>BSBN01000459.1:735000-5535000 GCA_027924645.1 Cunninghamia lanceolata | reverse complement strand
TGGAGAAATCAAACAAAGATGAACAACCAACAGAATGCAAGTGTGTAATTTGTAGTTGGAAATGTAAAAGAGACAAGAAATTGCAGCTAAAGCTTGACACTATAGAAAAGCATATCGGTAAAGTTTATGAAAAATAAATCATAGACGGAAAGGAAACATCAGTAGTAAGATGGAAATCAAAGGAAGAATGTCTTCATGTTAAGTATGCCGCAGAATATGATGAGCATAAGAAAAGAATGACAAAGCTTGTTGCAAGTGGAGGTACAATGAAGGCTCAATTTGGAAAAGCAATGGAAGGAGCACAATTGGCAAAAACTGTTCAAATGAGTGTTATTTTTCATATTTTGTCCAAAAGGCATCCTATGACAGACTACCCAAAATATAGTAATTTATTATCTTTTTTGAGTGTTCCTCCCTATCCTAGCACACATTGGTCAATAAACGCTAGATGGGAATGGGCAAACTGTCTTGCTGTGGTGGAAAAGCAATATTTAAAGGAGAATTTAAAAGAGTCAAACTTCATTGCATTATCTTTAGATGAAGTTATTGTGGTAGATAATACTTCTTGGGTCTGTATGCATGTGTATACTGTAAAAGAACATGTCTGCTGAGCTCATCTACTCTGTGTTCATAAAATGAAGGACAGTTCAACATCATAAAATGTATTTGAACTAGTTAAGAAGTCTTTGAATGAAATTGCAGGTATGGATGACTTGACAATTGCCAAAAAGTTGGTGTGTGTAGGAGCTGTAGTAATGCAATGTCATAGGACTAGTCTTTGCACTAAATTACAAACTACTTATGCACCATACATGCTTGGCATTCACTGCATGGCCCACAGAATGAATTTAGCATTTAAAATTGTAAGCAAGTTTCCTACAGTATCAAAAGTTAAAAATCTAGTCCGCGAGCTCCACACATACTTCTGCTGAAGTACCAAACATTTTGTGGAATTTCAAAATTTTGCTGAGGGAATAACAACATGAAACAAGCTTCTTAAGGATGTTGATACCAGATGGATCTCCTTGCATGGACCAGCGCAACGAGTTCTTTCAGAATATCCATCCTTGATTGGAATAATGTACAAGCATTACAACACAGTAGACAAAGCTACTGACCTCTTACATAGGTTAAGCAATATAGAGACACTCTTAACTTTAGCTAGTCTTCTCCTCATGGTAGATGAAATGAACAATCTTGTGAAGAAAGCCCAAGATAGAACTATGTATATCTATGAGTATACCAAACTATATAGAATGACATGCATGGCCCTCGATAATCTATATCTAGATCTAACTTCTCAAAGCCCAAATTTTTATAGGTGGCAAATAATTATAGATTTGAATCATCCTAAAAATTATTTGTAGTTTAATGCAAGTGAGGAGTTATGATGTAGGGGCATCTTGTCTCGCACAATTTTGGTTTTATTTTGTTTTAATATTTTGGTCTGATTGGTGAATAAAGTAGAGGATATCTTTTTCTTAGCGTTCCTTATCCTCTTGTCGACCGTTTCTTATCTTTTATTTTCTACCCTATGAGGGAGATCATGGCTTGCTGCTTTTTCTCCAGTATTAATTCACTAAAGCCTCTGTAACATCCATGTTCTATAAACCTAGTAAAACTGGAAAATTTACCATAAAGTAATTTAACAAGGTAAAAATGAAATAGAGATTTTTTTTTTCTTTTATTCATCATGTAATCAAATACTACAATTTCAAGATTTCCTTTTTTACAAAATACAATAAACCCATATTGCCTTTTCATTTACAATGTTTACAAATGTAAAACCATTACATATACAAATTTGGAATAAATACTGCATCTGAATATCTAACATCTTTATCACAAGTCCTGGCATGTTTCCTGCTTGGAGAGAGAGCATCTTTCCAGTGATTTACCTCCACCAACAGACCGGCAGTCTCCCACACTTCTTCCACATAGGAAGTGGCCCTACCCTTCACGAGGAATATAGACCTTAGGTGACCAGTGGTAATTTGCCTTTTCTGAGTACATAGTGTTGTATTCTACTCAACTCTATCAACCATACAACCCTAGATACCCTCTAGCTAAGTATGATTTCCAATAGGATGAGCAATCTGAATACAGTGAACTGACAATGCAAGCAAAAAACAAATGCATTACTTTGGCCAAAGTTTTTAATATCAATATCGTTCATAATGAACGTAGTCGTTGTGTTCACCCACCCCTACTCGACTTGGATATTGCCATATTCTCAAAGTTTTATTCTTATACTAATTCCTAATCATGTAATGGTTTAATCCATGAGTCAATAATAATATCTTTTGACCTTAATAAGTCCCTTATGACTAAACTATACAATTGGTTCATAATCAGCTCTAGGTTATCCAATTGTCCCATGGCTAATTTAATAATGCTATATAACCTTATCTCTTTACTAGGCAACCTAGATTCATAAATGACTTATGACTAATTCAACCAAAGAGTAAGAACTGACACTATAGTTCTTTTAAATAATATTAACTCTTGTCCAATACCTTTACTAATGTAATAAAGTAAAACATACCCAATATGCCTTTCCTACAAGGTCATCCCTTAGTAGAATAAATCTATTCCATTGTATTGGATCTTCTCTAGAATAACGTGAATAATGAATACAATATATACATCAACAGATTCTCATAAGAACCTTATTTTATTTCCCACAGTAACTTATTCTCCTTTGATGTGTTACAATAGTTTTACTAAAGATTCCTATGAATCTAGTTTCCAAAAATGGATAACAATTTCCATTATATATATAGTCTAAACAAGACAATATATTAAATCACTATTATCTCAATACTATACGGCTCAAGTTGATAGTATAATAACAAAGTTCATTCTGCTCTATAATACTCGAAAGTCCTATTGTTTTGTTAACTCACCATCATTCTATTGACCGTTTACCAACTCAATCAAAGGATGATCTATTATCAATGTAAATGACAACTTAACCCATTTTATACTATGAAGAACATTCTATTCTTCATTTCAAGCATTAGATATAATAATAGTTTCTCATATATCTAAGTGGTTGAATTCATTAATTATATCATGTACTCACTAATACTACCATAGTCGACTCTATAGTTGCATTCTATTTCTCATTCAGACAGAGATAGAATGACTTAATTTTCTCAATAGATAACTATGTCTATCAACTATCACACACAAAATATAAATCAGGCAAACACATACAGTCGCCACAAGTCTATAATATAATTCCTAAGATATCCTATTTGATTTCCTTCACTGTTATCAAATAATCGATCAAGGAATACCTAAAAGTAATGGATTCTTGTATTGATAGAGGTATGTAAATATTACACAAGCCAACGCCTTATCTGAGCGTACTTCCTCACACCTCCAGTCAGATCACTATTCCATAATGTGTTTTATTTTTACTCTATTCCCTTAACATTCTCATCTTGTACTTTATTTCTATCTATTTCTCTGCTGCCACTCAAAGTTCAGTCATTTCCCTCTTATTAAAGCGGACTAGGCATGACTCCTATATAGTTGCCCTCCATTCATCCCATAACTGTAAATCAGTTGCAACATTGATTGCATAATAATAGTCTTAAGAGACTTAGTCCAAACTGCAAATCGATTTCTTAGCAAAATGAACACATGTCGATAGAGATAGCTGCCTATAGGCTCATTCGGTTGGGCGGTTAAACTTATACAATCATCCTCATTAGGATGAAGCTGATGCTCTTTTAAAAACAAAACTGAACTTTAATGATCATGTTATGAGTGGTTCGACCCACTTCTTTCACTAATGAAGGCTTACTAACAAATAGCCTACGTTTTCATCACTACCTTTGATGCATTTAAGAGGTATTATCCTCTTACTATGTTAAGACATTTGTATATATTTTATTACATCAAATATACATATGGTTATAGTTTAATCAATACAATACTAATATTTAAACAAGGAAATACAGATAATGTGATTAGGTTGAGCTTGTCTCCCCATCACAATCCTTCGACATAATTCATGTATTCTTAACTTGACTATATCATCTTAATGTTAAGAATCGTTTATAATACGTCAAATAACTTAATAATAATATGACAACCATTTTACGACAATAACATCGTAATATTTACGTTAAATGTAAATAGTCATAAATCAAACTCAAACGATGCCGTTAACGTTATTAACGACTAAGATGACTTAATACGACTTAGAAAGATTTGAAAACAATATCGACTACCTATCGATTAAGTTCAGAAGTAACTGACAAGACAAGGCTTAACTCTTACAACACATTGGTTCACATTTTCGTTATACACTTATAACTCAGTTTGGCAAATAAACCACTCATAACCCGAGGTCTATATTTCTCTCCTAGAAAGATACTCTCTCTCTTTTCTCTGAGAGTCATCTGATAACCTAAAATCTTATTTCACTTGTCACCAAATAATATGTGATCAATGCATCATTATTCAATTAATTCAACTAATAAATCAAATCTCATAATACATATATTAAATCGATAATAACATAATCATTCCTATGATTTCAATAAATGACATTCAATAAAATCCATGTTTTTCCTTGTCATTAATCTAAACATCACAACAAATTTACTTATGTCCATGTAAAAAAGTAAAAGTATAGCAAGACAAAAATTGGGGATGTAACATATCCTTCCCCTAAAGATTCATCGTCCTCAATGATATAAGGTATTAAAAAGTAACTAAAAACAAGTTCATTGTTTTAACTGGTAACATTTTTAAATAAATGAGGAAATTTTTGATAAATTTCATGCTAATCCTCCCATGTACCATTTTCCTCAGCATATTGGTCCCATTGGACCTTGTATTGCAAGACATCTCTGTTACGCAAGCGGAGCTTGCGTGTTTCTAACACCTTTAGTGGCTCGATTGTGACCACCCCTGGGTCTTACATCTATAAAGAATTCCAAGTCAAAATATGATTATTACCTACAATATATTTCTTCAAATAAGACACATGAAAAACATTGTGCATTCTAGATAAGGCTGGTGGTAGAGCAACTCTGTAGGCAACCGGATTGACTACTTCAAGCACTTCAAAGGGTCCCACATATCGAGGGGCCAACTTAGAAGACTTCCCAAACTTAATAGAACTCTTCTGAGGTTTAACCCTCAAAAGAACTTTTTCTTCAAAAGAAAATTGCCTTGGAACACATTTTGCATCCGCATAGCTCTTTTGCCTATCATTGGCTTCTGCCAATCTTTTTTTGATTAGCTTAACTTTCTCTCCCATTTCAGCTAGCATTTATGGTCCGATGCTAATCCTATCCTCTAGCTTATCCCAGCTTATAGGAGTCCAACATCTTCTTCCATACAATGCTTCAAATGGCGCCATCTTAATAGCGGAATGATAGGAATTATTGTAAGCAAATTCCACAAGTGGTAAGTATTCTTCCCACTTATATTGTTGATCCATGCAATACATACACAACAAATCTTCCAAGACTTGGTTAACTCTCTCAGTTTGCCCATTGGTTTCGGGATGGTAAACTTTACTCACATTAAGTTTAGTCCCTAGCGCAGAAAACAAAGTTTTCCAAAACCTTGACGTTACACGCGCATCTCTATCCGAGATAATCTTTTCAGGGAAGCCATGCAATCTAAACTCTTCTTACACAAATTTATGAGCTAACACAGGTGCTCCATCAGTTAAATTTCCTGGTATGAAATGTGCTACTTTTGTGAGTTTATCAACCACCACTAAAATGGCATCATGTTTATTCCTTGACATAGGAAGTCATTGAACAAAGTCCATGCTAATAAATTGTCATTTCCACTATGGTATGTCATGTGGATACAACAATCCTGCAGGATGATGATGCTCTACTTTTACCCTTTGGCATTCTAAACAACTTGCTACAAATCTTGCAACATCATTCTTCATTCCTTTCCAGAAATAAAGAGGTTTAACATCCACTAGAAGTTTGGTCACTCCTGGATGTCCTAAATAGGGTGTTGTATGAACTTCTTTACATGTCTATTCCTTGACATAGGAAGTCATTGAACAAAGTCCATGCTAATAAATTGTCATTTCTACTCTGGCACGTCATGTGGATACAACAATCCTGCGGGATGATGATGCTCTACTTTTACCCTTTGGCATTCTAAACAACTTGCTACAAATCTTGCAACATCATTCTTCATTCCTTTCTAGAAATAAAGAGGTTTAACATCCACTAGAAGTTTGGTCACTCCTGGATGTCCTGAATAGGGTGCTGTATGAACTTCTTTCCATACTAAATCCCTTAATCCAGCTGAATTAGGTACATAAATTCTATCTTTATACCTCAATAGTCCATCTAACTCAAATAGAAAACCATCATATCTTGGATCCTTAGGATTATCTTTCAAAGCCTACTTAACCTGCTCATAAAACTCATCACCTGACAAATTTTGCAATACCAAATCCTTGAAATTTCCACTAATAGAAATAATAGAAGCTATATGTCTTCTACAACTCAAAGCATTAGCTACTCTATTCTCTTTTCCTTTGATGTAGTTTATCTCAAAGTCATAGTCAGATATCAATTCTAACCATCTCCTTTGTCGAGCATTCAAATGTGGTTGTGAGAAAATATACTTAAGACTTTGATGGTCTGACTTAAGTACAAAATTCTTTCCCAACAGATAATTTCACATTTGTAAAGCATGAGTTACTGCTACCAATTCCAGATCATGCGGTGCATAATTTTTCTCATAGGATTTCAATTTCCTTCACTCATATGCTATGACTCTTCCTTCTTGCATAAGCACTCCTAATCCTTCTCCTGAGGCATCTGTAATTACCTCAAATTATCCTTCAGGGTCAGGAACTTTCAAGATTGGAGCTGAAGTTAACTTTTCCTTTAAGAGATCAAATGCTTCCTGACATTTGTCTGTCCATTCAAATCTCTTTCCTTTCCTCTGTAGGGAAGTAATTGGACTAGCAATGCTAAAAAAATTTAGAACAAATTTTCTATAATAGCCTGCCAGGCCCATGAAACTACGCACCTCATGCACATTTGTTGGTACAGGCCAATCCAGAATAGTTGTTGTTTTTGCAGGATCAACAGATATTCCATTAGCTAATATAATATGACCTAGGTATTGAACCTCCTTCTGAAATAATGTGCACTTAGATAGCTTCCCATATAACTTATGTTCTCTTAACCTTTGCAGAACTATTTGCAGGTGTCGATGATGTTCTTCCTCATTCTTAGAATAAATGAGTATATCATCCAGAAAGACTAAAACAAATTTATCCAAACAATCTTTGAATATACTATTCTTGAGATTCATGAATGCGGAAAGTGCATTTGTCAAACCAAATGGCAACACAGTAAACTCATAATGTCCATATCTTTTTCTAAAAGCTATCTTATGAATATCTTCATCTTTCAGTCTTAACTGATGATATCCTGGTCGCAAATCAATCTTTGAAAACACAACAGCTTCACGCATCTGATCAAAAAGATCATCAATAAGTGGCAAAGGATATTTGTTCTTTACCGTTGCTTTATTAAGCATACGATAATCTATACACAAATGAAGGGTTCCATCCTTCTTCTTAACAAAAATAACTAGAGCACCCCAAGGTGAAACACTGGGTCTGATTAAACCTTTTTCCAACAATTCTTGTAATTGTGCTTTCAATTCCATTAACTCCGTTGTTGTCATATAGTAGGGTACTTTTGATATTGGCTCAGATCCTGGTTTAATGACAATAGCAAAATCAAAAACTCTTTTGGGAGGCAATCCTAGTAGTTCTTTTGGAAACACATCCTGAAATTCCCAAAGAAAAGGATACTTTTACGCAAAAGATAAACTAGGGTTTTCTACCCCTTCCTCCACTTGTTCTTGTATACACCTAAAATTGGCTCAGGTTGAATTAAGTAAATATTTTGATATTTATCTTAATTCTTATTTTTTTCTATCAATTAAATAAATATTATAAGTTTATTTGATTGGTTAATTATCCCATAATTAAATAAAATCATTTTATTTAATTAAATTCCCTAAATTCTTCTAATGTCTCAAGTCCTAAATCCACCTCACAAAATCCACCTCATCTTTCCACCTCACCATGTTGAACATATAATTAAATATTCTTAATATTTAATTAGCTAATATCCTCCATTATCCAAAAATGAATCTTTAATTCATTTTTGTCCTCCACTCCCCAAAAAATGAATTTCTAATTCATTTTTGTCCTCCACTAATTGAATTGAAAATTCAATTGTCCTCCACTATTAAATTGAAAATTCAATTGTCCTCCACTAATTGAATTCTTAATTCAATTGTCCCCCACTATTGAATTGAAAATTCAATTGTCCTCCACTAATTGAATTCTTAATTCAATTGTCCCCCACTATCCTCCACTAATTGAATTCTTAATTCAATTGTCCCCCACTATCCTCCACCAATTGAATTTAAAATTCAATTGTCATAACCCACTCTTCTCAAAAAAAGAATTTTTAATTCATCCATTATGAATTAAAGATTCACAAAAAATGAGAGCCATTGATCTCATCTTTTGATCCTCACCCTCCATTGCCTTTTTAGAAAATCTATAAATAAGACCCTTCTCTAAGCAATTAGGGGGACTTCTTTCAGGCATCCTTATCATGCCAAATTTCCTTTGGGGACTTCTTCTGGCATCCTTATCATGCCCAACTTCTTCTAGAAATCTTCTTCTGGCATCCTCATAATGCCCACATTCTTCTCAATTCCCTTCTTCATACCCTCCTAATGTAGAAATCATTCTAGCCATCCCACATCCTCTATTCATTGTCCCTATGTTTGAAGCTCATCTTCAACACAACAGTTCCATTTTAACTGCAAACAACTGACAACCTTTCCTTCTGGCCCTTTTTAATTGTTTGGAAGAGATAGTTCTGATTTTAACTTCTCTTTGAATCCCTTGGAATTTGGTCAAATTTCCCATATCATCTAAGCATTCAACTATTTTTGAGAAATAGTCAACCTTAGCTCTATGTTTCCATAACGAATTCATTCCTAGGATCACATCATAGGAACCTAAGGGAGCTACATACAGATTTACTTCAGTTGAGAAACTAGGAAGGTCAACTTTGGCTTCAAACAAACATTGCTCTACCTGAGCCTTAGATTGGTTAGCATATTCTATGACCAGGGTTTGGACATGTAACCAACTTTTCTAGAAAATTTATTCAAAATTCTAGGAGAAACAAAGTTTTATGTGGCTCTTGTATCAATCAAAATAGATATAGGGACTCCAAACAAAGTACCTATCATCTCAATGGGTGTGATTTGATACTCTGCTTGATGATTGTTGAGAGATGCATGAATCCTTTTCTGGAATGCTTCTTGTTGAGTAGGTAGTGCAGTACCTCTTTGTTGTCCATTTTGATTCTTGTTTGGGCAACAATTTACATAGTGGTCACCCCACAAGTAAAGCATCCTCCAATGGGTCCTTTCTTATCTAAAGTCTTCCCATTGTTATCCTCATTTCTTTTGTAGTTTCCATTCTTCTTCTCATTGCTAGATCCACCTTTGCTCTTCTGAGGTCCTTTATCTGTTCTCTTGTTATCATAGCTCTTTTCATATCTTTTCTTGTAGGGTTGATTGTTAGCAGTTCCATTAAACCTCTTGCGGCTTCTACCACGATAAGCCGAGATGGATTTCAGCTTTTGCTCTTGCTTGATCGCCTTCTCATACACTTGATCCATTGTTGTGGGACCATGTACATCCACTTCACCACCAATTTGAGCATTGAAGCCCATGATGAATTTTCTGATCCTAAATCTCCCATCCTTTTGATACTGTGGAACATATTTTAGGAGTCGAGTGAATTTTTCTCCATATTCTACCACTGTCATATCTCCTTGTCGAAGATTCTAAAAATCAGTCAGTTTCTGATCAAAATAAAGTTGTGGTAACCATCTTTTACAAAAGAGTTCCACGAACTCATCCCAAGTTACCCATAGAGAGCTCAAAATCAATTCCATCTTTTTATTCATCCACCAAGTGGATGCTTCTCCTGCTAGTTGGAATGCTCCCCATACTGGCTTAGTCACCTCCGAGTAATTTCTTATCTCGAAGTACTTTTCCATTTCTGTTAACCAAGCTTCTGCAGCATCTTCAGTTTCTATCCCATCAAATTTTGGTGGAACAACATTCTTCATATCCTTTGAGAGATCCAATGTCAATCTATCCCTAGCCTCTTTATGAGGTTCAGTACTCTTACTTTGATCTTCATGATTTTCTCTGCTTTCACCATGAGAGTTTTCACCTCCTCCCTCAGTATTCCCTTTATCATCCACCTTCTTTTCCAAATCACCCAATCTTTTCTTGGTTTCCTCAAGCATGGTTATGTTTGGTCCAGCTTATTATTTGGTGGGTGGGTTCCTCTTCACTTTCTCCTTGATTAGTTCTTGTTTGCACCATGTTTATCGATTACTCACACCTGAGAATATTGAGTTGTCCATTAGTTCAAGATTATAATGTAACCCATTAAATCTAAACATAATACTGCTAGGGTTTTTAGGTTTTTAGGTTTTATAGGGTTTTGATAGTTTGCTTACTATGTGCTGGTTGGGGATGGAGGGTGCTACAGCTAGCAGTACCTCTAGTCCCCTACTCGTTTCAGACTTTGCCAGGCCTGCAAACTGGAAAAAAGTTCTGACAGGACAGGTGGACTCTCCTCATAATGGACAAACAGTGGTCTGTCACCAAAAGGAGATGGTTAAAGGGTCTTCCCTTGTGGTTCCTAACAATCTGGTGGATACAATTGTCACTTCTATGGATCTTGCTATGGTTGGTAAGTTCTTCTCTCTCCAACCCAGTATTGAGATGGTTTGCAAATGGGTCTCCAATCGTTAGCGTGTTAAAGGCAGTGTGACTGTCATGGGTATGGCACGAGGACTATTCCTATTTCGCTTCCCTAGCAAAGAAGACATGTTGACTATTTTATCTGGAGGACCATGGCTTTATGGTACCCATTTGCTTTCATTGGGTTGTTGGAGACTAGGGTTTGACCCTAGTGCTGATCTTAATAAAACTGCCCCGGTATGGGTTCGTCTGCTTGGTTTTCCCTTAGAATATTGGGATGAAACTCTTTTTAGCTCCATTGCTAATACTTTTGGTCATTTTGTTACCCTTGATAACTCCACACACACCAAATCTCACTTTGTTTATGCAAGATTTTGTGTAAATGTGGAAATTAACAAGACTTTGCCCATGTTCATTGACATTAGCTCTAAATATGGAGTCTGGAGACAGTCCATCACTTATGAGAATTCCACGACTTACTGTCAGAAATGTAAGAACAAAGGACATCTCATTTTGCATTGTAAGTTCAAGAAAGCTAAGGAAATTACTAATAAGGAATTTGATGTGGATAACATGAATAAGGGGGATACCATTGCTAATGAATCTACTCATTCTGGTAAGGAGAATGCTCAGGAAGAAACTACTTTTGATGCTTCACAGGTTTCCAAGCTAGTTAGGGATGTTGAGGAACATAACCTCCATCTTCATGAGGTTTCACAACCAAACTTAGAAGATGGTGAGATTTTGAATCAAGTTAAGGAAACCCAATTAGAGAATAAGGAGGATACCATTGCTAATGAATCTAATCATTCTGGTAAGGAGAATACACAGGAAGAAACTACTTTTGATGTTTCACAAGTTTCCAAGCCAGTTAGGGATATTGAGGAATAGAACCTCCATCTTAATGAGGTTTCACAACCAAACTTGGAAGATGACGAGTTTCTGAATCAAGTTAAGGAAACCCAGGTAGAGGTTGGTAATTTTGAAGAGGTTCAAGTTGAAGTTGACAAAGTTAAGGAGACCCAGATGGGATGTTTCAAAGAGAAGGAGAATCTAGATAAGTGTTCCCCTCTGTGCAACCTGGTGACTCAAGTTCATGTGCACTAGTCTACTAAGATTGACTCTAATCAAGGAGATAGAGTACAGTCAAATGACAATATGCATTTTGCAGTTCACGAAATGTCTTTCTCTTCCTCAGGGAAACTCATTCCGGGTCCTCTCAAAGGAGAGTTATTTCCTCCTTCTCCAAGACAACAATTTGGTCTACTTCTTGTTTCTCCTGTAGCAGCAAGTGCTTCCCTAAGTGACCATGAGGAGTGGACATCTGAGAAGAAAAAAGTTCGTAAACCAAAAAAGACTACTGATGTGGGTTTGGATCTTGTAAAAGGTAGACCTACATTGAGAGAAACTAGACAAAGAGAAGCAGCTAGGGAGATTGCCAGTGGTAAGCAAAAGACACTAGAAAACTCCATAAAGTTATTTAAATGAAAATTCTTTCATGGAATATGAGGGGCCTTAATAACTCCTCAAAACAATTTGAGGTCAGAAACTGTATTTTTGACCACAAGGTGGATATTCTCTTACTTCAGGAAGTTAAAATGCTTGAAGAGAATTTCAAATTGATTGCCGATAGGATCTGGCCTAATGCTTCCTTCTACATAAGCCCTATTGTTGGTGCCTCTGAGGGAATAGTGACTATGTGGAATGCTTCCAGAATTCAAGGTAAACTTTCTTTTTTGAACAAACACTATTTGGTGATTGATTTTTCTTTGCCTTCCTTTAGATGGAGTTTGGTGAATGTTTATGCCCCTAACACTAGGGTGCTAAGGAAGAATCTTTGGGAGGACTTGGCTAATCAACTTGATTCTCATCCTGATTCTTATTGGATGTTGGCGGGAGATTTTAATACCCCTCTATATCCTTCTGAAAAGTCTGGGGGAATTTTGGACTACACTGATAGTATGTTGGACTTTGCTGATTTTATAAATTCCTTTGGGCTTTTTGACATTGATTTGATGAATCAAAATTTTACCTGGACCAATAGGAGGAAAGGAGACCAAATGATTCAAGTGAAGTTGGACAGATTTCTTATTTCCAATAATTGGCCAAATATTGTCTCCCTTAAACTGGTTGCTCTGCCTAGGACTGTTTCTGATCATAATTCCATCATTCTGGACCAGGCTAATCAGAAGAGGAAAGGCCCATTTCCCTTTGGATTTGAGGCTATGTGGATTAAACATCATGATTTCAAAAATCTTCTTTCTAATTGGTGGCAACTTCCATTTTTGGGTACTCCCATGTTTAGACTCTTTAAAAGGTTTATGCATGCTAAGAGATAAGTTTATGGTTGGAATAAATATAGTTTTGGTAATGTCTTTTACCATAAAAAGATCTTGTCTGAGAAGTTGGTAGATAGTCAATATAAGATTGCTCAAGGAGATACTTCTAATACTTCTATGTAATTAGAGAATGATCTTATTAGAGATTGAAAGAATTTAATGAACAAAGAAGAGTTATTCTAGAAACAAAAATCTAGAGTGCAATGGCTTAAGGAAGGTGATCATAATACAACTTTCTTTCATGTTTCTGCTCTAAAGCATAGAAAATCTAACTCTATTTCCAAAGTGAGATTGGAGGATGGTAGAATGATTACTGAGGATGAGGAGATTGGAGATCATGTTGTCAACTTCTTTCATAACCTGCTATCTGAATAGGGTATGAGTGCTGACAATTCTCAAATTGTCAATCAGCTTCTGAATAACATTCCTTCACTGATTTCTGAAGAAGACAATGCTGATATTTTAAAGACTATCTCTGAGGAGGAGGTTCATGCTGTGGTCTTTTCTGTGAGCCCTTTCAAAGCTTTGGTCCCAGATGGCTTTCCCCTTTTCTTCTTCCAAGAATTATGGGACATAGTGGGATATGATGTCACTGTTGTTGTCAAATATTTTTTCAAAACTAGGAAATTACTGAAATAACTAAATAATACCTTCATTGCCCTTGTTCCTAAGAAGCCTAATCTAGAGATGCTTGCTAATTTCAGGCCTATTAGCCTCTGTAACACAATCTATAAAATTTGCACAAAGCTTTTGGTGGTTAGATTGCAACCCTTTCTTGACAAAATTATCTCTCCCTCACAGAAGGGATTTGTTCCAGGGAGACAGATCTTAGATGTTGTGATTACTACTCATGAAACTATTCATTCTATGGACAAGAGTCACATCTTAGGTATGGTTCTCAAACTTGATATTTCTAAAGCTTATGATCGGGTCTCATGGCAATTTTTGTTTAAAATCATTTAGAAGCTTGGGTTTAATGATAAGGTGTCCCTTCTTATCAAGGAAGTTGTTACTACTGCTAAATACTCTATCCTTGTTAATGGGGTTCCTAGGGGTTTCTTTTCTCCCACTAGGGGAATAAGACATGGAGATCCGTTGTCCCCCTACCTTTTTATTATGCTTGTTAAAGCTCTTGGTAGATTAGTCCTCAACAAGATCACCTCAAAAGAATTAATTGGGATTAAACCAACTTCTCTCTCTCTGATGCCCATTCAACAGTTTGTGGATGATACCATTCTTTTTGGCATTTCCTCTATTTTAGAAGCTTCAAGATGGAAATCTTTACTCTATGATTATGCCATGGCTTCTGGTCAGCATATTAATTTTCAAAAAAGCAATGTCTTCTTTTTTAATACTCCAGGGGATCTTCAAAGGAAAATTATTAATGTCCTTGGATGTGCGGCTGCTGACCTTCCCTCTGTCTACCTTGGTCTCCCTTTAACTACTAAGGAAGTTACTCCTAGTTTTTGGCACAACATCATTGAAAGAACTCAAAAGAAATTGCTGGGCTAGAAAGGCAAACTTTTAAGCAGTGCTGGTAAATTGCAGCTTCTAAGGGCTTCTCTTTAGGGTATACCTACTTATTTTTTTATCATTATTCAAAATGCCTAGATATCTGGCTAACAAACTGGAGCAAATCCAGAGAACTTTCCTGTGGACAGGTACGGAGGAAAAAATGCAAATTTCTTTGGTTAAATGGGACAAAGTCTGTCTTCCTAAGTCTCATGGTGGGCTCAACATCAGAACCATCCAAAAAATGAACAAGGCTCTTTTATCTAAGATTATTTGGAACCTCATAAATTGGGATACTGACTGGGGAGGTATTATAAAGGCTAAGTACTTATGTGATTCTGAGAAATACTCTTTTCTTAATTCGGAGGGTCTTCCTCAAGGATTTGTTATTTGGAACAAAATGATTAAATCCAGAAGTCTTGTTAATAAGGGAATGAAATGGAAGCTTGGTGATGGATCTCTCATCAATTTTTGGGAAGATCCTTGGTTGGGGGATGGACCTCTCTCTAATCAGATGGGAAATGAAGCTATTGTTGCTCTTGCTAAACAATTATTTGGCACTAAAGTTAGCCATTATATTCATCAAGACCATGGTGTTAGAAAATGGAAAAATTTGCTGGAATGTTGTACTAATTATCCCAATCTTAATCACCAGGCTAATGCCATACAACAAATGCTTCTTAATACCTGGATTCCTCTGTTTCCTAGAAATGATCAACTTTTTTGGTTTGCTGATAAAAAAGGGTTTTTCTTAGTTAAATAGGCTTACCATTTGTTGTTTGAGAAGGATCTTATGGATGACATTTGGAGGAAAGTTTGGAATCACAAACTCCTTCCTAAGGTTAACTTTTTCTGGTGGACTGTTGTTCATAACAAGATATTGACTAGAGACAATCTTCAGCGAAGGGGTCTTCAACTAGTTAATAGATGTGTCATGTGCTTGAAAGAGGAAGAATTTGTCTCATCTTATTTTACACTGTGAATTTGTGACTAATATTTGGAGCAAAGTCCTTTTGAATTTTGGCTTACAATGGGTTTGCAATAAGGAAATAAGAGAACTCATTGCTAATTAGATCCCTCCTCTATCCCATCCTTGGTTAGTGGAACTATGGAATTGGTTCCTTTGGAAAGAAAGAAATAATAGAATTTTCAGAGAAACTGCTAGGAATCCTTCATAGGTTTTCTGCTCTTTATCTAAGGCCCTCCTGGAAAATGTTTCTAATTCTAGCATCAAAACTGTTGATAAACCTCTTACTTAGCATGAGGTCCTTGTGGCTTCAAACTGGGGGATTATGAATCAAATTCCTGCGTTTGATGATTCCAAACGCCTTAAAAGGTTAAATACTATATGGACTCCCCTAGACCTAGGGTGGCTTAAAGTAAATTTTGATGGTGCTGCTAAGTCAAATGGCAAGGCTAGTGGAGGAGGAGTTTTAAGGAATGATAGAGGAGATTTAATTGCTGCTTATTCTGGAGGAATTGGGAACCAGACCAATAAGTTTGTTGAAGCCTCAGCTCTTTTATGGGGTCTCAAGTTGGCTATATCTCTAGGAATTCACCAACTTCATATTCAGGGTGACTCTAAAATTATTCTTGATGTTGTCACCAAAGCTTCAGAATGTAGATGGTAACTTAGAGACATTGTGTCTGATATTCAAACTCTTATACAGGCCATTCCTGTCATTTCCTTCTCTCATATTTATAGAGAAGGGAACACTGTTGCTGACAGCCTGGCAAATTTTGGTTAGCAGTTTCAAAACTGGCGTTGTTGGCCCCATTTTCATAATATCCTGCGCCACATTAGGGATATCATTCAAAAAGAGCAAGTAACCATACGATGATGACACATCACTTCACTTGGCTTACCTACGTGGCTTGTCTTTTAACCCAACTCATGCTGATTAGACACTTTGCTAGTGATTGGAGTGAGTTCAGACAGCTAAGCACGCATGTGAAGGATGGGTAGTTAATGAGAAATTATTGCATAAAAACTTTGGGCTATCGGTATAATGATTGCCCTACTTTTTCTTGTATTTACATTATTTCCTTTTTCATTATTATACATTGCTCTATGATCGAAGTCTCTCAAATTCTTCACAATATTGTTGTGAGCCTTTGGGTTAGAGATTTTCAAACCTCTGCTACTTCCTTCTTTGAGCTCTTTGGGGTTTGCTAGTTTTTCATTATGGGAGGGGACATGATCATAACTGAACCTAATAACTATAGGGAATTTAAAGATAATTCCTTGGTCTGGCATTATTGTAAAGAAGGTGGTATCACTCCATTCCTTGAATGTTTGAATGGACATGATGAAAATTTGTCCATTCAATTTGCTCAGTCATGGGAAAATCGTAAGGTTCAAATTGGGAATATCAATTTTGAGGTTTCAGAGAATGAAATTGCTATGGCTATGGGTTTATCTGCTAAGGGTACAAAGCTTCAAAAGAAGTCTAGGGTTTTGGATGCCCAGAACCAAAAACTATTCCTTGGTGAAGGTGAGGAGTTGGCGCCCTATCAGGGAGGATTTGAGAGAGCCAGACTTCTTGAACCATGGATGGATATGTGCTATATGGTGATGAAGTACTTCACTCTGGAGGGTCGTTTCACCAGGTTCTATTACTATCACCTTCCTTTGTTAAACCACTTCAGAAGGAATGCTACTATTAGTTTCCCTTTCTTTCTGCTTTCTTCTCTTGAGTGCTCTATTTGACATGTTAAGAATATTATTCTTAAAAAGCCTGATGAAAAGCCTATTCCCCTCCATCAAGGGCTTATCCATAGGTTATACCAGTTTCACTTGGCTTTGTCCCCTCCTTCTTCTATTCAGCCCTCTAGTCTCAAACCTCTTGCTAATACCCCTTCTGCCTCTGTAAAAATTGGTCATACTACTACTAATCTATTTCTCGAAGGTGCTCCTTCTTCTAGTACTCCTAAATCTTCTACTATCAAAAATGTTCAAACCCCTCCTACCAAATCCAAATTGAAATCTAAAAAATGTCTCTATGATTATGTTGTGGAAGCTAACCTTTTCAAAGAGGACATTGGGGATTTTGGGCCCCAGAATGAACAGGAACTGGTCAGGGAGGGACCCTCAAGAAATTTGAAAAAAGTCAAAATGGAGGGTAAATTTGTTGTTGTTAGGTGGTCTGGTCGTATTGCTGGCAAACCGGCTCCTAAGTTGAAGTTGATAGATTACTCTGAAAGCAATTCTGAAGCCTCTACTAAAGAGGGGGAGGATAAGTCCAAGAGTGATGATGTTTAGGAGGTTGTTGTTGAAGATTCGGGTGGTGTTGAGGAGATTGATGGGCAAGAAATTCCTGCGGAGACCTTTGATACTGAGGGTAATAAAGGGTTTGAAAGTTCTACTCCCATTGGTGACTATATTGATGTGGGAGCTATTACTACTCATGTGGAGGCTACTAACACTGATGATAACAATGGGAAGGATGTTCACTCTGTTCCTACTGAGGTTCCTGCAGATCCTAATTTTATTCAGGAGGATTACAACAATGCTAAAGATGGTATGGAGGAGGAAGCTAATGAGGAAGGTAATCATTCTGATGTTTTGACTCAGTTGAAGGAGCAGGTTGATTTTCTGGAAAAGAGGGTCTTTTCTCTTGGCAGATTCATTACAAGTATGCTTTGTAGGCCGGCTATGGCTAATCTCTCTCTACTGCAAGAACATGAAGTTCTCACTCATGGTGTTGATGATGACAGGGCTAAAGAATTTGACAGAATGTTTGAGTTTCTTTTTAAAGGATGGGAAGACACCCTTTCCTAGTCTTCTTTCTAAGCTTTCTATTAGCTGGTTTTTTACTGATAGTTTCTTTTTGCTGTATATTAGTTGTATGTAATTTATCTATGGTGGTTCTGGCTCTTTTTGTCTTCTGAGCCTTTTTTGCCCTTTTTGGGTTCTGCTTTGTAAGGGTTCGGCCCCTGGTTTTGCTGCCTTATACTATCAAAAACATAATACTCAATTTAAACAATAGTTTGGTACAAAAACAACTTTTTTATTTATTTATTTCTTTTCAAAAGAAAAGAGTTTTCTTCTTTATACAAGAAAAGACTTCAAAAGTCATGCTCAAGAGGAGTATATCCCTCAGACTCATTTTTAGATACATAATCTCAAGGTATATAACCCTCTGACTCACTATCAGACCTAACTTCTATGATCTCAACAGTTGAGGGTATGCAGGGATCTCACCTAACCATAGTTGTTTCCTCATCTGACATATACTCTATGATTTTGGCAGTGATCTTAACTCTTTCTTTGTCTTCCCTTCTTACTCACTTAATTCAAGTTACGGCAGTTGCCAGAGTTTCAGTATCACTTAACCAAATGTCACTCTCATCATTGGTTTCCTCAAAGGTTTTGATAATAGCCTCACGTTCTCTTTTTGCTTTAAGGAAACGTTGACTCGAATTAACAAACTTTCTTGTTGTCTTCTTAAAACGTACCATCCTGGCATAGAAATTTTCAAACATCAGCTAACCGCATAATGTTGACTACAAGCAAGCATAGTGGTCTCATAAGCCCTAGTGTTGAACTTGGTAGCTCTAATACCATATAAACCTAGTAAAAGTAGAAAATTTACCATAAAGTAATTTAACAAGGTAAAAATGAAATAGAGAAAAAAAATTCTTTTATTCATCATATAATCAAGTACTACAATTTCAAGATTTCCCTTTTTACAAAATACAATAAACCCATATTGCCTTTTCATTTACAATGTTTACAAATGTAAAACCATTACATATACAAATTTGGAATAAATACTGCATCTGAATATCTGACATCTTTATCACAAGTCTTGGCATGTTTCCTACTTGGAGAGAGAGCATCTTTCCAGTGATTTACCTCCATCCATAGACCAGCGGTCTCCCACACTTCTTCCACATAGGAAGTGGCCCTACCCTTCATGACGAATATAGACCTTAGGTGACCAGTGGTAATTTGCCTTTTCTGAGTACATAGTGTTGTATTCTACTCAACTCTATCAACCATACAACCCTAGATACCCTCTAGCTAAGTATGATTTCTGATAGGATGAGCAATCCCAATACAGTGAACCGACAATGCATGCAGAAAACAAATGCATTACTTTGGCCAAAGTTTTTAATATCAATATCATTCATAATGAATGTAGTCGTTGTGTTCACCCACCCCTACTCAACTTGGATATTGCCATATTCTCAGAGTTTTATTCGTATACCAATTCCTAATCATGTAATGGTTTAATCCATGAGTCATAATAAAAATATCTTTAGACCTTAATAAGTCCCTTATGACTAAACTACCCAGTTGGTTCATAATCAGCTCTAGGTTATCCAATTGTCCCATGGCTAATTTAATAATGCTATATAACCTTATCTTTTTGCTAGGCAACCTGGATTCATAAATGACTTATGACTACTTCAACCAAAGAGTAAGAACACTATAGTTCTTTTAAATAATATTAACCCGTGTCCAATACCTTTACTAATGTAATAAAGTAAAACATACCCATTATGTCTTTCCTACAAGGTCATCCCTTAGTAGAATAAGTCTATTCCCTTGTATTGGATCTTCTCTAGAATAACGTGAATAATGAATACAATATATACATCAACGGATTCTCATAAGAACCTTATTTTATTTCCCACAGTAACTCTAAGTTATTCTCCTTTGATGTGTTACAATAGTTTTACTAAAGATTCCTATGAATCTAGTTTCCAAAAATGGATAACAATTTCCATTATATATATAGTCTAAACAAGACAATATATTAAATCACTATTATCTCAATACTATACGGCTCAAGTTGATAGTATAATAACAAAGTTCATTCTTCTCTATAATACTCAAAAGTCCTATTGTTTTGTTAACTCACCATCATTCTATTGACCATTTACCAACTCAATCAAAGGATGATCTATTATCAATGTAAATGACAACTTAACCCATTTTATACTATGAAGAATGTTCTATTCTTCATTTCAAGCATTGGATATAATAATGGTTTCTCATATATCTAAGTGGTCAAATTCATTAATTATATCATGTACTCACTAATACTACCATAGTCAACTCTATAGTTGCATTCTATTTCTCATTCAGACAGAGATAGAATAACTTAATTTTCTCAATAGATAACTATGTCTCTTCCCTCGTTGAGTCTACTAATTATCAACTATCACACACATAATATAAATCATGATGGTAAGTGGTAAAGAATTTTTGAAAGATTTGAAGAATGAAGAAATTGGTTTTGCTTTAGTTCCTAAACCACAATGTGTAATGACTTCTAAAAAGTTGGATGATTTGCCTATTGAGATACAAGATATGTTGAACGAGAATATGGATATTGTTGCAAATGATTTGCCTAATGAATTGCCTCCTATTAGAAGCATAAGTCATCATATGGACTTGATTCTGGGTGCTAGCCTTCCAAATAAAGCTACATACAGATTAACCCCTATGGAGAATGAAGAGATAAAGAAGCAAGTGGGGGAGCTTTTGGAGAAAGGATTAATAAAAGAAAGCCTAAGCCCTTGTGCTGTTCCTGCAGTATTGGTGCCAAAGAAAGGAGGAGAATGGCGTATGTGTACTGATTCAAGGGCAATAAATAAAATCACAATAAGATATAGATTTCCCATACCTAGGATTGAAGATTTAATGGACTGTTTGAGTGGGTCAATGTATTTTTCTAACATAGATTTGAAAAGTGGTTATCACCAAATTAGAATCAGATGAGGGGATGAGTGGAAGACTACTTTTAAGACTAGTAATGGGTTGTATGAATGGTTGATTATGCCTTTTGGGTTGTCTAATGCTCCTAGTACTTTTATGTGGTTAATGAATGAGGTTTTGAAACCATTTATTGGTAAATTTGTGGTTGTGTATTTGGATGATATTTTGGTGTTTAGCAGGTCAAAAGAGGAGCACCTTGAGCATCTAAGGTAGCTTATGAAGAGACTACAGGAAGAGAAGTTGCAGATTAATTTGAAGAAGTGTGTGTTTTGGCAAACTGAACTAGTTTACTTGGGATTTGTGGTGTCTAAGGATGGATTGAAGATGGATAAGGAGAAGGTTCAGGCTATACTTGATTGGCCATCACCAAGGAGTATCATGGAGGTAAGAAGTTTTCATGGTCTTTCTAGTTTTTACAGAAAGTTTATAAGAAATTTCAGTCATGTAGTAGCACCAGTTTTGGAGACTATTAAGGGAAGTAAAAGACCATTTGTGTGGACTAAAGAGGCTGAAGAAAATTTCAGATTTCTGAAAAAGAAGGTGAGTGAACAGCCCATACTTGCCTTTTCAGATTTTGATAAAGTGTTTCAAGTAGAATGTGATGCTACTGGTTTGGCTATAGGGGCAATTTGAGTCAAGAGGGAAAGCCAATTGCTTATTTTAGTGAGAAATTGAATGATGCAAAAATAAAATATTCTTCTTATGATTTGGAATTTTATGCTTTGGTTCAATCCCTCAAGAAATGGAGACATTATCTTTTGCCCAAAGAATTCATTGTGTATACAGATAATCATGCTTTACAGTTCATCAACAGCCAGGACAAATTGAATCAGAGGCATGCTAAATGGGTTGAGTATATTCAAAGTTATAATTTTGTTTTGAAGCATAAAAGTGGTCAAATGAATAAAGTTGTTGATGCTTTAAGTAGAAAAAATTAATTGTTATGTGAGATAAAGACTAACAGTGTGGGATTTGAAAGTTTGAAAGAGTTGTATGTAGAAGATGCAGATTTTGGAGAAGCATTTGCAGCTTGCAGTGATCCTAGTTGCCGGAATAAAGAGCCATGGAATGATTATATGATACAAGAAGGTTTGTTGTTTAAGGAAAATAAGTTGTGTGTTCCTCAAGGCTCCATGAGAGATAATTTGTTGAAGGAAAAACATAGTGGCAGTCTTGCTGGTCACTTTGGACAGGATAAGACTTTTTAGCAGTTGAGCACACATTATTATTGGCCAAGGATGAAGGCAGATGTGAGAAGCTATGTGGAGAGGTGCAGATTTTGTCAACATGCTAAAGGAAGAAGTCAAAATGCTGGATTATATCAGCCATTGCCAGTTCCAACCAGGCCTTGGGATTCTGTGAGTATGGACTTTGTTTTGGGTTTACCTCATACTCAAAGGGGTAATGATTCAATCTTTATTGTAGTTGATAGATTTTCAAAAATGGTGCATTTTATACCATGTAAGAAGACTAGTGATGCCACTAACATTGCAAATTTGTTCTTTAAAGAAGTTGTAAGGCTGCATGGTATACCAAGAAGTATTATTTATGATAGGGATACAAAATTTGTCGGTCATTTCCAGAGGACTCTATGGAAGAAGCCAGGCACAAATCTAAATTTAGCCTCTGCTTATCATCCTCAAATGGATGGACAGACCAAGGTTGTCAATAGAAGCCTTGGAAATTTATTGAGGTGTCTTGTTGGTAAGTCAACTAGAAGTTGGGATCTTATGTTAGCACAAGTTAAATTTGCTTATAATGATTCCCCAAACAAAAGCACAGGTTTTAGCCCTTTCTATCTGGTTTATGGTATGCATCCAAGAGGTGTGTTTGAGCTTCGTGAGCTTGCTAGAATGGAGAAAAGGAGTGCAGATGGGGAAGAGTTTACTCATGTCATTCATGACATTCAAGAGAAGGTGAAGAATAATATTGAAGAAAGTAATTTGCAGTATAAAAGGCATGCTGATTTGAAGAAAAGAGAGCTGCAATTTCAAGTTGGAGACCTTGTATTGGCACATCTCCGAAAGGAGAGATTTCCTATAGGGACATATAACAAACTTCAGATGAAAAAGATTGGTCCTTGCAAAATACTAAGGAAGTATCCAGCCAATGCTTATGAGATATCACTGCCTAAAGAGTTAAATATATCTCCCATTTTTAATGTTGCAGATTTATGTCCATACAAAGGAGATACAGAATTAGAAGAAGTTGAAGCAGTTGATTCATCTCATGAAGAACAAGTTGGGACAGCCATGGTTCTACAACAAATAGAATGCATTCTAGACAAACAAGTGCTGAAGAAGACCTATAAAAAGGAATATTTTAAGTATCTTGTCAAGTGGTGCAACCATCCCATTGAAGATGCATCATGGCTTACTGAGGACAATAAGTTGGGTCATTCAGTTGCAGACCTCATCAATCGGAGCTCATGATTTCTCTTTGCCCAGGAGTTTGATGCAGGGGCATCTTGTCTCGCACAATTTTGGTTTTATTTTGTTTTAACATTTTGGTTTGATTGGTGAATAAAGTAGAGGATATCTTTTGCTTAGCGTTCCTTATCCTCTTGTCAACCATTTCTTATCTTTTATTTTCTACCCTATGAGGGAGATCGTGGCTTGTTGTTTTTCTCCAATATTAATTCACTAAAGCCTCAAATTGTGGAGGACCCAGCTGGAAAAGCCAATTCAAGGATTTGAAGAGATTTTATTTCCTTCTTCTTGATGGCTTGACCAAAGTTAGAAACAACAGATTTATTCCTTGGTGATGCATTCATATCTCTTTATTTCTCTTGGCCATTTTTTGGCATCTTCCATTTCGGCTTCATCTTGGGTTCTTTGATCGCTGGATTTATCTGTCTTTTGCATGGCCATCATGGGTCATCTCTTGGGCAGCGACCATTATATTTTTATGTTTCTATAGGCTACATTATGGAGATCATGGTCATCATGGGTAGTCTGGCAATCAAGAGGTTATAGATTGCAATGTTTGGTCGATTCTCTATTCTATATTTTTCTTGAACATCGTGGGTTGATTCTTACTGGTAGCATCGGTTAAGCTTTTATTCTCTGCAGTCCACAATAAATGAAGATCATGGGGTGTCTTGGTATTCCTGGCTGATGACTGCATTGTTTGAAAGTTTCTCGGCAGAACCATATAACAGATTTTGGCATTTCTTATAGGGGGAGGACAGTGGAGTTCGACAATAGAAAGAAGGCCGAGTTGAAGAAGGTTGGCGGTCTGAGAAGAAGGCTGATCATTGTGAAACCGAGGAGGCTGGTATTAAGGGAAGAAGAATGACATTTTTTAGAAGTCCAAGAGTAAAGGAGAAAGATTTAGATTTTGGTTTGTGATTATCCGATTCTTTGTATAAGAGAGGCTGATTGTTTGGGCCAACATCAGGTTTTTGTAATGAACTACAACATTAAATAATGAAGCCTATTTCATTTGCATTATATTTCCTTTTATTCCATATTATATCTCTTGTCATTTTCTTACCTTGAACTTGGTGATTGATTTTTGAGTGGATTTGTGAAGTGACTAGCAAGGTTGTGCCATCAAGTTATGTGTCTTTGTACATGGATTTGAGATACCAATGAACCATTGTAAGACAGTCAGGCGCTCTATAAGAGAAGTACCTGTTAGAAAGGAAGATTTTGATGGCATTGTTGAATCTATTAGTAATAATTTGAAGGAAGTTGCAAGCAATCTTTCAACAGAGATTTATAATCGATTCCCTCAAAAAGAAATACTTGAAGCCATGTCTTGTGTATCCTCAATTTTAGATTCAAGGCCACCAAGATAACCCAAGATTTTTTCATCAAAAAGTAACTACCTTGACTGCATACTTTTCAAAAAGTGTAGAATGCAATGGACAGACAATAGAAGGAATTATAGATGGAAATAAGCTTAGAGGACAATGTAGTCGGTATGCAAGAAGTATGATAGACCAGTTTAAAGCTGTGAAGAATCCCTTCAAAGCAGGATTAATAACAAAGTCTTGGAAAAACTTAGGTCAGAGTGAAATATTGTGTGATTCGATATCATAATATTTCAAACTTGTTGATTTATGTCAAACAATGATATTGGGTTTGGTGGAAGATGAGAGAGTTTTTAGTGCATTGGGGTTTTTGAAATCAAAGATAAGAAACAAACTAGACAAGAATTTGGAAAATTGTTTGAGGGTGTTCAGAAGTGCGTATAATGTCAAAAAATTTCCTTATGAAAGGGCACTCACAATCCGGAAGTCCATATGCAAAAGAAGAGGGTTGTGCAACACTTCAAACGCTGGTGGTGGTGGGACAAATGACAGTGACACAATGACTAATGAATTTGAGCCTCAGAATCAAGATGAAGAAAATGAAGACTAGACTCAAAATCAAGATGACTCTTTTACTTTATTTGAACGTCAGTTTGAGGACCTTGACTCGATTTGGGAAATGGAAGTGAATTAGCAGTTTTTAGGTATTTATATTGCATTTCATGAATCATATTCCAAAATTGTAGTTGATGATATTGTATATTGTATTCCTTGAAATTGTGAATCAAATTGAATACATTAACATATTATTATTTATTTCATATTTTTATTGTGTCATACTGATAAGTTTTACATGTACTCAGTGATTCATCATTCAACTCAATGCTTAATATTTCCTTACTAGCATTGATTTGTGCATAAAACATAAAATTTGCAGTAAGGTAGAATTTTGGTTTTTGATTTGATATGTGATTCTGCATCATTTTTCATAGTTTATGAATTATTTTGATCAGTGCCTTATCCATAACTAGGTCAGAAAATGAAATATACTCCTACAACAGACCATTTGATCCGCTGGTTAGGGTTTTAGGTTTAGGGTTTGTCTTCATTTCATACATAAACCTAACTTTTTAGCCTTTTGCGTTATAATTTTAAGTTGACTTGTTACCGTTGGTTCCCAGTCATCTAAGTTCACACTTAAGCCATCAAACCTGTCAGTATTACCAGCCCCTTTGCCTTGTCTCATCGATCACCACTTGGTTGGGAACATTATGCATCAAAATGTTTATTTAAGGGGTTAAATATTTCATCTTTTATCTTAAGTCTTGACCCCCAAAGTTTTTATGTCCCTTTGTCCTATCAACCTAGGGATGTCTTCTTTTAAGTCACTAACAATTCACATGTGCATATTTGAACATTAATGGGAGCCTCAGCCATTGGATCTCGTAGATTGAATCTTGACCGCTTCCCACCAGCCCGCTTGAATAAAATAACGTTTTAAGAAATCCATAGGGATAGCAGGCTAGTGACACCTATTGCCTGTCAAATTAGGGCCCATCATCTACTATAGGCGTTGAACATCGAAGCATTGAAAATCAACGGTGGTGATCTAAAGATTAGAGTCAATCTTGGTCGTTCCTTGCTAGCCCACGGGGTGGCCCACCAAACGTTTTCATCTCTTAGAGGGATAGTGGGGAGATGACACGTGTCTTCATCTGGAATGTTGAAGAGACCTTAGAAGACATGAAATATTTTGTCAAATATTTTGAAGGAGTTGCATTGGGTTTTAAATAGTGAGCTACTTAAAGGAATTATAAAGCTCATGGGCAAATATGCAGTAAGATGTTTTAATCTTAACCATCTGATGATAAAAAAGTTAAGTTCTTAGGTGGATGACTAAGGAGGTTAAATAGCATGCAAGTTGATGGGCCCAGACTTAATCTGGACTATTCCCCGATACCCCACTGTCGTAGATCTAAACACTGCTGAAGCCAGAGGGATAGCGGGTGGTCGCAATGGCATGTGAATAAAACATTTGAAATGGTAAATAACATTAGCTTAACATATTAGCAATAGTAGCATATACAACACTGAACATCAGCAATCGTTGAATGTGTATCTAGTAGTTGAAACTAGAGTTTTTTCTTCAATTGATAAAATAAATAATATAGATAATTGAAAATCAACACATTACTGAAATTGAGTTTTCTATTGATATTCAAATGAAGGAATACATAGAGGCAATGTAAAATCTTGCTCAAAGACAACTCTGAATAGAGCTAAGTTGGAACTTGGAAACTCATATTATCAATATCAAATCATTCTAACAGCTTTTTTAGCAAATTCCACTGTTTAGATGGTGGAATTGTCATTTCTTCTAGCTGATGTTGTCTGACTTGAATTTTTGTTAACAATATATGATCAAATTCAATTTGGATCCTAACTTCAATTTTTCAACCAAAGATACATTCAAGGTTATCAGTGGTTTGATGGAATCCAAAAATTTTGCCTCATCTGGGTTCTAAGGAAACTGGTCCAAATCAATCTTCCTTGCATCCTCCATCTTCTTTCTAAAATTATCCTTTCCAATGAATCACTCATTTGTGTCAAAGGCCTGTGGCAAACCAAGCTTTGTCAAGTTCCTTACCTTTTCATCCTCCTTAATCTTTGTTGTAGCCTCAATCGCAAATTTTGTTGTTTCATGCATTTTTGAACACTTTTGAATGATAGATGTCACCTTCATTGAGGCTTCAATCCGATTAGTAATTCCTTTTGAAATCAATTCATTCTCACTGGCTTTGTAGATTGTTTCTAGAACTTGATTTGTAGATTTCTCTTCTGCCTACAGTTGCACATTTTTGTTGTCCATTAAATATTTTCTTAGCTTCTTATGATGTAGTCTCATGGCATCAATCAGTTGAAACAATTCACACAAATGATTAATCCTCTACATTATTTCCTCCCATATCTTTTGTTTCATATGCCTCATTGTTTGTCTACAAAATTTAGTTAACTTATTTTGACAAGATTTTATTTCATTTTTTGCTTCCATAAGCTCTGCAGCTAATGTTTCATTTTTTTCTCTCTTTCTCCAATTTTTGTTCCCATTGTTCATTTGCTTTCCCAATGCTTTGTCTTAATTTTTCTGAAGTGGATTTTTCCTCATCATATTTATTTTTGCTCTCATCTAACCTTTGCTTCAGTCCATTCAATTCCACCTTTATTTGTTTATCCTTTTTGCTTGTTGATGTAGAGGCAAATTTTTTTATTCTTTTTTCTAATTCATTGCTCTTGTTATCTATTGCTTTCCTCTTTGCTTTCTCATTTGCTAAGTCTGTCTGTAATTTTTCTATTTGATTATGCAACCTTTTTTTCTCTCTATCATGCTTTAGCAATGATGTGTACACCAATTAATTCTTCTTCTTTGATATATTAATTTTGTCAGTATTTTTTAATCGAGGACAGAAAAATCAAATTGGAAACTGCTCACCTAAAATTTTGATCGATCCATCTATTTTTCTGGTTTATTATGAACTGTGGGAACAACAATTGTGTACTCCATGATTTTTGAATTTGTGTCAAATGTGGGTAATATCATGGTTATTGCAGGCTCTGAAGTTACAACAGACACAATCTCCATCAGTTGCTTCTTTTCTTTTTTATACAATTATAATTTCTTTTTAAACTCTTGAATGTAATCAAAACCTGGGGACACATGAATAATGGAATGCTTGAATGGTGAAGGAATAGGAGTACTTGCAATTTCTATTGTAGCCACACTAACTAGGGGATTGCCTAGAAATCACTCCTTTGTGGTGGAACTGGTAGTTGGACTTGGACCTATCATAATCCTTTGTCTCTTCTGTATCCCTTGATCACTGAGTGTTTGTGTGGTATCTTGTATTGGTGTCCTCTTGTGTGTGATTTGTTGTTGGACCTATTGTTGTAGCACATGTTCACTAAGTTCTCCACCAGTGGTAGTGTTAGTCGCACTGGGCTCTCCACCATGGGCATGTCCAAGTTGTGATTGCATCTGACCATGAGGATTAGGATTTGAAACTGTAACAAAATAAATTCTTTCAGTTGTACTTGTATGCCCTTGGTCTATTTTATCAATTGATTCAGCTCCAAGGCCACGTTTATTAACTGGGTTTCTAGTGACTAAATCTATTAGGTTCCAAATGCCTTGTCCTTGGGACCCCAAACCACCACCATGATAACCCATATTTTTAGCTATGGCTGCTCCTGAAGTATATGCTTCTTTTGTGGCTTGACTTAAACCAGGTTTGAAATTGCTTTGTTCATCCCTATCATCATCAGGTTCATCATCAGTTTCTTCATCTTCATGTTCATTGGGATGCTCTATATTCCACAATCTACTAAACTCATCATCTTCATCAATTTCTCTATACTCTGCAATAGTTCTTGGTTCACCTAGCTCCTTCCTCATAAACCAAAAGGCAGCAATTTTTTATCGTGACCAATTTTTGCTTGTAACAAACTTATCTAGAGAATCTGATATTTTTACTCTAATAGATGGTTTATCACTTTTTTCATAAAAATTGTTGTACCTCTTGATTTGATTCTCTGCTAGTGCTCCTGTATTTTGGTGCAATACCATAATTTCTACTGACAATTGTTCAAAAGAAATACCTTTCTCAGCAGCAATTTTCTCCATTGTTATTTTGACCTCATCCCAATAATCCTTATTTCTCAAGTTTTCAAGCAAGGGTTTACTTTGATGTTGAATTTTACTTGCAACATTCCTATTGGCCACAATCATTGTTTTAATGGTGTCACATGGATCATAGTGCCAGTGACAGATAGCATCAAAATTAAAAAATCTCAAAAGATCATGTACCACCTTAAATGCTTTTCTCTCCAATGTGAACCCTCCACATGAAATAGGTAAAGAAGGAATTAAGGTCTTCTTTTGCTGACTGACAAAGTGTAGTTCATCAGTACTCTGCATCTGCCTTACATATTCCAATGCAAAAACCCTTTCTGTCACATGTATTGGAAGTTTGTATGGCTGTACTCCTGATCCATAAAATGTTAGCACAGTATATTCATCCAATAAGTACCAATCAACCAATTGTATTTCTTTTCCTAGTTGAATGCAATCTCTACATGATATAGGCAATCTAAGCATTAGACTATTTGTAATTGCTTGATGCAATGGAGCCAAAAAGTAGTCTACAAAATGATTGTAGTCCCTTCGAGAATCATGCATCCTTATCTTAGTGGTCCAATCATATACTAGAGCCATTTTGTTTTCCTCAGCATTACTATATGGTTGAATCCAAAGCTTGTTGGTCTGAAACATTCCACTAAATTTGAATAGAAAAAATAGCACAAGTAGGTTGTGAACCTAAATGTCTTGGTGGAACCTCCTTTAATCATTAAAAATTGTTTATGCATGGATTCTACAATGTGCTCAATAAAGTTATATTTGACATGTACACCAATACCATAATGGATATTATATACCATTTCAAGGAGGCTTGCATCCACTTCCCAATTGCTATCCAGTCTGAGGCAAAATGCTAGCATGGAAATAGTATCTTGAGCCCATGATCTAAAAATTTCCAAATGATAAGGAGGCTTATGGTTATCTTTCAACTTGTTTCTTTCTTGAACTATTTTATTTAGGAAAACATTTTTATGCCTTTCATCTGCTGCTTCATAATCACTAGCAAGCTTTTCTAGGTCAATGTGGATGTCTCCAAATTCTTCGGATGTAAACCCCAACACTTTTCCAAATTCTTCTACATTAATGGATAAAACTTCTTCTTTGGTATCTTTATTTACAATTGCTCTTTTCTTATCATCATAATTGTGGGCATAGACCATGATAAATTCTGGGCAAGGGAAAACCTCATGTAACATCATGCGCCCTAATCCAATTACCCATGGTGCATTGATACTATTAACTTGCATTTGGTTTGCAACCTTATTCTCACATGAAAATCTAAGTTCTGAGGTAAGTTTACCATAGATTTTAGGATCATAAATATCATGGTATTCATCAGTCAAACCTGAGGTTTTAAGCAATCCAAAATAATCTATTTTTCTATCCAAACTTGCTTTGCCTTTCCCAAAAGCTTTGTCTGGTCTACTAGTGGTGGTAGACATGCTTATATAGTGTGAAATTGTGAATTCCCTCTTAAGTCCTTAATTTTTCTTAAGTCTCTCAACCCTAAACCCAAAGTTTGACAAAATAAGATTTTAAGAAACAATGAAACATGAAACGTAGCCTAGGAATTATGTCTTTTGACTTATTGGCTTTGTTGGAAGTGGCAACCAGAATCTCCCTGGTGCACTGCAATGAGCAATCTAAAATCTCCCCATGTGTTGACCCTCTCACTTAAAAATAAAATCACTTAGCAGTAGAAAGTTTGCTTTTTTTTACAAACATTAAAGTGAATGAAATGTCAAGTCAACGTGTTGCTTTCGAACTAAACAATTAGTACATGGCTAACAGCTATCCTGCATTGATAGATCACAACAATTTCTAAACCGTTGATCTTTGTAAATCTAATGGTTATAGGGTGATTCCAGAGATTTAAGTTCGCAAGGCTAGCGCTCTGTGCATTTCATTCCGGAATGCAACTACAACCATCCATCAAATGTTCATTGAAAGGTCAAGTAATTTATGATATAAACAATAAACATATAGTTTGTTTATATAGATCTACTTTTAGTGACAACTTTTAGTGTTTATAATGTAATTTGTCAATTTACTGGCAACTTTCTTTTTTCATTTGTATTGATTTATGTTTTAAATCTGCATGCAAATATTTTTTTTGTTGATAAACCACAAAGCAGGTATTCAATTGATATTAATTCAAAAAATTCTTACAGTTGGCGGATAGCTATGCCCCTTGCATATCATTATGTTACAAAAAATTCCCATGTATTACATATTCTTTCCCAACTGATACGATAATATTACATCAAAATTACATAGCAAAAATCAAAACACTGGCTAAGGGAAACCATAGAAATCACATGTTTCCACCAGCTCTGTGAAGCACAGCACCCATTCTAGATTTGGCTCCATGTCAAGAGCTTGAGAGTGCCTTAGAAAATTCTGACCGATGGTGGCCCAGTGACAGTGGTAGGCGAGAGCCCCATCTATCATGTTGAGAAGAAACAAAAGCCTCAGAACCATAACATCTGGGAGAATCAACAATGATAGGTCAAAAGACTGTGTAATCCTCACACCCATCTTTGCCCCAAGAACCACCTCGAAATCATTACCCAGAAACTCTGGCTTGAAAATTTCTCGCAATAGAACGAGAATATCCACCGTCACACCTCCAAGGTCCAGCAATGACACCAAGAACCAAGAAGCTATGTCAGAATTCACTTTGTATTTGTTCCTATCTATTAAGAAATCCCTCCCAAGCACCATTTTCACGGCTTCCAACTCAAGGAAGCACAAATGGGCAATTCTGTGTGGCTTCATTATTGCTTTAAGTCTTGAGTTTGTGATGAATCACAAGAAAGCAATTTGCCTTCGCAGTGCTATAAGGCAAATTGGCGTGTCCATTTTCTTTGTTGGCCAACTTTAATCTTTGGTATGAGAAAGCGTTGTTGGGCTCCATTAAATAGAGCTAGGCTTCATTAATGGCACTCAGCTTCAAAGCTTTGGGATATCTTTCCAAGCATCCCAATATTTAAGTGATATGATATATCTGTTCAAGTGAATTTAATATACATGCAAATATTTATACTTGTTTTGACTTAAGTATATAGATAATACTTAATAGATTTTCCAAACTATGTTCCACGTATGCAATCCATGTCACCAATTTTGAATTAAAAGGAGCACAATATTTGTAAATTGATATGTAAGATCCGACCAATTTTATATACAATAAAATAATAATCAATACTATAAAAAGAGTAATTTTTTTTGTCTAATTTCAACAAAATCATCTCAAATCAAATATGTTCAATAAATGAATAATACAATAATCACCAAAACATTAACATTTATATATACTATCTCAGGTTCATACTCCCTAAATCAATACTTTACATATACTTAACATTTTACAATTTGCATCTAAGAAAATAGTAAATATATATTGTTATTTTACAGTCTAAACTAGAGGGAAAATAAATAAAAAATAAGATTTACTATTAGTACATGAATTTCCTAATGAATGTAATGACTTTCTGCGCTAGAATTAGAAAATTTTATTAATTGACAAATCTAATCTCTTAACATTTTATATGAAGCTATTCAATTGAAAGTGAAAAATAGCCCATTGTGATATACTGTTATATAACAAAATGGCCTACATACTCTAGAGATGGGACTATGGATTGGGAAGGTGCCTTGGTAAATTTAGGCAACCCCAACCTTCCCATGTCTTGTCTATTTCACCATTCGTAATATCAAAGGTTAGACCTACATTATAGTTGACCATGTATTGTATCTCCTTTTATAACTTCAACAATTTAGAAATATAAAGTGTCAACATACTTGGACCTCCATAGATGATACTCCTCCTCTATTGGCCAAATGAAATTGACAAGTTCATCTACTTTGGTCCTATAGGGTGTGTACTTGATAACCACTCGATTAGCTTCCTTGTCAAATTCCTCTAAGAAAATGCCAGTGTGAATCAGTTTATCCATGCTACTTCTCAACATATCTAAATCAACATTATCACAGATGAGCTTAACTTGAGTAGATATTATTTGTTTTGCTTCGTCCTTCCACAATTGTAGAGGTTTAACCCCACCATTTTCACTCAAAATAACAGGAAGCAAACTGAAATTTCATTCATCAAACTTTTTGACAAGCTCCTTGATATTTATTTCCAAAGGACCTACCACCCTCTGAAAATCCTTAATTGAATTTACAAGCCTGAGAGTTGGGACAATGTTAGGAGGTGCATCATTGACATGTTTGGTTGCAATTGCCATGTCTCTTAATGCCTGGACTCTAGGGATCCATGTATCCATTAATGATGTTACAACATACTTATCCTTATTGAAATCCTTTATGGCATCAAACATACAAGAATAATTTGAATGAATGCTAATTAATCTCCTATCAATTCCTTTATTCAAGTGCTCAAGAACTATAGTTACAATCTTCATATTACTTGAATAAATTGATTCATTGACCTGTGATAGCAATTTCTTATATGCCTCAATTTGATCCAATAATTCCTCTTTAGTAGGCTCACTTGATGGAGTTGCACCTGATGTGCTTGGCTCCTCAACTGCAAGGGGTGCATCTCCAAGATTGTATGGAATGATTTCCATTGAAACTTTTGGAAGGACAGCAGAGTCAGTCTATGTTGGGGCATGAGTATGCATATTTTGCAATTGTTGCTTTAACAATGTCACTTCACTTTCCAACTTGTCAACCTTTTGCTGACTCTCATTATACTCTACAACCATGTCATTATACTTGGTTCTATATTGATCTCTTTCCTCAATGATATTCTCTATTGTTGCCTTTGTGAATTTGGCAATGTTCACTGACATGGTTGCTGCCTCAATTGCTGGGGTATCAAACACTCTCTTAATAATTAGCCCTCCACTTATGTTCGGAGCAGGCTCAACAATTGCAGGTTTCCTTGCACCTGGGGCCAATGCCCAAATAGTAAGTGTTTCCCATTCTTCGCTGAAAGAAGATCCCTGCAAAGCCAATTTTGCTTCCTCCTCTATTTGATACAATGGTCTATCATGCCTCCTCACTATGTCAAAAGCAATTGTTGAGGCTAAATCCCACTCTGGCAGCAATAAAATACCACTTTTCTTCACCAACTCTCTACCTTCTTCAGTTGTTATCTTCTGAAACTGTTCTTTCATTTCCTTTCTAACCTCAACCTGAATAACTGCTTCTAGTAATTCAGGGTGTAAGCTTCTCTTTTGGCAACATTATCAACATATTCATCTCTCTTTGCCCTCCAAGAAAAATCTCTAAAGGCAGGCATCTGGATAAATGAATTATCTGTCATGAAGGTCTTGCAAGCTTCCTCCCTAAGGTCATCTGTGTTGCTTATCCCCCTGAGGTCTACCTTGCCCAACCTGAGGCTACTTTCTGGTTCTATTATCTCCCTAGGGGGAGAGGGCATTCCCTATCTCATATCCTCCTCAGTGACAATGATATCATCATCTGAGTCATCAGGATAATCCACCAAGCTGCTTTGTTCAACCTTTTGCTTCTTTGGTAGTGGATGTCTTGGTGGTGAGGGAATTCTTGGAGGTGAATCCACCTCAATCACTTGTGGAGCTTCTTGCCTTGGGGGAGATAGTGGTGACATTTCATGCAATGGTGAGGAAGCTCTTGACCCCTCAGGCTTAGAATCCTCAGATGCAGTTGGGGTGGCAATAGATTATTGCTTCCTCACAACACCTTTTCTCCTTGCAAAGACTCTGATCTTTTGTGGTGGTTAGTAGGTAGGCCTTTCCTCCAACATTGGGGCCTTCCCCTTATCATTTTCCTATTCTTCCCCAACCATAGTGTTTCCTTTGTCAGCAACCAATCTCTCTCCTTTCATCCTGCCAACCACTTGCTCAAAATTCTAGAATATATATTTAACTTTTTGCAATTCATTTTTGAATTGAGGTAGCCATAGGGGGTCATATTGGGGATCAGTCTTCCATTTTTCCCTTACCATCTTATCATAGGCGATCCATTTTGCTTTCATGTCCTCTTATATTTGGTAATTAAAGATGTTCCTAATAACATCTTCAGGGAAATAGAAGTTATGTATGAACTGGCTACTTTTGATCCTTGCTTTCAATGCAGCCATGAAACCTTCAGGATCATGATTTCTTGGGCGCATTCTCCTCATGTTGTATGGTTCAAGCAATTCATCCATTTTTCTCCACCCTCCACTAGTCATCACAAAGTCTGCAAAAACTATCCATGTTGGGAAGAAGGTTCCTTTCCTCATGTTTAACAAGTGGCCATCTTCAACATTACCCAGCTGCCAAATGACCTCAAGGAATTCAATTCTCAGTGGCACATCTCTTGGGAGAACATGTGGTCTAACCATAGTGCCATATACTCTAAGAATTGTACAATCTGGATAAGGGATGACATCTCCCTAATTGTGATCAATTTTTAAATCAAACCTCCTTTCTTTTGGCCTAAGAAAATCATGTAGTTCAGTTGGAATCCTTGGTGGATTTAGGATTAGGTCATTCCTCAACTATGATGCAAATACATTCTCAAACACCACAAAATCAAACTTCATATGATCCTTGTCTAGAATTCTTGTCCAACATTGGACAGGCAGCTCAACACCATCCTCCTCCTTTTCCAATTTCATATCATTCTCAAAGAATTTTGCGCTTTTGAATAAAAACATGTGCATTAACAGTGAGTACCACCAAAACTGAACCTAATTTTTTACCATTCTTTAATGAAAATAAACCATCATGAATGTTATCTGCCAGGTAGGAAGCACAGTCATATACTATGTTGTAAGCGGGGTGTTGGATATGAGCAGCCATATACATGAAACCCATTAGCATGCCGGAAGCAGGATCAAACCCCAAGATTTGACACAAAGAATAGAAGGTTTTCTAAAAATATGGAGAAAAATACTTTATTGGGAAGGGTTCCTTATCTGATGGACCAATAACAATTCTCCCCTTTCCCTTTCCAACTGATGCTAGATGATTTGGCAACATTGTGATTTTAAAGGTGTGTCTTGTCTTCTCGTATTCACTCCTAAAAACTTTCAAATCAATTTTTACCAAATCCTCATTCCACTCATGAAGTTGAAAAACTTCAACAATCTCTTCCCTGCTGATCTTTACCATTTCGATCCCATTATACATCCTGACAACTCTGGAGATAGGATCATATCTGACTGCCACAGCTTTAAACAAGTCCACATCCATGTAGACATTTGGGACAACCAATTCTCCATGTCCAATCTCCAGGGGTTACATATATGAGCACTCAAATTCCTGTTCCCAAACTAGTTCTTGAACAATGACCATCCTGTAGGTGGTATGGTGGCATCCTTGATATGGATATGTTTATCTATGAGGCCTTCTTTAATTTTGGAACCCTGGAACATAAGCAAACCTTTTACTTTGTCGTTAGTGGAGGGCTTTAATTGATCAAGAAGGTCCTAGACTATGGACCTTTTCATCTCTCCAAAGCTTGAGGTTTGGGCTTGTGGGGGTGCCATTATGGTGAGAATTTTGTAAATTAGGATTTTAGTTTAGCAAGAATTGCAGGTTCACAACTAGGATTCTGACTTAAAGCAGCAATAAAGCTCAAATTTTGCAGTTCAACAATCTAAGAAGGAAAAACCCTCAAAGAAATAAAAATTTACCAATAATTGCTATTGACAGAACCATGAGAGTGAGCACAAGCAGCAAATTTTAGAAGGCAAGATTTTAACTTACGGCTTTGAACACTTTGAAAACCCTAGTTTTGATCACCAAGAGATTGAAATTGCCTCGAGAGATTGAAATTGCCTTGAGAGATTGAAATTGCCTCCAGATGCTTTAAAACACTTAGACGGATTTCAGTTATGCAAAAAGACTACTTTTATGGCATTAAAACCACCATTACTGCTTGTTCGCGTGAAGCAGAATGGCTCCCATGGCCACTTTCTCAATTTTATGCTCTAGTCGTTGATCTCTTGATGAGATGACAAGATGGACGATCGTGATGAAGTTTTCTACCACATGGAATTTCTTACTCATCTTTCGGCAAACTCCACCTTCTCTTTAGGCTATGAAGTATGCTGTGTGGCATTCACCCATTAGCCTATTGGGTTTATCGTTCATGCATCTTCTGACAATGGACTAGTGGGTAATAGTTAGGATTAACCTGGGCCCTCCAACCTGCTTGCACATTAACTTCTCAAGCCATCCGCCTGTCTGCTTAAATTCTTCAACATTGGATGGCTAAGATTAAAACATCTTGCTGAGGAATTTCCCATGTGTCTTATTTAAACCTTTAATAGCTCACCCTTTAAATCTCTTGAGGCTGCTTCAAAATATTTGCTAAAATATTTCCTGTTCTTCTATAGTTAGCATTTAAAAAGTGGACCCTGCTAAGTTAACAGGACATGGGGGCATAAAATATGGCAGTCAAGACTTAGACAATAGATGAAATATTTTGACCCCCTTTTAATGATTAACGCATAATGTTCCCCACCAAACGGTGACTGACAAGACTAGGTATAAGGGGCCAGTAAACAACATGGTTTTGATGGCTCAGGTTTAAACTTAGACAATCGGCAACCGAAGGTAGCAAGTCAACATAAGATTACATAGAGGGTTAAAAACTAGGTTTCTCATATGAAATGTCAACCATTGATATTTGGAAATCTAACGGTTCAAGTGTTATTCTGGAGGTTTGAAGTTGCAGGTCTAGTGTTTCAAACATTTTCTTCTGGAATGCAACTATAGTCGTCCATCGAAAATTCATCGAACGGTCATCGGTTATATTAATTTGTGCTGACATCTTGCTTCAGACATAATAAATATGTTGACACTTGTCCCCATTCCAGACACTTTATGAAGGAATTTGGATGTGTGGAAAATTGGTCCCAGAATATAACAATATGTAGCATTTGATTTTCACCACCCACGATATGATTTTTTATTGGCATAACAGTTTATTTCACCAATTAATTTTTTATTGGTTTGAAACTATATTTAATTCGCCAATGATTTTTTTATTGGTTTGAAAATAGGTTTAATTTGCCAATGAAAATATTTTTTTGGGTTTGAAAATAGGTTTTAATCGCCAACAAAAATATTTTTTTTACTTAGAAAACAGGTTTAATTCACCCACATAAATATTTTATTGGTTTGAAAATAGGTTTTAATTGCCAATGAAAATATTTTATTGGTTTTAAAAAAAATGACAATTTGCCAAGATTTTCCATAGACTTCTAGCGATTACAAAAGATTCACCAATTGATATTATTTTTTTCCCCAAAAAATAAAAAATTTGCCAATAAAATTAATATTTTTCTCGGGAAGTATACACGATTTGCTAGGTTTTTACACCTTCTCCGAGGGGGGGGGTTCTTAAAGTTATCTTTGGTCATCCCGTCAGCATATTGTATTATCCCACATTCATGGGAAGTAGTAGTTGTTTCGATTAGACTTGGTATATAAGTAAGTGTTGAGGCAAATGAAGGCATCCATGAATTTATTGTATTGAGCTTGCTCAAAGGACCTGTTGCCCCCTCGAAGTGGCTTGCGATCAATAAATTCCTTTTGTGTTTCTACTATTTATATAAATATATTATTTTGTGCATTTTTCATTATATTGTTGTAGGAGGTTCCTCTCATCTGATATCAAAGCACTTTCTTGGGCTCGCTGGTTGGAATTTTTTGCAGAATTTTTTTTTCACAGTGACCCTCTTAGCGCTGTGATTGTTGCAAAAGTATCTTTTTTTTCACATCTGTATTGTTCATTTGGATTGCATGTTTGGATATGGGAACATCCCTATCTGCTTAACTATGGGAAATACTTGGGCATATAACCCTAAAACTCATTCTGAGGAGTACCACAGGAACCCTGAAGTAGCTAGCCCATTGAGAGGACTTGCCACAAAAAGGGCAATGACCCCTACCTAATTGACTAGTTCCCATTCGTGAGGTAAACCAAGAGCATTCGTTTGTGGCAAAGTGGTTATCAATTTTACCTGAGCCATGGAGTGAGGGGTACAATCCCAATATGCAAGCTGTTAGATAGCATTGGTGGCCAAAGTGACTCTCTTAAACCTTTAGGAAGCCTAATAGACTTGGGGCCCATATCTATTGGTAGCAAGCAAATTGCAGATCGAATCCATCCGGAGCAGTTGATAGAAAAAAATCTTTCCTTCCTTCTTGTCTTAGCTCTATTTCCTCTCAAAATTCATTGGAACACCTAAAATTTCATTCCTCACATATCCTTCCTTGAGGACCCTCTCCCAATTCCACTTATCGAAGCCAGAAATCCCACATTTGTCTATTTTTAGGGTTTTCCATAACTTCTTCAATTCTCCCCCAATAGCCTTGAGATTTTACTGTTACTAAATTATGTTTGCAACCTAATTTAGCAAGGCCTAGGCAACAGTTGATGGAAAAGGGGAAAATAAATTTTTTTATGTGCATAATCACTCAGTCAAATACCTGTTATCTTGACAAGAGATAAATGAAGGATCACTTATCAGGATAATGTGACATCTCAAGCTAGGCTGTAAAACCATCCTGATAAGTGAATTGATCTGAAGACAAGAAAACAAGCATTCAAGGAATGACAGGTATAGAAGAAAGCATGTTGCCGATTCAATTCTTATGAAATATCATGTGGAGAAAATGGGCTCCAACAAGGGTTGAGCCCAACATGCTCAAAATAATGTCATTAATGTAGAAATATTCAATTTATAAGCACTTTCTATCAAGGTGTCATTAAAAGAATGCATTTCGACATTAGACAATTACCAAAACTAAGAAATGTTCAATGAACTTGGAGCAATCATGAAGGAGTAAACCTTTGGCAGTAGACAATTATTAGAATAAGCTATTCCCTAGCTTTGGTAACTGTCTAATGTCAAAGTGAAACTTTGATTTGACATCCAAGAGAAAATGATAACCAAACATCATGGTATTACATCACATGCATATTGCTACTATATCAAATGTATCAAGTGCAGGAGAAGAGAATAGTTCATTCTTGAAATAGTCAAGTAAATACCATAAAAACAATATTGCAGTCAACAAGTGACATATACATAATGGAATAGCCATCTTAGGATGCATTCATCATATAGCCATTATATACTTTTGCAATATGAGGAGAAAACCATGGAGTAAAAAAGTAGCTTGTAATCATAAGTCATACATAGCCATTAAAGACTAGTACAAAGAGGTAGATTTCATATTGTCTTTTTTTATGATAACATCAAGCTGAAAGTGATAGTTGAACAAGTTCAAAGCTAGTGAAAAGAGAGATCATAAGTACAGATGTAGCTACAGGAGGTAGCACCTGAAGTTTTTCTCAAGAGACATATTACTTCAGGAGTCATTATCATTAAGTATGATGTGAATGTGGGCAGCATCCAAGAATAGGTACTCTTCCACCTTTTGTTATGAATGAAGTGTAAAATTGCTATTTGGATATATGAAGAGCCATACATTTGTACTAGAAAGGAGTTAAGAGCATGTGAAACAGTCATGGAGCTCATTGTGTCATCAAGAGAAATAGAAGGTATAGTCATCATTCCAAGGGATACATCAAATGTGGAACATTATGCATACCATTCATCTATGCCATGAGTTATAGCCAAGGTTTGAATTATACAAGATCAAAAGGTGCAATAAAAGAATGGAACAACAGAGGCCCTATATTTTACTCATTTATAGTCAATACACATAATATATGCTAACTCATTCTATAGTCATGTCATATACTTTATGTTTAGAAGACCAAGAAAGAAGAATGGAACAACAGATATCACAATACATTATCCAGCGAGTAGGGTTTCAGTCCCAGATTACCCAGTAAACAAATGACAATGGCATATCAAGTATAAGAGAGTTCAAACAATCATAGGGTTGCAAGGTGCAGATAGGAAATAATCATCCTAAAGATACCATTCATCTATGCCATGAAGTACAGTACATGAAAAGATAGCAGATATAAACCTCATGGCAACTTTTAAAGCATATGGAATAGCCACAAAGTGGAACAGTCATAGGAAGAGTATCATCTAAGTGCCATAGAAAGAAGATACAGTGTAGCTGCATTACAAAGCAACATCTAAGAACTTCATGACAAGTCAAGAGCATGTGGAACAGTACATAAGAACAAGTAAGATGCATTACAAAATATGCAATGAAAGGGACAATCAAGAGCCATAAAATGACACAGTGGTTTTGAATGCCTCTACAGAGTATACAAAGAGGAGTATATATTTCTCCAGAGCATCAAGACCCATAACATCATTCAGGAGAAACTTTAGACAAAGAGTTTGTTCGAGCTATGAGGGTTTTATTTGAAAACTCCATTTCAATAACAAGGCCATGTTGTTATAGACCCAAAATGTGGTATATTTTGCCTTGCTTTTCTATCTACAGAGAATGCCTTTTGTAACATAATAAAAAGAAACAAGATATCATATATATAGGGGTTCTCAGGCCGCATCTAGGAATGTTCTTTTTCTTCACAAAATGTCAAAACCCATATCATATTTGTATTATGAAAGTTTCAGATACAAGGGTCATAGAGGGGTTGGTGTTTTGCAAATGAAAGAACAGTGTAATACCATTATCTTTTGATTTTTTAAAAATGGAGAGAAACCGAGTTTGTGTTGCTGCCTGAGAATCAATTTTTTTTACAAACCCTTATCATCATATATGGAGAGAACCCAGATACAAAGCAAGATATATGGTCGCGGCCTCTAAGAAGAAGAAAATACTTAGAATGGTGTAATATCCAGAGCAAAGCCCATGGCCTTCAAACTAGACAAAGGTTCAGTTATTATTTAGCAAAATGCAAGAAAAATGCCTTACATTTTATGACTTCCTGAGCTCATGTCAAAGCCTCATATAAATAGAAATTAGATGGTGCAGAGATAAAAAGAGGAGCTTACCTTATTCTTGAGTGAAGATACATGCATGAAGCCATGGGTTTGCTCACAGAGAAAGCTCTCAAAGATTTAAAACCAGTCGGCCATGGTGGCCTCAAAGCAAGAAGCAAACAAATCATAGTAAGGAAATGAAACAAAGCAAGTATATCAGAGAAGAAAACCTATCATGGTCGTGGCCTGTAAGGCTAATTTTGCTTCCAGAATGAAAGAATATGGTCGAATATGTGATAGAGGAGTCTTACCTTGCTATTTCGTGTCAAAATCCTCAAAATAATTCATCAAAATCCCTCAGAAACATCAGAGAACCATGAATTTTGCTTCAAACCCTAACAAGCACGGTGACGGGTGTTGAGGAGCAGTAGTCAAAAATACAAATGCAAATGATATTTTTAGGGTTGCTTCTCCCTTTTTGGTCGAATGACCTAATTCGAGCTTTTTGCTTTTTGACTGTTGTTTTTGAAAATTATTGTTATCCATTACAAGATTCATGGTCAACACTTCCAATTATCACATCCTAATGATGCTAATGAGGCCCGAAAGGGCTATCATGCCTTTTATCATTTTTTTTTTATTTTTACAAAGTCAAACATAAATAGTGATGCGAAGGTAAGGCTTTATGCCTTACTATGCATGGAGATCAAAAGGAGCTATAAGGTGTTTTTTTATGTCAAAAGGTATGTGATGCATGATGCATGGTGAAGCAATATATTTGCATGGAGTGATAAGGTGCCTTATATGTAAAATAAATGATGCAAGGAAAGGTATGATGCATGTTTGCATGGGAGACATAAGGTATAAAAGACTTTGAATTTTGAAAATGAATGAAAATATACATCATGTATAAGGGAGTTATAAGGATCAATATAATGCATATAGCCATATGAATGTATGATGGATATTTTTAGAAGAGATCCTGATTGTGCATGGGAGATATAAGGGTGAAATTTAGACAAGTCAAAGAGAGTATTTTTTGCATGTATAATGTAATTGCACATTCAGACCAAAAAGAAGATATAAGGAGTTTATTATGCTTTTGCATGAGTTAGAGATAAATAAACAAATGTAAAGAAATAATAAAGTAATAAGCTATGAATTACTTTATTATTTATCATAGAAATCCAAAGATGGTGAAAATAGACAAGTTTATAATAAATAATAAAGTAAATCATCTTGAATACTTTATTATTTATTTTTACTTTGTTTACACATGCCTAAATCATGCAAAATCAAAGATGGAGTTAACTAAGGTTCTTTGGAGTTCTTTACATGTTTTTTGGGTCAAAATTGGAGAGTTTTGTCCACCTCTTGGTCAAACTAATAGAGAGGGGCAGTTTGGAGCTATTTTAGCTCAAATTGGATCAGTTATAGCCCTTATTTTTAGGGATTTTCACACTTGCTCGTGGATCATTTTTGAGGAGATTATTTTTAGAGGCAATTGATTGTAGTTGACCTTTCTAGGTCTTTTTGAGAGCATATTATATATTGTAAGAAAAACTTAAGTTTTTCTAGTTCTTGCCTTTTTGCTCTCTTACACATTGCAGAGAGAAAGAGTGTTTTGTAACTCAACTTTTGCAGATTTATAGATTACAGCAGGTTACATGTTTTATTCTTTGTCAATTTTATGCAAGTGTTCCTTTATTTTTCAGTAGAATCGAGTATCTACCTTCTCATTTGTGTTGTCTTTATGAATGATTTGATGAGATTTTATTGTGTTTAACATCAAAACCTTTAAACTCATTGTCTCATTTGTACTTGCATGTATTCAATAGCAGTAAAAATCACAGGTCTTAGGTTGTGCAATTTGAATAGTTTTTTCTTTCATGTTGTGAGAACTCTGTTTTCCTCCAAAAAGAAAGTCATTTCTAGCCTCCCTTAGAAACATTTTTTGTGATCACATTGCCAAAGTGAGTTGTGTGGATAGATTTTTCTGAGATTTATTGTGAGTTAGAGTTGTAGTTTTCCATCAAATTAGGTGCATCACCACACTTTTAAATTACAATTTTAGTGCTTTTAGTAGGTCTTTTTAACCCTTTTCCTACCAAGTCATTAATCCATTGAAAAATTACAAGGGAACCAACCCATAATCTGGAGGTTCAAGCTCACCATAGGTCACCCATAGCCTGAGTTTGATCCCATGTTACACAGGATTGCTGAGCTTCACAACTTTGCATAATGGGTGCAATCCTGCACGATAACATTTACCACAACATTTCTTTCATATTTATGCTCCTTTGTCCCTCTTGGACAAATTTTCCCATTCTTTCACCCTGCTTCTGAAATCACCATTTTCTTCTCCCCTTCCCCTTAGAAAGTGTCCAAAAGCTAGTCAAACCCCAATTACCCATTGCAGTTTTCCCCAAATTAAAATTTCCCTTGATAAATGTGTTTTAGAACACATTTTTCTACCCATTCCAAAAAACATAAATAAATAATTCTTCTGGCTATGGTAGTAATTTGATCAAGAGCAAAAAATATGGAGGATGAAATTTCTGCCCTCAAGTCCAAAATCCAAGATTTTGATGAAAAAATTCTCGGCCTCATTCTTCAACATTCAACCATGAACAATAGATGGCAGCCAGACTCTTCTTCAGACACTCAGTTTTCTTCTTCCAACAATTTTCATGGGCCAAAGCTTGATTTTCCTTGATTCAATGGTACAGACCCAACTGGATGGATATATTAGGCAGAATAATATTTTAGTCTGCATAATACTTTTGATGTCAACAAAGTCCTGCTTGCCTCCTTTCACTTGGAACATGAAGTCCTTCAATGGTTTCGTTGGTATATCAAGGCTCATGACGAGCCCCAATGGACCAATTTTTTGTAAACTCATTTTACAAAGGTTTGGCCCTAATGCTTTTGATGACTTCACCAAAGCACTCACTAAACTTTGCCAAACAGGCACTGTGAGAGAATATTAGACTAAATTTGAAAAACTGGCCAATCACATGGAGGGATTGTCTGATGAATTCTTCAGGAGTTGCTTTGTCAGTGGTCTAAAGGATGCAATTCGATCTGAGGTTAAAATGTTTCATCCCAACACAATGATGAAAGCCCCAGGGTTGGCTAAGTTGGCAGAGAACAAGATTATAGCTCAACAACGATCCAAATCTAATTTTGTTCCATTCATAAATATAGCTCCCCAAAGATCTCAAACAATGCCAACTCCTAGAACAACTCCTATCAAGCATTTGACTGAAGCAGAGATGAGGGCACATAGAGAAAAAGGACTTTGTTATAATTGTGATGAGAAATTCACTTGGGGACATCGATGTGTTGAGAAAAAGCTCTACCTATTGGATGTGGACTCTCCACCTAAAACTGAAGTTTAGGTAGATGCTCAGGATACAATAGATGATTAGGAAGAAGCTCAGCAGTCGCATGTTGAACCTGCTTCTCAGGAAGACCACCTAGAGACCTCTCTCCATGCCTTAGTAGGAGTCACCACCCCACAAACCATGTGGGTCAAGAGTTACTTCAAGAAGCTCCCTCTTACAATACTCATTGATTCTGGTAGCACTCATAATTTCATTGACCCTTAGATCGCCAAACAAGTTGATTGTTTTGTCCATCCTTGCTCCAACTTTGAAGTCATGATTGCCAACGAGGGCACATTACCTTGCAAAGGGAAGTGTCACAATGTGCGTATCTCTATTAGAGATTATAACCTATGCTTTGACATGTTTGCCTTTCCCTTAGGTGGATGTGATGTGGTTTTGGGCACCTAATGGTTACGCACACTTGGACCCATCTTATGGAATTTTGCTAAACTTTGGATGCAATTTTCAGACAATGGGCAAAAACACACATTGAAGGGCTTAAAACTGGGGTTTCTCAGCATCATAAGTTTACATCGCATGGAAAAGCTTCTTAAGAAGAATTCACAGTGTCATTGCCCAACTCCATTCCATTCAGATGCAACCATCAACGGTCTCGACTACTCCTAATCTACACCAAATTTTGGATAGGTATGCATGTGTCTTTACTGAACCAGTGGGATTGCCACCTTCACGGCCAAAGGACCACCGTATTTAGCTCCTTCTTAGAAGTGATCCTCCCAACATCAGGCCCTATCGCTACCCATTTCACCAAAACACAGAGATTGAGATGCTCGTTTGAGACTTACTGAAGCAAGGCATTATTCGCCCTAGTACTAGCACATTTTCTTCACTAGTTCTTCTTGTCTGGAAAAAAGATGGGTCATGGCACCTCTGCATTAACTTCTGAGCACTTAATCACATCACAATCAATGATAAGTTTTCGATCCCTATTATTGATGAGCTTCATGGCGCTCATTTTTTCTCCAAGTTGGATCTTCATTCTAGGTATCACCAGGTTCGGGTTCATGAGGATGATATCACTAAAATGGCTTTCCACACATATGATGTCCACTATGAGTTTTCTGGTCATGCCCTTTGGCCTCACTAATGCCCCTTCAACATTCCAAGCATTGATGAATAAAATATTCTGGCCCTACTTGCAGAAATTCATTTTGGTCTTCTTTGATGATATCCTCATGTATAGTAAAACATGGGCTGAGCATCTCCAACATCTAGATCTCGTACTACAACTTCTCTCTAATCATCATCTCTATGCAAAATAGTCTAAATGTGTTTTTGGCCAGGACGAAGTGGAGTATCTCAGGCATATTGTTTCAGCCCAAGGGGTTCGAGTAGATCCCACAAAAATAACTGCCATGAAAGATTGGCCGCATCCTCAGACACTCAAGAGCCTCCATGGTTTTTTTGGGGTTGACTAGCTACTATCGCAAGTTTTTCAAGGATTATGGGAATATTACAGCTTCGTTGAAAGCTATGTTGAAAAAGGATGCTTTTACCTGGACACAAGCTGTTGAGTGTGCATTTGAAAAATTGAAACAAGCTATGTGTACTACACTTGATCTAGTTATGCCAAATTTTTCCAAGATCTTCACTATCAAGAGCGATGCATGTGGCAATGGATTTGGTGTTGTTCTCCTCCAAGATGAATGCCCCATTGCGTTCACCAACAAAGCCCTTTTTGGCAAGAATTTAGTACTCTCTACTTATGAGAGGAAATGATGTCCATTTTGCATGCAATACAAAAGTGGTGGCCATACCTATTGGGGAATCATTTTTGCATCAAAAATGATCACCAAAGTTTGAAATATTTCCTAGAACAATGGGTCTCCTCCACAGCACAACAGAAATAGGTCAGCAAACTCATGGGTTATGACTATGAGATCACTTACAAGAAGGGTAAGGACAATATTGTGGTAGATGCTCTTTCTTGCACATTTGATGACCAAGCTTCCCTTTCAACTATTTCCATGCCTATTCTGAATTGGTTGGAATTTGTACAAGGGGCTATGTCAATGACTCTTCATTATCACAAATCATTCAATAGTTGGCCACTAACCCCTCTAGTGTACCACATTATTCTTGGGATGGTGCTTCTCTATGATATAAGGGTCGTCTAGTGCTTCCCCAGAGTATAGATCTTTAGTAGGTTGTATTCTATGAACTCCATGCTTCTCCATCAGCAGGGCACTCTGGGTTTCTCAAAACTTACTAGCGGGCACGATGTAACTTCTTTTGGAAGGGAATGAAAAGGACAATTCAACAAATGGTGACTGAATGTGATACCTGCCAATGCAACAAGGGTGAAACAACACTCATTCCTGGTTTTCTCAAGCCCTTGCCTATGCCTACAAGGATTTGGTCAGATATTTCTATGGATTTCATTAAGGGGCTCCCTAAATCTGAAGGGAAGACAATGATCTTGGTTGTGGTTGATCGCCTTTCCAAATATAGTCATTTTTGTGCCCTCATCCATCCCTATGCTGCCTCCTCAGTCGCACAAATTTTCTTGGACTAGATCTTTTGTCTTCACGGTGTCCTTTCTTCCATCATCTCAGATCATGATGCAACCTTCACTAGTCATTTTTGGATAGAACCAATTCGACCCACAGGCACCAAATTAAAGATGAGTTATGGGTGTCATCTACAAATAGATGGCCAGACTGAAATTGTCAACAAATGTCTAGAAACTTACCTTCGTTGCTTCACCTCAAAACAACAACATCAGTGGGCAAAGTGGCTCCCTCTCATTGAATGGTGGTACAATACCTCCTACCACACTTCAACTAAAATGACTCCATATGAAGTAGTATATGGTCAGGCACCACTAGTGCTCCTTCCATACACCCCCAGTAGTTCACCAGTTCAAGTAGTCGACATGGTTCTCCGAACCTGGGATTAGATTCTTAGCATCTTGCAGGACAATCTTCACATGACAAGGAATAGAATGAAACAACATGCTGATCAACATCGTTTCAAGCATACTTTTCAAGTAGGTGATATGGTTTTTCTTCACCTGCAACCATACAAGCAATCATCCCTAAAACTCAAAGAGCATCATAAGCTGGCTCCAAAGTTCTATGGGCCATATAAGGTTCTCCAGAAGATTGGGTCGGTTGCTTATAAATTGGAGCTCCCACCTTCTTCTCAAGTTCATCTAGTATTGCATGTCTCTTGTCCAAAGAAAGTTCTTGGCACCAACATTAGAACACAAACTATTTTACCAAAACTTGATAGTGAAGGATTCATCCTTCTGGAGCCGGAGGTAGTCCTCGACAGGCACACTCGTCAACTTCACTCCTGATCCATCACAGAGGTATTAATTCAATGTCACATAATGCAACTAGAGGATGCAATGTGGGAACTACTATTTCAGATTCAACAACAATTCCCACATCTGAGGCTTTGAGGACAAAGCTTTTCTAAGAGGGAGGGGATGTTAAGAACCCGTGTTTAACCCTTCTCTTTACTTTGTTAGTATATTAGTTGCTATGGACGCATATGCTTTGTAAGTCATCTTGTGAGCATATTGTATTATCCCACATTCATGGGAAGTAGTAGTTGTTTAGATTAGACTTGGTATATAAGTAAGTGTTGAAGCCAATGAAGGCATCCACAAATTTATTGTATTGAGCTTTCCCAAAGGAGCTTGCCCCCTCGAAGTGGCCTATGATCAATAAATTCCTTTTGTGTTTCTACTATTTATATAAATATGTTATTTCGTGCATTTTTCATTATATTGTTGTGGGAGGTTCCTCTCATACGCATTGTAACATCCAAGTTCTAAAAACATAGTAAAACCAAAATTTACCATAGAGTAAATCAACAAGGTAAAAATGAGATAGAGAAATTTTTTTCTTTTTATTTAACATATAATCAAGTAACTACAATTACAAGATTTCTCTTTACAAAATACATTAAACCATATTGCCTTTCTCAATTACAATGTTTACAAATGTAAATCAATTATATAAACAACTCGAATAATTATTGCTTCTGAATGTCTGACATCTTTATCACAAGTCCTGGCATGTTTCCTGCTTGGAGAGAGAGAGTATCTTTCTAGTGATTTACCTCCAACCATAGACCGACAGTCTCCCACACATCTTCCACATAGGAAGTGGCCCTACCCTTCACGAGGAATATAGACCTTAGGTGACCGGTGGTAATTTGCCTTTTTCGAGTACATAGTGTTGTTAGCTACACTACTCTATCAACCATACAACCCTAGATACCCTCTAGCTAAGTATGATTTCTGATAGGTAGTGTAATCCGGATATAGTGAACCGACAATGCATGCAGAAAACCAATGCATTACTTTGGCCAAAGTTTTAATATCAATAACGCTCATAATGAACATGGTTGTAATGTTCACCCACCCCTACTCGACTTGGATACTATCATATTCTCGTAGTTTATTCACACCAACTATGTTTACACAAATGGTTTAATCATTTTGTCTTGATAATAGTTTTCTTGACTTTAGATAAGTCTATATGACATAATCTATCATTTGGTTTAAAACCGACTCTAGGGTTTTCATAACAACCCTTGAATAATACAATATTTCAGTAAATCCTTATCTTATTTCTATGTTACTATAATCGACTCTTTGGTTTAACTCAACCATGTTTAGGAATACTATAGTTCTTGGAAAGATAATAACTCCTATTCTAAAGGAATATGAATACTTTTCAATTTATCTTTACATGATGTCATTAACCATCACTACATATATACTCATATATGATTTTATACAAAGTCATTTCAATATAGACATAGTCTATTTCGACTTAATGGTTTACTATAAAGCTATACTTATCAAGATTGCTAGAATAGACATAAAAGATGGTCCTTTGATATTTACCCTGTTTTCAAACTATCCCTAGTCTTCTACCACTCAATATGTTTTACCATTGTTATCATAGAATACCAAGAATAGTTGTAAAAATGATAATATAAACATTTGAAACTTACACCCATATTACTCATAACTAGTAAGTTTTCTTATCATATATCATTTGCACTAATTCAATAGAGCTCTTATTTCACGGTTAACTTATATCTATGTCATCGACTGACCTCATTTGAAACTTACTCAAAGAGGCAACTGGTTTGCATGACTCTTGATATCTACATTATCCTTCTACAAGTATGTGATAATAGAAGTCATTTGGTTCTTCATTCTATAGTTTTGACAAGTACAACAGTCTTAATACAAAACGTATAGGGTCAGCCTTGTATGATAAACATATAGGGTCAGCCTTATATGATAATGAGAGATTTTATGGATATAGCATGCATAGGCCTTTGTAGCCAAGTCAGTGCTCTGTGGTTTTTACTAAAACAGTTTTACAGTGTCTCTATATCCTATTCGACACAATCGACTTCTCTTTTTGTTTTGAGCAATTATAATGAGCTTAAGGAGTACTATTTAGACATAAACGTTTTCCTATACCAGTCAATACAATAAGCATAACAAAACTGCTATTGTTCATTGTCTTTTCAATGCATAATACACAAGAATATTACCTGTAGCGATAGTTTACTGAGAAGGATTGCAAATAAAGTTATCTCTGTGATTGTCCAAAAGCCAACCACAACCTTATTCCTCACACTCGTTTTCCTAGCTCGCTGTGAATTCTCTACTACTATGTATCCTCTAATGACAAAGACTATGCAAAAATAACATGACAACAAAAGATACCAAACGACTAGCTGAGTCGTGGCTTTAAGGGCTTAACAACACTCATAATGAGTCACCTACTTACTTTCACCACTCCTTGCAGTTGCAAAACACATTAAATTCCAAGCAGTTCACTTGATGATGCGGTTTCAACCACCAGCTATAAAAATGCAATCGACAACATATGTCGATGATGTAAACATCATTTGTGGAGATCAGCGAATGCATTTGGGTCAACCGCCACTCTTCTTCTAAGAGGCCGCCAACACATTTGAACTAACTTAAAGCAATCGATTGTCACAAGGAGTGATTCGATCCATTATGCAGTTATAATGAAGGCACTCCATAATATATGCCTACGGCTGCTTAAGAGTAAGCATTGTTAAATATCATGAGGTATTATTCTCATTCGATATATATATACTTATTTGATTATATCAAATATGGTTTACATAACATCATCTCTATTTGATAGTTATGATGCGATCATTAAGAATAATAATAATAATAAAACAAAAGTTTACGGATAATGTGAATGGGTCGAGTTTACCTCCCCATCATAATCCTTCGTTAAAATCACGTCGACTTGACGAGATCATCATTTGACGTTAAACGTCAACAATAAAACACTAAGTGACTTAATAATAATAACACCACCATTTTAAGACAATGACATCATAACTTTTATGTTAAACGTAAATGGTCACAATTCTTACTCAGATGACGTCGTTTATGTTACAATGACTACGACGACACACTACGAATTGAAAAGATTCGAAAGATATCGACTACTTGTTGATTGGGTTCAAAAGTAAACTGACAAGACAAAACTTACCTCTTACGACATTGATTCATGTTTTCATTATACACTAATACTCGTTTGGCAAATCATCACTCATAACTCAAGGTCTATATCTCTCTCCTCGAAAGATACTCTCTCTCTTTTTTCCCCAAGAGTCATCTGAAAACCTATAATCCTGTATCAAACTTGTAACCAACAAATTATGATCAGTGCATCATTATTCAAATAATAAACCAAATCTCATAATGCAATATTAAATCAACAATAAAATATTCATTTCCATAATTCTATTTATGACATTCAATATAATCTATATCATTCATTAACATTAATCTAAACATCATAATAGATTTACTTATGTCCAAGTAAAAATAAAAAGTATAGCAAAACAAAAATTGGGGATGTAACACGCATAAGCATAAATCAACCTATATTAATTAAATTTGGAGTTGTGGGAGTGATTAATTAAGAATTAAATGCTAAATCTAGAAATTTGAATTTGATAGATCATAAGTGTACTTAGCTCTAGGCTCAATGAAGGAGGATGTAATTTGATATGACGTTGACTTTGATGATATAATGTTGGAAAACCAATAACCTGGGTGTATTCTTTGCCCTAGATTTTGAGCAAGATCTATGTTTGAGTTGTCTGAGTTGAGTCTGTGAGTCTAGGATGATTCTGCAGGCATGGATTTGCTTTGATAACTATGAATTCGATCTTGGAATTTATGTGTCTTTGCTCTTTGGTTTGTTGAATTTATTGATGTTTACTTTGTTATGAAGACTGACAATATTTAAGAATATCTTTAGAGGGCCCTAGGGACACATTCTCCTAGGTCAACCCCTAGAAAAGTCCAACTTTATGGTCATACTAAGGCTTGAAGATAACAAGTAATCATGTAGATGTCTGAGGATGATGTGATGCATAATTAGATTCTTTCTAGGCACTCCAATTGAAGTATTCCTAACATGATCCTTCCTTAAATGTGAATGATATTTGAATGATGTTTGTGGATCAAATGAATGCAAATAAATGCTTTAAATACAAGGACATAGTAATAAATCACACAAACATGTATTTAGTTGGCTCTAGAAGGAAAAGGAATGGGTGGGAGTCAGCCAAAGATTGACTTTGAATTTTAAAATTTATGGGTCTAGGATTGATTCAATGTGGGCAAGATTGATCTGCCAAAATTTGAGAGCAACCCACTTCAGATTTTGTCAGTTTACATCCAAAACATATAAGAAGTTGTCATATTGAGTTATGGTTCAAAAGGTATGATAAAGATAATAGGCAACTATCTTTTGGCCATTGGAATTAGCTAAGTGCATTTATTTTTGTTAATTTCATATTCTAAAATTTTGTTAAATATGCTCTAGAATTTTATTAAATATGCTCTAAAATATGCTCTCACAAGATTGTTCACATTGATCAGATGACTAAGCGGCTTATTGCTACTCACTCGGCAAAAGTTGGTCTATTCGCAATGAGTAAGGTGAACTACTCCCTTCATGTGGAAGGAGCACATGGATGATGTCATTATGAGGCTCGTTGTCAAAAGTTTCCTCTTCATAAAGAATCAATAAATAAATGATTTGAGGATGAGGCTCCGTTAGAGGAGGCCTAATAGCTTGTCAGATAGGGACTAGTGTAATGTGTGGAGAGTTTAATATAACACTCTCTTTAGGGATGCCCTAGATTATTCTTTGGTTTTCAAGGGTGTCTAAATGTGTAGTTGCATGATCTAAGATTTTGATGAGATTTTCTACGTGGTTGCTTCAAGATAAGTGTTTTCTTGCTTGATTTCTTGAAGTATACTACTTATTCTTGGATGATGAAAACTACTAGAGCAAGTAAGGTTCCCCTCAACTTTCCCAAGATTTCATTTAATACTAAATTTAGCCTCAACTTAGGACACAAAAGTGTGAAATACTTGATGTGGCCTATGAAGTAGAGATAAAGATTTTGAAGTCCTCTTGATATGTTTGATTGAAATGGAATAGATTGTTCTTGATCTTTTTCAATGTGTTCAAGCTTCGAACTAGTTCGAGTCTATACAATTCGAGTGCTTGAATGTTTGATTGTTTTGCTAAGTTTGAAGCGTTGCTCACTTGAATGAATTGGAACTAGATACCTATTTGTTAATGTTTTTGTCCTTTCGTGTGTTTTGAATGTTTTTAGATATCTTGGAATATGTTGAATGAAACTAAATTAAATGATGTTTTTGGGATTTTTTTGATCTCTTGACTACTTCAAATGCAACTAACTAATCAAAATGAATGTGCTAAAAATACAAGAGTCCCTCTCTTTTTATGTTTTTCCCTTCCCTTTTTGATGAATGTGAATGCTTTTAATAAACCAAATCCACAATAATGAATAGAACTTTTTTTTAACTTGTGGAAGTATCTAAACAATGAATAGAACTTTTTTTTTAAAACTTGTGGAAGTATCTAAACAATGATTGTAAATAGTGGCATGCTTCCTATTTCTTTTCACAAATCAACAAGATAAATGACGAATGAGCTTCCTTTTCATAAACAAACAATCCCCATTGTATGTTTCCTTTTAATGACAAATTTTTCTAATAAAAAAGAGAGGGAAGAAACACACAATCAAGCTAAATCTTTTCAACTAATGTAAATGACTATTTTTCCTTAAATATTTGATGCAAAACTGAAATTTGATAAAGGATGGAGCTTTGAAACTATTGGTTTTACCCGTTTCGAAACTTTTTCCCTAATATAATTTCTTCCTACAATCTTTGAAGTAGAATAGGAAGAAAATATTTTCAATAATAATGTTGATTTATACCTCTAAAATAATGATGACAACACAATTTCCCTACTTTAATAATAATAATCTTTAAAAGGAAATCAAAACTACACTAACTTTAAACCCTACCCTATATTATAGTTTAACCTTTTGGCATTTCTTTCAAACAACTTACTATAAAATAAATCTGTACTAAGAATCCATACCAGGGAATAGGATTATCCAAGATATGGAACAACTTTGGTGTTGGTAACCTCACTACCTTCAATTTCAAGAACTAATTCCAATCGTAGTAAGAGGAGAACTAAATAAGCTTAGATTAAACATTGCATTTACTTTTGAATGTGGTGCATCTCGTCAACGTGGGTATTACTACTTTAGAGGCTAAGGTCGACGCGCATTGTATACTCTTTGTCGTGCAAATATAGAAAATGCTTGAAACGCGCAGGACAGAGGTAAAAATGTACGGATTTTGTGTGTATATACAGTTTCGTGTATATACGTTTCGATATCATTTCCTTTTTCCCTGGGCACGGCCAGCTAGGCAAATCTTTCCATGGCGCTGGTGATGCCACGTATGAGCAGACAGGACTGCAGGTGGATAGAAAAGCTGAGGAGGAGGAAATAGACAAAAATAAAGAAAATTAGCAATTCCAGAAATTAGCCGGAAAACAAAACTTCACAGCCACTTCTTCAGGCCACTTCTATCTAGTTTTGTCCAGAGGATTTAGCGGTGAATTTGGAGTCGCTATTTTGTCAGCAGCCGCTACAGGCTCTGCTCCTCGTACAAACATGTGGCTGCTTCAGATAACATAGAATTCTTTTTTTATTACTATTTCCATGTCTGACCTGGACCACTGGTTTCATTTTATGAGGTCAGTTTCTCTTCGTACTCTACCGCTGTTTTCGTTTTTTTCTTTCAGATTTATGTTAAAATGGAAAAAAAGTTCATCCTTATAAACAACTCGTTATCTGAAACTTTGATCGAGAAATTTTACTGGTAGTTTTCTATCTGAAATCTTTGAAAATATAAATGCTAGAGTTGTTTGATTAATTTATGGCAGGGTAGGCCAATGAAGGCAAAGCTCGCTGCTCAAGCTTCTAATCGGATCACTTTCAGGTTGTTTTCTATTTTATTCAAGGAATTTGTTTTCAGTACTTCAAATTTTGGCTTAAAACAAGCAAGTTTTTTTGGGATTGAGTGTATTTAGTCCGTTTATAGGATTAGAAACCAATGCTCTGCATTCTGGGGTGCTTCACCATTTGGAGTCGTGCCTTGTTTTCTGTCAAGAGATCTTTATCATGTTGTGGTCTCTATATTCTTTTCTACAGTTCTTCTCAGGGTTTATGATGTTGATCATATAAATTGTTGAGTTTGTAAAGATCTAAATCTTTCATTGTCAAGAATATTTAAGAGATTTACATTTTAATACAAATTTTATGTGCATGGAGTATTTAACACTTCAAACGTCGGGGAATGTCAGTTAAGTTTACATTAATCCTGGGACTTTCACCCCTGTTGGGATTGGAAATGATGTTATTGCTGTTGTAGTGTTTGAATTGGGTTTGGCTTTTGTTTTGAATGATGTGTATGTAAAGGGTTTGGGTATTTTTAGGAGGAAATGGAGGGTAGGAAGGGGGTTATGTTGAAGGCCTTATGATTTACACGAGAGATTTCTCTTGTATTTTGGTTTGTGGGTTGGGACTTCAATTTTGGGAGATTTCAGTTATGTTTTGGCTTAATAAATATCATTTTTGGGAATCAACTATGTGTTAGTATCAGGTCAATTTTCATGACCTGGTTGGCAATAACCTGTCTCCATGAACTTGAATGCAGAGCAAATGATACTTGTTGCATGGGGTGAATGGTTGCAAGGGTGAAGCAGTGGAATTGAAATTATCCAAGTGAACCATTGCATTGTACTATTACTCAGTCTAGCTTGGAGTTGTACTTGGGAGTTGGGACTTCCTGGCTTCCTCGGACATCACCCATCCCCCCTAGTAGATCAGTTTAACCATGGGTGCTTTGCATAGGATCTTCTTTGGTGTATGAGAAGTTTATGCACATCTGGGAGGAATATATCAGGATTGTGAATGAACCTGCTTGTGGTACAAAGTTTTGGTGCATCAGTGTTTTAGATGAATTGGAGAAATGTGGATGTGTCACTGCAGTTTCTTTTTCGCTTCAGAAGCAAAATAAGACGTATAAGGGAACATAGAGGCGTTTTATGAAATGGAGACATAGAAGGGCTTTGTGTTATGCAAAGCTTTTTATTGAAACAGTAGGGACACCCAGAGGGCTTTAAGTTTTTAATCTTTAGTTTTATGGTTCATCTTGAAGGAGGTGAGGACCAGGATGTTGTTTTTGGCAGAAGTTGCAATGTGGGACGGGTTTTTAACTCCTGAGAAGTGTTTCCTAGAAGCAGAAATTAGTATAGGTCATAAATTAGTAGCCATAAGGTGGAACACCAACCTGAATTATTGTAGACAAGACCCTTCATAACCCTTAGGATATAGAATTCTGGAATGGACGGCTCCCAAGAGTTGAATGGGGAGCAATCTGGGCAGAGAGAGTTTTTTGTTTCTGGAGAATCCAGTATCAACAATGATATATCAAAAGATGCATCTAACACTGGCTATAGTCAGGCCAAACAAGAAGAGAAATGTGCAGGAAGCCCTTGTGGAAACCCTGACAATAAGCAACATCTATGTGCTTTTCGAACCCCGACCACCGTGCAACCCTGTATGGATGATTTGGAAGAGGAGGATATTAGCCTAAGAGAATGGTTGAATATGCCTAATAGAACTGTAAATAGATTGGAATGCTTGCACATATTTAAGCAAATTCTGGAGATTGTAAGTCTTGCACATTCTGAAGGAGTTGTGTTGCAAAATATTCGGCCTTCCTGTTTCATGCTATCCTCATTTAATCGAGTTTCATTTATAGAATCTGCTTCTTGTACAAGCTCCGGTTCTGATTCTTCAGATGACTCAACTGGAAGGTTGCATCGAAGTCTTCCAGGTCAGGCAGCAAACTATAATTTGGGGCAACATGGTAATAATATGGGGCATATTTCTAGAACGGGGCGAGAAGTTGATCAAACTGCTTCAGTTCACATGGCAGGCCATCAAACCCATGCAAGAAACATTCCAACACGGGGAGCTGGATGTCAGGAGCTATCACTTAGAGATGCTAACACAGATGTCTCCAGAGTGTCTGGAAGGTTAATCTCTGCAGGTAATTACAGCAAAAGTTTAGATGTTTCTGGTGGTATGCATGTTATTCCACATGTAATGGATTCAGATGCAGGGGAAGGGACTAATCAAGAAAACATGGACACCATGAATGAAGATGAGAATGTTGAAGATAGGAGCAACCGCTTCCCATTGAAGCAAATATTACTTATGGAACTGAAATGGTACGCCACTCCAGAGGAGCTAGCTGGGGGGTCAATTTCATTCTCTTCGGATATTTATTGTTTGGGTGTTCTCTTTTTTGAGGTATGAGACAGCGACAAACTAAATCTGATAGTTCACAGCAGCATCAATTTGTTTTTCAGTGAATATAACTGTTGTTGTTTATGATATGCTAATAGCATTCTCAAATATCAAAAGTTTACTCTGAAACCTAGTAATCCCTACCCAAATTTAATTTGTTTTTGTTACAGTTATTCTGCACTTTTAGCTCAGAAGCAGAGCATCAGGCAATTATGTCAAATCTTCGGCATCGTGTCCTTCCTCCTCAATTGTTATGCAAGTGGCCCAAAGAAGCTTTATTTTGTGTGTGGTTGCTTCATCCTGTTGCATCTTCTCGTCCAAAATTAAGGTTAGTAATTAACAATTTAGAACCTTACTGTTTTAAGAAATTATCTTGTAGATGGATTAGATCTACCATTCTCGTCTGAATTTAGTTTGGATCAAGAAATGTTAAAACCATCTGCTGGGTAAATTGTTTGCATCAATGAACGTCTTAATACGTAAGATTTTCACAAGGTTGAACACTTGTTCTTGTAGAAACATTTCATGTGTGCTAGAAGACACAGATTGATTCAGAGTTACATATCCTTTAGTAAAAGACAACAGTGTCAACTGATGCGCACTCATTAAGATGTCCCCAAGATACTATGATTAATGAAATTGGGGTTCAAAACTTCAGAGTTGCATGTATCATGGCAATCCGCTCCTAGGTGAAACCTCGGTTTTATTTTTTGTTAAATGCATGCATCTTACGCCATATGATAGAAATAGAATTACACGTATAAATACAACAAATGGCAACTTAGCATTCCAATTGAAGTTCTCTCCCAAAGTAAGCGTGGCTGACTTATTGACTTAAGCTCCGACATCTAGAGAGTTGATATCTCTCCATATTACATCCATTCTGACTACAATATGCGCAGTTAAATTTGCCTTGAAATTCAGAAATTTTCCAGGTGCATCTTAAGAGGCATCTCCTTGAATTGAAGCTTGTGTACCTGTCTTCAAAGGAAATAAATTTTGGACAGCAGGTAAAGTCTCCTTAACATGTCAATTCACTATCCATCTCCCAAAGAAGAGGATCCAGAAACAAAGGCAGTTTATTCTAAAGTAGTCTATTCTGGAAACAACCAAGAACGCCGATGATGCTAGAAGACATTGCACCATATCATTATTTTGACATTGATATATCATTCAAAAGTTATTAGTCAGCTAAGAAATACTCTATCTGGTATGACAAACAGATTTTAATGAAGGCAAGAACTCATAATGTAGAAGACACTTGATTTTCAGATGGCCTGACATTTCACCTCCCAGTATATGTTTCTGGCTGCCCCCATTTCCTATTAAATCCTGAAGAAATAAAACCTAAAAGGGATTGGCCTAGTTTTCCCATGCAACATTCTAGACTCATAGTATAGAATAGGCTTGCCATAACTCCATTTTCACTCTTATACAAGTATGCTCCTGTGCATCTAATTATTTTTTTAGCAAGCTCACCAGTTAAATCATTTTGCCAGCTCAAGGAAGCTTTTTAATTATAAATGCTGAGAGATGTGTACAACCCCCAATCCAGCAAAGTATTTGTTCTTTTATTGTGTAGTCATATCCAAGAGTAAAAACCTCTTCTAGCCAGCCCTGCTTGGTCTTGTGGATGTCATTAAAAGCTTTCATTTTCATTTTCATTCATTTTATCTCAAACTAGAGATGCTCCCCCAACTGCCACTGAAGAGAGGTAAAAATCCATATAGAATGATCAGCCAAAACCCCCCATGGTTGGGAGTCTTCATAATCCTAATGCATTTACATAATCATCCACATGTGGCATATTCTTTGGAAATTGCATAGCTGGTAATCCTGAAAGAGTGGGCCTTGCACATTGCACGGACCAAAAGGGCTTTTGATACCATTAATATGAAAAACTATTTGAATCTAATATTGAATGAACAACAGGAAAGGGAATCAGCATATACTACTCAATCCTCCAGAGGGAAATTTTAGCTAAAAATGGTCCTAAAAGTCTTTATGTCATGGGTTTTATCTGAGATGTTTTTCCCCTTCAAAATTTCATTTGCTATAATTCAAGTAGAAGCTATGCTTTCACTTCATGTAATAAATATATAATGGAAGCATTCCATTCTTAATATGTTTCGTCTTCCCATAAATTCTAGTTCCCTCGGTTCTATACTGTTCAATGGTTTTGAGCCAATTTTCCAGTTTGCTAGGTTTCATCTGTTTGTCTAGGTTGAAGAGGTTACTTCCCAATTCTCTTAATTCCTAGCTAACCTACTCTTAAGCTATTATTTCTCTTGCCTGTCTCGCCTAGATAACCATTTAGCTTGATCCTTGTAAAACGAATTGTAATATGCTAAATTGTTGCTTCCTTTCATAAGATCCATCTGTCTATAACAACTCTAATGGTTAAGTCCCATACTCTAGTAATATTCTGCATACAACCGTCCAAAATCAGTTGGAAATACCTAGGGCTAAACATGGAAAGAGTGAATTTCACGACCTTTTGCCGTTGGACCCTCCCCCTTCTTCATGAACCAAATTGAAGGATTTCAAATTTTAACCAAGGGGTGATACCACAAACCACGCTTTTATTCCCATCCTCATGTTTAGTTGGACATTTGAAATCTATCTGCAAGAACTACTCATGCGTGTTTGTCATTGGAACCTAGTAATCTTTCTATCCTTAAGGCAAAGGACGTTAGGGTAAGCATTTTGCATGGTAGATTCAATGTATGCCTATCTTCTTACATATAGAGTCTTGAAATCACAAGATGATATATTGATGTTTACGGACATGTTTCATGAAATCCCTGGTGAACAACTAAATAGGCATTGCTTGGCTGAACACCTGGTTTACATGTGGATGAAAGAACGGTGTGTAACATAAACAAACAATGTTTCTGACAATGATCTTGTGGCTGACAACTAGGTGTGTTGTCACCGTTTTGTTTACTTGTCTAAATTTATCATGTTGATCTACCTTGGAAGCCTCAGCCTTCTACATGCGTTACTTTTGAATATGGGAACTGCACTTACGAGTATCACTGCCTACTGAGGAGTTTTGAACTCATTATTCACAGTTTTTTGCTGATCGGATTGCTTTCTTAGGCATGTTGAGAATTCTTTGGACTTCCTCTGGCTGGCTTCATTTTCTTTTCTTTTAGTTATCCATCCTTCTAACTCTATCCTCATCACGAGACACCCTGCTTTTGGGCTCGCCATGAAATTAGCTTTGGCTTTTTTCAACATTCTTTTTTCTATAGGATAATCCTCGTTAAGATGACTGATGAATAATCATCTGAAACAACAATTGGGTGGGTTACATATTTACTACTTTTTAGAAATGCACTTTCCTAGGTTCAACTATGTTTTAGCTGGTAGCTGCCTAGACAAATTTGCTTAAGCACAAATGTGAGCACCATGTCATTTTGAATGGGCTCTTTTATTACTGTTCCGAGTAGGACTCCACTTCAGCTGAGACAATCAACTGTGTGTCCAAGCTATTAGAGAAGAGGTTGAGATTGGACATATGACAAGAAATACGACAAGACGGAGAAGAGACTACTGAAATCATTGTCCTTAACTATTCAGAATTTGAATTCATTATGAAGTCGTCCCTTAATCAGTACGTTGTCATTGTATTTTTAATGTTATTTTTATAACTATTATGTTTATACATAGTTACGAGGAGACGGGGATTGGCACTCCACGTATGGGAGATGCGGACTGGTTTGGTATATACCATTTTTTAAAATGAGTATTTGGAGACAACAAATATTAAAATTATTTAAATATTTAAATTTAGAAAAAAATACACAATAGTTATACAGTTTCAACAAATCTAGTTTATAAATTAAATAATTACCATTTTAAAGTAAAAAGATAAATGTCTAAGAAAAACAATAATTAATTATATTGATATTTGCTCTTGATTCAAGGGTTAAGTGGCACCAAATATAGAAAAGGTAATATTGGTCTTATATCTACTAATTCTATTGAAGTAAAATGATCTTCACCCCTCAAGGGATTCTCCAAATTAAATTTTGATGGAGCAGCTAAGGGTAATATTGGTATAGAAGGTGGTGGATTTGCAATTAGGGACTCAATAGGGAATTTGATCTATGGTGGCTCTCTCTTTCTTGATTTTCTCACCAAGTATGAAGCGAAATGGGAAGCTTTGATAGTAATTTGTTTAGGAGTTGTGGCTTCCCTCAATCAAAACAAGCTAATAGTGGAAGAAGATTCTATGATTGCTATTAATGATATTAACAAGGGAAGGTGCCCAAGCTAGAAAATGAATTGTTTTGTAGAAGTTTAAGTGTTAAAACAAAAACCTAAAGTGATCATTTTCTCCCATTGGAAAAGGAAACTCAATATTATTGCTGGCCAATGAAGGCATAAACAAGGTTTGATAATGGCTATATACAATCATAGAGCAAGCACATGGAACAATTTAGAAACATTGCTTGACTTTAATTGTAATGTCACTATCCATAATGCCCAAAATTTAACATAAACATTCATCTTAATCAAGAGATTAGTTAACAATCTGATTTTACAAATCAAACTTAACCAATAATGATTCATTATCATTTCAACAATTAAGCATGTAATTCTTAACATAATATAACAAAGCTTACAAGGCAATAATCATTTACATATCTTTAGTGAATAACCATCACTATTCATGAACAAGTCATGCCCAAGGCATCATAAATCAATCCATAATGTATATCAAAATTATACATTACAATTGACCATCAACTCATAAAATAAGAAACACTGTATTTGGAACAAATGACATCCATCTTCATAAGCCTTGGCTTGTCTCATGCTTGGGAAGGAGAGCATCATCCAGGTGCTTTTCCACCAACCACAGATCGGCGGTCCCCCGCACACCTTCCTACTTGGAAGTGACCCGACCTGTCACGGAAGGAATAGATATTAGGAACCAATAGGTTAGCCATCTGAGTATCCGATGTTGTGTCCTTCATAATGTCTCACGGTCACGCAACTATAGATTCCCTCTAACTATGCATGACGCTACTGGAGACCATTATGCCATCTGGAGCACTGTGGACCGACAATGCATGCAGAGACGGATGCATTACTTTGGCCAAAGTTTTACATACATAGATGTTACATCATGAACGTTGTCGTATGTCCACCACCATGACTCGACTTATAAGTTGTCATGTCCTACAATAAGTTTAAATTGACTTTTCACTCTAGGTCTAAAGTAAGTGGGATCCATTCGATTCATAGTCCATACTAGGACAATCGACTCCCATCTCAGGTTTGTTTCGACCAATTAGGTTACCTTTGTAACGAGGAACTTGTGACTCCTCGCGACCTCCTTCCACTCTTGGTCATTACACAAATCGAACCACATTTACCATTCTAGGTCTATCGTGGTTCACATGTAAATAAATCATCATATAAGATAGAATCATATTCATACTATACTAGGCATTCCTTGCCTTAGTTAATTAGTGTGATTTTGCCATGAACGATGACTCTTATTACCCTTATGAGCTTAGGTAGTATCTCTAATCTCACTTAATAAAATAGAGGGTAGTTATCATTAATAGATCAATTCATTTATAGTGTCTTGGCTAGCATGTAGGCTGCCACTTAATATAACCATAGTCTTAATAATTATACCCTTATTAAACCACATTTGGCCTTTATACTTGAGTTGAGCCATCATTTGGTTGAGTGTTTTAAACATTGACTTGCTAAGGCCATATCGACCACAAACACAGTCATCATTAATCGACGTATACATGTTGAAGATAATGCAAGGGCTCAGCCATGATGGCCTGGAGCCTCAGTGCGGTATGTGTTCAAGTGTTTAGCTTGGCCCTTGTGGTCACGAGCTATAAATATAACTTGGCAAACAAATGTTAAATAGCTCAGCTTTCATAGCCGTGAGCTCTTAGCACATTTAAAAACTATAAAGATTAAAAGCTCGGCCACCTTGGCCTTGAGCTGTAGCATAACAAAGAATGTCATACAATGTCGTTCGACCTCTATGGCCTCAAACTAGTGGTGCAATAAAGGATATAGATTAATGTCGCTCTGCTTGTATGGCCTCGAACAGTGATAAAGATTGCAATAAGGAATATAAAGCAATGCCGCTCGACCTGCACGGCCTCGAGCTATGATAAAGATTACAATAAGGAATATAAAGCAATGCCGCTCGTCCTGCATGGCCTCGGGCTATGATAAAGATTGCATTACAACGTCGCTCGGCCTCCATGGCCTTGAACTATGTCACATGAAGGAATTTAATATTGATTTCGCTGGGCCATAGGCCTTGAGCACAGACATAGTAAAAAATATCTATAGCAATATGGTTCGTCCTTGGCCACGAGTACAACACAGTCAGGAATATCTATTGCAATATGGCTCGGCCTTAGGCCTCGAGCCTCAAACAGAGAAAATACATTTAAAGTTACAAGCTCGGTCGTAACGCCCCGAGCTATTGCTAAGCATATAACAGTGGTAAGATACCATAGCTCGATAGTCATAACAGTATGGCCCTCCATACAACATGCATGTATGGGAGCTCGCTATAACAACAAAATTCTTACCCTTAATGCACATAAAATAGCTTTCTTTACCTGAGTACAATCCTTTACAAACGAAGTATTCTTAGCTCGAACTCCGTTGTCCTTCCTTGGAAGTCTTTCCATTGTAGAGTGATAACTCTCCTTCTCCCTTTCTTCTCCCAAGAAAACCAAATAAAAACTCTACTCCCCCCCAAAAAAAACAACCAAAAAACCTCATCTTCTTAGAAGACTCTCGGGTATTACCTCCTCTCCAAACGCATGCCTCTTATCGTGGAGAACTACCACCCTTAACTAAGGTGGTGGGAGTGGCTTCTCCACTCAGCCAACTACCTCTAAGAGGCCTGCGCAAGCATGACACATGCAAGGCTATGGTGAGCTCCACGCTCCCATTAGATATAATGCCGTCTATAACAAAAAATGAATACAATAACATAGCTTGATATTACATATCAAATTAATGTAATTATATATAATATTATTAGATGCATCCACTAGATATTAGAGAATACCATTGAGGACTAAGTCATATTTAACCGACATCACTTCCTTTATGGAGATAGACTCATCAAGCGATTTAGGGATCGAGCACCACTCTCCCTTCATCACTAAGGATCCAAAAGCTAACAGATCAAAAATGGATTAATAATTCTAGTTCGAAAGTATTGTGAGCGATAAAATTATGCTCCGACCAAACAAGACTAACCCTCGACTCGATTTGGCATTCCAAAAACATCGTTAGTCGAGTCATTGCAACATTGTCGAAATAACTAATTTGACAAGTCGTCACAAAAGGAAAAACAATTAGTCAAGACAAAACATAGTTTACACCAACTTACATGGTTTGACAGGACAAAATGTCTGACACTCAGATGGTTGTTGACCCCCGTTTCCCAACATCTATTCCTTCCTCCTGAATGATACTCTCCTTCCGTCTCCAGAAGATAATCACTTTCCTGGTCCAACTCACAACTAGAAGATCATGATCATTGCATCATAATATGATCAATAAATCATAATAATTAAATAATCATTTAAATCTAGAATCTCTTAACTAACTAACATTAGTTAGAAGCAATGTTTAATCTGACATTTCCACAACGTCATAATCCAACTACTAACTAATCCTCCTGATTACCATGTAAACATAAAATTAAGCTAATCACGGGTTGGGAATGTAACATTAATCGCCCTTAATTCTCAATAATAGACAAGGGCATGCATATCTTCATAGTTTAATTGTCTCCTCCTTAGACATCATTAGCATGGCCTTTTTGGTAGGCATAGTGTTATGATTACCATTGATTGGTAAGATTGGCAGTGAGTAGAGTCCCATGGTGTCTTGGTGATTGTGTATGGTATCTAGTGCATTTAAGTCTAATAATATGTTTGTGGTGTAGAGTGGATGTTTTCTTTCTTAGCAAGGCTTAGGTTATTAATGTAATTGCATGGCAAGGTGGTGGAGCATTGGCTTCTGATTGATCATGTATCTTGTAGGTTTCTTTGGATTCTTGTAGGTTATGGAGGACCAACTGCAAGAGGTTTGAGAGGGTGTGTAGGTTCCATAAGGTAGATTATCTGATAGAAGACTCTAGAATGCATCTTTTCATGCAAAGAATTGGCAACCCTTGGCTTTGTAAAGGGCATTCTTGGTTAGCCAACTTTAATGACTAATAGGTGTTCTAAAGTTGCCATCCACGAAGATTTCATTGCCAATTTGGCATTGTACATTTTGGATGCAACTATTTGGCTTTGGCTCATGTAGCTTTTCTTGTCAGACCAAATCTTAGGCATGTCTTTGCAGAATGCAGCTTTAGAGGCAAGGTTAGAGGTGAAGGCTATTTGAGTGGAGGGAGAAGGTTTTGTGTCCACTCCAGCCTAGAATATGAGCAATAATGATGAAATTACAAAGCTACAGAGAGAAATTGGGGTTCTTTGTGCTTTTTGCAAAGATGTAGGTAAATTATTGGATGGTTTACATCTTAGTCACCACAATGGTGGGCTAGAAGTCATTAGCGATTTTACCATTCCAATTTTGTATGGCCCTACAATGCGTCAGTCTCGTCATTGGTGGGAGATTTGCAATGGTGTGTGTTTTCCATCTCTTGCAAGTCATTGAAAAGGTCGAGAAGTGAATGAAGTGGAGCTCTGGGTGGAAGAGGTGGTGGATACAGGTCATATTTATCTTGTTGATAGGTCATAGGTTCTGTTTGTTTTTTGTTTAGCTATTAGTCGAGCTTCTATTCTTGTCTTTAGCTCTTTTGATTGAGGGTTTCTTTTGGTTGTATTAGCTCCTCTTTAGCTAAATTTTAGCTTCAGTGTAGTCCTTGGTTAGTATACTTTTTGGGGTTGTTTGTTGGCCATTCTTGGTGGTCAGTGCATATCTTTGTATCTTTTTGTTAGTAACTCATTGTTTATTTGAGGCATTGACATATACATCTTTATTTCAAGGGCAGGGCCCCTATAGATCCCCCACTATTATATCAAAAAAATATTGATATTTGATAATCATCATCATGATATAAATAGTTAAAGTTAAAACCATAATAACCTATAGACAACATGCGAGAACTGGGATGGGAATGCTATCAGTTAAAAAAAAAAGGTAAGGGGGTTATTTGGAGATGGCTTTTTTAAATAAATTGATAGAACTTTAGTGCACTTAAACATTTTAATCTTTTTAATTATTTCTCTTCTTTGTAACACCCTATATACAATTTGACCATGTTTTTTTTATACATGGGTAGTGGGAATGGCATGTGACTTTAGTTTGCAAGATATTTGATCTTTCACTAGTGCTTAAAAGGACAAAATCCATGGGGTTGGTAGTGCATTAGGGTTAAAGTTTTGTCACACTTTTATAAAAGAAATGGCTTACATAAATACAATTTCCCAATTTGGAGTGCCTAAAAGTGATGTTTATGCTTTGAATTTTAAAATGATATAAACTAATGAAATGTAAAACTCTTAATGTAGTTTATGTTTATATATATTTTTATTTTTTAAAAATTAGTTGGATATATTGTTTTACAAATTTAAGAGCATTAATTTAATTGCTGAGAAAATTGAAAAAAGTGAAGGTAATGGGATGTCGCAAAAATTAAAGCAAACTTTTAATTTTTTTTAAATTTTTTCCGCACTTAGGTAACTTGAAAATCTAGTGCGTGGAGGAAATTTTTTTTTTTTTTTTTTATGAATATTTATTTTTTTAATAATTTTTTAAAGTCAAATTTACTCAAATTGGCATAGTTTTCAAGGGGAGTCAACTTTTGTCTAATTTTTTTATCATTAAAAAAAACAAATTATGTCATCTTGGAGAGGATTCTCTCCTCTAGTGCACTTTATATTTTTCAAAAATGTTAAGTATATTTTAATATTTTTTTAAAAAATTCTAATCAATTGCATGTTTGATTATAATAACCTACTTGCAATACATTTAAAAATAATCTTAATAGAACTAATCAAAATATTAAAAAAAATATTTCTAAATTCTTGACTCTAAGGTTTACCAAAGAGTATTTTCATATTTTTATGAAACTACCCTTTGGTTGGAGAAATTTGGAGTTGAACTTGAAGTTTTGTTCAATTTGTTGAAAATGGGGGGGGTTGGTTGCTATATGGGATCCCACATAGACAATTTCAGGTGAGACGGTATCACTAGGAAAAGTTTCAGGTGAAACTCTCTTGCCTAAAACTTTCTATGTAAATAAACATCATTTTCAAAGTCAAAACCAAATTTTATAAATTTAAAAAAATTCAGGCAAAAAGGTTTTGGGTGAAACTTTTTATACCACGTAATGCCACCCTTTTCGCCTAAAACTGTTTAGGGTGAAATAGTTTCTATAGAAACTATTTATTTGGCCAAAAGTGTGACACAATTCTAAACTTTTACCCATTAATGATGCATGATTGTTGTGTGGGTATTCACAGTACTGATTAGTGAATACATTCAGAAGTATGGGTTAGCATGGGTGATGAAAGAGAACTAAACAAATCCCACACTAATCCTATGAGAGAAGCAATGCAAATAAGATCAGATATACACAATATTGAGTAGAGAAACAACTCACAACACAAGATGTACCCTAGGAAAACCCTTTCAGGAAAACCTAACCTCCAAAGCACACTATGATTATATTATCTGAATAAATGATTACAATATAATAGAGTAACTATGCTCTCAACAAGAGAAACACAAGATCTTTGACTCTATCTTCTAGAGTGAATCTGAAGGCATAACCTTGTTTTGAAATCACTAGACAAATTCCATCACAAGTATCTAATATATAGGCAAAGGCAATCTAGGAAACTACTGTTGGTTTCCAATACCATGAGTTAAACCAAAGGACCAAAATTGGGCACCCAAATTTGACTCCTAAATTCTAATTCCCTTCACTCATGAATGTACCTCCCATAATTTAGAATGCAACTCCCAAGTTAAGGAGTCCATCCACCAAACTTGTGTGCTCCAATTTGATCCATTTCAAACCTCTTACAAGATGCTCTTACACATGAAATAAATAGCGGTCAAAGATACTCCACTTAATCCACTATGTAACCCCCCTCAAGTACATGTTCTTACATGATCTTATACGTGTCATAGATTCTCTTATGCATCTTACAATGTTAGAGATAGTGTTACACATCTTATATAACATCAATGCTCTTTTACAGACGTCATAGTAGAAATGCCCAATGGCATAATGTTTAATCCTAAGAATCTTGAGATTCCTTCCAAGTGTGGCACCCTATTCCACGAAGGCCCAAATATTACAACACCCTACAAATATTTAATAATTACAATGTTGCACATATTTGTAAGGTATACAACATTCTCCCACTTCTTGTATACATTGTACAAGAATAAAAGGGGTTCCAACAAAATGAACTAATTGCTATGGGTAGAATCCTGCACCATCTGTGCCACAACTTGGCCTTTGCTCATCCAATTCACAACATCACCAACTAGGTTTAAACCATAACCATTTGTACATATGCCTTCAACTATTCACACCTTTTGATCCAAGCACAATCTTAGTCTATATATTTGTGTTGCCTCAATCACTTCTATTCCTTTTAGTATCCCCACTTGTGTACTCACCTTCATTCAATGTGTGCCACAATACTCATGCACTAGCACACAACATTATCCTCACATAGTTCTTGCACACCATCACAAAGCACTACTTGTAAGCATTTTAAGGGCTTGCACATGCCAACATTATGCAAGACCATACAAGCATGACACGTGGGGCTTTCACAACTATATGAAATAGCATAAATATGTGTCTGACACATGGCTACACCCACACCACATAGTCATGTCAAATAACTGGCACCATATGGGTTTGACAACTATCATCACTGTGTCTACATGATAGAGTGCACCATACATGTTGACACTTGTCAACTTATTGTGAAGGCCTAGTTGATGACCCACTTGTATAAATACCTACACTGTACAAGGTATCTATAGGCAAAGAAGAACCAACCAACATCTCTCTTGCATACATGTCATTTTACATAACTTCGCCTAGTTCAATTTAATAGTTTACATTCAAAATCGTCCACACCTTCTAATGTGTATTTGCAAATTAATCTTAGGGTTTCAATTTCATGTTTTATAAACTTGCAGATTATTAGGTAATTTGTAGGTTTGCCCACCGATCCACCTAGGAATTGGATTATAGGTATCAAAGCTTGAAAATTTTATTTTCATGCTTGTCCAGACAAACCCATAACACCTGTAGAAGGATTGTACACTTGGTTCAATAGCTGAGCATTCATGTGAACATTGAGAGCATAGTATAACTGCAAATGAATACACACCTAGGGTTTCATCAAATGTTCAACACCTGATCAATGTGGCCTTAGAAACACAATGAAACTCTTTGGATAGTTCTGTGACTTCATGACTTAACTTGGACTATCACCATCATGTCTAGATCAACAGATCAAAATCCTTTTTGAGTACAAGTCAATCCTGATATTCTAGTGCTTGAAGGAAATATCGACACCATCATGTTGGTTTACTAGATTTGATATCTCGAAGCATATCAACAAATTCATTAACATTGAGAAAATCTCCTTTGTGGTGTTAAAGATGTTTGTTGCAATGCACCATTGATGGAAAGCACTTAGTGCACAACACAATAGAGAACATCAACCAATTCAAACTCAGAACACCTTTGTTAGTGCTCTGTAAGAGGAATATTACCTCAAACATTTGGAGGATGAATATATGAAATTTCAGCAACTAGGTCAACGCAAAGATTAAATTGTGGAATCCTACACCAATGAGTTCCATGACTACTCTATGGATATGTATGAGCACACTCTTAAGCACCTCAAAATGCTTAAGTATAGGGTAAGTGCAAGGAGTTGGGTACACTTTTTGGCCAAAAAGTGATAGTTTTTTCCTGAAAATCAAAGTTTGTCATAGTTGGAGTAAAAATTTGAAGCACTTACACATAGAATATTGATATGATGTAAAAATATGAAATGTAGGATTTTGTTTCTAGTTTTCAAATATGTAATTTATTATAATACCTAGATGATAAAAGTTGGTTTTGTATATGATGTACAAAAAGTGGCTTTTTAAAAGGTATATGTTTTGGGTCAAAGCATGCACGTGTACAACCAACATAATTTGACCTAAATGGAAGTATTTTTTTAATTCCTTTTGTGGGAAGATGCATAAAGATGCATATGATGCTAAAGTTTGGTCATGATATATTTTTTTATAATTTTTTGATAAATAAATTTTCTAATTAATAAAATTTACTAGCCCTAGTTTGTGTTTTTTAAAACCCCTCTTGTAGGACCAACATAATTTGAGCTAAACTAATTGTAATATGATTTTTTTCATTGTGTATAGAATGATGTCTAGATTTGTCAAACATTTTTCATTCTAAAAAAAGTTCAACATCAAAAGTTTTTTTAAAAGATAGTAATATATGTTATTTCAAGTTTATGATGGCTTTTGTTTAAAAAATAATTAATAAATAGAATAATGTGTTCAACACTAAAAAAATTACATATTTGAAAACTAGACATTGTCATATGTAATGTGTTTTAATTTCATCTAAAAATTCTTAAAAAAGGTCATCAACCATATTGCCAATGTCCATTCCTTCCAAAAATTTTGAAGCTTTTTGTTTAAAAAATAAATAATAAATACAAAAATATGTTCAACACTAAAAAATTACATGTTTTAAAACTAGACATTGTTATTTGAACTGGGTTTCAATTTCATCCAAAACTTCTATAAAAAATTGTCAGCCATATTGCCAAAATCTATCCATTCTAAAAATATTTTTCTCGAGTGTTCCACTAAAAGTGGACCCAACTTCTTTCACTTACCCTACATCATCAAATTGTTTTCTTTGTTCCATGTTAAAATTGAGTTTCTTATGTCAAACACTTTGGGCCAGACATTTTTCCATGCATCCAAAATAGAAGCCAAGATGAAGATGAAGCAACACCACTTATCTTCGTGCAAGAACAAGCTCATGTCAGAGAATAACTTCAAGCCTTTTGTCTCATGCTTCAACTTTATCGTGTAATAGCGAAAGCAAAATTTCTTACCACCTACGACAAACCCTAAGCTTCCCAATACATTTGTGTTAGATAGGGACAAAGAGAAGTGGCCAGAAGGTGAACAATTGTGTAATCTCTATTGCTCCAACTCTCATAATGATGTTGACTACCAAACACAACAAACTCTTGTCACGCTGGCAATGCCAAATCTTGATGAGATAGAGGAGATTGGTCAAGAGGCATAATGCCTCAATGCAACGATGCTAGTAGACTCTTCAAGAGAGTGTAAGTGACTTTTCCACATGAAGTGTTGGGTCAATAGATAGCTTGTTCATGTCATCATTAATAGCGATAGCCAAAAGAACATCATCATGCAAAACATGATCAAGTACCTCGAACTCTTCACCAACATGCTTCCAACTCCATATTGTTTGGGATGGCTATGATAACGCAAGGAGATCCAAGCAAGTTGCCAAATGTACCTTCAACTATGCTATTAAACTTATGCATAACACAATCACTTGCAATGTCACACCTTTAGAGGTTTGTGACATATTGCTTGGTAGACCCTTTGTGTAGGACCATGAAGGTGTCTACAACACAAAACTGCAATGGTGGAAAATTCACATTGGTAATGAATACTTCAACTTATGTCAAATGTCACCACAGTATAGAAATACCCTGGTTTTAGCAAAACACTATTGCAAGATCATTGTGCACACTCAAAAGGTTGTTTGGCTTATGGTTCACATAGAAACATCCTACAATTGGTAAAACATGCATTCGCAATGTGCAATTCCACATCCAATCTATCGTAGCAATAATAGCTTAACATTGTATGACAATAGTATGACGAAGTCTTTGTTGATCACATGGGTCTTCCAACACTTAAGAATACAACATAGAATTAACTTGGTTCTTAGATCCCCTCTTCCAAATAGCTCCTTGTACCACAGGTCTGTTTGAGAGAATGATGAAATTTGATGCTAAATTCAAGAGCTAGTCAATCAAGGAAAGATCAGGCCAAGTTCTTTCGCTTGCGGTAGCTCGATAGTGCTTGTGCCAAAGAAGGATGGCACCAAGCACCTCAATATTGACTACTATGCCCTCAACAAATTTTTGGTGAAAAATATGTATCCCTTGTTGCACATTAATGACCTCATGGAATAGCTTTGTGGTGCATGCTATTTCACCATTATCAATCTTAAATTAGGATATCATTAGGTTCTAGTGTAATATGAAGGCATTTGAAAGACTACATTCAAAACATGGGAAGGACTTTATGATTGGATGGTTATGCCTTTTAGCTTGACCAATGCTCATGCAACATTCACGTGCCTGATGAATGACATCCTACACACTTTCACCAACTCCTTCATGATCTACTTGGATGTCATACTTGTCTTAAACAAGACTTGGGAGGAGTACATACAACACATTTCACAACTGCTAGAAACATTGTGCCAACACAAGCTGCAAGCCAATCTTGGCAAGTGCACTTTTGGCACCATGTAGATCCATTACCTCAACTACATCTTCAACCACTCTACCATCCATGTTGATGCAGAATTGATCAAGTTGATTTGAGATTGCTCAGTATCATGCAATCTCACTAAAGTGTGCAACTTTCTCAAACTCATCAATTTTTACCATAGGTTTTTCCTTAGGTTTTCACATACTTGGCCCCTTAACATGATTATGCACGCCAAAGAAGCATTCCAATTGACTCATGTGCAATAGCATGCCTTCAAAGAGCTTAATTAACACCCTTCCTGTCAAACATCACACCCTCTTTTGAGATTCAAAATTGAAACATCAAACTATGTGCTTGGTGTTGTTCTTCTTCAGCATGGAGATATTGTCACTTATCACTCAGAGATATTTAGTGGTATTGTGCAAAGATACTCCACTTATGAAAAATATCTATGCCATTGTGCAAGTTGTTAAATAATCGTGCCATTAGATCCTCATAAAAGAGACTGTCATTCATTGGCTCCAATTCTTACACCTGCAAAGCAAGTTAGAGAATGCATGACATATGAAAAATGAGATACCTTCAATAGTTACAATTGGTGATCAAGCATAATAAGGGACATGACAAGGCCACTAATCACCTTAGCCAACCACCAATCTTGAGCTCATCACTATGTTGGGCTCGTGTAGCCACAACTTTGTTGATTGGGCACCACTTTACTCAGCAAACAATGATTTCATGCAGACCTACATTATTCTCATGTAAGGTACATAGGTTGGAAAATTCTCTATTTGATGAGCTGTTAGAAATGAAGGTGCAAACCACACAACGGAACTCTGATTCAAATCTTATTTATGTCCTCTAAACAATGTAGAATCAATAGAGATTGCAACAAAAAAAATCCACTACATAGAAATAACATGCATTAAGAACTGAACACATAACACAGTATGTAATGTGGAGAAAACCCTTTCGGATAAAAAACTCCACCAAGAAAAGAGGCTCTAAGTTGTATTATTTTCAAATATGAGATTACAATACATGCACTTCCTCTCCTTCTCCAGTCTTCAATCCAGTGGCGCCTGTTACTCTCAACTCTGATAAAAAGGTAGAACAAATATTCTTATAAAAGGGGGTTGTCTTCTAGGGCAAGAGAATCGACATAATATCGACTGTCAAATCTGTGACCTAATGACGAACGGTCTAGATTTACAATGATAAAATTTGGCTCTGAGGGCGCTGCCCCCGAACCCTTTCCGTGGTGCGTGGCCCTCGGATCCCTCGCCAGGGCGATGAATCCCCCAGACCCCTTGCAGGGGGAAACCCCCCTGCCACCCCCCGTCGTAGATGAATTAGCGTCGGGGACCGGATATAAACATGTGGCTGAAACAAGATCGCTGCTAGTGAAACCTTTCATCCCTTATGGGTGATTTACAAACAATATTTGGAGTAATTAATTACATAAGATTTACAAGGTTGATGGCACCTTAATCCTAACATGAGCTTCTTTATAATCTCAAACATATTTGCATTCACACAAGTGCACCTTGACAATACTTAATTTGGAAAGCACACTACTCCAAGATGATAGGTCACTTTGGCATCACCAAAACACTTGTTGTGCTTTAACATAAATTTTACTAGCCTCACATTCACATTGACATTGAGTGCCACATCATGTCCTACATACCTTGTTGTATTGCCAAGCTTGCCAATAAGACATTGGGGCTATACACTCCTTTAGTGATACTATAATGCCCTTGGGAGTCAATCAATATAGAATTTTTTCAGTAACCTTCCAACCACCAATCACTAGAATGACTATGTTTCTTGTGGTTGATAGGTTCTGCAAAATGGATAGCATGGTTGCTTGTAAGAAGATAATCACTACACTAGACACTAAGCACATTTTCTTCAATCATGTTTCGATTCACTTTAGGCTTTCAACATCCATTGTCTCTGATTATAACCCAAGATTTGTTAGCCTTTTTGGAAAACACTCTAGACCATGTTGGACAAATAACTAGATCATTCTACAACCTTCCATCCTCATACTAATGATCAAATTGAGGTGGTCAACCACATGTTGGTACACCTTTTATAATTGCACATGTTGGTGCACTTGGGATGATAGCCTACCCTACATCCAACATGCCTGCAATAAATCTCTTCACAATTTTATGTGGCATAGTCCTTTTCAAACATGTCTAGGGCTCCAACCAACAATGTCCCTTGACATCTACTATGCACAATTGACATCGAGGACACACACTTAGGAACAAGAAGTGGATAAAGCACAATGCTTCATTGAATGCATTCAATACATTCATCAACAAGTCCAACATATCCTTCTATGCTAATGATAGAAGTACAAAGTGTTCTAAGACGCCTACTACACAGCATACCTTTAAGGTTGGCTACTATTTGGCTACATCTTTAGAAAGAACGCTTCAAGGGTCCTCACTGTAAGATCAAGCCACCATGCTATGGTCCTTACACCATCTTGCACATAATTGGAGAGAACACTTTCATTCTTAATCTTCTATAGTACTTGGGCATGTCTCTTGTCTTCAACATGGAATTGCTTAAACCATACTTTCCTCCACTTTTGGAGCCAACACAAACTCAACATCCCACAAATTTGGACCTTGCTTATGTCAATCTAGTTGTGACAAATGAGATCATGACACCATGATGACTCATACTCGCACTGGTAGACATTGACTATTGGGCAATATGTTGATCAAGCCAAGTAGTATAACATGTAGCAACTCTATGCACAATTTCCTCATCTCAATATTGACACAATGAGGACCTTTGCTTTTCAAGAAGGGGAGAATGATCCAAGAGTAGCCTTAGTCTCTTACATTTAGACAACCTTAGTCTCATCCATTCTTTTTAGCAATGCCCCTGTGTGCTAAACTTCACTTAATGTACACAATAGTACCTACACAAAAGCGATCAACACTATCCTTGCCCATATTCACATAGTTCATATAACACTGCTTGTATGCATATTACGAGCTTGCATATGGCTGCACATGCTGACATTCTACTAGACCGTGCAAGTGTGACACATGAGACATTCACAACTACATGAAATGTCACCATATGTGTCCAACACATGGCTACACCCACACCACATGGTCATGCCAAACAATTCCAATGGGTTTGACCCCTTGTTGCAAGGTGTGCGCCCTTGGTCCCCTTGTGCTGTGCAGTACAACACTTGGGTTCATGACAAGGTTTAACCACCTCCCATGGATTCATTAACTCTGGCGGTTGTATCGAGCATTAACAGGTCGATCTTTTGGTGCAATGACAACTATCTTGCTAACAATTAATATCAGAGCCTGGGTCACGGGGTCGAACCCCTCGCTTGCGTTGGGGGGATTGTTGCAAGGTGTGTGTCCTTGGTCTCCTTGTGCTGTGCAACACAACGTTTAGGTTCGTGACAAGGTTTAACCACCTCCCATGGATTCATTAACTTTGGCAGTTGTATCGGGTATTAATAGGTCGATCTTTTGGTGCAACGACAACCGTCTTGCTAACACCCCTTTACATGGAGAGAAGCACCAACTGACATCTTTGTTGCATACATGTTATTGCACATAACTTCTAGTTTAATATAATAGTTTACATTAAAACTCTTCCATGCCTCTAGATGTGTATTTGTGATTCTAGCTTAGGGTTTCACTTACATGTTCTATAAACTTGTAGATTATCAAGTAATTTGCAAGTTTTCCCATCGATCCACCTAGAATTGGATCACCTCTAGCTCAATTTACATCAATGAATCCATGCATGTCCATTGTCTAGCTCATATCAAATCCTCCCTAATAAAATCCTAACTATTTGCTAGCAGACTCTTACAAGACTATGGCTTGTCTGTTGAGGGACTCTTATAAGATTGTTGCAAGTCTATTATGGGACTCTTGTAAGATTGTTGCAAGTCTACTAGGGGACTCCTATGGGACTATTACAAGTACTCCTTCAATTCCATCACTCTTAGGTCACCTACTTTTCTATGTGTTAAGTAGTGAAAAGGGGTTGAATGCATGCATGTGTACACAAGATCAAAACCCTCTTCCACAATAACATTCAAGGACAAGATTGAGCTAAATCACAACCAAGAAGAAGGTGGACTCAACTATAGATCTTGTGCTCCTGTTTGCTATGGAAAGATATGATTTAACCAAGCCTTTTATCAAACCCTAGCTCAAATATGCATAAAACCTTAGTTCTATGATGATTGGAGCATAAATTTCAAACCATGATAGATACGAACAATCTGAAAGAAGCACTGAGATCAGTGAACAAAGGAGAATTTGATTCCGAAAGCAGAGGTGTCAGAGGATGAATTCGGTGGGCGTCCAGAATCTACGGGAGGTCCAAATTGAGAAAATGTTGTAACTGTTGCTTAGATGCCAAATCCAAAGCCTGAAAGCCCAGAGGACTTGGGGCAACTGCCCAAGTCTTTTCGGAGGAATAATTTGAAACTTCTTTCGAATCACGAAACCTTGATTCCTACACAATCTTCCTGTAGCTTCACTTTCCCCAGAACCTGTACCTGTAAACCGCACACAAGACGACAAGAAAGGGGTTTGGGGGTTGTGGTGTTAAGGGATTTGCCTCAGTCAAATCCCAGGATAGCATTCAAGCTTCCCAACACCGTTGTTAGAGAGAGTGTGCCCTTGCAGGGTAGAGGCTAAAGATAATCCAAATGATGGAATGATTCAAATAGCAATGATGTCACCTCGGAGGTGAAGTCCTTAGGAGGATGAAGATTCTTCAACTCATAAGGAGATGGATGATGATTCCAAATCTACAACAAACACACAAATACAAACACAAATCTGCAACAATAACACAATGAATGCCTTGAATGCTCTTTGCTCTAATATCATGAGTTTGCAATACCCATCTAGGTTCAAAATGAAATTAAAAAACTCACTTATATATGCTTTCCCACTAACATTCATGAAATTAAATCACAAAAGCCGACAAAGAGGAACATTTTTAAAGGTCCTAAGTTGACATAACATTAATTCACCCCGACCAATTAGGGAGGACTTGGGCGGTTGGCGCACAAGTCCAGGGGCTCAATTTGTGTCCGGGATAAGTTAAATAAAGGGCCCAAGGTCTCAAATTCATATGGGTGTCGGGCTATTTTATTTGAGATGATCAATTATAATGCATAATGAGATAAATAGGATCTAGGAGCTAAACCAGGAGGTAAAAAGGCATGTGTCCACTTTTTACTCCATAACATTGTCCAATAACTAAGAGATCCTCAAGCACAACTTGAAATGTTTATCTAAATAACCAATAGATACAAAAATAACCATCTCATGCAAAACACTCCAACTACACACCTACAAGATCCAGGTGTCCTCCATGGCAAAATGATCAATGCTCTCAATGCCAGAAGACCATCTATCTCCAACTAACAGATCTATGAACAACCATATCATGCCAAAACTCCCACTGTAGATCTAGACTCTACCATGACACAATGATTAACATCTTCAATACTAGAATCTAATTATTAGTCTCAAATTGATAGATCCATGAACAACAATGTCCTTACACAAAGCCTCCATTGCATCATGATCCATAGCATATCATGGCAATCCCAATACTCTTATATCTAACACTCAATTTGAGACCAACAAATTTCACATCAACATGCAAAACATGACCAACTAGAATGTTAGCATCCAACTTATATAGTCTCATCCTAAACTCTTGTTGCCAACACTTTTCCTTTTTTGATCATTCTATAACTTTTCTTCTCAAAGTCTACCCACACATCTGCATCAATAATCATCTGCATCAATAATCTTGCTAATAGAAATTACATTTCTAGTTAGCCCAAGAACATGGAAGACTCCAAACTTTGACTTTACTCTCCCATCTGTAAAAATCATCTAGACCTTTCTCCCACCCATGATCTTATGGGAAGAGTTATCCCCTAAGAAGACATCACCTCCAAAATAAGTCTCATACTTAAAGAACCACTTCTTGTGAGGATTCATGTGACAAGACACTCCATAATAAATCAACCATGCATCACTTTATGCATGTGTACATGATGATGAACTAAGAACACATCTTCACCTTCTTCATTGGAGGAATATGAATCCATGGAAGGAGTCTCATCGGATTTCTTTTCTTTCTCTTTCTCAACCTTCTTGCAATCTCTTTTAATGTGTCCAGTTTCCTTGCAACTTTCCAATACTTCACCTTTGATTTTCTAGAGGATCTAGATGAACCTTTCTTCTTGTTCTTGCCTCTTTCCTTTGATGATTAATGCATCATTAAAGGATTCAAATTATTTCACCTCATTTCTTTTGACAATAAGGCCCTAACCACCTCCTCAAGCTTCAGCTTAGAGATGGTACTACTAATCACCATCACAAGGTTGTCCCATGAATTTGGCAATGAGCACAACAAGGTAATACATTGGTCCTCCTCATCCATCTTCACATCAACTGATGCTAACTAGTTCATGACAATATTGAACTCATTTAGGTTTTCAATCACTGAATTTCCATCTAACATCCTCAAGGAATACAACCTCCCTTGTAGGAATAATTTGTTCACCAGGGACTTAGTTTGGTACAAGTTCTTGATTTTGCCCCACAAACCCTTGGTAGTATTATTTGCAAACATATTTAGACCACTAAATTTGAAAGGCATAAGTAGATAGTGGACCAAATGTTTCGGTCAAGTTTTCCATAGTCTTCATCTTTCATTGCAATACATTTTTGAACAACCACCACAATCCACTGGTCATGATCTACAAGCAAATCTTCCATTTTGAGCTTCCATAGCTTGAATTTTTCACCATTGGACTTCTTGATTTCCATCTTTATTGTGCTTGTCATTCTCTATACCTAAAAAACAAGATCACCTATGCAGAGTTCCCACTAAAACAACTATTAATACTAGACCATCTCCTCCCATAGATCTAAACAAGCATATGGTTTGATACTAGATGAAAGGAAACTAGATAGATTCTACACTAATTTTACGAGAGACTTGCATTACAAGTAAGATCATAAATACACAATATTCAACAAAGCAACAACACACAACACATAATATACCTTGGAAAAACCTTTTTAGGAAAAATCCAGCCTCTAAATCAGACTCTGATTATATTAGATCTAAACAAAATATTACAATACAATAGAGTAGTAGTGCTCTTAATAAGAGATATTCAACTCTGTCTTCTATAGTCAATTTGGCAATATAACTTCATATTGAAACCGCCATACAAACTCCATCCCAAGAACCCAATATATAGGCCAATGTAATCTAGGAAACCACCGATGGTTTCCAATACCATGAGTCAAACCTATAAGAGATGATAGATGAGCTCTAATACCATGCAAGAGTCGATAATGGACTCAAGAACTCCCAGGATTACCTGCAATCAATTCAATCTTCCACAACAAGAGAGAAAAGCAATAACAATGCTATATTGCCAAGAAAATGATGCATAACATTTACAAGATGCAAAGCTTGACTTGACACAACATACATTGCATGAAATATACAATGAGAGACCTCCCTTATATAGGCAAGGTGAGAGGTGAGGCACAAGGCCGACATAGTAGAAAAACAAACTAGATGACACAAATAATAAATGCACCTAGGCACCACTAATAAATATATACATGTAAGACAACTTGTAAGATGACAAGTGTGTTAATGCTATGACATGAGAGAACTAGTGCAAAAATATTAAATGCACCTAGATGTACATTATTGAATGCACCTAATGAAACCTAAGTAAGCTTAAGTAGACTGGTGTGAAGAGGACCTAGAAAATGACTAACTAGGTAATATTTCTTTTTACACTAACAACCCCCCAAGTGCAACTTAGGGAGAAACAAACTATGCATGAATGCATCAAATGAGTCTTGGCTACGAGGCCATGTTAGGTACTCATGAATAATAAATCTCAAGTGGAGAAGAGAAGAAAACCACATGGGATAAAACTCCTCTCCAAAAGTGAGAATGCAATCATGTACAAATGATGAAGTGATGAAAGGAGGATTAATACCCCCCAAGTACACCATCCATCACAAATATACAATCAATAGCCCCCCATAAGAGGGTGAGAATGAGACTAGATATCCCCCCCAGAATGAAGTATCTCATGTGCCAATGGTGAATGCTCAAAGAAGAAGACGAAAGAGGATCCAAAACTGGTAAACATTTCTCCCCTTGGGAAGAAACCAATCCATTGGTGGATGTAGAAGAAACTACATGTGATTGTCGATAATGGACTCAAGCACTCCCAAGATTACTTGCAATCAATTCAATCTTCCACAACAAGAGAGAAAAGCAATAACAATACTATATTGCCAAGAAAATGATGCATAACATTTACAAGATGCAAAGCTTGACTTGATACAACATACATTGCATGAAATGTACAATGAGAGACCTCCCTTATATAGGCAAGGTGAGAGGTGAGGCACAAGGCCGACATAGTGGAAAAACAAACTAGATGACACAACTAATAAATGCACCTAGACACCACTAATAAATAAATGCATGTAAGACAACTTGTAAGATGACAAGTGTCCTAATGCTATGACATGAGACAACTAGTGCAAAAATATTAAATGCACCTAGATGTACATTATTGAATGCATCTAATACCACCTAAGTAAGCTTAAGTAGACTAGTGTGAAGAGGACCTAGGAAATGACTAACTAGGTAATATCTCTTTTTACAGTAACACTTCCCCTTAAGTACAACTTAGGGAGAAGCAAATTAGGCATGAATGCATAAATGAGTCCCAACTACGAGGCCATGTTAGATACTCATGCACAACAAATCTCAAGTAGAGAAAAGGAGAAAAACACATGGGACAAAACACCTCTGCAAAAGTGAGAATGCAATCATGTACAAGTGATAAATTGATGAAAGAAGGACTCAATACCCCCAAGTACACCATCCATCACAAATATCCAATCAATAGCCTCCCCTAAGAGGGTGAGAATGAGACTAGATATCCCCCTAGAATGAAGTAGCTCCTATGCCAATGGTGAATTTTCGAAGAAGACCAAAGAGGATCCAAAATCGGCAAACAACATTTCTCCCCTTGGGAAGAAACCAATCCACTACTGGATGTAGAAGTAACTCCAACTTCAAAACAAGAGATGAGGAAGGAACTCTCATGAAGTATGATGTCTCTGAAAGCTTCTCATGTGTCTCCGTGTCAATGACGAAATATGCCACAATCATATAAGGAGTCCCAGGCCTAAGTTAGGAAGGTGACAAAATAGAACCAAGTGGAAATTGAAAATCATCAAGCTCCAAAGTGCAAAAATATTAAATGCACCTAGATGTACATTATTGAATGCACCTAGGTGTACATTATTGAATGCACCTAATGACACCTAAGTAAGCTTAAGTAGATTAGTGTGAAGAGGACCTAAGAAATGACTAACTAGGTAATATCTCTTTTTACACTAACAAAACCAAGGGACCCAAATTGGAATACCCATTCATGAATGTGACTCCCATAATAGAATGTAACTCCCAAGTTAAGGAATCCACCCACCAAATTTAGGTGCTCCAATTTGGTTCACTTAGCTTACAAGATGCTCTTACACATGCCATAAATAGTGGTCAATGATGCTCCACCTAGTCCACCATGTAACCCCCTCTTACATGCTTTTACTTGTGTCATACATCTTACAATGTCATACGTGCTCTTACACATTTACATGATATAGATGATCTTTTGCATGCCATAATACAATTGGCAAGTGGCATAGTGTCTCATCCTAGGAATATTGGAATTCCTCCCAAGTGTGGCACTCTATTCCATGAGGGGCCAAATATTACAACATTACAAATATTAAATAATTTTAATGTTACATGGATTTACAAGATGCAAACACCAATCCTAACCTTCTCCCACTTATATACATTGCAAAAGAATGTAAGAGATTCCAACAAAATGAAACTAACTATTAGGGGCAAAAATGCCCATAGCCATCCTACACCATTTGTCGCATCACCTATTTCTTGCTCATCCAACTCACAATACCACCAACTAGGTTAACACCATAACTGTTGTTATGCCTTCATCTATTCACATCTCCTGCTTGATTTTCATTAAAGAAACCTTGCATATCCACTGCCCAACTCACATAAGATCTAGACTCTTCATTGTTTGCTAGTGGACTCTTGCAATACTATTGCAAGTCCACTAAGGGACTCTTGTGGGATAGCTACAAATGTGCTAAGGGACTCCTATGGTACTACTACATGTACTCCTCTAGTACCATCACTCTCAAGTCAACTACCTTTCTATCTCCAACAATTAGAAGACCCTTGGGCTCACCCTAAAACATTTGTCTAAAAAACTAATAGATACACAGACAACCATCTCATTCCAAGGTGCTCCAACTACACAATTGCAAGATCAAAGAGTTGTCCATGAAAATCTAATCATTTCCCTCAACTCCAAAAGACCATGAGTCTCCAATTGATATATCCATAAACAACCATATCATGCCAAAACTACCATTGTAGATCTAAAGTCTACCATGGCATAACGGTTAACATCTAAAGTCTACCATATCATCTATCTTCAATTGATAGATCCACACACAACTATGTCCCTATGCAAAGCTCCCACTACACTGTGATTTAAAGCATATCATGGCAACATAGTTTGTGTCCCAACACCCTCAAATCTGAGCAATGTTGTATGGGGATTCACCCTCCCAAAATCATCATGTTTTGGGGATAGGGATGTCTTTGGGATGTAAAAATGCTGAGGAGATGTCCCCCCACCGACCCCTATTGCTACCAATAGAGGGGAAACATCCCTAGGATGCCTTGTAGAAGCAAGATACATCTCCACCTTGCAGAAGTAAGGGACATCTTCAAGATGTCCCTTATTGGGATGGTTGGGGGGACACCCTGATGTCTCACAAATTACTTAAAATAACAAAAAACAACCTACAAAAATGAAGCCAAATGTAATTTGCAAAGTTTATCACTAAGGCATGCAATGGGAGGAAGGGTTATTTTTTCTATTTAGTCACACTTTTTCTAGTTCAAAAAAGATAACATAAGGGTTTCATTGATAATTTTTAGTCATAAATAGAGTTACAATCACGGGTAAAGGCAAAGGATATGAGGAAATATGAATTACCTATAGTTGCACAAATTCTTGTCAAAAATATTTTACAGGACAATTTACATGCACTCCAAGCTCTAAAGAATGCAATACAAGCTCTCTGGGTTGAATTTGCACCTTATGTGTTTGGAAATTTGTGCAACTTTAGTGAACACCAAGAAAATACCAAATGTATTTCCTCGGTGTTCACTAAAGCTGTGCAAATTTATAATATTCATACAAATATAATATCAATATTATATTAATAATTAATAAATATTATCAAAGGGATTGTGGTCAAATGGTAGGAGCACTTGGTTCTCATTTTGGAGACCAAGGTTCAAATTTTCCCAAGGACATCTCAGTGCTTATGGGTGTGTTGGAGTGATATCCTTGCTTTAGAGGTCCTGTGTGTAATCTCATAGGTGATGTAGGAGTATAATGAGGAAGGAGAGGCATTCAAGCCAAAGGAGTGTAGATTGCAAAAAAAAAGATGTAGGAGAGGATGAGGAAAAGAGGATACCTTGCAGGAGGAGATAGGAGGTTAGTGTTCAAGTTGGAGGAGCATAGGTGTGATATGGTGGCAAGAAGTAGGTGGATTGTTTGCTTGAGGAGATAGGGTGTTCAAGCGAGAGGAGTGAATGTAGGAGAATTGTAAGTCCAACGATATCCTCCATTGGGAGGGCATTGGATAGAGTGGTATCCCACAAGATGTAAGGGGTGGGAGGGGGCATTATCAATCCTCACTACATAATCTAAAAAAATATTATAAATATTACTAGTTATTATTAATAACATATATAAAATAAAACTATTTTTTACAATATAATTTGTTATTAATTATATTAAAATATGTTATTATAAATATATATTATGTATAATCATTCCCCTGTTGTCCCCAAATTTAGGTCCTTGATCCCCCATCCCCTCATTCTTAAACTCCATGGAACTATGAATCTGACACTCGATCTGAGATATTGGTTTAAGACTAGTCAATGAATTTCTCATCAACAATCAACACATATCCAACTACAATTTTAGCATCCAATTTGTAGAGTCCCATCCCAGATTTCCATTGCCAACACTTTTCCACCTCAGATCATTCAACAACTCTTCTTCTCAAAGGCTACCTGCATAGTTGCATTAATAATCTTGCTAATAAAAAGGACATTTATAGTTAGACTAGAAACTGCAAGACTCCAAAGGCTGACTTCACTCTCTCATCTATAAACATCATCTTGACCTTATCCTGACCCATACTCAGAGAACCACTCCTAGTGAGGAGTCATGTGACAAGGCACTCTAGAATCAATCAACCATGCATCACTTTATGCATGTGTGCATTATGATTCTAGAAACACGTCTTCACCTTCTTCATTGGAGGAATCTTATTCCTGGAAGGAGTCTCATTGGATCTCTTTTCTTTCTATTTGTCACCCTTCTTACAATCTCTTCTAATGCATCAAGACTCCCTATAGTTCCAACACTTCACCTTGAATTTTCCATAGGATCTAGATGGATCTTTCTTCTTGTTCTTGCCTCTTCCCTTCAAACAACCTTTAATGATCAATGCATCATTAATGGATCTATAATTTTTCTACCTCATTTCTTCTAACAAGGTCCCAACCACCTCCTCAATTTTCAACTTACAGATGGTACTATTGATCTCCATCACAAGGTTGTCCCATGAATCTAGCAATTAACACATCAAGGTAGTATACTAGTCATCATCCATCTTCACATCAACTGATGCTAACTAGCTCATGACAATATTGAACTTATACAGGGGCTCAATCATTGAATTATCATTTGACATCCTCAAAGAATACAACCTCTTCCACAAGAATAATTTGTTCGCTAAGGAATTAGATTGGTACAAGTTCTCAATCTTGTCCCACAAACCTTTAGCAGTATTTTCTGTAGTCATGTTCAAGAGTATTGAATCTAAAAGGCATAGGTATATGATGGACCTATCCTTTTAGTCAAGTTTGCCTTAGTCTTCATCTTTCATTGCAATAGGTTTTTGATCACACAACACAATCAACTACTTACAATCTACAAACATATCTTCCATTTTGAGCTTCTACAAGTCGAAATTCTAACCATTGAACTTTGTGATCTCCATCTTTATTGTGCTTGCTATTCTTTGTACCTAAAAAAATAGATCACTTATGTAGAGCTTCCACTCAATCAAGGATTAATACCAAATTCTCTCTTCATATAGATTTGACCAAGCCTATGGCTCTAATACCAAATGAAGGGAAACTAAATATATCCTACGTTAATCTTATGAGAGAAGCAATGCAAGTAAGATCATAGCTACAAAATATTTAGAAGAGAAACAACACAACACAACACAAAATATACCCTAAGACAACCCTTACGGAAAAAATGCAACCTCCAAGGCACACTTTGATTATATTGCACACTTTGATTATATTATATGAAAAAAAGATATTAAACAATAGAGTAGTAGTGCTCTCAATAGAAGACACAAAAAATCTTCCATTCTATCTTTTGGAATCAATATGATAGCATAACCTTGCTCTAAAATCATCATACAAACTCCATTCCAAGTAACCAATATATAGATCAAGAGAGTCTAATAATCCACCAATAGTTTCTATTACCATGAGTCAAACCAAAGGCCTCAATTTGGGCTTCCAAATTACACTCCCAAATTCCATGGACCTCCACTTATGAATGCACATCCCATAATACTTAATAGAATACCATAATAGAATGTAACTACAAGTCATGTAGTTCAACCACCAAAGTTGGCTGCTCCAATATGGTCCATTCAAACCTCTTATAAGATGTTCTTATACATGCCATAAATACTAAAGATGCTCCACCAAATCCACTATACGTCCTTACATGCTCCTACACACATCATAAATTTGCTTACACATCTTAACATGCCATGCCATAATACAAATGGCAAGTGGCGTAACGTGCCATCATAAGAATCTTGAGATTTTTTATAAATGGCACTCTATTCCATGAGGACCCAAATATTGATGGTTTAGGGTGTTGGTTTAGGTAAGATTCTTGGTATAGTCATTGGGAATGGAAAAGGCCGCTTTTTCAACACTCTATTAAATAATTACAATGTTTCACAGATTTACGAAGTGTACAATAGCTACCTAATCGTAACAGTAACAAGAGAAAGGACGTGATATTGTCACTGCTTTTCAATTCTTTAATGAGCGCTAGTAGCTGAGAGAAGGGAAGGTTATCCTTGGTGTTAAGTGACTTTTGTATGCACGGGTCGTCTTCACCTCTGCAACTGCGGCATCTCTACGCACATTTACAAAAAGTAACAAAATGACAAGGGGAAAAGTGCAGCTAAGGAAGATGCAGAAACCTGTCAATCGTCAGGTTACTTTCTCCAAGCGCAAATCCATACTGTTGAAAAAGCCCAGCAAGCCCTCCATTCTCTGAGATGTTGAATTCGCTCTCATCATGTTCTCGCCAACATGAAAGCTCTATAAATATGCCATCCCAAATCTAATTACTATAGATGTCGTTACCCTTTACCTCAACCACATCTGCAGCTTGTGTAAGTTTGCAGATAGACATCTAAACCGGGTATTGGCTTATAAGATATTCAATTTACATTACCATAAACCATGTTGCTATTTTTCATTCTCTTCCTTAGATATATAATTTATCCTTAGTTTTAGATCTTTCATGTGCAGCTTGCCCCGTCTTCTAAGTAGAAACTTGGAATTCTATGCATGCCTCCTTCCTTCCCCACTGAACTCTCATCCGGATCTAAAAATTAAGGCGCAATTGCTAGTTACAATCACTGCGGCACTTGGAAAAGTTTTATTTTTAGAACAAAAAATAAGAGAACTTTTTTGGGTTTTGAGCACACCGGCTGCCACACACCAGACCTCACATTGATTTAATATATTTTAGAAAAAGGACTTAAATCATGGCTTAAAATGAATCCTCTAATTTCCTAGAAGATTAGGAGTTAAAAGGCCATAAGTTTATCCCACATCTACTATGTAAAGCCTGTTTAAATGACAAGATGCTCTACTCCCTGGCTGCCCCGTGTAGTAAGCATGGGAACTCTTTGACTGGCTCAACAAACTCTTATTAAAAAGTATTATTTTGTTTTCATAATTCGTCCTAGAAAACTAATGTAATCAGAATGGTATGAAAGGTGGATGGTTATTGTAACATTTTATAAAGACTTTATGTTCTTACACAAGTACTATTAAGGCTAAGAGTTTTAAAACTAAGTTATTATGATCATTGAGAGGATTGTAAATAATGGAATTAAATAAATTAAGTGAAAAAATAAATTACGAGTTAATAGACTTATGAATTCAAATATAGATTAATAATAATGAATTATAGCTTTTAGCTATGAAATAATGGATTTTGATTGTGAAACAAGATCCATAATATTATTGTGAGCAAAGAACAACTTGAAATTAGAAGTTAAATCTGAACTTGTGAGGTGCTTGCATAAGGGATCATGGAAGTTGTAAATTTAAACTAAGCTGCATAACATTGTTCTAAGGAATTAGGGATATTATTCTCTTTTTTCCCTTTGGGATTGATAAATGATGTTGGATTGTTTTTAACCTTGATTCCTTAAGGAGATAAACCTAATAATATGGATGTTTAACCTATCTTACTAGAAATATATTTAAGCTTATGATTGATCTTGTTTATTTGTGAAACCTAATAAAAATGATTTAGAGAAGGGAATTAGTCAATATGGACCAATATGATTAGATAATATTTTTAGGAAAACTACTTGACCCTAATTTTTGTGCTAGGATATGTAAGTAGTACAAAATAATGGACTTATGTCTTAGGTCCTAGGTTGCCTAACCCTAAAACTTAGCCAAATCCAATATAAATGTAAATAAAACCAAGTAGCAACTATTTTGGTACAAAGCCAAATTTGACTAATAGCAAAACTATTCGAATTATGTAAATAGTGACAAACCAGTTTTACGAGCACCTCGAAACAAATTTGTTTTGCATCCACACAAAACACCCCAAAATCCATCAATTTTAATGCAAAACCTTAGAAACCAAACCAATTGAGTTTTAAAGATCATTATGGATAAATTAGGGTTTGTGGTATAAATTTTGTGCAAACTAGGAAAAGGTGAATTGTTGAAATAGAAACCCTAAAATAAGCTTTGTTGTGAATTTTGGTGTGTAGATAATTATAATATATTGGAGTAAGATATTAGTATAATTTAGGTAATCATTATTTTTGAAATGCATAGAATAAATATGGTATCTATTATGAATTATTTCTATGGTTGCTTGATTAAACTTGGGAGTGAAATTTTAGTGGTGGATTGTAAGTAGATCATAAACACGTAATTATATCGTATAAATAATCTTGAGTAATTGCAAAACCATTTGTCCTATATATATGATAGATGTGTCAAAAATTGTGTTTGGAATAAAAGTATATGAATAACATAATTTAAAATTAGTATAGAAGATTTAGAAATTGGAAAGAGTTTAAAACCTAATTTTACTTTATAACCTTATCCTTGTCCTAGTTATATATATATTTTGTTTGGTCCTTGTCCTAACTGTATTACTTTAATGATTAAATGGTAAAAGCCAACTATGTGACATAGATCTAGGATTATAGGAATTGTTCAAATTAAGTGTTTTGATAATTCTTTTAATTAAGTGGTAGTGATCAAATAGAAGACTTTAAATTTCACAACTATGTTAGGCATGATTTTCTATTTAATAGAAGGAAATTTTAGTAAATTATGTTGGGACACATGTCATACACCTTGCAATCCTAATATTCACATTTATGAATTAATTTGTATTTATTTATTATGCACCTATATATTTTGGGCATTTCACTTGGAATGACACTATGTGTCACTTGTGGTTTGGAAATAGACAATGTTGTAAGTTTTACTTAGTGTCATGAAAGTTGCTAAATGTAGCCATGACAAATTGTAAGGTATGTAGGAGTTGCCAGAATGGAAAGAGCTTGTAGAAGGGGAGTTAAGTGTGGACTAGGAGAAAATCAAGGAAGACTTTAATCTTTCATAAGCATGAATCCAAAAAGGTAGATGACCCCAAAATAGAGTGCTCAAGTTGGAAGAGATAGTTTATGTTTGACTGTTAGTTAACTCACCATGATTTTTGGGCATTAGATTTTGTGCTTGATTTGGGCCCCTAATTTAACCCATGGTTTTAGAAACCACTAGTGGTTTGTGGTTTTGGTCTTGGCTATTTATTGGATGCACGGGATAGATGTTTTATCATATGTATTTGTAGACATCTTTCTCTAGACTAGGTTGATGTATTATTCTCTTGTGAAGGCTTGAGCCTATCATTGCATTTTAACCATTATAGTTGTGAATACAATTGGTTCAAGATTTGGAGGCTAAGTTTTTTCTTGAAAAGGTTTCCATAGGGTAAATACTTGTTAATTGTGTTTTCCTATAAATTGTATGTTTATGCATGTTAATGCATGTGTTATATTCTTTTATGAAATTGTTGGATTTGAGTTTTCTCTACATTGTCTCTCTTCATAGAATAGTGTAGGAAGCATTTATACCATCTTGCTTCCTTTCATTTGGCATAGAAGATTATTCAAGTTGGGTCTTAGGTGTTAGGAAAAAATGATTTTTTAACTAATCTTGAATTGAGTGGGAGTTGTGCATAGATGAGATCTTTGTTTCAAGATGGCAAGCACAACATGGTTGGAGATGGAAAAATTTAGCAACACTAATTTTGAGTTGTGGAAGCTTAAAATGGAGGACTTGCTCATAGATTGAGATATGTGGGTCAAGGTCTCTAAAAACAAATCTGTCGCTATGTTAGTGAATGACTAGGTGGTGTTGGACAAAAAAACGAGAAGCTTGGTAAGATCGTTTTTTACAGACTCAGTCCTTAATATTTTGGGAGAAGCCATTGTCGAAGCCCTTTAGAAGTTGGGAAACCTGTACTAGGCCAAATTCCTAGTGAACAAGCTTTTTCTGAGGAAGAAACTCTATTCCTTGAAGATGGGTGATGGTCTCTTTTTCTAAACACCTGAATGTTGTCAATACCATTGTTGTAGAGTTGAGATCCATTGGTGTCACTATGGATGATGAAGATCAAAGTATTACTCTTTTATGTTCTTTGCCATATTTTTGTGACATTTTGGTTATGGCCATTGGTAGCATTGTGGTGAGTGCTCTTCTTTCTAAGGAGTTGAAACAAAAGACTTATAAAGCTAAAGATTCATTGGTTGTTCATGGGAGGTCAAAAGAAAAAGAGAAGGGAAAGAACAAGAAGGACTGAAAATACAAATCCAAAGGCAAAGCTAAGTCCTTAGGGAGGTCCAAAGTAAAATGCTAGAACTATGGCAAGCTAGGCTACATTAGAATTTAGATTGCAAAGAGAAGAAGGACAAGTAAGAATTTGATGATGATTCTTATTCAAAGGATTCTTATGATGATGTTGATGCATTTGTTATAGTCTTGGCTATGCATGCATGTGAAGATGCATGGATGTTTGATTCTAAAGCTTTCTTCCACATGGTCCCCACAAGGAGAGGTTTTCTTACTACAAGAGCTATGTTGGTGGAAAGGCTTTCCTTGGTGACAACTCATTCCTTAGTATTGTTGGTTGTGGGAGAGTGAAGATTAGATTCTTTGATGGGATAATAAAAGGAATCTCCAAAGTTGTACACATCCTAGGTTTGACATGAAACTTGTTATCTATTAGTAAGATGAATGGTGTGGGAGTGTAGGTGGTCTTTAACAAGGAAGGGTGTGAGATGGTTTGTGGGGTTATGGTGCTCATAAAGGGAGTTTGGATTGGCACTTTTCCCACCTTGATGCAACACATATATTCAATGTAACAATCTTGTTGTATCCACAATGAAGAGATCTACAACATCTACACCTTTGGCATCAAACCTTGTAACAAAGGGATCTATTATATCTAGTTTTGGTGTTCATGTAGTTTGGGTACCTAAGTTTGCTCTTATCTTAGAGAGGAAGTTACCTATTAGGAAGACAATGTTGTATCCCAATGCATGGGCCAGATTGGTGAGAAAGGTCTAAGGATTGTGAAAAATTAAAAACTTGTAGATGGGTTGATTGATTGTAACTTTGATTTTGATTTCTATGAACATTGTATATATGGGAAACAAAATCATTTTCAGTTTTACTCGATCTCTAATAAATCTATATGAATTTTGGATCTTATTCATAGTGGTGTTTTTGGTTCAGTTGGTGTACCTTCTTTAGCAAAATCATTGTATTGTGTCTTTTATTGATGATTTCTTTAGACATGGCTCTATTTTCTTTAGCATAAATCCTAAGTCTTCAGTCAGTTCAAAGAGTTTAAGGCTCTTGTGGAGAACCAGATGGAAAAAATGATTAAGGTGCTGAGAATGAACAATGGTGGGGAATTTTTTTAGTGGAGTTAAATAGATTTTGTAATAACAATTGTATTGCGTAGCACAAGACAACTCCATACACCCTTAAGTAGAATGAAATTGTGAAGAGAGTGAACAAGACATTGATGTAAAGGGCTAGGACTATGTTTAGTGGTGCTAGATTGGAACAAAAATTCTAAGTAGAAGTGGTTAACTCCACATGTTACCTGATTAACAAATCTCCTATATTAGCACTTGTTGATAAAACCCCTATGGAGGTTTGGACAAGTAAAAAGGCCTCACTTCAACACATTTGATTTTTGGTTGTGTGATATATGTTCATGTACTTAAGGAGAAGGGGTCAAAATTGGATTACAAAGCTCTTAAATATATTTTCATCAACTACAACAATGATGTGAAGGGATGCAAGCCTTAGAATCCTATGAGTGGAAAGACTTTTTATAGTCAAAATGTGATCCTAAGGGAAATCAGACCTTCCCCTATAGTTGGGCAACCAAATGAGTGTGTGAACTCTATACTGTAGTTACAACCAAAGACCAAGAGAGCTACACCTGAGACTGAACCAAAGGTTTATGATAGACTAGATAAGGAGGATAATATTGAGAGCTCCATGGAGAAAGAACATTCACCTCAGCTTTTGAGGAGGTACACTTAGTAGAGGTGGTAACTAGAGAGGTATAGATCACTTGATTTGAGATGTATTTTTTCTTTGAGTACTAACATTAATGAGCCTAGAATTGTGAAGGAGGCAATGGAGATGAACAACAGTGAATTGTAGAAACTGGCTATGGATGATGAGACGATAGTTTTGAAGAAGAACATTACATGGGATTTGGTTCATTTTCTTAAGGGTTGGAAGCCTATTGGATGCAAACGGGCTTTCAAGAAAAAGTTTAGTTTAGTTGGTAGTGTTGAAAATTACAAAGCAAGGTTGGTTACAGTGAAAGGATATTCCCAAGTTGAGGATGATTTTGGTGATATTTTTTCAATTGCTCAGCTAAGATCCACTAGGTTCTTGTTATTTGTTGTTGTGACATTTGATCTTGAGATTGAGTAGATGAATGTGAAAACAACTTTCTTGCATGGTGACTTGGAGGAAGAAATCTACAAGACACAATCAAAGAACTATGTGATAAAGGTTAAGAAGTCTTTGGTTTGTAAATTGAAGAAATCGCTTATGGTCTCAAACAATTGCCCAAAGTGTGGTATTTGATAATTGATTCTTATGTTTTGAAGTTTATGATTTGTAAGTTCCAAATCAAATCACAATGTAAATAGACTATTGATTAGTTTATTGTCATTTATTTATATGTTGATGGAATGTTAGTTTTGGTAACAATAAGGATATGATTAGGGACTTGAAATCACAAATATATGTACAATTTGATATGAAAGGCTTGGGGTCTACTAAGTTTATCTTAGGAATGATTTTTTTTTATTCGTATCTTAGGAATGAATATTATACAAGATAGAGCTAACAATTTTTTTTGGGTAAGCTAGAAGAAGTTTGTTGACTTTGTTTTGTAGTGATTCAACATGTTAGATTGCAAACCAGTGAGTGTTCCTATTTCTAAACAAAGTTATTAGTTGAGTAGTGTTGGTCTACAGATGGTGGGATGGAGGACATGTTTCATGTTCCTTATGCTAGTGTGGTTGGGAGCCTTATGTACACTATGGTCTACACTAGACCAGACATTGCCTAAGCATTGAGAGTTTGCAAACATCTCATGGCTAATCCTAGGAGGGGTAGGGATCACTTAGTAGCACTAAAGAGGGTCTTTAGCTATTTGCAGGGTACCTTAGAGTACTTTATATGTTATCAGGGAGGCAATGCCTCGGGGGATGGATTTAGATTGGGCAAGGGATGTCAATAGTAGGAGGTATATCATTGGTTATGTATTTAGCCTATTTAGTGGTGTAGTGAGTTGAATGAGTAAGCAATATTTTGTGGTTGCTTTATCCACTATAGAGGCAAAGTACATGGTAGTCACTCATGCTTGTAAGGAGGCCATTTGTCTTTAGATGCTATATTTAGATGTTGGGCTAAGTCAGGGAGGAATTAGTGTTTACTATGATAGAGTGCTATTAGCTTGGCAAAGAACCTACATTTTCATGCATGGATGAAGCATATTAATGTTAAATATCATTTTATTTGTAACATGGTGAAGGATGGGAGGATGATGCTTGATAAGTTTGACACTTTAGTGAATGTTGTAAATACATTTATAAAGTTGGTGAGCACAAAAAAAATTAGATGGTGCAGTGAGTCTATGGGTCTCATGACACCTAACAAACAATTCACATTTTGTTGCAGTTCCCCTTTTACTCTTGCAAGGTATATGGCAAGTGGGAGAATGTTAGGATAAGTGTCATACACCTTACAATTCTAGTGTTCACATTCATTAAAATTAATTTGTATTTATTTATTATGCACTGATGCAGAGGCATCCACACTAAAACCTTGACATACAGCATGGATGTCCGCAACCCATCATCATCATCATATTTCCCTTAACACTGTCAGCATCATCATATTTTCTCTGCCGACCGATATCCTCCTGCAGACAAGCCTTCGCCCTTTCGCATGTCAACAGCATCATCATATCCGACTATCGGCAGCATCATCACATTCGGCAAGCGCAATCATCCTCCTGACGATCACTGTTCATCTTACCGCCAACCTCTTTCTTCATCATCATGATGTTCAACATCATGTTCATCAGCAGGATATAAAACATCCGGTTCCTCCCATATATCCTGATGATGACAACCTCATGCACCCTTCCTTCGATGCTTACGTCACCCCGATATCCTGATGACGATTATCCTGATGACGATGACGTCACATGCAGCTCCTTCAATATCCTGCTGCCCCGATATCCGGATGACGATTATCCTGATGACGATGACGTCACATGCAGTTCCTTCAATATCCTGCTGTCGACCAAACTTAACATTCTCGGCCCGCGATGGTTTTATCAACCCGATCTTCTACCTTATGCCAATACGCTCCTCCTCGGCAACACCTGATGATGATCACCCCAAAACACATTCACCTTATGCAATCGACTGCATCATGCTCACCTCCATCTATTCGGATGACGCCCGAAGTAACTGCAGGATATACCCAGAAATATCCTGATGATGCCGTTGTGACGAATTTCCAGCCTTAGCGGATTTTCACCGTTCCGATCCGCCGAACCTCCTGGGATGACCCGATCTACTTTCAGGGTGATCTTCCAGACTCTAACTATCAGCTCGACCTAGCACATACCCATGCTAGGGTTCTTAACACCTCTCGACGACGATCCTGCACACCTGCATGCAAACGAACACAAAATGCAGACTATAACCTAAACTACTGTACATAGCCATTCCACCGATTCGACGAATCAACCGGTGGAATGGATCAGCGAATCCATGTAACCACCAAAACAGCAAATCGATTTCACAATGGAGATCAAACAGAAAACGAACACAAACAGGATCTTTATTAATTTCAAAAGATGCAATACAGTACTCTGTCTCACTCTCTGCAATCTAACTCCTCTACTCAATGCAATACTCTACTATATCTAAAACCAACCGATCCTCATGTATAAATAGGATCTCCTGCGAGTACTACCACTCGACTCCAAGCGGCTGGGAAATCTCTCCAGGGGGCTGGGAGATCCAACCGGACCTACAGCATAACAGCTGTCTTAACAAACTAGCTAAAAATAGTAAAGTATGGTCAACATGACCTTATTACATGCATTGGTCTTATCAGACCTTCTTGGAAATATTAACAAGACTCAAAACAAACTAACTGCCTCATGGAGGCCAGCTGTCAGGTAGGTGCTCCTGCACCATGCACCCACATATTTCTGACATTCTAGTTGGAGTGATACTATGTGCCACTTGTAGTTTGTAAATAGGCAATTTCGTAAGTCTCATTTAGTGCCAAGGAAGTTGCAAAATGCAACTATGACAATTTGTAAGGTGCATTAAAGTTGCTGAAATGGAAAGAGCATATAGAAGGGGATTTAAGTGTGGACTAGGAGAAAATCAAGGAAGACCTTTAGTTATCATAATTATGTTTCCAAAAAGGTAGATAAGACCAAAATGGACCGCTCAAGTTGGAAGAGGCAATTTTTATTTGACCTTTAGTTAACTCACCATGATTTTTGTGTGTTGGATTTGAGAACCTAATTTAGCCCATAGTTTTTAGCACATGGTTTTAGAAACCACTAGTGGTTTGTGGTTTTGGTCTTGGCTATATATTGGATGCATGGGATGAAGATTTTATCATATGTATTTATAGGTATTGTTATGCTATTAGATTTTCTCTAGAGTGGGTTGATGCGTTATTCTCTTGTGAAATCTTGAGTTTGTCATTGTATTGTAACCATTATAGTTGTTGTGAATACAATTGGTTCAAATTTTGGAGGCTGATTTTTTTCTAAAGGGTTTTTCTAGGGTAAATATTGTGTCAACTGTCTTTTTATGAGTTGCATGTTATTTACACATGTTAATGCATGTGCTATATTTCTTTCTAAAATTGTTGAATATAAGCTTTCTTTGCATCATCTCTCCTCATAGATTAGTGTAGGAAGCATTTCTGCCATTTTGCTTGCTTTCAAATTAATCTTATGAGATCATGGATTAAAAGGAGTTGATATTTTTAGAGATGGGATAGATTAGTTGATGATCTTTTAAATTGACATTAAGAGTGTAAAATTAGTTCCTTTTTCATTTAGCCTTGTGAACTAGACAAAATAGTAGGATAATATTAAAAGATATTAATTCTTGAAGTTCTAACTTGTATACAAGACTCCAAATAAATTCTAGAGATAGATTAATCAAGAACCCATCATGAAATTGAAAACAATATTAGACACTTTATGGTAAATAACATAATTATGGAATAAATAGTCTTGTGAATTGATTGAATTTACTAGACTAAATCAAAAGTTGATGCAATTAATCGTCTGTGCACGAGTTATAACTAGTACATGCTTATTAACTATTTGAAACTTAGGTAGTATTGAATCACAAATATCTAAATTAAAAGGAGTTAGTAGTATGGCATCATGTGGACACAAATCTTTGCCCTAAGAAAGAATTGAAACCAACTGAACACGTAGGAAAGATTGGTATAATCAATAGTGGAGTTAAAATTTGCATTTGGATTCTATTTAATTGTAAGTTTAGATTTTCCTTGAAGATGTGGAAAGTGAGTTACTAAAGTGTGTAAATTACCTAGATATGATATGCATAGTTTTAAAATCAGCAATGGTGATATCAGGCATGCCTTGGTAGGCTTTGTGTTAAAATGCCATAAATATGCCTACATGAAATTAGACATATTTTAAGTGGAATCGAAATTTGATATAATACTTTATAACTAGGTAGGAAGGATGTATTGGAATGTGGATGTAAGTATAAAATCTCTTTTTTACAGGGAGCTTCCTGTAATTTTGTAATCAAGTTCAACATTTAGTATTTTTTATTTATTGAAGAAAAGCTTTTATTGATAAGAAATAAAAAATTGCGCTCAAACAAAACAAAATAGCAACAATAACAATGAAAACATATAACAGTAGAAACATTAACAATGAAAACAACTATCAAAAGTAATAATTTCCCAATAAAAAAACTAGCTACTTCTTTAAACAACGATGCATGTTCCTCTGCAGTCCTAAAAAAAATTGTAAGACAAGGTCTGAGAAATGCCCCCAAACATGAACCAAGCATAACTTTAAAGACATCATCTATCCACTAGAGACAAAGGCTTCTCTAAACAATATTAGATACAACAGAGTTTGCACACAAATAAAAACCCAGAGCTGTGAAATCAAAGCAGTGGAAAAAATACCAATCAGCATCCAGAAGCAGCCTAAAAATAAACTCCAAACAATCTACTAGCTTCCAACAATAATAATCAATCCTATCACTAGAAAAATCACATGCTAGAACATGTTGGAGGAATATGAAAAGTGGCCAGATGTGAATTCTTGCTAATTTCTTCGATTCGTTTGGCCAAATGGACCTCTTATTCTGTAAACAATCCAAGTTGATTCAACATGTCATCTAATTGTTGCTTGAGCACCATATTACCTTGTAGGGACTCAATCATACTATGAATCAAATTTGCCACTTGAAATAGGAGATGAGAAAGGATGTTAGCGAATGCCATATCAGGTCGAATAATGTTGTTGTTAATCAAGGAAGAGCATCTTTGTTTCCATAAACATAAGAGGATAGTTTGATGACAAGATTCTGTGATGACATGACATGATGTTCTGGTTCCTAATAAAGCTGCTTTCTAATTACAAATCATGGGATAGGCAACAAGGACATGTTGGAAGATAGCCTACCACAAACCTTAGACACGTGCACAAGACCAAAACACATGTTTCATAGACTCTTTATTGATAAAATCTAGATCGGGAAAATATATTATCTCTATTAAACTGGAAGTATTACAATTTATAATGGGATGCTGAGATTAACAGATCCACAAATAACTCAACAGATCCCTAAACTAACTCCTAGAATAGTGGATCTTACAACACAACTAAGATAGGTGGCCTAGTCAACTGAGACACGTGTTCTAGTTTATTCATTATTTCTAACACTCCCCCTTAATGAATAAACTACACTAATTTTCATTTGGATTACAATTACAATATAACTTTCATCTATAAACAATTATTCTTGCTGACTGTCATTGCACATTGCCGAAGGATCTATGCCAGTGTTAAACAAACTTGGGCTTTAACTTGACAACCATTTCTTTGTTGGCTGCCTATAATTTGCCGGAAGGGTCTCATTCCATGTTGCATTTCTTGCAACACTGTCTACCTCATATGTAGACTTCTGCCATATGCAGACCATATTTTCAAATATGGGCGAGGTCATCCCATAACACCTCGGCTTCAATCACCTCTTGCACAGATTGGTGGCATGGCTCCTAACCATGGCTTATGCATTCCTTTCCTCGACACTCTTCACACTTTCCTATGCTTATACTTGGCACTTCTGATCAGTCACTTATATTTTCGTGATATTTACAATGCAGATATTAAACTGCTTACACAGGTTCTTTACATGAACCTCTCAGTACAACCCAGACAGAGAAGAATATGAAAAACCCAATCCAAATAGCCAATAACAAATTACAAAATACCCTGAAAAACATAAAAACTGCAATAAACAGAAGAGAATTATTTCCATTCTGAGCTAGAAGATAGAGTAGCAATGAGACTGCCCTGAGTCCTTAAATCTGATTTCCAAACCTTAAACTCTTATCTGATTTCCAAACCAGCCCACAATCTAATACACTAACACACTAACAGCTAACACACTTTTCTTTGATGACCCTTTTCATACGGTAGCCATCAAACCTAGCTTTCTCTCACAGACACACTACATCATAATCCTGAGCCATCTCGTGAGGGAGTTAGGCTCAGACCTGCTCTGATACCATGATAAAATCTAGATCGGGAAAATATATTATCTCTATTAAACTGGAAGTATTACAATTTATAATGGGATGCTGAGATTAACAGATCCACAAATAACTCAATAGATCCCTAAACTAACTATTAGAATAGTGGATCTTACAACACAACTAAGATAGGTGGCCTAGTCAACTGAGACACATGTTCTAGTTTATTCATTATTTCTAACATTTATGCTTATAGAAAGGACATCAAAGTAGCTATGAATAAAGAAAGTAGAGGTGATCACCTCTAGGTAGCCAGTTGTGAAGATGTTTCCATGATAGAAATTGAGCTTGGGTAGTAGCCTTAGACTTCCAAACCATATTGCTCAATTTAATCCATTTTGTGGATGAGAAGGAGCATTTCCACTTGATGTTCAATCTTTGATCATTTTTGAAGACTGGAAGAAGATATAGCTCGAATTGGAAAGTGAATTATGATGGAACCATCATACCACCACCAATCTTTGAAGAAATTCCATCTCATGTTAGTTTAGAGTTTAAGTTGGAGCTATGAGGGGAAAAGTGACTACATCATATGGATTTTTTGTAACTGGCTCTTAGACAAGTTGAACTCGTATCTTAGAGTGCAATCATTCTTCCAAGTCATATTAGAAAGGTTCCATAAGTCCACAAATGCCTTGATTCCCTTTTTGAACAACCATTTTCCTCAGTTTTGGATAGTGGCAAGTGGTTTATCATTTAGTTGAATAACCCTATTCCACCAGACTGAAGAAGTGGGAAAGCTCAAATCATTGCTCAAAGAGTCGTCATGCCAACAAAGGAGAGGTGACACAATCTGCAAAGCTTTCCAAATGCTTTTTACTTGTTAAGACGCTTGAATTCTGAAATAAGGGGCCAACAAAATTTTGTCTTACCACCAAATAGAAGAACGAGACTTAATCGATGTGAGTGGAAAAATCTAGTACTTAGTTGAATGTATTTAAATAGTGAGTGAGAATTAGAAGATGAATGTGAGTCTTTGTATATTGTTGCATTACTAATTAAGACTTACCTTAGTGAGATAGTATTGATAAACATAGTTAGTGTACTTTGTCTTACTTAGGATTTGTGTACCTTTTTGTAGGCTATAATTGCTTTAAATGTTATAAGGTTGGCGTGCTCATTATTGATGTGTTTTTGCTAAGTGATAAAATTATTATGGAATAATTTTGGTCATATGCATGAATGATAAATGTGATTGTGAAATCTCTAAGGACAACATGATTATTTGTATATGCAAACATGTAGGATGATAATATTCTATAGTGAAAGAACATGTGATACATAGATTCTATTTCACATCTTTTTTTGGTAAAAAAATATAAATAGGCTATATGAGTGAATGTTAGTGGGAAGTTAATGGTCTATGGGACTAGGTCATTACATTCTTGTACTTCTTAGTGATGTGTAGATTTCCTTATTGTAAGTTCCATCTATTGCGAGTTTCTTATGAAGTAGTTTGTACTAGAAACAATGTGCATTTGTGTCATTTTTAGACAATCCTCCTGCCTACCTTGCCTTATTGAGTTAATCATATGTAGATATTGCAAAAGAAACCTTACGAAAATTGTATAATCATTATGTGTAAATTTAAGGATGTTAATTGTGACAAGTAGGAGGTATTTTTTGCAATGTATCAAATTAAGTGGATCACTCATGCTCATGAGAGATGGGTTCATGTGAACCTCTACTCATGAAATATGGATCGATGAGTTAAACTAAAAAACGAAGTAGTTGAATCTTGATAAATACAACATGATGTTAATTGCATTAAACTTTGATAACAAGTCATAATTGTGATGCTCTTGTTAAATGTGTATATTGTGTGTATTATTCTTGAGTAGTGGCACTATATGTCGTAACTAAAATGTTAGTTAGTTAGATTTAGATATTTTTTTTGGGAACATATTTGTTGGAATTACGTTCTTAGTAATACCTTTTTAGGCTTTGATAAGAACTTGGCTATAGAAAATTCATACATTTTCTTGTAAAAAACAGAAATTACAAACCTTAGTGTATTTCTTAAACTTTTTTAACTCTTTTTAACCAATGATCAACACTTGAGGAAAATAACCAATTATATAATCAAACCTAATATATCTAAGAAACTTGTAGAAAATGTTTCTCAATTTTTTTATTTAAGAGAAATTTTCAAAAGATATAGAAGATATAAAGAAACTTCATTTGAAGTCACCTAATATTTAGAGACATCCTCTTATTGTCTTCTAAATGAGAACATGTTTCCATATCAAGAAAGGGGTATCAAAGATCAGATTATGAGTCTCTGGGTAAGGAAACAGCCACATGTAGAGTGCTTTATGATATATTTTTATGGAGTGGGTCTTATGAGACAAGGAAAAATCTGCTATAAGATAAATTGGAATCTTATCTTGGAAAATAGGAGCCTCTATTTTTTAATTCTCAAATTTCTAATGGGGTGCTCTTAGGGTAGAGCTAGAGATTTTCCCCACTAGTTAAAGAGATTTTTTGGTCACATGTCATACAAATTTTTTAAATTATCTATTACCAAAAAAAATCAATTAAATTTTTAATATTAATTATTGCTGAAAAATCATCAGACCATCAACTATCTAAAATTTCTAAGTTTAACTACCTACTTGTGAAATACTCTTGAAATTTCTTAATAACAGCTGCCAAATATTTTAAGAAACCCCATAAAATCGAACAATCTATTCTCCTCTTAATTAATCATTTTATTACTTAATGCAGCATTTGTCAGGGGCCGACAGCTGACTAAACCAACTGGTGGCGCCATTTTCAGCCGATATCTTCTCAACAATTTCATTACCTATTGTCCTCTTTCTTAGTCATTCTGGTGTTTTTGCAGCATTTATTAGGGTTTGGCAGTTGACTAGACCAACTAGTGGTGCCAGTTCAGCCATAACTTTCCTCAATAATTTCATATAAATATAATTAATTTGCCTCGTTGTAGCATCGATAAGTTATATTCTCTCTATAGGTGTTTCTTGGGCAGACCGTACTGTGAGATTAGCACAGGTAACTGTGACATAAACAAACGTTCTAGCATTTACCAAGACCTTTGACTGGATTGTCGACCTTTTTCACCCTTTTGAAGCTGCATTGACCAGAATATGAATTTTCTTAGAAGGAAGACTGCTGCATCGCAGAGTGCATTGGGCAATTGCTTTCTTGGTCATGGTTTTGTTTTCCTGTTCTCTTGCCCACATTATTGTTCCTTCTGCTTTGGTCATTGTCCTCTGTTTACTGTTCAGGATATGTGTAGAAGCCTCCTATCTTTTAAAATTCGGTAAATGAACTTTGATCTTCTTTGTTTATTTGCCAGCAACATCTCTAATACATACTACCTAGAACTGAGATTTTCAATAATACTGCAGTAATTTCTCGAAGAAAGTGGATGGCCCCTTTTACATACAACAGAGAAAAGTAAATGCAGGAACTAGGGTTAAATGTAAAAAACAATAATAGAACATTAATTTGCCTCATTTTGTCACTTTGTAAACTTGGTCTCTTGTCTCCTAGTATTGATCAACTAATATAAACACTTGTACACATTTTCTTGATGTTGGACCCTTTGCTTCACATTTTTTTTGTGAGCAACCCCTGCTACTCTTGTATATCTAGTGCCTTGTGCCATTACCTCTTGTAATCTAAAGATCCATTGCCTCTTCTTGACATTACTTGATATGATCATGTTAAAATTCCTCCATCAACATGTCTCTAACTATCTATACCACATGTAGTATGAGCAAGATTCATCATTGCCAACTATAATAATCACTATCTTGCTCATTCCTTGTACCTGCAATACTTAGGTGCATCCTTAATCAATGACCAACTGCTTGACCACATGCACATCGATTGACTCCACTTTGCTTTTGCTTCTCTAGCATAGGCAACCCCTGTTAGAGGTATAAAATCACTTGTTGACTGCTTTTTTGACATAGGCAACACTTGTCAAAGGTATAAAACCACTCGTTGACTAATCATGAAGACCTACTTCTCCCTTATCAATCAAGAAGTTAATAACATAATAGCATAATTGTACCAAACCATTGCTTCTCAACATTGCTCCACAAAGGAAACCAAAATTGAACATAACACACCAAACTAAAAAAAATGCAACTCACAAACTGAAAGGAAATGTAACCATTCCTACCAAAATTGCCTCTCAAACAGTATGCTCAATCTCCAAGCAAAAAGCTAACTAAATATGCAAATATTCCTTCATCCTCTTGGTAGATCTTCCAACTTTTATTTTGACCCTCCCTTAAGTTTTACTCATCAAAAGTAACATGGAAATCACCCAAATATCTTATTTTGAAAACATGAACATACATATTTATAAAACCCATGAAAAAATTAATATGTCAAATTAAACACAATTTTATTTACAATAAAAATATCTCTAAAAAAAAAAATTAATCAAATTAAAAAACACTTTGAAATTAATAGTTATTAATGTTGAACCATAAATCTTCAATATCCAACACTAATATTCAAAAAAAAACTCTCGAACTTTGATTTTCTTTCTATCATGAAAATAGTTGACCCTCTTATATCATGCATCGCCTTTTATTTAAACAAGCTGCATGAGCTCCTTCTAAGATTTCACTTCCCTTTATGCAAAAAAATCAACCCATCAACAATTGCCATGGACGCATAATCAATCAAATAAAAAAAACTAGAAGTTATTGTTGAGGGATTTGAAAAATGGAATAAGATGATTTGTAAGATAGAACTTTGAGGCATTTTGTAAGACTATACTTGAAGGATTCCACACAATTTGCTGATTGATTTTCATGGACTGCTATTTTTAGCAGCGTCAGACTTCAACAAATTAATTTTGCAAGACTTCTTTAAGCAATCGCTGGTAACTACAAACACCATTTAAATGTAGTATTAATATACATTGATTAATTGAAATTCATTGCAATGTATCAACAAGACATGTCACACAGTTAATTGTTTTCTAATATTACTGTAGGAATTAGGGTTAAATGTACAAAAATAATAACAAAAATTTATATTTCTAAAAAGTAATACAAAAAATATATTATGTTGGGTTGATTTTAGAATGTCAAATATAGACATAAAATCATTTCTTTCAGTTATTCTGGTAACTGTCAAATATTCATCAATAACTAAAGACTATTCAAACCACAAAATATTAACCACAAATAATTAAACTAATAAAATATTAATACATAACCACAAACTAACACTTTAAATCATATAAACCTAATAGTAATCTAGTGCATGAACACATCAGTGGATACATAAATTGAATGTTACCAATTATGGAAAGCCATGACCAATGTTTGATCAAAACTTTCAGATAAATCAACATTTCTAAGGTCTTTTTATTTGGTAGTAAAGATCATGACAAAAATCTATTGGTAATATCTTCTCGTTTGCTAAATAAATAAATCATATAATTTGAAGTTGTATTACAATTCTATAATTTTTTTGTCTTCAACCTAAAGGTGAGGGAAATTTTGAGTTTTTAGTTTTCTATATAAGAGGAAGTTGTTTTGGTTGGAAAGATATTGAGACTCTTAGGTTTATATAATCCAAAGTGTTAGTTTGTGGTTATGGATTAATCAGTTTAATAGTTTGTGGCTTGAGTAGTTTTCAGTTATTAATGAGTATTTGATAGTTACTAAAGTGGTTGGAAGAGATGACTTTATAAGTATCAAAGTTGATCCTAAAATCAATGGACTCATCAGAATTACACATATGACACACATAGGAGCTGATCCTAGCATCCTTTAGGACAAATCCAATAACTACTTTTTTTAAGAACAAGTAGTCACCTAAAACAAGGTATTTTTTCCTCAAGCCAAGAAAACCATATATGTTGGAAGATGTATTTCCAAGTCGTTATTAGATAGGGAGGAGTTTCACAAACAATTTAGCATATCAAAAATTTCATGGATCAACATATGATATCCTTAATTTTAACTTTCATTAGGGAGGAAGCATTTCTCCAATTAATTTTATCCATAACTTCAATGTTAAAGTTTAGCTACACTATCATATAGAGTTTTTTTAGAATAGAATATTTTCTTTTTGTGATTCCAAAATATGATATTTCACTTGAATTTCATTTCAAGAGATCATGTTACCATTAACAAAAAAATCTCTGAAGTTCTTAAACTTTTTAGCATCCCACCCCCTAACAAAGCAACTACTAGTTAGAGCCAAGGGTTTGTTATGGTAAGCTAAATTCCGCCAAATGAATCTATAATTGACAAATTGACACTTAATCCTAAAAAAACACATCCTAATTATCAATCATATGTCTTTCTGACTTTCAAGCTCTCCACATACTATAGAAAACTAGAGAGTCAACAAGTTTAAGAATTTTTCAAATAGAATATTGTGAGATGAAGACCTCTCCAATCCTTATTTTTCTTAGGAGTAGCCACACATATATTATTTTTAATTAGTATTCTCCATGGTTTAGATCTATTAAGGGCTTTGAGGATCTATTTTATAGCCAAAGTGATATCTTGCAACTTAAGATCCTTCAACCCCATACCCTCCATCATCTTTGAAAGACAACACAAACTTCATTTAACTACATGTCTTTTTTGGTTGCCTTTACCATTGGACCACAAAAAATTTCTAATCATTTTAAAAAAAATTTCAGCTTGAGTTCTCCTAAATAACCAAGTAGATGTGTACAATAAATATTGAAAGAGGACAAGACTTGTTGACAAAATTAATCTATTAGCCAAGGAGAGAAAGTGCCCCTACTATTTACCATGTTTCTCCAAGTTTTCAGGATGAGGGGATGGAGAGACAGGGGGACATGTTTCCAGAGATGGCAAAAATTTTCTGAAATTTTGGGGACGATAGGGGGGATGGCAGGGGAATGGCTATCTATAATATATATTAATAGATAATTTATAAATTTAAATATATCTCCATTTAATAATATTTAAGCTTGACCAAATATTTAAAGATACACCATTTAATAATATTTAAAGATATATCATATATTTAAGTCTTCACTTTATATATTAACCCTGATAAGATACACTATATTTCTTTCTAACCATATATTTTATAAAATTTAATATGTTGAAATATAATTTTATACATCTTTTGTCGACTTCACTTGTTGTCACACCCTAAGCTTCACATATCTTTCCGTCATGATGACTAGCACTCTATGCCTGATCGGATGAATCACTTATTGTTGAAACTCGGATGATCAACTTTTTTTGGATAGGCACTCAACCAATCGACTGACACTCCAAATATGATGACTACCTCCATAACAACGAACATGGGCCATCCATCCACATTATCTCATTTCCTTGCAGCTCGAACATAACGCCATCATAGTAATGATGTAATCCAGTTGCACAACGCAAAGGGACTTTGAAGTTGTGAAGGTTGCTAGTTGCCATTTTTTTTCTAGTTGCAAGTTTTACTTGTTAGTTGCAATCACATGGAAAAATTGTGGCATTTGCAATTGTGTTGCAAACATTTGAGTGAGGTTTTTTTTAGAAGATCACACAATGATTTGCCAAGGTTGCCAGTTTGAAATTCAAAGTAACTATGTTTGTCTCAGGATAGATTGGTGCTCCCCTACAATACCCAAATGGGGGGATGTCCCTAGGAAACGTTCCTCTTGTAGGGGGGGCATCCTAGGGATGTCCCTTTTTTTAAAATGGTGGGGGGACATTCTGTCCTCATCCCTACATCCCCGTTTCAAGAAATGCTTGCAAAATAGGAGAGATGCATCTTCGGGATACACTGTGATTTACTATTTTAATAAATCCTTTCTTGCATATTGTGAGAAAGATGGTTCCATAGCAAAGAGAATGCCTAAATATTTTACCATATTATTGGAGCCACCCACTCCCAATCTAATATTTTTGATTAATGTAGTCAGGATAAGAATAATTCTAGGTCAACATTATAAATTCATGATGAGAAGAAATCTTAGAACTAGAAGCCTTACATATCTCAAGCTTTTTAATTAAGTATCACTATTTTCTTCTCCAATTAACAAATTGGATATTAATTGACTCTTTATTTGGAAGAGCTAATTTTGATAAGAATACCCACATCCAAGATTCTAAAAATGTATCGCATGACTAGAGAAGTTATTACAAATAAAAGGGGGCTAGTGGACATCCCTGGCTGATAAATTTTTTTATATAATTATAAAATAATAAATATTTATTTAATTAAATTTGTTATATATTTAGTAGACTAAAACTTTCTCGAATTAAATGGAAAAGAAAAAGACAGATTATCATTAAACAAAAACATAGTCAATAAATATTTATTTAATTAAATTTGTTATATATTTAGTAGACTAAAACTTTCTCGAATTAAATGGAAAAGAAAAAGACAGATTATCATTAAACAAAAACATAGTCAATCTAATGAAAAGGAAAAATTATCGTTGGACAAAAACATCAATTGACTGGAACTATCTTGTACGAAACGTTGCATGGTGAGCCATTTCTGCGGTTAAAACGTGGTCTTTCTGTCATGTTTCTGGTAACATAGCAGCAAACACAGCCCATACATTGGATTGTATTTGATGAATGTTGGTAAAAACAAGAATGTCATTGGTGCTGCATTCTGGAGTTTTCTCAGACGATCCCAGGTGTAAGAAGAGGTGAATTTTTTCTTGTTTTCTGTTTGCAATGTCATTAAAAATCTGCACTCTGCACCGTTTGTGATAAGTGGGTCGTTCAGTGACTGCCTTAACCGCAATTATTGTAGTATGATTGGTGGTTAGTTAGTTTTTTTTTTTTTTTTTGTGTGATGGAGATTATTCATAAGATTGTTTTTGCTATTTGAAATGGCATCAATCCCTGCCTCAAGAAAGATTTTTAAAATATAATTTTAGAACAAAGAAGATTTTTAATTTTAGAACAAGTCAAATATAATTTTTAATCTTCCTTGTTTTTAACCTTTCCTCACTTTTTTTTTGTTTTTATCAATAGTGGATTTTACAAGCCATTATGTTGCCCAAACTTTAATGGATCTATAATCTATACAACTTTCCTCTTAAAATTAATTGTGGAATGAACTCTAGTTTCCCAACACAAGTCAACAACATGAGGATTCTTTGCTCACATTTAAAGAAGGGTTAGACTCTTTTGTAGATCAGCAAAGTTCATTTAATAGTTTCAGTCGAATCATATTCTTTCAATTGGATCATATTCGTTGCTCTCTAATTCACACATCTAAAGCACAATATCTCTCCTATTTAAAGGGTAATATTTTTTTATTACTATCCTTACCCCTCATTTATACTAACCCAAAAAAAAAATCAGGTGATTTTCTTTGACTTGTTCTAAAATTATATTTTAAAAATCTTCCTTGTTTTTAACCTTTTCTCTTTTACCACACAACCCAAATTAAAAAAAAAAAACAAAAAACTAAGCAAACCTTCTTAGGACAATCTAAGTGGAACCCAATTATAGCCTATACATGCAACATCTATAAAAAACATCAAATAATTTTTTATTTTAATGTACCCTCATGTGTGAATTTACTTTTGAAGAGGATAGAGAAGTCAAACTAACCACCAATGTCAAAGGGCTCTTGGTCTACTGGTGCAGTTGAAAGGTTCTGATTGAACCCACCAAGGATCAAGTCTTACTGAGTGCAAGGCCTCTGACACCATAAGGAATGAGGCAAGGATCGTGATCTCCAGAGACATGTCTTCATCTGTAAGTTCATGGGGGTTAGATTAAATCTAAGGATGCTAGAGGATTGGGCATGTAGAGCTTGGCTGATTGAAGGAAACATGGAGATTATCTTTGTTGGCAATGGGTATTTTTTTGTTTTCTTTAATAATGTCTCTAATTATGTTTAGATTTTTGAAGAAGGTCCTTATTTCTTCAAGTATGCTAGTCTTTTCATGAAACCCTGGCATCTAGATTTTATCTCGACAATGGAACTCCCTTCCATGGTTTCGGTTTGGATCCATTCATTTGCTTTGCCACTAATTTTTTTGGAAAGATGAATGCTTGAAAGTTTTGAGTGATTTTAGGTGCCTATTTGGGTACCTCATAGATTACTAGGGAGAAAAAATTTCTAGTTATGCCCAAATATGTGTTGAACTAGTTTAAATTATCCCTTGCTAGAGGCTTTTAATATTCAGGTGGGAGATTGTTTGGCATCAAACACTCAATTATGAAGCCATTCCTTTTAGACGTAGGGAATGCCATCATTATGGACATCTATTTCAGGATTGTCCCCAATTAGATCATATGATTATTTCGATATAGTGCCACACGAAGACAAAAAGGGTAAACAACAAATTCAACAATATAATCAAGGGTCTTTTGTTGGTCCTTCTAATGCTGATGGTTTTACTATGGCTTGTAGGAAAGGTAAATCTTGACCTCCTCCAAGCCGTAGAGGAACTAAACCTGTTACTTGAAATAAAAATAAGTTTTCTATTATGGGAGAAATACCTACTAGATTTCAAGATGATCAAGATGAAACCAAGAAAGGATGGTAGCAAATTAGGGGAATGATGAAATAATGTAGGATCAAGAAAGTCATTGTAAATTGCAAGGTGCAAACTTTTTCAATGAGAAATAAGATTGCATAGCACAATGTCTTTCTAGGGAGTTTCTAGATATGCCTACTACTATTGCTAATGTCCACCATGCTCCTTTGGTGTTAATTTAGGAAACTAAGCTTCCCAAAGAATCTGCTAAAAATTTGGCTACAACATTGGTAGATATTGGGTTCAAGCATTGCTATTTTTTCCCTTGGTCTATTTAGTGGTCTTCTATGTGCTTGGGACTCTATATATTTTCTCCAAAACATTTCTTGAGTTGCAATGGTGGTCTCTCTTTAGAAGGGATTTTCACTTCTAGCAATCTTAGTGTCTTGATCACTAATTGTTATGCTCCCCAAGATCTTCAAGGTAAGGTTAAACTTTGGGATGATTTGCATGTTCACAGAGGAAATTCTTCTCAAGATTATCCTTGGATTATTGGAGGTGACTTCAATGTTGTGTTATCCCTTACTAAAAAAGGGTAGACTTCCTACCCTCCCTTAGGCTAGTCTTATTCTTCCTGAGAACATTAATCAGCTTTAGTTAATGGATATCCCTAATAGTAATGGCTCTTTTATATGGAATAATCATAAAATTAGGGATGTGTTTGTTGCAAAATGTTTGGACAGATTTTTGGTCAGTGATTCTTGGCCTTCTTGGCACCTTCTACTTCTTTCATCCTAGACAATGTATGTTCAAATAACTATACCATATCTTTGCACTGGGAAGGATCTTTCAAGCCTCGAAATTCCCCTTTTAGATTTCAGCTCATGTGGTCAAAAGAAGATGACTTGGAAGAAAAGATTAGTTTTTGGTGGCAGGAAGGTAAACCTCATCATGGTATAATTTAGTATGTTTTGTTCTGCAAATTATGTTTTGTCAAACAAAAACTCAAAGAATGTAATTTTTCCTCATGCGGTATTATTATGCAAAGGATTTTTCCAAGTGTTGAGTGAGATGAGTGAGAAAGGATTTGTGAATTTTGCATAGGGTGAGAGCAGGAGCAACTTGGATGAAGGCAAGGAGGATGATGACGAGGATGACGACATTGACCCAGATGAGTGGAATCTCCCTTATGACGAAGATGAAGATGAGAGCCTTCTAGAGCTCTGGCTGGAGGCACAACGATTCATTTCACATTCTCAGAAGATCTCTATTGGTCTCTGAGGAGGGGATTCCTTTCTCCCTCTCATGTCAAAGGCCCCACTTCATTTGTGGTAGCTTCAATTCAAGATCTTTCTTTTCCCCCTGCTATGGGCTCTTTTCCTCACGATCAGTCATGTGTGAAGGTAGTTCTTGAGTGAAGTTATCCTATTGATCTGAAGGCTAGGGTTTTGGAGGTGGATCTCAATGTGAGGTTGATCCTGGGTGATGCCTTCGGGATTGTTATTCCTAAACTCCTAGTGTGTAGATTGAGACACAACCTATAGTGTCATCTTGTTTGTAGCATGTGACTCATGATGTTGTTGTGGCACTTCCCCTATCATCGGTTAAGGAGGCATAGTTTAGTGCCTTGACCCTTCTGGCTTGTAATGCTCAACAACCTAGTTAGAAGCTTTGGGTCGATCTTGATGCTAAGGAGCAACATATGTTTCTGCCCCTTTCCTATGTGCCTATGGCTTTGAACTAAGTTCTTATTCTTGATTTGGTTGTCGACAAAGTGATCTTGGAGTATAAGAACTCTCTCATTAGGAGGTTTTTGGGACAAGGCTTAACTGATGCCTTTAGGAGATGAGATAATAGAAAATGGTCGCATTGTGGCCATGTGGAGATTGTAGCCATGGTGAATGGCTTCTTTCTAATTTCCTCTTCAAGCCACAAAAACTGTGTTGGAACTCAGTTGAGTGGTCCATGGTTTATGGGCAAATATGGGTTTTTCCTGCGAAAGTGGGCTCTAGACTTCAACTCAAAGAAGGAAAGCTTCAACAAAGTCCTTGTGTGGGTAAAACTTTTGAGTCTACCTCCAGAATACTGGGAGGAGGAGATCTTGAAAGGTATTGCTTTTGCAGTTGGTTAGTTCATTGCCCTTGATCCAGTAAACATTTCTATGAAGCATTTATTATTTGCTAGATTTTACGTGTATGCGGATGTGGGTAAGGTGCTACCATCCTCTATTACCCTCTCTTCCAAATTGGGTAAATGGGAGCAACATATTATTTTTGAGGAATCCATGATTATGTGCAGAAAATGCTGAATGACTGGCCATTCCACTTCTTGTTGATAAGTCATCAGGCAGTTGCAACATAATGAAAAGAAGAAAGGTCCCTTGGTGCCTTAAGATGAAGAGATGCCTCTTCAGGTTTTGGACACTATGAAGAATGTCTCTAGTGAGCTTTCCTTAGAAGCTAATCTAAGAGTTCATTATCTTGGCAACAAGGTGCAAAGCGAGGAGTTTCATATTGTACCCACTAATTGTTCTCCTTGCTTATGCTAGATCTCACCTGGAAAACCTTCTCCTCTTAAGGAGAACAAGATTTCAAGCATGAAAATGAACCATTTTGATTGGATTCAAAACAACCCTAGAGTCTCTACAGAGGATTTGAAAGGGAAAGTTCAATGTTCTTTGGAACACTTCGGCTTTAAGCCACCATGATCAAATACTTGGGTTGTTTCTTGCTCCTTCTTGGGAGTGGTTGATTGTGATTGTTGTGTTCAAATCCTTGGTTTGACCTTCTGTTGGTTTATGTTTTATGATATAATTTGGTTGTTCTTGTGCTAACATTGTGCTGTTGCATAGATGCTTTGTTTTATCTATGTTTTTAAAAAGCTTGGGGCCCTTTCAAAAACCCCTTCTTTACCTTTTATCAAAAAATATTATGCAAGGGAAAAGAAATATTTTGTCTAAGTTGGCAAAGCTCCAAGGTTCTATTCAAGAACAAGGCTTAAGTAAGGATTTCGTAACTCTAAATTCTAAATTTTAGAATGATTTAGAAATACTAAACTTTAGGAGGAAATCATGTGGAGACAAAAATCTTGTGCTAAATGGTTTAGGAAGGAGATAGGGATTCTTCTTTTTTCCATCGCTTTGTTGAGGTACAAAAACATGTTAATGCTTTCAAGGAGATTCAAAGATAGGATGGATCCAAAATTGATTCCATTCAAGATATCCAATCAGAGGTTTCTCACTTTCGTGAGTTGTTCAAAGCCCCCACTGTTTTCTCTTCTAATAAAATACGTATCATTTTGAACTATATTCCTAAGCTTATCTATGGTCATGACAATTCCTTCATCAATGGCCCTGTTTCCATGGATGAGCTAGAGTAGGTTGTTTTTATGATGAAAAAAGATAAAACTCCAGGCCTAGATGGATTTCCTATTGAATTCTTTGAAGCTTTCTGGGATATTGTCAATGATGACATTTTGGAGGCTTTTGAGGAACTGTGTACCTCAAAATAAATGCTAAAAGTTCTTAATAATTTTTTTCTTGCTCCGATTCCTAAGAAAGATCATGTTTTGAATTTTTGGATGTCTGACCCATATCTCTCTACAACACTATCTATAAAATTTTTTCTGAAACTATTATTGAGAGGTTGAAACAATTCCTTCCATCATTTGTCTAGAATGGGGGGGGGGGGGTTGTCTAGGGTTGCCAAATCTTTGATAGTATTATTATTGTCTAGGAAGCTATTCAATTTATGCATGTTAACAAAAAAATTTCTATGTTCATGAAGCTTGATCTTTCTGAGGCTTATGGCAGGGTTTGTTGGAAATTTTTGGAAGATATATTATGCACCTTTGGTTTTGATGATAATTGGATTCAATGGGTCATGGCTTGTTGTAACCTCTCCTTTTTCTATGATTATAAATCAGGGTAGCAGGGAGACGCACACCCTGCTACCTAGGACGCGCGTCTGAGACGAGGACATGACTCCCGTCTCTGAGACGCGGGAGAGACGACCCGTCATCTTAGGTGACGACAAGCCACGCACCCCGCCAATCCTCTGAGTACCCCGCACCTTTTTTAGGGGTCGTTAAAGTTTTAAAGGTAAAAAAACATGTTATTTCGATGGTTTTTAATTTTCTAGGGCCTCTTTAAATTTATAGTTTTGCCTTTTATATGTTATTGTTATTTCACGATTGTGCATTGTATTGTATGTCAAACAGATCATTGTTAAAGTTTTAAAGTATTAACTATTAGTATTTACTCATTATTAAAAATTAATAATTATTATTTATAATTAATATCATATATAATATTTCACATTTTAAATTTTAACATATATATATATATATATTTTATAAATAATAAATAATAAATATTAATTATTAATTTGTTATATATATATATATATATGTATATGTTAAAATTTAAAATTAATTATATGAGTGTTAATATTAATATATTTATATATATATATATATATATATATATATAAATTTATATTAATATATTTACTTATATATATATATATATATATATATATATATATATATATATATATATATATATATAATTGGCATCTCCAAGTACCCCCGTCTCCTTTTTTCCAAAAAATGACGTACCAGTATATATATATATATATATATATATATATATATATATATATATATATATATATATATATATAATTGGCATCTCCAAGTACCCCCGTCTCCTTTTTTCCAAAAAATGACGTACCAGTACTGGTACCAATCTCCTAGCAACTATTTTATAAATGGTTCTCCTATTATTTTCCATTCTGAAAGAGGTCTACATCAGGGTGAACCTCTCTCTCCATATCTCTTTCTTATCATGGCAAAAGGATTGGGTAGGTTTTTAAAGCACCTCAAGTGTTCTAGCTCTATTTTTTGCTTTCACATTGTGCAAGGTATGGATCAAATTTATCATCTTTAGTTTGTGTATGACACTTGTTTTGATGGGCAATGCCACTCTTGAGGAAGCTATGGCTCTTAGGTAAGCTCTTGACATTTATATCAGTACATCTAGTCATCTTTTGAATAATCAGAAGTCTCAAGTTTTCTTCTTCCATATTGACCCTCATCTTTAGGATCATATTGCAAATATTCTTCATTTCCAAGTTACTTATCCACCTTTCAAATATTGGGTATCCCTATTTCTCCTACTTGCCTTTGGAAAAAAGAATAGAATATTATGTTAGATTTTGTTCAGTGTCACATCACTCATTGGACACATAGATACCTCTCTTTGGTTGGCGATATAGTCCTTAAAGCTATAATTCAAGCTCTCTTGGTTTATAGATTTATGGCTCTTGCAGCTCCAAAAGTCATCCTTCTTGATTTGGATCGTAAGATGAGACAATTTCTTTGGGAAGGAAATTCACAAAAAAAGAAATGGCATTTAGTTAATTGGGATAAAAAAATGTTAGCCTAAAGAGAGAGGTGGTTTAGGTATGAGATCTTCCCTCCTTAATAATATAGCTATTACTACAAAATTATATTGGAGATGGTGTGTGGAGGAACAAACTTTATGGAGAAGAACTCTTAAGCTCAAGTACCTGAGTATGGAGAATCATTCTTTTATCCCTAGGATGCTGACCCTTGGTAGGGGGCTCTCAAATATGGAAAACAATGAAATTGGGCAATAGTCTAATTAAAGTTGGTCTTTTTTGAATTGTTGGGAAGGGTGAACTCGTTCTTTTCTAGGATGATGCATGGGACCAACATAACCCTCTTTGTGTGGAATTTCTTGATCTCTTAGAATTAAAATATAAATGTGTTGAAGTTGGCTGGAGTTATGTTTCTAATTTTAGTATGTAGTCATGCAGGATGGGGTGAGGATTTGGAAATGGAAACCTAAAGATCTTTGACCATGTCAACAATTACCTCATCTTATTGATTGATTAGCTCATGTATTTTAGCTTCCCAAAAAGTCTCTTTAGATAGACATTCATAATTCCTTGGATGGGGTTTGAAAGCTTCTAGGATCTATATAGTGCAAACTGGTTATAAAAATCTTTTGGCAGAAAACTTAGAAGTTAAGAACTCTAGCTTTGGAAATAGGTCTAGCATCCTAAATGTTGGCCTAAGGTGAATGCTTTTGTGTGGTTTGAAGCTTTAGATAGATTTCTTCCACATGATAATCTTTAGAAACAAAGGGTTGTTGGTTCGAATAGATGTATCATATGCCTTTAAAATGAATAGTTTGGAAGGTATCTTGTCTTAAATTGCCCCTTTTCTATTTTCCTTTACCATTGATAGTGTGATTTGTTGGGAATTCCATGGAATAATTATGAGTCTATCCAAGACTTTCTTGTGAATTAGCTACGACCTTCTTTGAAGCTAAGGGCCCTTAATCTATTGCATGATTTTGGTCCTGGTCTAATCTACTAGAATATTTGGTGGGGACACAATTAGAGGATTTTCAATGGTACTACTAGGCATATAAGTCAAGTTTGGGGTAGAATGATGGCCAATTTGAAAGAAACTTGTCAAGTTTCGATTCAAAATTATCAAGCGAGTTCTTGGTGGGAATTCAGAGTTCTAATGAGACTTTGTATTCTTGTGGCTTCTCCCTCTTCTTCCTTTTCTAATAATAGTCCTCAAGATTATCAACTTACTAAATGGGTACATCCTCCTCTAGGCTTGGTTAAAATTAATGTTGATGGAGCTTCAAAAGACAATCTTTGAAATGCTGGCATGGGAGGTGTTTGTCATGACCATAATGACAAGGTTAAGTTCTAGTTTGTCGGTAGTCTTGGTGTTGGTTCTAATAACTTTGTTGAGGCCATGGCCATTCACCAAACTCTTTTAGGAGTTAAGCTAAAGCATTTTAGAGATATTATTCTAGAATCTGACTCTAAATCTTGGTTGATCTTTTCAAAAATAAGTCTTCCTCTCACTTCTAGTAGTGACAGTTGAATGATTGTAAGAAAGACATCATCCTCATTTATGGTTTCAATGTTGTTAAGTGGAACTATACTGGAAGGGAAGGAAATCAGGTTGCTGATTTTTTGGCTAAATCAACTTCTAATTGGAACGACATCAAGGTTGATACTAGAAATAATTGAGATTGCCTTGTATAGGATTTGAGCATAACCTTTAGTGATTTCGTGAATGCTGACTACAATGCCTCTTTGGATTCTTGATTCCTACTAATGTGCTGGTTCTTGGGGTGTTCTAGTTTATTCCCTTATGGCTAACTTTTTTATTGATTTTTTAAATTGGTTTTCCTATTGGTCCAAATTTTTAACATAAAGGAAAACATTACTTCTGATACCCAGAGCATGTACAATCTTTAGGGGAACAAGTGCTTATGCCTTGTCTATGGGGTTTGGAGGGTTCCTCCTCTTTTACTGATTGTCTATCTTTCAATCCATCTGGGTTTTCTTGATTTTTTGGAATTAGTGTGCCGGGAGTCTTTTTAAGATTGGGAGACCCACTTTGTAATTAGTTGTTTTATTATATATTTTTGCCTTTATGTTAAAAAATAAACTCTTACAGTTGTCATGGCTGCATTTAGCAACTTCCATGACACTAAGTGATAATTATAAATTGCCAAAATACAAACTACAAGTGACACATAGTGCCACTCCAAGTGAGATGCCCTAAATATGTCGGTGCATAATAAATTAAGTAAATACAATTAAATTAAATACTTCCAAGATTAGAATATTGCAAGGTGTGTGACACCTTTTCCAACATTCTCCCACTTTTCATATACCTTGCAAGAGCATGAGGGAATCACCAACAAATTGTGGACTATCTACCAAGGGTACCACCATGTTGTCTCAATTGAACTCCATTGTGCTTATGGGCTTCACAAAAGCATCTGCAACATCTTCCAAGTGACCACCATCTCAACAACTGTCTCATCCTCCATCATGCCCAAGAATGAAAGATAAGAACTCAAAGCCAAAATGACGTGCACTAAATGTCACATAGACACACCACTCTAACATGCCTCAACCCATTACCAAAACACGAACCCAAATCACTACCAAAGTTCCAACTACAAAATTAGGAACTCCACACGATATCATAATTTACATCTTCCTCAGAAGATTATCTACCTCCAACGAACATATATGCTCCTAAGAGCACCCATATCATGCCATGACAACAAATAAAAGATCTAGAGTCCTCCATGCCACATGGCACCAACTATCAATTATCTTCAAATAACATAAAGATAACCATCCTCTATTGGTAGAACAAGGAACTATCAAAAACTCTCACTACTCATATGTAGCAACAAACAAGAGCTCCTTATGACACCAACATCCACTGTGGAAGACCATCCATCACCAAGTGACGGATCTACATCACTATGAAAGCTCCCACTGCAAGTGATCTAGAGCTTCACATGACATCGCGATAAAGAACCACATATTTAAATTGAAATCTACAAAACAACACATTCAATATAGAATATGCCCAACGCATTATGCAAGTTAGATTCCATTAGCAAAACATATCCAAAATACCCACAAACCTTTACCACCAAGATCTATAGTTCTGAATGACAAAGCACTACAAATCTGCACATGCACAAAATAGCTACTACAAAACTTCAACATGAATGCCAACATTGCCACAACTGATTTCAACCATACATATCACCCCCACACACTATCATGATCATCAACAAAGAGTAGCACTATTTTACCCAATAAACATCAAGAAAGCAATCAAGACCAAAACCCACAAGCTTTAAAACACATATTTATCTATGAACATTCAAGATATCTATGAACATAGGTTCATCTACCATCCATAAATAATACTTATGAATATGAACCATCCATGAGCAAAAGAAATTTCTCTAAACATAGATTCTTCTATTAACATTCAAAATTTGTAAAATAGAATCCTGAATTAGCTAGTTTTCATAGATAATCTAAACTATAAGATGATATTTAGGAAAGTTGTTTCCAGATTGGTACAACAAAATTGTGCCATCACATAAGTTTCAATATTGTGGTTTTTAACCCTTGCATCTTCCAAAGGACATAGTGTTGCACATTCAACTCTTCAATCTTGGCTCTCAAAGACTTTACCATTAGCTCTAGCCATAGATCTGGTTTTCACGATTAATGCAGATGCTCCCACTACAATCGCAAACCACACATTCCAAGAAAGGTGTCCCCTTCTTCATAGAAATATAACCAATTAGTGATTACAAGAAGCAAAACATAACGGTGATCAAATGTGAAATATAGCTAAACTGAAATAAACTATCTTCAAACTTAAATGAGCTTCACACATCAGCAACGTAACCAACATTCCCAACAAAAAGATCATTTATTACAAATAGATAGATTAACATCACCACCCAAAACTCCCACAAGTGGTCTGGAGTTTTTTTAAGTATAGTGATAGACATTCTTCAAGCTTCTTTGTTTCCATCCCTCAAGTGCAAGCCACTGTTTATTGAAAAGACAAAATAAACTACAACAAAACTTCTACTCCATCAAGGATCAATAAAACAACCCATTTCTTTCTATAGATTCCTGTGAGCTTGCTAGGCACAACAAATCAAAAGAAAGAATACCTAGAACTCAAAACACCATGGAACCAGCCATGTCGCTTTGATACCAAATGTTGGAAAAATAGAGTTCATTCCACCATTAATCCTAAGAGGAAAGTTATGCAGATTATAGATATATTAAAACATGGGCAGCATAATGGCTTGTAAAATCCACTATTGAGAGAAATAGAAGAAAAGAGAAGAATAGAGGGAGAAGAAAGATCATCCACCATAGAGAGAAAGAACACAAGATGTATGTGGGGAAAACTCTTTCAGGTAAAAAATCTCACCCTCCAACACCATGAAACCCTTGTATTATTCAACAAATAGATATTTACAATACAAGACACTGGTTCCAATATGAAGATCAAAACCAATATGTAACATGTATCCTCCAACCTATAACTCAACATGCAATATTGTCTAGCTCTAGAAACCTATCACATCTCACACATGCAGCCACGCATCCATAGCCATATTAAATATTACAATGAAGAACACACATTAACAAGATTATACCATCCCTTCCATGGTGGAGATCCAACAACATTTTGGTAGCACCTCCTTGCTCTAGTGCGACTTCTCTCGCACTAGATCTCCATCTCAAGCATCCATTATATAGCTAAGACCAAAAATACAAATAGAAATTGCCTCATCCAACTTGAGCACTCCGCTTTGGTCTTATCCACCTTTTTGGTAACATGCTCATGAGAACTAAAGATCTTCCTTGATTTTCTCCTAGTCCACACTTAACTCCCTCTCTTCATGCTCTTTCCATCCTAACAAATCTTACATACCTTACAAGTTGTCATAATTGCATTTAGCAACTTCTATGACACTAAGTGATACTTATAAGTTGTCAAAATAAAAACTACAATTGACACATAGTGCCACTCCAGGTGGGATGCCCCATATATGTGGGTGCATAATAAATTAAATAAATACTTCCAAAATTAGAATAATCCAAGGTGTATGACACCTATCCCAACAACTTGAATGCCTTGTGCTGAGGATGACTTCTAGGATTCAATTGAATCTTCACACACTAGGCACCTCCTATAGATGCTAGTAAACTTGTTGAATTTGTTAAAAAAGATAGATCTAAACACTTGCCTTGATTAAATCTACTTGTTCTTCCCAAGTGATTTTTCATATTGAATCATATAAAAAGGAAGCATGGAACACTTCAAAGACACTGAAGGATTTATATGATAAACAACCAACATGCAAGAAAATTAGTCTGTTGATGCAAATTGAATGAAGAAGAGGTTGTTTCATATTATAGTTTTAGATTAAAAAATGTTTAAAAAGATTCTTATGCTAAAAAGGGAAAATTTGAGGATGATATGTTGATCTCAATTGCACTAAATGGTCTCAACTCCACTTAAACTATTTTTTCTGAGATGTTACAATTAACAAACAAACTAAATCAAGCTAATTTTGATATTCTCTGTTAACTTCTTATCCAACATGAAGATTAGTTTGTAAAGTTAAATATTTCCACAATTGAAAGAGCTTATATTCTTGCTTCCAAACAAAAGAAAAAAGTGTTAGATTATCAAAACATAAGAAGTTTTCTCACCACAATTATTGGGACAATCCTACAAATTATTCTTCTTATGTACTAGTAACAATGGGTCCCAAAATAAAAGATCCATGAAGTGTTTTTCATGTAAAAAAAATGGCCATTATGCACATGATTATTCTTTTAAGAATAAATCAAAGAAAAAAAAACTCTATGCATTAAATGTTGCTTATTCTTAGGAAGAGGAACCTTATTTTGTGGAAGATGATCATGTACTATAATTAGTTAAGGGGGGACCGGAGTCAAAGAGCATGTTGGAGGACCCACTAGAGGGTGGAGGAACATTCCCATCTCTAGTTATCTTCTTGTTTGGAGATTGGATAGATTTCTTACGAGGCAATTTTGGGTAGTAGTGTTGCATTTTTAGTTCTACTTTGGTGTTTCTATTATTCAATGTTGTGTTTAGTTTTGGTTTCCCTTTGTTGAGCATTGGTGAGGAGCAATGGTTTGGTAGATTTATGTTATTCTTTTTCCCACCTCTTGATTTATAAGGGTGAAGTACATCTTCATTATTAGTTAGCGAGTGGTTTTATACCTCTAAGCGGTGTCGCATATGCTAGAGGAGTAGAGGTAAAGTGTGGTTAGTCGATGTCTATGTGGTCATGCAGTTGCACATTGGTTGTGGATACACTTGAGGGCTGTAGGTACATGAAATCACCAGGACAATGGTCATTGTAGTTAGGCAATAATGAATCTTGTTCATATTGCATGTGGTACAAATGATCAAAGGCATGTTGATAGATGAATTGCTATATGATCACGTCAAGCAATGCTAGGAAAAGGGAATGAATCTAAATAGATTGTAGGAGGTAGTGGTCCATGACATTAGATGTATAGGTTGGCAAGTGTTGCTTATATAGGAATATGAAGCAAAGGGTTAGGCATTAAGAGGATCGTGCATGTGCTAACACTAGTTGATAAGTACCAAGAGATAGGAGACCAAATTCACAGAGTAGCAAGGTGAGTAAGATTAATGGATGCTCCAAATCATTTGTATGTTTCTTCTTTGAATCAAGGGGGAGTTTGTTAGGTTTATATGATCCGAAGTGTGTTAGTTTAATAGTTTGTGGTTTGGATAGTTTTTAGTTATGATGGGTATTTGATAGTTATTGGAGTGGTTGAAAAGATATAACATTATGTCTATATTTAACAATATAAAATAAAACGATATAATATATTTTGTGTGTTCTTCTATATCACTTGGAATTGTAACTCTCTATTATTATTTTATATGTATTTGATCTTGGATCCTATAGAGACTAACTAATAAAATACCCATCTCTTTGTTTAAAACTTGGTGGTTAATTGTTAGACTGTGAAGTTCTATAGAATGAAATGATCAGTGAAGCCAAAGAGGTTTTGGCAGAATGCAAACTGCAATGAAGTTGAAGGGAAAATTGCTAACACATAATTATTGCTAGATTTCTTGCTTTAAGTGCATAAGCCAAAGCAAGAGAGGGTTGATACTTATATGATGTTGTTACTTGCTTGACATTAGACACTGAAGAAGTTTTAAGACAACAGTTATTTTTCAACATAAGGGTAATTTATCTCTTGCATTTGATAGAAATGATGAATACCCACTAGAGGGCAAAGGAACATTCCCATCTTCAATTAGCTTCTTGCTTGGAGATTGGACACATTTCTTAAGAGGCAATTTTGGTAGGAGTAGTGTTGCATTTTCAGTTCTAGTTTGGTGAACTTTTGTTATTCAGTGTTATGTTCAGTTTTGGTTTCCCTTTGTTGAGCATTGGTGAAGAGCAGTGGTTTGGTAGAGTTATATTATTCTATTTCCTACCTCTTGACTGATAGGGGGGAGATAGGTCTTCATTATCAGTTAGTGTGGTTTTATACCTTTGACAGGGGTTGCTTGTGCTAGAGGAGTAGAGGCAAAGTGTGGTTAGCTGATGTGTGTGTGGTCATGCGGTTGCACATTGGTGGAGGATGCGATTGAGGGATTCAGGTACATGGAACCACCAGAACAATGGTCATTGTAGTTAGGCAATGATGAATCTTGTTCATGTTGCATGTGGTACAGATGGTCAAAGGCTTGTTGATAGATGAATTTCAATATGATCGTGTCAGGGAATGTTAGGGGAAGGCAATAGATCTTTAGATTGTAGGAGGTAGTGGCACATGGCACTAGATGTACAAGTTGGCAGGTGTTGCTTACATAGGAATATGAAGCAAAGTATTGGACGTTAAGAGGATGCATATAGGTTTCGACGCTAGTTGGTCAATATCAGAAGACAGGAGACTGAGTTTATAGAGTGGCAAGGTTAGTCAAATTAATGGATGTTTCAAATCATTTGTTTGTTTCCCCTTAATTAAGGAAGAGTTTGTTAGGTTTATATGATCCAAAGTGCTAGTTTGTGATTATATATTAATTAGTTTAATAGTTTATGGTTTGGATAGTTTTTAGTTATTAGAGTGGTTGAAAAGATATGACTTTATAAATTCATAATTGACAATGTGAAATAAAACTCAATATAATATATTTTGTGTGTTCCTCTATATCATTTGCAAAAATAAAACTCAATATAATAAATTTTGTGTGTTCCTCTATATCATTTGCAATTGTAATTTTCTATTATTATTTTATATGTATTTGATCTTAGATCCTACAAGACTAACTAATAAAATACCCATCTCTCTGTTTAAAACTTGGTGGTTAATTGTGATACAGTGAAGTTCTGCAGAATGAAATGATCAGTGAAGCCAAAGAAGCTTTGGAAGAACGGCAAGCTGCAGTGAAGTTGAAGGGGAAAATTGCTGACACAGAATTGTTGCTAGATTTCCTGCGTCAAGTGCACAAGCAAAAGCAAGAGAGGGCTAATAAGTTATATGATGCTGTTACTTGCCTGACATTAGACATTGAAGAAGTTCTGAGACAACAGTTAATCCTTCAGCATAAGGGTAATTTATCTCTTGCATTCGACAGAAATGATAAATACCCAATTTCTAAAGGAAAGAAGTCCGTCGATTCATCTAGCCAACTTGATCAGATCAGTGAACCAAGTCTCACGAACACAAGCAGCATACCAACAGGAAAAGGGACCATGCTAGGAAAACACCTTCGACAAGACAGTAAGATTCATAAGGCAAGTAGTGGAAGGAAGCATGGCAAGTCTGATGTCCAGATTGATAGAGAGGGAGAACTTCTATCCAGAAGTGACCGGTTGATGAAAAATTTCAAAAAACTCGAACAAGTTTATTTTTCCACGAGATGCAAAGCAAAGCAATTTATAGATGATTCAGCAGGAAGACATTCAAGTACAAGCAGTATCGGATGGGAATCTGTGGTGGGAACGGATGCTTGTAACGTGAGCTCAGTTGACAGTCTAGGAGTAACAATGCATCAAGGTGAAGGGAGAAGGAATGATCAGCTTGGCACATTCTTTGACAGCTTATGCAAATATTTGAGATTCAGCAAATTCAAGGTGATTGCGAACCTAAAGCAAGGGGACTTGCTTAACTCTTCTAATTTAGTATGTTCCTTGAGTTTTGATCGAGATAAAGAATTCTTTGCCACCGCAGGAGTCAATAAGAAAATTAAAATCTTTGAGTACAATACAATCTTACATGAGAACATGGATATTCATTATCCTGTTGTTGAGATGACAAGTAAATCCAAATTCAGCAATATTTGTTGGAATGGTTATATCAAAAACCAGATTGCATCAAGTGACTTCGATGGTGTTGTTCGGGTGTGTTTACAAAATCCCTCAACCTTAGCTCCTTTGCTTTAAAATTTTATTTTTTCTTCTTCTAATGCATACATACACTTCATTTTCCCATTTGGACTTTACTTATTTGATATTTCCTATGCCTATAATTAGGCTACAGTTTGTGTAGTTAAAGATGAGTTGTTTTAATTCTTCTTTCCCTTTGACTTATGGTGCAGCTATGGGATGTTAATAAAAGCCAATCTATTATGGACTTCCAAGAGCATGGGAGACGTGTTTGGTCGGTTGACTTTTGTCACTCTGATCCAACAAGATTAGCCAGTGGAGGTGATGATGGCATGGTGAAGCTTTGGAACATTAATCAGGCAATCACATTTTCCTTACAACTAGGCCTGGAATTTCAGGCTAAGCATCCCTCTGGAATAAAAATTTCTCGTCAGTTGTAAACTTCTATTGTTTGTGATTTTACCTTTTATTGAAGCTAATTTAATTTTTTAATAGTTATTACGTATATTAATATTAAATAATTATGAAATATAATATTATAATTATGCATCCATTTTTAATATAACTTAAATTAAAATAATGTGATTTAATGGAAGCAATGAGTCAATTAATTTTTTTTTGGCAAACACTTTTGATTGGAACTATGAAACAACAATATACATGTAACAGGGGATTTGAATCTTAGTCTCCATCATGATAATCAAGTCACCCAGCCACTTAACCACACCCTAGACACTAGTCAATAAAATAATTTTAAATATATATTAACATACTAAATTTTATTACCTATAATTAAACTATACATATTAATATATAGGGTTATCAAAATTTGTTACTACAAATGACCTCTCTTCAATTAAAATTGTAAAATAGGGCCAACATAAAAATAAAAAAAAGGCCACAGACCGTCAATTTCCAGGCCTTCTTTCAACCATGTTAGTCATACAACTTTGGATATCATAGAGCAGTGGCTTCTATAGCACACTGGACTCGCACAACTGAATTATACATGCACAGATGATTGATAACATTTTATTGTTTTGGGCATCTACTCTGCTATTGGAATTTAACATAACAAAATTTTAAATAAAATGATGAAAAAAGGACGACAGTTTTCTTAGGTTCAAATCTTGTTATTTCTTCGTACTGATTCACACCAGTTGTTTCTTCTTCATTGTGACAGGAAAGAAGTATTGGTACAATCCGGACAAAGGCAAATGTCTGCTCTGTTCAGTTTGCACCAAATTCCGGTCGTCTAATTGCATTGGGCTCAGCAGACTATAAGATCTATTGCTATGATCTTCGGAATATAAAAGCACCTTTGTGCATCTTGGCAAGTCACAGTAAGACTGTGAGCTATGTCAAGTTTCTTGATTCGGGTTCACTTGTTTCTGCTTCCACCGATAACACAATTAAGCTCTGGGATTTAGCAACCAACAAGGCAAGACTACTTGGCAGTCATGTGAATCCTGTCCGGACATTTACGGGGCATTCAAATGTAAAGGTATGTGATCATCAATGAATGGTCTTGTTTTTTTTCTGCTGAAGAGATTCAAATTATTTTCCAGCAAAAAAACTTATCTAAGATTCGGCTATTTGGTACTTTGCATTGATGTAATGGTTATCGAGCTGCAAATTTAAAGTTTGCTGTGGATACTGCCAACTGACATCTAGAATGTGGGTGTTCTCTTCAGAATTTTGTTGGGCTTTCTGTATCTGATGGGTATATTGCCACTGGTTCAGAAACAAATGAGGTAAAATGCTATTGCCGTTGTATTTTGCTTAAACATCATCCGATTTAATGGTCAAACAATCAATCAATAGTAATTTTACATCTCATCCACACTAAAAAAGGATAAATATTTGTCAAAGATAAATATGTCTTATTTTATTAGCCAAAATTCATATTTGACTTTGAAGAAGCATATGATGTTTAAGAATAGCCTTACCGTTATGCGGTTTGTATATAGAACATCTTTGCAGAGATTACTGCTTGCTATTTATGTTGATTACTTCTAGGGACGAGGCATCTAGATCTAGTTTGCAACGACTTTCAAAGAATAGTAAATAAAATTTTCAGAGTATGAGAGTTTGAATAAGAGAATATCAGTGTGTTCAAACATCCATATCACGCTTTTTAAGTGTCTACAAAAATTTCTAGTAAAGGAATCATCAACAGTTTTTCCAGCTTGGAACACCTTGATGGAGGCATCAATCTAGTTTATGTTCATGTAATTTCACTTACCGTATGTTCATGCAAATAAAATAATAATGTTTCAGCGACATTTTTTGTAATGTCTTTCAGGTTTTTGTTTACCACAAATCACTTCCAATGCCTGTGGCATCTTATAAGTTCAACAACTCTGCAGACCCGATGACAGGACTGGAGATGGAAGATGATGATGCACAGTTTGTTTCATGTGTTTGCTGGAGAGGGCAAACCCAAACATTAGCAGCTGCCAATTCTTCAGGAAATATAAGGCTTCTGGAGATGGTTTGATTTTTTAAGGCATACATCTACTTCATAATCCAGTTTGAGATCATTGTTGTAACGGATGCAATAGACGGAACTGGTTTATATCATTGTTTCTTCTGTGGATGCGATTTATATCAATGTTTTTGCCTAAACTTGACAGGCCCGCAAAACCTTGTATAGAAAATCTATGAATTCTATATGTTTCCCTTTGTATTCACCATTTATGCGTAAATCTGATTTTTTCTAAGAAAATAGAAACAGCAACCAGCATATCAAATACAAAACAATTCAACTAATTTCTAAATGCAGTAGCATTGCAGATGAATATACAAGTAGCTTTTTGATACCAAGGGCATGATGGCAATTGGTTTTGGCTAAGGAAGACTTTAGCAAGACAAAAATATTTGCTTGAGTTTAAAATATCTATTCTCTGTAATGCAGATGCTGACATAGATGAAGCTAGTACGAGGAAACACATGCCCACGTTGTCTATGACATTCCAGTTTTATGCAGTTATTAATGAAAAAATGTCTTTATGAGAACCCTTGACAGATCTACTAAGATACAAACCATAAAGAAAATAGTGTGCCAAAGGAGAATATTAAATTGGTGACTGGTGTTCGAACTTGTGGAAGATACTTGAGAATTTAAGAGCCTCTTGCGAATTTGTGATTAGGTTGATGAGAACTAGGCACTGGTTATGATAATTTGTGAGTATTATATTATTTAAAATTGTGCACTTTAGTGGTGTATATTAGAATTGTTCTTGATAGGTTAGGAGACGGTTAGGGTTTTTTTAAAGTCAAATGGGAGCACTTAGTATGGGTCCACTCCAAACCTTTGAAAAAAAAGTTTCAGCCCGGTGGCCAGCCTTCTGGGTCTATTTCGGTTTTGGTTTATTAGTGAAGAAATATAAAGAATCTTTTTAAATATTTTAAGTGTAGATTAATTAAATAATATGGATAAATAAATTTGATCAAATGATAAGACATAAATAAATAATAAATGTCTACAATTTAAATAAATAAATGTACTTAGTTTTAAATTCCATATTAATGTGATTGGTGGAATATAATTTGTTACTATGTCAAAATTTTGAGATATGTTAGAAGATTGCTCTCAAATAAAAAATTGATTGTTCAATTCTATAGGTCAATTTTGTGCTATGAAGTCAATTTGGGTTGAAAGTACATTGCGAAATTTGTAAAAACCACCTTTGATTACTACTTTTTTTAACTATCATTTTCATTACATCATAATGCAATCTTAATTAACCAAGCAATTTATTGGATTGTTCACCTTAAACTGTGACCCCAAGTATTTCTATAACTTAATAATTTATTCTAATTTAGAAGTGCTAGCTTCATAACCCTACCAACATGGCAATGGCAATGACTCTACCATAAACTCACATTCTTGCACTAAATAGGGTAAGCTCTTTATATTATGACAAATCCTTAGGCCTAAACCTATTCTTTGAGGGTTCATTTGAAATGGCCCCACCTATGTATCTCTTTCTAAGAATTAGAGGCTGCTCTATAGTTCACACTAAATATGAATATAAGGCTTCATCTTTGAAATCGGGGTGAGATATCCAATTTTTCTTTTGAATAACAATCATTAATTAAATTGATACTTAGAATTCTACACATGTACAATAATATGACAAGTAGTGTATTTCATGCATATATTAGCATGATATCAATAACAAAATATGAACACATAACCACATAGCATCCAATTTAAATACATACATTACATGTACACATATCACATATACACATATACACATAATAATCAACTCATACACACATTACATTTACACATAATAATCAATATTTACATGCATTACATTTACACAATCATCCATTGATATATTGCATCCTGAGGAATGACCTGGGAATCCTCCTTTGGGCAAGCTTGGTTAAATTATTAGAAGGAACAAATAATGAAGCAAAATTTGCCGCTCTTTTGGAAGGTTTGAAGATTTGTGTCAAGGAGAAATTGGAATAAATTGATATCGAAGGGGATTCTCAAATTGTAATCAGAGCAATTGCCACTCGAAAGGTAGTCAGTTGGAAACTTTCCAAATGGATAGATCAGTTTATCCTATACCTAGAGTCCATCGGTGACTTCGCCATCAAACACATATACAGAGAAGCAAATCAGGCGACGAACTTTCTGTCCAATCAAGGTGTTGATGAAATAGAGGACATTATTATCTCAAAGGATGTAGAGGCTTGGCCAAGTTTGGCGGTGATCATAAGTACCGAAATATCCCAAGAAGAAATACAGGAATATCATGATGGGGCAATTTGACGACCCAAAAGTATACCTTTTTCAGGGAATTATGAACAGAATGGAGATGACCAAGGTCGTAACTCACCATGGAAAATTGAGTAAGAGCTATATAATACATGAACGGAACAAATATCTCAAGCAAAGAAGATGGCGGAAAGGATTGTCGTGCCTAGTTGTGTTTGTGCTTGCAAACAAGAGGACCTCATGGCAAAATTGCATCGTGTCTTCCACATTGAAGCTAAAGCTGCGAAGAAAGCTATAAAGAGGTCATTGGGGAGAAGCATACGAAGGAATCACACATCCATGATGGCATGCTAATAGAGAAATTCCTTTCCAACCATGTTTTGACGTTGGGGAGGAAAATATGGGGGAAGGAGGTTGCGGAAAGTTTCCTCGACCAAATTTTCAAAGGTGAGGCTGTGAAGGCTATCTCATCCTTCAACAAACGCCCATTGAATGGCCTTGTCGAGGATACAATCAATATCGAAGCAGCTAGAGGGAGCAAGGATCTAAAACATGCCATCACATTGTTCAGGGACGAGATCAAGAAAAATAACATGGATGTCTACGCTTTCTTCATTGGACATCAGGAGACGCTTATGCTTCCTCCCCAAGAGTGAAAGATTGTATGAAATGGCATCAGGGCTTAGGTTCCTATGCATCATAGATCATAAATGACGATTTCCATAGTAATGTAACTAAGGGAGAGGGACCAGTAGCTGCACACCCTAACTTCACGCACGTCAAGCACATAGTTAGACATATCGAATTTCGACGATTTTTTTTGGGTTTTTCCGTATGCGAGTGAAGAGCTTAAAGCTATTCTTTCAGCTTCTGGGCACTTATACATTTTTGTAATATCCCTTGCTATTTCGGACCTTATATTGCTGATTTGAACCTCAAGGAATAGCGTCAAACACTTTGTATGCAAAGTATGTTCTTGCTGTTTCTGAGATTTAGTTTGCTTTGTTTGATGAAATTGGAAGATAAGATGATGCAAAAGCCTTGAAATAAATGCTAATTGACTAAACTACAAGTATAGCATGAAATGCAAGTGTCTTAGCATTTTCCAAATGCAATAGATGACTAATGCAAGTGTAAATCAACTCCTACAGCCAATTGATATGTTGTCAAACACTTGGCATGCATACTAGTATGTTAATTATGAAGGATATTAATATGCACATTACATCAAATAGATGGCCTATAACTTGTCACTCCTTTATTGAGATATATTGTCTAATACAATACTGATATGAATGGTCAAGACTCTTGGCTTTACAATTTTATGCAACTCCTAAAATTTAAGAACAAATGACAACTATGAAGCAATGCTGATATAAATATGCTAACTCATGAAAGAACCTGGAAATGTAAGCTGTTGTGAATCGATGACGAAGATGAAGGAATGGCAGCCTCAAAACAGCTCATAAACATCCCTCTCAAGCCCCAATCGTGCCTCTCAAGTGTAGCACCCAGCCTTCTCATCAATCAAGAAAAGGAGTCTTGTCCAAACCCAAATTGAAACCTTCTCCTAGCTGCCCTGTACTGTAGTGTTACTGTTCACGGCACTGTAGCAATCACTGTAGTGTACTGTAGCAAAACACTGTAGCACTACTGTAGCAAAAACACTGTAGCGTACTGTAGCAAAACACTGTAGCGTACTGTAGCAAACACTGTAGCAGCCAATAGAAAAACTTCTGATATGCAAATTGATATCTCCAAACCCTTAGTTAATACTGTAGATTTAAGCACAAATGAAAGGACTGAAGTATCCCTTCCAATTTGCAACCCTTCGGAGGATATTTCACCACCTCAGTTATGCTAATCTATGGGAGTTTCCGTTCCTAAAGACCAAATATGCAGAAACCCTTGGCTCCACAACACTCATCAAATGCAAATATCAATAATCGGATGCCTGGAAGCTTGCCTTGCCCCTTCCTTTATACTTTTTTCAACCCCACTTCAAGAAGCTTCTAGAAAAATAATATTATTTTATTTTAGTGACTTTATGTAATAATATTTATTTAAGTCACTTTATTAAATTAATTAAATATAAGGTCACTTTATATTATTTATTTATTTAATAACCTTACAAATAATTAATTTAATTATTATCTCCCTTATTTTTCCTATCCAACTGAATCCAGGAAACCAACCATCGACCAGGTGACTGCCTCAAGAAGACCCCCTAACCATGTACATTAGCCTACGAGGGTTAGGAATAGGTTAAACCATCCGCAAACAACATCAGCTAAAAAGGGGACATTACAGTCCGCTCTCCTTGAAATTGCTTGTCCCCAAGCAATCTTGGCTACAAAGATAATTCTCCCCGCCTGGATCCCAAGGGAGGATCTGTGTAATGTCCCTGCTGTCACCAAAGAGCTCCTGTAACACCAGCACTAGCACAACTAACTGAACTTGCTAAATCAAATCAACCCCAAGCCAGATTGCGCAAGAGCATAAGCATTAAGTGGAAGCAACTCTGAATATCGACAATGTTTGCTTCCCATAACTACACAAGTTAAGCTGTCATACACACTATCTAGCATATATGCAACTGAGCTATGCGTCTGAAACAGATCATGTACATAAAGTTAAAAAATGCAACTGCAAGTAATCACCCTCATATACATGCTCCAAAACTCAACAGTGAACCCTGATTGGAACCCTAATGCACACAAAGGATTCCTCAACATACTGGAGAGTATCTCACAACTAATGCCCAGATCCCAAATGAATCTGTAAGGAACTACATCAGAATCTCGCTGAAAACAACTGCAGCCATAGAACCTACCAAAACTCAGCAAACTGTGCAATTCTGCAGCTGAAATACACATATCACTTCTGATGTCAATCCCTGGGTCCTAGTGCCAAAGTGGAAGTCCGTCACAAAGCACACCTGTTGACTTCCACTGTACCATTCTACATAAACCATTGACATAGCACCAAGAGTGGTAGAACACCTCATCAGGACCAAAATAGAGTGATGAATCAAACATGTCACCACCAGGATCCCAAAACAGAATCAATAATCCACTACCAATGACAACTGGTGGCACCTGTTACACCATACTGTATGCAACTGAATCACTAATCTGCCAAGAGGCTACTCCCTGATACTGAGACCTGTGGGTTATGGACCCAAACAACTGTCAGAAAAGATGAGTATCTCCTAACTCATCTGCAAATGTTGGTGTCCCCACAATACTCCAACTGCTAAAGCTAGAAGAAGAGTGCTCCTGACACCAACTCATAAAGCTAGTTGCACTAATCAATGCAACTGTGGAGGGTTGATCCCTCTCAGCATCAACGGAAGTGGATATCTGTGCCTCTTCCCTCACGAGTGCACCATACAACTGCCTAGCAAGCATGAAAGCACAACCTCTATCCTCTGCCTAATTCCTATGGACGTGCTGACTAACCAAGCCATCATACCTACTGCCCCCATAATCATCATGTAACCATGTATTTGTGCGAGATCTCTGTGACATAGAAGTAGCAAACCTTGTCGGATACATAATAGCATGATGGATAACTGACTGCTGTCCCTACAAATAATTCCTCATACACAACTGAGTCGGGTACTTGCAGGCTCTAGTTCCATCTTCTGTAGATGGCAACTCTTCATCCCACAATGGATGGTATAAGCCCCCCAATCAATCCACATCGATGCATCAACCAATCATCTGCATGTGAACTAAAAGAAAGGTGATGAACTCTCCTCACTATGTAGTCATGGTAAAAATTACCAACCTCCGTCAATAGTTGACCATCATAGTCCTGCTTTCTATCACCTGACATGGAACTAACCTTAGGGGAATCAAGTGTATTTTCAGATTCATCCTGTAGTTGAATAAAGAGTCTTCCAATGTTATCTATCCTTTTTTGTCTTGCTATGTTGATGAGATTGATCTTTTCTTTCACTTTTTGAAGATGCTGTCTTGCATTGGTAGCCACTAATCTAGCCTCTTTGGCTTTTTGCAACCATCCTTCGTTAATCTTTTTGGACTTCTTTACCTCTTCGATGCCAAAATATACAAAATTAGTCCTCTTATCCTTGATATCTTCATGTCTACCAAATGGTGTAGGGCTGCCATCAATATGTGATATCATATCATTGGCTTTCTCATGATCACAAGCTCCTATCTCACGAGAATGATGGGACATAGTGCTGCTGTCCTCAAACAAATCAGTGATGACATCATGCCATTGTAAAATGTCTCCTTCATCACGTGTATTCAAAACACTAGTGGCTGCTCCACTAAGCAAAGGATCAACTTTCACATCCACCTTAATATCTTGGACCTTCAATGGACTTTCATATGTATGAATAATATTCATAGAAACACCATCTGATTCTTTACCATGATAGGATGAAGCAATGCTAGACTCACCTAATGAAGCATCACAAGAAACCTTATCTTCATGTAGCTGCTCTAATGTAACTGGTTTGTCTTCACCCATCACTTGCTCTTCTTTTCCCTCATTTCCTTGTCCCTCAATCATATGCACAACACAAGATTCTTTCCCATCCAAAGAGGCTGCAATAGAAGACTAATTTTCTGATTTCTTTGGTGAAGCATGAGCCAAACTCAACTCCACATTCAACTCCTCAATCTGATTTTCCGCCATAAGGAGAGCCATTTGAGAGTCTTCCAAAGATTTTCTAGTCTTCACTAGCTCCGTGGTGAGTTGATCAACCTCTTCCTCTTTCCTCTTCAATGCATCTGAATATATGACACCTAATTCAAGTAGGTGATCTCTATCAGAAAAAAGAGTTAAATAGTTATTTTTCATAATCTCCATGGCTGTCTTAAACGCTTGCAAATTAGAGATTGATGAAACCTCTTTAACACCTCTATGTCTCCCCTCTAGTTGGACCTTCCATAGATGAATTTCCAACATCTTGTGGGAATGATCAAAATGGGACAGCGCTGTAACAATCTTATCTTCACCAACCTTTAGTTGGTTCTCCAAATCAGACTTAGGGACCAAGGAAAATTCATTAGTTGAAGTTGTGGGCTGCCAATGGAGAGCTTGACTCTCATCAAAATATTCTTCTGAAGTGTCCTCATGCTGGTTTGGAACTAGAGCAGCAGTAGTTCCCAACCCAAACTCCTCATCATCCCTCCAAAAGTTAGACTCAATGGATGATGAATCGCTAACCTCATGCAGAGAGGTAAGATCACTCTTAGGACTATTGAAAGAGTCCCCGATCATAACCTCCATGTCACCAACTAGGAGACTTGTGCAATCTTGTCCTGTAGGATCTACTATTTCTTCCTCTCTATCTTCTGTAACATCAACTAGGTGAAGATCAACTGAAATAGACTCGAGCTCAATACTATTGGTCCACACTTCACCTGTTACTTTTCCCACTGAATTTTCGTGAGTGCATTTAACATCAGCCCCAAAGGAATCATTAAAAGAATCCATACCATTGCTATCCTCCTGAAGAGAAGATGAAACCTGTAACCCAAAAGAAGGCATCCCCTGCTCGTCACCTTTGTCCATTCTATTCTCCATAGGATCAGCTGTATGCTGGTCACTAACTGCTGAAAATTCATTGTAGAGATTTCTAGATACTTCACCTATAGAGACCTTTTGTTCCTCCTTTTTGTTTTGTGATGTAGACCCCTTAAAAATGGATGCCATAAACCGAGCTGCTTTGTCTATGTTTGCAAGGTGTGAAAACAATTCATTCATCCTCTTCTGGTTTTCATCTAACTTATTCAAACTTTGTTTAAGCTTCTCCATATTCCTGTCCCATTGCTTCTGAGTACTTGAAGTAACCATGATTAACTAGCTGATTCAATGTCCAATCTACCCAACAGGTTGGCAGGACAAAAGCTCTGATACCACTGTAATATCCTTTGCTATTTCGAACCTTATATTGCTGATTTGAACCTTAAGGAATAGCGTCAAACACTTTGTATGCAAAGTATGTTCTTGCTGTTTCTGAGATTCAGTTTGCTTTGCTTGATGAAATTGGAAGATAAGATGATGCAAAAGCCTTGAAATAAATGCTAAATGACTAAACTACAAGTAAAGCATGAAATGCAAGTGTCTTAGCATTTTCCAAATGCAATAGATGACTAATGCAAGTGTAAATCAACTCCTACAGCCAATTGATATGTTGTCAAACACTTGGCATGCATACTAGTATGCTAATCATGAAGGATATTAATATGCACATTACATCAAATAGATGGCCTACAACTTGTCACTCCTTTATTGAGATGTATTGTCTAATACAATACTGATATGAATGGCCAAGACTCTTGGCAATGCTGATATAAATATGCTAACTCATGAAAGAACCTGGAAATGTAAGCTGCTGTGAATCGATGACGAAGATGAAGGAATGGCAGCCTCAAAATAGCTCATAAACATCCCTCTCAAGCCCCAATCGTGCCTCTCAAGTGTAGCACCTAGCCTTCTCATCAATCAAGAAAAGGAGTCTTGTCCAAACCCAAATTGAAACCTTCTCCTAGCTGCCCTATACTGTAGTGTTACTGTTCATGGCACTATAGCAATCACTATAGCATACTGTAGCAAAACACTGTAGCGCGACACTGTAGCGCTACTGTAGCAAAAACATTGTAGCGTACTGTAGCAGCCAATAGAAAAACTTCTGATATGCAAATTGATATCTCCAAACCCTTAGTTAATATTGTAGATTTAAGCACAAATGAAAGGACTGAAATATCCCTTCCAATTTGCAACCCTTCGGAGGATATTTCACCACCTCAGTTACGCTAATCTATGGGAGTTTCCGTTCCCAAAGACCAAATATGCAGAAACCCTTGGCTCCACAACACTCATCAAATGCAAATATCAATAATCGGATGCCTGGAAGCTTGCCTTGCCCCTTCCTTTATACTTTTTTCAACCCCACTTCAAGAAGCTTCTAGAAAAATAATATTATTTTATTTTAGTGACTTTATGTAATAATATTTATTTAAGTCACTTTATTAAATTAATTAAATATAAGGTCACTTTATATTATTTATTTATTTAATAACCTTACAAATAATTAATTTAATTATTATCTTCCTTATTTTTCCCATCCAACTGAATCCAGGAAACCAACCATCGACCAGGTGACTGCCTCAAGAAGACCCCCTAACCATGTACATTAGCCTACGAGGGTCAGGAATAGGCTAAACCATCCGCAAACAACATCAGCTAAAAAGGGGACATTACAATTTCCCTGTAGGACGCGTTATGTGTACATGGGTTGAAAAATGGTCATTTCAACATGTTGCCCCATACATGCGCACCGATGTGTCGGTAATCGCTCGCCATGGCCCCAAAAAAAAATCACCCCTTCACTAAAAAGGTAACACACTTGATCACTTTTATAGTTAGAGTAGGTTAAAAATACATTTATTAACACCCCACCATAAATCACGTTGGTGGGGCCTTCAAACTTACCCGCCCCCTTCCTAAACATCCCTACACCCATCATTGCGTCCCCTTACATCTTTAAAGATTGCTTGAACATAGATTTACGAGACAACATGCATGGTAACATGTTTGCTTAGGCGCAGACGGGAAACAACATTAAATCCATTGAATGTTCATTCGGGTCCGAATACATATTGCACTTTCCATCGAAAACCTAATCATTTTACTAACTGCTTTCTCTGTTCTCCACAGTGCGATGGAATGGCGAGGGTTTGACCATGTCCGCCGGCTGTCGCTCTCCATGCAGATCCGTCTCCGTGCAGGTAATGAGTTAACATCATTTCTCCATGTGATTTTAGCTTTGCTTTCACTCCATTGTTTTGGTTTCATACGACAGTGTTTATACAATCATTATACAGTCGTTTAGCTTCGTTTTTCTCTCATGCTACCTGTGATTTGGGTACTGCTATGTAATTTGCTTTTTTAAGTCCGAATACATATTCAACTACACACCGAATGCCTAATCATTTTACAGAAGGTTCTAATCATTATACAATCGTTTACCTTCGTTTTTGTCTCAAACAACCCGTGATAATTTCACTGTACAGAAGAATATATTGTTATATAATGAGGGTTTTTTGTTATACATACAAATGGGTTCATATATTTTTGAGGGTTCATTGTCAACGGTTAAGGGTTTCATTATTTTGTCTGAGGCAACCCTTGTCTTGTGATAATTTCACTGTACAGAAGAATATACTGTTATATAATGAGAGTTTTTTTTTATACATACAAATGGGTTCGTATATTTTTATGGGTATATGTTTTTAAGGGTTCATTGTCAATGGTTAAGGGTTTCATTATTTTTTCTGAGGCAACCCTTGTCTTGTGATAATTTCACTTTACAAAATAATATACTGTTATATAATAATGATTTTTTTTATATACATACAAATGGGTTCGTATATTTTTATGGGTATACCTTATTTTTGAGGGTTCATTGTCAATGGTTAAGGGTTCCATCATATCATTGTCAACCATTAAGGGTTTCATTATATCAAGGTTTCAAAAGTTTTGATTCCTACGGCTTTGTCTCCGCAATAATTTTACAGTTTGATTCTTCCCAATTTTGACCGAATACTATTTTTTAATTATTGTTACATTAAATATTAACAATTGTTTTCCTATGTTTTAATTTAATACAACGAGGGTTTCATTTTATATAATCTGTCCAGGGTTTATATAAAAAGTATATACATACAAATGGGTTATTAGATTTTTAAGGGTATTTATTTTTGAGGGTTCATTGCCAACAGTTAAGGGTTTCATCATAACACGGTTTGTCATGTGCCGATATTAAGACATTGTTTAAATTAAAGATTTAAAATGTTAGCTTCAATAGCCCATCCATTAATAAATATATAATATTAAATGATATTATCTATAAATATTTTAAATATAATATATTACCTGATTATATTTATAAATAACTAATATAAATATAAATGTAAATATGAATAATTTTAATTATAATTATTTATTATAATAATATAATAATAAATATATTATAAAGACAAATATAATATATTATTTAAATAACTAACAAGATATATTATATAAATAATAAATATTAATAATATAGAACTAATATAAATAAATATATTTACACGTATTAAAAGTGACTCCACTTCATATGAGGAGATTCGGTTAAGAGGAGCACTAAAGTTAATAAAACATATATTAAAAGTGAAGCAAATAATATGATCAGAGAATAATAATAAATAAGGAAACTAAAAAATGATTATAAGTAAAGGTGCGATTCAAAGGGATGCAAATTAGTTTATATGGGATCCCTTCACATGCATCATTTATTACATGATTAAATGTGGCTGTAGTATATTAAGGTTAAGGCTGCGATAATAATAAAAAACAAACAGTCATAAAAGGATATGACGGTTGGAATGGGTATACCCCTTAACAAGGATCATGCCTTTTAAAAGATATAAAAGGGAAATTATGAGAATATTATTCCAGCAACAGGAAAAAAAGATATTTTTTAAGAGAACATTTCTGAGTTAAATACAACTTTGATATTGAAAATAAATAAATATAATAAAGAGTAATCATATTTGATTTATATAAGAGCATAGCACACATTGAGAGATTGGAGGTAAACTTGTTAGGAAGAAGTAGCATTAATACCTCAAAGGTAGATAAGACCGGCGGTGGAATGGACCATGTTACATCATACTTAGGCAATGGATAAGACCTGCGGTGGAATGGACCATGCTACATCATACAAGGGCAATAAGTAAGACCTGCGGTGGAATGGACATATGTTACATCATACAAGGGCACTTAGTAAGACATAAGGTGGAATGGGCATGTGTTACATCATACAAGGCACTACTCGTAGAGGATGATTCAGGCAACCTAACAAGAGATAGTACCCCATCTCCACTAAGGTTTGAAAATGAATAAGATTAACATATAATAGACAACCCTAAGTATGAATGGACTTAAGGATTGGATAATTGAATTAATGATATACATTGATATTATAAGAAGAATTGATTACTAATGTTCTCTTTTACAAGTTGAAATTCTGTGCAAGGTTAATAAAATTTGGACTTGTTAGAAGGGGATATTACAAGTGGTATAAGAGCAATGTATCCTGCCATCCTGTGAATAATAGTTAAATAAAAAAAAATTAAAAAGTAAAAAAATAAAAAAAAAATTAAAAACAAGAATGAATTAAAATTGTAGGTATGAATTTCTGGAATAATGATGTTTAATACATTGCTAAAATATTTTTAAAAAATATATATATCCAGAAAAAAAAAAATTAAAATTAAAATTTACTTATGTAATAAATAATGAATAAATGAGTAAATAAGGTAAAAAATAAAAATAAAAAAATAAAGCAACTCTTAATAACAATAAAATTACATTATGTAAATATACTAAATGAAATAGTAAAATAAAGTTATGAAAATATAATTCAAAAATAAATATATATTAAGTTATCTCTATTAAGTTCTTATAAAGAAGTATATTTGACAAAGTTATTTTCATCTCAACTTAATTTATTTTATAGATATAAGATTATATCATAATAAATAAACCCGTATGGTAAATTCAATTAATGTTATAAATATTATATGTTGTATAAATACATCATATATAGTTTATATATAGATGTATTTTCAAGAAACACATATAAATTAATTAATGATGTATATAAATATAAAATTTGTGATCATAATAACCATGTGATTAGACCCACAATCCTATTAAACATAACTATAAATTTTAAAAATAATAATAAATAAAAATATTAATACTTTTGTCTAATCCTTTAATTCTAATTGTGATTGCTTGAGGACAAGCAATCTTGAGTGGGGAGGGTTGTCATGTGCCGATATTAAGACATTGTTTAAATTAAAGATTTAAAATGTCAGCTTCAATAGCCCATCCATTAATAAATATATAATATTATAAATATATAATATTAAATGATATTATCTATAAATATTTTAAATATAATATATTACCTGATTATATTTATAAATAACTAATATAAATATAAATGTAAATATGAATAATTTTAATTATAATTATTTATTATAATAATATAATAATAAATATATTATAAAGACAAATATAATATATTATTTAAATAACTAACAAGATATATTATATAAATAATAAATATTAATAATATAGAACTAATATAAATAAATATATTTACACGTATTAAAAGTGACTCCACTTCATATGAGGAGATTCGGTTAAGAGGAGCACTAAAGTTAATAAAACATATATTAAAAGTGAAGAAAATAATATGATCGGAGAATAATAATAAATAAGGAAACTAAAAAATGATTATAAGTAAAGGTGTGATTCAAAGGGATGCAAATTAGTTTATATGGGATCCCTTCACATACATCATTTATTACATGATTAAATGCGGCTATAGTATATTAAGGTTAAGGCTGCGATAATAATAAACAACAAACAGTCATAAAAGGATATGACGGTTGGAATGGGTATACCCCTTAACAAGGATCATGCCTTTTAAAAGATATAAAAGGGAAATTATGAGAATATTATTCCAGCAACAGGAAAAAAAGATATTTTTTAAGAGAACATTTCTGAGTTAAATACAACTTTGTTATTGAAAATAAATAAATATAATAAGGAGTAATCATATTTAAGAGCATAGCACACATTGAGAGATTGGAGGTAAACTTGTTAGGAAGAAGTAGCATTAATACCTCAAAGGTAGATAAGAACGGCGGTGGAATGGACCATGTTACATCATACTTAGGCAATGGATAAGACCTGCGGTGGAATGGACCATGCTACATCATACTGGGGCAATAAGTAAGCCCTGCGGTGGAATGGGCATGTGTTACATCATACAAGGGCACTTAGTAAGACCTAAGGTGGAATGGGCATGTGTTACATCATACAAATGCACTACTCGTAGAGGATGATTCAGGCAACCTAACAAGAGATAGTACCCCATCTCCACTAAGGTTTGAAAATGAATAAGATTAACATATAATAGACAACCCTAAGTATGAATGGACTTGAGGATTGGATAATTGAATTAATGATATACATTGATATTATAAGAAGAATTGATTACTAATGTTCTCTTTTACAAGTTGAAATTCTGTGCAAGGTTAATAAAATTTGGACTTGTTAGAAGGGGACATTACAAGTGCTATCAGAGCAGTGTATCCTGCCATCCTGTGAATAATAGTTAAATAAAAAAAATTAAAAAGTAAAAAAATAAAAAAAAAATTAAAAACAAGAATGAATTAAAATTGTAGGTATGAATTTCTGGAATAATGATGTTTAATACATTGCTAAAATATTTTTAAAATATATATATATATCCAAAAAAAAGAAAAATTAAAATTAAAATTTACTTATGTAATAAATAATGAATAAATGAGTAAATAAGGTAAAAAATAAAAATAAAAAAATAAAGCAACTCTTAATAACAATAAAATTACATTATGTAAATATACTAAATGAAATAGTAAAATAAAGTTACAAAAATATAATTCAAAAATAAATATATATTAAGTTATCTCTATTAAGTTCTTATAAAGAAGTATATTTGACAAAGTTATTTTCATCTCAACTTAATTTATTTTATAGATATAAGATTATATCATAATAAATAAACCCGTATGGTAAATTCAATTAATATTATAAATATTATATGTTGTATAAATACATCATATATAGTTTATATATAGATGTATTTTCAAGAAACACATATATAAATTAATTAATGATGTATATAAATATAAAATTTGTGATCATAATAACCATGTGATTAGACCCACATTCCTATTAAACATAACTATAAATTTTAAAAATAATAATAAATAAAAATATTAATACTTTTGTCTAATCCTTTAATTCTAATTGTGATTACTTGAGGACAAGCAATCTTGAGTGGGGAGGGTTGTCATGTGCTGATATTAAGACATTGTTTAAATTAAAGATTTAAAATGTCAGCTTCAATAGCCCATCCATTAATAAATATATAATATTATAAATATATAATATTAAATGATATTATCTATAAATATTTTAAATATAATATATTACCTGATTATATTTATAAATAACTAATATAAATATAAATGTAAATATGAATAATTTTAATTATAATTATTTATTATAATAATATAATAATAAATATATTATAAAGACAAATATAATATATTATTTAAATAACTAACAAGATATATATTATATAAATAATAAATATTAATAATATAGAACTAATATAAATAAATATATTTACACGTATTAAAAGTGACTCCACTTCATATGAGGAGATTCGGTTAAGAGGAGCACTAAAGTTAATAAAACATATATTAAAAGTGAAGCAAATAATATGATCGGAGAATAATAATAAATAAGGAAACTAAAAAATGATTATAAGTAAAAGGTGTGATTCAAAGGGATGCAAATTAGTTTATATGGGATCCCTTCACATGCATCATTTATTACATGATTAAATGCCGCTGTAGTATATTAAGGTTAAGGCTGCGATAATAATAAACAACAAACAGTCATAAAAGGATATGACAGTTGGAATGGGTATACCCCTTAACAAGGATCATGCCTTTTAAAAGATATAAAAGGGAAATTATGAGAATATTATTCCAGCAACAGGAAAAAAAGATATTTTTTAAGAGAACATTTCTGAGTTAAATACAACTTTGATATTGAAAATAAATAAATATAATAAGGAGTAATCATATTTAAGAGCATAGCACACATTGAGAGATTGGAGGTAAACTTGTTAGGAAGAAGTAGCATTAATACCTCAAAGGTAGATAAGACCGGCGGTGGAATGGACCATGTTACATCATACTTAGGCAATGGATAAGACCTGCGGTGGAATGGACCATGCTACATCATACAAGGGCAATAAGTAAGCCCTGCGGTGGAATGGGCATGTGTTACATCATACAAGGGCACTTAGTAAGACCTAAGGTTGAATGGGCATGTGTTACATCATACAAAGGCACTACTCGTAGAGGATGATTCAGACAACCTAACAAGAGATAGTACCCCATCTCCACTAAGGTTTGAAAATGAATAAGATTAACATATAATAGACAACCCTAAGTATGAATGGACTTAAGGATTGGATAATTGAATTAATGATATACATTGATATTATAAGAAGAATTGATTACTAATGTTCTCTTTTACAAGTTGAAATTCTGTGCAAGGTTAATAAAATTTGGACTTGTTAGAAGGGGACATTACAAGTGGTATCAGAGCAGTGTATCCTACCATCCTGTGAATAATAGTTAAATAAAAAAAATTAAAAAGTAAAAAAATAAAAAAAAAATTAAAAACAAGAATGAATTAAAATTGTAGGTAAGAATTTCTGGAATAATGATGTTTAATACATTGCTAAAATATTTTTAAAAAATATATATATCCAGAAAAAGAAAATTTAAAATTAAAATTTACTTATGTAATAAATAATGAATAAATGAGTAAATAAGGTAAAAAATAAAAATAAAAAAATAAAGCAACTCTTAATAACAATAAAATTATATTATGTAAATATACCAAATGAAATAGTAAAATAAAGTTATGAAAATATAATTCAAAAATAAATATATATTAAGTTATCTCTTTTAAGTTCTTATAAAGAAGTATATTTGACAAAGTTATTTTCATCTCAACTTAATTTATTTTATAGATATAAGATTATATCATAATAAATAAACCCGTATGGTAAATTCAATTAATGTTATAAATATTATATGTTGTATAAATACATCATATATAGTTTATATATAGATGTATTTTCAAGAAACACATATATAAATTAATTAATGATGTATATAAATATAAAATTTGTGATCATAATAACCATGTGATTAGACCCACAATCCTATTAAACATAACTATAAATTTTAAAAATAATAATAAATAAAAATATTAATACTTTTGTCTAATCCTTTAATTCTAATTGTGATTGCTTGAGGACAAGCAATCTTGAGTGGGGAGTGTTGTCATGTGCTGATATTAAGACATTGTTTAAATTAAAGATTTAAAATGTCAGCTTCAATAGCCCATCCATTAATAAATATATAATATTAAATGATATTATCTATAAATATTTTAAATATAATATATTACCTGAGTATATTTATAAATAACTAATATAAATATAAATGTAAATATGAATAACTTTAATTATAATTATTTATTATAATAATATAATAATAAATATATTATAAAGACAAATATAATATATTATTTAAATAACTAACAAGATATATTATATAAATAATAAATATTAATAATAAATATTAATAATATATAACTAATATAAATAAATATATTTACACGTATTAAAAGTGACTCCACTTCATATGAGGAGATTCGGTTAAGAGGAGCACTAAAGTTAATAAAACATATATTAAAAGTGAAGCAAATAATATGATCGGAGAATAATAATAAATAAGGAAACTAAAAAATGATTATAAGTAAAGGTGTGATTCAAAGGGATGCAAATTAGTTTATATGGGATCCCTTCACATGCATCATTTATTACATGATTAAATGCGGCTGTAGTATATTAAGGTTAAGGCTGCGATAATAATAAACAACAAACAGTCATAAAAGGATATGACGGTTGGAATGGGTATACCCCTTAACAAGGATCATGCCTTTTAAAAGATATAAAAGGGAAATTATGAGAATATTATTCCAGCAACAGGAAAAAAAGATATTTTTTAAGAGAACATTTCTAAGTTAAATACAACTTTGATATTGAAAATAAATAAATATAATAAAGAGTAATCATATTTGATTTATATAAGAGCATAGCACACATTGAGAGATTGGAGGTAAACTTGTTAGGAAGAAGTAGCATTAATACCTCAAAAATAGATAAGACCGGCGGTGGAATGGACCATTTTACATCATACTTAGGCAATGGATAAGACCTGCGGTGGAATGGACCATGCTACATCATACAGGGGTAATAAGTAAGACCTGCGGTGGAATGGGCATGTGTTACATCATACAAGGGCACTTAGTAAGACCTAAGGTGGAATGGGCATGTGTTACATTATACAAAGGCACTACTCGTAGAGGATGATTCAGGCAACCTAACAAGAGATAGTACCCCATCTCCACTAAGGTTTGAAAATGAATAAGATTAACATATAATAGACAACCCTAAGTATGAATGGACTTAAGGATTGGATAATTGAATTAATGATATACATTGATATTATAAGAAGAATTGATTACTAATGTTCTCTTTCACAAGTTGAAATTTTGTGCTTGGTTAATAAAATTTGGACTTGCTAGAAGGGGACATTACACGGTTTCATCATATCATTCATAACGGTTCAGTGTTTCATCATTGCAAGGATTTAACATGTCATTGTCAACGATTAAGGGTTTCATTATATCAGGTCTTCGAATGTTTTGAATCCTACGGCTTTGCCTCTATAATAATTTTACAATCGGATTCTTCCCAGTTTTGACTGAATAATATATTGAGGGTTTCATTTTATATAGTCTATTCCTGGTTTACATAAAAAGCTTATAATGGTTAACATTTAGCATGTTGTTTTAGCATTTTGTTCACATTATTCTTCCCAATTTTGACCGAATAATGTTTTAGCAATTTGTTCACATAATTATACCTTAATTAAACTTTTCTGTTTTAGAATGGTTTCATTTATTTTTAAAGGTATATTTTACAGTTGTATTCTTACCTATTCTGTGTAAGACAAGCATTTTGGGTTGGCACATAGCATATAATGGGCAGGTTCATTCAATATATTAAATCATGTCTGTTAATGTAATATATATATATATATATATATATATATATATATATATATATATATATATATATATATATAAAGGAATATATTTTTGAAGGTTCATTGACAACGGTTAAGGGTTTCATTATATCAGAGTTTCGAATGTTTTGAATCCTACAACTTTGTCTCATTAATAATTTTACAATTAGATTCTTCTTAGTTTTGTCCGAATACTATTTATTAATTATTGTTACATTAAATATTTACAATTATTTTCCTATGTTGTAATATAATATATTTATATAATCTATCCAGAGTTTATATAAAAAGATTCTACATATATTCGGATTAGACTATTAATATATATATATATATATATATATATATATATATACGTCTATCTATATACATATGTATATCTGTATACATATAGACATATGTATATTGATATACATTTGTATATCTATAGACATATGCAGTTTAGACAATGGAAACATTTCAAGCCGGTACTTAACATTTTAGCATTTTACAATTCTAGAAATACATGTTGGAAAGATTAGTCCAATTTGTTTGCTGAATTTTGCTACATCTTTTCCAGTTGTTTGTTGCATGGATAACTTCATTAAATTGATTAAATCATGTCTGTTACTGTACTACTTATATATTGGAAACACATAATGATGAAACCCTCAACCGTTGATAACACAGTCTAAAATGGAACAACACAATGGAACATTACAAAATGGAACACGTTAAGTTTGCCGTCCATGCCACTGCAATAATGATGCCTCAATCTGTTTTCAGTCATTGCACTAAGGATGCCATTATTTCTACAAATCACTTCTGGTACTAATTATACATATGTACACATATCTGTATACATATCTATAGATATGTATATTGATATACATATGTATATCTATAGATAGACATATGTATATTGTTAGACATGTGTGTGTGTGTGTATACATGTATATCTATAGATAGACATATGTATATTGTTAGACATGTGTGTGTGTATACATGTATATCTATAGACATACGTATATCTATAGACATATGCAACTTAGACAGTGTTAACATTTCAAGCTGGTACTTAATAATTCAACATTCAAACTCAACAATCAAATTCAATTCTTCTTATCATATCATCGAATACAATAGTTTCTACGCATTTAATCAAATTCAAACTCAACAACCAATTTCAATGTATTCCTTTTTCAAATTTAGATCCATTATAAGAGGAACATTATGCATCGTAGACATTGTTTTAGCATAAATTTCCTGAAGGATCGCTGTAAAACCTGTCTGGTACTTAACATTTAAGAATTTTACAATTGCAGTACATCTATATTCAATTTTAGTCTAATTTGTTTGCACTGAACTTTGCTACATCTTTTCGAGTTGTTTGCAAGAAATTGTTGAGACCCTCAAACATTTACAATGCACCCTAAAAAATAAATACATATTTCATAATATTTAATATATATATATATATATATTTGAATACATGTATATATTATACATGTATTTCTGTATGTGTGTGCATAAATTATATAAATTCGAACACGTTATGTTTGTCGTCTGTGCCACCACATTCACCTTATCATGGATGAACAAAAACAAAGGTGTTGGTTTAATTTGTAAATATGTTATTAAACACATCAAAGGGGTGTCAGTAGGTTTAGGAAATGGGTGGGTAAGTTCCAAGGCTCCACCAACTTGATTTATGGTTGGGTGTTAATAAACATATTTTAAACCTATCCTAACTACAAAAGGGATGAACCGTGTTACTTTTTAGTGGAGGAGTGGATATAAATGATATATACATATATATGGATACATGTATATTTTTATTATGTATATATATATGTATATGTATCACTATATATGTCTGCAATATATAGTTGTATCATTGCACTACTTGAATTTATTTGGATGATTTGATGTTTGTTCGTTACTACCCGAATGATTACTTGGCATATAATTTCTATGATTGCAAGCATGTGAGAGGTTTGTAGAGCACCTTGCATTGCGAACACTCAATGAAGGTAAAGTCTTATAAGACTTTACTTACATCACTGGTTGACGAATTGTACTATGCATTTGTGTTTGTTAACACACCACTACTCATGGAATATTTTGCCCTGATGGCTCTGATAGAATATTTTGCTCTGCTACAATATTATATAGTCTTCTTTTGCAATTACATGTGATTATTTAAATTAAAATGCCTGAATGCAGTTCATATTTTCTTTTGTAAATGCATGACATTATTTGGATGATTTGATGTTTGTTCGTTACTACCCGGATGACTACCCGGCTTTTGATTTCTATGATTGCAGGCATGTGAGAGGTTTGTAGAGCACCTTGCAATGCAAGCACTCGATGAAGATAAAGTCTTATAAGACTTTACTTAAAACATTGGTTGATGAATTATACTATACAATTGTGTTTGTTAACACACCACTACTCATGGAATATTTTTCTTTGATGGCTCTGATGAAATATTTTGCTCTCATGTCTTATTATATAGTCTTCTTTTGCAATTATTGCATGTGATTATTTAATCACCTCGGTTAAGTGAAAGTGAATGTATACATATGTGAACAAGTAATATAAATTGCACATTGAATTTACTTTTTCTAGTCAATCTAAAGTAATATATCTATATGTATACATGTGTATATCTATATGTATACATGTATATGTATATATATAAATCTATACATGTATATCTATATGTATATGTCTATCTATATACATATATCTGTATATACATGTACATAACATATGTGTATATGTAATATATGTATATATATTTCAATGTCTAATATAAATTGAACTATGCATTTTAGTTCATTCTGATTTAAAAGCAAAAGGATAATGATGGACAAATGAATATTATGTTTAGATTAATACACATTTATTATTATTATGCTCAAATTAATAAATATTTATTATTATTATGCTCAGATTATTATTAGTTGATATATATATGTTTATATGTATTTGTATATCTATATACATGTACATGTGATATGTAATATAAATGGAACAATGCATTTACCTTTTTCTGTTTATTACATCTTATGGAACGATGTGTTTAGATAGATGCACTTGTAGTTCAATTTAATAATTTTGTTTATGATGTATGTTCATTACTGCCCCGATTATCATTTCTATGTTTGTAGGCATACAACCATGGTCAATGCTTTCTAGAACACCTTTGATTGCCTGAGCAATCGGTTTACTTTACTTTAATTTTAGGTTCTTTTCAGTCATTTTCCTTTACTTTTAATTAATCAATCAATTTATTTTACTTTAATTTTACGTTCTTTTCAATCATTTTCCTTTGCTTTACTTTTAATCAGTCAATCAATTTACAATACTTTAATTTAGGTTCCTTTCAATAGTTTAAATTTCCTTGTTGCTTAAATGGAACTACATTTACTTAGATGCTTTAATGATTTCAATTAAGGTAGAATTATGTGAACAAAATGCTAAAACAACATGCTACTACAAGCAAATTATGTAGACAACTTGTAGTACCATGCCGAGAAACCATTCAAGTCTTTTTTTTTCTTTCCAAAAACAGTTACAATCATACAAACATACAAACATAGAAACATGAGATCAACACATAGATATTTTAGAAATAACCATTGAACTCTTATTTTTTTTCCAAAACAGTTACAAACATATAAACATGACATCGATTTGTTCTTTTTTCAAAAAATATTACAAAAAGATCAATAGATAGACATGACATCGATCTGTTGCTTTTTTTCTAAAACAGTTACAAACATACAAATATATAAACATGACATCAATCTGTTCCTTTTTTCACAAAATATTACATAACGATATGACTAAATGAGATGTACGCATAGAAATTTCACTAATGTCAAGTATCTCCATCCAAAAAAAACCTTCTTCTTCAATTCTCCATAAATCCATGAAAATGAATAGGATGTTCAAGTTCTGTAGCAGCACATTCATTTGCAGTCTGAGTTAAACTGAGTGGCTCAGTTATAGTCTATAGTGATGCAGCAATCTGGGCAAGCAAAGCCTAATTAGAATCTTCATTTACAACCAACTCATTTGAGCTTCCTGAGCTAGACCCTGCCTGTAGATTGCTTAGAGTTGCAAACGCTGGGCTCAAGATGGCAAACATGTCCATTAGAATGGGATGATGCCCCGGTAGAGGAGAATTTGGGGTACTCAATGGTCTCTCATTTGCTGATTGTTTCCCTTTCTTTTTTGCTATCTTCATCCCCCGATCACTCTTTGCCTGTTCACGTCAAATTTCCTTCTCTCGTTTTTCCTCCGCTGATCTTTGTTTTTTAAATAGTTTTTCCAATTTTTTTTTCTTTCTCTTGTTGTTGGACTTCTTTTTCAGCTTTCCTCTCCAACATCTGTTCATTTTTCCTCAGCTGCAACTCTTTCTGACGAGCTTTCTCCCTCTCCTGTTCGTTGAGTATTTCAATATATGCATCGAATGTTAAGATCTGAGACTACCTACTTAAACATAGTACCCCAGTCCTATTCTTACCACCCCTTGCCTGCACCCTTCAAACTGGGAGCTTGAGAAATTGACTAACTGGTTGTGGCTGCATCTCACTATCTTGGGTGCAAGGCACATAATCTTCTTCTAAATCACCTATGCATTCTTCTTCTTCTGTAATGTCCTTGATTTGTGGATCCCAATTTGATACAGTAGTGAAGTATTGTGTGATGTCAGTTGGATCATGATCTGGTGGTGAAGGCATTGAAAGGCCGATATCCACCTGACTGAAATTTGTTTGTATCCTCATGTTTCTAGTAGCTTCAGCCATCAATTTTGGTTGGCTAACTTGTGTTGGCAAACTAAGACCTTCCATATTACAAATTGTATCAGTAGCATTAGGAACTCTATCAGCAACATTAGACACTGTATCAGTAGCATTGGAAACAATATCACCAGCATTAGGAATTGTAACATCGGCATTATAAATAGTTTCAGCAGCATTAGGAAGTGGTTGTAGAATTTCAGCAGCATTATAAACTGTTTGACTTCCTGGCATTTCAGTGCATTCTTCTTGTACTTCCGTTGGATTCTGTACACTTCCACTTTTATTGTATGTGCTGATGAATTCTTCAACTTATGCAGTTGTATATCCAGCGAATTGCAAGAAGGTTTCAAGTGCAATTATTTCAGGATCCTCATCCACTACGAAAGCCTGATTCTCTGGTGCAATGGCCATAGATTTTTGACTGTCTACATTTGATACTTGGAAGACATCACTTGGCCTCATGTCTTCTTGAAGCACAGACCTATTCAGTGGCCAAATGCCTATCCTTCTGAACCCACTAATTATATTAGCAGGGGTCAAGGCCTGTTTGAATGCCTTGCTAGCAAGAGTGGCCAACTCTTCTCTTCCAATTTCTATTTGCGGGTGGCTTGCCATCCATGCAGACCTTTGCTTTTTGAAATAGTTTTTGAATGGTGAAAAAATACTCACATCTAGTGGCTGCAATCTGTGGCTTGTATGTGCTGGGAGGGTGATGAGGTCAATCCCTAAATGTTGCACTTCCTCTATGGTCTTAAAGATAACATGGCTTCCATGACCATCAAATATCAAAAGAGCTCTATTGGTTGGTAAAACCCCTCCGGGGATAGATGCAGCAAAATGCTGCAGCCAATTCAGAAATAGTTCTTTCGTCATCCATGCATGTTTTTGAGCTACCATGCATGCACCCGGCTCACAGTTGGCTATGTAGTTTCTAATATGCCTTTTGGATTTAAATAGATAAAAACTAGGTATACTACAACCTGATGCACTAACACATGCCAAAACAGTAATCCACTCCCTACTTTTCAAGATGAGGTGGGGCACACAGCGGGATCCTAATTTTGCTATTACCCGCATTCCACAGTTAGTGCCAGCTTGTACCCCAATTTCGCCACAATTCCATATTCTGTTGGACCCATACTTATGTGTCTTGTAAAGATTTTTTAGATTGTCGTAGAATGAATTTACTATGTTTGGCCATAGCATAATGGCTCTATCGGTGTCCACACCCTATGCAGTGCGAATAGTTAGATCTGGATGCCTTTTCCTAAATCCCTCCCACCATGACCTCCCTGGCATCTCATCTATGAAAGGATTTGGCATAGACCGAATGACCTCTGCCACAGTAGATTTCAGCTGTGAAATTTCAAGCCCATGGCCTATGTCAGCCATGTCCTTGCACCATTGAACTATTTCTGCCTCCTCCTCATCAGTCAGGATGGTCAGTGGCCCCCTGCGTTTGGTGCTTATGAGACCTAGTAACCAGGACCTCAAACTGCTAGCAAACACTCTCCACTTCTTTGCAGCTGCTTTGATTGACATATGTTTATCCTCAACATCAACCATTACACTCTAGATGTCACTGTTTGTCCATATACTTCTGTTCAACCTTGAAGAATGTAGTTCCACAACAATAGTTTGAAGGCAATATGTATTGGTTTCCAAATCCTTTGTATGTGCGGAGGGAAATATACATTCCACTGCAACATGATCTGGTTCTGTGGTATGTGTATCTTCGTACCCAGACACCACATTAGGAAACTTGCACTCCCTAGGTTTTCTGACTGTCCTCCTTCCAGAAGTTCTCCTCCCCTTTTTACCTCGAGCCATAAGTATCTATACGCCTACAAGAAATGTAAACATAATTAGTACCAGAAGTGATTTGTAGAAATAATGGCATCCTTAGTGCAATGACTGAAAATAAATTGAGGCATCATTATTGCAGTGGCATGGATGACAAACATAACGTGTTCCATTTTGTAGTGTTCCATTGTGTTGTTCCATTTTAGACTGTGTTACCAATGGTTGAGGGTTTCATCATTATGTGTTTCCAATATATAATCAGTACAGTAACAGACACGATTTAATCAATTCAATGAAGTTACCCAAGCAGCAAACAACTGGAAAAGATGTAGCAAAGTTCAACAAACAAATTGGACAAATCTTTCCAACATGTATTTCTAGAATTGTAAAATGCTGAAATGTTAAGTACCAGCTTGAAATGTTTCCATTGTCTACGCTGCATATCAATATACATATGTCTATAGATATACATATGTATATAGATATCTAGATATGTATACATATATGTATAGATATGTATACAGAAATGTTTACATATGTCTACTAATATATATACAGATATACATATGTCTATAGATATACATATGTCGATAGACAAACATGTATATATATACAGTTCATTAACAGTCTAATCTGAATATATGTAGAAGCTTTTTATATAAACCCTGGATAGATTATATAAAATGAAACCCTCAATACATTATATTAGAACATAGGAAAACAATTGTAAATATTTAATGTAACAATAATTAATAAATATATATTCGGTCAAAATTGGGAAGAATCTAACTATAAAATTATTATAGAGACAAAGCTGTAGGATTCAAAGCATTTGAAACCGTGATATAATGAAACCTTTAACCGTTGACAATGATATGATGAAACTCTTAACCATTGACAATGAACCTTCAAAAATATATACCCTTATATATATAGTACATTAATAGACATGATTTAATCTATTGAATGAAGCTACCCATTATATGCTAAGTGCCAACCTGAAATGGTTGTCTTAGACAGAATAGGTAAAAATGCCACTGCAAAATATATACCCTTAAAAATATATGAACCCATCTGTATGTGTAAAATAAAACCCTCATTATATAACTGTTTATTATTCTGTACAGGGAAATAATCACAGCACAAGGGTTGTCTAAGATAAAATAGGTTGTATATTATGCTGTTCAAATTTAATGAGTTTTTTTAAAGTGGTAAACTCAAGTTAGTAAAATGATTAGGTTTTTGATGTGTAGTTGTATATATATATATAATCCGTGTGTAGATGAATATGTATTCAGATGTGAATAACAAAATTACATATCAATACTCAACTCATGGGTTGTGTTAGTGCCTGAATTGACTGGCAGTTTTTGAGCAATTTTCATGCAGGCACTTTCCTTAAAATGTTCTAAGTGTTGGACCTCCTCAACATTTTTCAGCTGCAGCATCATATTTTCCTGAGGAGGAGGTCATCATCATCATTTTGTCTTCGATGATGGTCTGCATTATCATGTTTTCTGTCGACTTGTTTTTCATCAGGATCATCATCATCATCATCATATTTCCAATTATCACTGTGTTGCTTGCGGGGGTCATCATATTTTCTGCCTGCATGATATTTCACCGGGGTGATATTTTTATCATCGGGTGATCTTGGTTATGATCATCCTGATGATGTTGTTGAAGAGTTCTAAGTGTGACCCGATATTCACTGGGGTCATCATATTTTGAACGTCAGGATGATCTTAGTCAATATCATCCTGATGTTGTTGTATCACTTCATGTTCGTTGTTTTTTCATCCTGATGATGCTGACGTCATTCTTATGTCAGGGTGATATCTATTTCTCTGCCTATCTGCATCATGATATTTCCGAAGGAGGGGGTGATATTTTCATTTTTGAATATCACCCGGATGTATGTTTGTTCCAGCGTCATGATGATGCTGATATCAAGGAGATATCCACCTGCCGGCTTCATGTATTATCTAGTGGGGGGTGATCTTTTCAAATATCTGGCGTATTCATCTATCACCCCGATCTTATAGTGGAGCTACAGTGCAGCATGATATTTGTGCATCAGGATGATATTTCCAAATATCTGGTTATCTTCCGAATATCATCCTGATGTCGATATGATGATGACGTCATCAAGGTCTGGGGGGGTCATATTTCTAACACTGATCGTCTTGTGGAGATCCCCCGATATTTGCAAACATGATGATGACGTCATCCGGATATGAGGAGGTGCGCAGTAGGCAGATATGCAGATGACGTCAGCAGGATATGATGATGACGTCATCAGGATGTTCATCGGCCAGACTTTTGGTATAGGCTCAGCAGGAGGATGTTCCTCCGATGGATCAGGTTGTGCCAATGAAGGCGATTATCATGCAGGTTATATTGCGATATGATGCTGACGTCAGGGTGATGTTTCAAGCGACAGGATATCATGCTGTTGGAGGATGATGATGAAGTCTTATACTAGTGTCGTCAGGAGCAAAAGCACTGACATTATATATGCTCGTGGCCTAGTATATAAAGTGTTGAAAGAGGTCATCGCGGGGTGCATGTGGGATAATTGATATCCTGCATATTTTCAAATATCATGATGATGAATCTCGGCGGGAAATGGTTGCGATGCAGAATTGACGTTTTCCCGAGGCCGCGGGTTGGTGCACCATTAATGGCGAAGGTTGCAGAGGTATGGGCAGATCTGGTACCCGATTGAAGGTGTACATCGACGGACAGTGGCGCAGGGCTCGAGATTCCTTCCTGTCTCCTCCCCTACCTGCTGCATTCATGTTTGGGCGCCAATCTGGTAATGCGTTGAGCGCCATTTTGCTGATACTGTGTATCTGGCAGATTTTTGGTCAACCATGTAATTAATTGCTGTGGTACACTACCTGGCTGTTATAAGCAGGAAGTGTTACTCATTTGTGGTTGTTGAAAACTGGACATTTTGGCTCTGTAATAAGATACAACTGGTTTTGGTTGCTCTGTGCAACAAAACTTGTGAGTTTATGTATCTCCTGTTGTACGATTTGGCATGAATCCACTGATTTCATGGTTAATCTTATATGAATAATGTTGTGTTTGCATGTGTTATGCTGATTCTGTCTCCAGTTTTGCATGTATCTTTCTTACTGCAATAGGGATGCCATAAGTATAGACAGCTTAACACTCTTTATTGGGAGATATCTGTAAGGCAGATATCATGTGTATCCCCCTGAAATCCAGTTTTAGCTATTCATGCTGATCATTCACAGGTGTATGTCTACCGACTCCAAGCCCTGGATAGGCACCAATGTAGCTCTGTGTTGAGGTTATACACCATGTCCAGCTTTGCATCCAAAATTCAAACTAAACCATTTCATACTTCCACCTGTTAGTTGTAGGAGTAGGATTAGGAACCCCCTGCATGCTCTCATACCCAACCAGACATCATGTCCAAGAATGTTGCCAGCCTTGTGATCTATCATACAGATCTTGGTCCATACATGAGAGTATTCTGCCTGTTGTTGTCAAGTTAGATCTTTCTATCTTTGAGCTAGTCAAGGTCACATCTTGAGTTATAGGGATACCCCCCTTGGTGCGGCAGAACTAGAAGTGAAGGGGAGGCAGCTCACGCAACCTCCTGTATTTAGTTGGCTGAATCTGCCTGTGCATTAGAAGTGGCAAACCCTAATGCTGATTCAGAAGAAAAAACCAACAGGTTGTATGAGACAAAACGAAGGTAAATGACTGTATAAAGATTGTATAAACAACATTGTATGAAACCAATAGAATGGAATGAAAGTAGTGCTGAAATCACAAGGAGAAATGATATCTATGTCTAACAGAAATTTTTTAAATTATGTCTATTAATGTAGGAGATACATATTGTAAATAGATATATGTTTGCATGTAGCAACATTTGCATAAAATAAAAGCTTTTATATAGTTTTTTATCATATTATAGCACTGCTTGTCAAATAATACAAAAAAGCAATGCTGAAGATTTACCACCATAGACTTTCACTATGGCTTCCAGTGGATCAATGCCCGAAGGCCTTGAGCCACTTCACTTGCTCTCTCAATGTGTGTAGGAGAGAGCAAGTCACCATAATTACTTAGATAAAATTGAAATGTTTCCATACTATTTATGAGTATTCCTTCCCAGAATAGTTGCAGAGCTGTTGTTGTCACATTTTGTTTTTTGATAACCTCAACTTCAAACACCCCTCCAATCATACCTTCTTCTGGAAACTCGTTGAAATGGGAGATGGCATTGGTCATAGTGTCTTTGTGTTCCTCCTTCACGAACTTGTTGGCCAGGTTGTTTCCGTGACTTTTGTTGCCTAGAATTTGGATTGTTGTGGAGAAGAATTTTTCATAGATCACATAGTTGCATATATGCACTCCCTGGAAATGTTGCATTCCTACAACTTGCTAGATTGCAGTGACCAATTGGTCTAAACCAGCATTGAACAACTGCTTGATTTGGGTCTTGTGCTATTCTTGCAGGCAAGCACATCCACTGGCCACCTCCATTGTGTTGTGTGTTTGGAGAGTTCATCCTGTGCAAGTGATTTTATAGGATGGAAAAGCAGTTGGTTCACAGGCCCAATTCTCCAATATCAAAGATCTCCAATATCAAAGAAGACTGAAATGTCAAGTCCATATTTTGAAGGCTAACAAAAATGTCAAGTCCATATTTTGGAGGTTGTGAGAATATATTTTTTGTAAAGCAAATCTTTCTCTTGGACAATGTGGTCTTTCAGATGCTTAGTACACTGAACGTAATTAGACATCTACAGTAAAGTTTAAACCTATGTATGCATCTACACTAAAGTTGAAACCTATGTATGCATCTATAGATATACAAATGTCTATCAATATACATATGTCTATAGATATGTATACAGATATGTAGATATGTATATAGATGTGTATACAGATATGTAGATATGTATAGATATGTATACAGAAATGTATAGATATGCATACAGATTTACATATGTCTATCTATCTATATATATATAGTACATTAACAGTCTAATCCGAATATATGTAGGAGCTTTTTATATAAACCCTGGATAGATTATATAAAATGAAACCCTCAATATATTGTATTACAACATAGGAAAACAATTGTAAATATTTAATGTAACAATAATTAATAAATAGTATTCGGACAAAACTAGGAAGAATCTAACTGTAAAATTATTAATGAGACAAAGTTGTAGGAAACCCTCAATATATTATATTACAACATAGGAAAACAATTGTAAATATTTAATGTAACAATAATTAATAAATAGTATTCGAACAAAACTAGGAAAAATCTTATTGTAAAATTATTAATGAGACAAAGTTGTAGGATTCAAAACATTCGAAACCCTGATATATGAAACCCTATTAACAGATACATTTACTTCATATTAACATATAGTAACAGATACATTTACTTCATATTAACATATTTAATGATGGCATATGAACAAATATTACATTTGCTTCATATGAACAAATGTAACATTAATACATATGGATGATACTTGAGTAAATAGGAAGTAAAAGACAAGAAAATAAACATGAACACAATCATATGCATGAACATTAATATAGATTTAACATGAACAGAAACATATGCATAAAGAGAAAGTAAAAATACACAAAAAACAAAGGAAACATAGCATAAAGAGGAAGTAAAAGACAAAAAAACAAAAGGAAATATATCATAAAAAGGAAGGAATATAAGAAGGTGATGTACCAACCTGAACCTAAATGTGGAAGTCTACAAAATTCCTCTTGGCAGTAGATAGAGTTTGCAGCGCTCCTTCAGGAAATTTATGCTTAAAACAATCTCTACGTTGCATAATGTTTGTCTTATAATGGATTGATATTTGAAAAAGGAATGCATTGAATTTGGTTGGTGAGTTTGAATTTGAATAAGTGCATAGAAGCTATTGTATTCGATGTTATGATACACATAATTGAACTCGGTTGTTGAGATTTGAATTTGATTAAATGTGTAGAAGCTATTGTATTCGATGATGTGATTTATAAATCTCATGTTTTTTTATTTAAACTGGTTTAATTTTGTTTTTTTATTAAATTATTGCTTGGATGGAGAGCCTGATACCATTATGTGTTTGTGCAGGTGCAAGTGGATGTGATAGCAAGTATGGGAGAATGTACGATTGACAACCCTTTGGGATTGGAGTGTTGTGTGTTTATGGTAGCTTAGGTACCAATAGTTGTGCACAAAAGTATGTGAATGTGACCAGTTTGACTTTATTTAATGTCCAAATGGGTGGTTTTTTATAAACATGACCTATTGTAATAAAAACAATAAAGTGTATATTTAAATTGGAAGTTCTCCAATTTGCATCAAGTTGGCTTGAAAGTGCAAGTGGAAGAGCATGTGTGTTAGTTTTTTGCAATGGTAAACTACACATGGAGTTGTGAACATGTATTGGTGCATATGTGGTAATTTACTAGGTATTCTTTTTACATGTAATGGTTCTTTTTAAAAAGTTTATTGGGGGGTCGGGTGCACAAAAACATAGTGGTTATTGGGGCGTGGGCGGCTACTGGCCCCTCTCCCTTACTCTATGCATCTATGAAAACATTTATTTGGATTTTGCTTTTTAATATAAAGGAAGCTATCCACAAGGTAGCAACTTGCTATATATAGATCACATGTACACATATAGTGACCAACTAACAAAAAGGAAGTGGATGTGACCCTCCTATATGCATCCTCCTTTTACCTAGATCACTAATACATAAGCTCTTATAATAAGATTACAATAGGGAAAAGGAAAATAAGTGCATTCCAAAGGAACCTCTTCAATCCATTGTTGTCCCCAACCCAATGCCAAACCAAAGCAAGTAACACCCAACACTAGAAATTTTACACCATGAAAAACATCCAAATAATTTTAGTAGGCTCCAATTTAATAGAGGCGAGCCTTGTAAATGGACTTTAAACCTCAAGGGCACTGTGGTCATGGGTAACCATGAGATTTTCAACAACTTTCCCAATGTCCTGATAGTAACTCCTAACCTCCTAAATCTTGTGCTAAACTATCACCATTTCCTTTCACACCAGACATAAGTTCACCATGGAAGCACTCTCAATTGCCAATTTAGGTTTCTCCACTTGATGATCAACTTCTAGCAGCACCATTTCATTGTTGAACACCAATGAAAGAAAGAGACAAATAAGCCTTAAGTGTTTCCTTTCATTTGGGACCACATCTATTAGCTTGTTAATGAGATCCTCCTAAATGTAGGATTTGGACCATGGGGGTCCAAATTTACCCATGCCTAATTAATCCAAAATGGCCTTGATAAAACCAATGGCAACTACCTCATCACAATTAAAGATAGTTGTCAATCATTTATTAGAGACCTTGCTTTTGTGAAGACGACAGTGTGGGGATGTTTTTAGAAGATGACATACCATTGAACAAGCAAATAAGAGACCACCAACAATAAATTAGACTAGATATCTCCATGTTGCCTACATCCAACATACCACATAAATTGACACACAATAAACAACTAACTACATTCCCATTTGAATTTCACTCCCACTCACTGAGTGTTGTTATTGGTATATAGGACTTAAACCAATGTCTAGTAATTGTAATGAAACATCTCACCCCACATAAATCTTAAAGTAATGACTACAAAATGATGAGTACTAATGTGGAATAAGAGAAGCATGAACATGGAGAGAGCTAATATGTTAGGGTGGCACCCTAGAGAACATGGTATCTAGTATTTAAGGTGGCTTCACAAACAATAAGTTTCCAATCCCAACTAGGGTTGGGGGAAGGAGTTATATAAGGTGGTAAGTGTGCCTTGATTAGTTCCATGATTAAATCCAAAAGGTTAGTCACCTTATTAGCTTCCTTGTAACAATGTGGGTACACAATCTCATCAAAAGATTTTCCCATCCAAAGTTTTTCCTCTAGAAGCCTATGAAGTTTCTAGTTTGTACATGATCCTTTGTGGAGTATGTTAATAACTAGTAAAGAATAATCTTTTACCACTAGTTTTTATCCTTAGAGAATTGGCTAATGATAATCCTAGAATAACCACTTCACACTCAACTTCATTGTTTGTGTGAGTTCCCAAGAAGATTGAACCATCATGAATAAAGGACCTATTACCATCTGGAATAATCAACCCATCTTCAACTCTCCTTGGGTTACCTCCAAAAGATCCACCAAAATTGAGCTTCCATAGTGATTATAAGTTTACTCATGACCCCTTGGGCATGTCATCTTCTTGATTCATACATCCAAGAGGCCTATATACATTTATATACTATGCTTTGTATCATATCTTTTCATCATCAATATTGAAATAACTGATATTTACATTCTACACTATTTGTGTTTGTTTGTAACTTGTCTCCTCTCACCTAGATCTAGGATCGTTTGGTTACATCCTATCCAAAGTATTAAATAGACAACTGAGTTTCATACAAGTTGTTTTTCTAAATTCCATTTTCTAGGATTAGTGAGTCATGATGAGAGAAAGTACCCAAGCCTAGTTTTAATTTTGGGATGAAGTATGAACATATGGAGGACTTGTTTTTCTTCCAACAATGCATTGATGAAGTAGAGATACCATTCAATATTTTGTGATTTCTCTCAAGAGATCAATCTTAGAGGGAGCATAGAAAAGAAATTTTTCTTAGTAGGTCAAGTTTGATAGAACTTTGTGGCCAACTACATAGGCGTGTTCTCAGAGAGGTCGGTGAGACCTAAGTGACCCCATCAAACTGTGATTCTAGATTATAGAAAGATAACTACAATGAAATACAATGTGATTGAATGACTCTAAATTTTAGTAGAAGACACATCTTGACAGCCCATGAAAGCCTTGTTTTATAAGGTTAGGACCTTATTTAGGGAAGCTAACCATGTAAATGAATTGCATTTTGGAGGATCTTCTTTGCACCATGCAAATCTAATACCCCAATCTTTTAATAGTGAAAAATGTTGATCTTTTAGAAGAGTATATCTAGCTCTAACCTAATACTTACTTGATGGATCACCCAACCATCTAATGTTGTCCACTCTATCAAGACATGGAATACAAATATGACTAATGATCTCAATAAAACTTTCTATTCTTGTGGGAATGGAAGATCATCAAACTTTTTCATTATCTATGAATGCAACCATCCACTCTAGATTTTATCCAATAAAATTTATTAACTCTATGACTCCAAACATTTCTTAAGCATTCTTTGGCTTCCAACAAGCCCAATAGGTTATTTAAAGGTGGATTTCCCATCCAAGAATGATCCCAAAAATTTACAAATTGACCATCACTTAAATCCCAAGAGATTTTTGAGCTTATAATTTCCCATGAGGTAGACATAAAGTTTTAGATGGATGAACCCTTAATTTTTAAAATATATGAAAAGATACTTAGTGTATCCTAAGGACCCAAGTGTTTTTTTTAATCAACTCCTACAAAGCAGACTATGAGTCGTTGAAGAAGTGTCATACAAGTTTTGTCCCAAGAGAAAGGTTTTGCATCTCTAGATTTTTGACACCCCCACCCCCTTGAGATTTTAGCCAATAGACCTTATCCTTTCTTAGGAGTGGGATTTTTTTTCATTTCTTGTTCATTGCCAAAGGAAAAGGTGGCAAATATTGTTAATTTTATTAAATATTCCTTTGGGAATTGGGGTGATCACTAGTAAGAGTATTGGGATAGCTTGGAGAATAACCTTGATTTTGAGCAACTTTCTAGCCATGCTTAACCAATGACCAGGAGGCTAGCTTTTCTTGGACTTTCTCCACCATCTCATCCCAAAGCTTAATTCCACATTTACCAAAGAAAAGAGGTGTTACCAAGTATTTATAAGAAAGCTTATCCTTTTTGAATAACAAGAACTCTATTATTATTGTTTGTAAATGAGGACAAATATTTAAAAAATATGCTAGGTTTATCTTCATTAATCAATTGGCTAGAAGAGGAACCATATAAATCTAATATGTCCTACTAGATACATGCTTCAACAACTAAGGATAGACAAAAGATGGTTATGTCATAAATAAATTGTCAATGGGAAATATATTCATCCAGTTGAGAGGCCTATAAATCCTAAAAGGTTGCATCTAACTTTGAAATTTAGTATAAACTTGCCCAATATCTCTACCATAATAATGAATAAATAAGGCAACAAAGGGTCACCTTGTCTTACACCCCTAGAGTTTTGGAAAAACCTTCTAGGTTCCTATTGATCAAGATAGAGAACCAACATCCTAATATTGAACTCAACACCCACTCAATCTAGTGAGCATCAAAGCTAAATGTCATTAGGATTTGTGAGAAGAATTAGAAGCAAACATTATCATATAGTTTTGTAATATCAAGTTTGATAATCATGCCTTTAATTTTCTCCTTCACCACAAAATGAATTAACTCATGTGAAATTATAACCCCATCCAAAATTTGCCTACCACTCGCCAAACCCCCTTGTTCTTCAGAGATCACCATTGGAAGTAGAATTTTTAATCTCTTTGCAATGGATTTTGAGTAATTTTTTTAATTCCATTACACAAGGCAATAGGTTGAAAGTCATAAAAGGAATCAAGATTATGTTTTTCAAGTATTAAGGAAATATAGGTATTGTTGGTTCCAAAAACTACAAGTCCAAAACCATAGGGTATTTCTCCTCCTTCCAGGATAGGGGTGTCGTCAAGAAGGACAAAACAAGGATCGTCCAAATATTAAGGATGGTTAAGGCCAACTAATGAGAGTGGGTATGCTCTCCTACACACTTTGGGCTTAACTAGACCTAGGAGGGATACTCCTAGAGGCATAAAATGGAACATAAATAAATATTCATAGTCATGCCCAATGTACACTTGACCCCCATAGCTGTCACAAGGTCAAGACAATTGGCTACATAAACCTTTAATTAAGTTGATTACTACACCTTGCACATGCACCCAAAGATGACAACATTACATTCCTTAAGATGAATCCACTTAACATAGCATACACAAAATACAAGGTGTGGGCATGCATGAACATGATTCAGAAATGATTAAATTAGTTTTATGTTTCTTGAGATTTGTCCCTGGTTATAATATAGAATCATGAACAACATGTGAAACCCAAAACTAATTCTTCTCCTACTCTCTCAACTACCTAGAATAGACTTGATTAACTGAAAGAAAGTGTTGGCCCTTCACCAATCTAGACTAGTGCCTACTCCAATGGGCAACAGAGTCATGAACAATAAAGAGGAAGGAGATGCATCCAATAAGCATCAACAGAAATATATGTGCATTCACATACATATTAAAGATTATATTTCATATAGTGGGCATGCTTAATAATCCATAACAAAACTGAAATGATCCATTTGGAATGAAGGAATTATAACCAATATAAAAGCTTTATATTGCATTAGATGTTGTCACACATACATCAAACCTCAGTTACAATCACACCAACAAATGTGGTGAAGAAAAAATAGATAGCTTTATGACTATACATTCCCCTGAATCACTAAAAATGACCATGGAGACATATCGCTGCATGAAAATATGTATTATTGTCCATTCCTATACTATACCAGATGCATTCCCATATTTTTATCTCATGTTGGCTTTGCTTGATGCCCTAAAATTACCTGAGGCACTTGCAGACCCAAATTGGCTCAAAGACCAACCTTTTTTACATCATCATTTTAGGTATATATAGCATTACATTTTTACTTGTTGTTGGTGATGGGGTTTTGAGTCAAAGAATAAATTAGCATTTAGATACTGCAATAAATCTCACCTACCCTCCATCTAAATTTGTACCTACTACATTAAACTCCACCTACCTCCAAACTGGTCAATTTGGACATTAATGGTATTTCTGGGAGGTAGAAGGAATTTAAAATGATGAACCCATGAAAAACGTGTTTAAAAAACTTTAAAAACTTTAATTATGAGTTTGTCGAAACTTACAAGCTCATCAAGAACTTTTTCGATAAGTTCCTGACAACTAGGAACTCCCTAAAATTTTGTTTCTCCTTCCTTTTTCTCTTTTTTCAGCGAGTTCCTGATCACCAGGAACTCGCTGAAACCTTTTTGTTTGTCTCTTTTCTCTTTCTTGTGCCTTAGAAACTTTTCAGCTTTCTCTTGTCAGAGTTGGACTAGGAACATTTCATGTTCCACCTTGTCAGTGATTTCTTGATAACCAAGAACTCACCGAAATCCTCATCTTCTTCTTTGTTCCTAGTTGTCAGAAAATTCCTGACAACTAGGAATTCTCTAATTTCTTCTTTAGTTCACTTATTTATTTTTTCTAACACATTCTTTGTCAAGGGTCGGGGGTAGACTAGGAACTAGGAACAATTTTGGGGTTTTCCTTGGTTCTGGGAACCAATGAAGACTCTAAACTTGTTCTTGGTAGGTTGAAAAGGGTCAACAAAGGAAAACTTAGCTATTTTTTTGAGTTTTTCAAAATTTGCAAAGGCATCAAAAAAAGGAAAAACATAGGAACTCAACTTTAAGGATTTTTTATGGATTTTGGACATAAATTTTGCAGGTCTAGGTGCCAAAAACTCTAGGCACCAACAATGGCTCTAGTTGGGGATGTGTGCCAAACATGGCACATTGAGTACCAGCTATCTCCAAGGTAGACCACAAAAAACAAAACACAATAAGGAGAAAACAAACCAACATATTTACAAGGAGGGCGTATATACAACAAGACCTACAGTCATGGGCATGGAAGTACAAAAGGAAAGATGACTACAAATAAAATTTTAACCCAATGTAGGGTAATCATGCAAAAGAAGGAAGGGGCTACTTGCCTCTATCAAATAAATGTTGAATGAAGGAGTTGATCTTCCTCAAACCAAATCTATACTCACCACCCAACTGTAATAAAAGATGGATGCCACATGCTTGCACCAATCTACAACCACTATCCGTGAAGTGAAAGCTAGCTCCACAACAAACAACACCACTGCATGGAAACCACAAGTAATGGGTGCTTAACCTATTCCATGTCAAATCATGCTTGTTCCCAAAAACAAGGGGTGATAAAATACAAATTAGATCAGCATCAAAATATGTGGACGAAGAGAATCACCTATCCATATGTGTAATATTATTATCCCTATTGACCTCCACATGTGAATCAAGACAAAAAGAGAATCTCTCCAATTTACAATGTAAAGTAAAATGTACCTGAATGCAACCTTGCTCAACACAAGGAAAAAAACCATCCTGCATCCCAAACTGGAATGCATCAAGCTCAAGCACATCACCAAGTTGAATTGCAACCTATTGATCTTTAATTTGGCATATGTGTTGTTGCTCAACAAATAATTCACATGTATGCTAGACCCAATAAAAGGACTCCATATCAGGCACAACACCATCATCCCCAGCAATAGAAACTTGACCTTTAAAAAGGAAAGCTTGATATTCACACGCCATCAAACTCTTGGATAATGACTAGCCAACATACAGAAGTTTCACTTGTGTTGCTACAACTCTCAACATCTGAATCACAATCATGATTCAGGCTGCAATCAAAATCATTAGCACAATAATTAGCACCATGGGACACCTCATGTGAAGAGCCGCATTCTTCCAATTATATCTTTGTTTCATGCTCGTCTAGGCAAATTGTTGCATCATATTCACTGTTGCAAACTAACTGGTGACACACTTCTTCCTCATTCATTTTTCTATCACTTCTTTATGGTCCACATAAAGCACACTCAACATGAGGAAGACAACAAGCCTTGCACCAAAGAAATAGGCTCTCATATGCATCCACACAGTCATCGTCTTCACATTCATCAAGGGCAAGTTCTTCATATTGAAATTCCATGGTTGTACTAGCACTTGTCTCTGATCAGTTATCATCAAGTGTAGCCACATCCATATCATCCTCATGCAAACAAACACTAATTGCTTCATCAATATCATCAAAGACAAAGGAAGGCAACATATCAAACAAGAAACTATTTTTTTTTCTTATTCTGAATATCACTTACATGTGTACATATAACATGATCAGCTTCACAAGCTAATCCATCTAACTGTTCATTCCTAGACACATTTTCCTCATTTTCCACTGGGCCATATGCCTCAACATCAAGCTAGAAGTCAACATGGATGTCATCATTTTCATCTTCACTTGGTAACTTGCCCAACTAAAGGTAGGTGCATACACTTTCCTCAGCACTTGCATCGATGTCATACAATGCACCACCTTCATCTTCTACCCTTTTGATTATGCATTCCTCTTCATTCGATGTTGCACTCATCTAATTAGTTGTATCCACATGATTGTTGTTCGTATCATCATGTTCATTACTGGCAGCAATCACGTGTGTAGATAACAACCCTACAATGTAATCATCCCTCATTTTTTCCATGTAGTCTAGACATAAATATGCCTACTACATGCTTGTTATCTTAAAATCTTTAGAAAATTCATCTTCAAACACAGCCACAAGTTCATTCCAATAGGTAAGGACTACCCTGGAAATCTTTGGATCCAATTCTTTGACTGTCCACGTAAGGACCTAACAAAAAACCTCATCCACATGTCCTCATCCTCAAATTGAAACTCATCCATGAAATTGGAGAAGTTATCAACATGTGTGTCCCCTTCCCAAATGTTGTACCCATCAAAAACAGGCATCTGATGATAGACCTTGGCTGGCATGTTTTATGTTTTATAATCAGCCCAAGAGAGGTCTAGTTGTTTATTAAATAAATCTAGAGGAATAATTAGGGATTGAGCAATCTAATTTTTAGGTGCCACAAGGCAAGCATTGGACTGCACCCTAGACTATAGCAGCCTAATATAGTCTTCTATTTCTTTTCCTTGTTGCAACATGGACTCTATCAATTGACTTCATTTATCAATTTCTTATTGTTTCTTAACAAGTTCATTTTGATTTTGCATGGGTACATATAAGTTTGGGCTTGTATATAATGTAGAGCCATTACTAGAACAAGCATTAGTAGAATGGTCATAGGTATCTAATCCAGTGTAGTTTCTAGGGTCTAAAAGATAGGAAGATGCATATGAAGGAGCATCCCTAGAATCTTCAAATTCATACCTAAATGCCATGACTAAAACATTCTACAATGCAAGGCAAAAACTAGAGGCATTGCAAATTATGTTCCTTCACCATGACAAGAACTCAATCTCAAAGGTAGGAAGAAAATCGTGCACCTTTGAACACTAACTATTGCACGTTGAGATGAGGTCTTTGAGTCACCAACAACAAATACATTACATTAGCAATAAACTTTCTTTTTGACAATAGAGTCACCACCTCTTCCAAAAATAGGAATTCCTTGAAGCATGAGTGATCTTCAAGGTCACAAATAGGTCTGGGTTCAACTTACCAGTAGAGTCTCCATTTGATTTTATCCTAGCAATAATTTCTTCCCTGGCAATGATGTCATTTTGTTGGTGTAAGTTGACAGGATGCCAACTTACCCAAGCACAATGCACGACTTTAAAATGCACCCAACAATGGCTGCACACTTTCTTCAATTACTATGTTGCATAGGTCTTCAAAATTGTAACCAAGATATTACATCCCTAACAACAACATCATTATGTTGGTTCCCAAAATTGTAGGTCCAAAATCCTAGATAATTTCTCCTCCTTCCAGGCCAGGGGTGTCGTCAAGAAGGAAGGGTAAACTTTAAGAACTGGTCCTTGGAAAATTCTATAGAAATCCTAGTGAATCCCCTATGTTGCGATATAATCGACTTGGTGATTTGTTTCAAAAATTGAATTGAAGTCATAGAGAGGGTGGCTATTTTATGTTAGAATATAATTTTAAAAATAAATTGTGGGCAATTTGAAACCCAAAATTCATTCTTGTTTTTAATTTGGCGAATGAGAACCTAAATTTCCCATAAAATATTAATTTAGTTGGTGAAATAAGGCTAAATTTTTCTTAATTTTTAATTGTGGTGGCGAATATCGGCCAGATTTCTTACAATTTTTGAATTAAGGTGGCAAACTAATCTTGAATTGCCAAAAAAAATTAATTGAGGTGGCAAATTAACACCTAATGTAATATAAATTTTAATTGTGGTGGCGAATTCAAACCTAATGTAATATAAATTTTTAATTATGGTTTTGTACTTTTGGTTTCCAATTAATACTGATTTGAAAGATTTTTTTAAGAAAAAGGTGTAGATCACTTATACTATATTAATATCAAAAGTCATCAAAAATTACATCAAATGGCTCCACAAACCTAGAAAGGGCACTACATCCACCATGAAAACATATAGGGATAAGGTTTTTACAATCAAATAATCAAAACAAAAAATAACATACTCTTAATGCTAACCAAAGGTAGTACTAAAGCTAAGAGAACACATCCAAAAAAATCACACCACCATGAGACACTCACACCCTTAATCAGGGTCTTGAGAATCCACAGTGTCATCAACATGAGGCAAATGAACAAGAGGAACCAACATATTAGCATTCGCAGGCTGAGGAGCAACATCTATCACATGCATTCATAAGAAATGAATGGTAATAAAAAACTCTTTTACGCAAACATCAAATCCAGTGGCAACTGGAATTTATACATTTCCAACACTGAATTCAAAGCATTCCTGTAGCCAAAATGAAGCCCCTTTTGGAGAGTGTTAAAAACACATGCCAGTGTAAGAGAACTTTGAAGGAGTTGGATGGAAAATAAACCACCCAAAGGAGCCTTTCCTTCGTACATGTTTTGGTTTTCCATCACCAGCTAGAGTTTTTCTATAGTGATAAGATATTGATGGATGTAAGAGAAGGCCAGAGTTACCACGAACTCTATGTCCTGCACCAAATCCATCATGTTGGAGAGAAATATGGAAGAAAGCTCCAAGTAGAGAAGCATCCATGAGAATTCCTACCCAGCCCTAGAAATGGGAACCCATGGAATTAGGGGCCTATGACTCCACCAAATTGTAGAAGGTTTTCAACTTTGATTATGGAAGAAAGCTCCAAGTAGAGAAGCATCCATTAGAATTCCTACAAAAAACCTTCACCAACCACACAGTGTATTGCAAATTCAACCATAACATAATCAAAGTTGAAAACCTTCTACAATTTGGTGGAGTCATAGGCCCCTAATTGCATGGGTTCCCATTTCTAGGGCTGGATAAATATATGATAGTTCTTTATAACATTCTTCATGGTTATATAGAGAGTAGGGTAAATATGAGGATGGGGAATAAAGTAACGGGTGGAAGTTGCAATTGAAAACCCAATAGCCAGAGATATTTGAAGACGAAAAGAGATAAAATATCAAAGATTGCAAACATAAATGCAAATTTACTCCCAAAACAATCACGAGCAATGATGACATTGAGAAATATAGATTTAAAAGTTATGTGTATATCTTGCATAACATAATTAAGATTTCTAAGTAATTTAAGAGAACTTTAAAGAAAAATTGTACTGGATACTAGACCATCCATGAGATCGTCATCTATAACATTTGCATTTAATTCCACACATGCAAACTATCTATTTGAATAGCTTTTGAGATGCGTATAAATAATATTTGGACATTTATAATATTATGTCAAAGTCAGAAGGCCATCTTTTTACTCAAATTATTATACATATGTGATTACTGTATTCTTATTCACTTTCTTCAATTTAAATTAAACATTTATTTAATTTATCTTTAAATTACATAAATGAAGGTGTATCTAATCACACGCTTGACCAACCATTATAATCTTCCTTTTCTCTGTTCATTTTGTGTAAATCTTATTGAGATCTTCAAATCGTGTCCTACAAGATCATGGAGCCTCTCTTCTTCTTGTGTTATAATCGTAGAGAGACAATTTTCATGGACCAATGTCACAAAGCAAGTTAAACATTATCTTCAATTGTCCATTAGATAAGGTAAAGGCAGCCATTAGGGAAGTCATTGGCATTGACTACCTAGAACTTGATATCATGGTTTGTGTCAATTTTGATGTAGTGTTTTATTTCCTATCAAATTTCCTACAAGTTACACAATCCATGACATCAATGGTATTGGTGGTGGAAACGTTTGTCCAATCACAATTCAAAGTAGGGTTGCCTGCAGTGGCAACAATGGACTAGCACTTCTTGTAAGATACTCTACTAGTTGGTATAGATGAGTTTAGAGGCATCGCTTCTATGGGAGCACTTCGGGAGCTAGAGAATAGAATGATGAGGCTTGCAGAGAATCTTCAAACACTCTGGGAAGGTGTACTCATCGGTAATTTGGGAATTGTCATTGCAGGTGTTATGGGTATTCTATATGAAATGAGAACTCCTTCCATTAGTTCACATCCCTTTGCAGATAGAGTTTGATTCAAGCATGCCTATCGGGCATCACTATTTCTTCTAGGTTTAGCCCACAATGCCAACTGCAACAGAGCCTAGAGGAAGGTTACCAAGATAGTTTTTAGTAATTAGTGTAAAAATCTGTAAGTATTATCAAAATCGTATTATTGTAGTTTTTTGTAAACCATTTATTATTTTTAAGATCTTTACTTCCGAAGACAAGGAACTTCAAATTCAAGTCTTGAACACATGTAATATTTTTTTAATCTCAAATATGATACAACTATACAAGTTATTTTAATATAGTTATTTTTGTTTGCCTCTTTGAAATAATGATTGCAGTTGAATTATAGTTATTTTAATATAGTCCTACCAACTAACATGTCACATTTGCTAGCCAATGGTGTTGCGCAACTATGCCAACTTAACATTGGATTTACTTTAAATAGACATACAGTTCTATTGTTATATGGAGCCTAATTAGACTTAGAGGTTAAATTTTCCCCACTTTTATCAGCGTAGTTTCCCCCCAAATTATTTAACGGGGGTTTGGGGGTAGCGCCCCCAAGACAGGGTCAAGGGGTAGTACCCCTTGCAGGGTCCAAGGGAAACGCCCCTGGTGCACTCCCTGTCATGATATAGGGGGGTCGAGGGGCAGCGCCCCTGAAACCTCAAGCGACTTTTATTATTTTATAAAGGCGTCAAGATTTATTTTTCTATTGGCTAACATAAAAAAACCCTATTTTGTAACTGACATAAGTCTTGATAAAAATGGCTAAGGGTTAGGGTTTTTTGTTGATATTGTATTGTAGCATTTGCAACAGTATTGAGTTGCAAGGATTGCTGGTTGTAATCAGTTTGGTTTACTGGATAATAATATTGGACTCTATGTTGGTGGATGTAGCCCAAGTTTGGGTGAACCACGTTAAAAATTATCTCACTATTATTATTTCTGTGTATTTTCATTCCTCTGTTTAATCTTTATTTGCATTTAATTGATATCTTCTACATGTAATTCCTAACAAGTGGTATCAAAGCAGGGTGTGTTTGATTATCATCTGCAAGAAGGTCTCACAATTGAGTGGGAGTCTCACGGTTAAGTGGGAGCAATGGTGAACGAGGTTAAATTGAAGGTAGATAAATTCAATGGGTAGAACTATCAGTTATGGAAGATGCAGATGGAGGATTATCTCTATCAGAAGGGTTTATGGAGGCCATTGGAAGGAATAGCCAAGAAACCAACAGCAATGACTGATGAGAATTGGGAACTTTTGGACAGAAAGGCACTAGGAACCATTCGGTTGTGCTTGGCACCATCTATGGCATTCAATATAACAGAAGCGAAGACAACAAATGAATTGATGAAAGCTTTGGCTAAATTATATGAAAAACCCTTAGCCTCAAATAAGGTATTTCTCATAAAGTGTTTGTTTAATCTGAAAATGATTGAAGGTGGATCTGTGAAAGATCATTTAAATGAGTTTATTACCAGTCAGTTAACTTTTGTAAAAGTGAAATTTGATGAAGAGGTGAGGGCTCTCTTGGTTTTATGTTCTTTGCCAGAAAGCTGGAATAGCTTGGTAATGGCTGTAAGTAACTCTGTCTCTAGTTGAAATAATTTGAAATTTGATGATGTTGTTGGTGTTATCCTTAGTGATGAAATGCAACAGAAAAGTTTAGGAGGGTCCACATCAGGTAGTATTTTGAATGCAGAAAGCAGGGGCAGATCAAAGGAGCAAGGAAAAGGTTCTGGAGGTCATGGGAAGTCACAAGGAAAATCAAAGGACAAGAGGTCCCAATCCAGAGGACAGAAGGATTGCTGGTACTATGGGAAACCAGTCATCTAAAGAAAGGTTGCTGGTCTTGGAAGATTAAAGGAGACAAACAAGAAGGCAATAAGGAGGCAAATGTGTTAAGTAATAAATTTGAAGATGATGCTTTGATTCTTTCCCTAGATAATGCTGATGATTCATGGGTTTTAGATTTAGGGGCCTCATTTCATGCTACGCCCCATAGAAGTTATTTTCTTGATTATGTCCAAGGGGATTTTGGGCTGGTTTATTTGGGAGATAACGAACCCTGTCAGATTGTTGGAAAGGAAGGAATTAAGATTAAGTTGTAGAATGGGAATCATTGGCTACTACAAGAGGTAAGGCATGTTCCAAGGATAAGTAGGAATTTAACTTCACCAGGGCAGCTAGGTGATGAAGGTTGTGTTGGTTTTTCTTCTGAATCAGCATTAGGGTTTGCCAGTTCTAATGCACAGGCAAATTCAGCCAACTAAATACAGGAGGTTGCGTAAGCTCCTCCCCTTCACTTCTGGTTCTGCCACACCAAGGGGGTGTCCCTATTTGATAAAAGTATGACCTTGACTAGCTCAATGACAGAAGGATATAACTTGACAGCAACAGGCAGAATACTCTCATGTAAGGACCAAGATTTGTGTAACAAATCACAAGGTTGGCAACATTCTTGGACATAATGTCTGGTTAGGGATGAGAGCATGCAAGGGTTTCCTACTCCTAATCCTACAACTAACAGGTGGAAGGATGAAATGGTTTGAATTGGTGTTTGGAGTTATGGGACTTTCCTAGACCCATTGAACAGACAGATTCCCAAACCAGTGCCTTATCTGGGTAGCAGAGTCATATCTAAGAATGTAAATGTCTCCCCATGACAACACTAATTCATATCCAGAGGACTTGAGAAGAATGCTACTGCCTAACAGCAACATGTCCAAGAAAGAGTATTACTTATGATCATACTTAACAGATCCTATGATGTAATCTACTTTCCTTTGTATCTGATCAAAAGCCTATTTAACCACTCCTTGAGTAGATGCAATAAATTAGACACACAGTATGCATATATTGAAAAACATGGAAGCCCTTGACAACCTTGTTTGAAAGGAAAACAAATGACATACATGAGACAATCAGAAATAATACACACACCAGGTGTTTTTCATTTAAAATCAATCTGCACAGAAAGTCATCATAGAGAAAATTATCATTTACAAGACAAGATAGACTGGTACACTAGACTAAGGACTGAGTCTGTAGCAAAAAATGCCTTTCAAAATGTGAACACCTTATGTTCAGAGTCAGAGCAGAAGGTCCAAAAAACATCCAACCAACTAAAAAGTAACATAGCCAGACCAATATATACAAAACCATGTACATTCTACAATTAATTACATGGCCAGAAGTCAAAAATCCACTAGATACATCCATCAGAAATGGCGCTCAAAAGTTATTACTGCAACAGACAGGAGACCTCGAGCCCTGCACCGCCATCTGGAAGTCCTCATCCATAATCGAGCAGCCTGATCACTATCCCATCGCCCATCCCCTTGCACTGTCGCCATTGATGGCCCAACAACCTGCAACCACCGAGAAAACTGTCGCAGCAATCAAAATGGAGCTTCCCGCCAAAATGCATTTACTAAAGGTTCAAATTATGCAGGGAGATTAATCCCACATGCACGGTGCGGAGACCACTTTAGCATTTTAAAAACATAGTCACTTGCATACCAAGTGTCGAGCACCTTTTGCCGTGCTCGATGCACGCTCCTTCTCCAAAAGCCCATCGGCCAAACTTCTACCATCGGCCTACTCAAAAAACCTCTCACCGATCTCAAAAGTCTTGCTGACAAACACTACACTCCCCTTCATCAGCTAGAGATATACCATCGGCCAAGCATTCCACAGTCCAACCGATGCACAAAGTCACACCGACAACACCTTCGCTTCCCACCTCCGTCGGTGTGACTTACACCGTCAGAGCAACATCTCAAACCTATGCCGATGCTTACCTCCACATTCCTCTATCGGTGAGACCAACACTATCGGCCAAACCAAAAGCTCCCCAGCCGATAGACCAAACGCTCACCGATGACCACTCCATACTCACCTGTCGCCAAGACATAGAACATCGTCACCCTGACATGCTAAACATCAAATTCACTGTCGGCCAAACCTCCAACCATCGGAGCAACAAGAAACCCCTCTACCGATGACAACCACTACGCCGATAACACCCCATCGACCAAACATTGCATATCGGTGAACCCACAAAACCTCTGGCCGACTTCAATTGTCATGCCAATGAGTACCTAGCACCCACTTCTCCTTTGGAGAGACTCTCCATCCGTTGGGTTGAACCATTGGTTCAACGGCTAGGTTCAAACAAGAAGTTCAACCTGATAGTTCAACGCTGACACCTACTCTGTCGGCAACACAAACATAACCCTGCGTTCAACCCGATGGTGCAATGGCGAGGTTCAAACCTCAGAAACAATTAGAGCACTTCAAACAAAAACTTTTGCCGATGACAAGTTACTCCGCCGATAGGCAAAGTCTCAGCAATGGAAGAAGATATGACTGCTACCATCATGATCGCTAAGACAAAAAACAAACTCATGCCGATGGAGAAAACATGAAGACCACCTCCTCAAGAACTAAGATGTAGACGCTGAAAAACACTAAGGAGGTGCCAAAACTTAGAACTTTTTTGGATCTTTTGGGAAGGTGCTTGCATGAAAAATTGCTAAATTAATTGACAGTCAATTCAGGCACCAACAGTGGCTCTGTCTGAGGATGCATGCCTCTTGCAGGCATGGCAAGAACCACAGAACTCTGGGATGCAGACCAGTCCCCATCCATTGGGCACAGAGTCATGAAGTTACAATGATCTGCATCTCCAATCAAACTCGATGGCCTAAGGCCACCAAGAAAAGGAAAACCAATACTTCCCCTTGTCAAACACCTTATTTTCATCTGCATGCACTGTGTCAAGCCTGAGAGTACTGCCATGATCTGACCACAAACAAACCTAGTCATTTGCAGATTCAACCTTCTGACTCAGTTTGTCACTGTCAACCCTATGCAAACAACACTCAGCATCCTGTGACATGTGGGTGCGAATTTTTTCAAACAATGCATACTCAAATGGTATGTAACATAGGTTATCATCACTATGCATTACAAAATAATTTCCTAGCTGGACTGAAAACTGAAAACACTCAAAGTCCACCATGAAACTAGGAAAAACAGGGCTCTCTTCATATGCTGGCACATCAGAAGAAAAGCTTTCAAAATCATAGTTGTGCACATCTTGCACACAACCAACTGGTACACCAAGCTGGAAAAGATCAGGCTCTAGCATCTCTTTCCAATCAGGCACATTTTTACAGTCACTTACCTGATGTATGTTGTTTTCTCTTTCATCATGATGAGAAACAGAATCCAAGTCAAAAATAGTGCTCAAACCTTCACCATACTCAAATAGATCCTCATCACCATATGTGTCAAAGATGGGTGATCCAGGTACATCAGCTTGATCATAATATGCCATTTGTTCATGGGCAGCAGAACACGCATTTTCATCACCAATGGATTCCCCTTGTGGAGGAGTATCAGCCTGTGTGTCATGAGCAAAACAGTCACCAAATAAAAAACAACCATGCCCTGCACTAGCACTTATTTCAATCTCTGACTACTTTTCATGATCTCCATGTGTTTGAAAGGAAGACAATGGGTCACACATGGGACTGTTTCTCTGTTTGCTTATATCTTCTCTGTCTTGAGTACAATACTCACAATTGTCTCCATAGGTCCATTCCAAAAGTTGCTCATTACTGTCCACAACCTCATTATTGTTTTCATGGCCAGCTACCTCATCATTGCAATGGGAGTCCTCACTAGTCCTTTCCTTGGCATCCTCAGTATTTATCTTTTCATCTTCACATGATGCCTTAATCAATTGGTCATTTGCAGCTTCACAACCATTATTCACACCAAAGCCTGGGGACAGGGATTTCAGCAGGTGATCATTTCTGATTTTTTCTACATTTTCTAAAAAAATGTATGCCATTTGCATGCTTGTCACCTTGAAATCCCTCAATACTGCACTAGAACCCTCCTCAAAAGCCTCAAAGAATATGCCAACACAGGCTAAAGTGTCAGGTTTGAAGACTTCTGGGATCTGTGAAAGGGCTATTGCAAACCTATGACTGAAATCAATACATAGCTCTTTATCTTGTTTTCTGATTTTCATCAATTCTGCCACAAGATCAACAGGTTCTTTTGCAAATTCCTTTTTGAAACAGTCAGTAAGCTCATCCCAACAGGCAAAAAATCTCTTTAGAAAGCTCAAATACCAGTCTTTTGCTTTTGCATCAAGGGACCTAACAAAAAACCTCATCCACATATCCTCATCTCTAAATGAATGTTTTCCCATGAAACTGTGAAAATTTTGGATATGTGCATTCCCATCACATACATTGTGACCACTAAATCTAGGCATCTGACAGTATATCCTAGCAGGCATACTTTCTGCTTTATAATCAACCCATGACAAATCTAACTGGTCATATAAAGGATCAAAAGGGCTGACAGGAGGTTTAGCTTTCTGACTGGCAGACACAACAAAGTTATCATGATTTAATTGGGCCTGCCTAGCCTCTAAGAATATCAACCTATTTTTCATCTCTTCTATTCTTTTATCCAACAAATCACCCCCCTTTTGACTGAGTATGGGTGTATACATATTTGGATTCACGAAATTTCCATTTTAAGACATCCTTTGCATTCCTAAGACCTATAGCCTCCCTTGGCATCTAACCTATGCAATAAAACAACAATTACAAGTAGGAAGGAGCAAGGTACCTTTTCTCATACAGATGCTAAAGTCTGAATAGTACATTTTCTGTCACAACACACACATCAACTTTTCATGTGCACTTGAATCTTTTGCAGAGTCGCCACCTCTCCAGAGAGGACAAAATTTACAGTAGCTGAAAGCTCATCAAATATGTTTTTTGAGTTCATTCCACCAGCAGAGCATCATCATTCACATGAAAGACTCCCCAGTAGAGTCGCCATCTTGTTGGTGACTCGGATGGGCCAAATTTCACTAGAGATTACAGGATAACACTTTCACATTTGATCCCCAGTGGAGTCGCCATTTTGTCAGTTTTTCTTCTGAATCAGCATTAGGGTTTGCCAGTTCTAATGCACAGGCAGATTCAGCCAACTAAATACAGGAGGTTGCGTGAGCTCCTCCCCTTCACTTCTGGTTTTGCCACACCAAGGGGGGTGTCCCTATTTGATAAAAGTATGACCTTGACTAGCTCAATGACAGAAGGATATAACTTGACAGCAACAGGTAGAATACTCTCATGTAAGGACCAAGATTTGTGTAACAAATCATAAGGTTGGCAGCATTCTTGGACATAATGTCTGGTTAGGGATGAGAGCATGCAAGGGTTTCCTACTCCTAATCCTACAACTAACAGGTGGAAGGATAAAATGATTTGAATTGGTGTTTGGAGTTATGGGACTTTCCTAGACCCATTGAACAGACAGATTCCCAAACCAGTGCCTTATCTGGGCAGCAGAGTCATATCTAAGAATGTAAATGTCTCCCCATGAAAACACTAATTCATATCCAGAGGACCTAAGAAGAATGCTACTACCTAACAACAACATGTCCAAGAAAGAGTATTACTTATGATCATACTTAACAGATCCTATGATGCAATCTACTTTCCTTTGTATCTAATCAAAAGCCTATTTAACCACTCCTTGAGTAGATGCAATAAATTAGACACACAATATGCATATACTGAAAAACTTGGAAGCCCTTGACAACCTTGTTTGAAAGGAAAACAAATGACATATAGGAGACAATCAGAAATAATACACACACCAAGTGTTTTTTCATTTAAAATCAATCTGCACAGAAAGTCATCATAGAGAAAATTATCATTTACAAGACAAGATAGACTGGTACACCAGACTAAGGACCGAGTCTGTAGCAAAAAATTCCTTTCAAAATGTGAACACCTTATGTTCAAAGTCAGAGCAGAAGGTCCAAAAAACATCCAACCAACTAAAAAGTAACACAGCCAGACCAATATATACAGAACCGTGTACATTCTGCAATTAATTACATGGCCAGAAGTCAAAAATCTGCTAGATACATCCATCAGAAATGGCGCTCAAAAGTTATTACTGCAACAGACGGGAGACCTCGAGCCCTGCACCGCCATCTGGAAGTCCTCATCCATAATCGAGCAGCCTGATCACTGTCCCATCGCCCATACCCTTGCACTGTCGCCATTGATGGCCCAACAACCCGCAACCACCGAGAAAACCGTCGCAGCAATCAAAATGGAGCTTCCCGCCAAAATGCATTTACTAAAGGTTCAAATTATGTAGGGAGATTAATCCCACATGCACGGTGTGGAGACCACTTTAGCATTTTAAAAACATAATCACTTGCATACCAAGTGTCAAGCGCCTTTTGTCGCGCTCGACGCACGCTCCTTCTCCAAAAGCCCATCGGCCAAACTTCTACCATCGACCTACTCAAAAAACCTCTCACCGATCTCAAAAGTCTCGCCGACAAACACTACACTCCCCTTCATCGGCTAGAGATATACCATCGGCCAAGCATTCCACAGTCCAACCGATGCACAAAGTCACACCGACAACACCTTTGCTTCCCACCTCTGTCGGCGTGACTTACACCGTCAGAGCAACATCTCAAACCTATGCCGATGCTTACCTCTGCATTCCTCTATCGGTGAGACCAACACTATCGGCCAAACCAAAAGCTCCCCAGCCAATAGACCAAACGCTCACTGATGACCACTCCATACTCGCCTGTCACCAAGACATAGAACATCGTCACCCCAACATGCCGAACATCAACTTCACTGTCGGCCAGACCTCCAACCATCAGAGCAATAAGAAACCCCTCTGCCGATGACAACCACTACGCCGATAACACCCCATCGGCCAAACATTGCATATCGGTGAACCCACAAAACCTCTGGCCGACCTCAATTGTCATACCGATGAGTACCTAGCACCCACTTCTCCTTTGGCGAGACTCTCCATCCGTTGGGTTGAACCATTGGTTCAACGGCTAGGTTCAAACGAGAAGTTCAACCTGATAGTTCAACGCCGACACCTACTCTGTTGGCAACACAAACATAACCCTGCATTCAACCCGATGGTGCAATGGCGAGGTTCAAACCTAAAAAATAATCGAAGCACTTCAAACAAAAACTTTCGCCGATGACAAGTTACTCCACCGATAGGCAAAGTCTCAGTGATGGAAGAAGATATGGCTGCTACCATCATGATCGCTACGACAAAAAACAAACTCATGCCAATAGAGAAAACATGAAGACCACCTCCTCAAGAACTAAGATGTAGATGCTGAAAAACACTGAGGAGGTGCCAAAACTTAGAACTTTTTTGGATCTTTTGGGAAGGTGCCTGCATGAAAAATTGCTAAATTAATTGACAGTCAATTCAGGCACCAACAGGTTGCACGTATACTTTTAATGATAAAAATTGGAAGGTTTCAAGAGGTGCCTTAATAGTAGAAAAATGTGTGAAAGTAGGCACCTTATATCTTTGTACAAGTCATACTATTCCTTCTACTTTAGTTGTTGTAGAGAAAAAACAAACAGGGTCAGGAACAGTTGTTGCGGGTTCGCAGGAAGAGACTGAAACAGTTGATGCAGGTTCTGAGACAACATTGTGGCATAACAGACTTGGGCATATGAGTGAAAAAGGTATGAAGGTACTTCATTCTAAGAAAGTTTTACCAGGTTTGAAATGTATTAGTATGGATTTCTGTGAAAGTTGTGTATGGAGAATAAAAGAGAGTTAGTTTTCTCAAGGATGGGAAGCAAAAGAAAGATGAAAAGTTGGAGCTTGTGCATACAGATGTATGGGGACTGGCTCATGTATCTTCTCTTGGTGGCTCTCGGTATTATGTTACATTCATAGATTATGCAACTAGGAATGTTTGGATTTATTTCCATAGGCAAAAATCTGATGTATTTGAAACATTTAAGAAATAGAGAAGCTTGGTTGAGAATGAGATGGGTAAAAGATTAAAATGTCTCAGATTTGATAATGGTGGTGAGTATTGCAGCAAAGAATTTGAAGATTATTGTTCCTCTAATGGAATTCATAGGCAGAAAATGGTTCTAGGGACTCCACAAGAAAATGGAGTGCCTAAGCGCATGAATAGGACAATACATTGCATGATGGGCTGCCTTTAAACATGTGGGTAGAGGCTGTCAATATTGTTGTATATTTAATTAATAAAGGTCCTTTAGTTCCTTTGGGTTGTGATATTCTAGAGGAAGCATGGATAGGTAAGAAGGTGAGTTATTCTTTTCTCAAAACCTTTGGATGTAAAGCATTTGCACATGTAGATTCTAAAAATAGAACCAAGCTGGATGCAAAATCAAAAAAGTGTATCTCCGTTGGATATGGCATTGATGAATTTGGTTATAGGCTTTGGGATGTTGAAAATCTAAAAATTGTGAGAATCAAGGATGTTGTATTCAATGAGAAGGTGTTGTACAAAGATCGGTTGCAGCAGCATGAGAAGAAAGAAAAGGATTAAGTGGTACTGGATGATACTCCAGATAATGATGTTCCAATGGTTCTTCATGCTCCACAACAACAACAAGAAATACCACAAACTCCAGTGAATGTTAAACAGTCAACAAGGCTAAGTAGACCTCCTAAAAGGTTTTCTCCCTCTTTGTATTCTATTTTGTTAACAGATGCTAGTGAATCGGAAGGGTATGATGAAGCTATGCAGGTGGATACAAAGGTTTAGTGGGAGCTTGCAATGAAAGAAGAAATGGACTCCTTGCTGAAAAATTAGACTTGGGAATTATGTAAGTTACCTGCAGGTAAAAAGGCTTTACCAAACAAATGGGTTTATAGGTTGAAAGAGGAAGATGAAGGTAAGAAAAGATTTAAAGCTAGGTTAGTTGTAAAAGGATTTGCACAAAAAAAAGGTATTAATTTTGATGAGACTTTTTCTCTGATTGTTAAGATGACTTCTATTCATATTGTTTTAAGTATTGTGGCTACTGAAGATTTGCATTTGGAACAGCTAGATATGAAAACTACCTTTCTCCATGGTGATTTGGAGGAGGAGATATATATGGAAAAACCACAGGGATTTGAGGTCAAAGGTAAGGAGAAATTGGTGTGCAGATTGAAGAAGAGTTTATATGGCTTGAAACAAGCACCTCGGCAATGGTATTTGAAATTTGATAGTTTTATAATCGAGCAAGTCTACAAGCAGTGTAATTCTGACCATTGTGTTTATTTTAAGAGGTTGGATAATGACAACTACATTATTTTATGTTTATATGTTGATGACATGCTTGTAGTAGGGTCTAACATGGATCACATAAGAGAGTTAAAACAACAGTTAGCATAATCATTTACTATGAAGGATTTGGGGGCAACAAAACAAATCCTTGGAATGAAAATTTGCAAAGATAGGAAGAACAGAAAATTGACTCTATTTTAGGCTGATTATGTTGAAAAAGTGTTGCAGAGATTCCATATGGAGAATGCAAAAGCTGTCAGCACACCTTTGCCTAGTCATTTGAAATTGACTAAGGAGATGTGTCCTAAGACACAAGAGGAAGAAGAAAAAATGTCCAAAGTACCATATTCTTTAGCTGTAGAAAGTTTAATGTACGCCATGGTATGCACGAGACCGGATATTGCACATGTTGTAGGATTCATAAGCAGGTATAAGAGTAATCCCGGATTGGAGCATTGGAATGCGGTAAAATGGATTCTCAAATATTTAAGAGGTACATCCAATAAACATTTATGTTTTGGGGGCTCTAATATTGATTTAGCAGGCTATGTGGACTCAAATTTGGTAGGGGATATTGGTACCTTGCAGAGTACTAGAGGTTATGTCTTTACTGTAGGTGGGACAATGGTGAGTTGGATCTCCAAGTTGCAAAAGGTGGTTTTCTTTATCCACCACGGAGGCAGAGTATGTAGCTACAATAGAGGCAAGCAAGGAGATGATCTGGCTACAATCTTTCATGGAAGAATTGGGAAAACAATAGGCTAACAATTATTTGTTTACAGACAGTCAGAGTGCCATACATCTTGCAAAGAATTTTGCCTTGCATTCAAAGACCAAAAACATATAGCTAAGGTATCACTTCATTCGGTCGGTGTTGGATGATGGATAGTTATGACTAGAAAAGATACATACAAATAAAAATCCAGTAGATATGTTTACGAAGGTAGTGACAAGGGAGAAGTTGAGCTCCTCTTCATCTTCGGTTGGTCTTCAAGACTGAAAACAATAAAATTAGAACAACAGGGTCTAGAGTGTTTATTTCTAGTGGGAGCTACAGGGTCAGCAGTGTTATGATCAGTCTCCATGTGGGAGATGATATGTTGTGGTGTCTGATCAGTCTCCAAGTGGGAGATTGTTGTTATATGGAGCCTAATCAGACTCGAAGGTTAAATTTTCCCTACTTTTATCAGCGCGGTTTCCCCCCAAATTATTTAATGGGGGTTTGGGGGCAGCACCCCCAAGACGGGGTCAAGGGGCAGCACCCCTTACGGGGTCCAGGAGCAATGCCCTTGGCGCATTCCCTATTGCGATACAGGGCAGGGTCTAGGGACAACACCCCTGAAACCTCAAATGACTTTTATTATTTTATAAAGGCATCGGGAGTTATTTTTCTATTGGATGACAAAACACCCTATTTTGTAACTGACATAAGTCTTGATAAAAATGACTAAAGGTTAGGGTTTTCTGTTGATATTGTATTGTAGCATTTGCAGCGATATTGAGTTGCAAGGATTCCTAGTTGTAACCAGTTTGATTTACTAGATAATAATATTGGACTCTCTATTGGTGGATGTAGCCTGAGTTTGGGTGAACCACGTTAAAAATTGTCTCTCGCTGTTATTATTTCTGTGTATTTTCATTCCTTTGTTTAATCTTTACTTGCATTTAATTGATATCTTCTGCATGCAATTCCTAACAAGTTCAAGGGGAATTTATTATATTTTAATGCGATTAAAACTTAAAGTGTAATTTCCCTATCGGTTTCTATTTCTTCAAATTTGATGGATGATGTGCTAGTTGTATAGCCCAGATCGAGGACATGTCAACCTTTCAACCTATTAGTCCATAGCACTTCAACCTACCTTGACCAACGTTCATTTTTACTTCGACATCCGTATGTCATTGATGTGGTTAAATGGTTTGATCTGACAAGGTGGGATCAATACAATGAATGAGATGACATGTAAGATCTTCTCAGAATAAGATCTGGTTGAAAGAATTACCAAAAAAAATGTAAACACTTAAATAAATGCATGCACACTTAGAAAATCTGCCAATGGCATTGCAAGCTGCGACATGCCTTGATGAGGTTAAATAGTTTGATCTGACGGAGCATGATCAATAAAAGATGGGAATTAAATGACATTTAATATGTTCACGGAAGAATCTATTATGCATAATTACTCAAAAAGAATATAATTCTACACAAACTTTAATTCATAGGGCTGTACAAAATGATGCCATTGTCACAAGCCCCAAGAATGAACATGAAACACATCAACTATTCGACCTATTGGCTAATAGCATGGCTACCTGCCCTCACCAACTTACATTTTTACTACTAGCAACACGTGTCATTGATGATTACTTTGATCTAATGGGGCGAGACGAATATAAGATGAGAATTAGTAATTGAGATGTAAGATCTTCTCGCAATAATCAAAGATTTTCTTAGAGTAATTACGAAAAAAGAATGTAATTCTCAAGAAAATGACAATGGGGCCGAAGGCCACTCCAACTAAGCATTGATGGCAGTAAATAGTTTCATTTGATGGTGCACAGTCGGTAAAAGATGTGAATTAAATGACATCTAAGATATTAGTGAAATGTAATCACATGTGAGTAATAAATTCATACATCATATCAGAATTATGGATTTACTTTCAATTTGCATTCTAATTAAAAATTACTTGTGAGACATTAATTGAATAGCATTACATGTAGACAAGTGACAATTTTTAATGAGTCCATATGTACTTCAACTTGCCTAGTTTGACACTCAAGTGAGCCTCCATTAATACTCAACATAGATAAATGCATAAGCCCATTTAATTTTATGTTTATCTTGTAGCAACCTGCAAAACACATTAATTTTACCATTATAGTTTACAATCTGTAGCATTCTTATAAGAAGAGACTTTAAAAACAAGTTTGAAAGTTGAGGTATTCTTGTATACTTAGTTAGAACAAGAAACAATTTTAAAGAGTAATGGTGTATAATACAGAATCTATGCAGAGAAGGTAATTCAACTTGTAGTTGTATTTGAATTTTTCATTAAATAGTCAAGTTCAATAGTTGTTTTTAATGATAGTCCAAAATATTTTTTTTATTTATAATAGTTTATTTGCACTACCTTTCTGGGCTACATAGAGTCTTATCTATTTCTAATAATGAGATTGAAGAATTACAATCCTTTCTCCACAGTGATATAGTATGTTGAGAGTTAGCAGTTTTGGCTTTGGCCAATGAACGTACTACTACAGATAGTTAGTTGAGTTCAATCTATTAGACCCCAAATAAGACAAACTTAGAATTGATATTAATGTATGGATGTGGTGGTGTAACGTGAGTGACAATGACAATAAAAAAGAGTTGATAAATTTAATCTTCCTTTCCTCGTCTCATTGTTACCCTCATATGGCATTGTGTTGTACATATACTTCAAAATTCATGCTAATCACTAACGTTGTTACTGACAATGTTCTTGAATATTTCGCAGAAAGGTTCTCCATCAACTGGCTCATTTTGGATTGCACTGAAGAATTTGTAAGACATCATAGAATTCATAGACGAGAAAGATTTTGGAGGAGACTTGGGTAAGGATGAACTATTCTTGAAGGACATTTAGAAACCTTTGCATGTTTTCAAAATTTTCCTCTATCTTATTTTGAAGGCCAAGGATAAACTATTATAGGTTTCAAAGTTACCTGTAAGTGTAGCAATGTAGATTGTTACTATTTTTTTGTGACAAATGTAAATAATGAGTTTAGGGTTTGCTAGCATTTATCCTCGAAAGCAATATGCTTTGTGGCTTCAAATTATTCAACAATTTTGAGAAATTGAGATAAATGTAAATGCCCATTTCATTTTTAGTTATTGTTTTGTTTACAATCAGAAATGTATTTCAAGCTTTATAAATACTAAATCTATTCAAAGATTAACTTAAATATATGTACAATATGTGTGTGTGTGTGTGTGTGTGTGTGAAATGTACAGACTACAATACAAAGATAAATGTTACAAATTTGAATTTAGTCTTTCTAACCTTCTCAAAATGCACCTTGTCTACAACAAAAACTTGGCTTCAAAACTTGGGCCTGATGACAAATTCAGTCAAATGGTGAGGTAATAGATGAGACTTTTCTTCAAGGTGGTGATAACCCTTGTCTATGTATCCTACCATGCTATAAATAATCTTCCCTATATCTACATTTGGTTGGGTTTCTTGCTAGCCTGGCACAGTTGTCCTAATGATTGAAGGGTACCACTTCAAGCCAATTCACTATATGCCCTTCTCCTCCATACCCCTTATATATTTTCCTGCCCTAGTAATAGCTAGCTAAAAATTTGGACAACCTAATGGCTCTTATCTTTTCAATATGGGTGTGAGCTCATCTGATCGATCCTTACAATGGTCTCTACTATTTGCGGTATGTAGTAACATTCCTTCAACTACCTCAGTCACTTTATCCTTGGTACCCTACATCATGTCCATGGTTTCTTTATTAGATGTAAATCTATATATATTATGGAACACTTCCCTCACTAGAATATGTTCCCCTCTCATCATAATTTATGCATCTCTCTCCATGTTGTCATACCTCTTCTTCTCCAATCCTCTTTCTATTTGTCCTTGGACAAAAGAATAAATGGTCTCAGCTGAACATCTCCCACATATGAATTGGGATTCTAGTCTTTATCATCAGATAAAATAAAGTTATGCAAATACAACTCGCATAGTAGATTCTTTTCTATTTCAGCTTCACTTCCCAAATAAGATTCACAAAATGCCACAAGTGTATCCAGATTTTCTAATGATCCTTCAATCACTCTTTTTATCTGTATCTTATGAAACTGTTCCTGTAGCCGTAATTCATGCACTCTCGCAAGGGGGCTACACTATAGCATTTTACTCGTAAGCATTGAAATTAATTGAATTTTGTCCCTCAAAACCCTATTTTCCTCATTCAGATTTTCATTTTCTATTTTTCCTTTCTCAATTGCTGTAATTTCTTCTTTTGATTAGTATATGTAATAACCAATCATTTTTTAATTTCTCCAATTTTCTCTCATGTTCCTTTGCAAGATGTGTTTCTTTATCCTTTACCTGCATTACAATAACTTCTAATTTTGTAACTTTGTTGTTAAGTCCCCTTGTCTCATCTTCTTGTTTCCTAATCAACTCATGGGACTCCTCTTACTCCATCAGACCTATAGAAAACTCATTGAGCCCTGCTACAAGTCCATCTTGTTCAATATCTTCAGCAACAAGATCAACAAGTTCTTAGATCCTTGTTCTACAATAATTGTCTTTGCTACAGGTATCACTGATTTAGCTTCTCGTAGAATAGAGCCTTCTGCTACAGGCATTTCCATTGTAGGATTCTCCATCATAGAACTTTTAGCTACATGTGTTCTTCTCTTTCGTTTAGTGCTCCATGACACTATTTCCTATAAAATTTCCACCTCCGAATCAAATTGAGCTTGTTTCTCTAATCATGTAGCATTTTTACTAGCCATGGCTGCTAAGTTCTTAAGTCTTATAGATGACCTTACATTTAGTTTTGGAGTAGGAGATTTTGCATGTTGTTCATCCCCATGTTTAGATTCTTCTATCCAAATATGTTGTCTCATTCACTTTCTAGTATATCTTGTTACAGCTGTAGAGGGCCCTGCTGTATCTCCTAGAGCCATGCCTATAGGAGGTATATTACTTGTTTTGATATGCGCATCATGAATAGGGGTGCAATCATCTTCCTCTACAACATACTCTCCTTGTATGACATGTGTTGCAACAAACACTTCCCAAGTTAATTAGGGTTGCCTTCGTTTCAAGGCCTCTGCTACCACCAACTTAATTAACCCATGATGCACCAGGTATTTGACTTTGCCAGTTTACACTTCTAGAGACATCTTTCTCAAGGATTTGAATAAAAAATAAGAAACATTCATGATTGTTTGATGTCTCAAATGCATTGTTTAATAAAAATGAGAACTATAGATAAATGAGTACCTTCCCTCACAAGTCACATTCTGAATGAGATCATACGCCACCTCCGACCATAGCTCTAGAGTGAGGTTTGCAAGATGTCTTGAGTTGGCACCATTTGAGTTTTCTCTCCCAGCTTCAAAAACTCCTTGCAAATGCTTTTGAAATCTGGCCTGCCAATGGGAAAATACTGCTCCCCAATGTTAGACAACCCTATAGTAGCTGCAACCAACTCCACATCAAAAGGAAAATCAATGCCCCTCATTACAATTTTATCCTCCTGACATCCCATGCTGAAATCAAGGGCAACTTGGTCGTCAAATCCTTGCAATCATTTGAAAAATTTAATCCAACCTGCTGCCTTAAAATGCAATAAATATTTGGCTTTTCCTTCAATTGGTCAATACCTCGTAGCTCTCTTCAATTATGTCCACTACCCATTGTGTTCAAATCTCCATCCCTTGGCACCTTCCCCTTTGCAACCCTACCTACTCATTGTGGTTCCACACCATGTCGTTGTTATTATTTGTTATCAAACAAGTTATAAATAAAAATAAGAAAAAGTAGCACATGTAAGGTGTCTACGTTGGGATTGGACAACTCACAACTATCAAACTAATTTAGTAACTTGATAGGATGGGTCATAAGTACATGGTACTTTCCCCAAAAATTAAAGAGTTGCACAAGCTTTTATGAATTTTTCTTGTAACTTCCAATTTCGCATCATACACGTGTTGATTGTTGAAGATTAAGTGTACCACCTCATTTAATATTGTGTTACTTCATAACTGTCCACCGCCTTCTTCCTAATTTTTGAGAGGAATTAGGGCAATCCGTCATCACAGCCGACGTTTGTAGCATAAGCTTCATTCATTATGTGCATCTAAAGGTTTTAAAGCCTCCTAAATGGACCTTCAACATCTCACTATGAGTTAAATATTGAATATCGTATATTTTTTTAAAAGTTTTCAGATATTAGGGTTGTTCATTGTAATATCTTTGTGTTTTTTATACTTTGGTTATACTCTAGCTAGGAGATATTTCATCATAATCTAATGATACCATGTATTTTTGTTACTTCAAGGACTTTTTAATATAATTATCAATGTTTACACATGTTATCAAAAATAAAAATGGAAATGAAGACATGCACAAATATAAATTATAATAATGTTCATGCTAATTGATTATATTGACTATATTTTCAAAGGAAGAATGAGTTGGCAATTATAAAAAGCAAATACAAATTCCAAATATTGGAGAAATTGTCTATAACAAAGTTTATTAATCAAGTTCATGAATTTTCCAAATATATGGGTTGCTTGTGTTTGACATTGGTTGGGAACCGTCTTCCTGTTCTTTGTCCTATGGGTCAATCAGCTCCTCTGAAACCCAATTTGAATTCTCTAGCTGGTCCCCTTTTGACTGAGACAATATATTTGTCACACCTCTTCTTTCACAAGTCAACTTCCAAATTGCAATAGCTCTATCAAATAGAAATGTTTGAACATTGTATCTGGTTGTATAGAGCCCAAACAATTCTCTATTTTTTTTCAAGTTTGTTTTGCAACTTTGACTTCAAAAATGATAAGGCATTAAAAACTCTTTCATCCTCCACTGAACCCAAAATCATTGTTTGGCACAAATTTGTAAGTTTGAAATATTCTAAAATAGAATATTGTAGAATTTCACTCAAACCTAATTGTTTCCATAACCTAGTTATTGATCCATGTTCCATAGGATGGTCGAGAAATTTATACTATTCAATCATTGTTTATGTGAACTAAGTAGATTGTTCTACCAACTTTGTCTTATCTATTATTCCTTCTATCTGTACTCCATTTATTTCTACCGTTCTAGTAAAATGATCAGCCAAGTACCTCACCTTTCCCTGAAAATCATATGGTGAACTAATAAAGGACACACTAATGGTGTTCCAATATTGAGGATAAACTATAGCCATTGCTTCCAGAAGTTCATCTTGAGGAAAGCACTCTCTTATCTCAGAAGACGAACTTCTCAAAATTCCCTGCAATGTATTCTTTATAGAAGACATGAGATCTTTAAAATCCTCCTTTGTAACACTTTTTTTGTCTAACTCGAGAGCTTCGTCCAACTTTATTGGAGTAGTGTAATTCTATCATATACCCATGCACTGATGCACATAAATCACCTACATCATTATACTCTAGAAAGTTATCTGAGTGTTCAATTTCCATTGTTATTTACCATCTTGCAAACTTTGAACCCATAAATGTTTCAAATTGATTGATATATAGATTATCCAGAGTAAGACATCATTTTCCACATCTTTGAGTATTCTACAACATACATTGTTATGTCTTATGCCTTCTTTGATAGAACATTCATTTCTTCCAACAAGGGAAGAATCCCAAATAAAGTCAATAGTATCTCGGCATCAGTGAATTGTGCCAACATATTTGCCTGATCTACGTGATTTTTGTAGAATAGGCCCAGCAATGATTGTTACTCTTTGAACAATCTATTTTCTAGTTTGTGTAATGATATCCACCTAGTATCCACATCCTTTAGTAGCTTGTTACCTGGAGTAAGTCCTTTAGAAAATCTTTGATACTTCAAAAATGCTTTTAGACTTCTACAAAAATATGTATACACCTTACACACAAGATCTTCAACTTTAGAAACAAATTGAAATTGGATTACAATTTTAAAAGCCAAATTCTTTCTATGGGCCATTCAGTGTATGTTGATCATGTACAATGAACATGATGTTTGCAAATTAACAATAAGCCCATTTTTGTGACCCTTGCATGGTTGATGCCCCATCCACACCAACACACACCAACTTCCTTGTGATTGTCAAATCATCTAGGCCTCCGATATCGATCAAGCTATTTTTTGACTATTTCCATAAGGTTAGCAGATGTAGAATTTTCTTTCATTTTACGAACTGCAAGTAGATGAGGCTAGTGAATATGATTTTCTACATTATAAACATGCATACACACCTAAGAAGTACTATTAATGGTTGTCACCTCATCTAGAGAAGAAAATAAAGTCACCTGACTCAATTTCTCCTTTATATCCTGCCTATCCACCATAGCCAAACACTGAACCCATTCCTAACCGTTGTTGATAGACCAATGGGAGAGTGGAAAATTAGGAACTCCAATAAATTGTATTAAATTCCTATATTCCAAAAAGTTTGTCAATGGTTGGCCTCTATTTAAAATATGGAATATAATTGCGAGCTATACAATTTTGGATAAATGACTCGCTTCCATGATCTTCCCAAATAGAGCAAATATGGAACCTCCAACAACAACAAGTTGTGCCTACGATGCATATATTCTTCGTACTCGTCTGCATTATGAGCATGAGCATATTCATCTTTCATTTTTTAGTGCATCACTGACTTCAACTCTCCATTTACATTTACCTTTTCATAAACTTTACCTACATGTTTCTCAATAGTGTCTAGTTTCAGTTGCAACATCTTGTATTTCTTTAATTTTTAGTTGTAAATCTTATAGTGACACAGTTTTGGCATGCCCTCTCCATCTTTATTCTTCATAGGTTCAATGAATAGATACTTAGAAACCCATTCGAGCTGAAAATTTCTTGACATGTCCCACTAACGTGCTTTACATTTGTTCAAAAGGATTTCAGACTCAGGTTCCTCACCACCAGTACCATGGCTATTTTCCCCCTATGTGATCATCACCACATTATTCACACTTTCACTGTTAGATTGAACCACATCATTGCTACCTCCTTCAATATTTTCATTTGATGCCTCTTCATCCTCAAGTTCGTTCCAATAGAATTTGTCAATCTCAAGTAAATTTTGGACTCATTAGTTAATCTTGATGGACCCTCACCCATTGCAGAATATTGTTGTTGTTGATTAAAATAGGACTTTATGGTTGTCTTCTTTCTCTTTGATGGGGCTCCTCTCACTCTTTGATTTTTTGGATTTGAGGATGTCATCTTTCTTTGACATTGTTAAAATAGTGTTAGAACAGTGTTCTAAAAGTTGCAAATTCAATCGCTTCTAAATGAAATGAAGAAAATTGAACAACTTATAGAGAAAGAGAAGAAAATGGCACATGTATTTTAATATTCAATCACTATCACATAGACTCAAAGTGTTAATTTAATCATTTACATTTAATTAAGAATACTCCATGCACAACCAATTTCCACATCACCGTTTCTTACCAATGGCACTGCCTCTCACTCTGACTCGCTTAATTTTATGCTTGGAGCATCACAATCCATTGATGTTGTTTGATCGCACATTGTGGAATAAATAAAATTGTTAGCATTTTTTAATACTGTGGGATCTTAAAAAATAATCAAATAATGAACAATATAATAATGAACATATGCTTATAAAAAATAATTAAAAATATAGATAATAAAAAACATTTAATTTAATATGAAATTTATGTGGGATGCAACATTTGACACATCACTTTTTTCTAGCGAATGGCACTACTCCCTACTCTGACCATCTTTATTTTTTTGTTGAATCCTCATGAGTCGTTAATACAGTTTGATCCAATGGTTCCAAATAAATAAAACATGTGGCTTTGGTTGATTAATACAAGTTGATTATGACCCATGGGCATAAATAAATCATTACAAGTGGGGCCCAATAGCTACGACAAATACACCAAATACTGAGGGCCCACCGACAAACACATCACATTTTCTAGATAGTGGCGTTGTTTCTTGCTTGCATAATCTTCATTTCAGCCTTTTAGCCCTGCTAGGTGTTCATGCAACTTGATATAATGGCTTGAAATAAATAAAATATATTCATTTAGATATATGGTAACCTAGTAAATTTATACAGGTTGGACTTGCCAAGACCTATACACCTATAGCTTCTACGAATACACTTGTAGGTATGTAGGAATGATCAATACCTATAATACTACAGGCCCGACAACTGACACATCACTTTTCTAGCCAATGGTGTTGTCTACGGCTTGTCTCATTTGAGCCCCGCAAAGGCATTGATGTAGTTTGATCCGAAGACCCGGGACAAAAAAAGATGGTTGTTTAGTACTACTAGAAGTTAATGAATTTATACAAGAAGGCCCTAGCAGCTAAGACCCATACACCTGTAGCTACAACCTATACACCTAATACTGTGGGAACAAGGATCGACACATCATCTTTTCTAGCCAATGGCATTGTCTCCCGCTTGGCTAACCTACATTTCTACCTTTGAGCCTCAAAAGTCGTTGATGTAGTTTGATTAGATGACCTAGGATAAATAAAACATGTGGGTTTAGTACTACAAGATTTTAATAAATTTATACATGTGGACCCAGTAGTGCATTGAATTCTATGAACATTTAAAATAAAATGGTTGTGTGCCCCCAACTGGCAGTGGACACGTAATCTTTTCCAACCAATGGTGGTGCCTCCTTATCTTGGCATCTTTATTTTCTCCCTACAACCCTACAAACCATTGATTTGGTTTGATCTAACGGTGCAACTTAACTAAAATGTCTCTTTCACCTTTCTACAGAAAGGAGGCAACAGACACAAAGGCAAAACCATCAACATATATTTATTCAGAAGGAAATACAGTGGGAACCATTCATATAGTTTATGTAAAAAAGAAATATAAAACTAACTGTAAAAAAATATTTAAATCAATATTCACACATGACAAATATGCAAGACCACAGGTGCACATGAGAGGTAGAACTACTATTATAGAGATTAATCATACAATATACAATAAAAAATGTGATGCTAAAATTGAAAACTATGTTTTTGTTACTCGCCAGGAATGGAAGAATGAAGTCAAGTTGCAGCTTGTCTATTCCCCAACTTTTTAGCAACTCACAGTAGATTGATCAAATGCCACTCTAGAGGACTAGAAATTGCAAATTCACAATGTAGCATGAAATAGGTGAATCAAAAATCAAATGATGAAAGAGTGAATGGAGTATTATTTTGCATAAATACTGCTCCTTAACTACATAGTCATACTACGTTTTGCAATGGGTGATTAAACACATTAACCCTAAAATACCTAAAATTCTAAGGTGATGGGCCACACTTTATAAGAACCACCTATAATTCAATGGCTATAATAAATGTTTTCCTAAATATACCTATCCTTGCATGGTGATATTACACGTTTTCCCTAAATTCACTCTAATATCATTGACAAATGCACCACCGTTTGCCCTTAATTAATTATAATTTCATTGGAGATCATGCCCCCTTTTCCCTAATTCCCTATAACTTCATTGGCAATCGCACCGCCTTATGCCCGTAATTTATGTAAAAAGGCCAGTGATTGAAACCTAATTAAAAGTTGCCTCTATAATATGTCAACGATTGGGACCAAACTACAATAAATTATATGGAAATCTAATGCTATTTTAGGATTTTAAAATATCAATTCACAGATGATCTGAAGCTACGGATTGGAAAATACAATCAAATTTGGGTGAAACCATATACTACCAAAGCCAGTAATATTTTCCATTTTCAACCCTTTGAAAGCTAGAAAATTGCCATTTGGTGACAAATTGCCACTAAATTTTTCCTTGTAGGAAGGTGAGAAAGAGGTTCATCCACATATTAAGGATGGTTAAGGCCAACTAACGAGAGTGGGTATGCTCTCCTGCACTTTAGGATTAGCTATGTTGTTGTGAACAGGGTTATTACCTATCTGGTTTACCCTTGTGTGAATAATTCATATTATTTAACTATTTATTAGTTAAATAATATTCACACATCTCACATAATTCACATGTTAAGTTGACTTAGTGAGTCTACTAGATGTTTCTAGTTGTTTCTAGTTGTGTCTAGTTGTTGATAGTTGGCATCTTATCCTATAGTTATCACATGTCATAGGATTAAGACACTTGTCATATGACTACAACATCCTACATTTCATCCTTGTCTTTATAAGCAAGGCATATCATGTACATTGTAACATTCTTTTAACAATCTTTTGCATTCATTGATAGAATATAATTATTCTCTCATTTGATCTCTCTTGTGCTTTCATGAAGTCCTAGATCTTGGGTGGCTTCAATCATAGCCAACTCTAACATGGTCAGAGCTCTAGGAAGAATCACTTTTTGTTAGTCATTTTCTTGAGAGATTTTGAGTGCAAATCATGGTGGATCTTGATAGTTAAGTATGCTCTTCTCTTGCATCAAATGATGACCTAGAGAATTAGAAAAACTTGATAAAAAAGCTAGATTTGGAGGATTTTCATCTTTGTGGACTTGTATTGTAGGTTGTAGCATGCCTTTTCTTGAATTAGGTGGCTGATTCAGCTCCTACATGTTTTTATTGTTGGAAGCATTTTTTTTTTGCATTAAATCCACATCTTATGCATATCAAAAAGAAAAATGCTTTCTATGTTTTGTTTGCCACATCAAAAAATCACCTAGGTATCTATTAGTTTTTGCATCAACAAATAGATCATCCGTAAATTTAATCAGAAATTTTCTGCAGGCCCCCTCTCCAATGATGTTTTCGTTTTGACAGTCCAACTTCAAAGGATCATATTTTTCTCAATTTTGGTCCATTTTTTCGTGGAATTTTTTTTATTTGGGTTAGAATTTTGTAGGCTTCATAGTGCTAGAAGCATATTTTGGTTTTGGTGCCTAGTTTCACTAGTAGAATTTGGCAAATAAATGACTACATGACTAAAAATTTTAGTCACGACAACTAAAAATGACTAAATCCTACTAATTTTTTGCAACTTAGCTATAAATGACTAATTTGATCGTTAGGTAAAAAACACAACTAAATAATTAGTCACACAAATAAAAATTAAACAATATGATATTAAAGTGGGTAATTAAAAAAATATTTTGAATTGGGAAATTATTGGCAGGAGTGGGTTGTATTATGCATAGGGTTAATAGCAGGTTTTGTATTTTCACAGGCCGGTAACTATTTTCTAAGATTTTCTAGGTGTCATCATTAAGAATTCTCTAAATCTTGAAAACCACTTTGAGAATTTGGTCTGTACTAGGCAAGATCGATCGGAGAGTGTGGGTTCTCTTAGTGAAGGAGAATATAAAAGACCAGTACCCCATAAAATGAATCGTGTGCATCGTGTAGAAGATGAGAGTCCATCAGTGTGTGAAAGGATGCCTAAGAATCTGATGGACGACTACTCTAGTTTAGAAATTGGGGCAAAAGGAATGGCTCTAGTTTGTATTGAGAGAGGTTGCAGACCTACCCATGTATCTGAAACAAAGAGCATAACCCAAGGTATTGACAATGGAGATGCCAATGTTAGAGTTGCTCGTACTGGAGGTGAAGGAAGCAATTCTTCAATAGATTCCATCAACACAAATGTGTATTACTAGAAGATGCTGGAAGCAAATCCTGAGAATCCACTTCTACTGAGAAACTATGCCAAATTTTTACATGAGGTAAACATTAATTCCATGCTTTGTGAGTTTGTGAAGAAGCTTAGTTTTGGTGGGGATTGTTGTTGTTTTTATGTTTCAAAAACCAGAGGATTAAAGAGTTTAGGAAACAGGCCATAGAATATGGGCATATATAGCTTCATATATTTGGTCAGATTTGTAGGAGAAGCAAATCACGATAGCCATGGTAAACAACTAGATCCATTAAAATTTCATGGCAAAAAACCTAAAAAAAATATTTCATACTGGAAAAAATAGAAAAAATCCTTCAGTGTTTTTTCTCTAATTGATTGTTTCATTCATTATTTGATCCAAAAAAATTGTGCAAGTGTTTGTCAAGGTGCAGAAATCCAAGGCCTATTTCAAGAGGTACCAAGACAAATTCAAGCGAAGGCGACGTATTTATATATGATATATTTCAAAATGGGGTTGAGTTTTAGGGTTTTGTAATATGTTCTTCTAGTTGATTTAAGATTTGTGCAGAGGGGAATACTGATTATAGAATGAGAATCCACTTGATAAATTAGGACAAGAAGAAATATATTACGCCTAAGTACAGATTTGTAGTACGATTTGTATCCTTTTTAGTGCCTGGGTTGCTTGAGATTTTTGGTTAAAAATATATTTTAGGGCTTTGTGTATGTGAGAAAATGCAGAACTCTTTACTTTTATGAAAAAAAATCTATTTTAAGGTTTTAGATATATGAAAATTTGTGTGTCTGGAGCTTTGTTTTTTTAAAATAAAATTTTTAGGGTTTTGGGTATATGAGAAATTGTATGAAATCACATTGATATGAAGAGAATATCTATTTGGGGTGTTGGGTAGGTAGAAGTTGTACGATTCCTGAATCTTACTTGAGAAATGTCTTTTGGGGTTTTGGGCTAATGGGATTTTAGGGTTAGGGTATGTTAATTTGTATGATCCTTGACTAGTTTTCAAACAAAAGAGCAACAAGGATATTGTTGCATAGATCACATATGCAACACTTGTTGGAGATGTTACAATGGCAGTTGCTTACTCTCATGAGCTGCCTCGATATGGCCTGGAAGTCGGCCTCACAAACTATGCTACGGGTACATTCAAATAACCTTGTTCTCTAGTCATATTTGTTGATTGACATTGGTGTGTTAGCTAAAACAAAAACATTTTAACTCTTTTGTTGTATACTGTTTTCAATGTTAATGATAATGTTTCCTATTCTATAATTAAGGTCTAGATCAAGTAGCATCATTATTGTATAATATTGTATTATATATTAGTTCATGAACTTGCAATAGGCATTGGGTGATTGAAGGATTGCATTATGTTTGTACTTCAAGTGCATATGCCTTATTAGTTCATAGAAAGCTTATACACAATTTTAACTTTCAATACTAGCTTTTTGTACAATTCTTTGTGGTAAACATATCTCCCTCTCGGTCTGTTGCAAATTTACAAGAAAGTATAAAGTTATCTTATAATGCTAAATATTAATTGAGTACACATTGAGTTTTTTGGTGAGGTGCACATTTGTATTTTCAGTGGCATTTTACATTGCTTTACACAATGCATTAATTGGAGTACAGGTGTAAACATGCTTGAATAAGTGGTTTTTGTGGGGTTGACACAAGGACTGATAAATGCAATTAAATGTACAATTTTGTAAGTTGGGTATACTTTTTTTAAGTCTACTCCACAACTTTTACTCAAATCGCAATGATTCACTCATTTTTCCATCTTATAAACATTTGTTCTCACTGCTCATTCATATCGAGTGCACTGAAATAGACAAATTATCTTTGGACCTTGATATCTAATTTACAGGAATATGCAATTTATCTTTGAACCTTAACATCTAATTCACTCAAACGTGTAATTTATCTTTAGTTCCTGGTTTGCTTGGGTGTACTTTTTGCTAGTTTTCTCCACAAATTTTACTCAGTCATAGTGATGCTCATTTTCCCATCTTATAAACATCTATTTGCACATGCTCATTCACATCTAATGCACTAGAATATACAAATTACCTTTGGATCTTCACATCTAGTAATATGTACTATTCAAACTTTTGTGAACCTTAACATTGAATGCACTAGAATGTGTAATTTATCCTCCTATCGTTGCTTGTTGGACAATTTTATGCCCATTTGGCTTGTATTGCTTTACATAATTTGTTTACTGTTGGATTTTTTTTCTAAATCTTTCATTGCTACTACTTGTTGATGCTATAGTAAGCACTTAAACAATCTATTCTTTTTGTTTGTTATAGTGGATATTTATGCATCTCTCGTTTGCTTTTGCATCATACTGTACTGAAATATCAAAGAATTTTTAGGAAGTGCTATTGTCAAATGACAAACAACAAATTGGTGAACTTTCTCTCAGGTATTAGTTCCTGCATGAAAATCCTAATAAAAGGAGTCTTAAGGGGATAAATCATAAAAGCTTGTATTTCATGAAAATTTGTTTCTACAAATACCTCCAAAATTTTCTGTGCGGCACTTGTTGAGAAATTTATCCTTAGAAAGACCATATCTTGAAGTTGCCTATTTGTGTTCCATGTTATCATGCATGGGTATGGTATTAATTTATAATTTTGTCTGCTATTTTCTCTGGCTTAGTCATACTTCAAGGTTTATAAGTTCAAAATTCTTTTGACCCTTTCCACCATGATCAATTTTAATTTTGCTTCTTTATTGTTGTGCATTATATGATAGAAACAGTGATTACCAATGGGTCATCCCACAATAATCGATTACACTTTTTGGCCAAACTTGACATTGAAATCAACATTTTGAACTAAATCTTCACTTTCTTACACCTATAGCTGCTAAACCGTTAGGAATTTGAAGATGATGCGAACTAGTGATTTGTGAGATTTTGTTTGTAGATTCTAAATATATTTTTTTAAAAAAATTGGAGTTAAATTGTAAAATTATTTGTGTCTCCTTTGATAACTAGTTTTTAATAGTAAACAAATTTTTTTTAAAATGATGTGTATTCTGTAGCACATAACTTTTTTTCTACAAAGGATAAAATTCTGATTCTTTTGAATATAGATTGGTAACACTGATATATAGGCATGCATTTGGTTTTATAATGTTTTGTTAAATATTTTTTTTAATTAAGTTTTGAAGTCAAACCAGTTATAATTTAGACATAGGCGTATTCCGTAAAACATAACTTTTTCTGTATGTTTCAAAATTCAATTTCTTTTTTGTTGAAACAAGGACATCAATACCTAGGGCATAGATAATTTTTAGGTTTTTTTTTCACTAATTTACTAATTTTCCATGTGTGTAGAACAAACAACTTAATGTTCAGTGAAAAACCTACATTCACAAGAAATAAAAAATAAATATAATAATCAAATTAAATATATTTAAAAGTATAATTTTTGGGAAGATTATAATAAGGACTACATACTTGCAAAACATAAATTTTAAATGAATTCATTTGATCCCCCAAAAGGTAAATCAAAAGTGGTTTTTTATCAGCATTTTGATAGGTGAAGAGGAGACACCATTATAGGTATGGTTTAAAACTAGCGGGGTTCTATCCAAGGGGGTTTGAATCTTAGGGGGTTTGATCAAACCCTCTTCAATTAAAATCATTTAAATGGAACATTTCAAGGCTTAAATCATTATATTTTCTAAAAATATGTGATTTAAAAAAAAATCAAGATGTCCCAAAAAGTGTAACCCATTATTGTGGTAGCACCCCAATATATCCACTAATTGTCTTCTTCTTTGGATTGAAAATGTAACTCCTGAATTACCATATTTGGTAATATAAATTGACTACTTTTCAGATCATAAGTCTGTTACAACTAGGGCTTATACCCTTGACTCCAGGTTCTGAAGGAGTATGAGCATGACTTAAATCGTAGCATAGGGTTGACTTGTTTCTTTTAAAACCCTAACCCTTAGCCAGTGACCAATAGTATTTTACTATGATTCCTTTATGTATCCTATCACTCAGTCAATCATATAAATATGCCACTTTAAGCATCCCATTTTGTTCTCCCATAGTCATCTTCTTATTAAGCTCATATTTGCTATCAGGTCCTAATAGGAAATAACCTGTATCAGAGAGACTCTACCATATCATTGAGATTCATTTTGAAGTCCCTCCGATAAAGCAATTTGAATGAAGAAGCACGTTTGAAGACAATACACTATATTAGTAGGAGATACTACAAAGTCCCTCCGATAGAATAATCTGCATGATAGATTGTAAGCATCATCGAAGAGACTGCACTGTATCGGTGGAGCTACTTTCAAGTCTCCTTGATAAAACAAACATCATCGAAGACACCATACCATATTAGTAAGAGTTGTTCTAAAGTCTCTTCAACAAAATAATTTGTATAAAAGAACATCATCGAGGAGAATATAACATATTGGGATAAGAAGTTTTAGGGTCCCTCTGATGGAAGGATCCACATTTAATAACACGAAGTACATCGAGGAGACTATGTTGTATCAAAATGAGGTGTTTTGAAGTCCCTTCAATAAAGAGATTCGTATTGACAATCATAAATCTCATCGAAGAGACTAGGAAATCTAAGAGTAGGATGAAGTGGAAATCTAGTTTGTCAATAAAGATTTCATAGTCATTTGTTAGACGCCCAGTAAGAGCCTCTCTAGATCATGTCAACTCAAATGAAGGGTACCAATATGTAATGAGTTGCATATATGGTCTCACTGAGAAAGTTTCGCAGTTGGTTGCCTCCGTTAAGCCCATAATTTCTGTACAGAATGAGCATAATTCCATGGATTCAGATGAGGTAAGGGGCTCTATTGATCTCATTTCTTCTTGTTTGGCAATTTTGTATACAAATGTCTCTTAATATGTAGATTGAAATCTAAGCGTAGGAAAATCCAACCCAATTTCTTTATTATTGGAGTGATCCAGAAAATGTTCTTTTGGACAAATTTATAGCTTGCTTTCTTTACTTGAGTTTAGGCATCCTACCAAAGATGAGGCATCCATGACAATTGAGGCATCCTACCAAAGATGACAGTCATCAGAGGCATAATCATCAGAGATAAGGATAGTTTATTGCTACAAGTAACAATTCACAGTGGCAACTTATGAACTAGAGCAAGTTGGATGCATGAGACAGATCTTTATAGAGATGATAGTATGATCTTGAACTAGGACAATGAGCTTCATGGGACAGTCATGTACTTGTGAAGAAGACATCTATGAATGTCTTTGTGCTTCTATGCTTAGTGATACCTAGTGGTAGACTTCGGGATAGGTGTTTGTCAATGCAAGTTATTGTACGGTATGTTGAATGCCAAGACATCAAGGGATAGTCATAGGGTTTCCATGACAAGTTGTAGTAGGGTCAGTGATGCCTAAATGAGGACAACCACTAGTTTTTATGAAATATAGTCTTCCTCTAAAGCAATCTACACAGTTAGAGTAAAGTCAACATATGTGCAAGGACCAGTGGACTTAAAGATTTTACAAGGTTAGTATCAAAGGGAAATAGGAGAATTTCTAAGCTAGTGACAAAAGCATTTAATTCCAGCCTCAGGGCTCTTCAAGAGAGGAGTTGAATGTAATAGTAATATAAGACAATCATGGTAGCATCTACAACAACAACACTTATATAGTAGATAGAGAGGTCTACCAAGTGATAGTCTCAGTAATGAAATGTGTTACTGAAGTAATAAAATGGCATAGGACAGAGTCAAGAGAACATGTGTCAAAGATAACCTTGAAGTTCTCCTACACCTCCAAGAGGTTGTTGAGAAGTCAAAGACAGTTGCACACATGTCCTATTATCTTGCATAGGGTTGTTGAGGATGTAGTTTGGGTGACCTAGAGACCAGTTTGAAGGAATATAGCAGTAGTTGGAGTAAAGGCAGTTTGAATAGAAAGATGACATGTGTAAGCATCTAGGAGTAGATAACAGTTAAAAATATCAACTTGTCTTTTTCCAACGCCACCAAGAAGTTTTCAAGCATTCAAAGCATGAGACAAAGGTAGTTTCAAGTGCCCAAGGTTCAAGGAAGTAGCCAGCAATAGTCATAACGGAAACATTTAATGAATTTTAAACATGTCCTACTTTTCCTTTAGTGTAGGATAGTCAAAAGTAGAGTTTACTTTCATTTTTCCTCAGTTCTTTTCACTTTTGGAAAAGCATTGTAAGCTGAAACAAGCTTCTTTCTATCTTTTGGTGCATTGTAACTTAGAAAATTAGTTTTTTGCTCATTCTTTGAGCTATGTATTGTAACCATGAAGGTTTTTTTAGCAAAGAGAAAGCATTGTAACTTATTTTCCGATATGTATGCTATTTGTAAGCATTTTTTATCAATAAAACAAGCTATTTTTACCTTCTCAAAGTTGTTTCATTGTGCAAGCTTCAAAATGGTTGATGTGATCTTGTGGTGATGCTTCTTCCCCTTAATTTTTGTCCTATTTTTCATTGCCTTTATGACTAGTTGATGGCAAAATAATGATTAAAATGACTAAATATACTATCAATGGACAGAAATTAGTTAATACAAATGACTAAATATACTACCAATGGATGGAAATCAGTGAATAAAAATGACTAAATATACTACCAATTGACCGCAATTAATGATTACAATGACTAAATAAATGACTACCATGACTAAATAAATGACCAGTTAACATCAATGAATAAATTAACGACTAAATATACTACCAAATTGATCAATCAAAACAAACAATAAATGACTAAAAATGGTTTAGTCATAAATTTGGTCATGTTATAAATGACTGGCAATAAACTACTAATGGTCACGTGACCAAGCTTAGTCATTTATATGCAATTTTTAATAGTTTTTTTAGTCATTTATTGTTATTTTTCTACTAGTGTTTTTTTCAGAAATTACAGTTTTTCTCACCTATATCTCAGTAGTTCCCATTTTCAGAACTTCAAAGGCTTCATTCGGGCTCATACGGTAACATTTTTGGTGAATATTTTTTGGAAGTGCATAATTTTTCAAGTACTTTCTAGATGTGCTATCAATTTGATCCAGTTTTGCTCAAAAATTGTGCTTTCAATTTTAGCCTAATCTTGGCTTTTGCATTGTACCAAAATCAAATACCACTTTGTTGTTTTGGCTTGTGGAAATTGTAATTGGACTAATTATAAAGTCCCAAAATCATTTTTTGTTGGGGCGTTGATCTCATGTTTGAGTTAAATTTGGGGGTAATCTTCATGTGAATTTTTGATCTCTAATCATTTAAGGAGACATCAATGGGCTTCTACCATCAACATAAATCAAATTGCAGATATTGTGGGAGTAATCAACATGACAAAGAGATGCGTCCTCATTTCTCAATCATCTTTTTCAATTCCTTGTTGAGATCTCTTCTCCTCCTATTGAGATCATTGCTCCACCATCACCTGTTGCTACATCATAGTTTAAAGATGCTTCTTTTAGAGCTTCCAATGATTCTTTGTAGCAGGATCATATTAGTCTTCCTGATCCACCTCATTGGGATTCCTATCTTGAAGACATATCATCTAATTTGTTTGTGGAGTCTCACATTGATGACTTGGAGGACACATTTGAGGGGTTATCTCTTTTCTTTGATGATCATGATGTCATCACACCTTTGGTGTTTTCAGATGTAGTTCACTATGCTTCCTCTCTTGGTTCTACTTCTATGATTGGGCATTGCATTCCTAATTTGGAGAAGACATTGTTTTCCAGCATGAGAACCTCATATTTGTATTCTGAGACACACATATTGATTTGGATTCCCTTTTCATCCATTTTTGGGGAATTGCTTCTACATAAACCATTGGATTTGTTTCTTCCTAAGGGGAGAAATGTTATTTGCAAGCATTGGATTTTATTTTGTCTTCAAGCATTCGTTGGCACAAGAGCTACTTCATTCTGGGGGGACCTATAGTCTCACTCTTGCTTTGCTATGGGGGGTATTTGATTGTACATATTTGATAGAAGTAGTCCTTGGGGGGTCATGTTGAGTCCTCCTACTATCACTTCTTTCACTTTCATTCTTTTATGCATTCTCACTTTTGAAGAGGAGTTTTATCCCATGAGGTTTTCTCCTTTTCTCCACATGAGATTTTTTTGTACATGGGTACCTAACATGGCCTAGTAGTCAAGACCCGTCCATCATTGTATCTTTGATTTAGTCAACTACTCCCTAAGTTACACTTAACGAGGGTGTTGGTATGAACAGGGTTATTACCTATCCGGTTTACCCTTGTGTGAATAATTCACATTATTTAACTATTTATTAGTTAAATAATATTCACACATCACACATAATTCACATGTTAAGTTGCATTAGTGAGTCTACTAGATGTTGAACTAGTTGTGTCTAGTTGTTGATAGTTATTGATAGTTGGCATCTTATCCTATAGTTGTCACATGTCATAGGATTAAGACAGTTGTCACATGACTACAACATCCTACATTTCATCCTTGTCTTTATAAGCAAGGCATATCATGTACATTATAACAATCTTTTGCATTCGTTGATAGAATATAATTATTGTCTCATTTGATCTCTCTTGTGCTTTCATGAAGTCCTAGATCTTAGGTGGCACCAATCATATCCAACTCTAACAAGCTATATCCAAGAGGGATATTGCTAGAGGCATAAACTGGAACATAAATAAACATTCATAGCCATACCCAATGTACTCTTGACCGCCATAGTTGTCCCTAGGTCAAGGCGATTGGCTACATAAACCTCTAATTAAGTTGATTACTACACCTTACACATGCACCCAAAGATTACAACATTACATTCCTTAAGATGAATCCACTTAACAAAGCATACACAAAATACAAGGTGCAAGCAAGCATGAATATGATTCACAACTAATTAAATCAGTTTTATGATGCTTGAGATTTGTCCCTAGTTATAACATAGAATTATGAACAACATGTGAAACCCTAAACTAATTCTACTCCTACTCCTACAACTACCTAGAACAGAGGATTAACTGAAAGAAAGTGTTGGCCCTTCACCAATCTGGACCGATGCCTAATCTAATGGGCAACAAAGTCATGAACAACAAAGAGGAAGAAGATACATGGATGATGAGCATCAATAGAAATAGATGTGCATTTGCATACATATCAAAGATTACATTTCATATAGTGGACATACTTAATAATCTAGAACAAAACTACAATGATCCATTTGGAACGAAGGAATGACCAATATAAAAGCTTTATATTGCATTAGATGTTGTCATACATACATCAAACCTCAGTTACAATCACACCAACAAATGTGGTGAAGGAAAAATACATAGTTGTGACTATACATTCCCCTAAATCACTACAAACGGCCATGGAGACATACCACTGCATGTATTACAATCCCTTCCTACATTGTACCAGATGTATTCCCACATTTGCAACTCAGACTGGCTTTGCTTGATGCCCTAAAATTACCTAAGGCACTTGTAGACCCAAATTGGCTCAAAGACCAACCTTTTTTACATCTTCATTTCCTGTACATATATAGCATTACATTTTCACTTGTTGTTGGTAACACAATGTTGAGTAGGAAAACAAATTAGGGCATTTAGATGCTATGATAAATCTCACCTACCCTCCATCTTACTTCATACTTGCTGCATTAAACTCCACCTACCTCCAAACCGGTCGATCTGAGCATTAATGGTGTTTCTGGGAGGTAGCAGGCATTTAAAATGATGAACCCATGAAAAATGTGTTTAAAACACTTTAAAAACTTTAATTATGTGTTTGTCAGAACTTACAAGCTCATCAAGAACTTTATCGATGAGTTCTTGGAAACCAAGAACTCCTCAAAATTTTGTTTCTCCTTCCTTTCTCTCATTTGTTGATGAGTTCCTAATCACTACACTGAAACCTCTTTGTTTATCTATTTTCTCTTTCTTGTGCTTTAGAAACTTTTCACCTTTCTCTTGTTGGAGTTGGACCAGGAACTAGGAACAGTTCCTATCCCACCTTGTTGGTGATTTCCATACTACCAGGAACTCATCGAAATCCCCATCTTCTTCTTTGTTCCTAGTTGTCAGAAACTTCCCTACAACCAGGAACTCTCCAATTTTTTCTTTAGTTCACTTCTTCATTTTTTCTAACACTTGCTATGTTGGGGTCGGGTGTAGACTAGGAACTAGGAACAATTTTAGGGTTCTCCTTGGTTCCAAGAACAAAGGAAAACTTTGAAATTGTTCCTGGTAGGCTAAAAAGGGCCGACAAAGGCAAACTTAGACATTTTTTGGAATTTTTTCAAAACTTTCAAAGGCATCAAAACAAGGTAAAACAAAAGGACTCAACTTTGAGGATTTTTGATGGATTTTGGGCATCAATATTGTAGGTCTAGGTGCCAAAAAATATGGGCACCAACAAGCACATTTTAATTATTTTTTTAGCACATATATAGATTTTATTGATCCATTTACTATAGTCAAAAGATTGAAGCCAAGAATCCCCCCAAAAGATGGGAAGATGGTTGCTTGAAGACCATCTAGCCTCAATGCTCTATCCCCCTTTGAGTAAAACATAGAGCAACAAATCTCATCAAGAGTATAGGGTGTAAGAAGCTTTTTTATTTAATCCTCCCCCAATTAATTTATAGATGTAAGATAGCAAATGGTCCCAGGAATTATCAACTTGACTAGGATCTATGAAAAATTCCTTTAAAAATTAGATAGGCTCAAAAGTAATCAAAACTAGAGAAACTAATTGATTACCTACCAGATCATTTATGAAGGAAATATGGTTCAAATTTTGCCTTGTCACTTATTGAATGGAAATATTTTTTATTTCTATCTCCTTCCTAGATCCATTTGTCTCTTGATTTTTGGCATTAGAAGATTTATGCATTAACCAATTTGATAGGATGTCGTAAGGTCCTAACACTTTAGTTAAAAATATGTCAATTATGTCGACCGGGTAGCGTCCAAGGCTGTATATAATAGGGGATATTTTTGGACATCTCACTTAGTAATGGATTTTTGGAATTTTTGAAAGCTTGAAACGAAATTTAAACTAGTAAGCATGAAATCTTTAAGCTAGAAAGCATTTGAATTCCTACTCTAGAAAGCATTTAAACTATCTAAGAATCAACACTTGCAGTTTAACTATGAATTCAAAACAAACACAACTAACTACTAACTAAAAGTACATTTAACATCTTGTAATCAATAGATAACAATAGTTTTATGAAGGGAGTGGATGCTCCAGAAATTTCAAGTAAACAGAATTCAAAGGTCGTTAACTTAAAACCATGACCTGCAGGAACACATAACAGAGCTAAGCACAAAGTGACATTGATCTAAACATAACATACACAAAATAGAAATGACAACATCAACAATAAAAATACTTATCTATTCTATAATCCCTCGAGTGGCCAACTCTTGGGAGATCCTACTATTGATTCAAATCACATGCAGTACTTTAACAACTCCAAAGTAAATCCCATTCACAATAATTTCATTACTCAGAATAGATTACTCAAAATAAGACTGGCGGTATTCATTCATGTCATAAAAGTATCATAGAACAATATAGAGAACATAGCTGAATAGTATTCAGAATATATCATAACAACATGATCCTTATTTTGAGCAACTACATATATATACTACACTACTACAAAATCCTAAATTTTAGATGGTGAGTAAATGCCATTGGAGAAGTCTTTAAAAGAAAAATAAAATTACAAACTAATTGGATGTCTTTGAAATAAAACACATTAAAGTCTCTGAGTGGAGCCGTAAAGTCTTAAGTATGCCCAATAGAAAATAATAGAATTTCTTAACAAAGTCTATGATGTATGCCTAAAATTTCTAGTGCCCTAAAATTCTGTCGCTCTGACTCCAACCACTTTGAAGTCCACTCCTTTTGTTAGGCAGTACATAGAACCTTGCATAATTACACAAGATCTATAGCAATTAAGTCAACATTAGTGGCTAATTCCAATCAATTTGAAAATAAAGATTTATACATCATTTTATCAAAAAATAGATAAATATTGCTTCTAAAAGTAAACAAATTGGCATGGCCAAGGTGATTGGTCAAGGAAAAAGGGTTATATGGCTTGTTATAAAAATGAGGTTGTTTATACCTCATCACCCTCCCCTTCTTAAGCCTGAGCAGGTCCTCCTACTCTCTGATGAGCCCTATGTCTTTCTGCATCCCTCTTTCTATTAAGTTCATCATATTTGGAGCTAAAATCATACATGTCTTCTGCCTCTTCATCCACATGATTAGGGTACTTAAGAAAACCTTTGTTCAATCGAATCCTCATCTACCATGCATGTAATTCCCTAGGATCTTGTTCTGTAGTGACCAAAACTACAGGGGGTGGCTAAAGGAGTAATGGAGGTTTGTATCGCATCCCTATCCACTTGGTCTTGAGCTGCTGTAATATTTATGTTAATGCTTCTACTCTTTTCTAAGACCATCTAATATTGGTTGGAGAAATCATCTCCCTTTGTTTGAGATACATAGGTAGGGGAGTATATCGCTTCTCACAGGCACTCCATGCCCTATCTATTAATTATGGCCCATTAACTTTGAAATCTTCAAAACAAATTCCCATACTTTAATTATACTTGTCCTTCATAGATTCATAACTTTTAATCCTTCAAAATTGAGCTTTGAAGGCAAAGGGCTTTTGGTTAGGGTATCTCATCTGGAGCCCCATAGTTCTCTCTACCTGCAGATACTCTCTGGTCCTATCCTGCCAATGGATTTGATTTTGCATATTAGACATGAAGGCTCTGAGTTGTACCTCTCCAACAAAAAGGCTAATGAAGAAATGACTGTATTTTTCCAAAAACATATTATGTATGAAAAATTCACACAGCAGATTTTGCTGAATAGGTGGTGCTTCTCTGAATGCTTCTATGTATTGTTTATCATCTAGATCATGGGGTAAATTGTAGGAAATTCTCAAAAGTTTCCATCTCAATAACTATTCATTGAGGAACATGGAATATAATCTAGATGGCTTTCTATAGGATAATAACAACTCAACAATCTGGCATGCATCAATTTTAGCTTGGTAGAGTATGTAATAGGATTCTTTCAATAATACCATTTTCTTCTTAAGTTTGGCATTTTCTGCCGCTGCTTGTCTGAGGAAGTAGCACCTTTCCATCCATTTGGCCAACATGGGAGGAATGTGAACTTGAAACCACTCCATTTTGGTTGGTTCAGTTTGTATTTCTTTGGATTCCATAGTTGGCTTAATACTAACATCCTACAATTCTTGTTCTAGCTCTACATTTTTACTAAGAGCTGAATTAAGTTCTAATTTCTATTTCTCCTATTCCTCTACAAATGATTTAAGGAATTACTCTAGATTGACAGTCAAATTTTTAATTTGTTCGTCCTTTTTTGATAAATTAACCAAATGTTCCTTATCTTTTTCCTCAATCTGTTTCATTTCTAACTACAATTCCTCAATGACTTTACCCTTTTGTTCCAATTGAGTTCCTAGGGTTTTGATTTCCTGATCTTTCTGCTGCAAAAGTTTTGTCTGTATATCCATTTCTTATTGTTGTTTGGCTATCTGCTACTCATTTTGTTGGAGTTTTTTTTTTCAACTATGCTATTTCTTCCCTTAATCCTTCTAATTTCACTTTTAAGATATCAAATTTTTCACTTTCTGTATCACTGGCAAGAGGGGGAACAAAGATTTCTATATCATTGGCAAGAGGGGGAACAAAAGCTTCTGAATCATTAGCAAGAGAGGTAACAAAAGTGTCTAAATCATTAACAAGAGAGGAAACAAAAGTGTTTGAATCATTAACAAGAGGGGGAACTATGTCAATTTTGTGTTCTTTTGATGGTTATTGAGTGGGAGAAAATGTTTCCATAGGCTCATTCTCTTGAGACTCTTCTTCTTCAACAAGTATGTAATTTGGGACTTGTTCTCTTATTTCTTCTTGATCCTTTTCAGGTGGATCATTCTCTCTCTCAGATATAGGGATATCATTACTTCCCAAGGTTTGGCATTCACTTGACTGGACTGGGTTCTCACTTGGCTACCTATGTTGTCTTTTCTTCTTAGGTACATGCGATTGATCACAAGCTGCAACACAACTGAAATCAGAAGCCAATCTTTTACTTCTTCTCAAAGGGGGAGGTTTCTGCAATTTCATTTTAGGCCTCTTTTCCTTTTTATTGGGTTGACTAGTTTCATTCTCAGAGTCCACTAAATCCACATTTTCCTTCTTTTCAGGGGTTTCTGGCACACTATATGGCTTGGGTGTTCTTCAAGGTTTGGAGGGTTTGACAAAATTTTTGGTGCTTCACTAGCAGAAGCTGCTGTGGTATTTTGCAGCATAGGGGAAGGTTCTCTTAGGTTTTGTGCCGCCAATCAGAATGACTCACCTTCCTCAAAATGGCTAGAGGGTGCAGGGTTTTCAAATTTCTTGAGAATTTCTGTCATTTCTTGTATGTTTTTCTTTTCTTAAGGATCTAGTGTTTGCAAATTAAAGAAATAAGGCCGTGGTGTTTCAATGGCCCTGACCTAATTTTAAACCTCTCTATCATATGGACAAGGGAATCACTGAGGAAAGCGGGAAGGTTAACCCTTAATTCAGGGTTTTCAACGTCATGGCACAGGTGAATGAGCAGACAGAAGGGAGGACCAACTATAGTAGCACATTGTCCTTCACATGTGAAATACTTGATTATCCATGCTATTTCCATTCTCCACGGCTCTACAATAGACATTCTTCAAAACCCCTTATTTTGTCCTCGAGTATTCACAACTAGTAATGGTTAAGGCTCCCATTCCCTTATGAAAAGTTCTATCAATTTTTGGTAACAAATATTCATAGTTTCTGATCAATTTAGACCTTCATTTTTAATACCAGACAACCTAGAAATAATTTGGGGACTCACCTTAAATTTCTTTCCACGTACAATCATCTGTCCATCTGAGAAGTTCTTGATGAACTCTTGAACCAGCTGTGAACTATGCCCCTCAAACTTTTTCATGAATTCTAGCCATCCCACCCTTTGAAATAGTTATGGAATATTATTGAGTGTTAATAACTTATCTACAGAAGTAGGTTCTAATTTGCGCTTTTCTCCCCCCATTCTATCTTTTGCTGGCAACATTGCTAAGTGTCTACTAAATTCTATGGCACACCAAGGTGAAAATTGTTTTAGACAAACTGATATGTAGATTAACAAAACACATTTTTTATGGCCACTTGTAGTCTGATAGTGTTGATAGGACACAAATTAATTCACGACATTCATCTGCTCTATTTCTAATCATTACCTTGCATGGGATGGAATGGGTGAGCTACCACCTCTTCCAGTGAAGGTACAGTTTGCACAATTTACTAAATTTGAAAAAGATGGGGGAATGTGCCAATTTATTTAATTTTATTCACAATAATTTACCTACTTACGACAAAAGATGTATGTACCTTACATTCTGTCATTGATTTGAAAGTCGCCTCATGTATGCTGACATAATGGCATCATAGATGGCGATGTTATTAGATTCAGATGGGATGGTAAAGGTTGGTAATGGATTTATTATTATTGAAGATGGGGTGGCTAAAAAGTGTTCTAATTATTATGATGATAGGTTGTCACAATAATTTTATTTATTATGGTAAGGAATGACAATTAGGGCGTGAATTTCTGAGGTGGTGGATGTATGGAAAAATTTAGTGATGACAATGGGTATATTGTTGAGGATGTCAGAGCATTTACGAAGAAGGGAAAATCACAAAATTCTGAAGCATCACTAAAAGATGCAATAAGAGTACAGGAACAATTCTGGAGCATCACTAAAAGATGTATTCAGACTGAAGGAATGAAGTTCTGGAGCATTGCTGAAAGATGCAGTTGGAATGAAAGAACAAAATTCTGGAGCATCGATGAAAGATGCATCCAGAATGGAAGAACAGGGTTCCAAAGCATCACTGAAAGATGCACTAGAATACAGGAACAACAAAGAAACAAGTTCCGGAGCATCATTGAAGGAGGCAGCTAGAATAAAGAATGATGTTTTGGAGCATAACTGAAAGATGTAGGTGGAATGCAAGAATAAAGTTCCAGAGCATAACTGAAAGATGCACCAGAATGCAGGAACAACAAAGGAACAAGTTTCAGAGCATCACTGAAAGATGCAGCTAGAATGAAAAATGAAGTTCCTGAGCATCACTAAAAGATGCAACTAGAATGTAGGAACAAAGTTCCAGAGCATCGCTGAAAGATGCATCAGAATGCATGAGCAACAAAGGAACAAGTTCTGGAGCATCACTGAAAGATGCGGCTGGAATGAAGAATGAAGTTTTAGATCATTGCTGAAAGATGCAACCGGAATGTAGGAACAAAGTTCTGGAGCATCGCTAAAAGATGCACCGGAATGCAGGAACAACAAAGGAATAAAGTTTCGAAGCATCGCTGAAAGATGCAGCCGAAATGCATGAACAACAAAGGAACAAAATTTTGGAGCATCATTGAAAGATGCAACTGAAATGCAGGAACAAGGTTCCAGAGCATCGCTGAAGGATGCACCGGAATGAAGAATGAAGTTCTAGAGCATTGTTGAAAGATGTGCCAGAATGTGGTTCTTGGACAAAGATGAAGTCCTGCAAAATAATAATGAATTTTAGACAAGTACAAAGATGAAGACACAATAAGAATGCTCCAAATTAAGTCATGAGTACATACTTTCATCATCATTTTTTTTACTTATTTAGCTAAAAATTATACTGGCTCTGCTATAGTAGAGTTAATACATTGGGTTTCTCCTTGCATGTCTACCATTCGCGTAAATTCTTATTTGTTAACCGGTTTGTGGTAGATTCGTAATCGATGACCGTTGACTAAGAGAGTTTGAGTGTCACCATCTACGGGTTTAAGTTGCACTGCTCCATTTGGAAATACTTCATAAATCTCATATGGACCTAGCCAATGAGTTCTAAGTTTACCTTTATGAGCTTTGTATCTGGAATCAAATAACAATGCCCAATCCCATTATGGAACTCTCTTTCTTTTATATGTTTATCATGCCAGGCCTTTTGTTGTTGTTGAACTAACTCAGTTTGGTGAATAGCTTCCAGTCGAAGTTCATCTAATTCACTAAGTTGCAGGACTCTTTCATCCTGGGCTCGATCAAGGTCAAGGCATACCTCCATTGTTGTTCTAAGCATTTAAAGTTCAAATTCAATGGGTAAGAGAGGTTTCTTCCCAAAGACTAGTACTCATAAGGAGTAAGACCGGTAGTTGATTTCTAGGTTGTATTATAGCCCCAAATGGCTTCACGTAATTTTCTAGCCCAGTCTCTTCTTCCTGATGAAACTATGTTTGTCAAAATGTTTTCAAGCTCCCCGTTAGTGACTTCTACTTGACCATTTTCTTGTGGGTGATAAGGTGACAACTTTTTATGGCTTACCTGGAAATGATCAGTAAAGGCTAGCAAAACTTTGGATATAAACTAGGGTCCTTGATCTGTGACAATTGATCTAGGGGCTCCAAATCTGAGAAAAATCTTATTATACAGTCCAAGTCAGCAACTTGTTCTTCCCTAGCAACTCTCAGGGCTTGGACTTCCACCCACTTAATTAGATAGTCGGTACAAACCAAAATGTATTCTTTACCCTATGAAGGAGGATCTATGGGACCGATGAAATACAATCCCCACTTTTCAAATGGTTCAAAAACAACCTACAGTTGTAGAGGCATCTCATTGGATGTCGTGGGTCTTCTTCCCTGTTGGCATTCATCACAGCACGACGAGCATAGTTTTTTACGTCTCTATACATAGGGGGCCAGTAATATCTTTCACCTAAGATTTTATGGGATGCCCTCTTGGCAAAGTAATGACCTCCAGAGGGATCATCATGGCAAGCTCTAAGGATGTTATATGTTTCATCTGATCTGACACAGCGTCATAAAACTAGATGAGGGCCACATAGAAATAGCATCCCATTAATCCATTTGAATTGAGTACTTTCTCAAATGAGGCGTTTCTTTTGTTTTGACATAAAGTTTGGTGGTAACTCAGAACTAGCAAGATAGTTGGCGATGTCTGCAAAATAGGGGGTTTTAATGGAGATGGCAAATAAATTTTCATCTAGGAATTCATCTTGTATAGGAGCACAATCTCCATTGTCTTGTTTGATCCAGGATAAGAAATTTGTGACTACATTGAACTTCTTGGGTTTATCAATGATGGTCACATTGAATTCTTGGAGAAGCAATAACCATCTGATTATTCTTCCATTTACTGTAGGTTTGTTCATTAGGTATTTGATAGCTGAATGGTCTGTGAACATAGTGGCTTTGTACCCTATGATGTAATGTCAAAATTTATTGATTGCATGAACCACAGCTAAGAATTCTTTCCCCATAGTGGTATAGTTCCATTCGATGGGAGTCAAATTCTTACTAATGAAATAGATGGCATATTTTCCTCCATTCTCATCTTCCTGACCTAAATTGCCCCAATAGCATCATTGGTTCAGCATCTGTGTAAATATGGAAGGGAAGGTTCCAGTTAGGTCCACGTAGGACAGGAGCAAAAATGAGTTTCTCCTTAATGATCTCAAATGATGTTTGACATTCTGTTGTCCAGAAAAAATCTATATCCTTAAATGGAGAAGGGAGAACATGGGGGCTGTAATCTTGCTAAAGTTTTCTATGAATCTCTGGTAGTACCCAACATGTCCTAAGAAACTTCTGACATCAGTTTGGTTCTTTAGAGTCTCTAGTTGTTGTATCACTTCAATTTTCTTAAGATCCACTTTTATTCCTTTAGTTGAGATGTGGTGTCCCACAATTCTCCCTTGCTCTACCATTATTAAACATTTTTTCGTGGCTTAGGGATAGCTGATGGTCGTCACATTGCTTCAACACCTTGTCCAAATTTTAAGAGCTTCATCAAAAGTGGAACCATACACTGTGAATTCATCCATATAGACTTCCACAGTCATTTACTAGCTCAACAAATATGGCTAGAACAACTCTCTGAAATGTTAGAGGAGCGTTGCATAGCCTGAAGGGAAGAACTCGATATGCAAATTTTCCCCATGGATAGGTAAAAGTTGTTTTGTCCTAGTCCTCTGCTGCTACCTGTATTTGGTTATATCCACTGAATCTGTCTAGGAATGAGAAATACTTCCTTCCATCTAAATTATCCAAGACCTGGTCTATGAAAGGTAAAGGGAAGTAATCTCTGTAGGTGGCTTTGTTGAGCTCTCTATAATCAATGCACACTCTCCACTTCCCATTTTTCTTTGGGACTACTACCAGAGGTGAAATCCATTTACTGTCAGAGATGGGATAGATGAATCCTACTTGCAGGAGTTTCTCAATCTTTGTTTTAACAATATCTTTAAGAGTAGGGTTGAGTCTTCATTGTGGTTGACGAATAGGTCTAACATCTTCAGTATAGATATGATGGGTACAAACACTTGGGTGTATTCCTCTCATGTCTGTATAATCACAAGCAAAAGCTTTGGATCTATTTACCAAAATATCAAACAATTTGAGTTCATCTAACTCTGTCAACCAGCTGTTGATATTTAAAGTTTTTCCTAGTAGTAACATGATAGTTTTGGTTCTGGGGTAGTTGGAGGTGATGGTATGAACTTCTCTCATTAAGGTGTTGAGAGGACAGCTATGCAATATAGTTCTATGGAGTCTAGAAATATCGTCGAAGAAGTGATCTATTTTCAGAATGATATTAGCTAGAGGACAAGGTAATGTTGTGAAGTTGGTGTAATCATGTTCGATATCATCAGTGTGGATCGAATATCCTAAAATCTCTTTTACTTCTAAATTTCTTCATCACCTGAGTCTACGGAAAGATCTTGCATGTTATTTTCTAATTCATCTTCCAACTCTTCATCGTGTTGTTTAATGACTACCATAGCAAGTGAGGCTAGATTCTCTTGTTTGTCGGAATCATCTGGTTCATCAATCCAAACTTGGTTATGTACAATAGCTTGAGCAGGGGGATACAAGAATAAGTGTTTTCTATTGCGACCATTTGAAATGGTCATTCCTCCTGCTCTACAGTCAATCTTAGCTGCAACTATAGCTAACCAAGGTCTGTCCAATATTATCAAGTAACTATCCTTGGGTGTGAGGGACTGAATTATTTCAAAATCCACTGGGTATTCTCAATCGTCAACCTTGACAAGAACATTTTCTAGGATGCCCTTGGGAATAACTATGGATTGATTTGCCATTTTCAATAAGGTAGTTGTGGGATGCAAATCAGTGAGTCCTAGTTTTTCCATAACATTCACCGTCATGACTTTAATGGTTGTTCCCAAGTCCATGAGTGCATTAGGTATTGCTACCTCGTTGATTGTCACTATTATGAGTGGACTGCCTGGGTCACCATATTTTGGGGTTGAGGGTTTTCTAGCCAGAAGGTCAGCTAGGTATCCATTGATGTGCACAGTATTAATCTGTTTTAGTTTCCTTCCTAGTGTTTTTATGCACAACTATTTAACTAGCTGGTTTAGTTCAGGAATTTCTTTGATCGCCTGTAACAAGGGAATCTCGATATGGAGTTTTTTAATTTCTTGTATTAATGTGGTTTTAGTAGGTAAGGTCATCGCCGGAGGGTTGTTCAAAGGAGTTGCTTTGAGGCGCTCGGGAAAAGGTACTAGAGGTCTCTTTTTCAAGGTGGAATCCTTCTTTGAAAGATCTGTTGAACGTTGGCCAACTTCTTCCAGAGCTAACTCAGAAGTTTTAGATGAGGATTGTTGAAGAAGCTTCCCTTGGTCACTCACTTGGTTCTTTTCTGAAGGTATGGAAGGTGTCTTTGTTCCTTCAACAGATTCTATATTTGGTTCATTAAGAATCTCAACTATGGTAGGTTGTTGGAGTGTTTTTCCTAACCTCAACTGTAGGTTTCCACAATAGATAGAATTGTAGTTTGTTAACCTACTCATTTGTTGATTGTTTTGGGGATCTAGCAAAAGGTTCTGTTGTGGATTAGGCATCCTCCTTGGCCCATGGTAGAACTGATTTGGAGTCTAATTCCATTAAGGCACAGGATTTTGAGGGTACCATTATTGTTGAGTCTGGTTTGGCAATTGTGGGTTTCCCTAGGACTGGTTTGCCCATTCAGGTGGTCCCCAAGGGTAAGGTCCCCAATTAGGTGGTGCTTGAGGCCAAGGTGCCACCCATTGATTATTATTCCAATTATTAGGAGGTTGTTAGGAGGAATTTGAATTCTGGTTGTAAGAAATTCCCTCTAGGTCTTTGATTCACAAATTTGATCTCCTCCTCAGTGTGAGATGACCTTTTCTTAGAATTTTTTATTGCATTCAGGATCTCACATTGATCAGTGGCATGACTCTTTTCACAAATTTGGCAATTGTAAGCTTTATCCAAAGGACACTCTCTTAACAGATGTTTGTTTCGACACTTAGGGAAGTAGATGGATAAGGTTTCAGGATTATGTGTTTTGTCCTGTATTCCATCTAGAGTGGTGTTTAGTTGAACAAGAATGTTAGTTTTCAAATTTGCTATTTCCTCCCATAGTTTACATATTTCATTTGAGTCTCTCAAAAGACTAGATTTACAGATACCTCCTGGAGTATGGGAGAAATTCCAACATAACTCAATGATATCACTGAGTTCAATTTGGGACGCATCTCCCTTTCCCATTAAATCTAGACTTCTCCTAGCATCCTCATCAAGTCCTTTGAAAAATATGGTCTTTAGAATTTCTGGGCTTATGGCTTCTTCACCACATCATTTGGTTAAAAAGATGAACCTATCAAGGTAATCTTCCAAGCTCTCATCTTCTTTTTGCCTTAGTTTGAACAATTCCTCTTTCCTATCACTAATTCTAATATTTGTCTAAAAAGAGAGTTTCCATGTCATCCCACATAGTTATCGACCCTGAAACTAATCCCATGAACCAACGCATTGCAGCATCTCTCAGAGTGGAGGGAAAGAGTTTAAGTTTTTGGTTATCATTTTTGTAGTCATATGTTTGACATAGGACTTTGAACTCAAAGAGGAACTGGTTAGGATCTTCAAAGGATAATCCTTTGAAAGTCAGTAAAATAGATGGTGAAATGTTTTCCATGGGTGCATCATCATCTTCATTGAGAGAAATAGGATAGGTAAATGTCTGTGCTACTCTTTTTGGGTTATCACCATCTCCTTGGTTTGCTCTCCCATTGAAAGGGTCATTATTGTGATTGTCAACCATTATGTTAAAAGGAATGTTCTCCTCCTCAAAGATTGGGTTTGTTGGCTGAATGATCTCCTCTTCAAAGGTCTGGTCTGATGGTTAAACTTTTGGGGTATTTTGGGAGGTCTCAGATTAATCCTGCTTGATCAATTCATAACTAAGTTCTTCAGCTGAGACGTCTACTAGTTGGAACTACTATTAGGGGGGTTCTTGGTATGAATCTTCCATGCGGACCTCATTTCCTAACCATGCAGAAAAAGAAGTCTGACAAGTGTTTTTTTTCTAAAAGAGGTATCCAAGCAGTCTCCTATTAACACTAGAAAAGAATCATTCCCCAACAATGGTGCCAAAAAGTGGCAGGTTGTCGTATGGTCCTGACACTTTAGTTAAAAATATGTCAATTATGTCAACTGGGTAGTGTCCAAGGCTGTATGCAATAGGGGATATTTTTGGACATCTCACTTAGTAACATATTTTCTAAATTTTTGAAAAGCTTGAAACAAAATTTAAACTAGAAAGCATGAAATCTTTAAGCTAGAATGCATTTGAATTCCTACTCTAGAAAGCATATAAACTATCTAAGAATCAACACTTGTAGTTTAACTATGAATTCAAAACAAATGCAACTAACTACTAACTGAAAGTACATAATTTAACATCTTGTAATCAATAGATAACAATAGTTTTATGAAGGGAGTGGATGCTCTAGAAATTTCAAGTAAATAGAATTCAAAGATCATTAATTTAAAACCACGACCTGTAGGAACACATAATAGAGCTAAGCACAAAGTGACATCGATCTAAACATAACATACACAAAATAGAAATGACAACATCAACAATAAAAAATATTTATCTATTCTATAATCCCTCAAGTGGCCAGCTCTTGGGAGATCCTACTATTGATTCAAATCACATGCAATACTTTAATAGCTCCAAAGTAAATCCCATTCATAATACTTCCATTACTCATAACAGATTACTCAGAATAAGACTGGCGGTATTCATTCATGTCATAAAAGTATCATAGAACAGTACAAAGAACATAGCTGAATAGTATTCAGAATATATCATAACAACATGATCCTTGTTTTGAGCAACTACATATATATACTACACTGCTACAAAATCTTAAATTTTAGATGGCAGATAAATGCCATTGAAGAAGTCTTTAAAAGAAAAATAGAATTACAAACTAACTGGATGTATTTGAAATAAAATACATTAAAGGCTTTGAGTGGAGCCGTAAAGTCTTAAGTATGCCCAACAGAAAATAACATAATTGATTAACAAAGTCTACAATGTATGCCTAAATTTTTGGCGCCCTAAAATTTTGGCACTCTGACTCTAAACGCTTTGAAGTCCACTCCTTCCATTAGGCAATACATGGAACCCTGCATAATTACACAAGCTCTACAACAATAAAGTCAACATTAGTGGCTAATTCCAATCAATTTGAAAATAAAGATTAATACATCATCTTATCAAAAAATAGATAAATATTGCTTCTAAAAGTAAACAAATTGGCATGGCTAAGGTGATTGATCAAGGCAAAAGGGTTATATCGCTTGTTATAAAAATGAGGTTGTTTATACCTCATCACAATTCATGCTCTTATAAGGCCAATAACTCGGCTTCTTCTACTATAAAATGTTTGTGATTCCTTACATTTGAATTTCAAGGCACATTTGTGCAATTTGAGTCTCAATAGCCATTTATTACTCAAAAATGTTCCCTAAGATTGTTTCATTCCACAAAAATAGACATTTTTCACATATTTATTTTTTTCAGAAAAAAAAAAAAGAAAAAAAAGAAAGAAACATTGTTGAACCTAACACCCAAGGAGATTCTTTCCGCCAATGGGCCATTTTTCTATGGATGTCCTTATGTTACAGCCACATTAGTTCAAACTTAAATGGGCTTCTCATTGGAGGAGTTGCCACCTAATATATTTCTCCTATCCACCAATAATTCCAATTGGTTTGAAATCTCCATCTAAAGCCTCTTCTTTCATATTGGGTCCATTGGTCCATATACATTAATGAAAAGCCTAGAGATATTTTCTTTATGTGATTGAAAGGCCCAACATAACTAATTATGGAACTTACCATAAAGAGACATACAAATTGAAGATGGATTCCATAGAATAGAAAGATAAATAGAGGCTCTTTCAACATAAACTACTATATCATTCCATTGTTTCCATGAGGAAGAGATAAGAGAGAGCATATATATCTCTATAAGTTTTTTTCCTAGATGAGGATCACATCTAGATTTTTTGAGATTAGACATGATTTTTCACCAACCTCCTTTTATTAGGGGCATCTAAAACCCTAGCATTCCATGATAAGACTAACATTTAGCCAATGGAGGGCCTTCCCCCTCTATCATTTAAAAGTGTTACCCAAAAGAAAGTTTTCTAGGTATTTTAAGAGCGCACGGGCCTATTTCCTCTAGTGTGGAATCCATTAGTTTAGTCAAACCTCTAACTTTTGGCCACACTTTGTAGAACAATTCTTTGTGTTTTTCATTTGAGTAGTCTTAACACTTTGAATCCCTTCCAACATATCCAATGCAACTTCCACATCTAGACAACCTAGAAAATGCACTTTTTCATATTCAAAATGAGATCAGATAGGGAGTAGCCAACCCTATCAAAGGATTTTGGTGAGGTTTGATCTTCTAGAAAAACTATTGAGTCCATAAGCAAAGGAGATGTTTAAATGCCCATAATTTCTAGAAACAAATTAGGCACTTCCACCAACATCTAAGGTGACATGTTTTGCTTACTATAAACCTCTATTTGAGCTAGTAAGCTAACCATTGAATCAACAATCTCTATTGAATGTCCTACGCCAAAACAACCACCCTACTCAAAGTTTAGTTTCAGCTCCAAATTCTAAAGAGAGGCCTTCTCTCCCTCAAGAGCATTCAAAGGTGAGTGAGATGATAGGGTTGGGAAATGCACCATATGAACATGCACCTAAGAAGCTTCCTCTTTTGGGGGAGCACCCTAAGTGAGTCCATGAAAGGAAACCAGTTGGGTGGAAAGGGGTTAGAAGAGAAAAACCAATCACGATAGTAGTGTTTAAAAAATCCTTACTAGCATCTAAGACCTTTTTTTCTTTCTAGATCTGGCAGATCTTGACAAGTTTACCAACCAAAGCTTAGGGAACTATTGCATGAGATCTGGTTCAACACTCCTTTATATCATGCCCAAGCTTATAACAAATAAAATACTTCAAGGGGATGCCTTCATATAGTGTATCTCCTATGAGAAAGACCCACCCACCTAGAAAAGGATAACCTTCTTAGGGAGAAGAAGCTATGGATTTCCAAGAATCTTGATCTGTGCGTACACCATGTGTGATTTATCCAAAGACCTAGAATCAACTTCCACCAACTTACCAAGGCTCTTATGGATAACTTCCAAACAATCCTTACACCAAAACTCTAAAGGGGGCCCATACAAGTAGACCCATCTATGAGCACCAAGGGAAATGAAGACGTGAAGAAACCCAGAGACCAAGGTTGAAAGGAAATGTCCCATTCATTTACCCACTAAGAGATTAGATTCAAAGCTTTTGTTTCTTTGATTTGGATGGGAATTGTACCACAAAATAGGCTTTAGTAGGAAGTAGAACTTAGGAATAGCATTCTAGAATTTCTTAGCCCAATCTCTGACAGAGTCCACTGACAACCGTCTTTCCTTACAAAACCCAACAACGACAATTCCACGAGATCAATGGATGCTAAACCATTGAAACCTTTTGAAGGAAACATCGAAGGGTCGAACACACTAGGTCGTTGATTTACAAGGTTGACCAATAGAGATTCCTAATTCCTCATATTCCCCAGAGGAATTCTATTGCACCTGTTATGATTGGTTACTTGCTGACAGACCTCAATAGAAATTTCCTGCTCAATCTTGGAATTAAAAAGGGGGTTTAAGGCCATTCCTCCAAGAACCAATGGTCTTATTACGAGGACCCCAGTCACGTGCTTTTCCTTTCAGACTCTGGAAAGACCTTTTAAACAGAAACCTAGCACTATATCCACCAAACGGGTGCAGCTAAAGCAGATCACCACCATGAAATCTCATCTCCGATGGTCACTCAACTCCACAAGATATGCAATAGCAATGGGGTTTATAATATGCACCATTTATCACTGTCAAATTCACACCAATAATCTTGCACACCTACACAGATACCCTGTGACTCATGCACATAAAACTTTCATGTGGACATGGACATACTCTAGTGCACTAACGTTCAGACCTCATATTTTTGTATCACCCTACTTAAACATCATCCAATTCGATGATCAAATTGTCAATAGCAAATTGCATCCGTATCTCTAATTGTATGCATACCACTGATCCTCATGTCACAATGTATCTAAGAGAGAATTCAGACATTACCTACTCTCGGGTGCTTGTAGAACTACAGAAGATAATGCCCTAGAAAACAATATTCCTTCTGAAACGTAGGTTGATGCACAAAAATGGGTGATCAATCCATTTAATACACATCCATAAATCTATTAGAGATCTATCCAAATCTGTCGACTGGGTAAAAGGAGATTACACGAACACACATATTGCACATAAACATAAATATGCTTCTGGCTCTATCTTTGGGCTTCAAGTGCACTGTGATAATATATTCGTGCACAACTTTGTACATCCCAAAATATTCCTGCACAGTGCAGTATTTTTTATTACTGCGTATATCATTTGCACATCATCAGCTACACATAAATTTCTTCCTTTTATCAGTCGGTTAATTTTGCAATTCTTGCACGTAATATTGTGATTGTGCACTCTCTATCTATATATCACTCTAGTGTCTTGTGCCATCTGCATCTTATAGGTGCCTCATATATCAAGATGGTTCTAAACCCTACCCACTATTCCTTGGCACATATGCATACAAATATGTGTAGACTTGTTTTACTATGCCATTCAATATCTGTAACAAACCTATGTCACACCTTACACCTATCCTGATGCTAACTAGGATCAGGGCATCAAATCTTTTACTGCAAATATTTTAATATACTTTCATATGTGAATTAAGAGTTTAAAATTTTGTTCATGGTTTTAAACATCAACCAAAATATGTGCATCAAAGCATGCATTATGGATCACGTGTCAACATGTGATTGACTGTTTTTTTAATGTAACTTGTGAAAATAGATACTTTGTGTCTATTTTTTAAATATAAAGATATGGCTACTAGTACTTAACATTACAAGTAATAGGTAAAAGTATTAAAAAACAAAAGACTCACACCATAGTGATCTTTGGAGTGTGCTCCTCATCTATTATATCCTTTCCCTTAGCTTAAATCATATTTATAGTATAAGATATTTATAGGTGGCATACTTAATATATACCTTCCCAAATTTTGCAATCCATAAATCACAATTCCTTCTCCAATATATGTTACAACTTGCTATTACTATAAAACATGAAAGCCTATAATATGTCATATGTATATTTGAAACTATAAATTTTTGGCACTTCCTATAAAATGACCAACACAAATCTAGTTTTTTTAACTTAAAGCACGAGAAATTGATATATATGTTTTGAATTTTAAAATTGTATAATTAATGAAATGTTAAAAAAAAAATTATAGTTTATGTTTTTAATTTAAAAAATATATATTTAAATAAAATATTTTTTTATAAAATTGACAATATAATTGAATTGTTAAAAAAGTTCAGAAAATGAGGTTGACGGGCCTTCGCTTTTAATATAATAATTTATTTATTTTTCCTTTGATTTTTTTTTCATTTAGCTAACTTGAATATTTTTTTTTTTAGAAATTTTTAAAGTCAAGTTTAGTAAAAATGTAACAACTCCACTTTATGTTTTAATTGTTTATCATAAACAAAAATAAAATATACCTTTTTGGAGATGATTCTCTCCTCTAGTGCACCATATTTTTCATAAATTTTTAAAATAAAATTTAATATACTTTTTTGAATTTCCAATCAACCTTATGTTTGATTATAACTACCTACTTGTAATGAATTAAAAATATATAGTAAAAATAATTAAAAAATTGTGTTCCAATCTCCAAGCCTACCAATGGGTTTTTTTTTTTTTGAAAATGTCCCCAACCTAAGAAAATCTAATTAAAATATAGGGTTTGAAAAAAAATGTAAAAGGAAGGGGGCTAATCTACCACATTTTATGCTAGCTAGACATATTTGGTCAAAATATTTTCAGTCAAATATGTTTCAATCAAAACACATGTCTCAGCTAAGAAGTAAGTTCAACTAAAACACTCACTTGAATATAGTTTGTACAATATGACTACTTTTTTAGGCCAAATACCATATTTTAACCAATATTTTAAGTTAAAAAAAACAATTTCAATAGTGTGTAATAGTTTTAACACATAGTAATAACACCCCAAGATGCAATAGAAGATTTTGGTAATTATGCATCTCAATTTCATTGTGGAGACATGTTTGCACGTATAAAAAAATTTCAGTTCCTTTTAATTTGTATAAAATATATTTTATGCAATTTTAATTAAATATATATTCTAACTATATGATCATTGATTTTGCTTCTTAGTTTCTCTCCCTCTTCTTAAGCCCCCTCTATAGTCCACTAAACACAACATTCAACAAGATTATCCTCTTGTATTCTAGGAAGTGATGTCCTAGAAGTATGTTTGAGGGCTATAGAGGTAAGAGTAATAAGGAAACTACATAAATTTTAACCTTCAGTTATTTTTTCTTGAAATTCTTCTTTCTCTTCTTCTTGTAGATCTATACCCTAGAGATTTCTCATATTGCCTTTTCCTTCTTTTGGGATCTATCATTATTGGCTAAGTTGGATTCCACGTAAAGAGTCTAGTGAAGTGAGGAGGGCTTATACTCTAAGTATTGGGCCTTAAACAAACCTAAGACCTTTTAGTGCCATGTCTCTTGGTGTCACTCTACTCTATTGGTTGGCTTGGCTTACAAATTAGAGATATAGGTATATCGAACGATGGGAGTGATAAGTTGGAGTAATAAGGGACTCTTCAAAGAGAGATAAGGATAAAATTTAATAGTTTTAAATAGTTTTTAAGGTTTCTATAATATATGGGTTTCTAAGGTTTTAGGTTTTTATAAGGTGACTTGGGTTTAGGATGTACATTATTTTTATGATTTAGGGTTTAGGGTTTCAAGTTTTGTAATTTTTTTTTTAAATCATGTTCATCCTAGCCTTTTATTATTAGAAGCATAATATGTGGAAAGAAAATTTTGATTCAAGTCATGGCTTCTCTCATTCTCATTTTATCCTTCATTTTTCATCATGTCCACCTCCACATTCATTTTCACCAATTCATTATTCATCACTCGTCATTCACCATTCATCACCCCCACCTCCTCATTCATCTTCATCAATCTATAATTCATTATTCAACATTCATCATTCAACATTCCCACCTTTACATTCATCATTCACCATTCATCATACCCACCTTTACATTCATCATTCACCATTCATCATGCCCACCTTTACATTCATCTTCATTGATTCATCATTCATCATTCAGTATTCATCATGCCCACCTCCACATTCATCTTCACCAATTCATCATTCATCATTCACCATGTTTATCATACCCACCTCTACATTCATCTTCACCAATTCATAATTCATTATTTGACATATATCACGCTCACCTCCACATTCATTTTCACCAAAATTTATAATTCATTATTCACCATTCATCATGCCCACCTCCATGTTCATCTTTGTCAATCCATAGTTTTCTCTCTTGAAAGATATAAACTAAAATACAAAAAGAAAAAAAAAGAGGAAAGAAAAATGACAATTTTCAATTTTAAAAAGGTAGAAGATTTTTTTAAATATACTGATGCCATCCTTTTATCCTTACAAGCATGAGATGGGGAGAGAAAAAATTAATTGAGATTTTGGCTTCTCTCATTTATTATTCATCATACCCACCTCTAGATTAATATTTACTAATTCACAACCATTATTCATCATTCACTATTCATCATGTCCACCTTCACATTCATATTGTCATGGTTATAAGTGCATAAACTTTATAATCCATGTGGTGGTATGAAAAGGATAATGTGTCATGGTGTTAATTAAAGTGCATTTAATGTTGTAGGAAAGTCAACAAGTGATTAGGATAAACCATAAAAAAGTAGGTAAAATTAATAACATGAAACATGAGTGACAAGAAATAGAACAGGGAAAGATGCAATGATTTAAGAAGCATCAAAGCAAGGTCTAGTAGTGAAAGATAACATTGTTGAGAAAGAATAATATAAGATATTACAAGAGGAATAATTGAATATGGGAAACAAGAGCGATTGTCCCTAGACATGTTCATATAAGTTTTTCAACATAGTAAGGTTGAGTAGGAAAGAATGACATAATAGGAAAAATTATCTTAAACAAAATATAGTAGGGGGTATCTATAAAGATAAAATAATCTATGATGCTAGAAAATGACTTTATCACAAGAAAAATAAATAAGGAGACACATAGCAAGAGCATATATTTAGGCTTTAGGTATCTAATATTTTCTTAGGTAAAGAGGGAACACAATAAGGTAAGGAAAGATGAGTGGCACGAAGTATGTAATAGGGAAAGATGTGATGATTAAAGAAGAATAAAAGTAAGGTCTATAGTGAAAGGTAACCTTGATTTAAAATGACATAAGATATAAAACAAGAGGGATTGTCCCAATGCATGTTCAGGTATAATTTTTTCATCATACTATAGGTGAGTAGGAAAGAATGACATAATAGGAAAATTTATCTCAAACAAAATATAGTAGGGGATGTGTAAAGAGAAAATAATTCATGATAGAAAATGACTTTAGCATAACAAGAATAAATAAGAAGTCACACAAGGAGGGCATATGATTAGGTAAGGAGGGAACATAAACTCTAAGGTTTTTAAGGGCTTAATGGGTAATGCATGTGAGAGTAATTTTTTAATTATTGTAATTGTATGAATTTGAATTATATGCGTGCAAGTATGTATACATGTGTAGGTGAATTTGCACAATTTTTAAAAGGGAATAAAAGGAATAGATCAAAGCTCCATGATAAAAAAAAAAAAAGCCCTACTAAAGAGAAAAATGCAAAAAGAAGAGAGAAGATGAGATTGGCTAAAGAATTCAAGGCTGTATCCTTTCATCTTGTCTTTCAAGAAGAAAAAGTTAAAACATTTTGAGGAACAAGTTCAAGAACATGTTGAAGTTCACAAGTTAAGAAACAAGTTGAATAAGATTGTTAGAGATGTCAAATGGGATTTGGTTGAAGAAGAGATTGATAATACAAATTTTCTTCCTAATATGGAAAATTTAATCGATATGGATGAGGATGTGGTTTTTAGTAAGATTCCACCTAAGGATATATTTCCTATAGTATAATAAAGTTTCTTTGTAAAACAATTTGGGATGACTTTTTTAAAGAAAAATTCCTAATTGGAAGAACACAATTATGTTCAAAATTATTTCTAGGTGAAAAGAAATGGCCCTAGTTTTGGAGTGTTATAGGTTGATAACAAGAAGAAAAAATAATATGTTAAACATACAATAGTTGAAAACTTACAAGAAGCATCAAATTATATTCAAACTAAAAGTCAAACTAAATATCCAAGTGGTGCACGTAGGACATTGATGATAACAATAACAAGTAAAAAATGTCACATAAGAGAACAATTCAAATATATATTATAAAGAGAAACTAATTATATGAAAGCATAAAAAGTAATTGGCTAAGTGTTTGTAGGGTTCCTCAGAAAGATAGAATTCTAGATGAGGTGTAAAAATAAATAATTGAATTTTGGACCAATCCCTCTCATGTTGTCTCTAATAGGATGGATACCATATTGGGAAGTCAAAGGTATCCAATGCCTTGATCTTAATTTGGAGTAGGAATCTTGTATATTTGTAAATATATTTATGAAATTATGTGCATCATGTACATTCAAGGATGTTTGGTATTTAACATTTTAAATTTAAAACATGTTTGTATATATTAATTGCTCCAATCTTTATAATTGTCAAAGCAGTGTTGGTATTAAAAGACTCCATCAAGTGATGACTACAAGACATAGCAAGCCACTTGCTATTCAAGTGAGGGAAAAACATGCTTTTGTGTTGCTTTATTTGAGAGTGATATAAATACTCCACAACATGAGAATATTATTTATGGATATGTTCCATAATGAGAAATGAAGCAAATGCTTTCAATGCCTATTTATGAAGGTAATGACACATGTCAATTATCCTCTTTCCCATCTGACTATAAACGGGTATCTAATCTAGTTCGTGCAGGTAAATTAAATGTATTGATTGTATTATTTATCTTAATGGGACACATGGTGAATTATATATATAATTCACCATGTGTATAGAAAATGTAGATTCGAAAGAAATATTTCAAATGCAACTTTAAAACCCTTTAATCTACATTAAATGTAACATCCGATAAAGCAAGAAACTGAATATGCAAATGAATAAACAAAACAGTGTTAGGCAAATTTCAATTCATGTTACACTACGAGAGTGGATTTTCTCAAAATAATAAATGTGGTTGCTCAAACTACCAACATAATGTTACTTCAAAGGTGATTGATTAAAATGGACTCTTGATAGGTCAATTTATAGACTTGAGAAAGCATGATCAGCGGTGGAGATCTGAGAATAGATGGATGGTCCAAATCAAGTTGGTTGGGTAGTTATGAGATGGAGGGAGGAGATTAATTAGGATTTTTAAAATATTTTTAGGATTTTTGAGAGATGGTTATGGAATGGGTGGATGAGAATAAGAGATATTTTTAATTTCTTTTATTCATTTTCAGGTAGTTATGAGAGGGATATAATTAATGAAATTAATTAAATCATGTGCAAAATGGATATTAGGACTTAGGAAAATGATTTAAGATTTAGGGAAAATGAATTAGGATTTAGGAAAAAATAGGGATTAGAATAATGATGGAATTAGGGCCTGAAAATGGGAAATCAGAACAATGAGAGGATAATTGATCAGGATTAGGAGATTTGATCAGGATTAGGATGGTTTAGGGATAATTTGGATAACTTAAGGCATCGGGACTTGGTTTTTGGGGTGATTGCATAAAGTAGGACCTCGTACATTTTTAGGTGTCTACATTTTACCCCCTCAAGAGGATACGTAGGTGTGAAGGACATGGGTAAGCTCTGTAAATGGATAGAAAAGAAGGATGAGGCTAGGGGATGGAACACAAATGATGGAGAAAAGGATTGTCATGCTAAGTTGATGTGAGCAACCTGATGTTTGATATAGCACTTGACATTATGCACCATGATATTAAAAGGTCATGGTGATGTGTCAAATGTATAAAGGATCAAAGTCACAAGAAAGTATATGCCTATGGCACCATGATATGAAATACCATGATGTTATTGTGGCAAGTATGTTGCAAGGACTGATGTAGATGCAAGGAAAAATGATAACACACACAAGCAAAGAAATCAAGCATGCGCAAGACAATGGCAAAGAAAAACACGATGTTACCTCTTGTCAAGTTGGAAATCAATCCGTGATTAATGATGATGATCGCATTGTTGATATGGGAACAAGATATTTTGAGAACAACGTGAGGATGATGTTGTTGATGTGGGAACAATATATCCCAAAAACAACATGAGGATTGGGAATGATATATCTGATGATGATTATTGATTGGATTAAGTTGATTAATAATTGCAAAAAGGCTAGGAACAAGACCGATAGATGCTTTAATATGAAAATGGATGCTTTGATTGGCAAGCTTTGTATGGATTAGGATTGCTTATAGTGGATTAACTGCATTTTGGGATCAAAATTATGATTATTGCATTGGGTTTCTTGGGATGAGTTTATTGGATTGTTTTTGGATGATGACACTAGAAATTGTGTTGGATGGGATTATCTCTATATGATAACTAGTGACAAGGGAACACCAAGTCTAGACACAAGTATGGGTAATTGAAGGGATTACTGATATTGGATGGAAAGGAAGAGGGATGGTAGATGGATTGAAGGGTGTAATATGTGACCTTCCAAGGACTATGTCACAAAGGAATAACATGCCCCTATTCTATAGATGTTGTTTAGGATGCTAGACTAAGGGATATAGTGGATTACATAGGCTATAAAAAGATGGTTAGAGGAATCATTGTAAAAGGATTTACTATGTCAAGTGTTTATCAGAGCATGTATCAAAATCATGCCTCGGTCTGTATCAAGATCAAAGTTGAGAAAGAGGGATGACAAAGGGGAAAAATAGCAAGGAGATATAGATATGGTATAGGATTATATGAGGGGTAGGATGAGATAGATGAGATAACTTATCCCCAAGTGAAGATTTCATTGACAATGGATTTACACATGACATCCATGAACAATTTTCATCATGGTACTTATCCAAGGTGACATAAAAATGCTTTTCACCATTGGACAAATGATTTCTCTTTACTATTTTTTTTTATTTTTACTTTTTTTATCTACCGATTGGATAATATTGATAATCTGATACTCAAAGGGTCTTCACATGTCCCTATCTGGATGGTCGATGTAGATGCACTTGTCATAACATGCCAATAATGACCTACCTGAAGTAACTGATATGTTAGGATTAAAGCACTCGTATACAATCCTTTGATTTTATTGTGACCCTCATTGATAACTAAGTTAGCCTTATCTGAATGTTGACATTTTGATAGGGAACCATCATAGCCCTTAAGGTGAAGTGTTGCTAGCACAACACGATGGATTTAGGAGTTAGATTTTTTGAATTTTAGATGTGATTTTAGATTTGTATGGGGGTGTTGGATGTGAAATTATGTGATTGTGATGTATTTGGTTTGGGTGGATAGGTTGGCGATGTATATTGATTTGGTGGATTTTTGAATCACCAAACTTGAGATGGTGGATTATGGAATGTGGATTTGGAATTATGAACTTGTTTGGATGTGGGACTAGGATGATGATTAGGACCAACATTCCTATGTAAATTGTAAGGTCGTGGGAACCTATTATATGCAAGGTGCTTCATTCAATTTTGATAGCTTGTTGTATTTGGATAATTTGCTTCATTTGATTTGCTTGGTCTATTTTGTTTTGGGACTCATATTATTTTTATATGATTTCCTTGATTTTGGACATCATATATGCTTTTGACGTTTTATTTGAAGCTTTTACTTTGTATGCTCTATGATTTTGTTGGTCCTGATTGAGGGGTGGAAGATGTGGAGAATAAAGTTTGCTAGTAGAGATGGTGGAAGTGGAAGGGTTGTTAGCAGCAAGCTTATTGAAGGGGCTATGAATGGTCCCTATCTCCATGCTCTCATTGGATGAGGTTGCCTCAATGATCATTGTAGCATCACTAACACCATTAGATTTCTTAGATAATTTATCATCGATGCTTTGACTATGACTGGCATAGATTGGGATAGGCTCTAAGATACCCTTCTTGTGAAGGCCCAATCCTTTTCTGTGATAATCCATGCTAAATTGCATATCTTGTTTGTGATAAGATATTTTTCATCTTTGAAACATGATGCTAACACTTGAGTATGTTGTTGAGAATAAACTAAATTTTCTATTGTCTCCTCTCTAAGTAAATTTGACTTGATAAAGATGGTAGATCCTATTTGATAGGATTCTTGTGTTGGTTCATTATGTACACTTATTGTACCTTGATCATTGTTTATGTTTGTCATTCCTTGATCATCTGAATGTTCGATGTGATCCATTATGACTTTCTAATCTTCATGCTTGAAGTGATTAAGATCTTGATGACCATTATGCTCATTAGGATCTTGTGTGATGTGATCCAAGTTATTTGTTTAATTATCTATGTTTTCCCGAGGACCAAGTGTCTCATCATAGGAAATGGATGTTGTATTTGGATAATGGATAGGACTAGTTGGGTATATGATAGGATTATTTTGGCTTTCTTGATCATGGACTTCATACAGTTCAATGAGGGTGTTGACACCTGTTTAGTTTTTTAGGGTTTTGAATTTATTCCCTTTAAAATTTTCCTAATTTTCCCTCAAAACCCTAAGGCTTGCGGTCATCTACCTACTTTATTTTATAATTTGTAGTTGATCGTTAATCCTAGGTTCCCAGTCATCTAAGTCACAACCTTAAGTCCTTCAAGTCGTGAATTGTTTGGCCCCTCTTGCCAAGTTTTACCCTTTTTAACCCATGAAAATCTTAAGTTTTATATCCTGAGTCTTTATAAGGGTCAGAAAATGCCGTATGGTTGTATTTTGTAGCGTCGTAGAGCTCTAAAGATGATGTCATGATCCTCCTACATGGCCGTGAAATGAGGACATTTGTCAAGGAAGTTGGGCTTACAGCCCCTTAATCAAGGATTCTAAATCAAGGAACCGCAAGTTGTTAGGTGTCACGGTGAGAAATGATCAATAGAAAGGCTACAATCCAGTGATAGCACAACCACGCAAGGGAGTCCTGCTAGAGGTAAAGACCCATAGCGACATCACGAAATGGCGACACATGGCCTTCTCATGAGAAAGGTATAAAGGTATGTGAAGGGGGAGGACACGTGGAAGGCTTAGCTTGCAACCACAAAGCCTAAAGAGAAATGGCTTATTTTCTCTTACCTGGCCCCAGAATTGTGCCATGTGTTGAGGATGCTTGGGCCTATGGCCGTAATATCTATGATTCTGAAATGATGAATAGGATGCTGCCACGTATTAAGAAAACAAATGAAGTAGTGGGACCGCAGCCTATGAAGATCTAACGGCAGCCCGCAATCATAGAAGAATCTTGTCAAAGGTAGAGATCCCTTGTGCGGTTGCAAGATGCAACTGTAGAGGAAAACTAATGTGTTGTAGACTTAACTAATTTAGGGGAAAACCTATCTGAACAGTCCACTCTATCACTATGCATTCCTACATTGAATTATTGACCAAGGAGTGTAAGCTTATGATGGTACTTGCAAAGTATATGCCTTCAGGGCTCATATGGTTCCTAAATCGTACTATCTTAACTTTAAACAAACAAATCTACCTTGTTGGAATTGATAGAATTACAAAACAGTGAAAACATCTATAAATCCTAGTTGCTACAGATACCTACAGCAAGGTCTGTAGATAACTATTACAACAAGGAAACTGTAGAATTAACTTAATGAATTGACAAGAATGGAATAACTAACTGTTGACCTCCAGAGGATTTGTAAACACACTTATATGCAAAAATGTTCATGAACTATATCTATTTGATCAAAACATAATACTAACTTGAATTCAAATTATGTTTTAATAGAAAACTAATAAACCAACATTAACCGAAATGAAAATAAACAGGGAGAGAATCAATACCTTGAGTGGCCAGCTCAAGAGACTGTCTTCCTTAACTGAAACCAAATCTAATCTAGATTCTACATATCTTTGTAACACATACCAAAGCTTAACTTATTCCATACACAAAATCAACTCATATCCAATTTTTCAACAATGAAATATTTTTTGTCATATCCAGATTGTATTCCATAAATGTAACATGCTTGAGTTTTTGCACATAGAAAAGGAAAGTATAACTGAATCGAACTGAACTCCTAACAACTTGACTCTGCTACCTTATATATCTCATCTTCCCCTTACTATACAAAATGGAGAGAGAGCCTTATTTATTACTTAATTGACTCTAATCATTCACCGCGCCTAGATACTAGGTCGTGGAGTTAAGATCACATTCTTATTCTAACTGACTATAAGAAGAAGAATTCAAATCAAATTAGAAGTCTAATGCATGAACAACATCCATAATCATATTTTAAACAAATCCACTCCTTAATTTATTATTATCCATGATGCTTCATAATTGTCTTCAGTTGTCTCTACATTCTTAGCATTGAAACTCATACTTCTATTAACTCCTTTGTCTGCATCTTGCTACAAATGCTTGATCTCATCGTGACACATCCAATTCTACACATAGAATTAGTTCCCAAAAGAATATACCACAAGCATTCTCCATGACTAACCATAAAAACATCTCATTTATACTTTTATACATATCTATATCTAATTCATGTATTATATAATATGATCATCACATTCCATATTAATATTATAAGTTCAGGTCTTAGAAGTATAAAGAAGGTCAACATATCATAGTGTAAACATGGATAAATGTCTTAAAGGATGCTATGAAAGAAGTCTTTAAAGTATTAAAAGTAGCTTAAAAGAGACTAATTATGCAGCCCATCATTTCCCCCCAACTAACCTTTTGGTTGCCCTCAAGCAAAATTACTCAAACAGATACCTAGGGAAATGAATTATAATGTAAAACTATTTGCCTCAAGTCCATAACTACCCTGACACTCTCGCCCTATTTCAGATAGAACCCATTGTAGCATGAAAGCCTTTGTAGTCTGATAGCTTCTACAGTCTTGCATTCCTCTCCCTTTTCTCTTGTCTAGTGTGGAACTGGATATAAGAGTAGAGGTGGATGGTAGGTAAGAGGTAACCATGCCACACCTTTATTCTCTAAAATTTGAATGTACCTGTGTAATCTCTCAGACATATTCATAAAGTTATGTAAGGAATGAGGTTCTTTCCGTTGAAGAGTAGGTGTCAAACTGATCCATCTGCTTTGCACATATATAACACAACCTTGTAACATGGATCCCATCATTCTCTATATCCTTTTGTGATCCCTTATTCTTAAGTCCATAGTGATTTTTCCTAGGCCCTTATGAGAGAGAAGTCTGTACCATTTTATGAGGACATCATCAAGGTTAAATGCCTCTTGTCTGATTGGTAGTGATACCTTCTTCACATATTATTCATACATATCCATCAATTCTCCTCTCAACTTTTCATTATTTAGGTATGATGCTACTGCTCTCAACTGTAGATCTCCAACATTTATTGAGGGATTCCATTCTGTATCTTCCTCCACCAGGTAGTTGTACAAACAAAACTCACATAGCTAATCTTGTTGTTCTAGACTGGCCTTTTGAAAATGACTGAAGAAATTGTGTCTAGACTGCAGAGCTGGTTGGTCATAAACAAATCTATTGAATTCAAAACTAAGAAATTTCTCCTTTAAAAATAATGCATAAACCCTTGAAGGTGGTCTGCATTCAATGATTTCCATGGCCCTATCAATTATGCCTGACATCTTTGCCTCTAATTTCTTAATTTCAAGATTTTGATTCTCAATTATTTCATTAAAAATTTTCCTTTCTTTATCCCAATTCTCTGTGTCTTGTTTTGACCTACTAGTGACTTTTAGCAACTCAAAACCCAATGAAACAGTAGTATGGCATGTTGGAGTTCTTACCTCAGGAAATGATGGAGGGGGTTCCTTCTCCTCATCTGAGATGATATTGCTAACAGCCAATTGTGCTAACAAATCCAATTTAGACCCTTGATTCTGTGTCTGAATCCTCTCCTCTAATTATTGTATCCTCTTTTTTTTTTTTTGTCTCCTTCTCTTCATACCTCTTTACCTGATCCTCCAGGGTTTTGAGTCTATTCAATGCCTCCTAAAGTTCTTTCTAGAGGTCTCTTTCTTCTAACAATTCATTTCTTTGCTCAAAAATGACATTACCACCATCATTGTTATCAGAAGCATTAAAAATTTCTTTAACATGGCTACCAGGGGTTGCCTTTCTCATCTTTTTGGCAATAAATGGGTCTTCTGAATCAAAGTCAGAAGAAGAAACATACCTTTTCTTCTTTGAAGAAACATTCACATCATCCTTATTTACAGAGATATCATCTTCAAATATATCAATAGGAACATTCTCAGGAGCATTTCCCCTTTCCTCAGAATCTTGTCCCTGCTCAACAATCTTTTCTTCAGCCACTTGTTTCCTCAATCTGCCTGATCTCCTCGGGGTAGTGGTTTCTTGTTCAACAGCCCTTTTCATCTACTTTTTACCTTTCCCCTTCTATTTCTCCTTTTCTTCCCCTGTATTGACATTTTTCTCTTTCTTTTTCCTTTTTGTCTTTTCTTTCCTGACATATTTTCCTTCCTTCTTCTTCTTTCCTTTCTTGCTTACAAGTTTTGGGGTCACATGTTCAGAAGGAGAGAACGAAGGTTCCCCTGTTTCTTCAGGTCTAAATTCAGGGACATTTTCCTCGTTTGGCTCTTCATGAATAGGTTCATCTTCAAGTTCAGTATTGTATGGGGGTTCCTCTTCCCCCTCATGAGCAGGTTCATCTTCGGGTTCAACATTGTATGGGGGTTCCTCTTCCTCCTCACGAGGTTGCTCCAACAAGGTGGAAATATCAACACAATCCTTAAAGGCCTCCCAATCAATTTGTGGGTATTGTATTTACAAACTCCTCTTAACCAGTAATGCAGTTAGACAATGATGAGACACCAAAGTATCTACTAGCTTCCTTTGGTATTCTGAAGCCATTCTCTTTAGGAAGTTATAGAGGTAGTTCAGAACATTCACCAATTTCTCATGACGAAGATGGTTCAGCAATTTAAAATGCATAGTGTACATCATATTATACCTCCCATCACAAGTGAAATACTTGATAATGTAGCTAGCACATTTACCCCAAAAAAATGGCAAAGATAGGCATTTTGTACCTTGAGTTGTTGAGTCTAAATGCTTGCCTTGCTCGCAGAATTCTTCTCTGGCAGTGGCTGCATCAGCTCGGGTTGGGTATTCTAACTTGGTACGTGGTAGTCCAGTCACTTGGGCTATAGCTACCTCAAAAGCATCAACCATTAACCCTTTCACTACTACTTCGTCACTTTGCAATGTAACTACAAATTCTGTGGCCATATCATTGTCATACTCTATCAATTTTAAGAAGTACTCAGGCCATCCTACTCTGGTGAAGAGTGATAAAACTAGCACATCTTTAAGAATCTCCTTGTGCACAGATGGCTCTCTCCTTACTAAGTCACCTCCCATGTCTATAATCCTCTGTATAATTCCACTTTGCCACCTTGTTAGACTTAACCCCTATTCTTATCTTCTCTGCAATTCCTCTTATTGCTCAGGGTTAACTCGATTTGACTTAAGCAAAGATATTAAGAAGGTAACTCTCACTAGTTATTTACACAGTACATAGGGATGAAAACTCATTTGAAAACCAGTCAAAAAATCAAGAATGACAACCCTTCCCCCCGACTGAACATGAAGTAACCTCACTCACATGGGAAAGGAAGTGGTAGGAAGTTGCAATTATTAACTAGAATGTTTTGAAATATCATCGCATGCATGAAGTAAATAGGTATAATAATAAATGCATAAAAAGAAATTTAATGGCAATCATGAAAAGTTACCTTTGGAACAATGCCTCGAAAAGAAATGTGGGAGCACTCTTCAAAAGGAGATATTATGTACGATGCAATTAATTCGTTGGAACTATAAGGTCAGGCATGCAGATGAATGGTGAGGTGGCACGTCAGCATGTTTGATTTGATTGAATTGCTTGAAATTCAGCACTTGAGGTGGAGGCATGGTGATGAATCAAGGTGTAGTGTATGGATTGAGTGGATTGACGGTGCATTGCATGGAATACATCTGCAGTTGCTACAGGTGCGTGCAACATTGTTCCAAAGTGTAGATTTTGATAGTGATCAGAACAGGTGTAGAAGTAGTAGGTCCCAGCTGAATGTTGTGAATATCATGGTAAAGGTGTGGTGTGTGCATGTGGTGCTATGTGTGCATGTGTTTGGAAAGAAAAAGAGATTATGCCTCAGCTAGAGGGGTTGAGTATTCCAACTCAACCTCTGCATCACTAGTCAGGCTGTGTGGATCATCCACTGAAGCTGTATTTGTAGACACCCTAAAATGACCAAGTCGTCGAATCACTTGCATTTCGTCATCTGTCTAATCACCTGCATTTCAAATATTAATTAAATAATCTAATTATTTAATTAATATCATCAAATTCTTCTAAATCTCCTAAATTCGACATTAATTAAATAAATCCTCTTTATTTAATTAATTAAATTAAATTCCTCTAATATTCTTCCACAATTAAATAATTTTAATTATTTAATTAGATCATGGTCACCTTCCAAAATTCACATCCACATTAATTAGATAAATCCAATTATTTAATTAATTCAACAAATTCCCTCTTATCTAAAATTAAATAATTTTTAATTATTTAATTAAATAAAAATTTATTCTTCCAAAATCACGCACAACAATTAAATAAATTTATTTATTTAATTTGCATTCCAAATCCTCTAAATTAAATAATTCTAATTATTTAATTATTTCTTCCAAAATATCTTCCCTGAGTTTAAATAAATCAATTATTTATTTAAATTGCTTTCTCATCTAATTTGAGTTATCTCTAAAATAACTCTAGCTTTCTTGCTCATGCAATTAAATATTTTTAATATTTAATAAAGCAAAATATCTTCTTATTCTCATGCAAATCTCTTCTTCTTGTTTTAAATCACTTAACTGATCATTACATTCTGTTAATTGCTTTAACTCATTCTTCTATTCTTGATAACTCCTCTCATGCAAAAGAAAGCAAGACACATGTCTTCTTCTTATTCGTTGCACGTTCCTCAACTGTTCTCCTCCATTGATTCTTCTGAATTATCTGGACCGTTGATCGATCCTCATTGAAACCTATATAAATCCCCCTCATCTCCTTCATTAACTCTCTCTCTTCAATCGTATTCTCAGGCATACTTAATAAAGCTTTGAGCATACAAAACGCGTCGATTGAGCAACTTCATGATCTCTTAACATTGATCTTTGAGCACATTGAGCACACTACTTGCTTGTTGCAACTATGGTTTTCACAACTTGATTGAGCAATCCACACTTCTCCAAAAGGGAACAATACAGGTTTTGGTAAGAGCTTTTATTTTGTCTTTAATTTTATGATAATGGCTTTTACTTAGATTGGTTCGCTTTATGTGATTAGTTTTTGGTTTTATTAGTTTAGATTTAATCGATTTTTCCTCATACACATTTTGGCATGCCCAGTGGGACCCACTAACCTTTTTTTTCTAGAAAATTTTATTTTTTTTGGAAGCTAGGTACGGAAAAGCGCAATCACAATACAGAAAATCTGAAGATTCTTATTCACTACTTTGAGAGAATAGGCGTTGAGCATTCAAATGGAGTAACTTTAGCTCAAAAGATTTCTAGGTTTTGTCAAAAACATCAAAATCCTCTCTGGGTATCTCTTTTTTTTGCAGGAAATGCACAGATTTCGAGAAAAATAGATCTCAATCCGTGTTCTTATTTTTAGCCTATGTTTTTTTTTTTGCTTTTTTTGGCCTATTTTTAGCGATTTCATAAAATAAGGCATAACTGTGTAACTTGAGCTTAAACGATTTCTGGGTTTTGTCAAAAACATCAAATACTATCTGGGTATCTCTTATTTTTTGCAGAAACTGCACGGATTTCAAGCAAAATAGATCACAATCCGCGTCCCTATTTTTAGCCCATGCTTGCTTTTTTTTGGCCTATTTTTAGAAATTTCACAAAATCGGGCATATCTTTTGCATATAGAGTCAGATTTTCATGAAGCCAGTGGCGTTGGAAAGCTAGTTCTCCCAACTTTTCTGTGGTGAAAAAATTTTGAGGTAATTTTATCAAATTTATCAGGTACACTCAGTCAAAATTAACCATTCTTTGCAAACTTCAAATGGTCATAACTTGTGCAAAATTTACTCAATTTTCACAAATTTTTTTTAAAAATTGCATAGAATTTTATATAGAATCTGATCATAATATTCAATCTTTTGTACCTAATTATTATTATTAGATTTTTTATATTCCACATTTTTTCACCTAACAAGTTCAGCGCTATTGGTCAATTGATTTATTTTTGGCTAACTATTTGAGTTTTGGTGGAACTAATCAAACTGTTGTAGCTTCTTATCACTCACACAGAGCAAATGGGTTTCTCTAACATGTTCATGCAGGATGAGCATTGAAGAAATCTCAAACTATTGCACTAAGTCTTAGACACATATTGCCTTCTTAAGGGATAATTGAACAAATCATTTTGGCCATCTAAGTCTTAGGAACATATTTTTTTTAAGGGACAATGGACATGTATGTGAAAACACCTCAATTTTCTAAGGGACAATAGACATGAATGCCAAACATTTCAATGTCATAAGGGACGATTGACAACTACAATCATGTGTGTGCCTAAACTAGTTGCACCTTATTTTTCTTATAACGGGACAATTAAACCTTTGTTTGACGTGCTTGCTCTTACATTTCAATACTTCCTTTAGAAGGGCCTACTTTTGGATTGCACTTCATCCAAAAGGGACGACCCTAAGCAGAGTTTTCCTTTGAACCGCTATATAAGAGGGATAAAGCGAAAGCCAAGTCCTAACCGACGTCAGCCTTACCTTGTGGTGCCAAACTGAAAAGAGGTGTACTAGCTCTTTGTGGAAATGATTTTCACATTAAGCGTAGTGTTTGATACTCTTAGTAGGATTGGTTAAAGCTTTTAGTAGCTTGTCGCATTGCTCGTAAGGCGTTGGTCCCCCAAAGTTACTAAGAACCATTTTAGTTAGTGACTACCTGACCTACCTCCAAACATTGCGGTAATCATCAGTGCAAGGGGAATCGATTTAAGCCCTTAAGACACTCACCATTGGCTCCCTTGAGAAGAGATAGTATTCCATTGGCCATAAAGCTCTTGTGACCTACTTAAGCTTTCCAAGGGGAGGGTGAGATATTCCTACCTATCGTCTCTCGCAAAGATACAAAATATCTGACACCTTTATGGAATGATATTTTTATCGACGGAGTATTAAGCTGTGAGCTGATCTACTGTAATGAAACCTTGTCTCTAGGGATAAAAAGTGCTTGTTATTGATTGCAATTGTCTTATACCTGTGGAAACATTGGGCTTGTTTGGAGCCTCGAACATACACTATCTGTTGTGTTAGTCCCTTGTTTGTGCCAACATTATTTGCTGTGTTTTCTCTTGCCAAACAAATCCAATCAAAAATAGAAACAATCTATCAAAATTTTGCCATTTAGAAACATCACACTACTTCAGCGCCCCTAGTATTATAGCAGCTCGCCTTTGGTAGTACAGTAGATCACCTTTGGCATAGCAGTAACTCGCCTCTGGCAAAACTCTACTTTAGTGCCCTTGGTATAACAGTAGCTCGCTTTTGGTCACTGTAGCTTGCCTTTGGCATAGCAGTAACTCGCTTCTGGTAGCTCAGTCCGTTGCCTTTGGTATCACAGTAGCTCGCTTTTGGTCACACAGTCCTGCACCTCTAGTCAAATAGTATAGCGCTTTTGGTCCAATACTTTGTGTATCAGAGTTTGTCCATTTCTCAAGGCACCTCACAGAATCCCAGCATTACCTTTTGTCCTAGTGTATCCCATGGTAACCACTAGGCTCCAGCAAACTATGAAGTCCAAGCAAGTTGGCCCTAGGAAGCACAAATTGCCTCCTTGCACACCACAATCAGGTTGTCTTAACATTACTCCCAAGGTTACTCCTAGTACACCCGCGACAAAACTAATCAGCTCTCCGAACATGCCGTACATTGACTACCCTAGCACTCCTCAAGAAGGTAGGGTCCCTTTGGTAAGTACACCCCAGTATACCACCGGCTTACCTCCAGATTTTGTGCCACAAGGATATACTATTGAGCAAATCCCATCTCAAGAGGGTAGGGTTCCTTTGGTAAGCATTCCTCACTATACTACAGGCCTGCCTCAAGATTTTGTGTCACAAGGTTATATCGTAGATCAACCCCCATCTCAAGAAGAGTGACACTTTGAAATAGGTCAATCCTCTCAAGAAGATGGGCAAGATCTTGATGAAATCATACAAGAGCCTAGAATCGTGGTTGCCTTTGACAAAATCCTCAGTGAGAACCAAAATCATTTCTTTCGCTTGCTTGCAGAGCAAGGCGCCAAGTTACCTCAAGATTTTGATTTATCCACTCTCAAGGAGAACAACAACACCCAAGATACCATACAAGCAGTTCAAACCATGTCAACAGTGACCACACCTTTACCTGAACAGAGCTTGCAGTATAGGAATCCCCTCTATCAAAACTCAACAAGAGAGAGGGCCGTATCACCGCTTCTGACTCCTATGGAGATCTATAACAACCAACAAGAAACTCTCTAATGTCAAGCAGAGTTAGCTAAGCAAGCCACCTTAGCTCGATCGAATATGCAACCACCTCCTCAAGTGTCCACACCAATCGCAAGTGGAAACTTGGTTACCCCATCACGAATAGGTTTCCCTCCAAATTACAATCCAGGGAACAACTATGTAGCCATGCAACAAGGGTCTCAACAACTACCACCTCCTATATCATCAAACCTTCATGTCTCTCAACCAATTAGAGTCATGCAACCCCAACCACAACATTCTTCTACTCTCATCCTCAATCAACCCCAACAGTCGCAAATCACTTCTACCTATGCCCCTCCTCCACAACGTTCATCCTCGCTCAACTTCTTTCACACATTGCCTAGCCACTCTCAACATTCCCAACATCATGTTTCCCAAAGCTATGTGCTGCCATCACAACCTAATCAAACGCACTTTAGCTTTCCTCCATCTAATACTTTTCTTCAATCATCACAAAGCCAACATTCTTACCTAGCGCCACCTCCACCTCTGCCAAATCAAAACCTCCAATTCCAACCCAATCTGAAAACGTACAACCCATATGATCCTAATCAATCTTACGACCCTTATAACACCAGTGTGCATGGCTTACATTATAATCTTCCGTATGGGCAACACCAACCACTTTTGGGACAACAAGAGATGTTACCAACCCCTCCCACGACTATGGAGCTAAAAATCGCAGAAGTTCAACAGCAGCTATCTGATCTTACGTTTGGCCACACCAAAAAGACCTTCTCTTTAGAGGAAGTGTGTCTTTATCCTTTTGATCGGTCATTACCAATGATCCCTTTTCCTTAAAATTTCACTATTCCCAAGTTCAATAAATACAAAGGAAAAGGTGACCCAAAAGACCATCTCAGAGAATTCTATCTTGCTTGCTTCGAGGTCTCGCATAACGACACATACCTTATGCGTCTCTTTCCTCGCAGTCTTGGAGGTCAAGCTATAGAATGGTTCTCACACTTACCTATGGGCATCAAGTCGTTTAATGAGCTAGCAGAGAAGTTTGCCACTCATTTTTCTTACAACACAGAGCATGAGATTTCCATGACCAATCTATGCAACAATAAACAGAAAAATGGTGAAACTTTCATTTCTTTCCTTCAATGATGGAGACAAATGGCGAGCAAATTCCCTTTCAAGATTCCAGACAAATAGCTTGTTAGCATATTTGTGCAAAACCTCAACCAAGAGTTAGGTTTCCATTTGCAAATTCTTAGTGCTACAACCATTGATGAAATCATATACAAGGGTATTGTTGGTTCTTTCCCAGACTGGATGCTTATTCCCAGATTTCCCTACAAGGTAGCCATCAGTGATCAACAGGATCTCTGGGCCAGGGGCCAACAGTGTAGGAGATAGACTCTATATTTTATCTCCTCTTCTTCTTCAGGCTCTGCAAGACCTAGGGGGGTATTCCCTACTCAACACCCATGATAATGTGCATACTAAGGCTGGGATGTTGACAGAAAGCAGATGAGTCCTCCTGTAAGTAGACCAAAATGAAAGATAAGAGCAAAGGGGCTAGCTTTGGGCCTATTTGCAGTTGTAGACAGAGGACTGAGGATCCTAAAACTAATTCTAATGTCCTAATGGTTGTTTTAGAGTTTGATTATGATTTTGAGTTTGGATGCAAAGCTGGACATGGTTGTAACACAAACACAAAGCAAGATTGGTGCCTATCCAGGGCCTGGAGTCAATAGACATACACCTGTGAATGATCAGCATGAACGGCTAAAACTGGATTTCAGGGGGATATATGTGATACCTACCTTACAGATATCTCCCAATACAGAGTGTTAAGTTATCTCTACTTATGGCATCCCTACTGCAGTATACCCTTCCCAATGTTCAACCTGAAAATAGTTTAATCTACCCCTTGAGCAGAAGTTAAGAGATCATACATTTAACACAGGAATTCCATGTTCTAGAGTCTCAAATATTGCTTAAATATCCAGACTCAGAAGAAAGATACATGCAATACTAGAGACAAAATTAACAAAACACATGCAAACATAGCATTATTCATACAAGATTAACCATGAAATTAGTGGATTCAAGCCAAAACGTACAACAAGAGATACATAAACTCACAGGTTTAGCTATACAGAGCAACCAAAATGAACTGTATTGTGTTACAGAGCCAAAATGTTCAACTTTCAACAACCTAAAAATGAGTAACACTTCCTGCTTATAACAGCCAGAAAGTGTACTATAGCAATTAATTACATGGCTATTACAAAATCTACCAGATGCAGACCCTTCAAAGGAATGGCGCTCAAAATTTATTACAGCAACAAACAGAGGAACCTCGAGCCACACGCCACTATCTGGAAGTCTTCATTCTCAATCAGGCAGCCTGATCACTTGTACCATTGCCCATACTCCTGCTACAGTTGCCATTAAGGGCCTCAACCACCCGCGGTCGCTTGAAAACCGTCGCTGCAGTCAAAAAGAAGTTTCCCACCAAAACATGCTTTCTGAAGGCTCAAGATAATACAGGGAGATTAATCCCACATGCACGGTGCGGGTAGCCCCTTGCCACTTTAAAAACATAGCCGCATGTATGATAAGCGTCGAGCACTTTTGCCACGCTCGACACATGCTTCTTCTCCAAGAGCCCATCGACCAAACTTCTACCATCGGCTCACTTCAAAAAACTTTCGCCGACATCACTTGTCTCGCCGACCGCAACACCATACTTTCCCCATCGGTATGACCAACACCATCGGGAAATCATGAAAATCCTCCTGCTGATCTCAACAGTCACATTGATTCCTTCCTTCGCATTCCCTCCCATCGGCCAGACCAAAACAATCGGAGCACTCAAAAAATCTTTCACCGATGAAGCTGATCACTCCGATGCCTTCAAAAATCCTGCTGACGTCATCGTCATCTGCCTGCATACCACGCAAGTCTCATATCTGGATGACGTCATCATCATATTGGCGCCGGGGTGATATTAGTACGATAAACTGATATTTCAGAATATCATCCCCCAAACAAAATATCATGATGCACTGTAGACCAGATGATGATGATGACCCATTTAACTCAAAGAACATCAGGTCGGATTTGAACAACTTAGAAAATGACCCCTTCGACAGATCAGGGTGACATCATCATCATATCGGGGCAGGATGATATCTGGAAGATCACCAGATGTTTGAATTATCACCCCCCGCAAGAATATCAGGGTGCACTGTAGCTCTACTGCAGGATCAGGATGATGTCTAAACATCACCTGATATTGAAACATGATGATCCTGATAGATAACCAGGTCGACAGAAAATCATGATGATGTTGACCACCTCAGAAGAAAGTATGATGCTGCTGTTGAAAATTGCTGAGGAGGTCGAACACTTAGAATATTTTTGGATTTTTTGGGAAGGTGCCTGCATGAAAATTGCTCAAAAACTGACAGTGAAATCAGGCACCAACAGTGGCTCTATCTGGGGACGTGCAGGTGCAAGACTACAGCGAGAACCCCAGATCTCTGGGATGCAGACCAGTCCCCTATCCATTGGGCACAGAGTCATGAAGTTATAATGATCTGCATCACCAATCAAATTTGATGGCCTAAGGCCACAAAGAAAAGGAGAACCAATATTTCCCTTTATCAAACACCTTATTCTCATCTGCATACACTGGGTCAAGCCTGAGAGTGCTACCATGATCTGACCATAAACAAACCTGGTCATCTGCACATTCAACCTTTTGATTTAGCTTGTCACTGTCATCCCTGTGCAGATAACCCTTAGCATCCAGCAACAAGTGGATGCAGAATGTATCAGGCAATGCATACTCACATGGCATAGAACACAGGTTATCATTTGTATCAACATTATGCATTGCAAAATGATCTCCTAGCTGGACTGAAAACTGAAAATATTCAAAGTCCACCATGCAGCTAGGAAAATCAGAGCTCATTTCATATGCTGGCCTCTCAAAAGAAAAGCTTTCAAATTCACAATTGTGAAAATCATGTACACAACCAACAGTAGCACCAACCTGGAAAAGATCAGGCTCTGGCATCTCTTTCAAATTAGGCACATTTTCATAGTCACTTACCTTATGTATGTTGTTTCCTCTTTCATCAAGATGAGAAACATAATCCAAACCAAAAACAATGTCTAGATCCTCACCATACTCAAATAGATCCTCATCACCATATGTGTCAAAGATGGGTGATCTAGGTACATCAGCTTGATCATAGTATGCCATTTGTTCATGGGCAGCAGAACATGCATCTTCATCACCAATGGATTCCCTTTGTGGAGGAGTATCAGCTTGTGTGTCATAAGCAAAACAACCATCAAATGAAAAACAATCATGCTCTAAACTAGCACTTGTTTCAATCCCTAACTGCTCTTCATGATCTCCATGTGTTTGAAAGGAAGGCAATGGGTCACACATAGGACTGCTTCTCTGTTTGCTTATATCTTCTCTGTCTTGAGTACAATACTCACAATTGTCTCCACAGGTCCATTCCAAAAATTGCTCATTGCTGTCCACAACCTCGTTATTGTTTTCATGGTCATATGTCTCATCATTGTAATGGGAATCCTCACTAGTCCTTTCACTGGCATCCTCAACTGGTGAACAATCCACTTGAGCAGTATTGTTAGCATTATGTTCAAATACAGCAGTCTCAACCTCTATGCTTTCATTTTCATTTTTATCTGCACATGATGCCATAATCATTTGGTCATTTGCAGCTTCACAACCATTTCTCACACCAAGGCCTGGGGACAGGGATATCAACAGGTGCCCATTTCTGAATTTTTCTATATTTTCGGCGAACTTGTATGCCATCTGCATACCTGTCACCTTGAAATCTCTCAGTATTGCACTAGAGCCCTCCTCAAAAGCTTCAAAGAATATGCCAACACAGGCTGAAATATCAGGTCTGAAGACTTCTGGGATCTGTGAAAGGGCTACTGCAAACCTATGACTGAAATCAACACATAGCTCTTTATCTTGTTTTCTGATGTTCATCAATTCTGCAACAAGATCAGCAGGTTCTCTTGCAAATTCCTCTTTAAAACAGTCAGTAAGCTCATCCCAACAGGCAAAAAATCTCTTTGGAAAGCTCAAATACCAGTCTTTTGCTTTTGCATCAAAGGACCTAACAAAAAACCTCATCCACATATCCTCATCTCTGAATGAATGTTTTCCCATGAACTCATGAAAATTTTGGATATGTGCATTCCCATCACATACACTGTGACCACTAAATCTGGGCATCTGACAGTATATCCTGGCAGACATAGTTTCTACTTTATAATCAACCCATGACAAATCTAATTGGTCATACAAAGGATCAAAAGGGCTGACAGGAGGTTTAGCTTTCTGACTGGCAGACACAACAAGGTTATCATGATTCAACTGGGCCTGCCTAGCCTCTAAGAATATCAACCTATTTTTTATCTCTTCTATTCTTTTATCATTCAAATCATCCCCCTTTTGACTGAGTATGGGATAATACATACTTGGATTCATGAAATTTCTATTTTCAGACATCCTTTGCATTCCTAAGACCTATAGCCTCCCCTGGCATCTAACTTATGCAGTAGAACAATAAATATAAGTGGGAAGAAATAGGGTACCTTTTCTCATACAAATGCTGAAGTCTGAAAAGCACATTTTCTGTCACAACACACATCAACTTTTCATGTGCACTTGAATCTTTTGCAGAGTCGCCACCTCTCCAAAGAGGACAAAATTTACAGCAGCTGAAAGCTCAACACATATTTTTCTGAGTTCATACCACCAGCAGAGCATCATCATTCACATGAAAGACTCCCCAGCAGAGTCGCCATTTTGTTAGTGACTCAGATGGGCCACAAGATATAACACTTTTTCATCAATTTTCTCCCCAGCAGAGTCGCCAATTTCTGTTGGTTCTTTCCCAGACTGGATGCTTATTCCCAGATTTCCCTACAAGGTAGCCATCAGTGATCAACAGGATCTCTGGGCCAGGGGCCAACAGTGTAGGAGATAGACTCTATATTTTATCTCCTCTTCTTCTTCAGGCTCTGCAAGACCTAGGGGGTATTCCCTACTCAACACCCATGATAATGTGCATACTAAGGCTGGGATGCTGACAGAAAGTAGATGAGTCCTCCTGTAAGTAGACCAAAACTGAAAGATAAGAGCAAAGGGGCTAGCTTTGGGCCTATTTGCAGTTGTAGACAGAGGACTGAGGATCCTAAAACTAATTCTAATGTCCTAATGGTTGTTTTAGAGTTTGATTATGATTTTGAGTTTGGATGCAAAGCTGGACATGGTTGTAACACAAACACAAAGCAAGATTGGTGCCTATCCAGGGCCTGGAGTCAATAGACATACACCTGTGAATGATCAGCATGAACGGCTAAAACTGGATTTCAGGGGGATATATGTGATACCTGCCTTACAGATATCTCCCAATACAGAGTGTTAAGTTATCTCTACTTATGGCATCCCTACTGCAGTATACCCTTCCCAATGTTCAACCTGAAAACAGTTTAATCTACCCCTTGAGCAGAAGTTAAGAGATCATACATTCAACATAGGAATTCCATGTTCTAGAGTCTCAAATATTGCTTAAATATCCAGACTCAGAAGAAAGATACATGCAATACTGGAGACAGAATTAACAAAACACATGCAAACATAGCATTATTCATACAAGATTAACCATGAAATCAGTGGATTCAAGCCAAAACGTACAACAAGAGATACATAAACTCACAGGTTTAGCTGTACAGAGCAACCAAAACGAACTGTATTGTGTTACAGAGCCAAAATGTTCAACTTTCAACAACCTAAAAATGAGTAACACTTCCTGCTTATAACAGCCAGAAAGTGTACTACAGCAATTAATTACATGGCTATTACAAAATCTGCCAGATGCAGACCCTTCAAAGGAATGGCGCTCAAAATTTATTACAGCAACAGACAGAGGAACCTCGAGCCACACGCCACTATCTGGAAGTCTTCATTCTCAATCAGGCAGCCTGATCACTTGTACCATCACCCATACTCCTGCTACAGTCGCCATTAAGGGCCTCAACCACCCGTGGTCGCTTGAAAACCGTCGCTGCAGTCAAAAAGAAGTTTCCCGCCAAAACATGCTTTCTGAAGGCTCAAGATAATACAGGGAGATTAATCCCACATGCACGGTGCGGGTAGCCCCTTGCCACTTTAAAAACATAGCCGCATGTATGATAAGCGTCGAGCGCTTTTGCCACGCTCGACACATGCTTCTTCTCCAAGAGCCCATTGGCCAAACTTCTACCATCGGCTCACTTCAAAAAACTTTCGCCGACATCACTTGTCTCGCCGACCGCAACACCATACATTCCCCATCGGTATGACCAACACCATCAGGAAATCGTGAAAATCCTCCTGCCGATCTCAACAGTCACACTGATGCCTTCCTTCGCATTCCCTCCCATCGGCCAGACCAAAACAATCGGAGCACTCAAAAAATCTTTCGCCGATGAAGCCGATCACTCCGATGCCTTCAAAAATCCTGCTGACGTCATCGTCATCTGCCTGCATACCGCGCAAGTCTCATATCCGGATGACGTCATCATCATATTGGCGCCAGGGTGATATTAGTAAGATAACCTGATATTTCGGAATATCATCCCCCAAACAAAATATCATGATGCACTGTAGACCAGATGATGATGATGACCCATTTAACTCAAAGAACATCAAGTCGGATTTGAACAACTTAGAAAATGACCCCTTCGACAGATCAGGGTGACATCATCATCATATCGGGGCAGGATGATATCTGGAAGATCACCAGATGTTTGAATTATCACCCCCCGCAAGAATATCAGGGTGCACTGTAGCTCTACTGCAGGATCAGGATGATGTCTAAACATCACCTGATATTGAAACATGATGATCCTGATAGATAACCAGGTCGACAGAAAATCATGATGATGTTGACCACCTCGAAAGAAAGTATGATGTTGCTGTTGAAAATTGTTGAGGAGGTCGAACACTTAGAATATTTTTGGATTTTTTGGGAAGGTGCCTGCATGAAAATTGCTCAAAAACTGACAGTGAAATCAGGCACCAACAGGTATCAACATTGAAAAGGCCCTCATTGCTAAGGGTGTGGTCAAAATCTTTAAAGAAATGAAAGACAATGCTCCTCATTGACAATCAAACGATAAACCCAAGTTTTGGAACAAGAACAAAAACGTGGTCAACAATGGGGTGGTTGATTCTAAACATGTCCAAATGTTGCAAACACCGCTACAGCTCTCCAAACCAAGTCAAGCTCCACCTCAACAACAGCAACAACAGGGGCAACCATATCAAAATCAACAACGACAACAGGAGCGACCTCAACAAGATTACCCGTCGTGACGTCAATTCACTCCCTTGGGAGTGCCCATCGAATTGGTCTTACAACAAATTTTGCAGAAAGGGCTCATCACCTTACCTGATGCTCCCCCATATGGAGAACCTGTTTACAAAACTGCACGTTACAGAGATAATGAATATTGTGAGTTCCATAGGAGCAAAGGGCACAGAACTGCGTCGTGCATGAAACTCAAGCACCTAATCCAAAATCTCATCGACGGCAACCTAATCACTTTTGAGAATGAACAAGCAGCTCAAAACACAAACAAAGATCTCAATATGTACAAGGAACCATTCCCTCATCATGGTCCACCTCCTCCTCAGGATAGAGGTAAAGGTATCAATCATGCTTCCACTTCCTTTGATTCCATTGTCGGTTGTTTTGAAGAGAGTCGAGTGTCTACCCTCACAATCAAAGGCAAATCTACGGATTGCGCTATTACAACTCATCGTGGTCGTGTCACCATTTGTGGTCCTACACCCAGTATTCCGGCTCAATCTGATTATAATCTTGTCGAACATCTAGGGAAAATACCCGCACAAATCTCTATCTTGGACCTTCTATGGTCATTACCTGCACATAGAGTAGTGCTAGAAAAAGCCCTCCAAGAGTCTTCAGTTCCTAACAACATAGCGGTTGCAGATTTCCAAGCTATAGTAGGCAACATTGGTTCACCCTACAATGTGGTCTTCTCTGAGAAAGATCTCTCATCCCATGATCCTTGTCACAATGATGCCCTTCATATTGAGGTTCTCATCCATAAGCGCAAAATCAAACGCATCCTCATAGATGGTGGTGCTGGTCTCAACATCTGTTCTTTAAAGTTACTTAAGCAATTGGGATACTCTGAGGATCATGTCAACTCTGATCATAGTATTACAATCAAGGGATATGATGATGTTGAACACTGCTCAGAAGGTGTTATCCACTTGCCTATACAACTCGGCCCTGTCATGCTTGAAACCAGGTGTCAAGTCCTTGATATTGAGCTGCCTTACAACATTATCCTAGGCCGCCCATGGATCCATGCAATGAAAGATGTTCCCTCCATGTACCATCAGTCCCTAAAATTCCCATTCAATGGTACGGAGATCACCATCCCAGGAGACCCTAATCCTTTTGAATTATGTCGTGTCTTGCAAGGCAGCTATAAAAATTGTAACCAAGTGCCTAAAAATGACAAGGCCCTTGAATCCCCACTATATGTTGATCCTGAAACTCTAACGCAAGCCTCTACAAGTGAACCTAAACCCCTCCCCAAAATCACAGCTCGCATCTGGGATATAGGCTTTGGCACTTATGATATCTCAGAATCTTGTTGTGTAGGGCGGATGCCTTTATCTCCAAAATCTTACGGCAAACCACCCATTACCAAAGCAACCAAAAAGGTAGCTATTCCTCCCCCAGGATTCCTAACCCAATTCCAACATGGACGGTTATTGGAAGAGGAAACTATTGAAGATATTTCTTCTTGGCTCTATAAAGAGAAAGAACCTGTCACAATACCAGTCAAGCAATACAGCAATGGCTTAAGAATAGAAAAAAACATGGGCTATAAAGGCAAAGGTGGCCTTGGGAAACAGAATCAAGGAACTATGGAACCCATTGTTGTAACAAAGAAGCTAGACAAGAAGGGATTAGGATTTGGTAAGAAGGTACCACACGCCTTGGACATCGAGTATATCCTCGACGAGGTAGCTGACACTTTTCCCGCTGATTCGACATCTACAGAGGATATCATCGATGACTCTTCCCTCCATATGACCAACCTCTTCACAGAATCCTCCATTTTTACGCTATCTTCCTTATCCTTAACTTCCACCACCAGCACCCAGAATGTCACACTTGTCTACCCTGAACTTATTGATTGGGACCAACAAGGGTCACCCGTAATAGATGTAATTTAGAATGACGAAGCTTTAGCTGAGTTCATGGGACTTCAAGAGGGTATCCCTCTTGGAGATCATAAAGTAGGTTTTGTAATGGAACTAGAGCCAACAACTTGTTTTGGTGAGAATGCCAAATCCTCTAGTCGCAAAAGTAAAAATAAAGAAGGATCTCTAGGTGAAAACCACACTATGGCACCTCCTGATCACAAAATAATAAAAACAAAGGACGTATCCAAAGGTGAAAACCCAACTGTGGCACCCGAGGATGGAGGATTTGACCTTCCCCTACCATCTAAGTATCAAGAGAAATCAGCTCTCCTAGTGGAAGATTCTACAGAGATAAACCTGGGCACAGAGCCAAGTCCAAAGACCACATTCCTAGCAGCATCATTATCAGAAACAGAGCACAAGAACCTTAACACATTCTTCTTACAGAGAACCATCAACTTTGCATGGACCTATGTGGATATGCCAAGGCTAGTCCCCAAGCTAGTTGCTCACTATCTCGCCGTTGATCCGAAAGTGAAACCAGTCAAACAAAAGCTGAGAAAGATGCACCCACAGATAGCTCTCTTGGTAAAGGTGGAAATACAAAAGATGTTAGATGCAAAGTTTATATGACCAATCGACTATTTAGATTGGGTCTCAAACATTGTACCTGTATCTAAACCCAATGGGCGCATCCACATGTGTAATGACTTTAGAGATCTGAATAAAGCATGTCCTAAAGATGACTTTCCACTACCAAACATTGACATTATAGTAGACTTGACAGTAGGTCATGAGATGCTTTCTCTCATGGACGGATTCTCTGGCTACAATCAGATAAGGATAGCAGAGGAAGATCAACATAAAACAACCTTTACTTGTCCTTGGGGCAATTATTGTTAGTGCGTCATGCCGTTTGGTCTAAAGAATGCAGGAGCAACCTATCAGAGAGCAATGATAGTGATCTTCCACAATCTCTTTCATCACATCATGGAGGACTATGTGGATGATATACTAGCTAAATCTTCTAGGGCAGAACATATACAGGTTCTAGGATAGATCTTCGACAGGCTTGAAAAATACCAGGTAAGACTCAATCCAAAAAAGTGTGTATTCAGTGTAACATTAGGGAAGTTGTTGGGATACATAGTATCTCGTAGAGGCATCAAAGCAGATCCAGCGAAAGTAAAAGCTATAGTGGAGATGCCTCCACCAAAGAATCATAAAGCATTAAGGAGCCTTCAGGGAAGGTTGCAATCCATCAGATGTTTCATCTCATAGCTAGCAGATAAATGTCAACCATTTCAACACTTGCTTTGAAAGGATGTCTCATTCCGATGGGATTATAAGTGTCAGGCAGCATTTGATCAACTTAAAGAGTATCTAGCTACACCTCCTGTATTGGTTCCACCAGTCGCGGACAAACCTTTAATATTATATATCTCCACTACAAATTTGGCCCTGGGGGCCCTGCTGGCACAAAATGATGAATCAGGAAAGGAGCATGCAATTTATTATATTAGTAGAACCTTGGTGGGATATGAGCTCAATTATTCACCAATGGAAAGGGCTTGTTTAGCAGTAGTGTTTGCTTCTCAAAAGTTGCAGCATTACATGCTGAACCAACACACAAATCTGATAGCCAAGATTGATCCCTTGAAGTATCTACTAGCAAAAGTAGCTCTCACAGGCAGACTAGCTAAATGGGTCATGATCCTTAGTGAGTTTGACATTGAGTACACGGATCGTAAAGCAATCAAAGGACAAGCCCTTGCTGATCAACTAGCAGAAGCACCTATGAAAGATACGCACCCTATAATAGTAGACTTTCCAGATGAGAATCTATTCACTCTTTCCAACTCAATAATGTGGAAGTTGTACTTTGATGGTTCCTACACACAGCATGGATCAGGGGCCGGCATCTTGTTCATCACACCTCAAAATGACTACATTCCAAAGTCATATCGGCTTGCATTCCCTTGCACCAACAACATAGCCGAGTATGAAGCACTCCTCATAGGTCTCAATACAGCAGTTCAATGGGACATCACAGAATTACAAGTATATGGAGACTCACAGCTAGTCATTCGCCAAGTCACGGATGAGTACCAAACAAAGGATGAAAAGTTGGTCCCCTACAAGCAACTAGTGGATGCCTACAAACCACATTTTTCTAGCATTACATTTGAGCAAATTCCAAGAGAGCATAACAAAGCTACAGATTCTATGGCTTCGGTAGGGTCACTGATTGACATGCCTGCAAATACACAGAAGTGTGAATTCTTGATTGAGCAATTGTTGATACCAGCTGTCGATGTTCCCGTTACTAAAATCATCTACGAACTTGTTGGTCCCAATTCCCCCTGGTATGAAGATATCTATGAATACCTCAAGAACAAAACCTTTCCCCTTGGCCTATCATCCACCCAACGCAAAACCTTTAGCCGTCGATCCTCCCGTTACATCATTCTGGGTGATACACTATATCGCCGGAGTCTCAATGGTATCCTCTTACGATGTCTTAACGCGGAAGAAGCTGAAGCTACCTTACGAGACATACACGAAGGTGTTTGTGGCGCACATTCTACCGGTCCTAATCTTGCTAAGAAGATACTCAGAACAGGTTAATACTGGCCTACAATAGAGCAAGATGCTGCACAGTTTGCTAAGAGGTGTCTACAATGCCAGCAGCATGGAGATTTGATTCACGCACCAGCTCATGAATTACAACCTGTGACAACTCCATGGCCTTTTTCTCAATGGGGTCTTGACCTCGTAGGACAAATCCACTCTTCCTCCTCCAATGGCCACAAGTTTATCATTACCGCCACTGAGTATTTCACGAAGTGGGTGGAAGCCATTCCTATGACCTATATCACCAGTAAGCAAATAGCCAAGTTTATCCTAAACTACCTCATATGCCGGTATGGTATTCCCCAAGCCATTGCCACTGATAATGGGAGACCATTCAAGAATCAAGATGTCCATGCCTTGTGCACACAATACAATATCCAACATCGCTTTTCAACTCCCTACTATCCATAGAGTAATGGCCAAGCTGAGGCTTCCAATAAAACTATTCTCAAAATCCTCAAGAAAACTGTCAATGAAGCTGGTCGTGTTTGGCACTTGCAACTCAATCCCGTCCTATGGGCCTACCGCACTAGTATCAGAACACCAACTGGTGCCACACCATATGCCTTGGTCTTTGGCTCTGAAGCCATCCTACCTATAGAGGTCAAGATCCCATCCCTCAGAGTATCCATGCAGGACCTGATTGGTGGAGACAAGTATCGCACTTCCACATTAGCTGAGCTTGAACTACTAGATGAGAGGCGCCTTGCCACACTTAATCATCTCCATGTCTATCAAAACCTCCTCCGGCATAATTACAACAAAAAGATCAAAGAAAGATGGTTTCAAGTTGGTGATCTTGTACTTAAGGAGAATCAGAGAAATCAAGCAGATCGAGAAAAGAAGGGCAAGTTTGAGCCTAACTGGTTAGGCCCCTTTATTGTGACAGCAGCATATGGATCAGGAGCTTATACTTTAGCTACACTTGACGACATTCCTCTGGATGAGCCACTTAACAGTGTCCATCTCAAGAAGTTCTATGCCTAATCCTCAGAGTATTCCAAAAAAAAACAAAAAAAAAAAAATCCAAAAAAAATCCGTCCTATGGTGAAAACCTGGTAAACAGGCGCCTTGGATAAGTACCATAGTGAAAACCTGGCAAGCAGGTGCTATGTGTATAGTCAACATCCATCATCTATCGAGTCCTGTCCACTCCATGTCCAGTGCACAAAGCACACCTTTCCATCCATCCATAATAAAACCATTGACTTTGTTTGCATTTCCATCTCCCTATCTAGTATAGCTTGGAAATTTGTCAATGTCCATCATCGTCACCCCATGTCTTGATCCTTGTCTACAGTTAACACTGTCCTGTCCTAGGTCAAGTCTTTCTGTGTCTTCTTCGACAGTCATCCATAAAAATTCCTCTACCGGAATGGGGGCAACTCTTTCCTTAACTTGGGTCTAGGATTGGTACCTTGTTCATGGTTCGCAATGCCCTCTTTACTCTTTTCTCCATTCTGCAGATAACACCCTTTAACGAACAAATCGCTCCTACGATAAAGATGTTATCTTCTCAACACTTTTCCCATATCATCACACTAACTAGAACTACATATCATCTCTTCTCAATCTTAAGGTACCTTGATCCCATGGATATGGGTATGTAGGCAGTCTGGAATACGAAGGAAGTTTCCAGTACTCAGGTACATAAGATCCCCTCCTCTCCACCTCGATCCACATCATCACATCAACCAGAACTACATATCATTTCTTCTCAATCTTAAGGTACCTTGATCCCATGGATATGGGTATGTAGGCAGTCTGGAATACGAAGGAAGTTTCCAGTACTCAGGTACATAAGATCCCCTCCTTTCCACCTTGATCCATCTCATCACTCTATCCATAACTACATATTTATCACGCTCACCTTTCCTTGTAACGTGCCTTGATCCCATGAATACAGGGTATGTAGGCAGTCTGGAATACGAAGGATGTATCCAGTACTCAGGCACACACGATCCATCATTCTCCACCCACCCCAACCCATTAGCATTCCACCTTTCTGGTCTTCTGTTTTTCAAAATCCATTCACCTCAACTTGACTAACTCAAGCAACAAGCTAGCACATCCTTTCAAAGCAAAAGTCCTTAACAAACTTGAAGCAAAGAGGCCTACTTCTAGAGTCATCTACTGTCCTGCATTCTGATTGCCAACATCAACTAAGTCCCGCTTAACCAAAGCACCAGATCCACAAGCTTGTCTTCTGCGAAGTGTTCCATTGTCGAGACCAACACACGTGTCTCCTATGACATGTGGCATTTCCTGCAGAAAGATATTATCTTTTTAGGTAGATAGCACCCTTTAATGGACACAGAGTTCCTACGATAAGGCTATTATCTTTCCTATGCAATCTATCCTGAGCAACCTCTTTGGCAAGAGAATATGTTGGCTGTAGGTTTCCTTTGTAAGTCAGTCAATTTGTGTTATGGTTTATCTTTTGTTCCTTTATCCATTACCTATTCAAGGCTACCTTGATTTATCTATAATCTTGGTATGTTGCGATGCAGTATGGATTGGGGGCATAGTCATTGCTTTTGTATGCCATGTTTGAGGAATGATCTTTAGTATCTTTCTTAGCATTATATTTATCTTGTGTGTGTTACGACCTAGCATCTTACATATTAATACACTTCTTGCATTTACATGTATTGAAGTTTATTTTATGTTCAAGACTATGGCTCATTCACATGTACCAACAAGGTCATATTATGTCTAAGGGGTTTAAGTTCAAACCGCTTGCTTGTAGAGCCAACGCCCACGCACTCGGATATTACTGCATCTTGGTCTTTTATACCTTGGTGGAAAACTATCCATGTGCTATATCAAAAATAAGGATTGCTCTTTATAAACAAATGTGAAACCATTGCAACAAGCTCATCCATTTACACCATCCATTTTTTCCATGGCCTTATATAGTTTTCCAGCAAAGATCAATCAACAGTCTTTCTCTTATGTTCTTTTCTATCTCCACTTTCTTCTATTCAACCTCGCCTATCTCCAACAAATCTTCTAGTCGAGTGTCAACACAGTTCTTCTGTCACTTCTCTATCTTTCCTCTCGAGGGGGCACCCTACGCCAGCTACGCTGGGGCAACTACATACACTGGGGCATCAAAAATTATATCATGTCTTCAACAATCGATTTCTTTGAAGCAATGCTATAAACTGCATCGCATCAAAGAGGAGCAAAATGTAGACACCCTAAAATGACCAAGTCATCGAATCACTTGCATTTTGTCATCTGTCTAATCACCTGCATTTCAAACATTAATTAAATAATCTAATTATTTAATTAATATCATCAAATTCTTCTAAACCTCCTAAATTCGACATTAATTAAATAAATCCTCTTTATTTAATTAATTAAATTAAATTCCTCTAATATTCTTCCACAATTAAATAATTTTAATTATTTAATTAGATCATGGTCACCTTCCAAAATTCACATCCACATTAATTAAATAATTGGAATACACTAAGGATCAGGCATAGAACTTCTTGAGATGGACACTGTTAAGTGGCTCATCCAGAGGAATGCCGTCAGGTGTAGCTAAAGTATAAGCTCCTGATCCATATGCTGCTGTCACAATAAAGGGGCCTAACCAGTTAGGCTCAAACTTGCCGTTCTTTTCTCGATTTGCTTGATTTCTCTGATTCTCCTTAAGTACAAGATCACCAACTTGAAACCGTCTTTCTTTGATCTTTTTGTTGTAATTACACCGGAGGCGGTTTTGATAGACATGCAGATGATTAAGTACGGCAAGGTGCCTCTCATCTAGTAGTTCAAGCTTACCTAATCTGGAAGTGCGATACTCGTCTCCGCCGATCAGGTCCTGCATGGATACTCTAAGGAATGGGATCTCGACCTCTATAGGTAGGATGGCTTCAGAGCCAAAGACCAAGGCATATGGTGTGGCACCAGTTGGTGTTCTGATACTAGTACAGTAGGCCCATAGGGTGGGATTGAGTTGCAAGTGCCAAACACGACCAGCTTCATTGACAGTTTTCTTGAGGATTTTGAGAATAGTTTTATTGGAAGCCTCAGCTTGGCCGTTACTCTGCGGATAGTAGGGAGTTGAAAAGCGATGTTGGATATTGTATTGTGTGCACAAGGCACGGACATCTTGATTCTTGAATGGTCTCCCATTATCAGTGACAATGGCTTGGGGAATACCATACCGAAATATGAGGTAGTTTAGGATAAACTTAGCTATTTGCTTACCGGTGATATAGGTCATAGGAATGGCTTCCACCCATTTCGTGAAATACTCAGTGGCGGTAATGATAAACTTGTGGCCATTGGAGGAGGAAGGGTGGATTTGTCCTACGAGGTCGAGACCCCATTGAGAAAAAGGCCATGGAGTTGTCATAGGTTGTAATTCATAAGCTGGTGCGTGAATCAAATCTCCATGCTGTTGGCATTGTAGACACCTCTTAGAAAACTATGCAGCATCTTGCTCTATTGTAGGCCAGTAATAACCTGTTCTGAGTATCTTCTTAGCAAGATTAGGACCGGTAGAATGTGCGCCATAGACACCTTCGTGTATGTCTCATAAGATAGCTTCGGCTTCTTCCACATTAAGACATCGTAAGAGGATACCATCGAGACTTCGACGATATAGTGTATCACCCAGAATGATGTAATGGGAGGATCGACGGATAAAGGTTTTGCATTGGGTGGATGATAGGCCAAGGGGAAAGGTTTTGTTCTTGAGGTATTCATAGATATCTTCATACCAGGGGGGATTGGGACCAGCAAGTTCGCAGATGATTTCAGTAACGGGAACATCAACGGTTGGTATCAACAATTGCTCAATCAAGAATTCACACTTCTGTGTATTTGCAGGCATGTCAATCAGTGACCCTACCGAAGCCATAGAATCTACAGCTTTGTTATGCTCTCTTGGAATTTGCTCAAATGTAATGCTAGAAAAATGTGGTTTGTAGGCATCCACTAGTTGCTTGTAGGGGACCAACTTTTCATCCTTTGTTTGGTACTCATCCGTGACTTGGTGGCAAATAACTAGCTGTGAGTCTCCATATACTTGTAATTCTATGATGTCCCATTGAACTGTTGTATTGAGACCTATGAGGAGTGCTTCATACTCGGCTATGTTGTTGGTGCAAGGGAATGCAAGCCGATATGACTTTGGAATGTAGTCATTTTGAGGTGTGATGAACAAGATGCCGGCCCCTGATCCATGCTGTGTGTAGGAACCATCAAAGTACAACTTCCACATTATTGAGTTGGAAAGAGTGAATAGATTCTCATCTGGAAAGTCTGCTACCATAGGGTGTGTATCTTTCATAGGTGCTTCTGCTAGTTGATCAGCAAGGGCTTGTCCTTTGATTGCTTTACGATCCGTGTACTCAATGTCGAACTCACTAAGGATCATGACCCATTTAGCTAGTCTACCTGTGAGAGCTGCTTTTGCTAGTAGATACTTCAAGGGATCAATCTTGGCTATCAGATTTGTGTGTTGGTTCAGCATGTAATGCCACAACTTTTGAGAAGCAAACACTACTGCTAAACAAGCCCTTTCCATTGGTGAATAATTGAGCTCATATCCCACCAAGGTTCTACTAATATAATAAATTGCATGCTCCTTTCCTGATTCATCATTTTGTGCTAGCAAGGCCCCCAGGGCCGAATTTGTAGTGGAGATATATAATATCAAAGGTTTGTCCGCGACTAGTGGAACCAATATAGGAGGTGTAGCTAGATACTCTTTAAGTTGATCAAATGCTACCTGACACTTATAATCCCATCAGAATGAGACATCCTTTCGGAGCAAGTGTTGAAATAGTTGACATTTATCTGCTAGCTCTTAGATGAAACGCCTGATGGATTGCAACCTTCCCTGAAGGCTCCTCAATGCTTTAAGGTTCATTGGTGGAGGCATCTCCACTATAGCCTTTACTTTCGCTGGATCTACTTCGATGCCTCTACGAGATACTATGTATCCCAATAGCTTTCCTGATGTTACACCAAAGACACATTTCTTTGGATTGAGTCTTACTTGGTATTTCTCGAGCCTGTCAAAGATCTGTCCTAGAACCTGTATGTGGTCTGCCCTAGAAGATTTAGCTAGTATGTCATCCACATAGTCCTCCATGATATGATGAAAGAGGTCGTGGAATATCACTGTCATTTCTCTCTAATAGGTTGCTCCTACATTCTTTAGACCAAAAGGCATGACACACCAAAAATAGTTACCCCATGGACAAGTGAAGGTCATTTTATGTTGATCTTCCTTTGCTATCCTTATCTGATTGTAGCCAGAGAATCCGTCCATGAGAGAAAGCATCTCGTGACCTGCTATCAAGTCTACTATAATGTCAATGTTCGGTAGTGGAAAGTCATCTTTAGGACATGCTTTGTTCAGATCTCTAAAGTCATTACACATGCAAATGCGCCCATTAGGTTTAGACACAGGTACAATGTTTGAGACCCAATCTGAATAGTCAATTGGTCATATAAACTTTGCATCTAGCAGCTTTTGTATTTCCACCTTTACCAAGAGAGCTATCTGTGGGTGCATCTTTCTCAGCTTTTGCTTGACTGGTTTCACTTTCAGATCAACAGCGAGATAGTGAACAACTAGCTTGGGGTCTAGCCTTGGCATATCAACATAGGTCCATGCAAAGTTGATGGTTCTCTGTAAGAAGAATGTGTTAAGGTTCTTGTGCTCTGTTTCTGATAATGATGCTGCTAGGAATGTGGTCTTTGGACTTTGCTCTGTGCCCAGGTTTATCTCTGTAGAATCTTCCACTAGGAGAGCGGACTTCTCTTGATACTTAGATGGTAGGGGAAGGTCAAATCCTCCATCCCCAGGTGCCACAGTTGGGTTTTCACCTTTGGATACGTCCTTTGTTTTTACTATTTTGTGATTAGGAGGTGCCACAGTGTGGTTTTCACCTAGAGATCTTTCTTTATTTTTACTTTTGCGACTGGAGGATTTGGCATTCTCACCAAAATAAGTCATTGGTTCTAGTTCCATTACAAAACCTGCTTTATGATCACCAAGAGGGATACCTTCCCGAAGTCCCATGAACTTAGCTAAAGCTTCGTCATTCTGAAATACATCTATTACGGGGGACCCTTATTGGTCCCAATCGATAAGTTCAGGGTAGACAAGTGTGACATTCTGGGTGCTAGTGGTGGAGGTTAAGGATATAGAGGATAGCATAAAAATGGAGGATTCTGCGAATAGGTTGGTCATATGGAGGGAAGAGTCATTGATGATATCCTCGGGACGTCAAATCGGCGGGAAAAGTGTCAGCTACCTCATCGAGGATATACTCGATGTCCGAGGCGTGCGGTACCTTCTTACCAAATCCTAATCCCTTCTTGTCTAGCTTCTTTGTCACAACAATGGGTTCCGTAGTTCCTTGATTCTGTTTCCCAAGGCCACCTTTGCCTTTATAGCCCATGTTTTTTACTATTCTTAAGCCATTGCCATATTGCTTGACTGGTATTGTGGCTGGTTCTTTCTCCTTATAGAGCCAAGAAGAAATATCCTCAATAGTTTCCTCTTCCAATAACCGTCCATGTTGGAATTGGGTTAGGAATGTTGGGGGAGGAATAGCTGCTTTTTTGGTTACTTTGGCAATGGGTGGTTGGTCGTAAGATTTTGGAGATAAAGGCATCCGCCCTACACAACAAGATTCTGAGATATCATAAGTGCCAAAGCCTATATCCTAGATGTGAGCTGTGATTTTGGGGAGGGGTTTAGGTTCACTTGTAGAGGCTTGCGTCAAAGTTTCAGGATCAACATATAGTGGGGATTCAAGGGCCTTGTCATTTTTAGGCACTTGGTTGCAATTTTTATAGCTACCTTGCAAGACACGACAGAATTCAAAAGGATTAGGGTCTCCTGGGATGGTGATCTCCGTACCATTGAATGGGAATTTTAGGGACTGATGGTACGTGGAGGGAACAGCTTTCATTGCATGGATCCATGGGTGGCCTAGGATAATGTTGTAAGGCAGCTCAATATCAAGGACTTGACCCTTGGTTTCAAGCATGACAAGGCTGAGTTGTATAGGCAAGTGGATAACACCTTCTGAGCCGCGTTCAGCATCATCATATCCCTTGATTGTAATACTATGATTAGAGTTGACATGATCCTCAGAGTATCCCAATTGCTTAAGTAACTTTAAAGAATAGATGTTGAGACTAGCACCACCATCTATGAGGATGCGTTTGATTTTGCACTTATGGATGAGAACCTCACTATGAAGGGCATCATTGTGACAAGGATCATGGGATGGGAGATCTTTCTCAGAGAAGACAACATTGTAAGGTGAAGCAATGTTACCTACTATAGCTTGGAAATCCGCAACCGCTATGTTGTTAGGCATTGAAGACTCTTGGAGGGCTTTTTCTAGCACCACTCTATGCGCAGGTGATGACCGTAGGAGGTCCAAAATAGAGATCTGTGCTGGCGTTTTCCCTAAATGTTCAACAAGATTATAATTAGATTGAGCTGGAAGACTGGGTGTAGGACCACGAATGGTGACACAACCACGGTGAGTTGTAACAGCACAATCCGTAGATTTGCCTTTGATTGTGAGGGTAGACACTCGACTCTCTTCAAAATGACCTACATTGGAATTGAAGGAAGTGGAAGCATGATTGATACCTTTACCTCTATCCTGAGGAGGAGGTGGACCATGATGAGGGAATGGTTCCTTGTACATGTCGAGATCTTTGTTCGTGTGTTGAGCTGGTGGTTCATTCTCAAAAGTGATTTGGTTGCCGTCGATGAGATTTTGGATTAGGTGCTTGAGTTCCATGCACGACGTAGTTCTATGTCCTTTGCTCTGATGGAATTCACAGTATTCGTTTTCTCTATACCGCGTAGTTTTGTAAATTGGTTCACCATATGGGGGTGCATCTAGTAAGGTGATGAGTCCTTTCTGTAAAACTTGTTGTAGGACCGACTCCATAGGCACTCCTAAGGGAGTAAATTGACATCGTGGAGGGTAATCTTGTTGAGGTCGCTCCTGTTGTCGTTGTTGTTGATTTTGATATGGTTGATGCTGTTGTTGTTGTTGAGGTGGAGCTTGACTTGGTTTGGAGAGATGCAGCGGTGTTTGCAATGTTTGGACATGTTTAGAATCAACCACCCCATCGTTGACCACATTTTTGTTCTTGTTCCAAAACTTGGGTTTATCGTTCGATTGTTGATGAGGAGCGTTGTCTTTCGTTTCTTTAAAGATTCTGACCACACCCTTAGCAATGAGGGCCTTTTCAATGTTGATACCCTTGTATGTGATTTTGTCAAAGGTTGTAGCACTAAGAATTTGCAAATGGAAACCTAACTCTTGGTTGAGGTTTTGCACAAATATGCTAACAAGCTATTTCTTAGGAATCTTGAAAGGGAATTTGCTAGCCATTTGTCTCCATCGTTGAAGGAAAGAAATGAAAGTTTCCCCATTTTTCTATTTATTGTTGCATAGATCGGTCATGGAAATCTCATGCTCTGCGTTGTAAGAAAAGTGGGTGGCAAACTTCTCTGCTAGCTCATTGAAAGACTTGATACCCGTGGGTAAGTGTGAGAACCATTCTATAGCTTGACCTCCAAGACTGCGAGGAAAGAGATGCATAAGATATGTGTCGTTATGTGAGACCTCGAAGCAAGAAAGATAGAATTCCCTAAGATGGTCTTTTGGGTCACCTTTTCCTTTGTATTTATTGAACTTGGGAATAGTGAAATTTTGAGGAAAAGGGATCATTGGTAATGACCGATCAAAAGGATAAGGACACACTTCCTCTAAAGAGAAGGTCTTTTTGGTGTGGCCAAACGTAAGATCAGATAGCTGCTGTTGAACTTCTGTGATTTTTAGCTCCATAGTCGTGGGAGGGGTTGGTAACATCTCTTGTTGTCCAAAAAATGGTTGGTGTTGCCCATACGAAAGATTATAATGTAAGCCATGCACGCTGGTGTTATAAGGGTCGTAAGATTGATTGGGATCATACGGGTTGTACGTTTGGTTCAGATTGGGTTGGAATTGGAGGTTTTGATTTGGCAGAGGTGGAGGTGGCGCTAGGTAAGAATGTTGGCTTTGTGATGGTTGAAGAAAAGTATTGGGTGGAGGAAAGCTAAATTGCGTTTGATTAGGTTGTGATGGCGGCACATAGCTTTGGGAAACTTGATGTTGGGAATGTTGAGAGTGGCTAGGCAATGTGTGAAAGAAGTTGAGCGAGGATGAACGTTGTGGAGGAGGGGCATAGGTAGAAGTGATTTGCAACTGTTGGGGTTGATTGAGGATGAGAGTAGAAGAATGTTGTGGTTGGGGTTGCATGACTCTAATTGGTTGAGAGACATGAAGGTTTGATGATATAGGAGGTGGTAGTTGTTGAGACCCTTGTTGCATGGCTACATAGTTGTTCCTCGGATTGTAATTTGGAGGGAAACCTATTCGTGATGGGGTAACCAAGATTCCACTTGCGATTGGTGTGGACACTTAAGGAGGTGGTTGCATATTTGATAGAGCTAAGGTGGCTTGCTTAGCTAACTCTGCTTGACGTTGGAGAGTTTCTTGTTGGTTGTTATAGATCTCCATAGGAGTCAGAAGCGGTGATATGGCCCTCTCTCCTGTTGAGTTTTGATAGAGGGGATTCCTATACTGCGAGCTCTGTTTAGGTAAAGGTGTGGTCACTGTTGACATGGTTTGAACTACTTGTATGGTATCTTGGGTGTTGTTGTTCTCCTTGAGAGTGGATAAATCAAAATCTTGAGGTAACTTGGCGCCTTGCTCTGCAAGCAAGCGAAAGAAATGATCTTGGTTCTAACTGAGGATTTTGTCAAAGGCGGCCACGATTCTAGGCTCTTGTATGATTTCATCAAGATCTTGCCCATCTTCTTGAGAGGATTGACCTATTTCAAAGTATCGCTCTTCTTGAGATGGGGGTTGATCTACGATATAACCTTGTGACACAAAATCCTGAGGCAGGCCTGTAGTATAGTGAGGAATGCTTACCAAAGGAACCCTACCCTCTTGAGATGGGATTTGCTCAATAGTATATCCTTGTGGCACAAAATCTAGAGGTAAGCCAGTGGTATACTAGGGTGTACTTACCAAAGGGACCCTACCTTCTTGAGGAGTGCTAGGGTGGTCAATGTGCGGCATGTTCGGAGAGCTGATTGGTTTTGTCATGGGTGTACTAGGAGTAACCTTGGGAGTAATGTTGAGACAACCTGATTGTGGTGTGCGAGGAGGCAATTTGTGCTTCCTAGGGCCAACTTTCTTGGACTTCATAGTTTGCTGGAGCCTAGTGGTTACCATGGGATACACTAGGACAAAAGGTAATGCTGGGATTCTGTGAGGTGCTTTGAGAAACAGACAAACTCTGATGCACAAAGTACTGGACCAAAAGCGCTATACTGTTTGACCAGAGGTGCAGGACTGTGTGACCAAAAGCGAGCTACTGTGATACCAAAGGCGACGGACTGAGCTACCAAAAGCGAGTTACTGCTATGCCAAAGGTGAGCTACAGTGACCAAAAGTGAGCTACTGTTATACCAAGGGCACTAAAGTAGAGTTTTTCCAGAGGTGAGTTACTGCTATGCCAAAGGTGATCTACTGTACTACCAAAGGCGAGCTGCTATAATACCAGGGGCGCTGAAGTAGTGTGATGTTTCTAAAAGGAAAAATTTTGATAGATTGTTTTTGTTTCTGATTGGATTTCTTTGGCAAGAGAAAACACAGCAAACAATGTTGGCACAAACAAGGGACTGAACAACAAATAGTGTATGTTCGAGGCTCCAAACAAGCCCAATGTTTCCACAAGTATAAGACAATTGCAATCAATAACAAGCACTTTTTATCCCTAGAGACAAGGTTTCATTGCAGTAGATCAGCTCACAGCTTAATACTCCGTTGATAAAAATATCATTCCATAAAGGTGTCAGATATTTTGTATCTTTGCGAGAGACGATAGGTAGGGATATCTCACCCTCCCCTTGGAAAGCTCAAGTAGGTCACAAGGGATTTTTGGCCAAGGGAATACTATCTCTCCTCAAGGGAGCCAATGGTGAGTATCTTAAGGGCTTAAATCGATTCCCCTTGCACTGATGATTACCGCAATGTTCAGAGGTAGGTCGAGTCGTCTCTATCTAAATGGTTCTTAGTAACTTTGAGGGACCAACGCCTTACGAGCAATGCGACAAGCTACTAAAAGCTTTAACCAATCCTACTAAGAGTATCAAACACTTCGCTCAATGTGAAAATCATTTCCACAAAGAACTAGTACACCTCTTTTCAGTTTGGCACCACAAGGTAAGGCTGACATCGGTTAGGACTTGGCTTTTGCCTTATCCCTCTTATATAGTGGTTCACAGGAAAACTCTACTTAGGGTCGTCCCTTTTGGATGAAGTGCAATCCAAAAGCAGGCCCTTCTAAAGGAAGTATAGAAATGTAAGAGCAAGCACGTCAAACTGTCTCGTTATAAGAAAAATAAGGTGCAGCTAAACTAGGCAGACACATGGTTGTAGTTGTCAATTGTCCCTTATGAAAATGAAGTGTTTGGCATTCATGTCCATTGTCCCTTGAGAAAAGCAGTATGTTCCTAAGACTTAAATTGCAAAGAAAATGATTTGTTCAATTATCCCTTTAACAATGCAATGTGTTTCTAAGACTTAGTGAGATAGATCAAGATTTCTTCGACGCTCGTCCTGCATGAACATGTTAAAAAGACCTATTTGCTCTGTGTGAGTAGTAAGAGGTTGCAACAAGTCAGTTTAGTTCCACAAAAACCAATAAGTTAGCCAAAATAAATCAATATGACCAAAAGAGAGCTACTATCTCACCGAAAGCGCCTCACTTTGCACCAAAAGCGCCAAACTGTGTTTTCAACAGCGCTGTGATGCAGATCAGAAGCGTAAAAGAATAATACCAGAAGTGCCAAAAAATATCCAGAAGCGCTGCACTGTGTTTTCAAAAGCGCTGTGATACATACCAGAAGCATAAAACATTAATACTAAAAGCGTTGAACAATATCCAGAAGTGCTGTAATGTGTTTACGAATGCGTGATATTGTATAGCCAAACACGCCATGCTGTCTTAGATCACAAAAAAGTTAGCTTTCGTCAAAATAACAAGATCCAAATGGGATTCCATGATTGATCTACTATTCTGAGAAGTAGTATCTAAGAGATCTGTATCGTGAAATACAGAAAATCGAGGAGGTGTAGTAACAAATAGGTTTAACTCAAATATCGAAGATAACCCTAAATAAGTCAGCTTGGGAAGTATCAAAAAGTGGATTGCAAGACAAATACAATAGCTTGTCAGACAAATCAACAGATATGCAATGAATTAAACCCTGTGAACACCAAACGAAGTCAGAAAAAGCTAATCAGCCAAAAGCACTTAACAATACTGCCAGTCGCGTCATTCTGGAATACCAAAAGCATCGCTCTGTGCTACCAGAAGCGCCGCAGTGCCCCCAAGGGTGCTGTAATGTGCCTCCAATATCACTTAATGATACTGCCAGAAGCGCTTTGCGATGTCATTTGCGCTGTACCGTACTGTGACTTCAAAAAAAATCAATTTCTCAAAGAAAAAGAGGGATTAGTGGGTCCCACCGGGCATGCCATAGTATCCTTATCAAGAGTGCCAAAAGCACCATATGTAGTAGCTAAGGAAACAATGAAATCTTCCTTCTGTAATGGCCTCTTATACAACTTTAGCCTATGTCCATTGACCAAGAGTGAAAATCGGACCTCGTCTATAGTTTGCAACTGAACTGCTCCATTTGGGAAAACTTGCATGATTTCGTATGGTCCAAGCCACCTAGATTGGAGCTTGCCCTTGAAGTCTTTATACCTTGAGTCATATAAAAGTGCCCAAGCACTGGTTGTAAATGATTTGTACTTGATATGACTGTCATGCCATTTGACCCTCTATTTCTGGATAACTTCAGTATGGTGGAGTGCCTCTAGCCTTATTTTATCCAGAGCATTAAGATGTTGAATCCTATCTTGCTGTGCTACTATCAAATCCATCCCAAGCTCAACAATTATCCTTAGTGTTTTATGTTCAAATTCAATTGGGAGGACTGTTGTTTTTCTATAAACCAATTCATATGGGGTAAACCCTGTGGTGGTTTTCCAGGTGATTCTATAGGCCCAAACAGCCTTTAGTAACCTAGTAACCTAGTCTCGCCTATGGAGTTGTACTATTTTGGTTAGGATCTTTTCTAGTTCTGTGTTGGTTACCTCAACCTGTCCATTGGCGTTAGGATGATAAGGGGTAGACTTTTTATGCCTTATTTGATACTCCTCCACTAACTTTGTGATTAGATTAGAGGTAAACTAAGGACCTTTATCTATTACTATTTCCCTTGGCACACCATATCTGGTGAAAATGTCCTCATATAAGAATTTAGCTGCATTACCATCTCTTGCAAACTACAATGCTTTGACCTCAACCCATTTTGTAAGGTAATCAATACATACCAGAATATACTCCTTATTGTTAGAGGTTGGAGAAATAGGACCAACAAAATCTAGTCCCCACTTGTCAAAAGGAGCTGATGAGATTTGTGGTTGCAATGGCATTTCATTACTTTTAGTTGGTCTTCCCATTCTTTGACACCTATCACAACCTCTTGTATATTTGATAGCATCCTTGTGAAGTGTTGGCCAACAATACCCTGTTGTCAAAATTTTGAAGGTTGTTCTTTTTGCTGCAAAGTGTCCCCCACATGGTTCATCATGACAAGCCTTCATGATATCAAACACTTCATCTTCTCTGATGCATCTTCTCATAATGTTGTCTGGTCCAGTATAGAAGAGAAAACCTGAGATCCAAGAGTAGGGAAAGCATTTGTGAACAAGTTGTCTCCATTCTCTTGGTGAAAAATATCCTGGAATCTACCCTGTAACCAAGTAATTTTCTATGTCTACATACCATGGTGTGTGTATAGTGAGAGAAAATAGATGCTCATCAGGAAAGGAATCATCAACCACACCATCTAAGGATTGAGTGGGCAATCTAGATAAAAAGTCAGCAACTACATCAGCCTTACCGGGCTTATCAACAATTGTGATATCAAATTCTTGAAATAATAATAACCATCTGACCAGCCTACCACCCACTATTGGTTTGTTCATCATATATCTAATGGTTGTGTGATCGGTATGAATGAATACTTTGTATCTGGTTATGTAGTGTTTGAACTTGTTGATGACATAAACAACTGCCAACATTTCTTTCTATGTTACTGTGTAGTTTAGCTCAGCCCCTTGCAAGTTTTTACTGATGTAGTAAATTGCATATTCCTTGTTGCCTTCTTGTTGGCCTAACACTGCCCCAATGGAAAAGTCTGGTGCATCAGTGTGAATATGAAAGGGCAATTTCCAATTTGGTCCTTGCAAGTCTGGGGCTTGTGTCAGGGTTGCTTTCAATTTTTCAAAAGAATGTTGACATTCCAGTGTCTAAGAAAATTCAATATCCTTAGATAGAAGTGCAAACAAGGGAGCAACAATTTTGCTAAAATCTTGAATAAACCTTCTATAATAACCTGCATGCCCAAGGAAACTTCTAACATCCTTCAATTTTTGTGGAATAGGCAGTGTAGAGATTATTTCTATCTTCTTTGGGTTAACTTGGATACCTATAGATGAAATGAAATGTCCCAACACCACTCCTTCAGTCATCATCATAAAACACTTTTCATTACTTAAGGACATATTGTGCTCTGTGCGTCTCTTCAAACCTTTTTTAAGATTCTGCAAAGCCTCATCAAATGCTTCACCGTATGTGGTAAAGTCATCCATATAAATCTCCATGCTATTATGAGAAAAATTAGAAAAAATACTAAGGACTGCTCTTTGAAAAGTAGCTGGAGCATTGCACAGTCCAAATGGCAAAACAAAGAATGCATAGGTCCCCCAGGGACAGGTAAATGTGGTTTTATCTTGGTCTTTTGGAGCAATCTTTATCTGATTATATCCGCTAAAACCATCAAGAAATGATAAGTACTTCTTTCCTGCCAAAGAATCTAGGACTTGGTCAATAAAGGGCAATGGAAAGTGATCTTTTCTGGTGGCAGTGTTGAGTTCTCTATAGTCAACACAAACTCTCCACTTGCCACCTTTTTTAGGAACTATCACCAATGGTGAAACCCATTCACTATCTAAAATGGGGTAAATAAAACCTGCATCCAAAAGTTTTTGAAGTTCATCCTTGACTTTGTCCCTTAGAGCAAGATTCATATGTCTTTGTTGTTGCCTGATAGGTCTAAAATCAACATCAATATAGATCTTGCGCATGCATAGATTTGGGTCAATGCCTTTCATATCACTATAATCCCATGCAAAAGCTATTGAATTGGATTGTAGGACATTTTGAAGGGATTGCTCATGTTCTTTAGTCAAGGCATTATTGATAGTCAACATCTTTCCAGGCTGTATCTCTAATGGTTTAGTCATTGGTTGAATGGAAGACACATCAAGGCTAGGAAAGACTAGTAGATGCTGCTGGGGTAGTAAGGCATGAAACAATTGATAAATTTCTTCTGTGGAGCTGCTAGGTATTATACTACTCAGTGGATCCTATAGACAGGATAGGCAGTCTTGCTGCTATGGGTGCCTCCCACAGTCATTTTGGAGAATGTCTGCCAGTAACTCATCTTCATCTTGGATATCCAACAAAGGACTACATTTAATGGTCATCAAGATTTGCAAAGAATAACTGTCCTCTTCTTCTAGAGTAGGCCAAATAGTTGTCTCATGTTCATGGGACAGTTGAACTGGTTGATACAACACCAATTTCTTGGTAATGGTTCCATTAGATATAATCATGTTTGCTAACCCGTAACTGATAAATGCATCAGCTGTAGCAAGCCATGGTCTTCCTAGGATAAGAGGATAGCCAGCAAGATTGACTTTAGGTTGCAATACAATGAAGTCAGCAGGATATTCCCAAGAATCTAATGCAATGACTAAGTCTTCAATGATACCTTCAGGTTTTACTATTGACCTATCAGCTATATGCAGGACAATCTGAGTAGGTCTAAGATTGCTTAATTGCAACATTTGCATTGTGTCCTTAGTCATGACATTGATTGTTGCACCTAAGTCTATTAAGGTATTCTTGATTAGGGCTCCATTAATCTTGACATTGACCACTGGACTTCTTGGATCAGTATACTTAGGAACGGTGATATTTCCCAACATGATGTCTGTAAGGTTACCTAAGACATGGACTATTTTTGGGTCTACTATTTTTCTCCCTGGTTTCTTGATACATATATCCCTGATTGTCTTAGTGTAGATAGGAATAATTTTGATGGCCTGAATCAAGGGTATCTTTATATTTATATCTTGAAACTGTCCTATAAGGTCATTGGTACGTTGTTCTGGTTGTTATTGGATAACCAAGCGCTCAGGGAAAGGAGGCTTAGGGTTTGATATAGATTGAGGCTCCTGAACTAGTTTAGGTTCCAAGGGTGATTCATCTAAGGCTTCCTCCATGGGTTCTCCATCCTCCAGCTCTGTGATTTGGGGAGATGAAGGACCTGCAAGGTGTTTCTGTGATCTGAGGTGAACATTACTTACCTCAACTCCATAGGTGGGGTACTGCATCACTTCATTAGTATAAGCCTATTGAACAGGCTTGTTGTTAAGGTTAGGTGTAGGTTAGGCAGGAATTTGGGAAGGTCTAGGAGGTTGATTTGGAGGTGCTGGTGGAGGCATGATGGCTTGTTGCTGTGGATGTGGCTAAGTTGGAAGCAAGGGTTGCTGATATTGGGAATTTGGCTACCATGGTTGGTCCTTGTTCCATTGAGGTTGCCATTGCTGTTGTTGAGTAAGCCACTGGGGGTTATAAGTAGGGCCTTGGAAAGCTTGTTGAGGCCATTGTTGCTGCTGGTTCCACCCTGCCTGTGGAGTAGACCATGGTGGGCTTTGCTAAGCATTTGGATTAGCAGGCCAAGGCTAGTTATTCCAAGCAGAAAAATTTTGATTGGCAGCAGGAAAAGATGAATTATAATTAAGTGGATCATGGGGCATACCTTGCCTTTGCTGCCAAGGTCTTCTTTGAGAAATAAAGAATAGTTTCCCATTGTCACCTTCAAATGGTTGAAGTTCTGGCCTTTCAATCTTCTCCTACTAGATACCAGCTACCCTTTTGCATTTACAGTTGGCCTTCCTTTGTCTACAACTTGGGCAGTATTCAGTGAGCATTGCATCTACCTCTTCTTATTTATTTTTAATGTGGAGTTTGTCCAACTATGTAGCCATATGGCTAATGATATCTTCTTTCATATTGGTCAGCAGGTTACTAAATTCCACTCGAGAAACTCCATTAACTGACTTGCCTGCAATAGCTACTCTTTCTCCTCTAGGTTTTCTAGAAAAAGTCCTGGAGTAGTTCCTGCAAGCTGTACAAATATCTTCAAAGGGTAATTGGGAGATATCCCTTGTTCCAATGAGATTTAGGGCATCCATGCAATCATCATTGACCCCTCTTAAAAAGACCAGCTTCAATGATTCTTCGGACAACTTATTCTGAGGGTTTTTCTTCAAGGCAAATTGGAATCTTTCCACATAGTCTTCTAATGGCTCCTCCTCCTTTTGTGACATCCTAAAGATGTCATCTCTCCTCCTATCATGTCCTCTACAGTAGTCTTTGTATTTTGTTAGGAACTTCATCTTCATGGTATCCCAGTCTGCGATGGCATCTTTCCCCAGTCCCATAAACCATCTCAAAGCAACATCTTTTAGAGTAGCAGGGAACATCTTGAGTCTGTAAGGATTAGTGGTATAATCATAACTCCTACACAGAATGTCAAACTCAAACAAGAAAGTGTCAGGATCTTTCACCAAACCATAGAAAACAAGAAAAGAAGATGGTGGTATATTTTTTAGGGTAGCTACCCGTGCTAGGTCTGGTATAGGGAATTCAAATGTAGCTTGTCCTAAAGGATCCTCTACTGCTTCTGCCATTGTTCTGAAAGTCCCCTCTGTGGTAGTAGAGGAAGCTCATGGAGATGTAGGGGGTGTTGATAAAGATGTAAAAGGAAACTCTCCTTCAACACTTCCTATTGTGTAGTTGTTAAAATCAGCTGTACCCTCGTTGTTCTGAGAAGTTGATGGGAGGAATCTACCTCGAATGTCTCTTTGCCTCTGCATATAGTATATTGAACTTTATGTTTTAGCGGCTCTGCACAATGTTAATAGAATGCCTGGTGTTTCCTAAAAGGTGTTTTGATTAACTCTAATACTAGAAAACCTGAAAACATTTAAACTATGAAAACGTGTAAAAACAAAATGAGCCTAAGAAGTTAGCACCGTCCCCGGCAACGGCGCCAAAAATGTATAGGAAAACTAATGTGTTGTAGACTTAACTAATTCAGGGGAAAACCTATTGAATAAGATGCTGATAATAGTTGGGAAATTTTACATAGTTCTGATGCTTTTGCTAATTTCACTGACAATCAATTCTTTGAATTAGTGGAAGTCATGCCTGAGAATTTTTACATGGCTAGGGATAAACATAAGAAAGTTTATTCTTCTAGTTCTGATTCTAGTTCTTCAAATAATGGCACTATTTCCAAAATTGTAAGAAAAGCCATCAAGGATCTTGATTTCAAAATCAGCATGGCCAAGTCAAAAGATCCCTTCAGAATGCCTGGATCCATGGAAGAACGGAAGGCTACTGCCAAACAACAGGTAAAGGATATCAAATCATGGGAAGCAGAGAGAGATTCACTCCAAAGACAAATTAGAAGTCAAAAACCTTCTCGCTCTTACATCTTGACTTAGAAGGAAGACATATTATCCTCTCCCCCACCATCCAAAAAATCCCATGGCTACTTCAATCCTAAATGGAAAACTCACTCCAAGCCTAAGAACCGTAAATCTTGCAGGTCTCCTTCTACTTCTACTCCTCTTGGTCGTTCCATTGATACCCTATGTGTCAAAATTGATCAGTGTCATGAAGAATTAACTATTCTTACCCTCCAGATTGCCCTCCAACAAAAAGAATTGGCGAAACTCACTTCTGTTGTGGGGGAGATGCGAGAAATTTTGTTTAAAGCTGACAACTCTTCAGAAAATGAAGCCTCTTTTTATGCCCAGTCTGAGCCAGCAAATGCATTATACATGGTTGAACATTGTACATACATAAGAATGAGTTTTTGTTTTCCAAGTTATAAGCCCATTCCAATGGATGCTTTTGTTGATTCTAGCTCTTCAAGGAGTTTTGCTAAAACAAATGCCATTCCGCATGAATTTTGGAAGCCACGACCAGACCTGCCCTCAGGTTATGCAATAAATGGCCAAGAAGTGACGATGGGTCGATATGCTCAACAGTGACCATTGAAATCCAAGGTAAGAAATTTGTTATAGATTTCACTGAGCTAGATGGTCTTAGAGGTGATGTCTTATTAGGTTTTACATTCTTAACAAAGTATCAGCCCTTTGTATTACGTACCCATGAAATCTCACTTAGACATGAAGATGGTCACATCAAGATTCCTTCCCTAAAAGTGGTTAATCATAAGATATCCAAGAAAATCCCTAAGGTCAATAGGAAGGAAACTATGAATCGATAAGGACCCAAGCTACCACCTTTATTAGAACCTGTCAAGGTAAGATTTCAACAGGATTGTTGCAGTTTGAACCCTTTACAATTCTGGTCTAAAGAGCATGAGGAATGTGAAATAAGGCTCAAACCAGAATGTCAATCAATGATTCCTTTTGAGCCTACATACTTAATGAGCCCCTCAGAGGTCAAAGAAATGGATGAGCACCTGAATGAACTATTAGAAGGCCAATTCATCAGAGACAGCAAAAGTCCTTTTAGTTGTCCTGCCTTCCTAGTAAATAAGCGAGCAGAAAAAGAAAGAGGTAAGAAAAGGTTATGTATAAACTACAAGCCTCTTAATGATATCATTTTACCATTCAATTATCCAATCCCTTTCAGTACAGATTTGATAATGAGAGCTGCTGCAAAAAAGATATTCTCTAAGTTTGACTGTAAATCTAGTTTCTGGCAAGTAAAAGTCAAAGAAGAGGATAGGTATAAAACAACTTTCTCAGTCCCTCAGGGATTATATGAATGGAATGTAATGCCATTTGGTCTTAAAATTGCTCCTGCATATTTCCAAAGAAGAATGGATAAAGCTCTGAGCCTGAAAGATTTTTGTGTTGTCTATATTAATGATATAATTGTTTTCTCTGATGATGATTTAGAACACCTAAAACATCTGGAATCCCTCTACAACACTATCAGACATCATGGGATCTATCTTTCTACAAAAAAGATGGTTATCAGGCAACAAGAAATTGATTTTCTTGGTTTAATACTCTCCCAAGGAAAGGTAAAACTACAACCCCATATTTTGAAGCATATTAATGAATTCCTAGATGTTTTGGTAGGAACTAAGCAAATTCAAAGATTCTTTGGATGTTTGAATTATGTTACTCCATTTTATAATGGCCTTGCAAAAGACAAAAAGAAAATTTAGAATCAGCTAAAGGAAGGAGCAGGTCCTTGGACAGAAGAACTAACGGAGATAGTTCAGAAAATCAAGAAGAAATGCTAATATCTCCCTACACTCCACCTACCTCAAGACATTTTTTCTTTGGTTTTATATACTGATTCTTCTGATGATGTCTGGGGTGCTGTTCTTAAATAGGAAATTCCAAAAAAGGGAACTCAAATCTGTGGTTACAGATCTGGTACATTTACTGACACTGAATGCAAGTATACTATTTATGAGAAAGAAATACTAGTAGTCAAGAAGGGCATTCAGAAGTTCAAGATTTTTCTCAAGCCAACTCACTTCATTGTGAGAATAGATAGCTAGCCAATGAGATCCTTGTTAAAGAAAAAACCTGATAAAGATATAGCACATGGAAGGATTGCTAAATGGTATCAGAGCCATGTTTTCAAATGATCTATAATTGTGCCCTGTGTTTGTATAATTTCTAAAGATTTTGCTAGTAGCATGCTGTAGTACATGTGGAAGTCATTGTAAGACCCATGTAAAGGCCAAAGGATAGCGTTGTGTGAAGGGCAATAAATTGACCAAAGTAACGGGGAATATCGCGAACAAAAACCAGTAAGTCATTATCTTTTCCAATGGCACTTAGAAGATCTATGAATGCAAGTTCTGTCCTCTCTGAAGTATTACATAATTATTTTCAAGATGGGAATACACATGTTGTAGATGAAAAAGGAAACTTTAATTTTCCTGATGTCAAGATTTCTACCTTTTATCCTGAGAAAGGCATTAAGGCTAAAGTCTGTGATTCTGTTCGTCAGTTTGAAATCAATCTTCTAGTTTATGGCACTGGAATATGTCCTATCTATTTGCCATTTTTACTTCCTGATGATGTTTCTAGATGGAGAGATAAAAGTTTCTTCCATGTTCATTTCCCACATGTTGATATCATTGTTCACCCTCACTTTAATTATAACATTAATGCTGAGTTTTTTGCTACTTTAATTGATACACGATGTCATGTCTGGGATCAGGCTGTTATAGCCCAATTCAGAGGAATTCTTAGTGCTGAAAAAGGGGATGGGGTTATTTTTGTTCAACCAAATTTCACACTATCCCTATCTGATAAGTTTATTTCCTCTACTTTCTGTCTACTTCTACAAGTCAAAGGAGTCTCTCTCATGCCCAGATCTATCTATGCCACTATAGGAGGTCATTGTATCTACCGCAATATGAACACTGTGTCTCTGCCAATTTCTTTGCCCACGGGGGTAGGTTTTCCACAAGGATCTTCCAATTTGTTAGATTATGGAAGATTCATAGATCATACTAGCTTTGAGATAGGTTTTCTGATTATTGAACAATTATTAGATCGACAAAAACCTCAATTTATAGACCTCCCTATCCAAAGAAATAGATTCTCTGAGAGACCATTGTTTCAAACCTGCAAAGTTGCTAATATAACCTTGCAGTTTGTTCCAGATCAGACTATATTAGAACAACCCGTAATAGATGAATCCCAATCCAAGTTTCAGCCCCTCAAAAGAAGCTACTCAATGGCCCATGCTTACCCAAGCACTAACAAAAAACTATTTGTAGGTTATAATCCAAAAGAGTGCTCTACCTCATCTAGCAGTTCTCAGAAATTTAGATCATCTCAATTGGTCAATCCCTATCCACCCAGATCTTCCTTTTCCTCTGCTTCAGATCTGACAAATGATCCAGAACTTATGGATAAATTAGTAAGACAACTCAGTTCTAGATTGCACTTAGCACCAAAACAAGGAGAGGAAGAAGAAGAAAAGAAGAAAAAAGGAAAGGGAATAAAGATTTCCAAATTAGGAGAACATGCCTATATGATGAGAGAAAATCTACCAAGGTATGGGTCTGAAAGAAGGTCAAAACACACTTTCCAAGTAGACCCGGCGACAACCATAGAATTAATCGGTTATACTCCTGGTCGATGGCCTACACAAGAAAGCTATATAGTAGTAAATCTTGATGAAAAGCTATGGGGTAAATATGAGGCAAGGCTTCATACAAAGGTTGGTTCTAAGCAAAAGAATTCTGAAGCACAGAGAAATTGGCAAGCCCAATGGATGTTATCAGCACAAGATAATATCGATGATATGGCTATTGACATCAAGCAAGGAATAAACAGAATAGTCTATGTATATGATAATATGCTTCAGGTTCAGAATGTAGTTTACAAAATGGAAAGCAGTGTAGGTCGAATAGATAAGCAATGTACATCTACTTTAAATAATTTTGGTAGTGTAAATTATCAGATCAAAGAAACTCAGACCATAGTAGCAAATGTTTAGGCTAGCACACAAAGGTTAGAATCTATGTCTAGACAGATTTATGACCATGTGTCTACCTCAAAAGTAAAAAGAGATACTCAAGCCCAAGAGAACAAAGTATTGCTTGAGCATGTAGCCCAAAATCTTGAAAAGATTAGAAGATACACTAAGAAGATCAGGGTATTCCAGAAAGGTAAAGATAGTTCTGAGGAAGAACAAGAAGAAACAAAGACACAGAAGTCAGAGCCCAAAACTAGGCCTAAGGTCCAGAGAAGAAAAAGCATCCTCTTTTCAGAAGAATTAGTAGAAGAGAAAGATCTGCCAGCCACTTCTTCTACCAGAAGCAATACTCCCTAGATGCCTACCAAGTTAGTCTTCTCTAAACAGAAAGAACATATGATGCAGCATGAAGAAGAATTAAAAGATTGGCTTCAAGAATGCAATTTAGAAGATAGTGAGCCTGTCTTTATGGATGAACCTGCTGCTACCATGAACTCTAATGCATCAAATGAAGAAATATATCTTGAAGAAGATATCTCTGAAGGAGAAGTCTCTCAACAAGACTCTCATGAAGAAAATGATTTGGTGTATATAGATACATTAGAAGATTGGGAAGAACTCTACTTGGCCAGTCAAGAGTCAGTAGGCAATCAAATTGATATTGAGATGAGAGATGCAGTCTCAAAAAATGCCAGACCTGAGCAATTAAGAGCCTATGCTACTTCAGGATATATCCTGAATATAGATAAGATAGTAGATCCATATGATACTATCTGTACCTGGTGTGATACTCTAGCAAATTTCTTTGATACCAGGGGATCTGTTTGGTCTGAACCTAATAAAGTATTGTATTTAGTTAGGTTAATGTCTGGAAAGCTCCGCAACTAGTGGAATTCTCTACCAGATAATGGTTTGATTTCAACTAACCTTGATACTGGTGAAGACTATGTGAAAGAAAGTGACATGGGAAGAAATGATATTTCTACTGAAGGTTTCTCTATCTAAAGCTTATGCTTATAGGGCTATTTTGTGGAAACAGAAAAAATGACATATTAGAAGCTGAAAAGATTTTGTTTTCATTATAGTTAAAAGATCTAGGCAAGCTGCACAAGTATAATTTAGTGTTTGAGAAATATATGATTGTGGCTCAAAAATTACATGATCCAACTACTAAAAAGTTTTATCTTAATTCTCTTCCATGTGGTCTAGGAGAATATGCTGAAGACTATGTTATGACCAAATATAAATCCAAGATTGAGAAATATGGATTTGGAGAACTAAGAACATTGGTTACATATAAGTTGGACAAAGGATGCCTGATGAAAGCCCTCGGTGATAATAGAGAACAATATAATTCTTCCTATAATATGAAAGATTATTGTAATTTGCCTCCTATAAACCAGCTTAAAGATTTCAAGCAAGTCAGGAAATTTAGTAAGTCTTCTTGTGGTAAGTATTGTCATTGTAAAAAATGCAAGTGGACAAAATATGATGATAATAATATGGAACAGTCATTCCGCCACAAACATAAAGGCCACAAGAGAAAGTATAGGTTGGCACCAGTTAACAAAAGTTCATTCAAGAAGAGGAAGCCTCCCAAATATCTATTTAAGAAAAATAGACACCCAGGAAACAGACAAGTCAGATGTTTCATTTGTAAAGGGCCTCACTATGCTACTAATTGCCCTAAAAAGTATAATCCAGGGAACAAAGTCTATGCTCTTTTTGAAGAACAAGATGCTAATAACAATCAGGAAATAGATTCAGGAGCGATATATAGAGTCTAGAAAAGTCTTAGGATAACAAGAGTATGCTCTTGTTCTGGGCTTGCATGCGATTTGAACAATCAGAAATTGTGTAGATTATCTTGCAAGATATTGTAAACACCCCTCTTGAATAAGAAACGGAATGTTGATTCAAATGCTATCTGAATAGTCTACTCTATCACTATGCATTCCTACATTGAATTATCGACCAAGGAGTGTAAGCTTATGATGGTACTTGCAAAGTATATGCCTTCAGGGCTCATATCGTTCCTAAATTGTACTATCTTAGCTTTAAACAAACAAATCTACCTTGCTGGAATTGACAGAATTACAAAACAGTGAAAACAACTATAAATCCTAGTTGCTACGGGTACCTACAGCAAGGTCTGTAGATAAATATTACAACAGGGAAACTATAGAATTAACTTAATGAATTGACAAGAATGGAATAACTAACTGCTGACCTCTGGAGGATTTGTAAACACACTAATATGCAATTGTTCATGAACTATATCTATTTGATCAAAACATAATACTAACTTGAATTCAAATTACGTTTTAATAGAAAACTAATAAACCAACATTAACTGAAATGAAAATAAACAAGGAGAGAATCAGTACTTTGAGTGGCCACCTCAAGAGATTGTCTTCCTTAACTGAAACCAAATCTAATCCAGATTCTACGTATCTTTGTAACACATACCAAAGCTTCACTTATTCCATACACAGATTCAACTCATATCCAATTGTTCAACAATGAAATATTTTATGTCATATCTAGATTGTATTCCATAAATGTAACATGCTTGAGTTTTTGCACATAGAAAAGGAAATGATAATTGAATCGAACTAAACTCCTAACAACTTGACTCTGCTACCTTATAAATCTCATCTTCCCCTTACTATACAAAATGGAGAGAGAGCCTTATTTATTACTTAACTGACTCTAATCATTCACTGCGCCTAGATACTAGGTCGTGGAGTCAAGATCACATTCTTATTCTAACTAACTATAAGAAGAAGAATTCAAATCAAATTAGAAGTCCGATGCATGAAAAACATCCATAATCATATTTGAAACAAATCCACTCCTTAATTTATTACTATCCATGATGCTCCATAATTGTCTTCAGTTGTCTCTACATTCTTAGCATTGAAACTCATACTTCTATTAACTCCTTTGTCTACATTCTTCTACAAATGCTCGATCTCATCATGACACGTCCAATTCTACACATAGAATTAGTTCCCAAAAGTATATACCACAAGAATTCTCCATGACTAACCATAAAAACATCTCATTTATACTTTTATACATATCTATATCGAATTCATGCATTAGATAATATGATCATCACATTCGATATTAATATTATAAGTTCAGGTCTTAGAAGTATAAAGAAGGTCAACATATCATAGTGCAAACATGGATAAATGTCCTAAGGGATGCTATGAAAGAAGTCTTTAAAGTATAAAAAGTAGCTTAAAAGAGACTAATTCTGCAGCCCATCAGCAACCACGTGTCCAGCTCCTAGAGAGAATGAAAAGGCTTATATGTGGATGGACACGTGGAGGCTTTTGTGTACTCACACAGAGCCAAAAGGTGATGGCCCACCCTCCAGTGCGCAACTGTGAATTTGTGACACATGGCAGTCTTCGGTACCAATGTCTATGTTGACTATTGAGACCGCCCGATTGGCACACTTTCATTGGCCAGTGGACTTTTCAAACGGTGTCGGTTGGATTTTCAAGGCCTTCTAAGCTGTCGATTCTAAAGCTAATTTCATCTACAGTCTTGTTTCAAATGAAACTTTTTTGCATCCCAACGGTGGGAAATGTGTAGGTTCAATCAACAGAGGCATTCAAGGGTTGGATTTCAAAAAATTTCAAAGGTGATGAGGCATAGAATCAAAAGGGGCAATGATTTAATGTATAAAAGGGATTTGCTAGGTAAATTTAAAAAGAGATTTTTGTCTAAAGTGTTATCATTGAAGAATTTAATATTATCAGTTGCCTCCTTCCTAATATTTGTTGTATTAGTTGTTCACATTAAAGAAGGGAAAAATATCCTACATCTGCCCACATTCAAATATTTGTTGCATTTATTTCTGGTAGATGAACATCCCTTCTGGCTGATGCTATTTTCTGATAGAGCCCAAGGAATATATGGTAACAGAGATTAGGTCAAGTGGATTGAGTGGCTATATATGCAAGAAGGTAATGTGTAAAAGGGGTTGGTCTTTTTGGTAATTTCAGGCAATTAAGTGCAGAGCTCTCTAGGGTTTCAAAAAAGTAAAAAGGTTCTAGTTTTCTAGCAATAAAGATACAAGTTATGAAATATTTTATATTGATTTCAGCTATCAGTGTATGGACTTCTCCTTTTTCTTATGTAATTTTTTAAGGAAATCCTAAATTTCTCTTTAGGTTTTCCTCTTGCCACACTTAGTGGTATAACTGTAACCATTGATCAGATGAATGAACAGATTCTTAAAACATTACATGCTATGTGATGATCTCTTCTATGGTTTTAGATGACTGATTATATATTGGTAAAGGATTACTAAGCATATCCTCCATTGATTATTATTTCTTCTTGCATGTAAATATCCATAAAGTGCATGTTCATTTTTCATGTTGTCTTCTTTCTTCTGTTGAATTGTGGACTCCGTTACCCAACATATTAGGCACCAGTCTAAAGTTTTCCATGATCACCCACACTCTTAAAAGATTAAAACAAATTTATCACGTGTGAAGAACGTAATTAATTTGTATGTCTTGCAAACAAGCATACATGCACCTTCCATTGTTAATGGGAGTGCCCTCTTATCAGCTATATAGGGGTTATTAGTGACAAGCAATTGTTTTAGGTCCAGTGACAGTCTTTGGGGCCTAGAATGCATTTGGGGTTTGGTTGTCCTGTTATTTTTAGTTGTTCATCTGGTTTGAACCTAATACCTATTCAGGTATCCCCCTAGGAATATCCCTCCTGAGTCTAAGTTGAGCTCAAAGTGCAGAGGAGTTAACCAACTCCTATAGGTTACCAAAAATCACCTTGAACTTGTTGATAAACCTCTCCTATTCATCTAGAAAGACTATCCCTGGCTTAGATGATTTGTGAATGTTTTAGGGTTTAGGGTTGTAGTTTTTTTAGGACTCCTAAAAAAACTACAACCCTAAACCCTAAAACATTCACAAATCATTTAAGCCAGGGATAGTCTTTCTAGATGAATAGGAGAGGTTTATCAACAAGTTCAAGGTGATTTTTGGTAACCTATAGGAGTTGGTTAACTCCTCTGCACTTTGAGCTCAACTTAGACTCAGGAGGGATATTCTTAGGGGGATACCTGAATAGGTATTAGGTTCAAACTAGATGAACAACTAAAAATAAGAGGACAGCCAAACCCCAACTGCCTTCTAGGCCCCAAAGATTGTCACTGGACCTAAAACAACTGCTTGTCACTAATAACCCCTATATAGCTGATAAGAGGGCACTCCCATTAACAATGGAAGGTGGGAGTATGCTTGTTTGCAAGACATATAGATTAATTACTTTCTTCACACATGATAAATTTGTTTTAATCTTTTAAGAGTGTGGGTGATCATGGAAAACTTTAGATTGGTGCCTAATATGTTGGGTAACAGAGTCCACAATTCAACAGAAGAAAGAAGACAACAGGAAAAATGAAACATGCACTTTCTTGATATTCAAATGCAAGAAGAAACAACAAACAATGGAGGAGATGCTTAGTAATCCTTTACCAATATATAATCAGTAATCTAAAACCATAGAAGAGATCATCACATAGCATGTAATGTTTTAAGAATCTATTCATTCATCTAATCAATGGTTACAGTCATACCACTAAGTGTGGCAAGAGGAAAAGCTAAAGAGAAATTCAAGATTTCCTTAAAAATTACATAAGAAAAAGGAGAAGTCCATACACTGATAGATGAAATCAATATGAAATCTTTCATAACCTATGTCTTTACTGCTAGAAAACTAGAACCTTTTACTTTTTTGAAACCCTAGAGAGCTCTGCACTTGACTACCTGAAATTAACAAAATACCAACCCCTTTTACACTTTACCTTCATGCATATATAGTCACTCAATCCACTTGACCTAATCCCTGTTACCATAAATTCCTTGGGCTCTGTTAGAAAATATCATCAACCAGAAGGGACGTTCATCTGCCAGAAATAAATGCAACAAATATCTAAATGTGGGCAGATGTGGGAGATTTTGCCCTTCTTTAATGCAAACAGCTGATACAACAAATATCATGAAGGGGGTAGCTGAGAAGATTAAATTCTTCAATGACAGCACTTTAGACAAAAATCTCTTTTTAAATTTACCCAAAAATCCCTTTTATACATTAAATCATCATCCCTTTTGATTCTGTGCATCATCACCTTTGAAAATTTTTGAAAACCAATCCTTGAATGCCTCTGTCGATTGAACCTACACATTTCCCACTGTCAGGATGCCAAAATGTTTCATTTGAAACAAGACCATAGATGTGTTACCTAGATTTCACTACTAGCTCAATTAGGTAGAGCTTTTCAGTTGTTTGAGAGAGAAAAGGTACATATATTTCTGTTGTGTTAAGACCAAGCACATGTGATACAAATCAAGATGAAATTGTGGTGTTGCATTCAGATGTTTTCAAATGTAACTCAAGAGATTGTACAAATCGTGTAAACGATCAGCAATATGTATTAAAAAATAAGTGTATAAGTTCTCACACAAGCCGTGAGACTAACTGGTTCAATGCAAAAGAAAAGACAAACTATACATTTATACAAACTGAAAAATGAATATACATATGAGATAGGGTGACTCGTCATTGCCTGAATGACGAGCCTTCATGACGCGTCTCCTAGCTTGTCAGTGTATCCCACATCTAGCCGCTGTCTCCTTGCTACTTCCCGTCATCTGCATAAAAGTGTGAAAACCGATGTTAGAGCAATGGCGAGGCATCATACATCATATGATATACATTTTATAAACATACAATTTGTGTTTTCCGATGCAGTAAACCAGTTAGCATCAGAAGCTTTTCAGAAGACAAATCCAGAATATCAACTGAAAGCATGCATTTATTTTCTAACAATTTTGCTTCATGTGCAGATACAGATGTAAGTACATTTCTGTTTGATTCATCAATTACGTTATGAGTGGAGGAAATGTGGCTCCCACAAGGGTTGAGCCCAGCTCATCGATTTTATAGAACATTTCAGATGCAATGAACACATGCAAAAGCACAACTCTAAGAGTGCATTCAGAAGGCAGACACAATTGTCCAGAGCTAGCATATTGAGTAGGATAGCAAACCACAGAGGATAGCCAGCAGTGTAAATAGAGGAGCATCAAATACAGCAGAGTAAGAGAACTTTCAGAACAACGATGATAGACAACAATAATACAAGGAGCATTCATACACAGAGGAGAACAGTATAAAGGACAGAGTAAGTGTCATGGTGTCCACATAGAAGAAAAAGCGCTGCTGTTATAAAGAGCTGTCAAGCTCATGCAAAGACAAATACCAGAATACACCAAAATTCGTCAATGCCTAGAAAATGGAGTTTTGAGCTTAGTTCAATTTGCAAAAGAAAAGTGTAGTTTCTCTACAACTAATCAATAACAAGATGGACAAGGATGTCATTCAAAGAGATTCTAGTCACGAAGAACAGCAAAACATCAATGCTCAGAACTGACGGAAAATATAGATTTTAAGAACAACAAAGCATATATTTTTTGTTCCAGGTTTTGTGTTACGAATAGCGTTGGTTCACATCCCAATAATACAGAGGTAAGGGACAAATACAAACTTTCAGCTCAAGCAAGCATTCATACTTAGAAATATGCTCAAAGTTGTGCCTTTATAACAGCAATTTGCAAAAGAAAATGCAAAGGATAAGGTTCATATTATATAAAATGAGGAAGAAAAGGCAGTTTCAAGTTTTATAACAGCCTTATCTGTCTTCTATCTTCATAGAAATGCAAAACCCTTGATCATGGCAAGTTGAAACTTGTTCACAGCTAGAAAAGATCAAATGCCACAGAATTTATGAACAACAAAAAATGGATTTTGAGCTCTCAGCGAATAGTAAAGAGGAAAATACAGAGTTTCAGCTCACTTGAAAGATATAGACTCAGAAAAGATCAACAAATCATGTCTTCTGGCAGCAAACAGCCAAGAAAATTACCATTTTCCAAGTTCAAATATTCAAAAACTAGTCAAAGTGACCCAAACAGCTAGATAAAACTGTATTGTTGCCATTTTCCAAGTTCAAATGCTCAAGAATCGCATGTATCACAGCAAGATGCTAGTGTAAAAGCTCAAAAAAATGGAAGAAAGTTCGACAGTCAAGGACTTACCATTTTTCTGCAAAATGCTGTGTTCAAACCCACAGAGATTTCTCATATCCACTTCCAATGGCAGCCTCACAGCCAAGAAGAATACAAGAGGTTCGTAGCCAGAAAAAATGCCAAGAAAAGACAACATTTTGCAGTAAAAAATGGCCAAAAATCTCACAGAAATCGACCAAAAGGGAGATAAAACATGAAGAACTACAACCTACCCCCCATTTCGTAGAGAATCGACCAGAAACGCCCCAAGAATCAACAAAAAATGTTGCGTATTTTGCTTAAAACCCTCTCAGACGGTGGCCAAGCTCAAACAATAGATGCAAAATGCAAAGTGAAGTTACTTTTAGGTTTTCTTTCTTGTTGATTGAAACCTAATTCCCATTCTTTTTTTTTTTATTTTACTTTTGAAATATCTATTTTGGCAACATGGGAAAGACTTCCTATGTTCGAACCTAATAGAAATGCAAAGAGTGGTCGTGGCATGTTTTTTGATGCCTTGTATTTTCTTTTCAAAGGCAAGCAAAATGTAGTATGAAAAAATACAAGGTCGATGTGTTAGAGGGCATGTGGGTGAGTATGCACAAGAACAAGATCCATGTTAGGAGTTATAAGGTGGTGATCATGGGTCAGTCATGAGTAAAATGTATTGTGTGCTAAGAGATATAAGGTGGTAATGCATTGTAACACATACAATGGGCTGAGTGTATATTTGGCTAAGTCATCATGCTAGGAGTTATAAGGTGTAAGGTGATAAATATAAGGTGGGTAAGTGGTGTTTATAGGAGTTTCACGGTGATATAGGGGTGAATAAACTGCAAGTGTGCTTGGGTGTGTTCAGAGTTATAAGGTGGGTCAAAATGTGTATGGAGAGAATGTGTTTTGAAAGTGGCATGGTGACGTGTTTTGGGAGTTATAAGGGTTATTTAAATATATTGTTTCGAACCATGTCTAAGCATGAAGGTAGAGATGTATGCGAAGAAGAAGATGACTAGAAGTTGTGAAGCATTGTGATGATACAGCTTTGTGTAGATGATGCAGATGTGAAACACGTCATTTTGCCTAGAAGCCAAAAAATGTCTTCTTTGTCATCTTTCTTACAACATTTAATTATTCCTTAAATCATGCAAAATCAGGGATTTAGATTCAATATCATAAAATCATTATTTTCTGCATAGGTCTGTCTAATTTTGTAAAACATTTTACTAAGGTGGTACAATTATAAGCCTCTTAGTTAAAAATGTTCATTACATGCAGAAAATATGTTATTTTATCATTTATTTGACAAATCAGATATTATGATGCTGCAAGAAGATGATGACATATGTCAGAAGCATTAGAGAGCACTAGACGATATTTTATCATATTTTTAAGTGCCTTCATGATAGTGGATGACATGCCTCCACTATTTCTGCATTGGGACCCCTTTTTGGAGCAGTTTAAGGGGATCTTTTTTCACTATTTCTAAGATGCACGGGAATGGAGCTAGTGGGGTTGGTGGTGGTTGATCCTTGTTGAGTGGAGTTGGTGGATCTTTTTTGAGTGGCGCATGAGTTGTTTATAGCTATTTGAGCTGTATATATTCCTCTTCCTTGATCAGTTTTAGGAGGTTCTAGCTGTTCACAGCTCTGCATAGTGTAATTTTATGAGTTCTTGTGCAGAAGTGAAGAGTCTTGTAACTCATTTTCAGAGATATGCAGCATTGTAACACCTCTTGACAGTAATAAGTAGTCTAGACCTTCCCATTTTCTCTTGATATTGTGTATTTCCAAGTGTTAAGTATAGGTCTTTGTGACGTTTCTTTGTCCTTAGAGTTGCCTTGCATGTTGATGCCTTTATACAATAGTTACATTATTTTTGCAGGTTGTGAGCTGTGTAAGGGATAACAATCAATTTTTAGGCAGTGAGAAAACCTATTTCTCCTTAACAAGACTATTGTTATTTAGCCTCCTCACAAATTGATCATGCAAAGATTGTGATTTGTTGGGTTGTGTAGAGGATCCTGTTTATTACTAGTTCTGTAGTGTGTCGTTTTCTGTGTATTTGTTGATGATCATTTGATGTATCACCTTAGACAGTAGGTTTCATTTTATGCAATCCTTCTTACCCTTTTCTCTACAAAGTTTAGTCTAAGTAGCTTAGGTGAAGTACCAAGAAGAAGCCGGCCTTCTCTGGAGGTTCTTTCCATCACAGGCCACCCATAGACCTAGGAAAGATCCCATGTTTCTCCAGATTGCCCAGTTTCACAACTCGGCGAGGGTGCAAATCTAAGAGACAACAAGATGAAATTAGCTTTAGAATCAACAGCTTAGAAGGCCTTGAAAATCTAGTCGACATCGTTTGAAAAGTCCACTGGCCAATGAAAGTGTGCCAATCAGGTGGTCTCAATAGTCAACATAGAGATTGGTACAGAAGACTGCCACATGTCACAAAATCATAGTCACGCACTGGAGGGTGGGCCATCACCTTTTGGATCTGCATGAGTGCACAAAAGCCTCCACATGTTAGTCCACATATAATCCTTTTCATTCTCTCCAGGAGCTGGACACGTGGGTGCATCTTGCAACTGCGCAAGGGATCTCTACCTTTGACAAGATTCTTCTATGATTGCATGTTGCCATTAGATCTTCATAAGTTGCAGTCCCACTGCTTCATTTGTTTTCTTAATACTTGGCAGCATCTTATTCATCATTTCAAAATTATAGATATTATGACCATAGGCCCGAGCATCCTCAACACATGGCACAATTCTAGGGTCGGGCAAGAGAAAATGAGCTATTTCTCTTTAGGATCTGTGGAAGCAAGCTAAGCCTTCCACATGTCCTCCCCCTTCACATGCATTTATAGCTTTCTCATGAGGAGGCCTTGTGTCACCATTTCGTGACATCGACGCAGGTTTTTTCCTCTGCCAGGACTACCTTGCGCAGTTGTACTATCACTAGATTGCAGCCTTTCTACCGATCATTTCTCACCGTGACACCTAACAACTTGCGGTTCCTTGATTTAGAATCCTAGGTTAAGGGGTTGTATGCCCAACTTCCCTGATAGATGTCCTCATTTCACATCTGTGCAGGAGGATCATGATGTCATCTTGAGAGATCTATGACGCTACGAAATACAACCATACGGCATTTTCTGACCCTTATAAAGACTTAGGATATAAAACTTAAGATTTTCACAGTCCACAAAGGGTAAAACTAGGCAAGAGGGGCCTATCAATTCATCACTTGAAGGACCTAAGGTTGTGACTTAGATGACCAGGAACCTAGGATTAATAGTTAGCAGTAGATTATAAAATAAAGTAGGTAGATGACTGCAACCCTTAGGGTTTTGAGGGAAAATCAAGAAAATTTTAAAGGGAATAAATTCAAAACCCTAAAAACCTAAACAGTTGTCAATAGAGGGGATCAACTTGGTTTTCTTTAGCATATTTAGGATAATGATCATAAATGGGAATGACTTGGCTATTTTGATCTTGGATAACTGGGATAATTTGATCTTGAGTATCTTGGATAACTTGACATTGATTTCGTTGAGTGCATGTTTGATCTTGCTTTAGATTTGATTCTTGACATAGCTCTAGAGTTGGGATGAAAACATAAGTTTCTTGGATGGGCTTGATAAGCTTTGGAACATCAAAAACATGATTGCATAATGGATTTTGACTAAACTTGTGGCAAGAGACTCTTGAATAGGCTTGATAGGCTTCAAGTTATTGACAACATGGTTGCATAGTGGATTTGGACATGTTTTTGGGATAAGAGACTCTTGAATAAGCTTAGTAGGCATTATTTACATGGTAGTATTTGATTTTGGATAAGGATGCGATTAGGAGACTCTTCGATGAATTGAATAAATATCAGATTGCATGATGGTGTTTGATAGATAGGCATGATGCTAAGAGGCTCTTGTTCACACTTAAGAGACTTAAGATTGACAAGATCTTCACATGATGGCATTTGATCAGGGATGGGTATGTTATTTGGATTTTGATTACATGGTGCTATTTGTTGGATGGGCATGGTACCATATGACTCTTGGATACCCTTAGAATAAGTACATTCATTAGTTTGGGGTTTTCTAGTTTGATATTCTTCATTTGCTAATATCCCTACGAGGAAATCTAAAAAGGATGATTTGGATGTAGTAGGTTTGGATTGTGGATTAATTTTTTGAATGGATGGATGATTGGGTTGATGGGATGAGCTAGAGTTTAAGGAAGAAGATGAGGAATCTACATAGGATGTGGAAGATATGGAGTGCTCCCATGAGGTTGGGTTTGGAAACACATGGATTAGACATAAGTACCTTGCTCTAAGCTGGTGCTTCCCCTGTCAACAGAATCATGTAAGGATAACCAATGGATAAGTGTTTGGGATTGGTATAATGGCTAGTTCTAGTTGGTTCTTGACTGCAAGGCTCTATGAGTGAAGGATGAAAATTCATTGCAAGTTTGTGATCAATGATCTCATCATAAAAGCTATTTCTATTAGGATATTCATCTTGATCTATAAGACTATCATTAAGGGATTTTTTACTTGATTTGGATAGAAGATTTGATCTAATGAATGCATAGGTGGAGGACTTGCTTTGATTGTAATTTTGGGTTTTGTATTGGCTTCACTAATGGTAGTAGGACAAGGTGTTCTTAAACTAGGGATCCATGATGGAACTGATAAAGGATGACAAGGTGTTTAGATGCAACTAGGATCTAGGATGTAGATCTGGACTTTGTAGACTTGGTATGAGACTAAGATGGTTTACGCACAAGATAGGTGTGAAACTATGACTTGTATAAAGAGACTTGGGATGATTTGAACCTTGTTGCAAAGGGGATTCACTTATGGCCAAGACAAGGTGAGATGCTTTGATTTGACTATGGTTTGTGTTAGAAATGAAAGCAACACTACTTCAATGGAAATCTGATTCAAGATAAATTTTAGCAATCTTTAACTGTGTGTTATTAATGGAGATTGTAACATAGAAACAAAACTATGCTTCACAGAAATGTAAAATCAGAAATATGAACACGTAACACAATGTTTAACGTGGAGAAAACCCTTTCAGGTAAAAAACTCCACACAAGAAAGAGGCCCAATGTTTGTATTAATCTGAAAATGATTTACAATACAACAACACTTCAACTCTCCCCACCAGTCTTCAATCTGACAACATTCTAGCAGCACCTGAGTACCTAAAATCTATATTGCAGCAATTATTACATGGAAAATACTTAAAGAAACATTTTCTAACTCATCTTAGGCGTTCACCTTCTCTCTCCTAAGATTCTCCAGCCTGTAAACATTAATTACCATCTTACAAGCATCTTACACTTGTCCAAAAATAGCCATGCAAAGGTTGGGGTCCCAAGACTAAATCTAGCCTCTTACAGCATCTTATGACGCATCATAACCATCATAGATTCCAGCAAAAGAGTATCTTTCCAAGATAGGAACCTTGGGCTAAATATAGCAAATATACAACTGACATATCCGTCATATGCATCATAGAATCACAGAATCTTATGACAACTTGCAACTGTCATAGATTCACTCACCAAACATTATGACAGTTGTCATACATGCCAAAAATAGTATATTCCTCAAGGGAGCATGCCTACCCTCATTTACTTTGAGTTTTTACATTTGCCAACCGTAAATGTCACTCTGTAACTGCCACCGGTAACTCTGAAATTACAACTGTCAATGAGACTATCTCATTCCCTTATGGGTAATTACAAATAACAAATAATAAATAGAATAAAATACAATATTGGAATTTACAAGGTTAATGGCACCTTACTCCAACATTCTCCCACTTGACATTATACATTGTAAATTAACCTATAGGAAAAACAAATGAAAAATAATCAGGCACTAGAAACAAGGCCCATGGCCTCTCTGCACCATACAAACTTCTCTGTGCTCACAGGCTTGGTCAATGAATCTGCAACATTCACCTGATTGTCTATCTTCTTTAGCTCAATCTCTCCATTTGCAACCAATTCTCGAACAAAGTGATACTGAAAATCAACATGCTTAGTTCGAGCATGATACATAGGATTTTGGGCCAAACATATAGCACTCTGGCTATCACAACCAATCTGAATGATCCTGCAATCAAAACCAATACCTGTACACAGTCTCCTCAACCAAACTACCTCTTTAGAGACATGAGTAGCATCCATATACTCTGATTCTGTAGTGGACAAAGTAATTGTGGGATGCCTCTTACTCATCCAACTCACTGCACCTCCAAATAGAGTAAACACATAGCCACTAGTGGACCTTCAACTATCCAAGTCACCTGCCCAATCTGCATCAACAAAACCCTATATGTCCAAAGATTTATCAGTACTATCAGTACCTGAATAAACCAAACAATGATCAAGAGTAGCTACAAGATATTTAAACACCATCTTCGCATAGTTCCAATGCTGTCTACTAGGGTTAGACATAAATCTACTCAAAACTCCCACTGCTTGGGCAATATATGGTCTAGTGCAAACCATTGCATACATCAAACTCCCTACAGCACTAGCATATGGCACATTAGACATATCCTCAAGATCATCCTCAGTCTTTGGACACATATCTAATGAAAGATTAGTACCAATGGGTAAAGGAACTCTAACTGGGTTACAATCCTACAAACTAAACCTCTGCACAATAGTATTCACATACTTACTTTGTGACAACCAAAGCTTTCTGTTAACTATGTCCCTCCTTATCTCTATTCCCAGAATATACCTTGCAGCACCAAGTTCCTTCATCTCAAATGCACCTGAAAGTTGGGCTTTAAGCTCACTGACCATACCCTTAGTATTGCTGAAAAAATGTCATCAACATACAAGGCAATAACCAGTATAGAATCATCAACACAATGAATGTAAACACAATGATCCTCCTCGCTTCTAACAAAACCCAATTTCAAAACAAATGAATCAAACTTTTGATACCACATTCTGGGGGACTGTTTTAAACCATAAAGAGACCTCTTTAACCTGTAAACCTAATGTTCTTTTCCTTTTACCTCAAAACCTGTAGGTTGTTGCATATAAATTTCTTCTTCAAGATCTCCATGCAAGAACACAGTCTTAACATCCATTTGCTCAATCTCCCAATCATAAGCTGTAGCAATGGATAAGAGAAATCTAATGGAAGTCAATTTAGCAATAGGAGAGAATATCTCACCAAAATCAACTCCCTCTCTCTGGGAGTAGCCCTTGGCTACCAGTCTAGCCTTGTACTTCTCTAATGACTCGTCTGCTCCAAATTTCTTTTTGAAGACCCACTTACAACCTATGGCCTTTCTTCCTTTGGGAAAATGAACAAGATCCCAGGTGTTACAAGAGTCTAAAGCCATCATCTCCTCCTGCATGGCTAGCTGCCAAGACTCACTATCATCTACAGAAATAGCTTCCCTGTAGGATCCAGGTTCATTGTTAGTACTCAATAAAGCATATACACAACATAAATTTGGTAGGCTATACCTATCAACTGGATTCTGTCATCTTGTGGATCTCCTCAAGGGTGGAGTAAGAGACCCTACTCATTCTTTTGCATGATCATCTGTACCAACTTCTTCTGTCACAACAAAATCATATTCATCATAACTACTCGAATCTTCTTCTTCTTCTTCACCCCCTAATCCATCATTATGTTCTTCCTAAGGTGCATCTTGCTACTCGAAATCAAAGTGCACCTTCTTTACCTTCATCTTTTTCTTTTGGTTGCTCAAGTTCAGAAATAGCTCTAAGTTCTCTGAAAATAACATCTCTAGAAAAGATAATCTTGCGGGTTAGTGGATTCCAAAGCTTATAACCTTTGACATTATCACCATATCCAATGAATGTACACTTTTCAGCCTTTGGATTCAACTTATATCACTTTTCCTTAGACACATGAACAAAAGCCTCATAGCCAAAAACCCTTAAATGTGAAACAAAAGGTTTCTTACTTGTCCACACTTCATTATTTGTCGAATCAAGAGCCTTACAAGGAGTGTAGGAATACACACAACACTGAGAGGGGGGGTGAATCAGTGTTGTTAACAATTTTAACACTTTTTACACCTTTTTATAAACTTAATTTCACAATTGTAAAATTCTTCAGATGTATAAAAAAATATGCAGAGTATTAACACAAAATTTGACACAAGAAATTTCTCAAGTGGAAAACCCTCCTAGGGTATAAAAACCACTCAACTGCCTCACTGGCTTAACAAAAAATTCAGATTTACAACTGTCTCACTGACATTTACAATTTTGCCTCACTGGCATATTGTTCTTCTCTGCATGTCTCACTGACTTTCAACACCAAAAATTTCAATGAAAAATTCAGGGGGTTTCCTTGTTTCAATAAAAACAACACCTTATTTCTCCTTTTCAAAAACAAACAAAAATATATTCTCTGCAATCAAACATCAACTGTCATCATCATATTAGGCACCATCTACAATCAATCAATTGCAAAATATCTCATACCTCTGCAAGACAATCCCAAAATCAATTTACAATTTCATAACACTTCCACCTTGATGCAGAGGTGTTAGGTCTCCAAAGATAATCTAACAAGATCAAAAGGTTTCAATAGTTTGTGGGCTTCAACCAATAAGACTTCTCTAGCCTTCCTCTTGTCCTAAACTCCACCAAAGGGCTCAAGTTTGGATTCCAACTTCTCAGATGAATTCTATCACCTTCTAGGGTCTCAACCTACCCCAACCAACAAGGTTCCAAAGGTTTCACAAACCAATTTGATAGATTCTTGACAATTCCCCTTAAACAGGCCTAATCCTTGTAGTCTTGTTCAGCGACTAATTTATACTTTTCCCCAAACTTTCCCAAAGCACTTCAAAATATAATGACTGATCTGGATACTCTTTATCAAGTTACATAACATATCCCAAACTTAGATATTGTTGTTTTGGACGAAATATGACTGTCCTAACACCCTGTTGTCTTCCTACAAGGCCTAAATTGACCATTTTGCAAAGGAACCCTATGACAAACTTGTCCCACACACTTCAAACCTAAAAAAAGTCTTAGGAAAGGGTTCAAAACCAAGGATTTTCCAGGTCTTATCAGGAGGTTTGCTCATTTAGATGTTCAAATACAAAAACCTCATATCTAGGGCCTACAACCTAGGGCTTCCTAGATCTCCCACTTCCAATCACTTCCAGACCTCATTCAAAGGTCTAACACCATCTCCATGATCATATTAGATAGTACCAAACATAAAAAGGTTACCTTGTTAAGATGGATCTCCAGCTGCTATAACCATGCCACCATTTCAATGCTCTTCCACAAGCAATCCTTGACTTCAAATGGTGATCACCTCTCCCATTTACACTCCTCCTTCTTTGTCAGGGTTAGAAACATATGTTACATGTTAATAAGGACCTATTCCATGAGAATCAGAATCCTACATTCATGGAAAGGTCCAAAAATGCATTGCAAACCCTCAAAATCCCTGTTTTCACAGTCAAACAGGCAGTTCCAGAAAAAACGTGATATCTCCCTCAAAATTCACTAAAAAAACCTCAAACTGATTGCAAATGAAATTTAACTCAATCCCCTACCACATCCAATTGGTTTTAGATCAAAACAGTTCCGTACAGAGAAATGGTACGGCCTGGAACAGCAGATTTGCAGAAAAAATCAGAAAATTCTGTTTTTTATTCAATTTTTGCACCTCTAAACTCCCTCCAACGTACTTGTCCGTACATATCATGCCTTGAACAGGCTTATATAACCTCTCCCTAACTTCTACAATCAATTCCCATCAGTTAGGGGTGGTTAAACTTTCAAAAACTAATTAAAAAGGCTTTTCCCGCCTAAATGCATAATTCAGAAATTTGAATTTTAAACATTGGTTTAAAGGATTTCTACCTTATTTAATGAACTCCTACCTTATTAATTCACCATGTATGATCTTCTTAGGTTCATTATACCTTCTTATTGATCTTAGACACCTCTATTTGACTCTAGGGGCACTATTGGCCCAACTTACATCATTTTTGGTCCTAGGGTCCTTACCAGGACCCTCAGGATATTTGACTATTACGTCATTTTGAATATTGCAACATGCCATAATTGGTTGTAAGGTGTCCCAATTGACTTGATTTGTTCCATAGGTTCCTTCCATGGTCATTTTTGTCTTCTTGCTCCAAGGTATTATCTTAGGTGCTCCTGCACCACACCTTCTCTGAGAAAATATTGATCCTGATTGAAAACTTCATTCATTTGATGCACCATCACACTTCAAAAACTAAACATATCTCCCTATCCAAGAAAATGTCTCTTCATACCTTGAACATACCTACAATACACAAAAATACATTTCATAACAAAAAAATCCCACTCTCAAAACTTCTCACACTCTTCAAGATCATCTCTAATCTACTTGAGTTTTCACCTGCCATTCAAAATCTCTCTTTATACAAAATGAACTTCCATCATTCAATATATCTTCAATTCGGTTCAACTTCCAACACCATATTTTTTATCACATTCATATCTTTTATATTTCTCAAAACTGATCATATTCTTTTCAAAAAAACAAAAAACTAAAACAACATCTCGAAGATCACATTCTTTTCATATTCTGCTTCTTAAGAAACCTTCCAAATATCACTCTTACTTTTACCAAAAAAATCTAACTTGAGTGCGCCTTCATCTTTGGTGAAAGACATGAAAATAGCATTCTTTATTGCCTTTTAAGACCACAGTGGGCATCAAATTTAACAAGTTTAACTGACCGTTGAAAGATACCTTCTAATTTAAACTTGTCCCTTCGATCTGCGGTGCCCGTCGTTTGGAGATTTAAACATTGATCGTTGGATTTAAAACCTTTTAAAATAACTTGTGTCCACCGTTTTTGCTAGGTCATCGGGTTTAATGTGACTAACCACACCACGACTAAAGCTGCCTTCAACCGATCACCGTTTAGACAGAACCTGCTACCACCGGTCACTGCAAAGTTATAACATAAAGTGCAAGATTGATGATGGGCAGTCTATGGTTAGGTAAAATAAGTGTTGAGCACATTGTTTAAGACTTGTTAGGTGTTAAGCATTGAACACAATTACCACTGCAAAGACTCTAAACATCAACATATCTTTAGCACAAAAATATAAACCATACTTCAACAGATCTGTAAAATGTGATGCCACTGTTATGAAGCCAATTAGATGAAGTTAATATGATGCATATTAACTCTTGTCAAGTGATACAAGCCCAAGAACCTTGCCTTGATTCAACACTGATAATATGTAGTGAATGCCACTGATTAGTATGACAGATCATCATATGAGATGCAACATATGACTAAGACAAATGAAGTTTAAGATTAAGTAATTGAAATCCATGGAGATGACCAAGTCACAACAACTTCACTCAAGATCAAAACTGAGAGATCACTACCACACTAACCCACTGAAAGAACAAAACTGAGAGATTTGAAAACCATGTCACTAAAAGACCTGAAAACAATGTCACTACCATTTTGGCATCAATGAAAAGACAATATGTTCAATAGTACTACAAGGAGATCTATTTATCAAGTAGCAAGCAATAAACACAGGCTCTACCCAAAAGCATTTATCCAACTATGCTCACTAAGCATACTTCTGGCCCTTTCCATAATTGTTCAGTTCATCCTTTCTGCAACACCATTCTGTTGTGGTGTATACAAAGTTGTCTTTTGTCTAATTATACCTGCATGCTTGCAAAACTCATTAAATTCCTTAGAGAAATATTCCCCTCCATTGTTAGATCTTAATATTTTTATCTTTAAATCTGATTGGTTCTCTACTAAGACTTTGAATTCCTTAAACTTAGTGAAAACTTCAGATTTATTCTTCATAAAATAAATCCATGTAAATCTAGATACATGGTTACAAAATAACAAGATTTTCTAATAGATTCATTATCCACAGGTCCAAACACATCCATATGAATAATTTCTAACTTCTCTTTTGCTCTATTGCTTCCTAAAGGAAATGATTTTTTGTTTTGTTTACCGAACACACAATGCTCACAGAAATCAAAGTGCTCATCAAAATAAGAGAAACCATCCAACAAATTTTTATTCTTAATAGTTTTCAATACATTATTGCTTGTGTGGCCCAATCTACGGTGCCACAACATACATGCATTTTTTAGTATTAGCGTCAGATACATAGGAGGCATTATAAACTGTAGTGGCTTCAAGCTTGAACAGGCTTCCGAATCTCTTCCCCTTCGCTACCACCAAGTTCCCTCTCACTAATCTGGAGCCATGATTGTCAAATGTCACATGCATTCCCAAATCATTCAACTTCAAAACTGAAATCAGATTTCTAGCTAATCCAGGGACATGCAAAACACCAGGGAGGGTTTTAATCCTCTCATCACTGAAACACAAAAATACCTTTCCTTTCCCAACAATCGGATATGTAGAGTTATCACCAAGGTAGATATTACCTCCATCATATTCTTCATATGAGGAGAACCATTCTTTATGTGGAGTCATATGAAATGAGCATCATGAGTCAACCAACCAATTTTCATCAAAAACAACATTACATGCAAAAAGTAAAACTTCTTCACCTGCATTCGAGGACTTATCCAAAGCACTCTCCCACTGTTTCTTGGGGTTTATGCACTCCTTCTTCACATGTCCCCTTTTACCGTAGTTCCAACACTTAACTCTGTTCTTTTTACTAGGAGTCTTAGACCGACCCTTGGACTTGTCCTTAGCCCCTTTCTAATCTCCTTTAGGTCCCCTTTCCTTAGACCTTCCTCTGACACTGAGAGCATCCCTTGAACTATCTAAACTCTTCTCCCTCAATTCCTGTGACAGTAGCATTGAAACAAGAGCATCCAACTTCGGATCCGCAAGGTTAGTAGTGATAGCAAGGATAACATTCTCCCAAGACTCAGGGAAAAAACAAAGAACTAAGATACATTTATCTTCCTCACTAACCTCAACATCTACTGAATCAAGCTGACTCACTAACAAATTAAAAGAATTTAAATGCTCAGCAACTGATTCACCTTCTCGCATTTTCATGGAAAATAATTTTCTTTTTAAATAAAGTTTATTTACCATACTCTTGGCTTGATAGATCTCACCCAACCATTTCCACAACTTGTATGCAGTCTCTTCCTTTGCGACATTCAACAGGACAGAATCTAAAAGACACAACCAGATGGTTCCCCGTGCCTTCTTATCTAGTCTATCCCACTCATCTTGAGAGACATCATTAGGTTTCTTCTCTTTTTGGACAGCCAACCATTAGTTTCTTTCTTCCAACAAATCTTCCATTTTCAGCTTCCACAACTCATACCCTATTCCATTGAACTTCTGAATGTCCAATCAAGAGGTTGAAGCAACGGTGGATGCAGCCATAATAACAACACAAGATCTACAAAACAAACACAACCAAATCTCCCACTGCAGCTATAGCTTCCACACTACCAACCAAGAGTCAAAGCTAGCCAAGCTCTGATACCAAATGTTAGAAATGAAAGCAACACTACTTCAATGGAAATCTGATTCAAGATAAATTTCAGCAATCTTTAACTGTGTGTTATTAATGGAGATTGTAACATAGAAACAAAACTATGCTTCATAGAAATGCAAAATCAGAAATATGAACACATAACACAATGTTTAACGTGGAGAAAACCCTTTCAGATAAAAAACTCCACACATGAAAGAGGCCCAATGTTTGTATTAATCTGAAAATGATTTACAATACAACAACACTTCAACTCTCTCCACCAGTCTTCAATCTGACAGCATTCCGACAACACTCGAGTACCTAAAATCTATATTGTAGCAACTAATACATGGAAAATACTTATAGAAATATTTTCTAACTCATATTAGGTGTTCAACCTTTCTCTCCTAAGATTCTCCAACCCGTAAACATTAATTACCATCTTACAAGCATCTTACACTTGTCCAAAAATAGCCATGCAAAGGTTGGGGGCCCAAGACTAAATCTGGCCTCTTACAGCATCTTATGATGCGTCATAACCGTCATAGATTCCAGAAAAAGAGTATCTTTCCAAGATAGGAACCTTGGGCTAAATATAGCAAATATACAACTAACATATTTGTCATATGCGTCATAGAATCACAGAATCTTATGGCAACTTGCAGCTGTCATAGATTCACTCACCAAACATTATGACAGTTGCCATACATGCCAAAAATAGTATATTCCTTAAGGGAGCACACCTACCCTCATTTACTTTGAGTTTTTACATTTGCCAACCATAAATGTCACTCCGTAACTGCCGCCGGTAACTTCAAAATTATAACTATCAATGAGACTATCTCATTCCCTTATGGGTAATTACAAATAACAAATAATAAATGGAATAAAATACAATATTGGAATTTGCAAGGTTAATGGGACCTTATTCCAACAGTTTGGACTTAAGACTAGTTTAAAGAATTGTTTGAAAAATTAATTTAACAAACAAAGAAAACACTTCTGAGGGATATATGCAAGGATGATCACTAGTTTTACACAAGAAGACCAATCAACAAACTAGTTTAGTTAGGTGGGTGTATCAGTTTCTGTGGGCCCACAAGTATGTTATCTGCTAAGTTGTGGATATCTAGGGAATGCAAGGTCATGTACCACATATACACCCCTTACCATGGAGGATGAAGCCTTTCCCATAGTGAGCTCTATCCCAACAGGCTTAGAAACACAACATGAATAACTTCTCAGGCCTAACTAGTATCTGGTGCACTATGAAAAAACATTGTCGAGAGGCTCCTAGTCTAGGCTTAAATGGGTATCTAAGGATATCCTCGTTATACTCATGGTATGTGAGGCCTAAGTCTATGAACAAGTGTGTTGTCTAATGTGTGTGACAAGTCACTTTGCTGAGTCCTACAAGATCAATATGGGCCAAAAATGACAGCTCCAATATTGGGGTATAAATTTGTTCTCCCCTCTTTTTATACCCCCTTGGAACATGTGGTTGAGGTCATCCCTTAGGGTGATGAAATCCATAGGTAGGCTTCTTAAAGGGAAATAAATCTAAGCACTTTTGATCTCCAGGATCACTTTGTAGTGCGAGGAGAGAGCATAGACACTTAGACTCTTGGGATAACACAAAACAAAATAGAATGTAAAGAGTATTTTTTAATCTCCAAGATCACCTTTCAGTGCAAAGAGAGAGCATACACACTCTAAAAGATTGTGCAAGAATGGTAAACAAAAGTAAATTCTCTTTAGAGAAATAAATGTGCCTAAATTAGTGAGAGAATATTGTATTTGGCATGCGGTGCTGCAGAAAATGCATTAGTAGTTTGCAAAAATTTTGGCCTTTGACGAGCATGAAGCTGCAGGAAAAAAGTGTTAGCGTAAAATGATAAATCTTATAAAAATTGGAAATAGAAGCTCTAAAACTTAGAATATTTGATTTTACCACTAAATTTTTTGTGATTTTATATGCATTTTGAAAAAAAATCGTTGAATTTCAATTCCATTTACAAAAGTTATACATGTTTGAAGTTCGGAAGGAAAGGCTATGTTTAGAAAGGTATATCTCAAAATATGGATCAAATAAGAAAAAATTATCTTCTTCACTGCATAGTGCTCCGAGTCATCTTTTTGAGGCCTACAAAATCATGAAAATCTTATAAGAAATGAAAAAGTTACACTAGTTTGACTGAAAAAGTACTATTTAAAGGCAACAAAGGGGTGGGGTATGGTCATGGCGGTTAAGAGTAACCGTTGGTAGTCTGTGGCAGAGTGGTCACATGTAGATTTGAATGCAAGTGGTTAAACTTTTTGTTGTGATTGCAGCTAGGTGGTAACAATTAGTGTTCATTGTTGTTCTAGTTACTTGCAAGAGGTTTCATTGGTGGTATCAACTAATGCTAAGATTTAAAACAAATATTAACTATTAGCGGCTAGAAAAAGTATGTTCACACACACATGTAGTTCAGAGTCCATGGTTACCATTGTGACTAAGGGGTCAGTAGAGCCCTTGGTTATTCATATGGCCATGCTCTATAAAGGTGAAACCCAATGCCCTGACGAGAGGAGCCTTCGGTCATAGTGATGACCAAATGCTAAACGGAGGATGCTAAAAGAAGCCAATTATGAAACACTTACACCAAGAAATCAATGGTTATGGTTAGAAAAAGACATTTACAAAAGAGTTTAGCGGGGATAAGAGGATAACATTAGTGGATAAACATGAAACTAATGATTAACATCACGGCTACTATTAAATGTTGAAAATAGATGTTATGGTTTATATTAAAGGTTAGGGTTGAGTTCTAGTGACCACATCTAACACCAACTACTAATAGGAGAGATCACTGACTATCACAAATTGTGTGAACAGTCAAATGCTAAACAATAAATGTTAACTAGGATATTTAAACTTTAATCCAAACACTAACCATTAATAGATGTAAATAGTCAACAATTAATTTCAAGCCTAATGCTAGTAGTTAAGTATTGTTAAAAGATTTTCCATCGATGGTTAGGGATAGAAAACCATTAGGCTAATTATGTAAAATATAGATCGCAATGGACAAAAAGACAAAACCTAGCAGTTCAAACCTGCACGAGAAAACAAAAACAACATCAATCTCTTATCCAGCAGACAATAAATACCAGAGGTCATACCAACAAAGACATTGCTTTATCCAACAAATAATAAATATTACTAGGTGTTAGAGTATATAACCAAAGGATAAATTTATTACATAGAGTGATTCAACGTCTAAGCCTGCAACAAAGTATGGTACAAACGGTATGATACAATATGGTTGTTCAAGAGAATAGGCCGAAAACTAAATTGCAAAAATTTTGTCACTGAAATATCAAGTGTTATATGTTGATCTTCACCTATTGGCCACTCTGGACGTAATGGTGATGTCATGTTTGACCCCAGAGGACTTCTATGAAAGTCAAACCTCAAGACTTTTCCAAAAAGCACACAAAAAATACAGAAACACAACACAAACACTTGCACACAAAGATTAATAGGGACAGGGGTCCCACCAAATGTCCTAGAAATGTGCACACAAAATACAGATTAGAAATAAAGATTTCAAATGTAATTTTAAAACCATTTAATCTAAATTAAATGTAACCTCTGATAAAGCAAGAAACCAAATATGCAAATGAATAAATTAAAAAATGTTACCTAAATTTTGATTCCTATTGCACTACGAGAGTGGATTTGCTCAAAATGATAAATGTGGTTGCTCAAACTAGTAGCATAACATTACTTCAAAGGTGATTGCTTAAAATGGACACCTGATAGGTCAATTTATAGACTTGAGAGAGCCTGATCAATGATAGAGACCTAGGACAGATGGATGGTCCAAATCAAGTTGGTTGGGTTGTTATGAGATGGAGGGAGGGGATTAATTAGGATTTTTAAATGATTTTTGGGATTTTTGAGAGATGGTTATGGAATGGGTGGATGAGAATAAAAGAGATTTTTAATTTCTTTTAATCATTTTCACGTAGTTATGAGAGGGATTTAATTAATGAAATTAATTAAATCATGTGCAAAATAGATATTAGGACTTAGGAAAATGATTTAGGATTTAGCGAAAATGAATTAGAATTCAGGGAAAATTAGGGATTAGGATAATGTTGATGGTGGTTTTAGCATGCAACAATGCAAGTAAGATATAGGATATCTCACCTCTCTTGAAAGGAATCTAATCCTAGGAAGACCCAGAAAAAGACTGCCCCAAGGTTTCTAATGTCAGGTCTTGACTTGTGGGTAACTCAATTGGATATGTTTTAGTTGTTTTAGTCAAGGGGACTTACATGCAACGAAGGGTTTGTAAGGATGTGACAACAACTAGTATGTAGAAAGCCTAGGTGATGCAGATTGTTAAGTCTAAAATTTATTAGCAGATGATCAATGTAATGTTGCTCAAACCCTAAACCTATCAAATTTGTGAAGAAAAATGCAAACAGATTAAAGGGTAAAGAGATGGATGCAAAACCTAAGGACAAATCACAAATGGATTGAATGTTACAGATAGACAAATGCTCTTAACAAAACCAATTTCTGCTTTGTAGACACTTAAAAATGTCTCGACCACCCTTCGACCACTCTTCAACATCACCCACACCACTAATTTCTCATCTAATTAATTAATTAAATTCTATTTAACTAATTAATCTTGAATCCAACCCCTAAACCATTCATCCATCCTTCATCAATTAACCCTAAAATTAAATTTATTTAATTAAGTCAACAGTCACACCTTACTAGCATCATCCCAATTAATTTGTCCATCTCATTAAACCCAATTAATTAGACAATCATACTTATCTGATTAATTTACCCTACTAATTAGCCTACCCCTAACCTAGTTGATTAAATAACCATTATTTAATTAGCTACCCTAGCCTACATGACCCCTAGACCTGGATTAATTAAATAAATCATTATTTAATTAATCCTAAACCCTAATTATCCCACTCACTAATTTTATCCAGCCACATTAACTAAGTTAATCACCTTGATTAACTTGGTCAAAGCATGCTTAACACCTTCTCCCACACCCACAAATTTAAAATTGCAAAAAATACATAACCCCTCCACCTCATCTTTGTCATTTTTATGTAAAAACATCTTCCACATTTTAAGATTACAAATGTAAGGCCCCAAAAATGTGCATCTATCACATGACTTGCACATTCCCACATAAAATGGAATTTTTAATTTCATCTCATCCCAAGGAAATTAATTTTTAATTTCCTCAAACATCAAAATCACATTTAATGCTAAGTCCTCAAAATGAATAAAAGATTAATTTTTATTCTCCACCCTCCATTTTTCATGATCAAATCCTAGCCCTCCATCTCACAATCAACCTCATCCATTGATCTCAACATTAAATCTCAACCCTTGGATGAAAATCTCCTCCAAAATGCCTATAAATACAAGCCTCCACAAGCCATTTCATCATCCAATTTTAGAGTAATCATATTATGCCAAAATTTCTCTCAATCATATCCATCTTAGCTAAGTTATAGTGAAATTTGCATTGACACTTAGGAGCATTTCACATTGTAATCACTAGTTTGGGTGAAGCTAGGGCTTAAGGGTGCAAAGTCTTCTACCTTATCAAGGAGATAGGAGCTAAGATGCTTTGAAAGGTAAACTTGTTTGTTTACTTGTTTTGTTTCATGTTTTTATGTCATCCTAACTTCTTCATCTTCATTTGGCATGCCCGGTGGGACCCCATGGTCCCAATCTAACCATTTGTTTGATTTTTCTTGGAAGGAGCTGAACAAGGAGGAGTTTCAGCACCAAAAGCTCTTGGTTTAGCACCATCTATCTGCAGAATAGCACCATTTGGCATTGTTTTGGTGCCATCTGACATTGTTTTGGCACCATAATCTCATGACATTTTCTAGCATGATAGGTTTAGGAAAAGATTTTTAGGTTGTTTTTAGAAGTTTTAACACATTTCAGTGTTTAGAGCTCTCTATTTTTATCATAAACTAATAGTCACAGGGAGTCCTAATGGTGAAATTTATCTAGGAATCTTTGAAAATGTTTCTTTGCATAGCCCTAGTTTATTTCACCTTCAACCAACTATTTTTTTCTCTAATATGATTCTTGATGTTTGTTGAAAGGGTGGGAGACCTTCTAGCCCCCATTTGACCTGTTTATTTCAAGTTGACATCTTTTTTGAGTAGGTTTTTAGGGAGCCCTATGATTTAGCACCATATACACACAAAATGGTGCCACCCAACAAGATAGGTAAGTAAGCGAAGTAACAAACGTTTTAGCACCATTTCCAACATTTTTAGCACCATTTCCAAAATTTGCAGTGCCATGATAGAAATTATCGCCATCTGCCTTATTTTTAGCACCATATTCATTCTGCTATCTGTTGTTAGTTTACTCCTAGAATCAGAGAATTTTAGCACAATTTTCTATTGTTTTAGCGCCTTCTTTCTAATTTTGAGCGTCATCTAACTCTGTTTTAATGTCTTTCTATTAAATTTTAGTGTCATTTGTCTCTATTTTGGCACCATTCTGTTAACTACTTTTTGGGATTTATGCAGGGTAGTAGCACATCTTTGCAAGCTAAAGAATGCAAGTCAAAGAAAAATCTTGAAGTTACTGACTGGTTTGTTGCAGGTTTTGTTGGTAGAAGACTCTATGTTTTCTCACTCGCTTAGTCTAACTAAATTAGTTAGAAGGTTAATGAACTTGTTTTCTTTGTTTGGTTCACTTGTAGACGTATGCTCTCCCCTGGCACCTTAGGGTGATCTTGGAGATCAAAAGTCTACTTGTGAACATCTTTCATGCTTTTAAGTGTTACCTGAAGGGGTTACTTTTCTTGTGTATGCTCTCCCCTCACACCTAGTGCAATCTTGGGGATTAAAAACAAGAGGTTAGTTTCTTCCTAGGAGGCCTGCTTGGGGATTTCATCACCCCAAGGGATGACCTCAACTGTGTGTTCTAATTTGGTCTATAAATGTTGCAATTCGAAAGATAGCTTCAAAGGAAGGACCCTCTCGTCTCCAAGCAATAGATCTCCAAGACCCTTGGTCTGCCAAGACTTGAGTGGTTAAGAGTCAGCCAATTGGTACACCCTTGTTCATAGATTTGTGCCTCAAGTACCTTGACTACGCTAGAGGACTCCCCTAGGAGCTCGTAATTATCCTAGATTAAGACCTTTAGGTCGTATGAGATCGTAATGCAATGGATATTAGTTATGCCCATGAAGTTACTCATTGCACAAGCCACATTTGATTTATCACCAAGTGCAAATGCCCTCTAGAAATAGGCATGCATGTCATGTATGCTCTCCCCTTGCAATGTAATGAGTGATCTTAGGTGATCAAAATGGGTTACCTCCTCCTCATGGGACTTGCATGTTACGCCTATATAAAGGCAACGAAGTGGGCTTATGGTCTCATACACTCCTACTTGAATAAATTCTAGGATGTTCATGTGCTTGAAGTATCTTCATGTTATACCTCATGAAAGCAAAAAGTTGTTATGGTACATTTAGTCAAAAGGCCATTGTGTTTGATTGTTTAGTTTTTTGTATCTACTTGCCAAGAAATCTTATCAACATTATCCAAAACCACTTGAACCTTTGAAAATTAAACCATTGAGAATTTGATCCTTTTGGTAATCAAACATTGAACCTTTGAACCAAAGCATTTTACCCTTGAAAAATCCAAAATCTTGAGTCAAAAATCTAAAATTTGCCAAAAATTGCCAAATCCCTAGTTGAATCTCAAAGACTATCTCACTTCAACACCATAACTCCTCTATTTGGTGCTATAAAATTCTCCTGTGGTGCCATAAACCTATATTACAGTGCCATTTGTCTCTGTTTTGATGCCATTTGCCTCTATTTTGGTGACTTCTATTGATAAATTAGCACCATCTGCATGGTCGATCCTACACGTGTCTGTGGACCTATTCTGGGGTCCTTGAACTTTGACCAATCAAAATCCGTGGTCACTTTGTCAAAATTCATCCAAACCAAAATCAACCCTTCATCATATTTCACATTCATAGACCTTTGTCCAAATCCACAGGTACATCTTTTTATTAAGACCTTAGAGAAAATAATATTGATTATTGGACCCTTGATTATCCACCATTCATCTCAAATCACCAACCAATTGTCTAGTCCAACCTTTGTGCACATTTTCATCCCAAAATCTAGTCCAACCTTTTGTCCAACTCCATTTACCCCATCCCATTTGACCTTAGATAAAATTCATTTTGATATTTGATCTTTGGTCATACCTTGTCCACCCATCAAATATTGTCTTCAATATTTCACCTCGTTTCCATTTATCATCTTATCCAACATCCAACCCAAAACTCATTATTCTCCATTATCCATTGACCTTAGAAGAGCATTTTGATCGTCATCCTTGGACCTTTGCACATACATTCCAAATTTAAATTTGGAGCTAAGTCATCCCAACTTTAGTCCAATTCCATTCAATCGAATTTATCCAACATCCACCAAACATTATCCAAATCTTAGCATTTATTTTTTGTCCAAATCATACCCATACTATCCAAAATTCAACATCAATATCCAAATCAAAGTTATCCAAAATCCAAAAAATCAACCAACATCCAAAACCATACTTCAAATCAACTTTATGTAAGAATTAAAATCTAGATCTTATTATCGTCTAATTTGTAGGGTACTTAAGACTTTCTCTACCTTAAGTGCTTTTATAAATTAGCCTTTATTAACCCTTGAGATAATTGATTTAGGAGCCTAGACAACCCCTAAGTTGATTTATTCTAAGGTATTCCATTTTCCTTGAAGGTCATTAGTCTACCCTCCAATAAAACAATCCTTCCCTTTTTGCTTAAGGTCATTAGTCTACCTTGGGTAAAAAGGAACATTCTTTTACAATCCAAAGATCTAGATTTAATCAAGCTCTCCTTTGATTTGAAAATCCTTTTTCAAACATCATCAAAGTCATCCAACATCTTTAAAATCATCCAAATCACATCACCTAAGGTTTTCTTTAGTTGATTATCATCAAATCTATCCAATATCCTCCAACATCCAATCCCATTTATCCAAATCACCTATTTCTAAGTCATCCATTTCTAAATCATCCTCCATTTTCAAGGTCATTATTCACCCATTTTCATCTTGGTCCAAGAAATCCTTTTGAGAGTTAAATCTCTAAGGTTATCTTATACTCCAAAATCATAATCCATTCCCAAATCATCCTAAGGTCAATCCTCAAAATCATCCTTCATCCTTTTGAGATTTAATCTCTAAGGTTACCACCCATCTTTAATTTTCCAAAAATCTTTCTCAAAATTTTAAAGTCATTATCCACACCATCCTACATTTTCAATTCTTTTGAAAATCAATTCACCCATTTACCTTGAGTTTAACCTCTAAGGTTTGTCATCCAAAAACATCCTCAAACCTCCATCATCTATCCCACTCTTAGGTTTTAAACTTTGAGATTATTTCTCTAAGGATAAACCTATATCCCTTTTCATCACATCAAACTTATCCATACCCTATCAACCATCATTTGTCCTTGGGTCCAATATTTTGAAATCTATTCTCTAAGGTCATAACCCCCATCCATTTCAACATCAAATCAAACCATACCCAAACATTTAATGGAACCTTCTATATTTAACTTTGGGATACCTAACACCGATCAAAATAATCTCCCTACAAACCAACAACAACCATCCCTTAATGCAAATGATATGTTAAATCCTTTTGCCAACCAACCACTCACACCACCATCTAACATCAATAATGTGGATCAAGATGATTTAGACTTCATGCAAGATGCTGATTCCATGGACATATTGGATAGAGTCCTAAAGTCGGACCCCACAAGATACATTGAATTCCTTTTTAAAAATGGTTCTAGTATACCATCCACTTCAAACAATGTCAACACCTCATCACAACCATCCTCATCCCATAATATTCCTAACACATCCCAAACTTCCAATGTCACCACATCAATAACCCCTACTAACATGACAAATCCCACGACATCTACCATCACCACATCTACACCACAAATCACCCTTAACATTCCCAACAACACCATGCAAATAAGTGCTTCCACAAGTGTGCCTCAATTTGACGACAATACCATAGCCTTCATGACACGATTATTCACTCAACCACCTTACAACACATCCAACATTCCCAATAATAATCATTGTAATAATCCTTCATCTACCTTCACATATGTGCAAAATCCAACTTCACAAACACCCCTCACATGTTCCATCAAAACATTACAACAAAATCCCAACCAAAATCAACAAATACACCACATATCCTCAAACAACTCCTCACATTCCAACAAACTCAACCCCCACAAAATCAAAACATCCAAACTCAAACACCACCGCAAAATCAACAAATCCCCAATTTTCTCCAACACCTCATCCAAAGTTCACAAACCAACATACCACAACCACCACCAACCCAAGATTTACCAAGCATAATACAAGCCTTCATTCAAAAGGCTGATGACATGCAACATGGACATAAAAGAAAGCAATATTCTTTTGAGGATATTTGCCCATATCCATTTGATAGAACCATACCCATGCCCCCCTTTCCTAAGAATTTTGAAACACCAAAGTTTGACAAATACAAAGGAAAAGGAGACCCTAGGGAACACCTTATGGAGTTTTACATCACTTGCTTAGAGGTCTCATATGATGATACATATTTGATGAGACTCTTTCTAAGAAGCCTAGGTGGTCAAGCGACTGAATGGTTTGCACATCTTCCCCCCGGTATTAAAACATTCCACGGATTTGCAAAGAAGTTTGTAAATCATTTCTCCTACAACTTTGAACATGAAATATCCATGACCAACCTTTTCAATACCAAGCAAAAGAATGGGAATCCTTCGCTGCCTTTTTACAAAGATGGAGGAGCCTAGCAAGCAAACTCCCTTGGCCTATTCCCGAAAAACAATTAGTCACCATGTTTGTGACTAATCTCAACCAAGAAATGGGCTTTCACTCACAAATCCAATGCGCATCAACCTTTGAGGAGGTTATAGATAAAGGTACAACCATTGAAAGAGCCCTTGTTGCTAAAGTTTCTATCAACATTTACAACAATGACAACAACAACAAGGTCAACAATAACAACACCAACACCTCCAACACAAACAACTCCCAATCCAATGACAAACCCCGCTTTTCAGGTAAGAACAAAAATACCCTCAACGACGGTGTCATCGATGTGAAGGCTGTCCAAAATGTACAAGATTCCACTCCATCAGTACATCCACAAACAATAATAATGTCAATGTTCCTAGGGGACTGCCAAGATAAAACAACAACCTGAAGAGAAAATTCACACCTTTAGAGGAACCCATCAAAAATGTCTTGAACAACCTTGTGAAGGCGGACTTGATAAAATTACCCCCTATTCGACCTTATGATGAAAATTAATTTAAACCCTCTTGGTTTGTGCGAATGCCTATTGTGAATATCATCAGGTGAAAGGGCATAAAACATCTAACTGCATGAGGTTGAAACATTGCATCCAAGAAGCTATAGATAGAGGTGATATAACCATTGACGAACCTCTAAAATAATCGCCTAATGCTAATTTAGGAGCATACAAGGATCCACTTCGCGATCATAACAAAGGAAAAGCCTCTTCATCTAACCAAACCTATAACATTGTACCACCTCCTTCTTCTTTCAACTCCATTGTGGGACAAGTAGAAGATTATTCCAACCATATCAACACCATCACTATTAGAGCCAAGACACCCAATTGCACCATCACTACTCATCATGATCGTGTCTCCATTCGTGGAGCCCCCACCAATGATCAACCATCCACATCTGCACCTACCAACCCATCATCCACTCACAAATATAACCTCCTCAAACACCTCACAAAAACCCCCACTCAAATACCCATCCTTAAGTTGCTTCATACATCTCCCCTCCAAAAGGACGTCCTTGACAAATCCTTGATGGAAACCCAAGTCCCTACCAATTTGAATGTTGATCAATTCCAAGCCATGGTAGGCCACATCGCTTCACCTCACCATCTCACTTTCTCTGAAAAGGATCTACCCACCTCTAATGATCCTCATAATGAAGCTCTACACATTGAATTCCTCATCCACAAACATATCATAGAAAGGGTCTTAATAGATGGTGGCTCTGACCTAAACCTTTACACTCTAAAACTATTAAAACACTTGGGATACTTTGATGTGGTTGTGGACTCTAGTGAGTGTATAACCATCAAAGGATATGATGACACCAAAAGATTATCCGAAGGCACCATCAAGCTTCCCATTCAAGTGGGACAAAAGATACTAGAAACCAAATGTCAAGTCCTTGATCTTGACCTTGCGTGCAACATCCTCCTCGACTGACCATGGATCCATTCCATGCAAGCCATCCCATCCACATTCCACCAATACTTAAAATTCCCATACAACGGCACAGAAGTCACTATCTATGTCAATCCCCATTCATTCCAATAGTGTAGCTTCTCGGAAGGACATGATATCTAAACTTTATGTCCTTACAACAACACTACCAAAACAACCACCTCCAATACTAAACCTTCCACTTCGTACATTGATCCTTCCAACATCACAAACATCCACCCCTCCTGAGGTCAAGATTAAGATAAGTGACATGGGATGTGGTTAGTATGACCTACATGGTACCTTTTGTGTGGGCTTATTACCACCATCCCCCAAGACATTTGGTACTCCTAAAGAATATGAAGTCTCTACATTGATCATCAAATGCAAACCAATGCCAACCTTCGAGAAAAAGTACCTCCTTGAACAAGACATTCTTGAAGACATATCCTCCTAGTTATACAAAGATGAAGAAGATAAACAAGAAGCTCCTACCATCCCAATTGAGATCTATGGAAAGGGTCTCGAAATTGTCAAATACATGGGATGCAAAGGACAAGGCGGCATAGGCCTTCATGAACAAGGAATTTTTGAACCCCTACAAGTGACAAGAAATTCTTATCTCTATGAGTTACGGTATGGAAAACAAGAGTCTACCCCCACTGATACTGAGTATATCTTAAGTGAGGTCACTAAAGCTTTCCCTACGATAGACAACATTAACAAAGAGGACCATCAAGACTCTTTTGCTGACTTCGCCAAACTTTTCAAATCATCCATCTACACCATATTCACCTTATCTACCATGCCATCAACATCCAATGACCTATCGGTGCTCATATACCCCCAACTCATAGATTGGGACCAACAAGGATCTCCCATCCTTGATGTCACACAAAATGATGAAGCCATAGCCGAAAAGATGGGGATTAGAGATCACTTCCACCTTGGAGACAATACAGCTGGCTATATTATGGAACTTAACACATCCGCATACTTTGGGGAGACAATCCAATCTCTTAGTCACTAAAGTATGAAAATAAAAATAACATCCCCTAGTGAAAACCACTTTGTGGCACTTTCAGATGAAGAAAAAATCAAAATAATGGATGTATCCCCTAGTGAAAACCTCCATGAGGAGCTAGAGGATGAGAGAATGGACCTCCCTGAAGTACCTAAGCTCTATCAAGAAAGATCACCAATCCTAGTAGAACCATCACATGAGATGAACCTTGGATAAGAAGAGACACCCAAGATCACATTTCAAGAAGAATCCCTCACGGCAAAAGAACAAGAGGCCTTCTTAGCCTTCTTCAAACAAAGGAGTCATAAATTTGCATGAACATATGTCGATATGCCAGGATTGGATCCCACTCTAATTGTCCATCATCTTGTGGTACATCCTAAAGCAAAGCCAGTGAAACAAAAGCTGTGGAAAATGAATCCACAAGTGGCACTCCTTGTCAAAGCAGAACTCAAGAAACTCCTGGATGTTGGATTCATTCACCCTATAGACTATCTTGAGTGGATATCAAATATTGTGCCTATAGAAAAAGTCACTGGGGCATTAGATATTGTACAGACTTAAGAGACCTTAATAAGGCATGTCCTAAGGATGATTTTCCACTACCCAACATACAAATCATTGTGGATCTCATCGCAGGTCATGAAATGTTATCCCTTATGGATGGATTTTCTGGGTACAACCAAATCAGGATAGCAGAGGAGACCAACACAAAACCTCCTTCATTTATCCATGGAGAAATTATTGATGGGTTGTGATGCCCTTTGGGTTAAAGAATACAGGCGGCACATATCAAAGAGCTATGACAGTTATCTTCCATGACCTTTCCATACCATAATGGAAGATTATGTAGATGATCTATTGGGAAAATAAAAAACTAGAGAAGACCATTTGAATGTGTTAGCAAAAATCTTTGACATATTAGAACAATACAAAGTGTGTCTAAATCCCAAGAAATGTGTCTTTGGAGTTACCTCTAGAAAACTCCTAGGATACATCATGTCAAGAAGAGGAATTAAAGTCGACCCTACCAAGGTCAAGGCTATAGTAGAGATGCCTCCACCTAAAACACTCAAACAACTTCGTAGCCTTCAAGGGAAACTTCAATCTATTCGCCACTTTATAGCACAACTTGCATACAAGTGTCAACCATTTCAAAATCTTCTTTGAAAAAACACAATATTTGTATGGGATGACAAGTGTCAGAATGCCTTTGAATGGCTAAAAGGATATCTTGCTACACCACCAGTTCTTATTCCACCAAAGCAAGGGGAACCCCTCCTCTACATATCAACAATAGAAACAGCAATAGGGGCCTTGCTAGCATAGCATGATGAACCAGGAAAAGAGAGAGCTATATACTACATCAGCCGCACCTTAGTGACCTATGAGCTTAACTACACTCCCATTGAATGAGCATGCCTTGCCATTGTCTTTACCTCACAAAAGCTATGACACTATATGCTCAATCATAAGACAAAGCTCATTGCCAAGATTGATCCACTCAAATACCTATTGACTAGAGAAGCTCTCACAGGATGGATGGCTAAGTGGGTCATGATCCTAAGTGAATTTGACATTGAGTACACAAAGTGAAAGTCTATCAAGGGACAAGTAATTACTGACAAATTGGTTGATACACCTATCCTAGCAGAACAACCATTGCTTTCAGAATTCCCAGATGAGTCAATATTGATAGTAGCACCAATGACAGATATATGGAAGATGTATTTTGATGGATCCTACACACACCATGGCTCGTGGGAAGACATCTTCTTTGTCACCCCTTAAGGAGACACTATACCAAAGTCCTACAAAATAATATTTCCATGCACAAACAATATAGCAGAATACAAAGCCCTCATCATAGGACTTTGCATGGCCATTCAGTGGAAGATTGAAAATCTTACAGTTTATGGAGACTTCCAGCTAGTCATTAGATAGGTCAATAATGAATACAAGACAAAGGATGATAAGCTCCTATTCTGCAAAAGAATGGTGGAGGATTTCAAGGATTATTTTCATGATATCCATTTTGAACAAATTCCAAGGTTGAACAACAAGGCAGTAGATGCTATGGCTACTATAGGATCCCTAGTCGACATGAAAAAGTTTAGAAAAAAGTGTGAATTCCTGATTGAAGAGCTTCCAACACCAGCCTATGATGTCCCATGATCTGAGTTAGTATGCGACATCATTGGTCTGTTATCTCCATGGTACCAAGAGACCTATATGTACCTCCATGATAACATCATCCCACCAAACTTAACATTTGCACAACGAAAAACATTCATCCATCGAGCCTCTCGTTTCACCATCATAAGTGATACCCTCTACCAAAGAAGTCTTGATGGTACTCTTTTGAGATGTCTCAATTCTAGGGAAGCTGAAGTGGCCTTGCAAGAGGTACACAAAGGTATTTGTGGAGCACACTCCAGTGGACCTATCTTAGCTAAGAAGATTCAAAGGACGAGATACTACTGGCCCACTATGGAACAAGATGCCCACCAATTTGTAAAGAAATGTCTACCATGTTAGCAACATGGTGACCTCATTCATGCACCATCACAAGAATTACAGCTAATAACAACTCCTTAGCCCTTTTCACAGTGGGGGCTCGATCTCGTAGGTAAAATTCACCCATCATCCAATGGCCACAAATTCATCATTACCGCCACCAAATATTTCACTAAGTGTGTAGAAGCCATTCCACTCACTTTCACCACTGGAATTCAAATCACCAAATTTATCCTCCAATACATAATATGCCATTATGGCATTCCTCTTTCCATCATCATCGATAGCGGGAAACCATTTAAAAACCAAGAATTTTGCACCCTTTGTGAAAAATTCCATATCCAACATCATTTTTCCACACCATACTACCCACAAGGTAATGGTCAAGCCAAAGCTTCTACAAAACCATCTTACGCATTATGAAAAAGAGGGTTAATGAAGTCGGTCGTGACTGGCACCTTCAACTTAACCCTACCTTATGGTCCTATTGCACAAGCATCCACACACCATACGAGCCACATCATACTCATTAGTATTTGGTTCCAAAGCCATTTTGCCTATAGAGGTCGAGCTCCCTTCTCTTAGAATATCATTGCAGAATATGATCACTGAGGAGGAGTATCGAGTTGCATGCCTTAATGAGTTATAACTACTGGATGAAAAGCATCTAAGTGCTCTAAATCATCTCCAAGCCTACCAGAATCGCCTACGTAGAAGCTACAATAAAAATATTAAAAACTGTCGATTTAAGATAGGCGACCTTGTCCTTATGGAAAATCAGAGAAACCTACAAGAATAACAAGAAAGGAAAGTTCAAGCCTAATTGGTTGGGACCCTATGTCATCATAACTAGCTATGGGTCAAGAGCTTATCATCTTGCAACACTCGAGAGGCAACCTCTGGATGAGCCTATGAATATCATGCACTTGAAAAGGTTCTATGCCCAACCCATCGAGTATCCCAAGTTAAAAATACAAAAAAAATAAAAAAAGCAAAAAAATCAAAATCAAAATCAAAAAATCAAGAAAAACCTAAGTGCAATAAAGCCATCCAACGGTGAAAATCACTTTGGTGATGCCTTGGATAAGCACCATGGTGAAAACCTGTTTCAGGCACCATGTGTAGTGGCTGGTCCTACCATCTAATAAGTCCTCATATCTATCACCTATCATTCCATATCATTTGCATCCCATGGCTTGGAATTCTAAAACATTCAACCCCATCATCCCACCCATCATCATCCCGCCCAAGGTAAATCCTTGGAAAGAGGATCCTTGAATGCTCTCTTTGTACAACCTAAATCTACAAAAACCCAAAACATTAAAAAATCAAAAAATCTAAAAAAATAAGAAAACCAACAAAATCCAAAAACAATAGAAAATCAACAAACAAACTAACCATAATCATGACATATGGCCTACTATATTTTTGCCTATCTTTCAAAATTTACCCAACAACATCCAACTGATTCTCACCTTAGGATATATCGTTCCTACAATAGGTAGAATCCATCATCCTATCAACACTTATCTTGGCAAGGGATACAATGATTGTTTGTATAGTTCGTTGGTCTCTTTGATTTTTGATTTTTATCTTTTGTCTCATTTTAGGGATCATTCCAAATCTACCTTGATCTTACTATATCATGGTATGTGGCGGAAAACACCTAGATTGGGGCATGGTCATTGTTTTGTATGACGTGTGTAGAGTGCAAACACTCTACATTTTGTTTCAGTCGCAGCGCATCCACGAGTTACAGTTTTGTCTCTGTAAGTGTATCAAAGTCTTGTTGCATGGGTTTCTAGTTGCTTTGTTGCAGAAGCTGCCAAGTGTCGAGCCTCAGTTCAAGCCACGGTATATTCTCAAATTATAACTTTGGTGTGCCACGTAGTGGTTATGTTTCAAACAGTGTTTAAGTTTCAACCTTGCGGAGAGTGCCACGTGTCATTAGCGGAGACTCCCTTAAGTTTTAATGTGAGTGCGGGGACTGCTATGTGTCTTTAATATTGCTACGGAAGCCGCCAAGTGTCAGCTTCCGCATGTTTGTTTCTGCATATTTTTTATGCTAAGTAAAGGATGTATGGTGGGCCATAGTTTTAAGTTGTGAGCTGCGGAAAGTGCCACGTGGATGATGCGGCATTAAAGTTAAAAGGTTTTTGACCCTTTCTCCAGTGATATTAAATGTTTCTTAAGTAACGCGGAACCCGCCAAGTGTAAGCCTTTGCTTAAGTTTCAAAGAGTTTCTAATAATGTTCCAAGTGCTGCAGAAAGTGCCACGTATCAGCTGTTGTGTGTACGAAGTTTGCCACATGTCCCTATTTTCCTCCTTTTGAAAGCTACCGAGCCTTTAAGCTGTGGGTCCCATTTTAATATGTATGTTTCTTAACTAATGCGGGTTGCGATAGTTGTCACCTGTGGAGTTCTCTCGAGCATAAAGACACAATTTTGAGAAGTGTTGCGGAGAAAGACACGTGGATTATTTTGTTACTACGGAAGCCGCCAAGTGTCAGTTTCCTGTTTCTTTCCAAAGAGACGAATGAGTTTCAAGTGTAGCCGCACACACTGCCATCTATCATGGAGTTTTAAGTTTCAAGTATGCGGAAGCCGCCAAGTGTCTATCCCTTATAGAAGGAGGTGCGCCACACATATTTTGTTACGGCCAATGGGCTTGCAGGAAGGAGTAACTGTTGCAGATTCAAAAAATCTTAACTGTCAGAGACTTCCAGTTATCTTGAGTTCCATTGGGCCATTGGGATTCGATTGTTGCAGACAATCTAGAGTCAATCTTAAGCTATAAATATGTAACATTTGTAATGAATCAAGAGTAGTTTTGGATATAGAGAAATTCATACAGTTTGTAGAGATCTAGAGATATTTTTCTGTCAAAGATTTAAGAGAGAAGTTGGAGACTTTTGTTGTGACCAGTGGATATCATTTGCCTTTATTTTGTTATTCTTGATTTAGAAGGTTAATGTACCTGTGTAGGTATCTATGCCTCTTATATTGCTGGAAAATTAATGAGAAAGACTGAGTTCTGTACCTTGGTTGATATTTCCTATATCATTGCAAAGTGTCTAATTGTGAGCCTTTGATTTTATTCATTGCATCTGTTTATGTTAATCATGCAACATCTACTCTTTAATGTAATTGAATCTTGAGGATAGTTCACTGTGCTTTATTGGAGAGAAACACTTTTACTCAGGCCCATCACCATAGATAGATTTTCTTTAATTATATCTGTAATTCTGTTAGTTTCTACCCTTTTCCTCAAAACTCATTTAAGATAAAGAAGAGCTAGCTTTCTTTAAAATCTGGAGGTTGTTTTAGGTAGCAAGTCCCACATTCCTAAAACTTCCCACGTTGGTGTTGGAACCTGCGCAATTTTATATATCAATAGTTTTTGGCATTCCCGGTGGGACCATTCTTGAAGTTTCTGTCAAGATTGTATGAGCCAGAAAGTTACAGGGAGCCAGAGTTGTGGACCTGTAACAAGAGCTCAATCTGCTATTAATCCAGGCATTCTTTTGCCACCACTAATAGCTAATCCAAGGAGAAGAGTGAATCAGTTTGCAGCAGCACCAAGAGTAAATATGGGAGCACCTGTAGCCCCAAGAAATTATGCAAATTGGAACACTGGCAATCCTCTAATTCTCCCAATACCACCAGCAACTTGGGATGTTATTCCATCCAATGCTCTGAAGGCTCTGTCTAAGTTCAGTGGGGAAGATTTCAAGACACTTGAAGAGCATCTGCAAGATGTATCTGATGTCTATACAGTACATGTTATCACTCAACATGATGTGGCCATAAGACTGTTAGCAGCTTCTTTCAAAGGGAAGGCTCTGGACTGGTATAGATCTTCAACCTCAAACACAATATCTACATGGGATTAGCTTGGTGACACTTTCTGTACAAGATTTAAAGAAAAGGGTGATAAATTTTCCTTGCTGCAACAATTGATCACTATTAAAAGGGCACCACAAGAAGCCATGACTAATTTCAATTCAATATTTCAAAAGACTTGGGAGAGAATTCCTGCTATAGCAAGACCATTACCAGGTATGGCTATTGTGTTTTACCTTAAATCTTTAAACTCAGATATATCGGTGATGATTCAATCTCTTGGAGTTCAGACACTACCAGAAGCTTATGAGTTCGCAATCAAAGCTAAAAATAACTTAATAGATGCTGGAAAACTACCCCCAAGGCCTCCCATGCCCATGTTCCTAGAAATTACCTTACCTTTGCCTCAAGAAGCTCCTAATCCTACAACCCTACCTGTGTCTATGTATTCATTTCCTCAACAACCTACTAAGGTAACCACCCCTATCCAAACATCTGAAATGGATGACGTCAATAACATATTAAGGGCATTCTCAAATGAGATAATTAATCTAAAGAGACAACAAAATCCTTATCCAAAACCCCCTTATCAAGGTTACCAAGGAAATAGACCTCCCTTTCAACCAAATCAATATCAAGGCCCTCAAAGGGAAGCTAATCCTCAGCCTTCAAACCAGTTGGTTACAGTCCCTACACCTTTACAAATTGTTCCTCCTAATCCCAACAGGGAAATCGTTCCAGGGCAAAATAATTTTGCAGATGGCACAAATACTTGGTGCTTTCTCTGCAACAATGCCCAGAGACTGCCCCAGAGGAAATTTATAGCAAAAGATAGCAGAACATAGAGGATTAGAAGGACAATTTGCAACTTCTAACACTCCACCATACAGTCTCCTGGTGTACAAAATGCAGTCCTGGTGGTCCAGATGCAAGGGATGTCCTTACAACAGGAAGAGGAAATAGCCCCTGAGCATGCTTTATTTTCATGGATTGAAGAGGAAGATTCAATGTTCTTGAATGAAGCATCTACTTCGAAGAAGCCATTGGTGCAATCAGATTACTATACTAGAGCAAAGAGGAGAATGATGGAGTAGCCTGAAGTCACTAATAATGAGATCATGGGAGCTCCTCCATTTCAAAGTCATCAGAACACAGTCTCTAGACAAGAAATGCCCCAGCCTGTGCAGAATCAAGTAGCCTCAGGACAAGTTCTAGAAAAGTTAAGATACCCTTATTACTCAAGGGCCCAAGCATTAAGACCTGTGAACGTGGTGGATCAACTAAAAAGAACTCCAGCACATGTATCAATTTGGGACATGTTAGCTATTCTTGAGGAGAAGACATTGTTGTAGGAGGCTCTGCAAGGCCAAGAAGTCCCTAAACATATTGGTACAAAAGGAGGAACTACTACTAAAGGCAAGCTTCAACTTAAAGATACTGAACCTCTGCAGACAACAGCTCTGTTGAACAATGCACCTGAGGTAGGTAAATCTAAACCAGATCCCTTTTATTTAACTCTAATTGTTGGGAAGAAATTACTACATAATGCAATGATTAGACTCTGGGGCCAGTACTACAGTAATGCCAAAGAAAATAGCAGATGCTTTGAAGATAAAATATGAGCCACTTACAAGAGGGGTTATGCAATTGGATGGGAAATCTATGCAAACGATAGGGAAAATTAAATAACTCCCATTGCAATTATATACTTGCCCTAATATAATTGTAAATCAGGATGTGGTAGTCATAGATATTCCCCCTGTATTTGGTCTATACTTATCCAGAGATTTCACAGCCAAGATAGGAGGTTACATGTCACTAGATTGGTCACACCTCATTCTGAGAAGCAAATATGGGACAAAGATGAAAATACTGTCTGAACCATTATCAAAAGACCATATCACAAATGAACCAACCCCAAAATTAGAAGCAGCCCATGCTATGCTGAATAAAGAAGAGAGAATCTTTGTTGAAGAGTTAGGTGACTGGACTGAACATGACCAACAGGAAGAAGAGAATAATCAGTTGTTGACTATGATGTAGAGTGATCCCTATGGAAATTATGACTCTACTGGTCTAGGCACTTATGTCATATTTGAAGAAGACCAAGAGATTCCTAATGTTTTAAGGAAAGAAACATCACAGACTCAAGAATCTGAAAAAGACTCAGAAGTCTGGACTCTGAATTTTGATGGGGCTAGAAGTAAAAATGGAGCTGGAGCAGGAATTTGCCTTACTGCCCCAAATGGTGAGAAAATTTTAAGAGCCATTCACATTCAGTTTGCCTGTACCAATAATAATGTTGAGTACAAATCCTTGGTTCATGGACTCATGTTGGCAAAGAAAAAAGGAGTAAAGAATCTGATAGTAAGAGGAGATTCAAAGCTAGTGGTGAAACAAATAAGAGAAAAGGCAGTAGCCAAAAATGTAAGAATGTGATCCTATAGGCATAGAATTTGGGACCTAATAGATGGTTTTGAAGCTTTCAATATTGAAGTAGTTCCTAGAGCCCAAAATTTTGAGGCAGATAGAATGGCACAGATTGGTTCACAGTTTGATCCAGCAACTGATCTACTAGTCAACAATGAGTCAGTCAAAGTTATAGTGAGACCAACTATTCTAGACAATGACCAAAATTGGCAAGTTTTTGAAAATGATTTCCAAGTACTCTCATTTTTGCAACAATCAGGAGAATTTGCTGATCAGTTGCATCCTAAAATTGAAGAAGCATATGGTGACCAAATTATTCAACTGAAGATAAATAAGCTCCCTAAATGACTGATTACTTTAGAAAACTTATTTGACCTAGAAGATGTAAGCCTAGAGAAGAGGAGGTTTCAAGCAAATAGGGAGGATTATTCTGAGATTCAAGTTAGTGAAGGAAGAAAATTGAAGGTTGGCAATTCTACAACTCAAGAAGAAAGGGAAGGGTTGATTGATTTGTGCGAAAGATATGATAGGTTGATTGCCTGGACCTCTAAAGACCTGCATGGCTATAATAGAGATATCATCCAGCACACCATAGAGCTTACTGAAGGATCTAAACCAGTCAGACAGAAGCAAAGGCCAGTGAATCCTAGAATTGAACCTTTAATGGTGGATGAGTTGCAAAATCTCTTAGAATCAAAGATTATTTTTCCAATTAAGCACTCAGCCTGGGTATCAAACCTAGTGCCAGTAAGAAAAATGAATGGTGAGATAAGACTCTGTGTAGATTTCAGGGATCTAAATAGAGCATCTTTGAAAGATCATTATCCCCTGCCCTCTATGGAACAAATTTTACAGACTGTGGCTGGATCAGAGAGATTTTCCTTGCTGGATGGCTTCTCTGGGTACAATCAAATTTGGTTGGTTGATAAAGAACAGCATAAGACTGCATTCACTACAAAATGGGGAACATTTGCATATGCTAAGATGCCTTTTGGCCTTTCAAATGCTGGAGCTACTTTTCAGCGAGCAATGGATGTAGCATTTGGGGAGCTTATAAACAAAATCATCCTGATTAATCTAGATGACCTCACTATTTTCTCTAAAAATGTTGTAGATCATTTTGACCATTTAGAGGTTGTTTTTAAGAAATGCCAAGAGTTTAGAATATCCCTGAATCCCAAGAAGTGTATCTTTGCAGTACCTCAGGGTAAACTGTTAGGGCATATAGTGTCAAAGGAAGGAGTCTCTATTGATCCAGAGAGAGTCACTGCCATAATGATCTTATCTCTGCCAGTTAATAAGAAAGCAGTTCAATCCTTTCTGGGGAAGATCAACTTTGTTAGTCAGTTCATATCTGACTTTGCAAGTCTAATTAGACCAATGACACTGTTGCTAAAGAAGGACCTGGTTTTCAAATGGACTACAGAGGGGAGACAGGGTTTTGAAGAGGTCAAAAGAGCCATTTCAACAACCCCAGTACTTAGAAACCCAGACTTTTCTAAGTCTTTCATAATGTATGTGTATGGAGGAGAATTTAGTGTTGTTGTTGTTTTAACTCAGAAAGATGAGCAGCAAGAAGGAGAGCACCCAATAGCCTTTTTCTCCAGAACTCTCAGAGAATATGAGGCTAGATACAATTTTGTGGAGAAGCAGGCATATGCCATGGTAAAAGCCCTTAAAAAATTCAGACATATGGTAACAGGAAATAAGATTTTGATATTAGTGGCTCATCCTAGTGTAAGAGAATATATTATGGAGGGTGAGATCACTGAGAAAAGAGCCAATTGGATAACAAAGATCCTTGAATATGATGTGGAGGTCAGATCCACTAAGTTAGTCAGAGGCAAAGGATTATGCTAATATATGGCTCAAGACATGGAGAGAATGATGACACAAGAAACAGAAAGTGAAAATGTATTGAAAATCCACGAAGTTGAGCAAAATTCTTGGATCACAAACAGAATACAATTTATGAAGCATGGGATTTTCCCAAATGAGCTCTTCCATGATAAGAGAAGATATTATAGGTAGCAAGGGGCCCATTTTGTACTAATTGACCATATTTTATTCAGGAGAAATGTGGATGGCATACTCTTGAGATGTATAGAGAAAGATGAAGCTCAAAGAATACTACATTAACTACACCATGGAGCCTCAGGTGGACACTTTTCAGCAAGGACCACAGCAATCAAAGTGACTCAAGCAGGATATTTCTGGCCCACTCTATTTATAGATTGCTATCAGCTGGTTAAAGAATGCCAGGCTTGTCAGTTTTATATAGGAAAAAGGAGAAATGCAGCGATGCCTCTAAGCCCCATAATTGTGGATGAACCCTTTGCTCAATGGGGTCTAGATTTTATTGGTATGATCAATCCAGTGTCAAGTATGGGACACAAATGGATCCTCATAGCCACAGATTACTTTACCAGATGGAGTGAAGCAGTACCACTCAAGGAAGTAACAGAAAAGGTAATATTAGACTTTCTAGAAGGCATTACTGCTCGGTTTGGTCCTCGTACCATTATATCAGATAATGCTAAAGCATTTTTAGGAACAAAGATATCTAAGTTTGCATTAAGGAACGATATTTACTTGAAGACTTCTTCAAATTATTACCCTCAAGGTAATGGCCTAGCAGAATCCACTAACAAGAACCTGATCAGACTCATTAAAAGGATAGGGACCAATTATCACAGAGCGTGGCACAAACTACTTAATATAGCACTATGGGCAGACAGGATCACACCAAAGCAAGTGACAAAGATGTCTCCATATGAATTAGTTTATGGTAAATCAACAGTAATGCCACTGAGCTTAGAGATCCCTACTTTGAAATTATTGAAACAGATAAAGATTGAAGAGAATGGCCCCATGCAAGTTAGACTTGTTGAACTGCTAGAAGTACAAGAGAAAAGAGAAAAGGCACATGAGTCACTGATGAAACATTAGAAAATAGTTAAGGACTGTTTTGATAAGAAGACTTCAAATCCCTTTTTTGAAGTTGGTTCAATAGTGTTGAAATGGGATGAGAGAGCTGCCAAGCCAGGTCGACACAGCAAATTTGAATCACTGTGGACTGGTCCTTACAAGATTCGTTCCTGTAAGCAACAAAATTCTTTTGAGCTCGAGACTATGGATGGTGAAACTGAAGAGATTCCTATAAATGGGATCTATTTGAAACATTTCAATTAAGCAGGGGCTCTTAATGTATCATAGTTAGTTAGTTTCCTTTTCTTGTTTTCCTATTTTCCCGCTTTCTTTTTCCCACTTTCCCTTTAAATAAGTGTTTTGTGAACACGTGTTAGCAGTGCAAGCCCCTTTCTCTTTTGAAAATCTCTCATTAATTAAGGTTCTTCTGCAATCCCCAAAATCCCCAGAAGTACACACTTTTCATAAATGACAGCCACTCCTGTAACAATTCTGACACTCCTTTCCATGCGGATTTCAAAAGATACACTAATGATTTCTCAGTCTTAATGCCATTTATAAGATAGGATGTGTCATTAAAGCCCCTTTAAATTAGCGTTAAGTCCTAACTGTAGCTCTCATTTGTTTCTGTCTCTCTGCTTTGAATCATTATTGCCTCCAATTCCCATCCCTAGCAAGCGCTTCCTAGTTGAGTGTCACTTTTGTTACGCAATTTATGTCTTTCCTATGTCAAAGCTTCCCACATTCTCCCGGAAGATACAGATATGTCTGAAGCACGGTCTTCTCAAGAGGGTCTTGGGATTTATGAGTCAATCGACAGGCTATTAAATAGCAAATCATATGCTTCAGCGCCCGCGCAACCAAGGAGAGCCTATTCAAGAATGAGGATCCCTGAGGTAGGGTATTATGTCAACCCAGTGAAGGTGAAGGATTTCGCAGATGGCATTTTTGACACGACCCTTCAAAAGACTACCAGGACTCTCCGTGAAGGGGCACACCAAAGGTGTATTCAAAAGGAAAAGAGTGGACAGTCTGAAACTTTTGGAATGAGAATATGGACCTCATAGTTGGCACAGTTCCTGGTTCTGAGTGTGCACCTATGTCCTGACCTAATTGAATTATGCATAGATCTGTTTCATGCACCCTCAAATACCATACAACAGGGCCCTTTTATAGTGCAAATTACGCCCAAAGCCATAAGAGACATGTTGACCCTACAACATGATAGAACGGCCACATTTCCCACTGTTGCTAAAATGCAAAAGACATGGGCAAATGTCAACAACAAGGCTAAGTTCCTCAACTCAGTAATGCAATTGGGAGATGAGAACACCCAGATGCCCATACTACCTATAGGAAGGGCACAATTCAGCCAAAGTACTCAAGAGGCATTGTCAATGATAGCCTTCATTTTTGGGATGAAGGAAGACAATACAATCCACGACTGGTAAATTGCTATCATTTGTAGATTAAAGACTGTAGACAAGTCACAAGAATACTAGCTGGATTTCTCAGAGCAATTTGCTTACTCCATGGTCGATCAGCTCATGAATTTCAAATCCAAGGGAGTTTTCAGGTATTCTACTTATCTATTTCATCTAATGCTATATCAGAACCATAGTCTTTTTGCACAAAATATGCAATTGAACAAGTATGATCCAGATTTTGGTCAAAATAGAACTATTCCTGTGTCTGCATGGACACATGTGTTATCTAAGGCATCTGACCCTTATGAGTTATGGGAACTCTTTGTAGCCCCCGCCTTTTTCCATTTGAGCCCTGAGCCTGTAGAACATAGGTTGACACAGAGCATTAGGGGTTTCATGACCAATTGCCCAATCCCCTGTGATTATTTCTTTGGGGCACACAATACTATCATCAGAGTCCATCATTTCAATAAGCAGCCCATGCTGCTACCTAAAATATTAACCCCTAGGGTAGCATTCCTAGAAATGACTCAGTAGGTGTCAATGGTTGTTAATGAGTTTGGCACCAAGAAAAAGAAAAAGAAGATGTATGACATCCCATGGGTCAAAAGAAACATGGCACTAGAAGTTAGAGATGCTGAACACCTGTTGCTAAGAAAGCTAGCTACCCTTGGATTCTTCATCATTGAAGATGAATGGAAGTATGACCCAGACAGTTTTATGGAATCCTGGATTAGAAACAACAAGGTCTGTGCTAAAATAGTACATGAGGGTCAGCCTTTCTAGGAAGATAGGAGAAACCCTACAGAGGACAACCCAGACTTGTATGTAGAACTAGCTAATTTGCCTTATGAAGGGCCTAGGCCATGGGAGAATTTTTATATTAAAGAAAAGGTCTATGACCCTAAGATTAGAATGACTTGGTTTAAAGAAAACTTTGAAGGCCCAAGAATGGAAGCCAGAGAAAATTGAAGCCTATTGGAAATATAGGCAAGAAATTTTAGAGTTGACACATACTTTTGGGAAAATTGACATAGATGAGAAATGGGAGTCAATCTAGGATGAGTGGCATCCCTCCCCAGTCTCTAGCCCTAATACAAGTAGAATTTAGAAGAAGGGTGAAGAATCAGAAGAGGAAGCTGAGTCAACCCACACAATGTAAGAAACAGGACAGGCCTCATCTGTTGTTCTTGTATCTTCCTGGCCCCAATCTCTCAGTACTTTAGAGAAATAGAAGGGTGTGGTGTCATCACCAACTAGAGGGACTCTATCAATTTCAGTTACTGGGGCTTCCAGTTTTGTCCCTTTGCAACCACCAGTAGTGGTAGATGTGACAGAGAAAGAAGAGTCAGAGGAAGAAATAGGAGAGAGACCTAGGAAGCACAGGAGATGGCACCTGGAACCAGAATCAGAGGAAGAAGCAGAACCACTGCTACAACAACTGCCAGTCACATCTTCTGTTGCTTAGGTAAGTGCTCCTCCTCCCTTTTCCCCTCTATCTCTTTCTTCTACCTTAGGGGTGGCAATCCCAACTAGCCAAACATTTGTACCCCTTGCCACTTCTATTGTGACTACATCACTACTTGCCCCAATTGCCAATCCTCAGGCCATGTCTTCACAGGCCATCTCATTACCACTCTTTTCTCCCTCTGTTCCAAAAAGAGCCCCTCCCCAAGTTTCCCCCAGCCAACAATTATTGGCTATTCCTTATGGCCTACCTCAAGGTCATCCTTTTGCTGGAGGATATATTGCTTCACCTCCCACTTTCCAAGCCCAGGCAGACACAGCAAAAAGGGATAGAGAAGCCAGAATGGACAAGAAGAGAAAGAAAGAAAACAAAAGCCTTGTTGTGCCACACATGAGGTCACTTTTTGACCCCATTCAACAACAATTGATAGTCACACATTTGTCTCCAAATGTGGTTAAGCGCAATGAGCAGAGGCAGCCTCAAGATTTTTCAATGAATGTTGTAGCTATGGACATGTCTCTTTTCAAACCACAAGATAGGGTTGAGTTACTCAATGAGACTACATCTGATGTTGCAACTGATTAAATGAAAGTGTCTAGGAGGTTGTAGAAAGTTGAAAATGACTTAGCTCAGGAGAAGATAAATAGTAGCAACCTTACTGGAGAGGTTCAATCTAAGAAGAATGAAATAGAGAATCTGAATAAACAGTTGCAAAATACTGTTTCTTGTCAGATACATCAAGCTACACAGGCCCAAAATGCTTCTCTTAAATTTGAGCTAGCACAGGAAAAAGTTGTAGTGAATGTTCTGAGACAAGAGAAAGCCACATTAGAGAACAAGTATCAGGAAAAGTTGCAACAAGTCACACAATTTCAGCAGAAGTTACTGAGTGAGTAGAATGCTACTGGTGCAATACAAACACAACTCCTAGCAGAGCAACAAACTGCAAAGCACCTAACAATTGAGTTAGCTAATAGGCCACAGAATGCTGGAGTTCTGAATCTGGTCAAAGAGCTGTATGTTTTAGTTTGGAAAAGAATCTTTGAGGAGATTATTCAGCTAAGGCAATCCTTAACATTTCTATTAAATGCACAGCAGTTGTGTGAGAAAGTGGAAACTTCAGTTCAGGCCACTCTATCTACTATTTCTTTGAGAGTTTCTGACTCTCAACTGTTGCTAAAGAAGCTATATGATACAATAGATGAAATTATGTCAGCAGCAGGGATCAATGACAGAATGATTGCTGCTAAAAAGGTAAATGAGGTTCTAAGTTGCAACTCCGCAGCCACCAATTGTCAAGAACTCCTAGATACTGTAAAGGAAGGAGTCAAAGATATGAAGAAACACATAGAGGATTTGGTGCAACTGGGTCTTCCCTCACCATTTCCAGACAATAATACCGTACTGATGATTGATGATATCAAGGCCCTGCTTTTAACTAGGCAAAATGATCAAATAGTTTTCGAGGGTTTAAGTGATTCATCATCAGTCCAAGAGGTAGAAGTTGTGTTGATGCCAATGGCCCAGCTGGAGTTTCAGTTAAAGGCCGCGGTTCAAATTTTGCAGACATTTTCTCACAAGGACATTATTAATCTTGATTTTGCTTTTCAAGATTTATAGAGTAAGCAGGGACTCTCTGATTTGGAATGGTCTGTTTATCAGATAGCTTTGCAAAATTTGTGACTTTGTGTTGTATTTTATATACATATATTTTGCCAGTTTTGGGTTCATTTTGAGCAGGCTCAAAGGTCCTATTGGTCGCCAAGAACTATAGAGTGTAAACACTCTACATTTTGTTTCAGTCGCAGCATCTGCGAGTTACAGTTTTGTCTCTATGAGTGTTTCAAAGTCTTGCTGCATGGGTTTCTGGTTGCTTTGTTGCAAAAGCTGCCAAGTCTCGAGCCTTAGTTCAAGCCGCGGTATAGTCTCAAATTATAACTTTGGTGTGGAGCGTGCCACGTAGTGGTTATGTTTCAAACAGTGTTTAAGTTTCAACCCTGCGAAGAGTGCCATGTGTCATTAGCGGAGACTCCCTTAAGTTTCAATGTGAGTGTGGGGACTCCGTGTGTCTTTAATATTGCTGCGGAAGCCGCCAAGTGTCAGCTTCTGCATTTTTGTTTCTGCATATTTTTTATGCTAAGTAAAGGATGTATGGTGGGCCACAGTTTCAAGTTACGAGCTACAGAAAGTGCCACGTGGATGATGCGGTGTTAAAGTTAAAAGGTTTTTGACCCTTTCTCTGGTGATATTAAATGTTTCTTAAGTAACGCGGAACCCGCCAAGTGTAAGCCTCTGCTTAAGTTTCAAAGAGTTTCTAATAATGTTTCAAGTGCTTCAAAAAGTACCACGTATCAGCTGTTGTGTGAACGGAGTTTGCCACCTATCCCTATTTTCCTCCTTTTGAAAGCTACCGAGCCTTTAAGCTGTGGGTCCCATTTTAATATGTATGTTTCTTAATTGATGCGGGTTGCAACAGTTGTCACCTGCGGAGTTCTGTTGGTCATGATGTTAGTCATAAACAAGCATAGAATAAAAGTACACATTAACCTTTATTCATCATGAAAGATACTGTGAATTCAAGGAATTCGGGATCCCAAGTCTCCGGTGATTAGGTCTTAATCGTCTGACATTACTCAGAGGTTAATCTGTGTTGCTATTTCCATTTTGGGGCCTTACGTGAAATTGTGCCATCATCATGACATTCCTGCAGAAATTCTTTACAGAGAAGTCATATTATGCAGTTATTAGATGAAAAGATGTAGAAATACGTCAATCTTTGCATGATATTTTCAATTGTGCATGCTTTGCATTTAAATATGCTAAATATTTGCGATTACCTACGAGATGTCTACATATTTGCGTTATTCACTTAGGATTATCAATTATTCACCCTTGTGATAATGAAATGTTCTGAAATTGAAAGAAATTAAAGGAATACTACAATTTAAAGTTGAATCTTCAGCTATTGATCCATATACATACTCGATACTATCATGACGAGAAGAAATCAAACCATATGTTCACCAGGATATTCCACAGCTAGATACAGTTGATGCAAACTTCAGAGGATGATGAATGAAAACAATACATGCAGCATGATGAGCACTCCAAGGGACACAGCAAATCAAAGCACATATCCAGAATTCAAACACAGATTACTCAAGATTTACGAAGATTTGTAATCGAAAAACTCTTCTCTTTCATTAAGTATGCAAAAGACATGTACATATGCAATAACTTTGAAATAAGCCCTGAATATTTCAGCAAACAGATTTCAATTAAGTTTCAAATGTTTCAACAAGGCATTCCACCACCTTTTATAGAATAAGGTGAGGAATCCGTTACAAAAAGATCTACGATCTAGATTTATCAATACAAATCTACGGTCCTGATTCATTTGATTTTGTCAATCTTTACAAAATGGCACAAGTTGCCAGCTGGCAACTATCTATACTACTTATGTTATTATCCCCCTTCATGATGTATCTTCATCATGCTCTTCAGCTCATTCATGCGGGTCATCATCATGTGCCTCACTCTCCGAACTTTCACTATCCTGATGATGACGCGGCTGCATATGGGGCTGCATACTACTGCGGACCTGTTCGTATGAATGCACCGCCTGATCTATCCCTCCGCCATCTTGTGTCTTTGCTTTGACAATGGCGTGCTTATGTGCTTCATATTTGTCCCTGCTATTGTCAAGCTTATTTTTCCTGTCCTGCAGTGTTTCTTTGTATTTCTCCATCTGGACCTTGATCCTCATTATTTTATCTATCAATTCCTCTGTCAAAGGGACAGGTGGACCATCTGTCTCTGCTTGGAAGTTGCTGTGTACAGCTTTAATGGCGGACTCTTCATCTTGATTCTCTATTTTTCCTTCCACCTTGCCTTCCAAAGCCTCCAGTATTACCGCCTCTTCAGCCATTAAATCTCGCAACCTCATGCTGACATCCCTCAGCTTATTATTACACCTTTTGAGGACTGCACACTCAAACTGAGTGTCTTTATACCAAATATCAATTAATAATGTGGTATTATTATTCAGTACCTGCTTACTGATAAGCAGTTGTGGATTTATATTTCTTATTTCCCCTAACAAGGTCAGGACTCTCTCCAGCTTGTAAGACCTCTTCCCGGTCTGCATCTGTAATTTATCCACTTTGGCCTTGGAGTCACTTAGGGTGCTCCACCTCTTCAAGGAGGCCTTCATTATTTCTACAGCGTCATCCAATGTGGATGACATCCATCTCCTTATTACGGATGCCTCATGCTTCATGATGTCCAATTTATTTACCTCCTCCTGAGAAATGGCAGTCAATGGGACTGCATGTTTAGTTGCGGTATCATCAGGATTGGTCAGCCCTTTGATATAGGCGTGTAACTGAGCAATGTGCTCTTTATGTTGCTTATTTTTCTCCTTCTCTCTTTTCACTTTCTGAATTAGAGAGTCAATGATATCTTTGCCCTCCTGACCTTCTTGGTCCTCATTGGAAAAGCCCAAATCTACTGTACTGATTTGAAATTCATCGACAGTGATTTTACCCTTTTCCTTCTCCACCGCAGGTATGGCAATCTACGCGGTCCTTCTCCCTGTTGTCAGATCTCTCTTGATGGCCGAAGTCATTCTGGCCTTCCTCTTTGGCTTCATTATATCGGCAGAGAACAAGGTGGAGATGTCGAATTCCTAGATTTCAAGCTCCTCCTCAGCACTTACCTCTTTTGCCAACCACGAAGGCACCTGATCATGTTTTTCAACATCATCCTGATGTTCACCTATATCTCCCGTTTCTGTTAACAAGTGTTGTGGAGATGGTGACTTTCTCATTTCTTCTTCTTGATGTTCCCTTTGTTGTTGATCTTGCGGCACCTCCTCCTGTTGAGGGATTTCCTTTTCCGGAGGAGCATCTTCATGTTGTGGGGAACCCTGAGGCGCAGCTACATGCTATGGGGAACCTTGAGGCGCAACTACATGCTAATCATGATGATCATGACCCGCCTCTGTCATTATTTCATCTGTTCCCACTTCTTCTTCTTCTTCTTATGGTTTATCCACTGCACCAGATATTGGGGACTCTGCCTGATGTGCTGGCGATTGCTCTGCAACTACTACTTCTTCTGAGCCTGCACCACCCACTTCTTGTACTTTGGCAGCTAGGTCCTCTAGTGCCTCTTTCTCACCAGCCTTCGCTTCCTGAACCTCTACTATAGCAGGTTCCTTCATTGTATCCTGTGGACTTTGTTGGCCGGTTTCAAGAGCATGGCCCTCTGACTCTGCCATCTCTATCTCTTCTGTTAGTTGGCCTTTATCAGGTGATCCTGCTGGCTGTTCAGGACTTGCATCCTATTTTTCTGTCAGATCCACCACTACAGGACTGGTCACCTCTGTGATCAATGTATCTAGCCCTATTTCCTGAGCTACTTGCTCTAGGCTCTTTTCTTGCTCTTCTTCTGCTTGTTTCATCTCCTCAAGCACTGTTTGAACCGTTGGAGGCTTGTGAGGAGTCACACTTACATCAGCAGCAAGTGTTTCCATCTCCTGTGCAGCCACATCCTGCACTACCTCATCATCAGACAAATTTATTGTCTCGTCTAGCGAGACATGCCTTTCTGCTTGTGTCTGGAAGGTCTCTTTCAACTGCTCCTCAGCAAGTTCAGTTTTGAACTTGACAATGGTAGGAAGTGGAACATTATGTTGAAGTTCCTTGTGCACTTCACTACCTTCCCCTTGTAATGAAGTAGAGGGTTGGCTTATTCCACCTCTCATGGAGGTTCTTTGTTTCTTTGGTGGGGAAGACACCAGCACCTGTGGAGCTCTCCTCTTCCTTCTTATTATCAATGGAGCATCCTCCTCCTCTGGCTCTTCTTCTATGAGGGTACCCTCTACTCCTGGTTGTTTAGAAGATTGACCCACTTCTTGGGTCTCAGTGATTCCAGCCTCTGCTGTCTTACTTTTCTTGGGCCTGTCCTTCTCTGGAGGGGATGCTGATTCAGATCCTGACCCTGCCGCCTGCTCGGCTGCAAACACTGCCCTTTCAATTATAATCCCCTTTGGTCCCTGTTCCACCTTCTTGCCCCTTGGGGGTCTTTTGCTCTGCTGTTGTGGTGGAGGGACCCTATCTCCCTTGGTCTTCCTCTTCTCCAACAGGAAGTCATCATATTCATCTGCGGGGATATCCTGCCCCTTCTTCTTGTTGTCCACCGTAATGGCAACACCCTTCTTCAATGCCTCTACCTGTTCATCAACCCAAGCTTGGGTTAGGCGTAGGGTCCTGGCAATGAACGGGTCCAAGGATATGTCCTCCTGCATAGTGAGGTCAGGTGCAGAGATGGTGTCATTATATATCTTTTTCTGCTCATATTCGTCTGCCATTGTCCTGCCATCATCCTTCTTTAATTGTTGAGGAAGGGAGATACAATCAAAAGTTCTAACTTGGTTCAGAGTTAACCTCTGATACCTCCTTCTCCTGGCTTCTGCCTCATCCTCACAATCAGCCCAAAAATCCTCTAGGTGCCTTTGGTGGACAGGCTTTCCTAGCACCTTCTGTATCCTGCCGTAAGGATCATATGGTCTTGTTATTGGAAAAGGCTGCAAGTTCATCTTATTCAGGGTGACCATCACCTTCTTGATATTATCAGAGTCAGGGCACATATAATTGCCAACGCTGACCGGGAACAAAATTGGTGGCAGCTTCTTGGCATCCTTGTACATTTGTATCATGGTGGAGCCCTGCCTGATAAATTCCATTAATACCACGGCGTCGGTAGGAGACCTTGGCAGCATCAGGGGATGTCCTTCGAAGCCTTCAACCCTTATATAAGAAAAGGTTGCAAATTGTATGTACCAGGCCCCATGCCTGTAGACTGCCTCTTGAGCCTCCATGCTCAATCTCTTTGTTCTGTCTTCTTCCATGGTCCTTACCAGATGCATAGAGAATGCATCATTGACCAGTTTGTAATCTTTCAGGTAGTTGGTTCTCTGCAGCTGAGGATGATGATCCCAGATATATGCCGCATTTGTGCCTGTGAGCTTCCCATCTGTAACCAAGGCATCAAAAGTGCCTCTATAGGCACAAGAATAAACAATATATGAGGACATGAAAAACGCACAATTCGAACCTCCCAGGTTCATCAGTTGCTCATGCAGAGCATCACTTATAATTTGGCCCCACAGTGGCTTGGTGTCTGAATATAGACACATCATTATTATCCCGTACATCCAGTCCCTGAAACTGCCAATATCAGGTTGGCCAGTTACTCTGTTCAGGAGTGCGATCATGTACTGATACTCCTCATTGAAATCATACTTGAACAGGTGCACAGGAAGCTTGGCGGCTGCATTATAGGTGCTGTTCTCAGCCTGCCACGAATACATGTTCTTCCTGGCCAATTTCTTATTGGCCTCATACTCCCTCTCAGACTTCTTCAAGTCTACACTTTTGACCTTACTGCCCAGTGGCAATCCAAATGTCTGGGAGAGACCTTTGATGGAAAGGTCTGCATATATCCTCCCATGCTTTACTACTTGTCTTGTTTGAGGGTTATAATTTCGGGCACACTCAATGACGAGCTCCAGAGATTCCATGGAGTATGGAAAACCAGCGGCATTCCACAATCCCGATATGAACACTGCGTCCAGCACAGGACTCTTGTCATGCCCATTGTTTAGCTTGGCTGACCAGCTTCCAAATTAGTGCTTCCCTGATGAGTGTCAGTGATTGCTCCATATTTAAACAGGACCCCCCTCTGAGCAGAGAACATGGGCTTGCTCAATTCTTCCTGACATTTGACCAATCGCTTCTCAGCCATGAGTGCCTGCAATTAACGACAATTCTATCTCACAACAGGTACATATATGCATGCATACTGCAGTTGAATTTATAAATCATTATGCCTACTGTATGAATTCCAACATTACTTAATCATACGGGTGCATAAACCAGAACTTACATCATCGTACCAGAATAAAAACAATATGATGAGGGTTTTATTCACTTACCTGGTTGTGCATATTTCCTTTTATACCAATAGATTGCCGAGACGTTCTCAATTCAGCTGATGATCGCTTTCTTCTTTCTGCTCATGAGCTCAAATCGCGCAATGGTAGCTGGTATGCAGATATGGAAGCTGGTGCTCTGTAAACAAGTTTATCACAAGGTAAATGTGAAAATGGCGGTTGAATTACCTTTTAACCTCGCATTTAGGGTGCATTTAGGGCAACTCTGATAGATTAGATCATGTTCCTTGCTTATCCATGCGAAAATGCAGGATCTCGCCAGGTGTTTCATTGGGTTCTAGGGTCGGTGGGAACTACCTACCATGGCTGCGCGCATTAAATGATAATGGTGGCAACGGGAGCGGGGAATATCCCTATGACAGGATATGATGAAGGCAAGATGATATTCACAAATATTGGTCTGAGTTTCAATATCATCCTCCCTCGTATTGACATTGTTATTGCGACAAGATTCAGGTGACAAAAGCACTTTTATTTCTGCGTAGTACATCAGGAGGATATTTCGGTGTATCGGGTGATGTTTCAAAATATGATGATGTAGAGACAAACTTACATCTCTCTCTCTTTTGGAATATTGGGATGACGTCATCCTGATATTCGCTCTCTGTATCAGAAGTGCATCATGACGTCATCATCATATTTTGCTAACATGATCATGTTTTAGAGAAAATCCTGCGGCAATGTAAATGTAATGATGATGTCATCAGGATGTATGTTCCTCCGTTTATCGTATTAGGATGATGTCATCAAGATATTTGCTAAGGGTGATATTTGCGTCTGGAGGATATAAAGACACATCGGGTTATATGAGAAGTATGATGCTCGCGATAGATAAAACTGTTTGACGGGAAGAGTTTGCTACCACTTAAAGTTGACGTCCAGATATTTGAACCGCATGACATATCGGAGGGAATGTTTCAAATATGATGATGAACTTCAACAATATGACCTTCCTCTTATGAATATCAGGTTTGACCGAAACTTTGACTGTTCATAACTCTTATATCCTGACGAATATCAAGGTGATGTAAAAGGCAAACCTGCCTGAATTTCAATGCTCTTTCAAAATATGAGGTCACAGGGAGGAAATACGAACTTTGACAAACTAACCTCATGGTGACTTACCTCATCATGATTTTGCATGATGATGCACTCGACTTACTTTTACCAAACCACCCAGAAGCAGACGTAAAAGCCAAACCAAAAATTGGGTCCCTGTTTTGCCAAGTCAAAATGGGGCGTGTTGTGTAACCACATAACAAGTTCTCCCGAGCATAAAGACACAGTTTTGAGAAGTGTTGTAGAGAAAGACACATGGATTATTTTGTTATTGCGGAAGCCGCCAAGTGTCAGTTTCCTATTTCTTTCTAGAGAGACGAAGGAGTTTCAAGTGTAGCGCACGCTGCCATCTGTCACAGAGTTTTAAGTTTCAAGTATGCAGAAGCCACCAAGTGTCTGTCCCTTATAGAAGGAGGTGCGCCACACATATTTTGTTACGGCCAATGGGCTTGCAGGAAGGAGTAACTGTTGCAGATTCAAAAAATCTTAACTGTCAGAGACTTCCAGTTATCTTGAGTTTCGTTGGGCTGTTGGGATTTGATTGTTGCAGACAATCTAGAGTCAATCTTAGGCTATAAATATGTAACATTTGTAATGAATCAAGAGTAGTTTTGGATATAGAGAAATTCATACAGTTTGTAGAGATCTAGAGATATTTTTCTGTTGGAGATTTAAGAGAGAAGTTGGAGACTTTTGCGGTGACCAGTGGATATCATTTGGCTTTATTTTTTTATTCTTGATTTAGAAGGTTAATGTACCTATGCATGTATATGTGCCTCTTATATTGTTGGAAAATTAATGAGAAAGACTGAGTTCTATGCCTTGGTTGATATTTCATGTGTCATTGCAAAGTGTCTGATTTTGAGCCTTTGATTTTATTCATTACATCAGTTTATGTTAATCATGCAACATCTGCACTTTAATGTAACTGAATCTTGAAAATAGTTCACTTTGCCTAATTGGAGAGAAACAATTTTACTCAGGAGCATTGCCATAGATAGACTTGCTTTAATTATATCTGTAATTCTGTTAGTTTCTACCCTTTTCCTCAAAACCCATTTAAGATAAAGAAGAGCCAGCTTTCTTTAAAATCTGGAGGTTGTTTCAGGTAGCAAGTCCCACATTCCTAAAACTTCCCATGTTGGTGTTGGAACCTGTGCAATTTTATACATCAACAATGTTCTTGTGGGTTGCTCACATTACTCCAAGAATGGTATTCATATCTTGAAGGTGTAGAGTCGGTTCTAGCATATTGTTCCCTATTTACATCTAAGGTTAATCATACCTTTTATGTACTAAAGAACTTATGATTTGAGTCCCCTTCCCTCATCTAGGCAAGGTTATACTACCTTGGGCATGCATGAGATCACCCTATTGTTTGTAGGTCTAGTCCATGCAAAGACAAATATATATCATCACCTTGGTCCTTTCATATCTCGGTGAAAATATCCCCTTTTGCTATAATAAATCTAGAAATGCTCTCAATAATGTCAATGCAAATACTTATCCTAGCTCATCTATCCTCTCTACCACCAACCATCAAACACACTACCTGGACTTAGCATCTAATGATGATCACTAACTTCATCCATCTAATCCTATCTTGTTACAAACCTAAAAAACCATTCCCACAGCCTATCATTTCACTCCTCCCAACAAAACCCCTCTAACAATGTCGCATCTAATGACCTAGTAACATCCATCCCAACCATCCCTAAACCTATCCCAACCACCTCAACCCATCGCCCATGGTTCTGAAAACATCACAATGTATCATGACAACAACCCATCCCATTTCCCATACCATTATCATTTATCCATTTATTCATTAATCATTATCATATCCATTTATCCATTCATTTCATTATCCATTAATCATTTAACCATTATCATTTATCCATTTAATCATTTATCGTTATCCATTAATCATTTACCATTATCATTTATCCATTTATTCATTAATCATTATCATATCCATTTATCCATTCATTTCATTATCCATTATCATTAACCATTGCATTTTCCATTGCACTATCCATTAACCATTACCATTTTCATCCATAATATATGTTTATTAATCTAAGCATATATTCCATTTCCATTTCCATCCATACATAATATATGTTTATTAATCTAAGCATATATTCCATAACCATTTTCAAACATAATATATGTTTATTAATCTAAGCATGTAACTAGGGATACGTTGGCCTCAGGCACTACAGTACAATAGGCACCGTAGTAGTACTCAGCCCTTGCGCACTGCTCTAAGAGCTGATCCTATAGTTGCTAGATACATTGCTAAGAATCTGACCAAATCGCACCAATTCTAGTCCCAGCCGCAATGCCCTATAGGTGTGTGATCTCATCCTGTAACCCCACAACCTGGCCCTCAGCCTGCTGAACTCTAGCCTCAGCACTCTATACCCTTGCCTCAACAGCTATCACCGAGACCACTCTGTGTCTCACTCAACTATAATCCTAACCACCCATGTCTGCATCTATGCCTATAGCTACCCTATCTGCACCTGTAAAACCAAAATTTGAGGATCTCCATCCCCCCCACTCACCCCATCTATCAGGGCCTAAACTCCCTCTAATCACTACAACTCATGCCTCTGTTGACTCACCTCATCCTCTAAACTAGCCACCTGGGCTTGTAGAGTCTCTACCTCCTCCTCATCGCCTCGAGTCCGCCGATGCCCAATCTAAACACCAGGAAGAGGACCAGGTGTTTTCCTTAATGGCCCTAACTTTGAACTTCCCACCTGCTGCACTGGTACCTGTTGTTGTGCTTACTGCATTGGTTGGGGTGGTCTCTACCCCTATCCCTGCCCCTGTTGTGGCGGTACTTGGGGTGGTACCTGTCCCTGCCCCTGTTGTGGCGGTACTTGGGGTGGTACCTGTCCCTGCCCCTACCCCTATTACTATTGTTGAGGTGCTCATGGCAGTGGTATCTATCCTCTTTGTGCCTATTGAACAGGTACTTGTTGTTGTGGTGCCTATTGTCTCCGCCTCCATCCTCTCTCCAATACCTGCTCTGCTACCACTATAGCCAAAACCCCAACATCGTCACCCTCATCAATCAGAACCACCTCCATCACCACCTCCTCCCAGACCTCGTCCTCCTCCTTTGCCTCCACCATCATGTCTAGCTCAACTGCTAGGTCCGTAAGATGAATGAGTTTCCATACCTACCACCACCAATCGCAAGTTGGAGTAGTCCCTACATCAACTACCTGGCTCTCCCAATCCCACTACACTGGCTGCAGTCCATCAAAATCTTGTAGGACACCTGAGGCTATATCAGTGCCAGCCATCTCAGCACATCCTGTGGTGTCCTCACAAAAATCACCATGGCCTAGGGCAAGTCCTGACGATGCCCAAACTGCCTCATCACCTACGAAGGGGTATACCTATCAATAGTATGATCCTCTTGGCCCATCAAATGGCACGGCTGAAATGTGAACTACATATGAATGTGGTCATCAGGCCATGCCTCCACACCAATATAGGGACGTTAGATAATGATATCTAGGTCATCCAAAATTTAATGCCAATACTGCAACTGTCCCACATAAGAATACACAATAGGCAACCTCTACAAGAACACAAATGCCTCAAACTAGTCTCGGTGTAAAGTTGATTGAGGTCATGCAATGCCATTGTGCTCAAAGGCCCACACATGAAGAAGGGTCACCCGAGACGATAAAGCTCCATCCAAATGATACACAACTATGTGCATCTCATGATATAACTAGGACAACATGCAAGGCCCCCACACATACATAGTCTCATGCCACAACATCTGCTCTATAACACCACCCCAGCCTACCAAAATACCCTATGCACATCGATCTAGTATCATGATCCCCCCAATCACTACACACACAAATAATGTGAACTGATCCGCTCCCGCCAACTGAGTTTGCCTGTAACTCATCTATTGTCCACCCTGGGTATATACTAGATGTCTAGGTGCAAATGCTCTATCCAGCACCACCCCTCTCAAGCATACATCATAAGTAACCCTCCATACATCCTCCAAGGTGATCGTAATCTCACCTGTGGGTAGTAGGAAATAGCATGTCTCACTCCTCCATTGCTCCACTAGGGTTGTCATCATAGCCCTATGTACCCATATCCGGGGCATGTCAGCCACTGTCCATAGCCCCAACCTCCCTAATCTAGCTCAAGTAGCCTGATCAAACTGATCTAGTAACCCCATAACCAAGGGAACTCATTGCTCCCGAGATACCACAATATCGTTGTGAATCTGCATCCAAAAAACCATCTACACTTAGCTTTTTCTTCCAACATAGCGCTATGGCACTAATCCACAACCTCATGACGGCAAAATAGAGTTTGGTGCCAATTTTAGGCTACATGGCGCCATTCCATGAAATAGCACTAATCCCTACACCTTTGGCCCTAAAACAGAGCTTAGCACCAAAACTCTTCTACATGGCGCCAAATCGACATTCCCCCTTAGACTCGCATGCCATTCAAGTGTATGGTGCTAAAATTACCATGTATGGCACTATTCTAGAGCATAGGGCTAAAGCACCGACATATGGCGCTAAACCCCCAAACCCTAAGCCTATGGCGCTAAACCCGACCTTATCGCCAAAACTTCCAGATATAGTGCTAAAACATCAAATTGTTAATTTCTCCCTTGGCGCCAAAATAGAGGATAGCACCAAAACTTTTGTATATGGCCCTAAAACTCCCCGTTCCCCCATGTGGTTGATGGTTCCAATCCAGAGGATGGCACCAATTTAACCTCGGATGGTGCCAAAGCGGCTGCACTAGGCACCAATCCATCTAACTACCCATTTCCTGATGCAATAAATACCCCAAAACTCAAAATTCACAAAGTCAAGGTTGACCGACATACCTATGGATCCACCAGTGGTGATCTCATGTAGTCGCGGACTTGCTCGAATTGATGTGTGTAGCGTGGGAAGGGTGGTTGTGCCATCTCGTCTCCTCTTCTCTCGTCCAATAAGCTCAATGTGTGCAAATGTGGTACTTTGGGCCCACATTTTCTATTTATAGAAAGCCATGTCATCCCCCTCACCTTTTTCTTTCCCCAGGGTACAAAATATAACCTTTTCGCCCATTTTCTTCTAGTCCACCTAATTTTTTGTCCTCTGTCCATTTTTTACCACCATTTCTTCCTTTCAAGAGATCACTTAAAAAAAAAAATTCACCCGACCTCTCGAGGGGGCATCCCTCACCCATTTCACTCCTTCCTAGCAGCTGGGGCAAAATTCTTTGACATGATGTCATATCCCTACTAGGTCACGACGCCACGTCAAAGAGGGGCAAATGTAGACACTTAAAATGTATCAACCCTTCGACCACTCTTCAACATCACCCATACCACTAATTTCTCATCTAATTATAATTAAATTCTATTTAATTAATTACTCTCATCCAACCCCTAAACCATTCATCCATCCTTCATCAATTAACCCTAAAATTGAATTAATTTAATTATCAATAGTCGCACCTTACTAACATCATCCCAATTAATTAAATAAATATGCAAATATTTACTTAATTGGGATGATGTTAGTAAGGTGCGACTATTGAATTAAGTAAATGAATTCAATTTTAGGGTTAATATTTATTTACTTAATTTTTCCATCTCATTAAACCCAATTAATTAGGTAAACCATACTTATCTGATTAATTTGTCCTACTAATTAGCCTACCCCTAACCTAGTTGATTAAATAGCCATTATTTAATTAGCTACCCTAGACTACATGACCCCTAGACCTAGATTAATTAAATAAATTATTTTTAACTAATCCTAAACCCTAATTATCCCACTCACTAATTTTCTCTAGCCACATTAACTAAGTTAATCACCCTAATTAACTTGGTCAAAGCATGCTTAACACCTTCTCCCACACCCACAAATTTGAAATTACAAAAAATGCATAACCCCTCCAACTCATCTTTATCATTTTTATGCAAAAACATCTTCCACATTTTGAGCTTACAAACGTAAGGCCTCAAAAATATGCATCTGTCACATGACTTGCACATCCCACATAAAATAGAATTTGTAATTCCATCTCATCCCAAGGAAATTAATTTTTAATTTCCTCACACATCAAAATCACATTTAATGCTAAGTCCTCCTCAAAATGAATAAAAGATTCATTTTTATTCTCCACCCTTCATTTTTCATGATCAAATCCTAGCCCTCCATCTGACAATCAACCTCATCCATTGATCTCAACATTCAATCCCAGCCTTTGGATGAAAATCCCCTCCAAAATGCCTATAAATACAAGCCTCCACAAGCCATTTCATCATCCAATTTTAGAGTAATCATATTATGCCAAAATTTATCTCAATCATCTCCATCTTAGCTAGGTTATAGTGAAATTTGCATTGACACTTAGGAGCATTTCACATTGTAATCACTAGTTTGGGTGAAGCTAGGGCTTAAGGGTGCAAAGTCTTCTACCTTATCAAGGAGAGAGGAGCTAGGATGCTTTGAAAGGTATAACTCAAGTTTGTTTACTTGTTTTGTTTCATGTTTTTATGTCATCCTAATTTCTTCATCTTCATGCTTAACCAGGTTATGACCACAATGCTACAAAAAATTACGCAATCTCCAATGGTAGCTTAATATTTTCAAATTGCATACATTCATTAAACACCCAATTATTGGCACAACTTAATTAATGTTATGCAATCGAACTAAATTCATGCATTAAAGTTCAAACTAACCATGCAAAGTTACTTTCGATCAATAAGAAACAAATGGTATGAACCAGGGCATTCATCAAATATCAAAGCATACATTCACCATTGCAACTGTACTACATCTAAATTCATATTGAAATGAACCATGAAATCCAAAACAAGATAACACAATAACACAATTTCCAGCAATACCTGTAAAACTTGTTTTGTATTGATCAATATTTTGCCATAGCCTCAACAATTCATTGTCCAACCTTACTTACAAAGAGAGAAAATGACTATCTTTTTATAGATGGACAGGCATACCAAGTTTTTGAAAGAACAGTGGAGATTACCTCATCTCCAAGGGCTCACATTTGATTACATTAAATATTGGATGGTGAGTTGTTACAATCCCAGAATTGTTTTTGTCCTTTAGGAAAAAGATAAAATACAACTTTTAGTTACATTAGAATAGGACAAAATAGACACTTTTTAGGTTGTCCATAAAGACAAAACCTTTTTTACAATGCATAAATCAATAAAAAGAGGCACGTGGCACTTTTTGGAGGAGCTGGTGGCTAAGCTGGACATGGCATTCGACTTATATGTCTCCTAAGTCACCTAGTTGTTGACTGTCTCCATCCAAATTTACTTTCTTCCTTTATGCCTCCTTATTTTTGTAAGTGAGTAGGGCCTCTAATACCGGATTGATATCTAACGGCTCTAGATCCTTAACAAAACTTATTCTAAACTTTATTGTGTCTACTGACCAGGAGAATTTATGATACACCACCAACTTGGACCTTCTGCTCTTTATGAAATCCTTGAATATAGCTCTTATATTAGCAATTCTATCTAGGTCTGCTAAACAAAATGGCAATGAATCCCCTTCTACTACTTTACCGAGCTACTTCCTGCACTCCTCAATATTTATAGGGGTTGTGTCATCTAAATATAACTTTTTTGAGGCTCTTAGTGTTGGGATAAGGTGCCATTAACCTTGTAAATCCCATTATTGTATTAATCCATTTATTATTTGTAATTACCCATAAGGGATGTACAAGCTTCACCAGTAGTGGTAAAAAATTATTTACTATCCACAGTAATTACGGAGTTACTGCACAGTAAGTCCCAAAGTTACTAGCGGTAGTTATGAGATGTCATTTACTATGGTAAATGGTAATTGGTCAAAGTGGGGTGCACATGTGGAGGAATAATCTATTTTTAGTATTATGACGCATGTCATAGATGCTGTAAGAAGGTGTAAGAGATTCTATGACAACTATAAGTTGTCATAAGAATCTCTGACACTAATAATAGTATATGACGCGTCATAAGATGCTGTAAGTGGCTATTTTTAGCCCCAAGGTGTTCAAGCTTGCATGGGCACATTTTCCCAAGTGTAGGATGCATGTATGACAACATTTATGACCCCGTAAGAGCCTATTCTTGGCCATGGACGCCTAAGGTTGTGTTGTTGATTCTTGACAAGTGTTATGGGCTTATAAGAAGTTATTTAATGTCTTGATGTTGTGTAAATTCTATAAAAACCATAGCATAGTAGATGAGAGGCATATAATAGTTTACAGGTACCCAGGTTCTGCAGGAGTGAAGGTTGGAGGACAGAGGAAGTGAATGTATTTGTAATCTCCTTTTGTGAAGATAATACAACTTGGCCTCTTTTCTTGGTGGAGTTTTTTATCCCAAAAGGGTTTTCTCCACGTTAAACACTTGTGTTATGTGCTTCATTCTTCTTCTGATATATTTCTGTATTATGGGTGTTAAGGAAAAATTGGATCAACAATGAATAAACAATAATAATAAATATCAAGTTACCCAAAACTCAATGAAATGGTGAACAAAGAAGATTTAATCAAATAAAACAATGAACAACAAAGCAAACCTCCTCAATTCAAAGCTTCCATTGATTGCCTATCACAATCGATCTTGCATATATGAAATAGGGCCCTCAGAGAGTGCACTTCCTTGCTATGCTTCAAGAATGTCAATTGGGAATGGCTATGATAGTATCACAATGAAGAGGAGCTTCACAACAATGATAGTAGTGTGTAGTGCGTAGTAGCGAATGTGATCACAAGCAATGAAGGAATTGGTGCCAAAGGCGCGCTATAATTCCTGCAGAGTAACGATACTTAAAGCTTGGATGATTGAAATGGAAGAAGAATATTCTACTTATAGACTTGAGAGAGAAGAGATCAACAGTATACAGAGAATGAGAAGATCAACGATTGAGAACAGTTGAGAAACGTGCAACGAATAAGAAGAAGACATGTGTCTTGCTTTGTTTTGCATGAGAGGATTTGCTAAGAATAGAAGAATGAGTTAAAGCAATTAAAAGAAAATAATAATCAGTTAAGTGATTTAAAACAAGAAGAAGGGATTTGCATGAGAATAAGAAGATATTTTTCTTTATTAAATATTAGGAATATTTAATTGCATGTGCAAAAAAGTTTGAATTATATTTAGAGATAACTCAATTTAGAAGAAAAGACAACTTAAATAAATAATTGATTTATTTAAATTTAGAGAAGATATTATTGGAAGAAATAATTAAATAATTGGAATTATTTAATTTAGAAGATAAGAAAGCAAATTAAATAAATAAATTTATTTAATTGTTTGTGCATGATTTTGGAAGAATAAATAAAATATTTGATTGTATTTTATTTTTGGAGATTGAAAGGGTTTAAATAAATTTGATTTGATTTATTCAAATTTGGAAGAATGATTTGATTTAATTAAATAATTTAGAATTATTTAATTGCTTGGGAAGAATTGAATTAAATAAAGGATTTTATTTAATTGTTGGAAGAATATGAATCAAATAAATAAATTTATTTATTTATTCATTGATAGAGGAATTTGACGGAATAAATATTAAAAATATTTATTTAGACAGAGTCGTGTCATTTTAAATAGGCTTATACAATGAGTTTATGTTTTGATTACAATCTCCATTGTTAATGCACACTTAAAAGATTGCTGAAATTTATTCGAATCAGATTTCCATTGAAGTAGTGTTGCTTTCATTTCTAACATTTAGTATCAGAGCCTGGCCAGCTTTGACTCTTCTGTGGTAGTGTGGAAGTTGTAGCTACAGTGGAAGATTTGGTTGTGTTTGTTTTGCAGATCTTGTGTTGTTATTATGGCTACATCAACCTCTCAATTGGACATTGAGAAGTTCAATGGAACGGGGTATGAGTTGTGGAAGCTGAAAATGGAAGATTTGTTGGAAGAAAGAAAACAATGGTTGGCTATCCAAAAAGAGAAGAAACCTGATGATGTCTCTCAAGATGAGTGGGATAGACTGGATAAGAAGGCACAGGGAACCATCCGCTTGTGTCTTTCAGACTCTGTCCTGTTGAATGTCGCAAAGGAAGAGACTGCATACAAGTTGTGGAAACGATTGGGTGAGATCTATCAATCCAAGAGTATGGTAAATAAACTTTATTTAAAAAGAAAATTATTTTCCATGAAAATGCAAGAAGGTGAATCAGTTGCAAAGCATTTAAATTCTTTTAATTTGTTAGTGAATCAGCTTGATTCAGTAGATGTTGAGGTTAGTGAGGAAGATAAATGTATCTAATTTCTATGTTCTTTACCTGAGTCTTGGGAGAATGTTATCCTTGTTATCACTGCTAACCTTGCGGATCTAAAGTTGGATGCTATTGTTTCAGTGCTACTATCACAGGAATTGAGGAAGAAGAGTTCGGATAGTTTAGGGGATGCTCTCAGTGTCAGGGGAAGGTCTAAGGAAAGGGGACCTAAAGGAGATCAGAAAGGGGCTAAGGGCAAGTCCAAGGGCCGGTCTAAGACTCCTGGTAAAAAGAACAGAGTTAAGTGTTGGAACTACAGTAAAAGGGGACATGTGAAGGAGTGCAGAAATCCCAAGAAATAGTGGGAGAGTGCTTCAGATAAGTCCTCAAATGCAAGTAAAGAAGTTTTACTTTCTGCATGTAATCTTGTTTCTAATGATCACTGGTTGGTTGACTCAGGATGCTCATTTCATATGACTCTGCATAAGGAATGGTTCTCCTCATATGAAGAATATGATGGAGGTAATATCTACCTTGGTGATAACTCTACATATCCAATTATCAGGAAAGGAAAGGTATTGTTGTGTTTCAGTGATGGGGGGATTAAAACCCTCCCTAGTGTTTTGCATGTTCCTGGATTAGCTAGAATTATGATTTTAGTTTCGAAGTTGAATGATTTGGGAATGCATGTGACAGTTGACAAGCATGGCTGCAGATTGGTGAGAGGGAACTTGGTGGAATTGAAAGGGAAGAGATTCGGGAACTTGTTTAAGCTTGAAGCCACTACAATTTGTAATGCCTCCTATGTATCTGAGGCCACTATTGAAAATACATGTATGGTGTGGCACCGTAGATTGGGCCACACAAGCAATAATATATTAAAAACTATTAAGAATAAAAATTTGTTGGATGGTTTCTCCTATTCTGATGAGCACTTTGATTTCTGTGAGCATTGTGTGTTTGGTAAACAAAATAGAAAATTATTCCTTCAGGAAGCAATAGAACAAAAGAGAAATTAGAAATTATTCATACGGATGTGTTTGGACTTGTGGATAATGAATCTATCAGAAAATCTCATTATTTTGTAACCTTCATTGATGATGTATCTAGATTTACATGGATTTATTTTATGAAGCATAAATCTAAATTTTTCACTAAGTTTAAGGAATTCAAAGTCTTAGTAGAGAACCAATCAGGTTTAAAGATAAAAATATTAAGATCTGACAATGGAGGGGAATATTGCTCTAAGGAATTTGATGAATTTTGCAAGCATGCAGGTATAATTAGACAAAAGACAACTCTATATACACCACAGCAGAATGGTGTTGCAGAAAGGATGAACCAAACAATTATGGAAAGGGCTAGAAGTATGCTTAGTAATGCATAGTTGGATAAATATTTTTGGGCAGAGGCTATGTGTATTGCTTGCTACTTGATAAATAGATCTTCTCGTAAGGCTCTTGATTCAACACCTTATGAAGTGTGGACAGGTAAGAAACCTTATGTTTCACATTTAAGAGTTTTTGGTTGTGAGGCTTTTGTTCATGTGCCTAAGGAAAAGTGATCTAAGCTGGATCCAAAAGCTGAAAAGTGTACATTCATTGGATATGGTGATAATGTGAAAGGTTATAAGCTTTGGAATCCACTAACCTGCAAGATTATCTTTTCTAGAGATGCTATTTTCAGGGAACTTAGAGCTATCTCTAAAACTGGGTAGCCAAAAGAAAAGGATGAAAAGGTAAAGAAGGTGCACTTTGATTTAGAGAAACAAGATGCACCTCAGGAATAATAGAATGATGGATTAGGAGGTGAAGAAGAAGAAGATTCGAGTAGTTCTGATGAAGATGAATATGTTGTTACAGAAGAAGTTGTTACAGATGATCATGCAGAAGAACAAGTAGAGTCTCTTACTCCACCCTTGAGGAGATCCACAAGACAATGGAATCCAGTTGATAGGTATAGCCTACCAGATTTTTGTTGTGTATATGCGTTATTGAGTACTAACGATGAACCTAGATCCTACAGGGAACCTATTTCTGCAGATGATAGTGAGTCTTGGCAGCTAGCCATGCAGGAGGAGATGATGGCTTTAGACTCTTGTAACACCTGGGATCTTATTCGTTTGCCCAAAGGAAGAAAGGCCATAGGTTGTAAGTGGGTCTTCAAGAAGAAATTTGGAGCAGACAGGTCATTAGAGAAGTACAAGGCTAGACTGGTCGCCAAGGGCTACTCCCAAAGAGAGGGAGTTGATTTTGGTGAGATATTCTCTCATGTTGCTAAATTGACTTCTATTAGATTTCTCTTATCCATTGCTACAACTTATGATTAGGAGATTGAGCAAATGGATGTTAAGACTGTGTTCTTGCATGGAGATCTTGAAGAAGAAATTTATATGCAACAGCCTACAGGTTTTGAAGTAAAAGGAAAAGAACATTGGATTTGCAGGTTAAAGAGGTCTCTTTATGGTCTGAAACAATCTCTCAGAATGTGGTATCAAAAGTTTGACTCATTTGTTTTGAAATTGGGTTTTGTTAGAAGCAAGGAGGATCACTATGTTTACATTCATTGTGTTGATGATTCTATACTGGTTATTGCTTTGTATGTTGATGACATGTTTTTCAGCAATACAATGGGTATGGTCAGTGAGCTTAAAGCCCAACTTTCAGCTTTGAGATGAAGGATCTTGGTGCTGCAAGGTATATTTTGGGAATGGAGATCAGGAGGGACAAATTTAACAAAAATCTTTGGTTGTCACAAACTAAGTATGTGAATACTATTTTGCAGAGGTTTAGTTTGCAGGACTGTAACCCAGTTAGAGTTCCTTTACCCATTGGTACTAAACTTTCATTAGATATGTGTCCAAAGATTGAGGATGATCTTGAGGATATGTCTAATGTGCCATATGCTAGTGTTATAGGGAGTTTGATGTATGCAATGGTTTGCACTAGACCAAATATTGCCCAAGCAATGGGAGTTTTGAGCAGATTTATGTCTAACCCTGGTAAATAGCATTGGAACTATGCGAAGATGGTGTTTAAATATCTTGCAGGTACTCCTGATCATTGTTTGGTTTATTTTGGTACTGATAGTGCTGATAAATCTTTGGACATACAGGGTTTTGTTGATGCAGATTGGGCAGGTGACTTGGATAGTCGAAGGTCCACTAGTGGCTATGTGTTTACTTTGTTTGGAGGTACAGTGAGTTGGATGAGTAAGAGGCAGCCCACAGTTGCTTTGTCCACCACCAAAGCAGAGTATATGGCTGCTACTCATGTCTCTAAGGAGGTAGTTTGGTTGAGGAGACTGTGTACAGGTATTCGTTTTGATTGCAGGATCATTCAGATTTGTTGTGATAGCCAGAGTGCTATCTGTTTGGCCAAGAATCCCTTGTATCATGCTCGGACTAAGCATGTTGATGTTCAATATCACTTTGTTTGAGATTTTATTGCAAATGGAGAGATTGAGCTGAAGAAGATAGACACTCAAGAGAATGTTGCAGATTCATTGACCAAACCTGTGAGCATAGAGAAGTTCATGTGGTGCAGAGAGGCCATGGGCCTTGTTTCTAGTGTCTGATTATTTTTCATTTGATTTCCTATGGCTTGTTTTACAATATATAATGTCAAGTGGGAGAATGTTGGGATAAGGTGACATTAACCTTGTAAATCCCATTATTGTATTATTCCATTTATTATTTGTAATTACCCATAAGGGATGTACAAGTTTCACCAGTAGTGGTAAAAAATTATTTATTGTCCACGATAATTACGGAGTTACTATACGGTAAGTCCCGGAGTTACTAGCAGTAGTTATGAGATGTCATTTACTATTGTAAATGGTAATTGATCAAAGTGGGGTGCACATGTGGAGGAATAATCTATTTTTATTATTATGATGCATGTCATAGATGTTGTAAGGTGTAAGAGATTCTATGACAACTGTAAGTTGTCATAAGAATCTATGACACTAATAATAGCATATGATGCATCATAAGATGTTGTAAGTGGCTATTTTGAGCCCCAAGGCGTTCAATCTTGCATGGGCACATTTTCCCAAGTGTAGGATGCATGTATGACAGCATTTATGACCTCGTAAGAGCCTATTCTTGGCCATGGACGCCCAAGGTTGTGTTGTTGACTCTTGACAAGTGTTATGGGCTTGTAAGAAGTCATTTAATGTCTTGAGGTTGTGTAAATTCTATAAAAACCATAGCATAGTAGATGAGAGGCATATAATAGTTTACAAGTACCTAGGTTCTGCCAGAGTGAAGGTTGGAGGATAGAGGAAGTGAATGTATTTGTAATCTCCTTTTGTGACAATAATACAACTTGGCCTCTTTTCTTGGTGGAGTTTTTTACCTGAAAGGGTTTTCTCCACGTTAAACACTTGTGTTATGTGCTTCATTCTGCTTCTGGTATACTTATGTATTGTGGGTTTATATTTTGATTACAATCTCCATTGTTAATGCACACTTAAGATTGCTAAAATTTATTCGAATCAGATTTCCATTGAAGTAGTGTTGCTTTCATTTCTAACACTTAGTAGATCATTAAGGCTGTATATTACCTCCATTAGCTATGTCTTGGTTGTTTCAGCCTCTGCCTTAGCTGCATCAAAAATTTCCCTCCTGAGTTTTAACATTTCCATCCAATGCTCTGGCATATGTAGTTTGTCCTTTGTCAAAATTTGTTCTTCCACTAGAACTTCCTTAGATAGGTTACTTGTCATCAATACTCAAGGATGCATATGTGAGTATTAGTCATCATAGTTGCTAAAATCCTCTAATACCTCATCTCATTCATATGTAAGGCAACAAAAATCTTTATGGATCTTAGCTACATCATCTATCACTACACAACCTTCCAGATAGACTCCCCTTATCCAATCTTTAGTGACTAAAGCAGCCAACCTTATACCATCAAAATATTCAAGCTCTTCCTTGGAGAGGATAGACGGGGCTATGGTTGCTCCATCTTCAGTATGAGAAGGCTTTATCATATATTTGATACGGGCTCTTAACTCCTCATTTTGATCTTTAAGTTGTTTCTTTGTTAGCTCATCCTTATTTATTCTATCCAAAATGTTGGACACTTAATCTTTGAATTCCTCAACAACTTGGGCTTTTGATGATGGGCCTAAGTTAAGATTAGAGATAGTATAATCTCTAGGTCTAATATCCTCTTTATTACCTTGTACAGGAGGAAAAACAACCTCTGCTATATGAGAGTTTGATGCATCCTTATATATTTTGTATTGAGTCTTAGCCTTCTTTTGCTTCCTAGGCTTCTCTATTCTAGCAAAAAAGTTATCCACATTTAACTCTACTACCTCTACCTTGGGAGGTTGTTTATTGAGTCTATGTTGCAACCAAGTGTGAACTACCAAAGAATGACTAGGAGAGCCAATGTGTCTATCTCCTTTATTCAAAGAATTCTAAAATAATAGTGCCACTAGACCCTGTACATTTATCTGTATTATCCTACCCCTTAGTGACCACTGTATCTGACTTTGGAGGTGAATCAGGATCACCTATCTACTGCAAATCTTGTGTCATGACCTATGCACTGTTATATGTGTCCTCTTTGGTTGGAATATCATCCAAGTCCACTATCTCTATTGTGCTCGGATCTATTGGAGGATCATTTTTTACATCTTCAATCACAACCTCCTCTTCTGTGACAATATTCAGCTCAGCACATACCTTTTCAATTCCTTCCAGCAAAGGTACTTTGGAAGAGGAAGGTCTGGGCACATCCTTGGTATCCCGGAATAGCCGAGTCAAGGAGTTATTGATCATCATCAAAGCATCTACAAAAGAATGGGGGACTTGCACATGGGATAGGTTTGCAAATTCTACAAAACCTAGGGAAGGAGGAATGGAAGGAGGAGGGAGAATAGAGGAAAGAATGATGGGATTGGCAAGGTTAAGAGGTGGCAAGGAGAAAGATGGAGGTGACAGGATGGTAGAAATGGGAGGTAAAGAATGAATGACAAGAGGTGAAATGGAAGGGAGAGTAGAGAGTGGAAATGAAAGTGAGATAAAGGGTGAAGGTGAAGAGGAAATGGGAAGACCAATGGATGAGAGGGATGAAGAGGATGATGGAGATGAAGAAGTAGGAGAACTAATGGATGGAATGGAAATGGAAGGTAGGGAAGATGAGGAAGTGGAAAGTCCAATGGGAGGTGAAGCAGAAGAAGGTGGAGGAAGGGAAGATGATGTAGTGGCAAGCAATACTGGAGAAGAAGATGTGGTTGGGGCACCTGAGGAAACTGGAGGTGATATGCTTGGAACAACAAGAGAAGAAGAAGCAACCATGTCAAGTTGTGTTGGCACAAAGGAGGTGGCATGAGAAGCTACATCAACAATTGAAGAATCTATTGTTGATGTACTATGTTGTCCCTTAACTTTCTTTAGTTTGGAGCCTTCTCCTTTACCACTGGGCATAGCCTTTCTCTTGAAAGTTCTAGTTTTCACCAGAGCTATACTACCCCTCATTTGTTTCTTTTGCTTCTCTTTGACAACTATAGATTTTCCCTTCTTATCTGCATGAGGCTCATTGTCTTCTATCTCCTCAATATCAACCTCTTGAGTTGTATTTCATGTTACTCCTTGTTCTGGCTCTTCCTCAACCTCTATGGGCTCATCCTAATCATCATCAATTTCTTGGTCCTGAATTTGTTGGGTGTATGTTAAAGCCACACCTACTATTGTTAACCGAGAAATTTGATTTCTGACCCACAGTCTACTATGTCTTATGGGTAGCTTCATTACTTAGATTCTAAAGAGCTCTCTTCAACCTCAGCCCAATTTGGTGGTGGAATGGGCTACCCAAATACTGCCCTCCAAGCTTCCTGCTGGACATCTCTATCATCTATCAACTAGTCTAGCACCAGAGCAATGTTGAACATCATTATATAATTCAAAGGCAACCTTGAACATCTTTTCCTTATTACTTGATGTTCATCTAGACAATTTGTCCAAAAATCTTCCAAGTGTTCTTTATGAAACAACTTCTTTCTTACATGCTTCGCAATAGTACCAAAAGGATCAAAATGAGCTCTTGCCTTATAAAAGTTCGAATGTAAAGATTGGAGCTCAGTATCTAAATATTTTTCTGATCCTATAGTGACACAAGAGAAGAGGCCCCTATTGGTTTTAGGACAGACAACTGAGAGGGGGGGTGAATCAGTTGTCACAAAAACTTTCTTTTCTTTAAACACTTAAATCCTTCTTATATTTCTATAGTATAATAATGATTTAATCATGGAAGTACAATGTAATAACTCAAGAGTAGAAACACATTAACACATATGACACCAAGATTTTAACGTGGAAAACCCAGTTAAGGGAAAAACCACGGGGTGACTAACCCAAGATTGTATTTTCTATTAAAAGAATAAGAACAAAATGGCACTTGCCAATTAGGGCTCACTACCTGAGCACACTACTCACAAGAGGCCCACTGCCTACAGGAGACACACTGTCTACAGAATAATATAAATATTACATACTTGAACTGGAGATTACAATCTTCACCATGCTTGAGACAGTTCCATTTCATCTCAACACTTCTGCTCTACTTTTCGCTCCTCTCCTCTCTACCACTTTTTCATCTCCACCAAGGATACTTTGAAATGACTTCACAAATCTTATTTATAAGAGACATTGACTTTGGGATAATCATCAAATTCAGCACAACATACTTCATTTTATTATAGAGTAGTTACAAAAATACAACTTGATTTGTTACAAAGACTTCATGTGTATCACCACACTGTCGGCCACACATATCTGGGACTTCAATCTTCTTTGAGGAACACACCATGCTTCGTAGAACATTTTCAAGATCATCCGCAAGATGTGTAAAACAACCGGTCGGCCATGATTAGGAGGAACACCATCACCTGAGAGTAGATCTTCAATTATGAACTAAATCTTCAATGCGGACCACCAACATGAACTAGACATAATCTAGAGACCCCCACAAGCTTTCCTGAATCACCAAGAACATCCACACCACTTTTGCTTACTGAAGTCATTTGCATCTTCATCTGGAACCTCAAGAACATAGTCTATCATCACTGTCACATTAGAATAAATGCTTGCGGACCTCCAGACCACGAACTAATTGAGTTGTCAATTCACATTGGCTTCTTAAACATTCCACCAAATCTGCAGAACAAGATATTGCATTTCCGGATCTCACCAGACCTATTTGTGCCACTCTGTCACCTTTGAATAGCTGCCAGAACCAGTTTTACTCATATGGCCATAACTTCTCCAAATCTTCATGCTAACCTCTCAAATCTTGACTGGATCATCTTTAGACACATATCTACAAACCCTTTGATGTGCATTCTTTGATCTTCATCTAGCTGGGATCTTCACTTCATAGAGCTTCATTGTCTTCACTATTTCTGATAGGACTAATTTTCTCAATATCCTCAGCACACAACTCATCCAATCCTTGACATCAATGCAACATGAGTATGTTGACATCAATGACAACACTAGTTAGGCCCATACTTGCAACAGCCCCTCCCTAGAATAATAGGGAACTTGATAGATGCCCTGTGCAAATGTTTTAACCTTTCATGACAAGTACAGAGTTCCTAGTTAGCTCCAAGAGCACTACCTTATCAGTTGGGTGCTTTGGCAGTTTGTAGGGTGCTCCTCTGAAACCCTGAACTCTGATGTAAGTGAATTTAGGAAATTTTATATACTTCTTGCATAGTTTTGCACCACATTGGCAGCTTCCAGGGATAGTCTCCTGGACATATCTCCTTGTAACATCCTGGTAATTATGTGCATGGTGAATGCATCATTAACCCTCTTATAGTGCACCAATTATTGTGATATTTCTAATTGAGTATAACATTCATACACCTTAAGTTGGCCCTTAGCATTCCCAACTTCTCCTAATTGAAAGAGACCGGAGTAAGCAAAATTCCTTACCAACATGTAGACCACATAATAGGTCCAATGGAAAATCATGTCTTGGCCTGAGGCTACAAAGGCCTCATGGATGTTATCACTCAAAATTTGAGTCCAATGTATTTTCATTTCTCCATCAATGATCTCCTCAATGTATGCAAACATTCATCCTTCAAAGGTGGAGGTAGAGGGTAGTCCCATGATCTTGCTCAGTAGTGTGACCAAGTCACCTATTTCTTCTTTAAAATCACTCCTATACAACACTTGTGGGAGTTTTAACATTATTGATCTCTGAACTTCTTCATCCACTTTTCATTTATGACCCTCCTACAGGCCTCTGGCCCTTGGTTATACAAGTTCTAGTTGTCAGATTTCCTCAATACAGTTAGAGTTGGAGCATGAGGGATGTCAAATGGCTCTGCAAGAGCTAGTGTAGTGAAATTGGCTATAACCCTCCCATCCTGGGTTACTACTGATCTGGTCTCTAGATGATATCTTTCCCCACAGGCTATTATTATCTCAAAACAAATTGCACAAAAGTGGGAAAGGCTGCATCATGTGCTATTCCATTGTCTCTAATCTTCTTGGCCCACTTGGTTAGGTTGGTACCAAAGATGGGAAGTCTAAACTCATCTAAGTCAATATGACCTAGATTCATGTCTCCTATGTTGTTCCTTGCTAAAGTGATCTTGGTGATAGGAGGGATTCCCTTGAATTCATACTTCATGTTGATATCCCTAGAAGACATTTATCCTATAGGACAAAAACCCTAATGAATATCCTTCCAAAACACTAGTTCATAGGTCTAAACCTAAGTTTCATGATGCTAAATAGTCTAAAAATCATTGAGAAATCAAATCTCTAACTGTTTGCAACTATTGGACTTCATTCTGACTCTAAATGTTGGGTTTTGGACCAAAATGGGGTTTTGCCCCTTCACAGGATATGCTTATACAGTGACTAAAATGCTCATTAGATCATCAATTTACTATTCAAAACCTAGGTTCTTATCCATAAGGATTTACAAGATATCAAATTACTAACATCCTTAATCACTAAATTTGCCTAGGCACTAAACTAGAGTGACAGCTACAAGAAAGTGGGCCTTTGCCCTATCACTGGATATCCTCATGCAATGTATTAATTAATGCTAGCAAATGTTCTAAATTCATACCAAGCATAATAAAAATACTTAACATGATGCAATAGATAAAATATAGACCAAAATCTTCAATTAAATTAGGCATTTTGTCTCAGGAGCAAGTCTATTGGCCTTAACAGGACAAAGCAGGACTTCTATGGGTCACAAGATGAGCGGGATTTTAGGCCCTCACTGGATGAGCGGGGAAATTCAAGGTTAGTGGACATATATTGTGTGGAGGAGATTTAGCAAAAAGTGTTCAAAGAGCGATCTAAGTCTTCTTAGCGGGGAAACTCTCCCTACCGGATGGCGAGGAATTTGGGGCTCACCAGATATATCTGGTGCAGTAACATTTTAATGCTAAGGGTCTTGAGTTAATAAAGTGGGTGGAAGAGTCTTCGTAGGATCGGCAGGGGATCAAGTAGTCACCAGACATATCTAGTGACGTGGAGAATTAGCGCAAACCACCCTAAAGCGTCTTTAAAGTATAAAAAATAAGTCACAAATGTTTTATGGGCCGAGTGGGGAAAGTGAAGGTCACAGGATCAAGTCCCAAGAGAGGTGATTTTCACACAGGTGACCTAGACACCAACATTTTATAAGTGTTAAGTTCATAGTTTGAATCCTTTTGGCGATGTTTCTAAAGTCTATAGGATATATCCATTAGGGTTCTAAAGTCACGCAATTACCAGTTCTTTTCCTAGGGCAAACTCTACAATATGATGCCTCAGAAAATCTATATTATAATCATTTGCGCCCTAATTTAAAACTATCTCCTGCGACGATCAATCATCCAACAATCTCAAAATAGGGTACTTATCCTAGAAAACCCTAATTACTAGTTTTAAAGAAAATCAACAGAGAACAATGAGGAACTAGGGTTTTACTTACATCCACAAAAAGATGCTAACTCAAACAAATTGAATCAATTGAATCACACAAAAGCAAGCATTGAGGGTATGAATAAACATTTCAAGTGAAATTTCAAAGGAATAAAATTGAAGACCGACCTGTATGCGATAAAATGGTTGTTGTAAACTTACAGGTTGACGATGAGGTTTACATGAATTCACTCGAGGAGCTAGGAAGTCACCTTGAAAAATTGCTTTGTAATTGCTTCAAGGTCGCTGGAGCTCAAATTTGTCAGATAGTTTGGATGTAAGTAAGGATTAATAGTGGAATTGACCCTTTTGACCCCCTGACAGTGCCATAAATGCCTTTGTCAGTCGACAGAGTGCTATGCACTCAAGGTCAAAAAAGCAGGGAAAAGGCTAAGGACAAGACATGCGGGGAAAGGGGGTGTCACAGGACATATCATGTGATAGCGCTATTTAGCACAATGTTTGGTGATGCAAGAAAAGTCCGCTTACCTTCAAATTTCATTAAGTATGGCTTTAATGGCATATTTCAAAGTCATGAGACATATCTAGTGACCAAGAATTTTAGCGCTTTATCCAGTGAGGTGACTTTCTAGAGCCAAGTCAGGTGACATGTACTTTTAGTGCTAAGTCCGGTGAAGCAAGTGTTTAGCGCTATATCTGGTGACACAGGATTTTAGAGCAAACTGTAGTGAGGCCTAGTTTTTGATGTAGAGGTAGGAGGACCAAAACTATCCTCAATAACATTAAAAAATCAAAGAACTAATCCAATTTCTTTTGTCAGGTTGAAGAGAACATTAATACAGACTTTTCATCCAATTTTCATGAAGATCCAATGGTAGGAGAGAAAGTTATGACTCTTTTCCCAAAACTACAAACCCTAGGCAGCATTCAGACCTGCCCTCACCAAAAATGCCATAACTTATTCAAATATTAATAAAATTTGATGCAACAAAAAGAAATGGAAAGTAGAATCAATACTCTTTCCAACCATATATGGATTGCCCTTGTATCTATCCGTATAAAACCGTACCAAATGCTGCAACAGGACTGTTATAGGAGAATTCTGAAAATTGCAATCACTAAAACGGTCATAACTTCCTCAATATTGCACCAAATTCGATGAGACAAAAAGGAAAGGGAGGATGATTGAATATACTTTCATTTGAAATCAAAAATAAATGTCCTCCTGCCCTTAATGGGCCGTACCATGCAAGAAAACAGCAAATTTCTGAAGTATAATACAGAAAACATTACTTTTTACCATTCCATTCTCAATCTTCAATCACCTCCAAGTTTTCAAAGGTATACAAGGCCTTTTTAAAGGTATTACAAATGACCTTTTAGTTTCCAACTACTTGGAATGAGCCAAGAGCCAAATGACTCTTCACCTTCCAGCTTTGCATCTTTTTTCTAATTTTACATTGACAACCTTTACATGGTTTGCAATATTTTACATATTTGAACTTCCTAGTGACCTCTAATACATAACAATGACTTGATTAACCTTATACAATGATGAATCATTACAATATTGGATCATTTTAATCAAACTCCTATGGAAGTCAAGGTGCTCCTGCACCATACAACCAACCAACAAAGATTTCCAAGTCCCTTGGAAATGTATCTGCAACAAAAGTCTCTTTCCGCTGTCTTCAATCTTCTCAGCTACAATCTTCCAAATCTTCACATCAAGAAAGGTGACCAACCAACCAAAAAAACAAACTACCATCTTCACAGAGAATCCTTAGGCTCTTTCTACTCCCATCAGTGGAGTACTCTTCGGGCTGCAACATCAAGTGCTTCTACAGGTATCCATCTCTCTCACTGCTTCACAACAAACCAACTCACCAAACCATTCATCTCACCCAACAGCAGATCCTGGTGATGCACCTACCACTCTCTCCTCAGTGGTTTCTCTATGCATCCTTCTCCAGCCAAATCTCTATTGGAGAATGGTCATGACAGACCTCATCTTGTCTGCCCACACACACAATCTCAAAAAACATCCTTCTTGCAGCTAGATGGAACAAGCACCTGCAACCAAACAACTGAGCAACACAAAATCCAAAAGGTGTAGATTGCCTCCCTTGGTGATCTATCTACACAATCAAGATCTTCTCGCTCTTCACCTGCCTTCTCAGTGACAGGAAAAAAAAATACACACCACCCAAATCTTTCGCCAGCTCTGATACCAAAATGATGTAGAGGTAGGAGGACCAAAACTATCCTCAATAACATTAAAAAATCAAAGAACTAATCCAATTTCTTTTGTCAGGTTGAAGAGAACATTAATACAGACTTTTCATCCAATTTTCATGAAGATCCAATGGTAGGAGAGAAAGTTATGACTCTTTTCCCAAAACTACAAACCCTAGGCAGCATTCAGACCTGCCCTCACCAAAAATGCCATAACTTATTCAAATATTAATAAAATTTGATGCAACAAAAAGAAATGGAAAGTAGAATCAATACTCTTTCCAACCATATATGGATTTCTCTTGTATCTATCCGTATAAAACCGTACCAAATGCTGCAACAGGACTGTTATAGGAGAATTCTGAAAATTGCAATCACTAAAACGGTCATAACTTCCTCAATATTGCACCGAATTCGATGAGACAAAAAGGAAAGGGAGGATGATTGAATATACTTTCATTTGAAATCAAAAATAAATGTCCTCCTGCCCTTAATGGGCCGTACCATGCAAGAAAACAGCAAATTTCTGAAGTATAATACAGAAAACATTACTTTTTACCATTCCATTCTCAATCTTCAATCACCTCCAAGTTTTCAAAGGTATACAAGGCCTTTTTAAAGGTATTACAAATGACCTTTTAGTTTCCAACTACTTGGAATGAGCCAAGAGCCAAATGACTCTTCACCTTCCAGCTTTGCATCTTTTTTCTAATTTTACATTGACAACCTTTACATGGTTTGCAATATTTTACATATTTGAACTTCCTAGTGACCTCTAATACATAACAATGACTTGATTAACCTTATACAATGATGAATCATTACAATATTGGATCATTTTAATCAAACTCCTATGGAAGTCAAGGTGCTCCTGCACCAGTTTTAGTGCAAAAGTGCTCAAGGGACCCTTTCTTGGGTTCAAATACAACCAAATCAATTCAAATTTAATAATCAAAGGGGATTCAATCAAGCAAAATTACCCAAGTACAAGGCAAATCATCAAGACTTCATTTTCTCTCAGCAAGAATGTCAAAACTTGAGACCAAGCCAAAATAGCAAAAGGGGGGTCTCCATTTGGCAAAATGGGGCGTGTGTACAAGGCACAACAGATAATGATGGAACCATGTCCTAAAAATGGGAAATTAGGACGATGAGAGGTTAATTGATCAGGATTAGGGGATTTGATTAGGATTAGGATGGTTTAGGGATAATTTGGATAATTTAAGGCATGAGGACTTGGTTTTTGGGGTGATTATGTAAAGTAGGATCTGGTATATTTTTAGGTGTCTACACACCCTAACCAATGCATTTTTGTAGGATATATTCTTGTTGTGGTTACAGATCTTGATAATACTGAAGGTGTAGAATATTACCTACTCAGATGCATGCAACCAAAATACAAGTTGATTCATTCTATGATAGATGGTGATTATGGACATGAGTATCACACATGATCAATTGTTATTGAAGGCACTTATTATTAGCAAAAAAAGATATATAAAAGTTGTATTACATTTATTGAATAAAAAATAAGCCCGCATATAGTTGGGATGGCAAATACTTGCATTACAAATTATATTTTTGGGCCCAAATATTATAGGAATTACATCCACCCCCTTTTGTAGGGAATTCAAGTTTCTTAAAGACATATGAAAGAATAAAACATGATTTTTTGGAAAATGACATCAAAAAATTGTGATGGAATGTGATACATGACAATAAGAAAAAAAACAAAACTATTTGGACTCTAGGCACTCTATAGATATTGCCAATTCTCATGTCCATATAGATTGAAATTTCCATAGATTTTATTGAAGTGTTTCCTAAGTCATGTAGCAAATCAACCATTCTCATGTGGTTGAATGCCTCTCCAAGCATGCCCACTTCTGTTCATTGACCCATTTTGTATCTTGCATCTATTGTTTCCCAAGTTTTCTTTAACCAAATCTTTTGCATCCATGGACAAAAGATTCTACACTATAGCCACTTAGTTCTAACAATATGATTAAATTTGCCGACAAAAATGGACGTTGAGTATTAAAGGCCATAAAAAGATTTTAGAGATAATAAAAGATAGAGAGGACCCAAATTATATGTATACACATTTGATGTATCATGTTTGACTCACTTTTCAATGTATATTTTAATATCTTGAAATGTGTAAATATACATAATGTATATAATTTGGCATCTTGAAATGTGTTTACATCACTTGTTCACTAAGTTTATAGTAGATCTTGAAATGTATTTACTTGTTCAATGAGTTTATATAGTATGTATCAATTTCAATATAGACTTGTATCTATATTGATCAATCAATTTATATTGTATGGTATATTTTTATCAATTTATATATTTTATTAGAAATTTTTATATAGATTGATTTATCAATCAATTTATATCAATTGATATTGATGTTATATTAATTGATATAAATTTATATCAATCAATCGATTGATAAAAAAATTATATAGATTATAAATTGTAAATAGATTATAAATTATATAATTGATATCAATCAATATAAAAATCAATCAATTTTTATCAAATATTGATGTCAATTTATATCAATTTTAATCTATATTAATTAATAAAAAATTATATCAATCACTCATAAAAAATTATATTGATTGTAAATTGATAGATATTGATATAAATTTATCAATTATTAATATTAATTTATATCAATTTCAATCATTTGATATTATTGATATATTTATATCCATCAATCAATTGATAAAAATTTATACAGATTGTAAATTATTAAAATATTATAATTTTTAATTTTTAAATAAGAATTATTTTATTTTATCTACATTTACTTTATTTTATGTGAAGAGCTATTTTACTTTTGTATGTAACTTTTAGATTTACTTTTGGCAATCATTCATTATTTGGGTGATTTAAAAAATAAATAATAACTTTTCTACTAAATAAAAATTAATTAGTTTATTTTATATATATATATTATTGTTGACAAAACAAAATAAAAATATATATTTGTTTTGTTTTATGTTTATATGTTTTATTTCTATATTTAATTATGTTGGCTATATTTTTAATTTTATATTTTAGTATTTTTAATTATATAAATTTTGATTTTACTTTTGAAAAAGTCACCATTCATTATTTTTGCAATTCATTTGTTTGGTTTTTATTTTAAAAGTGTAGTAACTATTATATACTTATATGTTACTTTTTAAAAGTTTAATTCTACAATTTTTGTTTTTTAAGTTTCTACCAAGATTATTTTTGCAACCAATGAGAACTCAAATAGTTTTTCTATTTAAAAAATATTTATCTATTGCTATTGTATAGATGCAAATATTATAACAAAACATATTTTCCTTTAATCTAATTGGCAGAAAACTTTTACTCGATAAGGGTGATTATTGTGGATCCATCAAGGTTTAAATTATAAAGTTTTGTATGAATACTGGAAATAAATTCATGCATTACTTTCATTTTCTCAAAAATTATCTGAATAAGGGAGTGGAGGAAGGAGCCGCACCCCATCACGTCCAAATTTAGGCATGCCATAGACAAGTCGCGGGCAGTTGGGTAGAATTTATGCGTTTCACTCTCTTTAGGCAACTATTCTTCATGTTTTTTTATGTTCTTGATGTCCAAACATTGCAGAATCTCTCACGCCATGACTATTTTTTGGACGTGCAAAATGAATTTGTTTTGTTTATAGGCTGCTATTCCATTATGCATTTTTCAAAGCCATTCGCTATTTTCCCACACCATGTAATTGTTGGGAAATGAGGTGTCTCAACCTTGCATATTTCCCGTGAATAGTTATTTTTTATTTAATATTTTGCTACAGTTGTTATGCATTATCGGTGCTTTGAAAATTGGTTTTTTAGGGGTCAAAAGATGCCCACATGATAGTATATTATGGAAGGCCTATTTTTATGCATATTATGACAGATTATGTGACATCTGTAAGGGTCAAAAATAGGGGTTTTCATTTTGGATGTGGGAGCTTATTTTTAGACTGGAATCTTGGCTGAGAAGCTTCGCACATGGTTTTGTAAAACTACAGATGGTTTCTTGTATATCCAGAAGTCTATAAATTGGAGGCTTGAAGAGTAGTTTGCATAGTGTGAGTTTGCAGGTATTGTTATGCTGTCGGAATGCTACCGGAATTCTTCCAGAGTTGTTTACTGGTGATACTCCTATAATAAACTTGCTCTGCAAATGTATGTAATCTTGGTATTGGATTTGAAATACATTGAGTAGGCTTTTGGAGTGTGGGGTTTTTCACCCGAAAGGGTTTTCCCCACATAATCTGGTGTTTTGTGTCTGTTTATTTCCTATTTTTAATGTGCTTCTAGATTTTCTGCAATTGTTAGATCAGTTTTAAAAGGTTTTGCATAATTTCTTTCCTCAAGATTAATGTAGGAAGTTGTTTCCGCTACTTTAACTTCCTTACAAGTGGTATCAAAGCCTAATCATCTTTCGTTTCAGTTGTGGGTTGTTGGGTTTTTTGTGCTAATCAAGGTTTGAGTGGGAGCTTGTGCAGAGGATACTTTGTGATCTTGTTGTAGGCTTTTTCAAATGGCGAGCACATCTAGGAGAATGGAGGTTGAAAAAAATTCTAGCACAAACTTTGAAATGTGGAAGCTAAAGATGGAAGATCTATTAATTGATCGGGATCTATGGGGTGCGGTGGATGAAAATGTCCAGAGGCCTATGGATCTAGCTTTGGCAGCAAAATATGATGTAATGGACAGAAAAGCTAAAGGTCTCATAAGCATGTGTCTTGCAGACTCGATTTTGATAAATGTCCATGAAGAATCCACTTTGAAGAAGCTTTGGAAGAAGTTGGGTGAGATATACCAAGCTAAATCTTTAGTAAATAAAATTTTCTTGAGGAAGAAGTTGTATTCCTTGAGAATGGAAGATGGTGGATGAATTTTTGAGCATCTAGAAACATTCAATATGTTGGTGACTCAGTTGACCTCAGTTGGGGTGAAAATGGATGAAGAAGAAAGGTGCCAAACTTTGTTGTGTTCACTGCCAAACTCATGAGGTAGCTTAGTCATGGCCATTGGGAGCACTTCAGTCACTCTGAAGATGGAGGATGTTGTTGGTTCTCTACTCTCTGAAGAGATGCGAAGGAAGGCCTCCTTGAATGCCAATGAGGCTTTGAGTGTTTGAGGAAGACCAAAAGAACGAGACAAAGATGAGAAGCAGCGTGGCTGTTCAAAGTCCAAGAATAAGGGGAGATCAAAATCTCCTGGTAAGTCAAAGGCAATATGTTGAAATTGTGGCAAATCCGGACACTTCTGAAAGGAATGTAAAGAAGAGAAGAAAAAGCAAGATTCTAATTCTGAGTCTGAGAAAGAAGATGGAGATGCCTTTATTGTAGCCTTGGCCACTCGTGCAGGTGATAATGCATGGTTGATAGGCTCAGGTGCATCTTTCCACATGACTCCTAACAGGAACTAGTTTAGTACGTATGAAAACTATGATGGTGGTAAGGTGTATTTGGGTGATAATTCTTTCCTTGACATTGTTGGTCGTGGTAGTATTCATGTAAAATTTTCTAATGGTAGAGTTAGACGATTTGATGGTGTCTTGCATATCCCAGGACTAGCAAGAAATTTATTATCTATTAGCAAGCTAATATATGTGGGTATGCATGTACAGTTTTCTAAAGTAGGTGTGAAAATGGTGAGAGGTGCTATGGTGATAACAAGAGGAAGCAAATTGGGTACATTGTACCAGCTTGATGCATGCACGGTTGAGTGCAATAGCGCTTATGATAAAATCAAGCCAGAAACTACTTCGCTGAAAAAAAAGATGGTTTCCTCTTATGCGGATGGTCGTGGCCTCTGGGTACCCAAGGGTGCTCTGTCTACCAAATCAAAGTTGCCTACAGAGAAGACTATGTTATGGCACCAGAGACTTGGCCACATTGTAGAGAAGGGTTTGAAGCCCTGAAAAATAAGAACCTTGTTGAAGGTTTGAATGATTGCAATCTAGAGTTTGATTTCTTTGAACATTATACTTATGGCAAACAGAACCGTGTTCAGTTTTACTCATCTTCTCATAAATCTTCATGTATTTTGGATCTAATCCATTCAAATGTATTTGGTCCCGTTGATGTTGCTTCTATTAGTAAATCAATTTATTATGTTACTTTCATTGATGATTTCAGTAGGAGGACATGGGTATATTTTTTAAAAACTAAATCTGAAGTTTTCAGTCATTTTAAAGAGTTTAAGGCTATGGTAGAACTCAGACTGGAAAGAAAATTAAATGTTTGAGGACTGATAATGGTGGTGAGTACTGTTCTATAGATTTTGACAGATTATGTACAGATTACGGGATTAAAAGACAAAAGACAACTCCGTATTCTCCTCAGCAGAATGGAGTTGCAGAAAGAATGAACATAACGTTGATGGAGAAGGCTAGGAGTATGTTGAGTGGAGCTGGTCTAGAACAAAAGTTTTGGGTTGAAGCTATTGTCATTGCTTGTCATTTGATAAATAGATCTCCTACATCAGTGCTTGTTGATAAAATGCCTATGGAGGCATGGTCAGGGAAAAAGCCTTCACTTAGACATCTGAGAGTTTTTGGTTGTGAGGCATATGCACATGTGCCTAAGGAGAAGAGAACAAAGTTGGATTCTAAGGCTGTCAAATGTATCTTCATCGACTATAACTATGGTGTGAAAGGATACAAGCTTTGGGACCTTGTTGCACATAAGGTAATTTATTCTAGAAGTGTTATTTTTATAGAGACTAAATCTTCTCCTGTTACTTTTCAGCTAGAACAGCATAAAGAAATTAAACAGAAAAAAGATGTGATTCAACTTCCTTCTATGCCCGAGGAAGTTGAATCGAGGCCCCAAGATAGACAAGAAGTTGAGGAGAGCTCATCAAGCTCTGAATCCTCAGAAGAGGGTGAAGAGGAGGAAGAAGTGGAAGAACCTCCACCTCAGCTTGTTCGAAGGTCTACAAGGCATAGGCAACCATCTGAAAGGTACGGGTATTCACCTGATGATTGGAAGTGTATATTTGCTTTGAATACTAACATTGATGAACCAAGATCTGTGCAAGAGGCTTTGGGTATGAATGATGCAGAGTCCTAGAAAGTTGCCATGGATGAAGAGATGGCAGTCCTTGAAAGAAATGATACATGGGACCTTGTACTTTGCTTGAAGGACGTAAACTTGTTGGATGTAAATGGGTCTTTAAGAAAAAGATTGGTTCAGATGGAAATGTTGAAAAGTATAAGGCACGGTTGGTTGCGAACGGATACTCTCAGGTTGAGGGTATTGATTATGGTGAGATTTTTTCTCCTGTTGCTAAAATGACATCCATTCAATTTTTATTATCTATTGTAGCAGCTTATGACCTAGAGGTCGAACAAATGGATGTGAAAACTGCTTTCCTTCATGGTGATTTGGAGGAAGAAATCTATATGACATAGCCAGAGCACTACGTGGTGAAAGGTAAAAGCAAGTTGGTTTGTAAGTTAAAGAAATCTCTGTATGGCCTTAAACAAAGTCTTAAGATGTGGTACCAGAAGTTCGATACTTATGTGTTGAGTTTGGGATTTGTGCGGTCTAAATCTGATCACTGTGTATATTTTAAATCTGATGTTGATCGTTTCCTAGTAATTGCTTTATATGTTGATGACATGTTGTTTATTAGGAAAGGCAAAGGTTTGATTACAGAATTGAATCCTCATCTCTCTGCGAAATTTGAAATAAAAGATCTTGGTGCAGTAAAACACATACTTGGGATGGAGATCAGAAGAGATCGTGAGAACAAAAAGCTATGGCTTGGCCAGAGTAAGTATGTTTGTTCAGTTTTGCAAAGGTTTAACATGTAGGATTGTAAACCACTTTGTGTTCCTGTTACATTGGGAACGAAGCTCTCTATTTCATAATGTCCTACATCCCCATCGGAGATGGAAGACATGAGCAAAGTGCCTTACCAGAGTGCAGTTGGAAGCTTAATGTATGCTATGGTCTGTACAAGACTAGACATTGCCCAAGCAATGGGAGTTCTTTCTCGTTATATGTCCAATCCTAGAAGAGTGCATTGGGATGCAATTAAGAGGGTCTTTAGATATTTGCAGGGTACAATAGAGTACTCTATTTGTTTTCATGGTACAAGAGATTAGCATTCCTTGATTATTCACAGTTTTGTGGATTCAGACTGGGCTGGTGATGTCGATAGCAGAAGGTCCACTAGTGCATATGTTTTTACTCTTAATGGTGGTGCAATCAGTTGGATGAGCAAGCGACAGGCTATGGTCGCTTTGTCCACTACTAAGGCAGAGTACATGGCAGCCACTCATGCATGTAAAGAAGCCATTTGGCTGAAGCGTTTGTGTTCAGATATTGGATTGAAATAGGGTGCAGTTATAGTTTATTGTGACAGTCAGAGTACAATCTACCTTGCGAAGAACCTAACTTTTCATGCCAGGACCAAACACATTGATGTTTAGTATCACTTCGTGAGAGATATGGTCGATGATGGCAGGGTGAAGCTGGAAAAGGTAGAGACTGTGGCGAATGTTGTAGATGCATTAACTGAGCCCATGAGCATAGTGAAATTTAGGTGGTGTTCCGAGTCTATGGGCCTTTTGGCCCCTAGCAGTTGATCCATGATGATGTTATTCCCCTGGCCCTTGCAAGGTATTCGACAAGTGGGAGAATGTTGGGAAATGAGGTGTCTCAACCTTGCATATTTCCCGTGAATAGTTATTTTTTATTTAATATTTTTCTACAACTGTTATGCATTGTTGGTGCTTTGAAAATTGGTTTTTTAGGTGTCAAAAGATGCCCACATGATAGTATATTATGGAAGGCCTATTTTTAGGCATATTATGACAGATTGTATGACATCTATAAGGGTCAAAAATAGGGGTTTTCATTTTGGACGTGAGAACTTATTTTTAGACTGGAATCTTGGCTGAGAAGCCTCGCACATGGTTTTGTAAAACCACAGATGGTTTCTTGTATATCCAGAAGTCTATAAATTGGAGGCTTGAGAAGTAGTTTACATAGTGTGAGTTTGCAGGTATTGTTATGCTGTCGGAATGCTACTGGAATTCTTCCAGAGTTGTTTACTAGTAATACTTCTATAATAAACTTGCTCTGCAATTGTACATAATCTTGGTATTGGATTTGAAATACATTGAGCAGACTTTTGGAGTGTGAGGTTTTTCACCTAAAAGGGTTTTCCCCACGTATATCTCGTGTTTTGTGTCTCTTTGTTTATTTCATGTTTTTGATGTGCTTCTAGATTTTCTGCAATTGTTAGATCAATTTTAAAAGGTTTTGCATAATTTCTTTCCTCAAGATTGGCGTAGGAAGTTGTTTCCGCTACTTTAACTTCCTTACAGTAATGAACAAGGACGCCTTTGGTCTATCCTCTATGTTGTCCATTTCATCATGCCACAGCAAACAATGATATTCCCCTTTTCCAATGCTTCAACAAGCACTTGATAAGCTTATCTCTATGAGCAAAGTAGTTAGTTTGTCGAGCGCACCATTAAAAGGATCTGGTAACATTACTTTCTATTCATTATACAATATGAGATAGATAGTAAAATAAATATTACATTTCCATTATTAGCTGTCTATTTCATGGAAGTTACTCTGAACTTGCACCTTGCCCCGTTCCAGCGTTTTGGATGTAGCATTTAACCCAATTCAGACACTGGACCTAGGATTCAATAACCCAATTCCAACACTTGTCATCTATGTGATTTATTCTCATGTAGATTAGTCATTAAGTCTATTGTGAATTACATATTGAATGATCAGTTTGAATTTTTTGTGAACTCAATATATGTTCATTGTTAAGATTAGTTGGGTTTGAGTATTTCCAAAGGAAAAATAGAGTATATTAAGATGTGTAGTTCATGAATACTAGAAATAAATCCATGCAATGCTTTCATTTTCTCAAAAATTGTCTGAATATAACATTCTACTTGAAGTTGTCCAAATATGAATATAACATTCTGCTTGAACTAAAAATAGAAAGGTACATTGCACATGTTTCTTTTGGTTAATCTGCATTGTTCTGGATCTGGTGGCGCTCAGGCACAATTTGGGTCTATGACACTTCAATTTTGTTCAGCATCTACTGATTTTGATTTTATGCAAACTTGATTTTGTTGCTTTCTTTACAAAGTTTTAAGATACTGCATTTCTTGGATCACAAATCTCTGTTTTTGGGGTCAGGGTTTTTCATTTGCTATGGACTTTGGCACCACATGCACACTAAAAAAACCATTGGTAGTAGACTGGTCAAACCCCTGGAAGCATTTTTAAGGGTCATTTGAGCATCTTTCTGATTTTGCATATGAAATGGTATGATTGATTATTTTCTTAATTGCCTAGCAAAAAAGGAGCCCAAACTGTTTTGCTTGTTTCTTTCTGGTCTTATGATTTGGATTTCTAAGTGCTTTTAGATATGAAGAATAGTTAGTTGGGAGTTGTCATCTACAAATTTGAAACATTTTCTTGCCATATTCTCTAGTTTACAGCTTCCTGTTTAGCTCTGGACTTGCAATCTAAACTCCAAATAGTGTAGGGGATTCCATTGTCTTCTCATGACAATGGGAGTAGTTGTAAATGTTTTCATAACTATATGCTATGTTTGGGACTTGAAATTGTTTCCAAGCAACCTGTTCGGTCTGTCATAATATCTGTTGGGAATAGCAGGAAACTATGGGATCCTTAAGACAATTTCCTTTTAAACACTGGCAAAATATTTCTGCATATTCAGTCTACCTGACAATTCAGTTTTCTCAGTTTGGCCAGGATTTCTAAAATATATTTATATGGTTAACTATGTAACACGTTTGGGCTTGAACTGAGCACTTGTCATCTATGTGATTCATTCTCATGTAGATTAGTCATTAAGTCTATTGTGAATTAGATATTGAATGATCAATTTGGATTTTTTGTCAACTCAATATATGTTCATTGTTAAGATTAGTTGGGTTAAGGTTTGAGTATTTGCAAAGGAAAAACAGAGTATATTAAGATGTGTAGTTCATGAATACTGGAAATAAATCCATGCATTGGATACTCTCTGTGAGGAAACATACCTTGAAAATTTAAATCTTATGGAAGACCACATAGCCAGACTGTGATGTAATATCAAAGTAAAATGCCAAAACAAATATAAATCTGCCCTAAGTTCTTTCTCCTATCTTTTGATTAACTTCCTTGTTGAAGTATTCACAAATCATTCGCTGTTGACTAAACCTAAATCATTCGCTGTTGACTAAACTTATCTCTACCTCACATAGACACATAGTGCACACACACACACCTTATTCTATATAAATGCCATATTTATATTCCCTTAAATTTAATCCTAACTATTTTTATTTCAGTCATTGAAATTAAATACTTAACATATGAAATGAAGATAAATCTAACTTGATTTGCAATAGAAGAGTTTAAATGAACGTTTAAATGAAATAAACTGATATAGAAATGAGCACCAAACAATAATGAAGTTACTGCAAAATAGAAATTTCATGCTTCTTTTAATGGCCTATAAGTGTGTGTGATGTGTTAGTGATTATTAAATAGATTCATGAAAAAATAATCTGAAGGGTATATTCACGTGTGTACTTTGGCTGTGTTGCTCGCAGAGAGGCTGATCAAATATTCCATTGGTAAATTTCTAGAAACTAGCTGTCATAACTTGAATAGATCTATGTAGATCATACTTATGTTGAATCTTAAAACCATAGTTGTTAGGATACATAAATGATTAACAATTTTTTGAATACTAACTCCGAAAGCATATTAATTCATCTTCATGGATTGTTGGAAAAGTATATCTACAGTTTTCTGAATCTTTTGTTGTGGCAACATAGGCTTATCAGTTTCATTGTGATATAAGTGATATGCTAATTATTACATTGCTTAGGTATATTTCTATTGGGAGATGTGACCAAGCATTCTCTCATTGGATATTCCTTACACTTCAATTTTCTTGCGGTCCTAAAATTAATATGATGTCAACTTCAATTTTAAAATGCCATATATACTATTTGTAGACCAAGTTAAATCTTAATCTAGTGAGAGTCTATAATTCGAAACAGACATGGTCCATGCATATGCAAACACTCATTAGGAAGAAAACATTCAGCGTAAAGTATAAAATTTGCTATTACCTCTAAAATCTGGGTTTACTCCTCTTTGATGCTTCCTTGTTTACAGAATTTTTATTAGAATATAGATTCCCTGGAGAATTAGTTAAATTATTAGGCATTCATTTTGGAGTTCAAGCCTGTCTTGCTGATCTTAGGCATCTGATTCTGAAACGCTAATGATTGCATATGCAGTTTGAGCAAATAATTTTGGCTATCTTAATGACATTGAAAATTTTCTTGTTTATAACATATTGATAGAATTTTTAACCAGAGGCAAAGCAACTTTCAAGACTGTAAAACCCTCCTAACATTTAAGTAGATTTGGAGTTATGGATGATGAACAATGGTTCATTTTGGGCACACAAACCTGCATAGATGTTTATCAGTTTGCATATTTTTAGGCTATATATCTCTCCATTGCATTTACTCTGTTTCAAATTCTTGATATTGGTTGTTGAGGCATTCTATTGACTATCTGTAACAATTTTCTTTTACCTATCCCATGACCACTATGGACCAACCATAGACATTTTTGCCTTCTGTCAACCATGAACATGGAGGCAGAGCATGGAGAATGCATTTTTTTTTGAGCAAGTAACCTCTGCCAAAATATATAGGATTGAACACATTGCCTTTCATTCTGTGCTTGTGAGATTTTTTTAAAGAATGCACATAAGAATTACAAAGAAAACTATCTTCCTAGGAAATCACTGACCACAAATAAGCCTCAGCTCCAAAAGGTAAAGAGTCAATATATTTACAGAACCACATAGGTATAGCCTTAAATGTGATTAAAAACAAGTCTTGTTTACAATGACTTCACTTCTCTATGCTAATCGGGAAAATTTCCCCCTAAAAAGTTGATGTACAACTAATCTTCCATAAATGATACATTGATAAGACAGGAATCGCTACCAACCCTATTTCATCCCATAATCTGTTGTAGTTATCTATGATACTCCATGAGTCTCCCTACAAAAGGCCTCTTCACGAGAGAGGGGTAATGAAAAGGAAGTTAAATTCATCAAGTAACTGTGTTCAAAACTTTTGGAAACTGAACAGCTCCAAAAGATGTGATAAACTTTCTGCTCTTGCAGACACCAAATGTAAGAAGAATCTGAAATACTAGCTTTGTAGTTGTACAAACATGCTATGAACAAGCGCTTGTATGTGTTTGACTTTATTTTCCAATTTTTTCAATACATTTTCCTTATCCTGCAACTAAATTGATAAAATACAATGTTTCCTACAAAATCTTTATGTACAATAACAGCCTACTTTCTTTGGATCTAAATTGTCAAATTTTAGAATTTATCATAAAAGAATAAGGTTTGTTGGCAAAATGAGAGAATAAAGTTTTTTTCATAACAAAAAAGAAAGTTGTTTATCATCCACATTTTTTAATCCAATTGATATTTGCTAACAGGTATGGGATAATCTGATCATTGAAACAGCACTCAAGGACTTTTATGACTCTGACCTTACTCTTTTGATCCAAGAACTTCAAAAAAATATAACTGTATGTTTATCTTCTTCCTTTTCTCTGCATCTCATCTGATTTCCTATATTGCTACAAAATAGAAGAAATTGTATCAATCAAAATTGAACTTATTAATCAAAATCATCTTAAGTTCCTTATTGAGCGTTTAGTTTGGGACAAGTTAGAAATTTGTATTTTCTAAAAGTAGAGAGATTAATGTTCCTTTTTTGAAGAAATATTAATTTCATTGGCATTTTTAAATTTCTTTTTAAGTTTTTATATAATAGATCTTGCACAAATCCCTCGATATGCATACATGTCTAGAATTAATAACTTAAATATTGAGAAAACTGCATATAATATCATAGTTACAAAATTCACTGATTTGAATTTTATCCCAATTAATTGTATTCACCTCCCTAATGATTTGATCTTACAAAAATTTGTGATTTTTTAATTTAATTATTTATAATGTCTTTAATTTTCCTATTTTGCAGAAGGTGTGCATTGAAAGACAATAAGAGCATCTACAAATATACTTCAACAGCATATAAAATTTGACAAGTAACATATTACACCTATTTTGTTTTTATATTTCTAGTGTGTTTTTATATTGTGCATAAAATGTCAGAAAAGAGTGAACCAAAAAAATCATTGCATACTATTATAGACATAGAAAATTATGAATCAATGAAAATGAATGAAGAACAAACAATAGATTCAGTCTTGAAAAACAATAATCTTTTTAAGATAAGTCCATTTGTATACAACATAGGGGATTGTCTTTTTGACTCTTTACAATATGTGTTACATATGCACTTCACTTCCGTAGAATTGCGAAATGGTATGATTGATTATTTTCTTAATTGCCTAGCAAAAAAGGACCCTGACGCTTTGTTTTCATATAGACATGAGCTAGATCCTGAAACATTGAATGAATTGCATCAAATTACTGATGTTAATACATACTTACAACGTATGTGCCTATCTGCAGTTAAAAAACCAAATTGTAAAGAGTATGGCCTTTGGGGCGACTTATTTTGTATTAAATGGCTAGCAAAGTGGTTAGATGTCCAAATATGTATTTGGTCATCAACTAGAAAAGCAAAGTACTTGCATTTCAATGAAAATTCAAAAAGTACTACATATTCTATTTTGTTCCATGATGAAGACCATTTCAATGGACATTTTGAACCACTTGTTTCCAAAAAAGAAAGCCATTGGAACAACGTATTAACCAATCTAAACACTCAAAAACAATTAGTAACTTGACAAAACAAATTGTTGAGGATAAGTCAATAGATTCAACGTCCAAGTTCTGTCAATATGCATTAGCAATACCAAATTTTGCATTGGATAATATCATAGACGTAGAGAACTATGAGTCAAGAAACACACATGGAGATATCTCAATTGACATAGTATTGGAAGACAATAACCTATTTAGAATAAGCCCCTTTGTATACAATGTAGGCAATTGTCTTTTTGACTCATTACAACTACTGTTACATATGTGATACACATCTATTGAACTAAGAAATGGAGTAGTTGATCATTTTCTAAATTGTCTAGCAATCGATGATCTTGATGCTTTGTTTTCACTTGAAAATGAGCTAGACTCGCACACACTATCCAAAATGCATGGTGTTCATGATGTTGGTACATATCTGCGACGCATGCGACTATTTATAGTTCCAAAGCCAAATTGTAATGAGTATGGCCTTTGGGGAGACTTGTTTTATATTAAATGGCTATCCAAGTGGTTAGATATTCAGATATGTATTTGGTCTTTAACAAGAAAAACAAAGTACTTGCATTTCAATGAAAATTCACTAAGTACACTTTTGGAGTTTTCCTGGATCAGCAAAGGGTTTGCCGGTTCCAATGCACAGGCATATAGGAGGTTGCGTGAGCTGCCTCCCCTTCACTTCTGGTTCTACCGCACCAAGGGGGGTATCCCTATTGCTAAAGATTTGACTTTGATTCACTTATAGCAGAAAGATCTAACTTTTCAGAATAGGCAGAATACTCTCATGTTTGGACCAAGATTTGCATGATAAATCACAAGTTTGGCAATGTTCTTGGACATATCTAAATGGTTGAGGATGAGAGTATGCAAGGGTCCTATTTCTAATCCTACAAACTAACAGGTTTGAATTTTTGAAATGATTTATGTTTTATGTTTTGGATGCAAGATAAGGATTTTGGATTGTAACCTCAACACAAGAGCACATCGGTGCCTATCTCAGGGCAAGGAGTCAACTAGACATATACATGTGAATGATTTGCACAAACTCAACAGATATTCAAGTTTCAAGGGGTTAGATTGGTGCTTGCCTTACAAACATCACCCAAGAATGAGTATTTAGCAATCTCTACTTACAAATATCCCTGCTGCCATATATTCTTCCTCATACTTAACCTAAAACAGTTTAATCCACTCCTTGAATGGAAGTTAGAGATCAAGCATGCAGTACAGAAATCTATATCCTAGAATCTTAGTGACCCTTAGCAACCAGATTCAAAAGAAGGGATGCATACAGCCATGGAGGAAAATAGCTAAACACATGCCATGAAGCATTTCTCATATAAAAATGACATGAAACTGAACATGTATGCAACATGCATTCAAATGCAACTCATAAACTCACAAAAGAGATAGAACAGCCCAGAAAAGCTCTATTTTCGTTATTCCTTCCAAAAATTGCCCAAGTCTTCAAAACCCAGAAAAATGAGTAACACGGTTCTGATATACCCAGAATGTGTACTCAGCAATTAATTACATGGTCTTTTCAAGATGCTACCAGATACAATGCACCATCTAAATGGTGCCGAAAACATCTATGCTCCAGGCAGAAGAAGAGAAAAGAGCAGGTGGAGTTGGGGAAACGTGCAACCACCTGAAGATTTTCCACTAAAAATGGTAGTTGGCCCGTCCATTCGACCCATACCTCTGTAAATTTGCCATTAATGGCCAACCTACCCGCGGGATGTAGCAACTTCAGAAAATACGATGATTGCATGCTTTGCAATTCTTCCCGCCTAAAATGTGGTTGTAGACACAAAGAAATCCCTCCTTCCTTGGACATCTGAAACAGGGCCGTAGATTTCCTCCTCATCGCCAAGATCAATGGCTTCAAACCGCACTGAAAAGTTGTTGGCCAATTAAAACGTGCCACGCAGGCAGCTTTTTCCAATCACAGACTTTTCACAGCTCAAACAAACATTTCCTCACCCATTTTGCCTTTTTCACCTTCAAATCTTTGTATATGCAGTTGTATATAGATACAACTGCCCTTGGACACATGGCAGCCTGCCATTGGATCACTATCTTTAAGCACTTGCACCTTCATCACTGATCCATTGTATCTTTTCTTACATCTGAAGTTGTATATGCAATTGTATATACAATTACCCTGCATACAAGCACGGACCCCAAATCTTCATAAAACAAATTGCAATCGCTATCAGGTCCAGGCTTGTACATTCCCTTTGTATATCTCCTTGTATATTGCATATACAAATGCAATATACATACAATCACAGGATCCAACACATTTATCAATTAGATTGGAATAACCTTGAAATCTGGGATTTGCATCGGCCTCATTGTATCTCTCATTGTATATCGCATGTACAATGCGCAATATACAATCAACTACAGACCCCAACCTAAAATCCACCAAAACACATTCTTCATTCACGTCTGGATTGTATATGTGCTTTTTGTATCTTGCATTGTACATAGCACATACATACAATCGCAGGACATACAACTGTGTGGGCCCCACTAGGTTTTTTAACATTGTTGACTTTGACCGCAACCTGCTTGTATATTTCTTTGTATATGCCCATTGTATGTCTAATTGTATATTGGGTACATACAACCCCAATATACAATGACAGATTTCACCCAGCTCATAAATATTGCAAACTTTCTGGCCACGTCCGCTTTTGCACTTGTCCACTTGTATATTTCACATTGTATGTGTAGTATGTACAATATACAACGGCGGATACCAACTTGCACATACAACAAATTTGAACCAATTTTGACTCCGGCCCCTTGTATGTTCCATTGTATATGCAATTGTATATTGGAGATACATACAATGCAAGATACAAAGGAAACTGCCTTTGACTTTTCAACTATGCACTTGTATCAACTCCTGCCAAGCCTGATTTAATAAAATTTGAAGTCTGGGATTGTATGTTTTGCATTGTATATGCTATATACATACAATCCTTCCATTGCATACCTATGGGCCCAACCATTATTCAACCTGATTTGAAACTTTTTGACGTCCGATGTTGTATCTACCTCGTTGTATATCAAATATACAACAACCTATACATACAATTTTTTCGATACAACCACGAAATCTGTGATGACATATGCGATGCTTGACCACCTTTTCATGCTGAGAAACATATCTGAATGCCATATACAACCTGATATGCATACAAAGATGCATACAACTTTTTTTTCACTTTTCTGAAGCTGATTGACATTTTTTCGGATTCGCCAATGTATAATTGCGCCTGCACATTAGATACAACGGATATATACAAAGATACATACATACAACTGTTGCAATTATGGGCCTAACCGGTGTTGTCATTGATGTCAACATACTCCTGTTGCATTGATGACAAGGATTGGATGAGCTATGTGCTGAGGATATTGAGAAAATTAGTCATATTAGTGACAGAGAAGAACAGTGAAGACAGTAAGGTAAAGATCCAAGATAAGATGACTATCAGAGGATGCAGTTCAAAGTGTTTGTAGATATGAGTCTTAAGATGATCCAGTAAAGATTTCAGAGGTCTGCATGAAGATCTGAAAAAGTTGTGGCCGCTCAAGTAAAACTGGTTCCGGCAGGTGTTCAGAGGTGACAGAGTGACATAGATAAGTCCGGTGGGATCCAGAAATACAATATCCTATTATGCAGATTTGGTGGAGTGTTCAAGAAGTCCATGTGAAGTGATAACTCAATTTGTTAGTGGTCTGGAGGTCCGCAAGCATCTATTCCATTGTGACAGTGATGACAGTCTGTGTTCTTGAGGTTCCGAATGAAGGAGATAAGGATTTCAGTAAGTAGATGAAGTGTGGATGTTCTTGGTGATTCAGGCAAGCTTGTGGTGGTCCTTGGATCATGTCCAGTTCGTGTTGGTGGTCTGCATTAGAGTTTGAGCTTGCAATTGAAGAATAACTTCCGGATGATGGTGTTCTTCCTAAGTTTGGCTGACCGGATGAATTACACATCTTGTGGATGTTCTTGTAGATGTTTGCTGACTTAGATGATTATTCCTAAGTCAATGTCTTATATAAATAAGGAGTTGTAAAGTCATTTAAAATAGTGTCTTGTGGAGATGTGAGTGTGGTAGCGAGAAAGAGAGCGAAAGACAGAGCAAAAGTTTTTGGGCTTAAATGGAACTGATTCAAGCATGGTGAAGATGCTATTCTCCAGTTCAAGTATGTGATACTTATTATCTTGTAGACAGTGTGTCTCTTGTATGCAGTGAGCCTCTTGTGAGCAGTGTGCTCGGGCAGTGAGCCCTAATTGGCATGTGTCATTTTATTCTTTCTATTCTTCTAACAGAGAATACAATCTTGGGTTAATCACCGCGTGGTTTTTCCCTTAACTGATTTTTCCATGTCAAAATCTTGGTGTCCTATGTGTTGATGTGTTTCTGCTCTTGATTTAATGCATTATGTTTCCGTGATTGATTTATTAATATGTTGCTAAATTACAAAGTGGATTTAAGTGTTTAATTGTAAGAAAGTTTTTGACAACTGATTCACCCCCCTCTCAGTTGTCTGTCCTGAATCTAACAACAACTACGAAGGCCGAGGGACTTATAAATTTTTGAAGGTTTACAATGAAAATGCCTGCGGATTTTTAGCTCGAAACCTTAACTCCAGGTGCAGGCACCACCATTGGCTCTATCTGGGGACGCATGCCTCTTGCAGGCATGGAGAGAACTCCAGATCTCTGGGATGCAGACTGGGCCTTATCCATTGAGCAATAGAGTTGAACGTCATACCAACCTGCATCACAAATCATATTTTCAAACATTGTTTCGGCAGCCCTGGACAACCAAAGATGAGAAACCACAACCTCCTCCTGCCAAATACCCAATTCTGATCTAAACGACCCCAACCACAACTGAAAACATCAACATAATTTGCCCACATGCTAATCTTGTCAATTACATACTTCACCATTTTGAAAACTTGCCTCTATCATTGTTACCTTTGTCATTCTACATTTCAAAATCAAACTTACAGCCATACATACTATAAAATTCTTCAGCATTAAGCAATGTATGTATGTTATATTCCTCAAATAGTATATCATATTGCACTTGGCATTCTTCACTGTCTACCTGGTTGTTGCGCATTACCAGGCACTCATCCAGTTGATCAAAAAATTGAAGACATTCAGAATATATGAGACCATCAATATCATTTATATCACTTATTGACATTGAAGACAAAACTTGATCCACACACCCATTGTTGCATACATCCAAAACAGTTGATGCTGAACATTCATTATCCATAGTTTGCATATCCATATTATCTTCACAAGAGCTGAAGATCTCTACCTTTGGTTCATATGTCCCTTCTTCACAAACTGATGCAACACCCAGGTTAGCCGTCTCCTCATATTCATCATCACTTGCAAAAAGAGGGTTAATCTTGCACCAATGAAGGTCACGGCTCACAACATTCAATGCATCTAAAGGCTCATCATATAGGGGATTCAATCTCGTTGTAAAGGTCTCTATTTCTTCTTCATGACAAACCACTTCCTCAGCATTACGAAATCTAGAGTCATAAGAAGAACAAACCTGATCCCTGAACTGCTCATGGATATCATCCTTATCATCTTTATCAATTGATTGACCTATATACAAGATCTCTGTTACTTCAATGCATTCTGAAGTTGCACTATCCATATCACTTTCTAGCCCTCTAATGCTTCCTGATTAAATTGATATTGACTCTTTATCCATATGATCACAACCATGCACAACCAGATCATATAAACATGAATGCTCTTCGTTGTGGACTGGCATATTAATATCACTTGAAAAATAATTATTATCAACTTCATTTATTGGGCAAATCAGGGCATCCTCCTCTATGGCAGAGTCATCATTACCTTGGACTGATGCATAAACTAGGACAGCATGGATGTGAGTGCTTTGGCATTCATCTCCAACACTTAAACTATATATTTCATCAACATTTGGGGACCTAGGATAGTAGATATTTGCAGAGAAATAACCCTTGTGTATTCCATACCTCCAGTTGTTTTCAATGTCTATTGCAAACTGATGTGCCTGATGCAATGTGGTGGGCTCCTTATCTCTCAATCTATAACTCATTTTCTTATCAAATGCTCCCAGATAAACCACCAGGCACAATGCATCATTAGGCCTCACACATTCTGGAATTCTTTTCAATGCCTTCATAAATCTGAGGTTAAAGGCAGGAATTAACTCATCCTTTTCAATATGGATATACATGAAATCACTGATAACTACATATTCAAATAGTCTTTCACCAAATTGTTCCATAAATGCAGATTTAAATTCTTGCCAAGAGCTGACAGAGTATGCTGGAAGATAGGAGAACCAATCCCTTGCATCTTCATCTAGAGATTGAACAAATAATCTCATAACTACATCTTCATGGTCAACCTCAAAGTCATCTATCACATTTATAAACTCTTGCAAATGTCTCTTAGCTGATTCATCCTTTGCACCACTAAATTTGGGCAAATACCTTCTAATTTTAGATGGAAAAACATTTGGATAACCACAAATGCCATTAAAATTGATGGGCTTATATCTGTCAATGTTGAAACTTCATTTATTACATGGTTGGGATTGGTTATTATACATTATTGCATTTGACACCTCACAAGGGTGCATGGGCTGATAATACATCTTTATGTGTTTTTGCAACCCTCTTCTCAACTCAGATTTTCAATCAATGACCTTAGGCCTTTAAAATACAAATTGCTATTTTAGCTTGCCTAAAGTCCTCTAAATGAGTCCTTTCAACAATATTGCATACCTCATTTGAAAATAGAAACTACATTCTCAGCAAATACAAAAGCATGCAATCTCTCACCAATATTTCCCTTTTAACCAGTGCTAGTTCACCAAATAGGGAATCTTTTAAAACTTATAAAAATACTTGGATATGTTGCAGCTGCTGCAAATTCCTTTCCCTAACTAAGAGTATAAAAATCTAACACCTCTTCATAGCCTTTGTCAAGTCCTTGTATGCAGAGCCACCACCTCCTTGGCAGAGGAAAGAGCCTCAAACCAGCTGAAGCACAAAATTCTTTTTTTTTTTGGGGGGGGGGGGGGTCACCAACAGCAGAGCCACACATAATTTTCAAGTTCGCTGCAACAAAGCACTTCTAGGTTTCATTCTTCAATCTTTTAGACTCAAACTTTTATGGATATGACATTACATTCCTAGTGGAGTCGCCACTTTGTTGGAGACTCGGATGGGCAAAAAGATAACACCTTCAAATCAACTCCCTAGCAGAGTCACCAATTTGTTGGAGACTCAGATGGGTAAAAAGATAACACCTTCAAATCAACTCCCCAATAGAGTCGCCACTTTGTTGGAGTTTTCCTGAATTAGCAAAGGGTTTCCCGGTTCCAATGCACAGGCAGATTCGGCCAACAAATATAGTAGGTTGCGTGAGCTGCCTCCCCTTCACTTCTGGTTCTACCGCACCAAGGGGGGTATCCCTATTGCTAAAGATTTGACTTTGATTCACTTATAGCAAAAAGATCTAACTTTTCAGAACAGGCAGAATACTCTCATGTTTGGACCAAGATTTGCATGATAAATCACAAGTTTGGCAATGTTCTTGGACATATCTAACTAGTTGAGGATGAGAGTATGCAAGGGTCCTATTTCTAATCCTACAAACTAACAGGTTTGAAGTTTTGAAATGATTTGTGTTTTATGTTTTGGATGCAAGACAAGGATTTTGGATTGTAACCTCAACACAAGAGCACACCGGTGCCTCTCTCAGGGCAAGGAGTCAACTAGACGTATACATGTGAATGATTTGCACAAAGTCAACAGAGATTCAAGTTTCAAGGGGTTAGATTGGTGCTTGTCTTACAAACATCACCCAAGAATGAGTATTTAGCAATCTCTACTTACAAATATCCCTGTTGCCATACATTTTTCCTCATACTTAACCTAAAATAGTTTAATCCACTCCTTGAATGGAAGTTAGAGATCAAGCATGCAATACAGAAATCTATATCCTAGAATCTTAGTAACCCTTAGCAACTAGATTCAAAAGAAGGGATGCATACAGCCGTGGAGACAAATATCTAAACACATGCCATGAAGCATTTCTCATATAAAAATGACATGAAACTGAACATGTATGCAACATGCATTCAAATGCAACTCATAAACTCACAAAATAGCCCAAAAAAGCTCTATTTTTGTTATTCCATCCAGAAATTGCCCAAGTCTTCAAAACCCAGAAAAATGAGTAACACAGTTTTGATAAACCCAGATCATGTACTCAGCAATTAATTACATGGTCTTTTCAAGATGCTGCCAGATATAATGCACCATCTAAATGGCACCGAAAACATTCAATGCTCCAGGCAGAAGAAGAGAAAAGAGCAGGTGGAGTTGGGGAAACGTGCAACCACCTGAAGATTTTCCACTAAAAATGGTAGTTGGCCCGTCCATTCGACCCATACCTCTGTAAATTTGCCATTAATGGCCAACCTACCCGTGAGATGTAGCAACTTTAGAAAATATGACGGTTGCATGCTTTGCAATTCTTCTGCCTAAATGCGGCTACAGACACAAAGAAATCCCTCCTTCCTTGGACATCTGAAATAGGACCGTACAGTTCCTCCTCATCGCCAAGATCAACGGCTTCAAATCACACTGAAAAGTCGTTGGCCAATTAAAACGTGCCACACAGGCAGCTTTTTCCCATCGCAGACTTTTCACAGCTTGAACAAACATTTCTGCCTTTTTGCCCATTTTGCCTTTTTCGCCTTCAAATCTTTGTATATACATACAACTGCCCTTGGACACATGGCAGCCTGCCATTGGATCACTATCGCTAAGCACTTGCACCTTCATCACCGATCCATTGTATCTTTTCTTGCATCTAAAGTTGTATATGCAATTGTATATACAATTACCCTGCATACAAGCACAGACCCCAAATCTTCATAAAATAAATTGCAATCGCTATCGGGTCCAGGCTTGTACATTCCCTTTGTATATCTCCTTGTATATTACATATACAAATGCAATATACATACAATCACGAGATCCAACACATTTATCAATCAGATTGGAATAACCTTGAAATCCAGCATTTGCATTGGCCTCATTGTATCTCTCATTGTATATCGCATGTACAATGCGCAATATACAATCAACTGCAGACCCCAACCTGAAATCCACCAAAACACATTCTTCATTCATGTCCGGATTGTATATGTGTTTTTTGTATCTTGCATTGTACATAGCACATACATACAATCGCAAGACATACAACTGTGCAGGCCCCACTAGGTTTTTTAACATCGTTGACTTTGACCGCAACCTGCTTGTATATTTCTTTGTATATGCCTGTTGTATGTCTTATTGTATATTGGGTACATACAACCCCAATATACAACAACGGATTTCACCCAACTCATAAATACTGCAAACTTTCTAGCCGCGTCCGCTTTTCCACTTGTTCGCTTTTGCACTTGTCCACTTGTATGTACAATATACAACGGCAGATACCAACCTGCACATACAACAAATTTGAACCAATTTTGACTCCAGCCCCTTGTATGTTCCATTGTATATGCAGTTGTATATTGGAGATACATACAATGCAAGATGCAAAGGAAACTGCCTTTGACTTTTCAACTCTACACTTGTATCAACTCCTACTAGGCCTGATTTAATAAAATTTGAAGTCTGGGATTGTATGTTTTGCATTGTATATCAAATTGTATATGCTATATTCATACAATCCTTCCGCTGCATACCTATGGGCCCGACCTATATTCAACCCGATTTGAAACTTTTTGACGTCTGTTGTTGTATCTACCTCATTGTATATCAAATATACAACAACATATACATACAATTTTTTCGATACAACTGCGGAATCTACGATGGAATATGCGATGCTCGACCACCTTTTCATGCTCGGAATCGTATCTGAATACCATATACAACCCGATATGCATACAAAGATGCATACAACTATTTTTTCACTTTTCTGAAGCCGATTGAACATTTTTTCAGGTCTGCCAATGTAAAATTGCGCCTGCACATTAGATACAACGGCCATATACAAAGATACATACATACAACTACGAAGGCCGAGGGACTTATAAATTTTTGAAGGTTTACAATGAAAATGCCTTCGGATTTTTAGCTCAAAACCTTAACTCCAGGTGCAGGAAACACCATACACCATATTCTATTCTGTTCCATGATCAGGATCATAAAAATGGACATTTTGAACTACTTGTGAGAAAAAAAAATTAAGATACATGAACAAAAGGCTAACCAATCTAAACATTCTGGAACAAATATATATTCCCCAAAGAAATTTCTAGAGAAGAAAACAATACATACAATGTCTAGATTATGCAAAAACTCATTATCAATATCAGATTGTGGTGACAGTATTTTCAATAGTATTGCAAATTTGACTCAAAATGAATATGGCAGCTAATGTCTTAGACGCTACATGGCTCAATCCTTTTGCAATGCAATGCTAAATGGAGACAACATAGCAAATGAATGCCTTGAAACATGCTTAAAATCTAAGTTAAAAATTAGTTGTGATGTCACAAATTGGAAAATATTTATTGCAAAAGTTGGAGATCCATTTCAACAAAGTGAAATTGAAGGATCTGATTTTTATTTTGAATGGCTATCATACATTTTGTAAATAAAAATTAAAGTTTGTTCAGAAAATAGTACCATGCTTACCAAAGTATATTGTAAATGTGTACAACCAACAAAAGTATATAATGTCATATGTTACAAAGTCAATGACATGCATACACATTATAAGCCAGGTGAAGTGGAAACAATAATGAAAAACAAACAAAAGCTTAGTATGCACAAATTAAAAGAATCCATTCAAAACAGTAAACAAGTAAAAACTTGCAACTCTACACATCTCACAAAGGGGTCTAGCACTGTTCTCCATAACACACTTCGTAAACTAAAACAAGAGATACGCAAAAAACCTAAACAAAATATTAGTATGCACAAATTGAAAGAATCCATTCGAAATAGTGAATAAGTAAAAACATGCAACTCTACACATCTCACAAAGGGGATTAGCACTGTTTTCCAAAACTCACTTCGTAAAGTAAAACAAGATATGCGCAAAAAACCTAAAATACAAAACATACAACAAGGTGGAAAAAAAAACACCAGTAGAATCTTACATGGCAAAAATCAAAGACACACCTAAACATGTGTGTGCAATTTGTGGACAATTGCATTTCAAAAAGAATATTATAAATATAAGCCAACAAACAATGGAAACATATGGACTAGTTTTATTAAGGACACAAGAATTTTATGGAAACAAAATATGCAATTTTTGTAACCACCAATTGAGGCAAAACAAAAAACCAATATATGCAACATCAGAACATATTAAAACAAATAAGCCACTACAATACACTACTACACTTTCAGAACTTGAAGAAAGACTAGTGTCCCTTCGACTTGCCTTTGCACAAATTTGGCAACTAGGATTCAAAAGACCTCAAATTGGACTAAATGGAACAATTATCAATGTCCCAATAGACATGAACATTATACAAACAGTGTTGTCATGCTCCACCAATGAAATATGCACAATTGCTATTGCATTAAAGAGATATTTGCAATAAATTTTAAATGCATACCAAAAAGGAAGAGTTCGACCAAATGTTATTATGAATTCTTTAAATGAATTGTGTAAAACAATGTTGTACAAAATGCAAAATGTTAAATTGAACAAAAATTGGCATCAACATTTGTACCATTTAGAAGAGCATATTACAGTTACTGATTCTCCATCAAGTGATAGAGACAAAGACAATGGCACAAATAATCCAATGGAAATGGAAACATATACCTTGATCCAAGGATTTACTGAGTCAAGAACTATACATTCAATACAAGACAAAGTCATTGAAATTGCACCTGCTGAAGGAAAACAACCTCTTGGAATATTCCAAGCCAAATATGCAGAAGAAATGAATTTTCCAACACTTTTTTTAGAGAACCACATGATTAACGAATTGAAAAGAAAATTTCATACCAAAAAATTGCACAATGGGAATCACAAAATTCAAATCGAATATTTGCTTATCATACCACCAACTTATTTTTCAAAACCATTAAAATTCTAATTGCCCAAGTTTTTTCTACACTATGGATAAGAATTCACAAAGGGAAATTAAAAGGTAGAACCCTACTAGCAAAAGATGTGAAGCACAAACCAAACCTTGAAAAAATATTGCAATCAGATATTGGATATGTAGATTTCAAAAAAATAAGAAATTCACCAGACTATTTGCAATACCTGAAGAGAAATCTTTTCGCAATGATATGACAATTAGGACCACCTACTTTTTTTGTAACTTTCACTAGTGCAGAACAAAAATGGGAGCCATTAAAAGAAACATTGAAAGAATTGTACATCTCACACAAAAACAAATCAACTAGAAAACCAGCAAGAATTGCTTAATGAAGTTGACATTACCTATTTGATTAAAAAGGATACAACAACTTGTACTCGCTATTTAAACATAGAATTAATGCAATGAAATAATTAATATGTTTAGATGAGACATTTTTCAGAAAGGTATTGGACTACTTTTCAGTTACAGAATTCCAAAATCGAGGAAATGAACATAGCCATTTCATGTTATGGGTTAAAGATGCACCTATTTATGGAAAAGATACTAATACTAGTATTAACATTTTGTAGACAGATACATAACTTGTAATATTGAAACTTTAAATGACCAAATAGCTAAAATACATAGACATCACCATACTAAATAATGTGGCAAGACCAAAAAAAATGTCACTTTGGTTTTCCACAACCACCAATGAAAACAGCAAGAATTCTTGAACCATGCATCAACGAAAAAAGAAACATGTGTTTGGCTGAAAAACTTAGATCCACTTTAGAATGTTCAAATTATGATTGTTCTACATCTTTTGAGGATTTCCTAGTGAACATAAACATGGATGAAGAAGAATACATATTGGCCATACAATCTACATTGCTTAGACCAACAATGTTTTTGAAAAGGTTCAGCCATCTCACATTTGGAACAATATGTTTTGTAAAAAAATTCCACATCTATGGTAAGCAAATATAGATGCACAATTTGTTCTAAATGCATATACTGGAGCAATGTACTGTAGCTCATACATGACAAAATGCAATGCCTCAATAACAAATGCATTTAAAAAAATACACACAGAGCACAAAGAACAAAATATTGATGCAATTAAAATGATAACAAAACTTGGCAATGCTTTGCTCAACCTACAACAAATGTCTATTTAGAAAGCTGTACACATTGTGCTTTCATTTCCTCTTAACTATAATTCAAGGAAATGCATATTCATAGACACATTAACTGCTAAAAATTGTACATTTATTTTGAAAAAATCCACACAACTAAAAAATGAGCCAGATGATTCACAAAATGTTGCTTGTAAAAGTTTAATTGACCATTATATAGCACGCCCTAAAGTATTAGCAAATGTTTGTCTCGCAGAATACACAACAAAAAAGGACAATTAAAAAAAAATAGTAGACCACAAATTATTCGATATATAAGATACAATAAACATGTTGACATCGAGAACTATTATAGCGAACAACTTTTACTGTATGTCCCATTTTCCATAGATGAAAACATATTGAAAAAAGGCTTCACAACATGGGAAAATACTTTCATTGCTAATGAAGAGATAGTAAAACTTAATCAAGCAAAGTACACATACCATATAAATGAGCTATGGGTTGATTTGGACAATGCTATCAATGATGTCAATATTGAAAATGAGAACTGTACAGAAACAAAGAATGTTGAAAAATTAAACACCGAATATAATGAACAATACAATTTGCAATCGGATCTAGACACAATAAAACTTAAATTCTACAACAAACAAATGAGAAGACCATTTGAAATTGATAAACATCCAAACTTGGTTGACAACATAGAATACTACAATGTTTGAAGAATGCTAAACAAAGAGCAACAAGCCATAGTAAAGGACATACTAATAAAAAAAACATAAATTACTTGAACCATTGCATTTGTTTCTAACAGGAGGTGATGGAATAGGAAAAACATTCAATGCCAAAGCTATATACCAAGGCCTATTGTGTATATACAATAACTCTATTGATAGTGACCCAAATAAGATAAAGGGCTTGTTACTCACATACATAGGTAAAGCAGCTTACAATATTAGAGGCACAACTTTGCACTCTGCACTATTCATACCATTTAACAAATCCACTACTATTCCATTGAGATCATACAAATTAGATATATTGACAAAAGAATATCAACAATTGTGTATTATCCTTATTGATGAAATCTCATTAGTTAGAGCGAGACTGTTGTGTTGCATAGATAAAAGATTGCGTGACATCATGTAAACACCTACTAAATATTTTGGTGGTTTAGACATTATTTTTTGTGGTGATTTCTATCAAGCAGAACCTATACATGATTGTCCAGTGTTTCAAACTGTCAAATTAGACATCAAACTAGTTCCATACAATTTCTGGGAAAACATCAAATGCTATACCTTACAAAAAACTATGAGACAAAAAGATGAAATCGTCATCGATATTCTTAACAGAATACAAACAAACTCTCAAACATATAGTGACATAGCATACTTGAATAACAAATGCTTACGTCCTACACCTACTGATCCAACATTTCCATTTCTTTTTTACAAGAGAAAAGATGTTAATGCACACAATCAAAAAATATTATTTTCACTACATGGACAACTAATAACAATTAATGCAATTGACGAACGGGATAATTCTGTTAATGTAGAACAATTGTTCATAAATAATACAAATCTAGTAGACCAAATTATGTTAAAAAAAGACATACTAGTTGAAATTTATGGTGGAAACTATGATACACAGGATGGTCTCGTAAATGGATCAGATGAAATATTCAAAACATATACACAACATGCTGACATGGACATTATATGGATTGAATTCAATGATCGTCCTATAGGAAAATCGCAAGCTACAAAACTATCACATTTAAACCAAACATATATTAACAATGAATGGGTACCAATCTAAAGAGCTAGAGAAGCTAAGAATCAAGCTTTCTATACAATCATCATGGACTATGGAAATCTGATGTCTCTTATGGGTACCAATACTTCAAGTTGCCAAACCAATCCTAAAACTAAATGCTCAGCAAAAGAATATCAAGTTAGGAAACAATTTCTAGTACAATTAGCATGTGCTCGAACAATACATAAATCACAAGGGTTTACAATGCATGGCCTTACATTTGAACCATTAGGTGTACACCAACATGGGTTAATTTACACAGCTCTTTCCTGCACATCAACAATTGAAACATTATTTTTGTTAAGCCCTCTAACAGCAAAAAACTTTAAAGTAAAAACAGAAATCATAGATGAAATGACACAATTAGAAACAAGAGCTAAGTGGACTCTTCAAAATGACATACATTACCAAACTCAAACATCATGTATTACCATATCTACATTGAACACTCGTCATTTCCAGCCACACAAACAAGACATTGTACATGACAAAGATTTAATGTCATCGGACATTATTTGTCTGCAAGAGACATATATGGAAAAACTGATAACAAATGATGCATTACCATAATATAATTGCTCTACAGCATACCATATACATGGGATAATGACCTACACAAAAAAACATATACAAATATCAAATGCAATTCCACATATAGAAGATAATGTTGAAGCACTATTGAGTACACTGATATTTACTAAACAAACTTTATATTTGTAATATCTATGCCAAACCAACAACATCGCTTACAAATATTATAGAAATTGTTAACAAAGCAATGGCAATTGCTTCTACTGGAAGCCTTATTTACATTGCAGGTGACTTCAACATTGACATTTCCAACTCCTCAAAAAAATTAGAAATGCTTAAAGAGAACATGCAAATACAGAACTTGCACTTATTACAAGAAAATACAAAACTTTTCTCAAGGACCATTATTGATCATGTGTGGACAAACAGTTATGCAAATACAACAAAAATTCAAAGATTCGAATCGTATTGGACAAATCTGTTGGATCTAGGGCATACAACTGAGAGGGGGGGGGGGTGAATCAGTTGTATAGAACTTGTTCTATTTCAAACACTTTATTCTCTGTTGTTAGTTAGCAGCATATCAAATAATCATTCATGGAAGCACAATACATAAACACAAGAACAGATAAGCATCAACACATTGAACACCAAGATTTTGACGTGGAAAACCCGGTTAAGGGAAAAACCACGGGGTGATTAACCCAAGATTTATTCTCTGTTAGAAGAATAAGGAAAAATGAATGGCACATGCCAATAAGGGCTCACTGCCCGAGCACACTGCTCACAAAGAGGCCCACTGCCTACAAGGAGACACACTGTCTACAAAGTGATAAAAATCACAGTCTTGAACTGGAGAATGACATCTCTACCATGTCCGGATCAGTTCCAATTAAGCCCAACAATCTCTGCTCTGCCTTTCGCACCTTTCTTCGCTATATCATGCTCATCCACATGCCACACACTGAAATGAATTCACAAATCATTATTTATACAAGACATCGACTTAGGAACAAGCATCTAAGTCGGCAAACAACCATAGGAGTATCCGCAAGATGAATAACACATCCGGTCGGCTATCACAAGAACATTCGCAGGATGAACAACTCATCCGGTCGGCTAAACAGAGCAATAACTTCATCCGGAAGAATAACTTCAATTCCGGGCTCTACCATCAATGCGGACCAACAACACAACCTAAACATGATTCAAGAACCTTCACAAGTCTGTCTGAATGTCCGGATACATCCGCACTTCCTCTGCTTACTGGGATCTCTTGTCTTCCTCATCCGGAACTTCAAGAACACAGTCTGTCGCCACTGTCATAATGCAAGAGGTACTTCCGGACCTCCAAATCACACACAAATCAGGATGACACATCACAAGGACATCTCAAACACTCCTTCCAATCCGCAGATTATGATAATACAATTCCGGACCTCACCGGACCTTTTTGTGATCCTCTGTCACCTCCGGATACTTGCCGGACCCGGTTCTATACCGGCAGCCACAACGCCTTCAGATCTTCATGCGGACCTCTGAAATCATAACTGTAGCATCTCAAGACTCATATCTACTAACCCTTTAATCCGCATCCTCCGGTTCGCAACCTATACAGTACATTTACCTTCTTCTCATCACTGTTCTTCACTGTTCCTGACTGAGTCTAATTTTCTCAATATCCTCAGCACACAGCGCATCAAATCCTTCTTGTCAATGCAATATGAGTATGTTGACATCAATGACAACACTGGCTTACCTCATACTTGCAACAATCTCCCCCTTTGTCATTGATGGCAACATATGATGTGAAAAACCATCAAGACAAGAACTTCTCTTTTCTGTCACAGCTCCCCCTATCAACAACAACTCTTCACATGTCTTCCTTTGCTGCTCCCCCTTTGATCATCAACCACTTGTTTTTCACATGTCTTCTCTCCCCCTTTGACATCAATGGCAAAGGGCTCATACTTGCAACTCTCATGCATCAGAATAATACCAGCTGCTCCCCCTTAGTTGCAGCTCCCCATTAGTCCGGATCACAAGATATGACTGTGATAGCCACCGGACTGATGCACATCAGTGCATCTTAGTTCATCACCGGAGGGGCCATGACCCCTAACTTCTCCCGGAGATATTCAAAAGAGTCCTTGGGAAGAGGTTTTGTAAAGATATCTGCAATCTGATCCTTGGAGGGAACATACTCCAATCTGACTTCTTCCTTGTTTACTTGTTCTCTCAAAAAGTGAAATTTGATAGATATGTGCTTAGTCTTAGAATGCAATACCGGATTCTTGGAAATATTAATTGCACTTGAATTATCACAGAAAATTGTAATAGGCTCCTCATATTCAACTTTGATGTCTCTTAGCATCTGCTTCATCCACAAGATTTGAGTGCAACTACCTGCTGCTGCAATGTATTCTGCTTCAGTTGTAGACAGAGATATTGCATCTTGTTTCTTGCTTAGCCAAGAAACCAATCTCTTCCCCAAAAAGAATGCTCCACCACTAGTGCTCTTCCGGTCATCCACATCTCCTGCCCAATCTGCATCTGTGTAAGCATGAAGAGAGAAATCCGGATCTCTAGGATACCATAGACCATACTCAACTGTCCCTTTCAAGTATCTAAAAATTCTTTTGGTTGCCATAACATGAGATTCTCTAGGATCAGCCTGGAATCTTGCCACAAGACCAACAGCTTGCATTATATCTGGTCTAGTTTGAGTGAGATACAACAATCCACCAATCATTGATCTATACTTTGTCTGATCTGCCTTTGGAGAATCATCATCTTTGCTTAACTTACATCCGGTTGCCATAGGAGTGTTCATAGGCTTTGAGTCTTCCATACCAAATTTTTTTAACAATTCTTTCACATATTTGGTCTGAGAGATGAAGATCCCTTCTTTTGTTTGAGTAATTTGTAGACCCAAGAAGAAATTCATTTCACCAAGCATAGACATTTCAAACTCACTTTTCATCTGATTTGCAAAAGTTTTACACATACTATCTCTTCCTCCAAAAATGATATCATCCACAAACACTTCAACAATCAGAATGTTTTCATGATCAATTTTGAAATATAAGTTGCTGTCAGCAGTACCTTTGTTGAATCCAATCTGCACAAGATGCTTATCCAACCTTTCATACCATGCTCTTGGGGCTTGGTTCAATCCATACAAAGCTTTCTTCAACTTGCAGACCATATCATTATTATCAGACAATTGAAATCCATCCGGTTGTTCAATGTAGACTTCTTCTTCCAGATCACCATTTAGGAAGGCAGACTTGACATCCATCTGATATACCTTGAAATCTTTGAAGGCAGCAAATGCAAGAAGTAATCTGACTGCTTCAATTCTTGCTACCGGAGCAAAAGTCTCTTCAAAGTCAATTCCTTCTATTTGAGAGTAGCCTTTGCAGACCAATCTAGCTTTGTTTCTGATTACTTCACCAGCTTCATTTAGTTTGTTCTGGAAGACCCACTTGGTTCCAATTACATTCCTGTCTCTAGGTCTGGGAACAAGATCCCAAGTATGATTTTTCTCAATTTGCATCAATTCATCTTCCATTGCTTTGGTCCAGTTTTCATCATTGCAGGCTTCATTTATTGTTTTAGGTTCAATCTTTGAAATCAGACAACATTCATTCTGATCTTGAGCAATATTCCTTCTAGTTTGTACACCTTTGCTTCTGTCACCTATGATCTGATCTTCAGAGTGATTCAGTCTTACATACCTTGGAATTTTGGGAGTATCCAGTACTGCTGTTTCTTGATCAGACTCATTCAAACCTAACTCTTCTTCCTGATTTACCGGATCAGGCTGACTCTGTTTCACCGGAGAGGATTGAGGTCCTTGAACACTATCTTGGTCATCTTCATCAAATTCATAAAATCTTGAAGGCTTCTCAATTCCTTCATCAACCTTTACATTGGTGCTTTCTATCATCTTCCTCAATCTCTTATTGTAACACCGGTATGCTTTGCTTTGAGTGGAGTAGCCCAAGAAAATTCCTTCATCACTTCTAGCATCAAACTTTCCTAGATCTTCATCTCTTTTAATATAACACTTGCTACCAAATACCCTGAAATATTTCACAGTAGGAGTGATGCCAAACCAAAGTTCATAGGGGGTCTTACCGGTGTTGTTTCTGATTTGAACTCGATTGAGAGTGTAGACTGCAGTGCTGATAGCTTCTTTCCAAAACATTTGAGGAACATTTGCTTCCAACATCATTGTCCTAGCAGCTTCCTGGATGGTCCGGTTCTTTCTCTCAACTACTCCATTCTGCTGTGGAGTCTTAGGAGCAGACAACTGTCTCCTTATACCCTGTTTCTCACAAAAGTCAATGAATTCACCAGATGTAAATTCACCACCTCTATCAGACCTTAGACACTTTAGTTTCAATCCGGTTTGATTCTCCACCATAGCTTTGAAGATTTTGAACTTCTCAAAAGCTTCTGATTTTTCTTTTAGAAAGGTAACCCACATCATCCGGGAATGATCATCAATTAACAACATGAAATATCTATCACCTTGCAGACTCTTGATTCTTGTCGGACCACATAGATCAGTATGTACTAATTCCAACAATCCGGTAGAAGACTGATCTTTGCTTTTAAAAGAGACTCTGCTTTGTTTGCCTAACTGACATTCTTTACACACACTGTTTGTAGGTTTTATCAACTTTGGAAGATCTCTCACAGCCTGAGTATTGCTTACTTTGATGATGTTATCAAAATTTACATGACACATTCTTCTATGCCATAACCAACTCTGATCAATTTGAACAAACAAACAACTTTTATTTGAACCAACCAGATGAAAGATGTTACCTCTTGTCTGAGTACCGGATGCAATTTCAGTTCCGGAGCTTGTAAAGATTCTGCATTTTCCATTCTTGAACCGGAGATCATAGCCTTTGTCCACTAACTGACCAACACTGAGAAGATTGTGCTTCAATCCTTCAACATATAGTACATTACCTGTTTTGCTCTTACCATCAAAGGAAATAGTTCCCCTACCTCTGATTCTGCCAGCAGAATTGTCACCAAACTTTACCATTCCTCCTTCATATCTTTCCAAGTCTAAGAACTTATTCTTGTCACCAGTCATATGGTGAGAACATCCACTGTCAATAACCCAATCATCCTTTTCTTCTACTTGAGCAGCCAAGGCTTTTTCAACAACTTTGTGATTGACAGATTCAGAGAGCAAGGAATCTTCTTCCTTGATGGCTATAAACACCCACTCATTTCCGGATTTGCTTCCTGGATCTGATTCATCATCTGTTACTCCTTCATTGTCATCTTCTTCATGAACATAATAGCAATTTTTTTGAAACCTTTGTCTGTGAGTATTAGATCTTGCAGATCTCTCCGGACATCTTGAGGCAAAATGACCAATCTTATTGCAGTTGAAACACTTAAAAGGTAGTTTTCCTTCATACTTACCGGATCCTCTGGGCAGTCTCTTTACAATGAGGGCTTCAAGTTGAGCTGTTTCTGCTTCTTCTTCTTCCATGTCTCTTCTTGCTTGATCATACCATGACATTTTTCTTGATGAGTTTTCACCCGGATCAAATCTCTGTTTGCCTTTCACATAGGCACTGGCTTTAAAAGCAGATTCAGTCTTGGGTGGATCATCTCCAAACTCGGTCATTTCAAATGCAGCTAGTTTGCCAGCCAGTTGTTCTCTTGTGACAGTTGTGTGGGCTCTGAATTCATCAATGGCAGCAACTTTGATTTTGTAGGCAGCAGGAAGGGATCTTAGGATTTTGCAGACAATCTCATTTTCATCTAGAGTTCCACCAGCATTTCTGATTCCACATACCAGCTCATTTACTCTTGGCATAAAGGTAGTAATGTTTTCATCATCTCTCATTTTCAATCTTTCAAATTTCCCTTTCAGACTTTGCAACCTTGCACTTTTGACAAACTCATCTCCTTCATACAGAAGTTCCAGTTTAGCTAGGATCTCATATGCAGTTGGTAGGTCAATGACATTCGAGAGATCTGAGTCATTCAATGCGCTTAGAAGAGCTTCCTTGGTCCGCAGATTGTTTTCAGCTTCTGTGGTTTCATCTGGAGTTGTCGGACCACCTTGTGGGGGTATATATGGTTTTGAAATCATAGCCAAGTATGCTTTTCCCATACATTCCAAATGACACTTCATGCGACCTTTCCAGAGAGTGAAGTTGGTTCCATCGAACTTCGGACTATCCTTCTTGTATGACGACATCCTGGATCACCTCAAGCAGTTAAGCTCCTATCAGAGGAACTTAGCTCTGATACCAATTGTTGGATCTAGGGCATACAACTGAGAGGGGGGGGTGAATCAGTTGTATAGAACTTGTTCTATTTCAAACACTTTATTCTCTGTTGTTAGTTAGCAGCATATCAAATAATCATTCATGGAAGCACAATACATAAACACAAGAACAGATAAGCATCAACACATTGAACACCAAGATTTTGACGTGGAAAACCCGGTTAAGGGAAAAACCACGGGGTGATTAACCCAAGATTTATTCTCTGTTAGAAGAATAAGGAAAAATGAATGGCACATGCCAATAAGGGCTCACTGCCCGAGCACACTGCTCACAAAGAGGCCCACTGCCTACAAGGAGACACACTGTCTACAAAGTGATAAAAATCACAGTCTTGAACTGGAGAATGACATCTCTACCATGTCCGGATCAGTTCCAATTAAGCCCAACAATCTCTGCTCTGCCTTTCGCACCTTTCTTCGCTATATCATGCTCATCCACATGCCACACACTGAAATGAATTCACAAATCATTATTTATACAAGACATCGACTTAGGAACAAGCATCTAAGTCGGCAAACAACCATAGGAGTATCCGCAAGATGAATAACACATCCGGTCGGCTATCACAAGAACATTCGCAGGATGAACAACTCATCCGGTCGGCTAAACAGAGCAATAACTTCATCCGGAAGAATAACTTCAATTCCGGGCTCTACCATCAATGCGGACCAACAACACAACCTAAACATGATTCAAGAACCTTCACAAGTCTGTCTGAATGTCTGAATACATCCGTACTTCCTCTGCTTACTGGGATCTCTTGTCTTCCTCATCCGGAACTTCAAGAACACAGTCTGTCGCCACTGTCATAATGCAAGAGGTACTTCCGGACCTCCAAATCACACACAAATCAGGATGACACATCACAAGGACATCTCAAACACTCCTTCCAATCCGCAGATTATGATAATACAATTCCGGACCTCACCGGACCTTTTTGTGATCCTCTGTCACCTCCGGATACTTGCCGGACCCGGTTCTATACCGGCAGCCACAACGCCTTCAGATCTTCATGCGGACCTCTGAAATCATAACTGTAGCATCTCAAGACTCATATCTACTAACCCTTTAATCCGCATCCTCCGGTTCGCAACCTATACAGTACATTTACCTTCTTCTCATCACTGTTCTTCACTGTTCCTGACTGAGTCTAATTTTCTCAATATCCTCAGCACACAGCTCATCAAATCCTTCTTGTCAATGCAATATGAGTATGTTGACATCAATGACAACACTGGCTTACCTCATACTTGCAACAAAATCATGACACTCTTCTATTTCATGTTGCCAACATCGTCTAGCCATGCCCTGCATCTTGGAAAAGGTAATCATGTACAACAAATTTATATGACAAAACATTTTATTGTCTACATACATTAACTTTTGGTTAAAAAATAGTACTTAAACTCATTAGTTATACTATTATACAAATCATTATTCATATAATGAAAAATAATACAAATATTATTTTGCAGGTAACTTGAAATCATGAATATTGGGCAAACAAAGTATCTACTTCAGTACCTGCAAAAGCACAACAAGGCACAAATAAAGAGTAAATTACATGGACAACATACATAATTTATTTTCTTTAACAAAATATTGTCTTGAAAAACCATACTTGACTAACACATTTGTTTTGTCAAAGGTGATTGGACATGAATAAAGTTAACAACACTCTAGTAGCGACTGTCCATACAACCAATATTACATCAAACGAAAGGTATGTATCAGAGATTTTTTTAGAAGCAAATATTCGCCAATTGGCGAATATTGCTGATCGGCCAAGTCAGAATTGGCAAATAAATCGCATCCAACAGGGTGGTCAAATTGCCCAGTTTTTATGTATTATCGATCAAATCCATATCTATTCGCCATTGATTTATTTTATGAGAATCAATGAAGTAAGATTTTCGCCATAACAAACTATGCATTTCAAATGGGCCAACTAATATTTTCGCCTGGAATCAAGTACTAAATCACCTATATATTCACCAATACTATTAAAACAACATTGTGTATTAGGACACGTTTTGCCAACTCCATTAAATGGTCGCTATGCATGAGGACCCATTTCGCCAACCCCATTACATGGTCACTGCGCATGAGGGCCCATTTTGTCAATTAAAATTTACAAGTAGTTGATTATGAGGGGCCATTTCGCCAATTTGCATGACACCTCCGTGCTAATCTTAGGGCCATATTTGCCTTGGAAATTTCAATGTATGTAGTCCGTCGAGGTTTGATTCACCGACACTTAAATGTATTCCTTATATAATCATGTGGGATTCACTAAATCTTTTTGATATACCATATAGAATTCTCGCGGAATTCGCCAAATATGGAATGATATAAATACAATCGAAACTCTGATTTATTCTTACACATTTTGTTCAGTTCTGAACTTGTGACTTGTGAGCTCTCGATTCGGCTTTCAGAAGTTGGAGTTGGCACCTTGAAGTTGATCATAGGCAAAGTTACAAACTTACAACATAGGCATTCTTGCATTAGCGAATAGCAAGTCAGTGAAAACCTAAACTTAAAGGTGAGTGATCATTTCTTCATAGTATTAGTGTTTTAAGATTTCTTTATGGCTTTATCCCTCTTCCATTCTTGATTCAATCTTAAAGAAGATATTTAGTAGGGAATGGGATCTATATTCTATGAGTATGTCCTTCTTAAACAAGAAGACATTTTTTCCAGCTTTTATTCGAAGTGGGAGATCAAGATGTTGAGCTGCAAGTGCGACAAGGGTAAGACTCCTCAGGGTGGTGAAGGGACTGGGAGGCCAACAAAATGTAGAAAAGGTGGAGTTAGTATACAGTCTTACTTTGGAACTGGCAATGCTTATGATCCATCAAATCAAGATGGAGCTACACCATCAACTCTTGCACCAAATAATAATGAAGAAGCCATTCGCAATACCTCACCACCACCAGAAGGTGGGATTGCCATTGAGTTAAATGAGGATGGTAATACAGCAGAAGATATTCCAAGGGATACCCTGGTTAGCTAGAATGAGGATGGCAATACCGTAGAAGATGTTACAAGGGATACCCTGGTTAGACAGAATGAGGATGACAATACCATAGATGATGTTCCAAGGGATACCCTGGTTAGCCAAAATAAGGATGGCAATACTGCAGAAGATGTTCCAAGGGATACCCTGGTTAGCCAGACTGAGGATGACAATACCACAGAAGATGTTCCAAGGGATAACCTGGTTAGCCAGAATGAGGATGGCAATACTGCAGAAGATGTTCCAAGGGATACCCTGGTTAGCCAGACTGAGGATGACAATACTGCAGAAGATGTTCCAAGGGATACCCTGGTTAGCCAGAATGAGGATGGCAATACTGCTGAAGATGTTCCAAGGGATACCCCGGTTAGGCAGATTGAGATAATTGACTTGGATGAAAAAGAAAATGCTGGCGTTGTAGATGATGTTGGCAAGAAGAAAAGAAAAAGAAAATCAAAAGATTCAAAACTGGGCCGCGAGTGGGAAATGTCAAGGAATTTTCAGCTTGATTGGGTGTCAAAGTACCCATTCATTGAACTAGTCAAGAAAGAAAACAAAGATGAACAACCAACAGAATGCAAGTGTGTGATTTGTAGTTGGAAATGTAAAAGAGATAATAAATTGCAGCTAAAGCTTGACATTATAGAAAAACATATAGGTAAAGTTTATGAAAAATAAATCATAGATGGAAAGGAAACATCAGTAGTAAGATGGAAATCAAAGGAGGAATGTCTTCATGTGAAGTATGCTGTGGAATATGATGAGCATAAGAAAAGAATGACGAAGCTTGCTGCAAGTGGAGGTACAATCAAGGCTCAATTTGGAAAAGCAATGGAAGGAGCACAACTGGCAAAAACTATTTAGATGAGTGTTGTTTTTCATATTTTGTCCAGAAGGCGTTCTATGATAGACTACCTAGAGTATAGTAATCTATTATCTTTTTTAAGTGTTCCTCACTATCCTAGCATACATTGGTCAATAAACATTGGATGGGAATGGGCAAACTATCTCGCTGTGGTGGAAAAGCAAGATTTAAAGGAGAATGTAAAAGAGTTAAACTTCATTGCATTATCTTTAGATGAAGTTACTGCGGTAGATAATACTTCTTGGGTCTGTATGCATGTGTATACTTAAAAAAACATGTACGCCAAGCTCATCTACTCTGTGTTCATAAAATGAAGGACAGTTCAACATCACAACATATATTTGAACTAGTTAAGAAGTCTTTGAATCAAATTGCAAGTATGGATGACTTGACAATTGCCAAAAAGTTGGTGTGTGTAGGAGCTGATGGAGCTGCAGTAATGCAAGGTCATAGGACCGGTCTTTGCAAAAAATTACAAACTACTTGTGCACCGTACATGATTTCCATTCACTGCATGGCCCACAGAATGAATTTAGCATTTAAAACTGTAAGCTAATTTCCTATAGTATCAAAAGCTGAAAATCTAATCTGCGAGCTCCACGCATACTTTTGCCGAAGTCCCAAACGCTTTGCAGAATTTCAAAATTTTGCTGAGGGAATAACAACAAGAAACAAGCTTCTTAAGGATGTTGATACCAGATGGGTCTCCTTGCATGGACCAGCTCAACAAGTTCTTTCAGAATATCCATCCTTGATTGGAACAATGTACGAGCATCGCAACACGAGCATCGCAACACAGTAGACAAAGCTCCTGACCTCTTACATAGGTTAAGCGATATAGAGACACTCTTAACTTTAGCTAGTTTTCTCCCCATGCTAGATGAAATGAACAATCTTGTGAAGAAAGCCCAAGATAGAACTATGTATATCTATGAGTATAGAAAACTACGTAGAATGACATGCATGGCCCTCGATAATCTATATCTAGATCTAACTTCTTAAAACCCAAATTTTCATAGGTGGTAGATAATTATAGATTTGAATCATCATGAAAATTATTTATAGTTTAATGCAAATGGGGAGTTATGTGTCTTTGTATGTGGATTTGAGATACCAATGCACCATTGTAAGATAGTCAGGCGCTCTATCAGAGAAGTAACTATTAGAAAAGATGATTTTGATGGCATTGTTAAATCTGTTAGTAGCAATTTGAAGGAAATTGCAAGCAATATTTCAACAAAGATTTATAATCAATTCCCTCAAGATGAAATACTTGATGCCATGTCTATTGTGTATCCTCAATTTTGGGTTCAAGGCCACTGAGATAGCCCAAGCTTTTTTCATCAAAACGTAACTACGTTGACTGCACACTTTTTGAAAAGTGTAGAATGCAATGGACAACAAATAGAAGGATTATAGATGGAAATAAGCTTAAAGGACAATGTAGTCAGTTTGCAAGAAGTATGATAGACCAGTTTAATGCCATGGAGAATCCCTTCGAAACGGGATCAATAACAAAGGCCTGGAAAAACTTGGGTCAAAGTGAAATATTGCGCGATTCGATATCAAAATATTTCAAACTTACTGATTTATGTCAAACAATGATATTGGGTTTGGTGGAAGATGAGAGAGTTTTCAGTGCATTGGGATTTTTGAAATCAACGATAAGAAACAAACTAGACAAGAATTTGGAAAATTGCTTGAGGGTGTTAGGAAGTGCGTATAATGTCAAAAAAATTCCTTATGAAAGGGCACTTACAATTTGGAAGTCCATATGTGAAAGAAGAGGGTTGTGCAACTCTTCAAGTTCAAACGCTGGTAGTGGTGGGACAAATGGCAGTGACACAATGACGGATGAATTTGACTTTGGGACTCAGAATCAAGAAAAAGAAAATGAAGACAAGACTTAGAACCAAGACGACTCTTTTTCTTTTTCTGAACGTCAGTTTGAGGACCCTGACTCAATTTGGGAAATGGAAGTGAATTAGCAGTTTTTAGGTATTTATACTGCATTTCATGAATTATATTCCAAAACTATAGTTGATAATATTTTAAATTTGTATTCCTTGAAATTGTGAATCAAATTGAATACATTAACATATTATTAATTATTTCATATTGCTTAATATTTCCTTGCTAAAGTTTATTTGTGCATAAAACATAAAATTTGCAGTAAAGTAGAATTTTAGTTTTTGATTTGATATGGTAAATAAAATTAATTTAACATATTAACAATAGTAGGATATAGAACAATGAACATCATCAATCGTTGAATGTGTATTTTGTAGTTGAAACCAGAGTTTATTTTCAATTGATAAATTAAATAATACAGATAATTGAACATCAACACATTACTGAATTTGAATTTTCTATTGATTTTTAAATGAAAGAGTACATAGAGGCAATGAAAAATCTTGCTCAAGAGTCAAAGACAACTCTACATAGAGCTGAGTTGGAACTCGGAAAGTTGAAACTCGTAATATCAATATCAAATCATTCTAACAATTTTTTTAGCAAATTCCACTGTTTAGGTGGTGGAATTGTCATTTCTTCTAGCTGATGTTGTCTGACTTGAATTTTTGTTAACAATGTATGATCGAATTTCAATTTGGATCCTGGGTCTGACTTGAATGTTTCAACCAAATATACATTCAAGAGTATCAGTTGTTTGATGAAATCCAAAACGTTTGCCTCATCTGGGTTCCCAAGAAACTGGTCCAAATCAATCTTCCTTGCGTCCTCCATCTTCTTTCTGAAATTATCCTTTCCAATGAATCGGTCATTTGTGTCAAAACCCTGTGGCAAACCAAGCTTTGTCAAGTTCCTTACCTTTTCATCCTCATTCTTAATCTTTGTTACAACCTCAATCATAAATTTTTTTATTTCACGCATTCTTGAACAATGTTTAATGATAGATGTCACCTTCATTGCGGCTTCAATCCGATTAGTAGTGCCTTTTGAAATCAATTCATTGTCGCTAGCTTTGTAGATTGTTTCTAGAACTTGATTTGCAGATTTCTCTTCTACCTATAGTTGCAGATTTGTGTTGTCCATTAAATATTTGCTCAGCTTATCAAAATGTAGTCTCATGGCATCAATGACTTGAAAGAATTCACACAATTGATCAAACCTCTACATTATTTCTTCCCAAATCTTTTGTTTTATGTGCCTGATTATTTGTCTACAAAATTTAGTTAACTTTTTTTGACAAGATTTTATTTCATTTTTTGCTTCCATAAGCTGTGTGGCCAATGTTCCATTTTTTTGACTCTCTTTCTCCAATTTTTGTTCCCACTGTTCATTTGCTTTCCCAATGCTTTGTCTTAATTTTTTTGAAGTGGATTTTTCCTCATTATATTTCTTTTTGATCTCATCTAAATCTTGCTTCAATCCATTCAATTCCACCTCTGTTTGTTTATCCTCTTTGCTTGTTGATGTAGAGGCAGATTTTTTTATTCTTTTTTCTAATTTATGCTCTTGTTATCTGCTGCTTTCCTCTTTGCTTTCTCATTTGCTAAATATGCCTGTAATTTTTCTATTTGATTCTGCAACTTTTTTTCTCTCTATCATGCTTTAGCAATGATGTATACACCAATTCATTGTTCTTCTTTGATATATTAATTTTGTCAGTATTTTTTAATCCAGAAAAATCAAATTGCAAACTGTTCACCTGAAATTCAGATCGATCCATCTAATTTTTTGGTTTATTTTGAACTGTGGGAACAATAAATGTGTACTCCATGATTTTTGTATTTGTGTCAAATGTGGGTAATAGCATGGTTGTTGCAGGATCTGAAGTTATAGCAGACACACTCTCCATCAGTTGCTTCTTATCCTTTTTATACAATTCTAATTTCTTTTTAAACGATTGAATGTAATCAAAACCCGGGGACACAGGAATAAGGGAATGCTTGAATGGTGAAGGAATAGGAGTACTTGCAATTTTTGTTATAGCTACACTAACTGGGGGAGTGCCTGGAAATAATTCCTTTGTAGTGGAACTGGTAGTTGGACCTGCCATAATCCTTTGTCTCTTCTGTGTCCCTTGATCACTGAGTGTTTGTGTGGTATCTTGTATTGGTTTCCTCTTGTGTATAACTTGTTGTTGGACCTGTTGTTATAGCACATGTTGACTAAGTTCTCCACTAGTGGCAGTGCCAGTCGCACTAGGCTCTCCACCATGGGCATGTCCAAGTTGTGATTGTATCTGACCATGAGGATTAGGATTTGAATCTGTAACAAATTCAATTCTTCCAATTCTACTTGTATGACCTTGGTGTGTTTTATCAGCCGATTCAGCTCCAAGGCCTCTTTTATCAAATGGTTTTCTGGCAGTGGTGACTACATCTATTGGATTCCAAATGGCTTGTCCTTGGGACCCCAAACCACCACCTTGATAACCCAACTTTTCTGCTATGACTGCTCCTGAAGTATATGATTTTTTTGTGTTCTGACTTAAACCAAGTTTGTAAATACTTTGTTCATCCCTATCATCATCAGGTTCATCATCTCTATCACTTTCAGTTTCTTCAACTTCACATTCATTGGGATGCTCTATATTCCACAATTTGTTAAACTCTTCATCTTCATCGATTTCTCCATAGTCTTCATCAATTCTCGGTTCACCTAGATCCTTCCTCATAGACCAAAATGCAGCAATTTTTGACTGTGTCCAAGATTTTTTTGTAACAAAATCATCTAGATAATCTGGCATTTTTGCTCTAATAGATGGTTTATCACTTTTTTCTATAAAAATTATTGTACCTCCTGATTTCATTCTTTGTTGGTGCTCCTGTAATTTGGACCTAGTGCAATGCCATAATTTTTGCTGACAACTGTTCAAAAGAAATACCTTTCTCAACAGCAGTTTTCTCCATTGCAATTTTAACTCATCCCAGGAATCCTTGTTTCTCAAGTTTTCAAGCAAGGGTTTACATTGATGTTGAATTCTACTTGAAGCATTCCTATTGGCCACAATCATTGTTTTATTGGTGTCACATGGATCATACTGCTAGTGATAGACAACATCAAAATTAAAAAATTTCAAAAGATCTTGTGCCACCTTAAATGCTTTTCTCTCAAATGTGAACCCTCCACATGAAAAAGGTAAAGAAGGAAATAAGGTCTTCTTTTGCTGACCGACAAAGTGTAGTTCATCAGTACTTTGCATCTGTCTTACATATTCCAATGCAAAAACCCTTTCTGTCACATGTATTGGAAGTTTGTATGGCTTTACTTCTAATCCATAAAATCTTAGCACAGTATATTCTTCCAATAAGTACCAATCAGCCAATTGTATTTCTTTTCTTAGTTGAATGAAATCTCTACATGATATAGGCAATCTAGGCATTGGACTATTTGCAATTGCTTGATGCAATGGAGCCAAAAAGTAGTCTACAAAATGATTGTAGTTCCTTCGATAATCATGCATCCTTATCTTAGTGGTCCAATCATATACTGGAGCCATTTTATTTTCCTCAGCATTGCTATAGGGTTGAATCTGAAGCTTGTTGTTCTGAAACATTCCACTAAATTTGAATAGAAAAAAATAGCATAAGTATGTTGTGAACCTAAATGTCTTGGTGGAACCTTCTTTAATCATTAAAAATTGTTTATGCATGGATTCTACAATGTGCTCAATAAATTTATATTTGACATATACACCATTACCATAATGGATATTATATACCATTTGAAGGAGGCTTGCATCCACTTCCCAATTGCTATCGAGTTCAAGGCAAAATGCTAGCATGGAAATAGTATCCTGAGCCCATGATTTAAAAAATTTCAAAGGATAAGGAGGCTTATGGTTATCTTTCAAGATGTTTTTTTCTTCAACTATTTTATTTAGGAAATAATTTTTGCTCCTTTCATCCGCTGCTTCATAATCACTAGCAATCTTTTCTAGGTCAATGTGGACGTCTCCAAATTCTTGGGTTGTAAACCCCAACACTTTTCCAAAGTCTTCTGCATTAATGGATAAAATTTCTTCTTTGGTATCCTTATTTACAATTGCTCTTTTGTTACCATCATAATTGTGGGCACAAACCATGATAAATTATGGGCAAGGGAAAACCTCATGTAACATCATGCACCCTAATCTAGTTACCCATGGTGCATTGATACTATCAACTTTCTTTTTCTTGGCAGCCTTATTCTCACATGAAAATCAGAGTTCTGAGGTAAATCTACCATACATGTTAGGATCATAAATATCATGGTATTCATCAGTCAAACCTGAGGTTTTAAGCAATTCAGAATAATCTATTTTTTTATCTGTACTTGCTCTACCTTTCCCAAAAACTTTGTCTGGTCTGCTAGTGGTGGTAGACATGCTTATATAGTGTGAAATTTTTCTTAAGTCTCTCAACCCTAAATGCAAAGTTTGACAAAATAAGATTTTAAGAAAAAAGTTTGACAAAATAAGATTTTAAGAAACGATGAAACGTAACCTAGGGTTTCTATGTTTTGTCTTACCGACTTTGTTGGAAATGGCACTGCGCTGAGCAATCTGAAATCTCTCTGGTGCACTGTAATGAGCAATATGAAATCTCCCCAATGCCCTGTGTGCTGACCCTCTCAGCTCTCACTTAAAAATAAAATCACTTAGCAGTAAAAAGTAGAAACTAGAAAGTTTGTTTGTTTTATGAAGTGACTTTTTTAGTGAATGAAACGTCAAGTCAAGTTTCAACGTGTCACTATTAGTACATGTCTGATAGTTGTCCTGCATTGACAGCTCACATCAATCTCTAAACCATTGATCTTTGTAAATCTAAGGGTTTAGGGTGATTCCAGAGATTTAAGTTCACAAGCCTAGCGATCTGTGCATTTCATTTTGGAATGCAACTAGAACCATCCATCAAATGTTCATCGAATGGCGAGTATTTTATGATATAAACAATAAACATAATCTGCATTTCTTCATTCATTTAATTACAGTCACACTTTTCATTTAATTACATTCTATTTAATATTAATAAAAAAATTATTCACAGTTTTTTGGTCTCGTGGACGTCAACTTTCATTCATTCATTCATTCATATTAATTCAAAGAAATTGTTACAGCTGGGGGATAGCTATGCACCTACGCCCCTGGCATATCAATATGTTACAAAAAATCCCATACATATTCTTTCCCATGATAATATAATATATTACATCAAAATTTAACATTCAACACAGAGAGCCCATGTTCCAAAATCCTGAATAACCCCGAGCTATTTAGATTCAGAAGAAAAACACAAACAACTTGGAGACAGATAACCATATACATGCAACAAAGCATTACTCATTTAAAAACAACATGAAACTACTAAATTTATGCCACCCAGCAAGACTATATCTTATTATTCCGTCAAAATTTGCCAAGTCTAAAACAACCAACCCTATGAAATGACTCAATGAGCAAGACAGTTCCTTTATAGATCAGGAACGTGCTATCAGCATTGAATACATTGTACTTCAAATTGTTACAGATACAGAGAATAAAAGCTTGTCAATCGTCAGTTCCATATTTGTCATTCCACTCATCGTATGTCTCCTCTGTCGGCCAAGGGAATGAAAGTATTTCTTCAATTTGGCCATTATGGCTGACATACCTGGCATCCAGCATACCTTTTACGTGGTTAGAGAACGTAGAAAGATTCCTTTCAAGAGTGTACAGATTGTCCAACTCTAAGCTCAGTACTTGCATACTCATAGTTGGATCACTTGCAATTGCATCACAACAAGTGGGAATTAATTGAAAAAAATTGTCTACAATCTCCTTTCTCCAGTTATCCAACTCTTTTGTTTTGCCAACACCATCCAAGATGGGAGGTAACCACTTAGTGTCCAACCCTTAAAAAACCCTGCAACCTCTCTTTCACAACTAATCGAATTTCAACTGGAAACTGGCCACATCCTGAAAACACTTCAAAATGTTAAGCACCTTCAGTATGTCAACAAGTGCATTGGAATCATACCTAGCACACCTCAGAAATTCTTTGACTTTTTCAGTTCTATGTAACCATTTTTTTAAGCTCAATAGTCTCTGTTTATCAGACTCATGCTTTTCATAGGCTAGTCTCAACTGTAAGTAGGATTTCCAAGCCTCATCAACTTTGGTCAAAATTTTTGTCACCTTGTTCTTGATCAAGTTGGTGACCATCTCTTTAACCTTGTTATCCTTTTTCTCCTTCAATCTCCTGTTATCCTCCTTCAACTCTCTTATCTCTACAAGGAGAGGCTCTGTATCCACTGGAACAGATTCTATGGTTGGGATCACTGGAGGAGGGGCTAAAGTACTTGCTACCAATGACAATTGCTGCTTCAACATGTTTATCTCTGCAACTACCTTAGAATAATCAAGTTGCAGCTGATTGTAATCCTTTTGCAATTTGTTAGCAGTTGCTTCTGCAAATTGTACAGTCTGTACATTTAGGCTTGTAGCCTGAGGAGCAGGGATATCAGATACTCTTTTTATTATTACATCCCCTATCAGGTCTCCTAATTGAACCCTAGGCTTTTTGTTGTTTGGGGCTAGAGCCCACATTGCCAATGTTTTGAATTTAGGGTTGAAGGTTGCACCAGAGAGGGCCCTTTCAATCTCTTCCCCTGTCACATATGAATCATCTCTGGTGATTATATCAAATGCAATGGCATCTGATAGAGTCCAGTGAGGTAGAAGCAGAACATTACTTTTTGCCACCAGTGCTCTCCCTTCCTCTGGAGTCATTTTACTTATAGACTGTTGTACTTCTTTTAGGACCCTCTGAGTAATAACATCATACTCCTTTGGGTCTGCTCCAGCCTTGGCATCTTCAATTTTCTTCTGAAATTCCTCACTCCTCACTTTCAAAACATAGCTCCTAAATTTAGGAGTGTTGACAAATTCATCATCCTCCATAAACTTGTCACGGGCCATCACCCTAACATCTTCAATATCAAAAGTAGGGTTTCTCATTACTCTCACTGCCCTATTCTCTGGGGATGAATAAGGTCTCAGTCTATTGGGTGAACGAGCTCCAGTTTCTTGTGCATGTTCCTCCTCCCCCTCTAGGTCAACTACCTCTATCTACTCTGGGTTCTCCAAATCAATAATCTTGGCCCTTTTGGCAAGGGAGGGGCCAACTGATTCCCTCTTTACATCATACTCTCCACTTGAGCTACCAAGCTCATAAGCATATCTTTGTTCTCCTGTAGGGGTAGAGGCAATCAACTATTCTCTATTATCCAGCATTTTCTCAATTCTCTTGATTGGGTCTTGCACTTCTACAAATGCACCGGGATATGCAGGATTCATGTTTCTCTTCATATTCTCACTGGCCATGATAGTATCCCACTTGATCCTCAAGTGGTGGACTTCATTCATATTAAAACAATTCCTGGCAATGTCCTCGTCGTAATCCATCTGGTGAAAGTTCTGGACACTTCCCTTGTAGTTGTTGACTCTGAATCTGGTTTTGCTGATGAATCCCTCAGGGTCAAAAGACCTTGGTTGTTCCAAATACATTCCAAAACATTGCATAACTGAATAAATTTGGTCCAACCCACTCTTATCAAGGATCATAAAATCACAAAATCTAATGGGAGAAGGGAAGAATGAACCTTTCTTGCAGTTTCCAAAGTGCTTTTTGTCAGAATCATTTAACTGCCTTATAACTTCTAAAAATGCTACCCTCTTTGGCACATATTTGGGCAGTATGTGAGGTGCAGTCTGGCATCCATAGACCCTTATGCAAGTAGTATGCTCATGATAGAACCAATCACCCCAATTGTGATCAATTCCAAGGTGAGGAGTCATGTCCAGAGGTCGTAAGAAATCCATTACGTCATGATGCAACCTTTCACCCTCTGGCTCCAAAAATCCAAGGATTCTCCTCACAAAATATTCTTCAAAGATGACATAATCTGCTATGACACAGTGCATATCTAGCATACATTTCCATACTTGCACTGGCAGCTTGTTCCCTTGAGCATCTGAATCCTTGACATGCAAATTGTGGTGCCACATCCCTGATAAAGCAAATAAGTACATATGGCACAACAAGGAGTAGTGTATGAATTCAACTTGGACATTCGGTTTAGACAAATTATTTTTTATCTTTGTCATCTGATCATGCATACGGTCATCTATGAAAGTGGCATAATCATAAGGTTCCTTGACATCTGGTCTCTGAATATCAATAGCCATCATCATCAAAGAAATAGACATTCTTTCTAAAGCATCTCTGCCTAATACTTGACACAGACTATGATAGGTTCTGACAAAATATTCATTAAACATACTGCAATGTAAAGGCTCCACCTCATCATCTAAAATCTTTACTAATTCCCCACCAACACCCCTTAGCCTGTGCTTTGGTAAGTAATATTCCCTGTACTGTCATTTCACAGTGTCAGTTTGGTATTTTTCTTGAAATCCCTGAGGTCAATTTGTTTGCTGGCTGCAAGGTCCAAGTTGAATGCAGTGGCAATGTATACTTTGGTAAACTTGATCAATGTTGAACCATTTCCATCTATTACTATCCTAGTGGCTGGATTATACCTTGATCCTGTTGACCTAATTAAGTCAGGGTTGGGGAAAACATCAGGACAAATGAGCTTGGCTAAATCATATTTCCAGGCATGACAGATAGGGGCCTTATAGTTCATCCTCTTATGCCAATGCTCAAAGAGGATCCAACCTGGGACAGGTAATTTGGCATCCCGGTAATTATAGCAGTAGTCAAGAAATCTATCCTTGGCTTTACCTGGGCCATGCAATTTCAAAATTGTTCTAGCAGAACCAGGGAGTTGGATCATAAGATCCTCATCTAAGCTTTGTTTTGACGTGGAAGGCTGGCCTGACTGACTCATTTTTCTTTTATGAAGGTAGTTAGGGTTTTTATGGTTGACAACGGCCCTAAAAGCTTCAAAATTAACCTACAGTTGGAAAAACTAGGCACAGAGGAGGAACAGTTACTTACTGGTTTGTTGTGCTTGCAAAAGCTTAAGATTACTTTTTTCCTACTCATTCTGATGATTTATTCTGAATGCAGTCGCGCTCTCGAGAATACCTTAATCCTTGAATTCCTACACAATTCTTTGTATTAATGAACTTCGTGCAGCAAGAATACCTACACAATTCTTTGTATTAATGCACTTCATGCTGTAAGCACTTCGAAATCTTACTCTTTTGAAACTTTGAATTTGGGCCATTGATCTTTTCCTTACATTCTGAAATCCACAGTCCTGATTAGCTGACTAGATTTGACAATCTTCATCGCCATTCCAAAAATGTACAAGTTGGATACGTGGCAGCACCTCGCAGTGTAATAGCCTGTGATGGCCCACCTCTTACCTACCCTGTGCCAACGTTCCTCACTTCTAAAAAAAGAGAATGCCACGTGTTGCGATGTCGCGACCACGCAGCACAGATTCTAACCAAAGAGATTCTCCTTGTGATGATGTGCAACCGTTGGATCAAGTCTTTTGCCAACTTAGATATTTTGACATGTGTCGTTCTATCGCAGCGGCACAGCAAATATTCTCTCCTGACAGATTCCTCATGCGCCCTTGCGCGACCATTAGATTTCACCCTTCCTACAATCGTTGGATCAAATCTTTAGTGGGATAGGATGCCAGCTTTGATTTTTTGACATGTGTCATTCTGTCGCAGCCGCGCAGCGAATATTCTCTCCTAACAGATTCCTCATGCGCCCTTGCACCCATTAGATTTTGCCCTTCCTGCAACCGTTGGATCAAGTCTTTAGTGGGATAGGATAACTTTGATTTTTTGATATGTGTCGTTCTGTCGCAGCCGCACAGCGAATATTCTCTCCTGATAGATTCCTCATGCGCCCTTGCGCCCATTAGATTTTGCCCTTCCTGCAACCGTTGGATCAAGTCTTTAGTGGGATAGGATAGCTTTGATTTTTTGACATGTGTCGTTCTGTCGCAGCCGTGCAGTGAATAGTCTCTCCTGACAGATTCCTCATGCATCCTTGTGCAACCATTAGATTTCACCCTTCCTGCAACCGACGACAACGGGTAACCCCTAGACTGTTAGATTAAGGGGCTGGTCAACTTACGAATATTACAACATGAAGTCATGACTTCACTAACCGATAACCTGCTCGCATATTAACTTCTTAAACAATTAAAAAGTGGACCCTGCTAGCTTGCTAGGTTAACCCGTTCCCCACCAAGCCGTGACCGACAAGATTAGGTATAAGGGGCCGGTAAACAACACGGTTTTGATAGCTCAGGTTTCAACTTAGACAACCAGCAACTGGAGGTAGCAAGTCAACATAAGATTATGCAGAGGGTTTCTCATATGAAATGTCAACCATTGATATTTGGAATTCTAATGGTTCAAATGTCAAAACCTAATTATGCAAATATTTCAAGCATCATGCATGTAGATGAACTACACTATCAATAAAAAGTGTAATTTTACTTGTGCATATAAAATTTTGTGATTAATTCTATCTAAAAACAACCAAATTGAAATCAAATTAAATCCAAAAAGATTGAGAGTTCACATATATTATAGCTCTCTTAGCTATGCCTATCTCAAGAGTCAAAAAGAAAACAAATGCCAAGCAACATTAGAAACCTCTAACCATAACAGAGAGTCAGAGACCATCACCAAATCCATGTCAACATATATAATTTAAAGCAAACATATAAGAAGCAACATTAGAAACCTCTAAGTTCTAACCATAACAGAGACCAAATTATATTAATACAAAAAGTAGAAATTATATTAATACAAAAAAGATTTACACTTGGGTAATTATATTAATACAAAAAGATTTACACTTGGGTAATTATATTATTACAAAAAGATTTACACTCAGGAAATTATATCAATATGAAAACCACTCCAACGGCCAGCCCAAGCTCCAAAAAACACACAGCACCGGAGAGGCTACCATAGTACCATTTAAATCCCTAGCCTGTTAACTGAGCGACTCCTTGAAAACTTGCCACCCTACCACCCCAGCACGGAAATCACCAAAAAATTGGCCCTAAGAGCCCGACCACTCCTACGGCCACTACGAGTAGAATCCCCCCGTATTCACAATGGTTGGGAAGTATTGAAGCGATACAGGAGTATCGTCTGTGTCCATTCCAATTGCCCGTCGAAGAAAGTGTCTCCCACAAGCTGCCCAAAGCCTGTGCCTTCCGAGTTGTTGCTCATTCATGTTTAGGAGGAACGGCTGCCTAGCTACGCCCTCCTGTTCCTCCCGCAGTTTCTCCAGGTCTCTCAGGCACGGGATACCGACCCCCAATTCTACATCAATCACCATGTCTAAGTCATCCAAAAGAATATCTGGAGTGAATACCCCTTGTAGAATGATCAGTGCATCCACCTTTGCCTCTCCTAGGTCTAATAAAGAAGCCAGAAAGCCTGAGGAAATATTTGAATTTACCCTATATCTATCCTCGAAAACCAAGAAGTCTTTACCAAGGACCATCTTCACTACCTCAAGGAATAACAGGTTTTGCTAGTTACAAATGTTCATCAGTCTGCCATCTCTGATACGGCCCAGAAAGGTGACCTAGCGCTTATTGCAGCAGAGCCTTATGGGAGTCTCCATGCTATATTTTGAGCAAGCTAGTCGAGTGTTGTTTTGCTGGAGACCTCCAGAATTTAAAGGAAGATCGTTAATGAACACACGCTTCAACTGACATGCATTTATTCATTTATTCGTTGTCCAAATTTTTTGTAGCGTCAATCTTTAGCTCATGTAAGGATCGACCATTACCAAAAGCTATTTAATAACTTGTATTTTGTAGGCCACCAAATGAAATCAATATCAATGATTCAATATATAAATTTATAATAATATCATATTTTATATAATATCATATTTTATATAATATAATATATAATTTTATATTGAAATTTTCATTCTTTGAAACATCTATGATCTGTATACATTGCAATTTCAAACTGTAATTACTTCTATATTATTTAGTAAAATTTAACATCACCCTTCAAAAAGATTGGGGAATTACATCGTACATGAACCTCTAACCAACCTCAATTCTAAACAAAACTCCTATCCTTCGACCTTCAAACCTTGCTTTGATCCTCCAAAATATTTTTGGTTCCTCTATTCGACAACGCGTAATGAATATTTCACTGTAATCCATAATTATCCTATTAACAGGTAATGGATCCGTTACAAATTTAATTGTGTACTCATTCACAATGTCAGTGAATGATTCACTATAGAACCTTGCATTATATGTACAAGAAACCACTAGGCATGGGTAACAATAAGGCCAGTAAAGGAGAATTAAATTGATTTTCTCGAGGTCACTGGCAATTGAGTTGCAATACCAATTCCATGCGTCAATTTGAATTTCTAGTTTCTCATACATGCATGCATGTGTGGGAGATTCAACCCACCACCCAGAATAGAATGCATCATTTGCAAATGTTAAAAGTGTCGATTCTTGACACGATCTATTCCACTTGACGAATGCTCGTATTTCTTCATTCCAAGACATGCAAAGCAATAACAACCTACATAGCCACACACAAATAAAATTTCTATCATCTTAGATTCTTATTACTATTCTACATCTGTGAACTGAGAACTCTATCACACAGTTAAAATCAAAATCATGAATGATCACAAAAAAAATACTTGGTAACTTACTTTCTTCGCACAGCTGCTATAATGAAAGCCATTACTTCAAACTTTTACAGTCTATTGATTCTTGACCTATCTAAAACTTAGTAATGAAATATAAGTTCGAAACACTAAAGACTATCATATATACATTACATCTACGTCCGTGACAAATGGGTAATAAATAACAAGCAACTCCATTTAATTCATATTGGCTAATCTATGTGGTTTGTCACGACTCGGTACTCACTTGCCATTAATGAACTTAATTGAGCATTGGCTAATCTATGTGGTTAAGTCCGTTCAATCAAATCAATCGTATCACCACTAACCATTTGATGCACCCTAGAACGAAAGATGAATGGTTGTAGTTCAATTCTGGAAGGTAGATCTCCAACACCACACATTGCTAACAAAATCCTCTGGAATCAACTAGCAGCCGTTAGATATTATTAGATCAACGGTTGACATATATATAAAATATATAATATATTTTATTGATTATTGTGCAAAGGTAGCAGCGCAGCAAAGCGCAAGTCCTCGGTTGTAGAACTACAAATTTGGGAAATTGGGTGTGTTAGTACTTATGCCGTCGATTTGAGATCATCTGACAACCAAAATCTATAAGATATTTTTCCATTTAATGACATCCACACTCGAAGTGACCTATGTCCTTTCGTAATAAATAAGGAATGTTGTGAAAAGCACAATTGCACGTATTTGGGAAGGCAATTTATGCAGCTCAATTAAATAATTATCTATTAATTTTCGTTAATCAAAATCATTGTTACTTGACACTTGTCTCTATTCTGGAGACTTTATGTAGAAAGATGGGTGTGTCAGAACTGCAGCCCGGAATGGAACTTCAACTAAAGTCTGATGCTATTCACACAGTATGATTTTTTATTGGCATAACAGTTTATTTCACCAATTAATTTTTTATTGGTTTGAAACTATATTTAAATTCGCCAATAATTTTTTTATTGCTTTGAAAATTGGTTTAATTCGCCAATGTAAATATATTTTCTAGTTTGAAATTAGATTTTAATCACCAGCAAAAATATTTTCTTATTTTGAAAACAGGTTTAATTCGCCAAATGCAAATATATTTTCTGGTTTGAAATTAGATTTTAATCGCCAGCAAAAATATTTTCTTATTTTGAAAACAGCTTTAATTTGCCAACAAAAATATTTAATTAGTTTGAAAATAGGTTTTAATCGCCAATGAAAATATTTTATTGGTTTTAAAAAAATTACAATTCGCTAGGATTTTCCATAGACCTCTAGCGATTACAAACGATTTGCCAAATAAGATTATTTTTTTCCCCGGAAAAATGAAAAAATTCGCCAATAAAATTAATATGTTTCTCGGGAAGTATACATGATTCGCCAAGTTTATACACCTTCTCTGAGGGGGGGGTTCTTAAAGTTATCCCTAGTATGTATACTAGCCAAAAATCAACTACAAAACAATTTCCAAATATATAAGAAATATATCTAAATGTCATAGGAAAAACACTATTCTAATAATAGATTACTATAGAAGTAAAAAATAAAAGTATTTTGTAGTTTTCTCAAAAACATGGAAATCAGTGAAGAAGATCTTGATGAAGATGATCTTGATGAATCTTTTTTTGTACCTACAAAAGAACGCATAACAAAATGGTTAGACATATCATTTCTTCCAAATTAGTTAAAAGTTAAATAGTATTTTCCACAAATTACATGACTAACAATTGCATTTCTTGCTACAGTCGTTTGGAAAGCATCGAACTAAATAGCACTTCTCCTACAAGAATGACCATTCAAAGCAGCAAAGAAAGGTATTAATAATTTTTAATACTCTTCTTTTCTACCAAATTTTGTTAATAAGCTATGTATATACTTCTACATTTTCCATAGATTTCTACAAACACAAACATACATAGTAAAAAGTCTTTAATTTATATTTGCACGATTGAGAATAACATGCATTTTTTGTAACTACAACAAAACGCATAACAAAATGGTGAGACTTGTCAATTCTTCCAAATTAATGAAAAATTAAATAGTATTTCCACAAATTTCATGACTAACAATTTCATTTCTTGCTACAATCATTTGGAAAGCATCAAACTAAATAGCACATCTCCTACCAGAATGACTACTCAAAGTAGCAAAGAAAGGTATTAATTTTTAATAGTCTTCTTTTATACCAAATGTTGTAAAAAAGGTATGTATATGGTTCTACATTTTTCATAGATTTCTACAAACACCAACATACATAGTGAAAAATCTTTAATTTATATTTGCACAATTGATAATAACGTGCATTTTCTTTTCTTCAATGTTGACAACTAGAATATATGTTTACAACACAGAATTAACTACACAATTCATTTTTACAGCCTAATTTCAACAAACCCAAAACCCAGTACAATAATGGAGCTTTGCACAAAACGAACTAGTTTTGTATTCGAAGGAGATGTCCTTGTTGTATATGGTCATGCTTCTACCAAGTACACCAACACCCAAAAAAGAAAAAATAGTGCATACGGATCTTATAGATTGCAACGATCAAATGACTACAATTGTAAACATTAGCAACAATCTGATCAATACATTCTTGCCCCGTATGTTTGTTGGGTCTAGCATTCACATCACCAACTTTTTAATCAAGACTAAAACTCAATATGAAAGAGGTGATGTAGACTATTGCCTTATCTTAACCAGTAGAATCATAGTTGAAAATGTGCCAATTGTTTGCAAAAAACGTAGATTAACTCCAGACGTCACTATCTCCCAACTAATAGAAGCAGAATGTGACTATTCTATTGGTTCATTTGGAGCAATAGGGACATCTTATCATTTGAACAAAAACCAGTTTGAATTGCATGTCAAAGATGGAGATCTCTAAGAAGAAATGGCAACTGTATATTTCTAACCATCTATATTTTATTTTCATATTCAACTTTACTTATAAACTTAAATTCATTAACAATTTTCTTTTGTAGGTTGTTATCTCAAGTACCAACACAGATTTATGTGCATATTTACAAAAAATGTTTTCAAAAACAAACATACCACTCCTACTTGTCAAAAATGTTGTTAGAAATGGTTCACAAGGCACAAACGTAATGTGCACAACACAAGCCACATTTTTTGAGGAGCTTAACGATGCATGCACAAGAGCACAATTGCAATCTCTTGCAAAATGTAACATTTAGGCAAGAGCACAAAAAATAATAATTCTTTTTACATTTACATAACATATCTATTAAATTATTTCAGTTCCCTACAAAATACATAACAAGTTAATTTTTTTCATAGGTACTTGGCACACTAAAGCCAAACAATGTCCACTTGCCACCCTTCGAAGCTTGTTGTAGCACATGTAATCGCTCCATGCTATTTGATAAGTCTCATGAAAAAGGATCTGCCAATTGCACGTATTGCAAAACAACCACCCAACTTTTCTACCGTCACAATCTGGCTTGCACATTGTATAGGAAAGAAGGAAACATTGACTGTTGCTTAGATGGAGAACTCCTTAAACAAAGTTTTCCAAAGCTTGCAGAAATAACATATGAGGAATATAAGGATGACATTTCGCCTGCAGTGTTCTTGTTACGCAGATTCCATTTGCAAGGAACTTTTATACTATTTGTTAACAATTTCATTGTGAAAATTGTTCAACAATTATTGTTTTATTGTTTCCACAAATTGCACTTTCACAAACAATCTACCATACTGGACTACAATTTTGTATATGTAAATAAGTAATTTTGATGTGTGGCCCTTTTTTAGGCTTATGCTCATTTGTTAACTACAAGTGGGGCCTACATGCACAGTTCTTTTTTAGCAAAAATCCATTGTGGTACTAATCAATCACACCTATTATCATCCACTCCCTGGTAAGGAATTTTGTGCTTTGATATGTTAAAAGGCCATTTTTGATGTCTTGATGAGTTTCTCTTCAGTATTTTATAAACTGTATGTAAACCTATAATAAAGGTATAAAATAACAGTGACTTCAACTACTGCAGGGTGAAATTTCCCTACCCACTTCAATGGGGAGCCCCTACAGGTTTAATGCTGGCCATACCTATGGAATGATGGGTCCAGTTTTAGTTTCCATGATTGAGGTGATGCATGCTTTGCTTTGGGTCATTTTTCATAATGCATCACATCAAAGGGGTTGGTTTATTTTATCATTTCTTGATTATTATTAGTCTCACACAAGTTACCCTCGTTTCATAATAATATGTTTTTTCAATTATAATCACAGTCAACTGCAACATACTTGGTTGCATCTACACTTGCTAGTGCAACACCTCCTCCAGCATATGTTCTTAGTCATGGCATTGGTTGGTAGGTATGAATTTCAGACATGATCTTTAGTTATATATTTTTCTACATTTTTCAAGTTTGTTGTCTTTCATACAAGAATGACATAATGTTTTATGCTATGGCTTCTAACAGGGCATTGGGATACTCCTAGATGGTCTTTTTGGAACAGGAACTGGTTCAACAGTTTCAGTGTAAGAAGGATAACCCCTTCATTTATTAATCTAGGCATAGTTGCAATTCTATTTAGATTCTAGAAGTTTATAGAAATTGCTTCAAAATAGGGTAGAAATTGCGTGGAGAAGGGATCATTTCAACATTTCATGATGCCAAATGTTATACAGTCTTTTGTACTAAATTTTTATCTTGAAGCTTTAAGTCTTTTATCAAAATTTGAAGTCCAGCTACATTTGTTATATTTTAAGGTTAAAGTATTTATATCCGGTAAAAACTGTGACCCGAATTTCTACGCAATTTTTTGCCAAAGCATTATTATTATGGCTTGCAGAAGCTTGAAGTACTCTGAAGCTCTTAAATATGGCTTACACTGTTCTATTTTAAGGTTTCTTAAACTATTTTTATTCTATATTTCATCTTGATGAAGAGTGCCCCGAATTTTTAACATAATATTTTTCCCTAAAGCAATTTTAATAGTTACTATGAATTGCTGACTCAGCATGAAGTATCTTCAGGCTCTTAAGTCCATCTAGATTGTGTTTTACTATAAGGTTACTAAAGCCATTTGTACTCACTACTGCGAACAGTGGCCCAAATTTTTCATGCAACGTCTTTCGTGAAATAGTTTTTGTAATTATTATGGATCGAGGAAGCTTGGAGTACATTTAAATTCTTCAATTCAGCTACACTGCCTTCTATTCTAAGATTACTAAAGCTATTTATAGTCTGTATTTTATCCTGTTCATGGACCAGGAAGGCTGGAATTTCTTTCCTGAAGGAGTTTTTTAATTCTCATGGATTACGAAAGCTTTAGCTTCAGGTTCTTAAATCCAGCTATATTGTGGTATATGATAAGGTTATTAAACAATTTGCAATCCTAATTGCAAAGAGTGGCCCTAATTTTCCTTGCAATTTTTTCCCTGAAGCAATTTTCATAATTATTAATTTGTGGTAGCTTTAAGTATCCTCATGTTCTCAATTCAATTACACTGCATTTTATTGTAAGGAAATAATCCATATTGCAAATAGAGGCTCAAATTTTCCATGCAATTTCCTTCCTGAAACAATTTTGGTAATCGTTATGTATTGCCGAAGCTTCAAGTACCTTGAGATTCTTAAATTCAGCTACACTGCCATCTATTTGAAGATCACTTAAACTACTTGTAATCTGTTCAAATTTCATCCTCTTGATGGAACACAAAGGCTGGAAATTTCTTTCCTGAAGCAGTTTTTATAATTATATGGATTGCTAAAGCTTGAAGTAACTTCAGGTTTTTAAGTCCAGTTTTGTCGTGGGCTGTTATAATGTTCTTAAACAATTTGAAATCCATATTGCAAAGAGTGGCCCTAATATTCCTTGCAATTTCTGTCCTTAAGCAATTTTTGTAATTATTATGGATTGTGATAGCACGAAGTAACTTCAGGTTGTCAAGTCCATTTACACTATGTTCGATTTTAAGGTTGCTTAAACTATTTGTACTCTGTCTTTCATCCTGTTACTGGGACACAAAGAGTGACTTGAAATTTCCATGCAATTTCTGTCTTGAAATAATCTTTATAATTATTATCGTTATGAATTGTACAGGCTTGAAGCATCCTCAGGTTCCTAAATCCAACTACATAGTGTTTTATTTTAAGTTTAGTCAAGGTATTTGTAATTCAATATTCAAGGAGTGGCCCGAAATTTCCACTAGATCATATTTTTATTGAAGCAATTTTAATTAGTATTATGGATTATGTAAGCTTAAAGTAGCCTCAATTCTCAAGTCCAGCAACGCTGTGTTATATTTTAAGGCTATTTGAACAATTTATCATACATATTTCATCCTGTTGATGGGTTTGATTAAGTGGTCAGAAACTATTGATGCATTTTATTTCCATTCAACTTCTATCCTAAAGCAATTTTAATAAGTATTATGGATTGTGGAAGCTTGAAGTGGCTTAAGATTCTTAATCCAACTATAATATGTTCTATTTATGGTACTTGTACTATTTATGCAGATTGTGTAAGATTTTTCTAAGAAATTAATCATGGTGAAGGGACCTGGACTGTTCCCTGACATTGGGAAGAAAACTAGAGGTTAGATGTTTATGTCAGCCTAATTTTGAATGCCTTGCATATTTATTTGTTTGGTGAGAATGTTGGACTTCTTGGCGTAACTCGAGTCCGTAGCTACCGTGTGGTGCAGATTTTCGCAGGGTTCATGATATTCTTTTCAATCTTAAGTAGGGGACCCTTTTGTTTGGGGATAGGGTGAGGAAGCCCTGGAAGTAGTTTTAAATTTTTCATTTGACTTACATAGGGTCACATGTGTTATTGTTTCTATCACATTTGTGACTATTTGTGCTTGCTAATGCATGAAAATTTGGAGCCCTCTTTGCATTAATACCTTTCCCAATTTTTGCAGCATTGTATTGTGTCCTATTTGGGCTAGTTGGTACGACAGTGTTTTTTAATCCCATTAGCTACAGCAGTGTTCTTTGCACCCTATTTTAAATATTTTGTGGCCTCTAAATATAGTTTCTATTTGTGTGTATGTCCCAGCGGCCCAGTTGGTCTTTCCTTGTTGCAGTTCACAAACATGAACTCTCTGCGTAACCTGTTCATTCCTGGAGTTTCTTTGTTCCTTGGACTATCCATTTCTCAGTACATTAATGAATTTGCTACAGCACAAGAAGCTAAGTTGCCATTTGTTTTTGCCATATTTATTTCCAGCATGTCAAGCCAACTATGGACTTCTGACTAATCTTAATAATATAACCCATAAACATATGTTTGGTTGCAAAAATTTTGCAAATGGCATTGCAACAAGTTGGAAACAGTTTTCTGTAATTATCTGGCCTTATTTATGTTTCATATGTACTACTAATGTTTTTTATGCATGTGAGGAGTGATCATAATAAGTGCATATCTCCTTAAAGTTAACCCACCTATGTGAGTCCAATATAAATATGCAAGAACAATGGATGGTGATATTCATTGTCCCTGTAGATGATAGTACATAATGTATTTGTTAGATATCTGCAAAACCAAAGATGCTACTACATAATTTACAGGTAAGAACATGCATTCATTGATATTTATGACCAAGACCAGAACCACAAAATTATGCAAAACTTCCAAGTGGATGCTACATATAATCCAACACTTCCTAAATATGCCATACATTAATACAAAATGTAGTCCAAATAAATGATTGAGATCATGCAAAACTAACCAAATATAACAAATTAAAACACGACTATTCATGAACATTTTGGTAGAAACTTCGCTGCTCTGCAGCTCTTGTTATTAAATATGTCCCCTATGTTTTGGTTTTTATGTACACACGAGGTTCCATGTCTTAATGTCATTGTCATTGTCATTGTAGAATGCCTCTTGATGTAATTATATAAATGGTATCAATCAATTTATATCAATTGGTAGATATAGATATAAATTTATATCAATCACTTGACAAAAATTTATATAGATTGTAAATTGTAAATATATTATAAATTAAATTAAACTGACCAATGGTAATTGATTAGGGATATTAAATTTTTATTAACAAATTAATTAAATTAAATTGTAATATGTCAATGTAAATTATAAATTATTCAAATTAGATTGTAGATTGTAAATTAAATTTAAATTAGAAATCAAGTTTAAATTACATTATAACTATTGTAAATTGTAGATTAGATTGTGAACTAAATTATAAATAAGAATTTATATAAATTATAAATTGTTTAAATTAAGTTATAAATTAGATTGTACAAATTTTAAATTAAATTGTAAATTAGAAATCAAGTTTAAATTAGATTATAAATTATTGTAAAGTGTAGATAGATTGTGAATTAAATTGTAAATTAGATATTATAAATTAGAGCATACAAATTATATTGTAAAACATAAATTAGATTTAGATTAAATTGTAAATTATTAAATTTCATTGTAAATTTAATAATAGATTTTCAAATTAAAAATTTAAAGTTATATTACCAAAATTAAAATTGAAGATTAAAACTAGAAAATTGAAAATGAACACGTGTTGAATATATATGATAAACATGTAAACATATATTGGAAATATATGATGAACATGTCCAATTGAAAGTCTATTATGTTGGCAAGAGACACGGCTACGCATGACAGGTGATGTCATTGATGGCAACTAAGATTATCCTACACATTCGCATTACATGATTTGTTCATACCGGAAGTCAGAGTGAGGATCTGTCTAAGTCTGGATGTCAGAAACAAAGCATGTGACAGGGTCTGGTATCTTGGTCCGGATCTCTTCGGTGGTAATTCACAGTGTGTTGCGGATCTGAGGGAGTGATAAGGATTTTTAGGATTATCTAAATCCAGAGATTTAGCCTCCAGTGATAAAGGACTCAAAAGTTATAAGGATTTGAGTATCAAGTTGCAGTTAGTTAGCATAGTCAAAAGAATAGGGCGACCTAGTATTTCATCTTGGTTTGGATGAAGAAAAGTTGTTGGTTATGCAATTTGTGATAATCAGTGATATTGGCCGACATGATTGATGATTTGAGAACACAAGATTTTGGTCCCCATTATTTCTGTGTATTGATTCATCTGACAAAGCAGAGTTCTTAATAAATGTTCTAAGTTTTCTTGATGCTGACTATAGTTGATTGAATCTCTTGATGCGTATATATATAATTGATGGATTCGAGTCTTTTGGGTGTGAATGTGTGAAATGATGATGGAGTAAGTGCGAAAAGGTAGAAAGAAGTGCAAAAAAGAAGAGATCTAAGGACCGGATCATGGCAGAACAATAAACAGAGCAGAGTAAGGATGAAGTGTGTAAGATCAGTATTTTGTACTTAACCTGAACTAAATTCTTGCATTGGTAGATGCTATTCATCAGTTCAAACACTTTGTAATCATTTATGAAAGCAGTGAGCCTCTTTGAGCAGTGAGCCCAAAGGCATGTGCCTTCCCCATTTGTAATACTTTTAATAGGGTATTAATCTTTGTGGATTAACCTCCATCATGGCTTTCCCTTAACTGGGTTTCCATATTAAAAATCTTGGTGTCAAGTGTGTTATTTGTGTTTCTACTCATGTGTTAGTAATTCATGTTTTCATAGTTATAATAATGATCTATTAATAAGTGATAGAGAAGAACTAATTGCAGCAAGTGTTAAAGTTTTGTGACAACTGATTCACCCCCTCTCTCAGTTGTCTGCCCTTATTTCAACAATTGGTATCAGAGCAAGGTTCCTTCAAAGAAGGTTAACATCTTAAGGAAGATCTGGTAAGGTATTAAAATGGATTCATACAACCTTCAGGAACAACTTAAACTTGCTTTAGAAGATCTTGATCAGTCCAGAGGAGATGTCAAAGAACTGCAAGAAAACCTTAAAGATGCTGAAGACTTCATTGAGACCTTAAAAGAAAAATTGAGCAAATCAAATGAAAAGAGAAAGGAGCTACTTCTTAAACTAGGAAATCATAATGAAGACAATGACATGGATGAGGCTCTAAAGAAGAAGACAAAGGAATGTGAGAAGCTAGCAAAAGAAATTTCTATTCTAAAACATGAAATGGAATCTGGGGTGATGAGGTTAACCAAAGAAATTGAGGAAAGAAAGAAGATTGAAGAAGACCTGAAACAAACTCTGAAAGAGAGAACAGAAGAATACTGCAAATTGGATGGAATTGCTGGCCATCTAGAGTTTGATCTACATGAAAGCAGAGACAATGAAAAAGAACTTGGAAGGCAAATTGTCATTCTCAAACATGACCTAGAAGTTGCAAATGAATATAAAGAGAAATTCAAGATAAGCTCGACTAAACTTGAGGTGTTGCTTGACAATCAGAAGAAGGCAGATGATAAGCATGGTCTGGGATTTGAGAAAAGTGAAAGATTTGGATCCGGTCAAAGAAATCCCGATGCAAGATATCAAAGAAGGAATCCTAGAAGACCTCCGGTAAGACAACCCAATGCTCAAAGATATCCATCTGTCAATGGCAATTGTTTCAAGTGCAATAAATTTGGTCATAGAGCTACCCAATGCAGAAGTAAAGTGAATCAAAGTTGTCCATCCTTCTCTGGTCAATGCTTCAATTGCAAGAGGTATGGTCATAGATCCAATGAATGCAGAAGTATGATAATGAATAACTCTAACAATAGAGGAAATGGCAATTCCTTTAATGGATACTATTTTGCATGCAATGGATTTGGACACATGGACAATCAGTGCAGATTAAAAGGGAATCAGGTAAATAAGCAAAGAAATGTTATGTGCTTTAATTGCAATAGATCTGGTCATATTGCACGATTCTGCAGAAGCAGGAATAATAGAAAAGGTCTGGTAAATAGAAACTAAAACATGCAGAGACAAGACAAAGGCAAGGGTAAAGTTGATGTGAATGAGGTCCAAAATGAAATGAGCAAAACATGGGTAAAGAAAGGTGAAATGGATGTTGATAATGGATCTGCACCGAAATCCGGTGTTGATAATTCCTCTGGGAATTGAATTAGGAGCTCTGGCTCAGGGGGAGCTGCTTTGAAAATCTAATTCCCCCACCCAGTAAGTGGGTGCCTAAATCTGGCACAATGAATGAAGCTAGAGAAGCCTATTGCAGATCTATTAAAGCTAATTCTGGAACAAAAGAAGCTAATGTGATTGATTGCGGAGCAATTGAAGATCAACTATATGCAAAAATAGTGTAATTGGATGTGTTAGGGTAGAGCATTTATTACAATGAAGAATTAGGTTTTGCGGAGGATAAAAGGTCATTCATTCAAGCATTTGGATCACTTTGCATTTGAAGAAAGCAAGCAGAAGAGCACTTGAGCTAAGATTTCAATAATTTGAAGTGCAACTGGCGAATTCATCCACTAACCCTAACTCCGTGAAGAAAAAGGTATTTTCTGCAAAACTTTAAACTTGTGATCTTTTGCAATGGCTTCACCATTGGTTGTTGATATTACTGAAAGGCCCCGACCCAAATTTAAGAAGCATCCACACAAATTAGTAGAAGTCAACCCGTTAGGTGCATTTTCAAGCATTCTGTATGGTGTATTACATGTTGAGGATATTAGGGCCTACATTCATGCCATCATAGATGAATTTGGAGACTCAAAGCTTGTATATTTGTTTAAGAATCATCTGAGGGATGAAATTCATGGTCTTAAACCTGAGTATAAGGCGCTGCACGATAAACATTTCATTTAGGTTATAGGGTTTCCATGCTTCGTTGAAGATGAATGCGTCTAGTATGTCTTAAGCCATATGCATGATGAGTTTTTGTGGATAATGAAACCCTTCCAAATCACTAAGGATGCCATCAAGATCATGACAGGGTTAAACTCATCCGGTGGACTACCAATGTTGAAGGCTTTAAAGAATCAAACTGTGACTAATGCTACCGGTTTAAGATATGACAAAAGGGCAATGACTATCAATGATATTATTGATCTGGATGTTAAGTTTGCTTCAATGGTGATTGGATACAAGATTTATCATTCCAGCAAGGAAAATTTTGTATCCGGTACTGCTATCTATGCAGCTTATCAGATGTTGAGAGATAATGTTGATTATGACTTGTGGGAGTTGTTGCAAAACCAGCTGATGGAAATTTTGAATAAGGTAAAGAAGGATAGGAAGAACACCTTCAAATATGGTACTCTGGTCTTATGTTTGTTCTTCTATTTCATGAATGAATTACCTAGCAAGAAAAGCATGTGTTGGACCAGTGATAAACCTGTTGCTATTCAGATAAGAGAGCACTTTGGAGATGCCAATGCCCAAAGGACAGATCTTTGGGGATTTTTCAAGAATTTTTAGAGCATGATGCATTCAAGGGAGAGAATTCCTTCCTCTGTAGTTGAAAAATACAAGGATACAGTATGTTTTATGGTAGATACAGATGAGTGCTTAATGGAAGCTGCTGAACCAAGAATGGTATGGATTATGCCTATGGGTTATGAAGTTGATGGGCAAGTATTAGACATGTATGCTCAAAACCTTTTAAGCAAGCTAAAGGATACCACAGGTGAAAGATTTGGAATGTATAAGGAGCTAAGTATGAAATTATATGTTGAGCTCAAAAAACTAGAAATCAAAAGGAAAGTTCAGACATAAGTAGAGATGTATGTTGAAAGTATTGGCTTAACTAAGGAAGTTGTGAAGCAGAACAGAGAAAGGATAGAAAAAGCTAAGAAGGAGAAGTAGGGAAGTGCTCCAGAAGTCTCCTCAAGCCAACCTAGAAAAACTAGCAACTCTGCTACTGCCCCTATTCCCCCGAAACTTGCCAAACCTGAGAAACCAGAAGGCAAATCATCTGGAAAAGAAGGGAAAAGGGTGAAAACTAAGGCCTCTGGGACATATAAAAGCATGAAGAATGATAAAGAAGAAACTGATTCTGATGTTGAAGTCAAAGAATTAAAGGCATCAGGTACAAAAGAAACTAAGGTGTCTAAGGAGAAGCCCTCTGAAAGCAAAAGTGCAAGCAAGAGGCAAAAGACTGAAACATATGTTGAAAAGCCTACTCTCTCTGTGGATGACATCATCAAATCATTCACTGTAGATGGTAACTTAAGGCCAATGACTGAATTCTTTGATCATTACAGTGATGCTGATAAAAGGGTTCTAGAAGAAGCAACAGTCAAATATTTGAACATCTACAATAAGGCTTTGATTGAAATAACTTTTGGAATCCCAAACATCTTGCAGATATTCTGGAGTTAAGAAAAGAAAATGTAAAAGGTAAAGACTTTGTGATTAGGGAGCATGTGTTGATAAATTTATGCCCTCAAATTACTCCAGATTAGATGAACATGATATTCAAAGAAGTGAAGGATGACTTCAGGAGTAAGAAGAGAATGAATAAACTCATGCTTGGTGAAATAGATGAGATAGTTAAAGATACTCAGGAGATTCTTGTGAATGCATTGAAAAGACATAATCTTCCTATTGTTGAAGAAGAGATTAATGATGGGATTGACTCCTCTGTTCTGGAAGAGGAAGCAATAAACAAGGAAGATGTAAAGATAACAGGTGAAACTGGTGATACAGGAGGTATTTAAACTCCTCCTGATCAATCTTGCAAAGAAGATACAGAAATGAATGTTGAAGCAGATGATCAAATTGAAAATGATTCATTGAGAAATAAATAGCATGAAGTAGATAAAAGTGAGGACCAAGAAGCAGAAAAGGCCAAGGAGAAAAATGAAAATGAAGAAGAGATTGCAAAGGTTGATGGAGAGCCCAAGGAGGACAATTCTGTCGACAGTACCGGTAAGGATCAAATAGATACATCATCATTTTGGTGAAGAGACACAACAGAAGCAATGAAGGAAATTTTGGAAAGAGATAAACAAATTGAAGAAGATCAGGACATAATACAAGGTCCAATAAATTTTGATACCTTATCTCTAGTGCAGAAGAAAATTGGCTTCCATTGCTCAAGCTAAGGCCAGAGAAGATATTTTGAAGTCTCACGTAGAGGACAGTGAGCTACTTGATCTGGCATCAGGGTTTTTGGAGAAAATCATGCCAACATACCAAAAGTATTCTTCAGCATCTCCATCTGGCCAATTAAAAAGTCTAATAAACTTGGTAAGCTTTCATTTTGAATCTCTAGAGAAGTCTGTAGAGGTCAAGGTTCAAAAGGAATTCAATGATAAAAGATTTGATTCTCTAATGGGGTTGATTGGAGTAGATAGAATGGTGCTGGATGCCAGTATAAAGAGTATTCAAAATGCTCTTAGAGAAGGAGGAAATGTATATAAATTTTTCTTATCGTGTCCTAAAGTTATAGAGGATAATGAAGATAAAATAAAAGTGTCTAAGCAAAAACTATCTAGTATATCCAAATCCTTTGATCCTGTGACAGCATCAGTGGCAAGTAAGGACAGTCGGGTGATCAGCTTGATTGAAGATATAAATAAATTGACAAAAGAAAAGGAGAACATAGAGGCAAGGATGAGTGAGCTCTGAGGACTAATTTCCCCCAAAATGGAAGCAATGTTCAATGCTCTGACCGAAGGCCAAGCTGCAGCTCAGTCAAGTGACCCCATTGATCTGCGGACAGCAGAATCACAATCATTTCTATTCAATGGCCACATCTCAATTTTGAACACTATGAAGAAGAGTTGGGATAGTGAGCTGGCACAATTGAAGAAAATTTTTGGTGATGTACTCAAGTATATGTAAATAAGACTTAAGGATTGTTTGTACATATGCGGCCTGGTATATAGAGTTTTTGTGTAATCTTTGGTTTATGGACCCCACCCTTTGCCATTGATGTCAAAGGGGGAGTGAAGAGTAGTGAAAAATGAGGAATCCAGCAGAAGGGGAGAATTAGAGAATAGTGTAAAGCATAAGTATACTTACTAAGGGGGAGTTGTTCCGACACTTAGTAATTTTTCACTAAGTGTTGCCATCAATGCTAAAGGGGGAGATTGTTGGCAAGAGACACTGCTATGCATGAAAGGTGTTGTCATTGATGGCAACTAAGTCTATCCTACACATCTGCATTACATGATTTGTTCATATCAAAAGTCAGAGTGAGGATTTGTCTAAGTCCGGATGTCAGAAATAGAGCATGTGATAGGGTCTGGTATCTTGGTCCGGATCTCTCCGGTGGTAATTCACAGTGTGATGTGGATCTGAGGGAGTGATAAGGATTGTCAGGACTATCTAAATCCAGAGATTCAGCCTTTGGTGATAAAGGACTCAAAAGTTATAAGGATTTGAGTATCGGGTTCCAGTTAGTTAGCACAGTCAAAAGAAGAACAAGGCGACCTAGTATTTGATCTTGGTCCAGATGAAGAAAAGTTGTTGGTTACACAATTTTTGATAATCAGTGATATTGGCCTACATGATTGATGATTTGAGAACACAAGATTTTGGTCCACATTATTGTTGTGTATGGATTCAGCCGACAGAGTAGAGTTCTTAATAAATGTTCTAAGTTTTCTTGATGCCGACTACAGTTGATTGAATCTCTTGATGCGTATATATAAAGCCAATGGATTTGAGTCTTTTGGGTGTGAATGTGTGAAATGATGATGGAGTAAGTGCAAAAAGGCAAAAAGAAATGCGAAAAAGAAGAGATCTAAGGACCAGATCATGGCAGAACAGTAAACAAGGCAGAGTAAGGATGAAGTGTGTAAGATCAGTATTTTGTACTTAACCTGAACTGAATTCTTAGATTGGTAGATGCTATTCATCAGTTCAAACACTCTGTAATCTTCTTGTAATCATTTCTATAGGCAGTGAGCCTCTTTGAGCAGTGAGCTTTGGGCAGTGAGCCCAAATGCATGTGCCTTCCCCATTTGTAATACTTTTAACAGGGTATTAACCTTTGTGGATTAACCTCCACCATGGTTTTCCCTTAACCAGGTTTCCACATTAAAAATCTTGGTGTCAAGTGTGTTATTTGTGTTTCTACTCATGTGTTAGTAATTCATGCTTTCATGGTTATAATAATGATCTGTTAATAAGTGATAGAGAAGAACTAATTGTAACAAGTGTTAAAGTTTTGTGACAACTGATTCACCCCCCCTCTCAGTTGTCTACCCTTATTTCAACATATTATGATAAACATCATGAAGAACTATGGGTAAATATATAATTAAAAAAGAATAAATCTAATAAACAACTAAGTCCAAGATAAACAAGTAAAGTCTAATGTAAACATCATGAAAAACTATGAGTGTGTCTCTAGGTGGACCAATCCTCACTTTGGACACTAATTTGTGCCCTAAACACAATCCCATCCATCCATCAACATCATATGACCCATGTATAGAACCCTACAATTATATACATTTACAAGGATATATATAATCTTATCTACGTATAAAATACAAATTTAATATAATCCACATCAAAAATAAAAAATTATATTGAATTTATACACATACACGTATAGCATAATTTATAAGATCTACCTTTGCACCTATATCAACCATAGTTTCCAAATAGCAACCAACTCTTGAACACATGTCTCATCAAATAGAAAACCCCCAAATGATCTTGAAATAAATCCTAGAAGAGTATTGCTAGGGGGAAACTAATGAGTAGCTACACAAAACATCTAGAAACTAGTGACCTACAAGTGCAGTATCATCAACCTGAGCATGAGGTGGAAATTAGTGAGCTCTAAATGCAGTATCATGGATAACAACACGAGATGAAAATTGAGTATGACATCTTTGATCTGAATACATTATACAAGAGAATCATGGGTTGGTAGTCTATCAACATGGTGTCTAACATGGTTGGACATGTTATCCAAAGGAATGCCATACTCATCACTAAATACACTAATATAAATGTAATAAGTCATAAAGGAGGTGAATGCTCAATCTACACAACTCACCTTCTCCACTCATTTGTGCCATGTCACATGGTGACACTATATTTGCATGTATAAATGGATTGTAAGTGCTTGATGCAAACTTACATGTGGATGTGTGTATGCATGGCCTCAATAGGTATATAGCAACACGATCAAATGATAAATGGTCCACCTCCTTTACAATGGTGGCTCAACTTTAAAAAGTTGGCTCCCGAGGAGATAAAACAACTCAATCTACACTACCTCCCAAGTCCAACCTTTTTGGGAGAACCAAAAGATTTGGACCCACTAATTGCCTCTTATTTTCAAGAGGTCTACAATCTAGGCATCATATTCAGGCTTGTCTCCAAACCTCCTTCTTCCATATCAAGATGGGTATAAATCTTATCCATTATTCCTTGGCACATAAGCATACAAATATGGTTTGTTTTACGATGCCATTCAATACATATAACAAACATATGTAGCATCTTGCACCTTTATTGATGCCAACTAGGATCAGGGCATCAATTCCTTATATGGTTATACTGAGTTGCACTCTTTTCTCATGTTTGTACATACTTGCTTTGTATGAAACTTTAGATGAACTAAAATAATTTCTTCTAATCCATGAGGCATGCTGGTGCAAGAGCACCTAGAAAATCATGTTTTATTTTGTAATAAGGTCTACCTAGAAAATCATGTTTTATTTTGTAATAAGGTCTATTTGACCAATGCATTTTCATTTCAGTTTGTATCTAGGTTCATTTTGTAAGTCCCAAGTGACTTAGGACACTTTTGTCAAATTGTAACCGCATAATGCCAAAATAGGGCAGTAGGGCAGTTGGAGGCTGTTTTAGATGGTTGTCTCCCAGTCACTTAGATTGGTCTCCCAGCCGCTTGGAGTCAGTTTGGTATTACTCAGGACGAGTTGATAAATGCCCAGAGGAATTAACCAAATGATCATTGAATGTAATCAGATAGAAGAAGGGTGTGAATGTGATTGTATTGTGCTCAGGAGAAATCATGCAATTCTGTTCTATCCATTTGATTTCCATTTCTTATAACTACAAATCGTGTAACTGTAGATTTCCATTCTTTCTGTGTTTTCCATTTTGTTTCCGTATGTCGTTGTGAAGCATTCCACTGGTGAGATTTCTATCAAAATCAATGGAATGGCTTCGATGTACCAGTATTCATTTTGTTCCTTGTTTTGTTTTGTGTTGACAGTGCAGACGTTCCAGATTGAGGAGTGCGCACAGTAGCATGCCCTAGCATCTCTATGTACTAGGTATAGAGTGTAGATTAGACTGTGTGAGAATTGAAAACCCTAATGGCGTATCGATGTGTTGGTTCATCGGCGCAACGGCTAAAGGTTGCAAGTGTTCGTCGATAGGGCAAGTCTTGCCAAAGGAAGACAGTTATCGGCGTAAGTCGGACAACGGAGAGACTTTAGAAAGTCATCCCTATGGTGGTTATTCAGCGATGGAAATGTTCCAGCAGTTCATTTGTTAGTTTTTTCCAACTGTGACTAAGTTGGGACCCGATCCTTGGTATCCGTTGTGCGCTCCCCATCATATTGGTATCAAAGCCGGGAAAAGATTTGGGCGGCAAGTCGAATTAAGGATTTGCAGGAGTGTTGGCATTTAGGTGTTGTCGGTGAATGTTTATGTCAAACAAAGAAAGCGAGATAGAGGTGGAGAGGATGCCTCCCAAAAGTATGTCGCAGGACGCCGTTAAGAAGTTGATCAAGGAGATGCTTGAATCCAAGTTGGGAGAGTTCAAGCAGTCCAAAAGCAAAGATAGGGGAGATGAAAGTGACAGCGATGAAGGCGATACAGAAATTGAGGAAGCCAATAAATAGATAGAGGAGATACCAGCAGACCAGAGGGCATTTGTAAATGCATTGAAGTCAATCAATAGGGACACCATAGATGGGTTACCTATGTATAGTGGAAGTATGGAAGCTGAAGAGATGATTGATTGGATTGAGGCATTGAACAATCATTTCAAATACAAAGAAGTCCCTGATGATAAGAGGGTTAAGTTGGCAAAGGCAAGATTGAAGAGATCTGCTCTTGCATGGTGGAATTATGAGCAAGGAGAGAGAGTCAAGGAGGGGAAGAATATGATAACCTCCTGGGAAAGGATGAAGACCAAAATCAAGGCACAATTCTTACCCCTGGATTATAACGTGTAGATGTATAAGAAGTTGCAGAATCTCAGACAGAGAGACCTTGATGTGAATGCATACACACAAGAGTTTCATAAACTCAGTCTCAGATGAAAGAGACAAGAAGAAGAGTCAAAGAAGATGGCCAGGTACTTGAACGGCCTAAGGATGAACATCCAAGATGAGATCAGCATCTTAGCACCAGAAATAGTGAACAAGTGTTTCCAATTGGCCTTAAGGGTTGAAGAGATGATAAAGAGAAAGAGTGAGTAGAATAATAGAGGTAGAGGTGGAAGGAAATTCAGAGGCAGAGGCAGTTTTGGAGGAAGAAGTCCTAACTAGAGGCCTAGTGGTGAGTCTAGCCAAGAAGAGCAAGTTGGAGACTCTGGAGTAGCAGACGAGGCTACCGAGGAAGAAGGCTTAATGGAAGAGGTGGGACAAATGGATCAGGTAGAGGATCCAAGTTCTCCAATATGAGATGCTATAACTGTAATCAGATAGGGCACCTAGTATACAAGTGTCCAAAGAAAGCCTTAACTTCTCATGGTGGTGAGAAGAGAACCACTTTGATTTAAGAAGATTCAAGGAGTGTGACATCTCCTGAAGTGAATCTAGCATCAGAAACAGGAGAGAATCTGATGATCAAGAGGACGCTGCTCAAGGAACCAATGCAGACTAAACCATCTCAAAGAAGGGCTTTGTTTAGAATCAACTACAAGATCCAAGGTAAGGTTTGTAAAATTATTATTGACTCTGGTTCTACTGATAATATCATATCTTTGGAAGCACTGAATAAGTTGAAGTTAGAAAAGATGCCCCATAGCAGTCCATATAAAGTCAGTTGGTTGAATAAGGGGCAGCACATACTCATCAATGAACAGGCATGGGTAGAATTCAGTATTGGGGGGTATAGAGATAAAATCTTGTGTGACATCCTTCCAATGGATGCTTGCCATCTTTTGTTAGGTAGACCATGGCAGTTTGACATAAAGGCTCATCATGATGGACAAAAGAATGCTTACTCATTCCAAAAGGACGGTCTGACTTATGGGATATAGTCATTGGTAGAAGAGGATCCACAGCATGTAGGGTCTAGTGTAATGATGGTAGGAGAGAAAGAATTCATGGACACATTAAAGGAAGGTGATAGAGTAGGTTTTGCTTTGATTGTGAAGCCTAAGGGGAAAGAGAAGAAAAGTGTGAGAGAAGTAGGGCCTAAGGAGGTCAGAGATTTGCTTGAGAGTTACAAAGGAGTGATTGCAAAATATGTACCTGATTCCCTACCACTTGTCAGAGACATTAGCCATCAGATAGATCTCATACCAGGAGCAGTACTTCCTAATAAGGCAGCATATAAGATGACACCTGAGCAGAATGAAGAGATAGAAAATTAGTTTCAAGAAATCCTAAACAAAAGGCTGATAAGGAAGAGCCTTAGCCCATGTGCAGTACCTACTATTTTATCCCTAAAGAAGGATGCAAAATGGAGACTGTGTACTGATTCCAGGGAAATAAATAGGATAACCATCAGATATAGGTTTCCTATTCCTAGAATTGAAGATCTAATGGACTATTTGGGAGGTGCTACCTATTTCTCTAAGATAGACTTGAAGAGTGGGTACCATCAGATAAGGATAAGAGAAGGGGATGAGTGGAAGACAGCATTCAAAACCAATGAAGGGTTGTATGAGTGGCTTGTGATGCCTTTCGGTCTTTCAAATGCCCCTAGCACTTTTATGAGACTCATGAATGAGGTGTTGTAGGAATTCATCGGGAAATTTGTGGTAGTCTACCTTGATGATATTTTGGTGTTCAGTAAGAGCAAGGAAGAACACTTGGAATATTTGGAGATAGTCTTGAAGAGGTTGCAAGATCAAAAGTTAATGATAAACTTGGAAAAGTGTGACTTCATGAAACAAGAATTGGTGTACCTAGGTTTTGTCATCTCTAAGGGTGATTTGAAAATGGATTCTTCCAAGGTAGAGGCTATTTTAAATTGGCCTACACCTCGGGTAGCAGGAGAGGTCAAAAGTTTCCATGGTTTGGCCACATTTTACAAAAATTTTATTAAGAATTACAGTGATATTTGTGCACCTATGTTAGAGACCATCAAGGGTGGAGGAAAGATGAAGTTTGTGTGGACAAAAGAGGTAGATCAGAGTTTTGAAAGTCTGAAGCAGAAATTTGCCAAGTATCCTATCATAGTACTTCCTAATTTCAATAAAGTCTTCACCATTGAATGTGATGCAAGTGGACTGGCCATAGGAGCAGTGTTGAGCCAAGAAGACAGACCAGTAGCCTTCTTCAGTGAAAAGTTAAATGAAGCCAAGAGAAAGTACTCCTCTTATGATTTAGAGTTGTATGCTATGGTAGAAGCTCTAAAAAAATGGAGGCACTACTTGCTTCCTAAAGAATTTATTGTATACACTGACAATCATGCTCTCAATTTTTTGAATGGACAAGAAAAGCTCAGTCATAGACACATGAAATGGGTGGAAAGTCTTCAAGCATACACTTTCGTCATCAAACATAAGAAAGGGATAACCAATAAGGTTGCTGATGCTTTAAGCAGAAGGGTGTTGATAGTGCAAGAAGTGTAGCTACAAAGTATGGGTGTTGAGTCACTCAAAGGATTGTATGAAGAGGACCAAGATTTCAACGAGATTTACAAGGTATATAGTGAGTTTCCCAATTCTTTCCACAGTGAATTTTTAGATTATACATTGTAGGATGGACTTTTGTTTAAAGGTAGTCAACTATGTATCCCTAAGTGTTCAATGAGGGATAATATTGTGAAGGAAAAACATAGTGGTGGTTTAGGAGGACATTTTGGGCTCAATAGGACCTTAGATCTTATAAGAAGGTTTTACTTTTGGCCAAGGATGCAATTTGATATCAGAAGGTTTGTTGAGAGTTGTATGATTTGCCAGAGAGCAAAGGGAGTCTCAACCAATGCAAGACTGTACCAACCTTTGCCCATACCAAACGGACCTTAGGAAAGTTTGAGTATGGATTTTGTGATGGGATTGCCCAAGACAAGGACAGGTTATAACAGTGTGTTTATTGTGGTAGATAGATTTAGCAAAATGGCACACTTTATTCCTTGTAAGACCACCAATGATGCTAGTTACATTGTCGGTTTGTTCTTTAAAGAAATTGTCAGGATTCATGGATTGCCTTTGAGCATTGTATCTGACAGAGACAGCAAATTTGTGGGACATTTTTGGAGAACCTTGTGGAAAAGATTGGGTACAAATTTGTCTTTTAGTTCAGCCTATCATCCTTAGACTAATGGCCAAACTGAGGTTGTGAATAGGTCATTAGGCAATCTACTGAGATGTTTGACAAGAGAACATGGCAGTAGTTGGGATGTGGTACTCCCACAAGCAGAGTATCCCTATAATGATTCTCCAAACAGAAGTATAGGTCTAAGTCCTTTTGAAATTGTCTATGGTAGTCATCCTAGAGGAATTTTTGAATTAAGAGATATTCAAGGGTTGGACAAAAGGAGTGGACATGCTGATACATTTACAGAGGCTATGAAAGAGATCCATCAACAAGTCAGAGATACTCTGCACAAGAATAGTCAAAAGATCAAGGCTAGAGTGGATCAAAGAAGAAGGGATGTCCAGTACCAAATAGGAGATATGGTCATGGTTCATCTCAACAAGAATAGACTACCCACAGGAAAACACAGCAAGTTGATGATGCAAAAAATTGGACCTTGTCAGATTCTAGAGAAATATGGTCCTAATGCTTACAAAATTGACCTTCTTGATGATATTGCTATTTCACTTATATTCAATGTTGCTAATCTAACATTATATAGGAGTCCTGATATAGGTGAAGGTACAGTAGATTCTATCCAAGACAATGCAGAGTGGGTACAACACTTACCACGTAAGGAACCACCGAAGATGGAGTTCATCTTGGATAGCAAGACATCCAAGAAGACAAGAAATCAGACCTATTTTGAGCACTCAATCAAATGGCACAGACTTTCAGACTCAGAAGCCACATGGATGCTGGAAGAAGACATCAAAAAGCGGGGTGGTGATTTGCAGCAGTTAGTCTCTAAGAGGACTTGAGACAACTTTCACCCAGGGAGTATGGTGCAGGAGCACCTAGAAAATCATGTTTTATTTTGTAACAAGGTCTATTTGACCAATGCATTTTCATTTTAGTTTGTATCTAGGTTCATTTTGTAAGTCCCAAGTGACTTAGGACACTTTTGTCAAATTGTAACTGCATAATGCCAAAATAGGGCAGTAGGGCAATTGGAGGTTGTTTTAGACGGTTGTCTCCCAACTGCTTGGATTGGTCTCCTAGCCGCTTGGAGTCAGTTTGGTACTACTCAGGGCAAGTTGATAAATGCCCAGAGGAATGAACCAAATGATCATCGAATGTAATCAGATCGAAGAAGGGTGTGAATGTGATTGTATTGTGCTCAGGAGAAATAAAACAATTATGTTTTGTCCATTTGATTTCCGTTTCTTATAATTGCAAATCGTGTAACTATAGATTTCCATTCTTTTTTTGTTTTCCATTTTGTTGCCGTATGTCATCATGAAGCATTCCACTGGTGAGATTTGTATTGAAATCAGTGGAATGGCTTCGATGTACCAGTATTCATTTTGTTCCTTGTTTTGTTTTGTGTCGACAGTGCAGACATTCCAGATTGAGGAGTGCACACAGTAGCATGCCCTAGCATCTCTATGTGCTAGGTGTAGAGTGTAGATCAGACTGTGTGAGAGTTGAAAACCCTAACGGCGTATCGCTGTGTTGGTTCATTGGCACATCGGCAAAAGGTTGCAAGTGTTTGTCGACAAGGCAAGTCTCGCCGAAGGAAGACAGTTATCGGCGTAAATCGGACGACGAAGAGACTTTAGAAAGTCATCCTGATGATGATTATTCGGCCGATGGAAATGTTTCAGCGGTTCATTTGTTAGTTTTTGCCAACTGTGACTAAGTTGGGACCCGATCCTTGGTATCCGCTGTGCGCTCCCCATCACATGCACAAAAATATATCTGTGTGCATATTTATTTATTGTATTTTACATGCTTGCACTATGTGAGGCCCACTCCCTTCGCTCTTGTTCTCATCTTATTTTAATGCACTTGTTTGTATAAAATACTTGTGGATGTGTAATTTTATCTTAGTTTTATCATAGATAGTTTAGTCACTGATATTATATTTAGAATAGTTGTTGATTACTAGTTGTGGACATGAATTGGTTGATTAATTATGGACATAATTATATTTGTTAGATTAGAGTTACAAATTATAATTAGTTGTCTCCATGGATTAATTTTAGACTAAACATAATTGTGAATGATAATTCAAAATTATATTTGATTAAATGTTATTTGCTTATGCGATTATGTATTAATATGATGAATTTAATTTGTTATTTCATTTTCATTTAATTACAATAATGTTGTTAATTATAAAATATTTATGACTCATATATTAATTTAATTATGAATGTTGTTTCAGCTATTATCTCGAATATTTCCGTGATCAATGAAAAAGTTATGGAGATTCCTCAAGAAAGAACTGTTGTATTTCCCCGTGTACCTAGGCCTTATCCTAAGAGAGGATTAAGGTATTTTTTTATAAAAGTGTTGTGAGTCTGATTGTGTTAATAAATTTTTTAATTTTATTTTATTATCTAATGTGGGATGTGGTCGAATTCTCTTAAATATCAAGTTTTAGATTTGAACTTCTTAGGGAGATTTAGAGGCCATAAAGTATTATTTTATTTATTATTTATGTAAAATTAAGCCCCTGACAACCTATGAGTGGAGCCCATATTTGAATATTTAAAAAGTGTTTTAGAAGTGTCTAGAGTCTAAATCTCTTAATGGATCCGCACCGGAATCCGGTGCTGATAATTCCTCTGGGAATTGAATTAGGTGCTCTGGCTCAGGGGAGCTGCTTTGAAAATCTAATTCCCCCAGCCAGTAAGTGGGTGCCTGAATCTGGCACAATGAATGAAGTTAGAGAAGACTATTACAGATCTATTAAAGCTAATTTTGGAACAAAAGAAGCTAATGTGACTGATTGCAGAGCAATTGAAGATCGACTATATGCAAAAATAATGTAATCGGATGTGTTAGGGCAGAGCATTTATTACAATGAAGAATTAGGTTTTGCGGAGGATAAAAGGTCATTCATTCAAGCATTTGGATCACTTTGCATTTGAAGAAAGCAAGCAAAAGAGCACCTGAGCTAAGATTTCAACAATTTGAAGTGCAACCGGCAAATTCATCCGCTAACCCTAACTTCGGGAAGAAAAAGGTATTTTTTGCGAAACTTTGAACTTGTGATCTTTTGCAATGGCTTCACCATTGGTTGTTGATATTACTGAAAGGCCCTGACCCAAATTTAAGAAGAATCCACACAAATCAATAGAAGTCGACCCGTTAGGTGCATTTTAAAATGAGCACGGCCTATAGAAACTCCAAATCAGCCTTATTAGGAAGGCACAAGGCACAACAACAAAATATGATGGCACATAATATGAAACATGACCTAGCATATGAAATTGGTACAGTCATCATTGTAGAGGCATTGTCATTTATATCAAAGCCACTCTATTACAAATGAAAGCACAAACATTAATAATCACAGGCAATGCATATCAAGTTGGGCATAGGTACCCTGCCAGCATAAAAAGATAGGCTCAACAAGAAAACAATGGCACCATTTTATAATGATGATGCTGCCCATAAAAATAACCACCAGCAGCAATATCAAAATCTAAGGCACCATTTGAAAACAAAGGCATGAAGTATAGTAATGAAATGATGCATCAAGCCATATTCACCATAAAACAAGTGGGCAGCAAGTATGTGCCACGGTCTGAGGACGAGAACACTCTATTTAAATATCATCCACTTCAACGGTCAAATAGGCAATAGTAATTTTACACCTCATTCACAACAAAAAAAGTGGTAAATATTTGTCCTATTTTTATTGGCCAAAATTACCCTTTTACTGTTGAAGTGGATGATATTTAAGAACACCAGGAAGAAAATGCTCTGCCATAGCGAGCCAAGACTCGGCATATTCAAACACAAGCGCAAATATAGTGATAAGCGCAAGCTTGAGAATGGTGGCTCACCATAAATCTAAGGTGCCACCCTAAGGAGGAGTCACACAATCTTTACAAGATGTCAGAGACATTTAAAAGAAAGTCCAAGCCATAAATGAAACGAAGACTCAACTATAAAAATGCACACTATGGCACAGCCACTCAGCACACCAAGCATCTCAAAAAAGGCGCAAGTCTATATTAAAGAATGGCGCTGCCACTCATGTCCATAGCGAACCCATACCGTGAAAGGTGCTGCCCTTACAAAGCAAAACACTGCCTGTTTAAAGTCTCACACAAGCCATTACAAAGTATAGGAGTGTGACATGATTAAGAAGGTAGGGCAGCTATTGAAACACAGCGTTGCATATAATAGAGGCTTAGCCCATAATGAAATTCAGAGTGCTACCATAATCTAAAGACATCATAAAAGGTAGGCGCATCTATATGATGTCGGGACTCAACCAATGAAAATCATATGCAGGCTATTAAGGATAACACAGAGCTATGCAAGGCATGTTAGTGTATATAGATAATGGTGCACATCAGCAAAATCATGGTACGATCCATATAGAAGTGTGGAAGCCTATAATGGTAATAGACTCAACTCATCATATATAGAGAGGCGCGGCCATTGTTTGAAGGAGCCACCAATAGTAAGTGGATTCAACCACAGTTTCAAGCCACGACCTATGAGATAGAAAGGCATGGCCTTATGCAGATCAACGTAGCCATTAGATAAATGGCGTAGGCACTGTCAAAAGAAAGGCGCATTCAAATCAAAGAAAATAAAGACATCAAAGTTAAAGGAAGTATCAGCCAGGTCAAACTCAGTCACGGAGATGATTCACAGCATAAGAAGCATCCAACAGAGACATAGGTCAAACTCTAAATGGAGAATGCTGTCATGCCACCAATGCTAAATGATTCACAGCATAAGAAGCATCCAACAGAGACATAGGTGCACACCACAGATGAAAATGCAGCAACTTAGCAACCGTGGATGCAAATCAAATCCAACAGCTTGCACATTCCCGAGAGTGATAGGAGATGTCAGTAGGGGATGGAGCGTTGAGGCTCCACGTGTATCCAGCAACCAATGAACGAATAGCTTTTAAAGTCCACGAGGTTAAAAATAGCCTATGGGACCACCAACTTTGCAGTTTTAATCTTCTGCATTTCAGTCCTTTTCCTATTCAAAGAGAGGATGAGCCCCCCAAACTTCACAACATTCTCATCGCTAAATAAGCTATGCCAAGAAAGAGCCGCCAAACTACTAGTATGCTTGTCTCTGATGTCCTTGAAAGCCTCACACTCCATAATAAAATGCTTTTCCGATTCAACTGCCCCGGTATTGCAAAAAATACACATCCGTTCTTCCCATTCTTCTTTAGGCCTTTTCCACCGCCCTATTTCACATCGGAGTTGATGATAGTTAGTTCTTAATTGAGCAATAAGCATCTTTGCTCTCCACGAAATACAAGCCCCAATATACATTTTTTGTTGATGATCACAAGTGGGGTTGAATTCATCAATATAGTACTTCTTCTTCCTCCCAATCACTTTCCCCCAAAGACGCTTGTGGAACTTATCCATAACAAAAGCCTTAACCTCTTTGCTATTAATGGGGCAAGTATTCAAAAAGATATTCCATTTGCTCATCCAATTGATGTTTTGCCTCATCCAAATTTTCTTTCTTTCACCTATGGTGTCATGAAACACAACTTTAGGCCATCTACCTTCCTCCATTTGCTCAATTCTTTTCAAATACCTTATTAGACACATCATAGCAATAGCTTCAATAGGAGTTGTCCCTGTTTCACACAGCATTATCTCATAAGGAACTGAACCTTTAATTTTGGACTTGCTTGTAATCAAACGCTTTTGAATTTTCTCAATGTGTTTCCACTTTGGATTTGAAATGCTGCTAGTCCACAATTCACAACCATAAAGTACCACCGGAATCACCAAAAGACCAAAAAGAACCTGTGTAGTGTTCCAATCCCATAACTTTGCTTCTCTGCACCTATTCTGAAGAGCATAAAATGCTTTCGACCCTCCCAAAGTTCTCTTCTTTCTGCATCTCTCCCAACTAAGCTTGTTGTTAAAGTCAAACCCAAGGTATTTAAACTCTATTGCTTCTTCCAGAATATTGCCTTCAAAGTAGAACTTATGTGGTTCCCTCTTTCTTTTGTTGGAGAATATCATGATCTTGGTCTTACTGGTATTGACTTACATCCCCACCGTTCTACAGAAGTGTTCCTAGACAAATAAGTGCTCTTGCAAACCTTGGGCTGTTTTAGCAATCAAAATAATGTCGTCGGCGTATAAAAAAAGCTTTATCACAAATTTCCCAAAAAGGACACCATCTCCTCCTTGCACGCTAAGCCACTCTTCAAGCTTGTCAATATATAAACCAAAAAAAGTAGGGGAAAGCGGACAGCCTTGCTTGACCCCAATATCACTCATAAAACTCTCTGAGATGCCTACTAAAGTTCTGATTTTGACTCTCACCTCTTTATAAAGCCTATGGACAGTCGCTCTAAGATGTGCCAGAATCCCAAGTTCTTCCATCCTACACCATAGTTTATCTCTAGGTACCGTTTCAAAAGCCTTTTTGAAGTCCACAAAACAACAGAAGGCTTCCCCCCTTTCCTCCCAAACTTTTTCAATGATGTGCCTTAACGTGATACCATGATTGACAGTGGAGTGTTTGGGCCTAAAACCTGCTTCCCCTTTAGCACGCTTTTCTTTTTCTTCTGCCCACTTGCTGATTTTGTTTTCCACCATGCTAGTAAATAATTTCGCAAACAAAGAATTGATCATAATGGTCCCATAATTTGAAGGGTTATTGACGTCACCACTCTTAAAAAGCGGTATAGCTAGGCTGGTTGTCCAATCTTGAGGGAACCCTTGCTGAATGATTTTATTGAAGATTATCATAATGTGAGGTGCAAGAGTACCCACTCCCCATTTAAGATACTCCGCTTGAAGCTCAACCAAATCCATAGCTTTGCCCACACCCAAATTTTTAATACCAATCTCTACCTTTTGCAATGTGAAAAGCATTGTTGGGATGTTGATCAAGGGAGGAGGGTCAACCTTCGAAACTTGCTCATACAATTGTCTTGCATAGTCTAACCATTGAGATGCTGAAATGCTATTTTCACTTTGCTCCTTCCTCAATTGAAGATCCTTCCAGAAAAGCCTTGGATTATTCTTTCCTAGATAAATTAACTCTTCTCTTCTTGTGTTCAAGAACTCAACTTTTTTCTGCTTTTACAAGCTGCTTGTACCGCTTTAAATTTATCTCCTTCTTGTCAGACTCTTTCAAAGTTTTCCTTGCCAATTTACAATCTTCATCAAACCACCCATTTACCGGAAAACAATTGGTTTTTTCTTTCTTTATTTTTGCTCTCTTGCAATCCCCAAGAGCTCTTTGGATAATGCATGTTAAATCATAACTATTGAGATCTTGGAAACTAGATTTCTCTTGCTTACTGAACCGTTCTATAGCTGTCTTGAAAATAAAACTGTTTTCTTGAGTCAAAAGAATTCTGCCCTTCAACTGTGGTTGCCTAAGACATTAAGTTTTCCTCCCATGTTGCTTCTTTTGAAGCCAAAACAGCTTTAAGTAAATTGGGTTATGGTCTGATTTTAAGCCCCAAATATGTTCCTCTATCGAAACTTCCTCAATCTTTTCATCTAAGCTTTGCAAGCAAATTACATAGTCAACAACACTTGCACCATTGTACGTATTGCAAGTGAAATTTCCTAAATTCTTCCATCTATCCACACCATTGCAAATAATTAAGTCAAAAGCTTCACATAAAGTAAGCAACTCTTCCCCAAAAGGATTACAATCCTTGTTATCTTTTGAACATCTTGACCACTGTCGACTTCCTTCTTCTGTAAGCCAGATAAGATCGTGGTCCTCCTTGCAACATAAAATACTAGCTTGCTCATTTGTTCTCCTAGCATTGAAATCACCAATGGTGCAAGTTGGAGGAGTCGTCAGAGAGAGAAGCTTGAGGGAAGTGTGCTAGTGAACCACATGGCTGCAGGAGGAAACATTTAATCTTTATTTGTTTTCGTAAGTTTCATAGAAATAGTTTCATTAAAATCATATTAAATCTTTTATTAAGATTTATAAGTGAGTCTTTTAAAATCAAAATGTGGGCCCAAACTAAATAAAGCCAAAGTTTTATTTAAACAAGAGACGTATTGCGTCAAGTTCTTGCCAATGTGGAAGTTGAATTGTGTATGAATTGTGTATGGGAAGTATTTTTGGTTATCATGAATTCCATTATGAAGAAATAATTCAATTTTTGGGAACACTAGACATGTTCACATTTGAGAGGACGTGGGTGTGAAACACTAGTGTCCAAGATGGGGGAATGACTAAAAATGGATTATGAGGGGTGCTTGAAAGTATTGTAGGCTTAGTTTGGGTGTGTGGCATGTCCACTAAAGTACAAATTAATTCTTTGAATGATAAAATAGAAATAAATCATATTTATAAAAGAGGGCCTTAAACTTAATACAAAACAAGAAAAACAAAAGGAAAATATGCACTATTTGTCTCTACACTTTTGACCATAATAGAAACAGAAAAAACTATGCATATGGATGTCCACCTGCTTGAAATTAACAGCATGAGTATCCCCTATCTTCTAGCATTTTATTCTGGTCTATAGTGGAATTATTATACCATCAATGGAGAGGGAGAGGATTAGCATCCCTTATTATGCGACTGAATATGACTCTACTTTATAATGGAATTATTATGCTGTGAACTATAGAGATGGGATTAATTATCGTTTACCGACAAAATTAATATGTCAATTGATAGTGACACGATTATCATACGGTATGTAACAGAATTAGAATATCGTCTCATCAACAATGACATGAGTACCATTTAGTATGTGACAGAAACTATGTTCTTGTATATAATAGAATTGCAATGCCATCCATTACCAGTGACAAGATAGTATGACATAATTTTAGTCTGGTATATAACGGAATTACTACACCATCAATCGGTAGCAATAGGGCTACTAAATATGATAGATTTCATTTCAGGTCTATAGCGACATTTCCGTAAAATTATAATCATTAAAAATTTAATTCTAGCCGTTAAGATCAATAGTTAATTGAATTAGGATGGCATATGTGATGAGATTTACTGTGATTACAACGCCGTGAATTGACAGTGATAGTGACAGGATTAGCATGTCGTCCGTCCACATTGACACCCTAGTGGCATAATAGTGATCTTGTTAAATCAACTTTAATACTCAATGGTCATTGGTCAATTCAATTGTAATATAATTAAAAATAAAAAATTCTATTTTTCACCATTACTATTCACCCAATTAACCAATAGCACAACAGATAAATTGCATTTATTAAATCATTAAAAAAATTATGTTTCAACTTTAGAGATTTTGTTAAATGAATTTAATACTTAATTCTTATTGGTCAACTGAATTGAATTAATTGCATCACATGGATGCATAAGTAATCCTGCCTACTACAGGAACTAATAAAGAAATTTATAATAAAAGTTCACGTGAGTTATTAAGGATAAAGACAAAGGCTGAGTCAATATGAGTTTTAAAACAAGGTGGGGCCCGAATGTAAATAAAGCTAAGAGCTTTATTAGTTTCTGCCAAGGAAACTATAGTGGAGGCATGTTCTTAACTAGTTATTAATAATTCTTTTTGCAACCAATGAGAATTGAAATAGTTTTTCTATTTAAAAAATATTTAGCTATTGATATTGTATAGATCCAAATATTATAACAAAACATATTTAAAAAATTATTTTTCTTGAATCTAATTGGCAGAAAACTTTTACCCGACAAGGGCAACTAATGCGCATCCATTACAAGAATGGCAGTAATATTGGCTTATGGAAAGGGAGTGGCAGGAAAAGTAAAAATAGTTGAAAGCAAATAACTTGAAAGTGAGCATATCAAATTGCAAGATTTGAGGTGAGCTGAAGGGAGCGCCAATAGAAAACAAAAGCATCGCCTTCCAAGCAATCGATCCAAGGCCGTGGAGGAAATCTTCATTTTTTTAGGTATTTGCATCAGTATTTTTGTTTTTCCACCACAAAAACTAAAATCTGTTTGTTGCAGTTTTTATATTTACATTGCTTCTTTCCTTGATTTTTTTTTACATACAGAACTATTTTTTACATGCAGAACTATTCTCTTAATTCTTTAGATAAAAGGCCTTTTAAAGAAAGATCAGGGGGTTTCTAATTCATAATTTTTATGTGAAACTAGGGTTCGATCTTATAGAGAATATAATGAGGGTAGCCATACAAAAAAACTAGGATGCAATGATAGAGTTTGAAGAGATCTAATTTTTTCTTTACTTCTTTCTCATACTATTTTTTGAGCAAACTTTAATTTTTATTTGCAAAATGTAGGATAGCCATTCAAAACAAAAATTAGATCTCTTTAAACATTGCATCCACTATCTTTCTCAATAGAATTGACATGCCCCTCAGGGAATTTTATCACATTACTTTTTAAAAAAGAAGCCAGGATTTATAACTCCTCCAGCAATTATAGTTCAGTGATGGATTTAAGGTGTGTTCTATGCCAATGACTATCCTGATTATTGAGGTCTCAGTGGAATTCTCTGTTGCCGTTGATTTGATGAATTCTTTACAAGGAAGACTGCAAGATTATTTTGTTCACAGTGGCACACAAAACCTGTCATTCATCAAAGACGTCAAGAAGTTTCTGAATCTTCTTAATTACTCTTCTCAGTTGTTGATTTGCGAGGAGTCAATTAGAATTTAAATTGGATGCTAAAATTTGGGAATCTGCTTCAACCATACTCTTGTATAAGGCCCTTTTCTTTAGCCCAGAGTAGGTAGCATAAGCTTATGTGGACTTGTTTCATCCAATCCTAAAACCCAACTATACTAAAAAAACATTTTGTCTTGATATATTTGACACATCCCTCCATCTCCGTATTGGCCTAGATTGCCTCCAAAGGTCCCATCTGCATTCATCTTGACTGAAGAGGGCAGAGGAGGACTTCATGATATAGCTTAGTTTTTTTTTTTGTTTTAGCCACTCCATTACACCCCCATTTTTATGTTTAGCAATCTTTTTTACTTATTAATACAGGCTGATGTATAACCTCATTCTATTATAGATGTCTTCGTCTATTTTTAGAATATGCAGGTTGATTCAACTCCAGTTGAACTAGTGTCTCCAAGCAATTTTCTTCTAGGCTTTTTGATTTTCCCATTTATTTGGTACTTGTGTGCATTTCTATTGGCCCCTCTGTAATATGCATGCATAGTCCACAAAAGCACTAGACAAATCTTATGTCTTTACTTGTTTAATTTTCAAGTTTTGGACCTTGTATTATCACCCTTAATATGATTTTATTTCAGCTTTAATTCTATTTTCATAGGCATTTATCTTTTTTGGGGCCTTGATGTTTTGTATAGTGTAAATGGGATTTCATGGTGTGCAAAGAACATGATGTTATTTTATGTTTTGTTAGTTGCTCAATATTATGAGTAAAAATGCAAGAAATAGAGATGTCTTTATGAGGTGTTTCTGTATTTTCGTTTTTCATTTCTTTGAGGACTAAAGCAAGTCTGATCGTGTTCTTGTCTTCCAATGCTAGGAGTTGTAGATATATCAAAACTTCAGAGACATTGTTGCTAAAACACAACAAATTAAAACACAACTATTCATGAACATTTTGGTAGAAACTTCATTTCTCTGCAACTCTTGTTTTATAAAAAAAACTCCATCTTTAAAGTCACAGGGAGGTAACGTTTTAAAGTTAATAAAAGAAACTTTATCAAAGTATAAAGTAAACCTAAAGCCAAAAGTAAATAGAGTAAAGCTTTATTTTTAACGCTATGAAAGAATAAAAGCAAGCTACAGAAAGAAAATAAAAGTGATCTTTTATTTTTCTCACGCCAAGTAAGAGATAGCTACAACAAAGTCAAGACTAAAGTGAAACATGCACTGATGGAGAATCTTTTTGCATGAGAATAGATAGAATCAAGGGGCATAAATCAAGGAGTGAGTTGGGTAGCGATATGCATGCACAACATAGAGGCAGGTTTGGCTTTTATTTTTCCTTTATATACAGATTTTTGCACAGCAGTTAGTAGGGGATTTTTCATCAACAACAAGGGAATTATCATAGAAACAAAGAAGTAGTTTCATGAGTGACATGATTATTGCAGGCCTTCCGTGTCAGGCTTTCTCAGAGTCGAAAGAATTGATGCATTGTGCCTTTGAGGCCTACATTGTGTCTTCATTTTTTTGATTCACCCGTGAAGGAAGAGTAGAATTTATGTGTCATTGTATTCTGTTTGAGATATTTCTTCTCTTCTTTTCTCAAATCTGGCCTTTATTTTGTAAATCTGAGACTTTCAAATCTTAAGCAACTGAATAAATTATGTGACCAGTACTTTTCTATTCATTGTATCTGTCTTCACCTTGTCTCTTGTTTATCAAATTTTGTGCACCATTTAATCCTCTACGGGTTGGGAAGTTTATTGCTTTGTTAGATAGATTTAATTTCTAGTTTCCTTCTTCTCTTTTCTCTAAAACAATCTGAAAGTGGTTTCATTGAAAATCTAATGAAGAGTCGGCTTCTAAAATCCTGGAGGTTATCTCGATCTGCAAAGTCCCACATTTCAAAATTTCCCATTGTTGTGTGTGAAATGCAAATTTTACCATCAACAATTACATCATTGTATTATGTTAATAATATAATGCATATATTATTAACATTACCAACTTATAACTAAATTTGATAGTTATAGTTGGTTGGTCATGTAGACACTCTAAAATAACCATGTCTTCGAATCACTTGCATTTTCATCAATTCTGTCTAATCACCTGCATTTCAACGTTAATTAAATAATCTAATTATTTAATTAATTTCATGTCAAATCTTCCAAAACTCCAAAATTTAACATTAATTGAATAAATCCTCTTTATTTAATTAATTCAATCAAAATCAACTTTATTCTTCCAAAATTAAATAATTTTAATTATTTAATTAAATCTTATCTTCTTCCAAAATTTAAATCTGCATCAATTGAATAAATTAATTATTTAATTAATTTATCATCAAATCCTCTTATCTATAATTAAATAATTCTACATTATTTAATTAAATCAATTATTCTTCCAAATTTAAATAAATCGTGCAAATTTATTTAAATTATCTCAATCCTCTAAAAATAAATAAAATCAAGTATTTTAATTATAATCTTCATATCTTATCTATTCTTCAAAATCATGCACAATCAATTAAATAAATTTATTTATTTAATTTCAATTATTTTTTCAATTCCTTTAAAAATATCATGTTAACTCATGTGCACAATCAATCTTATTTTTAGAGCTTCAAAAAGCAAATTACAAGTTGAGTTAATTGACTTAATCAATCTTGTTTTTATCAACAACTCTTAAATTAGAAAAAAAAAAAGCATTCTAATTTATGAAATCAAATCCTATCTTTATCAAAAAGCAATTAACTCAAATAAAAATATATTTTTGAAGTGACACATGTCGTGTGCACATTCATCATGAATTCTAGATTTATCTCATCCATTGATTCTATTAAATTTTCTGGACTGTTGATCGATCTTCATTGAAACCTATATAAACCCCCCTTTACTCCATAACAAATCCTCTTCGATCATTTATTTTCAGGCATCTTTTACAGCGCATTGAGCATTCATCGCATTGTTGAGCACACTTCTACCTTTTGAGCACAACCACAATCTACATCTGCTTGTTGCAAACATGGTTTCATAATTTGAAGAGCAATCTACATTCAACCAAAAGACCCAAACAATCTAGGTGATAGCGTCTTTGTTCGTAATTTGATTTATTCATTGATTTGGTTATTGCTTAGCTAGATCTTTTGATGTTATGGGTAATTAAGTTGTTATTATTATTACTTTGTGATCTTATCATTCAACCTCTAGATTTTTCCTATACACATTCTGGCACGCCCGGTGGGACCCACTAATCGCTCTTTTTCTTTAAGAAATTTTTTTTAAGTACAGTATGGAACAGCGCACATTAACACAGGAAAGTGCCTTTGGTAGTACAATGCAGCACCCCTGGTATAACAGTACAGTGCCTTTGGGTGATACTATAGCACTTCTGGTAGCACAGTACTGCACTTTTGGTAAAACAGTACATCGCACTTAGCATCAAAGTAAAGCACTTTTGGTTTAGTAGGGTTTCTGATCTTGTTTTCTAATTTACAGGGTTTCTAACTCATCATATCTATCATTCATTGACTAACAAGTTGATTTATTTGTCTTTCAATTATCATTTATACTGCCTAAGCTGACATATTTAGGAGTATTATCATTTTTTTTAGCTAACCTTTCTTTTCACGGCATCTTGTGAGTTGTTCTTGATTCTAGGTTACAGATCTTATCATCTATTAACATCCTAGATCATCCATTCAACCATGAAATCATCTTTTGATCTAGCTTTTTTCATGAAATATGACTTTTTTTAGATCTGGGGCAGCCAAGTGCTTTTGGTAGTACAGTAGCGCGCTTTTGGCAGCATAGTACGATGCTTCTGGTAGCACAGTGGATCGCTTTTGGTTTTGTAGTAACTTGCCTTTGGTAATACAGTTCAACACTTTTGGCAATATAGTAAGTTGCCTTTGGTAACACAGTAAAGCCCTTTTGGTCAAATTGATTTATTTTTGCTAACTATTGAGTTTGTGTGGAACTAATCAACTTTTTGCAGCTTCTTATCACTCAAACAGAGCAAATGGGTTTCTCTAACATGTTCATGCAGGACGAGTGTTGAAGAATCTCAATCTATTGCACTAAGTCTTAGAAACATATTACTTTCTTAAGGGATAATGGAACAATCATCTTTGCAATCTAAGTCTTAGGAACATATTACTTTCTTAAGGGACAATTGAACGAATCATCTTTGCAATCTAAGTCTTAGGAACATATTGCTTTCTTAAGGTACAATGGACACGAATCCAAAAACACTTCAATTTTCTAAGGGACAATTGACATGAATGCAAAACACTTCAATTTCATAGGGGACAATTGACAACTACAATCGTGTATGTGCCTAATCTAGTTGCACCTTATTTTTCTTATAACAAGACAATTGAACCTTTGTTTGATGTGTTTGATCTTACATTTTAGTTATTCCTTTAGAAGGGCCTGCTTTTGGATTGTGCTTCATCCAAAAGGGATGACCCTGAGTGAAGTTTTCCTTTGAACCGCTATATAAGAGGGATAAGGCGAAAGCCAAGTCTAACTGACATCGGCCTTACCTTGTGATGCCAAATCAAAAAGAGGTTTACTAGCACTTTGTGGAAATAATTTTCACATTGTGCGAAGTGTTTGATACTCTTAGTAGGATTGGTTAAAGCTTTTAGTAGCTTGTCACATTGCTTGTAAGGCGTTGGTCCCTCAAAGCAACTAAGAACCATCTAGATAGTGACTACCCGATCCACCTCTAAACGTTGCAGTAATCATCAGTGTAAGGGGAATTGATTCAAGCCCCCATGATACTCACCATTGCCTCCCTTGAGAATAAATCGTATTCCCCCGGTCATAAAGCTCTTGTGACCTACTTGAGCTTTCCGAGGGGAGGGTGAGATATCTCTACCTATCGTCTCTCGCAAAGATACAAATGTACAAGACCTATATGGAATGACATTTGGTCGACGGAGAATTAAGTTGTGAGCTGATCCACTACAATGAAACCATGTCTCTAGGGATAAAAAGTGCTTGAATTGTTTACAATTGTCTTATACCCATGGAAACATTAGTTTTTTTTGTGAGCCTCGAACATACACTATCTATTGTGTCAATCCTCTGATACTTTATTTGATGTGTTTTCTCTTGCCAAAGCAAATACAACCAAAATCAAACCCAAATCAATCAAAATTTGCCTTATAAACATCACTGACATTGCTTCAGCGCCTTTGGTATAATAGCAGCTCACCCTTGGTATAACAGTAGCTCGCCTTTAGTATAACACTAGCTCGCCTTTGGTATAACAGTACCTCGCCTCTAGCAACATAGTCCAATGCCTTTGGTAACATAGTAGATCTCTTTTGGTAACACAGTCTTGCGCCTTTGGTAAAATAGTATAGCGCCTTAGGTCCAAAAAATTGTTCATCAAAACTACCTCAGCAAAAATCCTAGCAACATCTCACACATATTGTCCTAGTGCATCCCATGGTAACCACTAGACTCCAACAAACTATGAAGGCCAAGCAAGTTGCCCCAAGGAAGCGCACATCACCTCCTCATACACCTCAACCAAGCCAATCCAACATGACTCCAATGGGTACTCCAAAAACACCAATGGAAAGACCAACCAACTCTCAAAACAAGCCGCAACATGACCAATCAACCAATCCTCAAGAAGGTAATGTTCCTTTGGTAGATGTAACCCAATTCACTATCAACATGCCTCATGATTTTGCTACACCTGATTATACCACCGTTCAAGTCCCATCTCAAGAAGAGCAACACTTTGAAGAAGGTCAATCATCTTAAGAAGATAGATATGACCTTGATGAAATCATGCAAGATCCTAGAGCCATAGCCGCCTTTGATAAAATCCTTAGTGAAAACCAAGATCATTTCTTCCACTTACTAGCCGAACAAGGAGCCAAATTACCTCAAGATTTTGATCTATCCAATCTCAAAGAGCCAAACAAAACCCATGATACCATAATTGTGGTCCAAACCATGTCAACTGTGACCACTCCTATACCCAAACAAAGCTCAAAAGGGAGAATGCCAATGTCTTTTGCCGCTCAATATGAGAATCCTCTTTATCAAGAGACTCTACAACATCAAGCAGAACTAGCCAAACAAGCCACTCTAGCTCAATCAAACACACAACAAACGCCCACACCAAACCTAAGTGGAACATTGGCTACCCCATCACAAGAAGGTTTCCTACCAAATTACAATCCGGGAAACACTTATGTAGCCATGCAACAAGGGTCTCAACAAACACTACCCCTAACTTCATCGACCCTCCATATCATTAACCCAAACAATGTCATGCAACCCCAACCATCACAAAATGTTAACACAACCTATGCCCCTCCACCACAACATTCTTCTGCCCTCAATCATACCTATCCCCATCTTAGTCAACCCCAACCATCACAAAACCCATCTACCTATGTTCCTCCGCCACAACGATCATGTACACTAAACTTTTTCAACACATATCTCAATCAACCCCAACCATCACAAAACCCATCTACCTATGTTCCTCCGCCACAACGATCATGTACACTAAACTTTTTCAACACATATCTCAATCAACCCCAACCATCACAAAACACATCTACCTATGTCCCTCCACCACAACAATCTTCTACTCTCAACCTAACCCACACCTATCTCAACCCTCAATGTTCCCAAAACCAAACTTCCCATAGCTATGTTCCACCACTACAACCAAACCCAACAAACTTTAGCTTTCCTCCACCAAATTATTTCGTCACACCACCTCCACAATACCAATGACAAAACTCTTATCTACAACCATCACAAAGCCTACATTACCTAGCACCACCCCCACCTCCCCAAAATCAAAACACCCAAAACCAACCCAATCCAAACCCAACATACAACACATACGACCCTAACCAATCATATGACCCTTATAACACTAATGCCCATGGCTTCCACTACAATCTTCCATATGGGCAACAACAACCACCTCTAGGACAACAAGAGATGTTTCCAACACCTCCCACAACTATGGAGCTAAAACTTGCAGAGGTTCAACAACAACTATCTAATCTTACATTTGGCCACACCAAGAAAACCTTCTCTTTGGAAGAAGTTTGTCCTTATCCATTTGATCGTCCATTACCCATGATTCCTTTTCCTCACAATTTCTCTATTCCCAAATTTGATTAAAACAAAGGAAAAGGAGACCCAAAAGACCACCTTAGAGAATCCTATCTCACTTGCTTCGAGGTCTCACATAACGATACATTTCTTATGCACCTCTTTCCTCGCAGTCTAGGAGGTCAAGCTATAGAATGGTTCTCGCACCTACCCACGAGTATCAAATCTTTTAATGAGCTTGCAGAGAAATTTGCCACCCATTTCTCCTACAACACATAACATGAAGTCTCCATGATTGATTTATGCAACAATAAATAGAAAAATGGGGAAACTTTCATTTCCTTCCTTCAAAGATGGTGAAAAATGGCTAGCAAATTCTAATTCAAGATACCTAAAAAATAGCTTGTGAGCATATTTGTGTAGAACCTTAACCAAGAATTGGGTTTTCATTTGCAAATCCTTAGTGCTACAACCTTCGACGAAATTACCTACAAGGGCATCAACATTGAAAAGGCCCTCATCACTAAATGCGTGGTCAAAATCTTCAAAGACAACAAAGACAATGCTCCCCAACAACAATCAAACAACAAACCAAAATTTTGGAACAAAAATAAAAACGTGGTCAATGATGGTGTGGTAGATTCCAAACATGTCCAAACACTACAAACACCCCTTCATCTTTCATCAAAACTAAGTCAACCTCTACCTCAACAAAACCAACCACAACAAAGACAACCAAACCAAAACCAAGAACAATGACAACAAGAGCAACCTCAACAAGATTACCCTCCGCAACATCAATTCACTCCCTTGGGAGAGTCTATAGAGTCTATTCTATAGAAACTTTTACACAATGGACTCATTACCTTACTAGATGCTCCCCCATATGGTGAACCTGTTTACAAAACCGCACAGTACAAAGACAACAAATATTGTGAATACCACAGGACCAAAGGATATAGAACCGTATCATGCATGAAACTCAAGCACGTGATCCAAAACCTTATTGACAAAAAACAAATCACTTTTGATGATGAACCACCAACTCAAAACACCAATAAAGACCTCAATATGTACAAGGAACCATTCCCTAACCATGATCAAGGTCAAAATCCCGATAAAGGTAAAGGTGTTAACAAAGCTTCAACTTCCTATGACTATTGTGGGTCGTTTTGAAGAAAGTCATGTGTCTACCCTCACAATCAAAGGCAAATCTACGGATTGTAAAGTTACAACTCGTCGTGGTCATGTCACCCTGCATGGTCCTACACCAAGTCTCCCAACCCAATCTGATTACAATCTTGTCGAACATCTAGGGAAAACCCCTGCACAGATCTCTATCTTGGACCCGCACATAAAGTTGTGCTTGAAAAAGCCCTACAAGAGTCTTTGGTTCCTAACAACATAGCAGTCATGGATTTCTAAGCTTTAATAAGAAACATTGGCTTACCCTACAATGTGGTCTTCTCTGAAAAAGACCTCCCATCTCATGATCCATGTCACAACGATGCCCTTCACATTGAAGTCTTCATCCATAAACGCAAGATCAAACACATACTTATAGATGGTGGTGCTAGTCTCAATATTTGTTCTCTCAAGTTACTTAAACAATTGGGATGCTCTGAGGATCATGTCAACATTGATCAAAGTATTACAATCAAAGGGAATGATGATGTTGAATGTTGGTCAGAAGGTGTTATCCACTTGCCTATACAAGTAGGCCTTGTCATGCTAGAAACTAGGTGCCAAGTCCTTGACATTGAGCTACCTTACAACATTATCCTAGGACACCCATGGATCCATGCCATGAAAGTTGTTCCCTCAATGTACCATCAATCTCTCAAATTCCCATTTAATGGTACGAAGATAACTATCCCTGGAGATCCTAATCTCTTCAAATTATGTCGTGTCTTGCAAGGTAGCTATAAGAATTGCAACCAAGTGCTCAATAATGACAAAGCCCATGAATCCCCATTATATGTTGATTCTGAAAATCTGACAAAAGCATCTGCAGCTAAACCCAATCCTCATCCTATTCCCGAAATCAAAGCTCACATTCGTGATATAGGCTTTGGAGAATATGATATCTCAAAATCTTGTTGTGTAGGGCGGATGCCCTTATCCCTTAAATCCTATGGCCAACCACCCATAGCCAAAGCAACTAAAAAAGCAGCTATTCCTCCCCCACCATCTCTAATGCAATTCCAAGAGGGAAAATTATTGGCAAAGGAAACTATTGAAGACATCTCATCTTAGCTCTACAAGGAGAAAGAACTAGTCACAATACCAGTCAAACAATATGGCAATGGCCTAAGAATTGTGAAGAACATGGGCTACAAAGGCAAAGGGGGCCTTGGGAAAAATAATCAAGGTGAAATTGAACCCATTATTGTGAAGAAGAAGCTAGACAAGAAAGGGTTAGGATTTGGTAGGAAGGTACCGCGCGCCTTGGACATCGAGGGTATTCTCGACAAGGTGGTAGAAACTTCTCTCACATATTTGACATCTAAAGAGGATATCATCGATGACTCTCACCTCCATATGACTGACCTATTAACTAAATCCTCTATATTCATGCTATCATCCATATCCTTAACATCCACCACTAACACCCATATTGTAACACTTATCTACCCTGAACTTATTGATTAAGACCAACAAGGGGGCCCTGTTCTAGATGTATTTTAGAATGACAAAGCTATTGTTGAGTTCATGGGACTCCAGAATGGTATCCCTCTTGGTGATCACAAAGCTGGTTTTGTAATGGAACTAGATCAAATTGCTTATTTTGGTGAGAATGCCAAATCCTCCAGTCGCAAAAGTAAAAATAAAGAAAGATCTCTAGGTGAAAACCACACTGTGGCACCTCCCAATCACAAAACATTAAAAATAAAGGATGTATCCAAAGGTGAAAACCCAATTGTGGAACCTAAGGATGGAGGATTTGACCTTCCCTTACCATCTAAGTATCAAGAGAAATTAGATCTCCTAGTGGAAGATTCTACAGAGATAAACCTTGGCACAGAGCAAAATCCTAAGACCACATTCCTTGCAGCATCATTACCAGGACAAGAGCACAAAAATCTTACCAACTTCTTCTTATAAAGAACCATCAACTTTGCGTGGACCTATGTTGATATGTCAAGGTTGGACCCTTCACTAGTTGTTCACTATCTCACGGTTGGTCCAAAAGCTAAACTAGTCAAACAAAAGCTAAGAAAGATGCATCCACAGATCGCTCTCCTAGTGAAAGTTGAAATACAAAAATTGTTAGACGTAAAGTTTATCAAGCCTATTGATTATCCAGAATGGGTCTCCAACATTGTACCTATGGCTAAACCAAATGGGGGCATCCGCATGTGTTCTGACTTCAGAGATCTTAACAAAGCATGTCCCAAAGATGACTTTCCATTGCCAAACATTAATCTCATAGTAGACTTGACTGTTGGTCATGAAATTCTCTCTAATGGATGTATTTTCTGGCTACAATCAGATAATGATAGCGGAAGAAGATCAACATAAAACTACTTGTACTTGTCTGTGGGGTACCTATTGTTGGTGTGTCATGCCACTTGGTCTTAAGAACGCAGGTACAACCTATCAAAGAGCAATGACAATGATATTCTATGATCTCTTTCATCATATCATGGAGGACTATGTGGATGATATACTAGAAAAATCTTCTAGGGCAGATCACATACAGGTTCTAGGACAAATCTTTGATAGACTAGAAAAATATCAAGTAAGACTCAAGCCAAAGAAGTGTGTCTTCAGGGTAACATCAGGAAAACTATTGGGATACATTGTATCTCGTAGAGGCATTGAGGTAGATCCAGCAAAATTCAAGGCTATAGTAGGGATGCCTCCACCAAAGAATTTGAAAGCATTAAGAAGCCTTCAAGGAAGGTTACAATCCATTAGGTGTTTTACCTCACAGCTAGAGGATAAAGTCAACCATTTCAACACTTGCTCTGAAAGGATGTCTCATTTCGATGGGATGATAAGTGTCAAGCAGCATTTGATCATCTTAAAGAATATCTAGCTACACCTCTTGTCTTGGTACCACTAGTCACCGATAGGCCTTTGATCTTGTACATCTCAACTACAACTACAGCCTTAGGGGCTCTTCTAGCACAGCATGATGAGTCAGGCAAAGAGCATGCAATCTATTATATTAGTCGAATCTTGGTGGGTTATGAACTCAATTATTCACCTATGGAAAGAGCTTGTTTAGCATTAGTGTTCACTTCCCAAAAGTTACGGCATTACATGCTAAACCAACACACAAATCTAATAGCCAAAATTGATCCATTGAAATATTTCCTAGCAAAAGCAACTCTCACAAGCAGACTAGCTAAATGGGTCATGATCCTTAGTGAGTTCGACATTGAGTATGTAGATCGTAAAGCAATCAAGGGACAAGCCCTCGCAGATCAACTAGCAAAGGCACCTATGACAGATGTACATCCTATGGTAGCTGACTTTTCAAATGAGAATCTCTTCACTCTTTCTACCTCAGTAATGTGGAAGTTGTATTTTGATGGTTCCTACACACAACATGGATCAAGGGTCGGCATCCTTTTTATCACACCTCAAAATGACTACATCCCAAAGTCATATCAGCTTGCATTTCCTTGCACCAACAACATAGCCGAGTATGAGGCACTACTCATAGGTCTCAATATAGCAATTCAATGGGACATCACAGAACTATAGGTATATGGAGACTCACAACTAGTCATTCGACAAGTCACAGATGAGTACCAAACAAAAGATGAAAAATTGGTCCCTTATAAGCAACTAGTGGATTCCTACAAACCACACTTTTCTAGCATCACTTTTTCAAAAATTCCAAGAGAGCATAACAAAGCTACAGATTCTATGGCTTCTGTGGGGTCACTTATAGACATGCCTGCAAACACATAGAAATGTGAATTCTTGATCGAGCAATTGTTGATACCAGTCGTTGATGTTCCAACTACTGAAATCATCTGTGAACTTGTTGGTCCCAATTCCCCATGGTACGAAGATATCTATGACTACCTTAAAAATGGTACCTTTCCCATTGACCTATCTGCAAACCAATGCAAAACCTTTATCCATTGATCCTCCCCTTACACCATTCTGGGTGATACACTATATCGTCAGAGTCTCGATGGTATCCTCTTACGATGTCTTAATGTGGAAAAAGTTGAAGCTACCTTACGAGACATACACGAAGGTGTCTATGGCACACATTCTACCGATCCTAATCTCACTAAGAAGATATTTAGAATAGGTTATTACTAGCCTACAATAGAACAAGATGCTTTACAGTTTGCTAAGTGTCTACAATGCCAGCAGCATGGAGATTTGATTCACACACCAGCTCATGAACTACAACATATGACTACTCCATGGCCTTTTTCTCAATGGGCTCTCGACCTCATAAGACAAATCCACCCATCCTCATCCAATGGCCATAAATTCATCATTACTACCACTGAGTACTTCACGAAGTGGGTCGAAGCCATTCCCATGACATATATCATCGGTAAGCAAATAGCCAAGTTTATCCTTAACTACCTCATTTGTTCGTATAGTATCCCCCAAGCCATTGCCCCTGATAATGGGAGACCATTCAAAAATCAAGATGTCCATGCCTTGGGCACCTAATACAATATCCAACATCACTTTTCCACTCCCTACTATTTGTAAACTAATGGCCAAGTCGAGGCTTCCAACAAAACCATTCTGAAAATCCCCAAGAAAACGGTCAATGAAGCTGGTCGTGATTGGCACTTGCAACTCAATCCCACCCTATGGGCCTACCGCACTAGTATTAGAACACCAACTAGTGCAACACACTATGCCTTAGTCTATGGCTCTGAAGGCATTCTACCTATAGAGGTCAAGATCCCATCCCTTAGAGTATCCATACAGAACCTGCTTAATGGAGAAGAGTATCGCACTTCCAGATTAGCTGAGCTAGAACTACTAGATGAGAGGCGCCTTGCAGCACTTAATCATCTCCATGTCTTTCAAAATTGCCTCCAATGTAACTATAACAAAAAGATCAAAGAAAAACAGTTTTAAGTTGGTGATCTTGTCCTCAAAGAAAATCAGAGAAATCAAGAAGATTGAGAAAAGAAGGGCAAGTTCAAGCCTAATTGGTTAGGACCCTCTGTTATCACATCAGCCTATGGATCAAGAGCTTATACTTTAGCAACACCTAAAGGCATTCCTCTAGATGAGCCACTCAATAGTGTTCATCTCAAGAAGTTCTATGCCTGATCCTCAAAGTATCCATGTCAAAATTTCAAAAAAAAACAACAAAAACAAAAACAAAATAATCCATCCTCTAGTGAAAACCTGGTAAACAGGCACCTTGGGTAAGTACCATAGTGAAAACCTAGCAAACAAGCGCTATGTCAACTTTCTATGTCTTCCTATCATCCATGGTTATCCTGCATGATGCAGATGCCCCTAATCTGCTCTGCTCTCGATAGCTCAGCATCTGTTGATCTGCCGGAACCGCACCAATGTAGAGACCCCTGTAATACTTGGCCTCTCTGCCTGCTGAAACTAGCTCTCCCTGCACGCAGATGAGCTCACTGTACAAAGTCCTCTGATCGGCACCCAATGTGCAACGTGCCTCATCTCTCTCTCACCTGACCCTCTATAGGGTGGCCTCTGCTATCAAACGCAATTGTACTACTGCGTCTCTCTCCAAAGTCAACTAGGCAATCTACCCATCATCTACTGCTGGTGCTAGCACGGCCTGTGCCACTGCCAACGCTCTCTGTGCCACTGATGCTGCCTGTACATGTACTTGAGCCTAGGCCTCGGCCTACCTAGCCTTCACCCTCGCTGCATCTCTATCCCTCTGCAGCCTCACCATCCAGAGCTCCAAGCAAGTCCTCCGTGCAATCTCCTCCTGTAGAAGTCGATGTGCCTACTGCAGCTCAGTCTCTGCAACTGGATCCTCCGCCTCTGCCATATGTACCTCAGTCTATTAGCCTTTGTCCTCATCACCATCCTGCTATCTAGCCTACTTTCTAGCCTCTCACCTAGCCCTCACCTCTCCACCTGGCACCAATACCTCTCGCACTGCTCCTGCCAACCCTAGTGTGGTCAGTCTCACTGGCCTGTGTGTCTACCAGTACCTGTCATACTCTGGCAGTGTCCCTGAATCAGCCAATCCTAAATCCCAATCCCACATAACTGGGGCAAGTCTCTGCAACTCTGCCAAAGCTGTGGCCACTGGATTCTCAGCATCCCAATCCCCAACCTCCCGTCGTGTCCTCGCATGTGTCGCCTCTCCAATGGGCAACCCATGTGGCAAACCAAACTATCTCAATACCCGCTCTAGCAGGTATCTCTCAATCGTATCTGTGCATCTACCAAATAGATATCGAGCCTGTCTACAATACATTAGCTACTCATGCTCATCCTCCCATGCCTCACACAATAGCCATGGTCTCCAAATAAAGATATCCATCTTGTCAATCTGTCACCTCTAGAAGCTCACAGAACCAAGCTGCCTATGTGTGATCACTCCCTCATATAGAAAAGTATATGGCTCCCCCCTCTCGCAGTGATGCTGAGTCATCAGTCTGATAACTGGGATGTGTTCCCAAGCCCACACCTATAACAATGTCACACCAGCTGATAGGCTTCGTCCTCTCCGGTAGACACAGTCATGTAAATCACAGTATAACTGACCCAAAACATAAGAGCCCCATGCATAATGGATGCCATGAGTAAACATCCCTGACAGTACAGTGCCCCATCTAATAGATAACCCTCGAGATCGCCTGTCTAGGCAGAGGAAGCCACCAAGCAAAGTAGCCACAATCCATTTGATCTTGTCACACAGTCTCAAAACATCAACCCAATGGATCTCATTATCCTCTATCCGGAGGTCATCAATGTAGAATACCTCTCTCATGCTAGCCTCGCCACGCCCTGGGTCGAAGTCAACTCTCTCTCCATCAATCAGGATCTTGAGGATGCGATATACATCCTCAAGTGTCACAGTAGCCTCCCCTATCAAAAAGTGGAAAGAGTAGGTCTCACTGCGATATCTCTCCACAACAGTTGTCAAGAGTGTGAGATTCGCCCTAATGTGTGTCAAATGTGCCACATGCTATAGTCCCATATACTCTAAGAATGCATCCTCCTCCCACGTAATCTGTACCACCTCATCTATAATGACGTGGTCTCGCTCCCTCGACATCAAAGGAGGAAGGACTCTCTGCATCCACAAAACTACATGTTAGACATTTTGCAAATTTTCTAAGTCTACTCAAGTCAATAAGGACATCAACAAGAACAACATTGTGATGCAACTCCTAGGTCAACCCTACACATCTCTAACCTAAATAGGTCAACTCCTAGGTCAACCCTAGAGACACATGTTCAAATCCACCTTGGTCAAGCTATCTAAAAAGCCAAAAGCACCTTGATTTTCTGAAGCACGCTTCACTGTCCTATCTGACGCGCTTTATTATTTGCACATAAGTGCTTTATTGTCAAAACCAAAGGCGACTTGATTTTCACAAGTGCGCTTCACTACGTATCCAACCGCGCCTTACTGCGTTACAATTGCACTATAATTTTTACATTCCTACAATCACTAGCACCTAACTATTCTACCAGTAGTGCCTTATTGCGCTACCAAAAGCGCTTCAACGATCTATCAACTGCGTTGCGATGCAAACCCTAAAATGAAAGGCACTGAGCTTTGTCCAATAGCACTTTACTGCACTACAAAGTGCGCTTTAGCGCACCAACAGTGCTTTGCCCAACCACCAAAGGCGCACTGGCATTGCGTTGCACTTTTGGCTAACCTAAAACATAACCTAAAACAAACCCTTGAAATGACCTAGAAATTCAACACAAGCAGGTTATCGAACACGTACCGCTACCGGTGCTCCCGCTGGTCTCCCGTAGGTCCGCACCTGCTCCGCCCGATGCTTATGCATTGGGATCGACATCTCTACAAGCTGCGAACTCTCTCCACTCAAAGTTCTCAATCTAGGCAAGTAAGGCAAAGGGGCTCTCAAGACTTGTTAACTCTAAGTGTGCAAATGAGGTGTGTTGACCCCTTAGGACCTATTTATAGTCTCCCTACCCTAATGCTTCCCACCCCTACTCAATCTTATCCTAGTGACATATCTTCATCTAGCCAGCCTCGTCTAACTCTAATGCCATCTTCTAGTCAAGCGTCAACCCAGTTCTTCTATTGCTTCCCTGTCTTTCCTCTTGAGGGGGCATCCTACGCCAGCTACACTGGGGCAGCTAGCTACACTGGGGCATCAAAATTATATCATGTCTTCAACAATCATTTTCTTTGAAACAATGCTATAAACTACCTTGCATCAAAGAGGGGCAAAATGTAGACACCCTAAAATGACCATGTCTTCGAATCACTTGCATTTTCATCAATTCTGTCTAATCACTTGCATTTCAACATTAATTAAATAATCTAATTATTTAATTAATTTCATCAAATTCTTCCAAAACTCCAAAATTCAACATTAATTGAATAAATCCTCTTTATTTAATTAATTTAATCAAAATCAACTTTATTCTTCCAAAATTAAATAAATTTTAATTATTTAATTAAATCTTATCTTCTTCCAAAATTCAAATCCGCATTAATTGAATAAATTAATTATCTAATTAATTTATCATCAAATCCTCTTATCTATAATTAAATAATTCTACACTAATTAATTAAATCAATTATTCCAAATTTAAATAAATCATGCAAATTTATTTAAATTATCTCAATCCTCTAAAAATAAATAAAATCAAGTATTTTATTTATAATCTTCATATCTTATCTATTCTTCAAAATCATGCACAATCAATTAAATAAATTAATTTGAATTATCTTTCCAATTCCTCTAAAAATATCACGTTAACTCATGTGCACAATCAGTCTTATTTTTAGAACTTCAAAAAACAAATTACAAGTTGAGTTAATTGACTTAATCAATCTTGTTTTTATCAACAACTCTTAAATTAGAAAAAAAAAGCATTCTAATTTATGAAATCAAATCCTATCTTTATCAAAAAGCAATTAACTCAAATAAAAATACCTTTTTGAAGTGACACATGTCATGTGCACATTCATCATGAATTCTAGATTTATCTCATCCATTGATTCTATTGAATTTTCTGGACCGTTGATTGATCTTCATTGAAACCTATATAAACCCCCTTTACTCCATAACAAATCCTCTTCGATCATTTATTTTCAAGCATCCTTTATAGCGCATTGAGCATTCATCACATCGTTGAGAACACTTCTACCTTTTGAGCACAAACACAATCTACATCCGCTTGTCACAAACATGGTTTCGCAATTTGAAGAGTAATCTACATTCGACCAAAAGATCCAAACAATCTAGGTGATAGCTTCTTTGTTCATAATTTGATTTATTCATTGATTTGGTTATTGCTTAGATAGATCTTTTGATGTTATGGGTAATTGACTTGTTATTATCATTACTTTGTGATCTTATCATTCAACCTCTCGATTTTTCCTATACAAAGGTCATGTGCCTGACTTGGTGGTTATTCAACCACTATCTCATGTATTTATATGCTACTCATTTCAATGATAAGTTGCTCATTGCATTATCAATTTTAATATGGTATCAAAGCAAAATAACTCTTGAGCCTGTGTGTTAGAACCCAGAGGTTGATGAATGAAGAATTTCTGGAGGAAACGTGAGGAATGCTTTAGTCTCAGTCTTAAACCTATGCATTGAAGAATGAAGGCTTGTGTAATGCAAAGCCTATGTATAAGGCCATAGGTGAGGCATGATCAAAAGTAAAAGAAGATTCCAAAGGTGGATGGAGAAGGCGTTTAACAGAAGGCATCTCATATTGATTGGCGTTGAAATCTATTGTGTAAGGGCATGTGAAGATTTTTCAAAGGCATTCAAGTGGATTTTAAAAAAAGGTGTGAATATTTATATTGTGCCTGTGAAGAAACTAGCAGTGTTTAAAGGTACTTGAAGGAGTCCAAAAACCCATGAAGGCATTTCAAACTTATTGAAGGTGTTGCAGATTTCATAAGGCATTTGGTATCCATAAATATTGTTGGACGATTTCAATTTTTGTGTCCTATTTCATGTAAAAGAGGCGCCTGGAGATATCTGTAAAAGAGGCATCTAGATATTTCAATTTCTATGTCCAATTTTTGCATTGAATATTTTGAACTAAGGTGTTGAATAATATTAAGGAATCCATCTTTAGAGGTGTGGAAAAGAAGACTTTGATATCAGGTGTTGAAAGAATATCACAAATATATACCAATATTGTCCACATCCATGCTGTGAAGGATTTCTACTCTGTGTGGATGTTGATTTTTGTTGAGAGTGAAGCCAAATCCAACGTGTGGAAGTAATGTTCAAGCAACATGGAATTGGCATCCTTTTTTTTTGCAACTAGAAGAGGAGAGCCATCAAATATACAACGATTTGAATTTCAAAGAGAAGAAAAGGTGCAATTTTTTTATAAAACCTAAATATTTCTTTTGAAGGAAGCATTTAACCTTAGATAGATAAAGAATTTAAAATAATTCTCAAAATAAAGTATTTTTTAAATTCTTTTTAATTCTAATAGTTAAAGTTTAGAAATATCAAAAGTGCAAATTAATATAGTTAAAACAAATTTCAAAAACTATATTATTTATTTCTTGCACTTAAAATATTAAATTTGGAGCTTTTTTGAAAGCCAATTTTAAGTTTTGGAAACTCAAACCAAACCAACCAAACTAGCATTGTTCCATATTAACGGTGCCTCTGATTTACATTTACAAGTAATTGTTAGAAATGAAGGCAACAACTACCTAAGTGGAAATTTGAGTACAATATGTTTATGATCTTAAAGTAGTGTAATATGAACATAGATTGCATATGGAAATGAAATTACAACACAAGAGTTAACACCATAGAAAAAGTGAAAACATAACACAGTAAATCATACATAACCAAAAATATAAGGTGAAAATAGCACTTACATAAATTATTTAGGCTAATTAGTTAAGTAAAATAACTAAGTGATTATTAACCTAGATAAATGAGTTGGGATTGATATCATGATACTATAATAAATGCTATAATAAATTAATTAAATGCATGGGTACTTATCTTTGAAACTAATGTTGATACCATTGCATAGGTGTTAGGAATCCATTCGTCGTGTTTTCATATTTTTACAATTTGTTGCTAACCTAGAAATTCGACTATGTATTTTTTGGTTCACTTCCTATTGTGCCCTACACAACACGCCCCATTTTGGCTTGGAAAAAATGAGGACCCCTTTCTTTGCTTTTATTTTCCTTTTTGCTTTGATTGATTTGGTTTCTGATTTAGTTTGGGTGTTGTTTTTGGTTTTTTGTTAAATTAACTATTTGGTCAGAGCATCGGGGTTTGTCATCTTGGTATGATAGTAGAATCATCCCTGAGATTCTGATGCTTTCCTTTTGTACATTTGTGTGGATGGTTATTGACTTGTCAGGGTTTGTCATGTTGGCATGATAGTAGAAGATTCCCTAACATCCCGATGCCCAAGGGTTAGCGGTGGTTTTATGTGTCACCCTTGTTGGACTTTTGGAGTTTTCCATTTCGACATACTTGAGGAGGAATCTCCAACATCCCAACAGACATTGCATTTATTGTGATTTTCCCACACACGTGCAAGGGGGTTTTATCTCCATTTGACCTCATTTTCATTTTCACCTTTTGCATTTTGTAATTTTGTCCTCGAAGCTCTACTGATTTAGTATTGCTACAAGCCCTTTGGTGCGAGATTGAGGCTACTAGTGTATTTGGGGTAATAGTTCATGGTTTTCATTTCTTGTTATGTGTTTTTTAACTTTATTTCAGCTTGTCTTCCCTCCAGGTAGAATTTCATGATCCTTCTCTATGTTTTAATGGTGTCTTACTTGTATGCATATGTTTATTTTATGTTTCATGTGTTTGTCATTTGCATTTTTTGACCTTTTTGGCATTCTCATTTGTTTTGTGTTTTCCCTTTTCGTTTATGTTGTTTTTTTCCATTAAATCCATTTTGAATCATAGAATGCCTTTTGATGTTGTTTTGATGATGTCATGTTACCTTTTCGGGGCTACAAAGTTTTTTATGCTTTCGATCCTTTTTCGATGTATGGTGTGAGTTCACCTAGATCCCCAACCCTCGATACTATGTGCTTTGCAAGTCTTTCAGGATCACAAGTTTGAGTGTTCTTATTTTCCTTTGCCTCTTGAGGGTTGAGTTTGGATGCCTTCTCGATCCTCAATCCCTGATGTTTTGAACTCTCTAATTCTTCAGGATCACAAGTTCAACTTTCACTTATTTTCATTACCTTTTGAGCATTGAATCTTTGGTATTCTTGATCCTTGATAAAGTCTTGTGGGATCGTGGTATTGGACTTTCTTATTTTCCTTTTCCATTTTTGGCATGATTTTGGAGTTTGTCCCGACTCCCGATCCCCAACATTACAATGTACTATCTTTCGAGATCACAGTGTTAGGTTTGTTTGTTTTAGCTTACTACTTTTGCATGAGTTTTAAGTTAGCCTCGATCCCTGATCCTTGACATTACAATGTACTAAAACTCTCAGGATTGCAGTGTTAGGCTTGCGAAGTCAGGCTTGCTTATTTTTCTTTGATTTTCAAGCATGAGTTTGGAGGTAGCTCTGATCCATGATCCCCAACATTACAGTGTACAAAGACTATCAGGATCGCAATATTGGGCCTCCTTGGTTTTACATAACATTTTGGCATGGGTTAGATGGTATCTTCGATCCTCGATTCTTGACATGCTAACCTATTGAATCTTTCAAAGTCGATGCGTTGGGCCTATTCATTTTTGTATGTTATTTCAGTATGGTTTCAAGGGTATTCTCAATCCCCAATCCCTGATAAATGCTACCTTCTACCTTTTGTGAGGATCAGGCTATTGAAATACTGTAGTTTTTAGACATAAGTTGTGAGGTCTCCCTAAGACCTGATACTTAATAATTTACACAGTGTTTTCCTTTGGGCAGGTATCGGACTCATGGGATCTTTGATGCTTTATAAGGAAATATGGATAATTCTTAGAATCTATGGATAAGTCAATTTCCTGAGTATAGGTTTTAATGATATATTTTGATGATTCGTGATTGAAATTAATTTGATTATGAAGAATTTGATGCTCCCTTTGCTTATTTGTAGGTCTAAGTTGTTGGAAACATTATGGAAGCATGTTGAGGCATGGGGAAGGCATGTTGAACTCAGATGAATTGATTTTCTACATATATGAAGAGCTACAATTTTTGTTATAAATCAGATTTCTAATGTTTTCAAGTGATCTTATTATTGTTATATTGTTGAAGATGTTTCTTTTTGAGTAATAGCTGATTGGAGTAGCATGTTTATGCATTATCTATCCCATTTGATAACCTCCTTATGTAATTAACCATATGTTTACTTGATTACCAGTAGTCCCTTGTATAGGTACAACTACATAGGCCACTGAACTACCCAACATTGTTAAGGCCTGACACAAAGGGACCTTGGGTTATCAACCTCTTGAGGTTGGTTTCCTTTTAGGAGAGGTGGTGCATTTTGTGCTCTACCTACATGTTAATGAGTGTTTTAAAACACCCCTCAACAGTAAATGGTGCTAGAAGGAGGGCAAAATAGAGAGTATTCATGGTTATTTGTATATTTTTAATGAGTTAGATCTTGGGGAGATCTAGCTTCAATGGGCAACCCTTTGTGTATTCCAGGGGGTCTCCATGAGATTCATTTATATGCACACAATAGGCTTCCTTTATTCTTCCCTAACAATGGACAAAATGCTTCAAACCATGTGAGGATTTACAACGATCTAATGATTTTTCTTAAGATTGAACATGAATATATGTTGTTTGTAATTTATTTGTCAGAACATTTCAAGGTGCAACACTTCAGTGCTATTTGAGTTTTCTACCTAATTCTATTTTCTCATGAGCTGAATTAGAATGTTTATTTTTAAATCAATTTGATCCTAATGTGGGTGTGAAAGATTCATTATTTTAGTTTGCAACCATGAGAAGGATACCTCTGGAGTCTATTCCTCAATTCAATCGTAGGTTTCTTCTCATGTATCAAAGGTTTTAAGCTTCACATCATATGGTAAATGATTTTATGTTGAAAGAGCATTATCGATGGTGTTTGGATGCCTCATTTGTAGGAAATATCAAAATATTTGGTGAGGTTACTACCTTGAATGATGCATTCAACAAAGATCTCCTATTGGCTTAATATGAATATGACATCACAAATGGTACAAACGGTCAAGATGGGAGTTGTAACACACAAGTATTTACTAGTTTCCAACCACTACAACCTTATGTAAGTCCATCTAACATGTCTACTCTGTTGCAATCATTCCAATTAGTCAATTATGGTGTGCCCAATCTTTAAAACATGCAATCAACCCATGCCATAAATCAAATCAGTCACTTCCAAGGGTGAGATCTTAGTCCATTGGGGTGAAATTCTTCATATGATGATGATTCTTTGAGTAACAGTGATGCTAATGAGCCATGTCACGACTATACCAACTTAATGCAAGGTCAATTTTGGGTTTAAAATACATAAGATACAACCACGGATGTAAGTAGTTTACCTTCTAATGATGTTCCTATGGATGTACCATCATTTTTAGTCATACCCTAGCACTTAATGCACCAAATTATGATGAAGTTTCAAGTGGAAAGCATGTTGATTAGTCATATAAGATTGATAATTTGTTCAAAAATGAAGACGAAATGGATCAAAAGGTTGGTCAAAATCAAGTAATTGAGTTCCCAGGTGACTTAGATACAAAAATTAGTCATGAAACACCAAGATATGATGGCCAATTCAAATAAAATGAAGCCTCTACAATGTTATCCCAAGATTGTTGTCATTAAGAACTGGCAAGCAAGGAGTTTTCCTCATCCTTGTAAGGTACTTTTGATGACTCTTATGGGTATGATCAAAGCTCACATAATGAAGGTATGTATATCCATGAATTATTTGAGATGAATATTACACTTATGCAAGATAGATTGAACAAGATATTGCAAGAGCTAGGTGTTTCAATGTCATTATCAGATTTTACACAACCAGGTGGATGCATAATACACCTCACAAATCAGCACCTTGAGAGGGATTGCAAGATTTTTATTTCAAGGTTTGATGCCTACCTAAAGAGAATCATTCCAATTGAAGATGTATTCATTCCTGAAGTATGTCATTGGTCTATCCAATTAAACAAGCAAGAAGATAAATGTGATCAACTTCATCAAGATGAGGCACAAGAAGTTTTGCAATCACCTAATGAAGTGGATAAAGTGACTAGCATACAAAAGAGTGGTGAGAACACAATTTCCTATCCTCCTAGTAACCAAGTTATAAGTTCCAACCAAAAAGGAGATGATAATTATAAGAATGAAGACAAACTACAAGGTTTATCAACACCTACAACGCTATCATTTCAAAACTGTTATGAGAAATCAGCTCATACAAAGGTTAGTATATCTTCATTTGATGTGTCAAAGAGTTCCTAAAAGATCATGTCTGATGAATGCCTTATGGATGATGATTATGTTTATGATCGAAGGGGAGATATTCAATTAATGCATAAAAAGTTGCATAATGAAATCTTAAAAAGTGGATGTTCCAGTGCATTATCAAAACTCGCATCATTTAAGGGTTTCAAGATTCATAACACGGTGAAACAAAAAATGTTGAATTGCCTCCCCTTCCTTGCAAGGTTGGTTTTGTTCTTCAAAGGAGAGATCCTTGCTATAAAGGTATGGACACCTATAGATTCCAATGATGATGAAAAAGAAACCATTTCAAGTCATCCACTCATTGTAAGTCAAGAACAAGAAGGTAATGTGCAAGTTTTGAATTCATTTAATGAGTTTCCTAAGTTTCATGATGCATTGTTTGAAATAAGTAATCAAGAGAAATAGTTGCAACATGATGTTTTCTTGGTCAACAGAAGAATCATGATATAGTTCAAGAAAGAGAACTCCATGCCAAAATTGAAATTACTCATGAGGAGCTTCATCCAAGACAAGATTTTCAACCTCACATAAATTCTTTGGAACTTGAGATTGCTAATAAGGTAATGTGTATTGATGCCAACCAATTAGTAATATTTAAAACTACTTGTCAAACTAATTCCTTTGATTAAAATGAACCCATGGATGATGGTATTCTTGATAGATTGAGTGTAAATCATGATGAGATAAAGAATAACTTATTTTTAGATGAGTTTGTGGATGATCTATTGGGATAGCGGATAGATCTTTTGCCATAAGTCAATAAAATGACCCACAAACTAATTTTTGGGAAGTTAAGAATTTTATTCATGGCTGGGATAATTTAGTGGCTCAAAAAAATCAATTGTATCAGACCCATAACAACCATGAAGATGAATTGAACAAACTGGGATGCCAATCAGACCGGGGAACAACAAAGTTAGAAACTAATTTTTCAAAGGATAATGGTTAGATAGATGTTCACATTAGTCGGGTAGCCTTTGGTAATCAGTCACATCAAACTTGCATTAGTCTAGAAGGTATATCCAAATTTTATAAATTCATTAATAAATTGGTAAATGACAAGTAAATAATTGGGCACCCATGTGTCCACTTCAAATTTATTGCTTCCAAAAAGGTGCATGGTGCATCAAGATTGTCATTATGAGATTTCTTGTCCACCTTGTCTAGAGGCTATTCAAATGGTGGAAGTGACAATCATGGGGCTAGATGTTGAAGTTAACCCTAAGGCCACTTGTAGATCAAAGGAAAGGATTACAAAGGAGATAAATGTTAGGAAGACATCTCAAGACTTTGCTCGAGCCAAGGTTCCACAAGGACCAATGATAAGAGAGGTGAAGCCTCCACATTAACAAAATGGAGATACAAAGAAAAAACTCAACTTGGGGAGATAAACGAAGATAAAGAAGACCATGTAGAGGTTGTCCTAAAGTTTGAATCACATCAACATAACTATAAAAGTGAAACAAGGGAGTATCTTTATGATTTTGGTATTGTTGATCCAATATATTTAAATAAGTTATCTAGGGTAGATTCTTGTATTGATGATTCTAACCTCCATAATGATGATATGCAATTAGATTCACATATTTTGAGGGATGATATACAAGATATTAATGAATATATCAATCCATACTATGAGGCAGAAGTCTCTCAAATCATATAAATTAGTAAGCAAGGTGGATTTCAACCTCCTTCATTGGATGAGACCAACAAGGTGCTTGACCTAGTGTTTAAATGGAGTGGTGTAACATGAGTTAAGACCTCTGGAAGGAGAAACCACATTGCATGAGCATATGCCTACAGCTGGAGATTCACTAAATCAAGTTGTATCTTTTCATTCTCCTTTTCCTTTTGATAATTTGTAGTTTGAATATGATGCTAAGGGTAGTAAAACATGCTTATGGATTAATCATGAACAAGAAGAGTTACCCCATCTTCTGATTTTGCATGGCTTGTACCAAGAATTTGAACCAAACTTACCTAGTTTTGATGTTTTTGAGTACAAAGATGATTTTTCTTTCCTTAGGACCACATGGGGTGGGTTATTACTATTGTATACATAATGAAAAATTAGTCAAGAGGCAACCCATATTCTTATTTTTCTAAGTTTTTTGTTTGTAGTTTATGTTAGGTTTAGTTAGGTGGGTGTTTAGTTAATTGGTTTTCATTTGAGTTTTAGTAGCTAGCTTATTTTTTGACTTATTTCTACTTGCTAGGTTGATTTGCTAATGTTGTTAGCTTGTTGTTTTAGTTTGTTTTCAATTAGTTTGGTCTGATTTTTTAGTTTATTTTTAGCTCGTTGTTGTTTTGCTCTCATGTCCTAGGTCCTAGGGTCTTACTTTGCCAATTAAGTGCACATTTTTTATGGTAAAAGGCATGTTGATGTGGGTGAATAGTGGAATCACTAATAGTGAGATGTTTTCAGTCATTTCCTACTAAGAAATTGGTCATTTTCCTAGAATTTTTATTTTGCATCATTCATATCAACTTGTGTGTTTGTTGGTCAAACTAGAGTTATGGTGTTTTTGTGCTTGACATGATGTTTTCTTGAAATCTTACATATACTCACACATTAATGCTTCCTTATTCTTGTTGAATGAGTTGTTAAAGCTAATTATTGGGTAAAAAATCTAAAGGTTTTACTTTCTAGGTCACCACCATGGTTTAACCTAGGAGTGATTTGCTCCTTATAGGTTAGCCTTGACCTCCAACCCAGTAGAAAGCTTCATTGCTTGCAAGTTCTCCAACCCAGTAGAAAGATTAATTTCTTGCAAGTTGAGGAAGCTCCATAAGATAATGAGATGAGAAGAAAATTGAGAGAGAGAGAGAGAGAGAACTCAACTGTCTAGGTGATTTGGGCAACCTCTACTAGGGCTATAAATGCCTGGCTGGAACTATAGAAAGGCCTTGGGTGGGGTTAGTTATATCTCCATCAAGGCTATAGATGCCTGACTAGAAGCTATGTCCTAGTGATCATTTAGAATCAAAGTCAATTATAGGTAGTCCAATCTCTAGTTTGTGATGATAAGTTTTTGCATGCTTAAGGAAAGGTAAAAGAATCACATGCACACATTTGGGCTTTATAAGCATTGGATCTTGTACTTTAAACATTATTACTCTTGGTTTGTTTTTCTACTCACCCTTCTATTGTGTTTGGTTGGATTGAGATTCTAGGTCTTGGATTGATTTTCCCACCTCGGGATGCTCTAGAGCATTTTTCTATTTTGGTTGGCATTTGTTGCTCTACACAACACACCCCATTTTGGCTTGGAAAAAATGAGGACCCCCTTTCTTTGTTTTTTTTTTCCTTTTTTCTTTGATTAATTTGGTTTTTTATTTAGTTTGTGTGTTGTTTTTGGTTTTTTTTATTGATTGTCTAGTCCAAGCATCGGGGTTTGTCTCATTTGTATGACAGTAGAATCATCCCCAAGATTCTAACATTTTCCCTTTGTACATTTGCATGGATATCAGCTTGTCAGGGTTTGTTGTGTTGGCATGACAGTAGAAGTTTCCCTGACATCCTAACGCCTAAGGGTTAGTAGCAATTTTGTGCATCACCCTTGTCATACTTTCAGAGTTTTCCATTTTGACATGCTTGAGTAGGAATCTTTGACATCTTGACGGGCAAAGGATATGACCTAATCTGACGTCCTAATGGGTAATGCATTTATTATAGTTTTCTCATGCATGTGCAAGGGGGTTTTATTGTTGTTTGACCTAATTTTCATTTTCACCTTTTGTATTTTGTGATTTTGTCCTTGGAGCTCTGGAAATTTAGTCTTGCTACAAGCCCTTTGGTGCAAGATTGAGGTTGTTGGTGCATTCGGGGTGAGAATTTATGGTTCTCATTTCTTATTGTGTTTTTTGACTTTCTTTCTGCTCATCTTCTCTCTAGGTAGGGTTTCATGATCCTTCTCTATGTTTTAATAGCCTCTTGCTTGTACATGCTTGTGTTCATTTTTGGTTTTGCTTGCATTTTGTGCCTTTGTCGTTTGCACTTTTTGGCGTTCTCGTTTATTTTGCATTTTTCCACTTTCATTTTCATTGTTTTCTACCATTGAATCCAATTTGAAGCTTAGCACACCTTTCGAGACTATTTTGATGATTTCATGTTGCCTTTTCAGGGATACAGAGTTTTTCATGCTTTCATTCCTTTTCTTATGTATGGCATGAGTTCATCTTGATCCCCAACCCCCGACACTATGTGCTTTGCAAGTCTTTTGAGATTGCTAGTTCAAGCATTCTCATTTTCCTTTTCCTATTGAGCGTTGAGTTTGGATGCCTTCCTGATCCTTGATCCCCAACATTTTGAACTCTCTAAGTATTTTGGGATTGGGGGTTCGACTTTCACTTATTTTTGTTGCCTTTTGAGCATTGAATCTTCGGTATCCCCAATCCCTGGTAAAGTCCTGTGGGATCATGGTATCAGGATTTATTATTTTCCTTTGCCATTTTTGGCATGATTTTGGAGTTAGTCCTAACTCTTGATCCCCAACATTACTATGTACTAATTCTTTCAGGATCAAGGTGTTAGGCTTGTTTGTTTCGGTTTGCCACTTTTGCATGAGTTTGAGTAATCCCCGATCCTTGATCCCTAATATTACAGTGTACTAAGACTCTCAGGATCGTGGTGTCGAGCTTGCTTATTTTTATTTGATTTTTGAGCATGAGTTTGGAGGTAGATTTGATCCCCGATCGATGACATTACAATGTACTAAGACTATTAGGATCGCGATATCGGGCCTCCTTGGTTTTACTTGACATTTTGGTGTGGGTTAGATGGTATCTTTGATCCTCAACTCCTGACATGCTAACCTATTGAATCTTTCAGAGTTAATGCGTCAAGCCTATTCATTTTTGTATGTTATTTGAGTATGGTTTCGAGGGTATTCCCGATCCCCAATCTCCAAAAATGCTAGTTTCTACCTTTTGTAGGGATCAAACTATCAAGTACTATAGTTTGTAGACATAAGTTACGAGGTCTCCCCGAGACTTGATACCTGATACCTAATACTTTACATAGTGTTGTCCTTTGGGAAAGTATTAGACTCTTGGGATCTCTGATGCTTTATAAGGAAATATGGATAATTATTAGAATCTATGCATTTCAAGTCAATTTATTTCAAGGATAGGTTTAAATGATACATTTTGATGATTCATGATTGAAATTAATTTAATTATGAAGAATTTTATGCTCCCTTTACTTATTTGTAGGTCTAAGGTGCTGGAAACATTGTGGAGGCATGCTAAGGCATGGGGAAGGCATGTTGAACTAAGATTAATTGATCTTCTACAGCTACACAAGATCATATATGCTTGATGGACAAAGAGCTACAACTCCATAAGGGGAATGAAGGGGATGTGACTTCAATTTTGAGTTGTAATTCACTTATAAGGAGGACAAATAAGGTTGACCTTATTTTATTGTAACTTGTAAATTTGAATTAGGTCCTATCCTATGAGGCGGATCCTAAATTTGAAATTAGGCCTACCTGGTCATGAATGAAATAAAATATCACCTTTATAAAAAGGAGTGCCACTTGGTTTTAAAGAGGAGGGAATCTAGAGGTTTAGCTGCAAGGCTAGAATTTTGCAGGGCACACAAGGGTGAATTGTAACACATTTACAGTGTGGGAATCCTATTGTCATATGTAATCTACCAATTTTGGGTGTCAATTAATAGAAAGCATTTGGTATTCTTTATTTTCTTGTCATTTGGTGGTAATGTGTTTGAATTTTCACTTGTACTTGATGTGTCTTGGTGAGATAAAGGCTTAATTGTTATATCTTTATATGAGTTTGAGGAATAAAGTTTGATTGTCGTGCATGTAATATGGTGTTTTAATACTTTTCATTCCAATTTCTCAATAATTCCTTCTACTCTTGCATCTAAGATGTATATGATTGTGTGAAATATTGATCATTGCACTTTAGGTTATTTTAAATCTTATTAGATTCACCGAGTATAATGGGATCAAATACATAGGTTGTATGTTTATTTTATGTTTTATTTCTCTAAAACCTAACCCTTCTTTTTATATTTTCTTCGGTATCAGGTTAGCTTAGGATTAGATCTAGGAATTCTAAGCCTAAAGATCACACGTATCTGCACAAAGAATTCATATATTTGGTCCATAATCTTAATACTAATAACTCGCTATTATAAATCAGATTTTTAATGTTTGCAAGTCATCCTATTGTTGTTATAGTGTTGAAGATGTTTATTTTTTACGAATAGCTTATTGGAGCAACTTGTTTATGAATTGTCTATCCTATTTGCTAACCTCCTTGTGTAATTAACCATATGTTTACTTGATTACCAGTAACCCCTTGTACAGGTACAACTACATAGGCCACTAAACTACCCAAGATTTTTAGGACCTAACACAAAGGGGGCTTGGGGTTATCAACCTCTTGAAGTTGGTTTCCTTTTAGGAGAGGTGGTGAATTTTATGTTCTACTCGCATGTTGATGAGTGTGTCAAAACACCCCTCAACACTTCCATGAGTGTAGAGGTGATCTCTACAAGTGTAATGTCCTCATCCATAAAATTATGCAAATATTTTTAATAAATTTTAATTCAAAATATATGTAGAAACACCTATGAAAAACTCCACACAAATTTATGCAAAAATTTTGAAACATATAAATGTAATTTTTCATAAACTATGTCGTAGAAGCATTCAAAATTTGCATACAAAAAACATAACTTCACCAAAATATTGGAGTTGATTTGTATTACTCAAATGTGTAGCAAATTATTGGAGTTGATTTGTATTACTAAGATAAAATAATACATAGCATATTGTAGTTTCCGACTCCAAAATCTTGCAATAACAAAATACTGAAACTATGATGAAATCCACACAAAATCTATAGTACAAATACAATCCCTATATGAGATTTTCCTCAATAAATAAAAGGGGTTTTTTTCTCTAATCTCCAAGAATCCAAGGGGTTTCATCCTCAAATACTTTAAATGGACACAAGTGCTCAATTTGTGAAGAAAATTGATAAAGTATCATAAGATACCATAAGTGGGATTGTATGAATTATATAAAAGTTGGGGTAAAAATTCCCACATCCCAATATGCCTAAAAATATAAAAAATAATAAAAATATTAAAGTATCCCCTCTCCACTTAAGTCCACTCTATGAGTTTTCATAACCTTCCTTGATTCTTGGCTATTTTTAGGTGGTAAAGATGCTCCTCTTACAATTGTCACAAGATTTTTCATAAATAATTATGAATATGCTCCTCTACAACCAATTTGTAACTCACCCATGAATTTCTTATCATAAAATATCCCTTCCATGCAAATAGCTTCCACTTTGTCATTAAATCTAACTTGTAACTCCCTTATATTGAGTTGTCATAAAAAATGTCAACAGATCTACAGTTACATCATCCATTGTCCATAAATTCAAATGCCTCTCCTTGGAAAATGATTCATAAATAATAATATTTTTTATTAATTACTTGGCCCCTTTTATTGTAATTAAGAAATAATAATTAATTTTAAGACCAGGAATTAAGAAATATTTCCTTAGGAAATCTCCCTTAGCCCACAGGAAATATAGAAATGGGCTTAAGGTCCACAAATTAAATTAATTAGAAAGGTGACATTACAAGTAAACCCTTCCCAAAATTGCTTGTCCTTAAACAATGCAGATTTAGATGCTCCAAGAACTTTGGCCCTTCCCATGTAGCATATTCTACAGGTAGATTCTTCCAACAAATCGAATACTTTGCATTGCTTTTGCTTCTCAATTTCTTCAACCTCTTATAAATAACAACATCAAGTACCAATATGAGTTTTCCCTCATAATCTAAGGTTGGTAAATCCACTAAAGGTGTGACATGTTGTCCAAGTACCCTTTTGAGGCAAGACACATGGAAAGCATTATGGATCCTATTATTATCTAGAAACTCCAACTCATATGCAACTTCACTAACTCTCCTTGAGATCCGGTAGGGTCCATAGAAGTGGGGTTTGACCTTTTTAGTCCCACTTATTTTGATGGAAGATTGTCTATATTGCTGCAATCTTAGAGAAACCATGTTACTAACCTCAAATGACCTCTCTATGTGGTTCTAATCTATATAGAATTTATGTTGACTCTAAGCTTGCTAGAGGTGATCCTTGAGTGATCTCATATGTCTTGACTATGCTTAACCAAGTAACTAGCTATCGACACTCTGCTATTTGTGAATGCTAAATCAATAAAGGTTAATGCGTCATAATCATATAATTCCATAAATGGAGACATCCTGATGGACATATGGTAGGTAGTGTTGTAGTAGTATTCCCCCAAAGTGAAACCATTTAACCTAAGTTGATTGTTGATCTAAAACATAACTCCTCAAATACCCCTCAACCCATTTGTTCACTATTTCTATTTGTCCATCTATTTGGGGATGATTGTGCTAGGAGTGAGTTTTGTACTGGTCAAATGAAATAGATATTACCAAAAAGAACCAAGGAATCTACTATCTCTATCACTAACAATATTTTTAGGCAATTCATATAGCCTAAACACTTCTTTGAAAAATAAAATTTCCACTTGAGGAGATTTAAATTCTGATGAAATGGAAAAGAAGTATGCATACTAAGTTAGCTTATCCACAACAACATAAATGCAACCTTTACCATTTACCTTAGGAAGGTCATTGGTGAAATCCATGGATATATCCCTCCCATTTCTGATTTAGAATAAGTAGTGGTTTAGCAAACCTACTGGGAAGACATGTTATGTTTTGTTCTGTTGACATGTTATGTATTCTCTTATGTGTTTGAGGACATCCTTCTTAAGGCTTTTCCATGAGAATATTCCTTTGACTTGCATATATGTCTTCTAGTATCCTAGGTTTCATGCTAATGGTGCATCATGAAGAGCTCTCAAAATCTTCTCCTTCATTTTAGATTCAGGGAGTAATAAAATTTAATTTTTTGTAAAGGATGAGACCATCTTCCACTATAAATATGTCATATCTAACATTCCCATCAAGGAGGTTAGTAGCAAATGTGTTCTTAACATATTCTACTATAATAGATACTTTCCAATCAACAAAAATAATAATAGTAGAACATAAAGTAGGCATCCTAGAAAGAGCATCAACAACTACATTTTCCCCCCTTCATGTACTATATGTCAAAATCATAGGATTGGAGCTTACTCACCCATTTTTATTGCCTATCATTCAAGTCACATTGGCTAAGGAAGAACTTCAAGCTATTATGTTCTATCTTCACAACAAATCTCCCATAGATTAGATATTATCTAAACATTTCCAAGACATGCATGATGGATAACATCCCTTTGTCATGGATGGAGAATCCTTTTTTCTATTAGATTCTATAAGAAACAAGAATCTAAACCAAGATGTGTTGTCGGCCATAGATCACATGCACTCAAGTTGATAGATGATCAAAGTTCAACATAGTAGAATGGAGAGAATATCCTAAAGAGAGAATTCACAAAACAAAAATACAAGAGAATTTAGGCAATGCTCACATTACTCAATATGAATAGAAAATATGAGAGGTCAGTGTTTTATATACAGAAAAATAGAGGCATATACATCTAAGAAGAGTAATAACTCCAAATACCAAGAATAGGCAGGAGTTTCACCTACTTGGTAAATGCCAAAATACATGGTTGCACCTACTTAGATAAAGACAAACAAATGGTTATGAGAGGCGACTAATAAATCCAAAAGAGGGTGTGAGACTCAACTACCCAAACTAGGTGATAACGAAATATGTAATTGATATATTATACCATGTGCTCTCATAATAATTATGTCTAATTAGCTTAAGAAAGCTTACTAATATATGTAGGAAAAAAACTATCCCCTAACATAAGTAAAATAAAAAACCTACACTAGCACCCCCACCTTAAGCATAGCTTAGGTGGATGAACAGATGGGTCCTAACAAATGAAGCCTGATTAGGTACCCATGTACATATAAATCCCACTAGAGAGAAGAATACCCCCTAAGAAAAGAGAGAATATCCCCCCTCAAATAGAGAAAAAAGGACCCCTATAATAGAGAGAAAGACCCCTATAATAGAGAGAAAGACCCATATAATAGAGAGAAAGGAAGGACTAAGAAGCCTGAAAAAAGATGAAGCCTCCCACACTGCCAGCAAAGCTCACAAATGAAGATACTTTAATTCTATGAAGGGTTTTGTGAAAATATTAACAACCTACTCAAAAATTGAACAATGGCAAAGATCAATGACATGTCCATGAATAAGCTCCCAAATGTAGCGCATGTGAACTTCTATGTTTGGTCCACTGATGACAGACCAGGTTACATGAAATATAGATGGTAGTCTAGTTGTCACAAAATATGACTAATATTCATTTAAACTAGATACCAAACTTAGTGAGAATATGCTAAATCCAAATGGCCTTAGTGTCGATACTCAGCATTAGTGGAAGATAGAGCAATAACAAACTGCTTCTTGCTCAACCAACAAGTAGGACCTGAAGCAAGAGAGAAGTTGTAAGTTGAAGTGGATTTGTGATCCTAAGAATCACACGTGTAATTTGAATCTATGTATCCCACAAAGTAAATATCAATGCCCACTGTGTAGTGAATCCCAAAACTATGAATACCCTGAATGTAATGGAGAATCTACTCGGTTGCCTTCCAGTGCAACTCATGGGGCTATTACATAAACTAAGAGGCCATGCCCACAATATATGAAATATTAGGCCTTGTGCGAGTTAAATAAATAAGGCTCCCAACAAGCTATCAATACAAGGTACCATCAACCAAAGGTGAAGAACACCAAGCCTCAAGTTTGACCCTAGACAACCATGTGAAACCACGAGAGAAAATCTAGAGCATACTTGGACTGTGTACCAATAATCTTAGAAGTAGACTAATATATCTCAATCTTGGGAAAGTAATGTAACAAGCCCAATTCATCCATCAAAAACTATCATTAAGGGTAGTTTTCAATGCCACATTAGATGAAGAAGAATTCCCCATGATCAATAGGTCATCACATAGAGAACCAGGAGGAGTGAATCATCTTGATGTAGAATGTAGACATTTAGATCTAAATGGCAATAAGAGAACAGAAGTTTGAGAAGGAAGGAATCCATATTGGCATACCAAGCCTAAGGGGCTTGTTTTAGGCCATAGATAGATTTCTTAAGTCTACAAACTAAAGAAGAGTCCTGTACAAAACCCTATGGTTGTTCCATGTATATATCCTCCTCAAGGTCTTTATGACGTAAATCACTCTTCACATCCATCGGGTGAACCTCCCATTGATATGTTGTTGCAATAGCAACTATGAGTCTAATGGAATTAATTTTTACAACAAATGTAAAGGTCTCAAAGTAATCAACACTAGGAACATGGGAAAAACCTTTTGCAACTAACTATGCTTTATATTTATCCATTAGTCCATCTACAACAAATTTTGTTTGATATATCCACTTGCATCAAATAAGTTTCTTTCCCTTAGGAAGGGGAAAAAGATCCCAAGTGTGGTTCATAATCAAGGTACTATACTCTTCCTACATAGCATCATCCCACTCAAGAACACTAGATGCCTCTCAAAAAGACTATGGATCAAAGGAAGTAACAATGAAGACATGTGGAGATCCTTGCAACTATGAATGTGTCCGCTTTGTGTTTGATGGATCCCCAACCTAATCAGTTGCAGTGTCTGTCAAGCCCAAAGTAGACCAAAATTTAGAGAATTAGGAGGAGAATCATCAACCTCTGAATTATGACTAGGAGAGGAAGGAAGTGAATCCTCATCATCGCTCTTAGCATTTGAATTGGAGGAAGAAGACTCCTCATCATCAAAAATCTTCCTAGGTGGATACTCAGAAGAATTATCATCTTACCCAAGATACTCCAATGTCAATGTAGAAGGAGGTGGTGCAGAAGTGGCAAGAGTGGAACTCAATCATCAAACAAACACTCCTCTCAATGAACATATTGTGTGTAGTAGGGTGGAGCAACCAATAACCCTTAGCACCGCCAAGATAACCTACAAATATGCAAGGCCTATTCTATAGATCCATGGCCTTACATTTTTCTATAGGAATGTGGGCACATGTGGGAGAACCAAAAACTTTGAAGTGCTTAATTGTTGGTTTCCTACAACTCCAAGCATCAAAAGAGTGACTCCTTTCAAGGCTTGATAAGGAAAATGATTCTGGATAACAAGCATAATTTATGGCATTCACCTAATATTGTGCTGCAAGAGATCTAGAGTGTATCATGTAGCTAACCATTTCCTTTAAATATACATTCTTTTATTCTACCACATTGTTCTATTGAGGACTATATGGAATTGTGCACTACAAATCAATCCCATTTGAAGTGCAAAACTACTCAAAACAATGGTTGACATACTCATCACCATTGTTAGTGCACAAAACCTTGATGGCTTTCCTTGACCATTTCTCTAAAAAATATTTGAAGTGCTAAAAATGCTCAAAGACCTCAAACTTTTGTCTAAGAAAGTACACCCAAGTATAGCTAGAAAATTCATCAATGAATGTCAAAATATATTTGGCCCTGCTGAAGGAAGGATGTGGAAATAGGCCAACCAAATCACTGTGAACTAACTCCAATATCTATAAATCTCTCCATGCATTATCTTTGTCAAAATTATCTTCAAGATGCTTACCAAGGATACATACCTATTGAAAACCATTAGAAAAGTGAACTGAAGGAAGCCCTATAACCATGCTCTACTAGTTAAGTTACTACAAATAGCAGAAATTAAGATGACCAAACCGCTCATTCCATAACTCACCTCATCAGAATGAGAGAAAATATTTGAAGGAGAATCAACAATGATGTGAAAAATAGAGAGTCAAGACTGATGATCTACTCTCCTCACTGCTATTGTAGAACCATTATGCATCTCACTAATAACCATTGAATTGGGAGTGAACTCAACTCGTTTTCCTGAACCTTTGTGAGTGATATGATAAACTGATAGGAGATTAATTGATAATGGGGGAACACAAAGAACAACTTGAACTGTGTCATCCCCCACATAAATAGACCCTCTCACACACACCTCAATAGGAGTGTCATCACCCATCAAAATAGTTGGCATAGAATAAGGCTCCAAAGATGTGAACTCATCCTGAGATAAAGTCATGTGGTGTAAAGCACCTGAATTGAGAACCCAATTGGATGGTGGAGAAGCAACTTCTATGAGGGCCTTGTCATTTCCTTTCCCCTTGCTATTATCTTTTGCCTTAGTAGACCCCTCATGTGAACTTTGCTTTACAAACTCGAACACTAGTATTATTCTTCTCTAGAATATGTGTCAAGTGATCCATCTGTTTCTTCAAACATTTATGTTCATCATAACTAGGCCTTTTGCAATAGGCACATTTGACCTTCTCTTTCTTAGATTTTTTTATTTTTAAAGAAAAGGTCTAAGAGGTTGCTTTTGAGGTTGCAATTTTTTAATCCTTTTTCTCTTTGTTATGGTTATTTTTATATTTCTTAGCCTTATTGCTTGATCCTTTCTATTCTTTTGTGTCTTGGTTGGCAACTAGGGCATGTGACTTAGAAGACTTTAGAGTTCCCATCTAGATGATCTTATCATGTCACCTGGTGAGAGAAACAACAAAGTCATCTAGAGATGGTATAGAGAATTGAGTTCCTAGAAGCACTTTGGGTGGCATAGAAGGTAGAAACAAAAACTAAATAGTTAGAACAAAGTTTAGAGAGAATTTACTAAAGATCAGTTGTTCATCTTTCTTTTCAATTCTACACTATTTCAGCTACAATCTTAGTGATTTCAATTTTGTGAATAAGTCCTTAATAGTGTTGAAACTACTTGGGCTTAAACTAATGAGCTCATTCTCCAAGTGATGGCCTCTTGTAGAATTCTAAGTCCCAAATAGATGTTCCAATTTGGTTCAAATTTCATTTGGTGAATTCAAGGATTTGATATGAAAAAGTAAATCGAGAGATGCAAACTTGCTTTTCTTAGATGTATCACCATTTTAGATTTCCACTCATAGTAGTTGTAAGGTGTAAGAAGAGGAACTAAACTTTGATCCATGATGTAGATAATAAGAGTGCAAAAAAGAAGGTGTGTGGAAAAGAAACCAACACAAATACACCCCCTGATTCTAGTTTCTGAATTGACCCCCTAGCAAGTACAATGTTTGGCACTTTATGATTAGTGTGTTTTATAATGCATATACTAGATTTATAGAGTTTTATAGGGCCCAAAAAGGGACAAAATGCTAAAAGTACTTTTTTTAGAATAGGAATAAAAAATCTATACTACAGTTTAGAACTTAAAAAATACTGACTTTCAAAAAATGACACTTAAAAAAGATCTTGTTTGTGAAAGTTATGAGCATTTTAAGTTCCAAAAAACATAACTAGACAACAAAATATTGATAAAGCTCCAATTCTAGAAAATAGATGAGTCAAATATGAAAACTAATCACACCACCACATAGCCAGTGAAAATTTACCTATAATAAAACAATTGCACCTGATTTCAAGTCCATATGACTGAGATATGGCCTTACAAAAATGGGGTACAAAATTAAAATAACCAATGGAGAGGGGTCCCTTTTTGAAGTGATGAAATCAATAATTCATCTAATGATGTCAACACTGAACAATAGTAAAAAAATCTACACACAAGTACATAAAGTATGATAGTACGACTATACAAATGAACAGTGTTAGGCCAAAAACAATTAACCTTCTCCAGATCATGAACTTAAAAATTGACAAATTTTATACGGAAATAGGGGTGTTTGGTCCTTTCAAATGTAATAGCATACTCAAATTTGAAAATCATGTCACCTGCAAAATCCAAGCAAATCAAAAACATAAAAAACCTAGATGAAGCTATGCTTCTTGGTATCTAATTTGAGTGAAATGAAAGCCAAATCTAAATTTCTTGAGCCTTCCATATGCAATGGAATAGATAAAAATGCTCCCAAGATTATTGAAATGATGTATACATCCAAAATCAGTAAAAATCAAGATTGAATTCCATATGCTTATTTCTATTTTAAACTATTCTGGTTCTCTAGATCATCCGAGGATACAAGAGAAGAGCATACTGGGTTTTTGAGAAAAATATTAGCAATAATTAGCCTTAAATATCTCAAACAATAGGACAATATTTAATGAACTATACCAAATAACAAAGCTCTAATACCTTGTTAGATTCTACAAGAAACAAGAATATAAACCAAGAGTTGTTGTCAATCGTAGATCACATGCAATCTAGTCAACAGATGAATGATCGAAGATCAAAATAGTAGAATCGAGAGAATATCCTAAAAAGAGAGAATTCATGAGACACAAATGCAAGATAATATAAGAAATACTTACATTACTCCATCTGACTAGTAGATATGAGAGGTGAGTGTTGTAATATAGAAAAATAAAGGCATATACATCCAAGATGAGTAATTACTCTAACTGCCAAGAATATATAGGCGAGAGTCTCACCTACTTGGTAAATGCAAAAATACATGGTTGCACATACTCAGATAAATACAAACAAATGGTTATGAGAGGTGGCTAATAAATCCAAAAAAGGGTGTGAGACTCAACTACACAAAGTGGTGAGAGTGACACATGTAATTGATGGATTATGCCATGTGCTCTCATAATAACCATGTATAATTAATCTAAGCAAGCTTAATAATATGTGTAGGAAAAAGAAATATCCTCGAACATAAGGAAAATAAAAAATCCTATGCTAACATTTTCTAATTCTCTCAAATTCCTACTTTCAAATGTTATGGGATGCCCCTTTTATACTAATACAACCCCAATTCCTTCTCTTGAAGCATCACATTCTACAACAAATGGAAGCAAGAAATTTGGAATAGCAAGTACAAGACACGAGCTCATTACCTCTTTAGGTTTATCAAAGACTTTTTGTGCTAATCTTGTCCATGCAAAAGCTCCTTTCTTCGTCATATCTGTTAAGGATGCTACTAGCTATGAAAATGCCTTAACAAATCTTCTATAGTAACTACAAAAGCTAAAGATTCCTCTCAATTGTATTGATGTGGTAGGAGGATGTCAATCCAAGATGGCTTGGATCTTTTGTTGATCCACCTGAACACCTTGAGCACTAATGACGTGGCCCAAGTACATGATCTTTATCACTCCAAACTCACATTTGGATTCTTTTGGAAAAGAGTATGTTGCTTTGATATACCCAAAATTCTATCCAGATGCTTCAAATGATCCTCCCATGTCTTGATGTAAAATAGAAGTCATCAAAGACAACCAAAATATTTTTTCTCAATTGCTTACTGAATACGTGACTCATACATGTGTTTAATATGAAAAAGGAGGAGGGTTTTGTTTTTGTTGGTGTATGGGGGTTTTAGTTTGAATCCTCCTTTCCACTAAACATTCCAAGGGCTTTTCAACCGAGTTGCCTCTCCACTCAAGAGGAGAGTCACCTATTAGGTTGGGTTGCCACAAGGGAAAGTTGGTTGTCACACAATGTCTCTAATTAATACTTTTATGCTCTTGAAACCCTAATTTAAGCAAAAAAGTAAGTAAATCTACAAATTACGACAAATGCTATTAAAATAAGACAAAGGGTAGAGAACCTTAACTCACTATTTTTTGTAGTCTAGAAAACAGAAATTTCAAGGACAATGTTGATGGCACCCAAGTCCAAGGTATAGGTTTTTCTATAGAATCTCGTTCTCCTTCCGACAGTGATCTCCACTGTTCCTTCAGTTTCTGGCAATTCAGATGCGGAGGACACTGTTGATAGTGCCCTAGTCCACTAAGGAATATTCTACCAAATGCCATAAGCTCTGTAAACCCTGATTATCACTATTTAGTCTATTTTTGTAGCTTCAGATGCGGAGGACAATGTTGATAGCACCCATGTCCTGAAATCTCGCACAGTGTCCACTTCTTTACGGATCCTGAATCTTCAATGTCCTCCAATCTTCCCTACAACTCCACTTTCTCCAAATCCAATACCTATAACCTGCAGTCACAAGGTGTGTGGGAGGGGGTTGTGGTGTTTAGAGGCTTGCCTCGGTCAAGCCCCAGAGAGACATTCAAGTCTTCCAAACGTTATTGTTAGAGAGAATGTGTATCCTTGTGGGATAGAGACAAAAATCCAAATGATAATGATGATAAAACACAATAGATGTCACCTTGATGATGAAGCTCTCATGGAAGGAAGATGCTCTTCAATGCCATGAGGAAAAGATGCAATCCAACCTACAAAAACAAACACAATAACAAGGCTATGCTCTGCAACACAATGAAAATCACAAGTATGCCAATAGCTCACAATCATCAAACATCTTCTCTAGTCTCTAAATGATAACCTACACATGCTTATATATGCAACTACAAAGATTCCTGCCAAGAATTTCATAATTAAAACTTATGATGTCAGCCTGGGACCCAAATAATGGTCACAAACCTGACATTTGAATTTAGGGTAGACCCAAAATAGGGCTGGACTACGGCGCTAGCGCCCAAGTCCACCCCCTATCTTTGTTCTAGGATTATCAAAATAGTCCCCCTTAGGTCCCATTTATTGCAAGTCCCAAGGGTTTTCTCATCAGGAGTTGGAATTATCATGCAAGATGCTCTAAATGCAATCTAAAGACCCGGGAGCTAAACCTTAAAAGGAAAAAGCCCCCAAGTGTGCATTTTTCAGACATATCAACATGATTGGAAAGTAGTTAGAGCATTTATCAAGCCAAATGACATTCACCAAGAATTCAAAGTGCCCAAAGTAACACCTAAATGTTGTTTTGTGTACATCCTCATCCCTTACATAGATTTGATGGTAACTCAATCTTAAATCGGTCTTTGAAAATCACACAACTCCACGCAACTCATCATTTAACTCATCGATCTTCGGAATGTGATACCTATTTTTTATAGTCTTCTTATTTAAAGCTCTGTAGTCAATACATGTCTGCACAGTACCATCCTTTTTCTTCACAAGAACTATTGATGATGCAAATGGAGTAGAACTAGGTTTGATGTGTCCCATCTCCAAGGGTTCCTTTATGGCCTTTTCAATCTCCTCCTTTAACATTCTCGGGTGGCGATAAGGAGTGGTCATAATAGGCTTAGAGCTTAGTTCTAACTCTATTATATGTTGGAATCCTCTATCAAGTGGTAGTATTGGAAAATCACTAAACACCACACTATACTTATCCAAAATATTATGAATATCAATATGATAAGTGCATTGCTTACCCATTGATGGATTTGTAGATATCACCAAACAACTTGTCCCTTTTGAAAATTCCTCTCCATTGTTTTATCTATGACCACCCATAATGATCCATTTAAGATGCCTCTAAGCACCACATATTTCCCTTCAAATTTAAATTTAAGCTCCATGTATTGATAGTTCTATGTAAACTCACCAAGGGAATGCAACCATTATACACCCAAAACCATGTTAGTTTCTCCTAATCCCACAACATAAAAATAATCACATAGCTTATGAGCTCCCATAGTTATGTTGAGTTGTCAAATTGTTTTGGTGCATGGAATGGTGAATTCATAATCAACAATAACATTGAAGCCTTCATAATCCTCCATTTTTAGTCCTCTCTTAACTACCAAGTCTTCATCAATTAAATTGTGGGTATCCCCACTATCAGTAAGCACTATGAACCACTATTTAGATAACACTCCTTATACTTTGAATGGATTATATATGTGCTCTTGAAAGAGTTGCAAGTGTGCCTCCATGCATGCTTCCATCCTTCATCTTTTTAGATTCATGATCTTCTATAACTATTTCTGGATTATGTTCTTCAGGATTAGAATCATCATCAGATATTACCTCAATATAATGGACTTGGCCCTTGCCAAGGCATCGATGACTAGGTTCCCATGGTTCATTGCATGAAAAACATATTTGCTTCCTCTAAAGTTCATTCTTCGAATAATCATCTATTTTCTTTGTTGCAAGAGCTTGTGGTGTGACTTTATGGGAATGAGAGCTATATCCTCCTTTTTGGAAACTTCCTTTGTGCTAATCATAAGTAGGTGCTTTATATGAAAGCTTATTATGTAGCATTGATTATTCAAGTGTTAAATCCCTCTCGATGGCTTCCTAGAGAGATGATGGGTCAAAATCCTTAACTAGGCCTTTAAGAGGTTCAAACAAACCTTCAACAAAAAGGACAATGATTCTTTTTTCTAAAACATCAAGTACCATTCCCATAAGCTTCTAAAAATTAGTCACATAGTTGTCTACTAATGCACTATGCTTCAACTATACCAAATCTCTAAAATGGATGTCAAGATCCTTCCTCTCGAATTTGTCAATCAACCTTTGGCTAAACTCATCATATATGGTGATAAATTGTGACCTTCGGTGATTAGGCCATGGTACCACCATTCATGGGCCATTCCTTCCAAGTGAAGGGTAGCAAAACCAATTGCCTCTTTCTCATACATCGAACTTAATGAAAAGCATGTATTTAACTTCTAGATCCAAGCACAAGCCAAACACTTGTTAGACCCATCAAATGAAGGAATTATGAGATTTCCTAACTGGTGCTGGAGGTCCTTATGAAGTTGGTTCTGATTTGGTCTCTTCTCATTTAAGCTTATTCTTTGAATTCAAGGTACAAAAATCCATAAAAAATATCAACACAAAACTCATCACTTTGAGCTCTATATTCAACATGTAAAGATATACATCATCATTATGTTGTTCTACAAGTTCTTCTTTTGTCTACTCCACTTCTTTCTACAAGAACATAGGCAAAGATGGATTGGTTGTGGAACTAATTGCAGATTGGTTATTTGTAGATGTACTCCCTTCTCTCTAAGAAATTTTAATTGGATAGAGATCTTTTAAATCTTTTAGAGCCTACAACATTTGTTCCATAAGATCTAATAACCCATCTTGTCTTCGATAGATTCTAATCAAAGTTTCATGAAAGAAATCTACTTTTTCTTCTTCTATTAACTTGTACTTTTTGTTGGGACCCAAAATATCGACAACACAAAACTCTAAAACATTCCTAAATCATCTAGGCCAGGGACTGTTGTCAAGGTGACAGGAAGAGGTTTATCAACAAGTTTTGGGTGATTTTGGCCAACTAATAGGAGTGGGTAAACTCCTCTACTATTTAGGCTCAGCTAGACCTAGGAGGCATATTCCTAGTGTAATGTGCCGTACCTGTTTGTATTTTTTAAAATATTAATTGTGTGATTTTTATTAGATTTTTGTGTGTTCTTTCAGATAGACAGAAGATGCAAAAGGGGGTTTTATGTTTTCCTGCAGATGTAGTGCTGGAGCATACAATATATAGCATAGAACCTAAACCTAGAAAATATACAATGAATTTGAAGAAACTAAAGACAACCCAGATAGTAAAATAGCCAGGAAACAATTACTATCACATACCCATATGAAAATATGCAACTTGGTACGGCCGCCGGAAATGGACCAGTAAGTGGGTATGGCTGGAAATGCATCAAATTTCCATAGAATGTCACAAATGTCTCATACAAAATATAAGAGCAACAACTAAAGCACTAAACACCTCCCAAAAACCATGAATGAGTAGTAGAAGCAAAGAGAAAAGCTTCCCTACAATACTCCAAACTCCTCTTTATGCAGTACGGCCAAGCAATGGAAAGGTACAGCAGCAAAGAACTACTTCAAACACTTTGATTTCTGCCTTCTATACCATCCATTATCAACTTATAACAGCAATAGAAAAAGATCTTTCACTCAGCACAAGAAACAACCTCAAATGTCTCCATTTCAGCACATATGTGAATGCCGAATACATCCACCGTCAATGGCACCGTTGGGTGGTCTTTCACACCTGTGGGATACCGTCACTAATGGAGGTTTCCGTCTCCAATAACCTGATGCAAATTCTCAAACCCCAGAAACCCTAGCAGAGCTCTCACAAGCAAATATCAAAACATAGCATAAAACCAAATGAGCTCCAAATGACCTTTTTATCTTCCTCCAAGATAGGCGTTGGGCAATTAGGAGGGAAAATAACAATTAATTTCACTTTATGTCTCCTAGGGATGGAGAATAACAATTTACTTTCACTTTATGTCTCCATTTCATTAATTTCACTTTTTCCAACAAAATATAATAAAGTCCATATTAATATAAATTAATAGATATTCAGACTTTAAAATAAGTATGAAGACGGTGTCGAAATTCGCTGATCTTTAGCTCGTCAGAAAGGTCTCGACGAAACGCATATGATCCAACTCTAAAAATCTTGAACTGACACAGTACCCAAACTTACTAAAAATAGTAAGTAACGACCAAGAGCCCACTAAACCAACCACGAGGGTGCCAATTGGATCCTCAAAATGCGAACCAACTCACCCACTAACAAAGATCCCCAGAGCCAACTAACCACAGTTCCCTAACCAAACTATGTGTCGAGAAGGGTACATTACAGTCCGCCCTCCCTAAGATTGCTTGCCTCAAGCAATCTCAACTCAGGATGCTCCAGAATCCGCTCGTTCTCCCATGTAGCATCCTCAACTGGCAGATTTTTCCATTTGACCAGGTACTCTCTGATAATCCTCCTCCTCAAATTGCGATCCCTGGTGTCAATGATTGCCTCAGGTACCAATATCAACTTCCCCTCTTCATCAAGAGGAGGCAACTCCACTAAAGGTGTCACATTGTGCCCCAGTGCCTTCTTGAGGCGAGAAACATGGAACACATTATGTACCCTGCTCCCTGCTGGTAACTCTAACTCATAAGCCACCTCACCAATCCTCTTGGAGACCCTAAAAGGTCCATAGTACTGTGGCTTCAACTTCTCCGCTCCACTCTTCGTAAGAGTAGATTGCCTATAAGGCTGCAGCATGAGGTAAACCATGTCACCAACCTCAAATGATCGCTCAGTTCTCTGCTGATCTGCATACTACTTCTGCTAATTCTAAGCTTTCTGTATGTTTTCCTTCAATGCCCTCATGATATCCTAACTCTCCTAAAGGAAATCTTTGGCCTTCGGCACCCTGCTGTCACCAAATAGTAAATCAACAAAACTCGGTGCCTCATAACCATATAATGCCATGAAAGGTGACATCTGAATGGACATGTGGTAAGTGGAATTGTAGCAATACTCTCTCATGTGAAGCCACTTAACCCATGCCTTTTGCTGCCCTGAAACATAGTTTCGGAGGTATCTCTCCACCCACTTATTCACTATCTCTGTCTGACCATCAGTCTGGGGGTGATAACTTGTACTGGGTGTGAGCTCTGTCCCTGACAACCTGAAGAGCTCCTGCCAAAAATTACTGAGGAACCTATTGTCCCTGTCACTAACAATACTCCTAGGCAACCCATGAAGTCGAAATACCTCACGAAAGAACAACTCTACAACCTAAGCTGCAATGTGAGTGGTAGGAATAGCAAATAAGTGTGCATACTTCATCAATCTGTCCACCACCACATAAATGCAATCCCTGCCTTGGACTCTAGGTAACCCTGTGATAAAGTCCATAGAAATGATGTCCCACTTCCTGTCAGGAATGGGTAGGGGCTGCAATAAACCTCCTGGAAGTGAGTGCTCTTGCTTGTCCTGCTGACATATTGGGCACTCTCTTACATACTACATCACCTCGGTCTTGAGGCCCTTCCAGGTGAACCTCTCTCTGACTTGTCTGTAAGTTTTGAAGTATCCTGGATGTCTTGCCATAGGCAAGTTATGAAATGCCCTCAAAACTTTTTGCTTCATCTGTGAACCCAACACCAAGAAGATCATGTCCTTGTAAATGATCAAGTCATTTACCAATGTGTACCTGTCATCTTTGATGGTGCCATCAATCACTCCAGTAGCCCACTCATCCTTGGCATACTCCGCTGAAATCAACTCTCTCCAATCATCAGCTATAGCACCTAGTGCACATAGATGAGGTCTTCTGGATAATGTGTCGGCAACAACATTCTTCTTTCCCTTAACATAAACAATGTCAAAGTCGTATGCCTGTAACTTGCTGACCCACTTCTGTTGCCTCTCGTTCAAATCCTTCTGTCCAAGGAAATGCTTCAGACTATTGTGATCCATCTTAACCACAAATTTGCTGCCCACCAGATACTGTCTGAACTTAGCCAATGCATGCATGATGGCTAACATCTCCTTATCATAAATGTTGTAACTCCTCTCCACACCCCTCAACTTCCTACTTTCAAATGCAATGGGGTGCTTATCTTGCATGATTACCGCACCAATGCCTACACCCAAGGCATCACACTGTAGCTCGAAGGGCTTGCTGAAATTTGGAATAGCTAACACAGGGCAAGTATTCATGATCTGTTTGAACCTGTCAAAACACTCCCGTGCCTTATCTGACCAACTGAAAGCATCCTTACGAGTCAAATCAGTAAGGGGAGCAGCTGATTGAGAGAACCCCTTCACAAACCTGCAGTAATATCCACAGAGGCCAAGAAATCCCTTAAGATATGAGAGATTTTTTGGTGGTGGCCAATCCACAATTGCCCGAATCTTTTCCGGGTCCACCTTCACACTACCAGCACTGATGATATGACCCAAGTATAGCAACTCGGACATCCCAAACTCACACTTTGGCATTTTGGCATACAACGACTCACTCTCTAAGATGCTTAGCACAATGTCAATGTGTTTCAGATGCTCTTCCCATGTCCTGTTGTAAATTAGTATATCATCAAAGAAAATCAGCACAAATCTCCTCAACTGCTCTCTGAACACCTTGTTCATACAGGACTGGAAGGTAGCTGGAGCATTGGTTAAACCAAATAGCATGACCAGGAACTCAAAGTGCCCATAATGACACCTGAATGTTGTCTTCTCCACATCCTCATCTCTGACCCGTATCTGATGGTAACCGGATCTCAAATCAATCTTGGAGAAGTAACAAGCTCCGTGCAACTCGTCAATTAGCTCATCGATTCTGGGAATCAGGTACCTATTCTTTATTGTTTTCTTATTGAGTTCCCTGTAATCAATACACATTCTGAGAGTCCCATCCTTCTTCTTTACCAATACCACGGATGATGCAAACAGACTCTTACTAGGCCTGATGTGACCCATCTCGAGAAGCTCTTTGATAGCCTTCTCGATCTCATCCTTATACCTCTTTGGGTGCCTGTAAGGTGTCATGATTATTGGCTTAGCACCCTCCTCCAACTCGATCACATGCTCAAAACCTCTATCAGGAGGTTTACCTGGTGGAATATCACTAAACACTTTGGTGTGTTTAGTAAGTATAAACTGTATGTCAGGAGGATACACATGCTTCTACTGATCTACTGCAAGCATCACCATAACCTTAGCTGCCCACTCCACCTGATCATGTCAAATTAGTCGCTCCATCCACTTGAGAGAAACAACTCTCAATCCACCATCTGAAATGCCTCTGAGCACATGTCTAGCTCCATCCACCTCAAACTTCATTTCCATTGTCCGCAAGTTGAGAGTGAACTCCTCAATATCATTCAACCACTTCATACCCAACACAACATCCATCTCACCCATGCTGACAACTTAAAACTCTGATTGGCAAGTGTACCTATTCAGCTGGATTGATAGATTGGATATCCTCCTAGTGCAGGTGAGTACAAAACCATCTGCAACCTTCACCTTAAAGCCCTCAAATTCCTCAGTTTTCAGCCCTCTCTTGGTGACCAAGCCCTCGTCTATGAAGTTATGAGTGGCACCTATGTCAAGTAAAGCAATACATCGCTACCCGCTCAGTACTCCTCGTATCCTAAATGACCCTTCCTTCTGGATACTCGTGATACATGCTGTAGGTAGAGCTAGATCATCCTCTCTATCTGATGCTTCCCCTAAGCCCTCTGATTTTGCACCCTCAGCTTCTGAATTGTAATCTCAGTGGGGCTCCCCATCAACAGACTCGTCAGCTCAAAAGTACTCTAATTGTTTGGCTTTTCCTTGGGCAGCACACTTGTGCGAAGGATCCAAAGACTCTCGACACTGAAAACAGAGCTTCTTCCTCCTCAAGTCATTCAGTTGATCACTGTCCAATCTAGAAGAACCCTTATGTTGTTGTCCTGCATCTCTCTGAAATGGTCTCCTATCCCTCTCCTTATCTTTCCTTGGCGGAAATCCTTTAGATTAAAACTTATTCCTCCATACTGATGACTCCATGTCCTGAGCCTTCTTCCTGGCCTCCTGAAGTGTAGTAGGGTCAAAACCCTTCACCCATCCACGAAGTTGATCTGACAATCCGTCAATGAAAAGAACAACCAACCTGCGCTCAGTAATATTCAGAACCATAACAGATATATCCTGGAAATCAGCAATGTCAGAGTCTACTGATCCGCTCTGTCTCAACTGAGTCAACTCCTTGAACTGTAACTCTGGGTCCTTTTTATCAAACTTGTCGATCAGTCTAGCTGTAAACTCCACATATGAAGTGACCTGATCGTGACCCAATGTAACCTTCCCATTACTCCACCATTTGTGAGCAGTCCCCTCCAAGTGTAGAGCTACATAAGTAATAGCGTCCTCCTCTGGCATGGGACTAATCTGCAAGTAGCTGTCCAATTTCTAGACCCAAGCTCTCGCGGTGGTCTTACCTGATCCATCGAAGTAAGGAAGTGTCATCTTACTTACTTTCCTCTGCAGTTCTTGGTTCTGTGATCTACCTCCCCTCCGAGGTCTACACCTAGTCCTCATTTCAGAATATTCAGCAAATTTCATCTCATTTCTGAAACCCTCACTAGATGCTCTCCAGTCCCTCAGAATCTCTTCCTGGAACTCTGCCTGAGTAGGATCCTATTCAGGAACTTGATTCCTGGGAGCAAATATCAGAATACCAGGTCTATCTCCCGCAATGAGCTGCGAAGCCCTACGATGGTTAACCGAAGCCTCATCATCATCATCTCTATCCCTACATCTGTCATCATGATACCTGTCCCCATTATTCCGTTCTTCCCGGTTCCTATCACCGTTATGCCTATCATTCCCATCATTCCTGTTCCTTTCTCCCCCGTCATGTCTATTTCTATCACCGTCCTAGTACCTATTTCTATCACCACCGTTGTATCTATTTCTGTCACCTCCATGGTACCTATTCCTGTCACCTCCATTGTATCTGTTCCTGTCACGGTGATTGTCTAAATCATTACCCATTCGTTCGATGGCATGTGCTAACTCTGCCTATGCCTCTACCATCTCATGACGAGACTCTCTCATCTCTCGGGTGAGTGCGATCAAAATGTCACGCGCACTAAGTTCTGGTTCTTCCCTGTCACCCATCTCTCCTATAGGACCTGTAACTAGTGGAAGCTCTCCAGAAAATGGGTCCGTCCATGATACCTGAGAATCGTCCCCAATAGCTGCTACCACTATCTCAGTATCTGACTCAAAAGGATCTATTACGGGTACTGGGTTCTCTGGATTATTCAACTGCGAAGCCTGTGTTCCTTGTCTTGCCCTTGTACTTCTGAATGGATATCTATCAGTAGGTCACATGTCTCATTTTACTTCTACATGTCAAAACTGAACTCACAGGATGGCAAGATCTTTTGCTCTGATACCACTGTAATTTGCCGTACCTGTTTGTATTTTTTAAAATCTTAATTGTGTGATTTTTATTAGATCTTTGTGTGTTCTTTCAAATAGACAGAAGATGCAGAAGGGGGTTTTATGTTTTCCTGTAGATGTAGTGCTAGAGCACATAATATATAGCATAGAACCTAAACCTAGAAAATATACAATGAATCTGAAGAAACTAAAGACAACCCAGATAGTAAAATAGCCAGGAAACAATTACTATCACATACCCATATGAAAATATGCAACTTGGTACGGCCACCGGAAATGGACCAGCAAGTGGGTATGGCTGGAAATGCATCAAATTTTCATAGAATGTCACAAATGTCTCATACAAAATATAAGAGCAACAACTGAAGCACTAAACACCTCCCAAAGACCATGAATGAGTAGTAGAAGCAAAGAGAAAAGCTTCCCTACAATACTCCAAACTCCTTTTTATGCAGTACGGCCAAGCAATGGAAAGGTACAGCAACAAAGAACTACTTCAAACACTTTGATTTCTACCTTCTATACCATCCATTATCAACTTATAACAGCAATAGAAAAAGATCTTTCACTTAGCACAAGAAACAACCTCAAATGTCTCCATTTCAGCACATAAGTGAATGCTGAATACATCCACCGTCAATGGCACCGTTGGGTGGTCTTTCACACCTGTGGGATACCGTCACTAATAGAGGTTTCCGTCTCCAATAGCCTGATGCAAATTCTCAAACTCCAGAAACCCTAGCAGAGCTCTCACAAGCAAATATCAAAACATAGCATAAAACCAAATGAGCTCCAAATGACCTTTTTATCTTCCTCCAAGATAGGCGTTGGGCAATTAGGAGGGAAAATAACAATTAATTTCACTTTATGTCTCCTAGGGATGGAGAATAACAATTTACTTTCACTTTATGTCTCAATTTCATTAATTTCACTTTTTCTGGCAAAATATAATAAAGTCCATATTAATATAAATTAATAGATTTTTGGACTTTAAAATAAGTATGAAGACGGTGTCAGAATTCGCTGATCTTTAGCTCGCCGGAGAGGTCTCGATGAAATGCATATGATCCAACTCTGAAAATCTTGAACCGACACAGTACCTGAACTTACTAAAAATAGTAACGACCAAGAGCCCACTGAACCAACCACGAGGGTGCCAATTGGATCCTCAGAATGCGAACCAACTCACCCACTAACAAGGATCTCCAAAGCCAACTAACCATAGTTCCCTAACCAAACTGTTAGCCCACAGGAACTCCATGATGGACTAACCATGTGTCGAGAAGGGGACATTACACCTAGAGGCATGAAATGAAATACAAATAAACATACACATCCATACCCAATGTACACTTGATCCCAAAGCTGTCACTAGATCAAGACAAACTGGTTGCACAGGCCTCTCATTAAGTTGATTCAACTGTGCGAATGTACATGCATAGGAAAGATGTTTTTTTACCCTAAACCACAGATGAAAGATTTGTTTAATTTAAAAGAGTGTTTGATCCCTTTCCAATATGGATTGGTGCCTACTCTATTGGGCAACTGAGTCATAAGCAATAAAGAGGGAAAAAAGGATTGAACCAACATCAATAGAAAACTAAAATGTATTCACATACATTTCTCATATTTTACTTCACACATTGGACATACTTAATGATCCAGAACCAAACCACAAAGACCCATTTGGAACAAAGAGATGACTCAAACAAAGCTTGTATTGATTTAAATGCAGTCACATATTATCAAATCTCTATTACAATCACACCAACAAAAGTGGTGAAGGAAAACATACAACTACGATTATACATTCCTCTGAATCTTTACAAATAGCCATGGAGACATACCAATGTATAAAATATGCTTTACAATTCATTCCTACGCTGCATCAAAACACATCCTTCCATTTACTACCCAGACTGGCTTGATTTGAAGCCCTGAAACTCTCCTGAGGCACTGCAGACCAAACAATTGGCTCAGAGACCAACCCTGAGAAAGTCTTTCAAACATGTATATATATTATTCGTGTAGCTCCCTGATGTTTGAAATCCTAGTCAATAAGCAACATGGCAGCAATAACTGAGGTGCATGGTCATGTTAGAAAATCAGTGGACTTCTTGGGCACCCATGCCCTAAAAATTGATTTGTGTCCTTGCAAAGACCTATAGAAAATAAGGGATAATGGAATACACCATCTCCATACCAAAATTTGTACTTGCACAATGATGGTGAACACTATTCTAACCACTATCTGACATTTGTATTTCTGCATTCATGGTGGCCAAGAGGAAGAAGGGCATTTTAAAGTAATAGCCTGCCAATAATATTTGTAAAGCTTTTACAACACTTCAAAATTATTAAAGCCTTTATACTTTATTAGTTCATACTTTAAATCTGATTCTGCATTTCAAATTTGCCTCATCGGCAAAAGTCCTCCAGCGGGAACTTGCCTCTTCCCACACCATCAGCAAATTTATTTTTTTAGCTTGCCGGCTCCGTCTTCTCCCTTTATCAACAAATCTTCAATTTTTCGAACCAAAGGTCATAACACCACTTTCTTCATCATCAACAAAATGCCTTTTGCCGAACTCTTCATGCCTTAGAAAAATATTTCCTTTATTTTCCTTGTCGGCAAAAAGGACCCATGCTGAACCAACTCCTTTATCGGCAAAAATGCCTTTTTCTGAACCAACTTCATGCCTTAGTCATTTCTCTATGTCAGCAAAATGCCGTGTCGATGAACCGCCACCATTCCAAAATAGTTCCTTGGTTCAGCCATCCACTAATTCCCTGACAAGCATTCTTTCTCCCCTGCATTGGTCAATTTTGCCTTATCAACAACTTTGTAGAAACATGAACATTGGAAGCCTTGCCTTTCTCTTCCTTAGCCTTTGTCTTCTATCGGCAAACATGTCATCGGGCGAACTCTCTTTACATTGTCAACTCCTTCTGCTTTGTCGGTGAAGTCTACCATCGGTGAACTTCGCCATTAGCAAACCTCACGAACCTTGAACTTATGCATTTCACTGATAAAAGGCTTCACTATCTTCACTTTATCGTCGATGAACCACATGTCTCTCTTCGTCCCTCATTCTTCCCTATTGGCAAATATGATTGTTGGCGAATTGGCAAAAAAATGAACTTGAGAACAAGTTCAAAAGTTAGAAGCTTCGCCGATTTGCCGATAATGAAACAAAATTGAAAATTTTCTAAGGGACAAAAGGGAGCAAGACATAACCTATTTGACCAAGGCAAAATATATAAAGACCAAACTTTGACCAAGGATAACTTTTTCATTTTAAGGAATTTTAAGGTGGTTCAAAAGGCAAAGATGCTTAGAATTGGATTCTCTATCCAATGGTGACCTTGTCTAAGGAATGTTAAAATGTCTTTTTTGGATTTTTTGGGGGCAAAAAGGGCATTTTGTGAGCTGGATTTTTCAGGTCCCAACAATAGCTCTGGTTGGGGACGTGTGACAAGTAGTGTCACAATGAGGATCCGGAATATCTCTGGGTAGAACAAAAGCAAGAAACAAATAAGGGAAATAGCAAAATGTATTTACAAAACATATATACATGAAAAACATAGTCATGAACATGAAGGCACAAAAGGAAAGTTGACTGTGATAAAAAAAATTAGAGCACTACAGGCCAAACCTACACAAAATTGTTGCAACCACTTGCCTCTGTCAAAGACAAGTTGAATGAAGGAGTTGATCTCCCTCAAACCAAATCTCCAACTTTCACTCAGCTGCAACAATTGAAAACTGCCCTCAGTATGTGCCAATCTACAACATATGCTTGTGTTTACAAGGTCAGCTTCATCAACGAAATCATTACTGCATGGCAACCATAAAAGATAGGCACTTAACCTATTCATATCCATATCACACTTGTTCCCAATAGAAAGGGGTGAGAAACTAAAATTCAAGTCAACAACAAAAGAAACTAATGAAGGGAAACCTCCATTACCATGTGCTAGGCTAACACACCTGTTGACCTTTTCATGCAAATTGAGTGGAAAATCTAAAACACCTCCAATTCACATGGCAAAGAAAACTATGCCTGAATGCACTACTGATCCACAAAAGAAGAATATCTTCATGCAAATCAAAATGGAAAGAATCAATCACTGGTATACCTTCTAGTTGGGCTGCCATTTGTTCAAACTCAGGCATAAACATGCCTTGCTACTCATTCACATCAATGTCCCATACAAAGGACTCAATCTCTATTGCAACACCAACACATTCAACAGCCAACAAGTCTTTCACATCAAAATGAAAGCACTCATAATCATTTGTATCTCCATCATGCTCTTGAACAAAATCTTCATATGTGCTACTACAGACTTCACATTCTAAACGATAAGCATGACTCAGGCTGCAACTCAAAACATCAACACATAAATCAATATCACGAGACACTTCAAATGAAGAACCATGTTCTTCCAATTGTCTCTCTATTTCACTTTCACTTGGGAAACTAGCTGTGTCATATTCACTGTTGCAAATAGACTGATGACACATATCTTCTTTTGCATTCATTTTTATTTTATTTCCTTGTGGTTGAGATGAAGCACACTCTGCATGAGGAAGACAACATACCTTACACCAAAGAAACAAATTCTCAAATGCGTCCACATGACCACCATCCTCAAAATCTAGGGCAAGCTCTTCACATTAAAACTCCATGGTTGCACCAACAACTGTCTCTAATCGGTTATCATCAAATGTAGCCACCTCCATATCTACCTTGTGTGGGCAAATATTACTTGCTTCATCACAAATAGGAACAAAGGAGGGAAATACACCAAACAAGAAATAAGTTCCTTGCTCACTGTCCACTTCATTTACTTGTGCACAGTCTTCATAATCAACTTTACAAGTTAATTCAACTTGTTGCTCACTTATGCACACAACATCCTCATTATTCATTGAACCACATACCTCAACACTAGGCTAGAAGTCATCGTTGGTTTCATCATTATTACCTTCACTTGACAAACTATCTAGTTGAAGGCAAGTGCATACACGACCCTCATCATCTACATCATTGTCATATGATGCACCACCTTCTACTTTTATCCTTCTGACTACACAAGCATCATTTGATGTTGCATTCATCTGAATGTTTGTATCCACAACGTTGCTGCCTGGATCGACATGTTCATTACCAACAACACAAGACTTAGTCATGGAAAACAAACCTTTTATGTAGTCATCTCTCACCTTCTCCATGGAGTCTAGGGATAAATATGCCTGTTGCATACTTGTTATCTTCAAATCTTCCCGCACATAACTCAATCCAATTTCATATGCTTCAAGAAACATATCAATGCAAGCGGGAATGTTAGGTCTGAAATCATTTGGAATATGGGAAGGAGCAACATCAAACCTATGACCAGAGTCCTTGCTTGACTCTCCCTCTTGCCTTCTGATTTTTTCCAGCCCTATGACAAGATTAGCAGGGTCAAGACCCTTATCAAATTCCTCTTCAAATGCTACCACAAGTTCATTCCATGAGGCAAAGGACTGCCCTGGAAAACTTTGGATCCATTCTCTTGACTTTCCATGCAAGGACCTAACAAAGAACCTCATCCATGTGTCTTCATCCTCAAACTGATGTTTATCCATGAATTCCAAAAATACATCAACATGTGTGTCCCCTTCCCAAATATCATACTCATCAAACTTGGGCAACTGTTTGTAGACCTTGGTTGGCATACTCATTGTTTTGTAATCAACTAATGAAAGGTCTAACTGATCATATATATGATCTAAGGGAGGATCAGGGGACTGGTCAAACTGATTTTTAGGGGCAGCATGGAATGCTTTGGACTGCATCCTAGACTCTAGTAGACTAATCTAAATTTTTGTTTCTTCTTCTTGTTGTAATAAATGACTCCAACAGCTGTTTGGTTATTATCAATTTCATACTGTTGAGATACTAAGTCATTATGATTTTGCATGGGTACATATAGGTTTGGGTTTGTATAACATGCAAAGCAATGACTAGAATATGTATCGTCAAGATGGTCACAAGAATCCACTTAATGTAATTTCTAGGGTCTGAGACATATGAAGACTCGGATGAAAGGGAAACCCTAGAATAGTCATATTTATACAATCCATCCATGACTAAAACATCCTACAATATTGGGCATGAACTGAGGTATACAAATTTGTTCCTTCAATATGAGAGGAACAACAAACTTCAAAAGTTGGGAAGAAAAACATGTACCTTTATTTTCACGACCTGCTACACCTTGAGATGGAGCATTTGAATCACTAACAACACAACCAGAACAACAACGAGCAAACTTTAGTTCTTTGACAGCAGAGTCGCCACCTCTTTGAAAGAGGAAATCCTTGAAGCGTGACAATCTTCAAGGCCAAAATTGATTATGGGTTCAGCTCACCAACAGAGTCTTCAAAAATTTATAACCCAAACATTTTATTCATCCTCGATAATGGTGTCAATCTATTGGCGTAAGTTGATAGGCTGCCAACTTACCCAAACAACAAATTGCACCTGACAACAGCTGCAAACTTCAATGACTGTGTTACAGAGGTCTTCAAATCTGAACCATGATATTATGTCCCTAACAATGGTGCCAATCTATTGGCATAAGTTGACGGGCTGCCAACTTACCCAAACACACTGAAAAAATACAAACTACTATAGGGGCCTTTAGAATAATTCAACCTTTGTTTCATTCCCTGGCAATGATGCCAATCTGTTGGGACCCAAAATAATGACAACACAAAACTCTAAAACATTCCTAAATCACCTAAGCCAGGGATTGTCATCAAGGTGACAGGCAAAGGAGTTTACCCACTCATGTTAGTTGGCCAAAATCACCCAAAACTTGTTGATAAACCTCTTCTTGTCGCCTTGACGACAATCCATGGCTTAGGTGGTTTAGGAATATTTTAGAGTTTTGTGTTGCTATTATTTTAGGTCCCAACACTTTCCTCTTCCTCCTATCATATCTTCCTCTTTATTTAAATCTTGTGCTTGTAACTTCCTTTGCTCTCTTTTTTGATATTTGATCTTTCTTCACTAGGAAGCATCAATAATTTGGTTTACCTTGCAAGATAGCAAGATCAAATCTTTGATACCACTATAATGTCCTCAACCATAAAATTATGCAAATATTTTTAGATTTGAAAAATTTCAATAGATTTTAATTCAATATATATAAAAACACCTATGAAAAACTCCACATAAATTTATGCCAAAATACTGAAAGATATCATGCTAATTTTTCATAAACTATGTCGTAGAAGCATTCAAAGTTTGCATACATAAAACATAACTTCACTAAAATATTGGAACTAATTTATATTATTCAAATGTGCAGCAAATTACTGATCTATATATCATAAATTATAGCAATACATATAATATTAAGATATGAAAATATATAGAAAATGTTGTAGCTCCCAACTCCAAAATATTGTAACAATAGAATACTAAAACTATGTTGAAATCCACTCAATGAAATCCACACAAACCCTGAAGTGCAAATGCAATCTTTGTATGACCTTTCCCTTAAGTCAAAGGGGTTTCGTCCACCAATCTTGCAAATGAACACAAGTGCTCAAGCTATGAAGAAAATTGATAAACTGGCCTAAGATACAAACTGGTGAGGTTGTCTAACTTAAATAATAGTTGGGGCACAAATTCTTAGGCCTCAATATGCCCAAAAGTATAAAAATAATAAAAATATTAAATACCCCCTCTCCACTTAAGTCCACTCTATGAGTTGTCATAACCCCCCTTCATTCTGGATGATTTTTAGGTGGTAAAGATGCTTCTCTTATACCCACTTACAATTGTCATAAGATTTGTCATAAATAATTATGAATATGCTCCTACACAACCAATTTGTGACCCCCCACTAATTTCTTGTCATAAAATATTCCTTCCACAAAAATAGCTTCCACTTTGTCATAAAATCTAACTTGTAATTCTCCAATAATGAGATAACATAAAAACTATCATAAACATGTCAAAAAATTTGGGAGTTACATTATCCCTTGTTCATGAGTTAAATAATGAAATGTCTCAAATAAATAATTTCAACAATCAACAAATTCAAAAAATTACTTTTCCAAAAAAAATAGCTCTAAAGAGCACATTGTCTTGATCGTATAATGCTCAAATTTGCTCAGATTCTTCCCAAAACATTAACTACTAATATTCTATGATTTGTGAACCTATTGAGACTGACTTCATCAAAAAATATTCACTACAACTCTCAGAATCTAAATAAAAAAATTGCACATTAAGTAGAAAACTGCGAATGCCCAGAATTGAAAATAATCACACCATCAAATGAATATAATTTGATTTTTTTTTATCATACACACCTGATAATAGATATGATACAAATAGAAAATGTAACAACAACTTCTTCAATAATATTCACAACATCAAACTGCAAACTACACACAAACTGGATTACTCAATGTGTATTTCAACACATAGACACTACACATGCAACACTCCTGAGACAAATCCAAGATTACCCAGATGACCAAATCTCACACATCCTGGGATGGATGGAAACAACACATACAACAACATGCAGCTACATGCAATAACAAATACATAAAAATGTAACTCAAACTATGAAATGAACAATCCTGCACACCAACACCAAAAACTGCCAAAACCTCCAAATTCCTTCAGCCCAAATGCAAGCTCTAGATGAGATTGCTCCCTATGAGCAAAGGGTTTTCGTCCTCTGATCACTTGATGCTCATGGGTTTTCATCCACAAGCCTTCTAATCCAACGGGGTTTTGTCCATTGAAGAAGTCTTCTACAAATCTGCAAGTATGAGAGAAAATATGATATCAATAATGCTTGCCAATGACCAATTTTTCATCTTTTGTATGATTCAAGCTTAGGAGATGCAGGTGCCCAATTTCCAACACCTCTCTTGAGCCTCAAAATATTTAATTTAATATTTAATTGTTCCAAATATTATAAATTGCATTAGGACAATATTAAATATTAAACCAATTAATTTCCCCAATGTTGTCCAATTAACCCATGAGAAATTACTCCAAGGATTCCCACGCTCCACCTGTGCTGACACCATTAATAATATAATAAATTTAATATTTATTTGTCCAAAAGATAAATATTGCACTAGGACAATATAAATATTAAATGAATAATATTTTCCAATGTATTTGGCAACCCCTGACTTACTATTTCTAGATAGTGGAAACTTACTATTTTTGGAAAAATGGACATGACAAATAATAATATTTTATTAATTATTTGGCCCCTTTTATCGAAATTAAGAAATAATAATTAATTTTGAGACTAAGAATTAATAAATATTTTCCTAAGAAACCCCCTTAGCCCATGAGAAATATGGAAATGGACTTAACGTCCACAAATTAAATTAATTATAAATGGGACATTACAACAAGTGTGAAACTGAACCTACTGTGCAACTATGAATCTATAAGTCACATACTTGATCTAATAAAACTCTGCTATCCAAAATGTGTTCACCTTTACGTCATTGCTAAATATACATAAGGACTAATGGTGTTCATAAACACCTTGAGGGCATTTGTTGAATTATGAGGGTCATGTTCTCCTCAATCAAACCCCTGGATGGACCGATTCAATGATGATAAACCAAGGTTGAGAACAACAAGCAAGCATGCAGTATACTCCTAGGATGATCATGCAACGCTGATGTAATCCATTTTATCTATTTGTAACTTGAACTCTAGATGTGCTCCTACTTGTGGAATATGATTCATTTGCATTAGGGTTAGTCTTTAAATACACCACCCTAGTGTATAATTTGGAACAATTTGTACTTTAGTTAGCTAATAATGATCAATGTGAAAAGGTGACAAAGATTTGACTTTGAAATTTTGGGGTTCAAATCCATGGGCGTAGAGGTGATCTAGATCATCTTCGCACTTGCAGACTTGAACTAGGGCAAATAATAAATCTAGGAATCAAAATCAATTTGTAGGGATTAGTGATGTCAAAATTAGGACAAGATGATGTCATTTGCCAACTTTCACACAAAATATACCATTTTACACACTAATCAATACATTTAAAGACCACCTAGTCACTATAAACCCAAGACATAAAGAAAAAAGACATAAAAGTGCAATTTTCACCCTTACACTATTATTATCATTGTTATCATATCCTTACTATTATCAATTACTTTAATTTTGTTTAATATATCTCATTTTCTAATTTTTACCCTTAGCCTTCATTCTTTCATCACTTTAAATATACAATTCACTTATCTCTCTTCCAAAATTTCTACTCCTCATGATTTTTATGTTAATTTATCGTGTTATCGAATTTAATTTAAAATTAAAGGTCATATAATTGGACCAGATAAAAGTTCGAAGTTAGATCCTCAGCAGGTTGAGAGCACTCTAACTGGCGGTGATATATCTGTGTTTATATATATTCCATCACCAAATATCTTTTTGCAAATGCAGAGATGTGAAATTGAGTGGACTAACTCCATTTCAGCTTTGCAGTTACTAATGCCAATGACAGTGCTCTAAAATGGCAATGGCATACATGGACGCAAGCATTATCTCAATGTTGCCCACAACGTCTACAAGAGTTCCCCTTTCAATTCCCCCTCTTATATCGACAAAAAATCATCATACGCATTTTAAAGTCAAGCTCAAACCACAGGCAAACTCAATCCGGCTCCAAAAATTCTACGCTCACATCTCCTCTTCATCTTCTTATTCTTCTTCTTCTTTATGCAGAAGCACTATAAGGGCGTATATAGAGAAGCCCAATCCAGTTAAGGATTTTGTAGAGAAAATAGTTGGCTCTCTGCCTGTAGTGGGTCTGCTGTACAGGCTCATAAATGCAGAAGGGGGTGTCGGAGGTGACCGTATTCAATTACCAGAATTCTGTAAAAGAGTGGAAAACAGGTGCACCCAACAGGATTCCAGGGCCTTTTATGACTTCCGAGAGCGCCATGGCAGGGTACAAACCTAACTCAAGTGTTCCCTTTCTTTTAACTTCTTACTTACATTGATTTATTGTGTTCTTATTTGTCTAGTGTTAATGAGGTTTTAGTAATACAGACAGGAAACCCTAGGTTTGTGCTGTTGTGGTGCTGGGTGGCTGCACTAGGGGCGGGGCTGGTGAAGTCGGAGGACATTCTACTCGGGGCTGCCAGGCTGCGTGTTTCCTTTGATATGCAGTATGAAGAGGAAAATTTCAGTATCCTAATGGACGAGGCTACATCTGTAAGTCTAGATTTTTATACTATGCAATTTGTTTGTTTTGGGTAAAGAGCCTTGAAATTAATTATTGTGTTTAGTGTTCAATTGACACTCGTCATTATAATTTCTCGCCAAATATTGGGTAAGGTTATGGGCAGCCTTTAATATGGTGTGGAATAAACTTGAATTACTTTGTTAAGATTTGTAAACATAGGTTACACCCAAAGATACTGTATAATTGTTGTACCATAGCCTTTCCACATGTTTGCTTGAGTTGTGGGCCTCGCCGTATGTTTGCTGGGATTTGAATCTGTGAATCATTCTCTTATTTGAATTGCCCATTACCTCTACCCCTTAGGCCAATGCATGGAATCCCAGTAGTTTGATGTTTAATAAATAGCTACTCTTTATAACTTAAGAGCCACTTCAAATTTATGCTGAATTGTAATCCCAGCGATTGTGCAGCTGCTAGCCTGTAATTATCCAAATCTAAATTCAATTCTGTTTAGAAGTCATGCCCAAGAGGTATCTTTTCAGTCAAAAATAGCTTTAGTTTGGAGAGCATGCTTGGTGCAGGAGCACCTAAGGTGTCATCAAACCCCCATAAGGCACATTTTGAAGTTTTTGTGTTCTAAGAGACCATGGTTGTTAATAAGGTCTTGAAAGACCATTTCTCATGTTTTTTAATAAGGTCCAAGTGACCACTCTCATATGTAATGAAGTCATGTTAAGGTCCTTGAAGTATGTCTAGTCAAAGGAAGTCATGCAATGTAAGGTTTTCTAAGAGTTATTTTGTAAAACCAATGTAAACATGTGTTGTAAAGAGGGGAAAACGACCCCACAGTTGAAAAACAGTTGTAGACAGTTGAAAACCACCTTGCATATGTACAAATACCCTCACATACCCCGAGGAGAAAGGTTGGATGAATAAAAATCACGTTTTTGTCTTTTTTCCTTGTTTTTCTGTACTTTTTGACTGTAAATTTACTGTTTCCAGCATTGGTACGGTTTTGTACGGACAGATACAGAGGCAAGCCATATATGGTTAGAAAGAGGATTGAATAACCTTTCAAATGCATCTGATTTGAGGTCCTAACTCCATTCCTAGAGGAAATTATCGCTGTTTTTCTGGAACTGCCTGTTTGACTGTGAAAACAGGGATTTTGAGGGTTTGCAATGCATTTTTGGACCTTTCCATGAATGTAGGATTCGGATTCTCATGGAATAGGTCCTTATTAACATGTAACATATGTTCCTAACCCTGACAAAGCAGGAGGAGTGTAAATGGGAGAGGTGATCACCGTTTGGAGTCAAGTTTGCATGTGAAAAGAGCATTGAGAATGGTGGCATGGTTATAGCAGCCGAAGATCCGTCTTAACAAGGTGATATTTTTATGATTGCTGTTGTTTAATATGGTCAATAAGATGGTGTTGGACCTTTGAATGAGGTCTGGAAGTGATTGGAAGTGGGAGATCTAGGAAGCCCTAGGTTTTGAGGCCTAGAAATGAGATTTTTGTATTGCAAACCTTAAATGTGCAAACCTCCTGATAAGACCTGGAAAATCCTTGGTTTTGAACCCTTTCCTAAGACTGTTTTTAGGTTTGAAGTGTGTGGGACAAGTTTGTCATAGGGTTCCTTTGTAAAATGGTCAATTTAGGCCTTGTAGGAAGGCAGTAGGGTGTTAGGACAATCACATTTCATCCAAAACAACAGTAGGTGAGTTTGAGATATGTTTTAGAACTCAATAGAGGGTATCCAAATCAGTCATTTGTTTCAAGAGTGTTTTGGGAAAGTTTGGAGAAAAGTACAGTTTAGTCGCTGAACAAGACTACAAGGATTAGGCCTGTTTAATGGGAATTGTCAAGAATCTATCAAATTGGTTTGTGAAACCTTTGGAACCTTGTTGGTTGGGGTAGGTTGAGACCCTAGAAGGTGCTAGAATTCATCTAAGAAGTTGGAATCCAAACTTAAGCCCTTTGGTGGAGTTTAGGACAAGAGGAAGGCTAGAGAAGTCTTATTGGTTGAAGCCCACAAACTATTGAAACCTTTTGATCTTGTTAGATTATCTTTGGGGACCTAACACCTCTGCATCAATGCTCATATAGACTTGACCATTGCTCATCATTGTCATGGCAATTGCTCTGTGTTGATTAATGATTGAAGCACAAACCAACTTAATTAAAATATCCATGGAATCCCTCACTAGTTAACACATATATAAGTGAGTGGGTTGTGCTTGGGTTAATCCCACATTGGTTGGAATTGTTAGACAAGGCTGACTTCTAGGGCATTGCATGTTCCAAAAGTTTTGCCAATAAGGAAAGAGGCTAGAGGGTGAAAATTCGAAGGCAGCAATTATGTTCACCACTCTTCCCGTACTAACAACAAATGTTAGAAGTTGCTTGTGTGCTAAGCAGGTCCCTTTGTCTGGTTTATTACCAGCATCTATGAGGAATTGAAATATCATTAATGTAAATGACTGCTTGTGGAGGTCACTTTAAAATGACTTGAAATACACACAGGTTAAATTTTACTAAACTTAAATTTTTTTAACTAAAGCGTTTGTGAAAGCTTTCAATAATTTGAAAGGAAATATGTGAAAACTTCCCACTTAATCTTAAGAGAAGAGAGTTACAAATTATTTGATATACACAAATTTCTGCAAAGTAACGGCATGTAAAACAACACTTAGAAAGAAACAAGAATAAAGAATAGAAGGAGAAGAAGAATGAGACAACCACAAAAGAGAGTGACACAGATGTACCCTTTCGGGAAAAAAAACAAGCCTCCAAAGCACCGAAACCAATGTATTATCAGCAACTACAGTTTACAATACATTTACAAGCTTCAAGTTTCACAGGCAATCGACAGTCTCAGTTCTGGAGGAAATCCTGCAGTATAACCATGTAGAAAATATGACATGCAATCTGCATCTCAAGCCCTCTATATATAGGCCAAGGAGACCCCCAATGGTTTCCCACTATGTTACTGAAAACGACATGTTTTGCCTCTAGTACAGGACCAGATGGGAGCCGGTGTGGAAGTGAGGACGGGATGGCTAGGGTATGCCCTTACCGCCCCAGGTACCCTATGGGTATGTCCTAGATGTACTCACAGGGTACTTGGGGTGCCAGGGGCATACCCTGGCCGTCCTTGGACGTGCCTGGGCGCTCCTAGCTGTACCCAAGTCATCCTTTGGATCAGCTCAGTAATGTGAAGGCTGCTGTTTGATCAGATTTCAAAGCGTGGCATTTTGTTGTGAAGATTCTCCATATTGAATCTGAGCTACAAATGCATTCGACTTCTTAGAGTTTTGTTATTTATGGAATGAAAATTTAGTTTAAAATTAACTGCCATGAATTTGCTGTACATTTTCAGGGATGTATCCACAAGGTACTTGAGGTGGTAGGGGCATCCCTTGGCCGTCCCTGAACATGCCCTAGCTCTCCCATCTGCGCCCAAAGCCATCCTTAGAATCAGCTCAGTAATGTGAAGGCTGTTGTCTGATCAGATTTCAAAGCTTGGCATTTTGTTGTGAAGATTCTCCATATTGAATCTGAGCTACAAATGCGTTCGGTTTCTTAGAGTTTTGTTATTTATGGAATGAAAATTCAGTTTAAAATTAACTGCCATGAATTTGCTGGGCATTTTTTAACTGCTTGTTTTAGGTGGGTTGGAATATTTTCACCCATGGTAACACACATCCCCAGGTAAATCAAGAGCCTAATTAAGTATGATGATGTTTAAGGCTGACAAATATGTGGTTACTTTAGTCTCAATCTTTTGATTGTATGTTATGGTGACCATAATTCAACAACTCGACGAGTTGCTGAGTAATCACCATTTTGTTTTTGCTCCCGAGTTCAAGTTTGTAAAAAAATAATAAAATGGCGGACATCGTGAAGGTCTGTGTGGTTTTGAAGGTCTTCATTTGGGCTTGGTGGTGGGGGCTCTTCCCTTCAACCCCACCTTGTACTGCAACAGAACGCGCGAGGGGCACTGCCCCTAGACTCCCGCCAAACTCATTTGATACATATTGTAGCTGTATCTTGCATAAAATTTATGCTTTTTTTTCAAAAATTTAAGTATTTTTTAAGTTGTCGAGTTTTCGTTGAGTCAAATTTTTTTGGTTTGCTAAGTTTGAGTTGAGTCCAAGTTTGCAAACTATGATGGAGACTACATTCTTTTTTCTTGTGGAACACCTTGGAATGCTTTTTTGTTTTTAAAGCGTATGAAACGAATTTATATCTAAATCAAAGGAAATAGATACAACTTATTTTTAAAAAAGAAAGATGGAATAGAATCACATCTTAAAGACATGCAAATTGGTAGAATTGGGAAACAAATTAGCACACAACTTCAAACACAGTCAAAGCTATAAAGCTTGTTCTCAAAAGGGGTTATGGTGTTAGTGCATCATTTTAGTTATGCATAAGTTTATTATGCTAGCATTATCTTGCACATTAAGATAAGCTTGTTTAGGTAGGCCTTTACTTAGAGGCATTTTCTTAGGGACATAACTTGCTATATTTAGCAATTGGTTGTTTGTTAGGACTCTTCACTTGGTGACTCCTCACTTAGTAGTACTTGTTAGTTAGGACTCCTCACTTAGCTGTATTCCATTCATATAGATATATGAAAGAATTATATGTATTTTCAATTCAATTATTTAACTTAGTTTTAATATCAAGTATTAAATATATTAAAAATTATGCATAGTTGTTAGTATATATATAAAGGGTGGAATTTGGATGGTTGAGTTTTTGGTAGTTTTGTATGTGTATCCTCCTTTCACCCTTTCATTCAAGGACCTAGGGTCGAGTGGCAATGCACTATCATACCCTAGGTCACTGTGAGATGTAGGGAAACTTGGATTTGTATGATTTGATTGTCAATTATACTCAATTATACATCAAAATCCTAATTATGCAAATACGACAACAAATGGACGAATATCGGAAAATGCTACTACAGAAAGATGTAAAATGACAAATAACTATGTACCTGTTTTCAGGGTTTGGAAGCGGAACAGTCAGGGACTAATGAGTGGGCACCCAAGTCCAATGCCTAGGTTTTTGTCGGGATCTGGAAGCTCAGTCTGCAACTTGTTCCTGTTGCATCAAAGATTTTCCTATCACGGAATCCAGAGGACTAAAGAGCGGGTGCCCAAATCCAAGGTGTTGTTTTCAACTTTGATCTGCAAATCCAACACTCTGTAATGCCCTCTTGCAACTCTACTTTTCCTGTACCTTCAACTTGTAACCTACAATCACAGAAACTTTGGGAGGGGGTTGTGTTTAGAGGCTTGCCTCAGTCAAGGCCCGAAGAGACATTCAAGTCTTCCGAACACCGTTCTCAGATAGAGAGTGCGTGCCCTTGAGAGGTAGAGGCAAAAACCAAATGATAAATGCTCAAAAACACAAATGATGTCACCTTGTAGTGAAGATCTCATGGGAGGAAGAAGCTCTTCATGCCATGAGGAGATGGATGCTCAAATCTGCAAATACAAACACATAAACATAAATCTGCTCTTGCTACACAATGAATGCCTTGAATCACTTTCAAAATGCCAATGCTCATGAAATTTCCATCTAATTATCTTCTAGTTTACAAATGAATGCCTAAGCATACTTATATATGCAACTACAAACACTCCCGCCAAAAATTCGTAATTCAAACTTATCGTGTCGGCATAAGACCCAAATAACCGTCACAAGCCGACACTCGAAATTTGGGACTGACCGAAAATAGGGCAAGACTAGGGTGTGGGCGCCCAAGTCCTCCCCCCCTATTTTGGTCAGGGTTAGGTTCAAGGGATCCCCCTAGGTCCCATTTGTCATGAAACTTAGGGCTTATTTCATCGAGATGTCAAAATATGATGCAAGATGTCTTGAATGCAGCTAAAAGACCCGGGCGCTAAACCTTATGAGGGAAAAGCCCCCAAGGGGACATTTTTCGACGTTACAATATATACTGTACCTGAGGGAATTTGTTTTGCCATACCGGTGTACCCAAATCTTGAACCCATTCTTGTACCTATACCAACAGCTTAGGTTTCCCAAAACCATGGGCCCAAAATGGGTGCCCAAGTTCTCATGGTCAAAATTCACACTCCATTCTAAAAGATGCTCCGCCCAAAATAAAATGTAACTCTTGTTTTGACCAATTTGACCCCTATTAGCATGGGGTCCAAGTGTAACTCCCAAGTGCTCCATCACATGGCAATAATGATGCTTACACGCCTTTCACACCTGACTATAAATACCTAGTCAAAGATTCTAGTTCAAGTCCATTAAGGAACCCCCGAATCAATATCTCTTACAAACATCATAAAACTAATGACATGTGGTGGAGAGTGCCAAATATGGAATCTTCATGATTCCACCCAAGTGGGACACTCTTTTCCATGTGGGCACAATTATTTGCAATATACAAATATTAAATAGTTTTGACTAGACCTAGGACTTACAAGGTGTACAACACACCTAGTCCCCTAGTCCTAACAATCTCCCACTTGTATACATTGCAAGAATCATAAGGGGCTCCAACAAAGTGAACTCAAATTCTAAGGGCCGATCCTCGTAGCCATCCTGCACCATCCGTACTTCTCTATGCTCACAAGCCTTGTCAAAGCATTTGCAACATCTATTAATGTATCTACCTTCTCAACCATAATCCTTGTATCCTCTATCATGTCACGAACAAAATGATACTACACATTAATGTGTTTTGCCCATGCATGAAAGGTATAGTTATTTGCAAAGTTAATGGCACTTTGACTATTGCATTGAATCACAAATATATCCTACCTCAAATTGATATTTGATCATAATCTCCAAAACTAAATTGCTTCCTTATAGGCACAAGTAGCTGCCATAAACTCTACTTTTATAGTCGAAAGAGCAACCACAACTTGTCATTTGTTCATCCAACTAATTGCACCACCTAACAAGGGAAAACACATACCCCTTAATAAATCTCCCGCCATTCACATCTTTTGCCGAGTTAGAGTCTACAAATCCTTGAATACACACTGACTTGCTCAAGACCAATCCTTTTTGGTAGCAAAACGAACACTTTGATGTGTCTTTGAGATACTTGAAGACCCTCTTAACTACAGTCTAATGCTCCTTTTGTGGATTGCCATAAATCAGCTTGAGACTCCCACTGCTTGGGTAGTATTTGGTTTGGTGCAAATCATCGCATACATAAGGCTACCAACTATACTCACATAAGGGACGCAGCTCATCTTCTCTATCTCATCGAGTTTTGAAGGGCATTGATAAGTTGAAAGCTTTGTTCCCACAAAAATGGGAACACTCATTGGTTTGCAATCCTTCATCCTAAACCACTGCAACAAAAAGTTAACATATTTCCTTTGGCTTATATAGAGTTTTTTGTTCACTCTATCTCTCTTGATGGCCATCTCTAAGATAAACTTAGCTGCCCCTAAGTCCTATATCAAATTGAGTTGAAAGTTGAGATTTCAAAGCCCCTAATCATATCCTTACTGTTATTGAAAAACATGTTATTGACATATAAAATAGATAACAATAAAATGATCATTATCTTGTTTGATGTAAACACAATGATTTGACTTAGCTCTAACATACCCCAACTTTATGACATAAGTGTCAAACTTCTGATATGATATCTTGGAGGATTGTTTAAGGCCATACAAATTCTTTTTCAACTTGCAAATGAAACCTTTCTTAGCCTTCACCTCGTAGTGCTTTGGCTATGTTATGTAGATCACCTCCACCACATCCCCAAGCAAAAAATTGTCTTCACATCCATTTGTTCTACCTCATAGTCATATGCAACAACAATAGATAACAAGAATCTAATGGATGTAACTTTGCAACAGGAGAAAAAATCTCACCAAAATCAATTCCCTCTACTTGGGAATAGTCATTAGTCTAATGCCCCCTTTTTATAGCCTTTCTAAAATCTTTGGAAGCTCCAAATTTCTTGGAGAGTGCTAGCCTTTTCGAAATGGGTTTCAGTTAATGGCATTGTGTTTAAAGGATCAAGATGAGTCCGTTGGTTCTTTCCAAGTACAGTTTCGACATTTTGGGTGCTTTCCACACTTCTTGGAGAAATATTCTATTTTTGGAAAGTATCAATTTCTATTAAGTTGGATCTCCAATGAGCTTTAGAGTATGTTGGCGTTATCAAAATTCACTTTCGGGCTATTTTTGTATTTTCCGCAACTTTGGGCGGATGTGCGAAAAATAATTAAAATATTAAATAATTAATATTTAAGTTGTTAAAAGGTGAATTAAAAGGCAACTTATATTAATTATTTATAAAGGTGATTTTAAGGGACTTTGGACTCAAAAAGTAAATAATAAAATAAGTCACTTATTTGGAGCTACAAGTTTATTATTAAAAAGTAATTTAAAATTATAATTTCCTGAAAGTTCCAAAAGTGCTTATAAAACGGAATTTGGAGGAGAAGAAACTCACTCTGAATATTTTATGAAACCTTGTTTTCTATGTGAGGTTGAACATTGCTCATCTCTTTCGCCTTAGACGAAACCCTAAGGTAAGATTGGTTTTGGTGGTGAAAGATTCCTCTCTAGCCAATACTGTGTGATTCATTCAGGGTCATAGTTTGTGCAAAAAGGATTCAGAGGTGGATTCATCTAGGGTTCACATTTGTGCTGAAAGTTCAAAGGTTTTGTGCTGAAGAAGAAAATTTATTCCAGGTTTATATTTTGTGCTGAAGGATACAAATTTATTGAGGATTTTCAATCAAATAATAAATTTGTAAGTGTTGTGTGTGTGAGGTGAAAGTCCAAATCAGATTTATGCCAATGCAATGTGTGTGGTGATAAGCTATCAAATAAATCAGAAATTATTTATTTGGGTTCAAGACCCTAACTGTACCTTATGAAGCTCATAGCATGTTAGCTATACCATTGGAGCTCAAGGCATGGGAGCCGTACCATTAATCAAAAGAGGCGCTCACACTAAAAATGGGTACGTAAGACATCTAAGGCTGACTCAAAGTCAGCTGTCAAGTTATTAAGGCTTTAAAGCCTATAAACTTTCTAGCGCATCCTTCCCTAGCAGCCATCATTAAAAAAAGGAACTGCAACTTCTTTAGAAAGGACTGTACTTTGAATGGGAAATATCTAAGGATTTTAGAAGTTATTTCAAGTTGCTGTTTGAGTTATCATCTGCTCTTTGAAGGTTAGAAAATTAAGCTTTCAATATCTCTGTAATTCTGATTTTATATCAGCAAGTTGTATTTTTCTTTGTGCTCAATCTATCTATTTAGAAAGGCTGCAAACTGTTTGATAGAATGTCCTTTTTAATCCTTGCATACTTTATATGTTTATGAGGTTGATAATGATATAAATTCATAGCCATTGCTGTTCTAAACTTTAAAACTCAGAAATCCTGTTTATCGAGTTGTATGCAAAGTGTTTGACAAAATGTCAGCAATCTAAAAATCAGAAATTTGTGAGTTTGGATCAAACATCTGGGTTGGGGATTTTACAATTAGCGACTAAGATTGCTTTGTACTTCTCCACTCTACATTCTCAACTGTATTTCTTCTTGAAAACCCATTTGTAGCCATTAGGTTTCCTATCCACAGAAAACTCTACCAAGCCCCATGTGTTGTTATTCTCAAATGCAACCATCTCCTCAACCATGGTCACTCACCAAGACTTACTATCTATAGACTCCATTGCCTCCATTATTCTGGGTTCATCTTCATTAGTAGACAAAGCAAAAATGCATCTAAAATTAGGTGGGGTGTACCTATCAGGGTGCATCTGATGTCGAGTGGACCTCCTTAAGAAGAGTGGGGTTTGAGGTTGTTCTTCTTCCTCTAAACCTTGATATGCTACAACGAAGGCTTCTTTCATGACCAAGCCTCCTTAGGGGTTTTTTCCACAAGAGCTGAAGTACGAGACCTGTTAATTAAGTAACAAGTTGTGCTCACAACATTTGCCCAGAATTTTTGCTTCAAACCAACACCACTGAGCATGCTTCCAAATCTCTTCATCAATGTCCTATTCAATCTCTCTGCAACTCCACTTTGTTGAGGGGTGTATGGGGTTGTTTTATGCCTCACAATACCATGTTCTCTGCAAAAGTCATCAAACTCTATTGAAAATTCTCCACTGTTGTCTATCCTCAAAATCTTGATTATCCTCCTTGCCTAATTCTCAACAAGAGCCCTAAACTCTTTGAACTTTGAGAAGAGTTGAGATTTGTGCTTGAGAAAGAATACCCATGATTTTCTAGAGAAGTCATCAATAAAAGATACATAATATAGGGATTTTCCAAGAGATAGTACATCCACAAGACCAAATACATCACTATGAATCAAATCTAAAATCTTTATAGATCTATCATAGAGCGTACATAAAACTTAACTTGATTTTGTTTCCCATGTATACAATGTTCAAAGAAATCAAAATCTAGAGAACAATTGGTTAGCCCCTATACTAAGTTTTTACTCTTCGTGGCTCTTAGGCCTTTCTCACCAATATGGCCCATATGCTTGTGCCATAGCATGGCCTTCTTTACAAGAAGCTTATGGTTCCCTAAATGAGGAACCTCCGAATTGTTACATTCTACAACGCTAGCATCCAAAGGGAATAGAGTTCCAAACTGAACTCCTTTGGCCAAGACCATGGCCCCACACACCATCTTGCATCCATTCTTGTTAAAGACCACTTGCACACCAACATCATTCAACTTGCTTACAAGAAGAAGGTTCCTTACCAAAACTGTAATGTGCAGAACATTGGAGAGAGTTTTAATTCTTCTATCGCCAAGTGTGAACATGACTCTGACCGGTCTAATGATCTTGAGAGGAGAGTTATCTACTAAATACACATGTCCACCATTGAAGCTCTCATAAGCCAAGAACCACTCCCTATTGGGAGTCATATGAAAAAGGCACCGGAATCAATAAACCATGCATCTTCATGTGCATGCATATCAAGGGTCACAACAAAAGCATTACCACCATCATTATTGGAAGCCCTTGAGTTTGAATCATTTTGACTCCTTTGCTTTCTTTTCTTGGTAGTCTCTTTTGATGTGCCCGATCTTGCCGTAGTTCCAACATTTCACCTTGCATTTGTCAAGAGATTTAGATCTCTCCTTAGATTTAGCATGCATATCTGTTTTCTTGTTCTTCCCATTGTATTTGGAACAAACTCTCATAGACAAGGCATCTTTTGACAAAATCTGAAATATTCCACCTCATCTCCTCAGATAGAAATGCACCCACCACCTCATCAAGCTTCGGCTTTGAGATGCTGCTATAGATCGCCATCACGAGATTGTCCCAACTCTTAGGCAAAGAACACAAGAGGGTTATGCATTGATCCATTTCGTCCATCTTCACATCTATGGATGCCAGTTGGCTCCCCATGATGTTGGAACACATTCAGGTGCTTCTTCACTAGATCACCATCACCTATCTTTAGAGAATACAACTTCCACAAAAAAAGCTTGTTCACAAGGGATTTTGTTTGATACATATTCCCTAACTTATCCCAAAGCTTCTTGGTGGTGGTCTCTCTTGAAACATTCAAGAGTACTGAATCGGCAAGGCAAAGCCGAATGAGGCTTCTTGTCTTCTGATCAACAACTAACCAGTCTTCATCTTTGATGCTAGTAGGTTTCTGATCTACAACTGCTAACCACAGATCTCTATCCACAAGCAAATCCTCCATCTCGAGCTTCCAAAACTCAAAGGTGTACCATTGAACCTTTCCACCTCCATTCTAGAAATGCATGTCATATCTATTTCTTGAAAACAAGATCAACTACAACAAAACTCCCACTTGACCAAAAATTAATATGAAGTAGGTCCTATTGCTCTCACATATTTAACAAGCCAGCTAGGCTCTAATACCGAGCAATCCTCATTGAACAAAGGAACAAGAACAAGGCAACCATAATGTACCGGTATATACAAGGCAGGGTACAATATGATAGAAATCCTCATTGAACAAAGGAACAAGAACAAGGCAACCATAATGTCCTTAATTGGAAACACAATAGGTGTCAGCTAGGCCACATAAAAACTCTCTAATACTTGAAAAGACTTACCACAATAATTGTAAACTTGCTTTAAGCATGAACAATACCCAAGTCATACCCGCGACAATCTTTTCCTAACAATTATATATCAAGGATATTATGCAACATTTGATACCTTGATGATAACACCATGCGTATATCTATCCCCAGCCCCATAGATCAAGACATCACCTTGTGATTAAGTACTTGATACATAGTGTATAGCTTATAAGCAAGGCGATATCGTAATCTCTCGCTCTATTCGAAGTGACCTCATGAGTCACACTAGAAGAGAGCTATATAATCATATAACATAACCCAACGTATTGTTTCCATGTAATTTATTATAGGGAAAGGAAATGAGATTATCCAACTATCCAAAACAACTATCTATATTTAAGCATTAGACTACTCATAGTGTTCTAGCAATAGTAGCATGCCCATAAACAATCATTGGAACACATTCAGGTGCTCCTTCACTAGATCACCATCACCTATCTTTAGAGAATACAACTTCTTCCACAAAAAAAGCTTGTTCACAAGGGACTTTGTTTGATACATATTCCCTAACTTATCCCAAAGCTTCTTGGTGGCAGTTGGTCTCTCTTGAAACATTCAAGAGCACTGAATCGGCAAGGCAAAGCCGAATGAGGCTTCTTGTCTTCTGATCAACAACTAACCAGTCTTCATCTTTCATGATAGTAGGTTTCTGATCTACAACTGCTAACCACAGATCTCTATCCACAAGCAAATCCTCCATCTTGAGCTTCCAAAACTCAAAGGTGTACCATTGAACCTTTCCACCTCCATTCTAGAAATGCATGTCATATCTATTTCTTGAAAACAAGATCAACTACAACAAAACTCCCACTTGAACAAAAATTAATATGAAGTAGGTCCTATTGCTCTCACATATTTAACAAGCCAGCCAGGCTCCAATACCGAGCAATCCTCATTGAACAAAGGAACAAGAGCAAGGCAACCATAATGTCCTTAATTGGAAACACAATAGGTGTCAGCTAGGCCACATAAAAACTATCTAATACTTGAAAAGACTTACCACAATAATTGTAAACTTGCTTTAAGCATGAACAATACCCAAGTCATACCCACGACAATCTTTCCTAACAATTATATATCAAGGATATTTTGCAACATTTGATACCTTGATGATAACATCATACGTATATCTATCCCCAGCCTCATAGATCAAGACATCACCTTGTGATTAAGTACTTGATACATAGTGTATAGCTTATAAGCAAGGTGATATCGTAATCTCTCGCTCTATTCTAAGTGACCTCATGAGTCACACTAGAAGAGAGCTATATAATCATATAACATAACCCAACGTATTGTTTCCATGTAATTTATTATAGGGAAAGGAAATGAGATTATCCAACTATCCAAAACAACTATCTATATTTAAGCATTAGACTACTCATAGTGTTCTAGCAATAGTAGCATGCCCATAAACAATCATTACATATGATTCAATATGATAAACCTTCTAAATTCTTAATACAAGAGTCCCATATACTTGTGACATTTTAAAAGGGCTGTGACCTATAAATTTATGTTGTTGAATCTAATAGAATTTACACATCCATTGGCATATTATTGTTATATACACTGAGTGGTCATTCATAAACATTCAAATTGATGCCAAGATACCCTTAAGGTTCTAGGCCTGCAGAAGGCATGTGAGTTGTTTAACAATTCTCTCTCTCTCTCTCTCTCTCTCTCTCTCTCTCTATATATATATATATATATATATATCATTCTGTTTTCTATAGACCTTACACTGCTTAAGGGTGATTGTAAACGATGGCATAACCATCATAATTTCTTGGGCATTCCTAATGTAACTAACATTAATCATTGCCTTTGTAGATTGGTATGTAAAATATGGTACCGGGGAAATCCTCATTGAACAAAGGAACAAGAACAAGGCAACCATAATGTGCCAAATGCCTTAAGAAGGTATGCATTTAAATGCTGCCAGAACTGTTCAACAAAATAACTCAGAAAAATGATCTCCTGGAATGCCTTCTTTGTAGAGTACGTGCAAAATTGTTTGCTAAAAGGCCTTCGAAACTTTTAAGCAAAAGCGACTGGCAAGTGTGAGGCCAAACTCCTCTAAAATACTAATGGCCTTAATGATATGATACCCTTGAGCAGGGATCAATCTAGATTACTTATCTCCAACTGCGTGAGTTGATAACTCAAATTTAATACTATTTTATGAGAGTAACTGTGGAGTACACTCACCTCTAGGTACGAGGTTGAAGATATTTTTGGTTTAGGCATGGACAGTGGTGCCTTATCCCCACACCTGCTCGAGCACATATTGCACCATGTTCGCTCTGCCCAGGTGGCCTAGTTTTTTAATAGTTGGATGTATATCTTCCTGAAAGTATGGAACTAGCTGTTTCTTCACTGTATCTACAAAGATCATAGAAGAGCTTGGTTTCTGAGCTTGTACAGGAGTCCAATAAATTGCTTCCAAATATTGCATGCATGCTTGAATTCCCTCTTCAAATAGTAGTTCAGAAACAACGGAAAAATGCATAGTATGCTATCTACATTAGAGAAGGAAAGGTGTCTTCCCTAGTGAGATGAATACGGTCGATGTAGTTCTCAGAAGAGCCATCCAGAGCAAGTGTTAAAACAATTTTAGAAGACATGCCTGGAGACAAGTGCTCATAAAGCCTGGCTTCAAAATACCTTGATTTCTTCAAAACTTGAGAATGCAGGTAAACTGGATTACTGATGTATGGATGACCATTAAAGCAAAATATCAACATTTACACAACACCATTGTTCTGATCGCCCATTTCCCTTGCTCGCTTCCCCTCCTCCTCTCGATGTTTAGTTACTAAGTTGCTTAGAAGAATTCATGCTCGTAACCCAGGCCCTCTCCTCGTTGGTAGCTTCAATGCTGCCCTTGACAACCCAAAAGAACCTTCATCCAGAATCACAGGCTCCTACCACTCTCCATCTCTTTGAAAATGCCCCTCGCAACTCACAAAATTCATCTATCCTTTATGCTTTGATGGACGACCATACCCTGTGCTTGTTAGACTCTTGCTTTGACCGCTTTCTGTGGCAACAATGGACGCCTTACTGTCTTGAATGGCACTGCAAGCGACCCATCTCTCTTGTCATTTTTGTTACACCACTCTTATGAAAAGTCATGCCGTAGCCAAGGTGAATTGCTTGCCTTTCAAACCATCAATATGATATTTGTTATTTCCTGACAAGGTCAGGCTCTTCACGTGATATGCCCTCTTCTCCTTTAATTCCAATGACTCCCTGCGTTTATTCCGATCAAGCACCCCATACTACGCTGCAGGTGGATGCTATCCTTTCCTATCCTCTCCAGCTGCCTCTTTACTTTGCCATGGCACCCATACATGTGCCATAAATTTGCTTTCGTCCTCCTTATAGTTTTTAACTCCTCAATATACTTGACAAGGTCCTCCATCATTCAGACAAGGTGCCACTTGATTATTTACTACAACGTGACCTTTATTTTTCTTTTTGACAAGTCCTCCACTCTTGTCTACAATGGGGATGTGACAGGACTATACTGACAGCTAAGTCTATAATCTAGACAGTAAATGCTAAGTAAATTCAGCAGCACCTCCACTAAGTGGCATGATTGGAGCTAATTTTCAGGGTGTACATATTACAGAGTAAAAAGGCATTCCAAGGGGATGTTCTTTAGGTTACTGGAGAAGTATTTTTCTCTCCACCCAAAAAGGGGGAATGGGACTACTACAAAACGGCCTTTATCTTTCCTACTGACCTTGGGGTTGGTTGGGCAATTATCCCCTGTTTTGCAGGGGGCTTGTCTCCATCCATTTCAGAAACCCATTCTGCCATCTCTTGTGAGAGAGGACTTGATGCAACCTTGGAAATTATTGAGAATGTGTAATCGGAGGTAGAAGATCTTCATAAAATGCCAGTGGAAAGTGGCCCTTATTCTTTTGTTGGTGTTTTTTTGGAAAGTGAAACCATCCAAGAATGATGCTGAGATTTTGATGTTGTGTTCATTTCACTTATATCTACCATGGAAAACTTAAGATATCCTATTGGATGGTCTTACGATTTGAGATTTAATGGGATGAATCATGAGATTTGTATACCATTTCTTTAGTGCAGATTAAAGCATGCCTCTACTCTTGTGTCTTGAGTGGAAAATGAGGATGAAACTTTTATGTTCCTGCTTGCTACATATCTTTTGGCTATCTGAAGTTTTGCATTTATGAATGATTATCGGAAACTCCTTTGACGAACATGTCTAAAATTATGCCCCTGCATTTCTATTGTTTTCCTGACCTTTGCCATTATTTGTTTTGTAAACATATTTTCTCTTATTTTTGAAGTTGACATATTTGTGCAGAAACGAGCAAAATCCAAGACTCCACTTCCAGAGATACCTATAGAAGCCCGGGCAGAAAAAGCTTTAGAGGCTATTTGTAAATGTTGCATGGGAAGTGACGTGATAGAAGAAGAAGAAGATGCAAGGTTGCTTAATATTATGCTGTGTGCAGTTTTTCCCACTGCTGATAAGGCTGAGATAGAGAAAACTGTACGGAAAAGGCTGAGACAATCATCTGCAGATGATGAAATAAACCAAAAAACTGAAGTACAACAAACCAAAGAACCTGTCATTTTAGAACAAGATACAGAAACGATATACAGCTAGTTTTTGGTGTACTCAATGGGTGTATTTCTAAATTTCAAGTTATCCATATTGCTTTTATGCTTACTGTCATATATTTTATCAAATCATGCATAAGCCATATGTTAGAAGTTGCCAGGGTTGGGGACAAGTTATTTGTTCATATGTGCCAATGAAATACAATTTTGAATATTGTTTTGACATGGCTATAATTCTAAACCTAAAAGTCGGGCTCAACTAAAATAAGTTCAGGTCTAGAACTCTCAACAATATCCTGCGTAATAAACAACCTTGTTTAACCAAGTGGGTAATTGTAGTTCCAGATGCCATGGATACATGGCACACCTATATGGAATTCGGGTTCAGACCATTTCAGCTTTTCCTCAGAATGTTTATTTTCTCTTCCTCACATTTCTATGTAGTACGCCATCTTTGAACTTTTAATTTTCAAGTGTAAAAATCATTGCTTCCATTAGTTTCTTTAGTTAAATCTATGTTTTTAACTTTTATGTCATGTTTGGTTTTCTCTAAGTAGTTTGATTATGCCTTAGATTATCACGGTCATCTTTTCTGCAGTATATTTTCCCCCAAAGTAATGAGATGGAAAATACCTTGCAACAAGTGTATGTCAGGAGATGCAGTGTTTTTGAGAATGACTTAACAAAAATCACTTCTAAGGTAGTTATTAGACCTTATGTTTCTATCTTCTATTTAGTGTATTGAAGTGATTGGTTTTGTCTAAGAAACAAAGCATTTTGAAACTCTCAAATTTGTTTTTCTCAATTGAAAAGATATTTAGTTGAATTTTGCAGTCTCGGTAAGCTTGGAATTCGTGACTCACTCGTACCCATCTAGCTTCATTTTTTGTGTCATTTTCCTCTTTTCACATTGTTTTTCATTAACATTTTTTTAAAAGAAAAAATTGAAATTTGAATAAATAACAAAATTTTCCCCAAGAGTGGCCGGTTCTATACTTTCTATGATGTCATGCCATAATGATATGCTATGACCCAACTTAGAAGCCATTGTACTGGCTTTAAAGCCTTGCAGCGTTGTAAACATTGTCTTGAACATCTTTAAGCCTTGTCATCAAATAGAGGTTTAACATCATGTATTGAATTGTGATACTGTGAAGTCTGTCTAAATACTCTCAACCGAATTTTATCTGCTCTCGCGGGCACAATATTTTAGTGAAATCTTGGCAAAGAAGTCTTTAGGGAATTTAAGTTTTTATTTTTATTTTGAAAATTGGTTTCCAGATTGTTCACATTACCTGCTATGAATTTATATATCTTACGTAGCTGGAGTATAACATTTTTCCTCGGGATAATGTCATGATGATTGATGTTCAATTATTTTGAAAATTACTAGCAAACTTGTTCATATGTAGCATGTGAAAGCCTCATCTTTGTTGTAATGATTACCGCAATGCTTATTTCTCTGAAAAAGTATTGCAAAAAGAAAAAAAAAAAAAACTTTTCAAATTTTCATAGCAGGAAAGGAATGTGGAACCGTTCCATTGTGCCAAGTACTGAGTTTAATATGTAAAACTGTGGCAAAATTTAAGTTCAATTTTAAGAAACAATGTTGTCGACAATGTTATTGGTGTTCTTTATACATAACTAAATTACAAATTAGCAATAGTGCAAAATAGGTTCGAGGGATATACTGATAGAGATTATAAAAAATAATAGAATTACTTTTCACTTTTGGAAATTCTCTCTTTTTTGGTTGGTTAGTGAGGAAATAGGATCCCTTGACTTTCGGATGCAAACAAGGGTTCATTACCCAGACTTGTTACTAAATGCTTTTGTAAACACTTGCATGCATTTATCAGGTGAACCTGCAGAAGTTTATAAGATGAAATTTAATATTGTTTATCATTCTGCTAGCACTCTGCCTTCGCTATTCTCGCACCCACTAGACCAACCTATTCGAAATATTGAATTTATAATCATGAATCCTTCAAATAGAACTGAATGTTGCCTTGATATTCCAGAACTTCAAGAAAGAAAAAAATGGACTCTGATTGCAGGACTTCATGATTATCTAGTAATAAGAAATATTCAAATCTTTAAAAATGTATAGCAAAAATGTTTTCAAAAGTGATTCAAAGAGTGAGTACCTAAGTTTTAAAAAGAAAGCATATACGGCAATCCATTCATTAAGATTTGAAGTTGACCAAAGCAAATTCAATAAAGGGAAAAAATTACAAGGAAGAGAAATAATGTGAAAAAAGTCGGTGTTGCAGTCTCTCTGCCTCTGCCTCCACTTCTCCTTTTTTCGAGGGAGGTACTCAGTAGTAAATATAACAAGAATAAGAATCAAGACCCTCGGTTTGAAGGATCCTCTTATTTGCCATCCAGATTCTGCAATTTTTTTTATCTTTCCCATTCAATTTTTTCAAACCACCTCAGCTTTGATTTGGCTCTACTTCTCAATCTAATCTTTCTGCTATCAAAGGTATGTTGATTTTTTTTAATATGCTTTGCTCATAGGAAACAAATTTATATTTCATCACCAAGAATTCAGAGTTGGTAGTTTTTTGGCTAGATAAATGAAGGCGTAACTTTCCTGCTTTAGCCTTTTAGTGAAACTGACAGGTCATGGCAATGGAAGCAATTCTGAGGGTTTTGTTGCCTAGAGAACTGATTACACTTTAAATTCAAGGACACAAGCCCAGGTGGGGTCTATATTATATTAAAGATAGTAACAATGTTAATAGAGCTTTGGATCCCAATTTGAGCTGCCTTTCTCTACTAATGTTAGAAGAGTTGCAAATCTCAAGCAGAGTCGCCTTCCACTTGATGGGTCTGTTAAACAGTTTGTCAAATGAATTGAGTTCTGTTATAGAATCAAATGCTCAAATGTTTGACAGTTTTGCCAAATGAATTGAGCTCTCTTATAGAACCGAAGTGCGTGTTATGGCAAAAAGGATACGTGACAGAATAGGGTTGGAGGAAGTGCAAATGTTCTCCAACAATGATGAGATAGTGCATATTTTCCTATGTTCATGTTCTTCCATGCATTTCATGTTTGAGTAGTGCATATTTTCCTTGTGCTTTTTGACAGCATTTAGCTGGCAAACTAGGTGACCTCAATGAAGGATAGCTGAGTATACCAAGTTAAACCGGAGCTCTCGTTTTAAGCCTGATTTTATAGTTCCTCAAAGAAGAATTGAAGTGGACGGGTTTTATCAAGCAGGCAAACAGGATTGGAAGGAAAACAGAAGATGGAAGGAATAGACACGTAAGAGTCATCTTAAGAAACATAGAGGATAAGAACACAGTCCTAAAGAATAGGGGGTTACTCAGAGGCTCTCACATTTTCCTAGATGAGGACTTAACATTTGCACAACAAGAAGAACGAAGAAAGGAGTGGGAAAAAGTGAAAAAAGCAAGGAGGATGGAAAATGGGCATGGCTAAAAAATGGAAAAACTCAAATCAGCGAGCGTCCTTTCCACAAAAAATAGGAATTCGGGGCCCCACGAGAATCTCTGCACATGATAAGTTGGAATTGCAGAGGATACCCTTGGAGAAGAGGACCGGGGTTGGGGCCCATAGCAGAAGGGAAAGACATTATTATATTAACTGAAACACATGAACACGATGGGTGCAAAGTCCCAGACTTTGTAGGGTACACAAAAATCTCAGTGTGGAATGAAGGGACGAAGACAGGTAAAGGTCATGGGGGGGTCACTGTGCTAATAAAAGAAAAGTGGGTTGGAACCGTGAAAGTAGAGAAAGTGGATCCCAATAAACAGTACATTTGGCTGAAAATAACAGACAATAAGGACATAATCAAGTTGGTTGCTTGCTACTTTGCTCCAAAAGGGTCAAAGTTCTACAAAAAGAGAAACTTGGACAGCGAAGACCCGTATGCGGCATTAAAGAAAGATATCTCTATTTTTAGCACCTCAGGGGAAATTGTATTAATAGGAGATTTCGATGCTAGAACAGCCAACAATCAAGCTCTTCAATTGGGAGGAGAAGAAAGAGAGGACATCAATCCCTTATGGATGGAAGAGGGTGGGGACCAACTTTGGGAAAGAATGTCACAAGATGGAAAAGGCAGTGTGACACACTTCGGAGCTGAACTTTTAGGGCTTTGTAGTTTGTATGACATGGTTATATGTAACGGTACAAGATCTAGGGGTATTACGTGCAAAACCTACAATGGTTAAAGTGTGGTTGACTATGTTATCTGCTCTAAAAAATCGATTGCTAGGTTGTTGGAGTTTGCTATAGGAGACTGCCCTATGGAGATGAAATCTGACCATAAGCCCCTCTTGGTTAAGTTTGGCTTTCTCACAAACATGCAAAGTGAAAGGCAAGCTCAACACAGGGTAAGGACAGCTAATCCGCAAGGTAAAATCATTTTGAATTAAAAAAACCAGGAACTTTTTACTGCTGCCCTTGGGCAGCACATTGAGATGACCAAAAACAATGTTGGACATATGGAAAATATTACTACAGGGAAACACATTGACAGCAGTTTGCTGGTCCCTTTGATTCACAAGGCTCTAAAAGTTTGCAAGAAATCTAGGCCTCGAAAAGGAGTCGCTAACACTTTTCCGGCTAACCCCTGGTATGATGAAGAGTGCAAAGCGGCAAAAAAATCATACAAAGTGAGCGAGCCAAACAAAGAAAACAAGAAACGTTATAAGAAGTTGTTAAAAGCCAAGAAAGAAAATTTTGTTGTCCTAAGAAGGAAGGAGCTAATAGCGTTAGGTAAACACAATCCCAAAGGCTTTTGGAGGGAGCTGCAACAAGAGAAGAAACATACAGAAAATAATATCACAAAAACTCTATGGTTAGAGTATGCAAAATTGCTTTATGAGCGTGACCATGAGGAAGTCTCTCCTCCCAATGTTAGCACGTCAACTGAGCTCTTTTCGGATGAAGATATCAAACAGGGTATAAAGAATTTAGCAAATGGTAAAGCGCAGGACATTGATGGTTTGCAAGCTGAATTTTTAGAGTGGGGTGTTGAACACTTTACTCCGCACATCAAAAGAATTTTTAATGAGGTCACGCATTGGGGCTTTCCGGCGGAGTGGACGACTAGTGTCATTATCCCTCTCTTCAAGAGTGGGGATATCAACAATCCCTCTAACTATTGTACTATCATGGTCAACCCTCTTCTTGGAAAGCTATTTGGGAGCTTGATCGAACGTAGAATCAGCAGTTGGACAGAAAAAGAAGGGAAAAGAGCAATGGGGCAGGCTGGCTTTAGACCAAGGCATTCTACCATTGATCACTACATTAGTCTTAGGCATTTGATTGAAAAAGCTTGGAACACCCAAGGTGGGGAAGCTTATTGCTGTTTTGTGGATTTTAAAAAAGCTTTTGACACGGTTCCCAGAGACAAACTATGGAAAAGGATGGAAGAATTAGGGGTTCCTAATGAGTTTAGAGTAGCTGTTCACAAACTTTATGAGCATGTTAGAGCAAAAATCAGAACTAGAGAAGGCATGTCTGAATGCTTTGGTAGCAACATCGGGGTTAAGCAGGGGTGCCCACTTTCCCCCACTTTGTTTGGTCTTTACATTGACAAACTAGAAGAATGGATAAATAAAACCGAAGGAAGTGGCATCCAATTGGCCAGTTTCGTGGTAAAGTTGCTTTTATATGCGGATGATCTTATTCTTATTGCAAAATCAGCTCAGGGTTTGCGGGTTCATTTGAAGGCTCTAGAGCTACTCTGTCAAGATGTCGGGATGCAAGTGAACATTAGCAAGACTAAAGTCATGATCTTCTCTCTAAAGAGGAAACAACAGCAAACTAATTTTATTTTCAAAGGAAGTCCGCTGGAAATCGTTGAAGAATACAAGTACCTTGGCATTGTCTTTCACAATAGGCTCAGTTGGGAAACTTGCAGGGCGAAACGGATTCAAGGGGGTTGGAGAGCTTCTTACCTTCTCCAGAACAGGTGTAGGAAAGCGGAACTTTGGAATTGGAAAACCAAGAAAACCCTTTTTGGTTTGTTGGTCACGCCGGTTGTCCTCTACGGTTGTGAGGTTTGGGGGAGTAGCATGTCAAATCACAGGTGGAGACAGCTAGAAAGAATTCAAAAACACCTTATCACCAGTAGCCTTAAAGTTAAAGCAACTGTTCCATATGAGATTCTTTTGGCAGAGGCCGGTACTTTCCTGATGGAAGTTGCTGCAATATCAAGGTTACTGAGTTACCTAAAAAAGGTGGAAAACATGGGGAATCACCGGTGGCCCAAAGTGGTGGTGAGCGAGGTGTTAGATCGGAGGAAGAAGACATGGATGAAACAAAACATCAAGTGGTTGGAAAAATGGGACATTAAGTTGCATGAGTGTCCTAACACCAAAGAGGAAATAAAAAAGTTTGTGTTAGAAAAATTCAGGACTGCCATGTGGACAAATCAGATTGGGCGTAAAAAAATGCACTATATTAAAGAGTTCAATCCCACTTGGGAACATGGGGATAAAGCATACTTAAGTGCTAATCTTAAAGGTAAGGCTAGGCTCCTAGTGGCACAATTGAGGACTAGTTCACATCATCTTAGATGCGAAACTGGTAGATGGACGGTTCCTAAGGAAAGGTGGGAAGATAGGACTTGCATTTTCTGCAGTGATAGAGCGGTTGAAACTGAAAGGCACTTCATTAGGGAGTGCGATGCGTACAAGGATATCCGTATGCAGCAGGATAACAACGTGAATGTTGGCAGTTTTAGTGAATTATTTGAGGAAGAGAGGCTTCACAACATGGCCCGGCTGTTGGTAAAGATTCATAGAAGGCGGGATGACATCGAAAGGAACCTGAAGAAATCCTAGTGCTTTGGGCGCTCCCATAGACTGTTTTGGTCTCGTGGACGTTATTAAAACTCATTCATTCATTCATAGAAACGATTTCAAGCTACTTAAAAACCCTAGTAAGTTAATGGCCTTTTGTAGTTAATAGTAATTTTGTTGTGATTGTGTTTGTATCTTGTTGGAATTGATAATGAATTTAATATTATTATGTATTATACTACCTTCGTAGACTTTCTTGTACTGGGGCCTTTTGTATTTAATAGTAATTTTGTTGTGATTGTGTTTGTATCTTGTTGGAATTGATAATGAATTTAATATTATTATGTATTATACTACCTTCGTAGACTTTCTTGTACTGGCTCCACACGAATGCTTTTGCCCGGAGCAATGAACCGGAAGCACTTCAAACCCGCAAGCTCATTGGCCCAACGAAGGCGTAAAGCCTTGTGAGCTCGTTGGCCCAGCGGAGGTTTGAACTCTGGTGGCCGCCACTACAACCGAGCAACTTAACCACCGAACCATGCCGTCATTGGCACCTATTTCTGTATTAAGAGGTTGAAAACTATCTATTTTATTTGGTTTGTCAGGAATCCTGTGTAAGCCTATAGTTCGGCATCGTTTAATACTGTGTTATTATATTTCATTTTATAGCATCAATGTTAGCGAAACCTTATTGATAATAATTAGCTATCATCTTGCAGTCAATGTTTATTTTACTATCCATCTCTTTGTTACCATCTTGAAAACTAAAGAACGTTGATTTCATTATCATTGTATAAATAAACCTGTGAGGTTACATTCCTTTGCACATAAACATATAAGAACAATACCTAATATGAATAACGAATCCATTCAACCCAAATGCTCATTGATTAATATACTAAGAATTTTAGTTTGAAATTAAGTTGTGATAAAAGTATTAATTTTTTTTTATTACTTCAATTTAAATTTTTATATATATGGTTGCAGAGTTTTACTATAAATAAAAAATAAAAAAATTAAATTTGTAGATCTTGTAGAATTCCAAGTTAAATTTGTTTATTAAAGATTATAATTGTTTGTCCTTCTAAGGTGTGCATCTATAGTCTTGATTGCAAGTTCTTTAATAAAAAAATTAAGTTAAAATTTTTGTAATGTTGATTACAAATTTATCATATTTTAAATCTATATTATAAAATGTGCTCCAAATGTTTATGTAATTATAATTTTTTTTTTTAAAGAAAAGGTGGTAGCCACTCATAGTTAAATTAAAAGTAATATGAAATTACAAAATGGAGATAAGCTACCTCCAAGCTGTACCAACAGGGAAATTACAAAGATGAGGGCCCTATAGCGGCCAGATTACATTCAGCACATAAACATAGATACAAAAAAACTCAGGCGACCCCTGCCATCACCTAAAAATAGAGCAATTCAAATAGGAATCCGCAAACTCCACACCGAGCACCCAAACAAACACCAAACTCAAACATCAGCCCACAGATTAAGCATCCCCTTCCCCCATTGTCTCTGTTGTTACAGGGCTCCTCCCAGTGCGGTCTGCATCCCCTTGCTTGCCAAGAACATCCATTGCAGCTTGATCCTCCGTGTCCTTTCCCTCTTGGTTGCCAAGCTCATCCATTGTCAGTCATGGATGTTGACATGATTTCTGTCTTGTTTATGATATTCACACTCTGCTGAACAGCATCATCATAGAAGTCATTGAACTTCAAGGTAGGTGTAAGACTCCTGGATAAACCACCAGATGCACCTACGTTTGCTTCAACATACTCTTTGTATGGGAAGGCATATAAATGTCTTGTTGCAGCAATGGTCATCTCAAGATAGATATTGAAGTTTTGAAGATCAGTAGCCTCTGCATTTTAATGATTCCAAACTTCGCTACTAGAAAAACTAGGACTCTCACCAGAGGAAAACGCCACCCCCTGGGTCACGACAAAGAAATGGTCGGACTGTCAAAAGAGATCAGAGAGTCCAGCATGATCGGCCTCTGAACAAATTGAGAATCAAAAGACACCTCCTGGTCTTTCTGATCTAAAGCATAATTGACCAACCAATCGGCGACTTTATTTCCCTCTCTATAACAATGTGCAATTTGTATGAGTCAAAGCACTGCAAACAAGACCACGCTTGCTCGAGGATGTAATGGATGGACCAATTTTCAGATTTCTTTGACTGGAAGGTTGAAATAATGACAAGAGAGTCCCCTTCAATAGAAATCGATTTAAACCCTCTTTCCTTTGCAAAAAGAAGAGAGTGCAGGAGTGCAAGGGCCTTTGCCGTATTATTTGTTCCATTGGGAAGTTTCATTGCCTTGGCTGCAAGGAGTTCACCTTTACTGTTTCTAATAATGCAACCCAGGCTTTAAGGACCCAGATTACCTCTGCAGGCTCCGTCACAGTTTACTTTGACTAAAGGGTCACAGGGAGGAAGCCATTTGATGGAAGATCTATCCACTTTGGAGATGGAGGAAGAGGCTCCGCCGGAAGGTTGAATCCTCACAATCTTTTTCCAGTTGGGGAGGATGGATTCATCCCAATTGGTCCACTTGGAATCTCTACACTGTGTCCTCTGAAACTTTGCATTAGCTGTTTCTGAAATAAGGGATTCGATATCCAACCATAGCACCTCCCAACTCTTTGAAGAGTCTCTAAAAACTCTCGAATTTCTCTCTTTCCAAATTAACCACAGCAGGATCGAAGGACTAACAATCCATAAGATGTGGAAAAAAGCCTCCTTAAAAATAGTAGGCCAACTTTTCAGCCATTGAGAAAGAGAAGAGGGAAGAGGAGCCTGCTAATTTAACTTAGACATTAGACATCCCCAGCATGCCTGAGAAAAACTACAACAAACAAAAATGTGATCAACTGATTCCTTTTCTTCATGACAAAAAACACAGTCAAAATTTGCACCCAGTGACAATCTTTCTATTCTATCCCCTGTAAGGATCTTATTATTGAAAGCCAACCAAGTAAATGTTCCAGCCTTGGGAAGAACAAGATCCGCCCAACAAAGAAAAGAAGGCCACTCCACCTTCGACTTGGAGGAAAGAAACTTATATTCGAACTTGGCTTTATATTTCCCAGACCCATCTCCCAGACAAACCAATTCGTCTTCCTTGGCAGAGAAAAAAAGACTTCTATCTTGAAGGATCTTGGTCAAAGTGCTTTTTTGCTCTTGGGGGAAATTACAGTTATCAAAACTCTTCCATATGATTTTTGCCGGGAGAGATGTAGCATCCACTATAAAATAGTCAAAAACTTTCAATCTCCAAAAAGTTTTAAGAAAGGCTTCTACTTCTTTAAAATTCCCCAAAGAGGAAAATTTTTTCCAACTGTTCCACGAGTCGTCCTAGAAAGCTGCTTTTTTGCCATTAAAGATCATCCAAGATAACTTTGGAAGGATAACTTGCCTACATTTCACTATGAAGTTCCAAATGGAAGAACCTTTGGGAGGATTTGAGACTGTAAAAATTCTTTCTGGCTTTCTAGGGTCCAAATATTTTTTCTGCATGATCATGACCCATTTAGCCTAAGGATTTTTGTACATTTTCCATGCTAGTTTTGCTCCAAGCGTCAATTTTTGCAAATCCATATTAAGGACTCCTGCCCCGCCTTGGGATTTAGGGGTGCAGATTTTATCCCAAGCAATTAAGTGGATCCTCTTCTTGTCCGAGGTTCCTTGCCAAAAGAAGTTCCTATAGAGTTTTCTTGCATGTGCTAAGATGCCTTTAGGGATTCAGAGAGACGAGAGCATACAAATCAGAACCACTGATAAGACTATTTTAACCAAAGTGAGTCTACCTGCAAGAGACAGCCAATTTCCCTTCCAAGAACAGATTTTCTAGGATAAGCTTTCCAGGACACCATTCCACAGGATATTCTTTTGTCTACCATTAAAAAGTGGGACGCCCAAATATTTATCCGGGAGTGAATCCAGTTTAAAATTGAAAAGAGATGCTAGCTCAATTTGCCTGGCCTGTGAAGTATTAAAAAGATACAACTTGGATTTGTTGGTGTTGACCAATTGACCAGAGGCATCACAGTATGCTGAGAGGACTTGTTTAATTGCGGCTGCTTCTTTTTTGTTGGCTCTGCCAAAAAGGATAATATCATCTGCAAAAGGAGCATGGGTTAAAGATTCTGAATAAACCTTCAATTTGATCCCTTTCCAAAGCCTTTGATGTGAAGCATCCTTGATCGCCCACATGAGAGCCTCCGCCATCAGGATGAATAGGTAAGGGGAAATGGGGTCGCCTTGGCGAAGACCTCTCGAAGTATGAAATGAAGGAGATTCACTACCATTAATTAAGGTTGAAGTTGAAACACCTAAAATGCAGGAGAAGATCCATTTGATCCACTTTGAGGAGAAGCCCAATGAACGAAGGACGTGACGCAAAAAGTCCCATTCTACTTTGTCATATGCTTTGCTCATATCCAACTTTAAAACCATGCTGGGACTGTTATCATACTTGAGCGAGAGCAGGATTTCATGAGTTAAAATGGCCCCTTCACCTGTTTCTTTGCCTGGAACAAACCCCCCTTGCTCTTCAGATATTAAAAGGGGAAGAAAAGAGGCTAATCTTAAAGCTATAGCTTTGGAGATAACTTTATAAATAAAGTTGCAGAGAGAAATAGGTCAGAAATCTTCAAAAATCGTTGGAGCATTTACCTTAGGGATTAAAACCAAGCTGGTTCTATTGAATTCTTTCAGCACATTCAAAAATTTCCTACATTCCTCAACAACTAATAACACATCTCTGCCTACAAACTCCCAACAATTTTGGAAAAAAGAACCGGTCCAGCCATCCGGGCCTGGGGCTTTACTTCCATCCAAGGAAAAAACTGCAGCTCTAATTTCCTCAAGGGAAAATTCCCTAAGCAGCTCCCTGTTGTGATCATCTGTGACTCTTTTGGGTAGATTGAAAGAGGTAAGAGACTGTGGATTGGGAGATTTGTTACTTGTGAGAAGATTTTTGAAGAAAGACTTCACCTCCTCTTTAATGGAATTCGTATCATGAATGAAGGAACCATCCTGCCTCTGGATACATTGGATAGTTGTCTTGTGTCTGCGGGCTTTAGTAGAAAGGTGGAAAAAGGCAGTGTTGCAATCACCCTCTTTGAGCCAGGTTTCTCGAGATTTTTGCCTCCAAAAGATCTCTTCCTGTTAAGAATCTCTTCCATCTGCAACTTGAGAGACTTTTCCTTCAGGAAGGAGACGTTATCCATGCCAAAACACATAACTTCGTTTTCCAACTTTGCTATCTCTTTGATAATTCTTTCCTTCTCAAAAAAGATATTCTTAAACTGAGACTTGTTCCAACTAGAAATCTTTGATTTGACAAAATCCATTTTTTTTTGCAAGCTGGAACATTCCGAAACCCTTGACAAAGGGGGTTGAAGCCCACCAGGATTTGACATTTTGCAAAAAATATTTATCTCTAAACCACATCTCTTGGAACTTAAAAGAACTTTTGACGAACAAATGCTCAGTGCCCACCACAAGGCTAATAGGAAAATGATCAAAACCAAGAAAAGGGAGAATTCGAGAGGAGAAAAAAAGATTACCCATTAGACACTGTGAGGAGCACAGGAAATGATCCAACTTTTCAGTGATCTTTGAATGGTCATAACGTCTATTAGTCCAAGTGAAGCAACTATTCATGGGTCTGCAATCTGAGAGGCCATTAGAGTCGACAAACTCTTTGAAGTCCGCCAGAGCCTGGGTGAAGTTAATATTGCCTCCTAGTTTCTCCGATCCGTCTAATATGACGTTGAAATCGCCTCCTAGAATGACCAACTCGTGCTTTAGCATGGACAAGATGCTAGAGAGATGTCTCCATAAATGTAACTTTTGAGAGGTACCCGTAGGACCATAAACATTCATGATCCAAAGGTCTTTCCCATGGAGGACACCTGAGAATTTCCCCAATAACCAGTTTTCCCTGTTCCCCACAACCTCAAAAACAAGTAGATGTTTCTTCCATAGGATAGCAATCCCACCAGAGGCACCCATAGCAGGGTGAAATTCTGCATTCCAGTTCTTCCATTTACTAAAGAAGTGCACCCCAAAGTCTGAAGAAAGCTTAGTTTCTTGAAGTAGAAGGACGTCTGCTCTAGCCCCCTCAAGTTGAGACTTTATGAGGCGTGACTTGTTAGGGGTGTAAACGCCCCTAACATTCCACAAAAGGACCTTCATTGCCCCCGAGGGGAGCTGACGGCTCCCCTCTTCTTTCTTGAAATTGTCCCACCATTCTCTACAGCGACCACCTGGTCGCTCTGCTCTTTGGCCTTCTTCTGCCTGGAACTTCTCCTAGAAGGCGTGTTTATCAGATTTGTCTGGATCAATTGGGTTTGAGAAATGCCCATATGAGATCCACCAACCTACGCTTCATGCTCTTGTAAAACTTCGTCAGCTTTATTTTCTAATTTATTTATAATTTGAAATATTACTTTCAATTTAATTTAAGTGTAGTTATAGTTTAATTTATAAGTCACTCTTATAATTATAAATATAACATTAATTAGTTTTAGATTTAATTTTAATCTGATTGTACTTCTAATTTTAATTATAATTTAGTTTTAAATAACTTTTAATTTAGTTAAATTATAATTTAGTTAAATTATAATTTAGTTTTAACTAACTTTTAATTTAGTTATTAATATACTAGTAGTATAGTTTTCAAATACATTATTATTTGATTGGTAAATAGCGCCCTTTCAATTAAAATAAAAATTAAAAAAAATGATTGTCCCTGCCTTGTAATTACGAGTGCATAAGAAGAACAAAATAACTCAATGAGCCCAGAAGAGCTTATTTTGCCTCTAGACCCTGTTACTCACATCTTATCATGGGAGCGAAGACTCACTGTACATTTATGGGTTTCATTAAAAAATTATTTTGGCTTGCTGTTAATTTGTATGCTTTAGCATGGTGTAATATAAAAGGATATCTTTCAAAATTATTTTAAATATAGATATCTCTGCGTATTTTAGATATATTTTTTAAATATAGAAGGATATATCAAATATTTTTTCATAATATTTTTACATTTGACAATTTACAAACATCATAATATATATTCCCAAAAAAACATGACACATGAAATGGAGCCAATTGAAAACACTCTAAAATCCTTGATTATATGAATTTACTTTTTCTTTTTAAAAATATTTTATGCAAGCCCACAAAATGTGTATTTTATTTCTTTCATAAATTTGCTAAGTGTTATATTAAAAGTTAAAATAGTATTTCATTATTTATCTTAGAGTCTTTGGTGATGAATTGAAATATTAAAAAATTTAAATTAAATATTTTTCCATAATATTTTTACATTTGACAATTTACAAACATCATAATATATATTCCCAAAAAAATATGACACATGACATGGGACCAATTGAACACCTATAAAATCCTTGATTATATGAATTTACTTTTTCTTTTTAAAAATATTTTATACAAGCCCACAAAATGTCTATTTTATTTTCTTTCATAAATTTGTTAAGTGTTATATTAAAAGTTAAAATAGTATTCATTATTTATCTTAGAGTCTCTGTGATAAATATATAAAACTAATTAATTACATTATTCATAAGCCTTTATAATAACTAGGCCCCTATTCTACCTATGTGTGGTAAATTGGTTAAAAAATAGGCACATATTTTAGATATATTTTTAAATATAGATATTTTAAGTTTAGTTATAATTTAATTTATGAGTCACTCTTATAATTATAAATATAACATTAATTTGTTTTAGATTTAATTTTAATCTGATTATACTTCTAATTTTAATTATAATTTAGTTTTAAATAACTTTTAATTTAATTTTTAATTTAGTTTTTGATTATATAGGTAAAACAAGTTTTGAAGGGGCCTCGAAACCCTTTATAAAAAGAAGCAGACTGAAAACAGTAAGCCAACCAATCGCCAACTAAAAGCTACATAAACTAATAAAGCATAGAAAAACATAGCAAAAAAAGAACAACCCATACTAAGTTATTTTCTCTAAGGTTTTTGCTACTTCAAGTTCCTGCTCGTAGAATTTCTCATACAGTTTGGTGAAATTCATCAACTCTTTTTTCTCCTCTTCAATCTGTTTCTTTTTGCTTCCCCTCGTGCGAGTAGAAGGGCCACCTATATCCTCCACAACCGTTTGCTTACCTTTTTCTTTAGTAGTTTCCTCTTTGTCTTGCACTATAGAGTCATCCACATTTAGAAAGTCTTCAGCTCCGAACTCTTTGAACTGATCTTTTTTGAATTCTTTGAGTTTCTTAGTTAGCATCTTCATACCCTTTAAACTATTTTGAATAGTTAACTTAACTAATCATCTTCTCAAGATTGTTATTGACTTCCATTAATTTTTCCTCCAAGTACTGGATTCTCGTGCCAAATTCTTCCCTCATCCTCAATATTTTTCACTCAATTTCTTCCAACTTACGGATGGCTTCCCAATTCTGGAATATCAATTTGTCATGTTCCACTGAGGTATCACCTCCTTTTGCTAGGTTTTCCTGTATCAGCTGGAGTTTAATGTTAATTCTATTGATTTCAACAAAGAACCATTTAGTCTTTTTGTGTTGGGAGCTAACCACATTTTTGACCAGCCCAAACACCTCCTCCACTTCATCTCTATTTCTAGCCTTAGCCATTAAATCATCAAAGTCCTCAGGGAGATTCTGAGAACGGTCCAAAATCTTAGGGAAACAAAAGCCAATGTTGGGTTCAGAGACATGCAAACCAGTTTTACCACAAGTTTCCTGAGCTTTGAAACCACCCTCCAAGCCCTGATCATCCATATCATCTCAGTTCCCCTGATTCAGAGTGTTCTTGTCACAGCCCAACTCATAACCCATATCCACATTCCCTTTCTCAAGAGACTACTTACCTTTCTTCACAGTCGAGGGGGTTTTCCTTTTAGCAAGCAGACTCTTCTTACCTTTACACCCCTTGAGAGAGGAGTCAGACTCATCCCCCGTCTTTGACCCCCCCGACCAAGATATGTTGACCTCCCTCTTTTTGGTCCTCTTTTTACTAGACCCTTCTTCACTTTCCTCATGGTCTTCTTCCATAACCTAATCCTCATCATCATAGTTGGTATCTAGGTCACCAGACACCATGCACACCTTCTTGACACTGTGCTTATCCTTAAGCCCTTTTTTAGATGTATTATTTTTCATATACTCCATTAACAAAAGAATAAAGCCTTCATGAAGGATAGGCAACTTAGAGTTTCTAGATTTTTCCTTCAAACCATAATCCAACGAAGCAAGCAAATAAAATGGGATAGAGACATACATACCATGGCGGAAATGGTTCAGTAGATTAAAGTGATAGTTGTAGACAACAATGTACCTGTCATCCAAGGTGATATACCGCATAATTACCTCTGCCACCTCGACCCATATCAGCTTTATAGAGAGGCAATTATATCCTCAAGACTGCAACTTAACCAGCTTGCTACGTTCATTGCCCTTGAATAAATTATTCAGGGCTTCCTCACTGTATTTCCTCTCCTGAAAGAATTTATTCCCATTGGTTGACAACCCAAAAACTGAAGCAATGAGATCTTCCGTTATAGTTAACTCCCAACCAAAAGCCATGACCTTCCTATTTTTGTAATTCTTCACAAACATTTCAGTGACATTAGGGTCGGCCCCATGTAATCTTTCCATATAGGGCGTTAACCCTCCAGCTTCTAGAATCTTCCACACCTTTTTCTTATGGCAGACCCCTTCACAAGAAGAGGGCTCCACTCTGTTCCTCTCACCACCCATGATAACCTTCAAACCCATGTCTCCTACGCAAATGACCCAGAGCAGAAAGAGAAAAAGATGAAGCCTGCTATGAATACTCGAACCATTTGTTGATAACTGAGAGGGGGGGGGTGAATCAGTTATCCTAATTATTTCCCTTATTGAACTTTCCTTTTAATTGATGCAGCATAAAATCAAACACAAAAACATTAACCATGAAATAAGAAACACATGACACAGTATTTTTGACGTGGAAACCCTGTTAAGGGAGAAAACCACGGGGTGATTAACCCAAGAATTATTCTCTGTTAGAAGAATAGGAAATTACAAAAATGGCACTTGCCAATTAGGGCTCACTGCCCGAGCACACTGCTCACAAGAGGCCCACTGCCTACAAGAAGACACACTGTCTACAAAGTGATGAGAATCACAGTCTTGAACTGATTGGAAGCATCTGCATATGCTGGAGTTCAGTTCCGGTTAGGCTCAGTACACTGATCTGCTGCACTTCATCTTTCCTTTGTTCTTTATTCTGCTATCTTTCACATACCGGATCCTTTTTGCTACCTCTGCTCTTTCTCTGGACTTATTCGCATATATCTCCACAACAACACCCTCTTCACAACTAAATCCATCCTCTATATATATCCGCACAAGTGATTTCATCACCTTTCTAGTCGGCATCCGGAACAGTCTAGTTTCTTACAAACTTTTGTTCTGTCGGCTGAATCCTTCCTCACCAAGCTATGCGGATCAAGCATATACTTGTAGATATCATTAATCATGTCGGCCAAACATGATTCATGCCTTCACAACTTCTGTCATCAACAGTAACACATCCGGAAAGCAGTCTGATACTCTGCCAGTCAGTTCTTCCTCTGTTTTCACTGTCTCTCAGAAATCCGGTACTCAACCATTCATATCTTTTTCCTTGTCCATCACCGGAGGCTAAATCCTTGGAATATACCACTCAAGGTAGTCCTCTTAACTTCCCCAGATCCGCACTGCACCAAGACACTTCCTCTGAGAGGTCCGGACCAATCTGTCGGACCTTGCCACATGCTCTGTTCTTCTTCACCGGACCACAACATTCTTTATTCTGACTTCCGGTAGAGGCACATCATGACTTGCGGATATGTGGGATGACCTTTGTTGCCATCAATGACAACAACCATGAATCCATATAGTGTCTCTTGCCAACAATCTCCCCCTTTGGCATTGATGGCAACACTTAGTGAAAAATGACTAAGTGTTTTCACTATGCTCCCCCTTTGCTGATGCTCTGTCTTTATATACAATTTTCGGAACTCCCCCTTAGTTGGATTCCTCATTTTTCACTGCTCCTCACTCCCCCTTTGACATCAATGGCAAAGGGTAGGGTCCGCACACCAAAATTTTCAAAAATTTCCTATACATAGCCGCATATTTACATACTTACATATACTGAAGAATGTCTGCAAAGGATGTCTGCAATTGAATCATTTCTGTAGCCCAACTTTGCTTCATTCTATCCAAAATTGAAATGTGACCACTTAGCAAAAATGCAAACGCTTCTGCCCGCTTGAGATCTGTCGGATCTTTTGTTTGGGCGGTGGTCTGAGCATCACTGATGGCCTCATGCATGGTTTCCAACTTAGGGATTATAATCCTTCTAAGTTCTCCCATCCGGTTGGTGATGTTCTTCCTTTCCTTCTCAAGATTTTTTATTTCATTCAAGACTGCAATGGTCTGACATTCTTGATTTATTATAGAGGAAGAGAGAGGATCAAAACTTTGAGATAAGCTTTGTAGCTTATCCTGTTCCTCTTTTATTTTCTTGTCAAATGCTGCTGTTGCCTTTGACCAGGATATACAAAATTTATAGATGTCACCACCATCCTTAAGAGCATTCTCTAAGCTCTTTATTCCAATGCTTACAATCTTCCTATCCTTAGAGATTAATTCTAATATTTCTGAAAATCTTTTATCCAAAAATTCCTTCCGGACCTTTTCTTCAGCTGATTTTTCTAAAGAATCAAAATGTGTATCAACACTGCTGACTAAGGTTTTTAGATTACCGGAAGTGGAGGCTGTCGGATCTATCTGGATTGATGGCATGATCTTTACAAGTACTCCGGAAGCAGCCTCTATCAACTCACAGTCTTCCATATGAGACTTCAGGAGCTTTTCATTTGCCTTAGCATTTGCAAATGAAGCTATCTTCATTGTTTGTACCGGAGAGAGAGAGTCAAAATCAAATGGGCCTTTTAGAAGCTCCGATTCATCAATCTCTAGAGTTTCTTTGCTCAAAAATTGTTGAACAGTTTGTGCAGTGTCTCTTGCCGGAGACAGATGTTTCTTTTCTTCTGCAGTCTTAGAACTGTCAACCTCTTTGTCTTTCACCACTGCTTCCTTCTCCTGTAATTGCTCTTCTTCTTTGGATCCGGAGACTGTAGGGGAAACCGGAGGAGAGATGCTAACTTGTTCATGGGCCACTTCTTCTGGAGCAGAGGGTCCCAAGTCCTCACTTGTCTGTTCAGGGCTTACTTCTTCCGGAACAGAAGATTCCAAATCAGCAGCTATTTCTGCACCTAAGTCCTCTACAACAGGAAGATTGAACCTTTTAAAGGCCTTCCGGAGGATCTCTTCTGTTTCTTGGGCCACTTTGTCAGTCTCACCAAGCATGAGTTGATTCATCCTGGCTTTGCTTCTGAACTCATCTTTGCAGTCCTTGAAGATAATGTTCATTGTCTTGGGATCAATTTGAGGATATAGCTGAATAGCTATCTGCTCCCGGATCTCAAGATCTTTAGCATGAGCATTATTCTTTCTTACTTCCATTTCCTTCTCTAGGCTTTTAGGAATGAGAGATATTATTTCAATGAAAGCCTTATTATATATGTTAAGATATTTTACTGTGGCCTCCTGCAGAGTCTTTTGGTCGGCCTCACTGAAGTCATCATATGATTCAGTCATTGGTTGAAGGTTTCCATCCACCGTGACCGACTTGATTATGTTCTCTAGTGACAGAGTGGGCTTTTCAACAGTTACCTCTGCCATTTCATCCTTGTCTTGGCCTGTGGAGGGCTTACCGGATCCTTTCTTCTTCTGTTTCTTTACTTCTCTTACTCCCTCATCTGATTCTGTTTCCTCTTCATCCTTTTGGCTTCCATAAGCCCTTGTGGCTTTTGTCTTGGATCTCTTACCGGATGCCTGAACTTCCGGTTTTGAACTTTTGGTTGTGGGAGGTGCAGGTCTCTTTGATGATCTGGTCCGGGTGGGAGCTTCAACCGGAGCACTTTCTTTGCTTTTCTCTTCTTCCTCGGCCTTCCTCCTCTTTTCCCGGCTGGCATCAAGTGCCTCCTTTGAGATACCTAGGCCTTGAGCAATGTGCTCTACTTCTTTTCTTACCTTTCTTTTAATCTCAGGTTCCCTGAGTTCTACATGTATTTTTACACTCAGCTCCTCAAAGGTTCCAAACCTTTCTGCCTTAGGATCTTTGGGCTGACTTAGCATGTGTTGAACATGCAGCTCTACTATCTGTTCATCAACTTCATACCCCATGGGCATGATCCAGACAGTCCTTGGCTCCACTGCCTCCATTAGGCACTGATCAGTGTCAACCATAAAGCACACTGAGTCCTTGTATTTCTCAATGAGAAACTGGGGAATTCTCTCTCTTGCTTGCATCATGCTCTGAAAGTTTTTGAAGTATCCCCATAGAGCTGTATTTCTCGCTTTTGCATCCCCAAGTCCATGCAAATAGTCTCTTATCTGGACTGCAACAGGTTTGTCATTCTGCCATACCCATCCACTTGTTCCGGGTAGCTCATTCATGAAATAGAAGAATAGACATACAATAAGAGTACCATACTTAAAGGAATTCTTCTTATCCTTCTTGATTTTCTGTATGTTTTCCATTAATTGGCTTAGCAGTAGTTCGCAGAGATCATATTCTGCATTCTTTCTTAACATTTCATAAGCAGTGTATATTGCAGTTCCGGATACAGAATTCTCCCTGCTGGAGTGATAGATCTTGTATCCTATTATCATTGATGCATATTTGATATCCGGATCCAAAATATCTTCAAGGGTCATTGCCCTCTTGTCAAATTTTGATCCGGTGGCCTCAGTTACAATGTTGTTCTTGACAGATTTGAGGATAGGTACCCCTCCGGAAGAGTATAGGCCAGTTACTGCTCTAATTGCCTCTTTTGTGATCTTGCAGGGTCTATCTAGCCATAGAAAGTTGTCATGCATCCTGCTCAGTACATACCGGACCCATTCATCTTCTTCAAAGCAGGGGAAATGAATAAATTGCTCAAATTGTTTCTTCTGAATATCCTTATACTCTGGTTTAAGCTCAAAAGCATTGTCAATCAGCTGCTTGTGATAGAGGTCTCTTAATTTGAATTCCCCAAATTCCTCAATGTTTGCATGTATGTAAACCCTAATGTCTTCGGTGTGTAAAACTCCGTGAGGAACACTAGAGAAGGCTCCTAGTGGGTCTACCTCCAATGATTTGTAGGGATGTTTCTTGAATGAGGGGCGAGGTCTATCAGAGATCTTAACTATGTTTGGAGTAGCCATTCTTCAAAGATTTGCAGTGAGGTAATGAAAAATGGAGAATACCTTATGCGCCTTCGGTTTGCACGGAGTGGTTGGATTGATTTCTTTATGCAATAACTTCGGCAGGAGATCCTTGGTGTGCTTGATGAACCTTGTTGCAGAGCTCCACTTTTCGCTTCTTCTCGAGTGCAGAATGAGCAAATAACCTTTGAGAAATCTCTTAAATTGCTCCGCGAACCCTAATATCTGTCTGCAATAAATGCTTCACCTACATCATTCCGGTTTGCCTTGTCTGGATAGCTTGGATTGTCCCGGATTAGTCCTGATCTGAGGATATCATCCGGATCTTTCAATCATGAATAAATCGAGGTAACATATTACAAGATCATCCCAAACACTCTGTCCAATCCGCAGAACAAGATAGTGCATTTCCGGATCTTTCCGGACCTTTTTGTAATCCTTTATCATACCGGAGCATCTCCCTGAACAGGTCTTATTTGATCGATCACAGCTTCTTCATAACTCCATGCGGACCTCTGAAAACTTGACTGAAGTATCTCAAGACTCATATCTACAAACCCTTTGATCCGCATCTTGTGCCACATCCGGCACCACTTGTTTGGCTGGGGGAACAAGATTTTCTTTGAGTCTCCCCCTGAGCCTGAGCTCACTTTTTAATTTCCGGAAGAAATATCAGCACCAGAGTCTGGTGCGGATCCAACCTCTACATTCTCTGAACTTTTCTTCACCCAAATCTTGCTCATCTGATTCCTAACCTCATCCGCATTCATCTTTTGTTTACCCTTGTCTTGATTCTGATTATACACCGGACCTCTTTTGTCCTGATTCTTGTTTCTGCAGACTTTAGCATTATGACCGGACCTATTGCAGATTTGGCAAATAATATTTCTTTGCATATTTGACTGATATCCTCTTGATCTGCATTGATTAGCCCTATGACCTATTCTATTGCATGTGAAGCATCTACCTTTGAATGATTTGTTTACTTGCATAATTCTGCATTCATGGGATTTGTGTCCATACCTTTTGCAGTTGAAGCACTGTCCGGAGAAGGATGAATTAATCTGATTCATTCTCATTCTGCACTGATTAGCTTTGTGACCAAAATGGTTGCAGCTGTGGCAGTATCCATTGAAGGATGGATATCTTTGAGCATTTGGCTGTCTTACCGGAGGTCTTCTAGGCCTGCTCCTTGGATTTTCTGATCCAAGATTCTTCTGACCGGATCCGGAGCTTTCTCCTTTCTCATATCCCAAACCATACTTGTCATCTGTCCTCTTTTGACTTCCAAGAAGAACTTCAAGTTGAGCAGAACTTATCTTGAATTTCTCTTTATATTCATTTGCTGTTTGAAGGTCTCTTTTGAGAGAGGCAATTTGATCCTCAAGTTTTCCTTCATTATCTTTGGCATCTTCAAGATCAGATTCAAGATGTCTGATAATCCTGTCCATCTGGTGGCATTCTTCTGATTTTTCTTTAAGAGATTGTCTTAGATTGTCTTCAGCCTTTCTTTTTTCTTCAATCTCTTGAGTAAACTTTATAGTTCCTGATTCCATTTCATGTCTTAACATAATGACTTCTTTTGATAACTTTTCACATAACTTGGTTTGCTCAGTCAATTCTTCATTTGTATTGCTTTCTTCACTTTGCCTTGCCAACTGTTGAAGCAGATCCTTTCTCTTTTTCATAGAGAGACTTAATTTGTCTTTTAATTCTCTCATGAATTCATCACCCTGTTTGAGTCTTTCCTTTAATTCACTGACTTCAGAATTTGACTGTTCAAGATCCTCAAGAGCAGTCTTGAGTTGCTCTCTTAAACCATATGCATCCATTTGAAATCCCAGATCTTCCTCAAGCTGTTAGGCTCTATTAGGAGGAACTTAGCTCTGATACCAATTGTTGATAACTGAGAGGGGGGGGTGAATCAGTTATCCCAATTATTTCCCTTAATGAACTTTCCTTTTAATTGATGCAGCATAAAATCAAACACAAGACATTAACCATGAAATAAGAAACACATGACACAGTATTTTTGACGTGGAAACCCTGTTAAGGGAGAAAACCACGGGGTGATTAACCCAAAATTATTCTCTGTTAGAAGAATAGGAAATTACAAAAATGGCACTTGCCAATTAGGGCTCACTGCCCGAGCACACTGCTCACAAGAGGCCCACTGCCTACAAGAAGACACACTGTCTACAAAGTGATGAGAATCACAGTCTTGAACTGATTGGAAGCATCTGCATATGCTGGAGTTCAGTTCCGGTTAGGCTCAGTACACTGATCTGCTGCACTTCATCTTTCCTCTGTTCTTTATTCTGCTATCTTTCACATACCGGATCCTTTTTGCTACTTCTGCTCTTTATCTGGATTTATTCGCATAACACTCCACAACAACACCCTCTTCACAACTAAATCCATCCTCTATATATATCCGCACAAGTGATTTCATCACCTTTCTAGTCGGCATCCGGAACAGTCTAGTTTCTTACAAACTTTTGTTCTGTCGGCTGAATCCTTCCTCACCAAGCTATGCGGATCAAGCATATACTTGTAGATATCATTAATCATGTCGGCCAAACATGATTCATGCCTTCACAACTTCTGTCATCAACAGTAACACATCCGGAAAGCAGTCTGATACTCTGCCAGTCAGTTCTTCCTCTGTTTTCACTGTCTCTCAGAAATCCGGTACTCAACCATTCATATCTTTTTCCTTGTCCATCACCGGAGGCTAAATCCTTGGAATATACCACTCAAGGTAGTCCTCTTAACTTCCCCAGATCCGCACTGCACCAAGACACTTCCTCTGAGAGGTCCGGACCAATCTGTCGGACCTTGCCACATGCTCTGTTCTTCTTCACCGGACCACAACATTCTTTATTCTGACTTCCGGTAGAGGCACATCATGACTTGCGGATATGTGGGATGACCTTTGTTGCCATCAATGACAACAACCATGAATCCATATAGTGTCTCTTGCCAACACCATTAATCCTGCTCATAATCCATGTGGACTAACTCTTCATAAAAGAATAGCCCTTCAACCCCTTCGAGATCATAATGATCTCTTCATTACTTCTCAATCCTCATTCCATGTTTACAATCATTAGAAATTATAATCTTAACCTTGCTTGGGATTATATCCACGTCATCCTACATGGTTTTAGACTGACTAGTGACTCCAAGGTTGGCAAAAATATCTGCCACCCTATTTCCTTCACGAAATATGTGAGAAATATAAATTTCATCAAAGGACTCCAAAAGCTTTATAGCATCTTCAACAAAGGTTGCTATCGACCAACTAGGTTTTAGGGAGTTCTTTAGGCAATTGATAATGTTATTGGAATCCCCTTCCACCCAGACCTTTTTATACCCCTTGGCATGAGCAAGAGCAATAGTGTGATAGGCCACCGCAGCTTCGGCGAAGTGGTTTGTCTGGGTACCCAGAGGGAGTGCCACAACTGCTAAAAACCTACTAAGAATATCTCTCATCACTCCCCCACTACCAGCAGCTCCACGGTTCCCTTTCACTACCAAGCAATTTTTAATTGTTAATAATATACTAGTTGCATAGTTTTCAAATACATTATTATTTGATTGGTAAATAGCGCCCTTTCAATTAAAATAAAAATTAAAAAATTGATTGTGTGTGTCTTGTAATTAAGGGTGCATAAGAAGAAAAAAATAACTTGATGAACCCCAAAGAGCTTATTTTGCCTCTAGATCCTGTTATTCCCATCTTATCATGGGAGCGAAGAGTCACTTGACATTTACTGGTTTCTATTTTACATAGTTCTTTCTTTTAAGTATCATCTTTTGCAAACTCTATCTATTCAACCTTCTCACCACTGAGATCCAAAGCAATAACTTCTACCGAAGCTTTGTCCATGGCATCATCCAGTGAAATTGGTTTAATATGTTGGTGGCAAAGTTTAGCCCCTTTCCACCAAGTTGTATGCTATAAAGGAGAAGCGAGAGGTTTTGAACAATCCTCCACCATGTGATCATTCACATAATAGCATCTACACCTAAATGCAATGCCTTCCTTAATCCATCATTTGATTGCCAGTTTGGACCTAGTGTTAATTTTAATTTTGGTATGTAGAAGTTTTGGAAGTTCCATTTCAACTAAAATATGTGCAAATGTGATTGAAGAGTTGAGAGAGAAGGAAAACCAAACTTCAGAAGATGTCGTGTCAGAAATGAATTTCTTAATAGAGTTCCCAATGAACCGGAGACAAGAGAATCCCTATAAATGTAAAGGCAGATTTGGAAGTCTCACCCAAATCAAAGTAGCAGAAAATGTTTCTAAAGATGGGCTGAAGTTTGGAAACCATAGTTTCAATCCCAATAAGATTTTCCCATGCCCAAGGACCTCTCTGTAGTAGCATATCCCTATCCTCAGGAAGTTTACAAGTCACATAAAAAACCTTTGGCACAAGGGTTGATGCTAAGTTTCCCCTTCAGAAGAGGTTGCTAGTGTTTGATAATCCATGCATTCAAATCAACTAGAAGTTGTGGAGATGATAGATCAATGTGTGTGTTTTGTGTAGCTCTTCCTCTACCATGGCAGCATCCCCAAGATCAACAGTGGTAATGTCCACCCTCGAAACCAAAGGGGATGACTTCCGAACAGTTCTGAGCGTCACATTTTGTTGAAGACCAGCCATAGGTGCAGAAAGCCGTGAGAAAACATGTGTCTTACCACCAAAGGGACACACTTGAAGATTGTCCAAAGGAAGGGAAGTTGCTGCCACTGTTTTTCCCACACCCAAATGATCAACACTATCTTGTGTACCCAAAAGGTCCTCCTTATAAGAACGGGAAGGAGGTTTATCCATGCCATCCTAGATGCAAGCAGAAATGATGGCATCCTTAGGTGGGTGCCTAGGCTTCAACGCAAGGCATTGGGAATATACGCGGCTTGGATCTTGTCACAGAACCCCAAGTTTGTTGCCACCAATTTTTTGTTCAATGTCCTTCCTGTTATCCCTAATCAAGCCTTCCACTAGTGAGTTTCCTTCTTCTAGTCAAGCAAAATTATTTCAACAAACCCTAAGTGGAAGTGGCAACATTTAAAAAAAAGGTAAAAACTTTATTCAAATAAAATTACTTACAGATACACCAAGATGACTTCAAAATAGAAAAAACCATCAGGACATACACAACAAGAGGGACCCAGAGGGGGCACTTGCAAAACCACCTCAAAATACAATCATTCAACCAAACACTACAATAAAAAAAGCAATCCTTCTTATCCATCCAACTTGTTTTAATCAGCTTTATCATCATTAAGAATCTAAAGCAACTGTTGAGCTTTAGTCTGATCTAACCATCCCCAATCCACCACCTGCCACAAATCCATCTCTTCAAAGGCCCACGTGGCTAGACAATCAGCCACTTTATTCTATTCTCTGGGAAAATGAACAAAGGAAATAGTATCAAAGGTAGAGGCTAGACGAAGGATTTACTTAGCAATCAAAGCCAGTCTCTAGGAGAAATCCTAAAGATTTCTCTTATTCAGTAGGGAAACTAGGATCATAGAATCTATTTCACAGACCACCTTCCTCCAGCCCAAATCACAACTGTCTCCACTGCCTTCAGCATCACTCAAGGCTCCATTTGATTATTTGAGTATACACCCATGTAAGTGGAGAGAAAGAACTAAACAGATCCACTACTATCTCGACCAACTCCACCAATCCCAACTGCACCTGGGTTGCCCTGAGTAGATCCATCAGTATTAATCTTATAAAAGCCATCGGGAGGAGGACTCCACTTACCTGATCTATTTACGTTTCTAGAAGATTGCACTCTATGTCTAGGATGAACCTATAAATAGTGGGAAGGGAAAGCTCTAGAACATTAGAAATATAAGCATTTGAAGAAGAAAGAGACTCCTCTAGAACAAACTTGGCTTTAATATTTTCCTTGAGCATGATCTTAACCTTATACCAAACTTGCAGGACCCCACTTCTGCACTCCTAGGAGATACGACAATTTCGCTCCAACCAAATTTGCCAATAGACAAAGGACAACCCAAACTCCCAAGATGCCACAAGGAATACATCAGATGTTAGAGGAGGTCCCATATCATCTCAAAACTTAAACAAGGAGGTGGCTTGAAAGAAAGGTCTCTTCCATAACTTCCACCATAAACCCCAAATTTCTACAAAGAAGGGACACTAAAAGAAAAAATGATTTGTGTTTTCTTCACTGCAGCCACAAAGAAGACAAATGGAAGGACCAAAAAAACCTCTTTTCTTGATGTTTTCCTAGGTAAGGCATTTATTTTGACTCAAAAGCCACAAGAACAAGCCACACTTAAGCCAACTGAAAGTGTTCCAAATTCATCTCCACCAAGGAAATTCTCTATGGTCCCTTTGTTGCCACTCCAAATAAGTGTAACCAAGAGACACTGAATAGACACCTTTGGAATTATGCCTTCTGGCTAGCATATACCTATCCTCAGAAGAATAAAAAGGTCTCTCAACAAGAATAGAAACTACAGTATCTGATCCTCCTGAGACCCTCCTCTAGGCCAACTTCTAGAGTCCTACCAATGACAAACTAAGGATCCCTCAACAAGATTAGAGGACTTGAAATCTGCTACTCTGGACCACCCAACTGTCAAAAAATATTCACTCAAAGGCTAGAGCTAAGGAAAAGAAGAAAGAATAGGGGGGTGACCATCCTAGGAGTTAGTCCAAAAGAGAGCCTTATCCCCCTGGTGAATAATCCAAAAAAGACCTTCCTTGATAAAAGAGGCCCCCCTTTTAATTATGTTCCAGATCATAGAATCCTTCCCTACTAATTCCAGCTGTGAAATATCCTCATTAGCTACTCCTCCCAAATACATACAGTTAAGGATCCTTGCCCAAGGTTGATCCAAAAAATTGCACCAACGCTAATATAGTTTAGCTTCTAAAGCCTAGCTATTGAGTTCAGACTATCTAATCCCAAGACCACCAACCTCTTTTGGCTTGCACACCTGGTCCCAACTCACAAGGCTCCATTTCTGATTGTCAAGATTTCTTGCCTATAAAAGTTTCTGAGCAAGAGAATCAAACTTTGAGAAAAATCTTTGGGGCAGATAGAACATAAACTTGTACAAAGAGCCTACAAGACAGATTTAAGAAGAGTCAACCTGCCAGCAAAAGATAACCACCAAAAAGTCTAATGGTTAACCTTTGACCAAAATTTCTCTAGAATCTTCTTCCAGTAGATCTTATTCAACGTATTCGAAGATAAAGGAATACCCAAATAATCCACAGGAAGCTTTTCAATCTGAAAGTGAAGAATATTAACAATTCTATGTTGAATAGGCTCAGATGTATTGAAGAAGAAGATGTTAGACTTGTCTTCATTAATCTGTTGGCCAGAGGTAGATAAATAAATATGAAGAGCTTTCTTGAATTTGATAGCCTTATCAATTCTAGCAAGGCCCAAAAGAGTTGGGTCATCCACAAATTGAAGGTGAGACTAAGAGGGCAAATCCTAAGCCCAACTCCAGCCATGAATGAGACCTTTTTATGAATACTACTTCAACAATTGCCCTAATCCTTCTGCCAATAAAATGAACAAATAAGGAGATAAATAATCTCCTTGTCAGAGACCCCTAGAAGTTGTAAAAAGAGAGGACAAAATACCATTGATTAGAACCAAAAATGAAGAGGAAGTCACACAACTCATGACCCATCAAACCCACTTCGAACAATAGCCAAAAGCCAATAAATGTGCTGGAGAAAAGACCACTTAACCCTATCATAGGCCTTAGACATATCCAATTCAATGAACATGACCTTCTCTTTGGAAATAGACATGGAATGAATAGCCTTAGTTGCCACCACTATACCATCCAAAATATGTTGCCCTTGCACAAAACCCCCCAGTTCTAAAAAAATCAAGGGACCTAAACAAATTTTCAACCTCTCTGCAATGATCTTTGTGATTATCTTGTAAGTCACATTGCATAAAGCGATTGGACATAAATGATCCAAAGAGTTAGCACCTTCTTTTTTGGGAATTAAAGCAAGAAAGGTGGAGTTGATGGATTTGAGCATCTTCTTGTTAGATTGTGATTATCTGACCACCTCTAATAAATTAGAGCTTAGGATATCCCAAAACTCCTAGAAGAACTCTATAGGAAGACCATCTGGACTAGGAGCCTTACCTTTTTCATCTGAAACACAACATTCTCAAGCTCCTCCATACAGATAGGTTCTATGAGTGATTTATTCATGTCATCTAAGACTAAAGTAGGAATCCAATCTAGAATGATTTTCTTTTCATCTAGAGCTTGAGGACCATTCTCAATGAACAAAGAAGAATAGAACCTTATCACTTCCTTAGAAATAGCTTGAAAAGAAGTTAATTGTTCTCCTTGGGTTGAGATGAGAGAAGCTATTACATTACCACTTCTACGATCCTTCAATGAGTGATGAAAAAAAGTAGTATTTTTATCTCCTTCATGGAGACAATCAACCCAGGATTTTTGTTTCCAAAAAATCTCTTCCCGCAACTCCCATTCAACTAGTTCTTTTGACCACCTGGTCTCTTCCCACAATAGTTCCTCTATCATTCCCTCTTAATTCTGAAAGTGACACTATCCAACCTGTCCTACAAATGGTTTTCAATATGAAAAAGGTTTCTGAAAGAGTTTCTATTCCATTTTATGAGCTTGAATTTTATAAATTAGAACCGCTTGAAAAAAGAAAACATAGCAGTACCAAAATCTGGCTTCCCATCTAACCACCATGCTTCTACAAGCTTGTGCAAATTAGAGTCACGAAGCCACACGAGCTGAAACTTAAAAGGAGGCTTTTTGGGCATAGAGAACATCGATGAGGACAATTTGATAGGCCAATGATCTGAGCGTCTCCACCCCAAGATCTCAAAATAAGTAGTCCAATTATTGCCAATCCAAAAATATGACACAAGAAACCTATCCATCTTGTCATAAATAGAATCATTTCCACACCTTCTATTATGCCAAGTAAATTCCCCATTACTTGGCTTAACATCCACCAAATTAAGAAAGGAGACATTATTACTCATCAAAGTAGAAGAAGGACCAAGAGGACCAACTCCCCTAATTTTTCCTCTAGACTACATATAGCATTGAAGTCTCTTGTTAGAATCCAAGGGCATATAGGAACAAGAGGCTGAACAAATCTAATATGAGACCAAAACAAAGCCTTACAAGGAAAATTAGTAGGCACATAAGCATTGGTGAGAAGAAGAGTCTCGCCTAAGTCAAAGCATATCGCCATTAGTGAGATTGAGTTCCTACTTCCCAACCACCAAATAGGTGTGATCCTACAGGGGTCCCATAAGTAAGCAACACCACCATGCATGCCTTGGGAGCCTACACACTAACATAGATCCCTTCTCCAAATCTTGGAAGATATATTGGTCATATCCTCCACTAAAATCTTAGTCTTTTGATTAAATAAAATATCAGGTTTATGTTCACGAATCAAGTCTTGAGCATTCCAAGAGATCACAATCATTTATGAGAGGTACATAAGTGAGTATCCAATGTCCTAATAACACCAAATTAGACCAATGACTCTCTTATCAGATTTACCTTCTCCTAATCCTTTTTCCTTCTATCTTTTGAAGTTTTATCACATTCCCCTTTCTTAATACTCTTCTATTGAAGCCCTAACATAGGAAGCACCTTCCTTTTTCCATCTTCTTTTCCCACAAGTTCATTCACAAGTCCAGTCATAATAGTGTCTAGCCTTGGCTCCATCTAGATCTATGTTTGAGGGACAGAGTCTAATCCCTCTGTTGAAGGCTCTACAGTTTCATGTTACTTATCCATAATCTCAACCTAACCAGGGGTAGGAACAATTCCTTCCCTCGCTGCTTCTTGCATCTCTACAAATGGATCCAAACTAGAGGAGTGGGAATACCTGAACCCAAGAAATGCATGTTCTAACTCACCATGTTACCATCATGTTCCATTGTGACCAACTCCTCAAAGTTCTTAAAAACATCAAATCTGTTGTTAGAGGCCCCTTGAGGGTTAGATTTGAATTGATGAGTCAACATTTTTATCATTGCCTGAGATTTCACAGGAATGAATCCTTGTGGGGCTGCCCATCATTCTGAATTGGGGACTTTCCTTTTGCTTTTGGATTGGCTGCATGTGTCTCAGGAGCTGGTTGAGGGGGGTTAGTCCTCATTTTAGGACAATTTCTTTGCAGGTGTCTATATTCATGACAAGTATGACAATGAAATGGGAGTGCTTCATAATCAACCTATTAAATCTAGCTCATACTAACCAATCTAATCTCTAGAGATTCAGGAAGTGAGTTATTCAAATTAATTTCTACACAAAGATAGGAAAAAGTGGGTTTTCCCAAGACCGCAATTATGGAATGCAAAATATCCTGACATCAAAACTCCATTGAAAGCTGAGAAAGCTGAATCCAGACAAGAATCTTAGATGGGAGTTCCTCCAGAGGATCAAACCCTATATGCCAAGGTTTGATAAAAAGGCCTGCTTGATTATGAAAGTAAGGACCCCTTCAAAAATTAAATTCTGATCTGCAAGTTGGGAGAACACCACAAAGTAGTTGTTTGTTGCTAAGATGATTTCCATATCCCCTTCTAAATTCCAATTTTTTTAATCCATGCCTCCAAAAAAGGCAGGGAAATATGGACACCCATAAACTTGCAAAATAATGCATGTTCAGTCAAATATAAAACATCATCAACAATAGAATTTGGATTTATTACTACCATCGGTCGATCTTTGCTTTTCGCTAAACAACCATTGGGTTTTGAACGATTCCCAAAAATTTGAGCATTCTTGGACTCCCGAAGCCTTGAAAATTGACCTGATTTGGATTCCTCAGCTACATGCAGGAGGAAATGAACAACATTTGAATGTTTGGATGAGGAAGGTTCATCCACATTAAGAGCTTCCTTAAAAGACAGAGGAGGGGGATCCCTGAGACCCCCGAAAACCTTTATGCAAGCAACACTCACCAAAAAGCAAAAACACATATCAGAAGGAGGGAATGGGTGCCCAACAAATAAGCTGCAATGCCCGACAATAGAGGAAATAGAGGGCGCAAGCCCTAGAAGAACAGGCTCGCGGCCAAGCCGCGCCTAATCAAGATGACATGAGCTGCCAAAAACCCACGAAGCCTCTGCTTCAACGCCAAACACTTGCAGTCAATCTGTCGTGAACCACTGTTTAATTCAGGAAGCGACAACATTTTTGGGAACATTATAATTTTCAAATACATTATTAAATATAATAATAATATTTTTATTTTCTCTAATTATTTAATTTGAGCATTGGTACTAAACTTTTTAAATTTTTAAAACTTAAAATGTAATTATATTTAATGTTTTTATAGTCATTAAAGTTGTGAGAAGTTTTTAATTTAAGTTCAAATTATTATTTTTTAAATTCTAAATCTTGGTTTCTAGTTTAATTATAATTATAATTTTGTATTAATTAAAATAAATTTTATTTAGTTTCTAATTTAGTTTAAATTAAGATAAATTATAATTTATTTTTTATCAACAAAATGTGGTCTTGGGGACCACTCCTATTGTATTGAAAATCATAAATATGAAATAGAGCCTTTACATTCATCCGCCATGATAGCTGGGGCAAAGATACCAGACAACGATATAGTTTTTGCATATAAACAAAAACAATATAGCACTATTTTCTATTCGACTGTATTATAGAAGTCCCAAAAAGCAACTAGATCCACCCTAACACCCAAGCCCCATGTACCTATTCTATGTAATATTTTTTCATGATGAAGCCCCAATCAACAAAGTTTGAGGGCTTGATTCTTGCTATGCTCTTGAGAAAAGCGATGGTGTGGGTGGCTTTCTTCTAGCATGCTACCTCCTTCCTAGCATGTAAAAAGGGAATCCAAGGGTCTATAACACCCCATCACCAACCAAGAGAGGAACACTCATTTACAAAAAACCTTCACCAGGTACTGCCACCTCCAAAACCTCACTCAAACCCGAACGTAAATCTTTTTGAACAAGAATTTGATTACCTTCCTCACACTTTCTCTTCTCTGACATCCAATAGTATCCCAACAAACATGGAGATGATATTTGTATTAACATGATATCAATGATTCGACAGAAGAAAACCCTCGCCTAATACCCATTACACTACAAACATAACTAAGCCCAACTTTATCCACATTATTTTAAACAAATGACTTTTTGTGACCAAACGCAGAAACGCAATTTGTTGTTTTGGGGATGTCACTCTCACACTATTATCCATCTTGATAAAGAGAAAATGTGAAACTATCTTAATTAAGTTGTAAAGGCGCTTCGTGTTTATTTATCAACCCTAACGTTTGCCACTTGTGTTGAATGATGAAAGTGGTAAGTTGGTGTGTTCTCTTATTAATTAATTTTGGCCTTTGGACTGCCACCAATAAACACAATAAATTCACTCAAGGTTTCAAAAATCATTGTGTTTCGAATTGCTAATGATCTCATAGTACTTTAATCAATCTGAGGAGTTGGAAGAAGAGTGGAGGAGGGGTCTTTGATATATACTTTGATCAAATTCCAATCATGTGTCCCACCTTTTCCTTTCCATCTTTAAAGAATTTCCTTCCCATGAAGTGAAGGAATTTTTTCTTTGTCTACTAGAATTACTTCCTCATTGGCTTCCTCCACTCTATTTATAAATCTTTCTAATTGCAAAACTTTATCCAACAATTCCACCTATTTATTTCCTTCGATATCTCCTAAATGAGAATAGAGGGACTTACAGTCTAGATGCTTCAAAAACTAATTTACATTATACCTGTAGCCAAGATTTGAAGAATTCCAAAAGTTCCTTAGAAGAGCACTAAACCACCTGAGTTTGGTGCGTAGCCATTGCCAACATCTAGAGGAAAAAGGGGTAGTTTTCCAAGTGATGATTGGTCCTTTCTTTTGTTGAACCACATAGAGAGCATTTTGATGGACTTGCAAAACCCATTGAACCAAACTTGTCAATAATTAAAATCTTATTTCTAGATTGCCTTCCAAGAAAAGGATCTTTCTTTTGGAAGACAATCTTGGTGCCAGCATAGATGTGAGGGCCAGTCCTATTATTCTTTGGAGGTGTCTTCCACTTTGTAACCCAATCTCATTGAGTATTCCTAGACTTCAAGAAACTCCATCTTATCATATCTTCTACTTCCTTGATGAATATTTTCCTTCCTTTGATTTCATCTCTTAAGATGGCCATTTGATCCTGAGGGATCCCCATTTGAGGGAAATCTTTACATGTCCATTTTGAGAAACCAAATTCAACCTAAATAAATATTTAGTATCTTTGAGGATTTAATATGTGGCTTGGAGAAAACGTTCCAGATCAGTTTGGCTCTAAGTGCTATATTTGTCGCTGATTGTAGTGGAGGCCCACACCCCCAACCTTTGGCATGCATATTTTGTTCCATCCGACCAAGGAAATACCTTTCTTATATGAGTCACTTTGCCATAAAAAGGATCTCATTGTCTTATCCATATCACTATAAGTTTTGGTTGGCATTTTGAGACAAGACATCAAATATATCTAAATAGTTGAGATTACATATTAGAGCATCAGAATTTTCTCGACAAAGGTGAGCCATTTACCTTTCCAAGAAGAAGGTCTCAAAGAACTTTTCTCTAACAAATTACACCACATGTTGGGTTTACTCACCCTAGTGAATAGAGAAATGCCCAAATATTTGTTAGGTAGCAAACCAATCTTGAATCCAAGAGGATGAAATTCTAGCCTGCTATCTATGACTGACATTGAAGAAGAAGATATTTGATTTGTTAGAGTTTAAGTTGTCAAGAAGCCTAAGAATAATTTGACAAAGTGGTGGAGATTTTGCCTCCCCAAAAAGAATCATGTCATCAACAAATTGTTGATGAGTGATCGTCACTATCCCATAAGTAACACCAATTCCAAACCATAGATTGTCCAAAAAGGATCTTTTGATGAATCTGCCCAAAGCCTCGACCATAATAATGAAAAGGAAGGGAAAAAGTGGGTGTAGCAAAGGAAAAACTACTCCTTGGTCAAACATATCAACCAAGGGAATGTTTCACTATCATTACACTAGGGCCTAGTCTATTTTATGTTTTCTAATGTTTCAAACAAAGTCTATGACAACAAAGCCTTTTATGCTAACATACATGAGAATGAACTAAATTGAGTGCTTAAAGTAAAGAAGAAAGCTAACATAATACTATAAATGAATAGTTACAGATAGAATTTTAAAAAATGAAATACAAAAGCTGAAAGAAGAGCAAAAGAGGAACTTGGCACCAAAGGATGGAGCTCACTGCCCTATACGACAATGCATCACAAGATGTCTACGCTAAGCATTGACATCCTCAAAGCTCAAAAATAAAAATGATTCACTCTATACAAATCTAGAACACCTGCATAGCACAACTATATGCAAAGAAGCAACCCAAAAATTTATGAATAGTACTAGATATAAAAGTAAAAGAAATATTTAATTCAAATCTATCTAAATGAAAGAAATTAACACAAAGAAAAAGAGAGAAGGAGAAACTATGAAACCTCTATGCATTCAAATTCTTCTCTTCAAGATATTTTCTATTAAAATAGAGAAAAAATGTTGTGCTGCTAAGGAGCTTGCCTCAGTCAAGCCCCTGTTTTGGTCTTTCAACTTCCACAAGTAGTGAATGACAAAGAGAGTACAAAAATAGAGTGTGTGCTCCTATCCTATGTGTCTAGGAATAAAGAGTGGTGACAACATAAAATAAAACTAAAGGTAGCTTCTCTAGTCTACGGAGAAGAATACCCAAGAGCATGCACAAGGAAAGAAATGGTGGTCTACACCATGAAATTGCAAAGTAAATGAAATAACACTATATGTAAATATATTCAAATTCAAGAACAATGTTCACTAATCATAAAACAATATTTCCAGCTTGGATAGCAAATAAGGAGGCTGCAACTCCTTGAGGGAAGAAATTTGGTTGCACAGCTTCAAACCCCAACAAGAGAAAGCCTTCACAACACTCAAGATGAAAATAAAGATCTCCAAGAGATAATAGAGACAATGCCCAAACTCAAGAGGGCATAGAAAATCCTCAATAGCTGTACAAAAGAGTCTTGACAAGAATTTCACAAGAAATTGCAGAAGAGAGAGTCGAGAGAGAGAGAGAGAGAGTTCAAACTTGTTCAAAAAAATTGGATATGAGAGATTGAGAGGGAAAGATGAGTCAACATGCAAGAGGAAAGTCATTCAAGGTCAAAGAAGTGTTACAAAAATTTTGTTAGCCTTAGGAGATACTTCAACGTGTCCCAAAATAGTTCACTGTCCATTTCACACTTGTGAGTTGCTAGCATGGTGTGTAGACGTCTGTGCTAAGCGCTAGCATCCGAGTGAATTTACCTCAAAATGTTATAGCAAAATTTGATGAAATTAAGAAAAAGAGGTTGCAATGAAGCAAAAATAGGCCTAAAATGCACAAGAGAGAAGAAAGCACCAGGTCACCAAACATAGTGTGAAATTGAAAGGGTATGCAATTTTCAACGCTACATTTAGACCCCACTTTAGCAGGCTTATGCAATTACGTGAATATGCATGCTAAAGTAGAGAAGGAAATAACATCACAAATACTACCTCAAAAAGGATATTGTAGAGGACATAGAAAGTTCTTCAAGTGGAGGAGTGAAGCCCCCAAGCTGAGAACCTAAAAAACCATAGTATTAGATAATAAAACTTGCACAAGAGGCAATGTCAAATCCATATAATATATGCTAAAAGAATTAAATCAAATATAATTTTCTAGAACATTAAGGTTATCAGACCATATAATCTAACACACATTCTAATCTAACACAAAACACACACATGAAAGCAAAAGAAAGGAAAGCAAAGGGGGCATTTCTAGCACACTACGAGAGATAGGAACCATACTAACTCTTGTGGGTCACTAGGACTAACAAAATACATCATTAGGTGACTCACAAAGAGTGTAAAAAGAGTAGTTGAAAAGCATGGTCAGGCCAAGCAAGTGCATCTGCTTAGGACCACAGGATACAAATGTTGCCAAGAGCAAATGCTACAAAGAGTGTGTCATCAATGTGGTGTGTAAAAATGTAAAACATGAAAGTATGCCCCCACCTTAAAATAATTGTATAAAGCATCGGTATTTGATTTTAAGGTAGAAAAGGGGAAGAGAGATTTAGGAAACATATCTATATGGGGAGATATGTTCTGGAAGCTACATCTAGAAAAGAAAAAGATGCCCCCAAATAGAGGCAACAAGGGTGATGTTGTAGGTATGATACACAAAAGCTTGTGTAAGCATGGTATGACACTGACCAATGCTATCACATAAAAACAAGCAACAACACCAAACACACTAAGGGATCTATGTGCTTTGGAGTCAGTATGCATTTGGGAAGGGAATCATCAAGGGACAACTTATAGAATTGTCATCATTCCCCAAGCACGTAGAACTACGAGCATAAAAGAAGAATATTACAAGAAAACAAATCAAAATTAAAAATTAAAAAAATTGGGTCAACATGGAAGGAAGCTAAATCTTTCAACGCTTTGCATCATCCCTAAAATATCACAATAAACAAAGGGACAACATATAGAAGAATGCAAGGACAAATAGAAGAATTTTAGAACATGGGTGTTCGCCCTGTATCCATGTGTCTACAAGGACATCGTGGGTCCTCTAGGAAGAACTAACAAACATAAATTTATGTTTATGAGGAAAACATTAAAATCAAGCATGCAAACACATAAAAACACATGAGACAAAAGTACAACCCTCATGGGTCAGGTGCCATAAAATCATCCTAGTCCCAATGTTGATAAGTACAAGGGGACAAAGGAAGAGCTGACAAGGAGACCACATCAAGAGCGGTACATGCAGACTCCCCTGGAACTAAGTGCAGAGGATCACTAGTAGGAGTAGGATCTTTAGAAGCACTAGGAGAAACAATTGTCAATGATCATGTGAAGATCGTGGATAGTGAGGGGATATCCAGGATGGACTCAATATTTCGCTCTGCAGGAGAGGAATCATAAGAGTCACTATCAAAATAATGCACTAATTGTGGCTTATTAGTGCTAACAACAACAATGTGAGCACTAAGAGCCATAAGTGGAGGAGCATCCTCCATAGGTGGAAGAAGTGATTCAGAAGGGATAAGACACGATGAAGATTGTAGCATGCGCTTAGGCTTATGAAATGATGGGGTGGGGTAATGCTTTGGATTACACTTAGATGGTGGGCAAGGAATGTCTATATTAATGGTAGAGGGGAGGAGGATGTCTGGAAAAACTGCATGGCAGGTGTGATGGAAAGGAATAAGAGTGGTCAGGGTGGTGCTAGGGATAACACTAACGTGAGGAAGATCTAAGGGTTTGAGAAAGGGTGGTGTTGGCAATATGTGTTGTCATTGATGTCAACTCTATATGTGTCAACCTGAGGTCAGAGATAATGAAGTTGATGGACAGTGGAAGATTTGAGAGAGATAGTTTGACACAAGGTCAGCATGTTTGACATAATAGAAGATTTGAGAGAGATGGTTTGACACAGTTGAAGACATGGGGTTAGCATGCTTAAGACAAGTCAGTCTGAAAGTTCTAGCAGATGGAGAAAAGTTGTCTAAGTGTGATGCGGTGATTAGTCTGGTGTCTAAGTGTGATGCGGAGGTGTGTAAACCTGTTCTAACATGTTTCCTATATTTCTACATTGATATCTTACCAAGATGGTGTACCACACTTAAAGACAAGTTGCAGAAGTTTGACTAATGCATTCACAGTGTATACCCTAAGGCAGAGTCACAATATTTTGGTTCGCATTTATCCGCAAAGCAAGATTTAGTCTTGTAGTTTAGAATATAATTCAATTGAGATATGAGGGTATCTAATCCAAGATTTCAACTCATTACACCTTCAGCAGAGAAAGTTATCACTGACAAAGTTCCAGTTAGTACTCAAACATAGTAAAGCAATGGTGGAGACCTATTGGAATGCTCTACATTCCTTTGGAAGAGAAGTTGTGCCCATGTGGTTTTGAGAACATGTTTAAAGATGAGCAATACATGCTTCCTGGAAGTATCAAGTGTTCTGATGGTCCACAAGGTCAGTTCTCAAATGATAAAAGTAATATAGACAATCTAGATGTCTAAGCTATTCTTAGACCACATGTTCAAGTACTTGTAGAAGATGGAGAGTATACAGATTGACAATATGAGTGTATGTGGAGACTCTACATATCCTAATACTTCTCAGGTTTGAAGCACAAGCAATTCTTTCTTGTTCCCAATATCGTACAAGGTGTTCAATTCACCTTGAGTTATGTATATATATATATATGAATGCTGATCATAGTGCAACTGAGTTAAATGTCTCAGTATTTCTCTGGAAATGATAGATATGGTTTTGCGGTTCTAAGGATATGTTTAGAATGATGAATGAGCTCATTCATAAGAATTTTAGTTGACTTGGTGGTCCGCAATGCAATATCCTAAGTTTTGATGTGTCACAGTCAATCCAGAGTGACCTGTTTTCATCAGTTTAATATGTTTCTATTATGGAGTAAAAAGTAACCTTATGCCTTTTTACCTCCTAGTATAGCTCCTAGGTCCTTGTGTTTACACTTTACATGTTTAAAACTTGTCCTAGAGCAAATTCCCTCGAAACCCATGTCAAATGGGACTTAGGTGCCCAATCTAAATGCTTAATCATGACCCAAATTAGCCTTGGGACTTGGACACCCACACCCTAGTCCAAGCTGATTTGTTGAGATCCAAATTTAAGTGTGTCGACATAGGACCTTTAAAAAGGTTTCCCTCTGTCGGCCTTTTTAAATTGAATTACGAATGTTAGCAGGAAAGCATATATAAATAAGTTTATGTCTTCATTTTACACCTAGATGGATAATGCAAACTTGTGATATTGACCTAAGGGATTTCAAGGCATTCATTGTGTTGCAGAGCAGAATTGTGTTGTTATTATGTTTGTTTGTTGTTGATTTGGCTTCATCAATCCATCTCCTCATGGTTTGAAGGATCTTCATCTCCATGAGAGCTTCACCTCTAAGGTAACATCTATTTGTGCTTCAATCAATTTATTTCATCATTACTTTGGCCTCTACATTCCCTTGGGCATGCACTCTATCTAACAACAGTGTTGGAAAACTTGAGTGTCATTTCAGGGCTTGACCAAGGCAAGCTCCTAAACACCACAACCCCCAAACCCCTCTTTTGTGATTGTAGGTTATAGGTGCAAGATTTGGTGAAGTGCAGGTGGAGAGAAGTAATTCAGAGGATAAGGATTTAGGATTTGAGGGAAAGGTGTTGTAAATCTACCCTACTAGACTAGGGTGCCCACCTCAGAGTCCTCCTGATAGAAATTATCCAAAACTCAGAAGCTTAACATCATCCGATACTGACCACTGGTCCAAATCCACAGAAAAGTTACCCTATCAGACTTGGGTGCCTACTCCATAGTCTACGAAGTCTTCACCTCCAAAAATCCAACTTCTAGTGAGTTTCTAATCCTTCCTGAGTGTCAACCTGTGCAGTGATCTGTAGCAATTTATTTGTTTGTACCTAATTTCGTTATAATTAGGGTTTAAGGCTTATTGAATCTAGGTTTGACAAATATTTCAATCTAATCAGTCTTTCCATATCATTCCTGAGTACATCACCCTATATCTAAATCCTCTCCATCTATAGTGACTTGGCTCAGTTGTTTTCCTTGAGTGTTATTGTGAAAGGAGGGTTTGATTTGATAGATCTTAACACTATTCATCCCTCTTCTACATTTTTACATATAACATTTTGGTGAACCCATGTTTTTATTGAACTTGCATCTTGCCAAGTGTTGTAATTAGTTATTGCATTCATTCATGTCATATTTTTCATCTTGCATTATAAAATTTTGCATACATTTGGAAACTTTTGAAAAAACAAGCATTCTAGGCTTGCATTAAGACATAGTTTTACATATTTTGCATTACATATCATAAAAAGATTTAATTTTCTATTTTTTACATCAGATCTGATATTTATTACATCATTTACAAGCTCCATTTTCTGTGGTTTTGCTTAAAAAGTTGCATTCTTCGTATAACCTAGTCTTAGCAAAAACTAGGGTTTGTAGACAAAATTTCATTTTCATATTTTGCTACTAATTTCAACATTCATTCAAATCTGATTTTGAAGTGTAGTGTTGGATCATAGTGTATACTTTTGTATCCTATCTTTGGAACTTTCACTTTTTGCATTTACACATTATGTATTTCAACAAGTATAACTACCTTGCTCCATTTAGTTTGTTCTATTAGCTTGTGCGTTGAGTGTTGTATGCTTTTGTATGAGTTGTATAACCTTCTACCCTAATAGAAACATAAATCTAAGGAGAAGCCATAGATTAATGGGTTCTAGTGCTTTGAATAGCATCGATACGCAAACATCAGAAAATTCATTGAACACTTACTTTATAAAGGGTGAAACACAAACTTTGCAAGATATCATACCTCCTATCACTACAATGGAAGAACAAACATTTCATGATTTTGAAGATCCTATTGATGTGATAACGCATGTACCTGATGATCAAATCAATAAACTTGATAAAGTACTAGCTGATTTTCAAGCATTTATGGAAAAAGAAAGGATAGTTGAAGAGGTTGTACCTGTTGTTCATAGTTTAAGAGAGTTATTAAAAGGACAATACAGTGTTAATACACTACGTGGGATAGCCCATATAGTGGGTAACAACATTATGTCAATGACTGACTACACGAATACTACTAACAATATGTCATCACCGAATCATACACAGGTATCGACATCCATACCGATTATCGGAATGTCCACTTTCACATCATCAATCCTCACTACTAATGCACAAGGTTGTAGTAATGCTACCACTAGCATGGGATTATCTAACGGCATTAATTCAAAGTTACAAGGTTGTGGGATTCAATTATCAAAACCTAGCACCTAGGGTGTCTTCTTATGTGAATAACCATTCTCAACCACCTCTCCATTCCACCTATTCTCAACCACCTCTCCATTCCACCTGTTCTCAACCACCTTTCACTTACAATTATTCTCAACCACTTTTCATTACCACTCAAAACCAATCACCTCTAAATTCAATGACTACAGCTTCCAATTCTTCTAACCCACAAACCACATCACCTAATGATGCCATCTTAAACCAACTCTTACAAGGCATGACCTCTTTACAGCAGAAAGTGACAAATTTGACTAATTCTTCTTCTCAACCTAATATACCAACATACCATGCTCGTAGTCATTTATCTTTTTCAATCTTAAGAGCTCAAATGCCTAATAAATTTGAGACTCCTGAGTCACTTTGAAAAGTACAGTGGTAAAGGTGATCCTAATACTCATGTGGCAGCCTTCATGACTGTGTAGTGATTTCTTCTTTGAAGAGAACTTGTTAGTAAACTCTTTCCATGATCCCTCAAAGATATCGCTTTGGAATGGTTTTGCTCATTACCTCTGAATTCAATACATTCTTTCTCATAGCTTGTTGACCAATTCTTACAACATTTCTGAGCAAATATTGGACTGACAGTCTCATTGATTAATTTAGTTCATTGCAAACAAGGTCAGAAAGAGAAGTTAACCGAGTTTATCAATCGATATCAAGCTCTTTTTGCATAGATACAATATCTGATTATAGATGAGGATGTTCAAAAGATATTCATTACAAATTTATAATCTAACATCCATGATAAAATTCTCTTGATGAAGTATGTTCTTTTCAACATCTATGCATAGTTCTGAGCCACGATTACCAGCTTTCATCTAGTCAGTATGAGAATCAAACCTCATTGGCTGAAGTTGGTCAATCTATATTTGGAACATCTCAAAACAACTTTACGAGGAATAATAAGAGTTTCATCAAGATCAATGGACAACATTTGAATAATTTTCAATCAATCACAAGTGTCTGCTATCAGTTATCCTAAACGGGCACCGTTTCAATTCAGGAAACAACAGAGACAATTTACTCCATTATCTGACTCTCTTCAATGAATTATGAATCAAGTAGTAAGCAACAATCTTTAGAAGCTTCCTCTTGTTAAACAATTCGATAGCAATAGGATACAAGGACCCTCATTTGATGCTAATGCCTTTTTTCAATATCACCGCTTAGCAGGACATGACACCGAGTGATGTATGCATCTTAAACATGAAATTCAAGACCTCGTCGATTCTAATATAAAACAGGTAACTGGTGTGAATGACAATGGAAATAAGTCAATTGCCCTACTGAATCAGAATTTACATATCTTTACAAATCCTTTTCCCAAGCATAATGACAACAATATGGTAGAGAAAAATACAATAGAGTACGAAGATGACTACCTCGACTATAATGAAATAATTGGCATGATAGAAGTGGATAAGGAGATGATTGATAACTCACCTCTTCCACGTGGGAAAGGTATCTATGTTGACGTTCCTCTGTTGTTATCCCTTCAAGAATCGGGAGACAATTGGAATACACTAGATACACAAATTGAGCAACCTCGACAGGGTAACATTAAGCAAGAAAAAGTTGTCACAATGGAAAGTATCTCGTTTCATCGTGAAAGACTCCTTCATCAAGAAAATCAGAACAAGAAAGCAAAAGATCATAAGAGAACAAGGTGACTATCATCAATGGGAAATAGCAATGATTTCCCCCCTCCTCATAAGCAACAAAAGATTTTAAACATATAGGATCTTGAGAAACAAGCACCGCATGACCGTTCTAGAAATAAGCATCAATCAGGCATGAACTACTCACACTTTTTACCATACTTGATAGAGCACCTCTTTAAGATGCTCACAAGTTTGAACTCCTCTTAGATATATATGCTATGATATTGTGTTGTATTGTGCTCCCTCGTGTTGTGTTTTGTGTTGTTTAGGTCTCCTAGGATGACCCTTGATACTCTTCTAAGGTCAAGGATACCGGGAGACCGACTCTATTGTGACCATTCTATTTGTTTCTACATTCTTCTATACTTCTCTCCTCTATTTTATTGTTGTGTGTCATGCCTTGGGGGTATAGCATTGTGGATGATATCTTGGGGGCATCCTCTTACGTGGTGTTCCTAAGGCACTTGGTTCTCCTCTCTTATTTTTATTGTTTACACTCTTCAGTGATTCTACCTAGTTAGTGGATGATGAAAACAAACAAATACTAATAAGGACCATGTGTCCCTTCAGTAAGTAAGCAAAATATGGACCCAGCCCAAGTAGAATCACTCCGTGTGATATATCATGTTGTCATATCTCTTGTAACAAACCTTTGCAATACATATGCTTTGTGCACTTTGGATTGTTTTCTATCTCACCTTGTTATTACACTCGATTCTAAGATATTTGTAGTATAAGTCCAATGGCTATACTTCGATCTGAACCCGCAAGTGTAGCCTTGGTTCTTCAGTGTAATTTGATTTATGCATAGCTTTCATGATTTGATTTGGTTATTATCTTAGAGTAAGATGTTCTAACCTTATCTCTTATCTTAGCAAATTCATATCAATGTGTTTGTGGGAACATTTTGGCAATTGTGGCACATGTCACTTTTGGGGGCATGGGCTTTGCGAGAGCTCTTGTTCCCTTGTGTGTTTTCTCTCTACCTTAATGTGCTTGATACCGGTAAGTGGTATCTGTTATCACTGGGAATTGCACCCGTATGCAAGGCTGGTAAATCTCTGTAATTTTGTGTAACATGGGACTAATTTCTGGTTGTGGGTGCCCTATGATGAAATTAGACCTCCATATTATGGGTTGGTTCCCTTCAAATGTTCTATTGAGATGTATGTTTTTACTATTTTGGAAAAGGGAAGAAAGAAACTATGTGAATGCAAAATGTAAAATTTGGTGATGCACCTGATTTGGATAAAAATATGCAATTTGATTCACAATATTACTTAGAGATCTGACTTTCACACAATCCAGACTTGGCATAAATGTCACAAAAGTGATTCTAAGAAAGGTTTGAAAATAGGGTTTCTATGAAGGAAATGTCTTTTTCACAACACAAAAAGACTATTTATGGTTAACACAACCTAAGACCTATGATGATTATATGCTTAATGTTGTAAGCAAGAAAGTGAAACAATAATTTTAAAGGTTTCATGATAAAACACAACAAAATTTCATCAAAATCACTTCAATAGTTAGCACTAAATGGAAAGGTAATTTAACTGATCTCAAAGAAACAAAGGAAAGTTCTGCAAAGAAGACAAAAATGCAACTTGCAACTTGTCGATCTCTCAATAAAATTATAAAATGAGCTACAAGAATTCTCCAATTTGTCTGAATCAGAATGAGAACCAAGAACTAGCAAAAACAAACTTTTTCTTAACAATATATAGGTTTGCTCTCTCAAAGAGACATGCAAAAAATGAACTTGCAGATGACTGCCTCTAAAAATAATCACTCCCAAGCAACCTCTAAAATCCTCAAAATTAGGGTCTAAAACTGCCACAAATTGAGCAAAAATAGCTCCAATTTGGGCCTCTCCATATGCTTGACCAAAAAGTTGACCAAGGACCCTAAACATACTCCTAAAATCATGCAATAACCTCCTAGGTGGACTAGTTAACTCAACTAATCAATTTGCATGATTTTCCATGAGTAAAATTGATTGTGAGTAAATAATAAAGTAATAAAAATAATTACTTTATTATTAGTTACAATTTGTTCTAATTTTGATTTTATAATTTGTGGAAAATAATAAAGTAATTTAGAAAATATTACTTTATTATTTATTTACAATTAATATCTTTGTAGAATCATGCATGATGAGAAGAAAAAAAATATCACTCCAATTACAGTTGCCTAATTTGCATGATATGAGCACAAATAGGACTTAAAAGAAAATAAAAATACCCTTATACCTCGATGTGGGAAAAACACTTAGTTTGCATGATACATATACATTAAGGCAAAATTTTACCCTTATCACTCCCCATGCACCAAGGAGAAAACATTATCCACTCTCTGCAAGATAAAATCCTTAAGTCATCCTATGCATTTTAATATCCCCGTGCACAAAACAATATGCATTAATATCCTAATGACTCCCTTTGATGCCTTAGTGCATACATTTATCTTTATATTTTGAAGTCACCTTATATCTCCTTGTGCCATTTCAAAGCCTTATAACTCCATGACCCCATGCATCAAACATTGCACCATTACACATGCTTTACCTTGTAAACTCCATGCTCTATCTTCATGTATATCATGTTTTAAAACAATAACCCTTTGACCTTGTCAGCCACCATGTATAATCAGGAAGGATATTTAACCTTTGAAGTTTGCAAAAATGACAAGGAATCTTTGAGCATGAGTGTCATATGAAGTAGCTTTGACAATGCTATTTTGTTGACCACAAAGGAGTTTAAATAACATAAGGCATGAAGCCTTGCCTTCTCATCATACCGACCCTTTTTGACTTAATAAAAATCAAGCCTCAACAATGTTGGTCGGTCACTCCATGTTATGATAGCTAGGAAATCTTCAAGACTAAAGTCTTGACCACGGGCATTTTGGATAAGGTAATTGATTTTTTGTCTTTTGTGAAGTCAAAAAACCTAAGAGAAAGAACCTTCGAACAAAAGCAAAAGACAACCCTAAAAGTTGCCTTCATTCCTCATTTGGCATTCTTGTTCATTCGCTCTGCAACTGCATCCGGTTAGAGTTTGAAAGTTTCAAGCATATGTCTCTGGTTTTCACTCTCCCTCTGGTCTTCTTTTGGTTGAATCTTCAGAAATCCACATGCAAGAAGAAGGTAACATTTGTTTGTATATACTGGCATTCTTGTTGGATTATGTAGCTTCTCTATCTTTTCATGGTTGCAGCTTCTTTCTCCTTTCATGGATATCTTAATACTTTGCACATTTTTTAACAACCTTTCTTGTCTCTGCATCTTTATTTTTGCCACTATGAACTGTATTTGAGAGTTTGATACTAAAAAGAGGCCGCGGATAGGTTTCTCTTCCTACCAGAAAAACAAGGTAAGCACTTGTTTCTTGTCTCTTCTGCAGCTTCATTTATCTTTTTGTAACTGAAGAATGACAAGGGTCCTTATTTGAAATAGGTATTGCATTTTCTTGCAGAAAATAATATATCTCTTTCAGTTATGCCTGTATACATCTCTTTTCATCCTTGACTTGACTATGGGTGCAAAAAATTTTGAGGGCTTGAAACTTTCTAATAAGGGTTTGTTCCTTTTGCACATTCAAAGCCTCCATTCTATTGTGGCTATGCTCCATTTGTATGTTGACACCAAAAATGTGATAAACTACTGAGGGTTTCTAAGTATGAAACAAGGGTTTCAACTTTCTTTGCACAAAACCCTTCTCACTGTCATGGCCATTCTCCTAGAATATCCACTGTTATTCTCTTTTTGACTGTAAGTGTAGAAAAAGAAACAAGGGTTTTTCATATACAGATGGGTATTCTATTTTTAGCATGAAAAATGTCTTCTTCTGGCACGGCTATGGAAGTAGATATATTTTATCATTTTCCTTTGACTGTAAGTGCAAGATGGCACTAGGGTTTGAATTTTCCTGAAAAGAGCTTCCTCTTTTTGCAAATGGGTATACATTTTTATCATGAAAAAGTGCTTCCTGCTCACGGCTATGACATCTCCTTCTCTATCTAGCAACTTCCTTGTCTGTATTTTATCTGTAAGCAAAAAGGTGCTAGGGTTTGAAAGTATCAATAAATGAAATTTCTCTTTTCTCCTCCTTTTCATTGTGACTGTCATAGTCAGATGATGATACACTTACCTTATCTGTCTTCCACTGTAGCTCCAAGGCATCATATGATAACAAGATTTTGACATTCAAAAAGTATGATTGTTGTTTCTTTATCTCTAATTGTATCATATGTTGACATTTCTATGTAATGAAGGTTCTCCTGTTGCAACATTTAAATTGTTCATGTCACTTAATCACTTGATAGGATAAATACATGCATTTAAAAGAGAAAAACCTAAAGTTTCAAATGGCTCTTTTATCCTATTTGCATGTCATATATCTTCTTTGCCTACTAACTGTAGGATAATTGATCATTTGTCATGTGTGACTGTGGGATCATCTCCTGACTGCCTTTATGTATGCTCCTCTTAACTGTCTTTGTTGCATTTGGATCCTACTATAGCATACATATCATGTTCTAATCTCTCCTTGGCTGTCTGTATTTCTTGGTCCATCTGAATTCATATGATGTTAGCTCCTTTCTCATTACAAAGTATGAATGTTTGATCAATGTGGCAACAAGTCTGAAATTCTATAGCATGTAGATTTTATCTTCAACTGCTTTCTGAAAGTTGAGGCTCCTCTGTTTGTATCTATCAATCATTATCATTTGACTGTCCATCAGCATCTGCTTCTTTAGTTTTGGCAAGCTCCATGAGAAATGTTGCCTTATGTATGTGATTGCAGAATCTTGTTTTCTTCATTTACTTCTGTCTATGGCATTCTTTAGATACTCCTTCTAGCTGCCTCTGTGCATGCTCACTACTTATCTCATGATTCGGATCTTATAGTAGCATACATATCATGCTTTTCTCTTCTCCTTCAGTCCTTTATCATGGTAAATGTTTATTATAACTGTCATTTAGAAACAATGGCATATGAGAAAGAAAATTGTTTACCTTGTGCCTCTATCAATCATCATCACTGTAGCATCATGTGCCTTCTTCTGCTTCTCCTTCATCATTGATGTGGTATTCTCTTGCACAGAATGTTCTACTCCTGTTGATGGACATGGAAGTTGTGATCTATTCTGACTGTATTTGCTTCTACAAGCCACCTCATGATCACTGTCATAACTACTTATGATAAATGTGACTGCACATGTTTAATTCTGGCAAGGTATCTCTCCTTCTGGCATTTGTTAACTGTAGCATGATGTCTTTTCACTGTTTCAAGGCATATGAGATAAAGCTTGCTTCTCCAGTATAGTGATGAGATGGGGAATATGCTATGACCTCCATGTGTCACTTGAATGTTTGAATGTTTGAACATTTTGATTATGTTGGGACTGTGGCAGCTACCTGGGAATATAGGCTCTCCTTGATGACTTAAACATATGGAATTTGGCTTGGATGTTTCATTTTGAAAGCTATGACATAGATGTTCCACATGTACTGTTTCATTTTCTTGATCATCTTATTTCTTCATTATGGCATACGTCAGCTAGAGATATTGATGCCTTGCTACTTTAATTTTGTCTTTTTAAAGGCATAACCTGTATCATCTATCTCAACTGGCTAACTGAATAATCAATAGATTCATTCAAAACTGATTAACTGAATAATCAATCTAACTTATAACTCCTGAAAGATCAAACTGTGTTAGATCAACTATATTTCTTGAATCTTTGATTTATTGACAATCTTATTCTCTTGTCATGATAACTCATCAGTCTTGATTAGACTGATGGGTTATCCTAACAACTGGATATCATTCTCTTCTTTGTCAAGGCATCAATTATTCAATGAATGCAATAAGTTTGAATTTTTCTTTTATTCCTTCTGAACAATTACACTTCGGTCCAACTAATTTTAAGTGTGAACAAAAAATTAGTAACAGTATCAACCACCTTAAGGTGGGGGCATATATAATGGTATCTGTTTGATTATTTTGACACTGACAAAGCATGTTTGAAATCCCTCACCACGAGGCGCTCGATGGTGTATCTCTTGAGCTAGTGCACATCCTTTTAAAAAGCAAGCAAAAAGCCCTCATTCTGAGATGGGATGACATATCTCTTGAGCTAGTGTGTATCCTTTTATATAAAGCCCTTCTATGGAAGGCAGGATGGTGTATCTCTTGAGCTAGTGCACATCCTTTTATACAAAGTCCTCTGCAGAGGTGGGGTTGGATCTTGAGTCATCTGCCCTTAAGTATGTCTCTGGCGGTTGTGGTAGCGTAGCTCAACCGTTAGGTGTGTTTGGTGTGTTTTAGATGGTGGGATTTAGCAACAAGCTCCTTCCCATCGCTCGTTTTTGTTGTGTATAAGACATATAGTGTGTCTGTGGCATGCTATGTAGCACTTGTGTATTTCGTGTCTTATTATGTGTCTGTTGTGTCTTCCCCTGAATGTGGTCTAAAGGTGCGTAGAGATGAGCTCCCTCCACACTTGGGTTTTTATTTGATGTGTCTTCCCCCTGGTGTGGTCTAAAGGTGTGTAGCGATGAGCTCTGTACACATTTTGGGTTTTGTTTTGCATGTTTTTGGCGGTCTAAAGGTGCATAGTGATGAGCTCCCTCCACCCCCTAGTTTAGAATTTATTTATAATTATTAAATCAATGTATTCTTTGTCTATTGCGTGACTGATCTCATGTCTTCTTCATGTGTTGCATGCTTCCACTGCATTCTCTATGTTTTGTGTGCTTCTTACTGTCTTCATCATGTCTTGCATGTATTTCATGTGTTTTCTAGTGCTTACCTGAGATTGGGGGCTAGAAATAGTCCTCCAACATTTGGGTATGCCTTACCTCTATGTGCTTGGTGTGTTTGATGTGCTTTAACCATACTTTAATGCATGTATGGAATCATAAGATCATTCATACATTAAAGTGGGGGCTAAATGTTATGGAGTAAAAAGTATCCCTATGCCTTTTACCTCCTAGGTCCTTGTGTTTACATTATGCAAGCTTAAAACTTATCTCGGAGCAAATTCCCCTGAAACCCATGTCAAATGGGACTTAGGGGGAAGTTTTAAATGCTTAATCAAAACCAAAAATGGCATTGGGACTTGGGCACCCACACCCAAGTCTAGGCTAATTTGTCAGGACCTAAATTTAAATGTGTTGGCATAGGACCTTTAAAAAGGTTTCCCTATGTCGACCTTTTCAATTTGAATTACGAAAGTTAGAGGGAAAGCATATATAAGTGAGTTTATGTCTTCATTTTATACCTAAATGGATAGTGTGAACTTGTGATTTTGAGCTAAAGGATTTCAAGGCATTCATTATTTTTGTAGAGCAGAATTGTGTTGTTAATGTGTTTGTTTGTTGCAAATTTGGCTTCATCAATCCATCTCCTCATGATTTGAAAAATCTTCATCTCTGTGAGGGCTTCACCTCTAAGGTGACATCTATTTGTGCTTCAATCATTTCAATTCATCATTTGATTTGGTCTCTACCCTCTTTGGGCACACACTCTATCTAACAATGGTTTTAGAAGACTTGAATGTCATTCTGGGGCTTGACCGAGGCAAGCTCCTAAACACCACAACCCCCAAACCCCTCTCTTTATGATTGTAGGGTATAGGTGTAGGATTTGGTGAAGTGTAGGTGTAGAGAAGCAATTCAGAGGATAAGGATTCAGGATCTGGAGAGTTGTTGATATTCTACCCTACTGGACTAGGGCGCCCGCCCAGGATTTATCCTGAACTCAAGAGCTAAACATCATCTGACACTACTCACTACTCCGGGTCTACAGAAATATTACCCTATCAAACTTGGGCACCCACCCCGTAGTTTGCAAAGTCTTTGCTTCCAAGAGTTCAACTTCTGGTAAGTTTCTAATCCTTCCTAAGTGCCTTCCTATCTAGTTTTTTGTAGCATTTTGTTTGTCTGTACCTAATTGCATTATAATTAGGGTTTGAGGATTATTTGAATTAGGGTTTGACAAATCTATCAATCTAATTAGTCTATCCATATCATTCTTGAGTACACTAACCTGTAGCTGAGTCATCTTTCATTTGTAGTTACTTGGCTCGATTGTTGTCCTTGAGTGTTAGTGTGAAAGGAGGGTTTGATTTGATAGATGTTATGTATCCACCATCTTCCTACTTTTCATACATAACATTACTCATCATTGGTCTCTTCATTCTTCTAGGTGGTCATGGGTTATGGGTTAGTACAACTATGTCAACAAGTAGAAGAGAAACAAGTATTTGTGTGGGGTCACTACTTATTGGCCCAACTATTTGATAATATGCATACATTTGTGGATGAGGGTGTGTTGTTCTCAAAATCAGCTATGCTCATTTTTGTAGACAACCCCCACAAAACTTGTCAGTTTCGTGATCTACACTCTAAGTTTGCAAATCGAGATAAGATTCGCTTGGTCCCGTGCGAAGTCATTTGACATCCTAAACTAGTTTGCGACATTTCCTTGAATCGATTCCTTGATATTTGCATGAATTGATTAAGTCTTAAACTGATAAAGATGTCAATTTTGGTCATTTTTCCAGGTGTTAGTAAATTTTGAGTCTTAATATGTAATGTCGGTAAAAATCACCGACCTTACATATTTTTTTCATTTAACATGTGTAACAGCGGCACTTTTTACCGCTTTTGCATGGTTTTTCATTTCTACATGTCTGAGCAATGTTTTTAGCCGCTAATACATGTTCTCATTAAAACCATCTTCACATGCAAAGTCGGTGGTTTTCACCGCCTTTGCATTTTTGTTGATATGTGCGGGGTCGGCCGATTTTGCCGCTCGGGCAAGATCTCTGGGATCTTGAACTTGGAGTGCCATTAATGGCCACTCGTGCCACCCATTAAAGACATGTTTCCAATCTTTTAAATACCTTTTGATTGTTTCTTTCGTCATTTCATTTTTCTTCTTTCTAAGCTATCCGCTAAACTTTCCTCGCACCATCCAATTGCGTCAATCTAAAGTTCAACTGAATTCATCATCATCAAATCTAGGGTTTCCTCTGTAGGGACAGGTAAGTCTTTTACCCGCTTTTGTTTTCCTTCTTAAGGTTTCCATTAAAATAATGGTTTGAAGGGCTTTTATTTTGTTTGATTTTTGTTATGAGCCTTTGTTGGGTGATTGTTTTCCTATTTGTGGTCGTTGTTGTGTTTTAATCTTAGTTCATTTTTTGCGTCGAATATGTCTTCAAAGGGATCAATCTTTGTGCCCTAAGTTATACCTTTATAGGTGTCGGCAGTTTTGCCGATCAAACCCCAAAACCAAGTTACTTTTCGTATGCCCTTGTATGTATTACAGCATCGGCTGTATTAGCCGCGTCGGCATGTATCTTTTTTAAGATCTTTGTCCAAGGCACAATCGGCAGTAATTTCTGTTACTCAAACCTTTTAATACTCACCAAAAGGCAAGGTGTATGGGCGGCAAAATTTGCCGCCCTTACATGAAAACCTTGTAACTCCTCCTATGTGCAGTGTCGCTGAAATCTGCCGCCTTTATGTTACCGTGTAACTTTTGTGTTATGAATCATTAGTGAAATTTGCTACTCCTACAACCTTGTAAATCTTACCACATGCGGTAGCGGTAATATTTTCCGCTTTAACATCAAGCTTTGCAAAATCCCTACTTACCTGTGATAGTGGAAAATTTTGTCGCTCTGACATATAATTCATTCCTTACTACATGTAGTGGTAGCGAATTTTGCCGCCAATGCAAGTATAAGAAAACCCTCATATGCAAGGGCGGCGAATTTTACCGCCCATGCAAATACTCTCCCAAATTTTCCTAACTCTGGGAAATTTTCAGTTTTGATTTTCCAAGCCTGCTTTCCTCTGAATTTTGGCCTGCTCGTACTATAGCCCTTTTCAAGCGCGTCTCCATAGTCGTGATCGTCAACATGCAATTTTCCCAGATTACCAGTATTTCCCCTAATTGCATGATCATGACTTTTTGCTGCAGTTTCTTCTGTCGATCTTCATTCTTCATCAACATCCTCTTGGTGATAGCTCGTCTAGATGACGGAGTTGTCCCCGAAGAAATCGAAAGCAATGAAGTACAAATATCAAGGCATTTTCCCAATCACCTTAGTCAATTCTAATGTCGATGACATTAGAGATACAGAGATTGGCCATGTGGATATGGTTGAGTTTGTAGAAAGAACCAAGTCAAGCAACCCCAATGCTGCAATGAAGAAGATAATTGATAGTAATATTCATCTAGTGTCATCTTTCCCAGTGGCAACTCACAGCATAAAATTTGTTCTTCAATGTGCTCATTTCTATAACAGAGATACTAGAGTTGTGGTAGACGCCAGTGGTAATGTGATAATCACGTTAGATCCTGAGTTCATTGATAAGGTGTTTATGTGTCCTCCTACTACAGAAGTGTTAAAGCTTGATTTTGTTGAAGCATAGAAGGAATATGACAAAAATCCTGAGAAGGCAAAGAAAGTAATCAACAATAAATGGCTAAAGATTGCAAGGTCAAATTTGTCAAGATGGCCACGTAGTTTTCCTCGAAGTGACTTTGTAGAAGAAGTTGGTGACCTGATTACCCTTCTCAGCAGGATAAGAGGTTTGTCCTCCTCACAGTTTCATGAATGGATGTATCCTTTCATTAAGGTAATACTCCAAGACAAACAAGTCATCTTCTGAGGGGAGCAAATCAACAATGCTTTGCATGAACAATTGTTAAAGGTACCCACTACCTTTAAATTCTACATGACATCTTATTTGGTCTATATAGCGGCTTCTATGAGGATTTTCCCAGGTCTAACATCAGAAGGAGATAGGAGGGTAATCCCTGTGTATCAATACTATTCTCAGTTAACACTGAAGGGTTCTATTCATCATTACAGGAGAGTAAATATGCTTTCTTTGCGGTATTCTTGTGCCTTTTTTATCCTCAACTAGAATAGAGAAGAGTATCAGATGAGGCTTGGACAGTGGTAAATGATTTTGGGTGCATGTTCTTACAGTTCCCTACTTTCTCATACTTGAGGGTTGGCTTTTTCCAAGGTCATCCTTACATGCTTCCAAGATTCCCCTCAGACAAACTAGCATTAATGGAGTTATGTAGACAAATGATTGTCGTGCATAACAAACAAATGGAACTCAAGAAGCCCGGTTTCAGGTTCCTAGTTGAAATTGGCAGATATTCAATGTTGACTGTTGCAAAGGCAAGGGCCATGGAAACTGAGATGCAGCTTGTTACTATGAAGCAATTCAAGAGAAGACCAAAGTTTGACTACAGGGGTGTAAAAGACAAAATTAGGAGGAAAACCCAATTCCATGAGCCTATGATTGAGGACGTTTGGGTAGATATGAGAACACAAGAAGATGTCAGGAAGTTGGACTATAGCAAGTTATCTCTTGAGCAGATTGAATATTTGGGACTTGCTGATATTCCTGAGGATCTAGTGGATGATGGAGAATTGGTCGATGACAGATACAACACTGAATAGATTGCTAACACTCCTGTCCCTCCAATCCAATGGTCTCAAAAAGAGTTGACCTCTTTGAGGAAAATATTTGAGTCTATATTGGCTAACACCAATAATTGGCTAGCAAATAAAGGAATTACTCTTAACGAATTTCTCACAAGATCAGAAACTGAGATTCAAGAGCAAACTGGTAAAAAGGTGGAAAATAGAACGAAGAACAAGAGTGATGTTCCCTCATCCTCTAAAACACATAAGCCCAAGATCAGATTTGTGATGAAGAAATCAAAAGCTGTGGAGGAAGAACCTAAAATAAAAGATATGGAAGCTAAGGAGATAGCTACTGAGGAGCCAGCCACTGAAGAGATGGATGTTGAAGATAGGACTATAGATCAATAAGACGAGGAGGCTTTGTCTCCACAAGAAAATACATAACAAGAAACGGGAGTCTCATCCCCTTTGCTTGATACACCTGTTGTAGCTCCTGTGTCTTTTTCCCCTATTGATATTCCCTCTTTTGAATCTCCCTCTCCTAAAATAATTTTTGATAATCCTCAACATAGTTTTGAAGATGTTCTCTGTTCTTCAGGGTCTATTCCTAGTTTGTCTTCTTCATCTTTTGATATTGGGGATGCCTCTATCTTTGATCATTTCGTAATGAATACTGAGCAAGTCTCTAGTGTAAATGTAACAGGTGCAATTTTCACTAACACTCCACCTATTATTTCTACTACCAGTACAAGTATAGTTCTGGGAACAGCAGCAATGGGAACGGATCCCAATGTGAGTACTTCTCTACTTCCACCTTGGTTATCATCTTACACACCAAAAAGGAAAAAATAATCCATCTCCCCAGATGACTTTGATTTCAGTAAGCTGGTGCCTGCAAAGCCCAAGGCCCCGAAGAAACCAAAGATTCTTTCAAGAATGCTTGAGGATAAGGGACATAAATTTCTGGAGATTGTCAAACCTCCACAGGATGCAACCATGGAGAATTTTGATATGAATGATTACTCTATCTCTAGAGTTGAACTGGGCAAGATAACTCATGAAAGTGCCAAGAATGATATGGAGTCAGCCATGGACATCCTGATTCAGAAATTTGACAAGGAGAAAGAAATGAAAGATCACTACAAAGCAATAGTAGAACAGTTGACTACAATGGTAAGGAAAATCACTTTGAATTCAGAAGCAGTAACTCTTGAAGTTATTTCTGTAGAAGACCTTGTTATTCAAAAAGTAGAAAGGACTCACTTCAAACGAAAAGTGCTTGAAGAGTACCTAGACAGGATGCGCACATAGGGAATATCTCTGCTCACAGAACTATCTGAGAAGATAGAAAAAATGGGGAAAATAAGAGCAGAGCTTGATGACCTCATTGATGCTATTTCTCAAGATATTGAACGCACATAGAAGAATCATGATAAATGGGCAGAGATGAGGAAATTGAAAATAAGCACCCTAATATCAATTAGCGCCATCTCTAATAGGGATTCTTATATAGAAACAAAGGAGGCATTGATGTACAGGAGCCATATGCTTAGAAATTTGATCAATGATCTTAAAGCTGCAAAAGAAATCAGTGAATAAAGTGATGTCATCCTTTTACATAAATTGGAGGAGTTGCCTTGTAAGCTTTTGTCACAGAACAACCATTTTCTCTCTGCAAAAGAAATGGTTCGGGAATTTGAAGATATGTTCCAGAAAGAGATCGAAGATAAAACATTTTCAATGACTTCTGTGGACAATATTTTGGACAACCAATTAACTTTGGGTAATCTGAAAACCAAGTTAACTGGTCATGCAAAATCAGTCACTACAGTGAAAGATGCCATAGTGAGAGCCAAGATGATCTTTAGGAACACAGTTAACCCGAATAGCATTGGGATGCAAGCGGGCTTTACTATGTATGATGCTCATATGAGGAAAGATGGCGGTACAAATTGAAGCAGTTTTTCCTCAATTTATTTTCCATTCTTCATATGTACTTGTGAAATAATTTTGGACACTTTTATATGTACTTTTTTCATGTGTAATTACATGTAAAAATATAGGAAGTCCCAAGTCAATAAGGACTCCTATTTTTGAATAAGTCAAAGTAGTTAGGTTTTTCCTAAATTTTCTTAAGGCCTCTCCCTATAAATAAAGAGGGCCTCTTTTGTAAATATTATATTTTATCTATTGCAAGAAAACTCTGGCGAATTGAAAAGCAAATCAAGACTTTGTGCTTCTTTGTGAGAATCAATTATCAAATATTTATCAATACAAGAAAGCAAGTTCAATTCTAATCTTTGTCTTGGGATTATTTGTTTTATGATAGAATTGTTCTTATGTCTTTACTATCATATTATCTTTGATAAGTAATTGAAGTGTGAGTTTATTTCAAGTGATTAAGGAGTATTCTAAATCTGATTTCAATAGACTTTGAGCTATAAAATCATTTGTGAGGATTGTGTTTATGTTTGTGAGGATAAAATAGCTTGAAGACTTTGTGCCGCAAGTTGTCATATTCAATCTACTTTTATCATCTTGGAGAAGAGTGAAGACTTTGGGCTGCATTCAACTTCAAATAGTTCTATTTGCAATTAGTAAGTGAGGCAACATAAAACTTTGTGTTTCTGTGGTTTTGTGATAGTTTGTAAGTTCTTTAATATTATCTTCATTGAAATCATCATCTTGAAGTATAAACATATATTCTGAAAAAAGAGAATATGATGGAATGGAATCACCACAAATATAGTTTTTAGTGTATATAAGTTTTATAAGTTATTTGTTTGAAATAGTCAAGCAACCAGAGGGAACCTCCCCTTGCTGAGAGGAGAGACTTTGTCTCATCATAGCTGTGGCTGATATACCCATTTTGCCGTTAGTGAGTTAACGACAAAATATTCACCCAACAGGGTGCCATGTCTCTATATGAGACATCACTAGAATAGTTTTGGGTATATGAGCACCTATTGATGTTGTGCACTTAAGATTTGCTCTAGTAGTGGTGGGACCATGAGTAGCATTGTTGGCCCAATGGGACACCATAGATACTAATTAATGGCGAGAGGGAATGACCCTCTAGACATGGAGACAAGTTTTTGATCCATTGACTATAGTGGACGTCACTTGTAGATCATATAGATAGTTGGCCACGGATGTTGATGACATATTATCTTGGTAGGATTAGGTGTCCTAGGTGGATTTTTGGGAGATGTAGCATAGTTATGGAGTCGTTTTAGTATAAGTGAGTGCTACATTAGTTTAGGTTCCATTAAACAGTACCCTTTGGCTAGTGTTATATAAGCATCATCATAGATCACCATTCTATTTGGGGAGAGACTAAGGTATTTATCAAAAGAGTAGACATAAATAGATGATGATGAGAGAGACCCCTAATATAGGTATCATATCATGATGATGTTGGGGTCTAACCTAGTTACAACACATGGTGGGAGAGGGAGAGGCCACCCTCATTTTATCCTCTAGATTCCCCTACCACCACACCTATAATAAGAGAATTTGGTCCCTAGGGTGCATTAGATATCACCCCACTGTAGTAGGATACCAATGATGCAAACATGAAGGTGCGTGATCCAATCATACTTATTATAATGTGGCATTTAAATTTTCATTTATTGCTCTTATATCCTCCATGAATCATATGGCTCAAAAATATGTGAGCATGTAGAGAGTGTAGTTGAGTGGTTGGATCTCATCTCTCTTACCATAGAGCACTTGACTCAAGGAGTACCATTTGTGCCAACAGATTGGATACTGTAGGGCCATGCACATGCAAACAATTTTATCCATATTTTGATATTGTGATTCAAGAAATTATGGCCTATAGAGGTGTCCCCACCATGGTAGCATTAGTGTCATAAGAGCAAGTGAGAGAAAAGGTAGAGAAATACAATCATATAGGAGCATCTTAGGACCTAGTTAGATCTAGACATCATATGTGCATAGTGGGATAGGCTTGAGCAAGAGGTAGCAGAGTTTGATGTTCATGGTCCACATTAACAAATTATGCATTCATCACACATTTCAAATGATAATTAGAGAATGCATAGGTGACTATTCAAGTGTAGTAGGAAAATTTAAGCACATTGCATTAGAAGGCCAAGTGCTTATGAGGGATGAATATCATACTACAAGATAGGTCTCAATTGTGCTCTTATATGAGGACTTGTGTTAGTGATTGAGGTGATGTAGGGAGGGATAATCAAGAGCACCTATCCTTGAGAGAGTCTCAACATATGATAGTTCACACACACACACACACACACACACATTTCAATGTATATGAATATTTTATATTTGTATGTCATGAGGCACTCTTCTTTGTTTATGATTATATTGATCTTGATATGTGTATATGTAAACATATTTAAGTTTTTTATTAGATGCATGTGTTGTTATCTATGTTATGCTTTCTAGGGTTCATATGTATATATGTAAGTGTGTATAAGTTGTATCATGAATAGTGCCACTCATGCTGTCTAATGCAATCAATGATCCCTGATGATAATGTGAAAATTTAAAAAGATGAATTGATTAGGGGCCAAAAATGAGTCTTTTAATCAATATCATGATGAAATAAAGGAAAAAGAAGCCTCATTAAGATTGACATAAATATCTACATGGATCTCTTTTCCTTTTCATTGTCTCTCTTCCATCCATCTAGTCATATCTCTTGGTTTATAATGTTGATAACTGAGAGGGGGGTGAATCAGTTATCTTAATTAATTTAAATTTTTGTTTCTTTAACAACTAGTGCAACATCAAAGCAAATAAGCATTCATAATCATGAAAGTAGAAACAAAGTCAAGATACATAACACAATGATTTTGACGTAGAAAACCCTGTTAAGGGAAAAACCACGGGGTGACTAACCCAAGAATGTATTCTCTGTTAGAAGAATAGAAATACAAAATGGCACTTGCCAATTAGGGCTCACTACCCGAGCACACTGCTCACAAGAGGCTCACTACCTACAAGAGACTCACTGTCTACAAGTTATAAGAAGAGTAACAAGATACTTGAATTGATGAGAAGCATCCACATATGTTGAGGTTCAGTTTCGGTTAGGCTCAATACACTGATCTACTACACTTCATTCTTCCTCTTCTTTGGTGTTGTTGTCCTGTCACATACTAGACCTGTCTTACTATCTTCACACTACTCTTCTACTTTTCTTCACACTTCACAACACACACCTTCCTATCTAAATCCATCTGGTATATATATCATGCACCAATGATTTCATCCACTTTCTAGTCAGCATCCAGAGAACTCAAAATATTTCCAAACTCTAGTCTGTCGGCTGAATCCTTGCTTACCAAGTGATGCGTATCAAAGAGATGCTTATAGAAGTCATCAATTATGTCAGCCAATCATGAATGATACCTCAGGAAGCTTGATCACCATCAATAACTCATCCGGATTAAGGTCTGATGCTCTGCCAGTCAGTTCTTCCTCTGTCAACTCTGCCAAATAGGAAGCCAACACTTAGGTGCTTATATCTCTTCACCCTTTCATCACCGGAGGCTCAATCCCTGGAATCTATCAGTCAAGGTACTCCTCTTAACTTCCCCAAGTCTGCACTTTACATAGATACTTCCTCTGAGAGATCTGGACCTGATTGTCGGACCTTGTTGCATACTCTGTTCTTGCTTACCGGACCACAACACTCTTTAATCTAACTTCTGGTATAAGCACACCCTGTCCTGCAAATGGGTGGGATGAACTTTGTTGCCATCAATGACAACACTCATGAAGCTATATAGTGTCTCTTGCCAACAATCTCCCCCTCTAGCATTGATGGAAACACTTAGTGAAAATGACTATGTGTTACATTGTGCTCCCCCTTAGCTGGATTCCTCATTTTTCACTTTTCCTCACTCCCCCTTTGACATCAATGGCAAAGGGTAGAATCCACACACCAAAAATTTCAAAAACAATCTATACTTAGCCGCATAAGTATATATACATGCTATACTTACATATATTGAAGTATATCTACAAAGTTGGTCTTCAATTGTACTTCTATCGCCCAACTCTTCTTCATCCTGTCCAAAATTTAGATGTGACCACTCAACAGGAATGCAAAAGCTTCTGCCCTCTTTAGATCTGTCAGATCACTAGTCCGGGCTGTGGTCTGGGCATCAGTTAGGGCCTCATGCATGGCCTCTAACTTAGGGATAATTATCCCTCTAAGTTCACTTATCCTGTTTATTCTATTTTTCTTCTCCTTCTCAAGCTTCTTTATTTCATTTATGATTGCAATAGTCAGACACTCTTGATTTACTATGGAAGAGGAGAGAGGATCAAAACTTTGAGATAAACTTAACAGTTTATCATCTTGCTCTTTTGCTTTCTTCTCAATATCCTTGGTCACTTTGGGCCAGGATAAACAAAATTTATAGATATCTCCGCCATCTTTGAGAGAATTTTCTAAGCTCTTTATCCCAATATCCATAACTCTCCTATCATTTGAAATTAGGCCCTGCACTTCGGAGAATCTCTTATCCAAAAATTCTTTCCAAACTTTCTCTTCTGCTACTTTCTCTAAAGAGTCAAAATGTGGTTTGATAGAATTTACAAGAGACTTTAGATTACCGGATGTGGAGGCTGAAGGATCCTTTTGGAAGGATGGCATGATCTTCTCCAATACACCGGATGCAGCTTCTATGAGCTCACAGTCTTCCATGTGAGACTTCAGGAGTTTTTCTTTTGTCTTTGCTTCAGTAAAGGATGCTAGCTTCATGGTTTGAACTAAGGAGAGGGAATCAAAATTGAATGGACCTTGAAGCAGTTCCGGTTCATCAAATTCAATCATCTCTTTGGTCAAGAAATCTTTAACTGCTTCTGTTGTGTCTCTTGCCGGAGACAGAGTTTTCTCCCCTTCTGTAGCCTTAGCACTATCATCTGTGGTCTTCTCTGTTTGATCTTCTTCACTTCCCTTTACTTGTTCTTCTTGACTGATGCTCTCTTCTTTCCTTTCTTCTCCTTCAATTCCGGAGTATGCAGGAGGATCCAGAAGAGAAGTCTCTTCTTCTCCATGAACTTCCTCTTCCAGAGTAGAGGAATCTAAGTCTTTAGCTTTCTCTTCATTAGTCTCCTTTGCCTCTTCTGCCACTGTCTCAATAGATTCTTCTTTGTCATCCATGGCCGAGGGATCATCACCTAAGTCCTCTATAATAGGAATATTGAATCTTTTGTATGCATTCCAGAGGATGTCTTCTGCTTCTTTTGCCACCTTGTCAGTTTCTCAAAGCATCAGTTGATTCATTCTAGCTTTGCTCCGAAACTCATCCTTGTAATCTTTGAAGATCATATTCTTTTGCTTAGGAGAGATGGAAGGATAGAGCTGAATGGCTATCTGTTCCTGGATCTCCATATCCTTTGCTTTGGCATTGTTCTTTCTCATTTCAAGTTCCTTCTCAAGGCTTTTAGGAATTAGAGATATGATTTCTATGAAAGCTTTGTTGTAGATATTCAGATACCTGACTATGGCATCTTGCAGGATCTTCTGGTCAGCTTCACTACATTCATCATAGAATTCTGTTAATTTTTTAGGTTTCCATCCACAGTAATTGCCTTGATGATATCGTTAAGAGTAGGCTTCTCAACACATTTATCTGTCTTTTCTTCTTCCTTGTCTAGACCGGTAGAGGATTCTCTAGATACTTTCTTCTTCTTCTTCTTCTTCTTCTTCTTCTTCTTCTTCTTCTTCTTCTTCTTCTTCTTCTTGATCTCTTCATCAGATTCTGTCTCTTCATCATCCTTCTGACTGATATAAGACCTTGTGGCCTTTGTCTTAGTTCTCTTCTCTCCCTTTCCAGATGTCTAGACTTTCGGTTTCGATGCTTTCTGGCTCTTAGAGCTGGCAGGTGCAGAGCTCTTAGAGGATTTGGTCCGGGAGGGGGCTTCTACCGGAGTATTCTTTTTTTGCTACTTCCTTTTCTTTCTCTACCCTTTCCTTCTTCTCTCTGTTTGCATCAAGTGCCTCTTTTGATATGCCATACCTTTTGGTAACATTCTCTACTTCTTTTCTCACTTTTCTCTTCATCTCTAGTTGTCTAAGTTCCACATGAATCTTGACACTCAATTCTTCAAATGTTCCAAACCTTTCTGCCTTAGGATCCTTAGGTTGACTAAGCATGTGTTGAACATGTAGCTCTACAATTTTCTCATCTACTTCATACCCCATTGGCATGATCCAGATTATCCTTGGCTCCATAGCCTCCATTAGGCACTGATTAGTTTCTACCATAAAGCATACTGTATCCTTATACTTTTCAACTAGAGATTGGGGGAATTCTCTCTCTTGCTTGCATCATACTCTGAAAGTTCTTGAAGTATCCCCATAGTGTTGTATTCTGCGCCTTGGCATCACCTATTCCATGCAAATAATCTCTGATTTGTATGGCTACTGGTCTGTCATTTTGCCACATCCAACCACTAGATCTGGGTAACTCATTCATGTAATAGAAAAATAGGCAGAGTATCAAGCCACCATATTTGAAAGAGTTCTTCTTGTCCTTCTTTATCTTCTACAGATTCTCCAAAAGTTGGTTTAGGAGAAGCTCACAAAGATCATAGTCAGCATTTTCTTTTAGCATCTAATAAGCTATATAAATTACAGTTCTGGGTACTAAATTTTCCCTGTTGGAGTGATATATCTTGTAACCAATTATCATGGATGCAAATTTGATATCTGGATCAGTGATATCTTCAATTGTCATTGCTCTCTTGTCAAATTTTGATCTGGTTGCCTCACTCAAAGTCTGATTCTTGACAGATTTGAGAGCAGGTATCCCACCGGATGAGTGCAATCCAGTAACTGCCCTAATGGCATCCTTGGTTATCTTGAATGGTCTCATCAACCACATAAAGTTTTCATGCATTCTACTCAGAACATACCGGGCCCATTCATCTTCTGCAAAACAGGGGAAATGAATGTATTGTGCAAAATGCTTGTCCCAGATGGCTTTGTACTGAGGTTTTAGTTTAAAAGCATCATCTATTAACTGATTATGATAGATATCCCTTAACTTGGATTCCCCAAATTCTTCAATATTCGCATGAATGTAAACCCTAACATCTTCTACATGCAAAATACCATGCGGAATGTTGGAAAATGCACCTGAGGGATCCACTTCTAGAGATTTGTAGGGATGCTTCTTAAATTTAGGGCGTGGCCTACCAATAATCTTCACAACATTCAGAGTAGCCATTTTCAAGAAGATTTACAGAGAGATATTCAAGAACGGAAAATACCTTTTACGCTTCTAGGTTTTATGGTATGAGCTGAAATAAATTGCTGGAAGAATTGACTTCTACAGTTTATCTTTGAGAGGCTTGAGACAATTTGTTTACAGAGCTCTTTTTCTCTTCTTCTCAAATGCAAATGTACAAATGATGAATAAAAGAACCCTTTTATTTCTCCGCAAACCCTAATTTTGTTTGCAATAAATGCATACCTTAAGTTATTCTGTTTGCTCTGTTCTCCTTGTCTTGAGAGATTTTTCCGGATCACTAAGATGCACTTAAAGTTATTCTTGGTCGATATTAGAAATCTATCTACCTTTCACAATCATTCCATTTATTCACAGATCAAGATACCTCAAAATTTGAATCATACCGGATTTAACTGTGAAAATCTTGTTCTTACCTGATGACTATTGAACCAGATCAATCTTGGAAATTAATCTTTTCAAAACTTCTTGTGGATTTTCCATATCTTTACCATGCCTTATTTAGATATTTCTCTAAGAGCCCTTTGATCTGCAACCTTTCATGTGCCACTTTTAGGCACCTATTGACTGGCTGGGGGAAAATATTTTTCTTTTGTTACTCCCCCTGAGCCAAAGCTCATCTATTTAGTTTCTAGAAGGAATATCAGCACCAGATTATGGTGCGGATCCATCCCCATCATTTTTTGTACTTCTCTTCACTCATATCTTGTTCATCTCTCTTTGAATTTCATCCGCATTCACTTTTCCTTTTCCTTTGTCTTGGTTTTAATTATGATGCACTGGACCCTTTTTGTCTTGATTCTTACTTCTGTAGAATTTGGCAATGTGACCAGATCTATTGCAATTGTAGCAAAAAACATTTCTTTGCATATTTGACTGATATCCTCTTGATCTACACTAATTATCCGTATGTCCCATTCTGTTGCATGCAAAACATCTACCATTGAATGACTTGTTCATTTGCATATTTCTACATTCATGAGTTTTGTGACCATACTTTTTGCAATTAAAGCACTGTCCGGAGAAGGATGAATTAGTCTAATTCATTCTTCTTCTACATTGATTTGCTTTATGACCAAAGTTATTGCAATTGTGGCAGTATCCATTGAAGGAAGGATATCTTTGAGCATTTGGTTACCTTATCGAAGGTCTTCTAGGCCTGTTTCTTGGATTTTGTGATCTGGAGTTCTTCTGACCAGATCCGGAGCTTTCACCTTTTTCATACCCCAAGCCTTGCTTGTCATCTACCCTCTTTTGGATTTGAAGAACTTCAAGTTGAGCAGAGCTTATCTTGAATTTCTCTTTGTATTCATTTGTTGTTTGAAGATCACTTTTAAGAGTGTCAATTTGAATCTCAAGTTGTTCTTCATTATCTCTAGCTTCTTCAAGATCAGATTCTAGATGCCTGATTATTCTATCCATTTTGTGGCAGTCATCTCACTTCTCCTTAAGAGATTGTCTTAGATCATTTTCAGTTTTTCTTTTCTCTTCAATTTCTTGAGTGAATTTCATAACTCCTGATTCCATTTCATGTCTTACCATAATGACCTCTTTTGATAACTTTTCACATAACTTGGTTTTCTCCTTTAGGTCTTCATTTGTATCATTGGCTTCACTTTGACTTGCTAATTACTTAAGTAGATCCTTTCTCTTTTTCATAGAGATACTTAGTTTCCCTTTTAGTTCATTTATGAAATCATCAGCCTGTTTGAGTCTTTCCTTCAATTCATTGACTTCGGAATTAGATTGCTCAAGATCATCTAGGGTAGACTGAAGTTGTTCCCTCATGCCATACACATCCATTTGAATTCCCAGATCTTCCTCAAGTTGTTAGGCTCTGTTTGGAGGAACCTAGCTCTAATACCAATTGTTGATAACTAAGAGGGGGGGTGAATCAGTTATCTTAATTAATTTAACTTTTTGTTTCTTTAACAACTAGTGCAGCATCAAAGCAAATAAGCATTCATAATCATGAAAGCAGAAACAAAGTCAAGATACATAACACAATGATTTTGACATGGAAAACCCTGTTAAGGGAAAAACCATGGGGTGACTAACCCAAGAATGTATTCTCTGTTAGAAGAATAGAAATACAAAATGGCACTTGCCAATTAGGGCTCACTACCCAAGCACACTGCTCACAAGAGGCTCACTGTCTACAAGAGACTCACTGTCTACACGTTATAAGAAGAGTAACAAGATACTTGAACTGATGAGAAGCATCCACATATGTTGAGGTTCAGTTCCAGTTAGGCTCAATACACTGATCTACTGCACTTCATTCTTCCTCTTCTTTGGTGTTGTTGTCCTGTCACATACCGGACCTATCTTTTTGTCTTCACACTGCTCTTCTACTTTTCTTCACACTTCACAACACACAACACACACCTTCCCATCTAAATGCATTGGTATATATATCTTACACCAATGATTTCATCCACTTTCTAGTCGACATCCAGAAAACTCAGAATATTTCCAAACTCTAGTTTGTCGGTTGAATCCTTGCTTACCAAGTGATGTGTATCAAAGAGATGCTTATAGAATTCATCAATTTTGTTGGCCAATCATGAATGAGACCTCAGGAATCTTGATCACCATCAATAACTCATCCAGATTAAGGTCTGATGCTCTGCCAGTCAGTTCTTCCTCTGTCAACTCTACCAAACAAGAAGCCAACACTTAGGTGCTTATATCTCTTCACCCTTTCATCATCAGAGACTCAATCCCTGGAATCTATTAGTCAAGGTACTCCTCTTGACTTCCCCAAATTTGCACTTTACATAGATACTTCCTCTGAGAGATCTGGACTTGATTGTCAGACCTTGTTGCATGCTCTGTTCTTGCTTACCGGACCACAACACTCTTCAATCTGACTTCCGGTATAAGCACACCATGTCCTGCAGATGGGTGGGATGAACTTTGTTGCCATCAATGACAACACTCATGAATCCATATAGTGTCTCTTGCCAACATATAACCTATAGCACAATGTCTTATATATTTCGACATGGTTCAACAAATCTTCTATAACCTTGTTGATTCTTTCCAAGTCTAGTTCCTCTATATCCAATATTTTTCATAAGATTATAGCTAGGACCATAAATGTGCAAAGGATGGATCAAGAAGAGGTGATGGTGATGTCAAAGATGAACCACTCTCAGGATCACTATCAAACATACATGTCTCCTTAATCTCCTTGTATGTCTTAAGTGTTTTACCATATATAGAAGGATCCACATATAAAGATGTGATACAATAAGTTTTAGGATCCACATGATATTCACAAACACCACAAGGCGTGAAATCTAATGAACTCCAAGCATCATGAGGTAAAGCACTAGCATCACTTACTTAAGGTTCATTTTGTGTAACATAATTGCTAGATGTATCTACTCAAACACATTTGTTATATGGATTAGGATTTATAAATATGCAACAAAGTTTACCCTCATGCCAATATTTAACACACTAATGCAAAGATGGAATTTCTCTCATAGCATGCAACCATGGATGTCTAAGAAGAATATTAGAATTCAATTTTCTAGACATCACATGAAACAATGTATCTAATGTATGTGGTCCCACTTTGATTAGAAGAACAATAGTACCCAAACAAGATTTAGGCATGTTATCAAATCCTCTAATAGTGATATCAGATGGACATATGATATACATTTCTACATTCATTTGATTTAAACAATCCTTGATGCATATGTGAAGACTTGATCCATTATCAACTAGGGATCATTTAAATTTGCTTCACCATATTCCACTATCATATGCAACTTGGTAGTCTTCCTTAAGTACTTTCTCAAGTGGAATCTCTCTATCCTTGAAAGATATATAATGACTATCTATAAGTTCAATAGATTCTATCAAAGATGTAAATAATTTTGGATTAAGATTAGATTCAACTTGTAATCTTTTCTTAATCCTTTTGCATAATATCTCTATAAAAAGATGACAAACACACTAAATCCCATAAATAAATTTTAGCTAGAGTATTTACATTTGTTGAATAATATCATACTCATTTGTCTTAAATGAAGTTTGAGGTGCAAAAGGTAAATTAAGTGCATTAGTAGGTATGACAAGTGGTGGTAAATTAACATGTTCATTTCCTAACCTTTGATGAGTATTCCCTAGAAGATAATAATCATGTGAATTTGGGGCATCATGAAAAGTAAGTATAGGAGACATAAGTCATATTAATATAGGAACATGGATAAAAAGATAAATTGGAATGAGCCATCTCTATGTCCATACTATCCTCATATGAATTAGGCCATGAAAAGTATGTAATGAAAACATTGTCTAAACTAGTAAAATAATTATAGAGAAAACAAGATGAATCAAACCATTCTAAATCTCTATTGCATAAATATAACCTAAAATCACTCTTCAATAGGATATCATCATCTATCTGCATATAATTTTAGCAAGCAAAATGATTTTACATGCAATGATACATCAATAGTTCCATCATAGTCACCATGTAAAAGTTCCTCACTGTGATTCATAATATCATAATGCACTGTAGGAGAAAGAAATGAGTCTCAATAAAATAAATGAGACTTGTCAATAAAGTATCATTAAGGCACAAGCTATCATCATGTGAAGAATGACAATGTAGAGGATAAGCATCCATAGACTCAACTTGGGATGTGAAAGCATGATCACCAACATGATTATCACCATGTAAAAAATAGGATAATTCATGTGAAGCACATGAATCCATGGAACTATCATGACATGTAAGAAATGTATCATCACTAGGTGCACTAATGTCATGCATAGGAAAATACATCACACAAAATATCCTTGCTTACTATATGGTCATAATTATTTCAAGGCATAGTGTCATCATGGAATGTGAGAACAAATGAATTATGCATCAATAAAAATATAGGGTAAGTACTAAACAACTCAATGAAATAAAGAAAAGGTAATACATGATAAAACCAGACCTCTCTAGAAGGAATGTGCATATCCATAGCATTAAACTCTATGAGTGTTTTGGTGCTCAAAGTTGTGGATTCATAACTCCCTAAAGATAGGCTATGCTTGAATGTTAGGGTTGTCAAACTCAGGTCAAAAGACCTTCATTTTATGATTAGACATGGACAACAATGGACCAATTTGATGAGGATGGGTAATTTGTTCTTTTTCTTTAATCTTTCTTAGTCTACAGGGGTATTTCTAAGGTGTTAGATTAAATATAATTATAAAAAGTGATGTCAAAATAAACCCTTTAAAAAAACATACCCGTTGTATAGGAAACTCCAATTTTAATGTCACTAAGTACCTATATAATGATTTGACTATACAAGGGTTTTACACCTTTGTAAATAAGATATGCAAGCATGTAAGGAATCTAAAGATACTACTTCAATAAACGCTAATGATATTCACCTTTTAGTACACACTTATACATGGATGCAAATAAAACAACAAAGTAGGCCTCCTCTTTGGGATAAAACTCATAAACTCGAGATTGAGCAATGTTGGTGGAATAATCAACACGATAAAAATAAAGAATGATTGTGTTGTTTTGAATGTGTTGGTAAGATGGGAGGTTGAATGCAAAGTAGAAAAGTATATATATCTAGTGAGGGTAGTAGAGTTTATGTTTTCTAAACCAAAGGGGAATATGAATATAACCCACAATAAGATACCTTAATAAAACTAGCAATTATGACCATACCTCTCAATCCCACACATAATCTAGACTCTATGCATGAAAACTAACATATAAATGAAATTGCAAACATTTGATTCGAACATACCTTAGTTGCCCATAAACGAACCTATAAATTTCTTCTATTAATTTGATAAGATACGTTACAAAATCAATGCAAGGAATTTTACTACCTTCCAATTGACAAACTAGCCAAAGATAACACTCAAATCAACAAATGTGACCAATAGGATCAAATAGACCATCAAAAATTCATATAATACTCACGGATACATTCAAAAGATGCTAAATCTACACATTAAATCACTCCTTAAGGATTACAATGTCATATTACACCACTTGGAAGAAAACTAAAAAAATTACAATCAAAATGCTCTAAACCCATCACAGGAAAGCACAAAAATGGTCTACAACCCATTTGTCTATCCTTATATTGGTAAAAATATACCTATATGTATTTCAATGTAAAGCACTCAAACCATCACAAAAGTAAAATGAAGTAAATAATCCATTTAAATACGACTTCACAAGTAACGAAAGTAAAATGATGTAATTAATCCGCTTAATTACAATATCACAAGTAAAAAGATAAATCTCATAAATATGAATCAATAAAAGTCATTAAATCTTACAAAATCTCGTGCTCAATCCAAGTGAAAGCACTATATAAAATAATATACAAAGGCCATTGGCATTCATGCCATAATACATCCAAATACAAGTTACAATGAGCATGTACAACAAGTATAAATAAATCAATACACTCTCCAGTCGCCACAAACCAAATAGTTCTCCTGTGAGCCGAGAGACGAGAACATGGATCAGGCACTTTTCCACCCAACCATGAAGCAATTACACTTCCCCGGATCGCTTCATGACATGAAGGAAACCTAGCCTTGCATGAAATGTCTAGCTACCTGGAACAACTGGCAGGTGGGAACACTTGATGTAACCTGATGTCTAATGTGCAATTCTAAATAATGAAATGTAGATTATCTCACAACAGGATGTGGTAGAGATATATATCAATAAATTTTTCTAGACAAAAAATTCATCTTTTTCAATGACAGCTCATTTAGATCTAAACCTTTAAAACATAGTAACTAGTCAATTCCCAAAAAGAGGAAAAGCCATCTCTGATAATCCACATTTGGCATCCTAGCCCAAAAGCCACCCAATACACATTCTTAGATAAAAATTATCTACTTTCTTTCCCTTAATAAATTAATAAATAAATATGCCAATAAACAAATAAATAAATCAAGATCACCTATAACCACCTCTAATCCCTTTCCCAAGCATCAATAAAGAAAAACACTTTTCAAACAAGCAATAATGAAGAACATCATAAATCATTTAAAAGTAATATAGATTTTGAAATCTGATTATATTCTCAATTCGCATTTCCATGATTTTAATAGATTGTAGAAACTAATGATTTTACTTCATATCCAATATTGTTTCGTAATTCAAGCAATAAAATCAATAATAATATATGCCAAGTCCACTTCAACAATATGTTTTCATGCATACGTGTTCCAAATATTATTATCTTTCCTCAGTCTTGCTATCTATTTCATTATTCATATAGCATAGATAATTTAGATAGAATAGGTGCCAGTAATATATAAGGTGGCGTTCACATAGATATACATATGGTAAATATACTCATTGAGCTATGATTTCATATTCAAGTCATTAACACATACTTTATCCTAAATATAGTTTATTAATAAAGAAGTCAACTAATGAGATTGCACTTTTAAGCAGGTAATAAAGAAGAACATCATTCATTCATTTATGCAAGTATAAATATAGTATCTATAATCAGGTTATAATCTTAACTGTAATTCGTTGTCAAAAGGTTTAAAGAATCTAATGTTTAACTCTTTCCAAAGCAACAACCATGGAAACACACTTTCAAGAAAATAATTCATCATTCAATCATACAATTGCATCTATAAGGCTATTAAATCAGTTTTCTTTTCTAGTTCATATTTCATTCTATTTCCATACTATGTATTGAGTTTTCTAAATCATTCCAATCAAGTATGTAAATTCTTTTCAAGAAGTTTTAATAAGATAATGATATTTACATCTCAGAATTTACTCCTTCACAACAACGTATAAGGAAAAGATAATTTTAACTTATAATCTATTCATTCAAATTTTCATAAAGTAATAGGTTTCCTAAATAATTTAACAACCTTACTGTCACTGTTGTGACAGAAAGCTGAGGAAACTCATAAACAAGCTTACTGTCATACTAGTGATAGGAACTATATAGAGGTATAAATTCACAAGGAAGTTACTATGTAACTACTGATAGTAATTAAGCAGGTCTGAGACGACATAGCAATCATTTAACATAGCTACAATAGGAACCCTAAATCTAATTAAAAGAGGAATAAAACTTGTTATAGGTAGTTCAGAATTAATTTGCAATGACAGGTGTGTATAGGTAAAATTGAGATTGATTAATGAGATCAAAACAATGATAAACAAACAACTCAATCCAATAACCTTCAAAGAAATGATCTAGATAATAACTGAATAATCAATGAATAATAACAAAAACAATGAAAGCTTTCACTTAGATTGTATTGTTTCCTTGGTTCTTTGTGGATTGCTCTATACATTGTGAAACCATCTTTGCAACAAGCGGATGTAGATAGTAATTGCGTGCTTAAAAGGATTGATGTGCTCAACGATGTGTGATAAAAGCTCAAAGCGTTGTATGGATGTCAAAGCTTAAATGATTGAAGAGGATTTTTGGAGTAAAGGGGGTATATATAGGTCTCAAGGTAGATCGATCAATGGTTGAAATAAATCAATGAAATGGATGGATGAGATAAATCAAATAACTCATGATGAGAGTGCACACGACATGTATCACTCAAATTATTTTTATTGAATTAATTGCTTTTTGGCTAAAGACATGATAAATATAGAATTGATTTCATAAATTAGAATGTTTTTTTCTAATTTATGAGTTGATAAAAACAATGAGATTTAAAGCCAATTAACTCAACTTTTAATTTTGCTTTTTGAAGTTCTAAAAATAAGACAAATTGTGCACATAGGGTTAAAATGATATTTTTAGAAGAATTGGAGGATTAAATAAATTAAACAAATAAATTTATTTAAATGATTTGCATGATTTGAAGATTTATAAATAAAATATTTAATTTTATTTATTTTTAGAAGAATTGGAAGATAAAAGATTTTAAATAAATTAAACAAATAAATTGATTTAATTTATTTGCATGATGGATGAATATAAATAAAATATTTATTTTATTTATTTTTAGGAGATGCAAATCAACTTAAATAAACTTGACAATTTATTTAAATTTAGAGGAATAATTGATTAATTAAATAATGAAAATTATTTAGTTGTGGATAAGAGGAAATTTGATGAATTTAATTAAATAATTTCTTTATTTAATTAATGTGGACTTAAATTTTGAAAAAGGATAATGATTTAATTAAATAATAAAAATTATTTAATTTTTTTAGAAGATAAAAGAGGAATTTATTGAAATTAATTAAATAAATACAATTTATTCAATTAATCTTGGAATTAGGGATTTTTAGAGAAAATTGATGAAATTAACTAAATAATTAGATTATTTAATTAATGTTGAATGCAAGTGATTTGGAAGGATTGATGAAATGCAAGTGATGTGATGCGAAGGGTCATTTTTAGGTGTCTACATTTTGCCCCTCTTTGAGATGGTGTTGCAAAGTAACATCATTTCAAAGAAATTTAAAACATGGTGTTTGATTTGTAGAAGAAGATTGATTGGAAATGATTGGATTGGAGATGGTGATGCCCCAGTCACTCAAAGCAAGGGGGGCAAGGAAAGATAATGGTTGTTGATGAATAAGATGAATGATGATAATTCCAAGAACAAACATGTTATTGCCCCTGTCAAGTTGTAAACCAATGATTAATTGATGATGATTGATAAGGATAATGTTTGGTTTCAAAAATGAAACACCTCGTATAAGATGCCTGGTCTAGTTCCAAGAGTGTGACAATTTGTATGAGACAATTGATATGATTGATGGATTGGTTGATTGATTTACAACAAGATTAGGATTAAGACCAAGGTGATGCCCCAGTCACTCAAAGTGAGGGCAACAAAGAAAGATAATGATTATTGATGAATAAGATGAATGATGATAATTCCAAGAACAAACAAGGCATTGCCCCTATCAAGTTGTAAACTCGTGACTAATTGATGATGATTGATAAGGATAGTGTTTGGTTTTAGAAATGAAACCTCATACAAGATGCCTGATCTAGTTTCAAGAGTGTGACAATCTATATGAGACAATTGATATGATTGATGGATTGGTTGATTGATTAATTGTTTGATTTACAACAAGATTAGGATTAAGACCAAGGATGTGATTGGATAATTTGGATAGGTTGATTAGATAGACTGGATAAGATGAATGATGATGATAATGAGGATCGCCCTAGAGAAGACAGTTGGGTTCAAAGAACACAAATATGCTCTCAAAATGAAAGGAGGATTAATGGAAAAAGAATAGAAGAATTGATATCATAGAATAGAGAAATGATGATTGATCGATCGACATGAAAGCTATAGATTTATTAGGATGTATGGTTGGGTGGATGGATAGGATGAAGTGTTTTGAGGATGTTTAGGTGAAATGATGATATCTTATGTACCTGAGTATTGGTTACTTCCTTCGTATTCCAGACTGCCTACATACCCATATCCACAGGATAAGGTACCTTAAGATTGAGATGAGATGATATGTAGTTCTAGAAGCGTGATGAGATGAGGTGATGTTGCAATGGTTACGTGAATATTTATAACGAGCAATCCTTATTTTGATATAGCATATGGATGTTATGCACTAGGGTATAGAAGACCAAGGTGACGATGTATCCAATGCATAGGACGTTGACTCTGCAAACAAATGGTTTGAACTCATATCTACTAGACATAATAGAACCTTGTTAGATATGTGAATGAGCTATAGTCTTGAACATAAAATAATCTTAATACATAAATGCAAATGACTATTAATATGTAAGATGCTTGGTTGTAACATGCACACAAGATAAATATTAGCCGTAGTAGGATAATAAGCTCATCCCACAAACACAGCATACGAAAGCAATGACGATGCCCCAATCCATATTGTATCGCAACATACCAAGATATAGAAAATCAAGGTAGTCTTGACTAGGTATTAGAAAGGAACAAAAGTTAAACCAAAAAGAAAAAGACTGACTAACAAAGTAAACACACAGCCAACATATTCTCTTGCCAAAGAGGTTTCTCAGGTTACATAGGTAGATTGGAGCCCTATTGTAGGAAAGATATATCCATAAAGGTTGTGGCTTTGATCTAGGATAGATGGATTGCTATAGCAGATGTGGCAAGCGGTGTGAGGGACAACATATGGCTTTAGGAGTAGTATTTTTGTTTTGGGTTTGATAAGGACTTTAGCTTTCAAAGGATGCATAGTTGTTTTTTTGCTTGAGTTAGTCAAGTCTAGGTGATAGGATGGATTGTGATAAATGGAAGACAAGAAAGATGGAAGTGTTTGATGGATTGGGATGGAGATGATGATTTATGATTGTTTTTGGGAATTTTTTTGGAATTTTCTAGATTTTTGAATGTTTTTGGGATGACATTGGATAACAATTTGGATAGCCTAAATACTAGATACCAATGACAAGGGAAAACCAGGTCGAAATGCAAAGAGAAAGATGGGATTAGATAAGTGAACAAAAGGATGGGTGATAGTGGATGGAATGGATAGGTAGTGTAAGAAGGATGGAAGAATTCAGGATGTGATTACCAAAGACTATGTTGCATAGGAATAACATGCCCCATTCTAGGTATAATGCTTAGGATTGTACATGACAAATCTTATGACTATAGGATTGATTGGATTGGCTGGAAATGATGAGGTATATCAAGAGATTTTTTGTAAAGCACGTTTCAACATTTTTGCCTCTATCTGTATCAAGATCAAAAAGAGGAAGGGAGGATGAATTGGATCAAGGGGATAATTATGCAAATTTAATGGATAAGGAAGATATGATAGGAAAGATAAGTAGAAGGAATGATAGGATGGGTAGATAAGACAACATGCCCCCAAGTGTAAGATACATAGACAATCAATCTACACATGACACTTGTTTGCTAGGTTTTCATCATGATACTTATCCAAGGTGCATGTTTGCCAAGTTTTCACCATTGGATGAAGGGATTTCTCTTTACTTTTTTTATCTCTTTTTTTTATTCTCTTTTTTTTAGACTTTTTTTTTTTTGGATGGGATGGAGGATGAGGACTCAAGCATTTGTTTCCAATAGCAAGGTAGTATGTTCGCACTTTAATGCGTGTTTGCACATGGACTATATCAAGTAGCATTACACGCATGGATGTTGGTAGATGTGGGAATATGGAAATGGAATGGATGGTGGATTATGAAATGGATGATGGATGGACATGGAAGGATAAATGGGTGATGGAGCAAAAGAATGGACCATAGAGGTGTGATGGGGGAAGTATGAAGGATAATGGATATAAGATGGGGGATGGAGGTATGTGGAAATGGCATGGAATTATAGGGAACCAAGACCAATGGTTGCACACATCATGATAGATTTGGAAGCCTTTGACGAGGATGGGGAGTAGGGAGTAATAGAAATTGAGATATGGGATTTGGGAATCTTCTATTTATGAGTTTAGGAACCCAAATCGACTTAGGATTTGCAAGATTTTTTTATGGGGAACGGGATTTTCATAATTGGGTGATATATAGGGATTGAGATTGTTGGCAACAGATACTGTGTGGCTTCATGAGTGTTGTCATTGATGGCAACAAATTCCATCTCACACATCCACAGGACATGGTATGACTATACCGGAAGTCAGATTGAAGAGTATTTTGGTTCGGTGAGCAAGAACAGAGCATGCAGCAAGGTCCGACAATCAGGTCCGGATCTCTCAGAGGAAGTATCTCAACAAAGTGCGGACTTGGGGAAGTCAAGAGGAGTACCATGACTAATACATTCCAGAGATTCAACCTCTGGTGATGAAAGAGTGAAAAGATATGAGCACCTAAGTGTTGGGTTCCTGTTTGGTAGAGTAGACTGAGGAAGAACTGACCGACAAAGCATCAAACCTTAATCCGGATGAGAAATTGATGGTGATCAAGTTTCTTGAGGGATCATTCATGGTTGGCCAATATGATTGATGACTCTTATAACTATCTTTTTGATACGCATCTCTTAGTAAGCATGGATTCAGCCGACAGACCAAAGTTTGGGAAAATCTTGAGTATTCCGGATGTCGACTAGAAAGATGTTGAAATCCTTTGTGCGGATATATATACCAGATGGATTTTGATGTGAATTGATAGAAGGTAAGTTGTGTAGTGCAAAGAAAAGCAGAGAGCAGTGTGGAAGTAGCAATACAGGTCCGGTATGCGACAAAACAACAGTACTAAAGTAGAGGAAGAATAAAGTGCAGTAGATTAGTATATTAAGCCTAACCGAAACTGAACCTCAGCATATGTGGATGCTTCTCATCAGGTCAAGTACCTGGTTTCTTTCTATAAACTATTGTAGGTAGTGAGCCTCTTATGAGCAGTGTGCTAGGGCAGTGAGCCCCAACTAGCAAGTGCCATTTTGTACTTCTATTCTTTTAACAGAGAATACAATCTTGGGTTAGTCACCCCGTAGTTTTTCCCTTAACAGGGTTTTCCACATAAAAATCCTTGTGTTATGTGTGTTGATTTCTTTCTGCTCTCATGTTCATGTATGCTTATATGTTTTGATACTGCACTAATTATTAAAGAAGAAAAGAAAGTCAAATAATTAAGATAACTGATTCACACACCCCTCTCAGTTATCAACAATTGGTATCAGAGCTAAGTTCCTCTAGACAAAGCCTAACAACTTGAGGAAGATCTAGGAATCTCAATGGATATGTATGGTATAAGGGAACAACTTCAGTCTACCCTAGATGATCTTGAGCAATCTCACTCTGAAGTCAATAACCTGAGGGAAAGACTCAAACAAGCTGATGATTTCATAAATGAACTCAAAGAAAAACTAAGTATCTCAATGAAGAAAAGAAAGGAACTACTTCAATAATTGGCAAATCAAAGTGAAGCCTGTAGACACCCTAAAATGACCGTGTCGTCGAATCACTTGCATTTCATAATCTGTCTAATCACCTGCACTCAATGTTAATTAAATAATCTAATTATTTAATTAATTTTCATCAAATTCTTCTAAATCACATATTTTCAACATTAATTAAATAAATCCTCTTTATTTAATTAATTAAATTAAATTCCTCTATATTCTTCCACAATTAAATAATTTTAATTATTTAATTTGATCATTATCCTCTTTCCAAAATTCACATCTACATTAATTAAATATATCCCATTATTTAATTAATTCATCACAAATTCCCTCTTATCTAAAATTAAATAATTCTTAAATTATTTAATTAAATCAAATTTGTTCTTCCAAAATCATGCACAACAATTAAATAAATTTATTTATTTAATTTGTTTTTCAAATCTTCTAAATTAAATAATTCTAATTATTTAATTACTTCTTCCAATAATATCTTCTCTAAATTTAAATAAATCAATTATTTATTTAAATTGCTTTTTCTTCTAATTTGAGTTATCTCTAAAAAAACTCAAGCTTTCTTGCTCATCAATTAAATATTTCTATATTTAATAAAGCAAAATATCTTCTTTTCTCATGCAAATCCTTTCTTCTTGTTTTAAATCACTTAACTGATTGCTTTATTCTTTTAATTGATTTATCTCTTCAGTTAACTCATTCTTCTATTCTTGATAACTCCTCTCATGCAAAAGCAAGCAAGACACATGTCTTCTTCTCATTCGTTGCACATTCCTCAACTTATCTCCTCCATTGATTCTTCTGAATTATCTGGACCGTTGATCGATTTTCCTTGAAATCTATATAAACCCCCTCATCTCCTTCATTGAGCCTCTCTCTCTTCGATCACTTATTCTCAGGCATACTTAACAGAGCTTTGAGCATACACAACACGTCGATTGAGCACTATAACGATCTTTTGACATTGATCTCTTGAGCACATACTTGCTTGTTGTAGCCATGGCTTTGCAACTACATTGAGCAATCCATATATCTCCAAAAGGGAACAATACAGGTTTTGGTAAGAGCTTTCATTTGTCTTTGATTTGTGAATTATGGCTTTTACTTAGATTCGTTTCCTTTATGTTATTGGGTTCTTTGGTTTTATTTAGTTTAGATTTAATCCATTTTTCCATATACACATTCTGGCACGCCCGGTGGGACTGTCCCCCAGCCAACTGATAGTCCTCTCGATCGCCTGTCCGGGCACAGGAAGCCGCCAATCAGCGACGCAACGATCCATCTGATCCTATCACAGAGTCTCGGGACGTCTGCCCATCTGATCTCCCCGTCCTCTATCCATAGGTCGTCTGTGCAGAAGACCTCCTCCAAGCCTGCCTCGCCCTGTGCTGGGTCAAAGTCAACAATCTCCCCGTCTATCCGGATCCTCAAGATGCGGTATACATCCTCCAAAGTCACTGTCGCCTCCCCTGTCAGAAAGTGGAATGACGAGGTCTCGCTGTGATACCTCTCCACGACTGCTGTCACTAGGGCGAGATTCGCCCTAATGTGTGTCAAGTGCGCCACGTGCCACAGTCCCACATGCTCCAGGAATGCGTCCTCCTCCCATGTAAGCTGAACCACCTCATGCGCTATCGCGTGATGTCGCTCTTGCGACATCAGTGGTGGCAAAATCTTCTGCATCCATAACAAATCACTTGTCAGTTTCTTTTCCAAATCCCACAAGACCTATCTACCATCAGTCCCTGCAACCTCCAACTTGCCCTTTCCTCTTTGGCAGCCTCACTCTTCTACTTGCACCCTAATTTTTCTTCTATTCAAACCAAAAGCGCTTGGTTTTATACAAACGCGCTATCCCTCTCCCCCAACCGCGCCTTCCTGTTCAACCAGCCGCGCTTTGATTTTTGAACCAAACGCGCCTTGTTTTTTTCCACTACGCCATTCTGCCATACCAACTGCGCCACTCTGTCATACCAGACGCGACGCGTTTTTCTTCCCTTCCCCCCACTTGCGCTGCACTGCCTAACCAAGTGCGCTACACTGCCTAACCAGGTGCGCTGCGGGATTTCCCAACTGCGCTGCGGCGCGGACACCCAACACCAAAAGCGATGCGATTTTACCACATGCGCTACAGGCGACTACCAGCCGCGCTACAGTGCGCCAAACACGCTGCAATCCTATACCAAACGCGCTGCGGCTGCCTACAGCGCTTTTGCTTGACATAGCTGACCCTACCTAAACCTACCCCTAAACGGCCCTAAACGACAAATGACAAGGGGGTTTCGATCACTTACCGCTGCCGGAGCTCCTGCTGGCCCCCTGTAGGTCCGCACCAACTCCGCCCGATGACTGTGCGCTGGAATCGGCATCTCTCCTCGCTGGCTGCTCACCTCACTCCTCCTAGGTTGGAATTTCTCTTCTCTCTAAATTTAGATTATCCAAGGGTGCAAATGAGGATTGTGGTCCCCATGGGACCTATTTATTGTGAATTATGGCTTTTACTTAGATTCGTTTCCTTTATGTTATTGGGTTCTTTGGTTTTATTTAGTTTAGATTTAATCCATTTTTCCATATACACATTCTGGCACGCCCGGTGGGACCCACTAATCCCTTTGTTTCTTTGAGAAATTTGTTTTTTTAAGTCACAGTACGGAACAGCGCACACGACACCCCACAGCGCTCCTAGCAGGATATTTGCGCGCTTCTGCAAACACAGTCCAGCGCTTTTGGAGGTTCGGCGGCGCTTTCGACAACGCAGCGCAGCACTTTTGGTCTGACAGAACGGCGCTCTCGGCAATATTCTACAGCGCTTTTGGCTAGATTAAAGTTTCTGACCTTGTTCACTGTTTTACAGGATTTTTTTTTACACCATCTATCTTATTGCTTTGTATGACAAGCTGTTGTATTTGTCAGACAAGCCTGTTTTTCTTGTTGGACATCCTAAACTGATTTATTTAGGAATACCTTTGACTTTTGTGGTGTTGTTACAGCTTTTTAAGTTCTTTTACGATTGCATAACACAGATCTCTCAGCTACCACTTCTCAGAACAGTCAATCAATCATGGAATTTTACTTTAGATCTGATTATTTTGAAAAAATTCCCCTCTTTGTGATCTGAGACAGCGCGGCGCTTCTGGTTATATCGTCTCACGCTTTTGGTAACATAGTTTCACGCTTACGGCTATTATTCAGCGCTTCTGGTATTATTATATTGTGCTTCTGGTCTGCATCACAGCGCTTTGAAAAACACAGTGAAGCGCTTCTGGTTAATTTGTTGCACCTCTGGTTATATTATACAGCGCTTCTGGTCTGCAAATACAGCGCTCTAGGAATACAGTACATCGCTTCTGGTAAAATCGTGCAGCGCTTTTGGTTAAAGTTGATTTGTTTGTTGCTAACTTGTGAAATTTTGGTGGAACTAACTCACTTGTTGCAGCTTCTTATTACTCACACAGAGCCAATAGGTGTTTTTCTAATATGTTCATGCAGGACGAGCGTTGAAGACCGCTTTTGATTTATCTCACTAAGTCTTAGAAACACATTGCATGCTTAAAAGGATAATTGAACAAATCTTTTCTTGCAATCTAAGTCTTAGGAATATACTGCATTTCTTAAGGGACAATGGACATGTATGAACAAACACCTCAATTTTCTAAAGGACAATGGACATGAATGCCAAACACTTCATTTCATAAGGGACAATTTACAACTACAATCGTGTGTGTGCATAGCTTAGTGGCACCTTATTTTTCTTATAACGGGACAATTGAACCTTTGTTTGACGTGCTTGCTTTTACTTTTTTTGTACTTCCTTTAGAAGGGCCTGCTTTTGGATTGCGTTTCATCCAAAAGGGATGACCCTAAGCGGAGTTTTCCTTTGAACCGCTATATAAGAGGGATAAGGCGAAAGCCAAGTCCTAATTGATGTCAGCCTTACCTTGTGGTGCCAAACTGAAAAGAGGTGTACTAGCTCTTTGTGGAAATGATTTTCACATTGAGCGAAGTGTTTGAAACTCTTAGTAGGATTGGTTAAAGCTTTTAGTAGCTTGTCGCATTGCTCGTAAGGCGTTGGTCCCTCAAAGTCACTAAGAACCAATTTAGATAGCGACTACCTGACCTACCTCCGAACATTGCGATAATCATCAGTGCAAGGGAAATCGATTTAAACCCTTAAGATACTCACCATTGGCTCCCTTGAGAAGAGATAGTATTCCCTTGGACATAAAGCTCTTGTGACCTACTTGAGCTTTCCAAGGGGAGGGTGAGATATCCCTACCTATCGTCTCTCGCAAAAATACTAAATATCTGACACCTTTATGGAATGATATTTTTATCGACGGAGTATTAAGCTGTGAGCTGATCTACTGCAATGAAACCTTGTCTCTAGGGATAAAAAGTGCTTGTTATTTATTGCAACTGTATTAGACCTGTGGAAACATTGGGCTTGTTTGGAGCCTTGAACATACACTATCTGTTGTGTCAGTCCTTGTGCCTTTTTTGACCACTTGTTTGCTGTGTTTTCTCTTGCCAAACCAATCCAATCAGAAACAGAAAAATTTTGCCTTTGAAAAAAATCGGACACTACTTCAGCACCCCTGGTATTACAGCAGCTCGCCTTTGGTAATACAGTAGATCGCCTTTGGTCAGCAGTAACCCGCCTCTGGCAAAACTCTACTTCAGCGCCCTTGGTATAACAGTAGCTCGCTTTTGGTCACTGTAGCTCGCCTTTGGCATAGCATTAACTCGCCATTGGTAGCTCAGTCTGTCGCCTCTGGCCCACAGTAGCACGCTTTTGGTAGCACAGTCCTGCGCCTCTGGGCAAACAGTATAGCGCTTTTGGTCCAGTACTTTGTACATCAGAGTTTGTCTGTTTCGTCAAAGCATCTCATAGATTCCCAGCATTACATTGTGTCCTAAGAGTATCCCATGGTCACCACTAGGCTACAGCAAACCATGAAGTCTAGGCAAGTTGTCCCTAAGAAGCACAAGTCACCCCCTCGCACACCACAATCAGGTCGTCTCAACATTACTCCCAAGGTGACTCCTAATACACCCGCGGTAAAACCAATCAGCTCTCCAAACATGCCGCACATAGATGAACCAAGCAATCCTCATGAGGATAGAACCCCTTTGATAAATGCGCCTCAGTATACCACAGGCTTGCCTCCGGATTTTGTCCCACAAGGTTATATCGTAGATCAAACCCCATCTCAAGAAGAGCGACACTTTGAAATAGGTCAATCCTCTCAAGAAGATGGGCAAGATCTTGATGAATTTATACAAGATCCTAGAGCTATAGCTGCCTTTGATAAAATCCTTAGTGAGAACCAAGATCATTTCTTTCACTTTCTTGCAAAGCAAGGCGCCAAGTTACCTCAAGATTTTGATGTGTCCACTCTCAAGGAGAGCACCAACACCCAAGAAACCATACAAGCAGTGCAAACCATGTCCACGGTGACTACGCCCTTACGTACTCAAGGCTCGCAATATAGGAATCCTCTTTTTCAAAATCCAACAGAGGAGAGGCCCATATCACCGCTTTTGACTCCTATGGAGATCTATCAAAACCAACAAGAAACTCTCCAACGTCAAGCAGAGTTAGCTAAGCAAGCCACCTTAGCTCGATCGAATGTGCAACCACCTCCTAAAGTGTCCCCCCCAAGTGCAAGCGGAATCTTGGTTACCCCATCACGCATAGGTTTCCCACCCAATTACAATCCGGGGAACACTTATGTAGCCATGCAACAAGGGTCTCAACAAACGCCACCTCCTATATCATCACACATGCATGTCTCTCAACCAATTGGAGTCACGTAGCCCCAACCACAACATTCTTCTACTCTCATCCTCAAGCAACCTCAACCGTCGCAAATCACTTCTACCTATGTTCCTCCACCACAACATTCTTCTACTCTCATCTTCAATCAACCCCAACCGTCGCAAATCACTTCTACCTATGTTCCTCCTCCACAACGTTCATCCTCGCTCAACTTCTTTCATACATTGCCTAGCCACTCTCAACATTCCCAACATCAGGTTTCCCAAAGCTATGTGCCACCATCACAACCTAATCAAACGCACTTTAGCTTTCCTCCCCCCAATACGTTTCTTCAACCATCACAAAGCCAACATTCTTACCTAGCGCCACCTCCACCTCTGCCTAATCAAGGCCTCCAATTCCAACCCAATCTGAACCAATTGTACAATCCATACAATCCCAATCAATCTTACGACCCTTATAATACCAGTACGCATGGCTTACACTATAATCCTCCATATGGGCAACCCCAACCGCTTTTTGGACAACAGGAGATGTTACCAACCCCTCCCACAACTATGGAGCTAAAGATTGCGGAGGTGCAACAACAACTATCTGATCTTACGTTTGGCCACACCAAAAAGACCACCTCTTTAGAGGAAGTGTGTCCTTATCCTTTTGATCGGTCATTACCAATGATCCCTTTTCCTCAAAATTTCACTATTCCCAAGTTCGATAAGTACAAAGGAAAAGGTGACCCAAAAGACCATCTTAGGGAATTCTATCTTGCTTGCTTCAAGGTCTCTCACAACGACACATATCTTATGCGTCTCTTTCCTCACAGTCTTGGAGGTCAAGCAATAGAATGGTTCTCACACTTACCTACGGGTATCAAGTCTTTCAACGAGCTAGCAGAGAAGTTTGCCACCCATTTTTCTTACAACGCAGAGCATGAGATTTCCATGACGGACCTATGCAACAATAAACAGAAAAATGGTGAAACTTTCATTTCTTTCCTCCAACGATGGAGACAAATGGCTAGTAAATTCCCTTTCAAGATTCCAGAGAAACAGCTTGTTAGCATATTTGTGCAGAACCTCAACCAAGAGTTAGGTTTCCATTTGCAAATTCTTAGTGCTACAACCTTCGATTAAATCACATACAAGGGTATCAACATTGAGAAGGCCCTCATTGCTAAGGGTATGGTCAAAATCTTTAAGGAGACGAAAGATAGCACTTCTCATCAACAATCGAACGATAAACCCAAATATTGGAACAAGAACAAAAATGTGGTCAATGATGGGGTGGTCGATACTAAGCATGTCCAAACGTTGCAAACACCGCTGCAGCTCTCCAAACCAAGTCAAGCTCCACCTCAGCAACAGCAGCAACAAAGGCAGCCTTATCCCAACCAACAGCAACGACAACAAGAGCGGCCCCAACAAGATTACCCTCCGTGACGTCAATTTACTCCTTTGGGAGTGCCCATCGAATCGGTCTTACAGCAAGCTTTGCAGAAAGGGCTCATCACCTTACCTGATGCTCCTCCTTATGGAGAACCTGTCTACAAAACTGCACGTTACAGAGACAATGAGTATTGTGAGTTCCATAGGAGCAAAGGTCATCGAACTGCATCTTGCATGAAGCTTAAGCACCTCATCCAAAACCTCATCGACGGTAATCAAATTACTTTTGAGAATGAATCACCAGCGCAACACACGAACAAGGATCTCGATATGTACAAGGAACCATTCCCTCATCATGGTCCACCTCCTCCGCAGGATAGGGGTAAAGGTATCAATCACGCTTCCACGTCTTTCGATTCCATTGTAGGTCTTTTTGAAGAGAGTCGAGTGTCTACCCTCACCATCAAAGGCAAATCTATGGATTGTGCTGTTACTACTCGTCGAGGTCATCTCACCATCCGTGCACCTACACCTAGGCTTCTGGTTCAGTCTGATTATAATCTTGTCGAACATCTAGGGAGAACACCAGCACAGATCTCTATTTTGGACCTCCTACGGTCATCACCTACACATAGAGTGGTGCTAGAAAAAGCCCTCCAAGAGTCTTCTGTTCCTAACAACATAGCGGTTGCAGATTTCCAAGCTGTAGTGGGTAATATTGCTTTGCCTTACAACGTGGTCTTCTCTGAGAAAGACCTCCCCTCCCATGATCCTTGTCACAACGATGCCCTCCATATTGAAGTTCTCATCCATAAGCGCAAAATCAAACGCATCCTCATAGATGGTGGTGCTGGTCTCAACATCTGTTCTTTAAAGTTACTAAAGCAATTGGGATACTCTGAGGATCACGTCAACACTAATCATAGTATTACAATCAAAGGGTATGATGATGCAGAACGCCGTTCAGAAGGTGTTATTCACTTGCCTATACAACTGGGCCCGGTCATGCTTGAGACTAGATGTCAAGTTCTTGATATTGAGCTGCCTTACAACATTATTCTTGGCCGCCCATGGATCCATGCAATGAAAGCTGTTCCCTCCACGTACCATCAGTCCCTCAAGTTCCCATACAATGGTACAGAGATCACCATCCCAGGATATCCTAATCCTTTTGAATTCTGCCGTGTCTTGCAAGGAAGCTATAAAAATTGCAACCAAGTGCCTAAAAATGACAAAGCCCTTGACTCCCCTCTCTATGTTGACCCTGAAACTCTCACGCAAGCCTCTACAAGTGAACCTACACCCCTCCCCAAAATCACAGCTCGTGTCCAAGATATAGGCTTTGGCACTTATGATATCTCAGAATCTTGTTGTGTAGGGCGGATGCCTTTATCTCCAAAATCTTACGGCAAACCACCCATTGCCAAAGTTACCAAAAAAGCAGCTATTCCTCCCCCAACATTCCTAACCCAATTCCAACATGGACGGTTACTAGAAGAGGAAACTATTGAGGACATCTCTTCTTGGCTCTACAAGGAGAAAGAACCAGTCACGATACCAGTCAAGCAATATGGCAATAGCTTAAGGATAGTGAAAAATATGGGCTATAAAGGCAAAGGTGGCCTTGGGAAACAGAATCAATGCACTATGGAGCCCATTGTAGTAACAAAGAAGCTAGACAAGAAAGGATTAGGATTTGGTAAGAAGGTACCGCGCGCCTCAGACATCGAGTATATCCTCGATGAGGTAGCTGACACTTTTCCCGCCGATACGACGTCTACAGAGGATATCATCGATGACTCTTCCCTCCACATGACCAATCTATTCACAGAATCCTCCATCTTTACACTATCCTCCATCTCCTTAACTTCGACCACCAGCACCCAGAATGTCACGCTTGTCTACCCTGAACTTATCGATTGGGACCAACAAGGGGCCCCTGTTATAGATGTATTTCAGAATGACGAAGCTCTAGCTGAGTTCATGGGACTTTGGGAAGGTATCCCTCTTGGCGATCACAAGGCAGGTTTTGTAATGGAACTTGAGCCCACGGCTTATTTTGGTGAGAATGCCAAATCCTCCAGTCGCAAAAGTGCAAATAAAGAAAGATCTCTAGGTGAAAACCACACTATGGCACCTCCTGATCACAAAATAGTAAAAATAAAGGACGTATCCAAAGGTGAAAACCCAACTGTGACACCGGAGGATGGAGGATTTGACCTTCCCTTACCATCTAAGTATCAAGAGAAATCAACTCTCCTGGTGGAAGATTCTACAGAGATCAACCTGGGTACAGAACAGAATCCAAAGACCACATTCCTAGTGGCATCATTATCCGACACAGAGCACAGAGATCTTAACAGCTTCTTCTTGCAACAAACCATCAACTTTGCATGGACCTATGCAGATATGCCAGGGCTAGACCCTAAGCTGGTAATTCATTATCTCACAGTTGATCCCAAGGTGAAACCAGTCAAGCAGAAGTTGAGAAAGATGCACCCACAGATAGCTCTCTTGGTGAAGGTGGAAGTACAAAAGCTATTAGACGCAAAGTTCATACGACCTATTGACTATTCAGATTGGGTCTCAAACATTGTACCTGTGTCTAAACCTAATGGGCGCATCCGCATGTGTAATGATTTCAGAGATCTCAACAAGGCATGTCCTAAAGACGACTTTCCATTACCAAACATTGACATTATAGTGGACTTGACAGCAGGTCACGAGATGCTTTCTCTCATGGACGGATTCTCGAGTTACAATCAGATAAGGATAGCTGAAGAAGACCAACATAAAACAACCTTTACTTGTCCTTGGGGCAATTATTGTTAGTGTGTCATGCCGTTTGGTCTGAAGAATGCAGGAGCAACCTATCAGAGAGCAATGACAGTGATCTTTCATGACCTCTTTCATCACATGATGGAAGACTATGTTGATGATATATTGGCTAAATCTGCTCGGGCGGATCACATACAGGTCTTAGGGCAGATCTTTGACAGGCTTGAAAAATACCAAGTAAGACTCAATCCAAAGAAGTGTGTATTCGGTGTCACATCAGGGAAGCTATTGGGATACATCGTATCTCGTAGAGGCATCGAAGTTGATCCAGCGAAAGTAAAGGCTATAGTGGAGATGCCTCCACCAAAGAACCTAAAAGCATTAAGGAGCCTCCAAGGAAGGTTGCAATCCATCAGGCGTTTCATCTCACAGCTAGCAGGTAAATGTCAACCCTTTCAGCACTTACTCCGAAAGGATGTCTCATTTCGATGGGACAACAAGTGTCAAGCAGTGTTTGATCAACTTAAAGAGTATCTAGCTACACCTCCTGTATTGGTTCCACCAGTTGCGGACAAACCTTTGATCTTATACATCTCCACTACAAATTCAGCCCTAAGGGCTCTGCTAGCACAGAATGATGACACAGGAAAGGAGCATGCAATTTATTACATCAGTAGAACCTTGGTGGGATATGAGCTCAATTATTCACCAATGGAAAGGGCTTGTTTAGCAGTAGTGTTCACCTCCCAAAAGTTGCGACATTACATGTTGAACCAACACACAAATCTGATAGCCAAGATTGATCCCTTGAAGTATCTACTAGCAAAAGCAGCTCTCACAGGCAGACTAGCTAAATGGGTTATGATCCTTAGTGAGTTTGACATTGAATACACAGATCGTAAGGCAATCAAAGGACAAGCCCTCGCGGATCAACTAGCAGATGCACCTATGAAAGATACACATCCTATGGTAGCAGACTTTCCTGATGAGAATCTATTCACTCTTTCTAACTCCATAATGTGGAAGTTGTACTTTGATGGTTCTTACACACAGCATGGATCAGGAGCTGGCATCTTATTTGTTACACCTCAGAATGACTACATTCCAAAGTCATATCGGCTCGCATTCCCTTGCACCAACAACATAGCCGAATATGAAGCACTCCTTATAGGTCTCAATACAGCAGTACAATGGGATATTACCGAATTACAAGTATATGGAGACTCACAGCTAGTCATTCGCCAAGTCACAGATGAATACCAAACAAAGGATGAAAAGTTGGTCCCCTACAAGCAACTAGTGGATGCCTACAAACCACACTTTTCTACCATCACATTTGAGCAAATTCCAAGAGAGCATAATAAAGCTGCAGATTCTATGGCTTCTGTAGGGTCACTGATTGACATGCCTGCAAATACACAGAAGTGTGAATTCTTGATCAAGCAATTGTTGATACCAGCCGTCGATGTTCCTGTTACTGAAATCATCTGCGAACTTGTTGGTCCCAATTCCCCATGGTACGAAGATATCTATGAATACCTCAAGAACAGTACCTTTCCCCCTGACCTATCATCCACCCAACGCAAAACCTTTATCTGTCGATCCTCCCATTACATCATTCTGAGTGATACACTATATCGTCGGAGTCTTGATGGTATCCTCTTACGATGTCTTAACACAGAAGAAGCCGACGCTACCTTACGAGACATACACGAAGGTGTCTGTGGCGCACATTCTTCCGGTCCTAATCTTGCTAAGAAGATACTCAGAACAGGTTATTACTGGCCTACAATAGAGCAAGATGCTGCACAGTTTGCTAAGAAGTGTCTACAATGTCAGCAGCATGGAGATCTGATTCACGCACCAGCTCATGAGTTACAACCTGTGACAACTCCATGGCCTTTTTCTCAATGGGGTCTCGACCTCGTAGGACAAATCCACCCTTCCTCCTCTAATGGCCACAAGTTTATCATTACCGCCACTGAATATTTCACGAAGTGGGTGGAAGCCATTCCTATGACCTATATCACCGGTAAACAAATAGCCAAGTTTATCCTAAACTACCTCATATGCCGGTATGGTATTCCCCAAGCCATTGTCACTGATAATGGGAGACCATTCAAGAACCAAGATGTTCGTGCCTTATGCATACAATACAATATCCAACATCGCTTTTCAACTCCTTACTATCCGCAGAGTAACGGCCAAGCTGAGGCTTCCAATAAGACCATTCTCAAAATCCTCAAGAAAACAGTCAATGAAGCTGGTCGTGATTGGCACTTACAACTCAATCCCGCCCTATGGGCCTACCGCACTAGTATCAGAACACCAACTGGTGCCACACCCTATGCCTTGGTCTTTGGCTCTGAAGCCATCCTACCTATAGAGGTCGAGATCCCATCCCTCAGAGTATCCATGCAGGACCTGATCGGCGGAGACGAATATCGCACTTCTAGATTAGCTGAGCTTGAACTACTAGATGAGAGGCGCCTTGCTGCTCTTAATCATCTCCATGTCTATCAAAACCGCCTCCGGCGTAATTACAACAAAAAGATCAAAGAAAGACGGTTTCAAGTTGGTGATCTTGTACTTAAGGAGAATTAGAGAAATCAAGCGGATCGAGAGAAGAAGGGTAAGCTTGAGCCTAACTGGTTAGGTCCCTTCATTGTCACAGCAGCATATGGATCAGGAGCTTATACTTTAGCTACACCTGACGGCATTCCTCTAGATGAGCCACTTAACAGTGTCCATCTCAAGAAGTTCTATGCCTGATCCTCAGAGTATTCCAAAAAAAAAAAAAATCCAAAAAAAATCCGTCCTCTAGTGAAAACCTGGCAAACAGGCGCCTTGGATAAGTACCATAGTGATAACCTGGCAAACAGGCGCTATGTGTAGAGTCAGCATCCATCGTCTATCAAGTCCTGTCCACTCCTTGTCCAGTTCGTCACGTGTCTCATCCATCCATCCATAATAAAACCATTGACCTTGTTTGCATTTCCATCTCCCTATCTAGTATAGCATGGAAATTTGTCAGTGTCCATCGTCATCTTCCCATGTCTTGATCTGTGTCTACAGTTAACACTGTCTTGTCCTAGGTCAAGTCGTTTTGTGTCTTCTTCGGCGGTCACCCCTACAGTTTCCTCCACCAGAATGGGGGCAACTCTTTCCTTAACTTAGGTCTAGGATTGGTTCCTTGTTCGTGGTTCGCAACACATACTTCAATCGTTTCTCATTTCCACAGGTAACACCCTTTAACGGACACATCGCTCCTACGATAAGGATGTTATCTTCTCAAAACACTCTTGTTCTACATCATCACACCCTAACCAAAACTACATAGGATCTCATTTCAATCTTAAGGTACCTTGATCCCATGGATATGGGTATGTAGGCAGTCTGGAATACGAAGGACGTTTCCAGTACTCAGGTACATAAGATCACCTCTTCTCCACTCTTTTCCCACATCATCACACTAACCAGAACTACATATCATTATTTTAGTCTTAAAGCACATTGATCCCATGGATATGGGTATGTAGGCAGTCTGGAATACGAAGGAAGTATCCAGTACTCAGGTACATAAGACCCCCTCCTTTCACCTTGACCCATTCATCACTCTATCCAGAACTACATATTTATCAGGTTCACCTTCCATCGTAAGTGTACCTTGATCCCGTGGATACAAGGTATGTAGGCAGTCTGGAATACGAAGGATGTATCCAGTACTCAGGCACACACGATCCATCATTCTCCACCCGTCCCAATCCATTAGCATTCCATCCTTTCTAGTCTTCCATTTTTCAAAATCCATTCGCCTCGACTTGACTAACTCAAGCAGCAAGCTAGCGCATCCTTTCAAAGCAAAGGTCCTTAACAAACTTGAAGCAAAGAGGCCTACTTCCAGAGTCATCTACTGTCCTGCATACCGATTGCCAACATCAGCTAAGTACCGCTTAACCAAGCCCTAGATCCACGAGCTTGTCTTCTTCGAAGTGTTCCACTGTCGAGACCAACACACGCGTCTCCTGCAACATGTGGCATTTCCTGCAAGTGAGACATTGTCTTTTTAGGTAGATAGCCCCCTTTAACGGACACAGAGTTCCTACGATAAGGCTGTTATCTTTCCTATCCAATCTATCCTGAGCAACCTCTTTGGCAAGAGAAAATGTTGGCTGTATGTTTACTTTGTAAGTCAGTCAATTTGTGTTATGGTTTATCTTTTGTTCCCTATTCCCATACCTATTCAAGGCTACTTTGATTTATCTATAATCTTGGTATGTTGCGATGCAGTACGGATTGGGGGCATAGTCATTGCTTTCTGTGTGCCGTGTTTGAGGAATGATCTTTAGTATCTTTCTTAGCATTCTATTTATCTTGTGTGTGTTACGTCCTAGCATCTTACATAGTAATAATGCTTCTTGCATTTACATGTATTGAAGTTTATTTTATGTTCAAGACTATGGCTTATTCGCATGTTCCAACAAGGTTATATTATGTCTAGAGGATCTAAGTTCAAACCGTTTGCTTGCAGAGTCAACGTCCACGCACTCGGATATTACTGCACCTTGGTCTTTTATACCTGGGTGGCGAACTATCCACGTGCTATATCAAACTAAGGATTGCTCTTTCTATACAAAAGCGAAGCCATTGCAACAAGCTCATTCATCCATTTCCACATCCTTTATATCGCTTTCATTGCAGTAATCGATCAACGGTCTCCATCTCCCCCTGTTCTCCTCTCCGGTGCATATATGCAAAACCCACGTGTCAAATATCACTAGTCATCACATCTATATCATCATATATCTCTATCATCATACATCTATAAGCATCATATAAACAGCATATGTCATCACATGAATTCATAATCATACATACATATCATCACATCCATGACATCAAGGAATGCATACACAAAAGCATGAACAGCAGTGAGTCGAACAGATCATCATATATATCTATCATGTAATGGCCATCATAATACAAAGTCTCTGTGTCTACATCAATCATACAAAAAATGTGTATACATCCAAATGTACACCAATATAGTACATCAAGGCTATCAAGAGCCCTCAAAATATACATCAGAATGCATGCAGGCATCTGTCCAAAATGATACAATATAAATGAATATGCCCTAGTGGGTGGAGCTGCCCTCCTGCTGTGGCCCCTGGCCTCCCCCTGTGCTCGGTGGAGGTCCCCCTAATGGTCCTCCTCCTCCCCCTGGCGGCAAAAGTGGCCCTCTAACTGAGGATACTGACTGCCCTGTCCTCCGGGATCCTGATGCCCCCGACCTGCTCCTGTCTCTATAGCTCGGTGCCTGCTGAGCTGCCGGCACCGCACCCACATATAGACCCCTGTAATACTCTGCCTCTCTGCCAGCTAATACTAGCTCACCCTGCACTCGGATAAGCTCGCTGTACAGCATCCTCTGATCGGCACCCAGCGCACGGCGTGCCTCCTCTCTCTCTCGCCTCACTCTGAATAGTGTGGCCTCGGCTGTCAAACGCAGCTGCACCTCTGCGTCTCTCTCTCTCCTAGCCTGCGCTAGCTCATCTGCATCTGCTGCTGGTGTGGCTGGCGGCTGTGCCTGTGCCTGTACCTGTGCCTGTATCTGGGCCTGCAGCTGCCTGTATGCCTGCACCTGTGCCTGTAGCTGCGCCTGCACCTGTGCTAGGGCTGTCTGTGCTGCTGTGGCTGCCTGTGTCTGCGCCTGGGCTGTGGCCTCTGCCTGCCTCGCATCGGCCCGCGCTGCATCCCTATCTCTCCTGAGACGAGCCATCCGGAGCTCTAAACGAGTCCTCCGGGCTATCTCCTCCTGCCGCAGTCTCTCTGCTCTCTGTAAGTCGGTCTCTACGACCGAGCCCATTGCTTCTGCCATCTCCACATCAGCCTGCTGGCCGCTGCCCTCTCCGCCTGCCTGCTGCCTAGCTGCCCTGGCCTGCCACCTCATCCTGGCCTCTCCTCCAAGCACTAACACCTCTCCCACTGCCCCGGCTACACCTGGTGTAGTCAGCCTCATAGGCCTGTGTGTCTGCCAATACTGATCGTACTCTGGCAGTGTCCCTGGGTCTGCAAGCCCAGAATCCCAATCCCATCTCACGGGGATAAGTCCCCACACCTCTGTCAATGCTGTAGCCAATGGGATCTCGGCATCCCAGTCTCCTACCTCCCTCCGTGTCCTGGCATGCGTGGCCTCCCCCACTGGTAACCCCTGCGGCAATCCGAACTGCCTGAGAACTCGCTCAGGTAGGTATCTCTCTATCATATCTGTTCGTCTACCGAACAGATAGCGAGCCTGTCTACAGTACATGAGCTGCTCATGCTCATCAGGCCACTCCTCGCACAGTAACCAGGGCCTCCATATGAAGATATCCATCTCATCTATCTGTCACCGCCAGTAGCTCACAGACCCCATCCTCCGGTGTGTCATCAACCTGTCATACAAAAATGCATACGGCTCACCCCTGTCTCGGTGGCGCTGCGCCATGGGTTAGATGACTGGAATGTGCTCCCATGCCCACACCTGTAACAGAGTCACACCTGCTGAGAGGCTCCTGCCTCTCCTGTACACACAATGGTGCATGTCGTGATACAGCTGGCCTAACACGCAGGGTCCCCACGCATACTGTCTGCCGTGGGTAAACATCCCCGATAGAACTATCCCCCAGCCAACTGATAGTCCTCTCGATCGCCTGTCCGGGCACAGGAAGCCGCCAATCAGCGACGCAACGATCCATCTGATCCTATCGCAGAGTCTCGGGACGTCTGCCCATCTGATCTCCCCGTCCTCTATCCATAGGTCATCTGTGCAGAAGACCTCCTCCAAGCCTACCTCACCCCGTGCTGGGTCAAAGTCAACAATCTCCCCGTCTATCCGGATCCTCAGGATGCGGTATACATCCTCCAAAGTCACTGTCGCCTCCCCTGTCGGAAAGTGGAATGACAAGGTCTCGCTGTGATACCTCTCCACGACTGTTGTCACTAGGGCGAGATTCGCCCTAATGTGTGTCAAGTGCGCCACGTGCCACAGTCCCACATGCTCCAGGAATGCGTCCTCCTCCCATGTAAGCTGAACCACCTCATGCGCTATCGCATGATGTCGCTCTTGCGACATCAGTGGTGGCAAAATCCTCTGCATCCATAACAAATCACTTGTCAGTTTCTTTTCCAAATCCCATAAGACCTATCTACCATCAGTCCCTGCAACCTCCAACTTGCCCTTTCCTCTTTGGCAGCCTCACTCTTCTACTTGCACCCTAATTTTTCTTCTATTCAAACCAAAAGCGCTTAGTTTTATACAAACGCGTTGTCCCTCTCCCCCAACCGCGCCTTCCTGTTCAACCAGCCGCGCTTTGATTTTTGAACCAAACGCGCCTTATTTTTTTCCACTGCGCCATTCTGCCATACCAACTGTGCCACTCTGTCATACCAGACGCGACGCGTTTTTCTTCCCTTCCCCCCACTTGCGCTGCACTGCCTAACCAAGTGCGCTACACTGCCTAACCAGATGCACTGTGGGATTTCCCAACTGCGCTGCGACGCGGACACCTAACACCAAAAGCGACGCAATTTTACCACATGCACTGCAGGCGACTACCAGCTGCGCTACAGCGCGCCAAACGCGCTGCAATCCTATACCAAACGCGTTGCGGCTGCCTACAGCGCTTTTGCTTGACATAGCTGACCCTACCTAAACCTACCCCTAAACGGCCCTAAATGACAAATGACAAGGGGGTTTTCGATCACTTACCGCTGCCGGAGCTCCTGCTGGCCCCCTGTAGGTCCGCACCAACTCCGCCCGATGACTGTGCGCTGGAATCGGCATCTCTCCTCTCTGGCTGCTCACCTCACTCCTCCTAGGTTGGAATTTCTCTTCTCTCTAAATTTAGATTATTCAAGGGTGCAAATGAGGATTGTGGTCCCCATGGGACCTATGTATAGTGTCCCCCCTCCCTTAGTTTTTCTTTCCCATCCCTTCTTCTGCTTTTTTGTCTGCCTCGTCATGTCCTCTTCGGGTCGAGCGTCAACCCCTTTCCACTGTCGCTTCCCTGTCTTCCCGCTCGAGGGGGCATACGCTGGGGCAACTACCTACACTGGGGCATAAAAAAATAAAATTGTATTACATCTTCAACAATCATTTTCTTTAACGCAACGCTACAAGCTACATTGCATCAAAGAGGGGCAAAATGTAGACACCCTAAAATGACCGTGTCGTTGAATCACTTGCATTTCATAATCTGTCTAATCACCTGCACTCAATGTTAATTAAATAATCTAATTATTTAATTAATTTTCATCAAATTCTTCTAAATCACATATTTTCAACATTAATTAAATAAATCCTCTTTATTTAATTAATTAAATTAAATTTCTCTATATTCTTCCACAATTAAATAATTTTAATTATTTAATTTGATCATTATCCTCTTTCCAAAATTCACATCTACATTAATTAAATATATCCCATTATTTAATTAATTCATCACAAATTCCCTCTTATCTAAAATTAAATAATTCTTAAATTATTTAATTAAATCAAATTTGTTCTTCCAAAATCATGCACAACAATTAAATAAATTTATTTATTTAATTTGCTTTTCAAATCTTCTAAATTAAATAATTCTAATTATTTAATTACTTCTTCCAATAATATCTTCTCTAAATTTAAATAAATCAATTATTTATTTAAATTGCTTTTTCTTCTAATTTGAGTTATCTCTAAAAAAACTCAAGCTTTCTTGCTCATCAATTAAATATTTCTATATTTAATAAAGCAAAATATCTTCTTTTCTCATGCAAATCCCTTCTTCTTGTTTTAAATCACTTAACTGATTGCTTTATTCTTTTAATTGATTTATCTCTTCAGTTAACTCATTCTTCTATTCTTGATAACCCCTCTCATGCAAAAGCAAGCAAGACACATGTCTTCTTCTCATTCGTTGCACATTCCTCAACTTATCTCCTCCATTGATTCTTCTGAATTATCTGGATCGTTGATCGATTTTCCTTGAAATCTATATAAACCCCCTCATCTCCTTCATTGAGCCTCTCTCTCTTCGATCACTTATTCTCAGGCATACTTAACAGAGCTTTGAGCATACACAACGCGTCGATTGAGCACTATAACGATCTTTTGACATTGATCTCTTGAGCACATACTTGCTTGTTGCAGCCATGGCTTTGCAACTACATTAAGCAATCCACATATCTCCAAAAGGGAACAATACAGGTTTTGGTAAGAGCTTTCATTTGTCTTTGATTTGTGAATTATGGCTTTTACTTAGATTCGTTTCCTTTATGTTGTTGGGTTCTTTAGTTTTATTTAGTTTAGATTTAATCCATTTTTCCATATACACAAAGCCAATAATACTAATGAAGATTTGAATGAGAAAACTAAGTTATGTGAGAAGTTATCAAAAGAGGTCATTATGGTAAGACATGAAATGGAATCAGGAGTTATGAAATTCACCCAAGAAATTGAAGAGAAAAGAAAAAGTGAAGATAATCTAAAACAATCTCTCAAGGAGAAGTCAGAAGACTGCCACAAAATGGATAGAATAATCAGGCATCTAGAATCTGATCTTGAAGAAGCTGGAGACAATGAAGAACAACTTGAGAATTAGATAGACACTATTAAAACAGATCTTCAAACAACAAATGAATACAAAGAGAAATTCAAGATAAGCTCTGCTCAACTTGAAGTTCTTCTTGAAAGCCAAAAGAGGGTAGATGACAAGCAAGGCTTGGGGTATGAGAAAGGGGAAAGCTCCGAATCCAGTCAGAAGAACTTTGGATCAGGAAATCCAAGGAACAGGCCTAGAAGACCTCCGATAAGGCAACCAAATGCTCAAAGATATCCATCCTTCAATGGATATTGCCACAACTACAATAACCTTGGTCATAAAGCAAATCAGTACAAAAGAAGAATGAATCAGTCTAATTCATCCTTCCCTGGACAATGTTTTAAATGCAAAAGGTATGGTCACAAATCTCATGAATGTAGAAATATGCAAATGAACAATTCAATGTTAGATGCTTTGCATGCAATAGAATGGGACATATGGCTAATCAATGCAGATCAAGAGGATATCAGTCAAATCTACAAAGAAATATTATTTTCTACAGTTGCAATAGATCCGGTCATATTTCCAAATTCTGCAGAAGTAAGAATCAAGATAAAAGGGGTCTGGTGCATCATAATCAAAATCAAGATAAAGGAAAAGGAAAAGTGAATGTGGAGGAAGTTCAAAGGGAGATGAACAAGATTTGGGTAAAGAGAAGTACAGAAAATGTTGGGGATGGATCCGCACCAGAATCTGGTGCTGATATTCTTTCCAGAAACTAAATAGATGAGCTCTGGCTCAGGGGGAGTCACAAAGAAAATAAATTACCCCAGCCAGTCAACTAGTGCCTAAGATTGGCACATGGAAAGTTTTGGATAAAAGGGTCCTCAAAGAAATATCTAATTAACCCTTGGTAAAAATATGAAAGATCCACAAGGAGTTTTAAAGAGGTTAATCATCCAAGATTGATCCGGTTTAACAATCATCTGGTAAAAGTTGGACTTTCACAGTTAGATCCGGTATGATTCAAAAATTGAATATCTTGATCTGCGGATAAATGAAATGATTAGAGAAAGGAAAATAGATTGTTAATAATCATCGAGAATAAATCTAAATGTATCTCAGTGATCTGGAAAGATCTCTCTCAGAACAAAAAGAACAAGGCAACTGGAATGACTTAAGTTGTGCATTTATTGCAAAATGGAATTAGGGTTTGTGCTAAAATAAAAGGGTTATTTTGTTCATCATTTGCACATTTACATCTGAGAATAAGAAAGAAGGAGCTCTGCAACAAAATTGTCTCAAAACCTCTCAAAGATCAACTGCAGAAGTCTTATCCGATTCATACGTGAATCCTAGAGGCATAAAAAGGTATTTTCACTCTTGAATATCTCTCTCTGAATCTTTTGAAAGATGGATACTCTGAATGTTGTCAAAATCACTGATAGGCCACGCCCTAAGTTCAAGAAACACCCTTACAAATCTCTAGAAGTTGATCCTTTAGGCACCTTCTCTAGCATTTTGCATGGGGTTTTGCATTTAGAAGACGTTAGGGCATACATTCATGTGAATATTGAGGAATTTGGGGAATCCAAGCTAATGGATATCTATCACAAGTAGTTAATAGATGAATCGTTTAAACTCAAACCTCAGTACAAGGCCATCTAGGACAAGCATTTTGGACATTGCATCCATTTCCCCTATTTTGCAGAAGATGAATGGGTCTGGTATGTTCTGAGCAGAGTGCATGAAAACTTCATATGGTTGATGAGGCATTTAAGATCACTAAAAGATGCCATTAGAACGGTAACTGGATTGCACTCATTCGGTGGGTTACCTGCTCTCAAATCAGTCAAAAACCAAACTGTAAGTGAGTCTACCGGATCAAAATTTGACAAGAGAGCAATGACAATAGAAGATATCACTGATCCGGATATCAAATTTGCCTCTATGATAATTGGCTATAAGATATATCACTCCAGCAAGGAGAATTATATATCCATAATTGCAATTTATATTGCTTATCAAATGCTAAGGGAGATTGCAGATTATGATCTTTGTGAGCTTCTTGTAAGCCAACTATTGGAAAACCTGCAAAATATCAAAAAGGACAAGAAGAACTCATTCAAATATGGTAGCCTAATATTATGTCTCTTTTTTTACTACATGAATGAGCTCCCCAGATCCAGTGGTTGGGTATGGCAAAATGACAAACCAACTGCCATACAAATCAGAGATTACATGTATGGGCTTGGTGATGCCAAGGCTCAAAGTACAGCACTCTGGGGATACTTCAAGAACTTTCAAAGTATGATTTAAGCCAGAGAAAGAATCCCCCAATCATTGGTTGAGATATATAAGGATACAATGTGCTTTATGGTAGACACTGATCAATGCCTAATGGAGGCAGTGGAGCCAAGGATAGTCTGGATTATGCCAATGGGGTATGAGGTTGATGAGAAAATCCTAGAGCTGCATATCCAACACCTGTTGAGCCCAAGGACCTTGAGGCAGAAAGGTTTGGAACCTTTCAAGAGTTGAGTGTGAAAATTCATGTTGAGCTAAGACAACCAGAAATGAAAAGAAAAGTGAGAAGAGAAGTGGACGAAGTTGCCTAAAGATTTGGCATTTCTAAAGAAGCAGTCGATGCAAATAGAGAAAAACTAGAAAGAGTAGAGAAAGAGAAATAAGAAGCAGAAAAAGAAAGTGATCTGGTGCAAGCCCCCTCCCAGACCAGAGCCTCCAAAAGCTCTGCACCTGCCACCTCTAAGAGCTAAAAAGCCTCAAAATCGGAAGCCAAGACATCCGGTAAGAGAGAAAAGAGAACAAAAACCAAGGCCACAATGTCCTATATAAAGTCAAAAAGATGATGAAGAGACTGAATCAGATGAGGAGGTTAAGAAAATGAAGAAGAAAAAGAAAACCTCTATGGAATCATCTGCCGGCAAAAACAAAGAAGAAGAAGCAGAAGAATTCATTGAAAGGTCTACTCTCTACATTGATGATATCATCAAATAAGTCGCTGTGGATGGGAATCTACAACCAATGACTAAATTTTATGATGAATATAATGACGCTGACCAGAAGATCCTACAAGATGCTATAGTCAGGTATCTAGACATCTATAATAAAGCATTCATTGAAATCATATCTCTAATTCCTAAAAACCTAGAGAAGGAACTTGAAATAAGAAAGAACAATGCTAAGGAAAAGGATATGGAGATCCGGGAACAGATAGCTATTCATCTCTACCCTTCCATCACTCCTAAACAAATGAACATGATCTTCAAGGATTGCAAGGATGAGTTCCAGAGCAAAGCCAACATGAACAAGCTTATGCTCGAAGAGACTGATTAGGGGGCAAAAGAAACTAAATACATCCTTCAAAATGCATACAAAAGATTCAATATTCCTATTATAGAGAACATAAGTGATGAACCTTCTAATGTCGAAGGATTAAGTGCATCAAAGGAAGACTCTACTGAGAAAATTGCAGAAGAGTCAAAGGAGATAGGTGAGGAGAAGACTAAGGTTCTGGATTCCTCTGTTCCGGAAGAGGAAGTTCGTGAAGAAGTAAATATCTCTCTTCTGAATCCCCCAATAGACTCTGGAACTAAAGGGGCAGCAAGAAAGAAGAAAAAATCAGTTAAGAGGAAGAGGTAAAGGGAAGAGAAGAAGATCAATCAGAGAAGACCCCTGGTGACAGTTTTGAAGATGTAGAAGGAAAGAAGACTCTATTTCTGAAAAGAGAAACTGCAGATACAGTTAAAGATTTCTTGACCAAAGAAATGATGGAATTAGATGAACCAGAGCTATTTCAAGGACCATTCAATTTTGATTCCCTCTCCCTAGTTTAGACAATGAAGATAGCATCCTTTGCCCAAGCAAAGGTAAAAGAAAAACTTCTGAAGTCTCACATGGAAGATTGTGAGCTGATAGAGATTGCATCTAGTGTGTTGAAGAAGATCATGTCATCCTTCCAGAAGGATCCTTCGGCTTCTTCATTCGACAATCTGAAATCTCTTGTTAATTCTGTTACTACACATTTTGATTCCTTGGAGAAATCAGCAGAAGAGAAATTCTGGAAAGAGTTTCTGGGTAAGAGATTCTCTAAAGTACAAGGGCTAATAGCAAACGATAGGAGAAATCTGAATATCAGAATAAAGAGCCTAGAAAATGCTCTTAAATATGGCAGAGAATTATACAAATTTTGTTTATCTTGGTCCACAGTAACAACAGACATTGCAAAGAAGGTGGAAGAACAAGAGGGCAAACTATCAAGTTTATCCCAGAGTTTTGATCCTCTCACCTCATCCATAATGAATCAAGAATGACAAACTATTTGCGCTATAAATGAGATAAAGAGGCTTGAGAAGGAGAAGAAAAATAGAATAAGCAGGCTAAGTCAACTAAGAGGGATAATTATCCCCAAGTTAGAGGCAATGCATGAGGCCCTAACTGATGCCTAGACCATAGCGCGAACCAGTGATCCGGCAGACCTAAAGAGGGCAGAAGCTTTTGCATTTTTGCTAAGTGGTCACATCTCAATTTTGGACAGGATGAAGAAGAGTTGGGTGACAGAAGTGGTACAGTTGAAGACCACCTTTGCAGATATACTTCAGTATATGTAAGTATAACATGTATATATACTTATGCGACTAAGTATAGGTTGATTTTTGGAAATTTTGGTATGTGGACTCTACCCTTTGCCATTGATGTCAAAGGGGGAGTGAGGAGAAGTGAAAAATGTGGAATCTAGCTAAGGGGGAGCTCCAGAAAACTGTACATTAGAACAGAGCATTAGCCAAGGGGGAGTGTAGTGTGACACAGTCATTTTTCACTAAGCGTTGCCATCAATGCCAAAGGGGGAGATTGTTGACAAGAGACACTGTGTGGCTTCATGAGTGTTGTCATTGATAGCAACAAAGTCCATCTCACACATCCGCAGGACATGGTATGACTATACCAGAAGTCAGATTGAAGAGTATTTTGGTCCGGTGAGCAAGAACAGAGCATGCAGCAAGGTCTGACAATCAGGTCCAGATCTCTCAGAGGAAGTATCTCAGCAAAGTGCGGACTTGGGGAAGTCAAGATGATTACGATGACTGATACATTCTAGAGATTGAACCTCTGGTGATGAAAGAGTGAAAAGATATGAGCACCTAAGTGTTGGGTTCCTGTTTGGCAGAGTAGACTGAGGAAGAGCTGACCAATAGAGCATCAGACCTTAATCTGAATCAGAAATTGATGGTGATCAAGTTTCTTGAGGGATCATTCACGGTTGGCCGACATGATTGATGACTCCTATAACTATCTTTTTGATACGCATCTCTTAGTAAGCATGGATTCAACCAACAGACCAGAGTTTGGGAAAATCTTGAGTATTCCGGATGCTGACTAGAAAGATGTTGAAATCCTTTCTACAGATATATATACCAGATGGATTTCGATGTGAATTGATAGAAGGTAAGTTGTGTAGTACGAAGAAAAGTAGAGAGCAATGTGGAAGTAGCAATACAGGTCCGGTAAGTGACAGAACAGCAACACTAAAGCAGAGGAAGAATGAAGTGCAGTAGATCAATATATTGAGCCTAACCAGAACTGAACCTCAACATATGTGGATGCTTCTCATCAGTTCAAGTACCTGGTTTCTTTCTATAAGCTATTGTAGGTAGTGAGCCTCTTGTGAGCAGTGTGCTCGGGCAGTGAGCCCCAACTGGCAAGTGTCATTTTCTACTTCTATTCTTTTAACAGAGAATACAATCTTGGGTTAGTCACCCCATAGTTTTTCCCTTAACAGGGTTTTCCATGTAAAAATCATTGTGTTATGTGTGTTGATTTCTTTCTGCTCTCATGTTCATGTATGCTTATATGTTTTGATACTGCCCTAATTATTAAAGAAGAAAAGAAAGTCAAAAAATTAAGATAACTGATTTACCCCCCCTCTCAATTATCAATAGAGATATGGATGCTTCTTTTAGTATAATTGCTTGTTGCTTAGGAACCCACACCATTTTCATATTTTCTTTGAGGTGGGTGGGTGTATGCAGCTTTTGAGATAGATTTGAAGTAATTGCTTATTGCTTAGGGATCCACACCATTTTTATTTTTGCTTTGAGGTGTGTGTGTGTATGCAATGTAGGATTTGTTAATGGGGAATGAGATTTTTGGAATTTGGGGATCGATTGAGATATGGATGCTTCCTTTTGGGTAATTGCTTGTTGCTTAGGGACCCACACCATTTTTATTTTTTCTTTGAGGTGTGTGGGTGTATGCAGCTTTTGAGATGGATTTGGCTTTGCCTTTGTGTATTGATGCCATATGGCATGATATTCTTGAGGCTTTTGCGGACATTCTCCTATATATGTGGAAGCATCCAAATTTTTATTTTTGAATCTCATGGGATTAGGAATAGCTTCATATGGGGTTGATGTGTACATTCATTGGCCATGATTAGGAATGATAGGGGATATAAGGGGACAGGATGTGTGGATGGAGGGATGAGTGTATTGATGGATGAAGAGATTAGGGGATGGAAGGATGGGAATATTAGGAGTTGGAAGGAGTGGAGGGAGAGTGGATGGAGGGAGATGTATGGTCACATGCTTTTGCAAATGGTATGATGATGGAGGAGGGATAGTGACATATGAATAAGAGGTGCGATAAGGTACACCGAGATATGGAGTGGAAGAAGTAGTTGGAGGCATGGAGGTTGTACCAACATCATTCGATTATTTTTCTTGGGATGAAAAACCAAGACCATGCACTCGAGGATAGATTGTGACATGGATGGGCTCTAAGATACCTTGTTCATGAAGTCCTAAACCTTTGCCTTGATAGTTCATGTTTTGGAACATACGGTATACAATGGGATGTTTGGTTTGGAAATAAGATGCGGATCCATTATGAGATGGAGAAGGTGAGGTGGTATTTAATGGTTGTTGTTCTCCTAAGGAAGAACATTCATGGATGAAGGTGGTAAGACTAAGGGGATAAGATAATGGATTTGGAATGGGATCGATGGGAGATGGTGGACGATCAACATGAGATAATGGAAGATCCACAAGAGACAATGTTGGATCATGCAATGGATGACTTGGGATGCTTGGATCTTGACTAACATTATGCTCAGTAGGAGATGAGGGAATAGGATCCAAGTTATCTTTTTGATTATCTATGTTTTCTTGGGAGCCAAGTGTCTCATCAAGGGAATTGGATTTTGTTGGATCATGGATAGGGCTAGATGGATAATGTATAGGAGTAGTGTGGATAGCTTGCTCATGTATAGGTGTTGGGATTATGGATAGGTAGGGTGATAATATCTTGACCATGGAATGCATAAAGTAGTCTAAGAGGATCATCATGGTTCTCTTGATCATAGATGGGATCTTGATCATAGATAGGATTAAGTGTGCTATGGATGGGATCAATTTGCTCGTATATAGGATCTTCATCAAAGAAAATATATTGATCATAGAAAATATAAAGGTTATGGATGGGTTGGATGGAGCTACTTTGATCTTATTTAGATAAAGGGTTGATGTTTCCACATGCTTTAGATTATACTCTTGACATAGCCCTTGATTTTCTTGAATGGAGGTAGAAGTGGGAGACGCTTGGATAGGCTTGCTAGGCTCTCGATGGTCAACAACATGGAGGTACAATCGATCTAAACTTGGATTCATGGTGGAAGACTCTTCAGTAGGATTGACAAGTTGTAGACTATATGATGTATTTGGAGGACTAGACACGTTGTTTGAAGGCTCTTAGATAAGATTGATAATCTCATGGATAAGTTTTTTATGACATGGAGATGGTTGATTCCTTGCTAATAGCCATTGGATCACATCCTTCATAAGAGTATGGGTGGATGGGCAATATAATGGATGGATGATAATGGTGGATGGTGTTGTAGGTTTATGATTAGGATTAGGTGGAGGGATAATGTAATTAGATGGATTAGGATTAAGATTGTAAATATCCCATGGTGGACTATGATAGGGACTACATGGTGGCGTAGGGATAGGACTAGTAGGCTCTTGGATAGGCATTTGATTGGATGGTGATATAGGGTACCCATAGGATGCAAAAGCTATAGTGGTGTTCCCCTTGTCAACGGTATCATAAGGACTTAAGGACACTTGATTTTGGTGCAAAGGAAGACTTGCATGTTCTTATGGTGAAGGAACTTGATAGCCTTGTGTATGGGTTTGATGATGAGTAGGAATGTTGGAATGAGAATTTAGATGATCATGGGGTGGATGCTTCATTTGAATTGATTTCTTTTTGCTTAGGGACCCAAACCATTTTATTTTTGGACCTTTCTTGTGAAAGTAAGGGTTTGGGTAGCCTTTTGGATAGATTTTGCTTAGACTCTTTGCCTTCATAAGATGAATGATTTGATAACAAGTTGAAATATTAGAATAAGGAGTTAGATGATCATAGGGTGGATGATGTCAGGTATCAATAGGATAGGTTAACGTGGAATTGACATGATTTGTGGGTAGGCTGGATTGGTATGGTGATGGAGGTGACACATGGTATTGAGGTGTAATTTGTTGAGGTTGTGGTTGGAATTCTCATTGTTGTGGAATGTAATATTGTTGTTGTGGAGGAATGAGGTATGTGTTTTGATTTTGTGGTGGTTGAGGTGGACGAAGATATGTGGTGTTTAGATATTGAGAGTATTGGTGTGGAAAGTGTTGATGTTGTTGGGGTTGAATGTGTTGATGTTGATGTTGGTTAACATTGGAAGAAGTGGGATATGTTGATTTAGGGGTAACATGATATGTGCATGGATTAGGTTGGTATGAAGTTGAGGGAGACACATGGGATTGAGTGGGAATTTGTTGATATTGTGTTTGTGTTGGTTGAATGGCTAGGAATTTTTGGGGTTCGACAAGAAGTTGTTGCATTCGAGATGATCGGTGTTGTTGAAGCGATTGGATGATGGTTTGTATTTTTTGTATGGTTTGTTGGTCTAGGGGTTGTGGCATTTGGTGAAGTGTTTGGATGATATCTTGGAGTTGTGGTATTATTGTCTTGTTCTCTAGTGTTGGCATGGAGTTACAAATGTGTTGAAGTCCTCGTATTTCAACTTGTTCCTCAATATATGCCTCATAATCTACAAGGTTCTCATGATCATTGGAGCTATAAGGAGGGCCTACTTGAAGTATGATTTTGGGTTTTGGATTTGACCTAGGTTTTTTTACTATTAGAACCATTTTCACAAGTGATGGATTAGACGGGGTTCAAGAATGGGATTAGATTATGTTTGGATTAGATGTTTTAGATTTGGACTAAGATGAAGATGGTCTGATGGTTGCTGGAATAGGTCTAATAGTGTTATAAAATGCTAGCTCATATGGTATTTGATCAAAGATTTGAGGTTCATTATGTTCTGTTTTAAGAGGATGAATGTTTTATGACAGAAACCAAAAGCGCGAAACTGTGGTTTAAAAGCATGGAAATCAAGTGCAAAAGTGCAAAAATTAGGTGTAAAAGTGCAAAAATCAGGTGTAAAAGCGCATTTTTTGTGACAGTATTATTTTTCAAGGCAATTTTGATAGATTTGGATTTGATTTGGATATGGTTGCTTTGACAAGAGAAAACACAGTAAATAGAGTGGTCAAGGACTTACACGACAAATAGTGTATGTTTGAGGCTCATGAAAAAGCCCAAGTTTTCACAGGTATAAGACAATTGCAAAACAAATCAAGCACAATTTATACCTAAGGACATGGATTCATTATGGTACATCAGCTCACAACTTGAAATCTCTGTTGACTCAAATGTCATCACACCTAAAGTGGGTGTGTACATTTTTTTGTCTTTGCGAGAGAGGATAGATAGGGGCCTCCGAGAATGGAAGGATAACCTAATCACCCTTTCCTCAGAAAGCTACAAGTAGCTTATTCAATACCAGGGATTTCTATCTCATCTCAAGGGAGGCAATGGTGAGTAATCTTGAGGGCTTATAACGATTCCCCTTGCACTGAAAATTACCGCAACGTTCGGAGGTGAATCAGGTAGTCACTAGCTAAGGGGTTTTTAGTTGCTTTGAGGGACCAATGCCTTGTGATCATGCGGCAAGCTACTAAAAGCTTTAACAAACTTTACTAGGAATGCAATATACCCTACACAAGTGCAAAATTTCTTTGACAAGAGTGTTACGTACAATTCCTTTCGAGTTGGCACCGTAAGGCAAGGCTAACGCTAGCTAGGACTTTGCTTTCACCTCAACCAATTTATATAGCGGTTCAAAGGAAAACTCCACTTAGGGTCATCCCTTTTGGATGAAGTGTAATCCAAAAGTAGGCCCTTCTAAAAGATAAACTGAAAGTAAAGGATAGATGGTTCTGGTTTTTTTATCACCCAAGATGCTGCAAGGGAAGAGCATATACTTATCACCTTACAAGCACGTCACACAAGTATTCAATTGTCCCGTTATAAGAAAAATAAGGTGCAACTAGACTAACCACACAAGATTGCAAGCGATAGATGCCAATTGTCCCTTACGAAATTTAAGTGTTTCTAAGACTTGGATTACAAAAATGATAGATGTCAATTATCCCTTAAGAAAATCAGTTATTCCTAAGACTTAGATTGCAAAAGATAGATGTCGATTGTCCCTTAATAAATTTAGATGTTTCTAAGACTTAGATTGCAAATGATAGATGTCAATTGTCCCTTAAGAAATTTAGATGTTTCTAAGACTTAGTGTAAAAAAGATTGCAAATCTTTAACGCTCATCCTGCAAAGATGTGTTAGAAAAACCTATTTACTTTGTTTGAGTGATAAGAGGTTGCAACAAGTTGGATTAGTTCCAAAGAAATCATCAAGATGTCAGAAATCTAATCAAAATCCTTACAATAAGTTAGAAACCCTAGAAAACCAAAGTGAAATCTAGAAAATTTGTGACAATTATGATCAAATACAAAAGATTGAATATCAACAATGGATTCCTTATGATTTTCTATGCAATTTTTAAAAAAATCATCAAATTTCATTAAGTTTTAAGCAAGTTATGAGGTTTTTAAGTTTGCAGGTCTATTATGAAAGCCAAAAGCACTTAATTGTTGCCCATATGTGCCTCAAAACTAGTCATATGCACTTCAAAACTAACCATATGTGCTTCAAAACTGACCAAATGCACTTAATTGTTGTGCATATGCATTTTTTTACCAAAACTAGGCTAGAAGTGCTTCAAATCAGTGCAAATGCATGTTTTTTTACCAGAGGCATTTCAAATCAATGCAGATGAACATTTTTTACCAGAGGCGCTTCAAATCAGTGCAGATACGTGTTTTTTTAGCAGAGGCACTTTTCTGTGTTTTGTTTGCACTTTTTCGTATCTATGCTTCAAAAAATCAACTTTTCTAGAAAAGCAAAGATTAGTGGGTCCCACTGGGCGTGCCAGAATGTGTATAGGTAAAATTGAGATTTGTTAATGAGATCAAAACAATGATAAACAAACAACTCAATCCTATAACCTTCAAAGAAATGATCTAGATAATAACCAAATAATCAATGAATAATAACAACAACAATGAAAGCTTTCACCTAGATTGTATTGTTTCCTTGGTTCTTTGTGGATTGCTCAATACATTTTGAAACCATGTTTGCAACAAGTGGATGTAGATAGTAATTGCATGCTCAAAAGGTCGATGTGCTCAACGATGCGTGATAAAAGCTCAAAGCGATGTATGGATGCCAAAGCTTAAATGATTGAAGAGGATTTTTGGAGTGAAGTGGGTATATATAGGTCTTAGGGTAGATTGATCAACGGTTGAAATAAACCAATGAAATAGATGGATGAGATAAATCAAATAACTCATGATGAACATGAATACGACATATGTCACTCCAAAAAGGTATTTTATTAAATTAATTACTTTTTGGCTAAAGACATGATAAAGATAGAATTGATTTCATAAATTAGAATATTTTTTTCTAATATATGAGTTGATGATAAAAACAATGAGATTTAAAGCCAATTAACTCAACTTTTAATTTTTATTTTTCAAGTTCTAAAAATAAGACTAATTGTGCACATAGAGTTAAAATGATATTTTTAGAAGAATTGGAGGATCAAATAAATTAAACAAGTAAATTTATTTAATTGATTGTGCATGATTTGAAGATTTATAAATAAAATATTTAATTTTATTTATTTTTAGAAGAATTGGAAGATAAAAGATTTTAAATAAATCAAACAAGTAAATTGATTTAATTTATTTTGCATGATGGATGAATATAAATAAAATATTTATTTTATTTATTTTTAGGAGATGCAAGTCAACTTAAATAAATTTGATAATTTATTTAAATTTAGAGGAATAATTGATTAATTAAATAATGAAAATTATTTAGTTGTGGATAAGAGGAAATTTGATGAATTTGTTTAAATAATTGATTTATTTAATTAATGTGGACTTGAAATTTGAAAAAGGATAATGATTTAATTAAATAATAAAAACTAAAAAATTATTTTAGAAGATAAAAGAGGAATTTATTGAAATTAATTAAATAAATACAATTTATTCAATTAATCTTGGAATTAGGGATTTTTAGAGAAAATTGATGATTTGGAAGAATTGATGAAATGCAAGTGATGCAATGCGAAGGGTCATTTTTAGGTGTCTACAATAGGAACTCTTAACAGATTTGAAATTAATGGACATGTTACTGGCACAGGTTTGATCCACTCAGAACACAAGAACATAACTTTAATCGACCAAGGTTAGGAAAGAAAAACAAAGGAATAAACTAAAATAAACTGCAAGTTAGAAACTTATCGGTGGAAGTTAGGAACAAGTGGCCAGATTAAATCTGCGGCTGAAAAAGAGGAAGGCGACTAGGTCTAACACCCACACAGCCAAAATACAGTGCCTTCTTGTTGGGTTAGCAGGTTGAATCACATCAAATACTAAGGAAAAAGGAGATTGGTAGCAAAAGATAAAACTAAGGTGGTCTATCTGAAAAAAAGAAACAAATGTTGGCCTGAGTCTGCTACTCAGCGACCAAAGAGAAGATAGGTCAATGCCAGGAAGAGGAAGCTAATCCCCACACACACAGAGGCTAGAAAATATAAGTTTTACAGGCTAAATTCCTCTATGGTTTTAACAATTTTAATCTACCATATTTATTGCAATGAAAAACTAGGAAAATATTTAGATTTTTTTGCCAAAAAGGCATTATATTCTTTGTTGCAATCGCTGACCAAGCTTTTTCTCCTGTCACTACCAAAACAAAACCCAGTCCTTGTCTCTGCTGCCAAAAGTGTGCCTTTCTCTACTGCAATTTGTGGTGGTTTTCTCTGTCGACCCTTTCTTCTTTTATTCCAATCTCTTCTTATTTTTGGATTTCCAAATTTAGGTTTTGAAGACTGAAGTTTAATTTTAGTTCGCATGAGTTTTTGGCTTCACAAAATCCTCTCAAAATAAAATAAAAAAAGCTTTATTATTCCTGTCGCTTGCATTACAGAATATTATTTTAATTCCTTTATTTAGAATTCTAAATATAATAAGTTTTATTAATATAATTATTTATTTTCAAAATAACATAATCACTTTAAATCAAAGCAAGAAGTATTTAAAGTAATATTAAAATTATATATATATAGTAGTTAAATATAATTTCTTTAAGTCTAATTTAGATATTGTCTTCCAAACATCCATATTTATATAAATAGGAAAACATTATTTATTATTATTTAAATAATATAAAACACACAAATTTAAATATAAATCAAAAGAACATCAATATTTATGACTAAATCATACATTCAAAATAAACTTATTGTAGCAATTAAAACATAATATTTTTCTAAGTATCTAACCATCAATCACATTTATTATCCATACAATAATGCATATTAACCCATTCAATATAATGCAATATGAGACTATGTGAGTGTGTGAGTGCATCAGGGTTTAACCTTCCCAAACAGTTCTTGCCAAGTGGCTAGAACATCTCTACCTCAACCATATTCTCGTCTTCGACAAGTACCTGCATTCATTCGCACTCAACTCGACATCAATAGGTTAGTGCCCCAAAACATAGCCAAAGTAAAACATTATAATTACATCAATAAATTTAATATTTAAATCAATTTTCCAATTTATGCAATTATAACTTTTGGATAATTACCTTCACACACGTGGAATTTACTCAAAGTGAAACAATCATGGTAAATGTTCACTAATCTAGAATAATTATATAGTCCATGAAAATGAGACGTGACATCCTTCCCCACTAGGAAGAGACATCGTCTTGATGTCTTATCACTCACATAGAAGTATAACACTATAACAATCACGTATAATCAGTATCATCAAATTAAACAAAGCATCTTTACTAATGCCCTTTACATCCTCCCATGTGGCACCATCCACAAAAGTATTGGTCCTACTCAACCTTATACAAAATAATATCTCAAATTCACATTTAACATTGCATCCATCAAATAAATCCAAGTACATAATCAATCAACAAATTCACATGGCACAACTGCCAATTCAAAGTATATAATCTAACACATGGTACAACTACCACTTAATTACATTTATTCTAGCATAAGAGTAACAATCACATATTTAATACACACCAAGAAGGCTTAAACCAATTCATCATAAACACGAATCAATCATCACAATGCACATGCAATCACATGGTAACACAATATAATATCAAAAGATTAGTCCTCCAAACAAACATTGGTCGAGATCTTCAACAATAAGATAAAACTCCAAAGGTACACCAGCTAGATCATATCCAATCATTGTGCAAACAACTCCTCTGAAACTATATGACTCATATCATTCCTATTAATGGAATCCATTTCCTCTTTCATTACTTGCAACCAAACTTTATCTTCAACCTGATCTACAATTCAAAAATTTCTGGAAAAGCTCTTCCTTGTCTTCCTCGTGCTTATGTACAATGCTAAAATAACTCAATTTCTACAATTTATTTACTATTCTCTGCACTTGGTTGTTCACTATATTTGGTTATTTTTTCTATTGTTCAATTCCTTTTCCTTTTCTCCACGTGAGAAGACTTATGTCTTTAAAACATTCTAAACACACCTATCATCTTTTGCCAATCAAATACATTTATCCAACCACACTTCATTTCAAACAACTTGTCATAGATTCATTTTTCAATTCTCTATTCCAACATGTCTTTTCACTATGATTTTTCCAAACCACAAATTTTGCAAGGATGTAAATCCCAACAAATTTATTTTCTATGTTCTTCTCTATCACAATGGGAACAATGTAAAATCTCCTTTTTTGAAATGACTTCTTAGTACTTGCAAAAACATTTGTCTTTTCCTTTACCTTGATACCCAAGACCTTCATACTTAGTCCTCACAACTAACTCAATGGGCTCTTTGATTCCTTTCCCTTGCTTACCCAAACATTCACCTATATTACCAATTTTCTTAAAGATTTTCAAACCAACATTATCATCAAAACAACTAGCTATGTTTAGCAGATTCATCATCATTTTCATCCTATACATTCTTTAGCAAAAGCAACTTCAAAAAACTTACCAAATGATTGATCAAAAGAACATAATTCATCTATGTCACATTAGACTTCACAAACTGACGGCTTGATTTCAACATTCATTTTCTTTTTGGCATGCTACAAACAATTGTTTTAACTCATCATTTTGATCTTTCAATTTTGAATTTTCTTCTTCTAGCTTCTTCAACTTTTCTTGTAAATCTTCATTTTTTCTCTTGAACTTTCACCAATTATTTTTTTAGAAGATCATTTTCACAAAATTTTCATACTTTTTCCTTTCCTAACTCCTTTATTCTTTCCATATATTCTATATTACTCCTTTTAACATTTACAATTCTTTATTAACTTTTTTTTCAATTCTTCTTTCAAAAATTTCTTTTCACCCCATAAACCTTTAACTTTAAATAGAAATTTCAACTTACTTCAAGTGATCCATAGTGACACCAAAATCTATTTTAGAACTTCCTCAACACTTCAATAGTGTTCATTGCATCTAACAACAATTAAAGAATTCAATCTACCCAAGCTCTTAGTAACACACATGCTATGAAATAGTATATTTTCCGCATCCTCCTCCCTTACACAACTTGTCAGAGGCCTATCATGGGCATGATAGAAAATATAACATGATACATGACCAACAGTTTTAAAACATTCAAGCATAGCCACCAATAATAAATAAATAAATCCTGAAGAATAGAAAAATTCAATTCCAACAATAAGGTATAAAATGAGTAAATCAAACATGACCATCAAGGTCGCAAGATAAGTAAATATCAAATTTTGATGGCTATACTTTTTCATAAATAAAAATAAAATTTCAATGTTCGTCTTTACAACGTTTAGAGAAATTATCAAAGTCAAATAAATAAATATCAAAATTCAAAAGTTTCACATTACATGAACTATGATGCTACACTACGCCTAGTACCAAAATTAGGGCAAGTTAAGAGAACACACTCAATTGCACAAAACAACAAGTCTTCTAAGACTCCAAACTCATCTATAACATAAAATCATTTCTACTATCCACAAAACATCACTCAAGATACCTAGCAATAAAGATTGCATTCTGATCAAGGAAATCACAATCATCATGCAAAGTCATACAGTCATACACTAGCAAACATTTAATAGCCAAGTTTTAAGTTAGGACAAAAATCAAGTTCACAACCAAGATATCACAACACACCCTTCTTCCAACAAGCAGTGATTATCATTTCTCACCTTAAAACTTCAGTAAGGCAATGCAATACTACCTTTCTTATAACCACATAATGAATCCATATTCATGATCATGCTCTCTATAAAACAATGCAATATGTATTTCAAGCAAGCATTCACCAAAAGGAAATTATATAAAAAAATATAAGACAAACATATGATCCAACATCCTCTTTTGCATACTAATGCATAACTCTAAAAAAAATGAACCTAGTTCATTCATACTTAAGAACAATCATCAAGGTCTATCTAACCCCATAAAAATAAGGCACATGCTATTCACAGCAAGCCAACACACAAGGACCCACACATGCTCGATCAAATTGAGCAACACACACACCTAGAGCTCCCAATGTTGGAACAGTGCTCTGATACCAAATTAAAGCACTCAAACCATCACAAAAGTAAAATGAAGTAAATAATCCATTTAAATATGACTGCACAAGTAACGAAAGTAAAATGATGTAATTAATCCGCTTAATTACAATATCACAAGTAAAAAGATAAATCTCATAAATATGAATTAATAAAAGTCATTAAATCTTACAAAATCTCGTGCTCAATCCAGGTGAAATCACTATATAAAATAATATACAAAGGCCATTGGCATTCATGCCATAATACATCCAAATACAAGTTACAATGATCATGTACAACAAGTATAAATAAATCAATACACTCTCCAGTCGCCATGAACCAAATGGTTCTCCTATGAGCTGAGAGACGAGAACATGGCTTAGGTCCTTTGCCACCCAACCATGAAGCAATTACACTTCCCAAGATCCCTTCATGACACGAAGGAAACCCAGCCCTACACAAAATGTCTAGCTACCTGGAACAACTGACAATGGGAACACCCGATGCAACCTAATTTCTAATGTGCAATTCTAAATAATGAAATATATATATCAATAAAGTTTGCTAGACAAAATATTCATCTTTTTCAATGATAGCTTGTTTAGATCTAAACCTTTAAAACATAGTAACCGATCAATTCCCAAAAAGAGGAAAAGCCATCTCTGGGAATCCACATTCGGCATCCTAGCCCAAAAGCCACCCAATACACATTCTTAGATAAAAATCTACGTTATTTCCCTAATAAATAAATAAATAAATACGTCAATAAACAAATAAATCAATCAATCAATCAAGATCACCTATAACCACCTCTAATCCCTTTCCCAAGCATCAATAAAGAAAACATGCTTTTCAAACAAGCAATAATAAAGAATATCATAAATCATTTAAAAGTAATATAGATTTTAAAATCTGAGTATATTTCAATTCGTATTTCCATGGTTTTAATAGATTGTAGAAACTAATGATTTTACTTCATATCCAATGTTGTTTCATAATTAAAGCAATAAATCAATAATAATATATGCCAACTCCACTTCAACAATATGTTTTCATGCATACGTGTTCCAAATATTATTATCTTTCCTCAGTCTTGCTATCTATTTCATCATTCATATAGCATAGATAATTTAGATAGAATAGGGGCCAGTAATATATAAGATGGCGTTCACATAGATATACATATGGTAAATATACTTATTGAGCTATGATTTCATATTCAAGTCAATAACACATACTTTATCCTAAATACAGTTTAATAATTCCTTTGTTTGCTCAACCAATGAGAGTGCACTTTCAAGTAGATAATAAAGAAGAACATCATTCATTCATTTATGTAAGTATAAATATAGTATCTATAATCAGATTATAATATTAACTGTAATTCATTATCAAAAGGTTTGAAGAATCTAATGTTTAACTCTTTCCAAAGCAACAACCATGGAAACACACTTTCAAGCAAATAATTCATCATTCAATCATACAATTGCATCTATAAGGCTATTAAATCGGTTGTATTTCCTAGTTCATATTTCATTCTATTTCCATAATATGTATTGAGTTTTCTAAATCATTCCAATCAAGTATGCCAATTCTTTTCAAGAAGTTTTAATAAGATAATGATATTTACATCTCAGAATTTACTCCTTCACAACAACGTATAAGGAAAAGATAATTTTAACTTATAATCTATTCATTCAAAATTTCATAAAGTAATAGGTTTCCTAAATAATTTAACAACCTTACTGTCACTATTGTGACAGGAAGCTAAGGAAACTCATAAACAAGCTTATTGTCGTACTGGCGACAGGAACTATATAAAGGTCTGAATTCACAATGAAGTTGCTTTCTAACTAGCGATAGTAATTAAGTAGGTCTGAGACAACATTAAAATCATTTATAATAGCTACAATAGGAAAGCTAAATCTAATTAAAAGAGGAATAAAACTTGTTGTTATAGGTATTTTAGAATTAATTTGTAATGACAAGAACTCTCAATAAATCTAAAACCGATGGACAGGTTATTGGCACAGATCTGATCCACTCATAACACAAGAACATAACTTTAATCAGCCAAGGTTAGGAAAGAAAAATAGAGGAATAAACCAGAATAGACAGCAAGTTAGAAACTTGGCGATGGAAGTTAGGAACAGGCAGCCATATTAAATCTACAGCGGAAAAAGAGGAAGGTGACTGGGTCTAACACCCACAGCCAAAATATAATGTCTTCTTGTTGGGTTAGCAGGTCGAATCACATCAAATACTAAGGAAAAAGGAGACTCATGGTGGAAGATAAAACTAAGGTTGTCGATCTGAACAAAAGAAACAAATGTTGGCCTGAGTCTGCTACTCAGCGGCCAAAGAGAAGATAGATTAATGCCAAGAGGAGGGAGCTGATCCCCACACACATAGGCCAGAAAATAAAAGTTTTACAAGCCAAATTCCTCTATCTTTTTAACAGTTTTAATCTACCATATTTATTGCAATGAAAAACTACGAAAATACCTGGATTGTTTGCCAAAAAAAGGCGTTCTATTCTTTGCTACAGTCGCTGACCAAGCTTTTTCTCTTATCGTTGCCAAAACAAAACCCACGTCCTTGTCTCTGTTGCCAAAAACGTGCCTTTCTCTACTGCAATTTATGGTGATTTTCTTTGCTGACCCTTTCTTCTTTTATTCCCAATCTCTTCTTATTTTTGGAGTTCCAGATTTAGGTTTTGAAGACTAAAGTTTAATTTTAGTTTGCATGAGTTTCTGGCTTTACAAAAGCCTCTCAAAATAAAATAGAAAAAGCTTTATTATTCCCGCCGCTTGCATTACAAAATATTATTTTAATTCCTTTATTTAGAATTCTAAATATAATAAGTTTTATTAATATAATTATTTATTTTCAAAATAACATAATCACTTTAAATCAAAGCAAGAAGTATTTAAACTAATATTAAAATAATATATATCTATTGTAGTTAAGTATAATTGCTTTAAGTTTGATTTAGATATTGTCTTCCAAACATCCATATTTATATAAATAGGAAAACATTATTTATTATTATTTAAATAATATAAAACACACAAATTTAAATATAAATCAAAAGAACAACAATATTTATGACTAAATCATATATTCGAAATAAACTTATTGTAGAAATTAAAACACAATATTTTTCTAAGTATCTAACCATCAATCACACTTATTATCCATACAATAATGCATATTAACCCATTCAATATAATGCAATATGAGACTATGTGAGTGTGTGAGTGCATTAGGGTTTAACCATCCCAAACAGTTCTTGCCAAGTGGCTAGAACATCTCTACCTCAACCATGTTCTTGTCTTCAATGAGTACTTGCATTCATTCGCACTCAACTCGACGTCAATAGGTTAGTGCCTCAAAACATAGCCGAAGAAAAAAATTGTAATCACATCAATAAATTTAATATTTAAATCAATTTTCCAATTTACACAATTATAACTTTAGGATAATTACCTTCACACAAGTGGAATTTACTCAAAGTGAAACAATCGTGGTAAATGTTCACTAATCTAGAATAATTATATAGTCCATGAAAATGAGACGTGACATTCAGTCATCGTTAGGCAGTCTTAGGGGAACAACCATGGTCCTTTGTTGGTGTACACATCACCCATATCTACCTACATTAATGGAACTCTATTCATGAAGCCATACCTTTACATTAACAACCATGCTCATTTATACAAGAACCACGCTCTTGAGGGATCTATAAGTACACAGAAGTGTTGGGGAGATAACTAGCACCTTATCACTTTCATTCAAATCCATGAATGGCATCTTGGATTGTGCATGGAAGTAGGTAAGGTTTTATCTTGAATGTTGGGGTCTACATTTTTATGCGCTTGAACAATGATCAAGAGTAAAAAAGTTCTAGAAGCTTAATGTCAAGGACTCGAGGGCCAGAATGATCAAAGAATGGAAGAAATTGGGAATCAAGGCTTTGGGATGTTATGTAATGATTTTACACTTGGGGGATGTGGGTAGTATGAATCCTGAAAGCCAAAAAGAATAAGGTGTAAGGATCAAAAGTTCATAAATCAACATACCCGATGCTATTGGATAAGAGGGAAGGTGGTAGGAAGAACTTCAGGTTTTCACAGTGAGAAGGAATGAAGGAGAGTGGGAATGGGGAAAAGAGGATACCCATTACCATGGAAAGAAGTGCAAAGGGGGATGGGAAATACTTGAAGCCCAAGGAGAGTATAAATTAAATGGTGGGGTTTTAGGTTTTAGGGATTGGGCTTATCAAGTATATGATTCATTTTGGGGAAGATGGGATGGAGAGGCCTAAAGACTTACAAGTGTGAAAGTGATCGGGGATTAATGAATAGGAATGCTCGATACCAAAGGAGGAGGAAGCATGAAGAGGAAGGGGGAATCCATCAAGCATTAGGAATCAGGGTTACATGATATTTGTTGTACCTATATGAATTTTTTTATATAATGTCATTTTTGTCTAAATTAAGTCGTGTTTTGAAGCACCAAGCTATTCAATATTTTCACTAACTCTATAGCTATAAAAATGCTCAATCCATTCAAAATACCAGTGATTTTTGAAAAGTTAATGTCTCAAATGTAGAAGCATGCCCGGGAAGAAAAAATGCATTTGTTTGATAGAACATGCACTTGACAAAGCAAAAGTGCACCTGAGAGAGACAAAGCACGCTTGATAGAGGAAAAATGTGCTCAAAAAAGAAAAAGTGCACCATAAAGATTGAAAGTGTGCCTAAACAAAGGAAATGATCATGTGGACCATAAGCATACCTAGAGAGCTTTTGATGTGCCCAGACAAAGAAAAACTTGGTGTTAGAGAAAAAGCATGCCTTCATCCAAATGGATGCACCTAAAGATTGTAGAGGAAGAGAGTAAAAGCATGCCTTGAGAAAGTGTTTAGGCATACCTAGAGAAGACAAAGCACTCCAAACAAAGAGAAAGCATACTTGGAACAAAAAGTATGCCCATTCTGATTGAATGCACCTAGAAGAGGAAAAGTGTGCCTAGGTAACACAAGGTGCGTTTGAAAGAGTAAAAGCACACATGGAGAGGACAAGGTGCACCTAAAAGAGAAAAAGCGTGCCATTTTGAGTTTAGATGCACTTGGATAGAGTAAAAGCATGTTTGATAGAGTCAAGACATGTTTGTCGAAGAAAAAGCATGTCAAAGGGAAGACAAAGCACTCTTGATAGAGGAAAAGCATGCTAGACAGAGAGAAAGTGTGCCTGGACATTCAAAAGTGTGCCTGGAGAGGTAGAAGTACTTTCATGAAGATGTCTCACACTTAGTCAAGGAAATGGAAGCACCTAAGGAAAATGGATGCACCCACTAAAGTTTTCACTCACCTATTCTACCCCACACATGCTTGAGTAAAGATAAGATCGTATGAAGTGCATCCAATTCAAACAAAATCAAAGGAAGCCTCCTACAATGTAAACACACTTGAAGTAAGTTTAAAAAGAGGAGAAAGTCTTCTAAAAAAAGGAGCACACTTTTACAAGAAGAAAGCATGTCCAAATGAAGATTCACGTGCTTGGAGAGAGAGTTAAGGCGTGCCCTATGTAGAAGAGGTGTGCTTAGATAAAGCACTTTGTCAAAAGAGAATTTAAGAGTTTTTAAAGTGTTAATGCATTCCCATGAAAGGAGAGGTGCGTTCAGGTTTTAGAAGCACACCTGCAAGTATGAAAATGTGCCCTGTGTGGAAGATGTTGGGAATTAAGGTGTCACAACCTTGGTAATTCCTTGTATTATTTTCATTGTATTTATTTATTTATTGCCTATGTTGTAAATTAAATTGTAAATTCATATTGTCATCTTGTGGGATGTGGCACGGTGATGTGTCATCCTACATGGAAGATGACAAGTTGTAATTTTGTCCTCACATGAGGAGATAGGCATCCCACTTTGTGGTAGGAATATTTTGCCATGTGTCAGCATCTTGGATGTTGTGCAATGGAATATTGACTGAAAGGGTCATGACAAATTCCTATGACGAAGTTATGACATGTAAGAGTCAGAAATAGGAGATTATATGACAGGTGAAGACATGTGTCAAAGAGCATCTTTGAAAAAGGCATCTTTGGGTGCCCCAAGGTGGACTATGACATGTTGTAAGAGAATATGCTATTTATAGCCTGTGTATGACAGATTCTCTTACAGCTATGTTGGTTAACAGATTTGTCCTTATTCTGAAAATAATTTACTCTGACTCTACACCCCTCTTTTGAAGAACAAATGAGTTAAACAACAAATGGGTGAACCTTTTATATTAGTTCCCCTCTGAATTTAGGTACAGCTCCCTTTAAGATTTTCAATGAATTTAATCTATTCAAGTATCCAAACGCACTTTTAACCAGAAAATGCTTAAGGCAGACTGATATTCATACATAACTATGTAATGAACACGATAAATTTATATAGTAACAGTGAGCAATAGAATGCACAGATTCTACTTTTGATATATTCAAATACATGGATACATTCATACGAACTTGTTGAACCAGTAAATAATAAAACACATATGACAAATTGTCCAAATAAAGAACAATTACCAGATGAAAGGAGATTTCACACAGAAAATCTAATTCCACACATTCAGACGCACAGATCCAAATAAGCAGCAATTGTTTCTTCTTCTCATTCACAGATGAAAATTACTCAAACAATCATCACATAATGTAAAACTATGAACTCTTTTGCTAAAATTCCCCTCCTTTCTTTTTCTAAACTTCTGTATATCTCCCTTCAAAGATTTCAAAAACCTATAAATATGAATGTCTTAATCATGTCTTTGAGTAAATTAAACCCAGAGTTAACATAACTCTGACCCGTACGGGATTTAGTTTTTAACAACTGAATTAAAAGATCAAGATGCTGAAAATAACATGATAAAGGAACTGAAATAGAGAAAACAAGCCAATGAGGTCATGACTGGGATGACGGGTTTGTGTCTTCGGATTTGTTATCGGTGGCCTGGGAAGCACGTTGGGTCTTCCATTCCTGAAAAGCAGCAACGAACTCCTGAATCTTCGGGAAGTTAGGAATACCTATATGCTTCATTCTTGACTTCCAAACCTCCTTTTCCCTTCGCATTTTACCAATTTTTTCTTTATGTTCTGGAAGTGTGTTGATGCAGAGGTAAAGTAGTGATTCAACTTTAGAAATCCTAGAGAAGTCCTCAATAAAAACATTGTCATTTTCTCTGACGAAGCTGATTTTATCTCTGAAAGATTGGACCATTATATCGACATCTTCCACTGGTTTTCCATCATCTTTAATGTATTTAACATCAATACATTGCAAGTCATGTTGCAACGATTGAGTGAATTCTGTTATCTCATTAATTAACTTTGAAAGTTCAAAGCGTCCTTGCCGGGATATGGAATTCCTCCATTCAATATTCTTTTTGTTCACATATAACAAATCCTTGTCCAAACCAGTCAGGCTTTTCTCTGTCAAAAACTTTGCCAGCCCATATCTTTGAACCTCATCTATTTGGTTTATTACATTCATCCACTTGCCCTCATCTTTCGCCCAAACAGCAACCTGTGCTCTGAAATCTTCAACGGTGGCAGTAGTCAAGTCATATATACCCTTGAGCTCACGGATGTATTCGGTTCCTTTCTGATCAATGTTATCCAACCAACTGTTAAATGTTTTTGTCACCATTTTTCTTCTATGAACCTGATCTAACATCTTTTGGTTGACAGGTGATTTCGGGTCAAAAGACAGGGGAAGCTGTGAGATCGGCTGCGGGTTAGGGTTGTTAATAGCCTCAATGTACTCTGCCATTGAACGTAGAGTTTGTTTCAATTCCTTCTTGTCCTTTTCATCTTTCCATGTTCGACTGACCATCCTCTTAGTAGAAGCTTCAAGGTGGTGGACATCTGCAGCTCTGGAGGCAGCATCGAGATCCACTTTCTCCACAGTGAAATCATGCACTGTTGGGTCCTGCACTTCTTCCTCTGTCACTGGCTTAGCGATTTCAACACTCCAGTTACCAGTGTTTGGATCAATATTTATTCTAGATGTCATCTTGAGTTTCTTTGACTTGGGGGTTTTCCCCAAACATTTGCTTACCATGTCCTCTAAAGGGACAACAAAAGGAATCACTTTTTTCTTATCAGAAATAGAACTTTCTAGCCACTTTGGTGCAGGGGCTGAGGTTGTCTTCTCGGGGTTCACTTCATCAGAGGATTTATTTGAAATCATTAATATTTCAGGGGTCTCCAGAACGGCCTCTGACTGTAACTCGGTGTCAACCTCCTCTGTTCTATGTGGGCTTAGCTCCTTGTCACCCATAGGTCCTTCTGAATCTTCTTCTGAATTCAAATCAACAACTATTGTTTCAGAAACTTGTTTCTTTCTTTTTCCTTTGGTCCTCAACCTGGTAACACGAGATGGTAGAATATCTGTGAGGACTCTTCTGGATCTCTTAGTGACAGGGCTTCTCTCAGTTGATGGCTTGGAAGCACTTGCACCACAGATAGCAAGAGGTTGATTGAAGAGTCTATGGGAAGTGGTGATCCAACCATTGAAGAGATTTGTTGGACATTTTTATCCTGAAGCCCTTCTTGTCTCTTTTCTCTCAACCATTTCTCAGTTCTTCTTATTACTGGAAGAGTTTTAACTTCAATTCTGTCTTCTTCCTTTTTGCTCCAGTCCACCTCTGGAATGGGTAAGTGTTTTACTTTTTCAAACTGTGGGTCAACCACCTGTTCTTCATTATCAATAATTCCAGAAATATCCATGTTTAAATTAAGGGTAATTATTTGTCCGAAAGAAAACCTACACCACAGCGTTCTCCTGACCTCAAATTCGTCCAGATAGTCTTCCCAGTAATCCTCCAGCTTAGGAAGGTGTGAGTGCCCTGTTCCAAGATCTAGGTTATCTTTGACAAATCGTTTACTGTCGAATTGAGTCCTGGCAGTGAAGGACTGAAAATTGAACCTTTTGAGGTTCACCTCCAAATTCAAGGCATCATATTTTGAATGACATGAATAATGCCCAAGTTCAATAGGAAAAGAAATACCAAAACCCTTTCTTGATGGGAATTTCTTATCAACATGTGCTAGCTGCCTACATACCTCCATCAGCACGAAACGATCAAACACATATCTAGGTAACTTCACAGGTTCACCATCAAATCCTCCAACTCTAATGTAAGCGAACTCAGAAAATTGGATGAAGAAGCTACCATAGATACTAATCAGTTGCATTGCTTCACTGGACATTCTTTTACTCAGGTTCCCTGCCAATTCATAAGTCATTTTCCTAGTGAAGACATCATTAACCCTTTTGTAATTTTCGTAACAATTTTTTCTCTGCAACTGTGAATAATATTCATAAATTTTACTATTCTCAGCTATGGGTGCATGGGGTAGGTCAAACCAATCTCTTGTAGATGCTAGACAATAGAACAGGTACGAAGACATATAGAAATCTCTGTTGCCCAGACAATTGCTCAAACCCTGATGTAGACAGTCAGCCACTATCTCGGCCCAATCCAAATATTGTTCTCCTTGAAGGATGACTTGTATGAAAAAGTACATCCAATCCTCCCAATAATAGGCATGCTGATTGCCCCTTAGTTTGTGTAACAATACTACAATATCCCTTACTTCTTTTATCAAATGATCTCTAGTAAGTGGCCTGGGCAACCTTGAACCGCCCTTCTAAAATTTTAGCAGCCAGTTCCTCGCTATTACACTTTTGTAAGTTGGTCTCTTCTCTGAGAAATACCCATTAGAGGAAGTAATGTCAAGGCTGGAATACGCCTCTTTAGGTGGTATTTTCATCACAGACATGAGGGTCTGTCTGTTGACATGGAATAACACGTCCCCGTTTGCATTTCTGACACATCTGTCCTGGGGGTCGTACCTGTTTCATACACTCTTGAACCAATTCTAGACACAGTATAGCCTGAGGAAAAGTTGCGGCTTCAACTAAACCACTGTCTACAATTTTCTTCATCGTAGGGGTTTGAACAAGGTTTCTAGTTCTTTCTTTAAATTCCTCTAAATCATATTGAACCAATGCAGTATCTCCAAATTCCGAGTGAGAATAAGTAAGACCAGGACCATGTTCATCCCCCAAACACATAGATTTCAAAGACATAGTTGGAAGATTACAATAAAACACTTGGAATTTTGAAAACAACAGAAATTCCAGAGATTCTTCTTTCCACCATAAGAACTAGGAATAGCATATGGGAAACATAACTCACCTTCAAGATATCTGAATTCACTGTGAAAACTTGAATAAAAAAAGCCTTACACTTTCGACGCTATCCTCCTCTGCGTTGCACAGTATGTTTACTTGCTAAACTTGGCTTATTCTTGGTTAATAATGGCGCTAACCAGAATGAATAATTATCACTCGGAATAAAATGTGCCAAAAATATTTGAAAAGACGTGAACTCTAATTTCTTCATTAATAGCAAGTAGTATTCACGCGCCATCATGAAGTATAATGATTATCCGTAGTCTCCGCTAAATTAGAGCTCTCAGTCTCATAATGAGTTTCTGACATAATTTCCTCCAACTTTCCCGCTAAATTTGACTTAGAAAGCCGTGGGAACAAATGGGACCAAAATCACCAAATCTTTGAACTATTGAACCATTGAACCTTTAGGACGTGGTTCAATGCGTTGGTTCAATATGGTGGTTCAAACATGCCAGTCAGACCATATAGATAAGCAAAGGAGTGACTTACTGAAACAGGAACTTAACTCATGAACCATTGAACTTGTAAAGTCATGGTTCAATACGAAGGTTCAAAGATGCAAGGGTTATGTAGACCAACAAAAGTTACGCGGCTTTGGTAAAAGGCTTCTAATTATGAAACAGTGAACTGTTGAACCTTGAACCTTGAACCCGCTACAGAGTACAAGCGGAAGGTTCAACGATACAATAATTACACAAGGTAACTGTGTGACCCAACTTATAAGAAGACAGAGAGTGTTGAACCTTAAGACCGTTGAACCATTGAACCTTGAACCCTGACATAGAGTACGAGCGGAAGGTTCAAGTTCAACCCAAAAGTTCAAAGGCGCATAAGACAAACAAAATGACAGCTTGCTTTATGAGACACTTAGACATATTGAACCATTGAACTTTGAACTTTGAGAATGGTTCAGGTTCAAAGGTTCAAACCTTAAGTAACCTTGTCTACAAAGACAACAAACGAATACAAATTGAAGGACCAAGAGCCGATTTACGAAACAAAGGTATGACCAAAAATATAACATGGTAAACCGGCTCTTGGCTCGGGAAATATTACCAATGAATAAATTTTTTAAAAAAAAGGGGCGACTCAAAAGGTAACAAGCTGTAAGTTGCAACTGCTATGACATATTCTATGACGGTCGTAAGAGCATCCGTCACAGCCCATTTTGGAAATAGGCGACCCCTTTGGGATGGGGTGTGTGAACAAGTGTCAGAAGCATCTTACAATGTTGACCAAGTGTCCATAGGTGTGGGTTTTGGGACATGAGTCCAAGTTGGACGCCCATTCCAAGATAGAGGCAATTTTTCCTTGTATTTTCTATATAAATAGGTGCTTTGAGAAGGAGATGTATTATAGGTTTGACAAGTACTGTTATTGCTATCGGTTTGTCTCCAGATACAAGTGTCAAAGACTCCTAAGAGCTTGCATTGCAAGTGTATTGTAAACCATTTCATTTTTGTTAATACATTGTGCAGGTTTTGGAGTGTGGGCTTTTTCACCTGATAAGGGTTTTCCCCATGTATATCTTGTCTCTCTTCTTCTATCTCACTTTTTTGTTTATGTGTTTGCTGCAATATCTCTGTTATCTCTATCAGTGGGTTTAACATTGTTGTAATAGTAAGGAAAAAAATGAATTTGCACTCTCCTTCCCTCATTAGATTAGTGTAGGAAACGATTTCCGCACACCTAGCTTCCTTTCAGTGGGTATTAGAGCTTGATCACCTTTGATCCTAGTTGTTGGGTAGGGGTTTTTTGAGCTAATCTTAGGTTGAGTGGGAGTGTTGTGTAGAGTATTTTGTATCTTGTTGCTGCAACAAGATGGCAACCACATCCGGAAGGTTAGAGGTTGAGAAATTCAATGGCACTAATTTCAAGTTGTGGAAACTCAAGATGGAGGACCTACTTGTTGATCGTGACCTATGGGAAATGGTATCCGGTGTGAAACCTATAGCAATGTCACAAGTTGATTGGGATCTCAAAGATCAGAAGGCTAAGGGTCTCATAAGACTCTGTTTAGCTGACTCTATCCTATTGAATGTCCATGAGGAGAAGAGCACGAAAGATCTTTAGAAGAAGTTGGGTGATGTTTATCAGGCCAAGTCCTTGGTAAACAAACTCTTCCTAAAAAAGAAGTTGTTCACTCTAAAGATGGAAGACGAAGGATCTGTTGCGGATCACATGAATGCTTTCAACATGATCATTGCACAATTGACATCTGTGGGTGTGAAAATGGAGGAGGATCGTTGCATGACCCTGCTTTGTTCTTTGCCAGATTCATGGGCTCATCTTGTCATGGCTATCGGAAGCACCACTACTACCTTCAAGATGGGAGATGTGGTGTCCTCACTGTTATCTGAAGAAATGCGAAGGAAGACATTCGAATCAGCCAAAGAGGCTCTTGCGGTTCGTGGATGACCCATGAAGAAAGGGAAGAAGAAAGACAAGAAAGATGAGAATGGTAGATCCAAATCTCGTGGGAGATCCAAATCTCCTAGAAAGTCCAAGGCTCTCTATTGGAACTATGGAAAAATTGGGCATTTCCAAAAGGAATGCAAAGAGGAGAAGAAAAAGAAGAAGAAAGCTCCTGATTCAGATTCTGACAAGTCACAAGATGATGGTGATGCCTTCATAGCAGCCCTAGCCACCCATGCATCTAATGATGTGTGGTTGATTGATTCTAGTGCATCATTCCACATGACCTTGCATCGAGACTAGTTCACGAAATATGAAGAGTTCGATGGTAGAAGAGTGTACCTGGGTGAAGACTCTCATCTAAAGATTGTTGGTTGTGGAAGAGTCTCAATCTGATTCCCTGATGGACGAGTGAAGGGGATCACTGGAGTTATGCACATTCTAGGCCTTGCATGGAACCTACTTTCTATAAGTATGTTGAATTATGCAGGTGTGCAAGTTGTCTTTTCAAAGGCCTTGCACAGAACCTACTCTATTTTAGCTGGAGGCATACACTTCATAGTGCAATAGTTCTTCTGACTCAAAGAAACAAGCTGCAGTCACTTCATCCCCACTATCTGAATGCGCAGTGAAGAAATCTATTGTAACTAGTTCTGATGGTAGTGCACATGCTATGGAAGCTATGCTTCCTGCTGAAAAGACTATGTTATGGCATTTGAGATATGGCCACATTGGTGAGAAGGGTCTACGTACCCTGAAAAATAAAAACCTCATTGAGGGGTTAAATGATTGTAATCTCGAGTTCAACTTTTGCGAACATTGCATTTATGGAAAGCAAAACCATGTTCAGTTTTACTCTAGTTCTCACACATCTTCTGGTGTATTGGATCTTATTCATTCTGATGTGTTTGGTCCTATTAATGTTCCTTCAATTTCAAAATTTGTATATTTTGTACCTTTCATAGATGATTACAATAGGACATGAGTTTATTTTATCAGAAGCAAGACTGAAGTCTTTAGTCAGTTTGAGTTTAAATCCTTTGCTAAAAATTAGACTAGTAAAAAGATTTAAGTGTTTGAGAACTGACAACGGTAGTGAGTTTTATTCAGTAGAGTTTGATAAGTTCTGCAAAGAGCAAGGGATTGAAAGGCATAAGACAACTCCATATACTCTGCAGCAAAATGGAGTTGCAAAGAGGATGAACAGAACACTGATAGAGAAGGCTAGGAGTATGCTTAGTGGATCAAGCTTCAAACAAAAGTTTTGGGCTGAAGTTGTTGCCACTGCTTGCTATCTGGTAAAAAGGTCTCCTACATCAGCTCTTGTTAGTAAGACACCTATGGAGGTGTGGTCTGGTAAGAAGCCTTCAGTTAGACATCTTCTTGTTTTTGGTTGTGAGGCATATGCACATGTTCCTAGAGAGAAATGGTCTAAATTGGAGAACAAGGTTGTTAAATGTATTTTCATTAGCTATGGTGTCGGTGTGAAAGGATACAAGCTTTGGGATCTGGTGGCTGAAAAAGTGTTGTATAGTAGAAGTGTTATCTTCAGAGAGCTAACACCTTCTTCTGTTGTTCTACAATGAGAACAAATAGAAAAGAAAGGTGATGTGGTTCAGTTTCCTTCTACCCCTGAGAAGACTGAACAGACAGACCCTGTGAGACCTGATGATGAGGAGAGCTCTAGTAGCTCTGAAAGCTAAGAAGAAGAAGCAGAACCTCAACCTCAGCCATTAAGGAGGTCTACATGAATAAGAAAGCAACTTGATAGGTTTAGTTATTCATTACTTGATTCTAGTTGTGCTTTTACTTTACTTGCTAACATTGATGAACCTAGAACTGTGTTAGAGGCTATGGATATGAAATATGCAGGTTCCTGGAAGGAGGCCATGGAAGATGAGATCGCTTCTTTGGAAAAGAATAAAACATGGGACTTGGTGGCTTTGCCTGATGGACGGAAACCTGTTGGATGCAAATGGGTGTTCAAGAAGATACTTGGTGTAGATGGTAGTGTTGAAAAGTACAAGGCTAGATTGGTTACGAAGGGGTATTCACAAATGGAGGGAATTGATTATGGTGAAATTTTCTCTCCCATTGCAAAGCTGACATCCATTAGATTTTTGTTATCTCTTGCAGCTACTTATGACTTAGAGGTAGAACAGATGGATGTGAACACAACTTTCCTTCATGATGATTTGGAGGAAGAAATCTACATGTCACACCCAGAGCATTACATAGTGAAAGGTAAAGAAAATTTGGTTTGCAAATTGAAAAAGTCTTTGTATGGTTTGAAGCAGTCTCCTAGGATGTGGTACTTGAAGTGTGATGCCTTTGTGTTGTCAATTGGATTTGTGAGATCGAAATCATATCATTGTGTGTATTACAAGTTTGATGGTGATTGTATTCTCATTGTTGCATTATATGTTGATGATATGTTGCTGATTGGGAAGGGTAAGAATATGATTTCTGATTTTAAGTCTCATTTGGCAGCACAGTTTGAAATGAAAGATTTAGGGGCAGCCAGGTACATTCTAAGAATAGAAATCAGAAGAGACAGAGCTAACAGAAAACTTTGGTTAATCCAGAGTAAGTATGTGAAGACTATGTTGGATAGGTTCAGCATGGCAGATTGTAGACCATTGTGTGTTCTTGTTTCATTAGGGACAAAGTTATTTGTTAGTGTTTGTCCAAAATCTCCTAGTGAGGTGGAGGACATGAGCAGAGAGCCTTATGCTAGTGTTGTTGGCAATTTGATGTATGTTATGGTCTGCACAAGACCAGATATTGCCCAAGCAGTGGGAGTCATTAGTCGATTTATGGCTAATCCTGGACGGGTACATTGGGATGCAATTAAGCGAGTGTTCATATATTTGAGGGGTACTTCCGAGTATTCCAATTGCTATCATGGCAATGCTATAGGACCTCTACATTCAGTTTGTATTCATGGATTTGTAGATTCTGATTGGGCAGGTGACATTGGCAGCAGGAGATCCACCAGTGCATATGTGTTCACAATGTTTGGTGGTGCAATTAGTTGGACGAGTAAGCAACAACTTGTGGTTGCTTTGTCCACGACAGAAGCTGAGTACATGGCAACAACTCATACTTGTAAGGAAGCCATTTGGCTTAAGAGATTGTGTTCAGATATTGGTGTTGATGCAGGATAGATTACGATTTGCCTTGCGAAGAATCTAACTTTCCATGCCAGAACAAAGCATATTGATGTATAGTTTCACTTTATGTGAGACATGGTAGAGGATGGGAAGGTAAATTTGGAGAAGGTAGATACTTTGAAGAATGTTGCAGATGCATTGACGAAGCCAGTGGGCACAGAGAAGTTCAAATGGTGTTCAGAGTCTGTGGGCCTCTCGGCCTATAGCAATTAAATCCTGTTAATTTTATTGGCTCTTACAAGGTGTTCAACAAGTGGGAGAATGTTGGCAATTAATGTGTCTCAACCTTGTTAATTCCTTGTATTATTTTCATTGTATTTTTTTATTTATTGCCTATGTTGTAAATTAAATTGTAAATTCATATTGTCATCTTGTGGGATGTGGCACGGTGATGTGTCATCCTACATGGAAGATGACAACTTGTAATTTTATCCTCACATGAGGAGATAGGTGTCCCACTTTGTGGTGAGAATATTTTGCCATGTGTCAGCATCTTAGATGTTGTGTAAGGGAATATTGACTAAAATGGTCACGACAGATTCCTATGACGAAGTTATGACATGTAAGAGTCAGAAAGAGGAGATTATATGATAGGTGAAGACATGTGTCAAAGAGCATCTTTGAAAAAGGAATCTTTGGGCGCCCCAAAGTGGACTATGACATGTTGTAAAAGAATATACTATTTATAGCCTGTGTATGATAGATTCTTTTATAGCTGTAAGTTGTAACTGCTATGATAGATTCTATGATGGTCGTAAGAGAATCTATCATAGCCCATTTTGGAAATAGGCGACCTCTTTGGGATGGGGTGTGTGGACAAGTGTTAGAAGCAGCTTACAATGTTGACCAAGTGTCCATAGGCGTGGATTTTGGGCTATGAGGCCAAGTGGGATGCCCATTCCAAGATAGAGGCAATTTTGCCTTGTATTTTCTATATAAACAAGTGCTTTGAGGAGATGTATTACAAGTTTGACAGGTACTATTATGTTGCTAGTTTGTTTCTAGATATGAGTGTCGAAGACTCCTAAGAGCTTGCATTGAAAGTGTAATGTAAACCATTTTAGTTTTGTTAATACATTGTGCAAGTTTTGGAGTGTGGGGTTTTTCACCCAATAAGGGTTTTCCCCACGTATATCTTGTGTCTCTCTTCTTCTGTCTCACTTTCTTGTTTATGTGTTTGCTGCAATATCTCTATTATCTCTGTTAGTGGGTTTAACATTGCTGTAATAGTAAGGATAAAATTGAATTTGCACTCTCCTCCCCTCATTAGATTAGTGTAGGAAGCGATTTCCGCACACCTAGCTTCCTTTTAAGATTGAGGGTTTGAATGCTTTTGAGTTTTCCTAATATTTTTGTGTTTCTTGTATTTTTGTGTATGCATACAACTATATAATATGCCAGCTATATTTTTATATTTTTCTTGAATAAATTAATCAATTCTACATGAATGCACCTTATGATGATGTTTGCCTAATGTAATTTTATTCTATGTTTTTGTGTTTTTGATGATTTTTTAAATCTACTCTAGGAAAGCAAATAAAAATATAACTAATGAAAGAAAATGAATTAATCTATGAAAAGTAAATTGATCTCTAATCTATTACAATGAAATGAAAGTAAACTAAAAATTCCTATCAAGAGCAAAAACAAGTTACTTTCCTCAAGAGCAAATTTTCATTATCTAATTACTACAAAAGCATGAAAAGACCCTGGAATTACTTGGCGCACGAGCTTTGTACTACCCTCGTGAATCCTTTTTGTTTGGAAACCTCCTCATCCTCTTACAGAAGCGGGGTCCTCCTCTTGGAGGCAAGTGAGAAGATGTCAATTGAATAGCAATGATGTGAGCTTTTGAAAGCTTAGATTGAAAAGAGATTGATTGCAAGATTACAAGTGCTATGAGAACACTAATTGAGCATTATGGCTATGGCTTGTGAGCAATAAGAGAGCATGAGAATACTCAAATGAAGCTTTTGAAAGATTGAATGACAAAACAATGACAAACAAAAGGCACATGCATCCTACGTGAGCACCTAAGATGCTAATGGAGAACAAACTAAAAGCTATGAATGGTTGTAATTCTTTAATTTGCCTCCTATGGGAAAGATTTGAATCTTTGCAACAATTAAAGCTAATGCAATGAAATCTTTGAAGCTTTGAAAATACTAAAGAAAGAAACTAAGAGGCTCAAAGGCCTATGAAGAAGCTTGAAAAGCTTGTGAAGAAGGGAAGAGCATTCTTCAACTTGAGAAATAATGGAGAGGTGAGGGGTATTTATAGGATGAATTGGCACATGGGGGATGGGGATGATTGAGGAATTAACTCTCTTGATTTTAGAGTTAAGTTGCTTGATTGATCAGTCAGACTCAATTGGTTTTATCGTGAACTTAATTGATTGAAGAGTGGTTTGAGCTTAAAATCTTATCACTCATGGAGGAATGGTTGTTAGGAGAAGTTAGAGAGAAGTTAAACTTAGATCACATGGGCTAAATTTGGTTGATTAAGAGTGGTAGGTGAGTTAATTATGGTCTTGTCCATGTTTAGCTTGAAATTATATGCAAACTGAGTGAAAATAGAGCTTTTGTGGCTCAAATCGAAGGAGAAATTCATGTTTGAAATCCTACAAGGGTTGCCCATGGGTCACCCCTTTTACTAGGGCAGGTCGCCCAGGGCAGATTGTTGAGTCTCCTAGGGAAGACTGTCATATAATAGGGATGACCCTAAAAGGAGGGTACTTGTGTAATGTCCCCATTTCTGGCGTGATCACCAAATAGAGAGTGGAGTTAGCCTATCGTCGTTCTCGTAGGCTAGTTCATCAAAACAAGGGAATACTTTGTTTGAGCTAAGGCTTGGAAATAATAATGATGTTCAGAGGCTTGGAAAATAGAACGTTGGCTCAGCTAGTTAATTAGAAAGATGGGACATTTGAATTAATGTAATTCATACATTAATTATCAACAAGACAGTGAATTTTGATTAGGCAAATCATTGGAGGATTTGTGGAATAAAATAATATTATTATTATTTTATAATTTCAATGCCCGACTTGGAGAAGTTAAAATTAAATAATAATACATTATTATTATTATTATTGTGAGCGGCCAAAATTGGAGGTAAATAATAATATTTTATTATTTCTAGTAGCGCACATCTTGGATATTTGAAAATATAAAATATCGGTCCCTTGAAGTGTGGCGCTCACCTTGGAATTCTCAATAAATGAATAAAATATTGATATTTGAAGTGGCACTCATTATTGGTGGGATAAAATTAAATAAAATAATAAAATAAGGCTTTGGATCTTGTGCATCGTCTTGGAGAAGTAAATATTTCAAATTGAAGGAGGGAATCAAAATTCAAATCTTTAATTTGAATTGGCAAACATCCAAGTATAAATAAAGCATAAGGGTGCTCATTCTGGCATCACGAATCTTTTGCATACTTTAGCATATTTTCTTGATATTTCATTTGCTATGATGGAATTGGATGAAAACCCAATTTACATCATTGGAGGCGGATTCACATGGAGTTCGTAATTGTGCTTCATTGGAGACTTGTTCGAGCTTCATATATTGATTATTCGTCATTGGGTTGGAGACCATTATTGAGTTTCATTGAAGATTTTGCATTGCTTTGAAGACTTTGTTTGAATTTCATTGAAGAGTCATTATCACAGCTAGGCACTAATTTTCCAAGGAGAATATATATCATTGCTAGAGTGTCAAATTCCATGAGCGCTGATTCTAAGAGGAGCTCAACTGCATGATCATTCGTTGCTGCTCATTCACAGATTTAGAATCAGCATTATAACCCTAGTTGTCGATCCATTGCATTAAGGATATTCTGCATATTACAATGGGGTCACTGCATCTTGGAGTCTGATCGGCTTTGACTGGAGATTGCATTTAATGGCAATAACATTGATTAAAGCATCAATCAGTGCTGAGGAGATTCACTTAGACCTAGAGGGAGTTCACTTAGCAATTCGAAGGCTCTACCTTGAAGATTCACATTCAACATGAAGCCATTTTGCTACAACAGATTGCCATCACCCTTTACATTGTATTTTGACTCAAAGTTGGTATGTTGTAATGCCATTTTATCTCTGAATTTTGTTACAGCAGTTATACTCATTGTATTTTGCTGCAATAGAACCATGTAAGTTGACGTAATTGAAGACTTGAAAGTATTTTTAATCGAGCATTGAAGGACTGTATTGTAACAACAATATCTGATATAATTTTGCTATCATATTTGAATGAAATTGTAATGAAATGCATAAGGAAGAAGTACGTAGATATATGAATTATTTTCTATCCAATTTGTACTTTAGTATACGATTCATGTTTGTAGATGACAAATTGAAAGTTGCAAAAATCAAATCAAATTTCAGTCCTAGGTTTAGTTTCAAATTTGCAAAGATTCAGAAAATTGCTTTAAGAGCCTAGAATGAGACATTACAGTGGTATCAAAGCTTGGATCCTACCAGCTTGGAGGGTATAACTGGATTGATGAAAGTCAAGTCTTCTTCCAATAGCATTTTTTGCATAAGATTTTGTAGTTATATCCACCTACATTGGGTTGTGATTTAACTCAATTCTTATCCGGGTGTTATGAGCGAAAGATTGACCTAGTCGGAAGTTGATTGTTATGCATACACCGACTCCATACGGTCATACATATAGAAGGAGTGGACAACAAGAAGAGATTTACCCATTTGTAGAAATGGATCAAAATAGAAGAGCTAAAAGTCCACCAAGGGATAATGAAAATTCATTTCTATTGGAACAACAAAGAACAAATAGGAATTTGGAACAATTGATGGCTTCACACAATCTCATGATGTAGTTAATGACTCAAACTTTAAACAATATCAAAATGAATGGTACACCTGCAAGAGGTGGTAGTGTGGCAGGTACACCAAGTGGAGGGAGAACACATGTTTTGACAATGGATAGGCCCTTCCAGCCTATGTTTTTGCGTAGTGAGGAAGAAGAGGAAGAGAATGTTGAGATTGAAGAAGAACCATCTTTTGCAGAGGAATTGACTATCATATGTGAAGAGTATGATGCCCTACCTGACATGGTCAAAAGAAGGTTAAACATGAATCAATTCATGAGTGAGACGGAGGATAGGAAAAGAACAAAAGGAGAACAAAGACCTAAAGGGCCAACAAAACAAAACAAGGAATATCAAGATGCACTAAACAAGATACCCATACCTAATTTTGATGGAAGTGGAAAGATGAGTGCAAGAGCTTGGGTTCACAAACTTGATACGTTCCTCACACTCAAACCCATGGATGAACAAAAGGCTATACAATTGGCTACAATGCATCTTGAAGGGATAGCATATGATTGGTGGCATCATGGACTTGTTTCACAAAGACATGGCGATGATCAATTCTTATGATGAGTTCACACAAAAACTTATCACTAGATTTGATAGGAAGGATGTGGAGGTCTATTACGGAGATTTGGCACAATTGAGACAAATTGGAAATGTGAATTCCTACATCAATGAGTTCTAGAGGATTGCAGTAATGCTTCCAAACATGACAGAAAAGAGGACAATAATGTTGTTTGTGGAAGGATTGAATGATAAGTTGAAGGGATTGGTGAAGGCTCACGAGCCTAGCACACTTGATGATGTTATTGAATTGGCACTTGATCTTGATACTACACCTACATCATTTCATCCACAAAAGAAAGCTTTCGAGGGCTCTAGTTCAAATCAAAGAGGGTTTAATCAACAGAAGTATCAACCTCCCAGGATGGATCAAGAAACAAAGAATGAGATGAGGAGGAAGAAGCTTTGCTTTTCATGCAAGGAGCCATGGGAACTAGGACACTGATGCCTAGGAAAGGGTAAAGTTCATTTCATAGAGGTCATTTCTGATGATGAGAGTGAGACTGTAGAACACAATAACTTAGATGGTGCTAATGATCATGTAGAACAGTAGGCACAGTTGGAGCTTGAGTCGAGCACTAAAAATAACAAAGGGCAAGCAACCATTGCATCAATTTTAGGAGTACCAAGATATCATACTTTTCGATTGAAAGGAGTCATCAACAAACAGTCACTTGTTTGGTTGATAGTGGAGCCACTCATAATTTCATTGATGAGGGCTTAGTTGTGAAAAGAGGAATAAAAGCAGAGGATTTTCTAGGATTCAGTGTAACATTTGTAGATGGACTCACCATGGATTACACTAAGATGGTACCACAACTTGGCATTTGAATGGGAGACTACACATTGACTGATGATTTCTATGTGTTAGGATTGGGAGAGATTAATTTTCTTTTGGGCATTCAGTGGTTGCAGTCACTTGGCAAATACATACAAGATTTTCAAAAGATGGAACTTGAATTCATTCATGATGGGAAGAAGGTGGTTTTGAGAGCACTTTCAAATAGACGTCCTAGAGTTGTGACAGCGAGGAGAATGGAAACATTGTTTTGACATGATGACGCTACTTCAGCAGCACAATGCTTTGTATCATCTAAATCTTCTTCAGGAGATCAAAAGTATCATGTGGCTATACAATCAATGTTGGATAAGCATAGCATGGTGTTTGGAGAGATTCCTCCTGGTCGACCACTAGATCATGGGTTTGAGCATGTTATTGAATCGGAGGAGGGTTCCAAGCCCATCATCACTACACCTTATTGTCATCCGCGACATTTCAAGGAGGAGATTGAAAAGATGATTCAAGAATTGCTTGAGATGGGACACATTCATCGTAGCTCTAGTCCATTTGCATCTTCAGTTGTGTTGGTGAAGAAGGATGGCACAACGAGGATGTGCATTGATTACAAAGCTCTAAATAAGAAGACAATCAAGTATTGATATGATCCCATTCCCAAAATCAATGAGTTGCTTGATGAAATACACAGGGTTGTGTATTTCTCTAAGATTGATCTTCGTTCAGGGTATCATTAGATACGTGTCCGTGAAGAGGATATTCATAAGACAACATTCAGATGCCACTATGGACACTTTGAGTTTTTGGTTATGCCATTTGGTCTAATCAACACACCTGCTACTTTTCAGTCATGTATGAATCACATATGTCATGGGAAGTTGCGTAAGTTTATGTTGGTGTTCTTTGATGACATTTTGATATACAGTAAGACTTGGTAAGAACATCTTCAGCACATTGATGAAGTATTGGGTATAACTGAGGCCCAATCATTGTTTGCTAAGGTATCCAAGTGTGAGTTTGATATGACAGAGATTTTCTATCTGGGGCATGTGATTAGAGCTTATGGAGTCAGAGTTCATTGGGAGAAGATACAGACAATTTTGGATTGGCCACCACTGCAGAACATTTCAGACTTGAGAGGATTTCATGGGTTATGTTGCTACTACAAGAGGTTTGTAAAGGTTTTTCACATTTGGGAGCACCTCTCACAAATCTCACTAAGAAAGGAGCATTTAGTTAGTCAAATGTGGCTCAGATTGCTTTTGACAAACTCAAGAGAGTGATGAGTTCATGTCCAGTATTGGCATTGCCTGATTTCAAACAACCTATTGTATTGGAATGCAATCCATCAGGAGAGGGCATTGGTGCAGTGTTGATGCAAAATAGACATCCTATTGCTTTTGAAAGCAGAAAGTTTAGGGATACAAAAAAGCTCTATTCCACCTATGATAAGGAGATGCTCTCCATCATGCATGCATTGGTGAAGTTTAGACAGTATTTGGTGGGTAATAGATTTGTGGTCAAGACCGATCACAATAGTCTGAGCCACTTTCTATCGTAGATGGATTTGAATGAGAGGAAACAGAAGTGGGTGAGCAAGATTCAGGCATATGATTTTGATATTGAGTATGTGAAGGGGAAGAATAATGTTGTTGTCAATGCTCTATCCAAGAGGCCTATTCTTTGCTAGATGTCAGAAATCTCAACAGATTGGAAGTCTCATCTTTTGGTTGAGTATTCCAAGAATACCTTTTCTTGTGAGATCATGGATGGAAAGATTCAGGATGATGGGTACAAGGTGATTAATGATAGCATCTACTTGGTTCATGAGTTGAAGTTGAAGGAGAAAATCTTGAGGGCTACTCATGATGATCCACTTGCAGGACATCCAGGTTTTTTTAAAACTTACAGGTAGGTGAGAGAGAGATTCTCATGGAAGGGTCTCAAGGATTCATGTCTTGCAGCATGCCAGAGAATGTATGGTTTGTCAGTAGAACAAGTCGGAACATACTTCCCCCGCAGGATTGCTTCAGCCATTGCCTATTCCAAAACAAAGGTGGGAAAGTATCTCGATGGATTTCATCACAGGTCTACCTAGGGTTCAAGGAAAGGATTCCATCTATGTTGTGGTTGACAAATTGACTAAGTATGCACATTTCTTTGCAATACCATCAGAGTATTCAACACTTCAGGTTGCAGAGCTATTCTTCAGAGAAGTGTTCAGATTGCATGGACTATCGCAGACCATTGTCAGTCATAGGAATAGCAGGTTCCTTAGCATATTTTGGCAAGAATTATTCCAAACGACACGAACAAAGTTAGAAACGAGCATGAGCTATCACCCTCAAATAGATGGGCAAATGGAGATTGTGAACAAGTGGGTTGAGGGATATCTTCATAACTATGTTGCAAGGCAACAACATGCTTGGATCAAGTGGTTGCACTTGGGTGAGTATTGCTACAATACCACCTGTTAGCACTCATTTTGACCTGGGGGTTGTTTTTTCATGTTTAGGGGGTTTCTTCATTTGAACCCTATATCTTCTTGCCCATTTTCCTAAGTGTTGGACCTCCTCGGCATTTTTCAGCTGCAGCATCATATTTTCTTTGAGGAGGAGATCATCATCATCATGTTTGCTTCGATGGTGGTCAGCATCTCATGTTTTCTGTCGACTTGTTTTTCATCAGGATCATCATATTTCAATATCGGGTGATGTTTGGATATCATCCTGATCCTGCTGATGAGCTACAGTGTGTCCTGATTTGCTTGCAGGGGTGTTTTTTCAAGTATCCGGTGATCTTCCAATTATCACCTTGCCCTTTTATGATGATGATGTCACCCCGATCTTCTGAAGGGGTTATTCTCTGAGTTGTTCGACCTGACTTGTTTTTTCTTAAGGGTCGTCATCATCATCATCATCATATTTCCAGTTATCGCCGTGTTGCTTGCGAGGGTCATCATATTTTCTGCCTACATGATATTTCGCCGGGGTGATATTTTTATCATCGGGTGATCTTGGTTATGATCATCCTGATGATGTTGTTGAAGAGTTTTAAGTATGACCCGATATTCACTGGGGTCATCATATTTTGAACGTCAGGATGATCTTAGTCAATATCATCCTGATGTTGTTGTATCACTTCATGTTCGTTGTTTTATCATCCTAATGATGCTGACGTCATTCTTATGTCAGGGTGATATCTATTTCTCTGCCTATCTGCATCATGATATTTCCGAAGGGAGATATCCGCCTGTCGGCTTCGTGCATTATCTAGTGGGGGTGATCTTTTCAAATATCTGGCATATTCATCTATCACCCCGATCTTATAGTGGAGCTACAGTGCAGCATGATATTTATGCATTAGGATGATATTTCCAAATATCCGGTTATCTTTCGAATATCATCCTGATGTCGACATGATGATGACATCATCCGGATATGAGGAGGTGCGCAGTAGGCAGATATGCTGATGACGTCAGCAAGATATGACGGTGACGTCATCAGGATGTTCATCGGCCAGACTTTTGGTATAGGCTCAGCAGGAGGATGTTCCTCCGATGGATCAGGTTGTGCCGATGAAGGCGATTATCATGCAGGTTATATTGCGATATGATGCTGACGTCAGGGTGATATTTCAAGCGACAGGATATCATGCTGTTGGAGGATGATGATGAAGTCTTATACTAGTGTCGTTAGGAGCAAAAGCACCGACATTATATATGCTCGTGGCCTAGTATATAAAGTGTTGAAAAGGTCACCGCGGGGTGCATGTGGGATAATTGATATCCTGCATATTTGAAATATCATGACGATGAATCTTGGCGGGAAATGGTTGCGATGCACAGTTTGACGTTTTCCTGAGGCCGCGGGTTGGTGCGCCATTAATGGCGAAGGTTGCAGAGGTATGGACGGATCTGGTACCCGATTGAAGGTGTACATCAACGGACAGTGGCGCAGGGCTTGAGATTTCTTCCTGTCTCCTCCCCTACCTGCTGCATTCATGTTTGGGCGCCAATCTGGTAATGCGTTGAGCGCCATTTTTCTGATACTGTGTATCTGGCGGGATTTTTGGTCAACCATGTAATTAATTGCTGTGGTACACTACCTGGCTGTTATAAGCAGGAAGTGTTACTCATTTTTGGTTGTTGAAAGTTGAAGATTTTTGGCTCTGTAATTCAAAACAAGCTGATCTGGTTGCTCTGTACAGCTAAACCTGTGAGTCTATGTATCTCTTGTTGTATGTTTTGGCACGAACCCACTGATTTCATGATTAATCTTATATGAGAAATGCTATCTTAGCATGTGTTTTGTTAATTCTGTCTCCAGTATTGCATGTATTCTTCTTCTGAATCTGGATATTTGGGTAATGTTTAGATTCTAGAGCATAGAATTCCTATGTTGAATGTCTGATCTTTTAACTTCTGCTCAAGGGGTAGATTAAACTGTTTTCAGGTTAAACATTGGGAAGGGTATACTGCAGTAGGGATGCCATAAGTAGAGATAACTTAACACTCTGTATTGGGAGATATTTGCAAGGCAGGTATCACATATATCCCCCTGAAATCCAGTTTTAGCTGTTCATGTTGATCATTCATAGGTGTATGTCTGCTGACTCCAGGCCCTGGATAGGCACCAATCTTGCTTTGTTTTTGTGTTACAACCATGTCCAGCTTTGCATCCAAACTTAAAATCCAAATCAAAATCTAAAACAACCATTAGGACATTAGAATTAGTTTTAGGATCCTCAGTCCTCTGTCTACAACTGCAAATAGGCCCAAAGCTAGCCCCTTTGCTCTTATCTTTCAGTTTTGGTCTACTTACAGGAGGACTTATCTGCTTTCTGTCAGCATCCCAGCCTTTGTATGCATATCCTCATGGATGTTGAGTAGGGAATACCCCCCTAGGTTTTGCAGAGCCTGAAGAAGAAGAGGAGATAAAATATAGAGTCTATCTCCTACACTGTTGGCCCCTGGCCCAGAGATCCTGTTGATCACTGATGGCTACCTTGTAGGGAAATCTGGGAATAAGCATCCAGTCTGGGAAAAAACCAACACCACCTATCACATGTCAGTTGGCATGTCACCTTTCAGGGCCTTGTATAGCTATGATGCTCCATCACTATTGGATTTGGCCTTGGAAAATTGTAGTGCTCCTAGGGCGAAGTATTTGATGTGGGGCCCCATTGAAGACTTCTTAGATTGATAATCAATGATGGGAATGGTAGGCCAAAGCAACAAAGGGGCACCAAAGAAAATTTTAGACTAATGAGGTGGGTGCCAATAGAGTGTATCAAGGATAGATGTGTGATATGATGTGAAAGATTAAAAAAATTTATAATCTAAAATAAATGCATGTAAATCATCCATAGAAAAAACCTTAATAGGTCCCATAATGTTAGGGTGTCCTAAGGTGGAAGGGTGGGATAAAATACATGTCTCTATGTATAATCCAAACCCCAATCCAAAAGAACAAATTAAAGATGATCAAATGCTAGGTAACACTAAAAATACATGAAAAAATAGAGTATTACTTGATCTAAAAATGAAAATTAGAAATCTTAGAAGAAGGTTGTGAAGTGCAGTATTAGACAAGTTCACAAAAAATGTAAAGTAAAATGGGGTTTCCTTAATGTGTACCTAGGCCGATCCAATAAAATACATACACATCTAAGCAAAAATCAACCTAGGTAAATAAATGCAAGTTGAGTAAAGACTTGATATTGATAATTTGGAATAATTGAATGTGAGAAATGTAAATAGAAAATAAATGTACTTAGCTTGATAATTGATGAATGCACAAAGAAGGAAGAAGATTTGGATTAGGTATGTCTTGGGATTAGGAATAACTATTATCAAATTGACGATTGTCTAGAAATCAATTTTTTTGTTGGTTCAATCTAGGGATGAATCTACGATTGCAATCTTATCTTTTGTCTATGAACTTGACCTATGTAATTTGCTAACTATTTTCCATGTCACCTAAGATGTCTTGATTTATTTTATGCTTTTTGATGTCTACAAGGGAAAGTAGCATTGATAAATACCTTTTTTAGGTTGTCGTACTACCAAGTTGTGAAGGAACTACATCTTGATCAACCCCTTGAAATTGAACAATATAAAAAACAACACTATTTAATCATGCACATGGTTCTAGAATGATTGTATGGAGGTAGGTTCCTTTTAGAGTGTTGACCCAATTTTCCCTTGTCCAGAGTCAAATAGTTCACCTTGAAAATATCATGGACATTCTTTGGAATATGGCCCTACAGGCCTTAAATTCCTCAAATCCTCGTGCTCTGCCTTGCAAAAATCCCTAGAATCTCATTTGGAGAATCCTTGCAAAAACCTTGAAATCCTTAGTCTCCAAATGCTTTCCTTCGTAGGATTTTCCATCTTCATACTTAGTCATTTTGGTGTGGATATCATGCTGACGTCATTCAGACTGTAGCTAATATCCTGCATATTATCAAATATCCTGGACCTTGGTTAAAATCTTGATATCCCTTCATATTTGGACCTTAGTTAATATTCAAATGTTTTCTAAATATCTGGATCTTAACTAATATATGAATCCTTCTTAATATCCATGACCTCGTCAATGTCTTGATGACATTATCTAGACATTCTGCCTCTGGTACATCATCATGCAATTCTAATATCCTGATGACGTTATCTAGATCCCCCTTTTGACAAAGTTCCTCATGTCGATGACATCATCAGGATATTCAAGAGGCATCCGAAAATTAAGTTAACTCCACGCGGATGACGATTTCTCCATACTGCGAAGGTAAATTTGATGGGTGCATATTCAGATATTGCATAGCTCATAGACCACTGAAGCTAAAGTCATGTTCCTTCTGTGGGGCTATGAAATGAAGACAGTTGTAAAGTATGTTGGCGATGGGGAGCCACGTGCAGCGTTGAGCACACTTCAGCGAAGCCCAAATGAAGATGGCCCTTTTCCTTCCATTTGACTTCGAAATGGCGCCACGTGTAAAGTGCATCAAAAGAAGGCAGCAATGGGGCTGAAGATCGGATGGTAGCGTAGTGTCATAGGAGAATCTTGCTCACAAGGAAGATTTTGTGCGCGGCTGCGAAATGATGACACGTGGACATCTAGATGCCGGTTGACAGCAACTTTGACTATGGATATCTCCCTTATCCTGAGGAATTTCTATGTGATCCAAAGGGCAAAAGTGCTTAGAATTTCCTCCTCTTTCATTTGCCAAGCTTTTGGGGGGATATTCCCACTTTGAAAATATGATCTAGATTGCATGATCTAGATATGCATCTAGATATCAGGATGGTTGTTGACTAAAGAAGGATACACATACTCGGTCGACAAGACACATCTAGAGCCGAATTAAAGTGTTGTAAAAGTTTCTCAAATGTAGATATTTATTGCATTTATGGTTGCAGGTGAGTGATTCAACAACTTGCATTGAAGGCACAAAATATCTCTCATTTGCCCAAGCCCCAGATATTTTCTGCAATGAATTCTTGCAGGATGACTTTCCTTTTGGCAGAGATATTTTCTAACAGAGCCCATGGGGTGATTTATTGTAACCTAATTAGGTAGTTTGGAATCAGATGCTATATATGCGTGAATGTAAGATGTAAAAAAGGTTGGAAAATAGTTAGTCTTATGCTTCTGTATTCCAAACAGAACTTTCCTCTGTTGTAACTGTGCCTCCTAATAAATACATATGGTGTTTTACTTTTTCATGCTTTTAACTCTATGTAGTCTTAGAATTGGCCATTGTTTGTGAATGTTTAATTCTTGGCAATCCATTCTTTACCTCTGTTAAAAGTCTTCATGATCTATGTAAGTTTATCAGTTGTATTTCTTTATTTGTGCATCTCTGCTCTATGAATGTTCTTTATGCAAACCTAGTGTATCACCTCCCCTTTATTTTTAGTTTTTACTCCCTCTTCCTCTTTTCCTATTAGGTGAATAGATTAGGTTTAGTCTTAGGATCGCTGAATCTCATATTCAGCAAAGGAACCCACCTCTCTTTAGAGATTTAACCTCCCTGTAGGGTCCCACACCTGGAGGTCATCTCAATGTTTCACTAGATTGTTGGAGCCCCAAAAGCCTTTAACACTGGGTGCAAATCTATGTGACAACAGTTTCTGGCACGTCCGGTGGGACTATAAGCATAAGAAATCAAAGAATCGAGCTGAGAATCTGGTGTTCTTCTCAGCACTCTGCATTGTGGTAGAATTTTCATGCACCTGGTGACTCTACATGTATCTGGGTTTGATTAGTGCTATCTTTTATGCCTATGCAAAATAGGGTGTCTTCAGGAGGTAACTTTCAATTTACTGAATTAACTATTGCTGCTTCAAGGAGAAGGTCTAGGTTATCTAGGTCTCCTATGAGAAGAAACAACAGTCTTACTCTACCTTGATCAAGAGCTCAGTCCACACCCCCTCCTGTTAGGTTTTAGTATAATAGAAGAAGCTTACATATCCCTATATTGAATTTGAATATCCCCAAATTGGCAAGGAATTTGCCTTCTGTAACCTTCAATGGAGAAAGTCCATTGGATTTGGCTGCATACAATGACATACCTGCTACAGCCCTAAAAAGTGTTTCACCCTTCACGGGTGATGGTTCTATAACCCCTGCTGAGCATATCAAAGATATATCCAACATATGCTTGGTCCATCATATACAACATGAAGATGTTGTAGTCCGTCTCATAGTCTCATATTTCAAGGGAAGAGCTCTTCAAAGGTTCAGGAGCTTGACCCTTGCTTCAATACATACCTAGGATGAGCTAGGAGAAGCCCTCTACAAATAGTTTGGAGAGATGGTAGATAATGTTTCATTGCTTGAGCAGTTGACGACTATCAAGAGGGCTCTAAGTGTGATGCTGATAGATTTTAACTTCAGATCCCAGAGGATGTGGGAGAGAATTCCAGCTACCCTTATGCCATCTCCACAAGGTGCTTTCTTGTACTTTTTAAGAGCTTTAAATTTTGTTATTGATGTGATGATGCAATCAATGGTTGCTGAAACCCTACCAAATGGTTATGAGATAACTCTGAAAGATAAAAATTGTTTAATACAGGCTGGGAAAATTGCTCCTAGGCCTCCTATCCGACTTTTTCCAGAGCTTCCTTCCTCATCCCATCAAGCCATTGTTGCTCCTATCCCAGAGCCTAAAACTTCAACATCCTCTCTTTCTCAAGAAGAGAGTGATCTTAATACCCTAATGTCTAATTTGACCAACAAGGTAAATAGTAAAGCTATTCAAACTGCTCCCAAACCCTATTAGAACTATAACATGGGGCAGACATCTAATTAGAGTTGGAGTCAAGGGAATAATCAAAATAGAAATTAGAACTGGAATCAAGGTTATCAGCATAATAGATACCAAAATCCTAACCCTGCATAGCCTTTACAAACTATTCGACCTATTCAGCAAATACCAACTGTGAATCTACTTAGGGCCTTAGTTCCTACTAAGAACAATCTGGCCCAAGGGGCAGATTGGTGCTATCCCTACAACCAACCTCACAATCAGTCCTCTTGTGCTTTTGGTACACAAGAGAGGGCTTTGATGGTGCAAAACTTTCACACTCATCCGGCATCATTATCAAAGGCAACCAATAGAAACCCTAAAGTTCAAAATGAGGCTACCCCTGATGCCAGTATGATGCTATGGACTGTAGATGACTTCTGTGCTATCAATCAACCTATGGACAGTGTTGTTATGCCTATTGCAGACAATATCAGGTCAAATAAGAGGCAGTTGAAGGCTAGTCTCATGCCTGTTGTGTTACAACAAGAGCCTGTTCCAAAGGTAAAGGTGGCTAGTGCCACAATCCTAATCATGAATAGCAATTCTACTGCTGCAAAAGAAACTCCATCAGGCTCAAAGATGCTTGATCTAGCTGTAGAACAACCAAAAAGGGGAACATGGATTCCCTCTATGCGTAAGGCAACTAATGTTCCATTGAATATTGTGGAACAGATGAAGAAAATGAATATCAATGTTTCCATGTGGGAAGTAATGTTGATCCCCTCTCAAAGGGATCTATTACAAGAAGCCTTAAGGCACTTCCCATATGCTAAGTCAGCAGTATCAGATCCATCAACTAAGCAAAAAGAAAAGGCTCTTGCTAGTCTTGTGCAACCAAGTGAAGGATAAGTAAGTACAGTCAAGAAATGATCTCCTTTTAATTGTCTTTGATTACTGGCAAATTTTTAGTACACAAATACATGATAGACTCTGGGGCTATTGTTTCAATCATGCCCAAGAAGATAGCATATGCATTAGGCATCAAGTATACTCCTATTTCATCAAGAGTATTATAGTTGGATGGCACCTCTGTGAACACTGTAGGAGTGATCAAGGGACTAGACTTGACTCTGCATGTATGTCCAAACCTTACTTTCAAACAAGACATTTTAGTCATTGATCTTCCTCCTTTCTTTGCCATTTTTTCTGTCAAGAGATTTCATAGCAAAGGTAGGTGGCTACCTTTCTTTTGACTGGTCTTATATGTTACTAAGGACCAAATATGGCACACGGTTCACTATCAAGGTTGAACCAATTTTAGATTATCATGTGGACAATTATGACCACAACATGGTGAACCCACATGTGATGATTTAGGGTGAGGAAGTGCATGACTTAGAACCTGTCGAGGCAGAACCTTCACCTCTTCCTATCCCTGACCTATTTTTAGATGAGTGGGCAGGGGATCATGAAAATTTTGATCCTTATGATACCACTAAGGCAATTGACTTGGACAACTACATGATCCACGAAGGGGATTCTTCAACTCCTATACTCAAGCTAGATGTTGACTCCAACAGCTCGTGGAAGATGTTTTTCGATGGTGCAAAGAGCAAGAATCGAGATGGTGTAGATGTTTTACTAGTCTCCCCAATTGGTAAGAAGCTGCATTTTACTCATAAGTTGCATTTTTCTTGTACGAATAATGTAGAAGAGTATGAGGCATTGGTCCATGGCCTGTTGATTGTTGAAAATAAAAATATCAAGCATCTGGAGATCTTTGGTGATACTGAATTGGTGGTTAACCAAGTTAGAGAGAGATGTGCTACAAAAAACCAGCTTGTAAGAGCTTATAGACAAATTTTGGGACCTGTTTAAGAATTTTGGTGCTCTTAACCTACAGGTGATCCCAAGAAAATTGAATTCAGAGGTTGATCAATTAGCAATGGTGGGAGCTCAATTTTCTCCACCTACAGACTTGTTCCAAGGTCCCGATCAACATGTGAAAATAGTCATTAGGCCTTTTATTCTTGACAATAATATTCATTGACAAATTTTTGATAGTGATGAGCAGATCGAATGCTTCATACAAGAATTCTATGGTGATCATATCATCTAGCTCAAATCAAACAAGTTGCCCAAGGGTCTAGTTACTCTTGAGGCCATCTTTAGCCGTGATGATGAGTTCAGGGGTGAGAAAAATAACATGATTTTCAAGAAAGAGGATTGCCAAAAGGTAACCGTCGCCTGGGACAAGGAGTTGCTACTGGGAAAGGTATGTGGTGATACAGAAGAGCAAGAATTCATAAGACTTGCCCAGAAGTATAATGACATCTTGGCATAGACATATGAAGATCTTAAACGATTCAATCCGAATGTGTCTCAACATGCCATTGATCTAGATCCTAATTGCAAGCTAGTTTGCCAAAAGCAACGACCTATAAATCCAAAAATTGAGCCACTCACGAGGAAAGAACTTGCTAGGCTCATACAAGCAAGGATTATATTCCCTATCAAGTATTCTACTTAGGTGGCTAATCTAGTACCTGTGAGAAAGAAAAACTAAGAGATTAGGCTCTGTGTAGACTTCAGGGACCTGAATCGGGCTTCTCTAAAGGATCATTACCCTCTGCCCTCTATGAATCAAATTTTACAAATAGTTGCAAGGGCAAAGAGGTTTTCATTATTAGATGGCTTCTCTGGCTATAACCAGATCATTGTCAGAGATGAGGATAAATATAAGACAACTTTTACAACCAAATTGGGAATCATGGCATATGCAAAAATGCCGTTTGGTTTGTCTAATGTTGGTGCCACATTTCAAAGGGCAATGATATTGCCTTCAAAGGATTTATAAACAGGTTCATCTTGATTTATCTGGATGACATCACTATTGCAAGTATGTGCCTAAGCGGTGTTGTCATTGATGTCAACATATCTGTGTTGTCACTGGTGTCAACTATGCTCCTATCTTGTTGTTTTTTTGTAATGAGTAATATGCTTTGTATTTACGTATGTAAGTAATCTTGATGTTGAGGATATTGAGAAAATTGGCATCTCCGGTAGAAACAATGAGTTGTAGTGGAAACAATGTACTGCATACAGAAGAACAGTCAAGAAGAATGCTCTGCATTTTCTGTAGAATAAATATCTTTGTCTGTGGATTGGAAGTTATTTAGAAGTCCATCTAAAGATGCTATGTTCTGAGTTTGAGCCTCCGGTATAAAGAATTGAGTGAGTTATTTTCACCAGAGTGAAAACAACTTTTTTTGTATGTTTGGCAAAGATAAGGAGAAAGTGTTATGCTCTGCATTCCTTCACATTGAAGTATTTTGATTTGCGGTTCTAGAGATAAGTCTAAGATAATGTTAAGTGTCTTCAACTCCAATGGTTCATGATTTGGTGGTCTGCAAGCTATCTTTTCTTTATGACAGTAGTTGATAGTGTTGTTCTTGTGCTCTGATTTGAAGAATCTTCTTGACAGAGTGGTTAGAGATCGAGCAGTTGTTCCTAGTGATTACAATGTGCTTGTGGATGTCGCCTAATCATGTTCCTGTAATGTCTACTAAAGCCACCACTGGCTGACACAACATTAACCCTATTTTTTTTTGTTTTAGAGGATTTTGCTTCCCAAGGCAAGTATGGATAATTAGGAGTTACAAGAACAAGGAAAAGTAGAGATGATAATGTATCGAACCCTCTTGAGTAGGGCCGACTTGACTAACGAAGACTAGGAAGGCAATAATATAATAGGTGAAATAAGTGTCAAGACTCTCTTTTGAAGATTCTTAGAGCAACTATCTAGCAACCATAAATATATGGACTCGAAGATAAGTGGAGTACATAGCTAGGCAATACTTGCTTTAAATGGATAATCCAAGCTAAAATTACTAAAAATAAAAAAAAAAATTAGGGTTAATGTTGTGTCAGCCAGTGGTGGCTTTAGTAGATGTAACAGTTCCTACCTCTGGATTGGTCTGCAAAGAGAAGTGTGGATCGTGAAAGAAGAATGTTCTTAGAAAACCTAGTATTAACTCCAGTCTTGGCTGGCTTGGTTGTTTTCACTATTTGCCGAGATGCATTGAAGATTGTAGAAGTGTGTTGTGGCATGGAGGATTATGTTTGAGTCCCAGCTAAGGCGTGGCATGTTCATCATTCTTCTCTTCATATTTCCTTAGCTATATTTTGTAATAGGTTTAGACCTATTTCTATGTATGTTTTGTAATGCCAACCTTGGAGAATGTTCCAATGGTTGATGAATGTAATGCTGACCTTGATGTACATTTCAAGGTTGATGAATTGTATAAAAGCATGTAATAGAGTTGCGAAAAAGTGTGGGTGTGCGAATATGAAGAAATAAGTGCGAAGGTGTGAAAGAGCATAGTAGAGAAGTTATATTGTGCTTCAATGGAACTAAATCTTGACATGGAGTAGATGCTACTTAATCAGTTCACCACTTTGGCAGTGAACCACCCCTTAGCAGTGAGCCATCCTCTGGCAGTGAGCCATTCTTTGTAGTGAGCAATTTGGGTAATGAGCCCTGTAGGTAGTGAGCCTCTATTTTTTAGTATTGTTATAACTCATATATTTTTGTGGGCTAGCACCCATCGTGGTTTTTCACTTTTAGGGTTTTCCACGTAAAAAATCTAGTGTCTACTGTGTTGGATGTGTGTTTATGATTAAGCTTATGGTTTTATGCTTTCACGATTAAATCTGATTATAAACAATTAAGTTGTTGATGGTTTGATGTTCATATGAAGTTAAGTTTTTATGACAATTGATTCACCCCCCTCTCAGTTGTCTAGTGTATTTCAACATTTGGTATCAGAGTGAGGTTCCTTCGGTGGTAAGCTTAACAGCTTGAGGTAGATCTAGGATGTCTTACAAAAAGGAAGCTCCATAGTTTGACGGGACGAATTATGCAACTTAGAAGATTCACATGAAAAGCCATCTGCTTTGCATTGGTTATAAAGTATGGCAAGCAATGCAGATTGAATATGCCATGTTGGAGAATGGTCTGACAACTAAAGATGAAGTCAAAGAATATGAGGTAAATATAAAAGCTATAAATGCTCTATTGAGTGCATTGATTGACTCTGATTTAATAAAGGTCATGGATTATGAGTATGCTAAAGAAGTCTGTGATAAGCTAAGTAATCTATATGAAGGAGACAATTCTGTAAAGAGTGCCAAATTGCAGGGACTGAAAGCCAAATATGAAGGTCTTAAAATGGGAGAAGATGAAAACATATCATCGTTCATCCAAAAGGTTGACGAACTTGTTACTGGAATCAAAGGTATGGGAGGAATTGTTGATTAAACTAAAGTTGTGATGAAAATTCTTAGGTCATTACCTAAATCCTATGCAAACAAGGTAGTAGTAATTGAAGAAATAATGACTATGAAAAAGATCAATAAGGATCAGCTGCTTGGTAATATTACTGCTTTTGAAATGAGAGAGTTTGGTTATGCTCTGCCAAAAGTAGAAATTGCTTTCAAAGCCAGTACTTCAGAAAAGATCTTCAGAGCAGAAAAATACAAGGTAGAACCTGATGATGAGCTTGATGAAATTGAAGCCAACTTTGTTGACAGACTGCAAAGAGGTTCTGATAAGTTCAAAGGCAAATTACCTTTCAAATGTTTCTCATGTGGTAAAGTAGGTCATTATGCTTCCAGATGTCCTGAAAGAATTGAAAGAAATAGAAAAAGATTTGAGAACAGACCTAGAGCTCCAAAGAAATGCTACTATGTTAGAGATTTTGAAGATGAAGGTGTGACAGATGATGAATCTGATGATGCTAGTTCTAGTGCAAATGAATGCTTGTTTATTGCTATTAAAGAAGAACCTATGTCTACTAATCCTGCTAGTTGTGTAAAGGAAGAAAAACCACTGGAAGAAAGTGCATTGGTTGTCCAGGTTGAGAAAGATAAGGACAAATGAATTATTGATAGTGGATGCTCACATCACATGATAGGTGGCAAAAGTAAGTTTGTAATTTTGGAAAAAATATGATGGAGGACTAGTTAGGTTTGGAGACAATGCAACTGGTAAGATTCATGGAAAATGATCTATTTCATTTGATGGAAAGCATAACACTGACAATGTTCTCTATGTGAAGGGTTTAAAGCATAATCTTTTGAGTGTTGGTCATATGTGTGACAAAGGTTATGATATGAGATTCAAAGACAATGGATGCAATATAATGGAAAGCTCTGGAACTGTGATTGCTACTAGTAAGAAGACCAGAGGTAATATCTATCAATTAAGGGGAACTAATGATTACTGTTTATTAGCCCAAGCAGATGAAAGTTGGTCATCGCATAGAAGGTTGTGTCATATAATTTTTGATAATCTAGTAAAGATAAGTTAAGGATAGACTGTAAGAGATCTATCAAAGCTTGTGAAACCCTCCAATACTATTTGCAAGGAATGTCAGTTGGGGAAGCAGACAAGAACAAGTTTCAAGATTAAAGAGCAATTCTCTGTCAGTTTGCTGGATCTAGTTCATACAGATCTGTGTGGTCCTACAAGAATAAGAAGTCTGCAAGGTGATAGGTACTTCATGTTGCTTATTGATGATTATTCTAGAATGACTTGGTTTACTTTTATAAGAGACAAATCAGAAGCCCTAGAGAACTTCAAATCCTTCAAAGCAATGATTGAAAATGAAATAGAACTAAAAATAAAATGCTTGAGGTCTAATAGAGGAGGTGAGTTCGCATCAAATGAATTCAACATTTTATGTGAAGAGCAAGGAATAAAAAGACAGTTGTCTGTACCTAGAACTCCGCAGCAAAATGGAGTTATGGAATGGAAGAACATGATAGTTCAAGAAGCTATTAGAACAATGATGAAGGAAGGAGGCCTACTAGAAGTCTTCTGGAAAGAATCCATACATACTGTTGTCTACATTCAAAACAGAGTTCAAGTGAAAGGTAATGGCACCAAAACCCCCTATGAATTATGTTATGGAAGAATTCCAATGGTAAGATACTTCAAAGTCTTTGGAAGCAAGTGTTGTATCAGAAGAGATGAAGACCTAGGGAAATTTGATGCAAGATGTGATGAAGGAATCTTCCTTGGATACTCTACTAAGAGTAAGGCCTACCGGTGCTACAACAAAAGGTTGAAGAAAATTATGGAAAGTACAAATATGAAAGTGAGTGAAGGCCAAGGAAAAACACCAGTTCAGAGCGGTAATGAGTCAGATGAACCTGTTGATATAACTCGTGAAGAAAAAGCTGAACAAGAAGACAATCAAAGTGGAGAAGAAAAGGCTCCAGAAATTGCTAAAACTCCCAGGTATGTAAGAATCAATCACTCTGAAGAGCAGATTATTGGAAACAAAGAGAAAGGAGTGCTGACAAGGAAAAGAGCTACGGAAGAACAAGTGAATTACTGTCTGCTCTCTACAGTTGAACCAAAAACTGTGAATGAAGCCTGCAATGATGAAAATTGGGTTAAGGCAATGGAAGAAGAACTAATGCAGATAGAGAAGAATGAAATGGGAATTAGTTTCTAGACCTACTGACAAAAATATCATTGGAACCAAATGCGTCTTCAGGAATAAGCTGAATGAAAATGGAAAAGTTGTAAGGAATAAAGCAAGGCTTGTGTGTAAAGGATATTCTCAAATTGAAGGGATAGATTTTGAAGAGACTTTTGCTCCAATAGCTCGGATTGAAGCAATTAGAATGTTTCTAGAATTTATGGCTCACAAAAATTTCAAAGTATATCAGATGGATGTGAAGTCTACGTTCCTGAATGGGGAGTTAGAAGAGGAAGTCTACGTTGAGCAACTGGAAGGATTCCAACTATCAAATCAAGGTGAAATGGTATGTAGGTTGAAGAAAACATTATATGGACTCAAGCAAGCTCCCAGAGCATGGTATGCAAGGTTGCATAAGTACTTATTGCATTTAGGATTCAATAAAGGCACTACTGACAATAATCTTTATTTCAAGATCAATGGTGATCAAATTTTGATTGTTGAAGTTTTTGTTGATGATATCATCTTTGGTGGAAATGAAGGTATGTGTATGAAATTTGCTAGTGAAATGCAGAAAGAGTTTGAGATGTCTATGTTTGGTGAAATGAATTTCTTTCTAGGTCTGCAAATCAATCAATCAAATAAAGGAATCTTCATATCTTAGTCTAAGTATGTAAAAGAGTTGTTAAAGAAGTTTGGGATGGAATACTCTGAACCGATATGTACTCCCATGGTGACTAGCTGCAAATTGAGCAAAACTAATGAATCACCCAAGACTGATCAGAAAAAGTACAGATCCATGATTGGAGGATTACTTTATCCAACTCAAACCAAACCTGATATTATGCATGCAGTTTGTCTTGTTGCAAGATTTCAAGCTGATCCAAGAGAATCACATGTGATGGTAGTAAAGAGAATCTTGAGGTATTTAAAAGGCACTCTGGATCATGGCTTATGGTATCCAAAGGATAATGATTTTACTCTCAGTGCTTATACAGATGCTGATTGGGCAGGAGATGTTGATGAGAAAAAATGTGTAAGTGGAGGTGCTTTCTTCTTGGGAAATAGATTGGTTTCATGGCTGAGCAAGAAACAAGATTCAATCTCATTGTCAACTGTAGAAGCAAAGTATATTGCAGTAGCATGTTGTTGTACTCAAGTGTTATGGATGAAGCGGACTTTGAAGGATATAAGAGTTGTTTATGAAGATTCAATTGCAATCTTGTGTGACAATACAAGTGCCATAAATATTTCTAGGAATCTAGTGATACACTCAAGAACAAAGCATATATCTATAAGGTATCACTTTTTGAGGGAAAAGGTGACAGAGAATGAAGTTAAGTTGGAATATGTGTCCACAAAGGATCAGATTGCAGATATTTTCACTAAGCCTCTGCCTAAAGATACTTTTGAGTATCTCAAGAAAAAAATAGTTCTCATTACCCCTCCATTTTTGAACTAAGATGCAAAGGAATGCATCAGTCTAGTGGTGCCCAAAGATTCATTCTTTGATCTGGATTGATGTTCTGAGAGCTACCTCTTGGGGGGATTAGCTGAATGATTACAAAAGAGTTGGTTGCAGAAGTTAAATTTGATCAGAGCAGTAGAGTGCAAGTATGTGCTGTTTGCCATTGATGTCAGAGGGGGAGAGAAATCATGTGAAAAACTCAGAAGCAGAAAAAAAGTATAGATGTGTAAAGAGAAAGGGGGAGAATCATGTCTTGATGGTACTTACAATTTTTTGCATCATATGTTGCCATCAATGACAAAGGGGGAGATTGTTGCAAGTACGTGCCTAATCAGTGTTGTCATTGATGTCAACATATCTATGTTGTCATTGGTGTCAATTGTGCTCCTATCTTATTGTTTGCTTGTAATGAGTAAGATGATTTGTATTTACTTATGTAAGTAATCTTGATGTTGAGGATATTGAGAAAATTAGCCTTTTTGGTAGAAACAATGAGTTGTAGTGGTAATAATGTACTACATACAGAAGAACAGTCTAGAAGAATGCTTTGCATTTTTTGTAGATTAAATATCTTTGTCTATGGATTGGAAGTTATTTAGAAGTCCATTTAAAGGTGCTATGTTCCGAGTTTGAGCCTTCGGTATGAAGAATTGAGTGAGTTATGTTCACCAGAGTGAAAATAGCTTTTTCTGTATGTTTGGCAAAGACAAGGAGAAAGTGTTATGCTCTGCATTCCTCTGCATTGAAGTATTTTGATTTGTGGTTCTAGAGATAAGTCTGAGACAATGTTAAGTGTCTTCAACTCCAATGGTTCATGATTTGGTGGTCTGCAAGCTATCTTTTCTTTATAGTAGTAGCCGATAGTGTTGTTCTTGTGCTTTGGTTTGAAGAATCTTCTTGACATAGTGGTTAGAGATTATGTGGTTGTTCCTGGTGATTACAATGTGCTTGTGGATGTCTCGTGACCGTGTTCCTACCTTTGGATTGGTTCACAAATAGAATTGTGGATCGTGAAAGAAGAATGTTCCTAGAAAACCTAGTGTTAACTCCAGTCTTGGTCGACTTGGTTGTTTTCACTATTTGCGGAGATGCATTGAAGGTTGTAGAAGCATGTTGTGGCGTGGAGGATTGCATTTGAGTCCCAGCTAAGGCATGGCATGTTCATCATTCTTCTCTTCATCTTTCCTTAGCTAAATTTTGTAATAGGTCTAGACCTATTTCTGTGTATGTTTTGTAATGCCGACCTTGGAGAATGTTCCAATGGTTGATGAATGTAATGTTGACCTTGATGTACATTCCAAGGTTGATGAACTGTATAAAAGCATGTAATAGAGTTGCAAAAAAGTGTGGATGTGTGAATATGAAGAGATAAGTGTGAAGGTGTGAAAGAGTAGAGTAGAGAAGTTATATTGTGCTTTAATGGAACTGAATCCTGACATGCAGTAGATGCTACTTAATCAGTTCACCACTTTGGCAGTGAGCCACCCTCTGGCAGTGAGCCATTCTTTGCAGTGAGCAATTTGGGTAGTGAGCCTTTGTTTTTTGATATTGTTATAACTCATATATTTCTTTGGGCAAACACCCACCGTGGTTTTTCCCTTTTAGGGTTTTCCATGTAAAAAATCTGGTGTCTACTATGTTGGATGCGTGTTTATGATTAAGCTTATGGTTTTATGCTTTCATGATTAAATCTCATTACAAATAATTAAGTTGTTGATTGTTTGAAGTTCATATGAAGCTAAGTTTTTGTGACAACTGATTCACCCCCCCCTCTAAGTTGTCTGGTGTATTTCAACAATCACAGTCTTCTCCAAGAAGCAAGAAAATCACATGGAGCATCTGGAAAAGGTTTTCTAGAGATGTAGGGAGTTTGGGGTATCTTTGAACCCCAATAAATGTATTTTTGTTGTTGTCCAAGGTAAGCTTTTGGGTCATATTGTATATGAGGATGGAATATCTATAGATCCAGATAGAACATTTGCTTTATTTTCTCTTCCCCTGCCTGCTCACATAAAGGCCTTACAATCTTTCCCAGGGTAGATCAACTTTGTTAGGAAGTTCATTCCTAACTATGTTGGCTTGGTGAAGCCTCTAACCCTTATGCTTGAGAAGGATGCAGTCTTCAGATGGACTAAAGAGGGGAAGGATGGTTTTGAGAAGATCAAGGAAGAGATTGCCCAGGTGCCTACTCTCATGAATCCAAATTATGAGGACTTTGTCCTCTATGCATATGGAGGAGAGAATAGTATTGTTGCTGTCTTGATGTAGCAAAATGAGCATGGACTGGAGCAGCCTTTGGCTTTCTTCCATCAGACCTTGAAGGATTATGAGGTTAGATATAGCCCCATGGATAAACAGGTATTTGCTATTGTAAGAGCTTTAAAGAAATTCATATGTATGCTGGCAAATAATCATATTGAAGTTTTAGTTTCTCATCCTAATGTGAGAGATTACATAATGGGGATAGAAATTAATGAAAAGAGAGCCATTTGGGTCACAAAGATCCTGGAATATGATGTGGTCATCAAAGCCACTGAGTTGATTAGAGGCAGAGGATTGTGTGAATAGATGACTCAAACATTAGCGAGTGAAGTCGATTCATCTTACCACTTGAAAGAGGAGGAACCTACAGCTGAGTCATCGGTCATGAGTTCTTAGACAATAGAGATGGCTAGTTTCCTATCCATTGGTGAGTATCCTTATGGACTGAATAGAACCAAAAGAAGACATTTCATGTTGTAGTCTATCCCTTATGCTTTGGTAGATGGTGTTGTCTTCAAGAGAAATTTAGACAGAGTCTTACTGAGATGCATAGAATCAGATTAGGTCGATAGACTTCTTAATGAGTTTCATGCTGGCCCAACTGGTGGCCATTTCTCTGCTAGAGCTATGACAATGAAAATAATGAGGGTAGGTTACTTTTGGCCCACATTATTCAATGATGCCCATGTATGGGTAAGAGGATGCAAGGAATGTGCTCTCTTTGTAGGAAAGAAAAGATTGGTAGTACTCCCACTCCACCCTATTCAGGCTAATCAGCCCTTCTCATAGTGGGGATTAGATTTTATTGGCATGATAAATCCCTCTTCCAGTGCTGGACAGGAGTGGGTTTTGACTGCAATGGATTACTTCACTAGGTGGGTTGAAGCAGTCCCACTCAAGGAGGCAAATGAATCATCTATCATTGATTTCATGGAAGAAATCATGACAAGGTTTGGAGCTCCTTATACTATTATTTCTGATAATGCAAAAGCATTTACTTGTTTTAGAATCACTGATTGGGCTCTTAAGTACAATGTGTTCTTAAAGACTTCATCTAACTATTACCCCCAAGGTAATGGGCTAGCTGAATCTACTAATAAGAACCTGATCAGGATCCTGAAAAAGACCATGGAGACAAACCAGAGACAATGGCACAATAAGATCATATTAGCTCTTTGGGTTGATAGGATCACATACAAGAGAGCCATTGGGAACTCTCCTTTTGTTCTGATGTATGGAAGAGAGGCTAGATTGCTTATATCTTTGGAGCTTCCTGCATTGGATCTAGCTCATCAATTGGAGTTGGAAGGAGAAGATGCAAGGTCTGTTAGAATGGTTGAATTGACTGAATTAGAAGAGAAAAGATAGCCAACCATGATCACATTAGAAGAACATCAATTGCAAACCAAGAAGAATTTTGACAAGAAGGCAAAGATCCAAACGTTCAAAAAAGGTGATCTTGTCCTAAAATGGGATGCTGACCGAGCCAAACTTGGAGGCCACACCAAGTTTGATTCACTTTGGAGTGGGCCTTATGTCATCATCAGCTGCAAGCAAGCAAATGCCTTCATTCTCTCAAGGATGAATGGTGAAGTTCTACCGATCTCAGTGAATGGGATCCATCTCAAACCTTACCATTAAGGTTGGTATGAGGGCTTGTACATATTGTTCTAGTTTATTTCTACTAGGTTTCCCTTTTCCTAAGCGCTCTTGCATAGGCTGCATTGTCATTAGGAGAATACAAACCTCTTTTCTTGTGTGTTTTGGGAGGCAGGTTTTAGTTGTCTTGACCTATTTCATTCCTTTTTTGGACTCTGCCCAATGGATGCTAAGGCCTCTAATCTAATTGTTTAGCAGACAAACATCCTTGAGAGGTTGCCAAAATGTTGACCCATTTTTTCTCTGTCCAGAGTCAAATAGTTCACCTAGAAAATATCATGGACATTCTTTGGAATATGGCCTTGTAGGCCTTAAATTCCTCAAATCCTCGTGCTTTGCCTTGCAAAAATCGCTAGAATCTCATCTGGAGAATCCTCAACAAAATCCCAAAAATCCTTAGTCTCCAAATGCTCTCCTTTGCAGGGTTCTTCATACTTAGTCATTTTGGTGTGGATATCTTGTTGACGTCATCCGGGCCTTAGCTAATATCCTGAATATTATCAAATATCCTAGACCTTAGTTAAAATCTTGATATCCCTTCATGTTCGAACCTTACTTAATATCCGGATGTTTTCTAAACATCTGGATCTTAACTAATATTCAAATCCTTCTTAATATCCATGACCTTGTGAATGTTTTGATGATGCCATCCAGACATTCCGCCTCTAATATATCATCCTATAGTGCTAATATCCTAATGACGTTATCCAAATCCCCTTTTCAACAAAGTTCCTCATGCTGATGACATCATTAGGATATTTAAGAGGCATCTGGATATTAAGTTAATATCCATGCAGATGACGATTTCTCCATACTGCGAAGGTAAATTTGACAGGTGCATATCTAGATATCACATAGCCCGCAGACTACTGAAGCTGACGTCATGTTCCTTCTGCGAGGCTGCAAAATGAAGATAACTGTAAAGTATGTTGGTGATGGGGAGCCACGTGGAACGTTGAGCGTGCTTCCGCAGAGCCCAAATGAAGATGGCCCTTTTCCTTCCACTTGACTTTGAAATGGCACCACGTGTAAAGTGCATCAAAAGAAGGCAACGGTGGGGCTGATGATCAAATGGTAGCGTAGTGTCGCAGGAGAATCTTGCTCACAAGGAAGATTCAATGCATGACTGCGAAATGATGACACGTGGACATCTAGATGCCGGTTGACCGCAACTTTGACCACGAATATCTCCCTTATCCTGAGGAATTTCTACGTGATCCAAAGGGCAAAAGTGCTTAGAATTTCCTCCTCTTTCATTTGACAGGCTTTTGGGGGGGGGATATTCCCACTTTGAAAATATGGTCTAGATTGCATGATCTAGATATGCATCCGGATATGCATTCGGATATCAGGATGGCTACTGACTGAAGAAAGATATGCAAACTCAGCCGACAAGACACATCTGGAGTTGAATTGAAGTGTTGTAAAAGTTTCTCAAATGCAAATATTTGTTGCATTTATTGTTGCAGGTGAGTGATTCAGTAGCTCGCATTGAAGGCACAAAATATCTCTCATCTGCCCAGGCCCCAAATGTTTTTTTGCAATGAATTCTTGCAGGCTGACTTTCCTTTTGGTGGAAATATTTTATGAAAGAGCCCATGGGGTGATTTATTGTAACTTAATAGGTCGTTTGGAATCATACGCTATATATGCGTGAATGTAAGATGTAAAAAAGGTTGGAAAATAGTTAGTCTTATGCTTCTGTATTCCAAACAGAACTTTCCTCTGTTGTAACTGTGCCTCCTAATCAATACATATAGTGTTTTACTTTTTCATGCTTTTAACTCTGTGTAGTTTTAGAATTGGCCATTGTTTGTGAATGTTTAATTCTTGGCAATCCATTCTTTACCTCTGTTAAAATTCTTCATGATCTATGTAAGTTTATCAGCTATATTTCTTTATTTGTGCATCTCTACTCTGTGAATGTTCTTTATTCGAACCTGGTGTATCACCTCCTCTTCATTTTCAATTTTTACTCCCTCTTCCTCTTTTCCTATCAGGTGAATAGATTAAGTTTAGTCTTAGGATTGCTGAATCTCATATTCAGCAAAGGAACCAGCCTCTCTCTAGAGATTTGACCTCCCTGTAGGGTTCCACACCTAGAGGTCATCTTAATGTTTCACTAGATTGTTGGAGCCCCAAAAGCCTTCAACACTGGGTGCAAATCTATGTGACAACATAGAGCACTAATTGAAGTGCGTAGATGCAGAACTTATTCAAATTACTTGCTTGATTTTCCAGATTTTTGGTTAATTAGAATGAATCTATTGAATGCCTTTAAGTACGAGGACATAACAACACATTGCACAAACTTGTGTTTAGTTGGTCTAAGGCGAGATGGGTAAAGGTGCTAAGTCAGTCAAATTTGAATTTAAAAATTTAAGTTAGGGCATGACAAGTCCGTGACCATAGGGCAATTAGTCCTATGACAAAAAAGGGGCTAAATCACAATGGATAACGTGTGCCTAGAAATGATTATGAGAAGAGAAGTAATAAATGAACGTATAGGGCAAATGTATAAGGGTGTGTGAATATGGAAAAGAGAATTAAGTGGTCAGTGCAAGAGACTCGACTTTGCACAAGATTATGCCTTTTGTTAATATGTCTATGTAGAAAGCACTCCCCTCAAAATAGGTACAAAACTAAATAAGAAATCGCAAGAATATGCAAATTTCACCACTACACACCTTTATTAATTGTTTCATAATTTTTTTATAATTATTTAACATTCATAAGATAATACAGGTGAAATAAAATTATTTCAATTAATAAAACCTAATAAATTTAAATGGTTAACAACACTACAAAGATCACAACCCTATATGTTGGATCTTTATACTTTATTTATTTAATTTTTAAATTGCACTCTCCGTTATATGATGCCCCTTAGTCTCCATCACTCTCTTATTGCAAAATAAACATATTCTCATAATTTTGGGCTTTCACTTTACCGGAAAGTTGACACACGCCGGGAAAAACGTGTCAGAAAAAGTCTCATGTTTTTGAAATGAACCCAGCCGGATACTGTGAAACGTTTGAAAGCAAATAACTCAGGCGACCATATCAAATTGCAAGATTTGAGGTGAGCTGAAGGGGAGCGCGAACAGAAAACAAAAGAATCGCCTTCCAGGAATCGATCCAAGGCCGTGGAGGAAATCGTTTTTTTTAAAAGGTATTTGGATCAGTTCTTTGTTTTTCTAGCACAAAAACTAAAATCTGTTTGCTGCAATTTCATTAAGCACAGAAAAAGTGAAACCCCATTACGGCCTTTTTAAATGTTCTGGGTCCAACGTACAGTTCTCAATTTGATTTCTGTTTTTAGTTGGTGCACATGACGTCCATGTCTTGTTCGGAAAGGCTTGTTGGCAAGCTTCCTTGGGAATCTTACTGTGCATGTATGGAATCGACTTGCATTCTGGCCTACTCTTCTTCAAGGGTTTTCCACCACCTTTTTGTAGAAATTGGCAGTTAATCCGTCCCTTTGTTCTTGACAAAAATTTGCTTTTGTGTTGTTTCCATGGAGGTGAAGTAACTTCAAATTCTTAAAACAGGTCATCCACCAATGGAAATTGATCGTCTCTGCCCTGGTTTTTTTAAGGTTGTATTTCTAATTTGGAACTTAATGATCTGTTATCTTTTTTCGAATTTTATTTTAGAATCTTTTAAAAAATCAGAATAATTATTATGATATCTCTCTATTGGGATCAACCAATATTGGGTATGTAATCTTACTTCCAGTAAACATGCTTCGACATCAGGCAGCCATGCTCTATGTCAATCCACCTCATCAGAGGACAAGCCCAAAAGCTTCACTCCATGCTTCTCAAATTCACCAATGTAGTTCTCAATCCTTCCAAGCTCGGTAGTACAGACCCGTGTAAAATCAGCTGACTCAGAAAAAGAATGAAGACATAAGTAAAACAAAAACATAGAAACAAAATGATATATTGAAGAGTTTTGAGAACTTACCAGGATGTGAGAAGATAATGGCCCAGATGGCCCCAATGTAGTCATAGAGCCTAATGTGGCTATGAGTGGAGGCTGCCTCCACATTAGGAATTTTGTCTCCCAAGGCAACTCCTGGCATGTTCTGTTTCACGAAGAAAAATACATTCTACTAGTTCAAGCACAAAGATTTATGCCCAAACCTTACTGCATATGGTGTAAGAAAATGGAGTTGGTATATATAATAGTTAAGGGGTTGATAATGCACTTGGAACTGTGTGTCATATGCATGGTTGCAATGTGACACAGAGCACTAAACAGGTGGCAGATTATGTATTTCACACGTTTGCCCCCATACTCCATCTTCCCAAACGTGGATTCTAGACATTAACTGAATCCATGCCTTATTATCTGAGCTCCATTAGTTCACGCTCCCCAAAGAAGAAAATAACCTATATTTCGAGCTTCTTTAGTGAACATCAATATAATTAAAAAATAAATTAATAATTATTAGAGAAATTTCCTCATCTAGAGATGAACTCGCTGCAAAAGTCTTTATCAAACAGGTATTTTAGGCATTCATCACATTGATTCCTCCTATTTCTTCAATTCCTCCCAATCTTCTTAATGTTCCCTTGATTTTCCTATCGGCGAATCCCTTGCACCACTGAATTTGCAAGTGCTAGTATAAATAATTCACTGATAGGCTTTTTAAGTGCAAAGTCTAAAAAATCTCAAAACCTATCTTACGCCTGAAAACCATTTAAAAGATTGCTGGTAAACTATTTTTAGCAGTCAATTTCTGTTGCCGTCCATGAGAATGCGAATAATATAATTTTTAATCCGCATCGCCAAAAACAGGGAGATTCACATAGTCTAGCCATTATCTCTCACATTGCCGACGGCTTCATCCATTTTGTATCACTTTTTCAAAACTTCATTGTATTAATTTTCACGTCATTTGCAGAATAAAAAAATTATCTACAGTAGGGATGATTTTTTTTTTTTTAAAAACTTATTAACGTTGATCTTTTGTTCTTTGCTGTGAAATAGAAAAGTGCATATTTCTCCTTTTTCCTTTATTTTATATTTCTTTTTGGTCTTTTATTTTATAAGTAGTTTGATATATTTTGAATATGAGTTGTTAAAATTTAGAAAATTTATATCTTTCAAGGCTTCTTGCTTCTGATGCGTGGAAACAACAGAATGGTGGGGCACTGCATACCTTTCTTTCTTTGTACCTAGTCTGCTTCTGCTAGGTGGCTCTTGAGTCCCACCACTGTCAGCTTCCAGTGTCATAGTTTGTAGGAAGGTGCGCTGGCAACAATGGGAAGGGTTGTAACCATACTGAGTGAGCAACAGGAATCTACTACAGATCCACGCACGAAACCACTTGAAAGCAGACTTGGCACTTTTGGATATCTAATCTAAGTTTAGAGTAGAGAATCAGAGCTGTTCTAACTGGTAGAGTGAGCTAAGCCTCTCTTTTATAAAATCCCCTCTGGTATAGTTCATAAAATTGTCTGAAGTGGTGAAATCTCCATTGGTACATTGATACATTATCACCCTTCCAGACCTAGGGCTATGGAGATAATTTTCAGAAGGATTAGCTAGCGTAACCGGTTGGGTAGCGGTTTCAGTTGGTCCATAAATTCCTTGAAGTCCACTGAGAATTGAGAAAAATTCTAAGATTAATCTAGACATTCTAAAGTACAATGAGAATATAGGATTCCATTTCAATTAAAATGGGTTGAAAGATATTAGGAAGAACATTGATGAATTTAGGAAAACCCACATGCTTTTAACCAGTTTGAAAAATAAAACTCCATATAGTATGCCTTTTTCTGAAAGCAGAAGATATAATATGCAATTTATTATAGTGTTAAAAAATTGATATGTTCTACTTATTTGATTGACAAAAATGAATGTCTTGTAAAATATAGAACTGAATTTGTATTTAAATATCCCTTATTTATTTTTTAAATGCTATAAGCCCATTTTTAATATTTTCCTTTGTATAGTGTGTAGGATTCTTTGTATCACTATCAACAATTAATTGTGATTCATAAAGGTCTAAAATGTGTAGAGTATAACATTTATGTATATCGTTTTGTAGTGATCATTTATATATCTGAAGTGGGTCCCCGTCCAACCATGTTTTAAACCGGTGTATAGGATTGCTCATTCGATGTAGCATCTGAGTTGTTTTCTATCGTTTGCTCATTGCAGGGTACTCTTCTATTTGATTAGGCCCTGGTCATAAATATGTAAGGCAAGTCAATTATAATTTTAGTGTAAGTTTTCAAAATGTTGGACGATTGGGCTTCTTTGCATTCTGCTTCTCAAAGTGGATCGCATACCATCGATGAGTATGCTGAGGTACTCTTCTTACCCAAGTTCATTCAAGAGATTACAATGTTGACATTTTATACTTAGTTTTGGACTGTCTACTAATAATTTTTGCATCGAGTGTATTGTTTAATAATGGGTTTTGCATTACATATTTTAACTTTTTATCAGGGACACTAATTTAGTTGCTTACGTAGTTTCTCATTACTCCTAATCTTCCTGATAATATTATTTCTATATACTTTAAATTGTGTTAGACAATGCAATGCTATAGGGTGCGCCTTTATACCATAAAATCCAAATATCAGGCCATATTATTTAGCTATTGAAGGCATTATTTTGATTTTTAATTTTGTCCTTGTTTTTCCTTGGTTCGTGTTGTTGATATCTTGAACTACTTGAACAAGAGATTTTTTGTTTATCCTAACAAATGTTTGACAACGCCCCTTCTCTTGGGCTTGAAGATGATTACCCCTTTGCATTGAGAAACCCCTTTGCTTTGGAAGGATGTCCGGTTAACTTTCCAAAAACTCACTAGTTGGGTTGTGGATCTAGAGTGGTTAGGAGCTCAGTTTCAACATCAATTATTGCTGCTGTTGGGACTGATTACGTGAAAGACACTATCATGACAAACCTTAAGCATTGAGTTTAGTCGCAAGAGGCAAGGGTTGCCAAAACTGAAAACATTGAACAGCCCAAACACTATTGAAAGATGGTTTTCATCTTCTCCATGGTATATTCGTAATTGCTTCCTATCTAAAGTGTCACTTTTAGCTTTTGATGATTATTATAGATACATGTTGATTTGGGTTTAGAGGGGACCACCTCCTCTGCCATATAACTTCATTGCAATTTTCTACTGATCTCCAACTTCATAGTTGTTTTTTGTGTACACTGATTGTGACTGATACCATGACCTTGATTTGGAGATCTCTCATTATATGTTGTTGTGTGATGTCTTTCTTTTGGGCAATTTTAATGCTCACACCAAGACCTTCTAGACACTTGTACATGATCATGTAGATGATGAGTTTGGTCTAAATGAGTTATTCTGAGGATTTTTGTTTGTAAAGAATCTCAGCTGATGGGAGTAATTTTGTTATGGATTGCTAGAGGTATCTTCCCTAGTTAGGTGAGTCGCATGGTCTTCTATTCTTAATGGGATACCCTTTTTCCTTGATTTCAATAGGTTTACTTGCTTCCCTCATAGCAGGGGAGTGATTATGGTGGATTATGTTCTTGCCAACACACCCTTGATCTCCCACACTTGATATCTCCATATCTCCTATCATCTCCCACTTGCCTATCATGTTGATTTTTCAGTCTTTGAACTACCTCTCCATCCTCTACCCTCCCCTCCTATTCGGTTCTCCAATATTCACCACACCACGATCCCTTTTGATGCTTGACATTGCAATGATTTCACCACCAACCTCTCCCAGCTTATGTCAAGCTACTAATCTCTATTGTCACAACCAAATATCCAATAACAGTAATATGACAGGAATACGACATAAATGCACAAAACATGAAATGCATGTTGGGCACCAATATACACTGATGTTCGGTATATCCCAAAGTAATGCCCTTGAGTTGGGTCTTTTCATACAGTGATCCTAATGAAAGGATCCACTCTATAATATCTCTCTCTATGACATTCAACTAATTGTTTACATTAATGCATCTTGATGCAGTGCTATAAATTCATACTCGACAAATTACATTAGAAAAACTGAGAAGTGTTTTTCTTCCATTTCATTACTACTTTGTTGTATTTTCTTTTTTCCTCGTTCTTTTTTATCTTGTAAAATAAGAATTTGTATTGCAGGCTTATGGTATTTCTGGAATACAGAAGAATACAGAGAGCCATATTTTCTCAGTAGACACACTTGAACGATATGCATCCAAGAGTCATGGAGTTATAACATGCATGTCAGCAGGAAATAATGCTATACTTGTTGGGACAAATAAGGGATGGCTTGTTCGATATGATTTTGGAGGTGGAGACAATTATGGTATGTGCTATTTTCTTAATATATAACTTTAGAAAAGCAATTATGTTCACCTTCCGAAATTATAAGATTTCAAATTTTTGCCAAACGTGCTTAGTTTAAAGCTGTACAAGAATACATTAACTTAGGCCACACAGAGTTCTCCTTAGGAAAATCAGATAATTGCAATTAAGAGTCACTGCTTCTTTACTGGTTGTTGCTGGGGTGGTGGTTGTCTTCTTGAGAGAATGTCACACGAGGCATATGAAATTCAAACGAATTAGTGACAACAGCAGTGGTTGTTTTCACACATCAAGCTGGTTTTGACTTTGCTGGGGTGGTAAAGTTTCCAAACGAGTACTTGACTTTGAGCAGCCATCTGCTTTTTTCTCTTTGTGCCATTTTTCATGATCAAGTTTTTGAATAATGGCCCTTTTTGTGCTCAAGCCTTAAAACCCCTGTTCACCACACAATTATGACAGAGAGCATGACTTTCAAATAGAATTTAGCGAGTCATCTCCTTCTGGGTTTGAAAAATATCCTGAGTCTATTTTTCGCCACAGGTGCCATAACCCTGTAACTGTAATTACAAACCACACCTTGAGAAGCATCATGCAAAGAGCGTGTTCACATGTCAGTTCATTAGATTTTGCTGCCAATGATTTTCTCAAATGGATCAATAACAACCATCCTAAAATGAAAAAGCTTAAGTGCAATTAAGATAGATGTGCCTGTTGTTTCAGGTTTACTGCAAAATTACAAATAAAGAAATGTGTCATAGGGGGCTTGTTCCAAAGGAAGTCCATCTAAAGAAGTCTTTTCTGGTTTAATAAGAAAGCAAATTTGGAGATCAGTTGTGGATCAATGGTTTTAATATTGTTCTTGTTTTGGCTTTTTTCAAATATAATCAATATCTGTAGCAAGGAGATAAAAGCTTGCACAAATTTTTAATGGAGATATGAAACTTTTTCTTCGTATAATTTAGTTATCTACATCCTTAGTCATCCTTATATGGGTATAGGCCATGTCCAGTATAAACAAGAAGGATGGCATTTTTTAACATAGTTTTATCACGAGAGATACACTCTCTTTTCCTTTGAGAAAGGCCAAATATTGAACTTTGTTTATTCTAGGTTGGTTTATCATTATCTTGCTTGAATGTTAAAGGACAAAGTTAAATAATTCTAAATTCTTTAGTTTTGCTATGTCAAGAGAGAGAATTTCTATCATCAATCAAGTTCTTGAATTGGATGAGCAAGCTTTCCAGAGTAAATTTAACTCATAATTACCACTAACATTTACTTTATGTCTATGAATTAGATTACTCAGTGAAATTAGCAGTTGAGTTAAAATATAAGAAAAAGGCAGTATGGATCACAGCTCAAAACATAAGCACACAAGCAAAAATGGGGATTGGAAGTTGCTAAATATCACAATAAAATCAGTCGCACTTCTTCTGGGAATTGGAAGGAACAAGAATTAAATGTTTCCACCAAAGTCACTATGGTATCAGTTTATGTTCCACCAACTTTAGCATTGAAACTGAAGCACTTCAAGAGCTGGAGCAATGATTATCTCAACACGGACGAAAGTTCATGATTTTTTTTTTTGGGGGCTTGTGAAGCAATGGGGGTTGTGCGTTCAAATGTAATGTCCCCTTCTAGGATATTCCTGATTTCTGTACCTGTATACAATAATAATCACTAGAAAAGGACAGAAATATTAGAGATCAATAAGTTAGATAATATTCAGTTCATAGCATTATTCATATTAAATTCCTCTATTATTCATATTAAATTCATCTATCATAGCATAATTAATAATGAGATCAATACTTCATAACATAAATAATGAGATCAAATCATCATAGCATAATCCACATTTAATTCAATCCATAACACAATTCCCCAAGCCAATCATATATTGAATCTTCCTGGAGTGTTAGTAAGTAACAATATTGTCAAGAGCATGAAAGAGGTCAGTCCACCTAACATCTCCCAGTTCACCTTGGAGGCTGGCCGTCCTCCTTGATCAAGCCCAGGGGCACTTAGTAGCCTCCCAGCCCACGAGTGCCCACCTCAGGGTGGCGTGCTTGATAAGATAACTTGATCAAGCCCAGGAGCACTTAATAGGCTCCCAGCCCACGAGTGGCACACCTCGGGGTGGCATACTTGATAAGATGCATGAAGTCCGCTATTCAACAAGCCCGGGAGCACTCATAAGCCTCCCGGCCCACAAGCACTTAACTCGGGGTGGCGTACTTGATGAAGGGGCCTATCAGCACTTCACCATCTCGTGAATCCCGAAAGGGCCATCATTTCCTACTTCCTAACATCACCTTATTTCAATTGTATTGCTTGGGAATTGGTATGATTGATAGCTGTACCTCTTGATGGATTCCAATCTGCTGATATAAATATTACATAAATAAATGTATCATTGCTGATATATTCCTTTCTGCCTTATATATACATTCTTTCCTTTATTTCTGCTTTTATAGTCCAATGATCCTTTAAACTCTATTTATATCCTTCTATCTCTATGAAGAGATGCATCCCTTTTAAAGATGACGTCCTTTCAAATAGACATGACTCTTCTTAAAATCTCTATTGCTGCCTTTTCAAATTTGATCGCTACCTTTCTAATCATAATTGATGCCTTTAAAGTAATGCTGCTTTTAAAAATTATAATCGCTGCCTTTTATTTTCATTTGTCTTTGGCGCTAATCATTAGAGGATAGGCCTATTTAATATGTATAAATTAAATCTTCAAATTTCCGATATAGAGAGAAGTCGGCCAGCTTTAGTAAAACATGAATTTATACTTTGACTTCAAACTTTTTTGTAATCCTTCATATTAAATTAAAGCTCTTCTTTTTAAACATTAACGCATCCCTTGTTATTATATGTGGTCGGCCAGCATTAAGCTTATATAACTCTTTAAAATTCAGCCCCTTCTTATGAGTTTAGACATAATGCATTTAGACATACTCTGCTAACCCATGGCCTTCATTTATGATGGCACTTTGTACTTAATATACTCTTCTTCTTTGTAATGTCCCAGGTGGGACATTACATCAAACCTAGTAAAACATAGACATAAATAAATGGGGGACAACACTGTTAACCCAAAAGGCTAGCAGATCAGCTATGCTACCTTATCGAATACCATGAAGTAGTGAATTTGGATTTCAATTAAGGCCTTCACATGTGGTGCATTAGGAGAAAAGGCAGTCAGCAAATAGTTGAGAAGGTAGGCTACTTTATGCTCACAGAAGAATGGATCAATAGTAGATGGCACATAACAGAACACTTGCATAATCATTGACTCTGATCACTGGGTTATACAGTTAGAGATCCTGCTAATCAGACTTTTTAGAACTTTATCTCCTTCAATTTGAGAACATGTGGCTTCAGCACCTTGAAAATCATTATAAAGTAAGGGAGTGTTGGAAAGAAGGGTTCTCCATTCAGGGGTACAAAATGTACAGCTTGGCAGGTAGGCTAAGAGCCCCGGGATATAGATTGGAAGCTGAGAACTAAAAGGTTCTTCAAAACGTATTTGAAAATCTCACTAATGTCAAATTCAAACTAGTTCGCTTTTTGTCCTAAGTTAGAGACACAACCTTCAATTATCAATCAAACAGCATGACCAAAAATTAATTGGTGCTCTACTTTCTCTTTTTTTGCAATGAATGGAGGTTTCTTGGTGTCATGTCCCTATACTAATGATTTATAATTATGTATTATTCATTCAAATTAAAGATATGAATGACATTAAAACCGTTATTATACATATAAATTGTAAATTGAGTATATTTGAATTAAATATTGAATGTATTTACATAATAGAAATTAAATATAGAATATACTTAAATAAAATATTATAGATTAAATATTATGAAGTAATATAAATTAAATATAATTATTAGTATAAATATTATAAATCAAATAAATTAAATATGAATTAAGACCCACGTATAAGACAAAAAGTGGCATCGCTGACTTTAAGAAGACCAGCCACGATTTAGTTTAATACAGTGACTAAGTTCAAGATAAGACCGGAGATCATAAGCAGCGATCTATTATCCCTTATGTGATGTGATTTAATTAAGACCCAACAACTTACTAAAAAAGAGTATGACTTATGATTTGAGGAAAGCAATGACTAACATATAGAGACAAAGCCTACGTTGGGCAAAGGAAGACAATAGTTAAAGCAGTGATCAGCAAGGATAAGATTTCATAAAGAATGGGTACGAACACATGGAAAGTCATCACCTTTGAAAGGGGATGTATCCCTTCTTAAAGACAAGGATATAAATATATCTGTTTGACATTTGATAAGGGGTAGAAAGGAATATAGGAAGATATATCTGAATATATATAAAAAGAATACAATAATAAGAATAATCTGATTAAGAAATATACTTCTGAGTTGGAGGAGGAAGAGTAATGTGTGGAATGAAGAAGATAAAACAAATACACTAGCAGAGATGGAAGAGTAATGTGTGGAATGAAGAAGATAAATCAGATACACCGGCAGAGATATAACATGCAGAATTTGTATTGAGTATATCAACAGATCCATGAAGATCATGAGCAGAGTTATGATTGTCATTAGTTCATGCACATTATCATGTCACCTTCATAACTCATTATGCATTGCTGAAATGATTGTTTGCAACTATGAGTTTGATTAATGTGGATTCTTGCATGAGTATTATGGTGACTATGATAGAAGGAATGTGGGGCAAGAGGGGTACGGCGATAGGGCACTCTTCTAGGTAAGCCACTCCAAGGGGATTGGATAATCCCAAGGGGCCAAGGGGGTACAAAGGGTACTGCCCTTGGGCTTAAAAGAGATGGCTTCTAGGGCACCCTTTTGTAATCTCATTCTCCTATCATAGACATGTAAATTCAAAGGAACCAATCATAGAGAAAGGGAAAGGAAATGACAAGATGAGGGGATAACGGGATACCTCACTAGGTAAACCACCTCATATGGATGGTATGGGCCACATGAGGCCAAGGGAGATGGTATATCCGCTCTTGGGCCTAGGATATCTGGGACACCCCATCGAAGTCACGTTCCTCAACTCTCTTATGGTTGAGTCTCCTAGATAGTTGGGTTTAGTTGGATTAATAATGCCATTATGAGTTTGTTAAGCATGTTAACTTGATTGTGAGAAATATTATTGTAAGTATTTTCTAACTTGTTACAGAAATTAAATCAAGCCAAGGTACTCTCTAAATCTTTGTTTGCTTGGAAATTGACAATTGAGGATAAAATTAGTATTGCTCCTATAAGGGACATTACACTTGGAGGCAAAAATTGAGTGTCATCTGGATAAAGAAGAAGATGAAATTACAATTATTTTATATGTCTATCCTTAAACGAGGACATATCAACAATATATACTTGCTCAAAAACCTGATGGAAGTATAGCTGAAGCTCAGGAAGCAATTTCCTAACAGCAGGAATGAGGCAAAAATCATGTTGCTATCACAGATTACATAGATCTTCTCAGTTGAAGATAATACCCTGTTAAATGCAGCGGCCACTGAATTAGAACCAAGTGCAGCCATATTTCCTCTACAAAAGGATAAAGCTGCAGTGACAGATGTTTCACAGAGTTTTTCAGGAATCGTAGAAGATAACTAGAGATGAAATCCTCAATATGGTAGAAGAAAGTAGAATAGTGAAGAAGATTATGCTGTGCTTTGGTGCTAATAATATAATATTATTGGAAGAGTTTCTGGAATTCAATGTGTGAACATTTATCAATCTGATATTTCAAGTCAGACTAATAGACTCAATCTAAGAATGATCCCAAGAAAGGCAGAGGTGTACACAATAGAGACTTTCAAATCACATTTGGACTTTTATTTCCGAAAATCATATTATCAACTGAATCAAATTGTGAAGGGAAGGTTAATTTTGATGAGTTTATACGCATAAGAGGATTTGCACTCAGTGGTTTCTCACAAAAATATTAAGCCTACTTATCAAGTTGGATGTCTACAGGTTTTGATTAGAGCAATTGGTGTCAATTCTCAACACAGTGAGCATGTTTGGGTTTCACAGAGATGTAATTCAGTGAATAGAAACATTTTATGCCAATTTTTTTCTGTAATACAAAATGGATCTTCAGGGCTGTTATTCAGCTCCACATGAGGGCTGCAACAAATTGATCCCATATCTCTGTACCTATTCATTACATGGTAGAAGCACTCAACTGATTCTTAATGAAAGCCAAGGCTTACAATGAAATATGTGGTCTTTGGCAGTCCCTCAAAGGGGAAGATACACAAAAATCCAATTCGCAGATGATACATTCCTACTATTAACAGTAATCCTGAGGGAAGTAAGAAAATATAAAACCATTTTCAATACTTAATTCGGCAACAGTTAAGGAAGAAAACTGTTTGATAAATCTGGTCTTTTTCTAAGACACTCCTTTCAAGAGGAAATTATACATTTTTCTTTCCAGACTTCAGTTGGCCACCAAATATCTAAGTTTGTCATTAAGACACAACCAAAGTAACAAGATTGAATCAAATCTGTCATGCCCACATTTTAAACGTGGACATGGAAACCAAACTAACAAAAATTTTCTAAACTCGACGCTAAAACGCCCTCGTGCACAATGTGTGCGCTTAACGACATACACACTTAACGTTGTTGCATGCGCAACCAGCATTGAACACGCCGCAAGAAGGCGAGGTAGGAATATAAGAAGTAAGGGAAGTGCGAAACTCCTTTTGCATCCCTTAGATATGGGGGTTAACCTATAAGGTTTAGGCGTCGCAACAAGCGTCGCCATGAGGGAAGGTCTCCATTGAGAAACCGACCCTAGGGTTTCCTACGTAAGAATGAGAAAACCGGGAGAAACTGACCCTAGGGTTTCCTAGGTGAGAATGAGAAAACCGGTTTCGACCTAAGTCGAAACCCTAATCCTAAAACTAAATTAACCAATTAAATAAATCTATAATGTGGAAGCAAATAAAACTATAATCTAATCTAGTCCAACATCAATATCCTAACCATTGAAATAAATTAAATTTAAAGCCTTTCAAAAGTCTAACTATAGCAAAAATTAAGGGAGAACTTTTAATTCGAAACTATACAACATTTAAATTAATCGCACCTGATAATCCATTTCCATGTAAAGACCACATCATTAGCCCAACTAAGTATCTAATCCAACTGACCGAACTCTCGAAATTTCGGTAACATAACATTACAAAAGTAACTAGGAGGTTTAATTAGAAATAAGGGCAAAAATTTTAAAATCAACTATAGAACTATACAAACAAATCTAATTTTAACTTAAGAGGGTTTAAAAGTGTAAAAAGGGTTTAGGTCTCTAAACTTTAGGGCAACCCTCACCAACCCTAACTAAAGTTATAAAAGCATAGAAATTACATGTTTTCTCTCACAAAGTTTGTTTTGGTTTTACAGGTTGGATTGGAGAAGGAAGGAAATCTCTTCCCTCATGGGAAGTTTATTTCCTCTAACCAAGTTTAGTTTTCTAGATTTAGATTTTCTAAATAGCTCTCTAAGTTTTCTTTTCAAATATTTCTAAGTCTTCAATTTAAAAAAAACTCTTCCCTCCAAGTGAGTTTTTTTTTTAAACTTTACAAGAAATGGTTACAATAGGTTGAGTTAATATATATATATATATAGGAAACTCAACCTATTGTAACCTATATATATCTTTCCATAAACATATATTTATATATCATTTAGATATAACCCAAAAACAAGGTATATATATATATATATATATTTCTGATTTAAAAAGAATAGGACAAACAAACATGCCTCTGCATTTACACACAATTCTGTTTATATACACAGATTGTGTATAAAATAGAGGGTATACTCTATAAATATATACATTCATATTAAATATATAAGAAAATAACTTAGGGCCCAATAGTATACATGCTGCAGGTTTCAACTTCAAGAAGTATTTTTTTTTTTGCTTCGGCGGACTTGTGGAGGCTCGGGGGTGGGGCTCCTGCCCGCATAGAGCTTGAAGGGGTCCTCGACCCCGGCCCCCATGGACTGACGCGGGGGTGGACAGGGCTCGATCCTGCCATCCCCGCCATAGCTCACGAAAAACTTTTTTTTTCCCCTATATTTAAAAAAAAACACACAACCCTAGTGTTTAATAATATATAAAAAAATGCATTCATTTATAAACTATATAAATTTCCCCCTTTTATTTATTTATTTCTCGCTGTTTATATATATATATATAAACTAAAAAGCTAACAGTTAAACTATCTATTATATACATATATGTATATTTAAAAACAATACAATGGAGAATATACTTTTTTTTCTTTTTCTTTTAAAAACTAAATAAACACATCTCAAGATGAATTTATTTAACTATTAAACTTTTCAAGAGGGGTTGGTGCAGTCACGATTAGGAGGGTCCACAAAGTGAACTGTCCAGACCGTGCAGCTAGAGTAAACAAAACGGAAACAACTCAAAAATATAAAGTAAATGCAGATTCAATCATTCAGTATATTATAGAATTCAAATACAAATTGGCCGGCGACATGCGGGCTTACAATTAGGGCTCACAATCCTGATTTCACAGTCACAAAATATGCACAAGATATAGCCTTGAAGCTCTTTCGCAAAGAATTCAAACTATCCAACTTAGAATCATCAATCACTACTTTCCTAGGCATCTATTACATTATTATATATCATCTCCGGAACATAAGATTCTTCCGCATCAGCCAAGGAAGATCACAAACTCCAATGAAGAGCTGTAACGTGTGTACATGGATAGGTTGGACCTAACTGATTAGAACTCCTCCGCAAATGAATGGAATGGTGTGCGGATCTCGGGGATGGTTGGCCACGAACCAAAGAACATTGTATGATGTGTCATTTAGCTCCACAGGTTGTGAATTGCTCCACAAGTCTTCTCCTTTAGCTGATTATCTAAGATTGTTAGGATGCTCTGTTATGAGAAAACAATTGATCTTTTGGTAGCGATATCTTATCGGTAATTGATCCAAATGATCTGAGATTTGGATATGATGTGCATGAATGTGTCTAGATGTTAAGTCCAACTTTGCAAGGTCTGAAATGCAACTGCGGTAGAATGTGGACCAAAATAGAGAAACTACTACTGACTGAATTGGAAAATGAAAAGAAACAAATTGAAATGCAAAATGTTTTTGTTGTTGCAAGATTGCTCTTGAACCAGGGATGCTCCTGCATCAGACATCCGGGGTTGTTGAAAAAGTGAGTCCCTCACTTTGTCGGGGCTGGAGGAAAACCAAGATGGTCCACCTCAACTTGAGAAATCCATGATGAATCTTCTTCCGGTCTGCTTTTCCACTTCACAAGATATTCTTTGTATTGTCTTCCTTTGGTGTTGCGTCCAACTCTGCTATCCAAAATGTCCTCAATCTGCTTCGGTGCTTGTTGTGGTAACTGGTTTTTCAAATCTTCTTCAATTCTGTCACTGAAATTTGCTTCATGATACTGATATAGGTGTGCAATGTTGAAAATAGGTGATATACCCAATGTTTTCTGTAGCTCCACTTCATATGCATTTCCTAAATCAAATTTTTTGAGTATCCTACATGGTCCAAACTTCTTTATCTTCAACTTGTTATATGTCCCAACGAGAAATCTTTCTTTCCTCAAATATACCATCACTTCATCTCCCATTGAAAATTCTTTGTGTCTTCTCTTCTCATATGCCTTCTCCTTATACTTGTTGTTCATTTCCTCTAGATGCTTCTTAACCTGATTATGCACTGTTTCCATGTGTCTTGCAAATTCTTGTGCTTCTGCACCCCTTTTGTCCTCCATACTGATGTCTCTCAACTCCGCAACTCCTCTAGGGTTAGTTCTTATCACAATCTCAAATGGTGTTCTTTCGGTACTCCTATTTACTGAATTATTATATGCAAACTCTGCTTGTGAAAGAATCAAATTCCAATTTCCTGCCTTTTCTCCTTGAACAAACATCTCAACAAGTTTCCCAAACTCCTATTCACTATCTCTATCTGTCCATTAGTCTGTGGGTGAAATGTTGAATTGAACTTCAAATCTGTCCTCATCTTCTTCCAAAGTGTTTTCCAAAAGTATCCAAGAAATCTTGTATCTCTGTCTAAAATTATACTCTTAGGTAATCCATGCAATCTCACAATTTCCTTGAAAAATAGGTTAGCTACATGTACTGCATCAGTTGTCTTTTAACAAGGTATGAAATGTGCCATATTTGAAAATCTATCCACTACTACAAATATTGAATCATGTCCTCTTTGTGTCTTTGGCAATCCTATTATGAAATCCATACTTATGTCTTCCCAAGGTCTCTCCAGTACTGTCAAAGATTTGTACAATCCAGTATTCTGACTACTTCCTTTTGCAACTTGACAAACTCTATAACTTTGCACAAATTTCCTAACATCCTTATGTATCTGAGGCCAAAAGTAATTTTCACTTACCAAAGCCACTGTCTTATCAATGCCAAAATGTCCTGTCAATCCACCACTGTGTTTTTCTTTGATCAAATTGTCTCTCATTGAACTCTTAGGTATGTATAACTAATTTCCTTTGAACAACACATCTTCTTGAATGAAATAGTCGAACCACTTACTCCTATTTGTCACAACAGGTTCCTTACATGCTTTCCAAGGTTCTGCAAAATCAAGATCTTCATATATGTTTTTCAATTCTTCAAATCCCAACACTTCAACTCTCATCTCTGTCAACAGGTTCCTTCTACTCAATGCATCTGCAACTTTGTTTGATTTTCCACTCCTATGCTTCAATACAAAAGTATAACTCTACATGAACTCTACCTATCTCATATGTGTCTGATTCAACTTTCCTTGACTGTTCAAATACTGCAAAGCTTGATGATATGTATATAACACAAACTCCTTAGGCAACAAGTAATGTCTCCACTTCTTCAAGGCTTGAATTATGGCATAGAACTCCTGATCATAAACTGAATATCTTCTCCTTGCATCATTCAACTTCTCATTGAAATATGCTACAGGTCTACTTTCTTGACGTAACACTGCTCCAATTGCATTCCCACTTGCATCACAATCTACTTGAAATACCTTATTAAAATTTGGTAATGCTAAAACAGGTTGCTCTATCACTTCTGCTTCAACAATTCAAAACTTTTGTCTGTTCCTGATGTCCACTTAAAGTCTTTTTTGTTACCTCTCATTGTCTCTGTCATAGGGTTACAAACTGAACTGAAATTTCTGATGAACTTCCGGTAGAAACTAGCTAATCCATGAAATGATCTGACTTCTCTAATGCTCTCCGGTGTAGGCTATTCAACAATTGCTCTTACTTTCTCGGGGTGCATCTTCAATCCTTCTGCAGAAATCACAAATCCCAACTAACCAATTCTTCCTTCACGAAACTACATTTCTTGATGTTTATTAGCAATTTCTCTTCTCTTAGTCTCTGCAATACTTGTCTCAGGTGCCACAAATGTTCTTTTGTCTTACTGAAAATCAGAATATCATCCAAATATACAATAACAAACTTACCCAAGAATTTCTTCAAGACTTCATTCATCAACCTCATGAAAGTACTCGGTGCATTTGTCAATCCAAAGGGCATCACAATCCTTCATTTGTCTTAAAAGTAGTCTTCCATTCATCTCTTTCTCTGATTTTGATATGATGGTATCCACTCTTCAAGTCTATCTTTGTAAAATATTTTGCTCCACTCAAACAATCCACGATATCATCCATCCTAGGTAAAGGGAATCTATACTTAACTGTGATCTTGTTGATTGCTCTAGAGTCTGTACACATTCTCCATCCTTCTTCAGTGCTAACACTACAGGCACTGCACAAGGACTCAAACTTTCTTTGATCAAACCTTTCCTCAACAACTCATGTATCTATCTATTCAATTCTTCATTCTCTGTCAGTGACATTCTGTGTGCTGCTTTGTTAGGCAAACTAGCTCCAAGTATAAGATCCCTGTGATGACTGATACTCTTGATTGGTGGCAATCCTTCAGGGACATTGTCTAATATGATGTCTTCATACTCTGTCAGTAACTCAGTTATCTCCTCTGATTGGGATTCTTCAGTCTCTGTCTTTAGGTCTTCAGGCTTCTCCGGTATGGACTAGGGTTTCCTCTACGGTAGAAAGTTCTGTCATTTCTCCGGTATGCATTGTTATCTCTGTCCTCCTCCTTGAATGTGTTTTCTTGTCTGTTCTGCTCCGCATATGGTCTCTCTCCTCCGGAAAATGTTCTACCTCTCTGAAATTTTCCTCCTTTGCCTCTTTGTCTCTGATCATGCCTCTTATTCAAGTTCTCTTCAACTTTCAAGGCAAACTGATATGCTTCTTCGAATGTTGTCATCCTCACCAAACTCAGTTCTTCTTGAATGTTCAATCTCATTCCATTGATGTATCTAGCCACTTTCTCCTTGCTTTACTATGTCCTATCCTTACAATCATCTTATGAAATTCCTCAGTATACTCCTTCACAGATTTCTCCTTTTGTCTCAGGTTCTGCAATCTCTTCAACAGTTCCAACTCATAGTCACCATTCTATCCCATTTTGTAATCTTTTCTTTTCCTCTTCTGTTCCTATTCAACTGAACTTCTTTCCACCATATAGTAGCATGTCTTTTCAAATTTGTCTTTGCAAATTTCACCTTCTCCGGATCTTCAATTTCTTCATACTCAAAGTATTCTTCCATGTCATTTATCTAGTCAAATAACTCTTCAGAATTCAAATTGCCAGTATAGTTCGGTACATCAACTCTAGGTTTTTTTTTCCAATCTTTGAAATAGCTCACAACATATTGACTTGATTTGATTTTTCTTCTTCTTCTTCATCTCCCAGGGTTACTTTATTTTGATGAGCGGATTGAAATTCTTCATCATCATCACTTTCAACATTAGGGTGAGGTGTCAATCCTCTTCGCCTATCTTCTTCAATAGCATCCAAGCGAACTCGCATTGTTTTCATTATCTCCATCATCCCATCCATACTTCCAACAGCAGGGATTCTCCTCGGCAGCATCTCTTCCTCGGATCAAGTGTAACTTCGTCGAATTCGACAATCGGGCTACAAGGTGACAACTGCCTCACAATCGACGATCGGTTGCAACACAAGTAACCTGCCTCGGATTCGGCGATCTGTTCACAACAAGATCTTACGGAATTCTTTCGCCAAATTCACTCAATTTGCTCCCAAAGATTCGAACTTTTGCTCTGATACCACTTGGTGCAGTCACGGTTAGGAGGGTCCACAAAGTGAATTGCCTAGACCATGCAGCTAGAGTAAAAACAACAGAAACAACTCAAAGATATAAAGCAAATGCAAATTCAGTCATTCAGTATATCATAGAATCCAAATACAAATTGGTCGGCAACATGCGGTCTTACAATTAGGGCTCATAGGCCTGATTTCACAGTTACGGAATATGCACAGGATATAGCTTTGAAGCTCCTTCGCAAAGAATTCAAACTATCCAACTTAGAATCATCAATCACTACTTTCCTAGGCATCTATTACATTATTATATATCATCTTCGGAACATAAGATTCTTCCGCGTCGGCCAAGGAAGATCACAAACTGCAATGAAGAGCTGTAACGTGTGTACATGGATAGGTCGGACCTAATTGAGTAGAACTCCTTCGCAAATGAATGGAATGGTGTGCAGATCTCGGGGATGGTCGGCCACAAACCAAAGAACATTGTATGATGTGTCATTTAGCTCCACAGGTCATGACTTGCTCCGCAAGTCTTCTCCTTTAGCTGATTAACTGAGATTGTCAGGATGCTCTATTATGAGAAAACAATCGATCTTTTGGTAGCGATATCTTACCGGTAATTGATCCAAATGATCTGAGATTTGGATATGATGTGCATGAATGTGTCTAGATGTTAAGTGCAGCTTCGCAAGGTCTGAAATACAATTGCGGTAGAATACGGACCAAAATACAGAAACTGCTACTGACTGAACTAACTGAACTGAACTAGAAAATGAAAAGAAACAAACTGAGATTCAAAATGTTTTTGGTTGATGCAAGATTGCTCTTGAACCAGGGATGCTCCTGCATCATGGGTAGTATTTCTTTCTTTTCCAAAATAGAAATGCAATAAGCAATATTATTTTCTTCAATATTAAAACAACTACTAGGGTATAGAGGAGATATTATTTTCATTTATCTCAATAAGTATTTGATTTTGTGATAACTATAGAACTGAAACAACTTAATTCCTCTTAACTATTGAATTCTATTATTTTATTTTTGCAATATAATGGCCATACATATACCCTTTTGAATAAATGCACTATGAGGGAGAGAGGTTTATTTAACTAAATTTTCCCATTAAAGCACACAACTATTTTCCTCTACCCATGACATATTCCAATACATAAATTTACAAGTAAGGTAAAAATAATGCATCCATTTATTCATTTTTGTTTGAATCAAACACATTTTGCAAAATGAGCATACATCACAAGGGATTTCCCAAGAGAGAGATTTGCTCCCTATTAACACCAAACCATTTACAAGCTCAATGAGCCAAGGCATTTACATTGCCATACAAGAAAATACAACTTGATCAAAACCACTAAGCCATCTCAAGAATGCCTCTCTCAAAGTTCTTCTCTATAGAGCCAAGAAAACTTGAAAGACAAATAAATCTTTCCCATGGCCAAGGGAAGCTCACCTCCCATCCTTAGGCTTGCTTGCAAGCCACCCCCAAGCTAGGAGGCCTATAAGTAACCCGGTCTCATACACACACATAAAGGATTCCTAGACACACTCACAACAAACACATTAACACCCATCCAAAGGGGACTTAACAAACTACATCTATGAATATGGATTTCAAGGGAGAGAGAATGGACTACACTCACTCAAGGGGAAAGTCTATCAAGAATCATATAATCAAATCTCATTTCTCAAAACCTCATAAAACCCAAGGCACTCATGCCATCCAAACTCATACCAAGATCTCCCAAAACAAGGCCATAGCCTACCAAATCTCTTTATCAAGGAGAGGCTTTCCCCGAGGAGGTTCACTCCTCTCTCACCCTGCACAAAGTGAGCTCTCTCACATGGAGAGCTCACTCCAACAACGCTTTAACCCTTCACAACACACAAAGAAAAACACATAAACCAAGCACATAAACATGTCTAAAAACATACATGAAATAAAATACAAAAGCCAGATCTTGAAGCCTTGAGAGCCTACCTCTCAAGTCTCAAGTGAAAGAAGATATTTGGTGAAGCCTTCCAAGAGCCAACTCCAAATCTCCTTAGTTCAAGCTCCCTTCCAAGCCAAAGATCCTTCCCAAAATCCAACTCCCCAAAGCCAAAAGAAAGAACCCTTCTCACCTCAACAAGAGGGAGATAAATAGGTCTCCAAAAACCATCCCCATGAATGAGGAGGTGACACTTGTCACCTTCTCAATCACTCTCTCAAGCACAACTCCACATGTGCTCACATGTGTAAGATATTGAGTAGGGAGGTGACACTTGTCATCCTCTCATTCCTCCTCAAGAGCACACCTCCCCACACTTCTCTTCACACGTGTGAGGTATGGGGAAAAGGGAAGTACTTGGGGTTTTTTTCCCAAGGTCTCTTACAATGTGTGCTCACACATGTGAGACCCTTGGGATTCCCCTAAGCCCTTACATGAACCTAGGGTTGTGGGATTGGGATGTGACAAGTCACCCAACCCTCATCCCAAAAACCCTAATCTCGCTTCTTAACTCCCAATGGTCAAATAGAGTGGTCAAATATGAGTTAAAACTCATGATTTGAGGTCTATAAGGTACCTAACCCATAGGTACTTGATCTAGGACCCTTAAACACATGAAATTAACATAAGAACGCTCAAAAATCATCATTTAAGAAGCCCCTAAACTCATGAACGAAAATGGACACATGGATGGCACTCATCATCCACCTCATCCTAAGTCAATCTTAGGAGACTCAAATGAAACCAAAATAAATTAATAACACGATACATTAATGCTCAAACAACATACAACCTTTGTCCACCTTAGGGACTAGGTTGGCATCACGGGGATAATTACTTGGGTTACTTGTGAGACCTCCGGTTTCCATTGGCCATAGAAATAACCTGCACACTTACATGTACACATCAATAGTCCAATGTATATCATAGCTGAACCAATTCAAATTGCACACATATGAGATTGCACGAGTTCATACATTTCAATTAGGTCACTTCCATAACACATGGTAAAATTCACTATATTCCCAAGTCAATTTACTTTTCGACAACACAATCTTGATCATGAAATTGTAAATCAATATACTAGTTCATGTTGAGACATGGACCAGCTAGGACTCGAACCTAGGACCTTCCACACGCTGTTGGAGTGCTCTACCACTGAGCTACTGGCCCCTCTTGGACCAGTCCATTGTCGGTTCGGGTGTGGCTTAACACCAACACCCCCCCTTAAGCCACACCTCTCGTGCGCTTGGGGCTCCTAGCCTGGGCCTGGCTTTGATACCATGTAAATTCAAATCGAACTTATATTCTCAGATTTGGATATTTTCTGAAAGTTGGATATTTTAAGCCACACCTCTCATGTGCTTGGGGCTCCTAGCCTGGGCCTGGCTCTGATACCATTTTGAGACATGGACTAGCTAGGACTCGAACCTAGGACCTTCCATACGCTGCTGGAGTGCTCTACCACTGAGCTACTGGCCCCTCTTGGACCAGTCCATCGTCGGTTCGGGTGTGGCTTAACACCAACAGTTCATCAACTCAAATTAGCTCATCCTATAAATTCAAATGCATCATGTAATTCAACATTCATCATCATAGAAGCAGGATATAACCTAAGCATGTATAGATACATCATGAATAATGTAACAACACATCTATCTACTCAAAACACAAAATAAATCCATTGAAGGTCTAATGTATGGGATCAACAGTCCCCAATAATGTCCAGTGTCAAAATATAATCCATAGATAACAAGTCTCAAAAGATCGAATCAAGAGGTGTAATAAAGGTGGCCTCACGACAATTTCACTAAGGATCCTTTTCAAGCACAATCGAGTGATATACAATCAATCCGAACTAAGGCGTACATCTCCTATGCATACTCAAGTCAGACACAACTACCTTATAAAATGATCCACAACAACACCATATCATCTCTTGGACAAGCTCACAATACCATATACCAAACCCTAAGCTTGGGTGAAGCAATACAATTAGGTCTAATAGTGCCACTGAACTTGACACAGAAGGGTGGGCCTCACAAAATCTCAGGTCTTTTGCCAAACCTAATTTTTTTTGAGAGGGCCCAAAACATAGGACTGAAGCTGCCAATGTCAAGTCATGACACTGACTGTGAGATCAACCCTCACTTTTGTCACTTAAACTTTGTTTTCCACTTGAATTCTTTGAAATTTGCAGACATAGTGAATATCGTAGAGGTAGCGCAGATGCATTGGATTAAGATGTTGGCATTAATTGGTCTTAATAATCATGTATTAGATCATGTAGAAAGTTTTCATTTTGAAGATTCCTAAATTGTTATTTCAGGTCCTAGTGGCCCTAGGGCCTATATCATGGAGACGTGAGAGCAACTGACTCTAAATAGTCTATCATAGTGTCATTCATCAAATTTTGAATTACCATGAACATCAGTTATTGAAACATTTCTTTTGTATCATTTTTATATTCTTTGTCTGTTATCATGTTGAATTTTGTGTGTTATATATCTTCAGACCATTCCTGACCTTCTTGAAATTCCAAACTTTGGTGAAGACTAAAATGACAGTCTTCTCATTTTGAAATTCAAAATCTTCTTCAAACTCTCTTTGGAAGTATTCATAAACGAGTATGGCTGCTAGAGATGATTAACTCATCAACATATAGGGCCACAATCAAAGTATGACCATCAATATGCTAGATATGAAGATTTGGTTCAAAACTTCTACCAACAACACCTTTCTTCTGAAAGAATCAATCAATTTTGAATTTTCTCCTACCAAGCTTTAGGAGCTTCTGTGAGAGCATATTATGAGCTTATCCAGGTTTAATAAAACTAGGTGTTTGCTGCATATATATTTTCTTCATTTAGACCATCATGAAGAAAAGCTCTTCTTTTTCATTTAAATTTAATTTGATAAAAAAGACAATTGCATTGATTTATATATAATATTACAAAAACCTCTGTTGGGTTATCTCGACAAATGGGAGGCTGTAATAACAATGAAAGATAGAAAGCAGTAAGAATTAAGATCTTCTATATAAAACCATCATTTAACATATTCCTTTCTAGCAAGAGCAAACGGTCAACATATTTCTATGGGTTGGGACAGGTGTGCAGGCCTTCGCATCTGGCAGCAGGATATGTTGTTGCAGCAATAGCTCCTTCTTTTTGGTGTTGGCTCCAAGCCCATGCAATTGCCTCTCCTTCAGCTTGTAGCTGGGTGTTGGTGTTTCAATCCTCACTTACCTGGGAGATATCCACTGCGGATTAGCCCATAGTGTTGATGGCCCTTCTTGCTGCAAAATGTTGTTTATTGTATGTGATTACTTCAGCTGATTGCCTTCTTGCTTTGTGTAATAAGCATGTGTTTGATAGACTCAGTTCTACTCTGGAGGCTTAAAACATTTTGCTCTAATAGTTGAAGGTATTCTGCTTGTTTCTTTAGGTGTTGTTGAGGAATACATTAGTTGTCTTTTTGGTACTGGATGTGGGAAACAAGCAGATCCATGCATTCTGCTGAAGTTCTTGTTCTTCTCCTTTGACTTCCATGGCATACATCAGTCCCTGCAGGCTGTCATTAATATTTGCTAAGGCAACGTGTATTGGGGACTCCTAAGATACATTCCTACCTGGGGGAGGGCAAACTGAAGGAGTAAGGATGGTCTATATGAGACTGCTTTTTTCAGAATTATCCTTGACCCTGTTGGGTCTTGAAGCAGCTCCACAATCCTAGAGTATGTTTTCACCTTCAAGGCTAGGGGGTGTCATCAAGAAGGTAAAACATGGGCTCATCAACAGATTGAGGTAGGTTAAAGGCCAATTGATGAGAGTGGATAATCTCTCTTGCACTTTGAGCTCAGCTAGACTTGGGAGGGTATTCCCAGAGGTATTCCTTAAGAAGGTTTTCAATTGATTAAATGTAATGTCCCCATTTCCAGGTCCTCTTGTAGCACAGTTCAAGTTGACTTTCTGGGTTTGTGACAGCCTGATCAGAGGAGTATTTCGATGTCACCAGTGTACTCAGGTGTTTTAGTGGAACCGTATGGCACTTTTTAGAGCGATTTTGGATGACTTACCCGTACTTACTATTTATAGTAAGTAATTGCATGGCGACAATATTTCTGGGTTTGTTCTCTTTAGTCCCCGAAGAACACTGCTATTTATAGTAAGTGTCAGTTTGGACACTGTTTTGGTGACATGACAGTTCGGCCGTCTCAGGGCCTTTCCAGGTGTTGCATTAAGCTCAGTTTTATCTGGAGTTTGTGATGACGCTTTCCAAAGCATTTTTGTACCCTTTGCCCATACTATTTTTTGTAACTCACAGGTTGGACACCGACTTGGTTAGTTGGCAATATTTCTATGTTGAGTATGTCAGTTGAATGCGTTGATGGCAATGACTTAGCAATTGATATAGTACTAGACGTTTATTTTAAATAATGTTAAATATTAAAGTTAAATTGAATATTTAACTTTATCGTTATTTAAATATTATAAGTGGCTTTATATCGTATTGGGAACTTAATGAAAATTAAAGTTAATGAAGTCACTATCTTTATGAATTGGGCGCCCATGGAAAAAATGTGAAATGTTATTAAAACATGAAAATCCCAAAAAGGGCGTTGGAAAAGGAGAGAGTAATAAAAGTGAAAATGGAAGTCATTTCTCCTCGTTCATTTTTGGAGAAATTTGTCTAAGTCTGAGCTTTGCCTTGAGCAAGGGTTTCGAACCAGCTTCATTGGAGATGAAAACCTCCATTGATAAGAGCATCTACAAGGTTGGAAGACACTCTAAGGATGTTGTTTTGGCGTGGCTTCATCCAAAGGTCACCATTGATCTTATTTGAATGAACCAGCAGTGTCGCAGAGGGATTTCCTTGAAGATATCTTCGGTTTCTCGACATTGTAATTACAAAGGGACATCATCTAACAGATTGCAAGAGTTAGAGAACATTTTGGTGGAGATTGTGAGGAGTTTGCAGCTCTATATAGGCCGTACTAGTCCTAATCTGGCCGTACCCTCTATAGAGGGATTTGGAGGGATTTGGGGTTCGTTGAGGAGGATATACCCTTGTTTCTACATGCCATTTCCTTTGAAATGATGCTGCAGTTATCGCAGGACTTCTTGAGAGCACAAACAGTGATAGAAATCTGAGATTGAAGTATATTAATGCTGCTGTGAGGGCCGTACAACCCTAGGAAAGACGTGGGTCAGTTAGGAAAGGCCCAAGCTTGAGTTTCTTGACCACTTCCAGCCAATACCAGTGGAGTCCAACATTCTTATTGAGGAGCAGAGATTTTTGAAGGGTTTTTAGAGGAGATTCGAACTACTTTCTTGCTGCTGTCATCATCCCAAGGCCATACCAGCATCTCAGCAAGGATGTGGGTGTTATAGGCTTCATCATTTTTGGAGATTGCTCATTGAAAATGTGTGTGCGGGTCATTTCATCATGTATTGAGAAGCTGTTTGTTATTTCCGTAGCATAAAGATCAAGTTGTAACTTCCCATCTGCTGTACCTTTCATTTCTAGACTTGCGTATTGTGGACAGCGAACTGGGTATGTGTAATATGCTATGATTTTTACATTTCACCATATGGGTATTGCTTCTTATGCTTAGTGATGTATTTTCCATTGAAATAAAGCATTTGGGTATTTCCATTTCATTATGTTTCGAAAATATATGTATGCATGTGTGTCACGTCAAATGCAATAACCCTAAAATGCACCAGGTTTCAACTAAACGTCAGAAAACACAAGGGGTGGGATATTACATCAAAATAAGCATGACTGAAACGATGGCAGCTATACCCAATGTACACTTGACCCCAATATTTGTCACTAGGTCAAGACAAACTAGCCGCATATAAGACCTCTAATTAAGCTGAAAATGTAACCTTGCATATGCATCTATAGATGATAACAATATTATAATTCCCACAAGTGAATCCACTTAACATTTCATACACAATGGCAAGGTGCAGGTATGCAAGGACATGATTCTATGATGATTTGAACATTGAAAGTCACTTATGATTGTTCCTTGGTTTGCAATAATGAATCATGAGCAACATGTGAAACCTTGATCTAAGCCTACAACTAACAAGACAGGATTATAAAATGAATGACGTTTAATCCTTCACCAATAAGACCAGTGCCTACTCTATTGGGCAATGGAGTCACAAAATGCAAGACAGAAGGAGATGCATTTGCAAAACATCAATAGAACCAGATATGCATTCACACATAGATCGTAGATAACATTGGATACAATGGACATACTGTAATGTCCTTTTTTGGCCAATTTCAATATTTTCCATAAACTTGGATGAATGTGCGGAAAATAATTTAATTAGTTAATAAAGGGGTTGTTTTAGAGAGTCATAAAAGTGACTTAATGGGGCCAAAATATAATGTTAAAGTATAGAGTCACTTAAAGCGGAAAAATTAAACGTTATGAAAAATAATATTTTATTATTTCTAAAGAGTATAAAAAGGAGTTTGGACAAGAGAAAGCTCATTATTGACAATTTCATTTTATTGGAAACCTTATTGGGAGCTTGAGTAGTTTGTTTAGCTATTCATCCTAGGACGAAAATCCTAAGGGAATATTGGTTTCAGGGACAAAAATCTCCCTAGCCAATCTTTGGCGAATTCATACAGGATTCGTAATTGTGCAAATGATTGTGATTTTGCAGTGGTTTATTGAAGTATTATTTCCAGACTTGTGTTGTTTTGTAATTCTATGTTTTAGGATTTAACTGTGTGATAATTTTTTCCTCAACGTTTCGGATCACACTCCATGATCCATCATCAGGAGAGTAGAGAGCAAGAGAGGACAAATAGAAACGGTAATTAGTTTTTTCCTCAACGTTTCGGATCACACTCCATGATCCATCATTAGGAGAGTAGAGAGCAAGAGAGGACAAATAGAAACGGTAATTAGTTTTTTCCTCAACGTTTTGGATCACACTCCATGATCCATCATCAGGAGAGTAGAGAGCAAGAGAGGACAAATAGAAATGGTAATTTGCAGACCAAGCAAGCTAAATAGGAGGGAAAGGGGTGGCACGGGAACCAAGAGACCACAAGGAGAAAAAATAATATATGCACACTCCTAATCATACATATAAACATACATACACTTACATACCCATGCACACGAACACAGAATTATAAAAGTAAAACTACAAGAACAATGAAACACATTATATATATAATGAGATATAATTATATGTATCATATTAATATATGTGATATAAATGCAAAGAGAAGCATCATGGCAAAATAAATAAACTGTGGTAATATATATATATATATATATATATATATATATATATATATATATATATATATATATATATATATATATATATATATATATATATGGCTACAAATTTTATATCTCACAATGTCCTTGAGATTCTGTGCTTGTGCCAGTCTTTTTTCCATAAATTTCTATTAATTTTCTATTCTGTTGATGTTACACATTCTCTGTTTGCTGGATGTAATCGGCCATACTGACTAATCCCTGTAATTGAAAAAATTCCCTGAGTTTTTTCAATTCTCCCTTTTCAAGAGGTGCTTGTCTATTCTATCTTCTTTCCCGAAAATGTAGTTTTCCAATTTTTGAATAAAAGCATTCATAACATCCATCTAAGCCAGTTTCCAACTGTAGCAGCAGTAGAAATAACAAGCCACATGGTATCAAGTTCAGCAACCGTAGCAAAGGTTTTATTGTTGTTTTTCTTGTTGGGAAAAGCCCTTTGCAACAACTTGAGCTTTATGCTTCTTGATCGCTTGATTGAATGTGAGGTTTTTTTTGTAGATCCATTTACAATCCACAAGATTCCTCCCGAGAGGACAAGTTGCCAACTCCCAAGTCTCATTATGTGGCTTTGACTACTTGCTCTATCCCCCAAAAATGCATTTGTGGCCCTTGGGCTCTATCTTCTTTTATTTCTCATGTGGGATATGAGTCCATGCATCATGTCCAAACATCCATAAATGAGCAACAATAGGCTTTTGTCCACTTGAAGCTTCTGGGAATAACATCTTGGGCCACTAATATAAGGATCAGAATGAAAACCTAAACTGCACTACTAAATGCCTCTGGCCAGAATTTGTAGTCTAAATTTACCGTGGGAGACATACATTGAGCCAACTCTTCAGTAGCTATGAAACAGTGTACTATCATTTGATGCCAACCCCATTTTGTTGAGGTATATATGAAACAGTGTACTATCAGTTGATGTCATGTTGTCTGCAGAAGTTCATAAAGGCACTGTTCACATATTTCATTCCAACTTGCCCCATTGGAGACAAAAGATTTAAAGTCTTTATAACTCTCAAGCACTTGGCCTGTAGAACTTAAGGAAATGCACACGATAATATTTGGAAAAGCCATCGATAAGAGTATAAATCTTGAACCTGAAAGAGATGCTTTGTCCGTCAGTCTTGCAAGCTCGCTATGCGCAAATTGCAAGGTTGGCCACAATCTCCATGCTTTTCCATTATTGAACTTCTTGTGGTGCTTCTCAAGAACACACCTTCACGTACATCGTACCACAGTAAAGTACAGTATTTTATGTCTGCTGATTTTTCATAGTGTTTGCCCATAGCTTAATTAAATCATCATTTCGTTATGAATGTTCTATTGATGTTGAAATTCATTGCTTGCATTTGTACAAGATTTGCTAGAATTTAAAGCCATCTCGTCGGTTTGGGTTTGGGTTTAGTGGTTAACTGATTTTAATGGCTGTACCCAGCTGTACTGGTCCTGGGAAAAAATAATTTTGTTGTACTGGCAAACTCGTACCTGAACCGGCAACATATATATATGTATGTGTGTGTGTGTGTGTATTGTATTAAAAATTTAATAAAAATACCCATAATTTGAAAAAAAAAAATATAGAATTGAAACATAGGTGATAGCGATAAAGATAATTGATAATTCAATGTCTAATATCAGATCAATATAAAATTATAGTCAATAATCTTCATCTTGCTCTCCATTCAGAGCATCAATGTCATCACTTCGTTCATTTGAACCACAAGCAGCCATAGCACCACTCCCACTAGCTGCATCACATGTAGGAGCCTCCTCATCCTCTAAAGAAACTGTGGAAAACTGTGCGATAGAAGCATCCAAGTTGGCATACTCGGGGGTGACATCCCAATTCCTCATCACCCCCTTCGTGTACTTGACTTGCTTATGTGATAGGAGGCGCAAGTTGGAATGCACATAGACCAACTCCTCCACTTTTTTTGCAGCTAACTAGTTGTACTTAATTGAGTGGATTAAGGATATTGCACTCCTGTTTTGCTCAATTGAAGAACTCACAACTTGTTGAGACTGGGGACAAAATCAATACAACATTTGCAATTATAAATTAAAATTAATATATATTTGCCAAATAAAAGTAGGAAAGAATTTTTTTATTTAATATTACATACTTGTGATAGAACTTTGATTGCAAGTGGTTGTAGGTAGACAATGCCTTGGCCATGGAGGTGCGACCATGTGTGAGTGTACTGCTTGTCCTTGATTCGAAGGGTGCTAAGAATGTGATTCCTTGAAGTCATAAAACTACCAAACTCAGCCACAATAATGTCCTCTAAATCTAGATCTGGGAAGAGTCTAGTGATTGCAGCCTTGTACCCCTCACTACTTCAGCATCTTGTGCCACCCTTCTGGGAAAAGAAAATATCTTTGTGCTGTAATAGTTGGACAACAAAGCAAATGCTAGGAGATGCAAGGGTGTGGTCATCTTGTTCCAGTGATCAACAATGATTCTTTGCATCTGTTTGAAAAATGCTTCTATGGGGTCATTCTCCTTAGCTACTATTATGACATGTATTTTTTCTATCATGGGGTTACCATCATATATTTCACTTGAACACAACCAACTCATCATACTCATGATGGGCTTAGTGAGACTCAAAAATAATCCACATGAGCCCACCAATAATCATCTAGGATCAATGTTTTGACCTTTTGAGCCCTCTTTGAATTTGATTGTCTCCATACACTCCAAAGGTTGCTGATGACCATGGTGCACAATGCTTCTTGCATCTTCACAAGTCATCTCAAGATGATTGTGTGTAATGTAAATTGAGTTTCAACAACCTAATATGGTGTAAAACTAATTAAAACAAATTAAAAAGTAAAAGAAGTAGAAGATATAATTAAAATTTTATAGCAAATGTAAAAGTTCAAAACAATTCGAAAAATTAATTTTAATTTTAAATATTGAAATTTCATAAACTTACCTTCAACAACTCCAACTTCAAGAGGGACTTGAAGATGACTTGTGACATACGATGATTTGTCACAAACATCTGAATCTTCTCAACCTTAGCAAAGATTTCTTTGATCCACTTGATTTGTGTTCCAATCTTCTTCATCACCAAGTTGAATGAGTGGAAAACACATGGTGTCCAAAAAATGTGCTTGTATGTTGTCTCAACCAAAAAACTTGTTGTCTTGTAATTTTTAGCATTGCCTGTTGTGTCTTGGACAATGTTTGTAGCACCCACCATCCCTCTTATGAGGATTTTGGCAATGAAGTTTGCATCATTCACTTGCCCCTCACAATCAATTGCCTTAAAAAACATTGCCCCTTTAGGGCACACTACAATGACATTAAGTAAAGGCTTGTTTTTTGCAATTTCACATCCATAAAAAACAATCGACACTCCCAGTTTGGCCAATGAATCCTTGATTGGCTGCAAAGATTTCTCTACAAAATGTTATTCTTTTGCCAATAAGGTGGTGTACACCTTTTTATATTGAGGACCTATATAACCTATATAACCTTTAGGTGTTTGATTGATTGCTGTCACTATTTTCCCCCAATATGGTGATCTGACTAGGTTGCAAGGCAGCACATTGGTATAAATGCAACACACAATGTGCTGATTTGCTATGTCTCTCATCTCATTCGGATACTCCCTAGCTCATAGTTGGAAAACTCGGACTCGGAAAAAAACTCGGCAACTTAAAATTTTAAAAATAACTTAAATTTCTTTAAAAACACAATTTTTTTACAAAATTCAATGACAAAATGTATCCAATGAGTCCATAAATGAGTACAAAATTCATGGGGGTCTAGGGGCAGCGCCCCCAACAGGGTTGAGGGGCAATGCTCCTTGTGGGAGTTTGGGGGCAGCGCTCCTCGCAGGGTCCGGGGGCAGCAATACTCACTGTTGCAGCCTTTAGCCTTTATCTCACTTTTGTGACTTCTTAGGGTGTGGGTTGGGCCTGTTGGGATTCCTATTTTCAAGCCAAGTATTTGCAAAATCTTGACAAATTCTCAAAAGTTTCCTAAGGGGTACCCTAATGCATGTTGCTGAACCCTTGATTTTGGCTAAGTTTGAAACCTTGAAACCCTGAAAATTTGTCTAAGCCTGAAATCTGATGGATCCTCCAAATTCTAGATTCTACATTTTAACTCCTATGGATCCAAAACCACTCTCAAACATCTTGACAATATGTACATAAAATATTAATAAAGTATTACCACTTATACTTATATTTCATATTTTATGTATATATTGTCCTAAACTTCTTTCAATCACCTTGATAACACCCCTTGCCTAGGTGATTGTGAAATGTTTTAGGTTTTCAGGTTGTAGTTATTTTGGGACCCAACAGGGCCTATAGACCATTAGGGTTAGGGTTACTAGCACGAAAATCCAAAAAAATATTTGATTAAAAAAAAAAAACTTTTTGCCTCAATTGCTGTGTCTGGCGAGTTTTTTGCTCAGACTCGCTGAATTTTTGGCGAAAACTCACCAAAAACTCTGCGAGTTGTTTGCAAAAGCTCGGTGAGTCTTTCTGGTGAGTAAACCTCACAAATATTCGCCAAGAGAAGAACTTAGCGAGTACTCGCCGAGTGTGCCATCTATGCCCTAGCTAATGGGTCTTTTTTGTGAGAAAGAGAGGTTTTGTGCTCTTGGGAGGACAGTGTCACAACCAATGGATGTGAGGCAGCCATTATTGAAAAAGTGGAAGATGGTCTTGAAGGTGATTTGCGTGATCCTTTCCTGGCTAAAAGATGGTTTTTTGATTTTGCTCTCTTATTTGCACTTTATGCTGTTTCTTGCTCTATGGTATAAAGAGAAGTTGCTCCTTTGGCAACCCTTGTTTGTTGAACCTTGGGGCAAGTTTGATTTCTTGGCCAGCCATTGCACACAAGTGAGCTGTCACTCGATTATATGAGCTTTTATACTCATTATTAACTGACTACAATGCTAAAGATAACCCTTGCTTCCAAGAATTTGTTCAATCATTGTGACATGTTGCCAAAGAGGTGATCCTTGGTCAAGTTTGAAAGTCCTTCCATTCTTGGGCCCACTGAACTAGAACTAGCAGCCATTGTAAAATTTACTTACCTATACCTACATGTTTTAAAATAAATTAATATTATGAAAATCAGAGAAAAAAATGTAACCCTATCCCACATAAACATTCCAAAAATGTTTAATTGAATAACAATTCGGAGAACTTGAAAAAAACTTGGAATCTTGGAAATAAAATTTAAAGAACTTACAAAAAACTAAAAAAAACTTACTTGGAATGATGAATGTACTTGATGCAAGCTAAAATATCCTAGTAGCACTTATTAAAGGAGTCTTTGCAATCCTTTAACACTGAAAAACAGCAGCAGCCTTGAGCAATAAAAAACAAGAAGTTTTGGAAGTTTCGAGTGATAGGTAAGTTGGAAATTTCAAATGTTTTATTGTGTTTGTGTTTTGTCACTCTTGTGTTTTTAGGGTGTACATGTGTGTTTTAGTTTTCTTTTTCCATTTTAATTTAAAAACATAAAACATTATATCAAGTTGAAATGGGCTGCCTTGTGGGTTCGCTTCGGTATGTCTAGTTTCACCCAAGGCATTGCCCGAGTGTCCTTGGTATGCTCGGGACATGCCCTGAGTGAACTCCTTGGGTACTCGGCCCTAGATCTGTTTGGTCTGAGTATAGGGGGCTATTGAGTGTACTAGGTATATATATATATATTGACATAACCATAATTTTCAAAAAAATTTATAAAATTTCTTATAGAAACAAGAACAGAATTAATAATTGATAATTCAATGTTAATTGTCAAATCATAAATTGTACAAGATAAATCAAAATGGTTTATATCATAGGAGCATTACTTAGAATTGGGATTGACTTCTCAAACCAAAAGTAAAAATGGAATTCAAGTACTTTGGATTTAATTGGACAAACTCGGGAAATCAAGTTGTTTTCCATCTGGTGCAGCACAACGATTTTTTGTTTTTGTTTTTAAAACTAGAGGTAGGGTCTGGGGGCAGTAGCTCTTTGTGAGATCGAGGGACAGCCCAAATTAAGGCCTTAGAGGCCACAGGGACCTTCACGGCCCTGCCATTTTTCATAATTTTACCGCTTTTAATCAAGCTCCAAATCCTTCAAAAAATGCAGTTTTACAGTTAGATTTTTTTAAAATTTATTTGGAATCCCGTGGGTTCTTGCTGGGTTTTCCTAGGGTGCTGCCTAGGCCTGGCCATTTGGCTTGGGTATGTGACATACCTGGTGCCAAGCTAGGGCCAGACCTTGATCGAACACAGGCCGGACTCAGATTGGGATCATAACCCAGCCCATACCTTTTTGGGTTCGTCCAGAGTTCCTGGAAAATGTGGGAATATGGATTTAGAGGTAAAGGTAGTTTTGGTTCCCCCCATGCTCAATATGCCTACTTGGCACATGAGACATCCTTGATACATATCATTCAATTTTTTTACCTTCTCAGTTTTGATCCCATGAGCAAGCTCTGGAGTAATTTGGGCCCTGCTAATCCACTTACACCCTCGAGTAAACATCGCTTCATCCAATCTGCTCGATACTCCTGGATGTTCGAAACCATTCTATTTTATGTCACATGTCAGCTGTTAAATTTTTCTGTGAAGGTTTTAACCACAGAAAAGTCTTTATTTAATTTATTCAGTATTGAACGGACACCAATTACATTCTCGTCTTCCAAATTTAGTGTTTTAATTATTCTTTTAGTTTATCATCTTCGGAATGGGTTGCGTTTTACATATTTACAAATTATGCATGATATTTACTACCTGTTCGATTTGATGATGCAGAGCTTGATCTCTCCGTTAGCCGAACTGGGGATCAAACTGTACATAGAGTCTTTGTGGATCCTGGTGGGAAGCATTGTTTAGCTGTTGTGCTTAGTAGCGGAGGAGCTGAAACATATTACACACATGCTAAATGGAGAAAGCCCCGTATTCTGAGCAAATTGAAGGGTCTTGTTATAAATGCTGTAGCTTGGAATCGGCAGCAGATTTCAGAAGGTTCTTGTTAAATTCGATTAACAAATTTTATTTGAAATTCAGTGATTTCTCATTGGCTGTGGTGTTGCATATACTAAATATTTTTAATCTCTATATTCCCTTCTGCAGTCTAGCATATTTCTTGTGCAACATCTGGGCATATCTTTTATTTGCTGTTTTTGTGATTGAACAGCATCAACACGAGATATAATTCTTGGGACAATGGGAGGTCAACTCTATGAGGTGGTAGTAGAAGAAAAGGACAAGAAGGAGAAACACCTCAAGTTGCTATTTGAATTGATTGAGTTGAAAGAGCCTTTTGTGAGTTTGCAGGTATTTAGTACGACTGCATTTTTACTGGTTCAAAATGTTTGATGTTTATGTAAGGATACTGCCCATGGGTGTGCTCGATCGACATATTTGAAATCAAATCTATATCCTGATAAGTGTTGACTTTAACACACTTTTCTTATTTTATTTCCTTGCAGATGGAAGCAATTGCTACAGGTGGTACAACTCGCTATTATGTAATGGCTTCTACTCCGACCAGGCTTTATACATTCACTGGCACAGGATCTCTGGATGTGAGTATCTGTTATCTTGTCATACAACACGGTAGTATTGGGGCTAATAATTGGAAGTTGCTTATATTTGGGTGAGGAGAAATGCATCGTATATTACTTCAATGAACAAAAATTCAATCAATCTAACAACAGGAATTTAATGTTACTTCTCTTATCAATGATCTTATCAGCAAGTACTAATGAATTGGATGATAATTGTATGCATGCTATTTAGAAGCCTTGATAAGGTGAAGTCTAATTAAAACTATGCATTTCTCCAACATCCATACTAGTTACGCGAGGGCTTGTAAGTACATTTATCTGTAGGCATACCATTCAGCTAATGTCATGGAAAGGCAGTGAGTTATAAAAGCAAACACCTAACTAGAAAGAATGAATCGAAAAAAACATGAAGAGAATTGATAGATCTAAAAACAAATAATTTCTTTTGTGAGAATATATTGTTTAATCATCAGTTTGCTCTACCTTGTTTCTTTGACAAACCATACATTCTCTAACATGCTTCAAAATATCCCCTTTGAGTCCTTTCCAAGAAAATCTTTCCCTCGCTTGTATGTTTTGTAGTAGCCTTGATGTCTCGCTAATGGAGTATCATGGTATGTCCTCATAATCTTTTCTTTCATTTTTGATCCTGGGATAAGGTATATTTGATCTTTGTAGAGAATGAGCTCCTCTACCACCTTGTATTTGTCATCTTGTATTTTGCCTTCCAATATATCACTAGCAGAGTTGCATGGATACGGATACGGCTATTTTTCAAGGCCCCTAATATGGATACGGCTGGATACGCCATTCATAAAAAACACATATACATATACATATATAACACAATTTTATAATGCCACATATTTAGATATAGTTTCATTATCAAAGAAAAATATTAATTTATTGAATCTTGATAGAATCACATATTATCAAAAATGTCATCACTATTCCTCTTAATGTCGGAATCTTGATAAAATCACATATTATCAAAAATGTCATCACTATTCTCTTGATGTTGGACTTCTAGATCATCATCTACACTCTTGGAACCGAATGAAGATGCACTAGAGGATCCTCCTGCTGTATCGGAATTCTCAACAATGGGACTAAGATGTGTCAATGCATTTATGGATACATCAATGTCACTCATCTCAGGCTGCACATCCCAAAATCTACTAGGTCCCTTCATGTAGTCTGTGGAGGAATGTGACAGGAGACGAAGATTGGAATGGACATATACAAGGTCCTCTGCTTTACTAGCTACTAGCCTATTTCGTATCACAGAATGGATGAAGCCATATGTGCTCCAGTTCCTCTCAGATGCTGAAGAACTCGAAACCTGTAAAAAGAAATTGATATTACAAGTTACAAAGAGAAATACAATCAACTAAAAATAAAATAAGAAATAATTTGAAATAGAATATAACTTGTATAATGTTAAACCTGTGATAGAAGTTTGATAGCCAGTTTTTGCAAATGTTTAGTCGTGGCACCATGGAAGTTCCACCACTTCACAGGGTCCATTATTTTCTTATCTGCCATTGCATCAACATCCGCATAAGTTCCATCAGAGGATGCAAAGCTACCAAACTCATCTCGAATCTCCGCTGCAACTCTAGGATCTGTAAACATCTTCTTGAAAGCTTTTTTATATCCGTCAACTACCTCAAGATCCATATTTGGTGCTGTTCTATTTGGCATTGCCAACATGTCAACATGGTAGTACTTGGGGTTCAAAGCATATGCCAAAAGTTGCAAAGGTGTTGTCATTTTATCCCACCTCTTCTTGATTATCTCGTATATTTGGTTATAAAAAAAATCTGAGGGGTCTTGCTCTTTTGCTGTGATTATGTCTCTAACTTTCTCCACCATTGTATCTACACAATCATAGATGTCCCCCAATATTGGCTTATCTGTGTCACAACGACGAATGAGGGCATATATTGGCTCTGTGAAAGAGAGCACATAGTCTACTTTAGCCCACCAATCATCATCAAGAATGATTGTCCTAATATTATTCGCTCTATCTGTTTGAGATTGCCTCCAAACTACCCAAATATCACTAATCACCATGCTTTTCAAGGCTTGTTTCACATCCACAAGCCTTTTAAGAACAATGTAGTGTGTGGCAAAGCGAGTTTCGACCACCTTCAATTTAAAAATTAAAAAAAAGATACAAAATATAGTTTAGAATATATTTCAAATTACAAAATCAAAATGATCTATTTCAATTTTCAAAATACAAAACATAGTTTAGAATATAGAAAAGTTACCTTCAATAGCTCCAACTTAGCGAATTGCCTATAAATGGCTTGTGACATGTGGTGATTACAAATAAACATTTGAATCTCTTTGGCATCGTCATAAATCTTTTGTATCCATTGTATTTTGCCAATTTTTTGTAGCATCAAGTTCAAAGAATGCACTGCACATGGAGTCCACCAAATGTTTGAAAATCTTGCCTCCACGACCAACCCTGTTGCTCTGCATACCTTAGCATTATCTGTGATCACTTGAATAACATTTTCTGGCCCCACTGATTCAATTGCTTCAATTAGAATATTGGCAATAAATTCAGTATCCTTTTCATCGGCCTTGCATTCAACTGCTTTCAAGAACATTGCCCCCTTTGGGTACATTGCAATCACATTGATCAGTGGCCTATTTTTAGCATCCTTCCATCCATCACAAATGATGGAAACTCCTGAGATTTTCCATGCAGATCGAATCACCTGCAATTGTCTATCGATAATATCTTTTTCTTTAGCCAAAAGTGTGGTACGAACCTTCTTATAACCTGGACTTTTGTATCCTTTTGGGGCCTCATTAATTGACCTAACCATCTCTTGCCAATATGGAGAGCGCACCACATTAAATACAATCCCATTTGCATACAAGCAACGAGCAATGTTTTGATCTGTATCCTCTCGACTTTGCAAATTAAATGATTTTTCAAGAGGTCCTAAATTGCTCCTCTTATGACCTGCAGATGTACCTGAAGTTGATTGTGGATGCAAAGGGGGTCTATTTAGAGTTGACTTGTGTTTTGATGCTTGAGCAAGATTATTGGCTTCATCTTGTTCTTTTTGATATTTTGCAATTTTGGCAGGTGACAACCCTTTTCCCGATCGGCCATCAACATTCGGACCAGGACATACAGCACACCCTGTCCCTGTTATGTGGCAAAGGTGCCCACGAACCCTGGTATAAGAACCTTTATACTCTTTTAGACACTCCTGGCATATCCATCTATAACCTCCACCACCTTGAATTTTCTCAACAATGGTGACGTATTTCCACAACGGAGATCTAGGGTCCGGTTTGATCCACTTCTTATTGTTTTCTGATACTTCAACATTGGACGATGATGATGCCATGAATAATATCCTACAATAATTAAAACTTAAAATTTTAATAAGACATTTAAATCTAAAATAAAATAAAATAAAATAAATCTAAGATTCTAAAGTATTTGGCAATTTGCAAACCTAAATGTATTCACTTTCACTTTTAATTTTTTTAAATAATTAATTTAATTTTACATATATTTTATAACTGAAATAAATTAATAAAAATATATATTTAAATTATTAATATTTTTATAAATAATCTTTAATTGCAATAAATTAATAAAAAAATTTGATGTTTATATTAACATTTTAAATTTAATAAAATATAAATATAAACTATTAACTTTTTAAATTTAATAAAATAAAAATTATAAACTCATAAAATATAAATAATAAACATTTTACATTGGAATTTAATAATTTATATATGAAATTTATTAAAAAATATATAAATAATAAGCATTTTAAATTTAATAATTGAGAAGTTCATATTTTAGGGGCGTTAAAATTAATATATGAAATTTAATAAAAAATATATAAGCATTTTAAATTTAATAAAAGAAGTGCAAATTTTTGGGGCGTAAATTTTAGGGGCGTTATGTTAAAAATTAAAATAATTGTTAATATCCTACGAATTTAATATGCTGCAAATTTAATAAAACTAACATAAACCATACCATATGAAATGTAAATGGTAAACCATGCAATATACCTGCGATGGGAAATCCCGCGACAGGGAAATGAGAACGCGAGAGGGAAATCACGACGCAACAGGGAAATAGGGTTTCGGAAATCACATTCGTCGAAAGTAGCTAACACAGAAGATTTTTCGAATCACAATAGATGCCGCCGTTGAAAATGTTGGATGTTGGACGAGCTATTTATCAATGGACCTGCGTTTTTAACTTCAGTTTTGAAGAAAAATCCGGCGTTTTTAACTTAGGTTTTTTTAGAAAAAGCCACGAAAACCTGCGTTTTTTACTTTCGACTTAAAGAAAAAGCCGACGAAAGCTGTGAACGCCCAAAATACGTGAAGATTTTTTTGAAAATCCATATCTAGGTGAATCGGGCATGGCATAAGGAAAAAAAATAGGGCACGGGCGGGTACGGTATCTAAGTCGTACCCGCACCGCACCGTACCCGGATCCGTACCGGATACGCAGGTACGCATGCCCTGTGCAGGGGGGTAGCCGTATCCTGCAACTCTGATCACTAGCCAATGCATCCTTGGCATATTCAACAATATTGAATTTTTCCAATCCGTAGAGATTTCCGTTGTAGAGCATAGGCGTGGTCTTCGTGATAGAGCATCGGCCACAACATTATTCTTCCCCTTCATGTACTAGATATCAAAATCATAGGCTTGCAACTTGCTGATCCACTTCTGTTGTCTATCATTCAGGTCCTTTTGGTTTAAGAAGAATCTTAGACTGTTATGGTCGGTCTTTACAATAAATATTCCACAAACCAGGTATTGTCTAAACTTGGCTACTGCATGCATAATGGCTAGCATTTCTTTATCATAAATAGAATAATTCCTTTCCGTTTCCTTAAGCTTGCGACTCTCGAAAGCTATTGGATGTTTCTTTTGCATTAACACGGCTCCAATACTTTCTCCTGAAGCGTCACATTCTAACTCAAATGGAAGAGAGAAGTTTGGAATGGCTAATACCGGACAAGAACTCATTATTTCTTTAAGTTTGTCAAAAGCTCTTTGTGCTTCATCATCCCATGAGAATGCACCCTTTTCAGTCAAGTCCGTCAAATGGGTAGTTAGCTTTGAAAATCCTTTGACAAACCTTTTATAATAATTGTAGAGTCCTTAAAATCCCTTTAAGTGTGTTAATGTCTTAGGTTGGGGCCAATCTACTATTGCTTTGATTGAGGAGGCAATGCCTTTGGTTGCCAATTTCTCTTGTAAGAGGGTTGCTTATGCGACCCCCATGATATATTCTTGGAATAGGTCTTGTCCTTTGTTGTTGTAACTTCTAACCTTAATGCCTTTTGGATTGCATCTTGTAGGGATGTAGATCAAGAGCACCCACCAAGCCACAGAGTGACTCTGTCAATCCCTCAATAAATAGGTATGTGAGCCTTTCCTCGGTAACACCTAGCACCATGACTGAAATTCTTTGAAACTTTGCCACATAATCCTCCATTGAACCTTGTTGCTTTAATTGTGTCAACTCTTTGAAATGTCCTTTGGGATGCTTTTGATCAAATCGATCTATAAGTCTTTGTGTAAATTCGTCATATGTCTTCACGTGTTGATGCTCTTGTGTGGCAATTCCGTGGTGCCACCAATCGTGTGCAATCCCCTCTAAGTGTAGAATGGAAAAATTAATAGCATCATCTTCTCTCATGGGCCTAAGGGTAAAATATGTATCTAGTTTTTGGATCCATGCTCGTGTAGTGACCTTTCCCTAACCATCAAAATTGGGAAGAGTCATCTTACTTACTCCATGTCGTAAATCTTTATTGGGCTGCCTTCTTTCTTTTCTTGAGGTATTTCTTTTTCTTGTATCACAATATTCTCTAAATGGAATGTCTTCTAAGGTCAGGATCAATTCTTGAATATGCTTCTACACATTCATCAATGTCATTTGCTGCCATGTTGGGTTCTTCTTCTCTTGGCCACTCTTCTTTAGGTAAGAATGTAGGCCTTGTTAATCTAGGTGATGATTTTAATGGAGTTCTATTGTTATTCTCGGAATGGTTGGAATTAACATCTCTTCCATTGGTTTGGTTAGGCCTAAGAGCATTGATTGTATTGTTCATGTTTTGAAGTTTTTGGAGAAGCAATTTGTTGTCTTCTCTTGTCGCTCCATAAAACCCCTCAATTCATTTCCTTGATTTGTCTCATGAGCACCCATTTTATTACCTTTAATTGGGTTGCGACTTGCCTCTAGTTTTCTCCGTTCTCTATCCAAAGCCCGTTGAGCTCTTTGGTTTAATCGCATATACTACCTTTTAGATCCTTAGGCTGGCGGGATCATTGTTCTGATACCAATTGTAATGTTCCTTTTGGGGATATTCATGATTCTTTGCCTTCAAACAATAATAATCACTAAAAATGATATTAGAAATATTAAAGATCAATAAATTATGATAATATCCAGATCAATACATCATAGCATCATTAATATTCAGATCAATACATCATAGCACAATCTCACAACTAATCACATTGTGAATTCCTTGGAAATACTTGCAAATGACAATATCAAGGTTGTTCGTCCTTAACTTGCCGAGAGCATGGAAGGTGGGCCGTCCTTCCAACTCCCAGTCCACCTTGGAGGCTTTCCATCCTCCTTGATCAAGCCCCAAGAGCATGAAAGGCTGTCCGTCCTTCCAACTCCTATCCAAACTTGATAATAGTATGAAAGGGGGGGCGTCCTTTCAACTCTTGTGAACTTGGAAGGGATTTCGTCCTTCCTATTTGCAAGACACTTCCTCAAATTCAAAACTGATTGCTTAAGGGATTTGGTAGATTACTGCTCATTCAATACCTCTTGATGGATTGACAAGTTTACTCCAATGGCTACAATAAATTATTCATTGCTGATATCAATTATTTGTATGACTGGAGTATATATATTTATTTCTGCTTCATATATTTCTTTTCCTTGATTATATATTTATTTTATTTGATTTCTGCTTGAATCTGTTAGTGTAGGTTTTTATTCCTTTTCCTAAAGGTTTTTCCTACACATAGTATTAAGCTTGTTTAGGTTAATAAAGTGGGTTTAATTAGGTGAGTGTGTGTTGAGGTGTCGCCATCCTACAAGGGAGGTGCATTTGCTATCTTGGGAAGATGCTCTTTCCGTTGGTGGCCTCTCCCTATTGGTTGGCTTTGCCACCTCCACCCTCTTCCTAAGTCTATATAAACTCACTACCTATCTTGTATTTGACATTCTATTCTATTGGTGAGCAATCTATTCAGACTATTGTGATATGATCTCTTTGTTTCCTCCATTTTGATCTTTTGTTTGTGCTTGCCTTTAGCTTTCTATTTCCATTTCAAAATCTAACAGAATCCTTTCATTGAAATACTCCACTTTAATATCTCCCTTAGGAAAGTGTCACCACCTTTGAAGTAATCACACCTTTCCCAACAGCCGCCTCTTTAATAGTTAATGATTTAATTTATTTTTATTTACTTTTCTAGATCATGAGCGCCCTTCTTTGAGCACTACCTTATAAATTTCATTTAGTCATCTTTAGAAAATCGATGCCCAAGGACCTAAGTTTATTTTAATTGTTTTATTAAAAATATATAATCTCTCTTGATTCGCTGTATACTTTAGGCTTGCAATCTGAAATTAGGGCCTGCGATCTGAAATTAGTGGGGCATGACAGTATACCTCAAGTTATGTCTTCAAAATATGGTGTAGGTGTTATCACATGGATGGTGTAGGTGTTACAAAAGAATCAATGTGGCTTAGGAGATTATTGGAAGAGTTTTTCATTTGGGTAATAGTACAAGTCCCACTTTATTATATGATAACCAAACCTATTTACTCTTACGAAAGATTTCTATTTCCAGAAATAAAGCACATTTGAAGTTCATGGGCACTTCATTCAAGGGAAAATCTTTCCATCATAATATTACTCTCCAATTCTACTAGATTGATTATCAGATGACAAATATACTATGATCAAGAAGAATTGGACTAGGTTCCCAATAATCACAAAAGAAATCTTATAATGCAATATAGCACTAAATCTATGTACAGTACCAAATTCTCCAAATTCAAATCAATGCTTGTCTGTAAGGAGTTGCCATTGAGGGGTTGTACGTGACAATGTTACCTTTGGATGTAAGACCTAGAAGGCATAAATTAGACCTATAGTGTGATGTCCCAATATAAGGCATTGTTTAAATTAAAGATTTAAACATCATGATAAAAGAAGGTGAAGTTGCTTTTGTGAAAAGCGGTGTTTAGTCAATTTGAATGATAGAGATAATTACATATGTATTAATATTTAATAAACTTATATAATACTATTGATATATAATATCTAATAAATAATATTAAATAATACTATTATATAAATATTATAATTAAAATATAATATATTTATATTATTATATTTATAAATAACAAATATGAATATAAATATAAATATAAATATTAACAAATTTAAATATTATTAATACTATATATATAATACTTAATTGATAAATAATATAAGTGGCTGACCCCACGGTTTAAGCATAGGCAGTGCTCAAATCTTAAAGGCTGCGATTACAATGAACAGCGACCCCACATAAGAAGACCGTATCATATGATGCAACAATCTAAGGCAAAAATTGTTAATATAAAGGCAGCGATTATTGATATTAAGTAGGGATTATTATAAGTGTTATTTAATATGAAACGTAATAGCAGCAATTAGAATATAAGATGCATTAACTAGTCTTTGGTTATGATATGCAATGATTACTATTTATTAAGGTGCAGCGATCCATCTATAAGGGGACAGCCATATGTTATGAAAGAATATTTTTGTTATGGAGAGTTGTCTCCTTTGTGAGGTAATGTGACTATTAAATGGATCATCTCCCTTGAAGATGTATAAGAGTGAGAAGGTGGTGTAAGGAATTGGAGGTAAGAAGAATATATCTCTGAGTTATATATATATTTCTGATATACATATATATTCTAAGTATAAGACCAACACTTGAAGAATATAAAGAAGAGGCATGAGGAAATCATAATACAGATCTGCCATTGGGATATATAATAGAGGCATCAAATGGAGGAATAAACCACTAATATATTAGTGGTAGCATATTCATGAATTATTATTGCTGATATGATTATTTATAAATGTGAATTTGATTAGTTCATTCTGCACACACCTTCACCCATGATGGAAAAAGGGAGAATTGCAAAAGGGGAACGACGAGAGGGCTCTCTTTTAGGTATGCCACCCAGGGGGGATGCAATGAGCCCACATGGGCCAGAGGGGTTCTGCGTTTTAGTAGAAGGGTACTGCCTTTGGGCTTAGAGAGTGGCTACCAAGACACCTTTGTAACCTCTCTTTCCTATCATAGTGCAACAATATAGGGAGATGAGAATTGCAAAGGGGGAACAGTGAGAGGGGCCTCTTCTAGGTACGCTACCCGGGGGGGACAAGATGAGCCCACATGGGCCAATGGGGTTTTGCCTTTTAGTAGAAGGGTATTGCCTTTGGGCCTAGAGAGTTTGGCTACCAGGACACCCTTCGTAACCTCACTCTCTTATCATGGTATAGCAATATAAGGAGACCAATTGTGAGGAAATGGGGAAAGATGGCAAGATGAGGGGATAATGGATAAATTATAATCCTCACTAGGTAGGCCACCTCATATGAATGGCATGGGCCACATGAGGCCAGAGGGGTTCTGCCTTTTAGTACAAAGGGTGCTGCCTTTGGGCCTAGAGAGGCTAAGACACCCCATTGAGTCACTCTCTTCTATGTTCTCCTATGGTTGATCATCTCAAGGTAAGGTTTAATTGAGTTAACTAATTTGCTATGGACTTACTGATGCAGGGATTAAGTCAGGCCAAGGTACCCTCTAAACCCATTGTTTGCTTGGAAAGTTGATAGTTTAGGATAAAATTATTATAATCCTTATTAGGGACATTACATAGGAGACATTACAAATAATACTATGAACTGATTATTATCTAATTTATTGATCTTTAATATTTCTAATGTCCCTTTTTAGCGATCTAATCGTGTACAAGTAAAGAAAACAAGAATATCCTAAAAGGGGACATTACATCTAGGCATTATATAGAACTCCTCTGGATGAAAGACCTAATAGGCATAACATAAGACATAATAGGCATTATATATTTAAATCCTTCGAGCATATTGTAAATTCTTCTCTCTGTAAATCTTACACTTGTAAAAGCATTGTATTATATAAGACCTATGGGCACTATGTAATAAACTTGGGGGAGGTTGGTTTGAGGAGTCCCGGGTTCCAATAAAAACTCTATAAGACTCGTTTAAGCATAATTTTTTAAACCACTAGGATTATAAATTATGACAAGATGACTTTCATGTAGTTCCAAAAACATGATTTTCATTTTGGCATATATTTGTGTCTTTGTTTATCATTGTTAAAGAAGACTTATGTTACTGGGGTACTTCATTTTTTCTTTTACAGACATTGATAGGTGATGTCCCCTATTAACATTAAGGGTGAGTGTTAGAACATAATGTTATTAGGTGTATACCCTTATAACGTTTATATATTGTTCTAGTATAAAGTTATAAAACCTTATGTTTATTATATGTTTTATAAAGCATATACTATTAATAATGAATAATCTAATAACTATTAGATTATTAATTATTTATAAATGGTTGTTTTGAATAGGTGTGACTGATATCCCTTCTATATTTAAAGAGCTTCTCTCACATTGAGAGGTAATTTAATTTGGAGATTTAGAGTGAATTTTATCACTATGCATCGGATGTATTATTGGCCATGTGGAAGCAAGGAGAAGTGTGTCTCCAGATTCTATTTATAATATTATAGACAATTTTGTAAGTGTTTTATAATAAAATGATGCTTTTATGTGGTTTTGTTACTCGGAAGGGTTTTTCCCATGTATATGTTGTGTAATGTATTAAATCTATAATTTTTAATTTATTTATTTTATATTTTATTTGTAATGATTAGTATCCTAAGATCCTAATTTCTATAAAATAAGATTTGAAAAAGAAAAATGACATCAACACAAGACTATCATTTCTAAAACTAAACTGCTAAATTGTATGCAAAGCTACCCCTAATATGAATACACAACACCAATACAAAGCTTGACACTATTATTTAGTTTCAATTCAATCATTGAAATAAAAAAATATAAATAACACAAACATATGGAATGATATTTCAGCAGCATAAGCATAGTGTCAACTATCATTAAGAATTTATGTGCTCAAAGCACTTATTTATAGGTTACTAGATACCCAATTTTTGGGATTCAGGATAATCATTATTTTATACCAAAAATCAGTGGTTTAAAGCATAGCGGTAAAAATCTTTTGGGGAAAAAATCAGCAAACCAAAAGTACGATTTTTTCAAAAAATCAGGAAAAAATCGGATTTAGAAAAACACAGAAGAACATTAGAAAAAGAAGAAAACCCTGCTGTTTTTTAAATTTAAAGGCATTTCAATAGCATATAGATATAGAGAGCAAATAAAAGTGTTTGTTTAGCCCATGAATTGTAGAATATGGATTTTTGCTATTTATGTTCATATTGCTGATTACATTGCATTGCACAATGCATTCTTCGTGCTGCATAAATAATAACTAGATGCTAATAGTTTTCAAATTTTCAATTACAATCTGCTTTGTAAGAATGTATGGATCATCTTAAAAGTTACAAATGAATTTAGATATGTTCGTAATTCGAGTACCCCTGGCTGTTCATAGTAACTCTTGATCATGACCATGATAAATATTGATTGGCTGTGAAATTATAGACCTATCACACTTTGTAATGTGGTTTACAAGATAACTATTTTGAAGAATCATCAAGACTATGAACAATTAGAAGCTCAACAAAAGTGAAGTTTCATTGGAGTAGATTAATCTTTCTACTCTTTTGAAGTAGCAATCAAAATTCAAACCCCTAGGCTATTGAGCCCACAGGCTCCATGCCCCTGCTGGGAGTTTGGACCGTGAGTGTTAATGTATATATATAAATATCCACTGAGGACAAGGGATACCAAACTAAAATTACAATATTACATTTTTCATATTACCTAAAAATACTAGGCAGTTGATGTAGATGGGAATTATGTTTATGTAAATCATATGGGTTTATTATGGATGTTATCAGAGGTTGGTTAAACAGTTGCTGTCATCTATTTCTCCTTTAACAACAATAACTGGGCAGTTGTAGTGTAAATAAATTGAAGATCATATGGTAAGAGCAATAGTTGGGTAGTTCCTCTAGGGCCTGCTGGGTAGCATTTTAGTGTAGTTAGCACAATGAAAAAGTTCATTTCCAATTATGCTTTTTTGCATGTAATGTCATGCTTAAGTCATTGAAAGCATTTCTTGTTTCGGACTCTGAGTTTGGGCACATATAGATATTTTTAGTGTAATTGGGTTTGGAGGAGGGCTGAATTTGAAATAAATATTTCTACAAATGGATTTTTTGCAAAAATAAATTTCATAGTATTCAGTCTTTATTTTCTTTAGAAACCTTTGATAGTTAAATTTTCATCATGACATATAATAAAGCATATGAATTTTCTATTTATGTTTGTGTTTGGTAATTTAAATGAGGCAGCTAATGTTGTCATGTTAAAACTTGTTGTTGGGTAGAATTGATTATCATATTTGTAGAACATGTGCGATGAGTTCCAAGCCTTAACCTGATGTCTTGCTTGCAAATTAAGCCTTTCAATTTCACTCCTTTCTGAATATGGTACAGTATGCATATATTTCATGGCATAATATTTGCTCACTTAAAGAAGTTCATGATTATTTGCATCAAATCATTTTTTCCTAAATGTATTGTATATTGTATTGAATCATAAAGATTTTAGAACCTTTATTGGGACATCTTGTAGTTTTGATTTTAGTGTTTGTCTAAAAAGGGAAAAAAGTACTGGTGCACAAACAGACCTTTTAATCTCATTAATTTGGATGGCAGGCTGTATTTGCTGCGTATGCTAATCGTAGTATGCATTTTACAGAACTTCCTGGTGAAACGCGAAGCAGGCAAGTGTCCATAATTCCTGTTCGATTTTTTAGCGGATAGTGAAACATCACCAATGGTTTATTTCAAGCATATTACAACGTCTTTTAGGGAGTGAAATGCATTCACTTGAAGTATTTATTGCAATCATTTGCAAAACTCTTTTCTTCACTAATATTCAAGTTGTTCTAATTGTTTTCTATTTTCTTGTGGGGTGAGATTAAAATGACTGGTGCAGGTTAGAAAATATTATGAGGATAGAAAGGGCTATATAATTTATTTGGAATCTAGGTGAAGAGCTCTTTTTAAAACTGAATAATTCTGCAGAAAATGAAATTAAGAATCCTGTTCATAGTTGATATTATATATTGCCCCATCATTAAAAATATTCTTTAAATTTGTAAATATTCATTCACAAGCTTGTTAAGAAGGATCATAAAAAGGCTTTTGTGTTGGTATATATTTTAGTCACTGAAATGTTTCCTGATTTTGTCGATGTCGATGTTTGTTTTTAGACAAGTCAACAATAGAGTAAAACACTAGAGTATCCTACTCTCTCTTGAATAAAGCTCTTCAAAGGCTGAACTATGTGATCCAGTGAAGTAACTCCAAGGTTCCTTTTTTGTGATTCATGATGGGTTAACTCAGTGATTACATGTGATCCTGCTGATAATCACAAAGGGACTTACGCAGACGACTTCATTCATTTAGCTTATTCTTCCTTCAGTGTGGATGACATATCTATGATAAAGAAAAGACAAAGGATAAAGGTTCACGGGATCTAATATAAGGTCAATGAAGCAATGATGATGTGTGAATAGACAAACCCCTTGATAAACCTAACTCCATTTCGCCAAGGATGCCTACAACTACATGAAGTTGGTGCAATCTCCTAAGGTTACGTGAATGGTTTTCAAATCATGAAGGCTCATATAAGCACCCATCGGATGGCGCAGCTCAAACAAACATCCACAATCGAACTTATGCAAATAAGGCTCAGACTAGCTTTACACAACACTTCACCAGCGATGAATGTTAAAAGCATGAGCTAGGAGTTGATCAAATATCCAACACATACATGCATTACATCAAAGAGCTTCTAATCTACTTGAAACATCTTTCAATTTCATCAAAGTACAGGAAATCATGTTACTCCACAAGATAACACTTAACACCAAACAAGTAGCTCCAATGTCTTTGCATTAACCTTGAGAAATATTTACAACAACTTCAAGTTCTCTCAGGAAATTTCGAGAGTCTCTCCTATTCTACTCCTACAAAACTATTGCCTACTGACTACTCTCTAATCTATGAACTACTCTCTACCTAATTACAAATGAGGCAACAAGGCCTTTATATAGAGTCCAGATTACAATGAATGGCTAAGATTAATTCAATAGCCAAGGGTCTAGATCGTGCCACCTTAGAGGTAGTTACAACAATTTGCTATTTTTAGCACAAAAGAGAGAGGCAATGAAGGCACGTTTTCCAATGTGATAAGGTAAGGTGAAATTATTTAAAACATCCCCCACATAGGAATCCCTTTGGCTTCTTTTATTAAATGATACATTTAATGCATTTAAAATAATGTGTACTCGCCACATAGATGCCACCTCAGCATACTTTGAAAATTGTATCATCAATGTGGTGATGTATTCAATGTGAATGCTTGAACTTATATGTTTGGGAATACATCTTGTAGATCTTGCCTTGTTCATTCTTATTGTAGACTTGGATGTATGATACTTGTTGCTTCACTTGATTAACTTCATGATTCTTTCTTCTTGTAGTAGGTTGATGTTGATCATGTTCTTTGATGATGCTCCTTCTTGAAGAGTGAGTAGGTAATGAAGCTAATGATGTTTCCTTCATAACTCAAAGTAGATGATGAAGCTTGCTTCATGAATCGGAGTAGAAGACTCTTCTCCAAGACTTGAAGGTTGAATGGAACTTGAAGTTGAATGAATGGAGTGCCTTGCTTGGTGATATGATAAAGATGAAGTAGTGCACTTGGCATGTTGACCTTGAAGTTCCTCCAAGTGCGAATAGCACAATGACACCTTCTTTGGATGTAGACTAGATGAACCCTTAAGGAGACTTTGAAGCTTGATGAGTCTTGGAGCTTAGATGGATGAATGCCTTCGAACATGATGCAATTGATGAAGTATACTTGAACTTAATGTGATCTAACATAATGTCATTCATGTAGGAGACTTGAGGTGTGATCCTTCTGCAACTTGAAGATGGCTCAGATGCTTGTCTTTTAGATGATTCCTTGGCTTCACCAACACTCTTCTCAACTTGATGATGATCTTGAAGTGATCTCCAAAGGTGGATAGCATGATGCTTCTTCTTGCAATAACAATTTCTTGACTTCACTCCTTGGATGAAGGTAACTCCGGACTTCTCACTTGAAGGTCTCCTTGTATAACTCAGCCTTGATTGATGATCCTACAAGACAAGATAAACAATATATCAATCACTTCGTAACAAAGGAAACACTCTAAACATGCAATAATCCTTCTTCAAGCTCTAGGCGCTTATACATGTGAAAAGAGGAGCAAAAAACGACGAATACAATTTAATCCCACATTCATAACTTCAAATGATTATTTGCAATTGTAATGTTTAAAAGAAGTCAATCCACTATAAAGTTCACCTAAAGGTGTTTTTAATGCACTTTCTTCTTTAGGCGCCAATTGGGATGGCATGTAGTTGAGTAGACGCCTAAAGTTAGATTTGACTTTTCTTGACATGTTGGAGGGTTATTTCACACCAAGGCGCTAAAACTAGATTTCTTGAATCCCTAGGCGCTCATATTCCTTCAAGGCGACATAATGATGTTTTGAGCCTAACATAGCGCCTAGACTCACAATGTTGGTTATTCAACTCTAGGCGCCAGAAGATGTTTGCAGAGAGGTAAAAGGGCGCCCTGATCATTATGGACTCCATTTGCTATTCTTTAGATGTTGAATGATTAAAACATGCTTAAACTAATGCTTTCTTTCTAGGCGCTCACTAAATTGAGTCAGAAAATACAATTTCATTTAGGCGCTCATTAAGGATGACTAAAGCATGAAGTTGCGCCTAAGATCACTGTGTGCTTACCTTGTGAAATTTCCACTTTTTGAGGTCTCATGGCAATTTTTTCATGAAGGCGCCCATTGAGAATCATTTAGACAAACTTGTTAATCTACTTGATATAGAACACTCCTAAAGGTTTGACTATTCTAGGCGCCAAAATGATGTGTTTTCATGCATCCTTCTTGGATTGGCGCCTTAGTTCTAACTTGTTTCTTGAAACTTTAGATGATCTCTATTCTTGTTTAAACTTCACAAAGACCTCATCCTCACCTTTAGGCGCTATCTTGGGGACATTTGAGGTTTTAGCAATACGAGGCGCCCTTTAATGATCATTTGAACATAGAATTTGCACCTTAGCATCATGATTGTCCAACCCAAGTTGGGCGCAATTACTCCAACTCCAAGCGCAATTTTGAGTGTTAAAGCCCTTTTAAGTTAAGCGCCTAATCTTCAGAGTCCAATCTCCTTCTAAAGCGCTCATTGAATGATGCTTTCCTCCTCCTAAATCTAGGCGCCAAAGAGGAGTTATTTGAGGGCAAAGGGGTGCCTACACTCAGACAGATTTTAGTCATTCTAAAAGGCTCCTTAACACTAGGCGCCAGAATGTGATTGTTTGAATGATTTCTCCACACCATGCATTCCTAGGCGCTAAAAGATCATCTCTCCAACCCTTTCACAATATACAAGGTGCCAAAGAGAGATTCTACACATGCAAGGCGCCAATTGATGATTGTATTGAATGTAATCTTTCTCTAGGCGCTTACTAAGGTTGTTTTGATGCAATTGGCGGTGCTAAAATTGAATTCCTACCTCACCATGCACTCCAAGGCGCCAAAATGTCATCTCTCCAACCATCCAAATGTAGGGCACTAGGATGAGGTGATAATAACAAGAAAGTGCGCCTGCTTCAATTCAAGGCGCAAGTGGATGATCATCTGAGTGTGAAATTGGCGCCTAACTCACAATGTTGATTATTGCATCAAATTTCCAATCCTTAAGGTATTTTGGCAACTTATCCATCAAGGCGCAATTTTTGTTTACTCCTATGTTCATCTCATGTCAAGGTGCAATTTTGAAGTTGTTTGAAATGATGGGAGGCGCCCTGAGTTGCAGGCGCCATCTGGAGTCATCGCGAGTAGAGAAATGTGCCCAGAAAAGGAAGTCCAAGGGGTAAGGTATATTGAAAAATATATTTTGAATTTCTTATACTTTAAATATTTTTCAATATACCTTTTAGGATGTTTGAGATAGGTCTCAGATCCACCAGATTTAACATGCAGATTCTAGATTTTTGAGGATCCACCAGATTTCAGACTTAGCTAATTTTTAGGATCTTCAGGATCAGGATACCAGACTTAGTCATTTTCAGGATCTCAAACATCAGGATCAGGTCATCAAGGGGCTCTAAGACTCAAACATCACTGACCTCATCATGCAATAGCTCTAAGACATCATCAAAACTTCATACAAAGCATTGGAATTCAAAAGAAAGGGGGGTCCCCATTTGCAATGGGGCGATGTGTGATTTGGTCACAACAGGCTCAACAGACAACAACAAGACATGCCACAGATAGGAGAAACTACACAAAACAAGTTTTGCCTACATTTTAGTGGGGCAGCTTTCCTCATAGGCTGAATATCTTGGGTTTTCTGCAGCTTTAACCTGAAAGTAGTAAAGGGACAAACCTGTGAAAATAGAGGGAAAAAGGTGGAATGCGAGACCTTTGTGCAGAATGAATACAAAGAATTGCTCTAGGAAACCTAGGAAGATGGTAAAGAGTGAAAAGAATCTCTTTTCTTGGTAGACATCAAAGAGATATTGGTGGAAGATGGTTGTGTAAAGATGATTGAAAACAATTAAGGCTCAAAGTCTCTTGGTTAAGGCTACCTACAAGAATGTGGCTCAAAGGCCACCAATTGAAACCTTCTTGGCACAAAATCCAATAAATCTCAAAACATACCTCCATTCTTGATAAAAAATTCAAGCGCACGTGTGCTTGTCTCTGTAACTTAAAACTAATTTAATGGGATATTCAATCTACCAGGTTAGATCATGGTGCGTGTTTTAATCAGGCAAGATTGGTTTTCATTGTAAATCTGAAAAATATCACCCTATCAACATGAGTTACAATACATCATACGTTGAACAGGAAAACCAGAAATCAATTCACAATTCATGTAATAAGATACACATCAAATCTACATGAACGAGACATAGATAGAATTGCTTCAAAGAGATATTTTCCATGGGCCAAGAGGATCCACAAGACAAAGAGGAGGGTCAATAATAGTTACATCCACTAAAAGAGGATTGACAAGACAAGGTGGATTACAAGTGAAGTACTAGATGAAAGAGTTTCAAAATCAACCACGTGGGAATTCTTATTAAATACTCTAGGAAGGGATGCCAATCATCAAGCTAAGATTCTACAAAAAGAGGATCAATTTCACAAAGTGTAATGTCCCATTTTCGTGCATGATTAGTTTGAGAACAATTAGCCTATATTCCAAGTTTTTCCGTAGGGTAATTTGTGGTGCACGGGAGAACTCTAAAATCCTTGGAGAGCGTTGGGATGAACAGGCGATGTTTTTGATAGTGGTAGTGAGTTCAGGAGACCATCATGAGCCTAATGACACTTTTCGAGTGCAATTCTGTCTTTCTGGGAGCACTCCACACTTCTTGGAGAAGCCTGCTATTTTTGGAAAGCGCTAAGTTGCATACAGTTCATTAGCTTGAGATCTTAGGGGTATTTTGGTATGATCAAGAATTCATATTTGATCGATTTTGATATTTTCCGTAACATTAGTTGTTGTGCGGAAAATAATGATATTATTAAATAGTTATTACTTGTCAAAAAAAAAAGAACAAAGCAAAAGACAACTTATGTTTAATTATTTGATAAAAAGATCTTTGAGTTGTGCAGTTAAGTGGCGCTAGGCTCAAGGGGACATAAGGGGATTTCTGCACATAATAAAAGGCTATGTTTTATTATTTTAAGGAGAATATGGAGGGATAAGGGAAATTAATGTTTTATTCTCTCAAGAAAAGTTATAAAAGGCGGTGTTGAGCTCATTGTTGGGGTTAGACTGAATATTGATTTTGCTTCTACTTTGATTGAGAACCCGTGTTCTCATATTTTCTTGAGGACGAAAACCCTCTTGAAGATACTAGTTTCGGGGACGAAAACCCTCCTAGTTGGATTTGGTGATTTCATCCAGAAGTTACATTGGTGTTGAAAAGGAGATTTTTTGGTTTGATGCTGATTTTTATTTTGTCTTTGATGCTTTTGGATTAATTAGATGATTGATTTCAGTTTTGGTAAAGATTTATGATCTTTTTTGGAGTTTGTGTAGTTTCCAGGAGGGCCGTACCATTCTAGATTGATGAAAACTTCCATTTCAGACATGGTGTAGGGGTTCTGAAGGAATTAAGGGCAGATTGAAAGAGTTTCAGGCATTTTGAGGCCGTGTTTGTTTCATATTGCCGGCCGTACCATCTGGTACAGGCCATACCACCTTGTAAGGGGACGTGGGTGCCAAGAAGGTGAAATCGCCCCTTCTTTCTTTGATGTCTATTGCTGTTTGGTGGCACCTTTGGTGTTTTTATCTTCCTAAATCATTTTAGAGGTGGAGAAAACAGATTTGAGGGGCCAACTGTTGATTAGGGGGTTTTGACACATTCATATCAGACATTAATTGCTGTTGTAGTTGCAGATCAGACCTGGGTGTTCAGTGTTTCAGTTTGAATCAGCATGATGCAGCTTGGTTTGGGTTTCTATCTTCATCTTCTATGGTTATTTTTTAGTGTACTTTCAGTTTCTAGCATTTTAGCATGATTATATGTGTTTTGTGGAGCTAGTAAAGTGGTTGCAGCAGACTGATCAGAATTTTCAGAATTAATAAATTCTGTTGTAGCAATCTTTCCTTGAAGAATCTATCTTAATATAATGCATCTACATTAATCTTGTAAACCTTGGAAGGTAGTACCACCAGAGGTATTTGCATATTTGCATTTCTGTGTCTTAGCATGCTCTGCTGAATTAGTGTAGATAAGAATGGCTTGCCGCCTTGTGTGCCTGTATCTTTGTTTGTAATTGCACACTCCGCTGAATAATCGTAGAATTGGTTGGCTCAGCCACCTTGTGCGCTTCATTTTAGTTTCTTGCATCAAGCACAATCCACTAAAGAAGTGAAGATTTGGCAGGCTCTGCCGCCTTGTGTGCTTTGGTTGATAATGTTTACTTAATCTTGCTGCATTCTTTTTAGATAGTTGTGAGTGGTCCTAAGCACTGTATGCTCTCACCTTGCCCATCCTGGGAATTGGGTGATCAGAAAGTGTTAGGGACGGTGCATTGTAGCAATTTCTTAATTTGCAAAATAATTTTTTTTTGTGGTGGTCATTACACAAAGATAGAAATCGTAGAGAGGTGATGAAGAAATCCCAAGAACATCCAACTGGGAGTTCTTATCATACAAAAATCATTGTCATCCAAAGAATGAGGATAATCATATTCATTAGTATGGGATTCAACTAAGAAGCAACCAATGTCACATAAATATGAATCCCAAAAAGGTGGCTCTCTGATAAGTGGAAGATCCTAAAATAAGTGTTAAAAGATGCATCATGAGCTGACAAGTTTGATGAAGTTGTGTGGTCCTCTTGCTCTGCCAAGTTGTCTTTAGAATCATTACTATCATCAGATAAAAGTGTGTCATTCATGTAAACATCAAGCAATGATAAGGTCACTCCAAATAATTGCAGAAGGGTCAGCCAAGCAATATAAGGGCGCTCTATCTATTCAATGTGATGTAAAAATTCTATGGAAGATGATACACAAACGTGACCATAAACCATGTTAAGAGTTATTGAACCACTTAGCATGCTTGTTTGAATAGGTTGGTTGTGGATAGAGATCTTGTTGACTGAAAATGGTTTCCATTTAGTATTATTACAAGAAAGGCCTGCATCTTTTCACTTGCCAATATCAATTCAAACTAAAAGGTAGCAAAGACATGCCTAGTGTTGCACACATAAAAAGTATTAGATATAGAATTGCCAGCATTGTGCTCTCACTTACAATAATTTCATGGGAGTTTGCTGTGGGAGCATTTTGGGTTGTTTATTAGAGTTTTCATGTTAGTGGTCATTTCAAAGTTGGCAACACCTAGAACCTACTTTTTTGGGATAAAGGGAAGAAAAGATGATTAAAGTTTCAACATGCAGCTCAAATATCAAGCATTGAAGAGAAGCCTGTTATGGGGAAGACAATTTTGCCCCTTGGAAAAAAGAACAGTCCACCTTTCTCATATCAGTTAAAAAGTGAAAGTTTGGCAAACAGAGGACACATTGGCTGGACAAGAGATGTTCGTTCCTTCTTCCATCATTATGTAGTTAAAATGTTGTGGAAAAGGGATGGTTGTCCCTTCTTTCATCCCTTCAAGAAGTGAAGTTGGATTGAGAAGGGATTATCCTCCCTTTACTCCTTTTAAGAGTAAAGTAGAAGGGACAATTATCCCTATTCGCCTTGATTAGTAATGATGGATGGAAAAGTTACTGTTGTTTGTTCATCCATGTAGTGAAAAATGGAGGAGGTTGGAGAAGAGATGGTTAACTATCCAAACAAAGTTTGAAATGTTTGAAGGTGAGGAACTATTGTCCCTTCTTTAGCCAAATTGTATAAGTGGCCCTAGCAGGGTTGGATAGGTTGAAATTTTCTCATATTCATACAGTGTTTGGAAAGTGGTGGTATTTGCAGAATATTAGATACAATTTCATAATGAAGTGGTTGTATGCTCTATGTAGTGAACAGAGATTTTCGTACATTTTACAAATGACATGATATTATGACATATTTGCTAAGATATTGGGTTTGCTCAAAATGGTTTCCGTTCCCTGTCTGAACGGGTCTGTGTCTTGGCCCAGGTTCACCCAGGGCAGCCTGGGCCATGCCTTGGGTAAACCCAGGATCACAAGGGGACCCATAGGCAGTGGTGCCCATTTTTAACCATTTTTTTTTATAACATATTTTTATATTAAAAAGTATTTCGATAGAAAAATCCAAGTAGAAATAATTAGAAATAGGTAGAAAAGTCCATCCAGGATCAAAGGGAAAGTCCAGGCAGAGAAGTCTTGATAGTCTAGTGGGGTAGGCTCTCTTCAGTGATGGTGTGGCTGCCATGATCATGGGAGCAAATCCCATTTGAGAGGTAGAGAAGCCCTCTTTCCGATGTCTTTGGACTATGCAAACCATTCTCCTCAACAAGGGTGCCAATTTCTTGGTTATGCTTTTACTCCAAGATCGCTACAAGGAATCTACACTGACAATGATGGTTATTGCTGTGAATTACTCGACCATTTTCAGTGCTTTGATACTTTATAAATATTTATTTTATATTATCATCTGTTTTTATAATAGTATGTATTAGTATATATTTTAATATTTATTATCTTAAAATAATTAATTATATATAATATAATATTAGAGATAGTCAGACTTTGGGCATAGATTAGACAATTGAGCTGTTGAAAATATAGACAATGGTCACTAGTTGAAAACCTGATTTAAAAGCTGCAGTAGGGTGTGGGGCCTCTCTAGGTGCAGCCAGAAGTTATAGGCGCTTGCCCATTGCTCACCAGCATACAAGTAATTGGTGGTGAATTCATTGTTGCTGGACTGCCGATTCTCCTAGAAGTAAATAAAATATTAGATATAGTTATATTAATATATATAAGCTAAGTTGCCTAATCGGGTATGGGTACGGGTACGTGATTCCGGTACGCCGGTACGGCAATTTTTTTTTGAAGGGGTTTTGGGTACGTTAGTACAAAATACATATAAAAAATTAAAAAAATATATTTGCAGCCTAGAAACAGAATTAGCTTCAGAATCTGAGAATATCAATACCACATGCTAAACAAAACAATTACAAGTTTCAAAATTCGAAATATGATATACTAATTCAATATCAAAGTTCAAACTTGAATGTCATGATAGATAATCATTGTTCAAAATTAAAATGATAAAATTATTAATCACTGATCAGCATCATCAAAATCATCATCATTAACATCATGTGATGATGTACGTAGATTACGAGAACCACATGGAATCCCACTACTCGCACTAAAAGTATGCTGACTGGACTCGTCAAAAGATGCAGCTTGTGCAATAGAAGAAAGATCCAAGTCAGTTCCCTCTGGATCTACATCCCACAACTTCACTGCCCCTTCCTTGTAGTCATCAACTTTGTAACTTAGAAGTCGCAAGTTCGAATGCACATAAACTAGCTCCTCTGCTTTACTTGATGCCAATCGATTGCGCTTCACTGAGTGGATGAAGGAGTATGTACTCCAATTCTGTTCAGATGAAGAAGAGCTAGCAACCTATTGAAGCAAAGGGAGATCTTGTTAGAGACTAGAGTCTTTAAATTTGAAAATGGAAATTTTTAAAATGAAAAAATAAAAGTTTGAAGGTGGGTAAAAATTGATAAACTTACTTGTGATAAAAGTCTGATTACAAGTACTTGAAGGTGTGGCATTTTATTGGCATGGACGTACCACCAAGAGTGAGCATCCTTCTTATACCTATTGCGGAGAGCAGAAACAATTAGCCCATTGGAGGCTGCAAACTCAGTTGTAACTATATCCTCTAATTTAGGATCAGGATAGAGTTTAACAAGTGCTTTATTTAACCCCTCGTTGACTTCTGAAGCACGGTATGGTGGCACCCTTGTTGGCATAGAAAGGATCTCATTGCTGTAATATTTGGGAGTCAACGCAAAGGCAAGAAGATGGAGTGGGGTGATCATTTTGTTCCACCGTTCAACACAAATTGATTGCACCTGTTTGAAGAAAGTCTCTTCAGGATCTTGCTCTTTTGCATTTATGATGGATCTCATTTGCTCAATCATTGAGTCAATGCCATCATAAACCTCTCCCAAGCATGGCTTATCCATGTCAGTAAAGCAGAGCATACTCATGATGGGCTCAGTGAAACTAAGAAGATATTGCACTCGATCCCACCAAGTGTCAGTTAGAATCATTTGCTTTACATTAGCTGCCCTCTAGTGTTGGATTGCCTCCATATGAACCATGAATCACTGATGACCATGTCAGCAAGTGCTTTTCGCACCTTCACAAGTCGTCTCAAGACGATTGTGTTGGATGCAAATCTAGTCTCAACAACCTATTTGGAAAAAAAAAAAAAAAAAAAAAAAAAGACAAAGAAGAATGCAAACTTAATTTTTTTAAACACAAATGATAAAATTAAAACTTTGCCTTGTTTGAATAATCTAATCGTGAGAATGATCTAAAAATGGCTTGTGACATGTGGTGGTTTGTAATGAACATTTGGATCTCTTCGGCTTCAGCATAGACTTGTTTGATCCAATCTATTTTCTTACCCAGCGTTTGTAGCATGAGGTTGAGTGAGTGGACAGCACAAGGTGTCCAAAATATATGTGAGAACCGTTGCTCAACCAACATACCAGCTGCTTTGCAATTCTTTGCATTGTCCGTTACAACTTGGACAACATTTTGAGGACCCACTTCCTGAATGCACTGTATAAGGATATCAGCAATAAATGATGCATCCTTCACTTGCCCCTCACAATCCACAGCTTTCAAAAACATTGGCCCTTTAGGGCACACTGCAATCACATTGATTAATGGCCTATTTTTTGCATCCTTCCATCCATCAGAAATGGACACCCCTGTTTCTTTCCATGAGCCCCTAATGGGAGACAATGAAGATTCTATATGTTTGACCTCCTTTGACAATAAGGTGGTACGCACCTTCTCATAACCTGGACCTGTGTACTCTTTTGGAGCTTCACTTATTTTTCTTACCATGTCTTGCCAATACGGAGATCGAACAACATTGAAGGCCAAACCATTTGCATAGAGACATCTTGCAATGGCTTGATCAGCAATCTCTTTTGCATCATTTTGAAATGCCCTCTCTAATGGTCCCCTTGCTCTCTTCACATTTTCGGGCTCAAGTTCATTGACATTTCTACCCAAAAATTGGTGGCTCTCAAACACAACTTTAGGGGCAACACCACGAGTATCAGATGAAGAAGCAAGTGGCCTTCATGAACCCCCTCCCCTCCTCAAAGGATGCCCTCCTCTATTCAGAACTCTTGCATTTGCGTCCTCTTGCTCTTTGATATATGCTACGATTTGATGAGCTGGGATAGGTGTGTTATTCTTTCTTGGACAAGCTCTGATTCCCAATCCAGGAATGGCACACAAATGGCCTTTGACCCGACTATATGAACTTGTATACTGCTTTTCACACCCATTGCATTTCCAAACATATGTTCCGCCACTTGGTACTTGTTGTAACATCTCTACATGCCTCCACAAAGGTGAATTTGGGTCAATATTGAAGACAGGGGAATTAGAGCTACTGGGTGCCATCCTGCATTAACAATTTAAAATTTTAACATGATTGAAAAACAAATATTATATTTAAAATTTGAGCTAAAATTAAATATTGAAATTAAAATTAAAATTAAAATTGACATTCTTCAATATGTACTGTTTAAAATATTCCAATAAAATTAAAATATTCACAAATTTATTAAATTATAAAATTCCAATTGTCATAGATAAAAGTTAAAAGTAAAACTTAAATTTTAAAACTAGTATACAGTTATCTGTGTTTTAATATTTATTAATTATTAATTTATTATGATTATATATGAAATATTTTAATATTTATTATTTAACATATTGATATTTAATATATTTAATTTTTAATGTTAAAAACTTATTAAATATATTATAATTATATTAATAATAATAAGTTAATAAATTATTAAATAATATTTAAAATTATAATAGATGAACAATAATATTTTAATTTAGTATTACAAATTTGCAAATATAAAAGATCGACAACCCTAAACAAACTCAATAAATATTAAAAATGTAAATATTAAAAACCTTTATAAAGTTTGAACCTTCGAAAATTGAAATTTATTTCTCTACTTACCTGCGGCTGGCGTTCGAAAATGGGGCTGGCGTCTGCAATAAACCCTTTGTCTCCTGTGTATCAGCGTCTGCAACAAACAAATATCGGCGTTTGCAAAAAACTCTCCATCTCTTGTGTGCTTTGAATGGGGAAAATAACGTTAAAAACAAATACAATGCATTGAAAAAAGACAAAAAACATGTTTTAGGGTTTTCCGATGGTCAATAAGTCAACAATCGCTTTGGAATCGCTTTGGAAATGCCACGTCGACACCAAAATCGCTCGGGTTCGAATTTTTTTTGGAATCGAACCTGTGCTTGAAATGACGAATCTTGTTGGATTCCACAGGCGATTCGTATTGATTCCGGTTCCGGTATGTTTCATACCTGGTATCGCTCGCTCAGGGAGAGTGATTCAGCAACTTAGTATATAAGTAGTAAAATAACTAATTATATGATTATATTAATTATATAAGCAATAATAATATATAATCATATTAATAATTTTATATATATATATATATATATGGTATGGCCCTACCCAGCCATACTGAACCCAAGAAAATTTATTTTTGCTGTACCTGCAAATGAAAACTTAGAACCTGTACACATACCCAACTCCGTACCCTAACTGGCTACTGAACATATTTAACCTGATAAATACTTTTTTATGTTTTTCCACAAGCTTGATATATTGTAGGTTAATATTTTTGAAATATTTAAATCTTTTAAGTCAAGTTTGTTTGTCAGCATTTAATAATTTATAGATATATGTGTAGCGGTGCATTCTGCTATTGTCTAAGTGAAATTACTTTCATATGTATTTGTCACAGGGATTGAAATCCCAAAATCATCATTTTTTTCTGATAAATATTGCATTCCTTTTTATGCAGTGAACTTCATTTCTTTGTCAAGCAACGACAGGCAGACTTTGCTTGGCTAGCTGGAGCAGGCATATACTATGGTAATCTGAATCTTGGTGCACCACAAAGGTAGTGAACTCATTTTAGTTTTTTAATTATATATCATTTTTTCACCATAAGTTTGATGACTTTTTATAAAAGTATCTTTTGTTTATTATTTGCTTGTGATTTTTTGTTTGCTTTTTGAAACACAACATATCGTTACTGTTGTGATGCCTTGAATATATGAAACAGTGAATTTAAACTGAACTCAATATAGGCTTGAAGTTTGAGATGAAGATGATTTGATGTTAAAATGATTTTATCATGTTTAAATAAATGAGTGCTCAAACAATTTGATACTGTGGATCACAACCATCCTTTTCTTTTCTCCTGGGGGATTGCATGTAAATTTGGGTTTTTGATTTTGAGCTCTGATTCCCTTATGTCTTTGCTGTATAAATTTTCTGGTAGCAGCTCAAACAATGGAGATGACAACTTTGTGGAAAACAAGGCCCTTGTAGAGTATTCAAAATTAGAAAAAGACCGAGAAGGAATAAAACCACACTCACTTGCACTATCGGAGTTCCATTTCTTGTTGCTTTTTGAAAACAAAGTTAAGGTGAGCCTTAGCCACATCCCTTCTCATGTTTATATCACTCTAACTGCTAGAATTTACATATTTCATGCGAATCATGCAAGTTAGAAGGCTTTCTTTTGTAATTAAAAAGTCAAAGTTAGGAAGGTTGCACTGTAATGAAGTAAACACTGAACATTTTGATGAATGGACATCATTATTGAGTTTCTTGCGTATGAAACTTCATCCTCATTAAAATCTAATTGTGCTGTGTTTCTTCCTTTGAGTCAGGTTGTAAATAGAGTGAGCCAAAAAGTGATAGAAGAGCTGCAGTTTGACCGAGATTTTGATTCAAGTTCTAGAGAAATTCTTGGACTTTGCAGTGATGTTACAGCTGGCGTGTTTTATGCTTATGATGAAAACTCTATTTTTGAGGTTTGTATCCGATTAGTAATTTCATCTTTTGGATCCCAATCTTGTGTAAGAAGAAGGTTTACCTGATCTATCCTTTTACTCCTTGATCTCCATTCTAGGTGTCCATATATAGTTATGATTCATTTCAGGTGCGGAGAATTAGGGATTCATTCTGTTTCTTGCACTCATAGTGGGAACAAATTGTGCTAATTAATACAGTATATTTAGGTTAAATTGTATTCACATACTCACATACATTTTCACACATGTACTCACTCATGCACACTCACACACATGCATGATAGTAAAAATTTATGTTAAACTTAATTTTTATCCCAACACCATGTATTCATTTATATTTTAATAGATATGCAAATGTGGGTACAGGGGTCCGCTCCTAGACTAAACATAGTGGCGTGTTCTAGATCACAGCCCTGAGCCAAGTGAGATGCCTACAAGCCCTTGTTAAAGGTGTCTATGCTGTGAATGATTTAACTTCTGGTAAATTAAGGAAACCTTGTGTTTCCTTGAGTGCCTAGCCATAGGAATTCTCATGATTTTTTTGAGATGTTATAATTAAGCTTTGACCCCACAGGACTGATATGAAGCATTCAGGAGATGCTTGGAGAATACAAGAAAGGACTTGGATCATGCTGCAGAGGAGAGCCACTTATCCTGCAATGATGACAAGATATTCCTATTTTTCTCAATTAGATTATTCCAGAATCCATACCATGGTCAAACATTGTCCTTCAAAAAGGGGAAATCCTAAGTACTTGCTTGGATGTGCTTCTATCCCATACCCATGGTTTTAGCCAACCTCTTTTGCCTTGTTGGTGGCACATTAATGGAAAATATTTTCAAAATGCTGTTGTTTATCTTCTTCTTGGTTTCCTCATAAATAGACAATTTTTAAAAATTCCCTTGCTACATCCATTGTGGCTTAACCTTCCAATAATGTATCATCCACAAACTACTTATGGGATGTGTTTTAAATGCTTGATGCTATGTGGACACTGCAGATTTTGTTTTGGGACCTAGCAAATAAGTGAACCATCCCAAGAGCCTTAGCTAGTATAATGAAGAGGTAAGGGGGAATGGTGTCTTCTTGGCAGATGCTCTTAACTTGTTTCCAGTGTCGGAAAGCATTCAATAGGACTTCCATTAGTCATCATTGAAAACCTTTGGGTAAATACACAACTGAGTATTCATTTGCACCACTGGAAGTCAAAGCCAAATCTGAGAACCATAAACATTATATGCAGTTGACTATCATATCCCTTGCTTAGATCTTGTTAGCTTTGTAATTTGTCCTTTTTAGGACAACATAGATTGAAATAGTGTGTGAGGAAATTCTCTCTTCAGATTTGTAGGGGAAGCTCCCTGATCTAAACTACTTCTAAAATCTAAACAATAAACAAGATTGCTACTTATGCACATTGTACAATTTATGTTTTGGGGTTTTGCATGGAAACAAAATACTTGAAAGAAAATTCAACCTATCTTTTTGGTCTTGGAGGTTAGAGCACAAGACTTGAAAGTTCTTTATCTCACAATGAGGATTTTTTGTTTATGTAGCCAAACAATGATATGAATCAGAAATAAATGCTTTCCATTTGTTAAATTAGAGACCAATGGATTTACAACAACGATAGGATTGATTTTAAACAAAGAAACTAATACTAATGACAAGAAATGAAATGCAAGATTAAAAAGAAGTAAACCACTTAGAAACATGCAGAGCTAGTTCGAAGAATAAAGATAAGTGCTGAACAAATTTAAAACACAAATCTTCTTATTACCTATCAAATTCTTACAGCACAACACAATTTCGAAGTTTGAATGAAAAGTTCTACAGCATAAGTCTGGTATCAACTTTCATTACAAATTATGTACTCAAAGGACTTATTTATAAGCTCTCAAGAGGTAGCTTTTAGGGATAAAATAATAATATAATATTCCCACAAAACCATTGCTTTATAACAATCTAATTTCTATATGTAGGAGAGAGGAAATAAAGCTACTTTGAAACAAACTAGTTCTAAAACAATTAATTAAATACAATTAGCTTAAAATAGACTCTCATTTTTGCACAAAAATAAATATAGGCCAAACTGAAAAATAACCATAAATGACTATTTTGAATCATCGTCTAATTTTACATTTGAACTTGACATATCTGAATGTTTGGTGATTCAGGAGACGACATACTATCTTTCTCCCTTGCAAGCCAAACTTTATCCATAAACTCTAACTAAAATTCTCATTAATTCTTCCATAATGTTGATTTTCAAGGCTGATCCTCTTAGCTGCATCATAACTAGCTACTCAATTTTATTTTCCTCTACATCTTGGTTTTCTTTTGTGATTGTGGATTAAAGAGAGGTGCCGAAAGATAAATTATTTTGATCTGCAACTTGCAACTTATCAATGTTTTCCTTGACAACTTTTAGAGCAGGATTTTGCAACTCAGATAACAATTGGCAACCACCTATCCATTTAGGAATATGATTACTTTTAGAATTAGTTATCACTTTTAATCTCACTAACTCCACTCCCCGAAATTCCAGTGGCTTTGGGCTGGTGAAAATGCTACTAAATGACGAAATACTGGTAGTCATGGAACATTCCAACTCAATGGATTGTCGAATGGTATCTCAGATCTACCTTAGCTAAGTGAATAAATCATCAATTGCTTTCAACCCATCCTCACAAAGATTTCTAATCCACTGCTGAATTATCCTTCCATGTGACACTAATTCATCAAGTTGTTGCTCTTGGGGTCCTTCATCTAGTCTTGGTGGTGAACTTGTTCCTAGCTTTGATACTATATTCACAAGATGAGCAATGTATGCTCTCAATTTTCTATTTTCTGTTTTGACCTTGCTTTCACTTCCCCATCGTTTTTTAAGATTTCTTTGGCATTTTCTATAGTAAAGTGCAACAAGTCAATATTCTCTTGCCTACTTATTGGTCCTAGGTTGGCCTCTAAAAATTGAAAATCAGCAACTTGTACATCTTGGATATTTTTATTTGTGGGAGGAATGGTAGTTTCAGCAATAATGTGCCCTTCTTTATTCTTTTTTAATCTTGTTTGTCTTTTCCTTTGTGATTAGGTTGGAAATTGCACTCAAGTTAAGTGGTTGTGCAATGACCACTCTTCTCTTCTTTTTCAGAGTTTCTTTGATTCATTCAGCATTACCTGTACTTGGCCCTGGAACCTCTACGTCCATAGCTGTAATTTCTTCACTAGGCTGAATCATTGGAGTAAGAGATGTAAGAATAGGAGATTTGGGAACTTTAGGAACTCCCTCTGGTTGAATAGGCATTGGAGCTAGAAGAGTGACTACCGTTACTTCAGAATTTGGAGAATTGCTTATATGGATGAGTGAAGGACTTCACCTTCTTCTTAGTAACTAGTTTCAACTTTTTAGGCCTGAAATTTCCAATTGCTCCACTGGAAGCTTTCGACTTTTTCTTTTGATCTTCAACACTAACAGTTGCATCTCCTGTATCAAGAACTGCCTTTATAATCCTAAATAGTTGGCTTGTTCTTTTTCTCTATGGTACTTGTTGTGATGTAATCACACATCGCCCCATTGCAAATGGGGACCCCCCTTTTTTTTTTTTTTTTGCTTTCTGTCCTTGTTTTGCTTTAGGTTTAGTTTTCCTCTGAGCTTGTAGGATTTTGATAGTGTTGTGTATCCAAGTCTCAACAGTTTCTTGCTAAAGGTCTATATGCCTTCATCCTGATGCATGTCACCGAGACCCTGAAAATGACTAAGTCTGATATCCTGAAAATCCTGAAAAAATGACTAAGTCTGAAATCTGGTGGATCCTCAGAAATCTAGAATCTGCATGCTAAGTCCTATGGATCCAGGACCTATCTCAAACATCCTGGAAGTATATTGATAAATATTTAAAGTATAAGAAACTCAATATCTGACTTATACTTAAACATATTTTCAATATACTTCCATTCAGGAAATGCAAAATTTGACTAAGTCAAGGAATCCAAGGGTACTGTCCAAACCCGCCCAGACTGGGCGGCCTCACAAGGTCCTCTTGGACAGTGTCTTCACCATCAAGAGAGCTTGTCCAGACAACAGCCTCAAAACCGCCCAGGGAAAGTTAGGATGTTTTCACGAGTTTTTGCTGATTAAAGGGAGTTAGGAAGTGATGATGGAGTCAAAAACTAAGATTTTGATGAAAATTCCATGCCTCACCTCCAAACCCGCCCAGACTGGGCGGCCTTGGCACAAGGTCATGGATTCAACGTCATGCACATGCACTTGTCCAGACAGTACTTCCAAATCCGCCCTAGGAATAAATTGTCAAGTGTTTTGAGCTCCAAGTGCTTGGATGATGATCAAATTATAAAGAGAGTCCATTTGGAGGAGTTTGAATGTAGTTTCAAGTGCAAATCCATGCATCACCTGGGCGGCCTCATGAGGTAGTGATGGACAATGTCTCCTGTCACATCAATTTCTCCAGACACTGCACTCAAAACCGCCCTACAGGAAAAAAATGGTTAAGTGTTGAAGTTTTGCATGCATGGAGTACTGAGATGTGAAGGTTTGAGAGGATTAAGTGAGTTTTAAGATGAAAATCCAAGGGTCATGTCCAAACCCGCCCTACCTGGGCGGCCTCAGGAAGGGGTCTTGGACAATGTTGCCTGTCACATGAAATCCTCCACACATACCCTCTAAATCCGCCCAAGAAGGAAAGTGGTCAAGTTTTCAAGGTTTTCTTGCACAAGACACTAGGATATGATGAAATTCCAATGGAAGTTTGCAAGTTCGATAGAATCAAGTGCATTTCAAAGAAGAATCCATGCATCACCTCTCAACCCGCCCTACCTGGGCGGCCTCATGAGGGAGTGATGGACAATGTCTCCTCCCACTTCAAACTCTCCATGCACTACTTCCAAAACCACCCTGGGATGAAGGTGGCATAAGTTGCAAGTTTACTTGATGAGAATGATGAAGATGACACCAAGCATTACTTAAACTCCTCACAACAAGGATGAAATAATTGGAAAGAATGATAAAAAATCACTAAGCCTGATGTCCTGATGTCCTGAAATCCTGAAAAATTGGCTAAGTCTGAAATCTGGTGGATCCTCCAAAATCTAGAATTTGCATGTTAAATCCTATGGATCAAGACCCATCTCAAACATCCTGGAAGTATATTGATAAATATTTAAAGTATAAGAAATTCAATATCTGACTTATACTTAAACATATTTTCAATATACTTCCATTCAGGACATTTCTGATATGGCGACGATACTTGCATTCCAAGCACACCTTCTAAACCCGCCCTACCTGGGCGGCCTTGGCATGGGGTCTTGGATTCAAGGTGGTGATCACACACTTTCTCCATACACTGCCTCCAAATCCGCCTTAGGGAGAGAATTTTCAAACTTTAGAAGAGATTTTGAGTGAGTTCATGACAAAATCCAAGGGTAGTATCCCAACCCGCCCAGCTTGGGCGGCTTCAAGAGGCCTTTGTGGATGATGTTGCCTAACACATGACACTCTCCAGACAACAGTTCCAAACCCGCCCAAGGAGAAAAGTGGCTAAGTTTATAAGGTTTTCTAGCATAAAGCATAAGAAGATGATGAAATTTCAATGAAAAATTGTAAGTTTGAAGGAGTTAAATGCATTTTAAGTCAAATTCCATGGGTCACTCTCAAACCCCCCAGCCTAGGCGGCCTCAAGAGGTACTCATGGACTCTGTCTCCTCCCACATGAAACTCTCCACACACTACTCTCAAAACCGCCCTGCAAGGAAAATGTTTAAGTGTTGAAGTTTTTGCATGCACAAAGCACTAGAAGGTGGTGAAATTCTAAGAGAAACATGAAAGTTTCAAAGGATTAAATGAGTTTCAAGATGAAATTCACATCACACTCCTCAAGCCGCCCTACCTGGGCGGCCTCAAGAGGCCTTTGTGGATGATGTTGCCTAACACATGAAACACTCCAGACAGTACTTCCAAACCCGCCCTAGGAGAGATTGTGCAAATTTTCAAGTGTTTCGACACAAAACATAAAAGATGATGAAGTTTGAATGGAAAACATGAAGGTTTGAAGGCATTGAGTGAGTTTTTGAAGAAAAATCCAAGGGTCAACTCTAAACCCGCCCTACCTGGGCGGCCTCAAGAGGTCCTTGTGGACTGTATCACCTGACACAATGCACTCTCCAGACAATGCCTCCAATCCCGCCCTTCTTAGGCGGATTTCACCAATGCAGAAGGACATCACCACCTAACATCTCCAAGTTTGCCTTCTCACTTCATAAACATCTCAAAATGGCTAAGTCTTAGGCAAGTTCAAGAGAAGGGACTTCATGAGGAGAGGAATGGTCATTAAATGTTGAAAATCCACACTACATCTCCAAACCCGCCCATGCTAGGCGGCCTTGAGCTCTATGTCTGGATAACTTCATCTCCTTCCACATGACATCCTCCAGACAACACTCCTAAAGCCGCTTAGGGGTGAAAACCATAAATTTGCAAGTATAAATCAATGTAATAATGAAGATGAACATGTCAAAGGTGAAATGAGCAAGTGCAAAGTTGTTTTAAGTTGAAAAATCCAAAGGTCATCCTCTAGGCGGCTTTAGACTCCTCACATGGACAATGTTACCTTCCACATGAATTTGTCCACACACACCCTCCAAACCCGCCCATGCTAGGCGGTCTTGAGCACTTTACCTGGACAATGTCATGTCATTCACAAGACACTCTCTGGATGACACCCCTAAACCCGCCCAGCCTGGGCGGATTTCACACCTTGACATGGAATTCACATCAAATAATCCATAATGCCCCTCTAAACTCGCCTAGGCACTTAGGCATGGATTTCATGCGAAAAGATATGTTTTGAAATCCCACATGCATAACATGAATGCAATTTGTTATTGAAAATCCTTCATATCAAGTCTTAATTTGATGTGTTTCTTCTTGTAGGTGATGGAGGATCCAAAGAGGTGAATGGCAAAAGCTCATACATGAGAAGTTTGGAAGGCGCAGGAAGGTTGCTCAAGTTCATCATCACCACATGGAGGAGAGCTCCAACATCAAGTTTATCTTACTTCGAAGACTTCGTATGTCTGCATGAGGAAGACATCAACGCCATGCGAAGGGGAGCTAGTCTAAGATGATCAAGGCTACAGGTGTAGTTCATCATCAAGAGCATCATTCGTTCGAGGCGAGGATCAGTGGAAGGTTGTCACTTCACCACGCACATCTTGAAGGAGGTCATCATCCAGAAGCTCACATATCATGTGCCAGACAAGAAGAACTCTCATCAGGCACTAGTCTACTCCATGAGTCCATGCAACTGTCCAGAGGCATGATCCTGCACAAGCACAACAACATCACAAGATGAGAGATGAGAATGATCATCAAAGCGATCCATGAGTTACATCAAGACAACAAGAAGAAAATATTCTAAGTAAAGTGAACATGAAGTGAATCACACTAGTTCATTCAAAGATGCTGAGGTGGCACGTACACATCATCAAGCCAATTACATTCTGCCATGTAAGAGGGCCCACCATAGAGATGCTCCAAAGATGCTTATCACATTGGGAAACGTGCCTTCATTGCCTCTTTCATATTCTAAAAATAGCAAATTTTGTAACAAACTGCCTTCTTGTCTCGATCTTGGCCGTTGATTGTCAAATCAATCCTGGCCCTTCATGTAATTTCTGGAGTCTATAAAGGCTCATTCTTCTCATTTGTAAGGGGGGAATAGAGAGGAGATTAGGAGTAGAGTTGCTGTAGGAGAGTAGAATAGCAAGTAGAGTAGAGAGGGAGCTCTTCAAAGTCATGAAGAGAGACATGAGATTGTTGTAATGACACACTTCAAAAGTAATACAAGCTCATTGTTGTTGTTTTGCATGGTGATCTTGTGGCTTTGAAATGTTAGCAAGGTTTCAAGTTCTTGAATATGACAGAGATGTGTTTCCAAGTAGTTTAGATGATAAAGTAGATAGAGTTCATTGATGTAATGGATATATGTAATGATATTTGATGAATTCCCGTTGGTTCATACTTTTGATGGCTTGTCGATGGTAAGTCATCATGTAAAGTTAGCCTGAACCACATCTTGCAAATAGTTCGATTGTTGATGCTCCTTTGAGTTGCGCCAGCTGTGGGTACTTTGGAGTGTGTCAACGATATGAAAATCCTTGGTTTATCCCTTGGAGATTGCACCTATTTCATGTAGTTGTTGCTCGTCATGGCGAAGTGAAATTTGGTTTTCTAAGGGAATTTGTCTATCATAGCATCGTTCATCATGTCATTGTCTTTAGATTAGCCTTCTTAACCCTTGCCTTTTGCCTTTTCTTTTCGTAGTTGATTAGAAGAAGCTCCATTTCATAATGAAAGAGTACATGTTTGAATGAAGTAAGGAGCATATTCAGCGTAAGTCCCTTTGTGATTACCAGCAAATCACATCACACCACCGAGGCTATCCGTTGCAAATTACGTACAAGGAACCTTGGAGCGTTCTTGTTTGATCACATAGTTTAGCATTCGAGACGCTTTGTTCAAGAGAGGATAGAGCACTTGGTGTTTTATTCTAATCTTGTTGTTGTCAAGAAAACATCATCAACAGTACTATCTTTGCTTGTTTTGTTAACTTCCTTTCTAGGAATCCTCTTGATTTGTCCATCACTGCCTTATTCATCCATCTTTGACTAACCAATTAACTGGTGATAAGCTGTGGGTATTTCCCCTTGACTGAATAAATCGGGGAGACAAGAGATCTTCACCTGAATCAACCAACTCCTTTGGCATTGGCTTGGAAGTGAATTTTCTCTGATCTAAGGTCATTTGGCTATGTCTTCTTCTGCAGGCCTTGTATTCATCAAGGCGATTTGCCCAAAACTCTTTGATATCAGGCATGTGCAAATTTGATTCTGTCTCTTAACCATTATGTCTTTGGAGTTGATGCACCTCCTCTTGTGATGAAATTTGAGGTTGAAGTTAAACAATTCAGCTCCTATGCTCTTAGGATCTATGGCATTTGCACATCTGTATGGCCCGATTTGTATTATAAAATTAGCTCCCAATTTGTGTTTCTTCCTGCAATGCTTGTGCACAACTAACAATTGCTTGCAATACAAGAGGGTTTGATTGCTTGGGTACTGTGGTAGTTTGTAAGGATATGAGTAAATCTGCACACTTTGATGTATGTGAAGGTAGGAAACTGTATGAACCAATTTGCCCAGTCCATAATAACCATTCTTGCCTGATATGAAACAGAGACACGGTTTTTATTCTCCAACTCCCTAATTGTTAGAATGGTAAAAACATCATTTCCTCTGTTGAAGTGCTTCATCCCTGCCTTGTACTCTAGTTGTGGATATTCCAAGAAAAAGCATTCTCTTGTTTGAACGTTTTCCAACCCTATAAAAGCATTAGCTTGCACCAGAGAGTAACTAAGATATGACACCATATGAAAAGTCCTGGTGTAAGAAAACTTCATCAATTGGGAATGAATATAGTTGCTGATAAGATGACGCTAGTCAATGTGTCTCTTTCCTTCACAAATGAGGTGGATAATGTAAAACATCCAATTCCTGGAAGTTCTTGCTCCTACTTGGCCTGTAACCCTGTTGAGCATGGTAATTAGGCGAAGCTCTTCTTTGAAATCATTTAACCATTTCCGTGCAATCTCCTTTTGACAATGCTGCACATTGTTGTTCTACTGAGGTTCACATTCTTCTAAATCAACTAGCTGGGTCTCTTCATAGGTCTGCAATTTGAATGTTGATTCGAGGGTTTTAGCATCTAAAATGCAAATCACTTGGTTGTCGGAAGACATAATTATTCCGACCCTTGGATTGTAATGATGGGCACAAGCTATCACCAATTCAAGAGATTGAATTGTGACAGAAAAAGAGGCAGCTTGTATGAGTCCACATTCCACTAATTTGACAGCCAAATTATTCCTTCTTTAACTCTTTCAGCCATATTTAAATCAAGTATATTCATATGATAAAGTATTGTATCTTGAACATGGTATGAGGCTATGAGCTATTTGACAAGAGTGTTTTAGGCTCCAAGACATCCTCATGCAATTCCATATTTGAAAAAGTCATCTTCTAGCTGCCTGTGACTTGGAATACAAAAAATTGAAAGAACCCTACTGTAACTGACAGAACAACACTTTGGAAAGAAAGATTTGATATGACAGCAGCAATAGATGAAGAATTCTGAAGGATAAGCTGATGTGTATGTTGAAATCTTTCTTGCTATAGCTGCAACTTAACAAATACTCCTCCTTGATGCCAAAAATCAGAATTTTATACTTGCAAAATCAAGAAGAAAGAGTAGTTTTCTACTATGCACAGCAGAATGATGAATTGTTTGTGATTTTGAATGAAGAGAACCATGTTTATATAGTCATATTAAGCTTTAAAGTCTGCTTCTTCTAAACATGGGTTGACTGGGATAAGGTGGTGCCTTGTTTTTTGTTTTTGCTTTAAAACACTTAAACTTGGTGTTGGATTTGAATTTGGACGACTTGTTTTAATTGGATGTAGTTTTGAGGTGGTGATGCCATGTCAATAGTGCACCATCTCATAATGACCTGTTTTTCAAACTTAGGCGCTGACTCCCCTTGGCCTTCCATTATGAAAACAAGCTTAGCAATGTTTTGAGGGTTGGATGTTGGTAAAAGCATGCCTATATGTGTTCTTTCATGACTTCAATGATTGGCATGATTTCCCTTCGGTTTTTGCATCTTTTGAGCACCATTTTCGATTGGTTAGGCCACTATGAAAGTGCACCTATCACGATGTTCACTTCAACTCACTTGCTGTGTGGAATTTCTTTAGTCATTTGCCACTTCATTGGCACAGTTTCCCCATCGCATGGCACCTCTAATTTTGTGCAATTTTCACTGGTTTATTCCCTCTTGAGGCTGGCATGGATTCATAAAGTTCATGCCAGTTTAGGTGCTATTTCTGACTAGCTTTGCCAAGGCAACTGTTTGCCTAGTTGACACTTAAACAAAATTTCCTGCTTGGTAGAGATCCATAATGAGTTTGCCATATCAAGAAGCTTGGGTGGAGTTTAGACCTAGCATTGCCACCCTAAGGTGTTATTTTGTGTTGGCATTGCCACTTTGGAGTAGCACCAAATGAGACTCATCTATGTCAGCCTTTTTGGGCATGGAGTTATGTTGTCACTGCCAAGCCAAAAGTGCATTGGAGGAGTTTGCTTAACCATTTGTTCATCTTGTATTTAGATCCAAGTCTTCATCATTGCATCCTCTTTCGTTTTATGTTGAGGCCATCAAACTACTAAGAAGTTGTTTATCTTCCTTTGGCATTCCTCATCCGTGAGCAATCTACAAACATTGTTAGTGGACAAACTAGACAAATACCTGATGAACTGGTAATCTGACAAGAAAGATAACTTGGTTGACATGGATAACCTAACAAGAATGTCAAGATTATTGACTACAAACTTGTTTGGGGGCAAAGTTTCGTAGTGTTATGAACAGATCCAAGTTAATTAGTATTCTATTCCTTTCTCTTCTTGTTGTGAGTGGACGAGTTCATGAGCAAAGATAACTTAATCTAGAGTTTGCTTACACTTCAGAAGTTCCCACATGATTCATGAAATCATAGACAAGATAAGCCTTTTAAGATTGATTTTGTAAGACGCATAGCAAAGGATAATAGGCATGCTATAAAAATAAATAAGCATCTGCTTTTTTCTGGATTTGTGCCTAAAATCTGCAATTGAATGCTCCCAAATTGTTTTTGGAATATCTATATTGTTGACTGCAACAAGCCACATGTTTCCTTATTAATTGCTAAAAGAGTTGCTATAAAGCTTGGAGGGAAGCCATCTAGGTTTGGCTCTTTATTCTTCTTCATTGTTTTGATTGCAAGGTGGATTTCATCTTTTTTGAATGGCTATACAAGGAAAGCATTCTGAGCATTTGATTAAGGTTAGGAATGTGTTCTAAGAGGTTGTTTCAAATCCTGGCTATCAATTGCTTTCTCTGGAAGGACATAACCTTCTCCCTAATCTTTTAGTTTTTAGTGATTGAAAGGGTTTTCTAGTCCACTTGCAGCATTCGGCTGATTATAAAGTGCGAGTTCCAGTGTCCTTGTAGCTGTAGATTCCTTTCAACAAATCTCCTTGCAATGGTATACCTCATCGAATTATGTCCCTTTCCCCAAGCTCAAGGAGCTCTCATTAGGCTCAATTCTTGGATCTTCTCATGATGTTTCTTTGTCATTTGCCAGCACTTTGTGTTCTCTAATTATATTACTGAAATAAGATTCACTTGAGTTTTTAAGGAATGGCTTCATATTTCTTTAGCTTTGTTTCCTGTTACCATTTTTAGGGTTTTGATGGGATCAAGCCAAATCCATAAACCTTCATCTTGTCCATGATGCTTCATACCACAACCACATCAATTCAAATTTAAAAAGGACTTGCATGCTGAGATTTCAATCCTTTGCGATATTGTTGAATCATCACTTGCCTGTTGAACCAAGAAAATTTCCATACTTTGCCACTGTACCACAAAGAAGATTGCCTTCCACAAAAGCCTTGAATCACTGTGGGTTCAGATTTTTATGTTAGAACCTCCACTCTTGTCTCAGGAGTGAAGTAGTCTCCTTAATCAAAGTTCCTTGTTGGGGTGAAAGAGATTAGAAAGAGAGTGCCAACATTGTCTTTTTTAGGTTGCGTAGTTTGGGACATAATAACATATTGATGAGAGTGAAAACCAGGTTCTCCTCCATGCATATCAGTTAAATTCCTACCCTTTGAACTAGGGAGGATAGAACTTTGAGTTTTAGTCTTTTAGAGAGTGGTTAGACCACTTGAGGCACCATTTGCTCCTATACCTATTATTTAAAATTTCAACGCATTTTTGAAGCCCTTGAGATTGCATGGAGGTCATCAACTGATTGCTAATTTCTTGAATCAACACAACATTAGGTCTTCTCATGGAGAGCTTTGTTTTGTAGGATTCTTAGCTTGTTAGAGGCATTTTAAGCACTAGCATTCTGGGGAAGGATCATTGTGGTCATTATGGAGGGACTTTAACCCTCTCATTCCACAACATTACTAATTATGATTGTTGCTGCCCACATAGTAGCCTCCTGTGCTTCATTCTGTAATCATTTTGTGTCCTTCTTTTGCCCATTTTGGCGTTGTTTCACAGTCACATTGCTTCAATTCAAGGTCTGGCTTTGTGTGTAGGATTGTTTTGTTGCCTCAACATTTTTCTTATCTAGTACAGACAAGTGCTTTCTTTTGTCCTAATATTGTAGGAGATTAAGTTTTTGTGGGGCATACTCTCCCCAAATTGACATATTCATGGCAATATCTGCATCAGAATGGCATGGATTCATAGTCTACCACCTACTTCCATTCAATATCTTTTGCAAGCATTATTACATCTTAAAGTAGTGGATTGCTTAGACCCATAAGCACATATTTCTTGGAGTAAACGCTCTACAATTCTTATGGAAGGTTGCACAAGTGAATCGAGATTCAAAACTAAAGTATTATCAATGGCTTTGGTGACTAGACTAAATGCCAGTGTTCACCTTCATATAAATAACCCAATGTTTGTGAAAACCTCAACCCACTAATGAAAACTGACTCATGATCTGCCTTTGATCTGAAGACAACCATAAAGGATCCCTGAGGCAAGACAAAACTGATATGCATTGACATAGGGAGTGTACACGCAACCAACATCTGTCTTATTTGCACAATAAAGTTCTGGATCAGAAATGGATTTGACCTTCAAGGCGAGATATATCCAAGATTATCAAAGGACCCAAAGGAGCAATTTGATGACTATACTCATCAAGTGTTTTGTGAAGTCCCAAACTAAATTTTTGTGTATTTCAAATAAAAAAGACTTGAAATTGAGCCTTTCTAGCAACACAGTGTGATATAGCAGTGAATAAATTTAAGACTATCAATTCAACATGTTGATATAAATTAATTTCTGTGTTGCTGATAAATAATTTCACACATATACAGGGATGAAACAAAGTGTTCTAACCTCAATATAGCAGATATAGAAGTATAGGTTCCAAGGTACCTCAACAGTTGTCTGAAATCTGTAAATGGACTGATTGAATATAATTAACAACAGCTATTATTGAATACAATAGCTGAATAAAGTCACATTTATGATGCAACCAGCTTAACCCAACTAATATCAGCACCCTTGATTCCTTTCAAATTCTTCACATCCCTAATTTTAACCTTGATCAAAGTCAAACCATAGCTGGCGGCTAGTTTGTAGACTTTCAAAACCCAACCAAAATGAAGCGCTTCCCTTTCAATATTTCCACAACTCCTTCCAACTTCAAACGCCCCTTCACAAATATTTGGTACGGCAACATATAGGGGAAAATTTGGTACGGCTAGCCTTGACCTACTATTAATGCCATAAAATGGTACGGCTAGTCTTATTTGGCTTGCAATAGTATAAATTCTTCCACACACTTTGGAAATATTTATTTGTGAATATTTTCTGATGATATTCAAGAATTCTTCACAATGAAATTTATCAAAATCTGGATTAATAATATTATTTATTCAACACACATCTCCATACCAAAAATCAATTTATATTTGCTTGCAAATGATTTTAGATAAATCTCAAACCTGTAGCTCCACTGGAAATCAAAATACCAATCTGGAAATGATATTTCAGGTATTCTTTTCAAATCTCTATAATTCTTTTAATATTCAGCACGCCTGTGAATCTTGTATGAACTCACCAAAAATTGGCTAGGAGGGTTTTCATCCTCAAAACCAATCTACGCCGTAGGGTTTTCATCCTAGGGTTGAAAGTTGAACAAAATGCCCAATCCCCACAATTGGGGTTTTAGAAAATGAAAATGCCAAGAATTGAATTTCTTTTTTCATAACCTTCTTTTATACTCTCCTTTAGAAAGTTTGAGAAATTATACTTTATTTTCCACATAAAGTGACTTTTAATTTTAATTTGCTTTTTGATCTCGAAATAAGTCACTTTATAATAAAATGTCCAACTTTACTAAAATAATTAATTAGATATAAGTTGCTCGTAAAAAGATAATTTAAGAGAACTTAATTTAATTAATTAATTATTCCTTTACCAAAATCCCAATTAGCCTACGGGAATTAAAATAGGCTAAGGGTCTTTGCCGAACGCTCACGTGTGAGAAGGGGACATTAGAGTCCTCCCTTCTCGAAATTGCTTGTCTTCAAACAATTGCGGATTTGGATGCTGAAGTACCTGTTCTCCTTCCCAAGTAGCATCTTCTGGAGGCAAATCCTTCCAACAGATCAAATACTCTTTGATGTTTCTACTTCTTAATCTTTTCTCCTTGCCATCTAGAATAGCCTTAGGTACCAATATCAATTTACCTTCTTCATCCAAAGGTGGAAGCTCAGGAGAAGATGAAATGTGCTACTCGAGTGCCTTTTTGAGACATGAAACATGGAATAGATTGTGGATCTTGTTGTGCTCTAGCAGCTCTAACTCATAGGCAACCTCTCCTATCCTCTTCACAACCCTGTATGGCCCATAAAACTATGGTTTTAGCTTCTTTGCTCCACTCTTCTTCAAAGAAGACTGCTGGTAGAGCTACACCCACAAGAAAATCAAATCACCAACCTCAAAACATCTCTCCCATCTGTGTCTATTTGCATAGATCTTCTGCTGGTTTTGAGCCTGCTAGAGATTATCCTTAAGTGATTTCAGAATATCTTGACTCTCCTAGACCTAATCCTTGGCCTTTAGAACCCTGCTATCAACAATGACTAGATCCACACAAGATGTGACATCATACCAATATAAAGCTCTGAAAGGAATCATGCTAATAGACATATGATGGGTGATGAGCACACAGTGATATTGAGAGGGGGGGTGAATCAATATCAAACAATCTTTCACTTTTCAAACTTAATCAGTCACAACAACTACACATATGCAAGATCTAGAAATTAAGAACACAAAGAGAACACGCGATTTACGTGGAAACCCTTGCGGGAGAAAACCATGGCAAAATATTGCTTATATATATTGATCTTTTTCTGTAGGCACCGACCTACTTCTCTTACAATTCTTCTTTTGTGAGCACCAACCCATTGAGACACCCATCCCCGCTTGTAGAATTTGTAGGCACCAACCCTCACAACCGAGCACCAACTCAGTAAGAGACACCAATCTTTAGGCACCAACCTATGAATTCTTCAATGGATAATATCATTCTCCTTTACTCACAATCTGATCACTACTGCTGATTGTATATGATGTAAGTCTTTCCTTTTCAAATCAGGTTCACACACATACTTTCTTCCCTCACAAATCTTACCCAAATCATGCACAACTTCCTTACACAAAACTAATCATAACATGGCAATACCTTCACATAAATTTCTGCTCATATCATCTTCATATTATCACACACACTTCCTTTCAAAACAAATCAGATTTGCAGTTCATATTTCTACCCCTTCTCTTCCTTTATATCTGCTCTTAACTCAGAAAATAAATTATTAAAATTGCTTTCTATTAAAATCCACATTCATTCACCTTTTATATCTTCTCAATGGAGGCGTCCTTGGTAAATAGATATGTTTTTTATGAAGATTGCACCTCTTCATAAATCACAACCCTTCTAAAAACAAATCGCAGCCCTTCACAACAAAAACCTCTTCATAAAATGATCGCTGCCCTTAGTATAATTAAATCACACTTTTTTTGTCTTTTTCTTAAGCGCTCCTCTTATATTCTTTTTATGATCCTTGGCGCTTTTTATTAAGGGAAGTCTGCCACCTTTAAGATTTAAATCTTTAATTTAAAATGTTATCTAATCAAGGATAATCGGCTATCTCAATATAGTCGGCTGCTCTTAAATGATGGTCGGCCCTTTGAAATACTAGTTTAGGCTCTTCTTTCAACGAACATATGGCGCCAAGGTAAATAGGAGGTTGGCCCATGTATGAATTTCAAAAACTCTACTAAATGAGGTCGGCCATGTGAGGGAATTTGCTTCCATCTATATATATTAATCATTGTCTTCTCTTTAATACTTTTTATCTTTGCCTTGCTGTCTTGTAAGTATCATCTCCAGGCTTTGTCTTGGCGCTGCATACAAAGGTTCATGTTTAAATCTTTAATTTAAACATAATATATCTTAATGAATGGTGCTAAGGTGAGAGTTGGCCATCATATTGACTATACATTTAATCTTGGCCTTTATCATTATATCTGCCTTTATTAATGTGCCAAATATCTGCCTTATATCTCTACTCTTTTACTTGACCACCATTGCCTTATATATCTCTGCTTATAGCATCACTCTTATACATCAATGACAACATATTTCTTTGACATCAATGACGGCTTTTGACAATCTCTTCATTCTTCCTTTGACATCAACGACAATACTTACTTTGACATCAACAATCTTGTTCGTGCACCTTGACATCAATGACAACCATCTTGTCTATGCACTTGACATCAATGACAACATTTCAAACAATGGGTGGTATTGGAACAATGCTCACCCAAATATAATCACCCGATCCAAGACTTATGCTGCTCTACTACTTAGTTCCTCAAGTATCCTTCCACCTACTTGTTAACAATCTTCATCTGCCCATCTGTCTGCAGGTGATAGCTGGTGCTCGGAGTTAACTCAGTACCTGTCAATTTGAAAAGCTCCTGCCAAAACATATTGAGAAATCGACTATCCCGATCATTGGCAATGTTCCTGGGTAGACCATGGAGTTTGAACACCTCTCTAAAAAACAACTCTGCAACCTGAGGTGCCCTAAACTTGGAAGATATGGCATAGAAATGAGCATATTTGGTCAACCTATCCACCACAACAAAGATGCAATCCTTACGTTGTACGCGTGGAAGACCAGTAACGAAATCTATAAAGGTGCTCTCTCATTTGTGCTTTGGAATAGGTAGGGGCTGCAATAATCTTGCTGGAAAAGTATGATCTGACTTATTTTGTTAACAAGTTAGACATTCCCTAACGTGCCTCAAGACATCATCCTTGAGTCACTTTCATGTGAACCTCTCCCTGATCTGCTTGTATGTCTTAAAATAACCAGAGTGTTCTACTAAAGGTGTGTCATGGACACCTCCAAATATCTTCTCCCTTATCTTTGATTCTAGAACAAGGTAAATTTTGCCCTTGTATAAAATAAGATCATCCATCACCATGTACCTATTTTCCTACACCTTCCCCTCCATGACATTGCAAGCAAAAGTATTCTTGGAATATTCCACCAAGAGACAAGCCTTCCAATATGTTGAAATCTTTGACATTGAACGCAAGGTAGGCTTCTTGGATAGAGCATCAACAACTATATTCCTTTTCCCTTTAACATACTCTATGTCAAAGTCTTAGGCTTGCAATTTGTAACCCACTTTTGTTGTCTTTCATTCAAATTCTTTTGGTTAAGGAAGTATTTCAAACTCTTATGATCTTTCCTTACCACAAATTTACCCCCTACCAGGTACTGTCTGAATTTGGCCAATGCGTGCATAATGGCTAACATTTCCTTGTCATAAATAGAAATCTTCTTTTATCTCTTTGAGCTTCCTACTCTCAAATGCAATAGGACGTTTGTTTTGTATTAGGACAGTTCCAATGCCCTCACCGGAAGCATCACACTCCAACACAAAGGGTTGGAAAAAATCTGACAATGTTAAAACTGGACATGAACTCATTACCTCCTTGAGTTTATTATGTTGCATTTGTCCAAGTGAAAGACCCCTTCTTGGTCAAGTTTGTTAAGCGTGTTGCCAGTTGTGAAAAACCCTTAACAAATCTCTTGTAATAACTGCACAACCCAAAGACTCCCATAAGATGAGACAGTGTCTTAGGTGGTGGCCAATCTAAGTTGGCTTGAATCTTATCCATGTCTACTTTGACCCCTTCTGCACTGATCGCATGCCCCAAATATAGAATCTCTGTCATCCCAAATTCGCACTTAGATGCTTTGGCATATAGTGATTGTGCCTCCATGATCCCTAAGACCTTATCAATATGTCTGAGATGGTCCTCCCATGTTTTACTATATATCAAAATGTCATCAAAGAAGACAAGTAGAAATTTCTGCAACTGCTTGTTGAATACTTGATTCATGCATGATTGGAATGTAGCAAGTGCATTGGTCAACCCAAAAGGCATGACGAAGAACTCATAATGACCATAGTGGCATCTGAATGCAGTTTTGTGAATGTCCTCTTCTTTGACTCTAATCTGATGATATGCTAATTGAAGATCAATCTTTAAAAAGTAGATTGCCCTATGCAACTCATCGATCAACTCGTCAATCCTGCGGATAGGGTACATGTTTTTAATTGTTTTTCTATTGAGAACCTTGTAATCAATACACATCCTCGTGGTTCCATCCTTTTAACCAAAACCATTGAAGAAGCGAAAAGACTAGAACTGGGTGTAATGTCTCCTTTTTTGGGACAACACTAATTTTTCTAAATTATCAATTTCCAAGCAAACAAACGTTTATAGAGTATCTTGGCTTGATTTAACTCCACAAGAAGATTAATGGACCCTTCCTTAATTTAATGTCTTTCTCTATAACTCTTTCTTGCAGGCCTATATATCAGTTTCCTTTTATTGTGTATTATATTTATTCTTCCATTTCCTTGTACATATCCTCCTTTCCTTTATGTTGGTCACTTGACAAATATATCAGATGTATATATATTTTATTTAGAAATATATATTCTTCCAACTCCAAGTTATATCTCTTTTATTCTTTTCCCTAGCTCATCTCTTATTCTTGCTTGTTGTTATATTTAGAATATATTTATATCAGAAATATATTAAACTCAGAACATCCCTTTTCTATTTTCTTTATACTCGGCAGATATATATATTTCTCATTGCTTTCTTTGTCTTCTTATGCAGATCTGAAACACATATTCAGAAATATCTGTATGATCCTTCAAACTCAGAACTATATTCTTCATATCTCTATTAAAATCAGATCTGTATCTTTGATTTCCCTTGACAGTATATATTTATTCTTAAATAAGAATATATCTTCTTAGACTCCGAAAGTATGTTATTCCCCCTTCCTATATTCCAATTTATATTCCCTTTTAAACCATCCTAAGAGATGATGTCCTTCGTGGAAAGTTGTCTCTCTAATGGCGTGGCCTTTATGGTATGATCGCATCCCTTTTTTGTGTATAGTTTGCTGCCCTTTTAACTATCACATAAATCGTTGCACATACAAAAGTTTACCTCCTTTCGTGAGGCAGACCCAACCTTATCTAAATCTCTTAGACTTTCGTTGTTTGTCCTAATTGCTGAGATTTACATTTTTCCTTTATTCGCTGGTTGCTTATAATACATATTCGTTATTATAATATGTATTAGATATATTTATATCAGTTTTATAATCATAATAATATATTTATATCTATATTATTAATACTTATATTTATTATTTATATTTATAATATATCTTGTTAATTATATAATTTTAATTATATTTACTTATATATTATAATAATATTTAGATTGTAATATTAATATTAATAATTATATTTGTATTTATATTTATAATTATAATTATTATTTATAAATACAATAATTATATTATATTTTTATTATATTAAAAATACTTATATAATACTATTATTTGTTAAATATTATTGTATATGTTTATTTAAATATGACTAAACATCATAATTTACAAAAGTGATTTCATCGTCTTAATCGTGATGTTTACAATGTCTTATTATCGGGACATGACAACCCTCCCCACTCAAGATTGCTTGTCCTCAAGCAATCACATGAGTTCTATCCTTACCTTGCACTTTTTATGTCTCACTTCTGATGTGTTGAGACGACATCGTGGTTTTGATATAGAATGAATATTGCTTTAGTGAAGGGAAAATGATTGTGATTCCATGAGAGAGAATTTGTGATCAAAGAGCATTTGTTTGATGTTTTGATTAACAATGATGTGATGCAAGTATCATAGATTAAAGAAGATTTGAGAGTATTGAGATTCTAAGATTCCAATGAATGATGGAAACATTTTGATCTTTGATTACGAAATTCGGTCTTGTACTTGTCATCTTGTAGTTTTACCCTTTGATATGTTATTGATCTCAAAATTGAGAAGAGTTATGTTCTTGAGGAGTAATTGATTATATGATGTCATGGACAGAAAATTTATGATCAAAGAAGATTTGGTAAGCTCTTGTTTGAATAGTGATGTGATTGATGAAATATAGGTGTTATAGATGATTATGAAGAATGATCCTGGGAATTTTTGGGTTATGGGCCCATAATATAAGTATCGGTTTTATGTTACTTAAATCAAGAGAAGAATTCAAAAGAGATTCTTGGAAGAAATGAATTTGGTTCAAGGGTCTTGTGATTAATGAAATTAACTTTTATTTTCTCTACTTCCCTAATGTCCCTTGTAGAATATACTGATTTCTTCACTTGCACTGTAAGATACCCAACCAGTTCTACTAAAATTTTTCCTTATCTTAGATAAATTTACTTGCTATCAATTCATCAACTACTTCAACAATACAAAGATATACATCAAAGACAACTACTTGAATGAGAGTTGGGTACTTGTCTAGTTACTTGATTCAATCAACTTGCAATGTCATATTACATGGATAATGCTTTCAATAGCATGAAGTACAACTTATTCAATGGAATTACAAAAGGAAAGGCCTTGAAGCCTTGATGTTTACAATAGCGCCTATACTTGATCAACTCAGTCAAACTCAATGATGCCAACTGAATGTCAACATCTCACAATATCACAAGGGAGCATCACCTTGCTTGTTGAGGGAGCATCACCTCAACACTTGAAACTCGCAGGCCTCAAGATTACAAGCTCAATAGCTTTGCAGAGAGAATTTTGTCAAATGAACAGATGCCAAATGAATGAGAGAGCTCCTCCTTTTATAGGCCTTCCAAAGGCAATGAAGGCACGTTTTTCAATGCACAAAGAGGAACCAAGGCACGTTTCCCAAGAAACATATCCAAGGGAATATTCCATCTGATGACTCATTCTGAGTTGGCAAACTTATCCAAAGACCTGGACACGGATCTCGAGGACATCCTGTCGACCAATGAAAGCTCAGGTAGATGCAACTACCTTATCTTCTGACTAGGCGCCCATTTGGAGTAGTATGATCATGGATGGCGCCCAATGTGACCTAGGCGCCCAACTGAGGTAGCAAAGGCCTGAATATGCGCCTTGAAGAATTTGATGACTCCATGCAAACTTGGAACTTTAGCCAAGATCTTTTGGATCCTAGGCGCTATCTGAGAATTGGAAAGAAGAGGATTGACACTTAGCTTGCTTAGGCGCAGAACTGGTGTCCTTCTGACTGGGCGCCAGCTTTGGAGGATTCACAGGGATTCTGGCGCCTTGGTTATAACTTATCATCTTTTCAAAGAACCTTGAAAGCAACTTGACTACAAATGATCATCATCTTTCCCCCTGATGGAGCGCCTTGTTCCATAACTGGTCTGGAAGGCTTGCAACTATCTTAGGCGCACATTTGGTGTAGTTTCAACTAGAATCAGCGCCTAGTATCTCAAGGAAGATGTTCTATACAACGCACTCTTTCAAACACTTGTAATCAAAACCCTTTTGATGATCCTTTAACCCAGCGCCCTCATCTGGAGTTCTCACATCTTGTTTGAATCTTCAATTATACTTAGGCGCACTTATTGATGGAGAAAGGTCTAGATTGGCGCCTTATCTCCTTGAAGCAAATTCTAGCTTTCCAAGAGTTTCTGAGTCTTTTCCAAGTACAACTTTGTTATCATAACATCAAAAATCATTCTTCTAAGCGCCATATGACTTATCAAAGGAAGGCGCAAAGGTAAGGTTGGGAATGAGGAAGGATGCGCCTCAACTTCTCAACACCATGTTTAGACAAAGATGATGACTTTTCTCTGGAATGATGATCAACATGACCCTTTTATGGTATATTTGCCCTTTTTAACTCACAAACTAGCTAAGGCGCTATCCAAGGGTTATCCAGATATGATCTAGCGCCCTAGGCGCAACTTTGAGGATGAGATAGGTAGTTAAGTGCGCCAAAACAACTTTAACAATTCTTTCAATCCTAGGCGCCAGAGATAAGGGGTTTCAACCAACACATGCGCCTAGACTAGGAGTTCCCCCAATAGACATCTTCTACTTCAAACTTTCAATCTATATCCATCTAAGCTAGGCGCTCAAATGGAGGAATCCCTGAAATGAGGTATTGGCGCCCTCTTGTGCTAGGCGCTCCTACTAGATGATACAACATGATACTAGCGCCTAAGGTGAATAGGCCCTCTTCATCATCCAATTCATTTAGAAAACTTCAGTTTGGAGACTTATCAATCTTTTCCATCAAGGCGCCCTGTTGGATGTGCTCCCTAACATGCTTCTGAGCTAGGCGCCACTTGAAGTTGGAGGAAAGAGAAAGCCTTTGATGATGATGTGATTGTCATATTGCACTTCCAAACCCTGATAGCAAACCTTAAGTCCTTAGGCGCTCATCTAGGAAGTCTGATGTGAAATTGGCGCCCAGACTTCAAGAGTCAACTTCCTATTAATTTGGCTTCCAGACTTAGCCAAATTTCAAGTTTCTGACTTTGTTCCTGCAAAACAATAAAACGGAGTTAGTCAAAAACCAATTCATTCCCTTATCATTCTGAATTAGCCTCCGGGAATGAGCAATAGGCTAATCCATTCTTCACTTGATGATCAAGCCGGAAACGGGGACATGACATGCACACAAAAATAACTCTTGAAAGGGACATTAGCAATATTAAATATCAATAAACTAGCTATGAAATGAATACATCCTAACATAATTAATGATATAACATAAATAATATTTAATTTCAATATATAGTTATCCATACCTCAAGTCGATCCTTTGATGCTTGCAAGCTAGAGCGTGATGGAGGGCACACTTCCTACCTATCACATCTTGACAAGAGCATGATGGAGGGCATTCTTCCTACCTATCATGTCTTGTTGAGGTATGATGGAGGGCATTTTTCCTACCTATCATCCCCTTAACATAATTAAATAAGAGCATGATGGAGGGCATTCTTCCTACCTATCATCCCCTTAACATAATTAAATAAGAGCATGATGGAGGGCGTTCTTCCTACCTATCATGTCTTATTGAGGGTATGATAGAGGGCATTCTTCCTACCTATCATCCCTTTAACATAATTTGACAAGAGCATGATGGAGGGCATTCTTCCTACCTATCATCCCCTTAACATAATTAAATAAGAGCATGATGGAGGGCATTCTTCCTACCTATCATGTCTTGATGAGGTATGATGGAGGGCATTCTTCCTACCTATCATGTCTTATTGAGGGTATGATGGAGGACATTTTTCCTACCTATCATCCCTTTAATATAATTTGACAAGAGCATGATGGAGGGCATTCTTTCTACCTATCATGTCTTGATCATGGTTTGCTTGTACTCGAGCCATCATGAACATTCTTTACTTTGTTTCCTTTTCTTCTCATTAGGCTCAAAATTTTCCTCCTCAAGAAAGCTTGCATTAAATTCTTTCACAGGTGGTTGATTATAGAAGTGATTACACCAATTTCCATTTACATAATAAAATTGAAGTAGATAACCAAGTAGCTTAAGAACGCAAGCAACCAGCTCAAGCAAGTAGGCAAGTAGCTCAAGTAGACAAGCGAGTAGCTTAAGCAAGTAGGCAAGTAGTTCAAGTAGATGAGCAAGTAGCTCAAGCAAGTAGGCAAGTAGCTCAAGTAGACGAGTAAGTAGCTCAAGCAAGTAGGCAAGTAGCTCAAGTAGACAAGTAAGTAGCTCAAACAAGTAGGCAAGTAGCTCAAGCAAGTAGCTCAAGTAGACAAGCAAGAAGATCAAGTAGACAAACAAGTAGACAAGTAGCTCAAGTAGACAAGCAAGTAGCTCAAGCAAGTAGGCAAGTAGCTCAAGCACGCAAGCAACCAGCTCAAAGTCATAGAGTATACACTCAAATGCATATAAGTCAATTATCATTCACAAGATGGCAGGATGATAGCTCTGATACCACTTGTAATGTCCCCTTTTTTGGGACAACACTAATTTTTCTAAATTATCAATTTCCAAGCAAACAAAGGTTTATAGAGTACCTTGGCTTGATTTAACTTCACAAGAAGATTAATGGACCCTTAATTTAATGTCTTTCTCTATAACTCTTTCTTGCAGGCCTATATATCAGTTTCCTTTTATTGTGTATTATATTTATTCTTCCATTTCCTTGTACATATCCTCCTTTCCTTTATGTTGGTCATTTGACAAATATATCAGATGTATATATATTTTATTTAGAAATATATATTCTTCCAACTCCAAGTTATATCTCTTTTATTCTTTTCCCTAGCTCATCTCTTATTCTTGCTTGCTGTTATATTTAGAATATATTTATATCAGAAATATATTAAACTCAGAACATCCCTTTTCTATTTTCTTTATACTCGGCAGATATATATATTTCTCATTGCTTTCTTTGTCTTCTTATACAGATCTGAAACACATATTCAGAAATATTTGTATGATCCTTCAAACTCAGAATTATATTCTTCACATCTCTATTAAAATCAGATCTGTATCTTTGATTTCCCTTGGCAGTGTATATTTATTCTTAAATAAGAATATATCTTCTTAGACTCCGAAAGTATGTTATTCCCCCTTCCTATATTCCAATTTATATTCCCTTTTAAACCATCCTAAGAGATGATGTCCTTCGTGGAAAGTTGTGTCTCTCTAATAGCGCTGCCTTTATGGTATGATCGCATCCCTTTTTTGTGTATAGTTTACTACCCTTTTAACTATCACATAAATCGTTGCACATACAAAAGTTTACCTCCTTTCGTGAGGCAAACCCCACCTTATCTAAATCTCATAGACTTTTGTTGTTTGTCCTAATTGTTGAGATTTACATTTTTCCTTTAGTCGCTGGTTGCTTATAATACATATTAGTTATTATAATATGTATTTGATATATTTATATTAGTTTTATAATCATAATAATATATTTATACTATATTATTAATACTTATATTTATTATTTATATTTATTATTTATATTTATAATATATCTTGTTAATTATATAATTTTAATTATATATATATATATATTTTTTTAAAGATAATGCGCCTGGTAAACTTTTTAACGTGACCGGCGACGCTGGTGCGACACGCCCTCCGGCTCCACGCAAATGCTTTTGCCCAGAGTAATGAACCGGTGAGGCCACAACTGGGGGACCTCATCCCCTAGGAAGAACACTTCAAACCCGCGAGCTCATTGGCCCAACGAAGGCGTAAAGCCTTGCGGGCTCGTTAGCCCAGTGGGGGTTTGAACTCTGGTGGCCACCACTACATCCTGAGCGACTTAACCACCGAACCATGCCATCATCGGCTAATTTTAATTATATTCATTTATATATTATAATAATATTTAGATTGTAATATTAGTATTAATAATTATATTTATATTTGTATTTATATTTATAATTATAACTATTATTTATAAATACAATAATTATATTATATTTTTATTATATTAAAAATACTTATATAATAATATTATTTAATATTATTTGTTAAATATTATATTTTAATAATATTGTATATGTTTATTTAAATATGATTAAACATCATAATTTACAAAAGTGACTTCATCGTCTTAATCGTGATGTTTAAATCTTTAATTTAAACAATGTCTTATTATTGGGACATGGCACTGGGTCTGATATGCCCCATATCAAGTAGCTCTGTAATGGCCTTCTCTATCTCCTCCTTATGTCTTTTTGGATGACAATAAGGGGTACTAAAGACGGGCTTGGCCCCCTTCTCAAACTCGATAACATGCTCAGAGCCCCTATTTGGTGGCCTATTAGGAGGAATATCACCAAACACTAAACTATGTTTGTCCAATAGTGACTAAATATCAGCATGATAATTTCTCTTACCCTTTGAAGTCTTGGTAGACACAAAGCATTGGGCTGCCCATGCAACCTCACCATATCTGAAAAGAGCCTCCATTTTCTCCGTTGTGATTACTCTAGGTGCTCCATTAGACATACCTCGAATTACCACCTTTTTTCCATCTGCTTTGAATTTTAATTCTATAGTCTGAAAATTTTGGAAGTACTTCCCAAGTGAGTGCAGCCACTGTATCCCCAACACTACATTTGTCTCTCGAATTCCCACTAGATTAAAATCATCTGTCACTCTATGCTTGCCTAACATGAGGCTCAATTGTGGTATTTTCTCTGTGCAAGACATAGTAAACCCATCTACAAGCATCATATTAATCCCTTTGAAATCCTCCACCACAAGGCCTCTTTTTGCCACTAGGCCCTCATCAATGAAATTGTGGGTTGCCCCACCATCAATCAAAACCGTCACTCTCTGACCCTGTAATACTCCTCTAACTCTGAATGAGTTATACCTGGGTGTACCTAATAGATTAGCAAAGGTCCCTCCTAAAACTCCTCCAATCACCCGATCCTCTGGTTCAACATCTTCCTATGCATGTTCTCTTCCTGAAGCAACTTCCTGTAATGTCCCCATTTGGCGTTTAGCCAAGTTTGTGACCAATAGCCTATTCCCTTGAACTTCTGTAGGCTATCTGGGTTGGTTAGGGAGCTCTGTTTGTTGTGAAGAGCATAGGTTCAGTTATTTGTGATGTTTTGCCTTGGCTTTGAGCTCAGTGATGTCTTTGGATGGTTGTGCAACTTTCAGATATTTGATCAGGCTTCCGGATTGCTCTCCAAGATTCTTGGAGGAGCCGTCTATTTATAGTAAGTCACCTAGATGACATCGTTCTTCATCCCAAACATCATAGAAGGCAATGGTATGATTTATTTTCCAGTTCATTTAAGTTTGGGATTTCCCGCAAAGTTGGGTGGTTTAATGAGCTATTTAATTATTATATTCACTTAAATCTCCTAAGGGTGAAAATAAATAAAAAGTACCTAAGTGTTATAGGTCATTGGAAAGGTAATTAAGTGTTTTAAATGATAGACACTTAAAAAGTGGTCCTCACATATGATATTATTACTATTTCAAAAAAAGGTCTTTTTGAGAGAAGAAATATGAAGAGTTAAAAGGAAAATAATAATATATTTCTCTCAAAAAGTTATAAAAGGGAAAGGAGAGCTCATTTGAGGGGATGCTTTTGATATTGTATTGTTACTCTGCTGGATTGACGTGCAAATTCTTCTATTTTCCTTCTTGGGGATGAAAACCCTCTTGAAGATGATCAGTTTCGGTGGTAAAAGATCCACCCTAGCTGGTGCAAGGTGATTTCACTCAGGAATCACACATAACTGAATTGATTTGAGATATCTTTGTGTTTGGATTTCAGTTTTGCTTGAGCATATTTTGTGGTGGATTTATGTATTGATTTTGCTGATTTCCTTGAAGTTTAGTGTGTTCCCAATGCAGGCCGTACATCAATGACCGTACCAGCATAGAGGGTCAATTGAATTTGGAGTATGGATACTTGCTATGCTTGCAAGAAATTGCAATGATAAAAAAGTCATGTTTGGGCGTCCATTTCAGAGTAGATTTCATTAAGTTTTCATGCAGGTTGAATGTGTTTAGAGCTGGCCGTACAATTTGGCCATACAATTTCAAGGGCCATACTTGCTCAGCCGTACAACAGTTGAGGTTTTTCCTGATAGTTGGTGAAATGTTTTGTTATGCATTAGTTGAATGAATGACTCTCATTTGCATAGAGTAGATGTCACTTTCTCAGCAGATTTTACTGAATTTTATGCTGTTATAACATTCTTGTGATCAGCCATACCTCCAGGATGGGATGTACCATCAGCCAGGCGTGGTATTCTCTCATGCTGATTGCTTGATGTTTTGGCCTCTATCCTTGACTAAAGTGGTGCCTTGGGTTTTATATTGCCAGATGATATTTTGGGGAGGTTAACTTGGGGTTTATGTATGCATTTTCTGAGTCTAGGTGAGCCTGAAGCAGACTGTACGACAGCATATCAGACCTGTTAGTTTGCAGCCTTCATTCTAGGGGTTCTTTCATGTGATTTGATCAGCTTTGGGGAAGTAGTTTAAGCTTTTGGTAATATTAAATGTTATATGCAAGGTTGTGAAAGTGAAATATGGAGTCTTGGGTTTGAAATGAAGTGTTTACAATGCTGTTATGAAGGGTTGTAGGTCTGTGACAAATTACAATTGTCCCAGAATGCAAATTAAACAAAGTCCTTAACTATGGCTCTTCAAGTATGGTAAATCCTTGGTATTTTCTATGTCATAATTGTGTTGCAGCAGTGTCAAGTGTTTAATCAGGGTCATTGGTTTGGTTGCAGATTGCTCGTTGTATTGTAATCATTGAATGTATGTTGCAAACACTTATAACCCCTGGATGGTTCAACCGCCAGTATGGAGAAATTGTAATGCTTATCTCTCTTGTTCAATCATCCACTGAATAAGTGGAGTTTTCCCACTGGATTAGTGGATGCCTGCTTGGTAAGCAGATGCGTGCTGATTAGCGGATGATTGTATTTAGTTTCCTTTGCACAACTTTGATTTGTAAGCCAAAGCACTGTATGCTCTCACCTCACCCATTTTGGGATCTTGGTGATCAGAAGTGTGGAGGTAATCTATTTGGTTGCATACTTGTGCTAACCCTGCTGTGATATCATTGTACAAATTTGAAAAACTTTGGGGTAGCTTGTTACACTTCCTCCTTTTCCTCTTCATTATCAGAAATAACCTCAATGTAGTGAACCTTGCCTCTTCTTAGGCACTTATGATCTGGTTCCCATGGCTCCTTGCATGTAAAACATAATTTTTTCTCTGCAACTCATTCTTGGCCTCATCATCCATGCTTGCCTTTTTAGGCCACTCCTTTTGAAAAGGCTTGTTGTCCTTCCTTGGTGGGAACGACTTAGGCTGGAATTTATTTTTTAGGTTTGGAGAAGTCTATATTTCTTGTTCTTTTTATTGCATTTTGTAAAGAAGGTGGGTCAAATGCCTTCACTCAACCCCTACGTGGTTCGGTCAAACCCTCAATAAAAGAACAAGTCTCCTCTCTAAAACATCAGGAACCATAATGAAAAGCCTTTGAAATTCGGACACATAGCTATCAATTGAACCATACTGCTTCAGTTGTGCAAACTCCCTGAAATGTAGTTTCAGATCCCTCTTATCAAACCAATTAATGAGTCTCTAGCTAAAATCAGCATAAGTATCCATGAGATTATGCCCCTGTGTCACCATCCCATGGTACCACCAGTCATGAGCATCTCCCTCCAAGTGCAACGTGGCATATTTTATAGGTTCATTGTCAAACATGGGATTTAAGGAAAAATATGTGTCAAAATTTTGGATCCATGAACGTGCTATGCATATGTTGGAACCATCAAAGGTAGGTATGGACATCTTGCCCAACCTTCGCTACAAGTATTGATTTTGGCCCTTGTCCTTCTTGGGTCTATTTCTTAATTTTTAGCTGGCGAAAATCAGTCAATGACATAGCCACATGAAATTCATTACCCAATGATTGAGTACTCATGCAGATAGTCCACAAAACTCTCACCATCATTCCACTGTCCTCCATTACCTTCCTGAACTTCCCTTCTGTCTAACAATGTTGGCATCAAGGGTCTTGCTGCTGATTCAATAATTGTTCTAGTGTTGTTTTTGGTTCGATTATTTGCAGAGTTATTAGTTTCACCATTGTTCCCATTGTTCCCATTGTTGTTTTGGTTAGCTCTAGAAGTGTTCATATTTTGTAACATTTGTATCAACAATTGGGTTAACTACTGCTGTCCCCTAGCAAGATCATTAAGTATCTACTTTGTGCTATTACCTTCATTTCTTCTTTCTCTATCAACCATGGTTTCTTCTCCCTCTTCTTCAACCTGTAAATCTGAAAAAGGAAATTCTTCTGGATTTTCCGAAAAATTAAACTGACCTCTTTTCAAATTTCTTTGATAATACCTGTTAGCTCTTTCACTAGGCTGCATATGAATTGTTTTTCCACATCAAATTGAAAAATTCACTACAGGCTTGGTAGGAAAACTAGCTTTGGTATCACTATAAAGTCCCGAACTAAATTTTTGTGTATTTCATCAAATGTTTGACAAAATGCCCATTAAGTAAAAAAAAACTTGAAATAGAGACTTTCTAGCAACACAATGTGATATAGCAGTAAATAAATTTAACACTATCAATTCAACATGCTGATATAAATTAATTTCTGTATTGCTGATAAAAAATTTCATACATATACAGGGCTGAAACAAAGTGTTCTAACCTCAATATAGCAGATATAGAAGTATAGGCTCCAAGGTACCTCAACAATAGTCTGAAATCTATAAATGGACTGATTGAATATAATTAACAGCAGCTATTATTGAGTGCAATAGCTGAAATAAGTCACATTTATGATGCAGCCAGGTTAACCCAACTAATACCAGCACTCACGATTCCTTTCAAATACTTCACATCCCTTATTTTAACCTTGATCAAAGTCAAACCAAAGGTGCCGACTAGTTTGTAGACTTTCAAAACCCAATCAAAATCAAACGCTTCCCTTTCAATATTTCCACAACTCCTTCCAACTTCAAACGCCCCTTTACAAATATTTGGTACGGCAACATATAGGGAAAATTTTGGTACGGAAACATATCGGGGGGAATTTGGTACGGCTAGCCTTGACCTACTATTAAAACCATAAAATGGTATGGTTAGTCTTATTTGGCCTGCAATAGTATAAATTCCTCCACACTTTGGAAATATTTATTTGTGAATATTTTTTGATGATATTCAAGAATTTTTCACAATGAAATTTATCAAAATCTGGAATAATAATAATATTGTTTATTCAACACACATCTCCATATCAAAAATTGATTTATATTTGCTTGCAAATGATTTTCGATAAATCTCAAACCTGTAGCTCCACCATAAATCAAAATACCAATCTGAAAATTATATTTCAGATATTCCTTTCAAATCTCCATAAATCTTTTAACATTCAGCACACCTGTGAATCTTGTGTGAATTCACCAAAAATTGGTTAGGAGGGTTTTCGTCTTCGAAACCAATCTACGCCGTAGGGTTTTTGTTGTAGGGCTGAAAGTTGAGCAAAATGCTCAATCTCCACAACTAGGGTTTTAGAAAATGAAAATGCCAAGAATTGAATTTCTCTTTTCACAACCTCCTTTTATACTCTCCTTTAGAAAGTTCAAGAAATTATACTTTATTTTCCCCATAAATTGACTTTAATTTTAATTTGCTTTTTGATCTCAAAATAAGTCACTTCATAATAAAATGTCCAAGTTTACTAAAATAATTAATTAAATATAAATTGCCCGTAAAATGATAATTTAAGAGAACCTAATTTAATTAATTAATTATTCCTTTACCAAAATCCCAATTAGCCTACGGGAATTAAAATGGTCTTTGCCGAACGCTTATGCTTAAGAAGGGGACATTATATGTTTGGTAAAAGTAAAGAAGTTTTAGCTTGTTTGTGGTGCCATTGACATGGAAGATCTTGATTAGTTTCTCTTTTCTGATTGGAACTCTTGCATAACTTGCCTGCTTGCCAAATATTTTGCATGCTCATGGGCAGCATGTCCAATCCCCATCTTGTTATCATTGACCAGAACTGCATTGTTGTTGCCAAAGTATAAGACAATTTGTGCAGATGTTCCAGCACAAACGGAAGAAATATGATAATGCCACAGTGGTGTTGCCTGTCCTATTTACTCCTGCTTCTTGCTCCCTGCTTCTTGCTCGCTCCTTGCTGTTACTACTTAATGCATATGGTAACTAGTTATAAATTATAAAATTATACTTTTATATATAATAATGCATGTACTGAAGGATTTGGCAATATATGAAATAGTATCTTAATGTATGAAATTTATAATGTTACTCTAGTTTATTATTTTATCTTATACCTATCCTAAAATGGTATATTGGATTAATGCATTACATGATTGTACTAATAAATTAAAATAAATTATTGGACAGTACCAGCTTATAGTTTTTTTAATATGATTGGTAACTTGTCCGCTTTTAACAATAGTGGGGACTTGCCTTTGGTTAACATTACTCAACTGAAAAACACCTTTTTTGTTAAATTCAATTACGACTTGCACCTAAGCTTTTTTGTTGAGGTAGATTAAACTCATAATTGGATGTGGTACATTACTCAATATTATTATTATGTGTTAGCATTTCTTTCTGAGATTTGAACTCAGGGCTTTGCTATGAAAGCTCTATTGATTTATCACTTGAGTTATACCATTTGACATCATCGATATATATTTATATTGTGTACATAGAGTGTACAAACACACACTAAAGTGGAAAAGTTCCTTGTTCCCACAATGAGGACTCATGCCAAGTTGGCAGGCTGGCTAGGAGTGACTGGAAAATTCAGCTTTTAGCTTTTACCTTTAATAATACATATTCCATGGCGTAAACTGTGAACCTTAATCTTTGGATAACTTTCTACACTTGCATCTAAACCGTATTATCTTAACAATGGTATCGATAAGTTTATTGCCTCTGTTTGGAATTAAGTTTCTTCCTGTTTTTTAATAAAACATTCTAAATTTCCATTCTTTTTGAACAAATTGCAGATATCCGTACACGACGAAGGCCAAGATATGTGGCAAGTTTATTTAGACATGAAGGAATATGCTGCTGCTTTAGAACACTGCAGGAACACCTTTCAGAGAGATCAAGTATATTCAGTTCAGGTAATAAAATCATTTTACAGGCATTGAACTAGTCAGATTTCTAAAGTTGCTAATTAATTTCAGAGAATCTATGTGCTCTTTTCAAGTGCAGTGTTGTCTTTTCGTAATGGAAGGCCTCAGCTGTTTAATCAATGGGTTTACTTTTAAGTAGGTTTCCATGAAAAGCATTGGATTTGACTGCAGAATCTTTTTCTTATTGATCTGTTCTATGAAGTAAGTTTCTTCTTTCTAAATCAACATAAATAGAATCGAATATTTTCTAATGTGGTAGTGTTTCTTCTGCAGGCCGAGGCTGCCTTCTCTACTAAGGATTTCACTAGAGCAGCTTTTTTTTATGCAAAGGTGACTTTCTGATATTCTTCATAGATGGATTTTACAACTTGAGCAAGTGCCTGTTACCTACCGAACAAAAATTTAATTATGAAACATTGTTTTTTCAGAAAGATGCAGTATGTCATAAAATCCAAGTTTTCAAATAAGTAGTGGTTGTTGGGAAATCTTTTTTATTTTAAAGTTTGCTAATATGAAAACTGCGGGTTTAGGAAAATTTTGAACTACTTAATTATCCAATGTGCTGTCAGTTGTTTGACAATGTTCTGACCAATCATCTAGGTGGGCAGCCCTCTCTTTAGTTGGGTTTATGATTTCATCTATGTACTTGTTCTGCCCTGCAGTTATGAAACCACACTTCATGCATGTGTATGGAGTTTGGTGGCTTGCTGCATTCTTGTCATTTGCTAGTAAATGGTATGAAGAGCAAACCAAACTTCACAATTTCCATACATGATGCTTAAGGAACATAATAATGAAACCTTGTTCGAATGTGGAACAAACTAAAATAGTTAGCCTCAACCTTTATACATGCATGACAGCATTGTTAGGACTAGGCGTTATAAACCTCGCAAGGCCTTGTAAAAATATTTAATATTTTATGTGTTATAATTTGTGACCCCTCATGGAATGGGGTGCCACCCTTGGAGGAATCTTGGGATTCTTTCTATGATGCATCTTGCTACTTGGATTGTATGATATGACGTGTAAGAGAGCATCTAATGGCATTGAATAACGTGTAAGAACATCAATTGCATTGTAAAATGTGTAACAGAGTCTGTGATACATTTAAGTTATGTTGTAAGAGCATTGATAGAGGGGGTTATATAGGAGGTTAGGTGGAGCATCTTTGACCACTATTTATGGCATGGAGAGGATCTTGTAAGAGGTTTGAATGGACCAAATAAGAGCGCCCAAGTTTGGTGGGTGAACTATTTGACTTGGGAGTGACACTTGTGGAAAGATGGAGATTGAAAAGTCAAATGGATAGAACTTTGAGCTTTGGAAACTCAAGATGGAAGATCTACTAGTTGATAGAGATTTGTGGATTGTAGTTACTGGTTAGAAACCTTGTGGCATAACTGTAGAAGATTGAGCAATTGTTGATAGAAAGACAAGAAGTTTGGCTAGACTGTCCCTTTTTGATTCAATGCTCTTGAATGTATCCATAGAAAACTCCACCAAGAACCTTTGGACAAAGTTGGGGAACTTATATCAGACAAAGTCCTTTGTTAGCAAACTTTTTCTGTAGAAGAGGTTGGATTTGTAGAGGATGAATAATGGGGATTCTATTACAATGCACTTGAATTCCTTCAATAGTGTGGTGAGCTAGTTAGGTTCTATTGATATGAAGATGGATGAGGAGTTTTAATATATTACTTGTTAGCGTTTTATTTTGCACCTTTCAGTGCAAACGTGTAATGTCCCCTTCCTAGGTAGTACTTGTGCATCGGGCTAGTTTACTACACGGGTCCCTGTAGACTAGTAAGGGTGGTTAGGGGACCCATGGTGATGTGGCTCACCAAAGCTCAGTCTACATTTACAGAGTGATGAGATGGATTCCCTTTGGCAGGATTTACCAATTGGCACTTTCTGGAGTGAGTTTGGGCTATTTGACCAAACTTACTATATTTAGCAAGGGCTCACGGGACTCAAAGCGAGTCGGTGCAACGGTCCTGATTCTTGTTGACGTTCCATTGGCCAGCTCAGCGGTACTGCGGAACGCTTGTGGAGACCGTTCGATATATTATTTTAATAACAGATATATTTAAGTAAATTGAAGATATAACTTAATATGTCTATTGTTAAAGTGACTTTATATTATATTGGGGATTTAATGAAATATTTTAAAGTTCATAAAGTCATACTCTAAGTGGACGCCAAAGGAGGAGATTAAAAGAAATAATAAAATATTGTTTTATCCAAAAAGAAGGCGTTGGAGGAAAAGTGAAGGATATAACAAAAGAAGAGTCATTTTTTTGGTTATTTCATTCACTATTGCATTTTTCTTCTATATTTGAGCTTTCTTCTTGTGAGTAAGGGTTTGAACCAGCGAGCTTTGGAGACGAAAGTCTCCATTGTTTAGAGCACCTGCAGGGCTAGCAGGCACTTCCAGGGTGTTGTTTGAGTGGCCTCATTTTAGGGGTTACCATTGAGCTTCATTGAAAGTAACCAGCATTGTTGCGGAGGTGATTTTATTGATATACATCCAGTTTTTTGCCACCGTAATTACGAAGGAAGAGTGAAGAGCACATTCCAGTTTGTTGAGGGTTTAATCCCCTAGATAGGCCGTACATCTCTGCATATAGGCCGTCCCTCTTTGTGACTATTTGGAGGCTTTCTTCATGGTTTTCTATCACCATTTTGGAGTGGTCTGAGGAGAAGGGATTTAAGACTGATTTTTGGGCAGCAGAGATAACAAAATACAGAGTTTGTAGTGTTGGTGCTGCTAACAGGGGGCCGTACCAGTCTAGCTAGGGATGTGAGCATCCAGGGAACTTACGCTTGGAGGTTTAGACACATTTTTGGAGCTCTATCTTGGACGCCAACAATATAGATACTGCTGCATTGTTTGTAAATGAACCAGCATTGATGTTTTGATGAATTAATAAGGATTTGACTCCTCTCAGTGGCTGTCACAGTCAATACCAGCAATGTACTTTCTATCACAGCTAATGGGTATGTGAGATTCTCAATGTTATTGCCTTTCCTTATATGGGTTTTTGATATTATTGATGTTTAATATATTTCCCACATAAATAAGCATCTGGGTATCTCCATTTCTTGTTATTTTCAAATATATGTACATGCATGGTGTTATGTCCCAAAATGCAAAAAACATAAAACGCACCAGGTGACAACTTAACCACAGAAAACATAAGGGTGTAGGACATTACAAATGTAAAACAGATAGATGTGTAGTAAAACTGGTTTTCAAATTAGAAGGGGAAGGTCCCTGTAAAATACACCTAATCTAAAACTATACAAAATTTGCAGTGTTTTCAGAGGTATCTTCGCACTTATGCTGAATGAAATGAAAATTTGCAATCTTTTTGGGTTTGTAGCGTGCAAAAGGCAGAAACACACTTTCAATCACGAAGCAAAGATTTTTGTACTTTTTTGACTAGAATCAGAACCTAGGCTACACACTTGCACTATTCAGCTAAATTTAGATGTTGAGCAGGGCAAGTACCACGGATTGGATTTAACATATTAACAACAATACCTAATTATGAATGCCATGACTAAGTGAATCACAAGACGATTCAAAGTTGCGACTTATACCTTCAACTTCATTTGCGACACAAAGTTCGCAAATTCATTGAATCAATTTAGCCTTAAACACTGAGAATGACACAATTCAATAGATTTTAAGAAGCAAGATAGGCACGATGAAATACTATTGAATGAACGACAAGATCATAATCACATTGAGTATTTGACAAATAACAATTTTAGTGCAATGCAGGCATGATAATTGCCATTGTTTTTAATTCATTGATTGATCCTAATACAACATGACATTTGAATACTGAATAATGAATTGCTACTTTTTTTTTGAATTGCTTTAAAAGCTAACTCCTAATGAATCCTCTAATATGTGCCCAAAGTACTTATTTATATTGTTTGCAAAACAATTGCATGAAAATAAATAATTGAAGTCTAACCTAGTTGACCACTATTTGCATGACATGCAAACTTATTACAAAATATCTACTCCACTAAAATTGAATTAAAACATGCAAACTTCATTTGAATTGAAGATCAAATCCATTGCAACATTCAATCTCTAATACCACAAATAAACCCAAAATATGAACTTTAATCTTCGACAAATATTAAAATTAATATAGATCAACTGTACATATATCTCTCCAAATTCAACAATGAAGTTTCAATTATTCTGAAAATCTACATACAATGATCTTCAATAAATTGATAAAATGGTCTCCGACCAAATATCGACAACTCCAGCAAAATTCCAAAACCCAAAACACTTGAAGCACAACTGTGAAGTCTGAAGCAACTTCACCTCAGTGACGGTAAGGGAGCATCACCAAACCGACTAGTGCAAATGCAAGGGAACATCACCTTGACATCAGTTGAATACAAAAACTTGACAAAAGACATAAACATCATACATCAATACCTCAAATGACTCTCATCTCTCTTTTTAAAACCTTCACAAAGGTTTTTGTGTACACGGTCACACTTAAACAATTTTAAATGCTTGCACATGAACTTTTAAATGTTTGTTTTTGTGTACACAATAACACTTTATTTTATAAAGTGTTTTAACATTGACTCAAGTAAAATAAAATATTAATTTTATAAAGCAATTAAAATACTTTATAAAATTAATTTACAATTAGAACCTTTTAAGTTACTTGCAAAAATGGGGACATGACACAGCAAGGATGCTCAACAATACACAAAGATAGATGTGATTTGAAATCAAATATAATTAGATATCCTTCAATCTTTGTAACTAAACAAATTGGAAACATATTGAAGATGACCAGCACAATGAAATCCTCAAACTCCAAGATGAAACAAGATTCCCAAAACACCAAATCATTCACAGACTCACACAACTGAAATCTGGAACAACACAATATATTCCTTTTTTTGTATTTTTTGGATATATAATAATCACACCAAACAACCAACAAACTGAAACCATACAAACCCCCAAAAATCTCACGATCAATTGAAACACTGCAAATCTGGAATCATCATTTGTTAGAGCACACTGCCAATCCTTGTATGGAATTGCATTGAAAACTAGGAAGGTTTTCATCCTCAAAGCTTCACAAATCTAGAGGATTTCCATCTTCGAAGCTTCACAAATCTAGAGGGTTTCCATCCTTGGGAATGACAAAAGAACTCATGTTCATTCTTGGGAAATGAAATTGATAAAATGAGTAGGTAGCTCTTTTTTGGAGACAAAACCTCCTTTTAAAGGCACTTTTAGGGCAACTAAATATTATCTCCTTTATTTTCACTTTTCCCTTTAATAAGAAAATAAAACGATTTTTCGAAGTCTTTTAATTTGATAATACTTTTAATCCCCATTTTAAATGTCACTTTTAAAACAACTTTTTAAGTTATCACTTTGTACCCCATGCTTAGTGCTATCACTTTTGGCCTTCTTTTAAAAACACTTTATGACGTTTGCCACCTTTCTTTTAAAATAAATAACTAAACATAAGTTGCCTTTAGGAAAATAATACAAAGTATCCTTTAGACAACTTAAGTTATTTATTTAATTTCATCATTTCGAAAGTCTACGGAAAGTTGATGCTCTCCAAGGATGGTGGAATTCTCCAAGAATCTTGGAGATTTCCAAGCATGTAGGAATGAACCAGAAAAGGGACATTACAATTTTGTTTGGTTTGGTAGTTGAGTGTAACTGATTGAGTTGATTACATATATTGGTTGAGTAGTTCCTATCTCAAAGTTATTTGAACTTCTTCTTACAAATTTGAAATTTGATGGTTTAATTTTTTTTTTCTTCTAAAAATGGCCTAAAATTTATACAAAATGTCCTAAAATTTTACAAAATGTTTGGATGCTCATTGTTAGAGTTTGGATGTTCGCTGGAGTTGTTTGATCATGGTTAGGGGCGATGGGTAGGGTGTTGTCAAACTGAAACAACTAGTTTTTATTTTCTCTCTTAGCATTGTTGTCACTTTTTTCTTCCTCCTATTTGCAATCTTTAGGAGTGTACCTAGTTGAGACTACCAACGTAACAACCTAGCTACTTCTTTCATATTGATTGCAACATACTGACTTAGCACAATTCTATAACAAGGTAGATGGCCTTGTCCATTTGGGTTTGGCCCTATTTATTCAAGCGAGATAGAGTGGTTTAATGGGCACCAATATTACAAGACTAGGACTCAGCTAAGACTTGGCAAGCCGATTTTTGACCAAGGCTCAGACTTAGCCAAGACTCGGCAAATTGACAAAACCATGAAATATCAAGATTTTTAAGGATTTGAGACTTGTTTCATGCACCCTTTAGTAAATAAATTTTAAAGACATGATAACCTAGTCAAATAGAAGCTACTTTGATCACATACACAAGTATACACCGATCACGAGTATAAAAGCAGATTTAGCTGAAGGAAACAACATTTTTAGATATATAAATATTGTCAAATGTATACAAAACTCATGGATTAATTAAATTTGTGGCATCAAAATAAATATCAAAACCAAGACTATAAGTCTATGGCTCATAGGAGCCAACATCACTCGTCCCAACATCACAAGTCTTGTATGGGCGTCTAAGATAGGTCCTTGATGATTATGCAGCCATGATATTTGCCTGTGTATCAGTGAAACCAACATCCAAGGGGGTCTTCTTGTGCTCTATCCTCCTCTACCATGGCTAATGCCTCTGCCTCTAGATCCACCTAATCAACCCATGCAAGGTCCTCATCTTTGAAGATGGAATCATTCCTCATCTTTGAAGATGGAATCATTAACCTTGGTGATCCAATCTGACTATGGATCAACCTCCTCTAGATTAATGGGAGATAAGTCAGTGCCCAAGATTTGTTTGTGATGGAGGCGAAGGTTGTAAGTTTGTAACAAACACAAACAAGATCATTTAACCTTTGTATTGACAACCTATTACGCTTCTTAGAGTGTATGTGCTCAAACATACTTCAATTGTGCTCACATTTTGAAGACTCTATGGTTGGCTGAAGACACAAATTGCAATCCTTTGAAGATTTTGAACCTTAGCACCAAATCTTTCCCACCATGAATATGAAATGAGGAGAAAAATCAATTTTAATGTTTACACTTAAATTATGCCCTTAATAGATTTTTACTTGGCTGCAATGACGTCCGAGTTGCCTTGGATATCTCTTGTGCAAGTTTGTAAATCTCAATCTCAAAGATTATCTGTATTCCAAACTAAGGAACAGGTGTCATCCACTCTCTGATTGTGTAGAGCCCACTCAGAACCTCTTCATTAGCCATGAAATCTGGGCGGAATTAGAATGTTGGATTGAGGAAATAGACTGCTGCATGTAAGGGCTTGTGAAGTTGAAGGTGCCATCGTTGATCATGATGTCCCATATGGGGTGATACTTATCCTCAACCCTAACATAAATGGATCTAATGGCCTCCTTGGCCCTATCCATGCCCTCATAAATAGCCCATTGTGGGCTTCTCCTTATTAGCCACTCGAAGGAGAACAACTAAAGGCTCTGTGAACTGCAATTGTTATTAAACATCAACATAAATAAGTGTGAACAAAAACAAGCTAATAGAATGGAAATATGAACAAAAATATAATGGAAATTTACCTCTATGATCTCATTCGCTCGAAGCCAAAAGCTGTGCTCATCAAAAACCCAGTCAAGCACGTCAACCTTTGCATTGGTCTTAACATATGATGATGTAGACCACTCCTCACTAATAGACATGCACCTCAAACTGGCATTTGGAAGAAGCAAAGATTGCAACGTGATAAAGTTTGTTGCGAAGCGGGTTATTTTGGGCCAAGCCAACTCCTTGTCCGTGAATTTCCTCATTAAGTTGAGGACCCAAGTATGGTTGTATATGTATTTGAAGATATTTTTAGCATGCTCCACATGTGCTTTGATCCATCGAATTTTGCCAAGATCCTCCAATATGAGGTCAAGGCAATGAGCAACATAATGAAATATCCCTTGGGCACTAAATTGAAAAGAAACTTCTGATTTTTTTTCAAAATACTCACAATCGCCACATTCACAGTAGTCAAACAATTATTATATCCTTTCTAATTGTGGTTGACATTGGAACAATTTATAAATGTAAAGTATGCTGCAGTAAGATATAAATGAAATAAAATAAAAATAAAAAAGTAAGAAAAAACTAAAAATAGTTAGGGTTTGCAGCTATAAAATTGATTTTTTTTACAAAAACAATTAGGGTTTGTTCATAAAAAGAGATTAAAGATAGCTAGAGTTTGTTCTTTGTTCCATTAACCTAGAATGAAAAAAAAACAATGTAGAAGACAAATGAAATTTAAAAAAAAAGCCAGAAAAATTTAAAATACAAAATTACCTCTTCAAACTTGCTTCAAATCAATGGTGGGCTGCTCCAAATCAACAGTGAACTTTTCCAAATCCTCCGTAGGCTCTTTTAGATGTACCAAGGGCTGCTAGAAACATGCCCAAATGGTATTCAATCACTGTTTCTTGCTGAATCTGTGTGCTGGTTTTTTTTTCAATGGTTTGTAATTTTGGCTCCAATGCTCTTTTTTTTTCCTCCTTGTGCTTGCAAATGAAATGAGTGTGCTTTTAGAGTGTAAGAGTTTATTTTAAGTGCTTTGGTTTGACATTTTTTGTTTTTTTTTCCCTTTTATTTTTTATGATTTTTCCTTCTCCTTGCCACAACTGAGTCTTTCCCTTGGGACTTGTCAGGTACTTGGTCATGAGTCCTTAGGACTTGTTTACAACTGCTTGCCTTGGGACTTGCCACGTCTTGTTACACTGATGGGCACCTTCATGATCTCTATTTAATAATTTATAATATTTATAATAAAATTTAGTTTTGTGTTAAAATTTATGTTTTATAAGTTTTATTGTTAATTTAAAAACTTAATATTTAATTTTTACATTTATGATATTAGGCTTTAGATTTTTTTACTAAATCTTATTTACTTTATTAACTTTAATTTTCTATTGATTATATTTTATTTTAAGGTTTGATTTTAATTTTTAATTTTTAAATAATAAAATTTAAACATGTATATTTATATTATAAAAATAAAAATAGTAAAAAATACAGATTTATATTATTCAAACTTAATCACGAATTTTTTGTTTGTCAATTTCAATCATGGACACGAATGTTGTGACTTAGATTATTTCTAAGTATTTATAATTTCTACAATGATTCGTGCATTATTTCTCTGGCCAATATATAAAACTGCAACTATTCGATATGACGAGTCCTAAGCCTAATTAGAATAAGATCCTCAGACATTGTAGGATTTTTGGGAATTGTATAACTTTTGTCCTAATTATAAAGGAGTGTCTTCAACCTAAGTATATAAGCTAAACTTAAATTAAAAAATTCAGGGAGTATATTGGACTCTCAAGAACCAAAGGCATTCTCAAAGATGAATGATTATAAATTCGGTGGAACTTGCTGATGGTGATGAAACATGTCACCATCAGCAAGTTTTGATGCAATTAAGTTTTATGTCAATCTATCCTATGTAATGTCCCCTTTAGCAAGTCAAAATTTTCTTAACCTTGCACATAATTTCAACTTGTAAAAGAGAACATTAGTAATCAATTCTTCTTATAATATCAACATATATCAATAATTCAATTATCCAATCCTTAAGTGGATTCATACTTAGGGTTGTCTATTATATGTTAATTTTATTTATTTTCAAACATTAGTGGAGATGGGGTACTATCTCTTGTTAGATTGCATGAATCATCCTCTACGGGTAGTGCCTTTGTATGATGTAACACATGCCCATTCCACCTTAGGTCTTACTAAGTGCCTTTGTATGATGTAACATATGCCCATTCCACCGCATGTCTTACTTATTACCTTTGTATGATGTAGCATAGTCCATTCCACCGCAGGTCTTATCCATTGCCTAAGTATGATGTAACATGGTCCATTCCACCGCCGGTCTTATCTACCTTTGAGGTATTAATGCTACTTCTTCCTAACAAGTTTACCTCCAATCTCTCAATGTGTGCTATGCTCTTAAATAAATCAAATACGATTACTCTTTATTATATTTATTTATTTTCAATATCAAAGTTGTATTTAACTCAGAAGTGTTCTCTTAAAAAATATCTTTTTTTCCTTCCGATGTTTTCCTTGTATCTCACAACCTTTATTTATTTCTCTTTCAAGAGATATATTCAAAGAGGCACGTCTCTTATTATGCTTGGTGGTAAAAGACATACTTACCCTCATATAATTTTTATACTTTATATTAATTCCCTTTTGTGGTAAAACTAGTTCTAACCATACCTAACTCCCTTATCATAAGAGGATAGGTTAAAAGATATTTATTTTATCTTATTATTTATTTATATTATTTGTATTTATATTATATCATTATAATAAATGATATATTATTTATTTTGTATTCTTTGTATTATATCATTTATATCATAATAAATGATATATGATTTATATTATATTATTCATATTTATATTACAATATAAGATAATTATAATAATATTTGTATTTATATTATTAGATATATTTATATATATTGTTATTTATAATATGGATATTATATTTTAATTATAATAAAATATTCATACAATAATATTATTTATTAAATAATATATAATGTATGTAATTATTTCTATTATCCCAAATAATATTTTACAAACCATCTTTATCATGTTCAAATCTTTACTTTAACAGTGTCTTAGATATGGGGACATGACAACTGAACCTTGTAGCCTCTTTCTTGATCATACAATAATATTATTTATTAAATAATATATAATGTATGTAATTATTTCTATTATCCCAAATAATATTTTACAAACCATCTTTATCATGTTCAAATCTTTATTTTAACAGTGTCTTAGATATGGGGACGTGACAACTGAACCTTGTAGCCTCTTGCTTGGTCTCATAGATTCATTCTGAACTTACTATATGTGTATGACTCTAGCGCTGCTGCTGTTTCGGTGTTGCTTTGAATAAAAGTTGTAACTTATTTGGAATTTATTATCTATCTTTGAAGAAACTTTAAAATATTGTTTTGGTTGGTAAATACTGACAGACAGGAATGTGGGTCATCATCATGACATTTCTCCAAAAACTTCAAAAAACAAATTAATATTTTAATTCATTTGAGATTCTTGGATTAAAGTTGTTGCTACTTAAGAATAGTTATCAAAAGAGGAAGAGGAGAGTGGATGATATTCCTAAGGGTGTCTTACAATGTTTAATGTATTTGTTTCATGGGGCAAGCATAGATAGACATGTATACCAGATTTGGTGTGTGATATCCTTGTGAAAGAAGATGAAAAAAATGGCTTCTATGTTTTCACTTGATGATGTCGCCTATTGATGCAGTATTTTAATTTTTGTCTGCTTATATTTATTGCTTTTTGATGCCTCATCAATTTTTGAACATCGGTATTTTAGCAATTAAACCTGCCATAATGGATGATTTTGAATTGCAGACAAACTATATCATGTCATTTGAGGAAGTTGCATTAAAATTTGTTGCTGCAGGTGAACAGGTAACACTATTTGTGTTTTTCTCTTTTAACCTTTTGCTGTAAACAGATCTAGGAATAAAATGCTTGCACAACTTTGATTGAGTGAACATACAAAGGAGTTGAACAGCACAAGCATGGTTAGAATTTTTAAACAAATAAATTTCTGGAAATTAGGCCTACATTTATGTTTGTTATGCTTTTATCACATGCTCCATTTATTGTTGTGTTGAATTAGGGGTAGGATGTATTATTAATAATTGTGCTATGTATTTATTACATAAGGGTAATGGCAGCATTCTAAGTTTAATGTATGCAAGGAAGCAAGTCTCATTCAAAGTTGAGTGTTGTTTGTTGTGTGAATAGATACACGATACACACATATAGGGTATATGGTGTGTGGTGAGGGGGTTGTAAGATATTCGCTGTTCTTTTAAAGATTTTAGGGAAGTTCAAGGGTGAGAGGGCACGGTTAGGAACACTTATTTTGCTTCAAATTAGTAGGTCATTTGATTAGAATGCTATGTAGCTGTGATTTGCATGATATGGATTAAATTACACGTTATCCCTGAACATAGTAGGAGCCGCTTTGACACTTTTATAGAAATTCTTAAGCTTCATTTTTTGTAGTCAAAATTTCTTTTAATTGATCCGATTCATATCAAGTTTAAAACATTTTGCTTGTCCGGGAGGAAACTTCTTGTGTTGGAACCTTTACAGGCATTCTGGATATAGTATTATAAATAGAACCTCCTTCATTCTTTTGTCATTCTTAGATATTTTACGTGCAAAAGTTCATCTCTTTGAGCATTGATTATTGTCAAGTGAATGAGCTAGGAGTACCTTGTCATCGTGAAAAGTAATACAAGACCCAAGGCTAGATATAAAATACAACAAACTTCAAGAATTTGATGTGAGAGTGTAACCCTGTTCAACTTTGATTGTAATTCTGAAAATTTTAAAGAGACTATTGAGCTGTTTGGAATCTACTCATCATTATCTTCTTGTCTTTTGTTTACTCTATGCATAGTAGGAGGTCTACCCAAGAGTTGTACACGGAAAGAAGCAAATTGTGAAGTGCTCTAAGCCGTGTTTCTTAATTGTTATGCTGATTCTCTTCTTCTTTGTAATAAACACCCCCAATTTTTTTTTTGAATTTTCAACTGAAAATAAATGACTACAGTGTGTGGGTTCCCACCTAACTCTATCAAATCCAGCAACAAGAGAGTATGCAATACAAATGCTCACTGTGACACACCAGGTGGCAAGCCATCCATCTTTGCACTTATTCAACAGAGTGTGTCAATGCAACACAATATGAACACACAACGCGGCTGAGCTGATCTTTCTCTACGCTTATTCAGCGAAGTGTGTTTGAATGTAAACAGAATGATGCACACTAGGTGGCAGAGCCAGCTGGATTTTCATTTATTCAGTGGAGTGTGCTGAACATAAACATTGTATAAATTGGCGGTGAACCATCTAGTTATTACAAAATGAAATGTATGATGACAAGACCACTAGCGGTACTACCATTTAGGGATTACAAACAATGATTATTGCAACTAATATTAGATACAACAATGAAATAAACGCTGCAATAACGAACTTTATTATTCTGATCGAATTGAACCAATACTACTGCAACCAAATATCAAGATAAGAGCATTGAAGATCATTCAAAACAATAATAATATCATAGGCCAAGTAGTCTTGATGATGTTGGTGAAGATTGAAACCATAAACATGCTGTAATCACACTGAAAACACTGTCAATACTGAAAATTACTGTTCTGATGTAAAATACAGCATTGTCAAACCCCTAGACCAGCAAATAAAATCATCAAAACAACCAAAACTGATCAATGTCCACCTCAAAACTGCTACAAACTGAAACTATAATTTTGGGCGCCACCAAACAGCAAGTGAAATCAAAGGAAAGTGAGGCGCCTTGTCTTCCAAACCCTCATGCCTCTTCCCAGCAGTAGTATGGCCTGATACTAGGTGTGGCTTGCAAAAACTCCCTTGCTTTGTCAAAAACTGCATTCAAAACAACACTAATCTGCAAAGTAAACCACTTTCGCCTGAGAGAGAATGAATTTGGGTTAACAAATAATGATATTTTCTTTGCCACCAAAAGGTTTCAACGCCTGGACAAGTACGATCTTATAGAAGAATGGCAAACTTCAAACAAATGTATCATAGAACACCAAACTGAAATCTATAACTGCAATAAGATCATCAACACACACCAAAAATGCATCAAACTCAAAATACATGAAAATCCTCCATCGCTATTCTAGATTTGAGAGGTTTCTTTAGGCTTTGCAATTACTACAGGAGGTTTGTGAAGGGGGTTTCACAGCTAGCAGCACCTCTTACAGATCTCACTAAGAAGGGTGCATTTAGATGATTAGATGAGGCTCAGGCGACATTTGATAGACTCAAGGAGGTAATGAGCACTTGTCTAGTTTTGACACTTCCTGATTTTTCTCAGCCATTTGTTTTGGAGTGTGATGCATCAAGTGAGGGGATAGGAGCAGTTCTCATGCAGAATAGACATCCCATAGCCTATGAGAGTAGTAAGCTGAGAGATGCAGAGAGATTGTATTCCACCTATGATAAGGAGATGCTCGCCATCATGCATGCATTGGCGAAGTTTAGACAATACTTGGTTGGTGGTAAGTTTGTGGTAAGGACTAACCACAATAGTCTGAGATACTTTCTAGAGCAAAAGGTCCTGAATGAGAGGCAGCAGAAATGCGTGAGCAAGATCCAGGCATATGATTTTGACATTGAGTATGTCAAGGGGAAGAATAATGTTGTTGCTGATGCTCTATCTAGGAGACCTACTCTTTGTTCTATGTCAGAGATTTCAGCTGATTAGAAGGCTCACCTTTTGGTTGAGTATTCCAAGAATTCTTTTGCATGTGAGCTCATGGACGACAAGATTCAGGATGATAAATATAAGGTGATTGATGATGTGATTTATTAGAAGGATAGGATCTATTTGGTACCTGAGTCTAAGCTAAAGGATAAGATTTAGAGGGTTGTTCATGATACTCCATTAGCAGGACATCCAGGGTTTTTCAAAACCTATAGGCAGGTGAGAGATTCTCATGGAAGGGTCTCAAGGATGATGTCTTGCGACATGTTCATGAGCGTTTGACTTGTTAGCATAACAAGTCAGAGCATACTTTTTGAGTAGGTTTACTTTAGCCGTTGCCTATTCCAGAGCAGAAGTGGGAGAGTATGTTGTAGTATCCCTCTTAGGATATTCTCTAAAATTTTGAATGCTTTGATATCACTGTAATATCTCGCCCCTTCCTGAGATATTTGCTAACTGTTCTATTCTGCTTTTCTGATTGTTTTTTTTTTTTTTTTCTGAGTTTTATGTTTTTGCATTTACTAGCACACATGCATGGATATATTTTGCGAATAATAGAAAATATGAAATATGCATAAACTGCTGAAACTTCCAGATTTTAATATCTTCTAAAATATTCAATATTTTGATAAAATAACAAAGGCCCAGCTAAGAAATATACTCTAATATTTAAATCACAAATACCTAGAAAATTGTATGGCCAAAATATGAAGCATTTTCACATACCCATTAGCTGTTCTGGGTTACACATAGAAGGTACAACATGGAGCAGCGTACAATCTGGAAACTGATATAAGAAAATGAGGAGTATTCTGATTTTAATTGCAGTCTGATCTAGAACGAACCCCAATGGAATTGACCTGTGCGTTTCAACCTCTTTCAAACTCCCACGTCCTTGCTCAAGCTGGTATGGCCTGGTTGATAGAGGAACAACAATGTAAATACCTCAAACTGCCTTGAAATAACTTCTCAAATCTGCTCCATATTGGCCTCTGAATGAAGCCAACTCGCATGCAAACCTTCAGATGGTATTGCACACCTTCAGGAAGCAAACAATGAAGAATATCACGTTCTTCCATGCTGGTATGAATCTGCAGAAGCTAAAACCCTTGGTTTCTCTCCACAAAAGCAAAAGCTCTTCAAAAAATCATAAGTGTCGAATGATCAAAATGAATGAATGAATCTATTTGCTTTTTGGAAAAAGTTTTTATACCCCCTCAAAAAGGCACGACTCCCCATGTGCTTTTTGTCTTTAAAAATAATATTTTATTATTTGCTTTTGTTGCCTCAATATTACCTTGGTTATTGTGCCCATAATAAATTAATATCATTAATTGCACTTTATCATGTGGCATTGGCCCCCTTTTAATATAAAGTCAAAATATAACTTTATATTATAAACCTTTAATTAACATCATTAATGACACATTAAATTATTAATATTTCCTTAAAAATCCATCAATTAGCTACGCCAACTGAAACCAAGGTCAAAATTGCCAAACATTGAATGATCAGGTGCCCTGCCACAAATAGCAACTTTCGATAGCTGACTTACTATAAATAGTAAGTACGCACCACTGAGTCGTAAAACATCTGCGAAGGCCCAAACATTGGTCGACACTGCATCTGAGACCTGCCCAACCTTGACTCCCTGAAAAAGTAACTTACTATAAATAGTAATTGTGCCAAACGGAGTCCAATGAAGCTCAAACCTGAACTCTCACTGATCACTGGAGGCGAAGCCACACCGAATATTGCCAAAATAAGACCCCCTAACCATCTGCTCTAGCCTACGAGGGTCATCTGACACAGTCCCAAAATAGCAGGTTACTATAAATAATAACTCCTAAAAAGTAAGAACCGTTGACAAAAGAAACATCCCTAAAAAATAGGAACTCCCAATTGGTGAAATAGGGCTCGATCCCACACCTCCTAAAAAATAGGGACTTACTAAAAATAGCAAGTCTTGGACAAGTTGTCCGAATTAGGCGCAGAAAGTGTTGATCAACTCCAATTGTCCATCTGAACCCTGCTGAGCAACAAAAACTCTGCTCTAGCTGTGCTGGAACCACCCTAGAACCCAGCACCATCCAAACTGCACGAGGGCCTAAAAATGGGCACATTACATATATCTATGGATTTCATTACAGGTCTTCCGAAGGTCCAGTGCAGAGATTGCATCTTTGTGGTTATTGATAGATTGACTAAGTATGCATATTTCTTTGCCATTTCATCTGAGTATAAGGCACCTCAAGTGGTGGAGTTGTTTTCCAGAGAGGTGTTTAGACTCCATGGACTTCCTAAGACCATTGTAAGCGACCGGGATAGCATGTTTCTCAGTGTGTTTTGGCAAGAGCTATTTCGGTTTGGCTGGTACATAGTTGACTCCAAACACTAGTTACCACCCTCAGACAGATGGCTAGATTGAGATTGTGAAAAAATGGATGGAAGGATATCTACACAATTATGTTGTGGGGCAGCAGAAGGCTTGGTTCAGGTGGTTGCATTCAGGAGAGCATTGTTACAACACCACCTATCACATGTCGATAGGCATGTCTCCTTTCAGAGCCTTGTATGTCTATGACGCTATATCTTTTGTAGACAACATCTGATGAGAGAAGAGCTCTCGGAGCTAGAGATATGATGCAGGATAGTCAGGACATCCTTAAGACACTTCAGGATAATCTTCACCATGCCCAGAATCAGCAGAAGATTTATGCAGATAGACATAGGGTGGAGAGGATTTTTGAGGTTGATGACTTGGTTTTCTTGCGCCTTCAACCATATAGATAGTCTACACTAAAGAAGAGCGGTGTAGAAAAGCTGAAACCCCAGTTCTATGGCCACTACAGGATTGTGAGGAGAGTTGGAGAGTTTGCATATGAGTTAGAGTTGCCAGAGGGTAGCTGGATTCACAGCGTGTTTCATGTATCTTGCCTCAAAAGGGCAATTGGGCAGCATCTTACTTCTTCTCTAGAGCTTCCACCATTGGATGAGGAAGGGAAACTGATTCTTGTTCCTGATGCTATTCTGGATGTCAGGGAGTGCAGATTGAGAAGTAGGGTGTTCAAGGAATACTTGGTGAGATGGAAGGACTTGCCCATTGAGGATGCTACTTGGGAAGGAGAGTAGATTTTGCAGCATCTGGGTTTGCAATTGCTTGAGGGCAACCAATTCCGGGAAGGGAGGACTATAATGTCCCCTTTTTCTGAGTGATCACCCACCAGAGTCGGCTAGCCTATTTTATTCCCATGGGCTAGGTTGAAGAAGCAAGGGAGTATTTTGATTAGTTAAATCATGTATTTAACTAATTTTGTCGGGCTTTTTGGTGATGGGAAATGACTTCGGATATTTTTGTGATGCCAGAGAAAAAAAAAATAATTCAAAATAATTCATTTTTGATGTGGACGACTTAGGGAGAGGTCAAAGGGTGGTTTAATTGGTTCCCCAAGAGGTTCGCCCAAGGTGGGAAAAAATAAATAAAATAAAAGAAGTGAAATTGGGCGTCTAGCATGAGGTCGGCCTTGCTAGAGGAGAAAAAAGAAAAGAAAATAAATAAAATTGCCAAGGGTGGTCGGCCAACTTTGGGAGGGAAAAGATGGCTATAAAAGAAAGTAAATTGCAAGTCATTTCATCATCATTCACATCACATTTTCTCTTGATATTATGCTCTTTGATTGCAAATTTGCTAGCCTTCATTCCAAGGACGAAAACCCTTGTGAATGTGGTGAGTTGGACATGCTACCATAAAGGACATGCAACCATGGTGTATTTTTGAACAACTTGCATGGAAACATGTAACACACTTGTTATCACCTTTACAATCTTAGGGGGCTTATCATCATACCTCGGCTCCACCATTGGCCATATGGCTCCTCGATACTCCTTGCCTACTAGTGCAAATGGAGTTAGTTCCTTTTATATTCAACAAGTGTAACACAACAACAATTTGTAGGAATATGCATGCTCACTAACTTTTCAAACCCAAGCTTGAAGGAAATATTTCTTAGCACTACCCTCTTGAATTGGGGATGAGAATTCCTCTTTGGGCTGCTTCCTCTTGATGGCTTCTTCCAATGGCCTTGCTCCTTCTTTGGCAACCTCCTTGCTTATTGGTAATTTGCCCCTCACAATTTGTTAGCATTTTAATTAGCCCCTTTGAAGACAACACAAATGGAACAGCACGTAAGGATGTACCTTTCTTCAAATTTGAAAGGAAAGTTTCCTTGTTAAGAGTGAAGGAAATGATAATATTCCCTTATACGGAAAATTAAAATAAACCTAGAAGGCTAGAACTAGCGGAATTTGTTTGCTTATTCGATACAAACACACTTGAATTAAAACCTATTATTTTGTTCTCAAGCTAGGGCACAAGGCTATTCAACACTTCCACACAAAACAAGAGGTAATATGGTTTTTTTTGCCTAATATGGATAGCCTAAACAATTAGCAAGCACTGACTCTTTTCAGCTGAAAGTAGAAATTGAAAAAGTGAGTACAACGCAAAGATGTAATTGGATTCAACATACATATGCAAGATACTATGAAATTATGAATCAAATAAGGAGATTTGCATACAAAGCCACAAAACCGAAATTGATAACAACTGCACTAGAAAGCTTGCAATAATATTAAACAATATTCAACTCACAATATCATAATATCACAAAATCACACAAGTAAGCTTTGAAAAATAGTTTTAGCAGCAAGTAGGCATACCAATTACTATAGAAAATCCATGTTCTAGTAACACTTATTTATAAGTTTTTACAATTTTTTTTGCATTTGATTTATTCAAGATAAATGAAAAGCATACTGCAGTTTCTACACTAAAAATAGTTTTCTTGCGCACAAAGTAAGGATTAAATACAAATTTATCTCTAGATACCAATTCAAAATAAGAAATTTTGAAATAGATTTCTGCCAAAAATATGAAGTTTCTACATATGGACCTTCTAGAAGGTCATCTAAAAATAGCTGATCCATAATAGATGCAACAAAAAATAGAGGTGATACCAAAAGTAGGAGATAGCTAGTCTTGAACCCCACCCGACGGACTTAGTGTAGTAGTAGCAACATCCTTTGGATCTTGTACCCTTTGAAATTTTCCAGTGAATCTTTGGACCTATGATCTATGGAGGGCTAGCATGGAATCAATGTGAATAACCTAGAGATCTGGGACAAAGCTGAAGAGCACATGCTTATACTGAGGGGGGGGGTGGGGGGTGAATCAGTATAAGAACAATTTTAAACTTTTAAAAACTGAATAATCAAAACTCGATAGTGCAAATGAACCATAAACAAAATGAACACCAGTTTTACGTGGAAAACCCTTTTGGGAAAAAAACCACGGCAAAGTATTTGCTTTTATTAATATGTAGGCACAAACCTACAGAAAACACCAATCTTCGAATACAAAAGTGAGCTTCAACTCACTAGAAGCACCAACTCCCCTAAGCACCCACTCAGTAAGAGGCACCAACCTCAAATACAATAGGCACAAAATCTTCTTGTGAATATTCTCTTCAATGGAAGACGGAACAATCACCTAAAAAACTGCAAGCACTTTCTTTAAACTTGGCTCATCATCTTCTCATAGATCTCCCATACAGTTCTCTAACCAATCTGCTTCCTTTTTTTTTTATAAATTTGCAACTACATCTTCTTTTCTGAACTTACTTTCTGTCATACTTCTTACACAAAAGAAACATAGATCATTAAATGCAAATTCATCCCTTTTTCTTTTTCTTTTCGCACTCCATAATATCTTTAAAAATCTTTCTAAAAATGAAGCTGCTGCTGTTTCAACCTTGATCGCTGTCTTTTCCAATGTTGAACTCATGGCATAAAGTCATACTTAAAATAAGACTTATGTAGCACCTTAAAAATCATAAAGCATGGCTCTTTTTAACAAGGATAGAGTGCTTTAAAAACAGATATAAAACTTCTAAAATAAGGTGCTTTAAAAACAGATATAAAGCTTCTAGAATAAGGCGCTTTCAAAAACAGAAATAAAGATTTAAAGATATCTTTTTAAATGCTATCTTTTTTCTTTTTGCATGCTATCTTTTTTAAATTTTGCATGTTATCTTTATGCTTTCTTTTGCATGCTATCATTATGAAATCTGTGGCACTTGTTTTAAATCATAAATCAGATTGTGGCGTGTTGTACCCATACGAAATTTTTCGTCTATGCATACAAACACCCTAAAAAGATGCCTAAACACACCTCCCAAGCACCATGTTGCCTTGTCATTATTTGCTAACCTCACAGGTACAAGATATATCAAAGGAAATCGATACAAGGCCCGAATGGAGAAGGATTCAAAGAAGCCAAATTGGCTATGTTATGCCAAATCAAATTTTTGCTTCATAAAAGGCATTTTGTGAAGATTCTGAAAAATTGGTCGTCAAAAGTCAAAAAGTCAAAATTTCTAAAAATAGAAAGTTTCTACAAATAGACATGAATTCTATGTTTCTAGGTTTCTTGAGATATAGATGCTGGCAAAATTTTCTAAAAATAGAAAGTTGAAGAAGTTCATCTGCTAGGGATCAAATTCAAGTTTTCAGTGTTGTTCAAAGGACATAGAATTGTTGAATGATGCAAAGGAATGGCGAGGAAGCTTCACAGGCAGAGACAAATGACATTGATCCGAGCAATCTTCGTAAAAAATGGTTAGGGCAAAATTCAAAATGTCCAAGGCCAAAAGACATGATGAAAGAGCATGGAAAATGGTGAAACGATCACGAGGTTTTCATAAAAATCTCAAGGCAAAAATCAAAATTTTCAAAGGCAAAATATGAGAAAGTTGCTAAGGCAAAGTGCCTTGGCAAAAGGTGCCCATTTTGGGGAAATTGCACTCCTTTTTGAAAAACTCCAAAAAGGCACTCCTTTTTGCTAAAATGGACTCCTTTTTGCCAAAATGCACTCCTTTTTGAAAAACTTCAAAAAGGAGTGCCTTTTTGCCAAAATGCACTCCTTTTTGCTAAACTTCAAAAAGTGCACTCCTTTTTGAGCCTTGAAAAAGGCGCTGCTTTTGGGTGATTTGCACTCCCTGTTCAACCTATTCTTTTTTGCACGGAGGAGAATAAAAAACACTCTATTTTTAGAGTAAAGCACATTGGAAACCCTAAAAGGTAGTGTTCACTATAATGGAGGCTTTATTCATTGTTATTTGACATTTTCAAAGGCATAGCAAAGGAGTAAAAGCAGCGTTCAAAGCTAGGCAGCCATTGTTGAGGGTTCATGAAGCTTCAAAGGCAGATTGGAGGGGTTTTGAGGAGTGGATCTTCATATACAAAGCCAAGTTGACACATTCTTGCATCATTCCATACATCTATCTTGCATTCCAAGGCATGTCCGCTCGAGAGGAGGGCATTCTTTCACATTGGCGGCCATTATCAAGGGTTTCAAGCTTTTTATGACAGGTTAAAGGCACTTTTCGGGCCAGCAATATACCTAAGGGGCAGATCTTGCACTCCAAGGCACTATATTCTCCATTCTACATCATCTAGAGGCATTTTTGCACACTCACAAGGCAGCGTTCAATCCTTGGCGGTCATTTTTGGAGGTTTTTCAAGCTTTATCCTTGCTGGTTATGACTGTTCCAGTCCAAAATATCCACCTACAACCAAGGAAAAAATGATTTTTAAGGCCTCTATGTTCAAATTTTCTCATTTCTAGCGCATACCCACCTCGGGAAAAGACGCTTTCCATCATCCTTGACCATTTAGAGCTCAGATCCGGCAAATCTTTGATGTCATAACTACAAATTTTCACTTTCCAAGGTCAAAAAATGCATTTTTTCGACAAAAATCAGGAGTTGGACAGCGAAAAGAAAAGCCTGATTTTTGAGGACAGCGAGCTAAAAGAGGTTTGATTTGCATTTTCTAGTGCAGGACAGCGAAAAAGAACACTTCTACAAGCCCAAAAGTCACCATGCATATTCTTCTATCACCATGGAGGCCAAATCGACACTCATTCATGAGTATCCGAAGGTCATGGAGTATTTGGATCTCGTGAAGACAGTGGAGGATGCAAACAACATCTTGTAGACGGAGATCATGCTTTCGGATCATATCATTATACCATAAGAGGCTAAGGTTGATGAATTCAAGCGAATTCAAGCAAAATCTTAAATTCTTGGACTTAGCCATTTCTCAGTATCTGCAGGAGGATTCTATTTTGGGCAGTTGGAGGGATTTCCAAAGTAGTTTCTATTTTGAGAACTGACTTAGCTTTTCAAAGATAAATCTATTTTTGAATTTGTTTTGGAGATTATGCAAAATTATCTTTAAGTGGAACTCAATGTGTAATAACATGCAAGTTCAGTTAACTGAATTGCATGAGAGATATTTTTATTTTTAATTGCTAAGTTCTAGTGGAGAGTGTTAGTTAACTCTTCCTTTTATTTCCTTGCATCTTTGCTTTTTAGGGTATAAATAAGTGCTTTTGCACAAGCACCAGGGAGAGATTTTTATGATTCTAGAATTCAGACTTAGAGCTAGATTTCAACATTCAAGAGCTTGAGAGTTAGTCTTTTTCAGTATTTTGTATCCATATGCCAAAATTGTGTTCAATCAATGAATGAAAAGCAATGGCAATTCTCATGCTTGTCTTACGCTGAAGTTGTTATTTGTTAGATGTTCATATAATTGTGAGTTCGTATTCATTCAATGGAATTTACTATGTCTGTTCTGCATCTAAGTAACCATTGATGTGTGTTTTCTTTTGTGTTGAGGGTGAAATCACAGCTTTGTATTATTTTTGCCGTCATCATTGTATGGTGTTATTTTGTCCAGTCAATCTAAAATTGTGTACTTGCTTTACTTAGCCTCTGAATTTAGCTGAGTAACGCAAGCGTGTAGGTTTTGTTTTTAGTCAAAAAGCATAAAAATCTTTGCTTCACTGTTGAATGTGCGTCTCTGCCTTTTCGCATGTTGCAAAAACCCAAAAAGATTGTAAAGTTTTTAGTTAAGTTTTATTTTAGAGGGAGCTTCCCCTTCCAATTCGAAGGGCGGTTCTATTGCACATCTGTCTGTTTTTCTTTCTCACTGAAAGGTGCAAAATTAAACGATAACAGTTTTTGGCAATTCTGCTGGGGAATGACATAAGACCTCTGTCTTATCCTTTACAAATCAATGAGGTCTAGAGTTAACATATTTTTCTAGTTCCAAGAAAGCTTCCTATGGCGGATCAAGGAGGCAATCACGTCAATAATCGCCCACCTCGGCCATGGGGAAATCAGGTCGGTCCGTTGGCACTAGTAGAAAATCATGAGCTTCCTGAAGGATAACAAAAAAGCTTTCCAAAGTTTCATGGTGATGGCAAGTAGTATCCTGATGAGCACATTTCTGCCTTCACCACCGCTTGTGCGATTCTCGGCGTTGCGCATGAAGATGTTGCGGTGCGTTTGTTCATGGAATCATTGAAAAGCTCAGCAACTGAATGGTTTAATCACCTTGCTGCTAGTTCTATCACAAGTTGGGAGTTGATGAGGGAGAAATTGCTCGCCCGTTTGAAGCTTGCAGAAGATAGTCATGTCGTTTTTGCACAACTCTCAAACATCAAGAAAGACAAAAGTGAGCCGATGCGAGAGTTTGTAGCCAGGTTCAACCGTCTCGTTGGCAAAGTGGTGAACACCTTGAATCCTTCATCAGAAATCCTACTAAGTTGCTTCACCAATGTGCAGTCTTCTGAGGTTTCTTTCTATCTCAAGAAAAGATGTGCAACAGAACTGCAAGAAGCTTAGGAGTATGCGGTTGAATTAGAGGATCATATGATCACTTCAAGAAAGATCTAGAGAGATTCAATCAAGCCATTAGTGCCCTTGAATGTTGTACCACTTCGGCAAGCTACATTGCCTTCAAATATGCAAGATTCTTTCATTAACTATGTTAGTGATCAACCTGTGTTTCAAGTAGCAGATGTGTCTTCTACGGTACAAATCTATTGTTTATTCCATGCAACAAATAGTCACGATGGAGAAAGTTTCTTGGGGATGAGAAGATTCATGCAAATATTGAATGCATCAAATGAAAATTAAGGATTTTCGGATAATCTTGAATGTCTCTTAGACGAATCCGATGGCGGCTCTATGAAGGGATTTACCCAGTGTAAACCAAATATTAGAAGGGATCATTTTCCTAACTCTATCTCAAGCAATATCATGTGTTTGCATATGGAACATGAATGTTCATTAGAAGCTGAAAATTTGCATAGTTTCTTAGGATATGAAGAAGGATCGTGGATGGAAGAACCTGAAGAAATGCATGACTTGCATACTTTCTCTGAGGAGGAAGAAGTCCAACACATCTCTCAAGAGTGAAATTGTGAAGAAGAAATCATATGTTCTGAAGAGGGCAATGATGAATCCAATTTGTTCTTGTCATCTTTTGAAGGTTGGTTTGAAAAACCTATGTCAGATACCCTCAAAGGAGAAAAGACCAAGGAAGCATTGCAATTGGAGCAAGAATGAGATCTTCATTTTGAAGATGATTCATCATTGCAGGAATTTATCAAATTAGGAGATCATATGAAAGATTCATCATTGGATCTCAACAGTTTCCTACATCACTTGGAGAGTGAATCTTCCATAGAAGATACTGTAAGTTTTCTTTTGCAGTTTAGTCCATCTTCATCTTTGTCTCCAGAGAATTTCATACACGTCGGTGAGGAAGATGATGCTAAACCTTTTGAGGTTATTCATGAACATGTGCAAGAAGACATCACAAATGTGATAAAGTCAACACAAGAAGCAACAAATGAAGAGGCTCACGTAGAAGAAAAGTTCATTGAATATTCAGTCTTGGTCACTGAAGAGAATCATATGGAGAAGTCAGAAATTCTCGACAAGTGTGTTGTGAGATATGCCGTGTGTGAAATCATTCAAGTAGCAGAAGAAACACAAAGCTTAGAAGAATACATGCTTAATCCTGCATGCATGTCAGGAGAGGAGAAGTGTGTTGTTGCCAAAGATGAAATGCTACCAGATATCCGCATTCATGGTCTCAACGATACATTTATTAAAGGAGATTGCTCTATGGAAGCTAGCGAGACTCAATATGATGGATGGCGAAGTGAGCTACTAGGTGAAGATGTTATCCAGCAAGTATACTTTGATGATGATTAGAAATTCCAAGATTCAGATCTTGATGATTTATCACATTTAGATTCTAAGGAGTGGATGGATGAAGACATGACCGATGAGAATGATGAAGTACCTGAATCACTAGATAAATGGATGATAACAGTTATGAATCCGGTAAGCCAAGAACCAATGATGGACATTTTGTATGAGCAGCTTCGACCTTTTCCAAAGGATGAATCATGGACTGAGTTCAAGGCTGCTTATGTTTAAGACATGTATGAAGAGCGTCAAGTTCTATATGTAGTGGTTACCATTCCCACAAGCATACTTTGGCCATAGGATCTTGCTTGATACCTTCAGAAGGAGGTTCTGTACCTTCACCTAGTGTAGAGGTTTTTCACTATGGAAGAAGATGATCCACCAGAGCTCATGCGCATCAATCAATTCATCATGAACTTCTCATGGCCTGATCATGTCTACCAACCTAAATCATGGCTCTTCGAGAAGGTGTTGTTGAGGAAGAAAGACTATGCGCTGCCAAGACAAATTTCTCAGCTCAGGAGAAGAGGTTCTTATTTTTTTGAACCTGTTGATGGTTTTGTGTAATAGCTTTCATTTTCCTTGTCCTCGCTCGAAAAAAGAGCGTTTTGTGTGTCAAATTGTTTTGTATTGTGTTTCCCCTTCTAGTAATGTATTCGTTATGTAGTATTGTTTTTCCCAGTTATGTATCGTGTGTCGTGTTCCATTAGGTAGACCAGAGTTCCACCTTTAGGTGATTTTAGGTAAATGTATTGACTCTATTGCCCAACTGATAAGACACTGATCTACACTATAGACCCAGAGATTCTGAGGTTCTCCTATGCCGCAAGTATACGCCATGGTCCCCAGACAGAGCCTAATGTTGTACCCATACGAAATTTTTCGTCTATGCATACAAACACCCTAAAAAGATGCCTGAACACACCTCCTAAGCACCATGTCGCCTTGTCATTATTTGCTAACCCTGCAGGTCAAGATATATCAAAGGAAATCGATACAAGGTCCGAATGGAGAAGGATTCAAAGAAGCCAAATTGGCTATATTATGCCAAATCAAATTTTTGCTTCATAAAAGGCATTTTGTGAAGATTCTGAAAAATTGGTCGTCAAAAGTCAAAAAGTCAAAATTTCTAAAAATAGACGTAAGTTCTAGGTTTGTGGGTTTCTTGAGATACGGATGCTGGCAAAATTTTCTAACAATAGAAAGTTGAAGTTCATCTGCCAGGGATCAGATTCAAGTTTTCAGTGTTGTTCAGAGGACGTAGAATTGTTGAATGATGCAAAGGAACGGCAAAGAAGCTTCACAGGCAGAGACAAATGACATTGATCCAAGCAATCTCCGTAAAAAATGGCTAGTGCAAAATTCAAAATTTCCGAGGCCAAAAGCCATGATGAAAGAGCATGGAAAATGGTGAAACAATCACGAGGTTTTCATAAAAATCTCAAGGCAAAAATCAAGATTTTCAAAGGGAAAATATGAGAAAGTTGCTAAAGCAAAGTGCCTTGGCAAAAGGCGCCCATTTTAGGGAAATTGCACATCTTTTTGAAAAACTCCAAAAAGGCGCTCCTTTTTGCCAAAATCCACTCCTTTTTGCCAAAATGCACTCTTTTTTGAAAAACTTCAAAAATGAGTGTCTTTTTGCCAAAATGCATTCCTTTTTGCTAAACTTCAAAAAGGAGTGCCTTTTTGCCAAAATGTACTCCTTTTTGAGCCTTGAAAAACGGGCCCCTTTTTGGTGATTTGCACTCTTTGTTCAACATATTCTTTTTTGCATGGAGGAGAATAAAAAGGCACTCTATTTTTAGAGTAAAGCACATTGGAAACTCTAAAATGTAGTGTTCAGTATAAAGGAGGCTTTATTCATTGTTATTTGATATTTTCAAAGGCATAGCAAAGGAGTAAAGGCAGTGTTCAAAGCTAGGGAGCCATTGTTGAGGGTTCATGAAGCTTTAAAGGCAGATTGGAGGGGTTTTGAGAAGTGAATCTTCATATACAAAGCCAAGTTGACACATTCTTGCATCATTCCATACCTCTCTCTTGCATTCCAAGGCATGTCCACATGAGAGGAGGGCATTCTTTCACATTGGCGGCCATTATCAAGGGTTTCAAGGTTTTTATGATAGGTTAAAGACACTTTTCATGCCAACAATATACCTAAGGGGCAGATCTTGCACTCCAAGGCACTATATTCTCCATTCTACATCATCTAGAGGCACTTTTGCACACTCACAAGGCAGCGTTCAATCCTTGGCGGTCATTTTTGGAGGTTTTTCAAGCTTTATCCTTGCTAGTTATGACTGTTCCAGTCCAAAATATCCACCTACAGCCAAAGAAAAAATGATTTTTAAGGTCTCTATGTTCAAATTTTCTCATTTCTAGCGCATACCCACCTCGGGAAAAGGCGTTTTCCATCATCCTTGACCGTTTAGAGCTCAGATCCGGCAAATTTTTGAAGTCGTAACTACAAATTTTCACTTTCCAAGGTCAAAAGATGCATTTTTTCACAAAAATCAGGAGTTGGACAGCGAAAAGAAAAGCCTAAATTATGAGGACAGCGAGCTAAAAGAGGTCTGATTTTGCATTTTCTAGTGCGGGACAGTGAAAAAGAACACTTCTACAAGCCCAAAAGTCACCATGCAATATTCTTCTATCACCATGGAGGCCAAATCGACACTCATTCATGAGTATCCGAAGGTCAAGGAGTATTTGGATCTTGCGAAGACAGTGGAGGATGCAAACACCATCTTGCAGACGGAGATCATGCATTTAGTGTTGGCAGTGAGCCAGCATCTCTCGCGGGATTCGTGACATGGCTTAACCGCCTCCCATGGATTTATTAACTCTGGCGGTTGTATCGGGCATTAAAAGGTCGACCTTTTGGTGCAACGACAACAATGTTTCCAACAATTGGTATCAGAGCCAAAGGTTCTGGGTTTGAATCTCCCCCGTGAGTGACGTTGGGGGGGGATTGTTGGCAGTGAGCCAGCATCTCTTGCGGGATTCGTGACATGGCTTAACTGCCTCCCGTGGATTCATTAATTCTGGCAGTTGTATCAGGCATTAAAAGGTCGACCTTTTGGTGCAACAGCAACCGTGTTTCCAACATTCAGATCCTATCATTTTCCTAGAAGAGGCTAAGGTTGATGAATTCAAGCAAAATCTCAAATTCTCGGATTTAGCCATTTCTCAGTATCCACTTTTTGGTGTTATTTCCATGTGTGAGTAGTTGGTAACATCCATAGTTTGAAAACTTGACCAAAACTTGATAGACTTGGCATGACTAACGAGTCTCCTAGCAAAATGTGCCGAGTCGACACATCTTGCACACCAAGTCTTTTCCGAGCACTGGTTGAGTCTTGGCCAAGTCTTGTAAAAAAATTGCCAAGTCTTGAAAAAAACTCTTTGAGTCTTGTAATAAAAGCATAATTTATTGGTTTTTGGGTCAAATGACATGTAATCTTTGAGTTATGATAAATTGATGATTAGAATAGACTTATGTGTTCTCTAAATGCATTAGTTTTTATCTTTTTTGTGTAATTACATTTTTCTTTTTTTGCCGAGTCTCGAGTCTGAGTCAAAATTTTGGGCTGCTAAGTCCATGCCAAGTCCATGTTTTCCAAGTATGGTCTAATTGCTTTTGCTGATCCATGGAATGTAAAATTTGTGGTACAAAACTTGTGGAGCTCGGTATGGGCTAAAGAAGATAAGCAATGAATTCCTTAAGTTGGTTGTTTTCAGCTTCTCAGGCTGCTTTATCCTTGTCATCTTTGAGGACTCTCTCCTTAAGATTTTCTAAAGCTATCTCGAAAAGATTGACATTACCTTGCCAAATCAGTGTCCTTGAATTAGTGTCAACCATAGCTTGAAAGCTCACTGAGTACTCAGGGGTAATCATGGGTTTTTTCAAAGTGAGTACTTAGAGAGTAAACTCACAGGTTAGAGGTGCTGAGTTCTTGGTGAGTTATAGTGAAAACTAACGACTAATAGCCGAAACTTGGTGAGTCCGTGCATGCAACTTGCCAGACACGAAATAGGTAACTGTAACATGTCACTTGTTCTACCAATAGATTTTACTAAGTTTTAACCCAAAATGAATAAATCAAGATACCAAAACATGAATAATGAAAATTTTCTTTTCTTTTATTTGATACAATGCACATTTGAAACATATTTCAAACTCCCATTGCACTACCAAATTAAATATCCACAATTACACGAATTGAATAATTCTCATTTACAACAATTCAAAAGATAGTTACATACAAAGCTTCAAAAAGCTAATTGATAATTGAGATACAATGTTTCTGATGTTTGTCTTCAAATCCTGGCCGCCAACTGCATGAGGAGAAGCATCACTCAAGCGCTTTTCCGCCAACCACGGACTAATTGCGGTCCCTCGCACATTTACCAAACTGGTAAATGGCCCTACCCTTCGATGAAGGGATTGGTATGGTAACCTCAAAGAATAGCCTATACTGAGTTGATGTTGTGTCCTACATATCTAGTATTGTCATACATTGTGGCTACAACCCCAAGCATGATCGCCCTTCCTAGTATGTAATCTTGGATCATAGTGAACTGACAGTGTAAACAGTGGCTACTTACACTACTTTGGCCAAAGTTTCACCACCCCTAATTCGGAATGGATGTCACACGCTCACCCATCATTCTAGCTCGATTTGCAAAGACATCTAAGGTTATTCCCATCTATGGATCGACATATCCTAGGCATAACCCCACTAACAATTCTAGGTTATTCCCTTCCATGGATCAACAAATCCCAGACATAACCCTACTAACAATTCTAGGTTATTCCCTTCCATGGATCAACAAATCTTAGGCATAACCCTACTAAAAATTCTAGGTTATTCCCTTCCATGGATCAACAAATCCTAGGCATAACCCTACTAACAATTCTAGGTTATTCCCTTCCATGGATCAACAAATCGCAAGGTTAACCTATTCCCAAGTTTTACTATGACACATATGTCGAAGTAATACTAGTTGCAAAATACGGTTTTTACTATTCTTTCATATTGTTCAAATAACTATTCATACTTAATCTAATAACTTCTCATAAAATTCACTATAGGCACAAATCTCTACTATGGAGATTAATATCACACTCAACACATAATAGAATTCTCATACTAGATATATGTACTCTTCTTACACAAACAAGCAAACATCCAAAATGATAACCAAAACAATTCTTTTCTCAACAATAAACAAACTCATATAGCTTTTAAAACAGAAAAAGCATAATGGATAAGAATTCCACATGCCTGTGATATTAGCTTCAATGGATCAACGAAATACCTTGCTTATGATCCTTCCAACGAACTAAATCTCCCTTTCAAGGCAAATCAACTCTCTCTAATCTTTTACACTTCCTCTCACAATCCACAACAAAATAACAAAAATCTCACAACACTAAACTCAGAATTACAACAGAAAAATAAGAAAGCTCTTGGCTGGAAAAATTGTGTGGAATAGAATAAGAAAGCTCCCCCTTTTATACAAGAAAACCAAGAGAACTTAGGCTACAATTTAACTTGTAAAATTACCACAACTCCCCCTTCACCAAAACAGATTTAGAGGTGGCAAAAAGAATCACTGAAAAATGACACATAAGAGGACACTCATGAAACGACTCAGCCAAAATATAGAAAATAGACTTCTAAAATATTAAAACCGCTTCATAAAGGTGACACAAAATCAACCATGTTTCCTATTTACTAGCAAAACTGGTTACAAGGAATAAGTCATAGTATACATTGGAAATTATATTAAGACTCCTTAAACAAACATAACTGTTTTCAGATTTACTTCCACGCTTATGACAAAGTCAAACGCTGCCCCAAGAGTTTGTCTTTGAATTTACTTTGAAATGATAGTAATGTCCATAATATATGCGCTGCATATAGCGCTTTAGAAGGCACATAAACATGCTTCCTTCAAATACTAACATGTGCTCCATGTGAAGCGCTTTATAACCAGCGCTATGGTTATTACTTCATACTTTTTTTAAAAAATGCTTACCAATATATCATGGCTGTGTGCTAATCATTGTAGAGTGCTGTGCCATAGTCTTATAAGCTATGCACTTGGTATAATGTTTGCATAGGTTTCAAAATCCTTACGTTGCCTATAATTACCTTGCTGTGCTTTAATCCACATAAACATAAATGTATGCTCTTTATTCCAAGTGCTTTTAGTCTAGTCTATAGGCTGCGCTAAGATCACAAATGTTATGAATTAACTTTGTTTTCAAAGCTGAGCGCTTTACATGGCAGCGCTATAAGACATTTACTAATATATATATATACTTCCAAATAAACTATTATTAAATATCAATTGATAAGAAAATCCACATGCTTATATTGACATAATCACCAATTTCATAAGTATACCACCTATCGTTAATCGTAAACGATTATATATATATAATAAATCACTGTTACCTAAAACCAGATAAAACTTATTACTCTCGTATCCTTTGGCGACATGAGGTCCACATATTCATTAACAACATGAAAGACATCCACATAAATACTGACGACATATAAATATGAAATGCACATAGATATCCTTCGTCCCTCGATACTCTTATGTCTATGAGCTTATTGTGGACATATGTCCACACATGTGTATATATATTCATTTCGTGTTCATACCTCGTCGATTTGCAATTCCAAACCTTATCAAGAAGACTTCATTCGACACTTAGACTAATCCACATTCCTCGTTCAAAACACTCAAAGTCATATCCAAACAAGCATTCTGAATACCAAAGGTTACTTACCTTTACCCATACTGACTGGACCTAACCTAGACCAATAGGATAGTGGTGTGTGCTTGCTCAGTTTAGGCTTTCTCCAACGTTTACCAGACCAAGTCCTTCTCCCGAGTGATACTTCTCCTTTTCGGAGGAGCAACTTGTTCCTGTATCCACTTAGATCACCTTCACAATAGTTAGTCGTTCACAAGATAATCACATGCTTCATACATTTCATAATAATAATCATAACATTGCATAATTCACTTTTTCAAATATATTTAATTCAAAATTCACATTTCACATTGATGCAGAGATTCACAAACATTCGTTATCCAAGCAAATTAACCAATCTAGGTAAATGGTAAATAGTTAGAAACACACGCGGTGTAATTGTAACTCAATGCAACAAAAATGTGTCAAAAATGCAACTTAAACACTGAAAAATATAACTTTTTGGCATTTGAGTTTTCTTGTGCGAATTGGAGTGAAAATACATGATTTTTTGCCTTTTTTAAAATTATGAAAATAGCGTGCAACATGAAGGTTTGTGTGGTTTCAAAGGTCCTCATTTGGCTTTGGTGGCGCTGCTCATCAACCCTTGCTTAGGGTGTTGCCCCCCGACCCTTGCCTGCCAAACTCATTTGATACGTTTTTTAGTTGTTTTTTCCATAAATTTATGTTTTTTTTAGAAATTTAAGTATTTTTTATGTTGTTGAGTTTTGCCGAATTTAGAAATTTTTGGTTTACCAAGTCTGAGTTTGCGAACTATGGTCTCAATCATTCAAACTTTGAAGGGTCAATATCTTGCACAAGTTTTCCTTTAGGAGGAATAGCCGTCTTAGTGTTCAAGATGACCTTTGATGCTCTTCTTTATTCAAGACAACATCTTCAGCCTGTTTGGTTTTGATTGAAAAAGGATAGAGGTAAGCATTGTAAAATCAATCTGAAATGAAGGAACAAGCTTCATCTTTCTAGTTACTTTGGATCTCACCCATTCGGATGCTACTCTTTCTTGGTTGTCTTCTAGGAGGACTAAGAATAAAAATAGTGATGATAAGGGATGACTCATTAAAATGAACAATGGGACTGAAAATAATAGGAGGTGGAAGACTTTGTAAAATGAGGTGATGTAAGATTGGGTGGTAAGAAAGAAGATATCTTGTCCTTGGATGTTGAGGTAACATCCATAGGTATAAGTGAAAGGGAATTGAGGGTAAAAATCTTGGAAGGAGAAGTAGAAGTAGAAGCCAAAATAGATGACATAACATGAGACTCCGGATTTTTTTGAAGGCGAGGAGGAGATTTTGTACTTTTCCTAGCAACCAACTTCAACTTGGGAATTCTTTGAACTATATCATTTATAATTTGAAGAGCTTCCCTTCCTTCTTTCTCTTCTCCTCTGCTGCTTCCAACAGCTCCTGAATCTTGCAGTATGTGAGAAGAAGACGAAGGCACTACTTTTGCTTGTGGAGGCTGTGAAGAGCTAGCTGAATTTTTTACCCCCTTCTCAATTTTTTGTGACATCTTTGCTTGTAGGAACATTCTACTCATATCCGTCACTGATTTGGTTACTTAGGGGATAGAAGTATTCTCCTTGACAAACCAATTGTCTATAGGCAGAGGCCACTGATCAATATTTTCTGCTATAAGCTGTGCAGATAAAACCTCAGATTCTAAATTTGAAATATCTTATGCATGAAGGTAACCATTTGTTTTATAGTCATCCGACTATATTCCCTTCTTCTCACCACTACTTGTCTTCACAATTAGCCCAAAACAATTCTCTGTATTTGCAATGTTGCTTAAATTTGCTTCTCAATCTTTCAAGCAGGAGGCTCCTAGGATCATAAGTGCACTTCTCATAGAAAAGCTTAAGATTAAATTTAACCATCTATATGTCCTTAGAATCACTCACATTCTTACATTTATAATGCCGAATTGAATAGAGAAACTAACTGCTTGCTTGTGCTGATCCCTTAACAGGAAGTGAATCAATGAAATCTGCCTACAATACTCTGTGATAACATTCTGATTACAGGAATACCCATGAAGCATGTAGGGGAAATAAGTGAAGCTGAAATCCTTGATATAGCTGAAAGCAGGCAATTGAATGAACATATTCACCCACTCTAAGTTTACTGCCCTGGCCTGTTCTAAAATTTCAACAGGGAGCTGCTGATCTGTTGTTCTGACCGTATGCATCAGTAAACAGTCATTTATCCTATGATAGTGTTCCAAAGACTCACTATACTCCAACTGCGGTAGTTGCCTATAAATTCATGTTGCATTGAATGAACCTTCTCTTGACAATCCAAAAAAAGATCACGACTTCGTGAAAGCATAGACTGACTATGATATGTGAATCTCCTGAGTTTGCCCAAACTTTATCGACTTCCTATGATTGCATTCATTGATTTAAATGGCCCAATGAAAATAGATTTCCATTGCTTAAACATTCTTCCTTCATCTTGCTTTATCATTTGATTGAGCAGAGTAATCATGATTGCAAGCTCTTCTTTGAACTCATTTCTTTCAAACAACTGTGGGGGTTGTTTCTTAATTTCCTTTAATCAACATGTTTTTGACATTCAAGGAATTTTGTAATCCACATTTCTTCACGTTTCTCCATGTCAATTTTTTCAGTCTCTTCATAAATCAACGAACTTAAAATATTTTCAATAGAAAATCCACCAAGTTTGTAAAGGACTTGACCACTTACCGAGCATATCTCACCCTTCTCGGGGTCATATCTTTTGGCATAAGCAACAATATATTCTTGAGTTTGCACAAAAAATGGAAAGGAGGTTGCCTGAATGAGACCGTTGTCCTGAAGTCTTCTTGCAATTTTATTTCCTTTCCTAATCTGTTCATCCAAGTCCAGTTCCTGCACATTGAGATGCCCTATCTCAGTCTCCTTGATCTTCAGATATTCAGACACTAACATCGAAGGAGAATGCACTATTGAAAATGATATTGCATTGTGAAACCCTAGGTATGAAACGATTGCTGTTTTTGTGACTGAAAACCCACTTTTTCACTGTTTTTTTTGCCAAACCATAGCTATCCTTAATCAAATCCACATCTTGGATGCTTCTTGAAACCCTAGAGCATGCGAATAAACTGTTTATTCTACTATTTGAATGTGAAAAGCTGCTGTTAGCAAACTTTCATAAGCCTTCATGACTGTTGATGATTGCAACCACTGAAAACTGAGTGCAAACTACCACTAAACCCCTTGAAAGTCTGCTGAAAATCTGCCGTGAGTGCACAATGCTTTACAACATCCTCCGTTTTGAGATCCTAGGCACTGCTACAAGTGTTGAAAGGAAGGGAGCCAATGATGATCCTTGGAAGCTTGCGAAGAAACTTAAAGAACCTGCTGTTGTTGTATAGTGTGTATATACCTAGATGTGAAAGTATTACTGTTTTCTGTTTGCAAATGAAGAAAAATCTGCTATGAATATTGCTGCAAAATTATTACAAAACTGTTGTAGCAGCTTCTTGTAATCAGCAAAACTAGAGGAATACCTGCAAAAAATGCTTGAGGGATGTGAGTGGAGTGTTGTTCTTTGAAAATAGTGAAGAAACCTCAAAGAAAGAAACACTCTCCAAGCTGCTTGAATGGCGTTTTCCATCAAACCCTTGCTTGAACAATGGCAAAATGAAACATAGCAGACACATTTCTAGAGATATAAGGCTGCTTTTCTATTTTGAACTTGTGATTTCTTCCTTATCCTCTACCCTAGGCATGCCTGTAGACTCTCATGAGCACTTTTTCTTATGTTTTTCATTTGAAACTTGTCGCCAAACACCTCAAACACACGCTTTTATCACTTTTTGCACTTTTTTGAGTCAAAACTTGCTCAACTCTCCCTAGGCATACACTTTAGATGTCATGGGCAACCATTTTTTATGTTTGGAAGCTGAGTTTTGTCACTTAAGTCATGGAGTGCATGTCTTAGACCTTTATTGTACCTTTTTATGTCTTTTAATTGACTTAAGTTACTTCAGCATGCTCTTAAGGGTCATAATGCACTTCTTGTTATAACTTATATTTCATCACTTAGGTAAGTGATTGTCTCTCTCTTAGCATTTATTTGAAGGTCCCAGTGCACTTTCTGTTGTAATTTAACATTCACATTGCTTTCAAATTGGAAATGTGCCCCTTGAGCCATTTATGTGACTTTTGTTTTAAATTGTCATTGACATTGGAAATCTCATACAATTTTTCCACTTAAGTGACCTTTTCCACTTAAAGTTCATCAAAGTTACCTCATGCAAAAGCATGTGCTTGGGCAACTTATGCATCCTTTTTTATGTGTTTTGTCATTGAAACTTGACATTCTCTCCCCTAGGCACACTCCTCACCACTTATGCACCTTTTTGTAAATTGAATTTGAAATCATCCAAAGTGTCCATCCTTTGTCTAGGCACGTTCTAGAAGCACTACTGACTATTTCCCTGCCATAAAAACTTCTTTGTGTTTCCTTCATCATCCAAGTTCTTATATCCACCTTGCCCGATGCAGTAGAAAACTCCTTTAGTTGGCCCTACAAAGGCATTAACTAGAAACAACAATGACAACATTGATAACTATCAGAAACAATGATTCAAGTATGACACTCAAATGAGAAAAGATAGGATCTTGACTCGAAACATGACTTAATATGATTTTTTTTTTGTATTGGTACAACACAATTCTTTGGATTAAGTCATGGATGAAGTAATCAACATCTTGATGCGAATACCCACTCTTTTGTATTATCCCTTTTTGGGTCCATTCCAACATTCTTGGAAAGTTCCAAAATTCTTGGAGAAGTCCATCTTTCTTGGAGAGTGCCAATTTTTTGTGGACGGAAGACCTATGCACTTAAGGTGTTGGAGCAGTTATCAGGGAAGTATAATTAGCCTATTTTAATATTTTCCATTGACATTTGATAATGTGTGGAAAATAATAAAATAAGTTAAATAATTAAATTAAGTTGTCAAAAAGGTACTTTTGATTAATATTTTAATTGACAACTTACATTTAATTATTTAAAAGGGTATTTTAAATGTGTAGGTAAAGTGTCACTAGGCTCGAAGTGTTGAAAAGTGGTCATAAGGACACATTATGTTATTTTATTGAGGAAAAAGTGTTTTTTCAGGAAAGCAACGAAAAGAAAAAGCACTTTCTCAAAAAGCAATGGAAAAACAAAAAGATACTTTTCGGAAAAAGTAACAAAAAAGAAAAAAAACGTTTTTTGAAATAGCAGTGAAAAAACAAAAAAAACACTTTTTCCTAAAATAGCTCTGAAAAAGCTATAAAAGGAGGTTTGGTCTTCAGAAGAAGGATTATTGATTATTCATTTTATTTGCTTCAATCTAAGTACGTGAGTTCTCTCTATTTGCCTGAGGACAAAAACCCTTGGGTGAATTCAGTTTCGGGGACGGAAACCCTCCTAGCTGGTTGAGTGATTTCATCCAGGAATCACCTATGTGTTGAAAGTGAAGTTTTGTAGTTTGAGTTGATTGTGTGAAGTTTCAGCTTCTTGTGTTGATTTAATCATGTATTTTTAGCCGATAGGCTTTTATATGTGAGCATTATAGTGCTCAGAATTGTCTCATGCCATAAAAAAAATTCACACCAGTAAATTTTCTAAACTCGTGGGTTGTTCTCACGCTGGGAAAAAATCGTGTGAGAAACAGTGTCAAGTGTCATTTAAATGTTCCCCGCGGGATACCTACTCTAGGATTTCTATTTTTTTTTCCAAAGGAAAAGGAAAGGGAAAACGGTTGAAAGCAAATAACTCAGGGGAGCATATCAAATTGAAGATATGAGGTGAGCTGAACGGAGCGCGAACAGAAAACAAAAGAATCGGCTTCTGAGGAATCGATCCAACGCAGGAATTTTTTTTAAAAAGGTATTTGGATAGTTCTTTGTTTTTCTAGAATATGTTTGCTCTCTGCAATTTCATTAAGCACAGAAAAACTAAAACCCATTACTGCCTTTTTAAATGTTCTGCTATATGATAGAGTTGGGAGCTGAAAAAAAAAGTTTTTTTAGGTCATTCTTTTTATTTTCTGGAAATAATAGAACTTTTCCAAGTTGACAATTCATTAACTTTAGAAGACTTGCCTATATCACTGGCCTCAAATTTTAGATTTGTGGCAAGGAAAATTTGCATCCAGAAAGAGAACAGAAATAGACGATAGATTGGGCATTTGCAAATTACACACTACCATTCAACAATGCGTGTTTACTAGAGAATCCATCTACTAACATTAGATAATGGGTATTTAATAATAACCTAAAAATTATTGCAATGAATTCAATTGTCAGATGGGGGAAGGAAATCAACCTGCAAAATTAATTTATCTCAGCTGAAGGTCACGGAAGAGAAAAAGTAATCAAATGGAAATTTTTTTTTTTTTTGGGGGGAGTTGGAAGGGGGGGGGGGTTGTTGTGAACCTTTCTTCACTTACAATTCTTATCAATATGGTAATATTGGTTTTATTACAAACATGGGATGATATATGTCTGTAGACACTTAAAGGAATATTTACATAAATTCCCATAAGACCTTGATGCTATACATATTTAAAATCAAAATTACAAGTATTGTAATTTTCTTCACAAACATCAGTAGCGACAAGAACAACATGGTTCCATTAATTCACATCACAAGATAACAATCTAATTTCAAATTGTAGCTAATTTTGCCCTATAAAAGACTTAAAATAGTGTGTGTTCAACTTCACACATAGTCTTGTAACAAGTGTTTAACTGATAACAAATTAGCTATTATAAAAGACTTGCAAATAGTGAATGCTCACACATAGTCCTCTAACAAGTGTTTAACAAGTAAAACTTAATAGTTTCTATTGCAAATTCTTGAGCTTAAAAACCTTTGGTGGAATTTAATTGCTTACATGAAAGAGCATGATAGTAAAATTGAGCATTTTACTTCTTCTTCTAAGTGTTAGTGTCAAAAAGAGAATAATGGTTTTCAGATGCTTTTTGGGTAGTTTCTACTAACTACCATAACAATTTATTACAGCTAAGAATATTGGGCTTTCTTGAAACAAAATCTTGTATGTTTCCAGTGTAGAAGGGAAGAGAGAACTGGAAATTTGCCCACAATCAAACTACCATGACCTAAAAAGTATATAAATGGAGATTTTGATGCCTATAGATGAAAGAGAGCATGCCGGACATTTATAATAGTTTAGATGCACATTTGAGACACCTCATATGATGATGAAATTTAAGTGTTTAAGTTAATACATGTCTTTGATTCAACATATAAAGAATCTAGACATGGTCATTGTTGTTGGCATTGGGCAGGAGAATGTTGGATGGTCAATTTGTCTGTTGTAGTTCACTCTAATTGAAATCATAAACATTTTAGTTTATATCTCTTAAACCTATGCTTATTACTAAGCATACCCAGATATGATTCTAAGCCACTTTTGATTTAAATTAGATGTTGAACCTTAAGCTGTCCAAATTATAGTCTCAATGGGAAGTAAAGTGAAATGGTACATTTGGACTTCTTTGGTTGCCATCTCCATAACATAAGACCATAGTTATTGTTCAAGCCCAGTTATTTGCAATGATTGGAACTCTGCAACTCTATAAATTAAATCTTCAGTAAATCTCTCGAGCACAAGTTAACATGGATGAATAGCCTCTATAATGGAATTGCCTTGTGAAAATATTTTGGGAATGTCATGGGAAAATGGATCACCTTACTTGACACACAAGTCTTGGGAGGGTCGAATAAATAGATGCCATTACTTATCAAAATACAAATTTGTAGTCAAAGCATGTATAGATTTATTGTTATATAAGTAGTTATGTAATATTAAAGTATTAATTCTTAATATTTATAAACTGACTTAAAAAATATACTTAAATGTTACTTTCAATTTCCTATTGGCGTTTCCCTTGAACCTCCTATGGGTGCAAGTGCTAGTTTTAATGTTTTTTGAGTTGCTAATGAAATCTGAGTTTCATATTTTATTGTCTACATTTCAGTTGCTGCTTTTGGTGGATATTTGTGTTGACTCAAAGGAGTTGTACCTCCTCTTAATGCTGCTGTACTATTTCTGATTTGGGTTAGTTCACTTTTTGACACTTTGGAGTGGGCGTATTATTGTTTGATTAGGCCATACAGGCTGTACCTTGACTGCAGCAAAGTCTGATATAAAAAATCAGACCATATATGACTTCATTTGGGTTGTACCATGCATATTTGTGCTCTTATTACTTAGTTTCAGTATTAATTTCAGTTCTGGTCCAGTTTTGCAGTGTTTAGAGTTGCCTACATCAGCAATCAAAGTGTTTTTTAGAGTGTTTCAGACTTTTTCATCAGCACTACTATCATTATTCAATGGTCATGTTCAGAGTGTTTTAGCACAATGCAATTTGGTCCAACCCACATGAGGTTGATTATCATATGTTTTTTTGAATTTATGGACTAATCCCTGTGTGTGCAGTAGTATGGTTTCTTGATTTAAATATCATATCAGTGTGTTGTTGTTAGTTTCCTTATCAATATAATCTTTAGTAGTGCATATTGGATTAATTGTAATTCCAAATTGTAGTACCGCCGGAAGTCATGCATTTCATTCTCATAGTGTTGTAAAATTGGATGGTATAATGCCCATTATGTGTATTTCAACATAGAAGGTCTTGGTCGGTTCACCGCTAGACCCTTGTTCAAGCCCGTTTTGGCATTGATTTGATCCGCATGCAATCAACCATTTTGGCTTGATCGGATTTTGTTGTAATCTGCCCTTGGCTTTGCATTCTCTAATCATGCTTGTCCGCCGAAGAGGTGCTGATTTGGGTTGGCTTTGCTGCTTGCATGCTCTGGTCGGTTTGCTAGCTTTCATTTCAACAGTGCATTCATCTAGATAGATTGTGTGTTGTCCAAACACTGTATGCTCTCACCTTGCCCACGCTAGGATCTTGGCGATTAGAAAGTGCCCTGACTTGCGTTTGCATTTATATATTGCAAAAAAATCAAAAAAATCGGTGTGGTTTTTTACTGTGGTATCAAAGCTGGTGATCTTGCTAGCCTGTTCAATGATCTAACCCTTTGCTATAGTACTATTCTCATACACAACAGTAATAGAGAGTTAATGTATCATTAGAGGGAAAAGAAGAATGAAAGTCAGAGGGCAGAATCAAAATTTGTTCCATAAGTTGTTTTAGAGAATATGTCAGATAGAGGAAAAGAATCAAATGTGGGTGATTGCCCACATGATAGAACTGATAAGAAGTTTGATGTAATGCTAGATATGATGGCACAATTCAGAAAATAGACCAAAATATGAGCATGTCCAAAAACCAAAATGGTGTAGGTAGTCCTTCGAGGGCAAACAATCTGCCAGAGAACAACAACCCCTTCAGAACTGTTGGTTTTGCTGCGAGGCCATTCCATTCTACTTTCCTTCGTAGGGAGGAAGTACTGGAACCAGAGGCTCAAGTTGCTATGGTTGATGAGATCGCAACTTGTTATGCAGAGTATAGAGCTTTGCTAGAAGAGATCTGGAATGAGTTATCTTTCAATAACTTCATGAATCAGAAGCAGTCTAGAGGTGGGCCTAGACATGAACTTAGGCCGCAAGCACACGAAAGAGATTTCTAGCATGCTTTGGGAAAGTTGACACTTTCCCCATTCGATGGGAGCAACATGTGTACAACATGTGCCTGGATTCAAAAGCTGGACACTTATTTATCACTTAGACCTTTGGCTGAAAATGAAGCCATAAAATTTGCCGCTCTCCACTTGGACGGAACAACTCATGAATGGTAGTATCATGGGCTGATTACTCAAGGACATAGTTTGATCCACACGTATGGTGAATTCAACAGAAGACTCATTGAAAGATTTGACAGAAAGGACCCTGAAGTGCATTTCTTGGGAACTAGCTCAGCTCAAGCAACATGGAAGCGTTGAGAACTATGTTGCTGATTTTTCAGAAGCTTTTAGTTATGGTCCCTGACATTATTGAAAGAAGGTTGATTATGTTGTTCATTGAAGGTCTATGTGAACCTCTCAACGCATTAGTGATCCTTTATCATTGGAAGATGCATCAAGAGGGCTCTCAACTTGGAGACTTCGGTATCCAAGAATAAGTTTAACTCTTAAGGCATCACCTTTGGAGCAGTCAAAGAAAACATTTCAGAAAGAAGAGTCTCATGTTCAACCTCAGAAGAGCCTACCACCTAAAATAAGTAATGAAGAAGAATCCAAGAATGAACTTAGAAGAATGTGTTTCCATTGTAGGGAACCTTGGGCACCGGCTCATAGATGGCCTTGGTAAGGGAAAATAGATTACATTGAGGTGGTTTTTGATGAGGAGGAACAAACCAAAGAATCTTAAGATTTGGGAAAAGAGCAAGATCAACATTTGAATCTTGAAGATGATGATACCAAAGGTGGAACACTTGCTTCTCTCTCTGGAGCACCAAGATATTATCCTTTCAGATTTCAAGGGGTCTCAAGTGGGCACAAAAGCATAGCACTCCTTGATGGCGGGGCTACCCACAATTACATTGATGAAGGTTTAGTAGTTAAGAGGGGACTTCATGCTGAAGAATTTTAAAGATTTGATGTTGTAGTAGCTGATGGGTTTTTCATCCCTTGCAAAAAGAAGATAAGTCAGCTCAACATACTCATTGGTGAGCATAAAATTTGTGATGATTTTTATGTTGTTGGCTTAGGTGAGACTGACATAGTTTTGGGAGTTCAATGGTTATACTCACTTGGAGAAATTTCCCAAAATTATCAAACTTTGGAACTTAAGTTTCAGTGCAATGGAAAGGAGGTGATATTGAAGGATCTTCCAAATATGCTACCCCATCAAATTTCAGCAAAAAGAATGGAAACTTTTAGTCCAAAATGTCCCATCATAGCCTTGGGTAAGCAAGCAACTCTTCATTTTCAAACTATGAAAGATGATTTTGTTGTGAATTTTAGTGGTTTATCTTTGGGATTAATATAGGATAAAAGATTTCTGCATGATTATGGCCATCATTTAGAGATTCTAGAAGTGAAAACATAGAGTATTTACACAGATTTTTTAGTTTTTATTAGAGTGGCGCTGTGGAAACAAGGTAGATCAAAGTAGATTTTTGGGGAATTTGCAAAAACCTTGCAGAAGATTGTTATATAGTTAGCAAGGAAGTTGAAGAAGGTTTTATTTGAAGGTGTATTGCTGCATAGTACATCAAACGGAAGGACACACAAACCTCCCAAAATGATTTGGGATCCTGAAATCACACTGATTTTCATCCAGGATTAATTAGTTGGTTGATTTAGCATTGCTTGGGGACAAGCAATTTTGGGGAGGGAGGACTTGTAATGTCCCTTTTTGGGTTCATTCCAACAATTTTGGAAAGTTCCAAGATTCTTGGAGAAGTTCATCATTCTTGGAGAACGCCAAATTTTTGTGGACGGAAGACCTATGCACTTAAGGTGTTGGGGGAGTTATCAGGGAAGTATAATTGGCCTATTTTAATATTTTTTGTAAACATTGGATAATGTGCGGAAAATAATAAAATAAGTTAAATAATTAAATTAAGTTTTCAAAAAGGTATCTTTGATTAATATAGTTTAATTTACAACTTACATTTAATTATTTAAAAGGGTGTTTTAAGTGTGTAGATACAGTATCAGTAGACTCAAGGTGCTGAAAAGTGGTCATAAGGACACTTTATGTTATTTTATTGAGGAAAAAGTGCGTTTTCAAAAAAACAACAAAAAAACAAAAAGTGCTTTTTTCGAAAAAGAAATAAAAAAACAAAAAGTGATTTTTCGAAAAAGCAACAGAAAAGCAAAAAACGCTTTTTCCTAAAATAGCTGTGATAAAGCTATAAAAGGAGGTTTGGTCTTCAGAAGAAGGGTTATTGATTATTCATTTTATTTGCTTTGATGAAAGAACGCGAGTTCTCTCTATTTGCCCGAGGACAAAAACCCTTTGGTGAAATCCAGTTTCGGGGACAAAACCCTCCTAGCTGGTTGAGTGATTTCATCCAGGAATCACCTATGTGCTGAAAGTGAAGTTTTGTAGTTTGAGTTGATTGTGTGATGTTCCAGCTTCTTGTGTTGATTTAATCATGGATATTTTTGATGTTTTCTGAGTTGCTAATGAAATCTGAGTTTCATATTTTATTGTCTGAGTTTCAGTTGCTGCTTTAGGTGGATATTTGTGTTTATTCAAGGGAGTTGTACCTCCTCTTAATGCTGCTACACTATTTCTGATTTGGGTTTGTTCAGTTTTTGTCACTTTGGAGTGGCTGTACTACTATTTGGTGAGGCTATACAGGCTGTACCTTGACTGCAGCAAAGTTTAATATCAAAATTCAGATCATATATGACTTCATTTGGGTCATACCATGCAGATTTGCGGTCTTAATGCTCAGTTTCAGTATTTGTTTCAGTTCTGGTCCAGTTTTGCAGCGTTCAGAGTTGCCTACATCAGCAATCATAGTGTTTCAGACTTTCATCAGCAGTACTATCATTATTCAATGGCCTTGTTAAGAGTGTTTAAGCACAATGCAGTTTGGTCTCGCCCACATGAGGTTGATTATCATTTGTTTTTCGGAATTTATGGACTAATCCCTGTGTGTGCAGTAGTATGGTTTCTTGATTTGAATATCATATCAGTGTGTTGTTAGTTTCCTTATCAATATAATTTTCAGTAGTGCATATTTCATTTATTGTAATTTTGGATGGTAGTACTGCCATAAGTCATGCATTTCATACTCATAATGTTGTAAAATCGGATGGTATGCAACCAATTATGTGTATTTCAACATAGAAGGTCTTGGTCGGTTCACCGCTAGACCCTTGGCATTTCAAGCCCGTTTTGGCATTGATTGGATCCGCATGCAATCAACTATTTTGTCTTGATCGGATTCTGTTGTAATCTGCCAGTGGCGTTGCATTGTCTACGTATGCTTGTCCATTGAAGAGGTGTTGATTTGGGTCGGCTTTGCCGTTTGTATGCTCTAGTCGGTTTGCTGCCTTTTGTTTTAGCAGTGCATTCGTCTAGATAGATTGTGTGTTGTTCAAACATTGTATGCTCTCACGTTGTCCACATTGGGATCTTGGTGATCAGAAAGAGCTCTGACTTGCATTTGCATTTATATATTGCAAAAAAATCAAAAAATTTGTTGTGGGTCTTTACATCTTATAATGAGTCCAGAAATTCTTGCCCCTGCCTTTTGAAGAAATTTCCTTCCTCTTGAAGGTCATTGGCTCCTTGTTGGTTGAATTCTTCTTCCAAAACTTAAGGAAATGATGCTTATGCAAATCACAAAATGACATGGATGTACTTCCCAACAATCTTTACTTACATGGCCCTTCCTTTTGTAAAAGAAGCACACAGTAGAAAACTTGCATCTTGCATACCTTGTTGGATACCTATTTGGCCTCCTTGAGTTCCTTCGTGGGCTGCCCTTAGGCTTGTTTGTGCATGTTCCTTGAGGTTGTAATATTTTACCTCTTCCTTTGGGATGCTCTCCTCTTTTGGGATATGATTTGCACTCCTCTTGAATGCTTTTCCCCTTGTCACATGGTTCTCCACACTTTGGTGTCATCTTGCAATTGCTTGTGCAAGTTTCTTGAGGTTTAATTCATGTGTGTTCTATCATGCATCCTATCCTTCGGTAATGTAGGTCCTGAGCTTATGAGTTTGTGTTCTTCTAACATGGTATCAGATGTGTGGGTGCATGTGTGAAGGCAAATTTCCAACCATTTTGCATGTGAAGGTGTTTGGAGTTGTTTTGATTGAAGGTTTCAATCAGCCTCGTTCTGCATATTCAAGATCATGTCTAGATTTGTGTGTTGCAGATTGTTTTGGATCCATGAATTTGTCTTTGTAGATTTGCATTGGTGGTGTGGTGATGTTTGCCTAATTGCCATTATTTCTTTTTGATCTACATGTGTTTGGGACATGTGGTGTTCAGATCTATGAATTTTCTGATTTGTCTTTTGGCGTCATTTTCATTTTTGGCTAATTTGGGTGAGTAGGTTTGTGTGACCATGGCCTTTGGGCAGTGGAATCCTTGTTTGAAGCACTGCAAAGGTCGTGTTTGCAAACTTGGTGGCAAGCTTTAAGTGCCATTGTTGTTGAGAAGAGGTTGTTGACAGACACGTTCATGGAGGTTTCTATTCGTGGTGTTAGCATTTTAGTCTATCTGTTGCCAAACAACACAAAACAAAACAACACGTGGTTAAACCGTTCTTCTAATTGTAAGGGGAAGCTCCCTGAGATCTAACTAAACCAAAAACCAATACAATTTACAAGTATGCACACTGTACAAGATTTCATGGGGGGTTTTGCATTAAATGTAAATATCTAAGTGATTGTGTTTTTGCCTTGAATGCAACACTGGAATGTCAATAGTCAAGGCTTGCAGCAAGATTTTTAGAGTAAGGAGGATAAACACTTCAAGCTTGAACAAGCACAACCTCCTACTAGTTAAAATAGTGACCAATATTTAGTTGTAAACAAACTTTTAATTGAATAACATCAACGGATGCAGGCAGTCAGCTAAATCAAAGATCAACAGAATTACATCAACAACAAAGAATTAAGTGAGTTAACACCTCATGATTTCATGAAATAAACAATTAACTTGCATACAAAGCTTATGATTTAGAAAGATGGATTTTGCCAATATAGAGCTTGACGAAATACAATATTCTGTCAATTTAATTCATGAAAGTACAGGCATGCAATCATGGTTAGACAATCACTTTACTAAACAATGGCTTCTATAGCATAAGCGTGACTTCTACCAACATTCATTAACTTTCACTAAAATATAACAACTTGACTGACAATTCCTACAACAGAAGTCAGTACTCCCATACAACAGAAGTCAGTACTCCCATATCACTATGAATTATGTGCCTAGAACTCTTATTCATAAGCTCTCAAGAAGAAAATTTTAGGGATAAAATAATAATATAATATTCCCATAATTTTTTGAAAAGAGGAAATAAAACAACTTTTAAAGCAATCTAATCCTAAAACAAATAATTAAATACAAAGGCCTAAAAATAAGCTCATCTCTATCCCTTGTAGAAAAATAGAAACTTTTTTCACTTCAGACAAATTCGAAAATCTAAAATGACTTTGACTTGCAATATTGTCAAATCTTTTGAAGTCTCTAAAATATGACAAACTTTTGGTGCAGCCTGTGAAAAGTGTTGAAACCCTATCCATGGATATGACACTGATGATTGCCTTTGTGAAAAAGCAACTTTCAAATAATATAAAGTTCGATTTTTTATGCTAGCAACACCACTGAAAATGTGCGACACTTGAACTTAGTTTGATTCATCTTTCTCATTGTTGTAGTTTCCTCATCTCTTTACCACTTCATTGCCATAGTTTTGTAATGGCACAACCACTGGAAAAGTGCAATTTCTTCTTGTTGCAGTTTCATAATGACCTCACCACCTTTGTCACACTTTTACCTTGGTTTTGCCACCTTTGTTGTGCTTTTATAACAACTTTGCCCCCTTTGATGCATTTTTCCTTTGGCTATGCCATTGAAATAGTGCAATAGTGACTTAAGTTTGATCTTTCTTTAGGTTGTTGTGGATCACTAACATGTTTGCCACTTGTGTAACCACTTGTTGGAACTTCTAAGTGGCCACCCCAAAAGTGCAATTTTCTTATACCTTAAAACCTTGTCTCATGTTTGGTGTGCTTTTCTAGGGCATTTGCCACCTTTGTCATGCTTTTTAGCTAGCATTACCATAGAAAAAGTGCACTTGGGTATTTTAAGTTGCTTATGACTTGAAAAGTGTGTCGAAAAGGTGTCTTTCCTTCACTTAAGTGATTGGTGCGGTTTTATAAAATGATTGCCACTTTGGTCACCGTTTTTAACTAGCTCAACTGGTCAAAAAGTGCAAAATTTCACTTCTCTCTTTTTCTTGGCTTGCTGGTCGTGAATCTCTTCTGACATCGCCACTGTTGGCATGTTTTTCTCTTTCTTGTGTTTTTACACTATTTTCCATTTTTGATCGATGTTTATTTTTGAGCAAAGGATGAGAGCCTATTTTAGGCTAATTGTATTTAATTAATTGTTTTAGAATTAGTTTGTTTTAAAGTAGTTTTATTTCCTCTTTTCTTTAGACAGGAGTAGGATTTTAAAATGGTGTTTTTTTGATAATGTTTTATTAGTATTTTATCCTTAAAAGCTACTTTTTGAGAGCTTATAAATAAGTGCCCCGAGCACATAATTTGTTAATGATAATTGAAGTCGGATTTATGTTGCATAGACTATTGTTCAAATTTTGAAGTCAAGTTACTATGTTTTTTGTGTAAGAATTTGATAAGTTACTAATAAAAGGATTTGTGTTGAACTTTATATTAACACTTCTCTGTATTCATAGAAATAGCTTTGCATGCTTCTACATGATTTGCTTTTGTTAAAATCTTACATTGCATCTCTTGTTGTTGGTAGGATAGTTTCTTTGTTTAATCATTCTTGATGTTGATGTGAATTTACTGGTCTTTGCTTGAACTGGTGGCAAGCATTCATTTTTAATTCATATTATTGTTTAGTTGTAAATACAGAAAAACTTCATTGTGAGATAAGTACTTTCATGTCTCGTGCTCAACCTTTGAGATAAAAAAAGATGTGTCCAATTTGCTTTCAAATTATTTGTTTTCATGCAAAACCCGAGAGGATAAATTGTACTGTGTGCATAAGTAGCAAGCTTGTTAGTTGTTTTAGATTTTAAAGTAATTTAGATCAGGGAGCTTCCCCTGCAAACTCTAAGAGGGTATTTCCTCACACATTGTAGCGGTTTGAGTTGCCTTGAAAAGGACAAATTAATGTGCTAACATCCAGGGCAAATATCGTGTCTCAGTTGTTGTCTTATGCTTCTTTGCTATTGTTTCCATGTTTCCATGCTTGAATGATGTTGTTTGAATGCAAATATATGACTGTCCCATGGCTATAGGACAACACTTAACATATCATATCAATATTACTTCATAATATCATATCAATATTATTAAATAAATATTACTTCATATTATTTTTTTAAATACTATTTTTTTTATGAAACTTGAAGTTCATATGAATTTTTTTTCTTAATTTTGAATTATATATGATGGAAATCAGTAATGCATTCTATAGATTCATAAATGTGTGTTTTTAAAAAATATTTTTAAAAAATTATGCATTTTTTAATGTTCGATAAATTTGCCGAGTTATTGCCAAGTTTTTCCCCGAGTTTTTGCCAAGTCCCAAGTTTTTTAAAATTTTGGGTCTGCCAAGTTTTTGCTGAGTCCGAGTTTTTCAACTATGGTCTGTGATAGGTGTGGGTCTGTGACAAAGGGCTTCATACTTTGTGACAGGTGTGTGACACAGTCTGTGTGCAGGCAGAGCCTCAAATGCACATAACAAAAAAACATCATCTGTGCATTTGCAGGTTGTGAAGAGTAAGACAATGCAATGCCATTTTTTTATGCTTACCGACTGTGGCAGGGGTGTGCAGAACAGTTTGCAGTGTGGCATGAGTAGCGTGGAATTGGAGAGGTCATGCATAGGTCTGGTGGCAGCGTGAGGATTTTGGATTTGCAGATTGGTTGCGTGAAGCTTGGAGAAAACATAGTAATCGAAACTAAAAAAATTAAATCCCATGCCATAATCTTTATGTCGCACCTTTTAAACATAAAATAGTGCTTTCCTTTTTTAAAGCTATTCTTAAAATGTTTAATACAGTGAGTTTTTTTATCCATGTGGCTTTAAATTATTTACCTTTTTTTTTTAAGTTAGCCCCTAAAACTTCACATTTGGTCATTTGGGTGAAAGCAGCTTTTGCATGGAGTTGATTGTTTAGCCCCCAATCACATGGGGATGAATTGAAATTTAACACAAGTGGTCATGTGAATAGCTCTTGAGGGCTTAACTCACTTGTCAAAGATCCTTATTGGAGGCGATTTCCCGGAGGCCGTAACTTGTGCAAATAGAGGCTATTTTCGGCAGATTGTTTTGGAAAATTGGGTATTTTTTTGAGCCCTTTCAAGTGGTGTAGTCATAAATTCATAATTCAGTTTGAGTGGTTCCAATTTTGCAGATAATATGGGCGGGGAGGGGATGTTTTGTTCCTGCCCCCTCATCACCAAGATGTTCTTGAATGGGAGTAATCATAAAATCCCCGAGTGCGTTTCCCAAATTTACAGTGGATAATTTTCCTAATATTAACCATGTCTATCCGTATCCATGTACTAGTCAATTGAACTTGAGGAGTCATAAGGAATAACAAATTCTGTAAGTTAATTATTAATGGGCAAAGGACCATAGAATGATATCTTTTCCATTGGAAGGTAGGTTAGGCTTCATGCCACCCATGCGATAATTGGCCAAACATTGATTAGTTATATAAAAAATTTAGGTATCAAATTATCATAACTTCTTATATGTATAAGGACATAGAAAATTAGTGTATATATATGTTAGATAATGGTATGCTAACTTAATTGTATTTAACACTCTATTTCAATTCTTCTGCTATGAAGAAAAATAGTGAAAGTAGGTCTTGGTTGAATTTGATGGTGTTTTTCTGTTTCTTTGTTGTATGAAAATTGTCTCAATATTTTTTAATTTAGAGTCTTGTTACGATTTTGTTTAGTTGGATTTGGCACAAATCTATTGTCCTCATTTTTAACAGGTCCTCTGACATTGCAGGATGCATTGAGAACCTTTTTGCTAAGGAAATTAGACAACCTTGGCCGCGAGGACCGTTCTCAAATAACAATGATCTCTACATGGGCAACTGAGTTGTATCTTGACAAGGTTAAAGATGTCTACCAATGTTCCATATTTTTTATTTGGTGAACATGATTTTCTTCTTTGGAAGTGTTCATGATGTTGTTCTTTAAGGGGTCTGAAGTATATTAGAACACGTATAAAACAACTGTTTAGTTTTCTTTCCAGATTAATCGTCTTCTATTGGATGATGACAAACAAGGTGGTGGAACAGTGTCTTCTTCAAATGAAATTAACACTGAGTACCAGGACACACTTCGGGAGTTCAGAGATTTTCTTAGTGATTGTAAAGATGTTCTTGATGAAGCAACAACTGTCAAACTGTTAGGAAGGTTAGTATTTTGTAATAAAATTTTACATGTCTTATTAATGTTATAAATGAAAGAATTTTTTCAAATAACTATACTGTTAGGCAGGCTATTCTTTTTAAGTGTATTGTGAGTGGCTCATTAGTGATGTTTTCTATTTAACTTTTTTGCTATGTCCAATTTCTAAAATAACTTTGTTTCAAAATATTGCTTTTTCTTGCGTTGACGCTTTGGCATACATTTTGGAGTTTTTTTATATTTAGTTTCTTTTGAAATGAGTGATTCTGTTTTATTTTTTTGTTTATCTCTTTTCTTTTGATAAGGTATGTAGACGGTTATATTGATTTGCAGCAAATGTACATGGTGATAACTTACGACTCAAGTAACTAGTCCAAGTATTTATTTGGAGTATCTGGCTCTCTTAACAAAATCCACTGCATAGAGACCATATAGCACTTGGAGAATGAACTAGAAATCTCATAAAACCTCAGCCTTCCTATGTCTGATATGAATGCTAGAGGCTTGAGGGTAGACGGAAGGTCATGAAACATGTTTGCTATACTATTTAATATGGCCAGATAAATGCCATAATCAAGGCTAAGGAACCCCTTCATTTAAGTCAAACTATAAGCTGTGAAACTAAGCATTGGACCCATGGTAGTACAACACTTAGGTAGGGACATTACATGGCCAAAGTGCTGTTGAGTTTTTTAGCTCAGTTTGGAACTTCTGCATAGGTTCAGTGTGAACGTGCAGATAGTTCGAGTTATTTGTATTTTGAAATTCACTTAAGTTATAAAGTGAAATCTTTTATTTAGTTAATTAAGTCTAATAAAGTTCGAAAACACTAATGACTTAGACTTATCTTTCAAGTCATCTCCTGCGTGAGATAAGGATGCTTTCTTTTTGAGAGATAAGATTGCTTTATTGGAAGATTAGATTTTTAGCTTAATAGTATCAAGATAGAGGCAAGATTGAAAATTAATAACTCAGAGCAGTGTAATATTTTTGTGCAATTGAAGGACTAGTTGTAGAGGTTGCCTTTTAAGCTTTCAAAGGAATGTGAAGCAGATTGAAAGGTGTAAAATATCTGTCTTTGCTCATCATTTCTGCTGTTCAAATTTCAACGATTTATGTGTTTAATTCAATGTTATTTCAGCATTAGGAAATTTTACATCGTGATTGAAATTTTGTCATGGTATTAGTGTGAGAGCTTTTTAGTAGGATGCAACCCGTGGAAGGATTCTTTTCTAGGTTGTTTCTTTCTTTAAAATTTGCAGGTCGATTTGTGTAATAAATTGCACATCCATTTTAAAAGATGAAATTTCGTGGCTTGGTCAAAGAGGAAATTGCGAGCTCTTTTCTATGGTTAATTCATGCCAGTTGGTGAACAAAGATTCACGACCAAGAAAAAAAATAAATCACGCATCATTTGTGGAAAAATCATGGTCCGTAAGGATGAGAAATCGAACTATTTTTATGAAGAAGAGCACGACCAAGTTACAAACATAAATTGCGGAAATGATGGCGGATTTCGGTAGTTTGTTTTTTGGGATTTTTGTGTGATGGTTTTAGTATGTATTTATTGTTTAAAATCTGGCGTTTAGGGTTTTAAAGAAACCAATGACGGCTAGGCTACTTGTAGCTAGGGACTTGGCCAGAATTATTTATCATTTTTAATTGCAAGTTTAAAAGTGGCGGCCTAGGGTTTCATTTTCATCAGCTAGGGCACAGTTGCAAGCCTATTTTTTTTGGAGTTTTCATATTGCAAGTAGCAAAGGTGATAAACCAACAAACTAGGGTTTACTAGTAGCAGAAACCAACAAACTAGGGTTTTGTAACCTAGGGTGTAAAGAAGTTATTTTTTAAAATTTTTGAGCAATTCTTTTATTTCTAGATTTGAGAGTTTTTTTATATGGAAAATATTTTTAATGGCGTCATCTAGTCTCTGGTTCAAAGATAGGTTGGATGGCACATTAAAATTTTTGGCCTTGGAAAGTCAAGGTGATGTTGCTTTTGGAGGAAAATGATCTCTGGAACATTGTAAAGAATCAGGTAGCTCCGCCAACAGATCTGTACAATATGACAGTTGACAAAAAGAAAGAAATTAAAGCCAGGTGGATGATCCTGGATGCAGTGAAGGATCATTTAATTTCTCACTTGTTAGAAAAGAAAACAACCAAGGAGATGTTCGACTCTTTGGTTAGTCTTTTCCAGAGTGAGAACATTAACAGGAAAATGATATTGGGAAACAAACTCAGATCCATAGAGGTGTCTAGTTTGGATATTGTTAACATTTACTTGATGAAGGTCACTCAGCTTCGTGACCAACTTGCAACAGTTGGGGAAAAGGTGGAAGATGCAGAGCTAGTGAATTTAGCTTTAAATGGGTTCTCATCTTCATGGCATGCTTTTGTTTAGGGCATTTGTGCTAGGGAAGAGTTTCCTTCCTTTGAGAGATTGTGGGATGATTCTATGTAGGAGGAAACTTGGATGGACTCAAAAGCCAACAAGAAGGGTGGTGACGAGAATGTAGCTCTCATTGGACGGACAAAGGGAAATAAAGGAAAAGAGAACAACAAGGGAAAGGGAAAGGATGAGGATTCATCCTCACAGGGAAGGAAGAAAGACTTGAGTAAAATCAAGTGCTTTAGTTGTCACAAGTTTGGTCATTATTCATCACAGTGTCCAGACAGGAAGAAAAACCAAGGGAAGCAACATGAGAAGGAATTTACAGCCTCTGCAGAGACTCAAATGAAGGAGTTTGCTGCCAAATTTGATAAAGATTTCTCAATGGTTTCTTGTCTTTCTACTAGCACAATGTCAAAGGATGCCTGGTATGTGGACAGTGAGGCCTCTCGATATATGACATCAGCCCAACAATGTTTTACGAACTTGAGAGAACATGACTTAGGAGTTCAGGTTGAGCTTGGTAATGATGCCAAGTATCCAATAGCTGGAGTTGGTACAATTTATTTTAGATTATAGTCAAGTAACTCTTTGGAGTTCAATGATGTTTTGCTTGTTCCTAGTCTTAGGAAAAATTTGCTTTTAGTTTCGGTAATGGAGGATAAGGGCTTTGTAGGTTACAAGGTTATAAGGGATGTAGGTTATTCAGTTCAAGGATCAACAAGTCTTTATCAGGCCGAAGGATCTAGCCCAATTTCAGCATAGGTTATACGGGTTAGAGAAGGCAACTTTTATTTGTTACAAGGTGAACCGGTTTCAGCTCTCATGCATAATAGTGACAATTTGTGTGAGTTATGGCACAAGAGGATGTGGCATCTGCATCATACAGTGTTTCCTATTCTGAGGGAGATTGTAATAGCCCTTACCAATTTTTTTGTGTAACCCAACAAAATGCCAATTGATGAAGGTAATGATAAAACTATAGTTTGTGAGCCTTTGCCAATGTTTGATAAAATATACTCGGAAATATGATTCTGATATTATTTCAATGAAGAATTACATTCAATACTGTCATTCAAGAGATATCATTTAGCAATGAAGAAAGTTACTAACCCAACAAGTAGAAGCTCAAATCTGATTCAACCTGCTGTATTGTTCTGATTATGTTTCTTTCTGACTGTATACTGTGTACAAAACTGTCCACAACTGCTGGTAACTGGTCATCAGACCTTCATATTTCACCCAAGTGACTGTTGTACAACATGAAGTGGGGATGTGATCACAAATTGAGGGGCGGTTGATGTGTAAAACACAAATATACTTAATTCTGGGTAGTATTTTCTCTCCTAAACCTCATGCCTTCTGCTGCAGCTGATGAATAGTATTTTCATTTTGTACCAAATAGCTGTTCCACATCATAGATTGGGGTAAGACTGCACAAAGTCTTGGAGGCTCTTAAACTCCCTGTTTAAGCAACGATTTCCTTCTACATTCCATGCTCATCTCCCAACTCACAAATCTGACTTTGCTTTGGCGGCCAGCACTGTATGCCAGTCTCCAAGCGTTGCAAATATGACTAACTCTTTAGTGTCCACGAATTCCCTATAAACATAGGCATCTTTTCATCTTGATGGACAGCGATTTAATCATAGATGAAAATATAGTCTCCAAGAGTGGCGGCTGGCAGACTTGATGCAAAATTAGGATTTAAACCCTCATTAACCTCTTCGAAGATAGCCCCTCTCCCTTCAATCTTTCCACGACTCCCTTACGATCTCATACGTACCTTTTTAAATCTTCCTTCAAGCTTTTCCAAGGTGGCGGATATAAAAATTAGTCTTAAAAACTATGTTTGAATGAGGCTATTCCTTTTGAAAGCTCCACAACTCCTCTAAAAATTTAAAACTCCATTCAAGGACTTCATAGTGTGGCGGCAAGTATCAAAGTCTCCAAAGACTTCATTTTAAGAAATTAATTCCCTTTATTATTCACACAATTCATCTCAAAAAAAATACACCCCACTTTAAATGTTTTAAATCAGCTTCTTCAAAAACTTTCAATAAACTCCAACTAAAATCATACACACCCCTTTAATCTTTTGTCCACAAAGTCCTTGCACAGCTCTTTTTCCTTTATGAATTAACTGGGGTGGCTGGGTTATATATTACCAAATTTGGTGTGGCCATATTAAACATTCTTTGGGCGGCTGAAAATTACTATTGACTCTTAGTTCTTGGACGCCACACATCAAATCCACTATCTGCATAAAAATAAACTTCCAATACCTCTCTAAATCTGTCACAAATTTAATATTTGCTCTGCAAATCACAATAAATTTGTATTTGTAGACCCTAAAAAGGCAAATACAAAACCTAATAAAGATTTTACCCTTCTTCAGCACACAATATCCTTCGAACTTTAGCACAAGTGTGAACTCTGGATGAATTCACCCCCAATTGCTGACTAGAGAGACTCCTTTTGTCCTCCGAAATCAACCTTTCACTATAAGGTTTTTAAAGCTAGGCTGTAGTAGCTTGAACCAATTGTTCAAAGCCTTTTCCACAATGGAAAAATATCAAAGAAGAAAACAAGCAAATGGATGATGAAAACCTTTTCTCCAAGCCTATTTTATAACTTCTCTTGGCTTCTTCTAGAATCCTCTTTTTGCTGCCACTTAGGAATTTTCTAGAAAAGCATTTATTATTTTTTCCCAAAAGTAACTATTTATTTTTGTACTTTTCATTTCCTTTTAGCTAAAAAATTACTTTTTAAATAAAATAATTAAATAAATATAAGTTGCTTTTAAAATATTTCAAGGCAAGTTAATTTATTTATTTAATTAATTATTTTTCTTGCTTGCAAAAAGGGACATTACAGAGATTGTCACCAGACTTCTTGAGTTTAGCATTGAATAGCATGGAGTTTGTAGAGGATGTACGCTTGGCAAGTTTGCCTAGGCTGCCTTTCCAAGCAGCGAGCATAGGTCTAGACTCTAAAGGGATTTTAGATTTAGTACATTCGGATGTGTGTGGACTAATGCCAATGGGATCAGTTGTAGGAAGCATGTACTATGTTTCCTTCATTGATGACTTCTTTTGCAAGACATGGATCTATTGCATGAAGACTAACAATGAGGTCTTTAGCCAGTTTCAGGAGTTCAAAGCTCTTGTTGAGAACCGGACAGGAAAGAAGATCAAGGTCTTGAGATTGAGCAATTGGGGAGAGTATACCTCCAAGGACTTCGAAGGTTTTTGTAAGGAAGAAGGAATAAAGAGGGAATTGACAGTTCCGTACAACCCACAATAGAATGGGTTGCAGAGTAGAAAAATTTCCCTCCACTTCTCCGCTCTTCGCTCTCTTTGCCCTTCCGAAGTTCCAGGCCAGAACTTTTTTCCTAGCCTGACCCCTCCTTTTTCCCTTTGGGATTTTGGGTCCCGCAAGAACCTTTGGACCTCGTTCCAAGTTTCTCGCCCCCTCGAAATCCCGATCCCCGCCAGTAGATCTTCTAAGTCCGAAATCCTTCCGGATCCCTTGAATTTTCAAGTCAAATTTGAAGGGGCAAAAAATCAAAATTTCAAATAATTCTTTCAGAAAATAGCGAAGTATTTTATGAAGTTTCAGAGAAAATAGAGAAGGATTTTATGAAGTTTTAGATCAATTTTTCATTTGGGACCTTGGTCACTTTTGGTTTTGGCGGGACTTCTGGAATTGTTGACAACTTGGCACCAGTTTCTGTATACTCAAAAACTATAATGTCCCAAATTATGAGCTAAGTATGATTTGCTAGTTGATTTTGTTCTATGCACAGAGAACCGGAAAGTTGGATCAACTAGTGTGTTTTTGAGCAACATGGGAAATGCAATATTGGAATTGTATTTTCAATTATGAGGTCGGTTTTGATTTTTAATGATTGCATATGATTCATAGCTGGTTGCCAAGCATGAAGGAAGGATATATTAAATGCAACATTTATTTATTAAATGATTGCATTGGATCGATGGGATATGAGGGCGATTGGGTTTGTGGAAATTAAATGATTGCATTTAATTTGATATTGAGCTTTGAAAAGATTTTAAATGCAAATTTTATTTATTAAATATTTGCATTGGAGCGGTTGAGGGTTTTTATTAAATGCAACTATCATCATTTAATGCATGCGCATGAGGTAGTTGTGGATCGATGCAAGAATAGAGGAGCATTTTAAATGCAAGTTCATAAATTGAATGCCAAGTCGGTTATGTCAAGGATCAAGATTTTAAATGTTTTGAAGGATATTAAATGCTTGCATTTGGATAGATTGGTTTATTTAATGCATTTCATGAAGTGGTTAGTGGTCGTCCAAGGCAAGGAATGATTTTCAATGCAAAATTAAAATATTTAATGATTGCACACAAGCCGCTATTGCCCATGCAAGGAGAGTACATTGCTATTGAATCGATCCATTTGAAGGAGTTGTAATTCATTTAAAATAATTGAAGATTGTTTTAAATGAAAGAGTTTGATTTTAATTCATTTACAATTGTTCAAGTTCGTTGATTCTCATTGGTGGAATTCAAATTTCAATTCAAAATTGCCAAGGAGATGGGCACCTATCCATGGAGGAGTTAACAAGAGGACTTGAACATCAATTTGCAACTTATGATGCTATGGTATGTTTTCTGTCTAATTGATTTTTTGGCTGAAGATTCCGATTTTCATGCTAATTTGCAAGGTGATGACCCCTTGTATATGTATGGTGATGACCCCATACAATTTGTGAGGTGATATTGTTCTAATATTCACCATTGAGCTTAATATTGCAGGTTTAGACAAGTATTGGGAGCTATTTGATTGATGTTTTGAAGCCCTTGATCCATTGGTTTCACTATTAAGGTAGCAATTGGGCTGATTGCATCATTGAAGTGAGATTTTTATATGTTGCAGGGACTAAAATTTCATAATAGTGAGATATTCATTTTGTTTCAGGGCTTCTTGAACATTCTACAAAGATTCCAAAGGCTGGAAATTGCATAGGAACATCATCATTTGGCTTAGGAGTGAAGATTTGAAGGCTTGGAAGCATATTTACATTGACTGGGCGAAAAGTACACTTTCAGTAGTTGGATCAGCAAACTGTCATTTTATATCAGTCAATTATATCTTCATTTCCAGGGCTCTTTTGTTCAATCTTTGACTTGAAATCAATTGTCAAGTGTTTGTACATGATCCTACTTGAAGGAAGAGACAATTGGATGTCATTTTGATGTGGAAAACTTGATGTATAATGGTCTGATCAGAATTTCTAAGTGACTGATTTTTTTAACAGCAGTGAATAAATAAAGTTATTTGGAGCTGCATTCGTCATTTATCCATTGGTTGATAATACTTTCATATGTGTTGAATTGGGTTTTCATTTGGTGCAAGAAATCTTATCTAAATTTGATTTATTTTCTATCTTTCATAATAAGGTCTCTTACAAAAACGCGACTCGGTTGCACGGGGTGGTCGAGTCAGCTTTGATGGAGCACATGGGACCCTCTCCTTGCCACGGGGGAATCTCCACGTCACTCTCGCTCTCGTGGTAGAAGCTAGTTGAGAGGAGGCGAAACACGGGGGTGGTCCAGCTCGCTCGAGAGCTGGATGCGAAGAGCGGTTGGCCAGTCCTGGGGCCTTTCCTGGGTATTGTTTCTTATACGGTGTTTAGTGATTGTTGTAGTTGAGATAATTATACGGCCTGAAGGGTCACTAGTTACTATTATCCTGTTTGGGTTCCTAAGATTCCAACGTTGAGTGGGTTGTCGATTGTTTTCGTTTATGCTCCTTTGAAGTTGGAGTCTCTCTTCAAATCATTGTATGATGATTTGTGTTTGTTCACTATGTTGAAGTAACCTTAGCTTGTGTTCTTGTTCTTGGATGGTCAATTGAGTGTGTTGAGGCCTAGGGTGTAGCCTAGGGTGTAACTCTTCGATCTCCTCTAGGATTGCCCTCACCCACTCACCTCTAAGTCCAGGGCCCATTCATGAGCCTGAACCGAGAGAGTTGGTTAGAGTTAACCACGAGTTGACTTACATTTGACTTAGGGTGATTACCTAATGTTTGCTTTGCTTTGTTTGAGTTGATTGATTTGTATTGACTTGTGTTGACCTTGTGATGAAATCGTGGGTTTATGAACTTCGTGTAATGCTTATGTTTTTGTATATATGCACTCTATATGTATGCAAGATAATTTTTTTTTTTCATTTTATGAATTTTTGAAAGGAAAGTGCTTTAATTAATCTAGAATTCAAATATGAATGCAATTCTAAAATGAGTTTACCTAATGCAATCTTAATCTATGTTTTTTGTATTTTCTTGTGTTTTGATTTCAATTACTGTAGGAAATGAAAGTACTTGGAAATAAACTAATTTATTAATGCAAATTGCTTGAAATAAACTAATCTAACAATGCAATTCTATCCAACCTATCAAGGAAATTGCAATATGAAATTACTATCACCAAGAGCAAATTTGAGATTATCTAATTACTACCATAAAACATGAAAGAACATGGAATGTGTCAACGCACGAGCCTCCACTACCCTCAGGAATCCTTATATCGGCAACCTCTTCGTCCTCTTGCAGTAGAAGGGATCTCCTCTTGGCAACAATAGGGAAGAGATGCAAAAATGGTTTGAGAAAGCTTCAAAATATGAGCTCAATGTGAGCTAAGAGAGCACTATGGCTTGCAAAATGAGCAGCGTAACGACGCAACAAGAAGCTTTTAGCAAAGCTTTGGCATAACAACTATAAAATAAAAGGCTCATAAGTTATGCATGAGCATAAGAATGCTATGTGGAGAGCAAAAACCTGCAAAGCTTGGTTGCACAAATAAAATTGCCTCTCAAAAGGGGGAGCTTTGAAGCTATGCAATAATGAAAACTAATGAAAGCTTTGAATCTTTGGAAAACTAATGACATGAAAACTTTGAAGCTTTGGAAAACTAAAGAAAGAAATGAAGAAAGAGGCTCAAAGGCCTGTGAAGAAGCTTGAAAAAGCTTGTGAAGTTGAGAAGAGCATTCTCCAACTTGAGAAATAATGGAGAGGTGAGGGGTATTCATAGCTTGGAAGAGGTCATGAAAGGTGGAATTGATTGAGAAGTTAACTCAATTTAATTGAAGAGTTAACAAGGTTGATTGAGGAGTGAAATGGATTGATTAGGGAGTGAATAGGCCTTGATAGCCTTCACAGAAGGAGAAATGGAGTTAGCATGAGATTGATTGAGAGATAAGAAAAATTGATTTGTGAGTTAAAATGGAGTGATTGGGAGTCAAAGAGGTGACAAGTATAGATCAATAAGAGCTAATTAAGCCAATTCGGAAGAGATGAATGAGCTAAGAATAGTTCACTCCACGTTTGGATCAAAATTACATGCAAACAAGAAGAAAATGGAGCAAAACAAAGCTTTTTTGCATCCAAACTCCAAGTTAATTTGCGGCTGGTCGCCCATGGGTTGCCCCTTTTACTAGTTCAAATCGCTCGGGGGCGACCCATGGGCGACCCACAAAGGAGAGGGTCTGGGTTGCTATGCAAGGTTGGAAGCTGTTAGTTAGGGGATGAAGAACTAACCTATCTCTAGAACCAGGTCAAAAGGTGATCAGAAACCAAATCTCCACTTACAAATGTCAAATCTCCTGGAGGAGATCCTGAAGTAATAGGGGGAGATTTGTCCTTGTAAATCACAACTGAAAATTGAAAGTTGGAGATGGCTTGGGAGGTCCCTTGGAGGGCTCCTATGGGTGGGTTGAGATGAAAAACACTAGGGAAAGGTCAATTTACAACAAATAAACAAACAAGAGGCTTATGGATAAAATCACAAGCACAAAAAACGAAAATTGACAAGTGTTGACAAATGTCGAAAGAGAGAAAAGTTAGTACGACAAAGGGGAAACAAAGAAAGAAGCAAAAACCCACGTGTTGCCAAGAGAAATGTTGTTGAGAGGACATTATTTTCATGCTTCGTGGAGGCTATGCGTGTTGTTAGTGTTTATAGTTCTTGGGTACTAGGTTCTCCTGCCGTCTCGCCACCCGTCAAAGGCCCAAAAATGCTCAGAAACACGCGAAAACGCGTCCCCAACTCTCCAATTCACGATTAATGCAAAGTGGGTAGTTGAAATTGATGTTTTTAATGCAATTAGTGGAGTTGTTGGGGTTTTACCCTCACATTTTTTGTAATATGCCTTCTAGGATAAATGCTAAAATTCTGATTAATAAAGGCAATTTTATGAATCTTGCAATTTTGCAATCAAACCCTAGTACTGAATCTTGATTTAATTTCTGCACCTTTCAATTTAACTCCCACACAGATGAATTATAGAATAATATGTACCAAATTGATAGCAAAATAAATTGTATATCTGCAGCCTTCTCTGATATGAATTGCATCATAGTTGATAAAGAAATGGATAACAAAATGATTTATAAATCCAATCAGACCTCACTGTAATGAAATCAGTCTTGTCATTCTTCATTATTACATCAAATTCATGGATAGATGGCAACCAAACACATGTATAGACCGTTGTTTACAAATCAGATATGAATGACAATATCAACATACCCAGTATGATGCCAATTTATTGACAAAGGCAATGACAAACCTCTCAAGACTGTTCACTGTATAAACTGATATAAACTGGTATTTCTGATCTGCAACACAAACTCTGATTTATATATTATAATGAGTGCACTTACCAATAATTACTTCAGCATGTATGGCACCAACGTTTTTATACAGACTGATAAATGATAGCTGAGCTGTATGGATATGTAAAAACTAGTGATTCAGGCCTGTATGGAACCATAAGTGGGCTGCAAGTATATATAATGCTGCTGAACAGTTACAGAATTACCAGACAGAGGTTGGATACCAACAAAACACTTTCAAAATAACCCTGTGATTGATACCAAAGGATGAATAATGATGACAAGGTTGCTGTCCAAGACTCGCTATGCAAATCGCTGCTAGGGTTATTTCTATAGATGAATGTGCTGTCACGATCTGCAAGATATGCTCAAGAATGGTGTTCAAATACAATGCAATGAATCTTCAAGGTCTTCAATGTTATGCCAAATGATCTTTAGACTTCAAATCTCCAACAAAGTCTTCTACAAATTTACAATAATGCTCTCCAATAAGCTCTATGTTGAATATTGATTGCATCCACCTCTCAAAACGGGAATGGGGCCATCACCAAACCCTAGTTATCAAGGGATCATCACCTTGATTGGACTGAAATTTGTCTTCAGCCAAGAGATAAACTCAATATGCAAAAAACCAAGTCAAAAAACAATTTCAAATGACTCCCAGCTGCTCCTTATAAAGCCCTCACTCCAAATAGGTCTGAAAGTTTTTGTGTATACAATCACTTATTAAATGACAGTTTTTATGTACACAATCACTTAACTTTATTAAATGACGGTTTTTGTTTATACAATCACTTAACTTTATTAAATGATTGTTTTTGTGTACATAATAACACTTTATTTTATAAAGTGTTTTAAATTGACTCAAGTAACTTAATAAAATATTAATTTTATAAAGCAATTAAAAATACTTTATAAAATTAATTTACAATTAGAACCTTTTTAAGTTACTTGCAAAATGCGGACATTACATTTTTCCATCAAATCCGAGTTACAAGTGTTATAAATAAAAGATTGAAAATCATTTTGAGGGGTTGGTTTTTTGGTGGTGGCTGGAGGCTGTGCAGGTTCAATAATGTCTCTAGGGCTCCAAATCATGCCATGTCCAGTTGCAGAGAAGTAATGGAGTGGTGACACAAATGAAAGATAGTGTGCTGCAAGGGTTGTGGAGAGAATGTCTCCATGTTTGTTTGTATGTATTTAGGATTTTCCTCTTATCACATTTGCTAATAAATTTGTATTGGACATTTGAAAATGTGACAGCATTTTAACTATATTAGAAGCTTTGTAATTGTCATTTGTTCTCTCCATTTGAATGCATGCGGTTCATTCTGGATAACGAAGTATGTTTGAATCTCAAAACTTGCAATCTAATACAGCATATGCTTAGATCAATTTTCTTTGTTTCCTTTTCATTGTTTTCGTTTCTGTTACATGAGACTCTGTAGCCCAGTTGGATTGGCACCGGTCTTGGCTCCACCAAACCAATCTCATATCCTTTAAAACAAACAAACATTTACTAGCGGTTTAGGGGAAGGACCATCGCTCCTATGCATTTATACTTGCACAATTTGTATCAATAGGGGTTTTGTTACAGCCAGTTGTTCTTGGTTCAGTGACAGTTTTGGGATCAAGATAACAAGTTGGGTTTGGTTGTTCATTGGTTTTTAGTTGTTCATCTTGTTTGAACTCAATACCTGTTAAGGTATACCCCTTGGACTATCCCTCCAGAGTCTAGCTGAGCTCAAAGTGTAGAGGAGCCTACCCACTCCTGTAAGTTGGCCAAGATCACCCTTAACCTATTGATAAACCTCTTTCAATCACCTTGATGACACCCTTGGCCTAGGTGATTGTGAAATGTTATAGGGTTTCGGGTTGTACTCATTTTGGGAACCAACAACTTCGATGGTTTGAACAAACATTGAGGGATGCTCAGGAGCATGTTGAGGCTCTTAGGAGCACATTCAGAGAGATTAGTCCTTCAAAGAAGTTTCCTAACTACATAGCATTGATGAGCACCATCATTGAGTCTTCTAGCCTCTAGGAAGCAGTGGATCAACGGGTAGTTGATGCAAAATTCCTTCTTAACTAAGAGGGAATGTTGAATTTTTTAGCTCAATTTGGAACTTCTGCACATGTTTAGTATGAATGTGTAGGTAGTTTGAGTTATTTCTATTTTGTAATTCAAGTTATAAAATGAAATCTTTTATTTAGTTAATTAAGTCTAATAAAGTGCGAAAGCACTAATGACTTAGACTTATCTTCCAAGTCAATTCCTGCGTGAGATAAGGTTGCTTTCTTTTTGAGAGATAAGATCGCTTTATTGGAAGATTGGATTTTTAGCTGAATAGTATAATGATAGAGACAAAATAGAAAATTCATAATTCAGAGCAATGTAATATTTCCGTGCAACTGAAGGACTAGTTGTAGAGGTTGTCTTTTAAGCTTTCAAAGGAATGTGAAGCATATTGAAAGGTGTATGATATTTGTTTCTTTGTTCATTATTTCCGCTCTTCAAATTTCAATGATTTATGTGTTTAATTCAATGTTATTTCTGCATTAGGAAATTTTACATCATGATTGAAATTTTGTTGAGTGCAACCATTTTAAATTATTGAGGTTTAAAACGGGAAAATATCAAGAAAATCATGACAATTGTTTATAAAATGGACAATCTTAAAAACTTAGCAGTAAAATAGTTTCTTCCTCCAAACTTGTGTTTTGTTTCACAAACTTTCCCATTTTATTGTCATCACATCCACAAGAGCGGTTATCCCCAAAATTTGGATCTTGGTTGGATTAGTCTTCAACCCTAGGTTCCTAACCACATGACCCATCTACTTATTGTGGGGAACCACAAACTAGCACATCCTCTAGTAAAGGGACAGCTTGACCTTATGGCACTTTTTCATGCATTATGCCAATGCTTAAAGGTGTGACTTCTTTGGGCCATACTATTATTTCATGAATATGCATACTATTATCTGCTGAAATGTGGCAAGAACATTGCAATTCCAAGTGCATGCAGTTGTTTCATAGATCTTTTCTTCTACAACAAGCATAGTTTTCAACTTATCCTCCTTTGTGATGCTTGTTTGATTTCAATAAGAAAAGGCATCAAGGAAAGAGTGTATCTGATGGAGATTGTTAATAAGATCAAAATTGGGTCTTTCATGCTATCTGCATTGAATCTTTGAAAATTGACACAAAATTGAGATCTCAAAGTGATAACAACAGGGGACATCCATTTGCTACTATATACTTTAAAGATTCACTTGCCTTGAACATGCTTTCAATCTTTACCTGAACCTTCTCCACATATTGAGGGTTCATGCCGTGCTGTCTTGGTTCGACAAGTATGGTAGAATCAAATAGATCTTGTGCACTTAAAGCTCCAATAGAATCCCTTCCAACTTTTGTAGGCACTGTAGATGCATCCTTGTAGTCTATAAATATCTTGAATGCTGCTACTTTCAATATTACTTTCAATGATCTCTAGTATTGATAGTATGTTGATACAATTTTGTGTAATATACATGCCTAAATTTTTTTGATTTTTCAACCGTAACAATGCAAACCCTCAACACCTTCTGATCACCCAGATCCCGGAATGGGCAAGGTGAGAGCATATAGTGCTTTTTGGATTACTACCCAAACCCAACTAATTGCAGCAAATATGAGTATGCAATGTGATTGCTCACTGTGACACACCAGGGGGCAAGCTATCCATCCCTGCGCTTATTCAGCAGAGTGTGTCAATGCAACATAGAATGATGCACACTAGGCGACAAAGCCGACCACCTCTACACTTATTCAGTGGAGTGTGCTTATGCAACAGAATGACGCACACTAGGCTGCAGAGCTGACCACTTCTACACTTATTCAGTGGAGTGTGTTTAATCATAAAATGCTATACACTGGCAGTAAACCTTTCAGTTTTTACAATGAATGCAATGCATATGAACCCACTGGCAGTACTACCATCTAAGGTATTACAAAGTATGTTATTGCAGCTACAAATGATGAATACAATAAAGTAAAGGCTGCAATTATGAACTTTATTAGTCTGATCCAACTGAAACAACACTGCTGCAACCAAAATGGCAAGATTATGAGCATTGTAAATCATTCAAATTGACAACAATGTCATACCCACAAATGTATTGATGAAGTTGATGAAGGTAGCTTCCACAAACACTGTAGAAGCACTGGAAGACACTGATATCACTGAAATCTCGGGTCTGATATAACACTGCAGCATTGCTGAAGCATGTTATCATGAAGATAAAGCATTAGAAACATTACAAACATCACAAGGAGTCATACCCATCAAAGCTCAGCTGATGCAGATGAAGGTGAAGGTCACAACACACTGTAGCACACTGAAAATCACTGTCAAACTGAATAGAACTGATCTGATACAACTCCTGCAGCTTTAACAAAACCCCAACCAGCACATGAAATCACATAATAAATCATCAAACTGTTAAAAGTTCACATCCAAACTGATTCCCACAAATTGGGATGAGCTAGGGGCCACCCAACAGGTCATAAAACACAAGGGAAAGAGGGGCGATTCATGCCCAACACTCTCACGCCGTACCCCAGGATGGTACGACCTGTAGCCAAAAAGAACAACCAACAAAATACCCTCAAATCTCCTCCAAACGCAGCTTAAAGGCACTCAAACCAGGTGGCTAGGAGAGTTCGTGTTAAGTCCATATATGGTATGATTCAGATAGTCGGCTTTATCTTTCAATTTATGTGTAATGTACATTGACATACTTTTTGAGTTCTGGTCAGTCATGTTCAGTATTTACTGGGTGGTTGAAGTTATCTATGGTCAACTTCTTTAATATGTGCACCATGATCTGTTGAGCACATTGAAATGGAGTGCAATTTTATACATAGATTTTGTTTTCTATTATGAGTGTATTTTCCAACTCATCCTTCTCTGCAATGCTTATTTGGTTGTAGTAAAAGAAGTCATCAAGGAAGGAGTATATCTCATTCTCAGCCACCTCTAGGATGGAGCCCTTTCACGGGATCAAGAATGTGTTTCTATGCGAAACATATTGAGACTTTGGAAGTCAACACAGATCAGATCTCAAAGTGATAAGAGTAGGGGACACCAATTTGCTATTACATCCTTTGAAGATTATGTTTTCCTTGAGCATCAACTCAATCTTTGCCTGAACCTTTTCTGCATGCTTAGGACTCCCGTGGTATGGTCTTTGTTGGAAAAGCAGGCAGAACCAAAGGGTTCTTATGTACATAGAGCTCCAATAAAACCCCTTTCAAATCACTGTAGATCCAAGAAAACCCCTCTTTCTAGTCCATAAATATCATGAATTCTGCTGCTTAAAAAATTAGGTTACAATTAGCCCCATTGTTGATTGTTTGATGATCTGCTGTTGTCCCAGACAGCTGATGCAGAAAGAAAAGTTCACAGATTCAGAATGTGGAGGTGGCATTGTGACTTGCTGTAGCATACATGCAAATGGATACAAAAACTGTGCAAGTGGCATTGTGACTTGATGTAGCACGTGTGAAGCTGGAAGATAATTTGAAAAGGAAACATAGTGACATTGTTATCTTGCATGCAAAGCTCAAGCTGTTGAAGATCTTGGTTGCATTGTCATCTAGTTACACGTCAGTTGCAGCAAGTCAATCCCCTTAGTTCCAGCCTCTCACTACATCGATGCCACTTCTAAGTCCACTAGAGCTAATCCTTTCTTGAATCCTTTACTGTCTTCTTGAGGGTTGGCAGTGATGTCGAGTAGTCTTGATAAGGATTGGCGGTAGATGCGGGCATCATTTAGAGATTTTATATTAAGTCTGTATATGTTATAAATTGGATGATTTGTTTTAGTATTTGATTGACATGTAATGTACATGGCATATTTTCAATTTCTGGTTAGTCATCATTGGCACCCATTGGATAATTTTACGATCTTTGAATCAAACGACACACCTCTTAGGATGAGATCATTACTTACAGTTTGCACCATGATTTGGTTGTGGAGCACTCTTGTGTATGAATTCTTCTAGGTATTCTTGCTATCAATGATTTATGTCCATTGCACATCATATGAACAAGAGTGAAGCACTCCACCCATTTTTGTGAGTTGTTATTTTTATATTTCTGTATTGTTTATTTCCTGTACTGCAATTATTTAAGTCATTATTGTGTACTCCAAAATCTTCATCCATCTTGTCTTCAGACATGTTTGGCTCCGCAATGGGTCACTTTCCTTTGCTATTGCTTCCAGGAAGAGGGGCCAATGTGCTCCTCTTCATTCTTTAACTCGTGTCACCCACTGTAGCTTGTTGATACTTTGTTAGGGAATATTTTAGTCAGAAATGCTTGAATTTGCCACCTCTGAATTTCTTGTTTCCTTTTCTCTTCCTGAAAATATCTGTTTCAAGGGATAGGACAACAGATACAAGGTCTCATAAATCTATTTACCCTGGGTCAAGCTTAATCTTCCTACAAATACTCCTATAACAGAAGAAATTTGTAAATTACCATCATCTGCAATTACCAAATTTCTTTGTCATATGCTCTTGTTTGGATTTTTACCACTTTAGAATGAATGAAATTTTAATGATGTCCACGAGGCCAGCAGCCTAAGGGACCAAGAGCTGCAGCCCTAAGATGCTTTCCGAATCTTCTCGATATCGACTCTTCTGCTATGTAACTTGACCAAGAAGCCGACCGTTGTGTGGAGATTGGTTACCTCAAATAGCCCCTTTAAACTTCCCTCTTTCAAGCTGTTCCCATACTGAGTGCGGATATCTTCATAGGCGGTACACTCAAAGATGAAGTGCCACTCAATTTCAACTACCCTTTGGCTGCAGAAATTGCATAACCTGTTGTCCCAAACTTCCTTGGGGACCGTCCATCTGCCAGTTTTGCATCTTAGATGATGAGAGCCGGTCCTCAACTGTGCAATTAAAAATCTAGCCTTACCTTTACTATTGGCATGCAAGTAGGCTTTTTCCCCATGCTCCCTCCTTACCTTTAGAGCCCTCCAGTTCTAATTCTTCCACTTGGTTTTTTCTTTTTCTTTGAACTTGCCTTTCGATGAGTAATTTTTTATCCATGAAATGGATAAAACTTTCTTATTAATTTGAGAGCTTCTGGCAGAAAACTGTGTATAATTTTGAATTAATGTTTCAGATCACAGTCCATGATCCATCCTCAGAAAGAGGATAAAAGTTTCTTAGGAAAGTGCCTTAAAATGACTGAGCTCTAGTTGAAAGCTTGTCATTAATACTTATTCTTTGGTTTATTTCAGAGCTGTTGGATCACATATTGAATTAAGATTATTGATATATAAAGTCTGCTCACCCTGAAAGTCACATTTGTAGCATACAAGGTAATTACATTGGTGGTTTACTTGTCCTATTTCGCACTTAGCTGAATTACAAACTCAGTTTCAACAATAATATCATACTGGAAAAATCTTCATTGATTGACAGAAATAACTAAAGAAATCACTAATTTTTTCGTAAATAATACAACTACAAACGTTTGGGTAATGATTTTTAATGAAAGAAGTGAAGAAATTATAACTCAAGGCAAATCCTCAGTGTTTCTAATTGCTAATTTAGTTTTAGAGGTTTAGGTATCAATGCTGTAGTGTTTTATGCATAGAATCAGGTAAAGGAATGGATGGGATTTCTAGGATTTTACAGGTATGCAATGTCCACCATTTAGCCCAGTTAGATGGATGGTGTAGATTAGCCTATAACATTACTCCCATAGGCTAATGACAATGGTTAGGGGGTCAACTTGGTGGCTTACTATTTACAGTAAGTCGGAATGGAGCACCTTGCTATTTATAGCAGGGCAGATGTAGGGTATCATTGCACAAGAATGTTGGTTTCGAAAATCCTAGAGCGATATTTGATGAGACATAAGTTAAATTAAAAATTTAACTTATATATTTTTATTCGGCGTTAAGTGACTTATATTTCTAAAGTGACTTTTAATATTAAGTTAAGTCACAACTTAAAAGTGGTTCCCCTAGGAGATGGGTGCTCATGGGAGACATAAGGGGATGAAATAATAAAATACAAATATATTTTAATTCCTCTTGGGCGTTGGAGGAAGGAAAGCAACAAAAAGGAAAAAAGTGAACTCATTTGCATATGTTGGATTTTATGACTTCACTCTCTTTTGGTGATATTCCCATGCATTGGCTTTGGAGCTTGGCTCTAGGGTTTGGCATTGGTTGTGTTGAGACAAAAACCTCTTCATAGTCCTCTTCTTCGTGTGTGAGAGACCACATTAGGAAGAGAATCTTGGAGGCTTCATTCGGGAGCTTCAGTTGTGCATTCGAATGATACATTTTGGAGATGTGAGCATGATATGAACATATTCGAAGGAGTTTATCGCTGCAGCTGATAATAGGTATTTGGAGGACAGATTTATGGGTTTTTCCTTTGGATTTAATGCTGTTTCAGACCCCATAATGCAGGCCATACTTTACCATGCTGGCCGTACATCATAGAGGGCCGTACTCTCACTTAGCAGCAGATTTTGGGTGGTTTTGAGGAGTTTAATCAGTCATTAGAGGTCACTTATACCCTGCAGACACAGCTGTTACCAAACAGAGATAAAAGAAGACGATTTGAGTGAGTTTATGATAGTTTGCAGCCCACAGCAAGGCCGTATTACTCCTGGACTTGGCCGTACATCTTGAAGGTGCTATTTGGAGTCTTGTTTGGCATTTCACATCACTGTTTGGAGGTTGTTTGAGCCATAAGGAGCTGTTTATACCAGATTTCCTTCTCTCCTTCATTGCTGCTACAAAAATAACAAATACCCATATGTATATTGCTGGTCGTCCGTCAGCACAAATACGAAGTTGAAGATTTCCATATGGGTATATCATTGTAATTCATATTATATCATAATACAAACTGGGTCTTCAATATTTTGTTGTTATCTTCTTTAATTTTTTTCTGTTTTGTTATATGCTTTATATTTCATACATGCAATGCAAAAAACATAAATGCAAAAACATGCAATGAAACCCTAAACCATAAACCGTCAGAAAAGCAAAAAAAATTGGTACAGAACAAACATATATCCGAGGGTGTATGTTACAAGGTATGATATTAGATAAAGACATAAAATGACCATTTTATGAATATTGGATCCTAAACTTCTCACTGGTTTTTGCTATCTTCTGGCTACATTATTACATTTACTCTATTTATCCTTTTCTTTGCTTGGTAGATCATGGGTGAGGTTATGGATGGCCTTTAATGTGTTGCAGGGTTTGCTTGGACCACATTCTTAAGGTTTTTAAATGTGGCTCATACTTGAATTTATGCCATCAATGTTATCATATGTAATCCTAGTGTTTAAACTAGTTTTGCTTTGATAGTCTTGAACTCGTCTTCCTATTTATCCAAGGTGAATGGATTATTAGCATTAACTGTCAGTATTCAAAAACACCTAATATACTCTAGTATATACAGGAAACAAATTTTTGTAGGCTGCATGTTAATTGTCTCCAAAACGTGTTGTACAGCTATGGAAGGGTAGATGAACTTGTGTTTTTTGCTAGTCTTAAGGAACAACATGAGACTGTAATCCACCATTACATTCAGGTATGTGTATCATTGTTTTCCTCAAAATTTAAATCATATATGCATGTTCTCTCATTTCATGCTGTTTTTTTGACATGCCATTCAAAGCTTACTCTTTTGAAAAATTCATGTGCCAATTATGTGGTATATTCTATCACTTTCAATATATTGTCATCATTTTAAAATTTATCTTTCTTAAGGAACACTCCTTTATTTTCTGTAAATGAAGGGTATTATGCATTGACTTTTATAGATGTGCTTACCGATTAGTTACAAGCTGAAATAGCTTAAAGTTGTGAGCATCAGATGTGCTCCTAGAAGACTCTGTACAAATGTTATTACAGCCTTACTATCTTTTTCATTACCTAGTTTTCTCCACGCATCTCCTGCAAATGTCTATTTGTTGATATCTAGGATGGTACAAGAAAGACTGGAAGGCTCTCCACTTTTTTGGAGTCATGTGAGATGTTTAAGCTTCAGTTGTGAGATTGCTCTCTACTTTCAAATGTCTTTATTATTTTTTGTTTGAATATTCTCTTGAAGGCTAGCGACATTTTTTTGTTCTTATAATGGATTCATAATTTGCAGTAGCTATATGATTTATATTGATTTCATTCGGGGGTTTGTTAACTGAATCATGTAGGTGCATTCTTTTGGATTAATAAAAATCTTGATGAGGACTTTACGGCTGTACTTGAAGTATTGCATCTTAATTTGGGATAGTCTATTAGTTTTGACTCTAATAATCTACTCCTGTTCCAAATCTGTTTTCCTGTTTAAAGGACTAACAACCTTAATACCATTCTTTGTGAAATAGAGAAATTTGCTTTAAGATCATTTGTAAGAGGAAACCAAACATAAATAGGAGAAAAAATTCAAACTCAGATGGCCAACCAATTCTCAACAAAATACTAATAACAAAGCTAATTAATGAATGCTTCCTTATTACTACTTTGTAGAGCACAATGTTATGTTTTAATATAGTACATTTATTTTAAATGTTGTTAGTATTGTAATTTGTCCTTTTTAGGAGAACTCAAAACTAGAACAGTGTGGACGATAGAACCATTCTTCAAATTATAAGGGGAAGCTCCATGAGATTTAACTAAACTTAAAATTAACAAAGTTTATAAGTGTGCACACTATACAAGATTTCATGGGGGGTTTGCATCAAATGTAAATACCTGATTGACTATGTTTTTGTCCCAGATGTAAGTGCTAGACTGTCAACAGTCAAGGCTTGCAATGAGATTTTCATATTAAAGGAGGATAAACAATTCAAGCACAAATGAGCACAACTTTCTATTGGCTAGAACATAGGTTAGTATTTAGTTGTAAACAAAGATTTGATGAGATAACACCAATGGATGTTGATTGTTAGCTAAATCAGAGACCAGTAAATTAACATTAATAGGAAGTGGTTAAATAGATGAACATCACACGATTCTAGAAAATAAATTGCTAAAGAAATACACAAAGTTGTTACGTTAATAAATAATGAGCATTGGTGCAAAGCTTGACAAAGTTACTCAATTCATTTTCATTCTTTAGAATTACAAACACAAGATCACTGACCTCAACATAAACGTTTGCAGCATAGGCTTAACATCAACTTAAGTACATTCATTGAATAAACAAAATACAGACTTGACTTCACAGCTTGATTGACAATTTTTGTAGCATCAATTCTTATTACATATTATGTGCTTAAGGTATTTGTTTGTAAGCTCATTAGAGGCAGCTTTAAGGGATCAAATAACAATAAAATAATTTCAATGAAGTCCTGCTTTAAAGCAACCCTATTTCTATCCATTGCAAAGAGGAAATAAATTATCAAATAGCCTAAAATAGACTCTTTCGTGCTTATAGTTTGCTTTCTCCTTAACTTAGGCTGCCTAGTGATAAGGTATGGCTATGATTCACTGATTTTTGCTTTAAAACACTTGACTTGGCATTGAAAATCTGAACTTGCTGATTTAAGAAGCAAGGCAGAGTTTTCATGTGGTGTTGCCACCTCAAAATGGTGCCTAACTTACTTAAGTTGTGTTTTTTCTCATGATCGAAATTTTCAAGTGGCAATGCTGCTCAAAAAGTGCGAAATTTTGATGTTTTAATTGGCTTTTACTTGAGTTGTGTTTTTAGACTATCTTCGCCACCTTTGTCGTGCTTTTATAAAACTTTGCCACACATTTTCCCCTTGGCTATGCCATTGAAATAGTATAATTTTTCTTTATTTCTTTTTGCATGAGTGATGGTGGAATTTCATGTGGCAATTGCCACTCAAATATTACGAAAATCGAGCACATAAAGATTACCAAGATATTTATTTATTAAAATAAGAAGCAAAAACTTTCTTATATAGTAATACAAGAATGGGAGATAACCCACGATAAGAATGTGGGATAAATAGAAAGAACATATTAAAGAAATAAAACTTGAAGTATATGCTAAAGTCAAAATGACTTTATTAAAGCCTAAGACTAAAAGCTAATTGACCATTACTAAATGATAATTACTTTAACACCCTCCTTTAATGGTCTATCTACTATCTACACCAAGCTTATCCCGAAATTTTACAAATACGTTAGGACCCAAAGACTTGGTAAGAATGTCTGTAGTTTGATCCTCTGTTGGACAATACTGTAGCATAACCAATCCATCTTCTACAAGTTGTTTGATGAAGTGACAATGTATTTCCACATGTTTGGTATGCTTGTTGAAGATTGGACTCTTGGCAAGTTTGAGCACCCCTTGATTGGCACAGAACAGGGGTGAAGCCTCATTTTGTGGCATCTTAATGTCTGAAAGCATCCTTTTGAGCCAAACTGCCTCACAGACTGCTTTTACTATTCCTTGATATTTTGCTTCAGTTGAGGAAAGAGCTACTACATGCTACTTCTTGTTGGTCCATGTGACTGCAGCCTGACAAGGCTGAAAACATATCCAGAGGTGGATTTCCTATCATCCACAGAACATGCCCCATCTGAATCTATAAACCCACACAACCTAGGATCTTTGTTTCTACTATACAAAATGCCAAAGTCAAGTGTCCCTTTCACATATCTCAACACCCTCTTCGCTAGCCTAATGTTTCATGTTTGGTGTTATCATAAATTCGTAAATGAAACTCACGACATAGCTCAAATTAGGTCTGGTGGCTATAAGATATATTAGGCTTCCCACTAGTTTCCTGTAGTCTGACTCATTAAGTGTCTTAGAGTCAGTTTTGGTTGAAAGCTTCAACCCTTTTTTCATAGGTGTAGACGAGATTTTGCAATTTGTCATTCTAAATTTTTGAGCAAACTATTGGCATATTTGGATTGTGAAAAAAAATGTTGCCACCTATTTGCCAAACTTCTACACTTAGGTAGTAATGTAAGAGGCCTAGATCATTTATGTCAAAAACTTTACTCATATTAGATTTGATTTGTTCAATAGCATATGCCTCACTACTTGTATTAATGATGTCATCTACATATATGACTAGTAGAATGAGATCATTACCTATTCTTTTGACATATGAATTGGAACTTGAAGGACTTTGTTGGAATCCTAGTTCAACCAAATACCTACCAATTTTGATATACCACGCCCTAGGGGCCTACTTCAGGCCATATAGAGATTCGTTCAGTTAGCATACAAGATGCTCCTTCCTTGTAACTTAGAAACCCTGTGGTTGAGACATGTACACTTCTTCCTCCAAATCTCCATTGAGGAAGGCACTCTTCATGTCCATTTGATGGACTATCCAATCAAACTGAGCTGCCATGACTAGGGCTAATCAGATGGTGCTCATCTTTGCTGTAGGAGCAAAAGTCTCCTCGTAGTCAATGCCCTCTCTTTGTGAGAACCCTTTTGCAACAAACCGAGATTTGTACTTGTCTAGTGTAGCGTTTGCCTTGTACTTGACTTTGTACAACCATTTGCAGCCAATGGGTTTCTTCCCTGGTGGAAGATCTGTGTGATCCCAAGTCTTATTTTTCATAAGACTCATGTTCAATTGCCATGGCCCTTTCCCATTCAGGTTTTTTGTAATATCCCCAAGTAGATTTATGGTAAACCTTGATTTTATTTCTTATTTTCCAATGAAAACTTGAAAATGATAGTCAATATTTAATTTTGGAAATTAAATTTCTGATTTTGAAATCAAACCATAACTTCTATTAAAAAAATTGGAATTTGATATCATAAACCCTAGGAAGTAGAGATGACTTGAAACCCTTCAAAATATTTTATTTTATTTCAGAAAATCTGTAACAGTTTACAATCCCCAACTGGAAATTTTAGAATTTTTACAAATTTAATGCATTTACAATTAAATCTGTATGACTAGTATGGATAGGGTTTGCAAGGTTGTACGAACTGCTAGAGATGTGGTTGCAACTGTATGGACACAAAAAATTCAAGAATATTCATTGTTGTTGCTAAAACTCTTAAAATACTGATTTTTGATTTTTTTGAATTTTATGCCCTATTGAATCTATACGATGTGGTTTGGAAAACTGTACTGACACCTTGGAAATTGTACTATAGACTTAGATCTGACTTAGATTTGGTAGATTGTCCTTGTCTGGTGCTTCCTTGTTGAATGTGGTTTCTAACAATGAATTAGGGCAGTGCTGGAATATTAATAATGATGACAAAATACCAAATTCCTCCTTTTAGTTATGGTGACCAGCTAAATGGATGGAAAACAATTAAGATCTGCCAAATCACCACTTGTAAAATGTCCCCAAAAATTATGGAAACTCTTCTAAAATTTCTCAATCTCGCTGTGACAACAATTGTTTGCAAATCAAATTAGGTCATCATTGGACATTGAAAATCAACAACTTGGATTGGAAACAAGGGTTTTGTTGATTCAAAAAGGTGAATTTCAAAAGGGTTTTCGTCCTCTAGAATTGAAACACGCCAAAGATTTTCATCTTTGGATGCTCTAGATTGAACACTACTCAAATTTGAAAATTGGGTTCATAAAGGATAATTTGGATGATGATCAAATGAGAAGCCAAGTGCTCCTTTTATAGTTGCCTCTCTTTTAAGAAGGCTCTAGCATTAAAGAACACTTTTTATTTTTGACCCCAAGCATTTAATAAAATGCTTTTCATAAAAAGTTAGTGTACATTGAGGACGTGTCCTTGGGGGGTTTCAGCTGCTCTCAATACAAAGGGCGTTTTGGGGATGCGGGGACGGGGACATAACGTCCCCCCACCGTCTTAGATTAGCGGTCATTTTTGGGGACATCCCAGGGATGCCCCCCGCACAAGGGGCACACCCCCTGGGAATGTCCTAGTTTCTGGGGACTCCTAAACATCCCAGGGACACCAAGAAGATGTAATATCCCGTATAGGATATTTACTAAATTAACTATGCAGAAATGAGCTCTGATACCACTGTAAGAACCCTGACTTGTTCTAATTGAATTTTTCCTTCGCTGTCCTGAATTTTCTGATTTGATTTTCTCTCAATTTATTTAGAATTTTCAAATTTCGTTTTCACCATTGTATTTGTAATATCATGAAGATGGAAAAGTTCAAATACAACATTCATATGACAACAATAGATAACCATAAAATAGATAGAACAACTGGAAATGCAATTTCAAATTGAAGATATGAAATTGGTTTCTTTTTTCACATACCCGGATCATGAAATGACATGAATCAATTACATAGATGAGTGCTGGTTACATATCAGCCATGTCTGATTTTATATCAGACCTTTAATGATGTACAAAAGATGCCCAAATGGTGATCTTATGTGATCAAAGATAGCACAATGCAAAGATTATAACACCCAAAGGTTGATGCCTCGCTGTAGATGATTGTTGTTGAAGAATATGAAGCAAAACCAATGACTGATCGATGTCATTAACCTGTACTGCCTGCTGATCATAAAACCCTAATGCTGAATGCCAAGAAAATCCTCCAAATTCAAGCCAAAGTGGAGCGATTAGATTTAGGATACCTGGATAGCAAAATGATCAAGAAAACTCAATGTAGGCGTCAAAGTCTCCTCAGATCTGCAACTTATATCAACTTTCAGACTGCTGTAATAAAATCAGACCATGTATGATTGATTGAAATCACCTAAATTGTCCTTCTTTGCCAATCGCTTCCATGCTAAACCCTCATATATCAATTTAACAATGAAATATCATCACAAACACTTTCAAATCTGAATGCCAACCTTCATAGCTAGCTGAAAATGGAAATCCCTGTCAAACCCTAGCTTAAATGAAGCAAAATCACCATCACAAATCATCGATAAAGCCCAATGATAAACTCCCATATGAATTCACCTTACATGGTGGATTGGGATCATCTCCAAACCATAAATTATCAAGGAAACACCACCTTGTTTCAATTGAAATTCACTTTCAGCCAAGAGCAATATGCAAAATGCAAAGTTTACCATAAGCAAAAGATGTCAAAAATGAAGCCAAACACCTCTTTTTATACTTTCTCTCCCATTTAACAAAATATAATCAATTTTCGATTCCACCAATAATATCAAATCTTTAATTTGATATTTTTTAAATGCTTTTACCTCCTCCACCTTGGACGCCCATCATCAAGCAATAAAATATTAATATTTTATTCTTTTTTCATCTCTCCTCTAGACACCAACATTTAAAAAACCCAATAAAATAATAATATTTTATTTTTTCTCCTTATTCTTGCCAAGTGCCAATTTCTCCTTGGAGAAATAATAATTTTTAATTATTTTTTACTCATTTTTCCTTGGGTGCTGATTTTCAGAAATAAAATAATATTAAAATACAATTAAAGCTTGTATTTTATTTTCCTTTCAATTTCACTTTTTTTCCATCTTTTTACCTTTTTGCCTTGCCTTTGAAAATGACGACATTTTAGCTTTATAAAAATATTCTATATTATTTCTAGCCAAAAATACAAATAGAATAAAGTGTTGAGCCGACTTTCTAGTTTCCAAGCCTCCAAGGTTCTAGCTTAACCCATACACAAGACTAGCTCAAAAAGGAGACATTATAGAAGACCTCCGCATGTTAATAATAAACACAAAAGAAAAATGCTCAAAAACACAAATAAAAAACGCCATGCCCTAAAAACATTTTGATGCCTACTGCTTTGGATACTTTGCTCTTCAGTCTTTTTCACACCTTATAGATGCCTCCCTACAGATTATCGATGCCTCACTAAGTCACCTTAGACTATCAACGCATCACGTCTTAGGTCTTTCTCAGACTTGATTGCCCTAGGGGGTATTAAAATCACTACTGTTTTAACTTTTGAAATACCGATTGCCCTTCACAGTGGGTTTTTTCAGTGTACCCCGTTTCAATATAGTAGTGTCTAGTACAGTGTTAAAAATAAAAAACATGGTATTAAAATTACTATTATTTATAATTTATATAGCCAGTGTTTCTTTGAGGTATTAAAATTTTAAAATAGAGAATATAAAATAGATATTGTTTTTGGCAATTTAATTTTGTCATTTTGATGTTTGTCACTTGTATAATGAGATTATGAGACTCTACTTGGTACTTTGAAGTTTGAACTTTCAAACTACTTATAGTTATAAGTTTATAACTTGAAAATTTCAATTTGAAATGGATTCCAATTTTCAGCTACTATGAGTATGAAGTTTGAATGATCATTGATATTCAATTGTTCAATGTTTAAAGTTTACTGTTTACTTTAAGTTACTTGAAAGATTGTATCTCTTTTTAGTTTTTTACATGTTTAACCTATCTATATTTTTATTAAAATATATTATATAGCCGTCCCCTCGCCATCCCCTTGCTGTCCCCAAAATTCCAGAAAATTTTTGCTGTCCTTGAAAACCCGTCTCCTCATCCCCCCATTTCGGAAATTTGGAGAAACGCTGTAAAAAGTATTTAAAAATGCTTTTCATTTTTTATAATTAATGTTAAAAAACACTTTTAATTTTGAAGTGTTGAAAAACATTTTTATTTAATATTATTATTAAGTTGCCCCTTTAATTAGAAATTATTGGGCCCAACTTAAAATAATATTATTTTTATTTCCCTTATTTTGCCTTTTAGCCTATGGGAAATAGGGATAGGTTAGAGGTCTTCCTCATGGCTCTAATTTTGGAGAAGGGACATGACGGTCCTCCCTTCCCCAAATTGCTTGCCCTCAAGCAGTTGCAGATTTCGATGATCAAAAATTTCCACTCCTACCCATGCAGTATCCTCTAGTGGAAGATTCTTGCAACGTGCCAAGTACTCCATTATGATCTTGTTCCTCAACCTTCTATCTTTCATATCTATGATAGCTTCGGGTATCAAGACCAATTTGCTCTCATTATCAAGTGGTGGCAGCTCTAAAGGAGTAACATGTTGTCCAAGTGCCTTTTTGAGGCATGAAACATAAGATATATTGTGAGTTTTGCTGTTTTTCCGGCAGTTTTAACTCACAAGTAAGCTCTCCAATCCTCTTCAAAATCTTGTAAGAGCCATAAACTCGTGGCTTAAGCTTTTCAGCTCCACTTCCTTTTAGAGAAGATTGTCTATAAGAATGCAATCTCAAAAATACCATATCCCCCACCTCAAAAGTCCTTTCCAAATCGTGGTGATTTGCATACATCTTTTGCTGATTTTGGGTTTGTTGTAGATTCTTCTTAAGTGCATTCAAAATGTCTTGGCTTTGCTAAACCAAATCCCTTGCTCCCGGTACTCTACTATTTGAAATGATTAAATCCATTAAAGATAATTTATCATATCCATACAATGCTTTGAAATGAGTCATACCTATGGACATGTGATGTGAAGAGTTGTAGCACTCCAAGATAAAGCCACTTAATCCATGTTTGTTGCCCTGTAACATAGTTTCTCAAATAGCCCTTTATCTACTCGTCAACAATCTCCGTTTGTCCATCTGTTTGAGGGTGATAGCTAGTGCGAAGAGTTAACTCTGTACTTATTAATTGAAAGAGCTCTTGCCAAAACAAACTAAAGAACCTGCTATCCCTATCACTCACAATGTTTCTAGGCAACCCATATTTATAAACACCTCTCTAAAAAACAAACAAGCCACTTGTGGTGCCTTATATTGTGAAGATATATAAGCATAAAAATGAGCATACTTAATGAGCCTATCAACTATCACAAAAATACAATCCTTACCATATACTTGTGGAAGACCAGTGATAAAATCCATGGAAATACTCTCCCATTTCTGATTTGGAATGGATAAGGGATGCCATAATCCTATTGGAAATATCTATATTGTTGGCATGACACACATGATGAGCACACGATGATACTCAGAGGGGGGGGGGGTGTGAATCAGTATCTAACAAACTTTTACTTTTCAAACTTAAACCAATCGCAATAAATCACACATGTAAGATCTAGCAATTATGAACATAGAGAGAACACAAGATTTTACGTGGAAACCCTTGCGGGAGAAATCCACGGCAAAATATTGCTTATATATATGTTGATTCTTCTTCTGTAGGCACCAACCTACTTCTTTTAGAAGTCTTCGTTTGTGAGCACCAACCCATTGGACACACCAATCCCTACTTGTAGAATCTATCGGCACCAACCCTCACAACTGAGCACCAACTCAGTAGGAGACACCAATCTTTAGGCAACAACCTACAAATTCTTCAATGAATGATATCATTCTCCTTTACTCACAATTTGATTACTACTTCTGATTCTGAATGATATAAGTCTTAACTTTGCACATCAGATTTACTCACATACACTGCTGTTCCTTCACAAAACAATATACACTTTTCTTTCTCAAATCTGATCACACACTTCTTTTCAAATCTGATTCAAATCATGCACAACTTCTTTACACAAAACTGATTATAACATGGCAATATCTTCACATAAATTTCTGCTCACATCATCTTAATATTATCACACACACTTCCTTTCAAAATATATCTGATATGGACTTCATATTTCTGCTGTTTGTTTCTTCTAGATCTGCTCTTTTACTCAGATAATATTCATTGATTGCTTTCATCTTTGTGCTCCATCTTGTCTTCCTTTTATACCCATTCAATCTGCCTCTTCACCCAAGGGTTATGACTCCTCAAAAGAGGTCGGCGAGCATTCCTTCATAAATGCTAATCGCACCTTATTGTTAAATAGAATGAATAAGACAATTTGTCTTATATGTGGAAGAGCTGCCCTCTCATATCTAATCACCTCTCTTTATCAAATCACACCACTTTATTAATACCTTTTTGTTTTGTCTTATGGCGCTTAGGGAGAGTCGGCCTCTTCTAATATTCACTGCTTATAGAACAATTTCTTCACAAGTTTTTAAATGCTACTTCACCAAACTCTAACCACTCGTTGTGTTCATCTCTTTACCACACCTTAATAAGGCATTTTGTCTTATGTGTATATGAGGGAGGCCTCATTTTAATATCTAAATAGTTTTTATTTTAAGCCAAAACACGAGGGTTGGCCACATTATAATTTTTCATCCTCATGTATATGCATCGCACCTCTTCAATATAATTGCTGCCTTTGTCTTATTACAAAATTACTTCATTAAATGGTAATTGTTTGTCTTATTATATGAAGCACTTTCCATGTATGATAGTCAGCCTTTTAAACACATTTGTGTATATGATATTTTGTATTTCATAACCCAATATGGGATCAACCAGCTTTGGTAATTGTTTAAATCTTTAATTTAAACAGTACAAATGGCCTCTTCACTCATGATGATAGTCGAATATAATGGGAACATTAATCTTGACGGTTGTGGCCAAAACAAAGTGATAACTGACTTATAGTCTTCGATCAATAAACAATTTCCTTCTTGCAAATTTGGCATCAATGACTTTATCTTCGACATCAATGACAACATGTGTATGCACCTTTGACATCAATGACAACATTTCCAACAACACACTCCCTCATGTGCTTGAGAGCATTTCCCTTGAGTCCTTTCCAAGAAAATCTCTCTTGCTTGCAGGTTTTGTACTACCTTAGATGGCTCGCCAAAGGTGTACCATGAACAACTCTTAATATCTTCTCTGTAACCTTGGCCTCAAGAACAAGATATACTCTATCCTTGTAAAGGATGAGTTCATTAACTACCTTCTATCTATCATCCTGTAATTTATCTTCCAAAATGTCAGTAGTAAAGACATGCTTAGCATACTTAGCAATTATATCAAATATGTAATCAGTAGAAATATTAGGCATAGAACACAACATGTGCTTTCTAGAAAATGCATTTAACACAACATTATACTTTCCCTTCAAATACTCGGTGTCAAAATCATAGGCTTGTAACTTACCCATTTTTGCTACCTCTCATTGAGATCCTTTTGGTTGAAAAGAATCTCAAGCTATTATGGTCCGTCTTCACCACAAATTTCCCACAAACCAAGTATTGCTTGAACTTAGCCAAGGCATGCATAATAGCCAACATTTTCTTATCATAAATAAAAAATCCCTTTTCTGATTCTTTAAGCTTCCTACTCTCAAATGCTATGTAATGCTTGTTTTGCATCAACACGGCTCCAATCCCTTCTTTGAAGTATCACACTCTAAAACAAAGGGAAGTGAAAAATCAGGAATAGCCCAAAACAAGACATGAGCTCATTACCTCCTTGAGCTTATTAAAAGCTCGTTGTGTTGAATCTAGCCAAGCAAAGGCCCCTTTCTTTGTCAAATCTGTCAATGGTGCAATCAATTGTGAGAAGCCCTTGACGAACCTTCCTTAATAGATACAATGCCCAATGAACCCTCTCAACTGTGTTAGACTCTTAGGAGGTGGCCAAACTCAGTTTGCCTTAATCTTCTCTGGATCTACTTGCACTCCTTGGGCACTAATGATATGCGTGAAATACAAAATCTTTGTCATCCCTAGATGCCTTAGCAAAGAGTGCCTGTTGCTCTAAAATACCAAGTACTTCATCTATATGCCTCAAATGTGATGGTGATAGTTTGTCATTGATGTCAAAAGGTATCGAGAGAGTTGAGTTGTGCAAAGTATCATCAGGCCTACAAGTCATTTGTGGATCACTTGTACTATTGACAAAAGTTGTTCATGATCATGCATTTCACAGTTGTTCTCATAGTGTTGAAGGACGTTGTTAGTTGGGATTGACTTGATAAATGGATGATAATATTACAAGTGTTTGAGAACATTCATGTACCAATCATGCTCACTATATTGGTGTTTCAAGTGCTTACAGGATCACAGGAATACATAGATGTCACTTTGTTTGCAGTAGATCTCATTATGACAATATCAGTAAGTTGCATAACAAAGGTACAAGATCAAATCATGATGATGATCATAGTTCAAAGGATCTCAAGTCATATGTTGCTTTGGAGGAGTAATGTTGAATGGATGCTTTCAATATATCTTCATACTTGATCATTTTGGTTGTTCATGTCCACATGCCTGCATAGTAGTTATTGATCTTCATCAGTGTCTTTGACAGAAGCATTAACATTTTTTTAATGGCAGATATAAGAGGTTTAAATCATTAAAATCCTAAGTCATGTCATCTCATAAGGAGTTTGAGTGGTAAAAAGAATTTCAAATAAAAAAAGTTTGGAATGCTTCTTAAAGAAGAGCCCGATTAAAAGTCTTTTTGAAGAGATCTAAGGGACACCATGTTATAAGGAGGACACCATGTTATAAGGAGCTTTATGCTTTTCTTTGCATCGGTCATAATTTTTCTTAAGACTATTCAAAGTTTTTAACAAAGGCATGAAATATGGGGAGCGGGCTTCTTAGTTTGAACTTTTGAAGACTATTAAAAGAGCCCCAAATATCTTATTCAAAGGCACCAAATGTTTTATTAAAAGGAATTACTTTTTAAGAAAGTTAATATTTGCAGCCCGATTTCTATGGAGAGACATCTTCTTATTTGAAGAAAAAAACATTTAAAAAGCCTTTTAAAATTTGGCCCACGTATTATGCATTGTTTTTAGAAGTTTTTTTTTAAGGAAATTTTTAAAATTTCTATTTTATTTGCTTTTTTAAAAGGCATGAGATTTGGGAGATTAAGGATATACATATATTTTTTTAAGAGCTTTTATAGGAGATGAAGTGATTGAAGTTTTTGAAGTGCAAAAAGAATATGAAGTATTTTTGGAGTTATTTTTTTTGTGATTTGATTTACTCTTGTAGATTGAGAAGAAGAAGAAGAAGCTCAACAGATTTGAATGTAAAAGCATGGAAGTTTAAGGAGATTTTTTTATTTTTGCTTTTCTAAATGTGAGATAAATCTTTTTGAAGAGATTTTTTTAATGGTGATTTTTGAAGAGATTTTTTTAATGGTGATTTTTGAAGAGATTTTTTTTAATGGTGATTTTGGAATCAGTAAAGGTGATTTTTTTAAGAAGAGAATTGAAGATATTGAAGAAATTTTTCAGAGACAAATTAAGATTTCATAGAAGAAGTTGAAAAATATTTTGTTAGAGATATGAAGAGTCTTGTTTGAAAAGAAATGAAGAATTTGAAGGAAAAGAAAAAAAGTTTGAAGTTCCTACAGAGATAGAAAAATAGAGGAAAGAAAATGCCTTTGAAAAAGATTATTTTTATTGTTTCTTGTAGGGAATATGAATGGGTTTACAGATGGATTTTTTTTTTGGAAGAACATGAAAATAAGCATGAAAGTTTTTCTTTAAGATGATTTTATTTTTGCAGATTAAAGGGTTTGAGAAGATGAAAAGTTCTCAGAGAGCATTGATTAGATTTTATTGAAGAATTTAAAATGCAGAGAGAAATATGAAAAGACTGAGGAATATTTTCTTGCAGGGGCAATATTGAAAATCACTGAATTATCTTGTGCAGAATATAAAAGGTTTTATTCAAATACAAAAATATCAAGGATTGAAACAGTTGTTGAGAGAAGACAACATGAAAAGTCATCTTGTATATATTGGCTTGGCAGATGGATTAAGAAAAAGTGTTGTTGAGTGGATCCAGATATAGGATTGATTTTGAATAGAATGGCCATTTGACAGACATATGTGAGAGAAGAAATGTTTTGCATTGAATGGAAACAGAGTATCCCTCTGATTTGTTTATTACTTCTGTTGGTGATGGTTTGCCAGTGAGCCACAATATGCCAGTGAGGCTTGTGGTCAGTGAAGACCTCTGTATTTGTCAGTGAGACATAATATTCAGCCAGTGAGGCTTTTTAAGAAGTTTTTAAAGTTAAGCCAGTGAGGCACTTCATGAGTGGTTTTTCTACCCCTGAGGGTTTTCCACTCGGTAAAAAGCTTGTGTCATGCTTCTCATTGATTTCTTCTGTGTGTGTGCACATTAATGGTCTGATCATGTTTTTGTTTACATCTGTTGTTGTAAGTCTTATGCATATAAACTTAACAAATCATTAATGGATTCCTTTCTATTTGTTCTATAAAAGAAAGCTTGCAAAAAGTTGTAAAATGTTTGAAAACTAATACAATAGTGATTCACCCCCCCCTCTCAGTGTTGTCCTAGACTCCTACAAAATGATCCTCCCATGTTTTGTTATAAATAAGTATGTCTTCAAAGAAAACCAATACAAACTTCCTCAATGGATTAATGAATACTTGATTCATGCAAGATTGGAAGGTGGCTGGTGCATTAGTCAAACCAAATGGCATGACTAGAAACTCATAATGCCCATAGTAACATATGAAAGTTGTCTAGTGCACATTCTCAGCTCTCACCCTTATTTGATGATACCTCAATCAAAGATCAGTCTTGGAGAAGTACACCACTCTATGAAGCTCATTAATCAACTTGTCGATCCTGGGAATAGGGTAGCAATTTTTGATTGTCTTCTTGATGAGAGCCCTATGGTCAATGAACATCATCATAGTTCCATTCTTTTTAATGAAGACCATTTAAGAAGCAAAAGGGCTAGAACTAGGCCTTATGTGACCCATATCCAATAACTCCTTAATTGCTTTCTCGATCTCTTCCTTATGCTTCCTAGGATGACAATAAGGAGTAGTGATGACTAGCTTAGATCTCTCCTCTAACTCAATGACATACTGAAATCCTCTATTTGGTGGAAATCCTGGACGAAAGATTAATTTTGGACAAGTACACCACTCCATGAAGCTCATTAATCAACTCATTGATCCTAGGAATAGGGTAGCAATTTTTGATTGTCTTCTTGTTGAGAGCCGTATAATCAATGAACATCATCATAGTTCCATCCTTCTTAACCAAAACCATTGAAAAAGCAAAAGGGCTAAAACTAGGCCTTATGTGACCCATGTCCAATAACTCCTTAATTGCTTTCTCGATCTCTTCCTCATGCTTCTTAGGATGACAATAAGGTGTAGTGATGACTAGCTTAGATCCCTCCTCTAACTCAATGACATGTTGAAATCCTCTATCTGGTGGCAATCCTAGAGGAATATCACTAAATACCATGCTATGCTTATCCAAAATGGATTGAATATCAATATGATAAGACTTTTCACCATGTGAAAGGCCTTGAAGAACCACTTCCTTCCCTTCATATTTGAACTTCAACTCCGTTGTTTGATAATTTTGGGTAATATTTCTCACCAATACCAACCACATAAAAATCATCACATACTCTATATGTCTTCCCAAAAGTGATATCAAGATGTTGAATCCTCTTGGTGCAAGGGATGGTGAATCCATTGGCTACAATAACATTAAATCCCTCAAAATTCTCTATTTTCAGCCCCATCCTATTCACCAATCCCTCATCAATGATGTTGTGGGTGGTCCCATATCAATCAACACTGTCACTCTATGACCTTGTAAATCTCAAATTCGAAAAGGATGATACTTGGGTGCTCTAGAAAGAGTAGCAAAGGTGCCTCTTGAGGATTCTCCTTCTTCCTTGTCCTCATGCTCTATCTCATTAACTACAACCTTGGGCTCATGTTCTCCTGTCTCTAAATCCTCATCAGAAATAACCTCTACATAGTGCACTTGTCCCTTTCCCAAGCATCTATGTCAAGCTCCCATGGCTCTCTACAAGAAAAACATAATTTCTTTCTTCGAAGCTCATTCCTGGAATCTTCAACCTTGTTTGGTTTCGGAGGTAGTGCCTTTGGTTGAGATAAACCCTTTTGAAAAGGTTTCTTATGCTACACTATAGGTGGAATCTTGGAGTAAAAGTTGTTCTTGACCATCGAATTCTCCAAGTTCAAGGCCCTCTTGATGGCATCCTGTAAGGACGTTGGATCAAAAGCCTTAACCAACCCTTTGAAGGGTTTGGTTAAACCTTCTATGAACAACACAATGAGTCTCTACTCTGTCACATTTGGTACCATCACGGACAACCTCTGAAACTCTGCCACATAATGCTCTACTATACCTTCTTGCCTCAATTGTGCTAGCTCTCTGAAGTAAATCTTTGGATCTTTCCTATCAAATCTCTCTACCGACCTTTGGCTAAATTCTTCATAAGTAGTGGAGTTATGTCCTTGTGTAATCATGCCATGGCACCACCATTCGTGAGCCATACCCTCCAAATGTAAAGTAGCAAACTTGATTGCCTCTTCCTCATACATGGGGTTCAATGAAAAGTATGTGTCCAATTTTTGCAACCAAGCGCTTGCTGAACATTTGTTTGAACCATAGATGGCAGACTTGACAAGTACTCGCCATTTTTTTGGCATGGTGAGTAACTCGCCAAAAAAACTCAGAGTTTTCTCGCCGAGTTTTTGGCGAGTAAAACTTGTTGAGTATGAGCCAAAAACATGTTAGATGCAGCAAATGAGGCAATTTTTTTTTAAATCAGGATTTTTTTGGGATCTTTGTGCTAGTAACTCTAACCCTAATGGTCTATAGGCCCCAACCACACCCTAGGTAGTCACAAAAGTGAAAAAATGAGAAAGGCTAAAGGATGCAAGAGTGAGAGTATTAAGATAGGAAAAGTAAAGACTTGGTATTGTAGAAAACATAGTGATAAAATTGTGAAAATGACGTGCACCATGAAGGTTTGTGTGGTATCAAAGGACCCTATAAGAGGCGCTGCCCCACTCCACTCGGACACTACCCTCAGACCCCTGCGAGGGGTGTTGCCCCTCGTCCCCACTGGGGGCACTGCCTCGAAACCCTTGCAAGGGGCACTGTCCTTCAACCCCATTGGGGGCTACGGCCCGAGACCCCCACCCACCACCATCCCCCTATTGCCCCCGAACTTATTTGGTCTCCTCATCCTGAAACCCGTACCTCCATCTCCCCACCAAGAAACTATGTGGAACATAGATCAAATCTAATAGAAAACACTTTTGTACTCATTTATGGACTCATTGGATACATTATGTTATTGAATTTTGTAAAAAAACTGTGTTTTTAAAGTTTTTGCCAAGTCGCAAATTTTGGGTCTGCCAAGTTTTTGCCGAGTTCGAGTCTGCCAAGTTTTTGCCTAGTCCGAGTCTGCCAGCTATGGTTTGAACCATCATAGGTAGGTATGGTGATCTTACCCAATTGCTGTTGTATATCTTTTTGTGGCTGATCTTGCTAATCTTATTTATGTCTTCTTCCGTTTTTATTCTCATTCATTGTCATCATCTCATAAAAGAAAGATAAATCATTACGTGTTGCTTGACTTAGGGCATCATATGCATCATGGTATTTGTCCATACCTTCCAATATGTGAGGCTACAAATGCAGCTCTTCCTCAAATGGATCTTCTTCCTTTCTTCGTAGGAACTTAGCTCAGAACATCTTGTTGGGTGGTTTATTGGAAATCCTCTCATTGGCTAAATTACTGCCTTCTGCTGAATTATTTTGACTTGAAACCCTTCAAAATATTTTATTTTATTTCGGAAAATTTATAACAAAAATTTACGATGCCCAACTGGAAATTTTAGAATTTTTACAAATTTAATGCACTTATAGCTTAATCCATACTGCTGGTACAGCTAGGGCTTGCAGGGTTGTATGGACTGCTAGAGATGTGGTTGCAGCTGTACAGATGCACACAAAATTTCAAGAATATTCACTATTGTTGCCAAAACTCTTAAAATGCTATTTTTGAGTTTTTTGATTTTGATGCCCTTCTAAATTTGTACGGTACGGTTTGGAAAATTGTATAGACATCGTGGAAATTGTACAACAGACTTAGATCTGGTTAGGCTTTGGTACATTCTCCTTGTTTGGCGCTTCCTTGCTAAATGTGGTGTCTAGCAATGACTTAGGGTAGTGCTGGAATATTAATATTGATGACAAAATACCAAATTCCTTGTTTTAGGTATGGCAATCAGTTGAATGGATGGAAACCAATTAAGATCTGCCAAATCACCATTGGTAAAATGTGCCCCAAAATTCTGGAAACTATTCAAAATTCCTTAATCTCATTATGATAACATGTGCTTGCATATCAAATTAGGTCATCATTAGGATATGCATGGGAACACTGAAAATCAACAACCCGTATTGGAAACAAGAGCTTTTTATTGTTGATCCAAAATGGTGAATTCCAGGAGGGTTTTCGTCCTCTAGAATTCGAACACGCCAAGGGTTTTCGTTCTTGGATGCTCTTGATTTAATATTGCTCAAATCTGAAAATTGGATGCAAAAAAGATAACTGGATGATGATCAAATGAGAACCCTGTTGGGTCCCAAAACCACAACACCACTTCCTAGGACGGAATAACACTCACATGACCAGGGTTGTCATCATGGAAGTGTAATCGGTGCATCAACTGAACGTGGATGGTTGAAGGTCAACTCTACAGGTGTGGGTTTCATCCCCTGCTCTTCGAGCTCAGTTTAGACTCTGGAGGGATATTCCGAGGGGTATATCTTAATAGGTATTGAGTCAAACAAAATGAACAATTAAAACATTTATAGCCAAACCCAACTTGTTCACTTGATCCTAAGAAGCTGTCACTAGATCAAGAAAAACTGGCTGCAAGACCCTTATATAGCTGATGTAACTGTGGATGCACGACCCACATGAAATAGATTCATTTTACATTCACTTGAGATAATTTCCTGTTTATACTGACAATCAAGGATGCCTGGAATTAATGGTTTTTCTCCTAAACCTCTTGTTAATGTTTTTCTTTGTTTAAATGATGTGAGGTTGATAGGAATGGCTCCAAACCGGTGTCTATTCTATGGGCAATAGAGTCATTGTTCATTAAGAAAACATCAAACTGAAACCAAAAGAACAATGAGCTATGTATTCACATACACCACAAAATATGAGATCTTGAAATATAACATACTTAGTAATCCAAAACATAACTGCATATACCCATATATAACATGAGAGATTATTACAAAGCTTGCAATATTTTCAGAATGTTGTCACATTCGTTCCATCAAACATAGCAAAGGAAAATACCCAACTGCGATTGAGAAATCCTCCTAGATACATACCTAATGGCCTGGAGAGATTCTACAACAAAAACCATATACAATATCAACTCTTTTGACTTCACAAGTCTGCACTCCTCAATGAGCTGAACCGATGTTTTAATCGCTGCTTTGCAACTTTCTGCACTTACAAATGTCTAATGGAGACCATAGACCAAACCCCCCTTTGAAATGAGGCAAACAATTGCCTTTATAACACTTGGATCCATGCCCTAGGTTGTAGAAGAAGTTTCTTGCTCAAAAAAGGTTGTTGCAGAAGTAAATTTGAGCAACAATGGCGATCTTGGGAGTTGTGCATCCGGTCACATTTTCTGCGTTTTAGTAGGAAGATCCAGGTTGGGAATTTCTTCCGGACACGAGATCTCAAAGTATTGCTTTATGTCTGGTGGGGATCGGATTCACGGAAGCACTCGGAACTTGGAACATTTACCTTATTAGATTTACTTTCTTATACTTTAAGTTATATTTGATGTATATAGTGTCAGGATGTTTGAGAGTGGTTTTAGATCTCTAGGAGTTATAATGCAGATTCTAGGATTTGGAGGATCTTACAGATTTCAAACTTAGTCAAAATTTAGGGATTCAACAACACGCAACAAGGTAAAGGCACAAGGACCTTTTAGGGAAATTTAGGAATTTGATAGAATTTTGCAATTTTGAGGCATGGAAAATAGAGGTGCGAACAAAGCCAAGCGCTTCTTTTATAGTTGCCTCTCTTTTCAAAAATTGGGTCCTAGCATTAAAAAACATTTTGTATTTTTGGCCCCAAGCATTTAATAAAATGCTTTTTTATGATAAGTATATTAAAATACTTTTTTATTTTTTTATAATTAGTGTTAAAAACACTTTATTTTAGGTGTTGAAAAACACTTTTTTATATAGTATTATTATTAAGTTGGCCCTATAATTATAAATTATTGGACCCAACTTAAAATAATATTGTTTTTATTTCCCTTATTTTGCCCTTTAGCCTACGGGAAATAGGGATAGGCTAGAGGTCTTTTTCATGGCTCTAATTTGGGAAAAAGGACATGACATTTTCCTTTTGCCTTCTCAAATACTTGTGGCTTATAAACTCCTTGAATATTGACGATTAGAGCAAAGTTGACCGTGTTTCTCTTGCTCTTGCCTCTTGATGATCGTCTCTCAATCATTTCACTTACCTGAGCATCTTCAATGGTGCTTTCCCACCACTTTGTTTCTCTTCTTTGCATGTTACTTGTACCTATGTCATCTAAATGCTGATTTAGGCTATCAACAATAGAATCTGGGACTATTACCGGCCAGGGGGACTCCACATGCTTAGAATCCTATCCCATTTTAGGTGTAGCTACTTGAAGTTGAACACTTGAATCCTTAGCTACAATAAGTTGTTCTTCAGTAATTTTGAGCTCTGAAGAAGTTTAGAAAGGCCCAACTTCTTCATCAATCACGACATCTTGGCTACAGGTCAAGCGGTTGGTGTCAACATCAACCAAGCTGGAAGCCTTATGACTGTCATTGTACCCTATAATCATTAGTTTCTTACTCTTGAGATCTAACTTGGTTCTCTTCTCATTTGTAGTCCAGGCATAGACAATGGAACGAAAGTTTTTATGATGACTTACTTTGGGGTTTCTCCCATACCATGCTTCCTTTGGGGTCTTTTGCTTCGTTGGATGTGTTGAAGATCTGTTTAGCATATATACTGCTGTAAATACTGCCTTAGCCCAAAACCTCTTGGGAACACTCCTGTTCTCAATCATACATCAGGTCATCTCTGTGAATCAGAGCAAGCAATATATGTTGTGAACTAGTCTTGCTTGTTGGTGAAGTGACATGATGCTCCTAAGTCTAAGTACCATGTAGATGACTTGGATTGATCTGCTGGTCTTTTGGCCATGAATGCATTATGAGCCTTTTGTTGAGGCCTTGCCTAGTTGGATTTTGATTAGGCAACCTTTTTTTACAGTGCTTCTTCATATGACCCATCTTACCACAATAATGACGTGATATTCTTCAATTTCTTAGCTGCATCCTCATTGTTACCTGGTCCTTTCTTTTATGACCTGCTGGTTGCCAAAACCATTGGTCCACAATCCTAGAGTATTTCCTAATCCCTTAGGCCAGGGGTGTCATCAAGGAGATAGGAAAGGGGCTCATCCACAGCTTGAGGATAGTTAAGGCCAACTGATGAGAGTGAGTATGCTCTCCTACACTTCGGGCTCATCTAGACCCGAGAGGGTATTCTTAGGGGTATAAAATGAAACACAGATAAAGAATCGCAGCCATACCCAATGCACACTTGACCCCTATATTTGTCACTAGGCCAAGACAAATTGGCTACATAAGCCTCTAATTAAACTGATTATTACACCCTTCAGATGCACCAACAAATGATAACAACATGATATCTCTCGAGATGAATCCATTTAACCTCCCTTACACAACTTACAAGGTGCAGTCATGCATGAACATAATTCACAAATGTTTTAAAACAATTTGAGGTTGCTTTAGATTAAACCTTGGTTGTAACATTGAATCATGAACAACATGAGAAACCTAATCTACTTCTACAACTACCTAGGACAAAGGATGATATAAAAGAGAGTGTTGGCCCTTCACCAATCTGGACCGGTGCCTACTCCATTGGGCAACAGAGTCATGAACAACAAAGAGGAGGGAGATGCATCCAACAAAACATCAATAGAACTAGATGTGCATTTACATACATATCAAAGATTACATGTCATACAATGAGCATACTTAATAATCTTGAGCAGAACTACAACAAACCATATGCAACAAAGGAAAGACCAACACAAAAGCTTTGTGTTGCATTAAAATGTTGTCATACATTTATCTAGTCTCTATTATATTAACACTAGCAAGTGTGGTGAAAGAAAACATACAACTACGACTATACATTACCTTGAGTCGTTGCAAACGACCATGGAGACATATCTTCCTACACTGTACCAGATGCATTCCTTCATTTACAACCCATACTGACTTTGTTTGATGCCCTAAAATTACCTGGGGCACTTGTAGAGCTAAATTGGCTTGGCGACCAACCGTTTTTACATCTTTACAACATGTATATATAGCATTACATTTTCACTTGTCCTAATGGGGTTTTGAACGCGATAAACCATTGTAGGGCGTCCATACTGTTGCAATAAATTCCACCTACCATCTCATCTACCATTGTACCCGTTGCATTTTACCTCACCTACCTCCAATCCATTCATTTTGGGCATTAATGGTGCTTCTAGGAGGTAGGCAGTCATTTGAACTAAAGAACCTGCAAAAGAATGTGTTAAAATCTTTTATTTTTACTTTACCGAAGCCTATGGACTCATCAGGAACTTGGTCGGAGGTTCCAGGAACCATCAGAACCACCGACACCCCTTTTTCTTTCCTTGTTTGCTTTTGTTCCTACTTGTTGGCAATTCGTTGACCACTAGGAACTCATTCCTTGCTTCTTCTTTTCCGTTTCGTTCTTGCCTTTAGCTTTTCACTTTTCTCCCAATGCCTTATCATTTCTACTTTTTCTCTTTGTTCGTTTTGGTCAACAAGTCGTGGGGGAAAGGGAACTTAGGAACTAATTTAGAGGTTTCGGTGGTTTTGGGTACCACTAGAACGACTGACAAGTTCCTTACTTAGAACGACTGACAAGTTCCTTACTTCTTAACTTTGTTTGCACAGTATTGGGGGTTCGGGCCTTGATAGGAACCTAGGAACCTTGTCCGAGGTTCTAGTGGTTTTGGGAACCACCGGAACCGCAGACAAGTTCCTGACAAGCCCAAAAGGACCGACAAAGGCCAAACTTAACTAAATTTATGATTTTTTTGAGGATTTTTGGCAAGGGGGAACCAAGTAAAACATCAAGGGGACAAATTAACACAGGGGGGGGTGCACTAAGGATTTTGGGTAGAATTTTGGGGCTAAAAAATATGGGCACCAGCATGACCATTTGCCTTTGCCGTTGTCTTTGGCTGCAAAGGCATTTTCTACACCGTCTGCCTCACTGCTACTATCTAATTGTTTCTTCCATCTGTCTTGCTGTAACAACTTATTGCACAACCTTCAAACTTTAGGTCAACATTTGTAGAGGTGATACGTTGGGTCTCGATAAAATGTTCATAAACATGTGGTAAGCTTTTTTGCATGATTACCACCATGCCCTCTTTCATTTTTTGACTAATGGCTAACAACTGATCTCGGATGTCCTTGATCTTGAGTAAATTCTCTTGCAAGGACACTTTCTCATCCATCGTGATCGAACATAATATATTCTTTAGAAAGAAGGCTTTTCTCTTGTCTGAAGTCTCATGCAAATCTCGTAGATGCTTCCAAATTTTAACTGAAATCATCTCAAACTGGACTTTAGGAAGCATTTCATCTATCACAAACATTTTAATCAACATGACTACTGCTTGGTCACATTAATCACCTTGGTCTTGAACTTTACCCACAGTCGTTGCACGCGAATATGTACCAAGGATAGTATTTGCAAGGCATTTGTACTTGAAAATAGTTTACCAGAGAATGTTTGGTTGCCTTCCAACATGATGTTGAGTAATGAGGCCATTTGTACTGTTCTTCCCTTCTTCAACCTTTAGTCTTGGAGTAAGACAAAAATAAATAAATGCCTCCCTGCCGCAAATTTGGCACAAAGACCCGTGCCTTAGCAGCTGAAAAATCTGCAGAAATTCTTGCTCTAGTTTGCAGCAGTAAAACCTGCATGAAAAAACTTTGATTGGCAAAAAAAAACCTTGCAAAAAATTAGAAACCCTAACCTCAATTTACTACCCTAGCTGGCATGATTTGCAGATCTGCAGCCTTGAAAAATGTCCAAAAAGACTTGTTCCTAGCAGAGATCCCAGCCTAACCTGCGTGACCTGTAGCAGAAAAAAATAGGCAAAAAATGATGAAAAAGTCAGGATTTTTGATGCAATTTTTGTCACTGTTTTCAGGTTAAAAAAATCCGCTGTCAATTTGAAAAAATCTGCCCGCAATTTTTGCATAAAATTGGCACAATTATGTTCCTTTTGCTTGTGGGATTACCTTTTGTAATTCATTGTGATTTTGGGGGAATCTACAGAAAAAAGCATGATTTTTGATGAAAAAACCCTGACAATTTTTCTGCCCCTGATGTGATTTTGTATAGCTTTGACATACGAATTCTTTTGGCTCTTTACTGTGCTACATTGACGATACCTCAATCTGTCTCTGTCGGCAACAGTCCCGAGGTCGTCATGCTCTCGCAGATTTCGTAGCTCTAGCCGAGCTCTAATACCATGTTACAAAAATCGAGCACATAAAAATTAGCAAGATATTCATCGATTAAAATAAGCAGCAAAAGCTTTCTTATGTAGGAATACAAGAACATGAGATAACACATGATAAGAGTGTGTGATAAATAAAAGGAACATACTGAAGAAATAAAACTTAAAGTATATTCTAAAGTTGGAATGACTTTATTAAAGCCTAAGACTAAAAGTTAATTGACCATTACTAAATAATAAATACTTTAGCATCAAAAGTTCAATTTTCTTCATGTTTTGTGTTGTGTTTTCATAAGTCACTTGCCACCGAAATCACATTTTTAAGGTGGCTTAGCCATTTAAAAATTGTGATTTCTATTTATTTTCTTTTACCTACATGCCTGTTGTAGTTTCATAACATCCTTGCCACCTTTTTGTTGCACTTTTCTATTTGCCTAGCCACCTAAAAAGTGACACTTAGACTCTTTTCAGTCAACATGTTGATTGTGCTTTTCTTGTGACATTGCCACTCCACCAATGCAATTTAACTCATCACTTGCCATTGTAAGTCACCATTTTCTAATGGCACAACCACTTAAAGTTATGATTCACTTATTTCCTTCACTTATATGCTTGGTTGTGTTTTCTTATTGGCTTTGCCACCTTGATTGGTAATTTAGACTGGCATTGCCATCAATAATGTGCAACTTTCACTAAAGTTTGATGCATTTCCTCCTTGGTCTACTTTTGCAACTCCTCAACCAGCTTTGTCGGAGTTTTAGACTGGCATTGGCAAGGCAAAGTTGCACTGTCTCATAATATTCACTTAACTTCTTTCTATTGGTAGAACTGGTACTTGTCTTGGTACCTTTTGACCCTTGGTGTGGTTTTGGATTAGGTTTGCCACCTTAGGTGCCCTTTCCCTATGGTATTGCCATTCAAATTGTGTGCCAATACTAAGACTTGTCCCTACTTTATCTTATGCTGATGTGTCACTTGAATGGAGTATTGGAGGAATTTGCTTAGCTTTGTGTCAATCTTTGATAATTTTAGGCTGGCATTGGCGAGGCAAAGTTGCACTGTTTGATAATCTTCACTTAACTCCTTTGTATTGGCAGAACTTGTACTCGTTTTCGGCACCTTTTGACCCTTGGCGTGGTTTTGGATTAGGTTTGTCACCTTAGGTGCCCTTTCTTTGTGGTATTGCCATTCAAATTGTGTGCCAATACTAAGACTTGCCCCTACTTTATCTTATGCTGATGTGTCACTTGAATGGAGTATTGGAGGAATTTGATTAGCTTTTTGTCGATCTTTGATAATTTTAGGCCTAAGCTTTTGCCATTTCTTTCCCCTTCTTCTCACAACTTGTTCCTCCATTAGTTAGAAACGTCTTTCACTCACTTGGCATAGTGCAACCTCAAACAATCTGCAAGAGTTGTTAGCTGAAAAACTAGACCATGATTGGACATCTTTGCAACTTGACTAGAGAAGAACTCAATTGACATTAATAACATGACAAGAATATCCTAATCGAAGACTACCAACATGACTACATGCAAAGTTTTGTAGGGGTACCAACATGGATTCCAACAAATATTAATGTTTGTGTACAATTTAATTATGCGTGACTTACATGCGTGACCATTCTAACAATCGCCTTTGCTTCCCCCCATTGAAATAAATTTATCTACAAGTCAAACAATTGATTTTTATTTTTTCATAGATTTGAAAATACTTGCATGATGGCACAACAAATTGTTTCTCAAGGAATGAAAGTTTTTAATAAGATTTTCAAATAAATTGAAATGTAACTTGTTTTTCCATGTTCTTGTGAGTTCTCTAACAAAATCTACTAATCACATCCTTTCTTGCTTTACTGATCCTAGGGTAAATGCTTATGGATATACAAATATTGTAGTTGAACATGAGTCATTAACTATTGTGTAGCATTCGGAAAAGAAGGGTGATAAACTCACTGAAAACAATAATGTCAGTAAATTTTCTGATTTTTGATCCTTAATGGTATATGTATAAATGTTGCCTGTCTGGTTCTATGTAATTGCAAACACACACGGGGAATGAGAATAAACATTGCAGTGATCGAGAAGTATTTCCAGTTTTTATTAATTTGGGTGAGCTTTGGAGTGTGACCATTAGTAAAATCTATCATGGAAATCCTCAGTAGGTGCCATTTCATATTTAATGCCATCTACCCTGGCATTTTGGCTTAGAAATTCATGCCACCATCCAAATTTGCAGTATCCATCTGATTAAACAGAATATCATAGGTTGCCAATTTAATGGCCTAAACATTGGTAATATCAATTATGACATTCTAAAGAATCAGAGATCCATCTGTAAGCTAATGTACTTGCTCTCTTTCTTTCTTTCTGTTAGAGACTCAGAATCATAATTAGCATGAGTCAGTTTTCATTTAAATTACTACAATCACAAAAGGATAGTACTATGGACTAGTGGTACTATCTGTGCATCATGAACAGTTCCCCTCCACCCCCTCGCATCCCCGTTTGTCCCCTGCCCTGCCCCTGCATCAGATATGTACCGATGAGATGTTTTATGTTTAACTGTGGATGAGATATTGCCTACAATTTAAGTATATTTTCTTTAACAATTTTATAGTTGGTGTTACTGTGGAAAGTTATTAGTTTCTTGCAGCCTAATCAATGTTCTGAATCAAGAAGAATTTGTTTGCTTTTAGTCGCCTAATTTCATCCTCTTTTATCACAACATATTTGATGCCTCTATTTATTTGATTTTAGCAAGGAGAGACTAGGAAAGCTTTGGAAGTATTGCAAAAACCAAATGTTTCTCCAGAGTTGCAGGTACCTATATATATTAGCTAGCCAAACTATGATTTTAAGGAAGGAAAATGCAGTGTCTGAATTAAATGTAGTATACTCATGAAGTGTGATAATATAAAAGTTCTTTGCTGCTTCTTTGATGTGAATCTGATCATTCATATTACTGCAGTACAAGTTTGCACCGGATTTAATCATGCTAGACCCATATGAAACTGTCGAGTCATGGATGGTTACAAACAATTTGAACCCAAGGAGATTGATTCCTGCATTGATGCGTTATTCCAGTGAGCCGCATACAAAGTAAGTATAGGGTACTGGTTATTCATAGTTCTTGTTTTTTGTGTATGTTTTGTCATCCCAGATTTCTGAACTTGTGATTTGTCAGAGTCTAAGCTATCTATCTATCTATCTATTGATTTGTAGGACTCAAAATGTTGGGAATCTAAATATGCACATGGCCATCTTAGAATTGTTTCATGAGAAAATTGTGCATTGTGAAAACCTGAAACAATTAATCATGTTTCTTGATTTTGAATAAGTTGCTTCTCTAGTACTTTGAAAAATACAAGGAATAATACGACTCTCTGACTTCATTGTAATATTGTCCATATCACCTGCGAAATATTGATCTTTCAAAAACAAGAAAATGAGTAATTTGTAACCTGAGTTTATAAGTACTTAACAGAAAAAATGATACATGCAGAGAATGGATGCAACATATCAAATTTATTGTTTTTGTTACATTTTCTATTGAAATTTCTTACATAGTCCATCTAAATCAGTGTGCTGTTAGTTTTTAATAATTTATGATGAAATATATCTACTACTTTCATCCAATTTGAGGGCTCTAATTTCATGTACTTTAAGCAAGCTTTTTTTTGTGTTAATGTGAATATAAGTGACATCATCTTAAATGTACTCTTCTTGTGATTTTTTATTGCATTTTAATTTTTGGTCAGAAGTATTAGGCCTACATATGATTAGATGTTTGACACTTTCCATTAGTTTCATGAGTTTTGTTGAAGGCATATTGAATCTGATTTAAACAAAGTTGTTTGTAGTATGAATTTGATTTGACTAATGTACGGGAGAAATTAGAAGTGGCTTGGAAGTTTGTTCTTGCATTACATTTCCCATGCTTAGACCTATTATTATACTTTCTTTCTCTCCATTTGATACCTTTTCATGCATAACTAAAATGAAGACAAACAAATATGCAAATTGCAAGAACTTACAATGGGTGCATGTATTGAAGCAAATGTCTTTCTTGGGAATTTCTTGACAAACCAAAAGATTAGTATAATTTCAATTTATTGGGATATTATCAGAAAAAAAACTGGGAAAATATCGGGAACCCAAAAAATGCAGAAAAAAAGAAAAAAGAAAAAAGAAAAAAGAAAAAAGAGAGGAATAACTGATGTTCTTTACATTTAAAGCCATCCTAATTGCATAGAGAGGGAGAGAGTGAAAGTAAACAAGAGTGTACACCATGAATATTGAAATATGGAATTCTTTCTCACTAATTTTGAGATCACTGATTACAGTGCACACTGCACAGTTTAATAATACATAGTTCAACTTCAAAGTTTGAACCCTCAAAATCTTTTACACACTACAAACTACGAATGTCAAGCTACAAAGTAAAACAAAGCAGGTGGAGCCAATGAGGGTAGCTGCTATGAAGTATGATTAACAATGGGGCTGCAAATGTTTTGCAATGGGTTATACATAATGAAGTGATGCTAGATCATCAAGCTTTTTTATATAAACGAGGTAAATAGATTATATTGTCTTAGACTTGCTCGATGTGATCATATGCAACATAAATCGGATTGCTTGCAATCACTTAGTTCAGTTATGCACTGAGTTATACTACAATTCTCTACTAAATAATACAATACAAAGGCCTTCATCTTCCCAATCTGATGTAGAGCCAGTACAAAAGGATCTGTTGATGTTTACTCAATCCTCATGCTATGGTTCAATGTTGTAAAACAATAGATAGGAGAAATAGCAAGGCACTATATTGTCCCCATTTTCGAGTTCTCTTGCAACTCAGTCAGAGTTGGCTTTCTGGGTTGGTGATAGCATAATCAGAGGAGTATTTCGATGTTACTAGGGTCTTCGAGTGATCCAGTGGAGCTGGTTGACACTTTCTGAAGAGATTTTAGACAACTTGTTTGTATTTACTATTTATAGTAAGTGCTTGCATGTCGACAATCTTTCTGGGTTTTTCTGGGTTTGTTCTCTTTGATCCTCGGAAAACACTACTATTTTTAGTAAGTGTCAGTTTGGCGTTGTTTTGGTGACTTGGCAGTCAATTGTTGGCTCTCCTAGATGTTGCATTGAGCTCAGAGTTATCAGATGGTTTGTGGATCCAGTTAGCACCCTCTGCGTTGGCTCAGTTGCTTATGGCCGTTACTATTTTTAGTAAGTTCGGGTTCGATATCAGATCGGAATTTTTAGAGTGGGGTTGAATTCGTCTCGTTGAGACCTTTTCAGCGAGCTATAGATCACTAAATTCTGAGTTCATTTGAGCCTCCATTTTAAAGTCCGTAAATTAATATTATTATTTAATATTGGACTTTGGGTTTTATTGGTTAAGTGATGAAAAATGAAATATTTAAAAGTTGCTTAAGTCATTTTATGGAGCACTCACCTTGGGAAATATTAAAAGGAAAATTAAAAGAATATTTCCCTCAAAAAGTGAAACACCTCTCTTGGAGAGTTATAAAAGAGGGAAAAGTGCTCTCATTTGGATATGCTTGAATATATGATTTTGTTGGATATTTGCTTTGCTAGGGTTTTGCCTGAGAGGGTTTGAAGAGGATTCGAACCAGAGGCTATTGGGAACGAAAACTCCCTCTAGTAAACAACATTCTACAGGTGTGCAAGATCACCCAAAGGTGCCATTTGAGGTGGATACACTCAGTGTTCACAGTTGTGCCAAAATGGAGTTTGTTGAATGAGTTTTGAGGGTTCATTGTTCATATCAATTGCTGATTTTGAAGAACATCTGATTGCAATGGAGTTGGGATTGATTTCGATGGGTTTGAGGAGAGAATAGAGACTGCTACACTTTCCCCTTGCTGGTCGTACATCCCCAGTCTAGCCGTACAGTCAATTGGAGCAGATTTGAGCACATTAAAATTGCAGATTGAACACCCTATTCAGGTCGCCTTGCTGTAGACAAAGGTTGCAGATCATTTTCAAAAGTTTTTGGGGAAGATTCATTGTTGTTTGCTGTTGTTTGTACCTCCAGCCTGGCCATACACTTTGAGGAGGAACGTGGGTTTTTTGCTGCCGCCTCTCCTTATTTGCAGTCATAATAGTGTTCATTGAAGGTGTTTAGAGCCTATTTTATTGTTGCATACAATTGTTGAAACATACACTTGCATTCCAGAGTGATTTGGAGTGAATCTGTAACACCCATTCGCTGGTCCGATGACAGCATAAAACTGAAGTTGTATTTCCACACATGGGTATGTGATAGTAATTAATATTTGGCCATTCTGCTATTTGGGTCTTTGTTATTTTCTTCATATCTATTGTACTTTTTCTGGGTTTGCATTCTATGCTCTATATTGTATGCTTCGGTAACACATCTGCAGGAAAACTAAAAACCCCTTCTGCATTCTTCTCTCTAGTCTGAAAGATTACAAAAAATTAATAAAAATCACACATAAAAAGATCTTAAAAATATACAACAGGTACGACACATTACAGTGGTATTAGAGCTAAAGATCTTGCCATCTTGTGAGGTCAGACTTAGACATGCAGATGAAAATATGAGACATACAGCTTAGACTTGCATGTGAGTGATTAGCACTTGCATGAGTGTTTAGAGTCATGGACAAGTTCAATGAAGAAGAATTACAAAAGAAACTAGTGCAGGAGCACCCCTTCAACAGTATAAATGTGCATAAGAAGGAGAACAACAAGGCTTTAAGATGTTTTTAGACATTTCATGCTACCTCATAGCATTTTCAAAATGTAACATTTTATATGGGCATTTCATGTTTGTAAACTCCAAACTTGACATTCTAGACAAGTTGGATTAAGGGAAGGGTTAATCAATGTGTCTTAACATTAAGAGTCTTGCTGTCCCATGCAAAACAGATGTCATGTAATTAATTAGGGGCTTCTACCAATACTTTTGGTAAACTAAAATCCCAGAAACAGAGGGGAATGTCGCTCTCTCACCGTTGGGAATGATAAATAGGGAATCCTCTGGAATAGAGCAGAGCAGTGACGGTGGTGTGTGTTTTGGTTTTGAGTTGAACAGTTGAATGTAATTCTGAAACATTAAGGAGGAATAGAAGTTCTGTAAATTGTTTTCTTTCCAAAATTTGAATCCTGTGTAAATACTCTGTGTAGAAATCCATTCTGTATAGAAATTGTGTACAATTTAGCTTAGGGCCCCTGTAGTCGAAAGGAATAGATAAATCCATTCCACTGATGGATTTCTGTGAAATCAGTGGAATGGCATTGTAAATTAGTTCCGCATTTTTTTTGGTCATTCGTTTGTTTGTTGAGTATGGAAGGATAAGAATTGTAGAACCCTCTCCAGAGAAAATCGTCATTAAGCGTGTGTATATACTGCATTTGCAAGATGAATATTTTGTGTGTATCCGTTAGTCGTGTCTGTAGGTGCATCGCTGAACGGTTCGGGTGTCTAACAAGTCAGAAATGCATGTTTTGAAGGCATCGGCGTGAGTTCCATTTGTGTCACCGACGGAGAAGGCATCGACGTAAGGATTGATATTGGCGTGTCGAAAGTGTGTTCAACCGACGGTGAAAGTCTCACCGATGATTGACTTGGCTGAAGACATCGGCGTGAGAAGGTATATCGGCGTAAGACTTTGAGTGGTAGCCGATAGTTCATGCTCTCGCTGATCGGGGAGACAACGGGGAAGTGTGGCCGATGTAGTATATGTCGGCATGAGTCGCCTCATCGGCAGAAGGGAGAAAGGTGACGCCGACGGTAGGTGGTCTCGCCGATAGAGATAGGCCATCGGCAAGAAAGGGGTGCATTGGCGAAAGAATTCAACGCTGGGCCGACGGTAGAGGTCAGCCCGACGGAGGAATTAACATAGCCATTGGGGTGACTATTGTTAAGTCTCACCGATAGTAGGGGCATCGGCATAAGTATTACTATCGGTGGAGTGGAAGAAAGTCTTACCGACAATGGCGGGTTTGGAAGAGTCATCGGAGTGACTCAAGGCATCGGTGCGACGGTTTTGCAGGTGGCCGATAGTATTGTGTCCTGCCGATGGTGACTATGGTATTAAACCTATCGGTGAGAGATATGTATCGGCAAAGGAGTTTTTAGTTTGACCGACGGTGTAGTGTCTTGCCGATAGGAAAGAGTATGTATATTTCGGTGTGACACTTGAGTTATCTTGCCGATATACTCTATAATGGCTATTTTGTGGGTTTGAATGGGTTTTCCAACCTGTTTTTTAAGCTTCTACTGGGTTGCTCTGCATCAAAAACTAGACAATGCCGGTAAGAAACTTGAACACCTACCTCAGTCAAAAAGGGTTCTACACAACATTTTGGAGGAAATAGAATTGTGTCTTTACAAGGTTGAACACCCACCTTCTAAGTTGATGCAACTTGCTATGGCTCCTGTGGTGCATTCTTTGGTTAAGCCAATGCTTATGAGACATCATAGTAAAAGGGTAAAGCTTTTAGTTACTTGCTGTCTTAGTGAGATCACAAGGATTACAGCTCCTAAGGAACCTTATGAAGATAACATTTTGAGAGAAGTTCTATAGGTGATTATTGAGAGCTTTCATGGGTTTCTTCATGACGAAGATAACATTTGGTAGGAAAGTGAAGATTTTAGAAGTGATGGCAAAAGTCAGACCTCGTTATCTTTTGATTGATTTAGAATGTGATGATCTTATTCTTCAATTGTTTTAGAATTTCATAGCATCGATCTGTGAGCATCATGGACATGTTATTTTTTCCTACATGAGAACCATTATGGTCGAAATCATTGATGGATATGTTACTATTCCCTAGCCACTTATATCCATGTTGATGACTATTTTGAGGCAAGAACAGGATGTCTCTATAGCTGCTTATGAGTTGGTTGAAAGAGTGTCCAAACAATGTGAGGGAAGGTTAAAGCCTTTCTTGGATATTGGGGAAATTAATGTAGCTACTAAGGTGAAGATGCGTGCAATAAAAGTGACAAAACTGCAGCCTTAGATACACATTTTGAGCTTCCCACTGAAGCTGATAACACAAATGCAAATGTTGGGATAATTGAGAGCATTAATATGCCTTTAGGTGATGGGCATATTGAAAACATATGTGAAGAAGCCTTCAAATCAGCTGATAATAATGACTCTACTTATATTTTCAGTAATGATGATATAGGCGGTGTTCTTGATTTTGAAAACAAATCTGATTTCACATGGCATGTCGCTGATCTTGAGCAGAGACCTTGTGGCCTTGTTGATTTAGATTCACAGTTCACTGTTGAGGATGATAAGGAAGAGGTATAGGTGATTTGAGACAGCCTTGGAGTCATTGATGATAGGTATGAATGTTCTGATATTAGTATTTGTCGTAACAACAATTCATTTCGTTTGCATGAATATGATTGCAAGAATAAATCTGTGGTGATTGTTGATAACCCATTACTTGAGATGGGTGCTGATATGACATATGACAATCCATCTTTCGAGTTGGATGATTGAGTTGTTTTTGCTACATTGAGTTGTTTTCGCTTGTAGCATTGCACTTGGGAAAAATAACCAGGTGTGGGATCCAGGAGAAGATTCAGAACTTGAGTTAGAGCGTGGCATTCAGCGTGGTTTTGATGCAGGTTTACTTTATGGGGAGTTTGGTTATCCTCCTGGGAGACAGCCGGATGTGAAATGTGCAAATGAGAATGATGTATGTGGGGAGTTCCCTAATGTTGACACTCAAGATTTGAATGTTAAAAATAAATTATGTGATGCGGATTCAAGGCTTAGCAAGTCTGATTTTGCAAATCAGATCTTAGAAGATGTGAACAAATCAGAAAATTTACTTGTTAATGACAGGTCCCAGGATAGCTCTTTGGATGAACATGCATCTACATTAGAGGCAGCGGTGTGCAATGTTATGTCCAATCAGCCGCTGCTATTATGTCATTGGAGCCATCTCATGAGGTACTTAACAACAGTACCTTTGTCGAGGAAGTGTGCAGAGCTGATAGCACACATGATTATGCTTACCACTCAGTGAGTGATGATGATTCAGCCTCTTACCATAGTGTAGAGTACAAATCAGAAAATTTGTATTGAGACAATTTGTTAGAGGGCTCTAATCATTTGGCAGGGCAATTGAAGGTGAACGAAGGCATGGCTGCTTCAGTCTTAGAACACTTTGATGTTGCACAACAGTTGGTGACACACTGTTGTTGGACTCCAGGTATATATGAGCACCTTGATAGTGGACTTTCCCTTGTTGAGTTTCAGGCACTTAGAGATGCAGTTGGGATCATGAAGAATAATTACCTACAATTGTTATCTGATAGAGATCATCTTCTCAGGGTCAACGATATTTATCATGATGCTCTAAGGGGAAAGGAAGAGGAGGTTGATGAGCTCACCTATGAGCTTGAGGTTACCACAGACTCTTTGAAGAGCACTCAAACAACCCTTCAAAAGTCAAAGCTACGGATAGATGAGCTTACCGTGGAGTTGAGTTTGGCATAGTCTTCATCACCTACAGATACAATTCAGATATCTATGGCAGCGTGTGGTGTTGAGTATACATCCATGGATAGTAGTAATGAGTATGTGGAGAATGTGGCTACATCCATTTCATTTACTGGTGCAGGTGACACAGATGGGATGATTGTTTTGGATGAGTGTAGCAGGGAACAATATGTTGCACCAGCGGTTCTTGAGGTTAGTCCCATTTCAGGTGATGCAAAGCAGATGATTGATGGCTCTTGTGGTGTAGTAGTGGGTTTTCCAGTGAGTTGTGTGATAGATCATCACGCTGCTCCGTCTTTTTTACAGGAGATATGCAGGGCATCATTCAGTGGGGAGATCGACTCTTATGTTGATTTGTTTCCCTCTCTTGGAAGCAAATCAGAGTTTACATCCCATGCAACTGATTTTAATCGACAACTTATTGAGCCACAGAGATGGAGAGATCAGCTAACGGTTACTGGAGAGAAGGTTGATTCAACCTTATCTCATTTAGATTGCACTCATAGGAATGTTGAGACCCTTCTTTGGACAACAGAGTTGGAGGAGAGACGGTATGAGGTCTTGGCTGGTACTCACATTCATGATTTGTAGACCATTAGGAGTGCTTTGGAGGAGGTAAAATCAGAATATCTCCAATTGTATCGTGATAAGGAGTATGCTATTGGGTACGCAGAGAGGATTGCCAGAGTATTTACCCAGTTAGCCATTCAGGATTAGAGACATGAGCCATCTTCTGATTCATTTGATTTGAGTGGTATGGAGTGTGTTCCTCATATCTATGACGGTCAACCATTGACACAGGCAGGTGCTTTTTAGTTTGACTGCATAGTGAGGAGTGCTCATCATTTCTCCTTTAGTCCACACATAGATGACCTGATGATGCATAAGTGTGGATTGGCTCAGGATTTATACCATCCTTTGTGGGATGAAGGGTTGTCGTCTACAAAAGATGGAACTAGGGATTGTAGGTGGTTGATTCAGATACATTCAGAGGATTACTTGTAGGGTTAGAGATCAGATTACCATCATGGTGATATGTACCAGATAGAGTTTGCAACTTCTTTGTCTCGAAAATTTCTATTGGAGACATGCCTTCAGAGAGGTTGCAGTGTCAGTAGGCATGATGGCCTGTTTAGTTTTTATAGCGGTGATGAAGGAGAGTTTTATCATTCCCTCGATTTGAGAGGAGCAGTTTCATATCTTCCAGCACCTATGTTGGATAGTCAACACATCCATAGGAGTTTGGTAGGGGATGATAGGGGATGTTGTGGTTTAGACACTTCGAGATTTACTTACCCCTTCATGATTGTTGGATGTGAGGTTCTGATGTGTTGGGATTCAGGTGGTGACAGGGTTGGCATATCAGTTCAGTTGGATTCCGTCGTGTTGCTTCCCCATTCTCTGCACGGTGAAGATTATATCAGAGTTGCGTAGTGCAAGTCAATAGGTGATGTGTATGGCAGACTTCCATATTGGCTTTGGGACCCAGGGGTTCCTATATTTGGTAAATTGTTCTATACTGGGATAGCTACTTACATTGATGTTGAGCATTGTTTTATCTCTACCTTGCGGATGCAGTGGAGATGGTGTTGGACATTCTTCAGAATGATTTGGGATCTTGGTGTTCAGCTTTGGCATGCAAATGCAGATTGCTTGAGGGCAAGCAATCTTTGGGAAGGGCGGACTGTAATGTCCCCATTTCGAGTTCTCTTGCAGCTCAGTCAGAGCTGACTTTTTGGGTTGGTGACAGCATAATCAGAGGAGTATTTCGATGTCACCAGGGTGTTCAGGTGATCCAGTGGAGCTGGTTGACACTTTCCAGAGAGATTTCAGACTTATCTGTACTTACTATTTATAGTAAGTGCTTGCATGTCGACAATCTTTCTGGGTTTTTTTGGGTTTGTTCTCTTTGGTCCTCGGAGAACACTGCTATTTTTAGTAAGTGTTAGTTTGGTGCTGTTTTGGTGACTTGGTAGTCAGTTGTTGGCTCTCCTAGATGTTGCATTGAGCTCAGAGTTGTCAGATGGTTTGTGGATCCAGTTGGCACCCTCTGCGTTGGCTCGGTTGCTTATGGCCATTACTATTTTTAGTAAGTTCGGGTTCGGTGTCGGATCGGGATTTTCAGAGTGGGGTTGGATTTGTCTCGTCGAGACCTTTCCGACGAGTTATAGATCACTGAATCCGAGTTCATTTCGGCCTTCGTTTTAAAGTCCGTAAATTAATATTATTATTTAATATTGGACTTTGGGTTTTATTGGTTAAGTGATGAAAAATGAAATCTTTAAAAGTCACTTAAGTCATTTTATGGAGTGCTCACCTTGGGAAATATTAAAAATAAAATTAAAAGAATATTTCCCTCAAAAAGTGAAACACCCCTCTTGGAGAGTTATAAAAGAGGGAAAAGTGCTCTCGTTTGGATATGCTTGAATATATGATTTTGTTGGATATTTGCTTTGCTAGGGTTTTCCCTGAGACGGTTTGAAGATGATTCGAACCAGAGGCTATTGGGAATGAAAATTCCCTCTAGTAACAGCATTCTATAGGTGTGCAAGATCACCCAAAGGTGCCATTCGAGGTGGATACTCTCAATGTTCACAGCTGTGCCGAAATGGAGTTTGTCGAATGAGTTTTGAGGGTTCATTGTTCATATGAATTGCTGATTTTGAAGAACATCTGATTGCAATGGAGTTGGGACTGATTTCGATGGGTTTGAGGAGAGAATAGAGGCTGGTACACTTTCCCCTTGCTGGCCGTACATCCCCAGTCCAGCCGTACAATCAATTGGAGCAGATTTGAGCACATTAATTGCAGATTGAACACCCTATTCAGGTTGCCTTGCTGTAGACAAAGGTTGCAGATCATTTTCAGAAGTTTTTGGGGAAGATTCATTGTTGTTTGTACCCCCAGTCTGGCCGTACACTTTGAGGAGGATCTTGGGTTTTTTACTGCTGCCTCTCCTCCTTATTTGCAGTCATAATAGTGTTCACTGGAGGCATTTAGAGCCTATTTTATTGTTGCATACAATTGTTGAAACATACACTTGCATTCCGGAGTGATTTGGAGTGAATCTGTAACACCCATTAGCTGTTCCGGCGACAGCATAAAACTGAAGTTGTATTTCCGCACATGGGTATGTGATAGTAATTAATATTTGGCCATTCTGCTATCTGGGTCTTTGTTATTTTCTTCATATCTATTCTACTTTTTCTGGGTTTGCATTCTATGCTCTATATTGTATGTTCCGGCAACACGTCTCCAACAAAACTGAAAACCCCTTCTGCATTCTTCTCTTAGTCTGAAAGATCACAAAAAGTAAATAAAAATCACACATAAAAAGATCTTAAAAATATACAACAGGTACAACACATTATAGGCACCATGTTTCTCATGAAGTCCAAACACACCACCATATCCATACCCTGAAGTATTGATTACAATAGAGATCTAGTTTCTATTGTGCTTATAACATTCTATATTATGACCATCATAACACCTTTCCCAAGAGATGTGTAGCAGTCCTGATGTAGCTTCCACATTCTTACTTCCATTGGGTATTGACTTGCGTAGTGACACAGACTAACATAACAAACCATTTGCACAACAACAATGGTTTACACAACAACTACTTACACAGCAATTGCTTGTGCAACAACAATAGCTTTGTCAACAAGTCGCCTGTTGTGCAAGCCGCTATTACTGTGCAAGCAGTTTCTGCTTAAGCCAAATTGTTGTGCAAACCTCTGTTGCTATACAGATGCCTCAGCCATTGTAAATAAATTAAAATCATTTTGGTGCTTGGAAACTTGTTGTGCAAGCTGTTGTTAAGCTGTGCAAGCCACAGTTGCTACACAAGCCTCTATTGTTGTGCAAATACCTAAGCCATTGTAAAGATATTAAAATCATTTGGCACTCAAGAATCCCTGAATATTAGCAAAAACCATTCTATTTTAGTAGAAAAAATCAGAGCAAAATAAGGTTAAAATGAGGAAAAAAATCAGTCTACAACTTTTGAAGGGAGAATATCAAAAAAATTTGATCAAAATAGTGGTCAATGATTTCTTCACAAAAATATCAGTCTCTAGTTTGAGATTCAATATTTTCTGAGATATTGTGATATCTACTTCTATGCGTGAATGTACACACCTAAGTTGGATTTCACTTGTCTATCCTATAAATGGAGGAAGAAATCCCTAATAGAAGAGGATTTATGTTCTTATAATGGATGTTTATTAATCAAATAACAGGATTGATATACTGCAAAATGAGATGTCACCTCTCGGTACTCTTTTTATATGTATTTCCATTATATTTACTATGTGTCTAGGTATGAGTACATATATCACACTAGAAATTTCATGCCCCATCCACTTGTCAAAAGAAGAATTACTCTAATATGCAATCTTCATGGTAGACATCAATGAATACAAATATATATGCATACATAGTTGTGTATTACTATACTGTGATCTCAATGGAGTTACGTGAGCATTATCAACTCTTCCCACAAATGACATTTGGCCTCATAAACATATAAATTATACTCCAACAATTAGTCAAGACTCAATTTCTGTTCCTAATTGCTTATTGTAGCATATTAGTATATAACCTATTTGCTACCTGTTAATAAGTAACTTATTGGCACTTCTGCTTCTGACAAGATCAAGATGACTGTTAACATGGTTGTGGATGACAACCTTACCATTTTAATTGGCTTTATTTGAAGTCATATTGACCTACTCTGGTCATTTCTGGACGTTAATCAATTATTTTCTTTATTATTTTTGTTAGAACTCGTTTTATGGCCAACAATGTTGTCTAACTATACAAGGTTTCAATTTTGAAATGGACATTTTGATTCTGAAAGGTGAGCTGTTAAAAAATTGCTGTTCAGATACAAATGTCATACATAGATTCTTTTATTTTTGTTCGAATGGAAAGGGGACCATATAGAAACTTCATTATTATTGATCGAAAAAAAGAGATTTGGATTTTTTCGTCATTAGATTGTTAGCTGAATGGTCATTGTTATTTTGATGATTATTGCTTTTGGAACTGCTAGCATCTCCATTCTCATTCTGAGGAACATTCTGACTTTGGTTCATTTTGTGAAGAAGTTGAGCCATCATGTCAAGCGTGACATCAAACTTCCTTTCCGTTCTGGCATTCAGACCCTCTGGAGGGTTTGTGCCCATGTCTCTTTCTGCCATATTCTTTGATATACCCTCTGCAACAAATGTGGGTTTTTGTCTTGCAGCCAAAACCTCAGAAAATGTATCTTCAACCAGATTATTGGGAAACTGATATTGCTTTTTCTGCTCTCTTTCATAGTACCTTCTTGCTTTATCACTACTGTGCATAGAACAAGTGCTGTATACAGGATTAAAAATCACAGGCTGACAAGATCACCAGCGCTGATACCACTACAATAACCACCCTAGTTTTTTTTAATTTTTTAACTAGAAATAAGATGCTATCATGCAATCTCCTCAACAATTTCTGATTACACAGATCCTGAGATGGGCAAGGTGCGTTGGATTCACACAACTATCTAATGCAACTATAGAGAGTATGCAATGCAAGCCACTGCAACCACTAGGCGGCCACGTCGTCCACAATCTACACTTATTCAGTGGAGTGGTTGATACAACACATAATGAACACACTAGGTGGCAAGCCGACCACAACTACACTTGTTCAGTGAAGTGTATGATGCAATAGAATTAAGGCACGCAAGACAGCAAGCCGACCTAATCAACACCTCTTCGGTGGATTGTGTGCATGCAACCCACTGGCAGAATGTCTAAACTTGCTCAAACCAAAATGGTTGATATAGCAAGTTTGTTCATGCCAAAAGGGCTGAAAGGTAAATGCTATAAATACCGGTGGTAAACCATCCAGTTTACAATATGATCATGCAAGAAGACATGCCTCTGTTGTTACTACCATCCAGGGTATTACAAACAATCAATTTTGCAACTATTTGGAAAATATAACAAGTTATAGAAAGCTGCAATATGATTATTAAGCTCTGATAATTATTTCAGACTGCTGCTACACATCAGAATCACTAAAATATCATTCTAAACCATAGGAAACAAGCTGAAATTATCACCAACTGAAAACACAAATAGTATACCATATGTAAAAGCCACCAAACTGAGGATGAAGGTTTGATTTGAAGTTGATATCACTGAAACACTGCTGTAGCAGGTTTGAAATCACTGTTGCAACTTTGTGAAACCCCCTAACAACAGACCCAATTCACCAAGAACTCCTCCAAAACCCCCAAGTTCACCTCCAATCCTTCACAAACATCAACTATGAACCTTGGCGCCACCAAATACCACAAATTGCAGTCAAACAAGGAGGTGTTTCACCCTACAAACCTGATGCCCAGTCTGAAATGGTAGGGCCCAGGCACAACATGGTACGACCAGCAAAGGTCAAACAAAAACTTCAGAAAAAACACTCAAATCTCCACAAAAATCTGCACCATCAACACCAAAATATAAACTCAGTCCTTGCAACCAGGAATTAGATGATTCTCAAACCAGCACAATGAATTTCATCGTGAAATCCTACACCTAGAGCTGGTACGGCCTGCATGAAGGTACAACCCTCTTGTAGAAATGGAACAGCCAACATTAGGTCTTCATCTTGGCGTCAAACTCTGCAAATCTCCAACATCAAAGCATCAAATCATACATTCCAAAATTTCAAGTTCAAACCACATCAAATATGTCCATTTTCATCAGCAGCACTATAAAGTTCACTTGCAGCATATGTGTGATCTCAGGGTGAAATCACCAACTCCAGCTAGGAAGGTTTCCGTCCTCGAAACTGGTATTTCTAGAGGGTTTTCATCCTCAAGAAATAAGGAGAAACTCAAGTTCACTCACAGAGCAAAGCCAATTCAAAATGATAGTCTAACCCTTCAAATAAGCTCAACTCCCCTATATATAGGCACTTTTAGGGCAACACATGAGGAAATAAAATAATAATTTCACTTTTTTCCTCAAAGAAATAAAATAAACCTTTTAAGTTGCTCACTTAAGTCACTTTATGACCCCCATGCCTAGCGCCCCCCCTTTGTGCGCATTGAAAAGTCACTTTATTTAAAAAATTAAAGTTGCCAACTGAAAAATATAACATAAAGTTACTTTATGACAATTTAAATAATTGTTTAAATCAATTTTCCGTTCTAACATCCAATTAGCCTATGGGAAAACTTAGGGAAATAGGCTAATGGTCTCTGAACACCTTACGGGCGAGAAGGGGACATTATATAAACGATCCTGACCTGGAAATTGTGGTAGTGACCTTGAAACCACACTAGTGACCTTGAAACCCGCTCAGGAATCATGCTAGCATTTGAACTGAGACTTGTGACCAGAAATTAAACTTTCACAGTCCCCATTGTATGGATTGTGCCTCTAAACCTGGAACTGGGCTACCAACCCCAAATAAATGGTAGTGTCCTTTTCTCAGAATGACTTGAGATTTTTTGGAGATGTGTGCCTAGTTTTCACGATCCTCATGGTGGTTGCAAATTTCAGATCTGATCCTCCTATGATGAGATATTAATGACAAAAATTCTATTGGGACAATAAAAATGGCTACTTTGCTTGGGAAACTACCTCAGTCTATTGCTTGGTATGGTATATTTCAACCTCAACAACAAGTGATGATTTCAAGAGTGTGTGATCCCTAGAGTGCAGGTGTAATGGTGGTGGATGCTTAGAGTTAGAATTTGTAAAATCCTATCAAGGTTTAGCTATCATGTGTGTTGTGCTTCTATGAGATGGAGTTCAAGGAAATAGATTCACCAAGATTCTTGGGTAAAGGATGGAGAATAATATGCAAGGCTTTATGGCTATGGAAGAAATAGTATAATAATATTGGCAATGGAGAAAATGTAAAAGAGTTGCAGTAGAATGGCTGTAAACTTGTAAAATCTCAGGAGGTTTGAAGTTGTAGAGAATAGGCAAAATACAGCAGAAGTAATTTAGAATAGCCAAAAGAGTGCCCAGAAGTGTTCAAAGAGATTCCAGAAGTAAGAGAGAGCTTCAAATGAGGTATAAAATACATTTTTATAAAGTTGATGGTGAACTAGCCATTTCAAAAACACAGAAAGGCCAATGGAATCACTTAAATTCTTCTTACCATAGCTTGAAAAATTATTCAATTTCTTTTTGTCACAGCATGAGGTTTCCTTTTTTCTTCTTTAGAACACATATTACCAATATTTTGAAATTCTCTATCTTGAACAATAATCTGAGCCAGGTCTCTTTGTGACAGTATGGCCAGGGTTCTTCCTTGCCTGCACCCTCTCCTGCACCCATATGTGAAATAATTTCAATTGCTAAACACTGACCACACAGGATTCCTCTATTAACATTGTATAGGACCGTCATGTTTGCGACCACACAAGATTTAAAGTGTTAAAATCCTTTGGAACTACAGCCATACTGGCCGCAACTAAATTAGAATCATAAGAAACTGCCAAATTCCACGTTGCTAGAACAAATTTTACAATATGCATAAAAAATTGAATGGGGAAAGTAAGGAATAAAATCCAATTAATTAGTCCAGACCTATAGCCTAGTTAGATTTGAGAAACTTTAAAGAAGATTATATGTTCCTGAACAGGCTTCTCAATAAATTTAAATTTGTTAATTGCAGAAATGTTTTCTCAAGAAAATACTGTAGCCATGACTTGTTCTTAATATGTGCAAATAGTATGTGTTTTCATAATTCATATTGTTACATAATTCTTTAGTAAGTACTTGAATAGAGACCAACATACATCACTAATGCATGTATTAACTGTGTTATTATTTAGTTAAACTTGTTTAGGGCACAACCTAACCAGTACACCTTACAGTCATATGAGATCTTGTGGGTACAACAGGATTTTGCACCTCCCTTATATAATGTTCAAACTTGTACCTCTTTGGACCCCTTGACTTATCAAATTATCCCAGTCAATCTAAGCTCAAGGTATCAAATGAGCAGAAATACCTTCATTAATAATATCTTAGATAAGCGCATTTAAGCACAGTACCAAATGAGTAGAAATGCTGCCATTGGTCATATCTAGACTGTACAGGGTCTCTAACATCTTCAGGCTTGACTTGCATGGATGGAGATATTGATTGAGATCTCTGAATGTATCAACCCTTTTGGTACATATAGGAGAAAATATGAAAGGTACAACAGTTTACTTGTGACATCAATGTTACCAAAATTGTATCTGGCATAGAATTGGAAAGTGTGAATACATGAGAAGGGCAAAATTTTCAAAAAGAAGAAGATAATTTAAATTTCATTAATTTAAGTTGCAATGAATTAAAAAACGAAGTTTAATTGTTTCTAAAATTTGCCAAAATTTTCCTCATTTCAGATTTTATTGAATTAAACACCTTTTGCCACTTTTTTTTTAATGAAAGTTGGTGATTTTAACAATTTTAAAACATAAAACTCCATAGAATTTAAAGTTCAAATTCTGATTTTTCTGATTAATCCCTGATTTTGGCAACACTTAGTTATCACCAACGTTGCAGAACTTGGTTAGTACTCCCAGGACTCACAAGTACTCACATGTCCAAACCCTAGATGAGTACTTGCATACCCTAAATGAGTACTCGCAAACCCTAAATGAGTACTCACAATAAAAAGTCGGCCATTTAAAATTGCAGAACTTGCCAGAAAAATCGCCTGACTTGCAATTACCAAGAAACTCGGCTGGTAAAAAACAAGCATAAAGTCCATGAAAGTTGGTGATTCTAACAATTTTAAAACATAAAACTGCATAAAATTTGAAGTTCAAATTCTGATTAATCCCAGATTTTGACGACACTGCATTATCACCAACGTTGCAGAACTCGGCGAGTACTTGCAGGACTCGTGAGTACTCACGTATCCAAAACCTAATTCAGTACTCGCTGTAAAAACTTGGCCATGAGTTTTAACAAAAACTTGCTGTTCATTTTCCATTAAAAAATGCAGAACTCACCAGAAAAATTGCCTGACTTGCCATTACAAAAAAAATTGGCTGGTAAAAAAAAAAGTGCATAAAGTTTATTTTGGCATGATATTTCGTTCTTTTATGGCATTTCTGGTCTTCAATGATGTTTTACTGAAGTCATGAGTCAGCATTTTACAGCGTTTTAGGTCTTGTGTGAGGTTGCTGCTCTCCATATCATCACAAAATTGCGCAGCTCTGTGCTGGGGCAGCTGCATGCTACCCTAAACTGTCCGCAACTCTGCATTTTTTCGTTTCAACTTTCATTGCTGCAAATTTATTTACTGAATCAGGTATGTGGTAGGCTAAGAGGCTTCTATAGTTCTGATTTTTAATTTTAATTTTGTAATTGTAGTGCAGATTTTTTGTTAGTGTCAACTGTCAAGAGGCTTCACAATTAAAAAATATAAATTTAATGATTGTCACAGCTGGTAGCCTGTAATGAATATTTTAATTTTTTTTTTTGATTCATAATTTTTATTGATAGTGAAACATGAATTTCATATGTATTGAAAGTTTGAACTTGTTTTTTGGTCTATGATGTGTATTGAACTCTAACTTTGATCTACATATGAAGGAAATCAGTATATGTTCCATAAATTGAGTAATGTGAGTGCTTTTGAAAAATATTTTAAAAAATTTGTATCTGTTAGTTTCTGATAAATTTGCTGAGTTATTACCGAGTTTTCCCTGACTTTTTCAACTATGGTTTCACAAGCATCACTAATCCAAAAATTGAAACAGTAATAAGTACATTGCATCTGCTATAATCATTCCTTTGTTAAATGTGTGCTTTACTGTTAAGAACATGGTGTAGATAAGTACATGTTATTAAAAGTATTATGCAGATATTTTTATCTAGGATGGGATTTTTGCGAATATATAAATTTCCCTTAATGTAAGATAAACAAGGCTCAGTTATCCTCTTACCTGTCAGTTAAGGTCTCTATTTGTGACTGATGTGATTGAGCACAATAGGTAAAAGATAATATATAAAGTTCAGAAACTATTAACAACAAAATTATATATATTTTCAAATTGTCATAGAGTTCTTATAACAGGATGCTATTTTTAGAGTTAGGCAATTAATTAGGAGCATCCTAGATGCTTGGATTCCTTGTTATTATGATTGTGTTCAATACAGAGAGATGGTTCAGCCACAAATTGTTCTCGTGTCATTCCCTGCACGATGGGGGAAATTGAACATTTCCTTCTTTAGCATATGCTATCTTATTTCAACAAGCTTACATGAGTTGTTTAGTTGCAAAATTGTTTATCTAATCTTCTCATGGATTATCATGTTGGTTGTTGACTGTGTTGGATAGAATTCTTACTGTCTTTAATGAGTCATTGTTTGCAGGGACGAGGCACATGAGGCTATCAAGTATTTGGAATTCTGTGTCCAGCGGCTCCAAAATGAAGATCCTGCTGTGCATAACTTGTTACTTTCCTTGTACACAAAACAGGTTAGCTTAGCAACCACATAGTATCCCTTATGAAACATAATATAGCCTTACTTTCAATTTCTACACAAAAGATGTCTCTTTGTTGCAAATGTGTTAAGTGAGAAAGGTGATGGAAATAAAAGATTTTGATTTCTATATATGTTTGGATAGAGAAAACTGCTATGGATTGTGATACTTTTAGTCATATGAAGTTTATATATATACCTCCCTATATTCTGAATATTGACAATTCTTTGCAAAATGAAATGCTCTCATGCTCTTTGATTCACACATATGCCTTTCTCTTTGCCATCACTCAAAGCCGAAAATTGTATTGATCTCCAAGAGGAGGCCAAGGCCTTCTCAAAACCCTTCCAAAACTAGGATCCTCTGCCAAGTTTCATGAAAGCTATCTCATAGGATCCTAAGAGCGAACAGAAAGAACTACATCAGTTCATGTGTTACCATGCACAAGGACTATTCTCAAGCCACATATTTCCAGCCAATAAGGAAAATGGATGCAACCTATGTCTCGAAACTCCTCTCAAGGTCTTTTTCTCAATGCAGGAAACAACATTTAGAGTATGTCTTCTAAAAGAAAAGTCTTTTATCCACAGGATTATGGTAGCTTTCCCAAGCCCAATAACTCACATCATGGGTTACAAGACAACTGGCACCCTTTAGGACTGGTTAAAATCGTAATGATGCCTAGGGGTTACTTAATGGTTTTGTTCTCCATTTCTGAACGAGACATAAGATCCCAAGGCCATCCTTGGTTCATGAAAAAATTGTGACTCTTTGTGGAACAGTGGTCAATGTACATTGTATTTCAACCCTACAGAGGCTCTTTCGAGCATAGTCTTTGTCTGTGTTCATTTACCCCAAGCAAATATTGGCAGGAGTTCTACTCAGAAAAATTGAAGATGTGATAGTGGAATGCATAACAACCTTTAAGTTCACAGAAAACCAAGGAGTGATGAACTATATATGGATCTATATCAACATGGATATTGACAAGCCTGTCCTAGACTGAATGATTCTTGATGTAGGAGGGATAGGATGAGAACAGCCTGGCTGGTAGTCAGAAGTGAAAAGAGCATAAAATATTAAACAATTAAAATGAGAAAAACCTGTTAGTAGCAGCTGGTTTGAGCTTGAAATTTCGGCCAAACACAGACACCTGGTAGTTGTATGCTGTGTCCAGGCTACTAGCTAGTCTTCAGACATTCAAGGAGCAGCCAGCAGGTGAATATTCAGTTTAAATCGTATCCTGTTTGTCCTAGTTTCTTCTGCATTTGCCTCTTTCTTCCCTCCCTCCCATGGCATATAAAACTCACGAAATAAATGTAATGCTACACCTTTAGGGTTTTTGTGGTCAGTAAGTAAAAAAAGAAAGCGTTGAAAATCACATCTGTGTTTGGAATCGCTCGGCAATCGCCACGCCACTATTGGAATCGGCCTGGTTCATCTCCTGTCAACTGGGAGTGTTTCAGGTGCCAAAATTCTGAACCCTAGTCGAATCCACAAATAATGATTCTGGTACATTTCATACCCGGAATCAGCCTGTTTGTTCTGCTGATTTGGTAACATAGAAAAATGGACAATTTTAGACCCTGGATGTGCTAGAACACAACAAGAATGGAAGAAAAAATAACAAAAACCAAAAAAAGAGTTACATACCTTTAAAAACTGGTCATTAAATTTTCTGAATCAGTTCAGTCAAATAACCTAAATATTGATGCAACAAAATCAAAGAGTGAAGGGCACAAGAGCACAAGTCAGAAAATGAGAAAAAATACTGTTTATTTCTGCCATCAAGCAAATTTTGATGCAGGACTCGCGAGTTTACAGGTATGTTACTCAACAAGTACTTGCCCAAAACTTTCTTGTGAGTTTTTTGATGAGTAATTCACTGGACCCACCTGACTTGTGAGTCCATGAGTTACTTGCCAATTTTTAACTCTCTGCTCTGCTGTTTTTCTGGTAACGTCCTGTATTTCTCTCTTCAGTCTTCTGCTGTCTTGTTATCTTTTTGTCTACAGTAGCAACCCTCTCCATACCCCATATTCTATGGCTTGATCTCAATGATTGTAAATTTTATACTCTCAATAAAATATACATTGGAACTTTTTCAAAAAATTTAGATATACCTTATTGAATATCCATATCCTCTAATTTTTTTACCTTGTTATTGGAGATCTCCATCTAAAGAAATGCAAATATTAGGTTTATGTGGGAGCACATAATCAGAACGTGATCATTTTCACATTTGTGTTTTCACCATTGTTCTTACTCGTGCTGATGTGCATTTACAAGAATCAATGCATGTACCCCATACGCTTGACCAACCCCTCCCCTCCATCTTCCTGGTTTTCTTTGAAATAGAATGTCATTAAACCAAAAAATAATGTCCCTGGTATCTTTCTAATTTCAGCACAACAATATTTATCATAAGATGGCCTATTCTGTGCAGTGAAAATTTATATTTTTCTGCAGATTATTTTATTCTTAGGTTTGTGATGGCTTAGGCATTCTCTTCTTACCATTTTGATGTGTAGAAATTGTCCAGTTTCATTTCTAGCTTTATTCTTTTGAGACATTGTGATGTCCTTTTTCACTAGTTTCATGCTTGTGTCTAAACTGGGATAGTCTTATGTGTTTGTCAGTGTTGATGGGGTTGTTTCGTTGTGATGTTAAGGCCAAGTAGATGGAAGGATTATAATTTTTAATGTGTGTTGAAAACTTGAATGGTATAACATCTTCGTAAATTATTTAACTCTTTGGTTTGGCATGGCCTCTGCACTCTCTATGACTACTTTCATCTTTGACCTTTTTTAACTGTAGCAGATTTTTCTTTATTCTATACTGGTTTTTCGATGAGGGGATCCTCATATGTGCTTGTCTTCATTTGATGGGATTTTATTCTTGGGAAGTGAGATGGTTTATGACAGGCAATGATTTTTTATTTATTGACCAAAAATTAATTTCAGTTTGTTATAGGTTCTATAATTCATTGAGAATAGCATTTTTTAATTTAGGAAGGTTAATTAGTATGTTAAGTAACGTTTCAGTTTTGCTGTTTTTCCCAAAACATATTTCTCATCCATTAATGACATGCTCATTTGTCTTGAGAATGAGAGCAGAAAGATGAAAGTGCACTCTTACGCTTCCTTCAATGCAAGTACGGAAAAGGTCGACCTGGCAGACCAGATATATTTTATGATCCTAAGTATGCTTTACGTCTTTGTCTGAAAGAGGGACGAATGCGTGCTTGTGTTTACATCTATAGCATGCTGGGCATGTATGAAGCAGCTGTTGCTCTTGCATTACAGGTAATGTTCATCATGGAAAGATTCTCTTGTGGGACCATTTTCTCTAACATGCAATTTGTTGTTTTGTTGAACATTTAATGTTAACTCTCTCTCTCTCTCTCTCTCTCTCTCTCTCTCTGTGTATATAATATGTTCTTAAGTTGAACATAAACTTTAATTTTGAAGTTTTTAACTGAGCTTAAAAGACTAGCAATTATGCAATACTATAGATACTGGATAGCCTTTGAAAAAAGGAACTTGTCAAATAGCAATTTTAATAAGGTCTTAGAATCAGGAGTTTTTCCTATTTTAAACTCGCGAGTCCTGCATCAAAATTTTAAACTACCAGCTTTTTTGTTCCTATTTTTATAAGGTCTTACAATCAGGAGTTTTTCATTGACAGTCACTACTACTGATAACTGATAAAGGAAAAGATTAGAAAAATCAATTGTGACAGGACTCATACCCATCTGAATTCTCACCTCTCACCCAAGATAGCTTCGTCACACACTTCCTCTCAAAATTCTTGAAATTTCTAGACAGAGATTCAATGAACAAAGGGGAGAAAGCCCACTTCTCAATTGAAAAAAAGCATAGAAATCCATAAAACTGCCTCACATAACTGGCACTCATAACAGGCAGACGCAAGAATATGAGAGTGGGAAAGTAGTTTGGGGATTTTAGGAGGGGTCATAGGAGAGTGGGGAAGGGAGTAGGTGCGGGAGATAAACCAAGGGAATAAGGAATTATGGGATGCACCCTAGATAGGATGAATTGGAATTCATTAGGGAAGGGAGGATTATCAAAGTATCACAAGTGCCAAAGCAAGCTAGTTGCTTGGTGGTTCAAAAATCAGCCTTACATTATGGCTCCAACAAGTTGAAACAAAGATCTGTTTTGGACGTAGGGGTATGTAGTAAGAACCAGAAATAACAATTTGAGATCCCTAGACCTTAATCACTAGTAGTTTTTTAGCATTTTAATTTGCACCTTTCAATGTGACACAAAATGGAACAGATGTGCAGTAGAACTGCTCTTCAAATTAGAAGGAGAGGCTCCTTGTAAATAAAAGCTAACCTAATTTGCACAATATATATTTTCTATTTAGTCTTTACAATATTTTTTGGGGTGTTTCATGCTCATGGTAAATAAAAGTAAATGTGTTTTTATGGATTCACTTGGGGCAAAAGGCTGACATGCGCTTCAATGCTAGGCAAAAGATTATAAATGTGTTTCTTTTTTAATTCACCTAGGGCAAAACACTGGCACACACTTCAACATTAGGCGTTTTTTATGTTTTTTGACTGAAAGAAAACCCTACATTTACACACTTACATTATTCTGCTAAAATTAGGGACTAAATAATGCAATTGCACATAAAGATTTGGATAAACTTAAATACAAAGACACAAACACTTTGGTAAACTAAACTATGAGATCAGTACAAGGCCACAATCATCAACTGTGAGCAAACCTGCAAAACAAAGCTTGCAACTTGCTAAAGCAATTTAATCTCCCTAAGCATAGAGAACAAGCATTTCAATAGCAATTTAAAAGCAAGATAAGTGTAATAAATTTTATTGAACGAATATAGAATTTTGGATTAACAATAACACTGAACAGCAATTTCAACAACATGCAGGCATGAGAATTACCATTAGAAACTTAGTGCAAAAAGACACTTATTTATACTATTTACAAAGCAACTGCATGAGAAAAAAATAAAAGATAACCGACTTCCACTCTAATTACTAACTTGACAAAATCATATCCACTAACTAAATAGTAAAATACTAAACTCTGACAAAGTCCAATTAAACTACTGGTACAAACTATTACAACACCCACTTAGAACTCACATCTCTCGCATGAGAAGAGATCTAAAGATGATGGCCTAATCATAGCTGACTCCAGGCTAAAAATAAAGATCGCTAAAAATAGCACAAGCTAAAAGTAAAGGTAGCTAAAAAGTAGAACTAGCTATTTTAGCATTGGTTAAAAATGACAAATCTCAAAATTGCTCCTTTTTGAAGATGATGACGGCTAAAAATAGTGAGTTATTTTAGACTTTTGAGTAGGTGGCTCTAAATGATTGGTGATTTTGTAGTTTTCTCTCTAATGATGGCTAACCCTTTGAGGACATTTAAAAAAACCCTAGAAATCTACATTGATGTTTTGAATCCCTTTGACAGGCGTGCACTTCTACTTTACATGCATGCCAATACACTATAAAATAGACTTTGAACTTGTACTTTTGATTTCCTTTATATAGGTGTGCACTTTGTCACAAGGTGCACACTAGACAATTGGATTTATTCTCTTTGTGAGGTGCTGACCTGCACCCTAGACGTGCACTTGACAAAGGCTTCTTTGATGTTAGAATTTGAATTCGCTGCTTCTTTGTTGAGGTGCATAGTTCTCCTCTAGGCATGCCCTTGTCATTATAAAACTTGAAGACTTTTGATCTCCACTATCAAGTGCACACTTGACACTCTCACACACACTTGTACATTGATTTTTGAGCATTTGAGTTTTCCTTTATATAGGCATGCACTTCATGCTCCCACATGCACTTGACAATGGGATTTTCAAACATCAATGTGAGCTAAAATATTTCTTTGTTTAGTTGCACACTTGCACCCCAAACGTGCACTTGAGAAGGGCAATTAATACTATGGTTTTGAAACATAATTTTCCCTTATTGAGAGCTGGAACAAGTAGCTTCTTCCTGATGTTTTTGAGTAGCTGGTAGCTTCTGAATAGGATTTTATGTAATGGCTTTGATGTATATGATGATGTAACTGACAAAGATCTAACTGTGATCTTTGGTACTGTTTTGATCATGGTTCTTGGACTGTAATGTCCTTGGAAACTTTCTGACTAGTAAGGGACACTTATCATATTGTAACCTGCATAGTATTTTTTTTTGGTAATATATAATCAATTCAAAAAAAAAAATCTAAAACCATGCAACTGTAGCTCAACTGGTAAAAAACTTGCAACCTTTGGTTAAACCGTATTCTCATATCTCTCGCATGATGGGCGAACATGAGTCAACTCTGGTTGACACTATAAATTGAAAATGCTAAAAATAGCAACTTTTTCAATGTGCTCTTTTTATTCTAAAAAATGATCACAATCCATTTTTAGTGCGAGCTAAAAATAGAGTTGCTTCAAAGGTGGCTCTGATGATGATGCTTGTCTGGCGATGCTTTCCTCTGTTTTGACTAAGTTTAAAGAACCTCTGAAACATTGAAATTTTGCCATTTTAGCTAATATTGGTGACCTGAATCTGAAAAATCTTGACCAGCCCTCCATGAATTACACAGTTGTGAACACTGTTCCTCTTATTTGGAGTGAATCAGGAATATGTATCATCTTGCAGGACAACTTTCTTTTGACAAGCAATGCTACCTTCAAAAAGATCTGTCACTGCCACGATATAAAATTATTCTTTTGAGAATTTGGACTGTGATGAAACTTTCAGGCATCTATATCCAAGACTAATGATCACTGCTGGAAACAATTATTGTTGGTCATTGGATATCAATGTAAATCATTGGAAAATATTATCAAAATTGATCACAATACCTTCTTGAAAAGACAGGCTGCCGGGAGGTGTGATTTTTAAAACATTAGATCTTTTGTTTATTTATTCTTTCCTTCAATGGACATCCCTGATGGCTTGAAGTGATTCTTCTGATTGATGCAATGGATTTGGACTTCTTGAATCAAGCGTTTGTCTTCACAATAGACTTTGTATTCTCTTCTAAATCTCCACTGACCTCCTTGCTGACTGAATGCTGATTTTGCAAACTCTTTTCTTGTTTTCTGAAAGTATTTCCTAGTGTCGGAGATTCCTTTCATAGGCGCCTTGATTTCCTCATGTTAAGTGCTATTCTTTGGCATGGCACAATTTTCTTTTGATCTAGCATTTGAGATGTGGCATGAGCATGCCCTTGCAAAGTCTCTTAACTTTGATCTTTTATTATTTTCTTCATATGGGCATCTTCCTTTGATGCTGATGGCATAGACATCCTTTAAACATCCTTTGTTTTCAAGCACGTGGGGATGATAATGGAGGTGTTTGGTCATCTGCTTACTTAGACTAGCGTATATGAAACAATTCAAAGGCGTTTTTGAAGACTTGCCATATTTTTTAATTTTGGATTTGCCTTGTAGAAGGTGCATCATCTCCCCTACTAGCGTGATTCCTCCTTGCTTCTGAGGCGCCTTTACTTTGAATGCTTTTGCCTTGGACTGAAGATGGTCGTGATTCTTCAACATAGACATGCTTTGTCTTTTGCTGGGTGCTTGATCATTAGAGGATGGCATTTGAAGGATTGACTAGGCACGCTTAATTTATTTCTAGCTGGCATGGATCCTTGTTTGAGGTGTTTAGACCCAGCTCGATGTGTTCCTTTATTAACTACTGCTAATTGTTCTTTATACTAGCGCTTCTGAATGTTGATGGAATGCTCCTTCTGTGATCGCTTGTCTTCATACAAGCGCACTTCAACTTTGATAAGGCACTTTATCCTCTTGACATGACACCTCCTTGGATTTCAACACACGCTTTTACCTGTTTTTGAGCACGTTTGAAGCACCTGAAGGGCATTTTAACTCTTTGATATGTTTTTATTTTAAAAACTTCCCTTTGAGAAGGTGCATGGAGTTTATGGTAGTGCTTTTCTTATCTTGATTCTCTTTTTTTTTGTTTGTGCTTTGGTGTGGCACGTGTCTTTGTATGGGCATACACTCATACAAAGAACAGCCAATGTTTTTTATTTTTTTAGATTTTTAATTATTATTTTTAATAATTATTATTAACAATAATAAGTATTAAGAATAATAATCATTTTTAATTTTTTAACAATAACAAATACTAACGAATTTAATTTTAATAATAACAACAAATTATTAATTATATATTAAAATCATCAAAATTTTACAGACAACTTACGTATGTAAACAAAGATGGTAGTCTGACGCAACAATAGACATGTCAATTCGACTTTGTGGAAAACAACCTTTATGACACAAATCGCAATTTTGATTGACAATGACTTTTGGAATTATGACTAGATCAAATATGACTTTGTTATGATCTTACTATGATATATTCCTAATTATAATATAGTTAAGCACTTGTGGCATGCTTAACCTTAATAGATTCATTTATTAATCTTAGTTATTCCTTAAGATAACTTAGTTAAGATGAAGGGGTGTGTCCCTACATAGTTATGCATGTAAATAAGGAGGGAGAGATTCTCCCAAACCATCATATCATCTAATATTGAGTTCACATATTATTTTCTGATTATTGGAGGTCACCCCTTCGAAGTGATCTGCTAATTTCTTGATTTTTACATTTATTTCCAAGAACTATCATAACAAGTGGTATTAGAGCTACGATTTGGGACAAGATTTTTGTTTCTGCCATAACTCTCAAACCATTGCGAAGTTGGACCTAATTGTTTCTGGGTTTTGAGGCATTTGATAGGTAAGGTTTCAAGTAAAAAATCAAAGTTCTATCATAAGTTTTATTTAAGTTATTTTATTTTATTTTTTTCATTAATTGGCTCTACAGGCCGCAAATTTCAGTTTTTTTTAAAAAAGTTTACATTTTGGAAAGATAACAAAAAATTAGATTGGGTTAGTTCTTTGTATTTTATTATTAGAGATAAAATATAGTCCAGAATTTAGTGGTCAAAGTTAGGTCAAATTTTCTATTATTCTACTCTATAGGCCACAATTTTTGGAATTTTTTACATTTTTTTACATTCTTGGAAAGATATTGAAAAACTAGAGTTTAAAATATATACACATCAAAAGCCATGTCATCTTTAGGATTCAAAGACTTTTCTAAAAAAATTGAATCCAATGACCTTTATTCTCCACCATCTAGATTTGAGGGTAAAATTCCTCCGGGATGTGAAACAATGGTACATTTTATTAAGGATAATTTGATTGATCCATTTGCATCATCTTCCCATAAAGGTTTAGATAGTTTGAAACAAGAACTATTATATGAAATGAAGTCCCAACAAAACCACCTAGGGGGGTACAACCCTAATAGACAAAATCAAGAGATAAAACAACCTTTTCAAAATCCAAAAATGAACTTACCCAAAATAAATATCCCTAAATTTGATGGTACTGATGTAACTTCATGGATAAGTCTCATGGAACAATACTTTAAGCTTCATAATATAGTAGACAATGCAATGGTTGGGATAGCCTCACGAGATTTAGAATCAAAACCTCATCAATGGTACCAATGGAGGATCGATAACAAGCAAGGGCAAATACATAGTTGGAAAGAGTTTAGTAATGACTTAGAAATACTTATGAGCAATCATGGAATGGAAGCTATAATACCCAATTAAAAATTCAAAAGAATTAAGGTCTGTAGCTGAATATAATGCCGAGCATGTGAGATTGGCAATTCAATCTCATGATGGGACACCTTATCAAAGGCTACAACTCTACATCAATGGACTTAATGATCAAATTAAGCATGATGTTTGTTTGTTGGAACCTTGCATAGTTAGGAGAGCTATGCAAATAGCATTGTGTATTGAGAAACATAAATCCACCACTAAAAGTTCCACACAAGGTCAAACCACATGATTGGAAGACAAAATTGTGACTAATCCTATTGATAGAAATAAGGCCAACTTATTTAACCTAAGAAAAATTAGTAAGCATTCTCCTCAACAAGAGGAAAATAAAATATAAAAAGATCTATGCTCAAATTGTGATAGCAAATGGTCTAGGGGTCATAACTATGCCAATAGTGATAAAATAATAACAGTTATCAAGAATGAGGTTGAAGAAGAGAGAGAAGGGGCTACAACAGAACCAAATGTGGAGCTTGAGCAACAAAACTCCACCACTAGAAGTTCCACTCAAGGTCAAACCATGGGATTAAAAGACAAAAGCTATTCTATTGAAAGAAATGGGGACAACTTATTTAACCCAAGACAAATTAGTAAGATCTCTACCTCTTTTTGGAATGGTGATAGGAAATGGCCTAGAAGTCATAAGTGTACTAATAGTTAGAAAACACTAATGACTATCAAGAATGAGGTTGAACAAGAGAAAGAAGTAGCTACAAAAGAACCAAATGTGGAGCTTGAGCATGAGAATTCTAAGGAAGTAGAATGTACTATTATCTCCCTACATGTAATGTCCCCTTTTCTGAGTGATCACCCAACAGAGTCAACTAGCCTATTTTATTCCTGTAGGCTATGTCGAGAGTGCAAGGGAATAATCCAATTAATTAAATACTAAGTAATCCTAAGTCACTTTTGGATTATTTATATTTAATTAATTAAGGTGGACCTATTTGTAATGTAAAATGACTTTATTATTAAAATGAGCCACTTGAAAAAGAAAACAAAATAAAATGAATTGCCAAAAGGAGGTTGGCCAAGGAGGAAGTTTATTTGGTGGCTATAAAAGAAAGTAAAAAGCAAGTCATTTTCATCATTCATATCTTGTCATTTGCATTGGAGATTTTCTCTTGTGGCTGCAACTTAGGTTCAGCATATTCCAAGGACGAAACCCTTAGGAATATTTGGTGGATTGGACGAAAACCTAATTCCATCTTGAGGTGGATTCATACGGAGTTCACATTTGCACTTCATTGGCGATTTGGAAGAAAAGATTGAGCTTCAAAGATCTATCTATTTCTGCAGATTTGGAGAAGAAGACCTAGGGCCAAAATTGTGAAATTTGTGGCTAAATACAATTTTGAAGATTGAAGATATATTCAGATTTTTAGATCAGCTTGGGAGCACCACATTTTGGAGGGTTTTGAGTGAAGATTCTTCCTAGGTGAGCGCGAACATCAAGGAGGGCGATTTCAGTTTGTGGAGCATTCAAAGGTCAAACCCTAGCCGCCACCCTTCATTTGCATGCCATATTTCATCAGCAAGGAGTGCCGCCTACTTTGGAGGAGAAATCGTGGTCTTTTTGAGTCTCATGGGTGCATGATCAAGTGCCAAACCAGTTCACCCATCTAGGGCTTGCAATAAGACATCATTCTCCACCATTTTTGGTATGTATGAGCCTTTATTTATCAATGAAAGGTCTGATTTGTAACAGCAGAGATCTGGGCTATGTTTGAGCCTTGAAACATGATGTGATTTCAATTCCAAATAATCTGATTTGTAGCAGCAGTTATTTATGTTCAGAAATCAGAATTATATGTCATTTGTTTTGCATTTGAATGGTCATATTATGTGGTAGAATTCATGGTTGATGTTATCTTCACAAGGGTACATAATTGGCATGTATATTTGAGCAATTGGCATACATATATTCGCTGTCCAAAACCATTTATAATTCAGAAACAGAAAATTCAGATTTCAGACCTAGGGTTTTGGAAAGATAAAAATCAGAAATTTAGGGCAGATCTGATTACGGATCTTAGACTACATACATTGAATGGCACAAGTGCACCACAAACACTCAAAGTAATTGGTTATATCAAAAAGTGAAAGGTGACAGTGTTGGTTGATTCAGGTAGTACACACAAACTTTATTTATAGAAGATTAGCTTGTGAGCTCAATTGTTTTGTGTACCAATATCTAATTTTCAGGTCATGATAGCTGATGGGAAACAACTCTCTTGTGGTGGTAAATGCAATTATATAAAATTCTCGATGGCCAATTATTGAATAGATTCAAAAATGTTCTCTATCCCAATTGGGGGAGTAGATGTAGTTTTGGGTGTACAACGGCTTAGATAGTTAGGAACAATGACTTTCAATTTTCAAGACTTATCCATGGTTTTTAATACACATGGGAAAGAGTATAAACTTATAGTGATACAATCACCACCAAGTCAAATTATTAGCTCCCATAGGATGGAGAAATTGCCTAAGAAAGGTTCTTACAACACAAGGGCACAACTACATTTTATAGAAGCACAAGACATGAAAACTCAAGATCGACCACAACTTCAAGAGATCATTCAACACCTCCAACATGTTTTTCAAGAACCCAAGGGTCTACCTCCAATCAGAGACCATGATCAAGCCATTGAATTAATCCCAAGAAGTATTGTTCATCCCAACCAAAGTGCCTATTCTTCCCCAATGATTATGGCTAACAAGAAGGATGAGTCGTGGGGAATGTGCCCAAATTCTGTGGAGCTCAAGAGGATCACTCTTAAAGATAAGTTTCATATTCCTAGTATTGATGAATTGGTAGATGAGTCTAATATTGTAGTTTTCTTTACTAAGTTAGATTTCCATTTAGATTATCATCAAATGTAACCAAAGGAAGAGGATATAAATAAGACTACATTTAGAGCATGTGAGGGTCATTATGAATTATTATTTGGTGTCATGAATACCCAATCAACTTTTCAAAATCTCATAAATTTAATGTTCCACCCATTTGTTCAAAAAATGGTGTTGGTATTCTTTGATGACATCTTCATCTATAGTAAAACATGGAATGGTAGAAAATACTCGAGTTACTAAGCGTTAAGGGAAACTACTCTAGAGATACTAAGCATTAAGGGCAACGCTTTTCTAAAGGCGATGGGAATGTTATGATCCTAATATGATATATTCCTAATTATAATAAGTTAAGAACTTGTGGTATGCTTAACCTTAATAGATTCATTTATTAGTCTTAGTTATTCCTTAAGATAATTTAGTTAGGATGAACCTGGGTGTGTCCCTACATAGTTATGCATATAAATAAGGAGAGAGCTTTTGATTATTGGAGGTCACCCCCTCGAAGTGGTCTACTATTTTCCCGATTTTTACATTTATTTCCAAGAAATATCATAATAGACTCGAACAATGGATAATTTGACATTGTGAACATTTTAGATGACCTGAATTTGACAAGACAATTGTTGGACTTTGACGACAAGACATAGTCGATCATCACTGTTTTATTATGAAACAACTTGGTGCACACAAAGCGAAGATCCTTGTATCGCAATCCAAGTTTCGGATTGGGTAGAATAGGCATGCAGCGTTTCAATCCATATAATTTCACAACCAGTCAATCAATATAATAGTCGAATTGAGAGGAAGAATAGTTTTTCTAAAGCTTATCAAGTAGATCTTGGTTACAACAAATTTGTTGATAGGGATTAAACAAACCAGAACTCCTTGTTTTCCATCCAAATGCTGCTATTAAAATGATTGGTCTGTAGACCTAGAGTTGAGGAAAAAAGAGTTCGCCTTGATGAGCGACTCCCAGCTGGAGATCCTCCTTGTCGCTTTCTCCGAGCTCTTCACTCCTGTATTGTGTGCTTGGTTTGTCAATTAATGCTCTTCTGCATCCCTGTATTCCTCCTACACCCTTGTCATTGGATCCAAACTAATGTGTGCTCCTTGGATGAGCTCGCTATTCTGTTGGTTCGCACCCTTTTTAGTCCTGAAGGATGTGAATTTATGATTTGTAAACAAATTTCAATCCAGGAGACTCACAGTGCCTGTAGACTGCATGAATTTGATTTCTTTGTGATTTCATCACACTTGCAAGGCATCGCGGTTACGTCAACACAATGAAATGGGCAGCGATATCCTCTAACACCCTGGTGCACCTCTCTGCTCAAATGACTATACTTATTTCACCTGGCAGCGACCTCTCTGTATTCAAATGAATCTCCAGATATGAATTTATTCCCACGGAGTGGTAAATGGTTCTCAGATCTATGCTCAAAAGAGATGTCTTTCCTTTTATCAGATGTGGTTTCTGAATTCTGTAATAAATCCTTGTGTAATGCTTCACAACGAAACTGAAATCCACAACAATATCCTGGGTAGCTCGATCTGCAGTCCCCGAATGGAACATGCCAAGAAATGAGGCTAGGGGTTTCGTCCTTCCTCAATGCTGCAAACTAGGGTTTTCATCCCGGTATGCAGATTAACTCAATTAGGAAATGAACAATTGCAACATGATACATCAATTCGGTGTCTCCAAAATGAATTCAAAACTTTCATTTGTACCTGCTGTCTAGGATGCATGGGTCCTAAAAGTTGGGCGCTCAAGTTTAAAATTTGAATTTTTATTTTATTATTATTTTTTAATTTTATAATATATTATATTAGATTAGTGTTAAACAACACTTTTATTATATTGATAAAAATAATATTAAATGGAGTCAGGAAAGAGGGACATGACACAGGCTATGCACTTTCACCATACCCCTGATTTCAAGCATGTTGGCCTTGCAATTACTAGGTTTTGTGAATTTTCCAAACTATGTTAAATGGTTTTCTTAGCTGCCTACAGTTTTGAATGGTATGATGCTAATTTGTTGATAACATTTATGGTTTTCAGCCTTGTCATTCACATTAGAAGATCGAAGCAAACAGTTAGGGTTTCTAACTTGTTTTGATGATTTGTGGATTAAGCCTAGGGTTTTTGGCAGTTTACACTCAGATTTCAGTATTTTTTATCTTTGGCAAGGTCTGTTCCAGGTGTTTGGTGAATGCAAAAGATGTACAGGCATTGAAAAGATTGTCGTTTCATTCTGGTCTGGTTTTTGTCAGTGTTTTGTCTTACGAATGTTTTAATTATTGACAAAATCATAGGGTTCAAAACATCAAATTTGTTTTGTTCCATGGAGGACTTCAGTTTTGGGTCACGAATATTGTTTGGTGAGGGCTCATTGTGGTTAGGGTTTCAGTATTTAGTTGAGGATTTGCAAGTTTTGGATTGAAAAGCTACATTAGAATCATAGGGGAGACTCATGCAACAAATTGCTATTTTTAGCAAGGGCTATTTCTGGCAATTTTTTCTATTCCGGTGGTTCTATTTCTAAGTAGAGGGTTAGAGCCTATTTTTAGGTTGCTTTAGTTAGATTTTATTTATTCTTTGTTTAGGATTATTGTTTTCTTTAAAGTACTTTCTTTCCTACTTTTCTGGAGCTTGAAGTGTTTGTGCTTTGATACATTAATTTTTGGAATAAAATGACTATCCTAAATCCTAAAAATTGGGCATAAATGTTTGAGCATAGGACATTCTTAATGATAGTTGATGTTACACTTATGCTGCTGAAATGTCGGTCCATTTGTTATTCTACTGTTTTCGTTATAGTGTATATAATTTCTTTAATTGAATTGAAATTAGATTTTATAGTCAAGCTTTGTATTGACGATATTCGTCTACCTAGGTTGCACCTTCACGCACAAACTAGCTATTTAGTTCTTAAAATCATATGTTGTTGATAAGTTGTTATTCTTTTGAAATTTTTTTTGCACTAAACTGTTGGTCTCTGTTTTAGCTAGTGTGAAGGTGTTGTCGTTTGTGCATTTAGATTAGTTGCTTTCTTCAAAATCTTTAAACTCTTGCTTGTGAGGCAAGAGTTGTTTCCACTCTTGCACTTGTGCTCAAGGCAAAAAGACAAGCAGAGTTTTATTTTCATTTATGCACAAACCCTAGGAGAGGATATTGTCTAGGGTAGTTTATATCTCAAGGAGCTTCCACTTATAATTTGAAGAAAAGTTTTACCTCACATACTATTCTGTTTTGTGTTGTCTCAAAAGAGACAAATGAAAATGCTGACAAGTTTCTTCCAATGCTTGAACAGCCTGCTTGAAGGACAAAAATGGGTGCCCTCCTGCTCTCAAAAATAATCTTGCGTAGAAGATCAGTACATAAGGAACCAAGAAATATGGAACCCTATGGTAGAGTCAATTAGTGCTATTACTATTATTTGAGCTACCCCTCCATTTATTACAAAGCTAGATCATAGCATGAGTATTTATAACTTTGGGTGATAATTTTTAAATTTGTAAATTACATTAACCCTGCAGAAGTGGTAGTACATAGTTCAGAAAACTGTTGTGATGCTTGGTAATAGGTTGTGACTAGATTCCCAATCAATAATTTGGATACAGTTCTGACATAGGTTTATGCTGTAACATTATTAAAGTAAATCTGTATTCAGACATCTGTCTCACAGACCTAAATGAAATTTGAAAACTCCTTAGGAATTTTGCGGAATAGATGAATGTCGAAAAGCATGTTTAGAGACTGTGTTTTCATTTCGAACAACCATATAGCTAGCTTAAATAACCTTAGAAAAAAGTACTGATGATATTTTGTCCTTGGAGGAATCTTATCCTGCAAGCATGATGTTTGCCATATTTTTCAATTTTGGTGGGTGCAGCATGGTACTCACTTTTTGACAAAGTTCTATTTTACTCTGTTCCTTCGTTAATAACTTAATAGAACCGTGCTTGGTCCAGGCCTTTGTATAGACAGTATCTTGCAGTGGCTGTGAACTGTGGCATGTGTGGAATGTGTTCTTCAGTTTCAATGTCTTCATTGGATCAAAAGATGAATATTCCAGTTGTTATCCTCTACTTCTTAGTACCATCAGCCTCCTGGATATGCATCGGAATGTTAAGTCATTGAGCTCAATTGTATGGTGGCTGAAAAAATTAGTAACATTACAATGTGAAATCTTAGTTAGGTTTCATCTTAAGACCAAAAATCTATATTTGTAATAGATCCATTCATGATCTACTGCCCAAAATTACCAGTGAGACTGCATGAATGTGTTACTACCATCTATGCATCTACTATCAACCCCGACCTTCGATAAATATATGTACTGGCTGTAAAGTCCATAAAAATTTCTTGTCTTTCTTAGTTGAATAGTCCATATAAATTACTTAATAATGTTGCACCTGTCAGTCCAAATCCACAGCTGGAAGCTTGAGCACAGTTCCCTTAAACTCATGCAAACTCTTGAGCGGACTGGCTCCCCTATTCTAATGCAATCTAAAAAATACTTGTGGGTGAAAAGGGTGAGGGAGAAAATAAAGTAAATGTAACACTAAAAGGGTGATGTGCCAAAGGAGCATGTGATACTCCCGAAGAAACAAGATATGCACTTGAAAATCTAGATTCTAAACATTCAACAGAAAAATTGACACAGTAAATGACTAATGCTAGAATTAAGAAGTTTAACACTCTAGTGAGGTTTAACCATCCACATAAAACTCAAGATTGAGGGAAGAATAAAAAGGCCATAATTTCTTGTATTAAATGCTTCTGAAAATACACAGTTGCACAACTCTCCAAAGGTTAAAAGCTTGCTGAATGCATAAATAAAACAATTACAACTACATAAACAAGAAAATTTACAATAGAATCATTCTCTTGCAAAGCTAAGATGCTTTCCTTATTTATTTGCAATACAAACAATTTTGAGACATTGAAGGGCCTTCAAAATCTGTTGTGATCCTCCTCCTCATCAATGCTTCACATTTGCCTACAAAATATCCTTTGATATAATGAAATTAAGGGAGCATAAATACTTAGATATGAATTTAAGCAAATCTTTTTACAAAATTAAGTAATTTTCCACTCAAGAAAGTTGAAGGTAGAAAGGACCTAGAACTATAGAAATTTCAAATTAAGCATTAATTTGAAGGTAGTAAAAAATTTCACTACACTTAGAATAATTCAATACTCATTACTACTTATCTATGGCTATCAGAAATAGAAAACAATCATTATTAAATAAAGTCTATATCTTCTCTTATTGACCTAAACCCTCAAACAACACCATAAAAATTGTATATAGTAGATACTTTAGTAGGGTGAACCATCCTAATTCATTCTGCTGAAATGACCATAGGACCAATACATATTTCTTCAACAGTTGCTTGATATTAAATTCTAATAATATATTATCATGAAGCTTTTGCACATACCACCTGCTCTAACATGGATACTGTTTTATTGATGAAAGTTTTGATTAATGTTAAGAGTTTCTACATAAAAGGTGGTTGCTTACCCTCTTGATCAAGCATTTCCAAGATACTGTTATCATTCCGTCAAAAAATACTTCATTTATTATTTCTTTAGTAAAATAGTTTGATATGAAGAGGTTTTTCTAGAGTCTATATAATCAAAGTATGAAACTCACCTTTTGCTACCACCACAATTCTTTACCGGCTGAGAAGTTCATTCTTCAATTGCATATTGTAAGGAAATAAGTAGATTTGTTTTTGTATTTTGAAGTTGTTTCTTTCTGCAGTATCAACAGTTGGGCTATAGTTCGTTGAAGTAGATATTGTTGAATATATCATATAAACATGATTCTTTTGCAAATTCCTTCATCAGGTAGACCCAGAGCTAGCCATGGCAGAGGCAGACAAAGTTGAGGATGACGAAGATCTGCGGAAAAAGCTTTGGCTCATGGTTGCCAAGCATGTAATTGAGCAGGAAAAGGGGACAAAACGAGAGAACATTCGAAAGGCAATAGCCTTTCTCAAGGAAACAGATGGCCTTTTAAAGATTGAAGATATTTTACCTTTCTTTCCAGATTTTGCTCTGATTGATGATTTCAAGGTATGAATTTCTTTGATTTCTTGTCATTTCTTAAGAATATCATACTTTTGCATCAGGCATGTCCACCTCCATCCTTTTGGTGCATTGCCTTATTTTAATTTGTCTACTTTACCTGGGTTCAAATAAAACTGTAAAGAATGAATGCTTTTATGCCCTTTCTAATCAGCACAAATAAGCGATTATTTTAAAATGTGGCAAAAGTTTACAAAGTCAGGAAACTGAATTACTGTGAACTGTGCTTGTACAAAAATATCCATTATAGAACTTTCTAGCAGTTTATTAGGATCACTGTAAGTGAACTGAAAATATGGAAAGTCAACAGGTTTTAAAAAACCATTTGGACCTGTAACTCTTCCATTACTAAAACAGTGATAGAAGTGTAGGTGCTGGAAACCAAAACAAAGGAAACACTGATGCTGAGAAAATTTGTTTTGATTTATCAATCAGTAGCAGAGAATAACTTGATAAAGTCCTGTGCAATGGGAGCTGAAGGTTCCTTTTCAGCTGGACTGTCCATAGCTTCAAAAATGCCTTGAAGATTGGTTTGGACAGGAACAGAAACAGGAGTTTTCAGACTCAACTCACTGAAAAGCCTTGTAGCGGAAAATTGAGATTCCTTTACATGGTTGACATTATCCAGGAGTTTGCATAGTATCTCATTGTATTTCTGCTCTGCCTCTTGAAGGACCTTATGATCCTGTGCCTGACTGTCAATTTTATAACAGACTCTTCATCATGGCCATCATACTCTGAATAGAAACAAGCAGGACAATGTCTGAACCGTTGTGAAGAGGGATAGGCTGCTGGGCAAGAGTGGCAAAGTTGGATTTGAAGGCTAACAACAGCTAATGTCAGATTTGAAACCACTCATCACAAGTAGCATTAAGTTGTGAAGTGGGCAAGACCATGATTCCAAAATGCTATGGAGTGCTCTCCTTTTTCTTTGTTGTTCAACTCTGCCTTTTTGCCTTTCCCGTTTCTGACTCATATAGTTGTTGAAGCTGATCTGATTCCTTACATGCTCAGGAAGAGAATCATACTCATCAACCAATGTTATCAAGTCCTCACCAAATGGGGTTAACTCTTCCTTAACTGGTATCTCGTCAACGACCTCTTCTTCTCTAGGAAGAAAAGTAGGCTGCATAGGCCTATCCACGGTAGGTGTGCGTGTCCTCCTTGCACGAGGTGATCATGCAACACTTCCTACACCTGTATTATCTTGATTAGCTTGATTCGCTGGATTGATTGTCACATTATTCACCAAAGGCTGTAACATCCATGCAATATTCTCATTTGTATTACGTTGTTGTGCTGTCATCTGGCGTTGATTATCAATCATTTCTCTTAACATATTCTCAACATTATCACGCTGCGGATTACCTTGCCTCTTGTTTCCCATTGTACCTATTCTTCTATGGTAATGATGTGACAATGGATCAACATAGTAGCTCATAACCCCATAGGTTGGCAGGATCCAAGCTCTGATACCACTGTAAAGAACCCTACTAGTTCTAACTGAAATTTTTTGCCTTGCTGATATGAATTTTCTGATTTGAATTTCTCTTAATGCAATCAATGTTTTCAATACCCACTTTTTTCAATGCACTTAGAATATCATGAACATGGAAAGGTTCGAATATCACACCAAACAAACATCAAATGATCAATGATAAACGCATAACCATATCAATGGAACATGAAAAAGGACATACCCGGAATCTCCATTACTTCTTCTTGATTTCAATGAGCTGATTACAAATGACAAAACGCCGGACTGTTATATCAGTCTTGACTGATTTTTGGATCAGTCATCATACAATGTGATTTGGGTACAAATATGAGCATAAAACAATAGTCCAATGATGTACAGATATGGCCAATCCAATTATGAGTGAATATATACTTGTAGATGACCTTCAAACACTGCTGTACCTCCTCAAATGACTGCTGTCCCAACTGACATCACTGCTGTACCTGTTATAGTTGCCCAGATTTACAATGAATGCCAACAACATGCCAAAAATGAGCTCCAATGGCTAGCGATAGACCCTATGGATGTAGCGATTAGGGTTTAAGTGGTTCCAAATGCTTCAAACCCTCAAAATATGTCAAATGATGTTGTCCTTCAGCTCTGATATGAAGTTTCCAGCCTGCTGTTACAAAAAATCAGAATACTCTATGATGACAAAAACACACTACAATTGCTCTTCTATGCAAATCGACTACCTTGGGAGTCTTCAACAATGAACAAATGCATCAATGATTGAAATTGTCTTCATATGCAAACCAAATATCCTTCAATGCCTCCATGAAGACCTACAAATTAATATCCATGATGAAATCCATATGATATCATCTCACAATATGGAATGGGATCATCTCCATACCACCAAAATCAAGGGATCATCTCCTTGACAAACTGAAAAATGCAATTTCCAGCCAAAACACACATGAATATGAAAAACTTACCAAGTGATCAATAGTTGCAAATTGAAGGCAAACAAGCCTATTTATCCTCCTCTTGGCCTTAGCATCCCAATTTGCTGAATTTTGCAAGTATTTGGAATCCACCAATGAAAATGTAATTGTCAAATGACAATTTTAAATGAAATGCAATGATCAACCACCAACATTTAAAAAAACTATTTTTAATTCATTTTTTCCTCCTCTTCACAGGGCGTTGATTCCTTCCTTGGAGAATAAAATATATTTTATTGAATTTCCTCTCCTTGAGTGGCGGCCTTCTTGGAATAATAATAAAATATTATTTAAAATATTTTCCTTTGGACGGCTATCCCTTGAAAATAATATTTTATTATTTTAAATAATACCTCCTTGTTGGTGTCAATCCCTCTTGGGCAAATAATATCAATATTTTGTCAATTTCCTCCTTGGCGTTGGGCGCATGATCCAATAAAAACAATATTATATTATTATTTTATTCTCCTCCCAAAGTGGCGTCAATCTCCTAGGTGGCATTAGAAAATTATTAGAAAATATATATTTTTTGAAAATGCAATTAAAGATTGACATTTTCCATCTTCTCCTTTTCTATCCTCCAACATTTATATTTTCCACCCTTAGCTAGAAGAACATGATATTTTGGCTAGATGAACAATATCACTAAGCAACACTTAGCCAAAATCCAACTGAAATCACTTGTTGAGCCAACATTATAGATTTTCATCCTCTAAAACCAAGCTCAAACCAAAATCATTCCCTTAACACAATTATTAGCCTACATGAATGGTGAATAGGCTAATCATCAACTCCACATGTGATCACTCCGGACATGGGGACATGGCAAAAAATGTGATGTGCACAATTGTGTTTGATTTTTCTATATATATCCTTAGCTATCTAGGGCTATGTTTGTGTCACCTCTAACATCCTAATTAGAGCTTCCCATTATTTTTGGCTATAGATATATAACCAAATGGATAATTGCTCACTTCCAAGATTATGGACAATACCAAATACTATGACCTAGGGGTTCATACTTGAATAATAATACCAATAATATGGTTAATTAGTAAGAAATGATAAGTATTACAGCACCTACATAAATAACAGAAAGCATTGCTTACACAATTAAATCCTGGCTTCAGCTATGTTAAACAGGGGTGCATCCCCCCTTCTAAAACCCTTGTCCCCATCCGTATAGCTATTTTTGAGACTTCAGAATGTTAAGGAACATCCCTTGACTGTCCCCAATCTACAATAATTTTTGGGCCATCCATAAATGTGGAATGCCACAGGGACATTTGGCCAACCCTGTGACTGCCAAGGACATCTAAGACATCCCTCAACCATCTTGAGGATGTCTAGGCATTCCCAATGGCAAAAAAAAAAATCCGAATATTTAAAAAAAAAACACATAATTATCCCAGAGAACATTTAATTTTGAACAGATATATGGGTGTGAAGGCCAACACATGATTATCAATAGTTTTACTGTTAATTAAGTTTTCTTGCTAATTTTTTATTGGGCTATATTGCTATCAGCTATGTCAATTACATTTTGATTTAATGTTAATATAGAATTTGATACATTATATGATTGTCCAAACTTAAATTTTGATGTCATGTATATATATATACTTCCATCCCCCAAAAATGCCCCCCCAGTCTGTTGTCCCAGAAACACCTCCTGCCATCCCTGTCATCCCCGTCCCCGAGACACCATGGACCATAGGGTGTTACCACTTAACGAGGATCACAATTTCTCATGATAAATATTACAAATAGGAACTCCAAACCAATAACTTGTCTAGTGATGTCTTTGGTGCTTTCATTGGTCATCATGTATATATATTAGTGTAGTACTATTTTTATTAAATGATTCCTTGGGCCGACATATATTAATGGTTATGCATCACTAAATAAGCCAAGTCTTTTAACCAACTTATCTTAATATATATATTTGGCACACAGCTCTTGTATAGGGACTGATCAATGGGCATGCCTAATCACTACTTAGAGTAGTTGCTTTGTTTGATGAGAATAATAACGAATCAGAAGTGTGAGGTTAAATTACTATAGACCTTCATGTTCAAAATCAATTTGCTTTCAATTGGAATTCGATCTAGGTTGCTTAACATTGGAAGCAAGTAATAAATTTTGCAGGAAAAGTAGTAATAATTCATCACATGACTCTTTCAAAGGAAATAATACATGCAAGAGTTTAAAATGGAAATGTTTCACTCTTGGTTAAGGAGTTATTTCTTGGCAGAGCAAGCTACAATATACAGTTGTTTTGTTTTCAACCGAGACTGAATACTACAAGGAAGCCATTAAGTGGGTGTGACATCATTGGATATATTAGAATAAATTAGGCAAATTAATACTTTGTTTTAAGCAAGGTAAAACAGGTAGCCTGTTGCAGCCATAAACTTAATGGTGTTTGTCTGTTTGTTAAATTGGTTGTATTGCCAAATTATATACATAGGCACTATGGAATGTAATATTATGACTTCTGTATTCAATTTAATAATTGGTAGGTGTCAGAAATGAGGATGGTATCAAAAACATGACCATCAAAATCGTAGGAAGTAAAAGCTAGTAAATTTTCCGCCAAAACTTTATACTAGATCATTCTACTAAACAACTAGTTCTTACAATCTCGTTTTTATATCACTCACACAGTTGCTTGCTTCCATCAGATAAAATAGTGTGGCTCGTGCATTTGCTTTAATTTGTGACATCTTGAAATTCTCATTCTTGTTGAGTGTCATTAAAGCTATAAATTCTATATTTGTTCCTATATTTCCAAATTGTCTCTGTTGCAGTCTTTCCATTTCCTATTTTGATTTGCAGGCTACACATTGAAACATAAAAGAAAGTTAATGTTTGACAAAATGGTCTCTTAGTACTCAATAGTAGACTGATCCAGGAGAATTTTATAGAACTTCATTCCTTTTTAATGCTAGGGTACTGGTTGTTCTCTGCAGGAAGCCATATGTTCATCCCTAGAAGACTATAATAAGCAAATTGAGAAACTGAAGCAGGAGATGAACGATGCAACTCATGGAGCAGACAGCATCAGACAAGACATCAGTGCTTTGGCACAAAGATATGCAGTTGTTGACCGTGATGAAGAATGTGGGGTATTGCTTTTTAACATTTAGCCATGACTCTGAGTTTGGTATTATTTAAGTGAGAGGAGGCCTTTTTTTAATTCTTGCATACATTTCTTCCTGAACCATTTCTCAGATTATTATAGAAAGGCCTACTGGATACTGGGTTCAAGTCACTTGTCTTTTACTTGCAGCTGTTAGGCATCACAAGGTAGAAGAAACACTAAGAATTATAATGACTATCAAATTGGGTCTGACAGGTTTGTGAACGAAAAATATTGACTTCAAGAAGTGGACATGGAGTGGCTAGGGGTTTCACATCACCCATGGCCCCATTTTATGTATTTCCTTGTGAGCATGCTTTCCATGCACAATGTCTAATTGGGCATGTCACAAAGCACACAGATCCAACTGAGGTAAGAATTTGCAGTAAATTTATTTCTATGCTTGATCTATTCCTTCCTTCCATGAAACTTAAATCAAATCTCATACTACAAAAGCTTTAAAGTTGACAATAAATCTTGTAATAATATTTGTCTATCCTTTATGCAATGCTTAGAATTCGATGTCATAATGTATATAATCTTTAACCAAGCTACCTTTAATTAATATGTCTAGAATGTATTCGCTGAACATGTAATGGAACAGCAAACATATCCCGTTTGGGCAACCACTTATCCTTGCCTAACTGTTGATCATACAAAACTTATACCTGAAAATTGTTTCATGCTAAGATCATTATCCATGAATTCTCAATCTGAAAGACACTGATGTATCAACATTTCCTAGTCATTGCACACTTTGACTAACACTAAAAGTAATGCTATTGGAAATGTTTTAACAATAATTTATAATCTACATTTATGCATATTGTGCATTAAAATGATCTTGAAATATTAACTGTTATGGATTAGTACTTTTTTAGAATGCATTACCCTGGTTGAAGCTATTAAGTATTAACATAACTATCTTTTGAATCTTCCCATTGAGGGGGAATTCTCTGTATTTTCATCCTTTTCGTTGTGTTACATGGCATTTTGTTCAAGGTAACATGGTTGTGAGGATGCGGGGATGTACAAGGTATGAGTACACAACATCCAGTATGTACTCCTGAAATTTGGGTGCATTTGTGTTATACTTCAAAACCGTGTACACATACACATATATGTAGAAAAATCATTAAAAGCTTGAATTAAATTGTACAATTATGGGTACAGATGCACTCCCGGTATGCATCTGTTGATTTCCCAGTATCTCATACTCCTCATTCTGTCCCCTTTTATTACTTGTGAATAACATTATTTCTTGCTTTCTTCCTCACTGTCTCTGTTCCTTTATTACAAAACTGGGAACTGTATAAGGTAGTACAAGTTAAAAAAGTGAATCCAACATGTTTGATAAATGAAAATAATGTTAATTTGATTTTGAAAATTTTTGTAACATACAGTTGGAGTTCTTTTTCATGTATAATCACAATTTTAAGCAAGAGGAGTGCTGGAGAAATATCCTAGGTCACAATTACAGACTATAAGACTGAAACAAAGGAGATTCATTTAAACAATGTGTTTTACCAAATACATAAAAAATGCACCAAAATTTCATGCAAGAAAGAAATTATATTAATGTCCACAAATGACCATGAATAGGTCAAAGGGACTAGAACATACAACAGGTACAATAGTAAAGAACTAGGGCAAAGGGGCCCTAAACTCGAAGCAATTACAATAAAGCAAGAAAAGTAGAAAAAACGAAGAAAAATACATGCAGGGGTTAACCTAAGAAAAAGGTAACCGACAAACTAGAGCAAATATAAATAGATGTGTGAGGGAAAGACCCCACAAAGCAGTGGAAGCAGATGAAGAACACCTAGAAAGGAAACAATAATTCTCAAGTCTTTGTATTTTGGGATGCATTGGAGGAGCCAACAATTTATCATCAATCATTGTAGGAGTACTAATGCAGAGTCTAAGAATGCTCATCGAGGAAAGTCCATGACTAAGGGGGTTGGGCTAGACAATCCTAGGAGGCAATTTATTCTGCATAGGACCTCTTCTAACACTCAAAGTCAAAGAACAGCTAGTGATAGAAAAGAAACTAGTAATATGAGCTTGCCTCCGATATTTGTTCCATGAAAGAGGGGTGCTGAAGGTCCCCAACATCAAGAAGAGATAGAGCCATGATCATTACTCTAAGAGCTGGGATGCTGAGTCTTAGTTGTAGTAGACCACAAGGATGAGCACTGTCTCACCAATCTGTCTTCATCTGCACATGAATCAATAGTATCCAAAGGGCACTTAATTCCTCCAACATCTATGACTAGCTAAAAGAAGGAAGTAATCAATCTAATAGATGTTGGACCTCCACAGAGAGATCTATGCCTTAAAGTGATGACCTCATGAAGAAAGAGGACCAAGCATCTCTTATCAAGGTAGCAGAATAAAGTGGATAGAGTACTACCAAAATCTTTGTATAAACAATGGTACCTCCCATGGATTTCACAATAGAAGATATAGGAAAATAAAATGCTCCCCGATCTCTACTTCATGGAGAGAACAAAGGTGGTAGATCCTTTCACTTTGTAAAATATGGTGATCATTTCAACACAAAGCTAATGGGAGCACACTTGTAACTAGCCAAGTGGAATCCTCAAACCATGCAGCCAATGATGTTGAAGGTAGTGGGGTTGAACAATGGTCCTATCAACAACTTGTAAGAAGTGCTTAGCAGAGAAAGCCAATTTGGGGCTAAAAGAATTCAAAAGTGAGGTCTAACTAACTTGGATGTAATGATGGTAAATATCCTCTCTAATGAATCAATTGAGCACCTCTTTCATTGGAAGAAGGCAATGAGGAGAACATAAAGAGTATCTGAAAGGAGGAATTATGCCCAAAGAAATGCCAATAGACTAATAGAGAAAATGGACCCCGAAGAACTAGCGATGCCAATGTCTGGAGTGACCCAAAGAGGCAATCTCCTATGAGGAATAGAGTGATAAAAAAGGATACCTCACATAGGACAAAGTAGAACCACCCATGGATCTAAGGCTATGTATAGTCCAAGTGAGTCTAACAATACACTTTAAGGCAAAGAGGTTGGACACAAAATTCATCTTGGACAATACACTAAGGATTCATCTATTTGCACAGGATAATATGATGAAGCATACTTGTTTGAACTCTCTCAACTTGAGCCAAGTCACAAGACCCAAGCTAGGGCCCCAAACCTCATAACCATAGAATAGTGTGGGATTAATCTTTGCTCGAAAAGATGCATCTGCAAATGGATAGCTTGGAAATGTATCTGAAAGCGTTGGCACTCAAGAATAGAGAGCGAAGCATATCCCTTGCAATGACAAGGCTGAGAGGTTGGCCGCAAAGAAAGAGAAGGACCAAAATAATGAACCCCTAGATAAGTATAAGGAGTGATCTCCACTAAGCCCCCTTTGTAGAAGGAATGAACCTAGAAATAACATCTTTGGTGGTGTTGAAGACCATGGCCTTAGTTTTACTAAAGTTGACCACAAGTTGGCAAAGATCGTAGAACTTAGAATGGACATCAATTTGTCTCTACAGGCAACCAGGAGAATGAGAGAGGAGGAACATGTTATCAGCCAAGGGAAAAATAGCAATCACAACATGGTGAAGCAAGCAACCATTAATCGGATGGATATGTTTAAGAAAATCCTCAAGCTCATCAATGTAGATACCACAAAGGGTTGGTGAAAGAGGGCAACACTACTTGACTCCAATAGCACTCTATTCAATGTCAGAGAGGTCATTAGGAGTCTAGAATCATCCAACAACTGTTTTATAGAGCCACATGATAGCAGCAAGGCTTTATGAAGCACCTTCTTGGAAAACTTTTGCTTCTATGCCATACCAATTTTAGAGGATAGAGAAATTTCTACCAAGACTCAGTTTAGTAACACTGGTCCTTGTAGAAATTGTAGATATCATTACTGGATATCATTTTTGGGATCAAGTGTATCTAGTATCAAGCTCAAACTAGGGTTACATCGCTCTTAGAGAGTTATTTGAATTTGAGTATGAGCAGACCCAAACAAGGCTTGGCTAATTTCTACCAAGACCTAGTTTAGTAACACTGGTCCTTGTAGAAATTTTGTAGGTATCATTACTACTACTAGATATCATTTTTGGGAATCAAGTGTATCTAGTATCAAGCATGTGCAGAGTATTTGTTGAGTTTGTGTCTATTAACACTACAAAAAACACACAAAGGTCAAATACCACATTAAAAAATATATATATAACTAAAAATGTTTGTAGAAGCCTTCAATTACTTAACACAAATACATGATTGGGTTTTAATTGGGTTAATCCTACATTGGAAAGCATTGTAAGACAAGGGTGACTTCCAAGGTATGCCCTGCCCCAAAAGCTTCCCCAATAGGGAAAGAGGCTTGAGGGGAAAATGCCAAAGCGGTGGATTACATTGACTATTCCTTTCCCTATTAACAAATTATTAAGGATGTTTGTATGCATAGTGGGTTCCCTTGCCTTGAAATTATTACCACTATATACGAAGAAAAAATGTCATTAATAAAATGACTACTCATAGAGGCCACCTTGAAATGACTTAAAGCACCCACAAGTCAAATTCCACAAACTAAAAAAATATCCAATTAATATATCTTGTTATTTGTATTTTGTTAACTTGCACCATGAACAGGGATTCAACTATTATGCACCTTAATCACATCCACAGCTACAGACCTTAGCACTGTGGAACGTTGAAATGGCCAATGCTAGAGAACCAAATTAAGGGGTGAAAAGCTTTCGCCTTGTAACATCCCTAAAGTCCCTTTGCGCTTAAGCTTTCAAATGAGTGAACATCAGTATAAAGATTTCCCTGTAAGCTCAAAATCTACTAAAATTTCTCAGTAAGCTTGATATCTGTCAGTGAGCCTATGGATATGGTAATTTCATTAAGCATCTTGTCCAATGAATTAAAGATTTGAAATGGTTTGAAAGACATGCTAGACAAGAAATCCTTGTTTCTAAAAGTATCGTCTAGGATTTTCTGCCAACAAATTAAAGAGGATGAAAGCTCACAATGCCAATTTTATAATAACAAACTGTCAATTTTCCATTGGGTTGTGGTCTAGTGATAGTTTGGACTTTGGAGCACATGCTTCAAAAACAACCTCAGTTCAAATTGTGGTGGGCTATCTCGTGTTAATACTTCTTTCAAGAGCAAGTGGAAGCCCCAACAACATTAGTGGCCTAGGGAATTATGTAATGTCCCCTTTTTACGTGAGCATCAAAGTTGGTGATTTAGCCTATCATTGGGTCCTCGTAGGCTAATAATGGTGTTTAGAGGGCCCAGTGTTGGAGTTAGCTAGCTCCTTAGTTGGTAGTATTTTCATCTCCAGTTCCTTAGCTTGTTCAAAGGTTATGATATTCAGGGTGTTTTGGCTCCGTTTTTTATATACTTACTATTTATAGTAAGTCAGTGTGTTGAAAGAGGCCAACCTTACTATTTATAGTAAGGCACCCTGGTTAGCAGTGAATGCAGTGGGCTACCTCCTGGTGAAGTCAGAATTGATTTACGATGGTTAATGATGGAGTTATAATATTATAATTATTATTAAAGTTATACTTTAATAATAATTAATTAAAAAGTGCACATCATTAAATGTTATTTGACTTTATTATTAAAAGGGGTATTTAATGATTATAAAGTCAAGTTATATAAAGTGCATATTATGGGCACCTACTTGTGGAATAATATAAAGTGCCAATTTTAAGGGAGATATAAGTGATTATTAAAATATACTTTATATTATTTTGTTGTGCACTAAATGAAGGGAAAAGTAAATGATATTTAAGTGAAATTTAATGAGATGAAGCCAAATACAAATTGAATATTATATAAAGGCTTTTTGAAAAGGGATTTCATTCATTCTTTTGATCATTCAACATTTGTCTATTTTGAAGAAGCTTTGGCTTTGGAGAAGAAACCTAGGGTTTCACTGTAATATCAATCTTGGAGAACGTAGCCTCTCTTGGATTGTGTTGGTGGCATCACACGGATGTCACATTTGAGTTTCATTGGAGGATTTACATAGATTTCACAAGAGTTTTGAAGATTAATCAATTGAAGATCAAAATAAGGGTTTGACTTTAGAAAATTACAAGAGATTGAGAAGTTTCAGATTATTTAAAGAGTAATCTTTAATGGGTTTTAATGCTGGTTCTAAGTTTCTTGAGTTGTACCAATTAAGGGTCTGAAATAACAATCTGAGTTGCATTGCTTTTTAGGAGCTGTCTTTCATTTGCATACTGCTGTTTCCAGGCATGTATTGCTCATTTCAGCTAATGGGTATGTAAGAAACTTCACTATTTTGGCTATCTATGTGTCTGGGTATTGATGTTTTAGATAATAGGGGCTATTTTATGAACTAGGTTGTCAATATTTTGTGAAAATACTGAGTATCCAAGCTGCTATTAAAATCTGGAATTTTCAGCTATGTATTCCGTGTGTAATGTTTAGTTTTGAGTTGAATATTATTATTGCAATATCTTCTATTTGCTGCATTATATTATTGTTTCAAACATTGCAAAAATACCAGAAAACCAAAAATCAGATTTAAACAGACCGGCAAATCTAGAAATCAAATATCCTATCAGGGATGGGATATTTCAAATTACGGCCTAGATCCTTGTGGGTGAATAGAATTGGAATGTAAAACAAGCTGAAGCTTTGATGAGCGAGATTAAAACAATTATAGACACTTAAAGATATTTGATAATCTATTTAATATTTAAGTGAAAAGTTACCACAATAAAATGACCTAATAATATAGTCCATCTTATGATTCCTAATATGGATGTAAGTCAGTGGCTAAGAATGTAAGAAAGTTTGGCATTAGCTTTCAACCCAAAGAGGGGAGGGAATGCCATTAAACTTAGTAATTGTGTGCACGGAAAACATATTTAGACTTTATACACTAATATTTACTCCAACTAAATTTGTGTTATGTTTGTATCATGCAATAATTTTCCTAGCTGTAATTTGTTAATGTATTCATGTTTTGCAGGCAGAGCGCATACTTGATCTGCAGCGGAGGCTGAGTTTAGCTGTGAACTCAGGGACAACCCTCAATTTAGAAAGAATGTCAAGCATTGCAGATGAAGAAACACCAGTCAGCACCAGATCACCTACAGATCAGGTTTATACTCAGTCTTGTAATATGATATGATTCTCCACAAATTAGATAGTAATGTGATATGTTTCGGTTTCCACTGCTGAAATATTTTTTCTTCAATACAATTTTCCTGTCTGTATTGTATTCCTTACCTATGCTATATGAGATTCTGTAGGCCGTCACTTAACGTGCCACATCCTCTTTTTCTTCTTCTTTAAAGCTTATTGAATTCTGAATCATCAGTTTTCTTTATTGTTTAGATTCGAGCACAGCTTGATGATGCTGTGGCTGGGGAGTGTCCATTTTGTGGAGAGTTGATGATAAAGGAGATCTCCTTGCCTTTTATTATGGCAGAGGAAACTGAACATGTAATGTCATGGGACATAAAAGGTGGTACATTGTCACGAGAGTATGGTTTAGCATAAAGAGCTCTCTGGGAGAATGGTTCAAATTCATGCCTTTGAAAGCTACAATCAGCTTTGAGTCAGATTGGTTTAGCAGAGACAGTTTGTAAAAAGTTATATGATTTATTTGGGATAAATGTATGGTTTACAATCCAAGTTTGAGTTTGGCAATGGTCTAGTATACACAACTTTATGATGATGCAGCTGCATGTCAATCAGCTGAAGATACAAGGACTGAATTCACATGGATCCACTTGGAGATGTCGGGGAATATGCTGTGTCCTTGAGATGTTCCTGTTTCATCTGAGCAGTGAATGTTTGGTTTTTTATGCAGTATTGGGGATTTGTTTTGAGAACAATCAATGCTTTGTTTCTCACCATTTGAATATGATAGGGTTGCCATTGGGCCATCCTACATTTTATGACTGTTATGCAATTTTGCGACAGAACCAAATTTTTACCTTTCACAAGCATGAGATAGTTAAGCCATTCAAAAGTTTCTAAAATTATCTATTAGTGTTTTCCATATTTAAATTGAAGCACAAAATTAAATTAATCTTGAATCAATTTGAATATAAGATTGTTTGTATAAGATGCAACACTATTTCTATTAGTTAGCTTCTTTTAATCTTGAATCAATTCAAATATAAAATTGTTTATAGAAGACTCTTAACACTATTTCTGTTATTCAACTTCTTTTTTTAATGAGATGCATGGCTTTGAATGCTCTGTTCAGTTATAGCTGTATAAGCCTAGATTTAAAAGGAAATATTGATTCAGCTTTGAAATTTCAAATTCAGACAAATTATTTGGTTTTGGAGCTGTATTGGGGTTTTGGCTTGGCTTGGTTTGCAGGATCCTACTCATGTCATTTTCTTGTCCTTGTAACCCTTGTTTCAAGTTGCACTCTAGTGCAGGAGTTGTCTGCATTTGTTGTGGATTTTTTAAGTTTCTTTTGCCTTTGGGGGACTTCTTTTCCTTTATTTAAACGGTTGCCAGCCATAATGGCTTAGCACTTGATGTTGAGGTCGCTAGCTTGGAAGCGCAAGAAAATGGCACCAAAACACCCTCACGAGCTCATGCCAAAAGTTGTCCACAAGGTAACTCATGTTTTGGATGTTGTTTTGCCTATTCATGATTTTGACAATGCATGTAAATGGCTTGAGAACTATACTCTTGCTAGTATTTTGTTGACAAAATTCCCTTTGAAAGCATGCTAAAGAGTTGAGTCACCTCCACTTGGTTCCCTCATTGGGTCTATGTGGAGGTCATCCGAAACTTTACAAAGGGTTTCTTTCTTTTTCATTTTGCTAAAACTATTCTTGAGTGTGACCATTGGTACATTTGCACCTATTTACTAGTTTTTATCCCTTGGACACAAGACTTTTGTCTCTAAATAGCATGTCCTCTGAGTCCCTATCTAGGTTGAGTTCCTTGGTGTTCCTTTGCCATTATGGCCTTTTTTAGACTACATAGCAACTTCACTAGGTCATGTTGTTCACGTTGAGCAAGAAATGTTTTCCTTTGCTTGTCCTTAGAAAATGGGTTTTTAGATTAATCTATCTAAGGACCTCAAGGATTCTATTGAAATTCAAATATGTGACCAAAGTCTCACCCAAAGGGGCATGTATTTTAATTTGCCAAATACTTGTTATTAGTGTCAATCCTCATACCACAAAATCCAAGATTTTTTGTTGTTTATCCAACACCCGAAGCCACAATGCAAATAATTTATTAGGGATTTTTCTCTAAAAAATAAGGATGGCTAGACAATAGTAAATAATTGAAAGACCAACTACAATATTGGAGCTAAAAGTCTTGGTCCTCAATAGTTGATTGTTGGGCCACAAGTTTCAAAGCCTAACAAGGTGAAAAAGGTTGTATCACAAATCATAGGGGAATCAGCCCATGCGGCGAATAAGCCTCTATTTAACAAAATATCACTTCCTGCTAGTGTTCTCTCTTCCCATACAGCTACTCAGCCACATTCTCCTCTAGCATCTTGTTGCTCATCTAGTCTATCTTGTGAGATTGAGGATGGCAAGTTTGTGCTAAATAAGAAGTCACTTATTGTTGTCAAACTGCCAAGGTTTGAGCCATCTAATAGACTTACAAAGGAGGACTTCTTGAAGAATAACAATGGAGCTCTTGGTGACCTTGATAGCAACAACATGCCACTTGACTCCCTTCTTCCATGAACTTTCTTGCATGGAATGTTTGAGGTTTGACTGACCCTAGAAGGAAATACATTGTGTGGAATGTTCGACAAAGATCCCAACCTCGATATTTTTTGTTTACAAGAATTAAAAATTTCAAATTTTTTGCTTTATGTTGTTTGTTGTCATATGCCCAAAAAGTCATTTTTTGCATAGTGATCATGAGCCAAGCCACAGAAGAATTGCCACTTTCATCTTTCATAGGTGGCAGCAACACATTGTGGATCATGGATGTGACCCCTCAAGTCATGCTTTGTGGGTCCTCTTTAACATTAATAACCACTCCCTTGGGGTTGTTATTTATGCTTCTATTGACGACATTGAAAAATCTCATCTTTAGCATTGGATTGAGTCTCTTCCCACAACTTCTTGGATCGTGTCAGGATTTTGATATGATTGACCTAGCTTTTGATAAATGTGGCAACTTACTTATGTGGTGGGGAGTTGGAGAAAGAAAGGCTTGGTAATACGTGTGTAATAAATTGGATTATTTTGATCCAAATGTTGGTTGCCATCATTTTGATTGTCCATGATATATGTGGACAAATCTACATTCTAGTACTAAGAGAGTTCTAAACGTCTTGACAAGGCAATGTTGTCAAGACAACCTATCTTTCATTTGTCAAATTCTTTCAATTACTAGTGGAGCCCTTGCTAGATGTCCTTTCAAACAATATTTAGTTTGTTTTTTTGTATTGAGTGGCAAGCTATGATGCCCAAGGCAACAAGAATGCAATTTTCCTCAACATGTTCTTGTTGAGTCATAATTCCACTCTAGCCCACATTCAACATGTTTGAAATCTTGAGCCATATCCTCATCATGGGATTGTAGGATTCAATGGTGGAATGATGCCATCAAATAGGCTACTCATTTTTTGCACATCTATGGTCGCTAGTTGTCATTGTTTCGTTGCCACTCATATGAAGCCACCACCTTGAAGCTCTGTTGTGCCACCACTGAGCTAGAAGCCCTTCTATTCTCTCCAACTCTGCAACTGCATATAGCCAAGCTTTGTCAATAGAAGCAAATTGTTGATAGTCATATTACCTAAGGAGCACAAATTCAGGCTCGCTTTCATTGGCTCAACATTGGGGAAAATTTTCTAAGGAATTATTTCAATCCCTTGGATCTTGCCAAGTTTCTAAAAAATACAAGTGCCTCAAATGTCAACAACTCTTCTTGAAGTTTATTAACATTCTCTAGGTTCTTGTCTGCCATTACTAACATGTCTTTCAGGCTTAATAACTTTCTTTTGAACATGATAAAGCCCTTCAATAGTGTGTGAATGTGGTCCCTTATCAACTATATGTTAGCTAGTGGGCTTTTAGTGACTAAAAACTCACCTTGGCTAATCTTTGTGAAGTGATTTTTTGTATGGCTAATGACAAAGGTCTTGGTTGTGATGGCTTGTATTGTGAATTTTATAAAGCTTTATGGGACATAGTAGGTCTTCACTTTTTTCAAGTCTATTTGGAAGCTTTTGATACAAACTCCTTAAGCAACATAATCAATAAAGGCAATAATAAATTTGTACCTAAGCTGAGTGATCCTAAAAAAAACCTATAACTGTGACCAATCACTTTGCTAAATACTTCATATAAGATCATTGCCAAAGCCCTTGCTCTACACATTTGTCATTTGATCCCACTTATTATTTGACTTGAATAGATTGGTTTTATAAAGAGCAAATATATTCTTGATAACATTATTATGATTTGGGAAGGTATGGAATAGGCTCAATGCTCTTGGCAACAAGACATTTTCATTAAAATTGATTGTGTTAAGGCTTATGATTGTATTGAATGGCCCTTCATTTTGGTCATGCTTCAAGCTCTTGGGTTTGGTCCCAAATTTCTCCTATAATGCCCCAAGCTTTCTCCTAAAACATTAACGAATGAACATTTTTTTCTAGTTTAAATGCAACATCAAATGTCATACTACATGCCTATGCACTCGAGATGCCACATCAAAACACAACACTAAAAGTAATTAACCCTAAAGCCCCAAGCATGGCACCAAAGCAAAAGACTTAACAATATCATGTGACAGTCATCATGATGAGGATAGAGTTTTCTCTATGACAGAGATCAAACACTAGTCCATGATCCCATTCTCCCAAACACAAGGGATAGAATGAGAGTGACAACTACTTCATTACACATCCCAAGACAATACAATTGACATCTAATAAGACATGTGATGCAAGTGCATCCAGTGGTGTAAGGACAATCTTGCATCACCCAAAAAAATATTGTGATTCAAAATCGTTGAAGTTGTTTTCATTTCTTTTCAAAATTAGTCTTTCTGGTTCCATAATCGATTGAATAATTATGTAGAACTTTCAGTTTTTCCAAATTGCTAAAAATAACAAACTGCTATTTTTGGAAAGTTTGCATTTGGGCATGGATTGAAAAGAAAATTTACAGGAAGCTTCGTCAATGAAAAATAAGACCTTTGGCGAAGGAATCACGCAAATATCATTTGTGAGCTGGAAGATATTAAAGTTTCTATTTCTCTAAAATGCCTAAAAATTAGTCAAATTCAGGTTTGATGCACTAAATGGCCCCGTACGGGCCCGAAAATGGGCGGAACCGGCAGAGCAGGTTCTTGACGCGTAGAGCACTTCGCGAGCTTTCCGACACTTCAAACGGTTCGTCAATCGGAGACCTGGATCAAAAGTTATGGCTCTTAGAAGTTGACCTATTTTTGGAGGGAGATGCAAAATTCAAAATTTGGTTGGAGGTCGCCAAAATAGCTATTAATAACTATTTTTTTGGGAACCCTTGGCAGTAGTAGAGATAAGGGGGAAAGTGTAGAGTTAAGAATAGGCGGGAAAATAGAAACCCTAACTGATTTGGGGTTACAGAAGGTAGAAGATTCCAGAGTCTTGAGATAGGGTGGTGTAATGTGTTGCACCTTGTAGAGGATTCGTCCTCTGATTGTATTTGAGCTTCTGTAATGTAATGAGTTGTCCAAATCAATAAAAGAACATTCTATTTTCTATGTGCAATTTTTGTTGTTGTGTGTTACGATTTACCCCTTTCATCAACATGGGAATGACATCCACTCACTAGGATTACCTACACAAGAGGTAGGTCAATAGGGGGATACAAGGTCTTGACCAATTGAATTGTTGACTAGTCAATTACACACAAATGCACACAAACCAACATAGAGTGGATAACTTACAAGGTATGGCAAACACCTCCATATTGTGCCTTTTGTTAGCTAGGGTTGCCCCTTTACTAGTCAGGGTCACCCAAGACACCCTAGGGTTGCTGTTTCACTAGTTAGGGTTGCCCGAGAGGTCCACACCTAGTAAATCAAATACCCCTCAAAAGAAAAAGTCTCTAGACTTCCTGAGGGCCCCAAATTTAACCCTAATATTCAATGAAGGTTCACAAAGAAGCCTACAAGCTCACCAAACCCTAAGCACTAAGTTCCAACCTCACAAGGCAATAATTGATTGCATGGAACCAAGGCAAGTGCAAGGATTAGGCCCAAACAAGCCCACTACAAGTTAAACACCAAGCAAGGTACAACTACCTCAATCCAAGTGGTGGTTGGGAACGGATTGAACCTAGCACTTACCCATAGCTCAAGGTTCCTATACAGGGAGTAGCAACACTCTTAATTCACATATCATTTTCCTTTACTAAAAATCAACACTAATCATTTCATTTCAATGTAGTTGAGGAAAGAAGGAAACTACTCGAAAACCATATTACAAATGATGATTACATACTTTCTCATCTGGGATGCCTTTCCTCCAAAGTCCTACAATTTACACTAAAATGTGGAAATTTTAGACTTTTCCCTAATGGCATAGCTTTTTGGACTTTTCCCTCCCAGTATGCCTTTCTTTCCATTCTCCATCTCCAATTTCCCTCTAAGTCCATTTTCTCATTTCCTTCAATTTCAGGATTTCAGACTTTCTCAACCCAACATTCCAACATGTCTTTCCTCCAAAGTCCTACAATTTACACTAAAATGTCAGAGTTTCAGACCTTTTCATACTGACATACATTTTTGGACTTTTCCTTCTCAGCATCTCTGTTGTCACATAGATTTGCACCCAGTGTTGAAGGCTTTTAGGGCTCCAACAATTTAGTGAAACATTGAGACGACCTCCAGATGTGGGACCGTACAAGGAGGTCGAATCTCCGGAGAGGCTAGTTCCTTTGCTGAATGAGAACAATTCAATGATCCTAAGACTAAACCTAATCTATCCATTGGTTATGAAAAGAGGAAGAGGGAGTAAAAATTGAAAATAAAGGGGGGTGATACACTAGGTTTGAATAAAGAAGATTCATAGAGCAGAGATGCACAAGTAAAGAAATACAGCTAATAAACTTACATAGATCATGAAGATTTTAACAGAGGTAAATAATGGATTGCCATGAATTAAACATTCACAAACAATGACCAATTCTAAGACTACACAGAGTTAAAAACTTGAAAAGGTGAAACACCATATGTATTGATTAAGAGGCACAATTACAGCAGAGGAAAGTTTTGTTTGTAATACAGAAGCCTAAGACTAACTATTTTCCAACCTTTTTTACATCTTACATTCATGCATATATAGCGTCTAATTCTAAATGACCTAATTAGGTTACAATAAATTTCCCCATGGGCTCTGTCAAAAAATATCTCCGCCAAAAGAATGTCGGTCTGCAAGAATTCAATGCAGAAAAATATTTGAATCCATAGGTGGCTAGAAGATATTTTGGATCATCAATGCGGGCAGCTAAATAATTCACCTGTAACCATAACTGCAAAAAATATCTGCATTTGAAAAGCTTTTGCAATACATTGAATTCAGCTCTAGCTGTGTCTTGTCAGCCAAGTCCATGTATCCTTCTTCAGTCGACAACCATCCTAATATCCAAATGTGCACATCCAAATCATGGTAATTGGATCATATTTTGAAAAGAGAATATCCCCCCCCCCCCCCCCCAAAAAAAAAAAAAAGCCCACCAAATGAAAAAGGAGGAAATTCTAAGCACTTTTGCCTTTTGGATCATGTAGAAATTCCTCAGGATGGAGAAGATATTCGCAGTCAAAGTTGTGGTCAACCGGCATATGGATATCCACGTGTCATCATTTCGCAGCCATGCACAGAATCTTCCTTGCGAGCAAGATTCACCTATGACACTGCGCTACCGTCCGATCTTTGGCCCCACTGTTGCCTTCCTTTTGTCAATGTGGACACGTGGCGTCATTCTGGGGCCGCAAGGTAGAAAGTGAGCCATTTTTCTTTGGCTTTGCAGAAGCGTGCTAAGCCTTCCACGCGGCCCCCTTTTCCTTATCTTTTCATTCCTATCGAGAATAGGCCATGTGTCCACATTTTGCAGCCGCGCAGAAGGAAGGTGATGCCACTCTGATGTGTGTTGTGGGTTCGCGATATCTGGATGCACCCGTCAAATTTCTCTTCACAACATGGAGAAACCGTCATATGCATGGATATTAACTTGATATCTAGATATTAACTTAATATTCAGATGCCTCTTGAATATCCTGATGATGTCATCGGCATGAGGAACTTTGTCGAAAAGAGGATCTGGATGACGTCATCAGGATATTAGCACTGCAGGATGATATATCGGAAGTAGAATGTCTGGATGAGGTCATCGTCATATGCGCTTCTTTGGAGGAGGGGGGTCTAGATGACGTCATCAGGATATTCACAAGATCATGGATATTAAAAAGGATCCAGATATTAGGAAACATCCAGATGACATCATCATCATATTCACAAGGGTCTGCACATTCACAAAGGACCCGGATATTAGTTAAGATCTGGATGTTTAGAAAACATCTGGATATTAACTAAGGTTTGAATATGAAGAGGATATCGAGACCTTAGCTAAGGTTCGGGATATTAAAATAATATCCAAGATGTTAGTGAAGATATGGACGACGTCATCAGGATGCTCATACCAAAATGACTAAGTATGAAGATGGGAAATCCTTGCGAAGGAAGGCATTTGAAGATTAAGGGTTATTGGTTTTTTCTAGATTTTTTGCAAGGATTCTCCAAATGAGATTTCAGGGATTTTTACAAGGCAGAGCATGAGGATATGAGGATTGAAGGCCTATAGGGCCATATTCCCAAGGATGTCCAGGGGATATTCAAGGTGAACCATTTGACTCTGGATGGAGGAAAATGGGTCAACAATGCCTTTTCTTCCATTTCCCTATCTCTCATTTCCCTCTAATACATTTTTCCCATTTCCTAAAATTTTGGGATTTTAGACTTTCTCACCCTGACATGCCTTTCATCCAAAGCCCTACAATTTACACTAAATGTCAAAGTTTTGGACTTTTCCTTATCGGCCTACCTTTCGGAGTTTCAAAGTGTTTTTACCGTCTTCCCACTTTGGCATGCAAAGTCTCAAAACTCTATAGTTAAAAAAAAAAAACCCTACCTACCTCCCTACACGACTCAATATGTCATTAATGGGCTTAGATGGATGCGATCAAGCAAATGAAGACTCCCAAATGTCTCTCAATACTTCTGGGCCCCTCAAAGATATGGTTTGCCTACGAAGGCATATATTTTTTAATGTGAGGGGCATGGCTTCAAGTACATGGCCATGCGAAGATGGTGCAACAAGCACGGGTGACTTGCAAATTTGTTAACCACTCCTACAATCCTACCAAAGAAACCAAATTGAAATGAAATGGTATATACATGTAAAAAGATGTAATAGAGGTTGGTCATTGAACCAATTTGTAATAGTAAGTGCTTCAAGCAGTGTTCTAGGGCATTAAGGATGCAATATGATATGTATAGTGATGGAATACATTTTGTAAAGCATATGAAAGGGTATTCAATGAACATCATGTATGTAAATGGTGTATCTCCAAGCTAAGCAATTTGCAATTATTCAAGGAAACCCTTGAATTAATTATGAGTTTCCTCTTGCCATATTTCCTAGTATGAGTGTAATGAGAGTCTGATTAATGTCACAACATTATAATGCGTTGTAAGTTTTCTTGCAATGGTCTTGCTCTTGTTTCCCATAAGTTAGATAAATGTGTAATAGAATTTAAATTCATTACAAAGATTGTGTGGTGGTCTTCCTTATATTGCACATGGGTAATTATAGTTCTACTCTCGATTATTAAGCGTTTTCATTTACATGAAATGTCATATTTGATTTGTATGAGAATGCACATCTAGTTCCAGTTATGTTTTGTGGATACATTTTCCTTCCTCCTTGCAGTTCATGACTCTATTGCCCAATAGAGTAGGCACCAGTTTGATTGGTGAGAGGCCAAACATCCTTTCATTTTAAATCATTCTCTCTTGTTAGTTATAGGAGTAGGTTAGGTTCCACCATGCTTGCATGATTTCGTATTGTAAACTTAGTCATATCTTGTGCAATATTGAAATTGAATATAATTAGAGAATCATGTTAGTGTGTTTCTCCCTCTTACCAGTGTGTATACAATGTTTAGTGGATTCATCTGCTAGGGAAAATACACTGTAACTATCATCTTTGGGTTCAAGGTAAGAGTAGAATTTTATCTATTTATTGGAGGTCGTATAGGCATGTATGTAGTCAATGCTGACATGAACATAGTGACAAATCTTGGGGTTCATAGCATTTTGGGTATGGTTGCTAAGGGCCTTGAGTCTAAATTATTTGTTTTTCTCTTTAATTGTCTTGTTGTTGAGACCTCAAGGAACACCCCCTTGGCCTTGTAGAGTTGAAAGCCAAAGGTGAGTTTACCCACTCATAGCAATTAGTCTATTCATGCCACTATCTGAGCATAAGCCTGCCAATTACTTTTGATGACACATCCCTGGCCTTAGGTTTTGGTGCAAGTCTTTAGGATTTGTGTAGATGTATGTTTGAGCACCAACATGCTTGTTAGCCATGTAAAAAGAAGCAATTTGTAGTTAGTATTTATAATAAGATTAATAGATCTAACTTATTTATGAAGTTGAAATGAAACTAGAATCAATGATATGATGTTGTGTAGTTGACATTATGCTAGGAGTTGGATTGCTCTTTTACATTTGTTGCATTTGATGTACAATGTCAATGCTTATGATTTATATGTTATGCTTTGAACATTGTTATGATTGTAGAATAGAAGCATTAGTTTATGTTGTGCATTTGACTCTTGCAAAAGTTAAGACCCACCATGTATACTTTTGTTACACGTGAGCTAATTGGGTGTAGATTAGTGAATAATAGCATTTTGAGTTAAAATGAGTTCTTAATTTTTATGATATATGAACTTATCTATTGGATCCTTTTTTTATCAGTGAGTGTTCAATTCAATCCATTCCCAATTAGCACTAGGATCAAGGTAGTTGTACCTTGCTTGGTGTTTACCTTGTAGTGGGCTTGTTTGGACCTAATCCATGCATTTGCCTTGGATGCATGCAATAAATTCTTTCCTTGTAAGGTTGGAACTTAGTGCTTAGGATTTGGTGAAGTCTAGAGACTTTTTCTTTTGAGGGGTGCCTATTTTACCAAGTGTGGATCTCTCAAGCGACTTTAAGTAGTAAAGGGGCAACCTTAGAGTCTCTCAGGTGGTCCTCGCTAATAAAGGGGTAACCTTGACTAGTAAAAGGGGTGACCCTAGCTAGCAAAAGGGACAACCCTTAGATAACGGGTACTTTCAAAATTGTTTAAGAAAAGTATCTAAATGAAAGTTGTTCCCTTTGGCCTAACTTTCCTTCCTATCTTCTCATGTGTATGTCATACCTTGCAAGTTATCCACTCCTTTGTGTTGGTTTGTGCGACATTGTATGCAATCGACTAGTCAACGATTCGATTGGTCAAGTCCTTGTATCTCCCAATTGACCTACCTCTTGTGTAGGTAATCCTGGTGAGTGGATGGTGTTCTCACATCTTCTTAGATGCCAATTATGTTGTCTTGGGATGTTTAATGAAACGAGTGTCACTCTCATTCTATTCCTTGTGTTTGCATGAGAATGAGATCATGGACTAATGTCTAATCTCCATTATAGAGGAAATTCTATCCTCTCATATGAGCATTGTGGTGACTTTGTCACATGGCATAGTTAATTCTTCTACTTGTGTCTCCATGCTTAGTGCATTGGCATTACATACTTTGAGTTTCATCGTTTTCTATCACGACATCTTGAGTGCATAGGTGTGTAATGTGGCATGTTAATGTTGCATTTAAATCGTGATTTTTTTTGTCCATTAATGTCTTGTACAAAATCTTGGGGCATTACATCTCCACTTAGTCCAAATGTTGTTTGTAAATGCATCAACTTGCCTCACCATTAATGGCCAACATTCCTCTTCATTTGGGTTTTTAAGATCCACTCATCAAGGTTTGCCTCTAGCTCCAACACTATATGTTCTAGTGGCTTAAGTTTTAGCTATTTGCTTGTTAATGTGGTTGCCCAACAAAGATTTAAAGGTATTTATGTTCCTAATTTTGATCTACAACTTGTCAATAGCCATGTGGCTGATGATTTCTTTTTCTCTTAGAAGAGCAAGATAATGTCAACCATGTCTTGCAATGTTTAAATATGTTATGTCGTGCCTCCAAGTCCAACATATAGTGGCAAAAGGCTCAATGTTATCATCAGTCATTCTTTCCCAAGCCTCCATGGCTTGACTCTTTTGGTTGGAAATGGATTGACCATGGGAAAACTTTAGATTTCTTAGTATCTCTTTTGCCTTTCGATCTTCCTCTTTTGTTCTGTCATTTTTTTCTTGTGTGTATTAAGAAGAAGTTGCATTTCTAGATAGCTAAACTTCTTTCCTTTGTTGGAAAGTTTGAGATTTGTTCTAAGGTGTTTGTTGCTACCCGTGTTTATTATTCTTCCAATTGGATTTCTTTAAAAGCCTCTTACCAAAATCCAGAGAAATTATTAAGGGATTTTTTTGGGCTTCCTCTAAATAAATAAAAGAGTTTCACAAGGTTGCTTGGGACTTGTGTGACCTTCTACATGACTCTAGATGACTTGGCCTTATATATATAGATCAACAAGGCTTTGCTATGTTTTTCAAGTGGATAATTAGAGCCCTAGAGGGAAATGAGGATTGGAAAAATATTCTCGGACATTATATTGCTTATGGCACTCCTTATGTGAGATAGGCTTGGAAAGGTCTTAGCTTCCACTCCAGTCTCATTATGAAGGAGCCAGTGCAAATTCAAGGCACTTTTGTTGCCAAAAGTATCTAAACAGCTTGGGAATCGATTAAGCCTTGGCTTATTTGGAATACAAATTATTTTAGAACTAGGTTTTCCATTAAGTAACAATCTCTTTAGTGGTCTCTTGTGATTACCTGCCAAGATAAACCCTTGCCAAAGTTCCATGGGTTCATGCCTTGAAGTTTTTTCATTGAAGTATTTGTTTCATTTCAAACCTCGTTTCCAAAGCCACTAAGAGTTGGATGTCTTGGCCATAATTTAAAGATAAATATAGACTTAGTAATCAGGATTATGGATCTTTTGAGATCATTGTGGAGTTAGTTCCTCTATATATGAATTACATGGTTGGGATTAGAAGCATTAGAACCTAGTGGAAGGATTGGAAATGGTATCCATACACTCCTTTCAAGAATTATAAGGCCTATAAAGGTTATTGATGTCTTTCTCATCACTTGCCCATGGTTCAAAAGTTCAATGACAAGTGGAATCTCCAAGCCATTGCCACTCAATGGAACTACAGGTTCCAAATAGTATGGTTTATCATTTTGGAACCCAAACTAGTTTAGTTTGCTTGGTGTCTCCTTTACCAACGTCTTCCCATTGGATCTTGACTAATCCATCTAGGTGTCTTCAATCCCTTTTGCCCTTTTTGTGGACATCTTGAAAACCTCAAGCATCTCTTCTAACTTTGCCCACGGGCTCAAGCAACATGGAAAACCTGAATCCATGATTTTTTCTAGCCCTTTCAACTTGAGATTTTCTCTTGGCATATGATTATTTTAAGTGACTAGCTTAAAATTCTAGTGAGATTCACCAAAATTTGTAATGCTTTTAGAGTGGAAGTTATATTTAATATATAGAAAAATAGGAATGTTGCTTTATTTTTTAGAATTATTATGAATGTTCATTTTTTCATGTAGACTAAAGTTATGATATACTCTAATGTTATGTTACAAATTCAAGTTCAGGGTAATAAAGTTTCTTTGGAGGTTGCCCACTTCCAAACTCTTATTGAGCATTGAGCTAATGCTCTATATATAATAGCTCATGTGCCACCATCTCGTCAACAATTATGTTTTACCTCCATGTGGGCATCAACGTAGTTGTAGTCATAGTGTTCATTCTAGATGTGGCTCTCATGGATCTCCTCAACATAGAGGATGCAACTAGTCCACTCATACATGTGGCCAATCTTCTACATCTCAGCATCACAAAGGCAATCCTAATTGGCATGACACTAGCAAGCGCCATCAATTAGCTCTTTCTATATCTCATGTTCACATTACTCTCGTTGATCAAGAAGAAGAAAAATAGGGATCCTATTCGTAATGGCCAAGACCTCCTAGATGGTTGGGGTAATCCCCCTAATAGAGACTCTTCCCCTCTTATTGTTGGGATTTCTTTAGTTGCATAGCATCATGACCACTTTTGTTTTGTCTATGGATTCTTGCAGTGAATTTTGAGTGTGATTACTTTCCATCCACCTTTTATGTGAACTAGTGTATTATATTTTTATATTTTACTATAGAAAGTGCACTTCATCATTAAAAAAAATTGAATTTCCCTAATATATATTTTATGTTATATAAATTTTCTTTTACTTTGCCTTGAGACCTACTAATGACTTTTCTTCTTTGATCTTCTTATGTAGCTAGCTGCTAGAGATCCTTTTACATGCATGCACGTGCTAATCTCATATATTTTAATGTCAAATGAACAATTCTATTAAATGTAGAAATAGATGAAGATTTAAACAATGTATCTTATTTTAACCTAAAGTGTTTAATTATAGTAAAAAATACTTAAATTTTTAACTAGATTTTCTAGGTATACTTAGATTTCTTTAATAAAGTAAATTAAAAAACAAGACGTCTAGCCCTATAAATTAATTGTGAAAAACAATTAGCTTCATAAAAGATCTTTAAAAAAAAATATCATTAATAGACCTTAAAATAAAGTCAACAAAATTATAAAACATAAACATATATTACAAAAATACGAGTCAATATTTCCTTTTAAATCTATGCTTATGCAGCTATAACTCAATGTGCATTCAAAGCCATGTATCTAGCTCAAAAAAGAAATTAAATAATATATATTATGCTGAGTCTTATATAAACAATCTTGCAATGATAAAGTTGATTGCACACTAAGGACAAAGTATCGTCCATTGCAGGATCATCTTGAATTCTCTCTTTGCATTTGTTCATAAACAACAAAAAAAGATACCAAAAATTCTGAACTTCTCTATGCTCACAGGTTTAGTTAATGAATTTACAACATTCATCAAAGTCTTTACCTTAACTAGTTTCACCCTACCATCCTCGACCATATCTCTGACAAAATGATATTGTTAATCAATATGCTTGGTCCTGACATGAAATGTCAGGTTCTTAGTGTTGTGTTTTGCACACCCCCTTTTTCTAAAACATGGACCCCCCTCTTTTGTGTAGTTTGGTCAAAGTCTCTTGTTTAGTCTTGCACCTTTGAAAGTGATTTTGGATTTCATGGTGAATAGTGAGGCTAGGTTTTGAAGCACTATTACCATTTAAATTGGCTTGATGTTTATTTCAAGATAGGTTATGCAGCCTAGGGAGGAGTGCCTATGACAAGTTTCTATTACTTATGTAAATTTACTCACATATTAAGATTGTGGAAGTTTTAACTTCATCTGCATATGGAGCTTCTAATAACTTAAGGGGTAGATTTCACTTTCTTTCAAAAAGATATAAGATACATAGCAGAAGATATAAGATCCAAAAAGCAAAAGAGTTCAGCTGGGGGTTGTGTGTGTGATCTGCCTTTTGTGGTTGGGGCCCTCCTGCGGGGTTTTTTTGGCTCTCTTTGCAGCGTGTTTTGGTTTCTGTGGTCCCATAGGCTGTCTGGCCTCGTAGACGTTATTAAAAACCTTCATTCATTCATTCAAATTGTGGAGGAAAATTGTGAAGGTTTTCACCCTTGAGGGATCCAATGGACGTTCAACGAGCATCATGATATTTCCTCTTTGCCTCATAAGTCTCACCTCCCATTGAAACCCACAAAGCACATTTTGAATTTAAAAGGAGCACAAATGCGAAGTTTCCTTGGCTTAGAGGATAATGCGGAAATACAACACTCGAAAGGAGAAATCCACTCATGGACTATATCCCTGCAACCTCCTTATCTCTTCTAACATCCCAATCACCATCATTCTCCCGCAAAGAGTAGGTTGAAGTTTGTAATGCATAATGCAGAGACTCGATAGAGATGTGCACATATCCTATTGATGTTAAATGTCCTGCAACCTTCATTTTCCCACCTCCAAGTTTAATCCTTCCACTCTGTCATTGTACAAGTGCATTTATGGTTGGATTTAGGGGTCATATTTAAGTATGGTTTTAGATTTTACTAGTCACTTTACGTTTTTGCTATCATTGTGCTAAGATTAAGGGGGACGATTGCAAGATTGGAGCACACGGAAAACAAAAGCATCATCGAGTTCGTGAGTGAGTGGATTCCATTGCATGTTGAGCAGGTGTCTTTTCCTTGAGGTTTATTTTGGTCAACAGGTAGGCCAGCTAAACACTTTGTCCTCATCTCCTCATCTCCTAATTGTCTGTTGACTTGAAATGATTTAAATCATACTATAGTGAAATCTTGTATTTGTTCCGGTAAGTGTTTGCATGTTTTAAGCTAGGGTTTTTTTATTTAAGTATATTGTCTCTCAAAACATTAAATGTTGTAGAGGTCGTGCCCTAGGTTTGGATTTTAGGGCTTCGAGTATGATCTTTAGTAGGTGATACGAGATTTTAAACCCCCCTTAGTGTTCAAAGTTGATAAATTAAAACATAACTAAAACTTGACCATTTTTGAGTGGGTTAAGAACCTAAAACTGTTTTTAGATTCATTTAAATAATATCGCGGGGAAAATGAACTCATGAGGATTTATCCTGATGCAACCGAAAGCCCCGCGAGCTTGAAAAACCTGCTAAACCTTGTTATCTTACATGTGAATGCTTTGAAACAGAGTTACAAGGATAGGTTCTCAAATCGCGGAACTTCAATAGGGAACGAGATATATCCCATTTAGGCCAAAAGTCCTGCAGATCATTTATCTCCGCATAAAACCTTTGTGTGGCAGGTAAATCTTCCTTTCTAGAAGTTTGATCAGTATGTGGATACATCCAATTGATCCTTCAAGCTCTGCATATCCTAACAACATCGATTCCTCTACCGAACCCATACATAAAATACCTTTTTGCGAAAGTTCATTAGTCATGTGCATATATTCAATATGACTCAAATGTCTCACAGGCCTGTAAATCCCACATATCCTGGTGCCCCATATTCTCTGCATATGCTATTGACATCAACACTCCCAAAAAAGCTATTCAAACCTTTGAATGTGCTTTTATCTGGACAGGACTAGATTCACTGCAAATCCAGTAAGGTGCTTAAACTCCACCATATCCCGAGGACACCAATATTCCCGCTTTTGTCCTGCAGGTCCCTAGAATCCCGCAAGTGAAAACAAACTAAGTGAAGGATCTAGAAGTCATTTGGTAGAAGATCTATATGCATTCACAAAGATTTGGAAGCATGATTTAAATAGTGATATATGAATTTTCTTACTTTTGATGAACTTAGATTATAAATGTATTGAATATTCTGTGAACACTCAAATTCTCGTAGATTGAAGGAGATGTACTTTGATGGGTCACTGATGGTATATAAGGGCTATAGGTTTGAATTTAATGATGTTATCTCATTTTGATGTATTGGCTATAGTTTAATTCAATGAATTTATTTTATGAATGCAATGATTTAAGGGTAGGTATCCATGTGCATGTATAAAATCTGCAAAAAGCCTTGAATTCAATCAAAGACTGTTTTTATCCAGTTAGGCACCAGGATACAATGGATTTCCACTTTTGAAATGCATAATTGGATTTAGATTTATGTGCTAACCTTGCAGTAATCTTTGATCAAGTAAAATGTAATTTATTATAGTTATCATTGCGGGATAAATGTCTACCAAGCTTGTCAAAATGAAGTATGAATTCAAAGGAGTTACACCTACCTCAAAGATCACCTCCAATTGGAATAAGGTATTTGATATAGATTTGGGACACGTGGATATGGATGACTTCAAGTAGAGGATGTATGGTCCTAACCCTACTGAATGGGCAAGGAAAATGGTACTCAATGGCATTGCAAAGGCTACCGGTTTCCCTACTTCAACACAATGTGCAAAATTGATTATGGACTGCAAAGAGTATTATGATGTGTTATCCAGGAAGATCATAGCACCAAATGGCAGAGTTATAGCTAATCTTACTCATGAAACCATAGCAGAGGTATTTGACATCCTTGCTCATCCTAAAGTGTTAAGACTTAACAAGGATCAAGGATAGGCTCTATATAATCAATTTCTTGAGAAATGTAGGAAGGTGATCAATGATCATTGTATGAAAAAGCCAAGACCTGCCCTACTAAATTTCCTGTAAACTTGTATCAGAGTGATTTAAAAATATAAATCAATGATTCGGTAACCTTATTGAGCAGAGTAATGGGGATTTCTAATGCTTCCTCTTTTGAAGGGTGGATGTTTTCAATTGTTGAGGAGGTGATTAATGGAACTCGCAAGATCTACTAGTCAAAATTGATCAATGATAATCTTCATGCCCAATTCATGGCTCCACTGGATACAAAGACATTTTACATGTCTTCTTATATAGTCTATATCTTGGCACAAAATTTCCCTTATCCAGGATTGACTAAGCATGGAGAAGTGGGGAATGTATCCAATGAATACAAGGTGTATGATTGTTATCCCCAATTGCAAAAGGAACATTCTCATCTGTCACACTATAAGAGGGTGAATGATGCATTCACCATGTATATCATGAGGATGTTACAAGGAGATTTAAGCAGGAGGTTATCTGTCCAAGCCATGAATATGGTTGGGTAGTATGGGTATTGCTTCATCCAATTCCCTAAATTCACATACTTGAGAATTGAGGGCTTCACAGGTGTGCCCTATAGGCTACCTAAGTACCCTATAGAAAAAATGATGTTGTTAGAGCTGTCAAGACAGATTTGTACAACCCATAATTTGCTAAAAGAGTTGCACATGGCAACAATTCCATTCCCTCTTATTGTCAGAAGAGGTTTGTTCACTTGTACGACCCTATTGCTATTTAGGCCTCAGTTATAGATCTGTAGGAGTACCATCTCCTTTTCTATAAGGCTAGGGAAAACTTTGATCCTCTGCACATATTGGAAAAGCATGCAAGTAAGAAGTATGCCCATGAGGAACAATTAGAAGATTTCTAGGCTAACTGTGATGATGAGCATGAGGTGAAGAAAAAGAGGCATTCTAGACCCACTAGACATCAACAAGAAGTTTTAGATCTCCCCAGTGCCAGATCAAGTGGTAGAAAATGAAGAACTAGTTTAGGAGGTAGTATGGAGAATGGTTTTTGATTAGCCTATCCCACCTCCAAACTAGGTTGAGGAAGAAGTTGGATCACTAGATGAGATAATGAAAGATAACATCAAGTATAGAAAAAATTGGGTAAATTCCTAGGTAGCGCAATTGTTAGCCCAAGGTGTGCATTTGACTTGCATGCCCTTGGAGCCTAAATGAAGAAGGGTGGTTGAAGAAGCTACTAAAGGGCCATCTGGAGAGGATGAAGAACCCCTAGATCCAAATGGGAAAGTTGTGGATGTGGACAAGAAGGAAACGAAGGATGAAATGCCAACACCTCCAATCAAGGGGAAAGGAAAAGAGAAAATTGAGGAAATAAAAATAATGAGAGGTAGTGTGTCCCCTCCTACTACTAGAACTAGCATTTATTGAAGGAAAACAAACCAAGTTGAGGGAGTTGAGGTCCCTAAGGCAAAGAAGCCTAGGAAAAAAAAGACTAAGTACCTCTGGTTTCCACCTCTATTGTACCTTCCATTTCCATTTCTTTTGTTTCCACTATCCCCATTACATCCATTCCTATTTCTTCACCCATTTCCACCTCATCTTCTATTGTTGCAACTACTATCTCTTCTCCTATCACCCAAACCACCACCTCACTATCCACTTCTTCATGTAGGCTAGCCTCCATTAATGTCTCTACCATTCCTTTTGTTTCAACATCTTCTACCACTCCTCTGGATTCCACCATCTCTTCTATACCTGCCATGACCTCCTTAATACTTCCCTCCATCTCCATTCCATCCTTTTCATCTCTTATCACTCCATTCCCATCTTCCTCTTTACAGATGTTGCCCATGTCAATACCTACTATCATTCCTTTCATTTCCACCTACCCTTCCATCTCTCTAACCATCCCATATTCATCTTTCTCTCATCTCACCCAAGCTTGTGTGCTGGAAGGGGCAACTTTGGTACTATCTAAAATAAATAAAGCCTTAGTGCCTCAACTCAATATTAGTTTGGACACTCCTTCCTCTCCCAAGGTTCTATTATCGGAAGGAATAGAGAAGGTATACAAAGAATTGGTTACCCAGGAGACCGGTGATGGTAATGAAACTACTTAAGATGATATTGCTAAAGAAGAAATATCAATTGATGTGATAGATCTTGATAAAGATGATGATGTCCTAATGCAACAATAAGTAAATGAACCTAAGAAGGGAGAAGCTTGGATTGGGGATCAAACTAAGGTCCAATTGATTGAATCTCAACATAATAAGGCTATTGATCTTGGAGATCTCTAGAGAGGAAGACACAGCAAATAAAGGTATCGAGCAACAGGAAATTCCTACCTCTCCTCCCAAACAACAGGTAATTAACACTGCTCCTAATTCTATAGCCCCTCAATGACTACAAATAAAGTTGCAACAAAAGAAACCAGAGATTGATGTGATGCCCCCTTTTTCTATACAGAGTTAGTCTATAATCGAGTTCCCATAGACTAACTAGCCTAGTTAGGGAACCATGGTTGGCAATTCTTTGTTGAGTTGATTTGTTTGAATGGATGTTGGCTTGGGTTCAGTTTGGTCTTCTGTTGGCACTTTCTTAAGGTGGTTTGTGTGCTTTGGGCCCGGACTTACTATTTCTAGCAAATTAGGGTTTGTGTCGTTTTGAGATTTTCAGTGTTGGAGTTGATGTGTCTTGGTGAGACCTTTCCAATGGTCTCTAGATCACTGGATTCCATGCATGTTTGGGCTTTCGTTTTAAAGTTTGAAGGTTAATAATATTATTTAATATGAGACTTTGGAAATTATAAAGCTAAGTGACAGAAATGAAATGCTATTAAAAGCCACTTAAGTTGGAGTCGGGCGCCCATCTTAGGAGATTAATAAAGTGATTTAAAATAAAATAATTCCCTCCAAAGTGCAACGACCACTCTTGGGGAAATAAAAAATGGAAAAAGAGCTCATTTGGAATATGCGTTGATAACTTGATATTGCTTGTTTTTTCTCTACAAAAGCTTTGTGAGGGTTTGAAGGAGATTTGAACTTGGGGGGCTATTGGAAATAAAAACTTCCTACAATGACAACATTCTGCAGGTATGCAATACCATCCAAGAGTACTAGTGAGGCAAATACATCCAGTGTTTGCATTTGAGCTTTAATGGGATCCATTTGGATGAGGATTTGTGAGTATATTGATCATATCTTTCGCAAAATTATTGTGAACAACTGATAGTGGTGTGAAGACAAATTTTAGGTGACTTGGGGAAGAGTTATTGGCAGTCGTACTCCTTCCTTGCTGGTTGTACTTTCTCTAGACCCAATTGTACCACTTGTGGAGCCTCAAGAATGAGTTTTGGCACATTTTGAGTCCTCATTTCATGGTTGCCTCTAGTCAGCATCAGCAAACAGTGATAGTAGAGGTAGTTTTCGAGAGTTTGGCACTTGTTTTGGACTGGAATCTGTCACAACTGGGCCGTGTAGCAGCCAGGAGTGATGTGGGTCAGCTGGGAGACATTTTCTATTGTTTTGGCAGCGACTATACTCCTTGTTCTTGGCGTTTAGGGCCTTAGATATTGTGTCATTCATTGTATGCCAACATTTTATCATTTGGAGTTATTTCAGAGGAGTTTTATGCTACCCATTTTGTTGGTTCAACTACAGCAGAAGTACCAAGTTGGGTATTCACACATGGGTATGTGATAGTAATTCATTTTATGTGATTTCATGATCTAGGTCTTTCATATTTTGTTCATATCTCTTGTACTTTTTCTGGGTTTTCATTACATGTTATATACTACATTGTATCTGGCAACAACAACTCAAGAAAACAAAAACCCCTTCTACATCTTCTGTCTAGTCTAAAAGATCACACAAAAATTTAATAAAATAACACTATTAAGATTAAACAAAGAACCAATAGGTGCGACACATTACAGTGGTATCAGAGCGCAACTCTTCTTGCTATCCTGTGAGGTTAGACATAGACATGTAGAAGATGAACTGAGACATGCAACCTAATACACATCAGTATTATCTCAAACGAAACATGTCACAACGAGATATTGAGGTTCCCCATATAGATCTCTTTGTAGATATAGACACAGTTGTGGTAGCAGCTGAGGAACAACCGGTAGAGATTTATAGTGAAGAAGAATCCATTATAGAAAACATGGGTGATCGTTAGGGTAGGTCTAGTAGAGACCAATATGACAAAGGGAGAGTAGATGTGACCAGCATGTTGCATGCATTACATTATTTAGCTAGAGGGCAGCATGAGATGTTCGAGAGGATGGATAGGTCACAGACAAAATTGACACATATCCTTACCCATTTGATACCTAGTAATGTTGGGAAAAATATCAATAACAATAATAATAATCAAAATGACAGGAACAAAAATAACATTGGTGGTGACAGGAACATTGGAGATAGACACAGAGACAGGGATAATGAGGGAGAAGAATCAGTCAATAACAGGGGAGCTACACAGTATACAGCTGATGATAGACCAGTATAACTATTTTTGCACCTAGGAACAATATACTTGAACAGGAGCCTACACAGGTAGAATTCCAAGATGTGATTTTGAGGGATTAGTGGGTTTCCAGTGAGGAGTTCCATGTTGAGATGACTTTTAGGGAGTATTCTGATCTAAGGATGAAACATCAACCCCATAGGGGTAATAGGCAGCACAATCAGGAGCTTTAGAAGACAGTCAGTAAGATGACTTTGCCTTACTTTGATGGTTCAGGCAAAACCACTACTAGAGCATGGGTTCAGAAACTGGATAGTTATTTACATATCAACCCTATGCCTGAAGCTCATGCAATCATATATGTAGCTTTGCACTTAGAGGGCATCACTCACAAATGGTGGAGTAATGGTAAGACCACTTTGGGCCATGATCAGATCACTTCGTATATTGAGTTCACTGCCAGATTGATTGACCTATTTGATAAGAAGGATCCAGAGTTGCAGTTCAAGGAGTTAGCACAACTCAAACAAGTGGGCTCAGTTGATTCATAAATCACGGAGTTTCAGGAGTTATCTATTATGGTCTCTGATATTTTAGAGCGCAGGCTAATGATCCTTTTCATTGATGAGCTATCAAATCCCTTACGATGATGGATAAAGGGTCTTGATCCACCTACTCTTCAGGAGGCCATGAAGAAGACACGTGATATGGAATCCTCTACATGGAGAAACAAATTTCAGTCTAAGGGGTTCCTTCACAAGAAAGGTAAGGACAAAACACATTTTTAGAAGGAACCTAGACGGCCACACAAGAGTTCTCCTAGGTTGGATAATGATCAACTTAATGACTTTAGGAGGAAGAAACTATGTTTTCATTGTCGAGAGCCCTGGGATCCTAAGCACAAGTGTGCTACCCTAGAGAAAGCAAAACAGTTGGAGTACCTTTTTGTTGATGAGTTAGTGGAGTCAGAACATCATTCAGATCAGAAATCAGAAGCCAATGATTTAGGTTCAGATGGGTCATCTGAGGCTTCAAATAAGGAAGAACAAACTAATCTACCCACAACAGACCTCACCAGCATTCAAAGAGAGGGATCATTCAGGATTAGAGGAGTTCTTGGTGAGCAGAGATTGATCACCCTATTGGATACTGGTGATACTCATAATTTTATAGACGAGGGCTTGGTTGCTATGAGGGGACTCAAGACAGAAGAGTTCGAGGGTTTTAAGGTGAGAGTGGTAGATGGATTTGTTCTTACTTGTACCAAGAGAATACCCAACCTAACCATTCAGTTGAGTGATTGCATTTGCCAGACAGATTTTTATGTGGTTAGCATGGGAGAGATGGATGTTGTGTTGGGCATGAGATGGCTTCGTGACATTGGGGAGTTCACCCTCAACTTGCATACAATGGAAATGAAGTTTGAGGTGAATGGGAGAAGACATGTGCTTAGAGGGTTGTTAGATGGTGGTTTGAGAGTGGTGTCACTTAAGAGGATGTAACAGATGATACGTCATGATCAGGTTTAATGGGTAGTAGAGGTGATGGTGATGCTAGCAGTTACAGAGTAGCAGAAGCATGAGTATCCTTTAGACATTCAAGCTCTATTGACTAAACACACCAAAGTGTTTAGTGATATACCACCAGGTAGACCCCCTGATAGGGGAATTGAGCACGTCATTGAACTCGAAGAGGGTACCAAACCTGTTATTACTACACCATAGAGGCATCCAAAAAGGTATAAGGACGAGATCGAGAAGGCTATTAAGGAGCTTCTTGAAATGGGACACATTGGGCCGAGTAAGAGTTCATTCACTTCTTCTATTTTCTTGGTAAAGAAGAAGGATGGGACGCTCAGGATGTGTATTGATTACAGGGAGTTGAATAAAAAGACCATAAAAAACAAGTACTCCATTCCTCATATCAACAAGCTCGTAGATGAATTGCATGGAGCATGCTACTTCTCAAAGATTGATTTGAGATCTGGTTACCATCAGATACGGGTCAGGGAGGAGGACATTGAGAAGACAACATTCAGATGCCATTATGGGCATTTCAAGTTTCTGGTCATGCCTTTTGGTTTGACTAATGTGCCAGCCACTTTCCAGTCCTGTATGAACATCGTATTTAGATAGCAGTTGCAGAGGTTTGTGCTCATATTCTTTGATGACATACTTATATACAGTAGGACATGGGAGGAACACTTGAAGAACATAGACATTATTTTGAGCATACTTGAGCGTGAATCATTATACGCCAAGATGTCGAAGTGTGAGTTTGGGATGACCAGGTTGTTATACTTAGGTCACGTCATCAGTGCTGGTAGTGTTAAAGTAGATCCGGAGAAGATTTGAGCAATTATTGGTTGGCCGCCACCAAAGAATCTCTCTCAGCTTAATGGATTCCTTGGTTTATGTGGGTACTATCGCCGCTTCATGAGGGGGTTTTTACAATCAGCTACCCCCTTTACAGATTTGACTCGGAAGGATGCATTTGGTTGGTCTAGTGGTGCTTAGCAGTGTTTTGATAAATTTAAGGAGTTGATGAGTACATGTCTAGTGTTGGCTATACCTAATTTCAGGAGACCTTTTGAGCTACAGTTTGATGCCTCAGGGGAAGGCATTGGTGCAGTTTTGATGCAGGATAAGCACCCCATCGCGTTCGAGAGCAGGAAGTTGAGGGGTGTGGAGAAGAGCTACAGTATATATGACAAGGAGATGTTAGCCATCATGCACACTTTGGCTAAGTTTAGGCAGTACCTGGTAGTGAGTAAGTTTGTGGTTAAAACAGATCATAACACCCTGAAACATTTCCTTGGTCAGAAGGATCTTAATGATAGGTAGCAAAAATGTGTCAGTAAACTACAAGCCTATGACTTTGACATAGTCTATGTCAAAGATAAGAAAAATATAGTTGCTAATGCATTGTCCAGGAGACCTCATTTGTGTTCCTTGGGTGAGATTACAGAGGATTGGAGAGAGTTGGTATCTGCAGAGTATGCAAAAGATAAATGGGCTTCTGGGATCATAGATGGCACTATCAGAGATGATAGATATTCAGTGGTAAATTACTTAATCATTTACAAGGGTAGGATTCTTCGAGTGCCAGGTTTAGAGATGAAGCAGAGGGTTTTGAGAGCTTTCCATGATTTGCCCATGGCTGGTCATCCTGGTTATTTCAAAACATATAGGCAGGTGAGAGCGTTTTACTTGGAAGGGCCTCAAAACTAAAGTGTTGAAGTATGTGAGGGAGTGCCTGACATGTCAGCAGAACAAATAGGAGCACTCTTTTCCAGGTGGTTTATTGTAGCCCCTACCCATACTTGAGAGGAAATGGGATAGTATCTCGATGGACTTTATCACAAGCTTGCCAAAAGTCCAAGGTTGGGACTGCATCTTCGTGGTGGTGGACAGATTGACGAAGTTTGCACACTTCTTTGCTATTCCGACCACCTTCACTGCAGCTCAGGTAGCAAAGCTATTTTTTAGAGAGGTATTCTGACTTCATGGGGTGTTGAGAAGCATAGTGAGTGATAGGGACAACAGGTTCCTAAGTAATTTTTGGCATGAGCTCTTTAGATTGACTGGGACAGAGCTCACCCCAAGCACTAGCTACCACCCACAAATTGATGGACAGACAGAAATAGTCAATAAATGGGTGGAAGGATACCTCAAAAATTATATAGCAGGGCAGCAAGAGGCATGGTTAAAGTGGCTACACATGGGTGAATATTGTTATAACGCCACTTATCACATGTCAATTCAGATGTCACCGTTCATGGCACTATATGGGTATGAGGCATTGAGCTTTGTGGATTTGTTATTTGGTGATAGCAGAATACCTAAGGCCAGAGACCCTCTACAGGAGAGTCAAGATATTATGAGGTCTTTGAAAGAAAACATTCAAAAGGCATAGAACCAGTAGAAGCAGTACGCTGATCAACATAAGATTGAGTGCACTTTTGAGGTTGGTGACATCGGGTATCTAATGCTGCAACCTTATAGACAGTCCACTCTCAAGAAGAGTGGTGCAGAGAAGCTTAAGCGACGGTACTATAGGCCTTTCAGGATCTCCAAAAAGGTTGGAGAAGTGGCTTATGAGATAGAGTTATCGACAGGTAGCAGGGTACATAATGTATTCCATGTGTCTCACCTCAAGAAGGCATTGGGACATAATGTGGTTCCTTCTATAGAGTTACCTCCTCTTGATGAAGAGGGGAAGTTGATCTTAGTACCTGAGGCCATCATTGATACCAGAGAATGAACTTTGTAGAGGTAGGTTATCAGGGAATACCTAGTCAAATGGAAAAACCTATCAGTTGAGGATCTACTTGGGAGAGCGAGCAAATTTTATCGCATCCTAATCTAAGATTGCTTGGGACAAGTAATCTTGGGGAGGGTACATTGTAATGTCCCCTTTCTCTATACAGAGTTAGTCTATAATCGAGTTTCTGTAGACTAATTAGCCTGGTTAGGGAACCATGGTTGGCAGCTCTTGGTTGAGTTGATCAGTTTGAATGGATGTTGGCTTGGGTTCAGTTTAGTCTTTTGTTGGCACTTTCTTAAGGTAGTTTGTGTGCTTTGGGCCCAGACTTGCTATTTTTAGCAAATTAGGGCTTGTGTCTTTTCAAGATTTTTAGTGTTGGAGTTGATGCGTCTTGGTGAGACCTTTCCAACAGTCTCTAGATCATTGGATTTCATGCAAGTTTGGGCTTCCGTTTTAAAGTCCAAAGATTAATAATATTATTTAATATAGGACTTTGGAAATTATAAAGTTAAGCGATAGAAATGAAATATTATTAAAAGTCACTTAAGTTGGAGTTGGACACCCACCTTAGGAGATTAATAAAGTGATTTAAAATAAAATAATTCCCTCCAAAGTGCAACGACCCCTCTTGGGGAAATAAAAGATGGAAAAAGAGCTCATTTGGAATATGTGTTGATAACTTGATATTGTTTGTTTTTTCTCTGCAAAAGCCTTGTGAGGGTTTGAAGGAGATTTGAACCCAGGGGGTTGTTGGAAACAAAAACTTCCTACAGTGACAGCATTTCGCAGGTGTGCAATACCATCCAAGGGTGCTAGTGAGGGAAATACATCCAGTGTTTGCATTTGAGCTTTAATGGGATCCATTTGGATGAGGGTTTGTGAGTATATTGATCATATCTTTCATAGAATTATTGTGAACAGTTGATATTGGTGTGAAGACAAATTTCAGGTGACTTGGGGAAGAGTTATTAGTCGTCGTACTCCTTCCTTGCTGGCTGTACTTTCTCTAGACCCAGCCGTATCACTTGTGGAGCCTCAAGAATGAGCTTTGGCGCATGTTGAGTCCTCTTTTTATGGTCACCTCTAGTTAGCATCAACAAACAGTGATAGCAGAGGTAGTTTTGGAGAGTTTGGCACTTGTTGTGGACTGGAATCTATCACAGTTGGGTCGTACAATAGCCAGGAGTGACGTGGGTCAGTTGGGAGACATTTTTTATTGTTTTGGTAGCGACTATACTCCTTGTTCTTGGTGTTCAGGGCCTTAGATATTGTGTCATTCATTGTATGCCAACATTTTGTCATTTGGAGTGATTTCAGAGGAGTTCTATGCTACCCACTTTTTGTTGGTTCAACTACAGCAGAAGTGCCAAGTTGGGTATTCACACATGGGTATGTGATGGTAATTCATTTTATGTGATTTCATGATCTAGGTCTTTTATATTTTGTTCATCTCTTGTAGTTTTTTTGGGTTTTCATTACATGTTATATATTGCATTATATCTGGCAACAACTCAAGAAAACAAAAACCCCTTCTGCTTCTTCTGTCTAGTCTGAAAGATCACACAAAAATTTAATAAAATAACACTATTAAGATTAAACAAAGAACCAAAAGGTGCAGTACATTACAATTGAGGCTCCCAAACTAGATCTTGCAAGATTTCTGGGTAGATTTGATCAGCCCAAAGGAAAAAACAAAGATAAAGTTCAATCTCACATCACTAGGGATGCATCAGGTCAAGAATTATGAAAATTGTGACCCTGATGGTTAAGGATAGTGGAGATATTCAGATTGATGATTTTCAGATCTCCACTATTAACCTTGGTCCTACGACTAGAACTTAGGAGATTGAGGAGTTCTAGGGTCCCCCTTAGACTATTGTATAGAGAATGTATAAAGATGAAACCACTAAGAAATAGTCGAGGGCATAGGTGGCCAAACTTCAGGCCTATATCAGACACTTGGTCATCCTAGTACAAAGAAATGACGGGAGTTCATTATCCCATCCACAAATTTTTCCAAGCAAGAGGTTGATGAATTGATTGATATGAAGCATATGGCTAAATCAACTGAATCATGGATTGAGAAGATTTACAATGAAGGATGTGAAATGATACATGAAGTAGTAGAAGTATATAAGAATTGTTCTACTCTAAGGGATGATATGGATGGTTTAATAGATGATTACTAGGAGATTGAAGATTATTTCTCCCATATGTTTCCTAGAGTTGAGATGATGTTTCAATTTTCTTAGGAAATTTTGATAGAAGAAAAAATACTTACTCCTGACACAATAAAACTTCCATTGTATTGGATTGAAGGAATGAAGTATCAGAGGGATACTACAGAGAAGGCTGAGCAAGCATCCAAGGCAGCGATTGAGCAGATTTCTAAAGCAATGAGTGAATATAATGATATTTTCATTTATCTAACATGGATATATGTTTCTATGGAGACTATCTTTGAAGCACCTAAGCTCAAGGATGTATGGAAACAAAGAATACTAAGTGGTTTGCAAAAGAATCCCAAAGAAATTGACACTAATACATTACATTTTGTAGCCTAGTTCAAAAATCAAATTCATGTGTTTAGAGGACACAGGAGCATGAGAAAGACAACATATAATAAATATATAAGAGTGTATGATACATGGAAATCTAGGATTACCTATACTGAGAATCCTCTTCCTTAGGCGATCAATCTAGCAATGGAAGCCTTGATGGCTTACAGGAAAAAAAAATATTAAGGATAAAATAATCAGAGGATGATGTGCCAACTCCTTAGTATGCATTTTTCACTCACTGTTGCTACTAGTTTAGCCTGAAAGGCTTATTTTTTTGAAGATTCCCTTCAAAATTGAATTTATTCCCTTTTTGGGTATATCATGTAAAAAAGTCCTATTTTGTCTTATCTGTATTGTTGGCAATATTGTCATTGATGTCAAAGAGATTGTTGTCATTAATGTCAAAGATGTATGGGAAATTGTTGTAAATGTTTTCATTGATGTCAAAGGCATATGGATGAGATTATTAGGAACATGGTTGTCACTGATGTCAAAGGCAAATGTTGTTGTCGTTAGTGTCAAAGGTGAATTGATGCTTAGTATGTCATTGATGCTATTCGTCAAAGGCCAAAGGCCATATATTCGTTTCATCTAGATCATCCAAAAGATGGCCAACTCTGGATTGATATATAAGAACAACTATTAACATATGTGAGAAGTGACTTTAATTTAAAGGAGCAACACTTATTCATGAAGCAACCATTATTGATAAGGGTGTAATACAGATTAGAAGGATCAGCGATGAAAGATAGAAAGGAATCATAAAAGTAAATAAAGCAACAATGAAAGGTTGACTCTCCTAAAAAAGCGCCCAAGTTGTTTGAAAAACAAATTTTGAATTACTTTAAAAAAAGGGTCGATCCAATAGTTGGCGCCACATTTTGGTTTTAATACAAACAAATATTTGTTTATGGGGATGACCCCTCCTATATGGCAGCATTCTATATTTAATAAGACAAAACGTCTTATTTAAAGAAAATCATGTGGTGCGATTATGTTTATGGAGAGGTGTGACCTTAAGAGGTTTAAAAGAAATAAAAAATATTCAAGATTGTTTTTAATATAAACAATACTCATTTTACCAAGGCTGACTAAGAAAGAAATGGAACGATCAGTTTGAAATGATTGGGAATGAAGGCCAACTTTAAGGAGATAAAAATAGTTTGAAAAGAGTTAAATAAACATTGAAGAGGCTGAACTCAAGGAAAGTCACCTCTCTTGGATGTAGCTAATTCTGTGTAATGTGAGAGCCTCTTTTAAGAGGTTTAAAAGAAATCAAATTCAAATTGTTAAGTGGTCAAACTTTTATATGGAAGTGCTCTCATGTAAAGACAAAATAAATCAAAAGGCATGTAAATGAAAGGGTGTGTGGTTTTCAAAGAGTTGTCTCTCTTTCAATAGATGGCTCCATTCATTTTGAATCATTTGAAGATATAAAAGAAGAGAGGAGGAGGGAGTTTGAAAGTAAGCAAGTAATGATTTATATTTTTGATTTGTGAGTAGACCTAGAGGAAGATAAGAGTAGAAAAAAGAAGTGTAATTCAAATATATTTTAATGGAAGTATGAATAATAGAGTGTGTAACTCAGATTTGCATATGAGGGATTAAAAGGCACAATTAAAAGAGGGATCTATGTGGATATAGAGAAGAAATGTGCTGATATAGAAGAAGGTTGTACTGTGTCAAAAGAAAAGATATATGCATATTTGAAGGAAGACATTGCCATACTTATGATCAGTTTTCTGAAAAGAGATTGTGAATGATTTGGATCAGATTTGTGAAGGAAGGATATTGTGTGGATAGTGATCAAATTTTTGAAGGAAGGATATTATGTGGATAGTGATCAAATTTGTGAAGGAAGGATATTGTGTGGGTATGTGATCAGTTTGTGAAAGAAGGGCGTGTTGCAAGTATGTGCAGTTAGTGTTGTCATTGATGTCAACAAGTTTGTGTTGTCATTAGTGTCAACTGTATGAGCAAGAGATTATTGCAAGAGTGTGAGTGGTGGTAGTGAGTCGATGTTGTCTCTAATGATGATGAAGTGTTGAAGATGTTGATGATATACTTCTAGTGCTTGGTTTCCAAGTGCTTTTGAGAAATTTTGAATAAAAGAGTAAACAATGTGTTGTAAAGGTGTTCTGGCATACAAGATGATATTCTGGTTTTGCTCCACATTTCTTCTATGTTGAAGATCTTCTCGTGCGGTTTGAATATGTTGATCAGAGGCGTTGAATTAAGAATTTTGTGTGTTGGATCATTGTGCAGAGGAAGGTGTGTTCCCCAGTGTGTGAACTGTGTATTACAAGGGTGTTTGGGAGAAATGTTTTTGCTCTGCATTTTTCTAGAGAATGGTTTCAGGTCTTTCAGTTCTGAAAGTGTTTGTAACATTCATATCTACCTTCAGTTAAAATTGATCGTGGTTTGGTACTCTGCAAGTTGATTTCTTGAGTTGTAGTGTATGATAGATGTTTGAGTAAACTAGGTAAACACGATAAGTTTGTTCGGCAAGTGAAAGTTATTGTGAAGGAATTTGTTGGATTTCAAGGTGTTTGTGAAATATTCTAGATCATGTTCAAGCATGGTGTGTGGTCTGCGAGTCATCTTTGTATGGTGTTAACACAGGTTCAACCGACCTTGGGTGCGTACACTAATTGCAGATGTGCCTTGATGATTGTGGAAGCGTAGCATGGCGTTTATGAGTGGATTTAGGTCCAAGCTAAGGTGTGTTGTGGTCCACCTTCATTCCTTTCCACTACAAGAATGTTTTGGTGCCGACCTAATTTGAATTTACATGGTGAAGATGTATTGTCGACCTTGGAGAATATTTTCAAGGTTGAAGATGGTATAAATAAGTGTTGAGTTGTTGAGGTAGAAGTGTGTGTGTGTGTGTGAGATGTGAATAACAATGTGGTAAAGTGCAAAGTGCAGTGAAAGCTTTTATGTGTTAGATTATTGGATGTAGTGAACATAAGGTGTCTACAATTCCTTAGTATGATTGCGATGGTGTTGATGTTGTGGTGGACTTCTCCATTACATTGAGATTATTTTCTCATTGTAACATGTTTCTCTATCTTCTTTTCTGTTTTGGCAGTGAGCCCTATTGTATTCATTTTTTATATTACTTTATATTGTGAGCTAATCCTCGCCGTGGTTTTTCCCTTATTGGGTTTTCGACGTGAATATGGTGTTCTTGTGTATGATGTTGATTTGATTCAGTTTCTATTATCTATTTTCATGCTTAATCATCTTAACAATTTAAGGGTTAATTAAATCGATGTGGATCTGAATATGTATGAGGGTTTTGGAATTATAAGTTACAACTGATTCACCCCCCTCTCAGTTGTCTTGTGCAATCAACAATTGGTATCAGAGCAAGGTTCCTTGAAAGAAAGCTTAACCTCTTGAGGTAGATCTGGGATGGCGCACAAGAAAGATGTTCCCCTGTTTGATGGATCAGACGATGCATTCTGGAAAATAAGGATGGAAGGTTATCTGATTTCTCTTGGATATGAAATCTGGAAGTCTATTGAGTCTACATACACTATACCTAAGAATGGTTCGAGTACTTCTAATGAGATCGAGGCTTATGAAAATAATGGTAAAACAAGGTATGCTCTTTTAAGTGGTCTTACTAATTCTGAATTGGTGAAAGTTATGAATCTGAAAACTGCTAATGAAATTTGGGAAAAGTTAAAAAGCATTTATGAAGGAGATGACAAGGTTAAGCAAGCCAAGATGCAGAATATGAAGATCATGTTTGAGATCATGTGAATGTTTGAAGATGAAGATATTACAAGTTACTTACAGAAGGTGGATGAAGTTGTCAATAGCATCAGAGGTCTTGGTGGAGAATTGGAAGAAAAAGAAGTGGTAATGAAGGTACTTAGAACTCTTCCCAAAGCTTAGTCATAAAGTTTTTGCTATTGAAGAATTACAAAATCTAGATCAATTTACCAAAGATCAGTTAAATGGCACTTTAACTGCTTTTGAAATGGAGAATTTGGTACAAGTAGCGCAAAAGTTGAGACTGCCTTTAAGGTTGGTAAATTGGAGAAGACTGTGGAATCAGATCAGGAGGATTCTAATGATATATGTAGACACCCTAAAATGACCGTGTCGTCGAATCACTTGCATTACGTTATCTGTCTCATCACCTGCATTTCAACGTTAATTAAATAATCTAATTATTTATTTAATTTTCATCAAATTCTTCTAAATCTCCTAAATTCAACATTAATTAAATAAATCCTCATTATTTAATTAATTAAATCAAATTCCTCTATATTCTTCCACAATTAAATAATTTTAATTATTTAATTATCCTCTTCCCAAAATTCACATCTACATTAATTAAATAAAACCTAATTATTTAATTAATTCAACAAATTCCCTCTTATCTAAAATTAAATAATTCTTAATTATTTAATTAAATCAAAATCATTCTTCCAAAATCATGCACAACAATTAAATAAATTTATTTATTTATTTTGCTTTTAAATCTTCTAAATTAAATAATTCCAATTATTTAATTATTTCTTCCAAAATATCTTCTCTAAATTTAAATAAATCAATTATTTATTTAAATTGCTTTTTCTTCTAAATTTGAGTTATCTCTAAAATAACTCAAGCATTCTTGCTCATCAATTAAATATTTCTATATTTAATAAAACAAAATATTTTCTTTTCTCATGCAAATCTCTTCTTCTTGTTTTAAATCACTTAACTGATTGCTTTATTCTTTTAATTGATTTATTTCTTCAGTTAACTTATTCTTCTATTCTTGATAGCTCCTCTCATGCAAAAGCAAGCAAGACACGTGTCTTCTCCTCATTCGTTGCACATTCCTCAACTTATCTCCTCTATTGATTCTTCTAAATTATTTGGACCGTTGATCGATTTTCCTTGAAATCTATATAAACCCCCTCATCTCCTTCATTTACTCTCTCTCTCTCTTTGATCGTATTTTCAGGCACACTTAACAGAGTTTTGAGCATACAAAACGCGTCGATTGAGCACTATAACGATATTTTGACATTGATCTCTTGAGCACATACTTGCTTGTTGCAGCCATGGCTTTGCAACTACATTGAGCAATCCACATATCTCCAAAAGGGAACAATACAGGTTTTGGTAAGAGCTTTCATTTGTCTTTGATTTGTGATTTATGGCTTTTAATTTCACCAAATTCTTCTAAATCACAAAATTGCGACATTAATTAAATAAATCCTCATTATTTAATTAATTAAATCAAATTCCTCTATATTCTTCCACAATTAAATAATTTTTAATTATTTAATTAAATCATTGTCACCTTCCAAAATTCACATCCACATTAATTAAATCCCATTAATTAATTAATTCAACAAATTCCCTCTTATCTAAAATTAAATAATTCTTAAATTATTTAATTAAATCAAATTTATTCTTCCAAAATCATGCACAATAATTAAATAAATTTATTTATTTAATTAGCTTTTAAAATCTTCTAAATTAAATAATTCCAATTATTTAATTATTTCTTCCAAAATATCTTCTCTAAATTTAAATAAATCAATTATTTATTTAAATTGCTTTTTCTTCTAATTTGAGTTATCTCTAAAAAACTCAAGCTTTCGTGCTCATCAATTAAATATTTCTATATTTAATAAAGCAAAATATCTTCTTTTCTCATGCAAATCCCTTCTTCTTGTTTTAAATCACTTAACTGATTGCTTTATTCTTTTAATTGATTTATCTCTTCAGTTAACTCATTCTTCTATTCTTGATAACTCCTCTCATGCAAAAGAAAGCAAGACACGTGTCTTCTCCTCATTCGTTGCACATTCCTCAACTTATCTCCTCCATTGATTTTTCTGAATTATCTGGACCGTTGATCGATTTTCTTTGAAATCTATATAAACCCCCCTCATCTCCTTCATTGAGTCTCTCTCTTCGATCGTATTCTCAGGCATACTTAACAGAGCTTTGAGCATACAAAACGCGTCGATTGAGCACTATAACGATCTTTTGACATTGATCTCTTGAGCACATATTTGCTTGTTGCAGCCATGGCTTTGCAACTACATTGAGCAATCCACATTCAATCCAAAGGAAACAACACAGATTTCGGTAAAAGTCTTTATTGCATTGAGTGATTATTTATGGCTTTTATTTAAATTGGTTTCCTTTATGTTATTGGATTCTTTGGTTTTATTTAGTTTAGATTTATTCCATTTTTCCATATACACATTCTGGCACGCCCGGTGGAACCCCTTGGTCCTGATTTAATATCAAATTTGTGGAATTTTTAGTTTAATTTCACAGGTTTTTTAACTCTTTTTTTGGAGAGATCTGAAAAAAGATTTTTAAAGGAAGCTTGCTGGGCAAAAACGGAGGTCACGGTTGCGTTCGGAAGGGTTGAGGGACGAAGAAAAATATAAAATTTGGCCTATTTCGGTGAAGGTAAAATTTTTTCACCTCTGGCACGCATCCCGAGGCCGTACAATCACTGTGAGGTACAGTAAAAAAAAATTATTTAAAGAAAAAAAAATTTTCTTTTTTTCAAAAATAAAAAAATAAAAAAATAAGCAAAAAGAAAAAGCAAATCCAAAAATAAAAAAACAAAAAAAAAACTAGGCAAAATCCAAAAAAAAAAAAATCAAAAGTAAAAAAGAAAAAACAAAGCATCAAGAGTAAGGTACGTACCAGCTGGAGTACTACTGTCCTCTTAAAAAAAAGGATTGTACTTTTCTTCCATGAAAAAGTGCAGCTTTTTTATAAAAAGTTTTTTTTAAAATAAAACAAAATTTGTATTTTTTATTTTTGTCTCAAAAAAGTAAAGGGGAAGTATATTTTTAGTTTTTTTTTTTAAATAAAAAAAACAAACTTTTTTTAGCCCTTAGCAGCAGGTCACATCAGTGACCAAGAGCCAGACACAGAGGGCTAGGATAGACCCCTCTTCATTGAGATTTTTAAACTAATAGGCGATTTTCAAACCCCATTATCTTGGTCATACGGACACGTATTTCAGTGCTTTTTTTTTTGAAATAGGCTAGAATTTCATGATCTACATCGTGGTGAAATTGGTTTTTTCTCAAGATTCTCTGATTTTTCAGAAAATTGATTTTCTCACTGCTGTCTTTGTCTCGTCACAGTTTTTGACTTTTCAAGCTTCATAACTTTCACAAACGGACTCGGATTCAGGTGATGTTTTTTTTGAAAATTGGTATTTTTCTGTCCTCTACACAGTGGTAATATTTTTTTAAAGATTTTCTGAGATTTATTTTTTAAGACCACTCATTGGCCTATTCTCAATCTCTGACTTCAAGCACTTGCTAACTTTTGAGTTTGTGTGGACCTAATATCACTTGTTGCAGCTTCTTATTACTCACACAGAGCAAATAGGTGTTTTTAACATGTTCATGCAGGACAAGCATTGAAGACCTCTTGATCTATCTCACTAAGTCTTAGAAACACATTGCATGCTTAAAAGGATAATTGAACAAATCTTTTCTTGCAATCTAAGTCTTAGGAACATACTGCTTTTCTTAAGGGACAATGGACATGTATGAACAAACACCTCAATTTTCTAAAGGACAATGGACATGAATGCCAAACACTTCATTTCATAAGGGACAATTTACAACTACAATCGTGTGTGTGCATAGCTTAGTTGCACCTTATTTTTCTTCTAACGGGACAATTGAACCTTTGTGTGACGTGCTTGCTCTTACTTTTCTGTACTTCCTTTAGAAGGGCCTGCTTTTGGATTGCGATTCATCCAAAAGGGACGACCCTAAGCGGAGTTTTCCTTTGAACCGCTATATAAGAGGGATAAGGCGAAAGCCAAGTCCTAACCGACGTCAGCCTTACCTTGTGGTGCCAAACTGAAAAGAGGTGTACTAGCTCTTTATGGAAACGATTTTCACATTGAGCGAAGTGTTTGAAACTCTTAGTAGGATTGGTTAAAACTTTTAGTAGCTTGTCGCATTGCTCGTAAGGCGTTGGTCCCTCAAAGTCACTAAGAACCAATTTTAGATAGAGACTACCCGACCTACCTCTGAACATTGCGGTAATCATCAGTGCAAGGGAAATCGATTTAAACCCTTAAGATACTCACCATTGGCTCCCTTGAGAAGAGATAGTATTCCCTTGGACATAAAGCTCTTGTGACCTACTTGAGCTTTCCAAGGGGAGGGTGAGATATCCCTACCTATCGTCTCTCGCAAAGATACTAAATATCCGACACCTTTATGGAATGATATTTTTATCGACGGAGTATTAAGCTGTGAGCTGATCTACTGCAATGAAACCTTGTCTCTAGGGATAAAAAGTGCTTGTTATTGATTGTAACTGTATTAGACTTGTGGAAACATTGGGCTTGTTTGGAGCCTTGAACATACACTATCTGTTGTGTCAGTCCTTGTGCCTTTTTTGACCACTTGTTTGCTGTGTTTTCTCTTGCCAAACCAATCCAATCAGAAACAGAAAAATCTTGCCTTTGAAAAACATCAGACACTACTTCAGCGCCCCTGGTATTACAACAGCTCGCCTTTGGTAATACAGTAGATCACCTTTGGTACAGCAATAACCCGCCTTTGGCAAAATTCTACTTCAGCGCCCTTGGTATAACAGTAGCTCGCTTTTGGTCACTGTAGCTCGCCTTTGGTATAGCAGTCACTCGCTATTGGTAGCTCAGTCCGTCGCCTCTGGCCCACAGTAGCACGCTTTTGGTAGCACAGTCCTGCGCCTCTGGTCAAACAGTATAGCGCCTTTGGTCCAGTACTTTGTGTATCAGAGTTTGTCCGTTTCTTCAAAGCATCTCACAGATTCCCAGCATTACATTGTGTCCTAAGTGTATCCCATGGTCACCACTAGGCTACAGCAAACCATGAAGTCTAGGCAAGTTGTCCCTAAGAAGCACAAGTCACCCCCTCGCACACCACAATCAGGTCGTCTCAACATTACTCCCAAGGTGACTCCTAGTACACCCGCGGCAAAACCAATCAGCTCTCCAAACATGCCGCACATAGATAAACCAAGCAATCCTCATGAGGATAGAACCCCTTTGCTAAATGCATCACAGTATACCACAGGCTTGCCTCCGGATTTTGTCCCACAAGGTTATATCGTAGATCAAACCCCATCTCAAGAAGAGCGACACTTTGAAATAGGTCAATCCTCTCAAGAAGATGGGCAAGATCTTGATGAATTTATACAAGATCTTAGAGCTATAGCTGCCTTTGATAAAATCCTTAGTGAGAATCAGGATCATTTCTTTCGCTTGCTTGCAAAGCAAGGTGCCAAGTTACCTCAAGATTTTGATGTGTCCACTCTCAAGGAGAGCACCAACACCCAAGAAACCATACAAGCGGTACAAACCGTGTCCACGGTAACTACGCCCTTACCTACACAAGGCTCGCAGTATAGGAATCCCCTTTTCCAAAATCCAACAGAGGAGAGGCCCATATCACCGCTTTTGACTCCTATGGAGATCTATCAAAACCAACAAGAAACTCTCCAACGTCAAGCAGAGTTAGCTAAGCAAGCCACCTTAGCTCGATCGAATGTGCAACCACCTCCTAAAGTGTCCACCCTGAGCGCAAGTGGAATCTTGGTTACCCCATCACGCATAGGTTTCCCACCCAATTATAATCCGGGGAACACTTATGTAGCCATGCAACAAGGGTCTCACAATATGCCACCTCCTATATCATCACACCTGCATGTCTCTCAACCAATTGGAGTCACGCAGCCCCAACCACAACATTCTTCTACTCTTATCCTCAAGCAACCCCAACCGTCGCAAATCAATTCTACCTATGTTCCTCCACCACAACATTCTTCTACTCTCATCTTCAATCAACCCCCACCGTCGCAAATCACTTCTACCTATGTTCCTCCTCCACAACGTTCATCCACGCTCAACTTCTTTCATACATTGCCTAGCCACTCTCAACATTCCCAACATCAGGTTTCCCAAAGCTATGTGCCACCATCACAACCTAATCAAACGCACTTTAGCTTTTCCCCCCCCCAATACGTTTCTTCAACCATCGCACAGCCAACATTCTTACCTAGTGCCACCTCCACCTCTGCCTAATCAAGGCCTCCAATTCCAACCCAATCTGAACCAATCATACAATCCATACAATCCCAATCAATCTTATGACCCTTATAATACCACTGCGCATGGCTTACATTATAATCTTCCATATGGGCAACACCAACCGCTTGTTGGACAACAGGAGATGTTACCAACCCCTCCCACGACTATGGAACTAAAGATTGCGGAGGTGCAACAACAGCTATCTAATCTTACGTTCGGCCACACCAAAAAGACCTTCTCTTTAGAGGAAGTGTGTCCTTATCCTTTCGATCGGTCATTACCAATGATCCCTTTTCCTCAAAATTTCACTATTCCCAAGTTCGATAAGTACAAAGGAAAAGGTGACCCAAAAGACCATCTCAGGGAATTCTATCTCGCTTGCTTCGAGGTCTCTCATAACGACACATATCTTATGCGTCTCTTTCCTCGCAGTCTTGGAGGTCAAGCAATAGAATAGTTCTCACACTTACCTACGGGTATCAAGTCCTTCAACGAGCTAGCAGAGAAGTTTGCCACCCATTTTTCTTACAACGCCGAGCATGAGATTTCCATGACAGACTTATGCAACAATAAACAGAAGAATGGAGAAACTTTCATTTCTTTCCTTCAACGATGGAGACAAATGGCTAGTAAATTCCCTTTCAAGATTCCGGAGAAACAGCTTGTTAGCATATTTGTGCAGAACCTCAACCAAGAGTTAGGTTTCCATTTGCAAATTCTTAGTGCTACAACCTTCGATGAAATCACATACAAGGGTATCAACATTGAGAAGGCCCTCATTGCTAAGGGTGTGGTCAAAATCTTTAAAGAAACGAAAGATAGCTCTTCTCATCAACAATCGAACGATAAACCCAAATATTGGAACAAGAACAAAAATGTGGTCAATGATGGGGTGGTCGATACTAAGCATGTCCAAACGTTGCAAACACCGCTGCAACTCTCCAAACCAAGTCAAGCTCTGCCTCAACAACAGCAGCAACAAAGGCAGCCTTATCCCAACCAACAGCAACGACAACAAGAGCGGCCTCAACAAGATTACCCTCCGCGACGTCAATTTACCCCTTTGGGTGTGCCCATCGAATCGGTCTTACAGCAAGCTTTGCAGAAAGGGCTCATCACCTTACCTGATGCTCCTCCTTATGGAGAACCTGTCTATAAAACTGCACGTTACAGAGACAATGAGTATTGTGAGTTCCATAGGAGCAAAGGTCATCGAACTGCATCTTGCATGAAGCTTAAGCACCTCATCCAAAACCTCATCGACGGTAATCAAATCACTTTTGAGAATGAATCACCAACGCAACACACGAACAAGGATCTCGATGTGTACAAGGAACCATTCCCTCATCATGGTCCACCTCCTCCTCAGGATAGGGGTAAAGGTATCAATCACGCGTCCACGTCTTTCGATTCCATTGTAGGTTGTTTTGAAGAGAGTCGAGTGTCTACCCTCACCATCAAAGGCAAATCTACGGATTGTGCTGTTACTACTCGTCGAGGTCATGTCACCATCCGTGCGCCTACACCTAGGCTTCTGGTTCAGTCTGATTATAATCTTGTCGAACATCTAGGGAGAACACCAGCACAGATCTCTATTTTGGACCTCCTACGGTCATCACCTGCACATAGAGTGGTGTTAGAAAAAGCCCTCCAAGAGTCTTCCGTTCCTAACAACATAGCAATCACAGATTTCCAAGCTATAGTGGGTAATATTGCTTCGCCTTACAATGTGGTCTTCTCTGAGAAAGACCTCCCCTCTCACGATCCTTGTCATAATGATGCCCTTCATATTGAAGTTCTCATCCATAAGCGCAAAATCAAACGTATTCTCATAGATGGTGGTGCTGGTCTCAACATCTGTTCCTTAAAGTTACTAAAGCAATTGGGATACTCTGAGGATCACGTCAACACTGATCATAGTATTACAATCAAGGGGTATGATGATGCAGAACGCCGTTCAGAAGGTGTTATTCACTTGCCTATACAGCTGGGCCCCGTTATGCTTGAAACCAGGTGTCAAGTTCTTGATATTGAGCTGCCTTACAACATTATCCTAGGCCGCCCATGGATCCATGCAATGAAAGTTGTTCCCTCCACGTACCATTAGTCCCTCAAGTTCCCATACAATGGTACGGAAATCACCATCCCAGGAGATCCTAATCCTTTTGAATTTTGCCGTGTCTTGCAAGGAAGCTATAAGAATTGCAACCAAGTGCCTAAACATGACAAAGCCCTTGAATCCCCTCTCTATGTTGACCCTGAAACTCTCACGCAAGCCTCTACAAGTGAGCCTACACCCCTCCCCAAAATCACAGCTCGTGTCCGAGATATAGGCTTTGGCACTTATGATATCTCAGAATCTTGTTGTGTAGGGCGGATGCCTTTATCTCCAAAATCTTACGGCAAACCACCCATTGCCAAAGTTACCAAAAAAACAGCTATTCCTCCCCCAACATTCCTAACCCAATTCCAACATGGACAGTTATTGGAAGAGGAAACTATTGAGGACATCTCTTCTTGGCTCTACAAGGAGAAAGAACCAGTTACGCTACCAGTCAAGCAATATGGCAATGGCTTAAGGATAGTGAAAAATATGGGCTATAAAGGCAAAGGTGGCCTTGGGAAACAGAATCAAGGAACTATGGAGCCCATTGTGGTAACAAAGAAGCTAGACAAGAAAGGATTAGGATTTGGTAAGAAGGTACCGCGCGCCTCGGACATCGAGTATATCCTCGACGAGGTAGCTGCCACTTTTCCCGCCGATACGACGTCTACAGAGGATATCACCGATGACTCTTCCCTCCACATGACCAATCTATTCGCAGAATCCTCCATTTTTACACTATCCTCCGTATCCTTAACTTCCAACACCAGCACCCAGAATGTCACGCTTGTCTACCCTGAACTTATCGATTGGGACCAACAAGGGGCCCCCGTTATAGATGTATTTCAGAATGACGAAGCTCTAGCTGAATTCATGGGACTTCGGGAAGGTATCCCTCTTGGCGATCACAAGGCAGGTTTTGTAATGGAACTAGAGCCCACGGCTTACTTTGGTGAGAATGCCAAATCCTCCAGTCGCAAAAGTGCAAATAAAGAAAGATCTCTAGGTGAAAACCACACTGTGGCACCTCCTGATCATAAAATAGTAAAAATAAAGGACGTATCCAAAAGTGAAAACCCAACTGTGGCACCGGAGGATGGAGGATTTGACCTTCCCTTACCATCTAAGTACCAGGAGAAATCAGCTCTACTAGTGGAAGATTCTACAGAGATCAACCTAGGTACAGAACAGAATCCAAAGACAACATTCCTAATGGCATCATTATCTGACACAGAGCACAGAAATCTTAACAGCTTCTTACAACGAACCATCAACTTTGCATGGACCTATGCAGATATGCCAGGGCTAGACCCTAAGTTGGTAGTTCATTATCTCACAGTTGATCCCAAGGTGAAACCAGTCAAACAGAAGTTGAGAAAGATGCACCCACAGATAGCTCTCTTGGTGAAGGTGGAAGTACACAAGCTATTAGACGCAAAATTCATACGACCTATTGACTATTCAGATTGGGTCTCAAACATTGTACCTGTGTCTAAACCTAATGGGCGCATCCGCATGTGTAATGATTTCAGAGATCTCAATAAGGCATGTCCTAAAAATGACTTTCCACTACCAAACATTGACATTATAGTGGACTTGACAGCAGGTCATGAGATGCTTTCTCTCATGGACAGATTCTCGGGTTACAATCAGATAAGGATAGCTGAAGAAGACCAACATAAAATAACCTTTACTTGTCCTTGGGGCAATTATTGTTGGTGTGTCATGCCGTTTGGTCTGAAGAATGCAGGAGCAACCTATCAGAGAGCAATGACAGTGATCTTCCACGATCTCTTTCATCACATCATGGAAGACTATGTTGATGATATATTGGCTAAATCTTTTAGAGTGGATCACATACAGGTCTTAGGACAGATCTTTGACAGGCTGGAAAAATACCAAGTAAGACTCAATCCAAAGAAGTGTGTATTCGGTGTAACATCAGGGAAGCTATTGGGATACATCGTATCTCGTAGAGGCATCGAAGTAGATCCAGCGAAAGTAAAGGCTATAGTGGAGATGCCTCCACCAAAGAACCTAAAAGCATTAAGGAGCCTCCAAGGAAGGTTGCAGTCCATCAGGCGTTTCATCTCACAGCTAGCAGATAAATGTCAACCCTTTCAACACTTACTCCGAAAGGATGTCTCATTTCGATGGGACAATAAGTGTCAGGCAGCATTTGATCAACTTAAAGAATATCTAGCTACCCCTCCTGTATTGGTTCCACCAGTTGCGGACAAACCTTTGATCTTATACATCTCCACTACAAATTCAGCCTTAGGGGCCCTGCTAGCACAGAATGATGACACAGGAAAGGAGCATGCAATTTATTACATCAGTAGAACCTTGGTGGGATACGAGCTCAATTATTCACCAATGGAAAGGGCTTGTTTAGCAGTAGTGTTCGCCTCCCAAAAGTTGCGGCATTACATGTTGAACCAACACACAAATCTGATAGCCAAGATTGATCCCTTGAAGTATCTACTGGCAAAAGCAGCTCTCACAGGCAGACTAGCTAAATGGGTTATGATCCTCAGCGAGTTCGATATTGAGTACATGGATCGTAAGGCAATTAAAGGACAAGCCCTCGCAGATCAACTAGCAGAAGCACCTATGAAAGATACACATCCTATGGTAGCAGACTTTCCTGACGAGAATCTCTTCACTCTGGCTACCTCCATAATGTGGAAGTTGTACTTTGACGGTTCTTACACACAGCATGGATCAAGAGCCAGCATCTTATTTGTTACACCTCAGAATGACTACATTCCAAAGTCATATCGGCTAGCATTCCCTTGCACCAACAACATAGCCGAGTATGAAGCACTCCTTATAGGTCTCAATACAGCAGTTCAATGGGATATCACAGAATTACAAGTATATGGAGACTCACAGCTAGTCATTCGCCAAGTCACAGATGACTACCAAACAAAGGATGAAAAGTTGGTCCCCTACAAACAACTAGTGGATGCCTACAAACCACATTTTTCTACCATCACATTTGAGCAAATTCCAAGAGAGCATAATAAAGCTGCAGATTCTATGGCTTCTGTAGGGTCACTGATTGACATGCCTGCAAATACACAGAAGTGTGAATTCTTGATCGAGCAATTGTTGATACCAGCCGTCGATGTTCCTGTTACTGAAATCATCTGCGAACTTGTTGGTCCCAATTCCCCATGGTATGAAGATATCTATGAATACCTCAAACACAATACCTTTCATCCTGACCTATCATCCACCCAACGCAAAACCTTTATCCGTCGATCCTCTCGTTACATCATTCTGGGTGATACACTATATCGCCGGAGTCTCGATGGTATCCTCTTACGATGTCTTAACGCGGAAGAAGCCGAAGTACCTTACAAGACATACACGAAGGTGTGTGTGGCGCGCATTCTACCGGTCCTAATCTTGCTAAGAAGATACTCAGAACAGGTTATTACTGGCCTACAATAGAGCAAGATGCTGCACAGTTTGCTAAGAAGTGTCTACAATGTCAGCAGCATGGAGATTTGATTCACGCACCAGCTCATGAGTTACAACCTGTGACAACTCCATGGCCTTTTTCTCAATGGGGTCTCGACCTCGTAGGACAAATCCACCCTTCCTCCTCCAATGGCCACAAGTTTATCATTACCGCCACTGAGTATTTCACGAAGTGTGTGGAAGCCATTCCTATGACCTATATCACCGGTAAGCAAATAGCCAAGTTTATTCTAAACTACCTCATATGCCGGTATGGTATTCCCAAGCCATTCTCACTGATAATGGGAGACCATTCAAGAACCAAGATGTTCGTGCCTTATGCATACAATACAATATCCAACATCGCTTCTCAACTCCCTACTATCCGCAGAGTAACGGCCAAGCTGAGGCCTCCAATAAAACCATTCTCAAAATCCTCAAGAAAACGGTCAATGAAGCTGGTCGTGATTGGCACTTGCAACTCAATCCCGCCCTATGGGCCTACCGCACTAGTATCAGAACACCAATTGGTGCCACACCATATGCCTTGGTCTTTGGCTCTGAAGCCATCCTACCTATAGAGGTCGAGATCCCATCACTCAGAGTATCCATGCAGGACCTGATCGGCGGAGAGGAGTATCACACTTCCAGATTAGCTGAGCTTGAACTACTCGATGAGAGGCGCCTTGCCGCGCTAAATCATCTCCATGTCTATCAAAACCGCCTCTGGCGTAATTACAACAAAAAGATCAAAGAAAGACGGTTTCAAGTTGGTGATCTTGTACTTAAGGAGAATCAGAAAAATCAAGCAGATCGAGAGAAGAAGGGTAAGTTTGAGCCTAACTGGTTAGGTCCCTTCATTGTCACAGCAGCATATGGATCGGGAGCTTATACTTTAGCTACACCTGACGGCATTCCTCTTGATGAGCCACTTAACAGTGTCCATCTCAAGAAGTTCTATGCCTGATCCTCAGAGTATTCCAAAAAAAAAAAAAAAAAATCCTTCCTCTGGTGAAAAACCTGGCAACCAGGCGCCTTGGATGAGTACCATAGTGAAAACCTGGCAAACAGGTGCTATGCGTAGAGTCAGCATCCATCGTCTATCAAGTCCTGTCCGCTCCTTGTCCAGTTCGCAACGCGCCTCATCCATCCATCCATAATAAAACCATTGACTTTGTTTGCATTTCCATCTCCCTACCTAGTATAGCTTGGAAATGTGTCAGTGTCCCTGATCGTCATCCCACGTCTTGATCTGTGTCTACAGTTAACACTGTCTTGTCCTAGGTCAAGTCTTTCTGTGTCTTCTTCGGCGGTCACCCCTACAGTTTCCTCTACCAGAGTGGGGGCAACTCTTTCCTTAGCTTTGGTCTAGGATTGGTTCCTTGTTCGTGGTTTGCAGCACATACTTCGATCTTTTCTCATTTCCACAGGTAACACCCTTTAACGCACACATCGCTCCTACGATAAGGCTGTTATCTTCTCAACACTTTTCCCACATCATCACATCCACCAGAACTACATATCATCTTTTCAATCTTAAGGTACCTTGATCCCATGGATATGGGTATGTAGGCAGTCTAGAATACGAAGGACATTTCCAGTACTCAGGTACACAAGATCACTTCTTCTCCGTTCTTTTCCCACATCATCACACTAACCAGAACTACATATCATCTCTTCTCAATCTTAAGGTACCTTGATCCCATGGATATGGGTATGTAGGCAGTCTGGAATACGAAGGAAGTATCCAGTACTCAGGTACATAAGATCCCCTCCTTTCACCTTGACCCATTCATCACTCTAGCCAGAACTACATATTTATCACGTTCATCTTCCATCGTAAGTGTGCCTTGATCCCGTGGACACAGGGTATGTAGGCAGTCTGGAATACGAAGGATGTATCCAGTACTCAGGCACACACGATCCATCATTCTCCGCCCGTCTCAATCCAGTTGCACTTCATCCTTCTAGTCTTCCGTTTGTCAAAATCCTTTCGCCTCGACTTGACTAACTCAAGCAGCAAGCTAGCGCATCCTTTCAAAGCAATAGTCCTTCGCAAACCTGAAGCAAAGCAGCTTACTTCCAGAGTCATCTACTGTCCTGCATACCGATTGCCAACATCAGCTAAGTACCGCTTAACCAAGCCCTAGATCAACAAGTTTGTCTTCTACGAAGTGTTCCATTGTCGAGACCAACACACGCATCTCCTGCGACATGTGGCATTTCCTGTAGTGAGACATTGTCTTTTTAGGTAGATAGCACCCTTTAACGGACACAGAGTTCCTACGATAAGGCTGTTATCTTTCCTATCCAATCTATCCTGAGCAACCTCTTTGGCAAGAGAATATGTTGGTTGTATGTTTACTTTGTAAGTCAGTCAATTTGTGTTATGGTTTATCTTTTGTTCCTTTTCCAATACCTATTCAAGACTACCTTGATTTATCTATGATCTTGGTATGTTGCGATGCAGTACGGATTTGGAACATAGTCATTGCTTTTCGTGTGCCGTGTTTGAGGAATGATCTTTAGCATCTTTCTTAGCATCATATTTATCTTGTGTGTGTTACAACCTAGCATCTTACATATTAGTAATTCTTCTTGCATTTACATGTATTGAAGTTTATTTTATGTTCAAGACTATGGCTTATTCGCATGTTCCAACAAGGTTATAGTATGTCTAAGGGATCTAAGTTCAAACCACTTGCTTGCAGAGTCAACGTCCACGCACTCGGATATTACTGCACCTTGGTCTTTTATACCTTGGTGGCAAACTATCCACGTGCTATATCAAAAATAAGGATTGCTCTTTATAAACAAATGTGAAACCATTGCAACAAGCTCATCTATTTACACCATCCATTTTTCCATGGCCTTATATAGTTTTCCAGCAAAGATCAATCACCCGTCTTTCTCTCATGTTCTCTCGTTTCTTCTCTCTATCGTCTTTTCAACCTCGCCTATCTCCAACAAATCTTCTAGTCGAGCGTCAACACAGTTCTTTTGTCACTTCCCTGTCTTTCCTCTCGAGGGGGCACCCTACGCCAGCTACGCTGGGGCAACTACCTACACTAGGGCAATAAAATTGTATTACATCTTCAACAATCGTTTTCTTTGACGCAATGCTACATGCTGCATTGCATCAAAGAGGGGCAAAATGTAGACACCCTAAAATGACCGTGTCGTCGAATCACTTGCATTACGTTATCTGTCTCATCACCTGCATTTCAACGTTAATTAAATAATCTAATTATTTATTTAATTTTCATCAAATTCTTCTAAATCTCCTAAATTCAACATTAATTAAATAAATCCTCATTATTTAATTAATTAAATCAAATTCCTCTATATTCTTCCACAATTAAATAATTTTAATTATTTAATTATCCTCTTCCCAAAATTCACATCTACATTAATTAAATAAAACCTAATTATTTAATTAATTCAACAAATTCCCTCTTATCTAAAATTAAATAATTCTTAATTATTTAATTAAATCAAAATCATTCTTCCAAAATCATGCACAACAATTAAATAAATTTATTTATTTAATTTGCTTTTAAATCTTCTAAATTAAATAATTCCAATTATTTAATTATTTCTTCCAAAATATCTTCTCTAAATTTAAATAAATCAATTATTTATTTAAATTGCTTTTTCTTCTAAATTTGAGTTATCTCTAAAATAACTCAAGCATTCTTGCTCATCAATTAAATATTTCTATATTTAATAAAGCAAAATATCTTCTTTTCTCATGCAAATCTCTTCTTCTTGTTTTAAATCACTTAACTGATTGTTTTATTCTTTTAATTGATTTATTTCTTCAGTTAACTTATTCTTCTATTCTTGATAGCTCCTCTCATGCAAAAGCAAGCAAGACACGTGTCTTCTCCTCATTCGTTGCACATTCCTCAACTTATCTCCTCCATTGATTCTTCTAAATTATCTGGACCGTTGATCGATTTTCCTTGAAATCTATATAAACCCCCTCATCTCCTTCATTTACTCTCTCTCTCTTCGATCGTATTCTCAGGCACACTTAACAGAGTTTTGAGCATACAAAACGCGTCGATTGAGCACTATAACGATCTTTTGACATTGATCTCTTGAGCACATACTTGCTTGTTGCAGCCATGGCTTTGCAACTACATTGAGCAATCCACATATCTCCAAAAGGGAACAATACAGGTTTTGGTAAGAGCTTTCATTTGTCTTTGATTTGTGATTTATGGCTTTTACTTAGATTCGTTTCCTTTATGTTATTGGGTTCTTTGGTTTTATTTAGTTTAGATTTAATCCATTTTTCCATATACACAATATGGAAGCTAACGTTATGAGAAGAATGAAAAAGGGTACTGGTAAGTATAGTAGTAAGTTGCCTTTCAAATGTTTCAGTTGTGGTAAGATAGGTCATTATGCTTCAAGATGTCTAGATAGAATTTTAAAAAGAAAAAATAGGGAGAACAAAGGTAAGGTGATTAAGAAAAGTTATTCTGTTAGAGAAAATGCAAGTATATCTAATGATGAATCTGATTATGAAGATAATGAGGATAGTGAATGCTTGTTCATAGCTTTAAAAGATGATACTATTTCTGCTAAGTCCAAGGGATGTGTGAAGGAAAGGGCTCCAGAAGTAAGTATTAATGCTGAAGACACCTTGATATCGAAGTAAGTATTAATGCTGAAGACACCTTGATATCTACCTTGATATCATCACCTTGATAACTACTGGATCATGACAGTGGATGCTCAAATCATATGATCGATGACAATAGTAAATAATAGAGGACTGGTTAGATTTGGTGATGATACATCTGCCAAGATTTGTGGAAAAGGTTCAATCAGTTTTGATGGCAAGCATAACACTGTTGATGGTATTGTTTCATGACTTAGATCAGTGAGAGTTGGCTATGGCATAGAAGACTGTGTCACATCAATTTTGATAGCCTAGTGAGAATAAGTTCAGTTCAAGCTATGAGAGATCTGCCAAAGATTACTAAGCTTATCAATGTTGTTTGTAAGGAGTGTCAAGTTGGAAAGCAAGCAAAAAGAAGTTTCAAAGTCAAAGATCAATCTTCTACCGAACTATTGGAATTGGTGCATACAGATCTTTGTGGCCCCACTAAAGTAAGGAGTTTTCAAAGTGATAGGTATTTCATGCTATTAATAGATGATTGTTCTGGAGTGACATGGGTTACTTTTCTTAAAGAAAAATTAGAAGCCCTAGATAAGTTGAAAGCATTCAAAGCAATGGTTGAGAATGAAATGGATATGAAAATCAAATGTTTGAGGTTTGATAGAGGCGGAGAATTCACCTCCAATGAGTTTAACATGTTTTGTGAGAATCATGGAATAAAGAGGCATTTATCTGCCCCTAGGACTCCTCAGTAGAATGGAGTGGTTGAAAGAAAGAATAAGACTGTTCAAGAAGCTGCAAGGACAATGATAAATGTAGACACCTAAAAATGACCATTTTCATCGCATCACTTGCATTTCATCAATTCTATCAAATCACTTGCATTTAACATTAATTAAATAATCTAATTATTTAATTAATTTCATCAAATTCCTCAATTTCTTCTATTTTCCCTAATTTCCAACATTAATTGAATAAAAAATATTTATTTAATTAATTTCATTAAATTCCTCTATATTGTTCCAAAATTAAATAATTTTAATTATTTAATTAAATCATTATCTACTTTTAAATCCACACTAATTAAATAAATCAATTATTTAATTAATTCATCACTTAATTTCCTCTTATCCATAATTAAATAATTTTAATTATTTAATTAATCAATTATTCTTCCAAAATTAAATAAATTATTCAAATTTATTTAAGTTGACTCAATCTTCTAAAAATAAATAAAATTAAATATTTTATTTATATTATTCCATCATGGAAGATAAATTAAATCAATTTATTTGTTTAATTTATTTAAATATTCTTATATTATATTTTCTTCAATCATGCACAATTAATTAAATATATTTATTCATTTAATTTCTCAATTATTCTTCCAAAAATAATCTTCTTCAACCATGCACAATAAATTAAATAAATTTATGTATTTAATTTGTTTTAATCTTCCAATTCCTCTAAAAATATTATTTTATTCTATGTGCACAATCAATTTTATTTATAGAATTTCAAAAAAGAAAATCTAAAGTTGAGTTAATTGGCTTTAAATCTTATTATTTTTATCATCAACTCATAAATTAGAAAAAAAAATATTCTAATTTTATGAAATCAAATCCTATTTTTAGCCAAAAAAAATTAATTCAATAAAAATAGCTTTAAAACATGACACATAGCGTGTGCACATTCATCATGAGTTATTGATTTATCTCATCCATCCATTTCATTGATTTATCTACACCGTTGATCAATCAAACCCTGGAAACTATATATACCCCTTTCACTCCTTCCCAAATCTTCTTTGATCATTTAAGCTTTGGGCATTCATAATACAACGCTCTGAGCTTTTATCACACATCGACCTTTTGAGCACACATACTATCTATATCTGTTTGTTGCAAACATAGTTTTGCAATTGATTGAGCAATCCACATTCAACCAAGATATCGATACAATCTAGGTGATATCTTTCGATTATTAATTACATTATTCGTTGATTTGTTTATCTCTTAGATCAATCTTTTGATGTTATAGGATTGAGTTTATTATCATTATTTTGATTTATCCTAAGCTCGATACCCAATAACCTTGATTTTGTTTAGAATTTTGATTTTTTGAAGAACGGTATGGAAAAGTGCAAACAACACAGAAAAACATTTTTGGCCTGATTTGGCGCGCCTTCAGGCGACAGTACTACACTTCTGGCGCACAATTCAAGGCTTTTGGTCCACAGTACAACGCATATGCACCATAGTTTAGTGCTTTTGGTCAACAGTCAAGCGCTTCTGCACTGAATTAACGTGCTTTTGGCTTTTGGATTTTCTGAGTGATATTGTTGGTTTTGCAGGGTCTCTTACACATCTATCTGATCTTATGTTGTTTGGCAAGTTGATTTCTTTGCCTTACATTCTTTCATTATACTTCCTAAGCTGATTTATTTAGGAGTATTTGCATTTTTTGAGCTAACCTATCATTCAATGGTATTTGTGTTGTGTTCTTGATTGTAGGCTACAGATTTCATATTTCATCAACATCCTAGGTTATCAAAACAATCATTCAATCATTATTCAATCTTGTTTTTTTTTATAAAACCTTGTTTTTTGCAAGTCTGCATTAAAAACGTGCATTTGCACCAAATTTCTGCACTTTTGGGTTTCGACACACATATGCAACACAGTTCAGTGCTTCTAGTCGGAATAAATGTGCTTTTGTACTGAATCTCAGTGCTTTTGGTCTGAACAATGTGCTTTTGTACCGAATTGCAGCACATCTGGTAACTTTCTATGCACTTTTGAGCCACAATACTGTGCTTTTGGTCCATAGATTTGTTTTTTGCTAATCACTTGGTTTTTGTGGAACTAATCAACTTGTTGCAGCATCTTATTACTCAAACAAAGCAAAAGGTTTCCTTACATATTTTTGCAGAAGGAATGTTGAAGATTTGCAATGTTTTTCACTAAGTCTTAGAAACACTTCAATTTCTTAAAGGAAATCTACATCTATCATTTGCAATCTTGTGTGGTTAAGTAGTTGCACCTAGTTATTTTTCTTACTAAATAGGATAAATGAACAATTGTTTTCCATGTTTGTAAGGTGATAGGTATATGCTCTCCCCTTTTGAAACGTTGGGTGATAAAAAACTAGAATCATCTATCTTTTACTTTCAATTTATCCTTTAGAAGGGCTTGCTTTTGGATTGTGTTTCATCCAAAAGGGACGACCCTAAGAGGATCTTTCCTTTGGACCGCTATATAAATTGGTTGAGGTGAAAGCCAAGTCCTAACCAGCATTAGCCTTGCTTTATCGTGCCAAATCGAAAGGAATTGTACATAACACTCTTGTGAAAGAAATTTTGCACTTGTGTAGGGTATATTACATTCCTAGTAAAGTAGGTAAAATATTTTAGTAGCTTGCTGCATGCTTGCAAGGCGTTGGTCTCCCAAAGTAACTAAAAACCACATAGCTAGTGACTACCCAATCTGCCTCCGAACATTGCGGTAATTTTTAGTGCAAGGGTATAGAAGGTTTTACCTCCAAGATTACTCACCATAAGGCTCCCTTGAGATGAGATAGAAATCCCCGGTATTGAATAAACTACTTGTAGCTTTCTAGGGAAAGGGTGATTGAGTCATCCTTCCATTCTTGGAGGCCCCTATCTATCGTCTCTCGCAAAGATGAAAAAGTGTACGCACCCACTCTAGGTGTGATGATGCTTGAGTCGATGGAGATTCCAAGTTGTGGGCTGATGTATCGCAATGAAGCTTGTCCTTAGGAATAAAAAGTGATTGATCTATTTGTCAATTGTCGTATACTTGTGAAAACTTGGGCTTTTTTGTGAGCCTCGAACATACACATTTGTTGTGTCAATCCTTGACCACTTTATTTACTGTGATTGTTCTCTTGTCAAAGCAAATCTTATCAAAATCCAACCAAAAATCTATCAAAATTTGCCTTACATCACTATCACAAAAACAACACTTTTACAACACAATTCCACGCTTTTGAACCATAGTCCAACACTATTGAAACATAGTCCCACACCTTTGCACTGCAGTAAAGTGCTTTTGAAACATAGTTCTACGCTTTTAGAAAACAATACCGTGCCTTTGAACCATAGTCCAGTGCTTTTGGTCTCTGTCAAACTATCTATTATCCAATTAGCCTAGAACACAGCAAACTCATTTTTTGATCAAATAAACCTCTGAGATAACATCCTACAGTATTGTTAGACCTATTCCATCAAACATCTGATCATTTCATCCATTATCATACCCTAAAATTAGACTTTTCGAACCATTTATTCTCTTGAGATTGCTATTTATCAACCCCACGTTCGCTAAACAGACCTAAATCTTTACTCACGGTCTATCTAGCTGTGTAATTTGGTCTCCACCATAGATTCTAGATCACATCAATTCCCTAATTCATCTTTGGTTTGAGATTGATTACATCTCTTAGGTCTTTGAAGAGGAATTAGCATCCGTTATTGGTTTTTGCACTAGCTTGGAGAGCAAACTTCTCTTGAGTTGATCTAACACCATTAACCCTATCCACCGTCATTTGAGGTCATTAGTCTACTTTTGTGATAGGTAATAAATCATCCAAATCATCTATTGATCTAGTCCTATAATATTCCACAAGCAACCCACATCAAATCCACCAACACAGTGATCTCAACTTTGTCAAATCAGTCCAAAATCAATCCCTCGATCTCTGTTTTAGTGCGTTTGAAATCATCTTATGGTAACCACTAGACAACAATCTCATTAAGCCATGATGGCTAAGCAAAATACTCCTAAACAAACTCATCAAAACATTCCAAATGATCCAACATCGAACACTCAAACTAGTCCTCACAATGCTGTCCCAATCTACCCTCACAAAGATAATATCACAGAGATGGCAGCTAGACAATACACCACAAGATTACATCCTCATGATCTTATTTCAACCGAGTATACCATTGGTCAAACCCCTCTCAAGGAGAGCGAAACTTTCTAGTAGGTCAATCCTCTCAAGAAGAAGGGTCTCAATACCTAGACGAAATCATGCAAGATCCCAAAACCATGGCGGCTATTGACAAACTCATTAGCTCTAATCAAGATCACTACTTCCATTTGCTTGCTCAAAAAGGAGCCAAATTACCTTGTGACTTAGATACATCTAATATTAGAGAGAAGGATCCTTTTTAAGATGCCATTAATGCTATGGGTAGACCACAAGTAAACCCCATCCAAACCATGTCTACCATATCTACACCAATTCTCGAATCATCTTCACAAGAGGGAGTACCTAATCCTTTCACCACTCAATATGGCAATCCTCTTTATCAAAACCAAAAATCCAACGGTGGAGAGACCATTATCACCCCTCTTAACTCCCATGGAAATCTATAAAGCTCAACAAGAACATCTCCAGCGTCAACCCGAACTAGCAAAACAAACCAATCTAGTCAAACAAGCTCAACAATCCAAACCCCTCTTAACCACATTCATACCTACCAATCCTCAAAACCCTCCATGCACATCACAAGTTCACACATCTATATCAAACCTTACATACATTACCCCACAGTGGACATCTTTGCCTCCCAATTACACACCTATGGATGCTTGTGTCAAACCACCACAAGTATTGCAATTTCAAACATCCCAAACATCATCACCCCACAACCTAAACAACATCTCCATCACTCCATTCGAACATTCCTCAAACATCAACACTACTTATCTCAATCCACCCCAATATTCATCAAATCTCAATACTACTCATATCAATCCAGCACAACCACCTCAAAATCCAAACAACACCTACATCACTCCACCCCAAAACCTCAAATCCAAACAACTACATCACTCCACCCCAAAATTCTACAAATATAACCACCACATGTCAAACACCACCAAATCAAAACACATATATCATCCCTCCACAACAATATCAAAATCCCCCTCAACACTCACAAAATCAATACTCCTATCAACACCGCCACCAAATCCACAAAATCCACCTTTCTTCATTGATCCTACCCAAAACAACCCCAAAACATCATATGACCCATACAATCTTAATGCTTCCAATACATCTTATGGGTTGCAACAACTACCCCAAATTCACCAAAAATTGGCTTCATCAACACTACCATCGGCTTATGAGCTTAAGTTTGCCGAAATGCAAAAATAGCTAGATGCTCTTTCAATTGGTCACACCAAGAAAACTTTCTCATTGGAGGAGGTTTGTCCATATCCCTTTGATCGTTCTTTAACAATGACCCCTTTCCCACCTAACTTTGACATACCTAAATTTGACACGTACAAAGGAAAGGGCAATCCCAAGGACCATCTTAGAGAGTTCTACATTGCTTGCCTTGAGGTTGCTCATGACAACACGTATCTCATGCACCTCTTTTCTCATAGTCTTGGAGGACAAGCAATAGAATGGTTCTCACACCTACCCACAAGTATTAAGACTTTCAATGAACTAGCAGAAAAATTTGCTACTCATTTCTCTTACAATAATGATAATGAGATTTCCCTAACAGACTTGTGTAACAACAAGCAGCGAAATGGTGAAACCTTCACCTCCTTCATACAAAGATGGCAAAATATGGCTAGCAAATTCCTGTTCAAAATACCTGAAAAGCAACTCATTAGCATCTTTGTGCAAAATCTTAATCCGGATCTAGGTTTTCATATACAAATGCACAATGCTATCTCCTTCGATGAGATCATTCACAAAGGGACTAATATCGAAAAAGCCCTCATTGCAAAAGGTATAGTCAAAAATTTTAAGGAGACCAAAGACAACCCTCCTCAATAGCAAGCAAATGACAAACCTAAATTTTGGAACAAAAACAAGAACGTTGTGAATGATGGTGTTGTGGATTCTAAGCACATCCAAACCCTCAAACTACCACTCAATCTATCAAAAGCAACCCCATCTACTCCTAGAGAACAACAACAACAATAACAACGAAACCAACAACAACAACAAGACTATCCCCCAAGACATCATTTCACTCCTTTGGGTGAACCTATTGAATTTGTCCTCAAGAAACTCATACAAAACAAACTCATTACGCTACCTGAAGCACGACAATATGATGAACCTGCTTTCAAACCAACATGGTACAAAGATAACGAATATTGTGAGTTCCATAGAACAAAAGGCCACAGAACCTCATCTTGCATGAAACTGAAGCACTTGATTCAAAACCTCATAGACAGGGGTGAAGTCACCTTCGACGAACGTCCTCAACACACATCAAACAAAGACCTCAATGTATACAGGGATCCATTCCCACAACATGGTAAAGGTCAAAATCCTGATAAAGGTAAGAGCATTAACAAAGCCTCATCTTCCTATGACTCCATTGTGGGCCATTTTGAAGAAAGTCAAATATCTACCCTAACTATTAAGAGTAAAGCTCCAGATTGTGCCATCACAACTTGTCATGGTCGTGTTACCCTTCGTGGGCCAACACCAAATCCTATAGCCACTTCTGATTATAATCGTGTTGATCATCTAGGGAAGACCCCCACACAGATATCTATCTTAGACCTTCTAAAGCCATCTCCCACTCATAAAGCAGTGCTTGAAAAAGCCTTACAAGAGTCATCAGTTCCCAATAATATAGTTGTCACAGATTTTCAAGCCATTATAGGTAATATTGCCTCACCTTACAATGTGGTCTTTTCTAAAAAGGACCTCCCATCTCACAATCCATGTCACAATGATGCCCTCCACATTGAAGTCTTCATACACCAACGTAAAATAAAATGCATACTTATAGATGGTGGTGTTGGTATTAATATTTGTTCCCTCAAACTATTGAAACAATTAGGTCATGCTGAGGATCACATAGATGCAGATCAGTCTATTAGTGTCAAAGCATATGATGATGCAGAATGTAAGACAAATGGTGTGATACAGTTGCCTATTCAAGTGGGCCCCGTCATGCTAGAAACAAGATGTCAAGTCCTAGATATTGAGCTACCATATAATATTATCCTAGGACACCCATGGATTCATGCCATGAAAGTTGTGCCTTCAATGTACCATCAATCCCTCAAGTTCCCATTCAATGGTATTGATATCACTATCTGCGGAGATCCTAATCCATTTGAGTTTTGTCACACCATGCAAGGGCGTTACAAGAATAGTAACCAAGTACCCAACAATGATGCAGCTCAAACATCCCCGCTATATATTGATCCAGATACCTTACATAAAGCCTATGCAGATACATCCAATCCCCTCCCAAAAATCAAAGCCCATATTAGAGACATAGGATTTGGCGAGTATGATATCTCAAAATCTTGTTGTGTGGGGAGGATGCCTTTGTCACCAAAATCCTACAGCAAACCTCCCATTACTAAAGTTACAAAAAAGCTCAAGATACCAGCTCTTCTCACAAAGTTTACTGATGGGAATTTGTTAGAAGATGAAACTATTGAAGACATATCTTCTTGGGTCTACAAAGAGAAAGAATCGGTCATACCACCTGTCAAGAAGTATGGTAATGGCCTTAGAATCATCAAAAACATGGGCTACAAAGGCAAAGGTAGCCTAGGAAAACATGGTCAAGGTCAAATGGAACCCATTACAGTGACCAAGAAATACAATCAACAAGGGTTAGGATACGGTAAGGAAGTACCAAGAGCCTCAGACATCGAGTTTATTCTCGATGAGGTAGCAAAAGCTTGGCCCAGAGATTCGATCTCTAATGAGGATACCATCGAGGACTCTTCCCTATACATCACAGACTTATTCTAAGAAACCTCAATATTTATGATATAGTTCATCTCCCTTACTTCAACCACAAAAACCCAAAATCTATCCCTCATTTACCCTGAACTCATCGATTGGGACCAACAAGAGGCCCTCATTCTAGACATCTTTCAGAATGATGAGGCTATTGCAAAATTCGTGGGACTTCAGGACGGTATTCCACTTGGGGATCACAAAGTTGGTTTTATCATGGAATTAAATCAAGTCGCTTATTTTGGTGAGAATGCCAAATCCTCCATTCACAAAATAGAAAATAAAAATAGATCCTTAGGTGAAAACCACAATGTGGCACCTCTTGATCATAAAATAGTAAAAATAAATGATGTATCTGAAGGTGAAAGCCTCTCTGAGGCACATGAGGATGGAGGATTGACCTTCCCCTACCATCTAAGTATCAAGAAAAATTAGCTCTCTTAGTAGAAGACTCCACAGAGATAAATCTAGGAATAGTTCAGAATCCAAAGGTCGCATTTCTAGCACCATCATTATCAGAACAAGAGAGGAAGGACCTCGTGAAATTTTTCTTACAAAGGAAAATTAACTTTGCTTGGACATATGTTGACATGCCTGGGTTGGACCCTTCACTTATGGTTCATCACCTAGCTGTCTCACCAAACACCAAGCCTGTCAAATAGAAGCTTCACAAGATGCACCCTCAGATTGCCCTATTGGTCAAAGTAGAGCTTGACAAATTGTTAGATGCTAAGTTCGTACGACCTATTGATTACACAGAGTGGGTCTCCAATCTTGTACCTGTTTCAAAACTGAATGGGGGCATCTGCATATGCACAGACTTTTGTGATCTAAATAAAGCATGTCCCAAGGACAATTTTTTGCTTCCAAACATAGATATCATAGTGTACTTGATAGTAGGTCATAAGATTCTTTCTCTTATGGATGGATTCTTAGGTTACAATCAAGTCAGAATAGTAGAAGAAGATCAACATAAAATAGCCTTCACATGTCCTTGGGATACTTACTGTTGGGTAGTTATGCCTTTTAGTCTCAAGAATGCAGGAGCTACTTATCAAAGAGCTATGACTGTAATGTTCCATGACTTGTTTCACACTATAATGGAGGACTATGTTAATGACATATTGGAAAAATCTTCTAGGGTAGATCATATTCAAGTTCTAGGGCACATCTTCGATCGACTAGAGAAGTATCAAGCAAGGTTAAATCCAAAGAAATGTGTCTTCAGTGTCACTTTAGGGAAACTATTGGGGTACATTGTATCTCGCAGAGGAATTGAAGTGGATCCAGCAAAGGTCAAGGCTATTGTAGAGATGCCACCACCTAAGAAACTCAAAGCACTAAGGAGCCTTCAAGGGCAGTTACAGTCTATTAGACGCTTTATTTCATAGCTAGTAGATAAGTGTCAACCATTCCAACACTTGCTCCGTAAGGATGTCTCATTTCGATGGGATAACAAGTGTCAACATGCATTCAATCAACTTAAGGAATATCCTCTAGTTTTGGTACCACCAGTACCTGATAGACCTTTGATTTTGTATATCTCCACTACATCTGCAGCTTTAGGGACTTTTCTTGCACAACATGATGAGTCGGGTAAAGAGCATGCTATCTATTATATCAGTCGCACCTTGGTTGGGTATGAACTCAACTACACTCCTCTGGAAAGGGCATGTTTAGCAGTAGTGTTTGCTTCTTAAAAGTTGTGACATTATGTGTTAAACCAAACAACAACTCTTATCTCTAAGATTGATCCATTAAAGTATCTTTTATCCAAGGCCGCTCTCACAAGCCGACTAGCTAAATGGGTCATGATCTTGAGTGAATTCACCATAGAGTATGTTGATCGAAAAGCTATCAAGGGACAAATTCTAGCAGATCAACTAGCTGAAGCTCCAATTACAGATCTAAATCCTATGATCTTTGACTTTCCCAATGAAGGTCTTTTCACTCTAGCTACCTTAGTGGAGTGGAAGTTGTACTTTGATGGCTCCTACACATAGCATGGCTCAGGGGCAGGAATCTTGTTTATCACATCGTAAAATGACTACATTTCAAAATTATATCAGCTAGCATTCCCATGCACTAACAATATAGCTGAGTATGAAGCACTTCTCACATGTCTCCGCATAGCAATAGAATGGAATATCAAGGAACTTCAAGTCTATGGTGACTCTCAACTAGTTATCAGGCAAGTCACTGATGAATACCTAACTAAAGATGACAAGTTGATACCATATAAACAACTAATTAATACCTACAAGCCTCACTTCTCTAGTATCACTTTTGAACAAATTCCAAGGGTGCATAATAAGGCTACTAATTCTATGGCTACTATTGGATCACTTGTAGATATGGCTACCAACACTCAGAAATGTGAATTCTTTATTAAGAAACTATTGATACCCATTGTTGATGTTCCTACAACTAAATTTGTCTGTGAACTTGTGGGTCCCAATTCCTCTTGGTACGAAGATATATATGACTACCTCAAAAATGGTACCTTTCCCTTTAACCTATCCAAAACCCAACACAAAATCTTCATCCGCTGAGCCTCTCGTTTCACTATTCTGGGTGACACCCTTTATTGCTGAAGTCTTGATGGTATCCTTCTTAGATGTCTTAACTCAGAAGAAGCCAATGCTACCTTAAGAGATATACACGAAGGTGTCTGTAGATCGCATTCCACCGGTCCAACTCTAGCTAAGAAGGTAGTCCAAATAGGTTATTATTGGCCAACCATAGAGCACGATGCAGTTCAATTTGCTAAGAAGTGTATATAATGCCAACATGGGGACCTGATACATGCACCAACACATGAGTTACAACCTGTTACAACTCCATGGCCTTTTTCACAATGGGGACTCGACCTCGTGGGTAAAATCCATCCATCCATATCTAATGGCCATAAGTTTATCATTACTGCAACTGAGTATTTAACTAAGTGGGTAGAAGCTATTCCAATGACCTATATCACCGATAAGCAAATAGCCAAGTTTATCCTCAATTATCTCATTTGCCGGTATGGGATTCCCCAATCCATTGTCATTGATAATGGTAGACCATTTAAGAATCAAGATGTCCGTGCCTTATGCACACAATACAATATCCAACATCGCTTTTCTACTCCCTCTTATCCTCAATCAAAAGACCAAACCGAGGCTTTGAATAAAACCATACTCAAAATCCTAAAAAAAATGGTCAATGAAGCTAGTCGTGATTGGCATCTATAACTCAACCTTGCCTTATGGCCCTATCGCACTAGTATCAGAACACCAACTAGTGTTACACCATTTGCCTTAGTCTATGGCACTGAAGCCATTTTACCCATCGAGGTTGAGATCTCATCTAAGTATCTATGCAACACCTGATTGACGGAGAACAATACCAAATTTCCTGATTATCTGAGCTTGAGTTACTTGACGAGAGGTGTCAAACAACACTAAACCATCTTCATGTCTATCAAAATCACCTCCGTCATAACTACAATAAGAAGATCAAAGAGAGAAGGTTTCAAATAGGTGATCTTGTCCTTAAAGAAAATCAAAGGAACCAATCAAATAGAGATAAGAAAGGTAAGTTTGAGCCTAATTGGTTGGGACCTTTTGTTATCATTGCAGTCTATGGATCAAGAGTTTACACTTTGTCAACACCTGAAGGCATTCTCTTGGATGAACCCATCAATAGTGTTCATCTCAAGAGATTTTATGCTTCATCCTCAGAGTATCCTTAGAAAATACAAAAAAATAAAAAAATAAAAATAAAAATAAAAAAAATCAAAATAATAGAAAAATCCAAAAATACAAAAAAATAGAAAAATCCAAAAAAAATTGTCCTCTGGTGAAAACTTGGTAAACAGGCACCTTGGATAAGTACCATAGTGAAAACCTCGTAAACAGGCGCTATGCGTAGAGTCGGCATCCACCATCTATTAAGTCGTGCATCCATCTCATCCATATCAATCCATAATAAATCTCCATCCATCCATCATTGACTTTGCATTTTCCACTTTCCTATCTATCATGGCTTGGAAATTGTCGGTGTCAGTTATCCTTTTAGCATCATCTAAGTCAGTTCCTCTATAGTCAGTTTATCCATTTTCAGTTCATCCCTCGTCATCCATAATAAAACCTCATCAGAATGTGGGCAACTTTTTCCTTAGCCTAGGTTAGGAATGGATCCTTATTCGAGATATGACATCAATCTAAACACTTCACGCTTCATCACTATCCTGCACCATCAACCATCACATCATCTTATCTTATATCATCAAATCTCCTAGAACTACATATCATCATCCCATCTCAAATCTTAGTGTACCTTGATCCCATGGATACGGGTATGTAGGCAGTCTGGAATACGAAGTAAGTATCCAGTACTCAGGTACATAAGATGTCATCATTTCTCCTAACCATTCTCATCACCTTTCACCCATCTCATCACTCTACCTAGAACTATATATTATCATATTCATCTTTCATCATAATGTGCCTTGATCATATGGATATTGGGTATGTAGGCAGTCCAGAATATGAAAGAAGTATCTAGCACTCAGGCACATATGATCCATAATTCTTCATCCCAACCCATTCAACACTTCAACCTTTCTTGTCTTTCATTTATCACACTCCGTCCATCCACCTAGACTTGACTAACTCAAGTAGAAAACACATTATGCATCCTATGAAAGATAAAGTACTTACCCAAACTCAAAGCAAAAAGACTACTCATGAAGCCATATGTTGTCCCTCGTATCCGCTTGCCACATTTTCTATTTTTCAATTATTCTATCCTTGATCAGACCAACAGCCTTTCACGGATATATCTTTCCTACAATAAGGCTCCAATCTATTTATCTACCTAGAGAAACCTCTTCGGCAAGAGAATATGTTGGCTATGTGTTTACTTTATAAGCTAGTCAATTTTCTTTTTGGTTTATCTTTTGTCCCTTTCTAAATTACCTATTCAAGAATGCCTTGATTTATCTATATCTTGGTACGTTGCGATGCAATATGGATTGGGGCATAGTCATTTCTTTCATATGTTGTGTTTGAGGGATGTTCTTATCCTTTTACTATGGCTAATATTTATCTTTTGCATGTGTTACAACCTAGCATCTTACATATTAATATACTTTTGCATTTATGTATTAAGTTTATTTTATGTTCAAGACTATGGCTCATTCACATATCCAACAAGGTTTTATTATGTCTAGTAGATATAAGTTCAAATTGTTTGCTTGCAGAGTCAACGTCCTTGCACTGGATATCTCGGCACCTTGGTCTTATATACCTTGGTTGCATAAATATCCATGTGCTATATTAAAATCTAGGATTTCTCTTTATAAATATTTGCGTAACCGTTGCAACAAGTTATCCATTTATGCATCCATACATCCAAATTCCCAATATAGTTTTCATACAAAGATCGATCAATAAAATATCATTTTCTATCAATCATATTGTATTCTATCTCATTTTTCTTCTATCTATCATCGAAGTCTTATGCATACCTACAAAACCATATGTTAGTCCATCATCATATAAATCCATAATCATATCATAATGTCATCACAATCCATACATCTATAAGCATAAACATCATCACATGAATCCATAATCATAAGTACAAAATCATCACATCAATAGCATATAGAAATACAGTATCATAAGCATGAACATCTATAAACATCATTATATACCACAAAGATCATCGCATATATTGAATATATCATCAAGGTCATCAAAAGAATACAAATATCCATATATACATCATGTACATAAAAAATGGTGTTATAATACAACATGGCTATCAATGAGCCCTCAAAATGTACATCAGATGCATGTAGGCATCGTAATCAAAATACATAGTTGATACAATATGATACAATATACATCAATGTGATACAATATACATCCATATGATATAGTATATACAAACATGCTTTACTGTGAGCCATATGTTGAGCTCCCAAACAGCTGCTGGGATCCCTGACCCCCTCCTCTGCTAGGTCCCGGTCCTCCTCCATATGGATGAAGGGGGGACCCATGACTGAAGAACTTGATCTCCCAGTCCTCCATGATGAGGAGGCCCTTAACCTCGACCTACTCCTGGAGCTGGGCTATCGCTGATCTAGTGGCACTGCCCCAAAGTATAATCCCCTGTAGTACTCCGCCTCCCAGCTGGTAGATGCCAACTCACCCTGCACCCGGGTCAATTCTGAAGACAGTATCACTATGGCCTAGTCTATCCCCAGTGCCCTCCTCGCCATATCTCTCTCATAAGTAAGCCTTTGCACTAGAGCCTCTGTCGATAACCTTACTTGTATGGAAACATCTCTTTGATGTAACTCTGGCCAAGGCACCATCATCTATTGGTGCTAGGCTAGTGGTGGTGGTGGTTGTGTTGTTGCTGCTGTGACCTGTGCCACTGCCGCTACCTGTGCATGCACCTGTGTTTGTGCCTTTGCCTGACATGCCTCATGTCTAGCCCTGTCTCTCTCTCTCCTCATCCTCACAAAATGGAGCTCTATATGAGTCCTCCTTAGTCTCCTCATGCAATAATCTATGGGCCCTCTCTAGTGGTTTCTTGTCTCAAACCACTATCTGTCTCTGACCTGCTTCCGCCATCTCCTCATTCTCATCTCCCTATCCTCTGCCTCAGTCTCTGGCCTCTCAGCGTACTCTAATCTCCTGTCCAGGCCCTCCTAGATTTGCCATTGCACCTAGTGCACTTGGACCTGTGAATCATACCAGATGGTGTTGTGCCCAGTAGGCATCATACTCAGGTGTCATCCCAGGGTTTGCCTCCCCTAGGATCCAATCCCACATAACAGGCCTCAATCCCCGTAACGCTGCAAGAGCTATACCCTCGACAATCTCAAGACCCCAATCATTGATCTCCCTGCGTGAGCGTGCATGCATAGCATTGCCCACTGGTTCTCCCTATGGTAGGCTGAACTGTCAAAGCACTCACTCAGGAAGATATATCTCTATGGTATATATACTCCTCCCGAACAGGTATTTGGCCTGCCGATAATATACCAGCTACTCGACGTCGTCATCCCACATCTCATAGTCTTGTCGTGGCCGCTAGACAAACATATCCATCTCGTCAATCTGTCAACGCCAAAGTGCAATAGTTGCAACCTGTTGCTGTGTCAGAGCCCCATCATAGAGAAACACATATGACTCCCCATCCTCTCAGTGGTGCGGAGAGATAGGACACATGACTGGGATGTGCTCCCAAGCCCACACATGAAGAGTCACTCCTACTAATAGACTACTCCCCTCTCTGTATGAACAGTCATGAAGATCATGATAAAGATGTCCAAGCACACATGGCCCCCAAGAATATGTAATGCCATGTGTAAACATACCAGAAAACACTGTGCCCCATCCAATTAATAAACCCCTGGAACGTCGGTCAGGGCATAAGAAGCTTGTAGTCAATGATAGCACAATCCATCGGATCCTATCACAGAGGCTTGACACTCGACTCCAACTGATCTCGCCAAAACACACACCAAGGTCATCTGTGGCAAACACCTCTCTCAAGTCATCCTCACCCCTATCAGTGTCATAGTCTACTCGGTATCCTCAAGATGCGCCATACATCTTCTAATGTCATTGTCGCCTCACCAGTCGGGAAGTGGAAATAAGAAGTCTCGCTATGCCACCTCTCGACCAACGCAGTGATCATGGCTAGATTAGCCCTAATCAGTGTCAAATGGGCAGTATGCCAAAGTCCCATAACCTCCAAGAAGACCTCCTCCTCCCAACCTAGCTGGACCACCAAGTTGGCAATCATATAATGCCTCTCTCTCGACTGCAGTGGCGGTAAAATAACCTACAACAACTTGATCAACTGTGTTAACCTTTGAACAACTACTTGCAAACACATTGAAACCTAGTCAAACATAGTCTACATTAAGTCAACCATGGCCTAACCCTAGTCAAGCTAGCTAAAATCAACTTAAAACCTAGTCCAACTGGGGTAAAATCCTAAAAAGCCAAAAGCACTTGACTGTCAGCCACACGAGCTGGACCGTTGGCCATAAGTGCTAAACAATTTACCATTTGTGCTGTCGAAAAAGCCATAGATGCTGAACTGTTTGCCATTTACACTGCTTTAAAACCATATGCGCTTAACTGTGCATCATTAGCACAGTTTCCGCATGCCACAAGGGCTTCAAAAATTGCCATTTGCGCTTCGACCGGACAACATTTCCTAGGTAGCCAGAAGCGCTGATTTTCAACCATATGCACTTAAATCGAGTTCATAAGCATGTTTTTTCGCCATAAGCGCGCTAATTTCTTCCATATGTGCCTAAATCCTAGGGCTATGCTTTTGGCCAAAAATCTAAAACCCCTAATCAATGAGCTATTAAATGCAATCACAAGCGAGTTTTCAGGTACTTACCACTCTTGACGCTCCTGTAGGCCTCCCAAATGTCTGCACATGTTCGCCTTGGTGTCTATCCATTGAAATTGACATCTTTGTAACTGTCTGAAGTCCTCTAAGCAACTCTCTCAACTAAGCACTAAGAAGCTAAGAAGCACTAATCTCTTTGAACTAGGAGTGCACAAATGAATTGAGAGGGACCCCCGTAGGCCCTATTTATAGCATCCCAACCCTAATTCTTCCCACCCCTTTTCTCGTTTTTCTTCATGTCACCCTATTTTCTTCATCGTGTCAGCCTCCATTTATCCTATCTCAACCTTCTAAGTCTGTTTCTACTTTCTCAGCCTATTTTCTTCGAGTCGTGAGTCAACCTAGTCCTTCTGTCGCTTCCCTATCTTTTCTCTCGAGGGGGCATCCTACGCCAGCTAAACTGAGGCATGCTTGTATCATATTTTTTATCGCTATTTTCTTTGAAACAATGCTAAATCACATTATATCAAATAGGGGCAAAATGTAGACACCTAAAAATGACCCTTTACATCGCATCACTTGCATTTCATCAATTTTGTCAAATCACTTGCATTTAACGTTAATTAAATAATCTAATTATTTAATGAATTTCATCAAATTCCTCAATTTCTTTTATTTTCCCTAATTTCCAATATTAATTGAATAAAAAATATTTATTTAATTATACAATTATTCTTCCAAAATTAAATAAATTATTCAAATTTGTTTAAGTTGACTCAATCTTCTAAAAGTAAATAAAATTAAATATTTTATTTATATTCTTCCATTGTGCAAAATAATTAAATCAATTTATTTGTTTAATTTATTTAAATCTTCTTATCTTATATTTTCTTCAATCATGCACAATTAATTAAATAAATTTATTTATTTAATTTCTCAATTATTCTTCCAAAAATAATCTTCTTCAACCATGCACAATAAATTAAATAAATTTATTTATTTAATTTGTTTTAGTCTTCCAATTCCTCTAAAAATATCATTTTCTTCTATGTGCACAATCAGTCGTATTTTTAGAACTTAAAAAAAAAAAAATCTAAAGTTGAGTTAATTGGCTTTAAATCTTATTACTTTTATCATCAACTCATAAATTAGAAGAAAATATTTTAATTTTATGAAATGAAATCCTATCTTTAGTTAAAAAGCAATTAATTCAATAAAAGTAGCTTTAAAACATGACACATGGTGTGTGCATATTCATCATGAGTTATTGATTTATCTCATCCATCCATTTCATTGATTTATCTACACCGTTGATCGATCAAACCCTGGAAACTATATATACCCCTTTCTCTCCTTCACAAATCCTCTTTGATCATTTAAGCTTTGGGCATTTGTAATACAACACTCTGAGCTTTTATCACACATCGTTGAGCACATCGATCTTTTGAGCACGCATACTATCTATATCCGCTTGTTACAAACATGGTTTTGCAATTGATTGAGCAATCCACATTCGACCAAGAGATCAATACAATCTAGGTGATATCTTTCGATTATTAATTACATTATTCATTGATTTGGTTATCTCTTAGACCAATCTTTTGATTTTATAGGATTAAGTTTATTATTATTATTTTGATTTATCCTAAGCTCGATTTTTACCTATACACAATAAAAGAAGCAAATTTACCGAAAGTCTACTAGAGAGAAGCAATTCATGTACTGTTGTTTATATACTAAACAGAGTGCAAGAAAGATAAAACAACACAAAGACTGCTTATGAGTTATGGTATGGAAGGATTCCCACTGTCAAATACTTTAGAGTGTTTGGAAGCAAATGCTACATCAAAAGAGATGAAGAAAACTTGGGAAAGTTTGATGCAAGATCTGATGAAGATATCTTTCTTAGATATTCTAATAAAAGCAAAGCTTATTGGTGCTACAACAAGAGGCTAAGAAAGATTGTTGAAAGTGCAAATGACAAGATTGATGAAGACCTACAGATGAATTCAGAGGTGAATCAATATGAATTAGATGAGTCTTTTTGCAGTGAAGAAGAAAAAGCTAAAGAAGAAGTGTAGTTTGAAGAGGAAGAAGCTCCAAAAAATATTCTTAAAAGTATGTGTCTAGAAGCATCATTCTGAAGATCAGATCATTAGTGACAAGAGCAAAGGTATACTAACAAGAAGGAGAGTTGCTAAAGAACAAGTAAATCTATGTTTACTTTTTGAAGTTGAACCTAAAACAGTTATTGAAGCATGCAAGGATGAGTATTGGATCAAGGCTATGGAAGAAGAACTAATGCAAATTGAAAAGAATTAGACTTGGGAACTTGTCCCAAGACTAGCAAACAAAAATGTGATTAAAACTAAGAGGGTATACTGGAACAAGCTGAATGAGAATGGAGAAGTGGTAAGAAACAAAGAAAGACTTGTGTGTAAAGGCTATTTACAAGTAGAAGGAATAGACTATGGGGAAACATATGCTCCAGTGGAAAGAATAGAAGCCATCAGGATGTTTTTGGCTTTTGCAGCACATAAGGATTTCAAAGTATATCAAATGGATGTGAAGTCTATTTTTTTGAATGGTGAAGAAGTATACATAGAACAACTGGAAGGATTTTAGTTATTAGATAAACCGGATATAGTTTGCAGACTGAAGAAGGCACTATATGGATTGAAGCAAGCTCCTCGAGCTTGGTATGCAAGGTTAGACAGGTATCTATTACATCTAGAACTCAATAAAGGTATCGCAGACAGTAATCTTTACTTCAAAGTTGAAAATGATCAAATCCTGATTGTAGTTGTGTTTGTTGATGACATTATTTTTGGAGGATATGAATCTATGTGTAAGAAATTTGTAGAGGAGATGCAAAAAGAATTTGAAATGTCAATGTTTGGTGAGATGGACTTCTTCCATGGGCTTCAAATAAACCAGACAGATAAAGGTATTTTCATTTCACAATAAAAGTATGTCAAGGAAATGTTGAAGTTCGGAATGGAAGAGTCCAAACCAGTATGTACGCCTATGGTTACTGGTTGCAAGCTGAGAAAGAATGACGAAACTCCTAAGGTTGATCAGAGTAGATATAGATCAATGATTGGAGAATTGTTATATGTAATTGCTGCTAGACCGAATATTATGCATGCAATTTATCTTGTGGCTAGATTTCAAGAAGATCCTAGAGAGTCACGTGTTGTAGCAGTGAAGAGGATATTTAGATATTTAAAGGGCACTCCAGATCATGGCTTGTGGTATCCAAAGGATACTGACTTTCCTTTAAGTGCTTACACAAATGTAGATTGGGTTGGTTGTGTAGATGATAGGAAAAGTACAAGTGGTGGTGCATTCTTTCTTGGATGTAGATTGGTGTCATGGCTCAGAAAGAAACAAGATTCAGTATCTTTATTTACTATAGAGGTAGAATACATTGCAGCAACATCTTACTGCACAGGTATTGTGGATGAGACAAACCTTGAAGGATATCAGAGTTGTATATGATGAACCAATTCCTATCTTCTATACCAATACAAGTGCTATTAACATTTCAAAGAATCCCATGATGCACTCAAGGACAAAACATATCTCAATCCAATATCACTTTTTGAGAGAGAAGGTTGCAAAGAATGAAGTGAAGCTTGAGTATGTGCCTACAAAGGATTAGGTTGCTGACATATTCACTAAGGCTCTTCCTAATGATACTTTTGAGTATCTCTGGGAGAAGTTAGGGGTCATTGCCCCTCCTTCTTTGAACTAGATGAATAAGAAGATGTATTAGTCCAGTGGATTTCAAGATTCAATCTTTGTTCTAGACTAATGTTGGTGGTTACCTCTCAGGGGTAGTAGGTAGTGGCTTTCTTGGTTGTTGTAGTCAGGGGGAGTATGTAAAGTAGTAAAAGAAAAGATGTTGCAAAGCATTGGTGAGAAGGTACAAGTATGAGTTATGTCAAAAGAGGAGATAGAGAGTTGTGTATCCCTTTGCCATTGATGTCAAACGAGGAGAGAGATTAATGTGAAAAAGGAAAGAGTCAGTTGACATGAAGAGAGTAGTAAACTGAAGGGGAGAGAAAGAGAAAGGAAAAGAGTTGTGTTGCATAGTATTGAGGATGTTGTTGTGTTGATGGTTTTTCACATCATGTGTTTCCATCAATGACAAAGAGGGAGATTGTTGCAAGTATGTGTAGTTAGTGTTGTCATTGATGTCAACAAGTTTGTGTTGTCATTAGTGTCAACTGTATGAGCAAGAGATTATTGCAAGAGTGTGAGCAGTGGTAGTGAGTTGATGTTGTCTCTGATGATGAGGAAGTTTTGAAGATGTTGATATGCTTCTGGTGCTTGGTTTCCAAGTGCTTTTGAGAAAATTTGAAAAAAAGAGGAAATAATGTGTGGTAAAGGTGTTTTGGCATACAAAGTGATGTTTTGGTTTTGCTCTACATTTCTTCTATGTTAAAGATCTACTCATGCGGTTTGAATATGTTGATTAGAGGTGTTCAAAGGTGTTGCATTCAGAATTTGGTGTGCTAGATCATTTTGTGAAGGAAGGTGTGTTCACCAGTGTGTGAACTGTGTATTACAGAGGTGTCTGGGAGAAATGTTTTTGCTCCACATTTCTCCACAGAATGGTTTCAGGTCTTGTGGTTCTGGAAGTGTGTTTATAAGGTTCATATCTACCTTCAATTAAAGTTGTTTGTGGTTTGGTGCTCCGCAAGTTGATTTCTTGAGTTGCAGTGTATGACAAAGATGTTTGAGTATACTCAGTAAACATGATAAGTTTGTTCAGCAGATAGAAGTTGTTGCGAAGGAATTTGTTGGATTTCAAGGTGTGTGGAATATTCTAGATTGTTTTGAAGCATGATGTGTGGTCTGCAAGTCATCTTTGTCTTTGGGGAAGTGTGTACTTAAAATATTATGGTGTTAACACAAGTTTGGTCAACCTTGAGTGTTTACACTAATTGCGGATGTGCCTCAATGATTGTGGAAGTATGGCATGGCGTGTATGAATGGATTTAGGTCCAAGCTAAGGTGTGTTTTGGTCTGCCTTCATTCCTTTCCACTACGGGAATGTTTTGGTACTGACCTAATTTGAATTTACATGGTGAAGGTGTATTGGCGACCTTGGAGAACACTTTCAAGGTTGAAGATGGTATAAATAAATGTTGAGTTGTTGAGGTAGAAAAGTGTGTGTGCGTATGAGATGCGAATAACTATATGGTAAAGTGTGAAGTGCAGTGCAAGCTTTCATGTGTTAGATTATTGGACTGTAGTGAAAAGGTGTCTACACTTCTTTAGTATGACTGTGATGGTGTTGGTGATGTTGTGGTGGACTTCTCTGTTGCATTGAGATGATTTTTATCATTGTAACATTCTTCTCTATCTTCTTTTCCATTTTGGCAGTGAGTCTTTCTTTTGGTAGTGAGCCTTTCTTTTGGGCAGTGATCCCTCCAGCAATGAGCCCTATTGTAGTCGGTGTTGATATTACTTTATAGTGTGAGCTAATCCTCACCGTGGTTTTTTCCTTCTTGGGTTTTCCATGTAAATCTAATATTCTCTTGTGTATGATGTTGATTTGATTCAGTTTATGTTATCTATTTTCATGCTTAATCATCTTAACAGTTTAGGGGTTAATTGAATCAATGTGGATCTGAATATGTGTGAGGGTTTTGGAATTATAAGTTACAAATGATTCACCCCCCCCCCCCCCCCTCAGTTGTCTTGTGCAATCAACAAACTGTGTATCGTTTAAATCAAATTTGTGAAGGAAGAAAAGGTGTATGTGTGTGGACCTGATTTGTGAAGGAAAGAATTACATCATTAAGAATCAGAAGTTGTGATCAGGTTTGTGAGGAAGGGAGAAAAATATCATCCATTGAAGAATTTTGAGGTTGGTGCCTATCAATAAGAGATTGGTGTCTCTTACTGAGTTGGTGAGTTGGTGCTTAGTTGTGGGGATTGGTGTCTTCAGTGGGTTGGTGCTTACAAATTCTACAAGCAGGGATTGTTGAACACACAAAGGTACTGAGAGGGGGTTGAATCAATACTTAATCAAATTCTTTTCTTCCAACAACATTCAAACTAATATAAGAAATTAAAGCATGATAAACATAGGAACATAGAAGCACACAACCATAACACCAAATTTACGTGGAAAACCCTAGAAGGGAAAAACCATGGTGAGCAAGCTGCTTGGATCCACTATCCAAATCTAGCCTCACAAATAAAAATAGGATTACATTATCATTTATGGGCTACAACCCAAAGGAAGCTACAACTCCTTGAATAGATACAATTCTTACAACCTTTTACACAAAGAATCTTAAACCTCTACAATAAAATACTTATATAACTCAACTATTCATTTCACAAACACTGACTACTCCAACCTTATGCTAACCTATTCATCCTCTACACAATTATCTCACCTTTGCACAACTACAATACTAACTTCCACAACATCAAAACATCTTCAGAAACTCCTCTCAGTCATCACAACTCCTACAATTATCTATGCAACAGTATCACTTCATATGAATTGATCCTTTCCACATTTCATCATTATTTATGCTTTTGCGATAAGTTTATTTGTGTATTATCAAGAGAGTCACACCATACATAACTCATACTTCACTCAACAACTTTGATCTTACATTTATATTCTCCGCAAGCTTCAAGATCTTTCTCCTTGGTTGGCCAAGATGAAATGTGTAATGGCCACAATAGTCAGCTCCCATACATATGCAGTAAGAAGAAATCCAATGCGGTTCAAAAGCAAGATATAATCAAGTCCTATTTTACCTTAGCACACTCTTCCAAGATGGTGCACACTTCAAACACATGGCAAAATCATCATCATACACCAAGTCAGCTCCGCAAACACTTATCCTTCCTTGCATTTGGCTCTAGACCTAAAGTGGTACCAGAGGCTCAGATGAAATTACATCATGCAGACCACTTAATGAACATTATATGACTTCTAAAACATTCCTATACACTTCTTTTATCATTTCAGGATATTTCATGTTGGCACAAACACTTGAACTCTGATGCTGGTGTCCTTAACAAACTCTGCTTACACAATCTTGAAGTAAAGCAATGAAAATCATACTTATAGTAAACATAACCATTTGAAACTAAAACAGACTAATCCAACTGATCTAGTGTGCTTGTCTTTCCATTAGCAAAGCCAAATATCAATGTGCAATGAACTACAGTAACATTAACTATCTCCTACTTACTCTAATTAGTACCAAGGCATGTCTTCATAGATCTAACTCCGGAGAAGCACCTGCAGTACATATTATTACTTGAAACTTCAAACACCCATACCTTTGACTCATATCTACTTGTCCTCCAATCTGAAACATCATATCTTCATTTGCAGAGAAGTGTGGGGCATTCTCTTGTCTCTTTGTAACTGCACTTACCTTGTTTCATCACTATCTTCACTTTTTTGGCTCTAAAATACTTTGCGTTAGACTTTGTGAACTCAAATTTGAACCATAGATACCTGAGAGAATTGTCTAACTACCTTTGAATTCGCATGCCCATACCTTCAAATGCAAAGATATGCAATGAACTCTTCTAAGCCTGTGACACCTTTATTGACCAGAACTTTACTTAGACAATTTTCCTTCAACCTTTTACAACTTTCTTCATCCTACAGAAAACACCATGAGTTCATACAACATGAATCCATCTCAACTCATTAAACACTTGAAACATAATCATTTTCACAACATATCAAAGATATGAACTTACACATGAACTTCAGTAGATAAGGTATGACTGTGTACAGATGATATCGGTCTTCTTATCTTCCATCATCTCTACTCTTTTGATCTGCTGGTGCAAGTGTGGACAGATGATATTGATCCTTTGTCTCACATCATTACTGTTCCTCTAACTACTCCACATATTCACTTTTTCCTTTGCTTTCTCCCTTTGGTATCTCTGTTGACATTATTGATCATCATTGATCAGCACTCCATACCACTGTTGACATCAATGACAACACATGCAAAAAGGATTAGTGTCTCCATTGGGTTGGTGCTCACAAAAGAACAATTGTAAGAGAAGTAGGTTGGTGCCTATAAAGAAGATCAATATATAAGCAATATTTTGTCATGGTTTTCTCCTGCAAGGGTTTCCATGTAAATCATGTGTTCTTCCTATGTTCTTAATTGCGAGATCTTGCATGTGTGTTATTCATTGTGGTTGTTAAGTTAGAAAAAATAAAAGATTGTGCTATATTGATTCAGCCCCCCTCTTAGTATAACTGTGTTCTCATCAATTGGTATCAGAGCTAGTTCCTTTGAATAGTTTAACCGTGCTAAAAGGAAGATCTTAAGAGCACATATGGTAAAAAGAAAAGTAAATAAGGGAAAAGGAAATACCAAGAAGAATGTTGATCAACAAGCACCAACAAAACCAAATGCAAGTGATGACATAGAAGAAAGAAAAGGTGATGAGGTGACAAATGAAACACACATGGCAATAGAAACAAAGAATGATGTCATGACAAATGGAGACATCCTTGTGAGTGAAAGAAAACAAGAAATGGAGTTAGAAGAAGAGAATTCATCTGAAAGAGAGGCAACATTCAACACATCAAAGAAGATGAATTCAAAGCTTGAATCAAGTGATAGCTCCAGCGGTGAATCAAATGTAGAGGAAGAAGGACCTGACATATACAAAGGTAAAGATAAATGTTTTAATTGTGGTAAAATTGATCATTATGTTTCTAAATGTGTGTAGTTCAAAGTGAAGATAATGAAAAGAAGAGAAAGATTCAAAAAATATTATGATGAAGATGATGAAGAAATTGATCTTGAGGAGGAACTCCATTATGCCTATAGTGAGATTAAGAGCCTTAGAAAGGAGAACTTGAAACTAAAGCTACAACTTCAAGAGAACAATGAATCTAATGTAGAGCTAGTATGAAGCCTTGAAGAATCTGAGAAGATAATAGTTGAGCTAAAATTTCATATCAAAGAAGGATACACGATGAAAGAGGAAGTGAGAGTCCAATTAGAGAAAAAGGAGGAAAATTATGAAAGGTTAGAGTATGAAATTGTCTCCTTGAAAAAGGAATTGGAGAAAGCAAATGCTAAATTGAACAAAGACCTAAAGAATGAGAAGAATACCAAAATATTGGAAAATATTATCAATTTTCAAAGGCAAACATTCAATAAGAAAGGTCTTGGTTATGAAGAAAATCAAATGGCCAACAAAGAAGATTCCAAAGAGCCACCAAAGAAGGAAAATGAGGAAAATCCAAAAATCTATGCACATGCTCTCAAGAATCCCATCATAAAGGAAGACAACAAGAAGGAGGAAAATCAACTTCCATAGAAGACCTACATCCCTACAAAAGATATTAAGGACAAGTTTAGAAAGTCCTTTCCTCCAAGGCAGGTGCAAAAGACCAAGTTTCAACATTCTTTCTATGATTATTTCTATTTGTGTAATAAATTTGGTCATAAAGCAATAGATTGCTAGACACATGCAAGAATATTTGATTGGAACAAGAATATAAGTTCTTATGGGTTGTCAAATAAGAACTACAACTTTGGTCATAAGGCAAGAGATTGTAGAACACAAGCAAGAAGTGTTGGTTGGAACAAGAATAGAAGTTCTTATAGGTTCTCAAAAAGAAACTATAACTCCTTTACTCCTTTGTTGGATTACAATATTGTGTGCTACAAGTGCAACAACTATGGACATACAACATGCTTCTGTAGAAGTGGTTTTATGGAATCTCCTAGGCAGAACAAGAGAGTGGAAGACGTGGATAATCAAAAGGAAGAAAATACAAAAGTATGGAGAAGGAAACAAGAGAAAGAGAAAGAAGAATCTATGCTTGTGCAAAATGCACTTCATGCACAAGTGGTATCACCAAGTTCATAAGGAGAAGTATGAATTTAGAGGGGGCTAACCATTGCATTATCTTTTATCTCCATGGAGAATACAAATTCAAGATAGATTAGACAATGTATATTCTATATGAGCATTCTGATGTCATTGATCAAAGGGGAGAGTTATAAGAGAAAGGAATGATATGGTAGTAGCAAACTGCATATTAGAAAGTTGCCATATAATGAAAGTGAAGAAGAATTGATGTCAAGATGATAGAGAGCCTAGAAGGCTTGACACAGTGAGAGAAGGAAGAAATCATCTCCACCAAAAAGGTTATCACCCATTGTAACAAAAGGTCCAGGAAAAATGGGAGATTCTGGTGGAAAGGAAGATCCTTGATCAACTAATTGATTCGAAGGTTCTTCTAGGTTAGGTTCCAAAGGTGTACTAACTATAATTTACTTTATGAATTGGCCTAAGGCATCCCTAGACTTACTCATAAACTGGTGGATCTAGAATGCGCTCGTTTAAAAATCTTATCAACACCTTAACCTACAATGGTTTGTAGATTGTCCCTGGCAATGGAGCCAAAAATGATGAGGTTTGTTGTAGTTGTATTTAATTCATCATTTAATTTTATCAATTCGGAGGTGTCTAGAGTGATCTGCAATAAGACTCTCTTGTGTGGGGGTTTGGAGCAAAATCTGAATCTTGTGGGATGGAATGGTTATACTAGATGCTAAAGGAAACTTGTTGTAATTCAAACTAATCTAACTGGTGGAAGGAAACACACATGCTAGAATTGAGACTATTCTATTTGCTTGGAAAGAAACACACATGCTGGAATTGAAACTATCCTATTTACTTGGAAAGAAACACATGCTAGAATTGAAAAATATCTAAGCTATCTTACGGGAAGGAAACTCATTAAATGTCAAAGCATTAGAATTTATCTTATCAATCCACAAAAATGAATTACTCATATAACAACTGAATAGACCAATGGTACTTCATAGAATAAAAAAACTTATTTGTGGTATTTTCAAAATTAAGAGATGAATCTACAGGGATTTAAACACTTAGAGCATGCACACAGAAGAAGAACATAACAACTATCAATAACACACAAAAAATTGACAATAAGAAGGAAACACAAAAATATGTACCGAAAGATCTCCTAGTTGGGGAAGTAGGCCTTACTTTCCCAACAGGAAGGATTCTCTTGAACTCAATCAATTTCAAAAAAAACTCCCTTTCATTCTTATTAAAGCTAAGCCCAGATGGGCATGGATACACAAGTTAAATAGGAAGATTTTCTCCTTGATGAAAAATAGTAATTCTTGATTAAAACTAGGACTAACTTAGAGAATCTACTAGGATCCTACTTATACATTCAAGCCTTTATTTTATGAAATAACTACACTATTTCTAGCTACAGTGAAACTTGGAATAAACCAGTCGCTTATTTAATACTTTGGCAGTTCCTTTGCTTTTGAACTTCAAATCAAAATCCCTATCAGTCCTAATTATTAGCAATTAGACAGATCTTTGAATTGGCATGCATGTGAATTGGTGGTCACTTTTAGTTACCATAAATCAAAATGACTTGTAAACTAGAGTTATGGAGTTGTCAATGAGTTATATCATTGAGATAAACAGTTGGAATTGTTGGTGAGTTTGCATCATTGGATTTCCTAATGAGCCTTGGTTTTCCCTCATTAATTGTTGAATTGAGGGGAGGATGATTCTTTTATAGTACTGTAGGAATCTGGAGCTCTCTGGAGTTTAGGTTCTTCATGAGGAAGGTGGCTCCGAAGAGGTCCAGAGGCTTCTGGAAAGCTCCTTGTTGTATTCCTCATGCAATCAACATACAACTTGGACAAGAACTTAATGAAACATGCATTTGAAATTAGAATTCATAGTAATTTGTCAAAAGATTTTATCTAGAGAAATAAAGACTAAGCATGCATATCGTTCATTCAAAAGACAATTATAATCATAAATTAACATGATCATAGATTTGACTCATCACTCCCCCCGAATCTCACAAAAAAAAAGCACTCTTGAACCCTTCACAGATCTGGCCTAAGCCAAATTCAGCCAAACAAACAATGAGAATGACAATTTGTCTCAAAAAAGCACCCAACAAAAGGCTCTGCTCAAAATTGTAGCATACACCCTCAGATATTTGTTTTCTATGTCAAGTTTTTTATTTTTCTGAAGGTTTTGGTTTAGGGTTTCATTTGCATGTTTTTGCATGTAGTGTTTTTTTGCATAATAACACGAAATATAAAGCATATATTGAAAACCTAGAAAAACTACAACAAATATCATCAAAATATCAAAGACCCAATTTATATTATAGCAAAATATGAATTATGAGTACATATCCATATGCCTGCTTCCAACTCCATACATCTGCTACAGTGGACCAGCTAGGCATAGGCTAGGAAACATCTCCAGATTGCTTAAAAAGGAAAGAAATCACTCATACTAAGCATAGAAGGAATCTGTTGTTCCAGGTGCCTCAAAAGAAGATGATAAAATGCAGAAAACAGAGCTAAATTGATTACCAAGTGACCCATGAACCCTCTAGTACAGTATGGCCCTGTTGTAGCTTTATTCCAGCATTATACACACTAAAAGTTGTCTTCTATTTCATTGTTATAACCTGGAAAGATTGTAGATATTGGGCGACCTGATTGACATGAAAAATAACACCAAGCCCAATGTCAAATGCTCACAAAATACTCTCTAGGGATGTATGACCTGCTATAGATGAGTACAACTAGCAATGGTAAATGAAATGCAGTCCAAACAGTGCCAAAATGATATCAATCTACTTGCTTTCCAATGGCTCTCAGCTACACACAAATAAATTATGTCAAGATGCTCATTTCATGCTCAAATCTAATCCAAACTAAATCATTCAAAGCCCAAATGAAGCTCTTGAAGTGAAGCTCCTAATATCCTCTCCTGATGCGGTCTTTCATGCATGAAGAAAGGTGATCTTGTAGAGGGTTTCGTCTTAGCAAGTCAATCTCCAAACCCTTGAATGCCAAGCTCCAAGAAAATGCACGAGAATATCAAAACATGAGAGTAAAATCATAAAACTGAGCATATGCAAATGAGGCTCATTTTCTCTCTTTTATTTCCCTCAACCCCAATGCCCAGGATGAGAGGAATTTAATATTTTATTTTATGTTTTATGTCCCTTATAACTCCCATGAAGGCGTTCATCTCCTAGGGGAACCACTTTAAGTTATAACTTAACTTTATAACTTAAAGTCATTTTATAACACAAGTCACTTTACCCCCTTAATAATAATATAAGTTAAATCTTTAATTTAACTTATATTTTATCAAATTATGCTCTAGACATTTTGAAACCATTAATTCTCGTGCCAAGACCCAAATAGCAAGGTGTTCCGTCCTAACTTACTATAAATAGTAAGTCACCAATTTGACCCCCTAAACACTGTCATTACCCTATGGGAATCCAATGATAGGCTAATCTCTATCAACTATTTAACTGGGCTAAATGAGGGACATTACAGTCTGCCCTCTCCAAGATTGCTTGTCCTTAAGCAATCTCAGCTCAGGATGCTGAAGTATTTGCTCACTCTCCCATGTCGCATCCTCAACTGGTAAGTTCTTCCATTTCACCAGGTACTCCCTGATGACCCACCCATTTCCTCATATTCCTTTCCCTTGTGTCTATGATAGCTTATGGAACCAATATTAGCTTCCCCTCCTCATCTAATGGTGGAAGCTTAGCTGAAGGAATCACATTGTGGCCAAGTGCTTTCTTCAACCTAGAAACATGAAATACATTATGTACTCTGCAATCTGTTGGTAGCTCAAGCTCATAAGCTACTTCTCCCACTCTTCTATCCACTCTAAACGGACCATAGAACCTAAGTTTTAATTTCTCTACTCCACTCCTTTTTAGAGTGGATTATCTGTAGGGTTGGAGCTTCAAGTACACCATGTCTCCAACCTTGAAACTCCTCTCTACTTAGTGTTGATCAGTATGCTTCTATTGATTCTCTGCCTGATGCATGTTCTCCTTGAGTTATTTCATTATATCTTGACTCTCCTGCAGTAAATCTCTTGCCTTTGGCACTCTACTATCACCAAGTAAAAGATCTGTGAAGAATGGGGCATCATAACAATATTGTGCCCTAAATGGAGTCATCTTGATTGACATATGATATGTTGTGTTATAGCGGTACTCCCCTAGGTGCAACCATCTAATTCATGCCTTTTACTGCCATAAAACATAATTTCGAAGATACCCTTCCACCCATTTGTTAACTATCTTTGTTTCATTGTCGGTCTGTGGGTGGTAACTAGTGCTGGGAGTTAGCTCAGTGCCACACAACCTAAACAACTCCTACCAGATAAAACTCAGGAACTTGTTGTCCCTGTCACTCATTATCCCCTTGGGTATCCTATGATGTCTGAATATCTCTCAAAAGAATAAATCAACCACGTGTACAGCTATGTATGTCGCTAAAATCGTGAAGAAGTTTGCAAATTTGGTCAATATGTCGATCACCACATATATGCAATCCTTCCCCTGAACCTTAGACAACCCTATGATGAAATCCATGGAGATGTATTCCCACTTTTGGTTGGGAATAAGCACTGGCTGTAACAAACTTGTAGGATAAGTATGTTCATTTTTGTTTTGCTGACATATGGGGCATTCACAAACATACTTAAGGACTTAGTTCTTAAGTCCTTTCCATGTAAATGTCTCCTGAATCTACCTGTATGTTTTGAAAAACCTAGGATGGCCAGCCATTGGTACATCATGGAAAGTCCTCAGAATCTATGCTTAAACTGGGAGCTAGGCACTAAAAATATCCTGTCCTTATATATAATTAAATCCTTCACCACAATGTACCTGTCGTCATGTATAGTGCCCTCAATGACTCCTGCTGCCCAAGAGTCCTTAGCATACTCTATTGAAATTGTCTCCCTCCAATCAACAGATATCTCCCCAAACACACACAAGTGGGGTCATCTAGATAGTGCATCTCCAACCACATTTTTCTTACCTTTGACATATTCAATGTCAAAATCATAGGCCTGGAGCCTGCTGACCCACTTATGTTGTCTTTCATTCAAGTTGTTCTAGTTCATGAAGTATTTGATGATATTATGATCTATTTTTATTATAAACTTCCCTCCAACCAGATATGGCCTGATCTTGGCCAATGCATGCATAATAGCCAACATTTCTCAGTTATATACCGAGTAAATCTTCCCTACACCCCTCAACTTTCTACTCTCAAATGCAATAGGGTGTTTCTCTTGCATTAACACTACCCCTATCCCCTCTCCTGAAGCATCACACTCTAGCTCAAATGGCTTAGAGAAATCGGGGATTACCAACACAGGGTAGGTAGACATCAAGTGCTTGAAGAGATCAAAGAACTGGTGAGCTATATTGGTCCACACAAAGGCTCCTTTCTTAGTCAAGTCCATCAATGGTGCATGTAATGTCCCCTTTTTCTAGTGAGTTAGTCTATACTTGGTTCCTGTAGACTAACCAAAGTGGTTAGGGAACTTTGGGAGTTCGTTTGGTCAGTTTCTGACATTCTGGCTGGGACTTACTATTTTTAGTAAGTCGCAAAGTTGGCTATTTTGGGAAACTCTTTATTGGAGATGGAGCGTTTCGCCAAGATCTTTCCAACGGTCTATAACTCATGGGATTCTGTGACCGTTTGGGTTTTCATATTAAAGTCCGTAAGCTATACTTTATTATTATATTTGGACTTTAATTAATTAATGTTGGTAACTTTGGAGAAATAAGGAAAAATGCAAAAATAAGTCACTAAAGGATTTGGGTGCCCCTTTGAGGAATAAAAAGAAAATTTAAAAATAACATTTCCCTCTCATATGGGTTGACCCACTTGTGGAGTTATAAAAAGGCAAAGAGTTGGAAAAGTTATTCATTCTTGATATTATATTTTATGCTTCTATTTTCTCTGCAAATGAGGGTTTGGGGGATTTCTTCCAACCAGGACTTTTGGTGACAGAAACCACCATTGGTAGCAATCTTCCGTAGGTGTGAAAGATCACCCAAAGGGATTTTGGAGCAACCATACTCAGTGGTTGTATTTGAACTTCATTTTGATACCACTATTGACGGAGATGGAGATAACAAGATATATCTTATTGCAGTTTTGTTGCAGCTGAGAAAGAGTATTAGTGACGGATTGTATTGCAGATTCAAGAAGGGTTGGGACTGCCATTTCTTCATTGCTGGTTGTACTTCATTTTGCTGGTTGTACCTCTTCATGTGTAGGTCGTACCACTTCGTATGCTGGCCGTACTTCTTGGAGCAGTCGTTTGGAGTTTATTGGGGCTGTTCTTCCTTGCTTAGTAGTTGTTTTTGACCTAAGGGTCTATGCTGATAGTTGTAGATTGTTTCCTTGCATTTGCTGATACCTTCAATGTAAAACTCCATTGTCATGTTGCTAGTCCGTCAACAGCAGAAATATGAAGATGCTTATTTTGACATGGGTATGTGATGGTTATTCATTTTATGCCATTCTATGAACTGAGTCTTCATTATTTAATTCATATATGTTATAGTATGGGTCTTCATATATGTTTATGGAAGGACTAATGGAACCACTTAAGGGTTGGGTTAATGAATTTGATCCACCTTCACTTCAGGAGACTATCAAGAAGGCACGTAGTATGGAGTTTGTTGTGCCTAGGAAACAGTTTGTCTCCAAACCGTTTCCTGCACGAAGAGACAAAATGTCGGTTCTGCAGCGAGACACCTTCCCACAGAGGAAACCAGGGCCTCGATTAGATGATGATGCATTGAATGAATACAGGAGGAAGAGACTATGCTTCAAATGCAAAGAACCATGGGATCCTAACCACAGGTACCCAATGAAGGGGCAAGCAAAACAATTGGAGTATTATTCTGTTGAGGAGACAGCTTCAGAGCGATCAGGGCAGCAGAGTGATAGGGAGGACAGTGATGTAGAGAATATGGTGCAGATTGTACATGACATGCATGATGAGGACATTCCAACAGCACATATCTCTGCTATTCAAAAAGAGGGTTCCTTCAGAATACGGGGAGTATTGGAGAGACAGAGAGTAACCACTTTGCTAGATATAGGTGCCACCCACAACTTCATTGATGAGGGGCTTGTGGCACGAAGGGGACTCAAAACAGAAGAGTTCGAGGGATTCAAAGTCAGAGTTGTAGACGGGTTTGTCATTACTTGCAAATGAAGGATCCTTAATTTAACCATTAGGTTAAATAACTATGAGTTCCAAGACGAATACTATGTGGTCGGTATGGGTGACATGGATGTATGTAATGTCCCCTTTCCAAGCCTAGTCAGACTGGGACCATTAGCCTATCTCATGATCCCGATGGGCTAGGGAATGGTTTGGGATCATTTTTGGTTTAATTATCAAATTGGAGTTATAAGGTTGATTAATTTGATAATTAAACTAAGTTTTATTGGTGCACTAAAGTCGGGTGGGTTATTTTTTAAAAAAAGTGACTTAATGTTATGACTTGAAGGGAAAAAGGGAACTGTTATAATTTTTAATTCCCTAGTCACTTAAGTGTGCACATAACTTGATATTAGAAATTATTTCTAAGGGAAGTGCAAAAAAGCTCTAATTTCAAGAAAGATTGGTTTTGTAACTCCCAGGTGCTTATAAAAAGAAGATGTGAGCTCATTTGGAGCGATGCTTGGAATTTGATAATGATATGCTGCTGGGTTGAAACCAGAGAACCATTGTGCCTTCTTGTGGACGAAAAACCACTTGAGGATGATCAGTTTCGGTGGTGAGAAATCCACCCTAGCTGGTATGAGATGATTTCCACTCAGGAAATCACAGGGAACTAAATGGATTTTGAAGTTTGTGAGGTTTCTTTATTGGTGATTATTTTAGAGTGATAGATAAGATATTATTGTAACCTTTTGGTGTGATTTGTAGTGTTTGAGGAGATTCTGGAAATTATATGTATTGGCCGTACCATTCTTGACCGTACATATGTGTGGGGACAAAATTCATAAATATTATAGTTGATATCTTTGATGGTTTCCTTCTTTGCATTCTGATTTACTATCCTTTATACCTCCATTGCAAGTGGTTTGAGTGAATTTGGTTTAGTTTTATGAGTTTTAGAAACAGCCGTACTATGCACTGGGCCGTACCATGCTGATTGCATCGATGCACATAAAAAATTCAATGTGATGTATTTGTAACTTCTATTGTTTGCATAGTATTTGCTTGGCCTAGACGTCCATTTTGGAAGTGGTTTGAGGTGATTTGCTTCAGTATTAAATAAGTTATGAGCATCCGTACCTGTACCAGGCCGTACGGTCCTGTCTAAAGAAATTGATGACTATTGATCAGATGTCTTTGTTTTCAGTTTGATAAGTGTTCAGAGATGTTCGTTGGGACTGTCATACCAGGCTAGTGGCAGTTGATTTATGATAAGATGTGTGTATGGGTTATGAGCCTTTTCATGTTCCTTCATGGCTGCCGTACTGTATGATCAGCTAACAAGTTGCAATTGACAGGGATCAGTCAGAGAAAATAGAGTTGTGTCATCTTGGTCAGCGTTTTAGAATGTCAAATGTAAATCAGATCAGCAGGGTATGATTCTATATCATTGGTTCTCAAGGGTAGCTTATCAAGTTTACATTTTCTAACATTGAATATGTTTATTTGATGATCATTAAAAGTTCATTTGTAATGCAATTTCACACTAAGGACCCCTGGATGGTTTACCGCCAGAGAGGAGAATGAACTTTTCTTTTTCTGTTATCTACCCACTGAGCAAGTGGCGAATCCCCACTGAATAAGTGGATGGCCTTGTAATCTTTCATGCTTATCTCTTACCCACTGATAAAGTGGTGAATTCCCACGATATGTGGATGCCCGCCGCAGCGGAAGAAGTGTATTTCTTTCTTGCATACTTGTTTTTGTGAGCCAAAATCACTATATGCTCTCACCTTGCCCATCCGGGGATCTTGGTGTTCAGAAAGTGGGAGGCATTTAGTTGGATACATTTCTTGTGCTAACATTCTGATATCTTGTTCAATATTTTGGAAAAAATTTTGGGGTTGTTTATTACAGTGGTATCAGAGCTGGTCACTCCTGCCAGCCTGTGTTCTTCTTCATATCAGCCTGTAGTGAGTCCCAGTTCAGTGGCTTACACAATTGATGAATCCAGAGGATACTGAGTTTATCACCTACAGAAGAAGACGACATCCTCGTGTTGATTCAGAATCAGAAGAGGATCAAAATATGGGTGAAAGGCAACCAGAGGAGCCCAGTATGAGAGACATATTGAATGAGCTTGCCCGAGGCCAACAAGACCTTGTTAGAAGTAATCAGCAGATGAACAAATTGTTGGCTCAGTTAGTAAGTCAAAATCTGGGAGGAGAGACACCCCGTAACAATAGAGGTAATGATGGAAATCAAGGAGAGGCTAGCAATTCCAATAATGCTGGTCAACTACACAATGCCACTTATGCATCTAGAACTACATCTACCAGACCTATGATGCCTGTGTTTTTGGGTCAGCAGCAAAATCCTATTGGAGGACAGCAGTTGGTCACAGAAAGCTTTGCTGATTATAGACGTGAATGGGAGTCCTATGGTGATGATTTTCAGAATATTATGTCCTTCAATGAATTTTGTCAAATCAAGTATCGAAATAGACCCCGGATTCAAAATCAGGATGTGCAAAAGAAGCTTGGTAAAGTTCCTATTCCGCCTTTTGACGGTTCATCAAAATGCACAGCCAGGTCTTGGGTACAAAAGATGGACAACTATTTGAGCTTGAATCCTATGTTGGAGTTGGATTCTATCAAATTTGCAGCTGCCCACCTTGAAGGTGATGCACATGACTGGTGGACTCATGGCATGATCACTCAAGGTCATAGCCTGATTACGTCCTATGCAGATTTTACTCAAAGATTAATTGATAGATTCGACAAGTATGAACCTGAAAGTCACTTCAAACAGCTGGCTCAAGTGAGACAAAAAGATTCAGTGGATGCTTACATTGCTAAATTTTAGAGGATTGCTGTTATGGTGACTGATATTTCAGAAGCTAGATTGACATATCTCTTTGTGGAAGGATTGATGGAGCCATTAAGAGGTCTAGTTAAGGCTTTAGAACCAAACTCATTGCATGAAGCCATCAAGAAAGCAAGGAATATGGAGTTCACTACACCAAGAAGCAAGTTCTATTCTAAACCATTCACATCAAAGAAGGATAAAAGACCATTCAAGAAAGAATTCAATCAGCCCAAAGCCTCTTTCCCTAAGATGGATGATGAAGTCAGAAATGAACTTAGGAGGAAAAAATTATGCTTCACATGTAAGGAACCTTGGGCTCCTGGGCATAAATGCTATGAGAAAGGGAAAGCACAACAAATGGAGGCATATGTTACTGCTGAATCTGAATCAGAAAATTCAGATCAGCAAGATGAATCAAGTGAGAATGAAGATGTGGATGACTTAGAAGAGGTAGAGACAAACAAGGAAAATGTAGTAACATTTGCTCAATTATCTGGGAACCAAAGGAATGATCCTTTCAAGGTTCGTGGGGTACTTGGTGGCCAAAGAATAATTGCTCTCATTGACACTGGTGCGTCACACAACTTCATTGATGAAGGAGTTGTTGCTAGAAGGGGATTGAAACCTGAGGAGTTTGAAGGTTTTAAAGTTGTTGTTGCAGATGGATTTACACTGTCTTGTAATAGAAGATTACCTCAGCTTTCCATGCAAATTGGCAATCATGAAGTTGTAGATGATTTTTATGTGATAAGTATTACGGATACTGATGTTGTTCTTGGTATTCAGTGGCTGAAATCATTAGGAGATATGAGTTTAAATTTACAAACATTGGAATTAAAGTTTGACCATAATGGTAAGAAGGTTGTGTTAAGAGGTATATCCACTGGAGGACCAAGGGTGGTGACGGCAAAAAGAATGGAGAGGCTGTTCCGTAATGATCAGATTGAGTGGGCTGCTCAATGTGTCATCATGCCTACTCCTACCAAGGAGGAAAAGAGATCCTATCATCCTGATATCCAAGATTTGTTGAGTAAGCATAGTAAAGTTTTTAGTAATCTTCCTCCTGGAAGGCCTCCTGATAGAGGCATTGAGCATATTATAGAACTTGAAGATGGGACAAAGCCCATCATCACTACTCCATACCGGCAGCCAAAAAGATTCAAGGATGAAATCGAGAGAACTCTCAAAGAATTGTTGGACATGGGCTTTATTAGACCAAGCAAAAGTCCTTTTGCTTCATCAGTAGTGTTAGTGAAAAAAAAAGATGGTACTCTCCGTTTATGCATTGATTATAGGGAGCTCAACAAGAGGACCATTAAAAATAGATATCCGATTCCAAGAATTGATGAGTTGTTAGATGAGCTCCATGGAGCGGTCTATTTTTCAAAAATAGACTTGAGATCTGGTTATCACCAGATAAGAATGAGGGAGAAGGACATTGAAAAAACTGCCTTTAGGTGCCATTATGGGCATTTTGAATTTTTAGTCATGCCCTTTGGATTGACAAATGCCCCTGCAACCTTTCAATCTTGTATGAACAAAATTTTCAGCGAGCAGCTCCGGAAGTTTTTGTTGGTTTTTTTTTATGACATACTCATCTACAGTAAGACATGGAAAGAGCATTTGCAGCATATAGATGTGGTTCTTGGTATTTTGGAGGCTAATTCATTGTTTGCCAAAGAAGTTAAGTGTGAGTTTGGCCTAACGGAGATTGTATATTTAGGTCATGTTATCAGTGCTAAAGGAGTTAGTATGGATAAAGAGAAAGTCAAAGCCATTCTAGAATGGCCCCCACCTTCAAACCTTACTCAATTGAAGGGGTTTTTTGGTTTGTGTGGGTTTTATAGAAGATTTGTGAAAGGTTTTTCACAAGTTGCAGCTCCTCTCACGGACCTTACAAAGAAAGGAGCCTTCAAATGGTCTCAATCAGCCCAAGATGCTTTCGATAGGTTCAAACAACTCATATGTAGTAGCCCTGTTCTTGCACTACCAGATTTCTCTAAGCCATTTGAATTGGAATGTGATGCTTCTGGAGAAGGTATTGGGGCTGTTTTGATGCAAGAAAAGCATCCTATTTGTTTTGAAAGTAGAAAATTAAGGGGTGCTGAAAAAAATTATTCTATTTATGACAAAGAAATGCTTGCCATCATGCATGCTTTAGTTAAATTTCGTCAATATCTAGTGGGAGGCAAGTTTATTGTCAAAACAGATCATAACAGTTTAAGATACTTCATGAGCCAAAAGGATTTGAATGAAAGGCAACAAAGATGGGTAAGCAAGTTGCAAGCTTTTGATTTTGAGATTGTCTATGTTAAAGGCAAAAAGAATGTTGTGGCTGATGCCTTGTCAAGAAGGCCATATATACATTCTATGGTGGAGTTGGTGGCTGATTGGAAAGAACAAATCATTCTCGAATATGCCAAGAACTCTTTTGCATCAAGTGTTGTAGATGGGACCTTCAAAGATGATAAATACGAGGTAAGTGGTGGTCTGATTTTGTACAAGAATAGAGTCTTTTTGGTTCCAAACTCCAAGATTAAATCTCTGATTTTGAAGGCATTTCATGATTCACCCTTGGCTGGTCACCAAGGCATATTCAAAACATATAAACAGATAAGAGAGAGATTTACATGGAAGGGGTTGAAAGAAGAGGTTTGCAAATATATCAGAGAGTGTTCTGTATGCCAACAGAACAAGTATGAGAACACTTATCCTGCTGGTCTGCTCCAACCACTGCCCATTCCCAATCAAAAGTGGGAAAGTTTGGCTATGGATTTCATCACTGGCCTCCCCAGGGTGCAAGGGAGGGATAGTATCTTTGTGGTTGTTGATAGATTGACAAAGTTTGCTCATTTTTATGCTGTTTCTACAGGATTTACTGCAGTTCAGGTGGCTGAATTGTTTTTTAGAGAAGTGTTCAAACTTCATGGGTTGCCAAGGAGCATTGTTAGTGACCGTGACAGCAAGTTCTTGAGCCTATTTTGGAAGGAACTATTCAGACTATGTGACACAGAATTAACCCCAAGCACCAGTTACCATCCTCAAACGGATGGACAATCTGAAATAGTTAACAAGTGGCTTGAAGGTTACCTTAGAAGTTATGTATCAGGACAGTAGAAGGCATGGGTAAGATGGTTACATGTTGGTGAGTATTGTTACAACTCTTCTTATCACATGTCAATAAAAATGTCTCCATTCATGGCATTGTATGGATATGAAGCTCCTAGCTTCACTGACATGTTGTTTGGTGACAGTCGAGTTCCTAGAGTTAAAGAATTTTTGCAGGACAGCCAGGACTTGCTGAAATCATTGAAAGAAAATATTAGATCGGCTCAAAATCAACAGAAGTTGTACGCTGATCAGCAGCGTATAGAGAGGGTTTTTGCAGTAGGGGATATGGTATATGTCAGAATTTAGCCTTACAAGCAGTCTTCTATCAAAAAAAGTGGGGCTGAAAAGTTGAAGCCTCGTTTTTATGGGCCTTTCAAAATCATTGGTCGGCATGGAGAGGTTGCGTATGAGTTGGAATTGCCTGAGCATAGCAAAATACATAACATTTTCCATGTCTCTCGCCTTAAAAAGGCTCTTGGACAGAACATTGTGCCATCATCAATACTGCCACCTATTGATGATGAAGGGAGACTCGAACTTGTACCCGAGGCTATTCTTGATCAAAGAGAGAGGGTGTTGAGGAAGAAGACTATTAAAGAATACCTAATCAAATGGAAGGATCTTCCTCTTGAGGATGCGACGTGGGAAGGAGAAGACATCTTGCAGCATCCTGTATTACAATTGCTTGGGGACAAGCAATTTTTGGGAGGGAGGACTATAATGTCCCCTTTCCAAGCCTAGTCAGACTGGGACCATTAGCCTATCTCATGATCCCGATGGGCTAGGGAATGGTTTGGGATCATTTTTGGTTTTATTATCAAATTGGAGTTATAAGGTTGATTAATTTGATAATTAAACTAAGTTTTATTGGTGCACTAAAGTCGGGTGGGTTATTTTTTAAAAAAAGTGACTTAATGTTATGACTTGAAGGGAAAAAGGGAAATGTTATAATTTTTAATTCCCTAGTCACTTAAGTGTGCACATAACTTGATATTAGAAATTATTTCTAAGGGAAGTGCAAAAAAGCTCTAATTTCAAGAAAGATTGGTTTTGTAACTCCCAGGTGCTTATAAAAAGAAGATGTGAGCTCATTTGGAGCGATGCTTAGAATTTGATAATGATATGCTGCTGGGTTGAAACCAGAGAACCATTGTGCCTTCTTGTGGACGAAAAACCACTTGAGGATGATCAGTTTCGGTGGTGAGAAATCCACCCTAGCTGGTATGAGATGATTTCCACTCAGGAAATCACAGGGAACTAAATGGATTTTGAAGTTTGTGAGGTTTCTTTATTGGTGATTATTTTAGAGTGATAGATAAGATATTATTGTAACCTTTTGGTGTGATTTGTAGTGTTTGAGGAGATTCTGGAAATTATATGTATTGGCCGTACCATTCTTGACCGTACATATGTGTGGGGACAAAATTCATAAATATTATAGTTGATATCTTTGATGGTTTCCTTCTTTGCATTCTGATTTACTATCCTTTATACCTCCATTGCAAGTGGTTTGAGTGAATTTGGTTTAGTTTTATGAGTTTTAGAAACAGTCGTACTATGCACTGGGCCGTACCATGCTGATTGCATCGATGCACATAAAAAATTCAATGTGATGTATTTGTAACTTCTATTGTTTGCATAGTATTTGCTTGGCCTAGACGTCCATTTTGGAAGTGGTTTGAGGTGATTTGCTTCAGTATTAAATAAGTTATGAGCATCCGTACCTGTACCAGGCCGTACGGTCCTGTCTAAAGAAATTGATGACTATTGATCAGATGTCTTTGTTTTCAGTTTGATAAGTGTTCAGAGATGTTCGTTGGGACTGTCATACCAGGCTAGTGGCAGTTGATTTATGATAAGATGTGTGTATGGGTTATGAGCCTTTTCATGTTCCTTCATGGCTGCCGTACTGTATGATCAGCTAACAAGTTGCAATTGACAGGGATCAGTCAGAGAAAACAGAGTTGTGTCATCTTGGTCAGCGTTTTAGAATGTCAAATGTAAATTAGATCAGCAGGGTATGATTCTATATCATTGGTTCTCAAGGGTAGCTTATCAAGTTTACATTTTCTAACATTGAATATGTTTATTTGATGATCATTAAAAGTTCATTTGTAATGCAATTTCACACTAAGGACCCCTGGATGGTTTACCACCAGAGAGGAGAATGAACTTTTCTTTTTCTGTTATCTACCCACTGAGCAAGTGGCGAATCCCCACTGAATAAGTGGATGGCCTTGTAATCTTTCATGCTTATCTCTTACCCACTGATAAAGTGGTGAATTCCCACGATATGTGGATGCCCGCCGTAGCGGAAGAAGTGTATTTCTTTCTTGCATACTTGTTTTTGTGAGCCAAAATCACTGTATGCTCTCACCTTGCCCATCCGGGGATCTTGGTGATCAGAAAGTGGGAGGCATTTAGTTGGATACATTTCTTGTGCTAACATTCTGATATCTTGTTCAATATTTTGGAAAAAATTTTGGGGTTGTTTATTACAATGTAGTCCTAGGAATGAAGTGGCTACACATGATAGGTGAATTTTCCCTCAACCTAAGGACCATGGAGATGAAGTTCGAAGTAGATGGTCAAAAACATATTTTGAGGGGAATGTCTGATGGGGGTTTAAGAGCAGTGTCCATTCGAAGGATGGAGAGGATACTGCGGCATGACCAGGTGCAGTGGGCAGCTGAGATTCTTGTGATGCCAGAGGCACTGAAACAACAAAAACAGGATTATCCAGTGGAGATTTAGTCAGTACTAACTAAGCACTCCAAAGTGTTTAGTGATATACCTCTAGGTAGACCTCCAGATAGGGGTTATGAGCATGTTATAGAGATGGAGCAGGGGGCCGAACCAGTTATCACCGTTCCCTACAGACATCCTAAGAGATACAAGGATGAGATTGAGAAGGCTATTCAAGAGCTTCTCAAGATGGGTCACATCAGGCCTAGTAAGAGTCCTTTTGCTTCTTCTATTGTTCTGGTCAAAAAGAAGGATGGCACACTCAGGATGTGTATTGATTACAGGGAACTGAACAAAAAGACTATTAAGAACAGGTACGCCATCCCCAGGATTGATGAGCTTATTGACGAGCTGCATGGTGCATGTTTCTTCTCCAAGATAGACTTGAAGTCAGGGTACCATCAAATTCGGGTACGTGAGGAGGATGTGGAGAAGACAGTGTTTAGGTGTCACTATGGGCACTTTGAGTTTCTGGTTATGCCTTTTGGCTTAACCAGTGCACCTGCCACTTTCTAGTCTTGTATGAATAAGGTCTTCAAAGAACAGTTGCGGAAGTTTGTACTCATATTTTTCAATGACATACTCATTCAGCAGGACTTGGGTGGATCATTTGAGATATCTGGATATTGTGTTGGGTATACTTGAGCAGGAGTCCCTATATGCAAAAATGTCTAAATGCGAGTTTGGCATGATGGAGTTGCTGTATTTGGGACACATCATCAGTGTAGAGGGTGTCCGTGTGGATCCGGAGAAGATCCGAGCTATAGTTGACTAGCCACCACGCAAGAATCTCTCTCAACTCAAGGGGTTCTTTGGCCTTTGTGGATTCTACCGTAGGTTCGTAAAGGGATTTTCTCATAAAGCAGCCCCACTCACAGATTTGACACAGAATGGAGCTTTCGTTTGGTCAGATGGTGCTTAGCAGTGTTTCAACAAGTTTAAGGAGGTGATGAGCACTTGTCCAATTTTGGCCATTCCTAATTTTTTGAAGCCGTTTGAGCTTTAGTGTGATGCCTCTGGGGAAGGCATAGGTGCGGTGTTGATGCAGGACAAACACCCTATTGCTTTTGAGAGCCGAAAGTTGATGGGCCATGAGAGGAGCTATAGTATCTACGACAAGGAGATGTTAGCCATCATGCATGCATTGGCTAAATTCAGGAAGTATCTGGTTGGAGGGAAATTCATTGTTAAATCTAATCACAATAGCTTGAAACATTTCCTTAATCAGAAGGACCTAAATGACCGGCAACAAAAGTGGGTCAGCAAGCTGCAGGCATATGACTTCGACATTGTTTTTGTCAAAGGAAAGAAGAATATAGTTGCTGACGCTTTATCCAGGAGACCACACTTGTGTGCCTTAAGAGAGATTGTAGAGGACTGGAGAGATATGATCACTGCAGAATATGCAAAGGATAAGTGGGCCTCTGGGATTATGGATGGCACTAACCATGATGATAGGTACACTATTGTAAATGACTTGATCATTTACAAGGGGAGGATATTTTTGGTGCCAGCTTCTGCTATGAAGCAGAAGATCTTGAGAGCTTTCCATGACTTGCCTATGGCTGGGCATCCAGGATTCTACAAGACCTATGGGTAGGTTAGAGAGAGGTTTACTTGGAAAGGCCTCAAGTTAGAAGTACAGAAGTATGTGCGAGAGTGTCCAGTATGCCAACAAAACAAACATGAGCACTCCTACCCAGGAGGATTGTTGCAGCCCTTACCCATTCCCGAGAGGAAGTGGGATTGTATATCGATGGACTTCATTATTAGCTTGCCAAAAGCCTAAGGTAGGGACTGCATCTTTGTGGTGGTTGACAGGTTGACAAAGTTTGCCCATTTCTTTTCCATTTCAGCCACTTATACAACAACTCAGGTTGCTGATTTATTCTTCAGAGAGGTGTTCCAACTTTACGGATTGCCTAGGAGTATTGTGAACGACAAGGACAGCAGGTTCCTTAGTAATTTCTGGCAGGAGCTTTTCAAGTTGACAGGGACCGAGCTCACCCCCAGCACGAGTTACCACCCCCAGACTGATGGACAGACGGAGATAGTTAATAAGTGGCTGGAGGGATACCTCAGGAATTACATAGCCGGGCAGTAGAAGACGTGGGTCAAGTGGCTTCACTTGGGAGAGTATTGTTATAATACCACTTACCACATGTCTATCCAAATGACACCATTTATGACACTTTATGGGTACGAGGCTCCTAGTTTCTTGGATCTATTGTTTGGAGATAGCAGAGTACCAAAGGCTAAAGACCTCTTACAGGAGAGTCAGGACATCGTGAGGTCTTTGAAAGAGAACATTCAGAAGGCGCAGAAGCAGTATGCAGATCAACACAGAGTTGAGCATTCTTTTGAGGTGGGTGATATGGTGTACCTTATGGTGCAGCCATATAGACAATCTACTCTTAAGAGGAGTGGTGCTGAGAAGTTAAAGCCACGGTATTATGGTCCATTTAGGATCTCCAGGAGGGTTGGAGAGGTGGCTGATGAGTTAGAATTTCTAGTAGAGAGCAGAGTTCATAATATCTTCCATGTGTCACGCCTCAAAAAGGCACTAGGGCACAATGTGATACCTTCTACAGAGTTGCCTCCTCTTGATGAAGAGGGGAAGTTGGTTTTGATACCTGAAGCGATCATTGACACCAGGGAACGTACATTGAGAAAAAGAGTCATCAAGGAATATTTGGTGAAGTGGAAGAGCCTGCCAGCAGAGGATGCTACATGGGAGAGTGAGCAAATCTTGTTGCATTCAGATCTGAGATTGCTTGAGGTAAGCAATCTTGGGAAGGGCAGACTGTAATGTCCCCTTTTTCTAGTGAGTTAGTCTATACTTGGTTCCCGTAGACTAACCAAAGTGCTTAGGGAACTCTGGAAGTTTGTTTGGTCAGTTTTTGACATTCTGGCTGGGACTTACTATTTTTAGTAAGTAGCAAATTTGGCTATTTTGGGAAACTCTTTATTGGAGATGGAGCGTTTCACCGAGATCTTTCCAATGGTCTATAACTCATGAGATTCTGTGACCGTTTGGGCTTTCATATTAAAGTCCGTAAGTTATACTTTATTATTATATTTGGACTTTAATTAATTAATGTCGGTAACTTTGGAGAAATAAGGAAAAATGCAAAAATAAGTCACTAAAGGATTTGGGTGCCCCTTTAAGAAATAAAAAACAAATTTAAAAATAACATTTCCCTCTCATATGGGTTGACCCACTTGTGGAGTTATAAAAAGGCAAAGAGTGGGAAAAGTTATTCATTCTTGATATTACATTTTATGCTTCTATTTGCTCTGCAAATGAGGGTTTGGATGATTTCTTCCAGCCAAGGCTTTTGGTGACAGAAATCACCATTGGTAGCAATCTTTTGCAAGTGTGAAAGATCACCCAAGGGGATTTTGGAGCAGCCATACTCAGTGGTTGTATTTGAACTTCATTTTGATACCACCATTGATGGAGATGGAGATAACAAGATATATTTTATTGCAGTTTTGTTGCAGCTAAGGAAGAGTATTAGTGACGGATTGTATTGCAGATTTGAGAAGGGTTGGGACTGCCATTTCTTCATTGCTGGTCGTACTTCATTTTGTTGGTCGTACCTCTTCATGTGTAGGCCGTACCACTTCATATGCTAGCCATACTTCTTGGGGCAGTCATTTGGAGTTTATTGGGGTTGTTCTTCCTTGCTTAGTGGTTGTTTTTGACCTAAGGGTATATGCTGGTAGTTGTAGATTGTTTCCTTGCATTTGCTGATACCTTCAATGCAAAACTCTATTGTCATGGTGTTGGTCCGTCAACAGCAGAAATATGAAGATGCTTATTTTGACATGGGTATGTGATGGTTATTCATTTTATGTCATTCTATGAACTGGGTCTTCATTATTTAATTCATATCTATTATAGTTTTTCTAGGTTTTTAGTTGTATGCTATATTCCTTGTATTGTGACATACACACTTCAAGAAAATGAAAACCCCTTCTGCATCTTCTATCTAGTTCTGAAAGATCACAGAAAAAACTAAAAAAATATATCATTAAAAAAAAGATAAATCAAAAGAACAATAGGTGCAGGTTATTACAGTGCAGCTGTTTGTGAGAAGCCTTTCACAAACCTCCTGTAGAAACCACATAACCCGAGGAAGCCCTTAAGCTATGTGAGGTTTATTGGTGGTGGCCAATCAACTATTGCCTTAATCTTCTCTGGATCAACTCGGACACCATCTACACTAATGATGTGACCCAAATAAAGAAGCTCTATCATGCCAAAGTCACACTTGGACTCTTTGGCATAGAGGGACTCACTCTCCAAAATGCTCAGTACCTCCTCCAAATGTCTCATGTGTTCATCCCAACTCCTGTTGAAGATGAATATGTCATCAAAGAAAATTAACACAAACTTCCTTAGTTGTCTGAAAATCTTATTCATGCAACTCTAGAAGGTAGCAGGGGCATTGGTTAGTCCAAACGGCATCACCAAGAACTCAAAGTGGCTATAGTGATATCTGAAGGTTGTTTTCTCTATGTCCTCCTCGCTCATTCAAATCTGATGGTATCCTAATCATAGATCTATCTTGGAAAAGTAGCAAGCCCTGTGCAATTCATCTATGCAGGGAATAGGATACCTGTTCTTAATGCTCTTTTTATTAGGGCCCTGTAATCTATACGCATCTTGATGGTTCCATCTTTCTTTTTGACCAATACAATTGTTGAAGCAAAGGGACTCTTGCTGGGGTGGATGTGTCTCATCTCTAACAACTCCTTAATTGCTTTCTCTATCTCATCCTTGAGCCTCTTAGGATGACGATAGGGGATGACCATTACGGTCTTAGTCCCATCCCTGAGCTTGATGACATGCTTGATGCCTCTGTCAGGTGGCACTCCTAGAGGCATACTACCAAACGCCTTACTATTCTTGGTCAATAGCTCCTGTATATCTGGATGGTAAGCACTCTTTGGCTATTGTGGAGACTCTGGCATGATAAGACATTCTGCTGCCCACTCTACCTGGTTATGTCACAACATTCTCTCCATCCTCTTGAGAGAGACTACTCATGGTCCACCATCTGATAATCCCCTAAGAACTATTTTATTTCCATTGCATTCAAACTTCATTTCCATCTTATTCAGATTCATGGTGAACTCACCAAGTTCAATCATCCAATGCATACCCAAAACTACATCTGTGTCTCCAATGCCAACCACATAGAAGTTATCCTTAAGTTCATAATCTCCCATATGTATAGTCAGCCCATAAATCTTTCTGGTGCATGTGAGTTTGAAGCTATCAGCTACCATTACCTTGAAGCCTTCAAACTCCTCCACCTTTAGTCCACGTCTAGCCACCAACCCCTGATCAATGAAACTATGTGTAGCACCTATGTCTATCAGAGTGATGATGCTCTGACCTCCTAGGACTCCTCTCACTCTGAATGACCCAACTCTCTGGAAATTTAAAAGTTGTGCCAATGTCCTATCACTATCATTACTATGCTAAGAGGCATTCTCATCTCCACTATCCTCTCTATCTGATGGTTGGTCAGATGCCTCCAACTGTGACTCCTTTGCTGAATAGTATTCAATTAACTTCGCTTTTTCTTTGTTAGCACATTTGTGTGTAGGATCCCATAGTTCCTTACAATGGAAGCAAAGTTTCTTCCTCCTATACTCATTCAACTAATCATCGGTTAGCCAGTTTGGTTTCTCTTTTTGTTGGCTAGTGTCCTTCCGAAAAGGTTTCCTATCTTTCTCCTTGTCCCTCCTGTAGAAACCCTTTGTTTGAAATTTATTCCTCCATATAGAGGATTCCATATCTTAGGCCTTTTTCATGGCCTCCTAAAGTGTTAATGGGTCTAATCCCTTAACCCAACCACGTAAGGGATCTGATAATCCATCTATAAATAATATGACCAGCTTGCATTTTGAGATATCTGGGACAATAACAGATAGGTCCTAAAACTCTGAAATGTATGAGTCCACTGATCCAACCTGTCTAAATTGTGCCAACTCCTTAAAGTACAGTTCTGGATCCTTCTTATCAAATCTATCAATTAGTCTAGCAGTAAACTCAACATATGAAGTAATCTGATCGTCGCCCAATGTAACCTTACCATTGCTCCACCATTTATGTGCATTGCCCTCTAAGTGTAATGTTGCATAAGTTATAGCATCTGCTTCTAGCATAGGGCTAATCTACAAATAACTGTCCAATTTCTGGACCCATGCTTTAGCAGTGGTTTTACAAGATCCATCAAAGTATGGTAAAGTCATCTTACTAACCTTATTATGGAGTTCCTAATTCTGTCTATTTCCCCTGCGGGGTTTGTGTTTCATCCTAAGATTTGAATACTCTCCAAATGTCATCTCCACTCTAAACTCCTCACTGGATGCCCGCCAATATCTCAGAATCTCATCCTAAAACTCAAGTTGTGTGGCCTCCTGTTCAAGAACATTGTTCCTGGGTGCAAATACAGGTATGCCAGGTCAATCATTTGATGTCAATTGAGAAGCTCTCCTGTTAGTGACCGATGCTTCTCCCTCGTCATCTCTATCTCTGTACCTGTCACCATTGTTCCTATCCCCATTATTCATGTCTTTGTTGTTCCTATCACCCATGTGCCTGTCACCTCCATTGTTCATTCGGTTCCAGTCCCCAAAATTGTTCCTGTTCCTGTCACAGTTATTATTATTGTTGTTATTGTTATTATCCTTGTTGTTTCTACCATCTTGAGGTATCAACTAGGTGAGGATGTGAGTCAATTTTGCCTGTGATTCCCGCATTGTCCTCTCTATAGCTAGTTGTCCCCTAGCCAATGAGTTTAGAATTTCCTGCATGCTAGGTTCTTCTTGCTCTCTGTCACCCATCTCCTCTACTGGCACCTCAACCTCACCTGCAAAGGGATCTATCTATGGTACTTCTACTTCTTGTTCTATCTGTGGAACCTATATTTCTTGTTGTGACATGTTTCTTCTCATATTGTAATGGTGAGTGAGACGATATAGGAAGCATGTCTCAAAAACCCTTTTGCATGTTTGATCTAACCACATAGAATGACAAGATACCATTGTAACTTACACCCTCATATATGTTTTTTTCTTTCTGTGTCAAGGTTTTTGCTTTTCTGAAGGTTTTAGTTTAGGGTTTCATTTGCATGTTTTTGCATGTAGTGTTTTTTTGCATAATAACACAGAATATAAAGTATATATTAAAAACCTAGAAAAAATACAACAAATATCACCAAAATATCAAAGACCCAATTTATATTATAGAAAAATATGAATTATGAGTACATTCCCATATGCCCGTTTCCAACTTCATACATCTGCTGATAATGGACCAGCTAGGCATAGGCTAGGAAACATCTCTAAATTTCTCAACAAGGAAAGATTTCACTCATACCAAGAATAGAAGGAATCTTTTATTCCAGGCACCTCAAAAGAAGATGATAAAATGTAGAAAAGAGAGCTAAATCGATTACCAAGTGACCCACGAACCCTCTGGTACAGTACGACCCTATTGTAGCTTTATTCTAGCATTATACACACTGAAAGTTGCCTTCTATTTCACTGTTATAACCTAGAAATGGTTGTAGCTATTGGGTGACCTAATTGACATGATAAATAACACCAAACCCAATGCCAAATGCTCACAAAATACTCTCCAAGGATGCACGTCCTTCTATAGACAAGTACGACCAGCAATGGTAAATGAAATGCAATCCAAACAATGCCAACATGATATCAATCTGCTTGCTTTCCAATGGCTCTCATTTGCACACAAATAAACTCTGTCAAGATGCTCATTTCATGCTCAAATCTAATCCAAACTGAATCATTCAAAGCTCAAATGAAGCTCCTGAAGTGAAGCTCCCAATATCCTCTCCTAATGCAATCTTTCACAAATGAAGAAAGGTGATCTTGCAGAGGGTTTTGTCTAAGCAAGTCAATCTCCAAACCCTTGAAAGCCAAGCTCCAAGAAAATGCACGAGAATATCAAAACATGAGAGTAAAATCATAAAAAAGAGCATATGCAAATGAGGCTCATTTCTTTCTTTTATTTCCCTCAACCCCAACACCCAAGATGAGAGGATTTTAATATTTTATTTTATGTTTTATGTCTCTTATAACTCCCATGAAGGCGTCCATCTCCTAGGGGAACCACTTTAAGTTATAACTTAAAGTCATTTTATAACACAAGTCACTTTACCCCCTTAATAATAATATAAGTTAAATCTTTAATTTAACTTATATTTTATCAAATAATGCTTTGGACATTTCGAAACCATTAATTCTCGTACCATGACCCTCTGCCTCTGCCCTGCTATAAATAACAATGTGCTCCATCCTAACTTACTATAAATAGTAAGTCACCAATTTGACCCCTTAAACACTGTCATTAGCCTACGAGAGTCTAATGATAGGCTAATCTCTATCAACTATCTGACTGAGCTAAATGGGGGACATTACAAAAATTTTCTTGGATTAATGAATTACATGTGATATCTTGATTTTATATTTGCAAGATAAGAAAACCTAAAATGACTTAAAGAAGCCCTAAGTCAACTTAATAAAGTGTAATTAAATATTTAATTAAACCAACATACACACAAGTGGAAGACTCTAAATATTGTGAGAAAACACATCACAAGGGTATGCATTGGGATAATGATACAATTACCTAAGGTTTAGAATAGGGGAGATAGGGTCTCACCCTATACCAAGTGCACAAGCACTCATGCCTGACACTATGCAGAAGAGAAAAAAGAGTAATTAATAAAAAAGGTTCATTTACCTTAAATCAACCATTCCTACTAAAAAAATGTAGTAGATTAAATAATTACTAGACAAGTCTACTATCTTTATCCTTACTAAGTTTGTTTAACAATTAATTAATTTTAAATCATAACAAGGAAAGAGCATGGATTAAACAAATTATATCAATTCCTCTTCATTTTCACAATCATAAGTGTAAAGAAATAAGACATCTCACATTCTAACTCATTTCTCAAGTCATAGAAACACTGGGTAATCTATCTAGCTTACTAATATATATGAATGCATTATTTCTAACATAAAAGAGTAAAATTGTTGGCAATATGTGTTGTCATTGATGTCAACATAGTATACATTGATGTCAATATAGCAGATGGAAATGTATAGACATATTTGTACAAAGAAAGAGTTAGTATGGTCAAGACAAACTAGTCCAGGAGAAGAGGAAACAATCTAAGTATGAAGAAGAGATGATTAGCTTTGGGTTTGAGCACAATGTGGAGGTAAACACCCATATCCCTGTATGATTCCTGCATCCACACATACATATCTCATCAGTTGGGAGTACCACACTTAATGGTAAGAAGCAAAAAACTAAGGCATTCACGAAGGGTCCACAAAGTGAACTGTCTAGGCCATGCAGCTAGAGTAAACACAATGGAAACAACTCAAATATATAAAGCAAATGCATATTCAGTTATTCAGTATATCATAGATTCATAATACAAACTGGATGGCAACATGCGAGCTTACAACTAGGGCTCACATGCCTAATTACATAATTACAGAATATGCACAAGATATAGCTTTGAAGTTCCTTCGCAAAGAATTCAAACTATCAAATTATGAACTAATCATCAACTACTTTCCTAGGCATCTATTACATCAATATATATCATCTTCAGAATTTAAGATTCCTCCACATCAGCCAAGGAAGATCACAAACTCTAATGAAGAGCTGTAATGTGTACACGAATAGGTCGGACCTCATCGTTTAGAACTACACTAATGAATGGAATGGCATGCAGCTCTTAGGGAAGGTTGGCCATGAACCAAACAACATTGAATGATGTGTCATTTAGCTCCGCAAGTCATGAAATGCTTTGCAAGTCTTCTTCTTTAGCTAATTGTCTGAGACTGTCAGGATGCTCTGTTCTAAGAAAATAGTCGATCTTCTGATAGCGATATCTTTATGGTACCTTATCCAAATGATCTGAGTTTTGGATATAATGTGCATGAACGTGTCTAAATCCTAAGTCTAGCTCCGTAAGGTTTGAAATGAAACTGTAGTTGAATGCAGACTAATCTACTAAAATTGCTACTAATTGAACTAACTGAACTAAACTAGAAAATGCAAAAAAACAAACTGAAATGCAATTTTTTTTTGTTGATGCAAGATTGCTCTTGAACCAGGGATGCTCCTACATCAGACATCTAGGGTTGTTGAAAAATCAAGTCCCTCACTTTTCTGGGGCTGGAGGAAAACCAAGAATGTCTACCTCAGCCTAAGAAATCCAAGATGAGTCTTCTTCTAGTCTGCCTTTCCACTTCACAAGGTATTCTTTGTATTGTCTACCTCTGGTGCTACATCTAACTCTGATGTCCAAGATGTCCTCAATCTACTCTGGTGCTTGTTGTGGTAACTGCTTCTTCAAGTCTTCTTCTATGTTGTCACTGAACTTTGTTTCATGATACTGATATAGGTATGCAATGTTGAAAATAGGTGATATACCCAATGCCTCCAGTAAATCTACTTCATATGCATTTCCTGAATCAAACTTCCTGAGTATCCTACATGGTCTAAATTTCTTCATCTTCAACTTGTTATATGTCCCAACTAGAAATATTTCTTTTCTCAAGTACACCATCACTTCATCTCCTACTAAAACTTATTTGTGTCTTCTCTTCTCATCTGCTTTCTCTTTATACTTATTGTTCATCTCCTCCAAATGCTTCTTCACTTGATTATGTACTGTCTCCATGTGTCCTGCAAATTCTTCTGCTTCTGCACTCCTTTTATCTTCCATATTGATGTCTCTCAACTCTGCTACTCCTCTAGGGTTAGTTCCTGTCACAATCTCAAATGGTGTTTTTCCGATACTCCTATTTACTAAATTATTATATGCAAAATCTGCTTGTGAAAGAATCAAATCCCAATTTCTTGCTTTCTCTCCAACCAAACATCTCAACAAATTTCCCAAACTCTTATTCACTACCTCTATCTATCTATCAATCTGTGGATGAAATGCTAAACTGAACTTCAAGTCTATCTTCATCTTCTTCCAAAGTGTCCTCCAAAAGTATCCAAGAAATCTTGTATCTCTATCAAAAATTATGCTCTTAAATAATCCATGCAATCTCACAATCTCCTTGAAAAATAGGTCAACCATATGAACTACATTAATTGTCTTCTTACAAGGTGTGAAATGTGTCATCTTCAAAAATCTTTCCACCACTACAAATATTGAATCATTTCCTCTCTATCTTCGGCAATCCCATTATGAAACCCATGCTTATGTCTTCCCAAAGTCACTCCAGTACTATCAAAGATTTGTATAAACTAGTATTCTGACTACTTCCTTTTACAACTTGACAAATTCTACAACTCTACACAAATTTCCTAACATTCTTATGTATTTGAGGCCAAAAGTAATTTTCACTTACCAAAGCCACTGTCTTATCAATGTCAAAATGTCCTGCCAATCCACCACTATGTTTCTCCTTGATCAAATTGTCTCTCATTGAACTCCTAGGTATGCATAACTGATTTCCTCTTAACAACATATCATGCTGAAATAATCCAACCACTTACTCCTATCTGTTACAACAAGTTCCTTACATGCTTTCCAAGTTTATGCAAAATCAAGGTCTTCCTTATACATGTTCTTCAATTCTTCAAATCCCAACACTTCAACTCATCTCTATTAACAAGTTCCTTCTCCCACTCAGTGCGTCGGCAACTTTGTTTAATTTTCCACTCCTATGCTTCAATACAAAAGTATAACTATGCATGAACTCTACCCATCTCATATGTCTCTGATTCAACTTTCCTTGACTATTCAAATACTACAAAGCTTGATGATCTGTATACAACACAAACTCCTTAGGAAACAAGTGATGTCTCCACTTCTTCAAGGCTTGAATTATGGCATAGAACTCTTGATCATAAACTGAATATCTTCTCCTTGCATCATTCAACTTCTTATTGAAATATGCTATAGGTATACCTTCTTGACTTAACACTACTCCTATTGCATTCCCACTTGCATCACAGTCTACTTGAAATACCCTATTGAAATCTGGTAATGCCAACACATGTTGTTCTATCACTTTCTGCTTCAACAGTTCAAAACTTTTATCTGCTCTTGATGTCCACTTAAAGTCTTTCCTGTCACCTCTCATTGTCTTTGTCATAGGGTTACATACTAAACTAAAATTTCTAATGAACTTCTGGTAGAGACTAGATAATCCATGAAATGATATGACTTCTCCAATGCTCTTAGGTGTTGTTCTATCACTTTCTGCTTCAACAGTTCAAAACTTTTATCTGCTCTTGATGTCCACTTAAAGTCTTTCCTGTCACCTCTCATTGTCTTTGTCATAGGGTTACATACTAAACTAAAATTTCTAATGAACTTCTGGTAGAGACTAGATAATCCATGAAATGATATGACTTCTCCAATGCTCTTAGGTGTAGGCCATTCAACAATTGCTCTTACTTTCTCAGGGTCCATCTTCAATCCTTTTGCAAAAATCACAAATCCCTAATATAGCAATTCTTCCTTCGCGAAACTACACTTCTTGATGTTTATCAGCAATTTCTCTTCTCTCAGTCTCTGCAATACTTATCTCAGGTGCCACAAATGTTCTTCTTTTGTCTTAGTGAAAATCAAAATATCATCCAAATATACAATAACAAACTTACCCAAGAATTTCTTCAAAACTTCATTCATCAACCTCATGAAAGTATTAGGTGCATTTGTCAATCCAAAAGGCATCACTAATAACTCATACAATCCTTCATTTGTCTTAAAAGTAGTCTTCCATTCGTCTCCTTCTATGATTCTAATCTGATGGTATCCACTCTTCAAGTCTATTTTTTGTAAAATATTTTGCTCCACTCAAACAATCCATAATATCATCCATCCTAGGTAAAGGAAATCTATACTTAACTATGATCTTATTTATTGCTCTAGAGTCTGTACACATTCGTTGTTCTCTATCTTTCTTCGGTGCTAACACTACAGGTAGTACACAAGGACTCAAACTTTCTTTGATCAAACCTTTCCTCAACAACTCATGTAGCTACCTATTCAGTTCTTCATTCTTTGTCGATGTCATTTTGTGTGTTGCTTTGTTAAGCAAACTAGCTCCCAGTATAAGGTCCATGTGATGACTGATACTCCTGATTGGTAGCAATTCTTTAGGTACATTGTCTGATATGACGTCTTCATACATTGTTAGCAACTCAGTTATCTCTTCTGGTTGTGATTCTTAAGTCTCTGTCTTCAATGCTTTAGGCTTCTTATGAATCAAAGCATAACACATATTCTCATGTCTCAAACCATCCAGAAATTTCCTTCCATCTACCAAACAGATTCTAGCATTCCCACATACTTCACTCTTAGGATCATCTTCCAAAGGAGTCCAAGTAATTCTCTTTCCATTTGATTTTATAGTGTATGTATTATTTCTCCCATCATGTATAGGTTTTCTATCATACTGCCATGGTCTACCCAACAAAATATGACATACATCCATAGGCATAATATCACACAATACTTCATCCTAATAAGATCCAATATAAAATTTCATCAAACATTGTTCACTCACCAATACCTTATGATCATCCTGAATCCATGCTATCCAATATGGCTTAAGGTGTTTTAATCTTTCCAACTTCAGCTTAGTCACCATCTTCTCTAAAACGAAATTATCTGAACTACCACTATCAATTACAACTTTACAACATTTACCTCATGTTTGACATCTTGTTCTAAACAAGCTTTTCCTTTACGGTGGTTCCTCATTTGTCTCTACTTGAAATAGTGCTCTCCTCGTGACAAGTGATTCTCCTTTCTCAGGTTTACCAACTGAACTGGGTGATCCAACAAGTTCTTCCACATAGGATGCTCTTCCACTATTTTATGTTCTCTTTCTTGTACTCCCTTGATTACATTCAAATGATCTATGTCCTTCACCTCCACATTTAAAATAGGTTCCTCTGAATGTTCTCCTATCAGGTCCTCTTCCTTTTCTTCGATATCCTTCACTCTGGTATGGACTAGGGTTTCCTCTATGGTAGAAAGTTTTATGATCTCTCTGGTATGCATTGTTATCTCTATCCTCCTTGAATGTGATCTCTTGTCTGTTTAGCTCTGCATATGATCTCTCTCCTCCGAAAAATGTTCTACCTCTCTAAACTTTACCTCTGTTACCTCTCTATTTTTGATCATGTCTCTTGTTCAACTTTTCTTCAACCTTTAGGGCAAACTGATATGCTTCTTCCAATGTTGTCATCCTTACCAAACTCAGTTCTTCTTGAATGTTTAGTCTTAATCCATTGATGTATCTATCTATTTTCTCCTTGCTTGCTTCACTATGTCTTGTCCTTATGATCATCTTACGAAATTCTTCTGTATACTTCTTCATAGATTTCTCCTTTTGTCTTAGGTTTTGCAATCTCTTCAACAGTTCCAACTCATAGTCAGCAGGTATAAACGATTCTTCAATTTTGTCACCATTCTGTCCCACTTTGTAATCTTCTCTTTTCCTCTTTTGTTTATATCTAACTAAACTTCTTTCCACCATATAGCATCATGTCCTTCCAACTTTGTCTTTGTAAATTTCACCTTCTCTGGATCTTCAACTTCCTCATACTTAATGTACTCCTCTAGGTCATTTATCTAGTCAATCAACTCCTTGGGATTCAAATTGCCAGTATAGCTCAGTACATCAACTCTAGGTCTTTTCCTAATCTTTGAAATAGCTTACAACATCTTGACTTGATCTGATTCTTCTTCTTCATCACCTAGGGTTTCGTCATTTTGATCAGTGGACTGAAATTCTTCATCATCATCACTTTCAACATTAGGGCGAGGTGTCAATCCTCTTCTTCGATCTTCTTCAACAACATCCAAGTGAACTCGCATTGTTTTCATCATCTCCATCATCTCATCCATTCTTCCAACCAATGTTCCAACAACAGGGAATCTCCTTGGTGGCATTCTTCCTCGGATCAAGTGTAACAGCGATCGAGCTACAAGGTGACAACTGCCTCACAATCAGCATTCGATTGCAACACAAGTAACCTACCTTAGATTCAGCGATCTGTTCACAACAAGATCTTACGAAATTCCTTCACCAACTTTGCTCAATTTGCTCCCAAAGATTTGAACTTTCACTCTGATACCACTTCGTGTAGTCACGGTTAGGAGGGTCCACAGAGTGAACTGTGCAGGCTGTGCAACTAGAGTAAACACAATGAAAACAACTCAAAGATATAAAGCAAATGCAAATTAAGTCATTTAGCATATCATAGATTTAGAATACAAATTTGTTGGCAACATGCGGGCTTACAACTAGGGATCACGAGCCTAATTACAGAATTATAGAATATGCACAAGATATAGCTTTGAAGCTCCTTCTCAAAGAATTCAAACTATCAAATTATGAACTAATGATCAACTAATTTCCTAGGCATCTATTACATCAATATATATCATCTCCAAAACTTAAGATTCCTCCGCATCAGCCAAGGAAGATCACAAACTCCAATGAAGAGTTATAACGTGTGTAGACGGATAGGTCGGACCTAATTGTTTAGAACTCCACTAATGAAGGGAATGGCATGTGGATCTCAGGGAAGGTTGACCAGGAGCCAAACAACATTGAATGATGTGTCATTTAGCTCCACAAGTCGTGAAATGATCTGCAAGTCTTCTCCTTTAGCTGATTGTCTGAGACTGTTAAGATGCTATGTTCTGAGAAAACGGTCGATCTTCTGGTAGTGATATCTTTTTGGTACCTGATCCAAATGATCTAAGTTTTGGATATGATGTGCATGAATGTGTCTAGATGCTAAGTCTAGCTCCACAAGGTTTGAAATGAAATTGCGGTAGAATGTGGACCAATCTATTGAAACTGCTATTGACTAAACTAACTTAAGTGAACTGGAAAATGAAAAGAAACAAACTAAAATGCAAATTTTTTTGGTTGATGCAAGATTGCTCTTGAACTAGGGATGCTCCTGCATCATATACTTAAAATACCAAATTTGTAATAGTGTGACTCATATGATGCACCACCCTAATTCCTAGATTAATCAATGCATATCATGGTATAGGTGTACTAACATGCACCTCCCCCATGAGAATATCATCCCCTACCCCCTCCATGCTCCTAGTCACATGAACCATCTTGTAACTCAAAATCACTCCCTACCCAACTAGTGCTATTAGAATTATCACTAAAACTATCATCCACTTATGCACTCATGGTGCATCTCCCTATAAAATGTTATTGTGTGAGGACCTAACCAAAGTATATGTATTGGTTGACCTATGTAGTATGCATTAACATCCCTTTGTACCATCGATATCATCTCTCTAGTGCGCGATACCTACTCCTACATACTAACAATAATAGGATGATTCATGCATCCTCTAATATCATAATCATCTTTCATGTAGATAGGTGAAAATTATAGGTATCCAAACTCCACCTCTTGACTAATGTTGTTAGCATCTCTACACAATGTATTGCATCAACAAAAGCTCATGCATATACCTCAGTCTTACATTGTCTAAAATAGCCCTCTCCTCATCAAGTCCAATATCAGTGCCTATAGTGATTTTAGCACAATATTTTATGATATTTCCCTAAACTCTACCGAACCTTGCACATAAAAACAAAATAAAAATAAAAATGTGAGTAGAAAATCTTAGAAACCATGTTAAATTTGAAGCATCTTTCTTATTAGACTCTACTGCACAAATCATGATGCCACCATAAGGCAACGGACATGACTAAGTGGTGTCAAAACACTACCACATAGAAGTGGATGCTATTGCACCATCCAAAACTAAGTAAAAATTATCCTACTCTAATTTGTCAAAAAAATAAAATTTTAAAATTGCTAAAATTATTTTTTATTTCCTTGGTTTACCCCATCTCTGGTTGAAATAATATCTCATACTAAATTTTCCCTAGATCCTATGTATGCACATCGTTGAGGCACGGTAACTATTTACTTTTCACTTTCTCTTTTTCATTTATATAGTTGTTGTGTTTAAAACAACCTTCTTTCTCTTTTTCTTTACACACTACCTACTTGGAAAAAAATCACAAAACTTTTTATTTTCCCTTTTATAGATATTCACCATGGTATATTTTCCACGAGCTTATTTTTCTTCCCCGTTCTCATACCTTTATTTCCCTAACAAAAATATGAATGAGGCACACAAAATTTATTATTGATCAACTAAAAGTTCTTCTCTTTCATGATCACTCTTGTGTGAAAGATAATTTGTAATGTACTTCAATGAGAAATTTTACATGAATATCATTATGTTGTGTTTTTATCATACTAGAAAGACGTTAATTCGTGTTATTATGGTGTTTTTCAAATGAACACATACTTCACAACAAATTATTTATGGTAATTAATTGTTTTATTTATAGTGTATTATTTTTTAAAATTTATATCTATCATAATTATGAAATTGACTAGTTAGTAACCTACCCAAAGTCCCCTTTCATTTAGGGGAATTTAATATGACTGAAAACAAAGATGATAAACATGGGGGGCTAAAATTTGGTGACAAGAGAATGGATTATTTTTTGTTAAGAAATGAAGAGAATCTTAAACCTTAGAGATCCTTTAAAGGGATGTAAAGTGGATAGTAAGGTCATCTATTTCACCTAGTGTAATTAAAAAAATAAGAATAAGAGACTCTATCCTAAGCTTGGTAGGTTTTATTTGAACAAAGGATTTTGTAGCCTTGCTCTCACACTAATAACATGTTGTGTATGTTATGCCTCTCACCTTGTCTAACCATCATTCTATTCAAACTAAAGGATTTGGTCAAGGGAAAGGATATAGAGAATAAGGGTCTTTTAAGATGAGCCCTAGTTTGTTGAAAGATGTGGACTATTTGAATTTAACTAAGATTATGAGGACCTTTGTTAAGACTTATGAACCTATCTCATCATGCATTTCTTAGTGTAATAATTGTATTATGATTTGACAAAGGTTCTTTGGGTCTATTAGAGAATCTAAGGCCATGGCTAAGAAAAATAGGTTAGAGAATATGAATATAAATTCTTTCAATAGAGGAAATACTACAATTTGACCCCTAGAATCTTGGTTTGCAAGAACGGGCTAATATTACTAAACATAGATGGAGGTACTATCAAAACTCTATTGCCCAAGGTTTAAAAATACGGTTTAAAATGAATTAGATTAAAGGTGGAGACAAAGGTTCTAAGTACTTTATTAACCTACTTAGAGGAAATTTTACTAGAGAGACAATTGGCCATGTCAATGTTGAGGGGTCCCTAACTAATGGGCCTAAAAATATAAATAGTGCATTTTTGTCATTCTATAAGAATTTGTTCACTTCTAATGGGGTCAATAAAATATTGATAAGGCTAGGAGACTATGCATAAATACTATCCTAAATAAGCTTGGTGATGGTGATGCTAATTTTCTTGAAGGGGACATTAACATTGATGAGGTAATTTTTGTCATAAAGTATTTAAAGAATGATAAGTCCCTGAGTATTGATGGATTTCCCATTAAATTTTATAAAAACAATGTTGACTAGGTGGTTGAGGATCTTCATGAAGTGTACAAGTAATCCATTAATGTTGGAACCTTGGGAGATGAAATAAATAAGGGAGTGATTAATTTACTCCCAAAAGATGGTGATATGTCTCTTGTGAAAAACTAGAGATTGATTACCTTGCTAAAAGTGTCGTATAAAATCCTGGCTAAAGTGGCTGGTTAGAATAAGGAAATTTCTCCCAAAGATTGTTTTGTGGTCTCTAACAGGTTTTGTAAAATGTAGATACATTCTAAAAAATATTTTGACGAGTTGGGTTTGGAATGGCCTAAAACATCTACAAAAATATATGTATGGTTTTGATAGGCTTTGAAAAAGCATATGATAGAATATAACGGCCTTTCATTCTTCTTGTTTTAATATCTTTAGGTTTCAAAGGCAATATTATACAATTGTTGAGTTCTTGATTAAATATGTTTCTACTAATGTGGATATAAATGAAACCCTATTTGATCCCTTTGTTCTCTAGAAATTGGTAAGGAAAAGTTGCCCCCTAGCTCTCTCTGTATTTGTTATTATTGCAAAATCTCTACACTACTTATTGAGAGACAATTTAATTGGCTCACCTAGGAAAGGCATTATTCTTCCTAATGGATCTACATTAGTATATATTCAATTTGTTGATGAAAATTATTTTTCCCTTACATTAAGGAAGAAAACTTCTCCAAAATGTTGAAAATATGTAACTTGTATTGTATGGATTCCAAATTCATGACCATGAAGCAATTAACACATTCTTGAGGTGTTGCAAGAAGGTGGCCAAATATCAAAATTGTTTTAAGAGAGACAACCTATCAGGATGCTGGAAGTTGGTGGTCAAAACCCTCATGAGATAAATCACTCTTAAATCTAGATATAAAAGGTTTTACTCCTATTTGTTTCCCATACTAATTAATCTTATACATGGCATAAAAATGAATTTCCCTTTTTAAAATTTTAGCTCATTAGAGGACTTTGTTTTAAAAGTCATGCTAAGAAAGAAAGATATGCCTCTTCCCCAAGGGATTATTTACTATTTGTATAGGTTCTAGCTAGTCAGAACCCTAGCCCCACCCCTTATTCCAAGTATCTATAACCCCTCCTTGATCCCTCCTCATGAGCCCACCCTAGATCCTAAAAAAGGTAAACTAATGTCCAATGTAGTTCAAAAACTAGCCCCCACCTATATGGTGAAGATCGTGGTGCCTTCCCATCAAATTTCACCCACACACACAACGAGTACATTGGCTCACTACAAAAACAATAGACAAGGGAAAAGAGATTTATTGTGAAGGCCCTTCAACCCCATGCCCCCCTCCTAGCCCCTCTATATATAACAAGTTATCCCACACCTTTCATCCAAAATATAAACCAAAGAAGGATCGGATTGCTCTTAGCTCCACCCCCACTGTGGACCCCACAGTTTCCAAAACAATTGATCCTAAATCATTCAACCCCAAGGATGATAAATAGAATGAGAAGTGCCAAAATTGTAACACATTGAAAAATAGGATTGGGAAGCTTCAAGAAAGACTCCAGCTACATAACAATGTCATGAAATGGATGCATATGCAACAACATACCTCTAAGAAAAAATTTAGGCCTTGGAATTGGAAATCTTTAAACATAGCAAATAATGGCAGAGTGATGATGTTGATGATGAAATCTAGGTCGAAGTGGAGAAATTTTCTGCCACATTCAACAAGTGGGAGGAATTGGGCCACAAAATGGCAGAGATAAGGAAAAACCAACCAAATCTCAAGAAGAACCTAGTAGAGGTGGTTTCTTTCAGTGGGGAGGCCATGAAAAATTCAACCACTTGCATGTATGTCCTTCAACTTGAGCTTTAAAAATGCTAGGGGGAGAACCAGGATGGTCCTACCAGGAGGACAAGAGTTCAAGTTATGGAACAAAAGGAAAAATCCAAAGCCATTGAAGAGAAACTAGATGAGGTCACTTTTATTGATAAATTGGACTTCCTTAATAGGGAATGGTGGGATACTAGTGGTCTCCAAAAGTTTGCAGACATATAGCTTTTTTCTTTCTACTATTTCTATTTCTATGTTGTTTCACTACTCTCTTTTGCTTTCTATTGATTTTTTTGTTCTAAATTGTGTTAGTTGTTCTTAGTCCCATCTCTCATGAGACTCTTCTCATCTTCCTCTTTATCTTATTTTGTAAAGGGTTTGGGCCCTCTTATCCTGTTTTTGCCAATATCAAAAATATCTAAGCTATCAAGATAGAAATATGTAGTTATGAGTTGGTTTGATACTCTTCCCTCTTGATTTGAAAAAATTGATTGGGATTAGGGGTCCTAATAAAATGGTGAGATATTTGGGGATTAGTTTTTTGTTTCTCCTTCACTTCATGAGATGCTAAACTAGGTGGCTCAAAAATGGAAAATAAATTTTTTAAAGGGCAAGGCCATCTCCTCTCTATTGCTAGTAGGTTTCAAATCTATCAAAAAGTGTTCTCTTATTTTAGTTTATATTACGTTTTTTCTTGGCTTTTTGGGAGTTGTCAAGTTGGAAAATTATATAGTATGATAAGAGATTTTCGTTTGGTAGATGGAAAGGGTAGTAAAAAGATGTGTAGACAATTGGAATTGGTGTTTCCTTCAAAATAAAGTTGGGGGTGTAGAGCTTAGGAATTTAAAATTGTACAGTGTATCCTTAGTTGTAAAATGGATTCTTAAATCCTTTAAAGTGTGAACCATGGAAAATTTTAATTAATAATTATATATGTAGTGGTGTCCCAAAAATAATAAAGGTCGAAAGGGTCTTCATCCTCATGATCTACTGTTTAGGAAATCACTTATGAAGTGGGTAGGTTTTGTCATCTTCTATAGCATTTGGAGAGCATGAGAATTAGTCAAAGAGTTTTTGTCAAGCCAAGAAGTATTATCTAAGATGGATGGAAGTATTCATAGCCATACGTCAATATGGTGGAGGCTACATTATAAGAATAAACCTTTAGCTCTCATATAAGGTTTCTTTGTAAGAGCTTGGCATGCAAAAGATTTTCAAACACTAGAGATCTAATTAGAAATGGGTTAGTGGATTGGAAGGTTCTAAGGAGATCAAGGAAAATTTTATACTCCTTGATTCTCAAAAATGAACTTTTTATATTGTGGTGAAGGCAACTAGTGGTCTTCTTAAACAAGTTAAGACAAACTTTAAAACTAGAATTGTGGATAATATCAATTGGAACAATAGTATCTCCTAGACTAAAATTCATAATAGGTCTATTTATGATTCACTAATTAGTACCCAAAAGATATTTCTTTTTTGAATAATAATGGGGTGTTGATTTCTATGAACTAGATTTGAAAAAAGACTATCCTTTATCTAGTGTCCTTAGAATAAACCCAAGAAAGATTATTTTTGTTGGTTGTTACTTCTTTATAAGTTGGTTGTTGGGTGTATTTTAAAAACCTTTGGTATTCATGTTGTTATCTTTTATTTATGCAATATTGAAGAGTTGTTATTTCATTTGTTTTTGACTTCCTATTTACTAAAAAAGTCTAGGGTTTTCTTTTCAAAGATTGTGTTAAATGGGTTGATAAAGAGTTTGTTTCTTGGAATGACGTTGTTTTGGCTATATGAATTGTTTGAGTAAAAATTATAGTAAAATTTGGTGTATTTTATATAATGAAATTTTGTGGTTCATTTAGAGAGTTAGGAATTGTTATCACCTGGAATTGCACCTTGCATTAAACATGTTCAAGCATTCCAATGACACAATGGGACTGATCTCAAGGTGTGGGACCTTGTAGATGAGATCAAACCTCCAAAGAAGGTTGGTTCCTCATTCTAAACTTAAGGTTTAGAGAAAAATAACTAAACCTATGCTATTGATTAGCAAGGAAAAGGAGGAGGAGGAATAAAGAAAAGAAAATGGTGGTGCACCAAGATTTAGAGTGTTTAACTATAACTAACCTAGCATAGTAATGATCTCAAACACTAAGGGGAACTCACACAGACTCATGCAGGTTCAAATAGAGGTTAAGGTAGAAAGATAAAACTATGAAAGGGATTGTGTTATCCACAATACATAGTTTGCATCTATCAAATAAACAGTGTAACAACAATGAGAGAGGCAAAACATCAATTTATATTGATCATAGAGGCTAAATAGCCATTACAAAGAGAGAATAGACTCATCATAGAAATGAAATAGACACAAAATGATAGGTTCTCCTTCATTGTTGAACTGATACAGAGACGTGAGAGGCTCAGAAGAGAGCACGGTCCATCAAATTTATCTAGTTGTAGAGAAAACCACAAGGTCTGAACCTATAATGAATCCCTCTGTCTGAATAATGACCCAGAATAGCTAACCAATAGAAATACAGCTTCAATACATGCATATATAACTTTTCCAATCATACTATAAGAGCCATGCACATGAGTAAGAGTGGTCAATAAGGAAAACCAATCACACATGCTACAATAAATTCATCTATGTGTCCTTGGTGTGCACTCACAAGACTTTTCCCTGGAAATATGTTGAAGAAGAGCATTCGCCCATGCCCTAGGTACAAGAAATTCAATGCAAAAAGAGATACAGTGGCATGGTGGCATGAGAAATTAGTTTCCACAGGCAATCAAGCTCTAAAAAAGCATTAATGCCAACTAAGAAGGTTGTCAAATAGTCTCGTCACATTATGAACAGTAGGAGTAGGGAAGCAAAACAGTAAGGCCCCAACCAATCAGGCTTCCACCAAGCAATCAGCTTCTGAAAGGGTAAAGAAGGAAACCCTAATCTCCAAAGTTTGAAAGGAAAAAAAGGAAACCATCAGGTTTCAAAGATCAGGCCTTCACCATACATTGTGCACTAGAAGAGAAGAAAGGGAACCAATCGATTCCTTGATCCCGAAATACTTAGAAGAATTTGAAGATCATCGGGATTGGGCATCAGACCCTGCTGCTAATGCTTGTAACTTACAAGTGAACAAGAAACTCTCTGGAGTTCACCGCTTGAACACTTGGCACCCTAGAGAAACAATCAACGATCGGACCTTGGACCTTCACCCTTCTTCCTTCAAAAAAGGAAAGAGGAAGAGAAATCCTCTAATCTCCAACACCTCAAAGACTTAGGCAATTTTTGGAGCTTGTTAAATTTCGGTAATTAGGATTTCTGCCTACTGCCTGCAGAAAGGAAAGAGGAAGATCACCACCCTGACCTCCAATGCCCAAAATACTTAGGCAATTTTTGGAGCTTCGTCAAACTTTAGCAATCAAGATTTCTACTTATTGCCTACTCAGAAGAAGGAAGACCGCCACCCCTACCTGGCACTGAAACACTTGGGAAATTTTTGAATTATCAAGGCAGAGTTTTCAGAGCTGATAGGAATGGCATGACGGAACAGAGAACCCTAAAACTTTGAAGCTCCAAAAAAGGCAGAAAATATAAGGGAAAAGCCAAGAAACTTTGGACTTAGCTTTTTTGGGTTTCTTCCTTGTACTTCAAAAGGAAAACACTTAGAATTTTCTGGTATTTTTTGGGGAGAAAATTCCTTCCATTTAAGGTGTCTCAAATCAGATTTCTCTAATGGAAGGAATGCAAGATTTAGGGGAATCTTTGGGCTATTTGTCCTGAAGGAAAAATAGGACAACATTTTGGTGACAATGCAGCAGTGTTTTCTTGCTAAACACGAGGAGAACTATTGCCCTTATGCAATCCATTGGGCACAAAGTAAAAAAGGGTTGCAACAATATCTGAAGCTAAGATGGGCTAGACCAACATAAAACGGAGCATGCCTCCAGAAAACAAAACAACGCAAAACAAACAAGGCAAACAAGCTCTTAATGAGGATGCAGTATGTGCAAGAGCACTTATTGAAAGGAAACCTAAAACAAAAACAAAACTAACCAACCAAGAAACCGACTTAAATAAAGCCATTAACTAGTTTTTTAAAATAACTACATTTTCTCAACAATTTACAATGCTTCACATGTTTGTGGGCAGTTAAAAGGAGGTGGGGAAGGGATGGGTGTTGCAAGAATGAGTAGTAAGTGTTGTCATTGATGTCAACACCTAAGGTCAGCATCTAAGGAAGTTATTTGAATGAGTTTGAGCAAATGTTTGAGAAGTCAATATAATTACAGAATTGTTCTATCTCCTAGAACAGTACAGTGTTCTGCTCTGCATATCCTATAGATTGAATATATGTCTGTGGTTTGGAAGTTATGTTAAGGGATGTCCATAGTTTCTATGTTTCAAGTTTGAGCCTTCAGTGTGAATATTTGAGTGAGTTCTATTCATCAAAGTAAAAATTATTTTTCTGAGTATTCAATGGTGATAGGGAGAATGTATTATGTCCTACATTTCTCCGCATTTAAGTTTTATGGTTTGTGGTTCTAGGATTAAGTCTGGGATGATGTTATGTGCCTTCAGTTGAAATGGTTCATGATTTGGTGCTCCACAAGCGATTTTTCCTTGATGAGAATGGATAACACTAATGTTTAAGTGCTCAGGTTTCAAAAATCATCTAGATAAAATGTTTGGGGGTTGTGCGGAAGTTCTTGGTGATTGTAACATGTTTGTGGATGTCTCTAGATCATGTTCCTACTTTTTTATTGGTCCACAAAGTGTAATTCAGATTGTGGATGAAGCATGTTCCTAAAGATCTTAGTGTTAACACTAGTTTTGGCCAACTTGGTTATTTTCACTACTTGCAATTATGCTTTGGAGTTTGTGATAGCATGTTTTTGTTTGGAAGATTGCATTTGAGTCCCAGCTAAGGTGTGGTGTGGTCCGCATTTATTCTTTTCCTTCAAAAATCTATTTAGGTCCAAACCTATTCTAATGTATGATTGTAATGCCGACCTTGATGTACATTCCAAGGTTGATGAATTGTATAAATACATGTAATGAAGTCGTAATTAAGTGATTATGATGTGAAGATGTGAAGATAAGTGTGAAGTGTAAAAGCAGAGTAGAGTAGAGAAGTTTTATTGTGCTTCAATGGAACTAAATTTTGGCATGGTACAGATGCTACTATCTTAGTTCACTAACCTTTGGTAGTGAGCCCTTTTGGCAGTGAGCCTATTCCTTTAGCAGTGAGCCCTTCTTTTGCAGTGAACATTCTGGGCAGTGAGCCTTGTTGTAAATTTTGATATAACATTTATATTGTGAGTTAATCCTCACCGTGGTTTTTCCTGAAAGGAAGCAAGGTACATGAAACACACTTCCTACACCAATCTAATGAGGGGAATAGTATGCAAATTCTTTTAAATCCTTACAATTGCAGCAATGTTAAACACATAATATAAATATTACAATAGCAACACAACACATAGAAAGAGATTGACACAAGATATATCATGGGGAAAACCTTTTCAGGTAAAAAACTCCACACTCCAAAACCTACACAATGTATTAACAAATCTATAAAGGATTACAATACACTTGCAATACACGTTCTTCTAGGAGTCTGCAAATGTCATTTCTGAAGTAATTCCGGTAGCATAACAGTACCTATATCAACACTATGCAAACTACAACTCCAAACACTGCATTATATAGAGTTACAAGGCAAAATTGAGAAGCCTCTAGAGATGGGCATCTATCTTGGCCACATGGCCATTTACACAATCAAAGGACACTTGTCCAACATGTTTTCAACTCTCTTACATCTGCCATAACATGACAAATTTGACTTCCCAAAGTAGAGCGCTCCAAGGCTAAAAATAGGCAATGACAGATGCTCTTACGCATCTTACAGTTGTCATAAAAAACTGCAACATGACAACACTTAATGTTGTAAGAGAATCTGTCATACATGACTCAAAATAGCATATTCCTCTTACAACATGTCATAGTCCAACTTGGGCACCCAAAGATGCCTTCTCCACATGCAAATATGCTTTTCGACACTTTTCTTCACTTGTTATAGGAATCTCTATACTTGGCTCTTACGCGTCATAGATTCTGTCATACAAAATAACTCCTCCGTCATAAACCAAGATGCCGGCAGATGGCATATTAGTGCCACCTCAAATGGGATGCCCAAATCCACATGTGTTTGACTTGACCATCCAAAGCATATTCCAAGTAAGATGACATGTCACAATGCCACCTCAAACTAAATGCCAAAATTGAATGTGCAAGTAAATACAAAATTGAGCAAATAAATAAATAAATAATCTAATAATCAATGCTAGGAATTGCAAGTTTGAGACACATTAATTCCCAACATTCTCCCACTTGTTGAACACCTTGCAAGAGCCAATAGAATGACAAGATTTAACTGCTAGGGGCCAAGAAGCCCATAGACTCCAAACACCATCTGAACTTATCTGTGCTCACAGGTTTAGTCAATGCATCTACAACATTCTTCAAAGTGTCAACCTTCTCCAATATCACCTTCCCATCTTCTACCATATCATGAACAAAATGATACTAAACATCAATGTGCTTTGTTCTGGCATGGAAAATAGGATTCTTTGCTAAACAAATCGTACTTTGACTGTCACAAAAGATAGTAATTTGTCCTGCATCAAAACCAACATCTGAACACAACCTCTTAAACCAAATGGCTTCCTTACAAGCATGAGTTTCTGCCATGTACTCTACTTCTGTCATGGACAAAGCAACCACTAGTTGTTGCTTACTCATCCAACTAATAGCACCACCAAACATGGTAAACACATAAGCACTGGTGGATCTCCTACTATCAATGTCACCTGCCCAATCATAATCCACTAATCCATGAATACTCACAGAATGCTGAGGTCTTGTAGGATAACCATGATAACATAAGGAATACTCAGAAGTACCCCTCAAATATCTAAACACTCTCTTTACTACATTCTAATGTACCTGTCGAAGATTAGCCATAAACTGACTAAGGACTCCCACTTCTTGGGTAATGTCTGGTCTTGTACAAACCATTGCATACATCAAGCTGCCAGTTGCACTAGCATAAGGTACTCTGCTCATATCCTCTATCTCAGAAGGAGACTTTGGACAATCATCAACATATACCTTTTTCCCCATCATAACTGGAATAGTCAATGGTCTACAATCCACCATATTGAATCTATCCAACACAATGTTAACATACTTACTCTAGCCTAACCAAAGTTTTTTGTTTGCTCTGTCTCTTTTGATCTCCATCTCTAGAATGTACCTGACTACCCCTAAGTTTTTCATTTCAAACTGTGCTAACAACTGAGACTTCAAATAGGAAATCATATTCTTACCATTTCCAATCAACAACATATCATCAACATACAGTGCAATAATGAGAATACGATCATTGTCAAACTTGTAATACACACAATGATCTAATTTTGATCTCAGAAACCCAATAGACAACATAAAGGCATCAAACTTCAAGTACCGCATCCTAGGAGATTGTTTCAAACTATACAAAGACTTCTTTAACTTAGAAACCAAATTTTCTTTACCTTTCACCACGTAGTGCTCTGGCTATGACATATAGATTTCTTCTTCCAACTCACCATGAAGAAAAGTTGTCTTCACATCCATTTGTTCCACTTCTAAGTCATAAGTTGTTGTAAGAGATAACAAGAACCGAATAGATGTCATCTTTGCAATGGAAGGGAAAATCTAACCATAATCAATTCCCTCTTGTGAATACCCCTTCGCAACCAATCTAGCCTTATACTTCTCAACACTATCATCTGCACCAAATTTCCTCTTGAACACCCATTTACATCCAACAGGTTTCCGTTCATCAGGCAAAGGTACCAAGTCCCAAGTTATATTCTTTTCCAAAGAATCCATCTCTTCTTCCATGGCCTCCTTCCAAGAACCTACATCTTTCATGCCCATAGCCTCTCTAACAGTTCTTGGATCATCAGTGTTAGAAATCAAAGCAAAAGCACAACTAGAATCAAGCACTGAATAACAAAACCTGTCAGGTTGCTTCTTGTTTCATGTAGACCTCTTCAAAAGCTAAGGTGGAGGTTCTTCTTCCTCTTTTGAACTTTTAGAGCTGTTAGAGCTCTCCTCATCATCAGGTCCAACAAGGTCTTTCAATTCAATCTCCTTAAGGGTAGTAGGAAATTAAACCACATCCTCTTTCTTTTCTTTTTCTTCTGGCTATAAAACAATAGGAGAAGGAGATATCTCTCTGAAAATAACACTTCTGCTATACAACACTTTCTCGACCACAAGATCCCAAAGCTTGTACCCTTTCACACCGACACCATAGCCAATGAAGATACATTTAACTGTCTTGTTCTCCAATTTTGACCTCTTCTCCTTGGGCACATGTGCATATGCCTCACAACCAAAAACATGAAGATGTCTCAATGAGGGCTTCTTACGAGACCACACCTCCATGGGTGTTTTATCAACAAGAGCTGAAGTAGAAGACCTATTAACCAGGTAGAAAGCAGTGGTTACAACTTCAGCTCAAAACTTATGTTTGAGGCTAGCACCACTAAGCATACTCCTATCCCTCTCCATCAATATTTTGTTCATCCTCTCTCCAACTCCATTTTGTTGCAGGGTGTATGGAGTTGTCTTATCTCTTTCAATCCCATGTTCTTTACAGAACTTATCAAACTCTATAGAACAAAACTCACCACCATTATTAGTTCTCAAACACTCAATCTTTTTACCAGTCTAATTCTCTACAAAATCTTTAAACTCTTTGAACCGACTAAATACTTCAGATTTGTTTTTGAGAAAATAAACCCATGTTCTACTATAATCATCAATGAATGATACAAATATAACGATTTAAAAATCGAAGGAACATTCACAGGACCAAACACATCAGAATGAATAAGATCCAACACACCAGAAGACTTGTGAGAACTAGAGTAAAACTAAACACGGTTTTTCTTTCCATATATACAATGTTCGCAAAAGTCAAACTCAAGATTACAATCATTTAACCCCTCGATGATGTTTTTATTTTTTAGGGCTCTAAGACCCTTCTCACCAATGTGACCAAGTCTCTCATGCCACAACATTGTCTTCTCAGGAAGAAGTTTCATTTCTAAAGCATGAGCACCCTTAGGTACCCAAAAAACACTACCATCAGAAGTTGAAGCAACACATTTCTTTACTACTGGTTCCAATGGTGAGAATGAAGAATCTGAATCTCTTTTCTTCGAAACAGAAGAACTATTGCACTGAGTAGTGCATACATCTAGCTGAAACATAGTACCTCTACGAGTACCCTTAGCAAGCACCATAGCTCCTCTTGTCATCTTGCATCCTCCACCTAGGAAGACAACCTGCACACCTACATCGTTCAATTTACTTATAGAGACTAGGTTTCATGCTAAACTAGGGATGTGTATCACCCCATTGATCCCCTTCACTCATCCATCAGGGAATCGGATCAAGACTCTTCCACAGCCAACTATCTTCAGGTGAGAGTCATCACCTAGGTACACTTTCCCACCATCAAACTCTTCATACTTTGTGAACCAACCTCGATGTGAGGTCATGTGGAAAGAAGCACCAGAGTCAATCATTCACACATCTTCTGATGCATGGGTGGCCAGGGCAGCAATAAAGCATCACCATCATCTTGAGATTTGTCAAAATCTGAATTGGAGGTATTCTTTTTTTTCTTCTCCTCCTTTCACTCCTTTCAGAAGTGCCCAATTTTTCCACAGTTCCAACACACTACCTTGGACTTTCCAGGAGATTTAGATCTCCCATGGGATTTGGATTTGCCCTTTTAAGCTTTCTTGTCTTTCTTTTTTCCCTTTCTCTTTGGGCCTACCACGAACCACAAGAGCCTCCTTTGCCGATTCAGAAGACTTTCTCTGCATTTATTCAGTTAACAGTGAAGACACCACTTCATCCATCTTGAAGGTCATTGTAGTACTCCTAATGGCCATAACAAGATGGTCCCACGAGTCTAGCAAAGAACAAAGCAAGGTCATGCAACGATCCTCCTCCTCCATCTTCACACCAACGGAAGTTAACTATGCAGCCAACATGTTGAAGGCATTTAGGTGATTTGCAACTGATCCTTCATCTTCCATCCTTAGAGAATACAGCTTCTTCCTTAGGAATAACTTGTTTACCAGGGATTTGGCCTGATAAACATCACCAAGTTTCTTCCATAGCTCTTTCACGATCTTCTCTTCATGAACATTTAACAAGACAGAATCAGCTAAATAGAGTTTCACAAGACCCTTAGCTTTACGATCTTTGAGATCCCAATCTACATGTGCCATTGTTGTTGGTTTTGTTTTAGAAATTGTTTCCCATAGGTCTCTGTCAACAAGCATGTCTTCCATTTTAAGTTTCCACAACTTGAAATTGCTACCATTAAACTTTTCCAAATCTATCCTTTCGGATGTGCTGCCATCTTCTTCCTGCAACAAGATTACAAAACACTATGCACAGACTCCCACTCAATCAAAGATTAGATCAAAAAACCCCTACCCAACAACTAGGATCAAAGGTGATCAATCTCTGATACCAACTGAAAGGAAGCAAGGTACATGAAACACACTTCCTACACCAACCTAATGAGGGGAATAGTATGCAAATTCTTTTATATCCTTACAATTGCAGCAATGTTTGTTAAACACATAACATAAAGATTACAGCAACAACACAACACATAGAAAGAGATTGACACATGATATATTGTGGGGAAAACCTTTTCAGGTAAAAAACCCCACACTCCAAAACCTACACAATGTATTAACAAATATGTAAAGGATTACAATACACTTGCAATGCAAGTTCTTCCAGGAGTCTGCAAATGTCATTTCTAGAGTAATTTCAGCAACATAACAGTACTTGTATCAACACTATGCAAACTACAACTCCAAACACTGCATTATATAGAGTTACAAGGCAAAATTGAGAAGCCTTTAGAGATGGGCGTCCATCTTGGCCACATGGCCATTTACACATCAAAGGACACTTGTCCAACATGTTTTCAACTCTCTTACATCTGTCATAAAAAACTGCAACATGACAACACTTAATGTTGTAAGAGAATCCATAATACATGACTAAAAATAGCATATTCCTCTTACAACATGTCATAGCCCAACTTGGGTGCCCAAAGATGCCTTCTCCACATGCAAAGATGCTTTTCGACACTTGTCTTCACTTGTCATAGGAATCTCTATACTTGGTTCTTACGCGTCATAGATTATGTCATACAAAATAACTCCTTCGTCATAAACCAAGATGCTGACACATGGCATATTAGTGCCACCTCAAATGGGACGCCCAAATCCACGTGTTTGACTTGACCATCTAAATCATATTCCAAGTAAGATGACATGTCACAATGCCACCTCAAACTAAATGTCGAAACTAAATGTGCAAGTAAATACAAATTTGAGCAAACAAATAAATAAATAATCTAATAATCAATGCTAGGAAAATTTGCAAGGTTGATACACCTTAATTCCCAACATTTCCCTTATTGGGTTTTTCACGTAAAAAATCTAGTGTCTTGGGTGTTGAATGTGTGGATGTGTTTAAGTTTCTAATTTCATGTTTTCATGGTTAAATCTTAATAACAGTGATTAAGTGGTTGATGTGTTGATATTTGAAAGAAGTTAAGTTTTGGTTACAACTGATTCACCCCCCCTCTCAATTGTCTTGTGCATTTCAACAATGGGTATACAACAAACTTATGAAATGCTTCCCCAAGGGTAAAGAAAAACTCACCTATCCACTTGTACTGATTGAAAATGTAGCTTCTTGGAAGTGGATAAATGGGTTGATCTAGCCCTCTTTGATGCTTAACCTCATGCTTTGAAGTAAGCATGACAAGTAGGGACTCATTCTCACATGTCTCCAGCTGGACCAAGTGCCTGACAGGGCATCCCTTCAAGATGACATGCAAATCAACAGGATCGATCTCATGCCTATGCTCTATTTCCTGTTGATGTTGGTATGAATGTTCTAGCTGCTGCATATCAATTGGAAATATGCATGCCTCCCCCTTGTGTTCATGTTGTTTAGGGAGGCCATCTAAAATAGGCTTTGAAAAGAAGCCCTAAACCTTCTCAATGGTGAAATCTCCTTCACCAAGGAGTAGGTATCCTTGCTAGATAATCAAGAACAAATCTCTAATTTGTTCTTACGCATGTTTAATCTCCATAACGTCACCCTCTATGAAATGTGGAAGCTCCTCAAATAGATTTGTGCCATCAATTTCAACATTTTTAGTATAGGGCTTCCCTCATTCTTTTCTTCATGAGATGGGACCTCAGTATCATTTTCAATGCCCTCATGTTGTTGCAAATCCTTTTCTTTAGATACTTCCTTCCTCAAAATAGGATTGCCCTCATGCTCTTGCCAATTCAAAAGCACAAATTCAGCCTACATTTGCCATTGTCCTCCCATAGCCTGCTGACTAGGTCCAATCTGTTGTTTTGGAACTGCTGACAGATTTTGGACCATTAAGGCCTGATTAAATTCTTTATTTCAGCGTATGTTTTGGCTACAAGACTGACTGCATGGATGGTGCTAGTCATAACCCTGAGCCAAGTTGTTCTAAATTGGAACAAGTACTCCTGATGTACTTGCAGCAACTGAGTTTATGGATTTTAGGGGCCTAACATAGCTCAGTTGATTTTGTCTGACTATTCCCCTGACAAGGTTGTCTGTCAGGCTGATTGGGAGCTTGGTATAGCCCATTAGTTGTAGGAATTGGTGCCATAATTGGTTGAATGATTGGGGCTTCTAGGAATAATGGCATTGGAGGCCTAGGAGTAATCTTTCTAGCCAAAATTAAACAATTCTCTGTCGTAATAGCTACCTCATAGGTGTCAAGTAGCACATCCCCTCCTAGAGACTGGATCATGACAATGATATCATTGTTTAGGGATCTCAAATAATACAAGGAAGCATTAGGGGAAGGTCTCACCAATGGTGGTATTTTGTACCAAGTCTTTTGAAACCTAAAATTAAAATCCACCATGAATTCATAAGGATCCCTTTTAATAGTGGCCAATTATTCTATTAGGGATAAATGATCACCGTTATCTTCAAAACACTGATAGATCCTATCCCCTAACTCATCCCATTCATGAATAGAGTTTGTAGGTAATACCTATACCACTAGAGATATTTTCCTTTCAAGGAAGAAGCAAGGAGCCTTATAGCTACATTATTTTGGTAACATTGTAAACAGAGCATACATTGGCAAGGTCTTAGATATGCTCAGTAGGGGTAGTGGAATCTTCACTAGTGAAAAAGGATATAGCCTTTAGAGCTTAAACTAGGATGGCATCATACTATGCAAGGTCAAGAGGGCTTCCACAATTGAAGGTCGTAAAGGTTTTGTTTCCTGGAATAGCCATGACAAAGGTGTGAAAGCTATTATGGGTATATGGAAGCCTATTCTTGATGGAGGGAAAGGGTCATGACTTCCATAATAGCTTGACATACTAGAGCATTGGAAAGTAGAGATGCATCAAAATACTCTTTTGGGATAGGGCTAACAGGTCTACATCTAAACAAAACTGGATACATACCAAGAAGAGTTGTCAGGTTATTTGAGAGCCCTGAAGGTTGGAAAAGACCAAGAGCATCACCGAACTCTAATCTTTGATGAAGCTTTAAACACTTGGGTTGCTTTCACCAACAGATTTGATCAGTAAAGTCACCATGGTGTTGAAGGAAACCTACCCTAAATCGAAATATACACTAAAAAATACACCAAATCCTTCAATGAATGATAAAGCTAATCAAACTGGTCCCACCAGGCGTGCCAGAAATTGTTATCACCTAGAAAAGCACCCTGCTTGAAACATGTTCGAGCATTCCAATGACACAATGGGACTGATCCAAGGAGTGGGACCTTGTAGATGAGATTACACCTCCAGAGAAGGTTGGTTCCTCATTCTGAACTTAAGGTTTAAAGAAAAATAACTAAACATATGTTACTAATCGCCAAGGAAAAGGGGAAGGAGGAATACAAAAAAGAAAATGGTGATGCGCCAAGTTTTAGGGTGCTTAACTACAACTGACCTAGCACAATAATGATCTCAAATGCTAAGGGGAACTCACACTGACTCATGCAGGTTCAAAAACAGGTTAAGGCAGAAAGATAAAACTATGAAAGGGACTATTTTATCCACAATACACAACTTGCATCTATCAAATAAACAGAGTGTAAGAATAATGAGAGAGGTAAAACATCAGTCTATATTGATCATAGAGCCTAAATAGCCATTACAAAGAGAGAGTAGACTCATCACAGAAATGATATAGACACAAAATGATAGGCTCTCCATTTTTGAACTGATATAGAGATGTGAGAGGCTCAAAAGAGAGCACATTCCATCAAATTCATCTAGTTCTAGACAAAACCACAAGGTCTAAACCCATAATGAATCCCTCTATCTGAATAATGACCCATAACAGCTAACCAACAGAAATACATCTTCAATACGTGCATATATAGCTTTTCAAATCATACTGTAGCAACCATGGACATGGGGAAGAGTGGTCAACAAGGAAAACCATTCACCCATGTTGCAATAAATTCATCTATGTGTCCTTGGTGTGCACCTGCATGGCTCTGCCCTAGAAATCTGTTGAAAAAGAACATTTTCCCATGCCTTGGGTATAATAAATTCAATGCAAAAGGAGCTGCAGTGGAAATGGGGTGTGAGAGATCAGTTTCCACAAGTAATCAAGCTCTGAAGAAGCATTAATGGTGGCTAGGAAAGTCATTAAACAGTCCCTTCACATTTTGAATAGTGGAAGGAGCAGGGAGGGCAAAATAGTTGAGCCCCAACCAATTGGGCTTCCACCAAGCAATGAACCTCTGAAAGGGTGAAGAAGGAAACCTCGATCCCAAAGTCCAAAAGGAACAAATGGAAACCATTAGGTTTTGGAGATCAAGCCTTCACCATACATCATACATTGGAAGAGAAGAAAGGGAACCAGTTGATTCCCCAATCCTACAATACTTAGAAGAATTTGAAGATCATCAAGATCAGGTATCAGACCCTACTGCTAACGCTTGTAACCTACAAGAGAACAAGAAACTCTCCAAAGTCTGTTGCCCAAACACTTGGTACCCTAGAGAAATGATCAGGGATTGGACCTTAGACCTTCATCCTTTTGCCTTCAAAAAAGGAAAGAGGAAGAGAAACGCCCAATCTCCAATGCCCAAAAGACTTAGGCAATTTTTGAAGCTTCGTCAAACTTCGATGATCGGGCTTTTCGCCTACTTCCTACCTGAAATAAGAAGGAAGACCGCCGCCCCGACCTCTGGCACTAAAACACTTGGGTAATTTTTTGAATTATCAAGGCGGAGTTTTCAGAGTCGATAGGAATGGCATGATGAAAGAGAGAATCCCAAAACTCTGAAGCTCCAAAAAAGGTAGAAAATACAAGGGAAAAGCCAGGAAACTTTGGACTTAGCTTTTTGTGGCTTCTTCCTTGCACTTCAAAAGGAAAACATAGAATTTTCTGGGATTTTTTTGGGGAGAAAATTCCTTCCATTTAAGGTGTCTCAGATCATATTTCTCTGATGGAAGGAATATAGGATTTAGGGGAATCTTTGGGCTATTTGGCCTGAAGGAAAAATAGGACAATAGGAATAATGAGTTGTTTCATGGTAAAAGGAGGTTTCTTGTTGACTTATCTTGTGAATTCAGCTCTTTTTTTATTGTCTCATGTAGAGACTCTTTCTCTACATTTTGTTTTGGGTTAGCCGCAAGCTAGAATCAATTGTTGAAAGAATCCACTTCATTTTTGAATTGCACCAAGGCGGCATCATTTTAAGTCTGAATTGAGTTCGATTCAGACTACTATAGGCCATCATAATTGAGCCCATTGTTATCCATGTGGAAGGTTTTCACAAGACAAAGGAGTCATCAGATCTGAAATCCTCTTCGCAAAGCACTGAGGTGCCAAGTGTCCCAATTTGTCTGTGGCAGGGCCCTCTACTCCTCAAACCACCTCAAGTGTTGAAGCCTCCGCTATTACCACTTGGCATATCCATGCTCCTCCCTGATGAGAACAATCCTAACACTTCAAGGAGTTGCGTTGAGGTGTAATGATGCTAAAATCTTACTTACTAAAACTAGGAACTCAAAAGAAATTACAATTCTAAATTTGGAAAGAAAAATGATTCAATACTCAAATATTCATAGTTGCATAAAGATAGCAAGTTTCAATAATGAAGTACAAATTTAATCTATCGATAAATTACATTTCCATATACTTTCACCAAAAAGGGTGTTTCAAGACATTTGATTCCATGTTACAATAGATTGTATCAATATTTCAGTTACTTCAATAAAAGTACAATTACAATTGGGCTTGAGCAAGCCATACAAGTATATCCAAAAGAATCATATATATAAAAGAACCTCTGATCTCAACCGCCATGACCCCAATGGTCTTTCGCAAGTTGAGGTCAAGAATGTGGTCAAAGTGCTTTTTCCACCCAGCCACAAAGTACTAGACTTCCCCGGTTTCCTTCCTAACTCAAAGGAACCACCGACCCTGCAGGAGGAGCCTAGCAACCCGAAATGGTAAAGGCAGGAGGGAGCTCTTGATGCATGCCTAGTTCCTGTATGCATTCCTAAACTATACTAGAAATGACATAACTCTCGCAATAGGATGTGGTAGAGACATATATTTCTACGCTTTTCAAATCCATCTTTTTCAATAGTCTAACAGCTTGGCCAAGCTTAACAAAACAAAATGGTAATCTAGAAAAAGTAGATTACCGTCTCTGGAGCCCACATTCGGCATCTTGTCCCAGAAGTAAAGTAACTTTCCAAATACAAACATACCATTTACTTAGGAAGAAGAAACCATTTCTAGAAGTTAAAGTAATGTTTTGTTTATTGGTTATGTTGCCTAAGTTTCAAAATCTGATGGTTTATAAAGATCTTTCGAAAATAGATTTTCTAATTTGGTTAGAAATTACTGTTTGATACAAAAGTGAATCGTTTAAGTTACTTTGGTGCTTGTCTGTTTTTCATTTGATAAAAATACATAAGTACATTAAATACATTAAATACGGAAGCTAATTTAGAAAGTGTTCAATCAATTAAGTACATTATTTTTCCAAATTGAAAGAGTAATACTAAATTTGTTTATATTCTGAAAACAATATATAACTTGTTTATATGTCAAATATATATATATATATATATATATATATATATATATATATATATATATATATATATATATATATATATATATATATATATTTCTGGGTTTATATAAATAATGATATATATATATATATATATCAACGGCTATACTGTGATTGAAATTAGCCAACGAACTGGGGAATTTTTCCAGAAAATGATATTATATAGAAGTTTCAGTGAATGATAAAAGACCAGCAAATAGTATAATTTCCAGCGAATAATCCTCATAGAAAAACTAACATTCGACATATGAAAGCATGTTGAAACAGAATTTAACTTAATGTATAATATTAAATGTCTTTAGTGGCAGCAACAGTAAAAATTACTCAATAATAAATTACAATGTGCAACATGTAAAATTTGTAAGTGATTTTATTATATGAATTGGATGTTATATATATATATATATATATATATATATATATATATATATATATATATATATATATATATTATAATTTTACTACAATCACCATTACAATCTGAGAAAATGCTTTCTCAATAACTTCAGATCTATGTGATAGATAAAAATAATAATATAAATACAACAGTGATATTAAGTTTATAAATAGATGAATATATAAAATTGAAATTTTGATAAAAGAAAACGATTTTAAGTTTCACAGAAAAATGATCAAACAATATATAAATAAATTATGCATAGGAACCTGGTTTGCTATTCTTTTGTTGGTCTCTTGATATTCCTCTTTTCCTCTTCTTGTGTGTGAATAATGAGAGTTAAATCTTTATTTAAATTCCTTTATTTCTTTTTACCCCAATTTCTTTCTATTTTCTATGTGTATTTGAGAGTATCCCCTCCATCCTAACCCTGCTAGGGAGCTAACCACCTCAACCTTGACCACACCCTTGTCTTTGACAATCTGCAACTCATGAAACTCGAATTTCTGTTAATAGGTTAGTAACCAATAGCTGAAGCATAACAATTTATTTAATAAAATAATATTCACTTTATCATTTCAAATAATATTCACTTATTCTATCTTTCAAATTAAAATAAAATACCATGTATTTAATTCAAATCAGCATAAAATAAGTGTCTATCTATTTAATTCAAGTCCATTAACTAACATATATTTAATCCACACATAATTATCCACAAATAGTTCTAAATATAGTAAGTTCATAATGTATAAGAATTTGTGAGGTGACATCCTTCCCCACTTGGAAGAGACATCGTCCCGATGTCTTATTACAAAACATCGACATAAAAAAAAAAATCTTATACAACCAATATCAATAACATAACTATGTCATAATTATACAGAAAAAATAAATAAATAAATAAATTTATGCTGAAATTTTGAATATATTGAACATAAAACAATTGCATACCTTTTTCCAACTTGTTTTTACCTTAATGTTACAACTAGTCCACCTAACCAAGAGGTTGATTATTTCAAAAGTACTTGATGCATTAGGAATAAGAAATTCTTATGAGATAGATATGTGTGGAAAATTTTCTTGTTTGAATTGAAAAGTATTTTGAAGAATTGCAGTATGTATTATTTGAAATGAATTAGGCACTTAATACTATGTAGTGTACTTCTATACAAATGAAACTTAGTTTTACTTTAAGAAAATTTGAAAGGATCTTTTTGGCAATTTAGTCATATATTATGTGATGATGATTTGACTTATCTGTGATTGTTTATCTTTCGCGACCATAATGATTTATCTATGTTATTGAAGATCGTCTTATCACCTTTTCTTTAGTGATGATGAGTTTCTTCGACTAAATATTTCAAATTTTGACAAACCTTTCTTGACGGTTTTGATTGTGTTTGATTATGTGTAAATTCTTTCTTGTCAACCACATTAGTTGGTTGGTGATGAAACTTGATAACCTTTGATGAGATGTTGATCTTTTACATTCAGGATTTAACATTGAATCTAGTTTTATTTTTGAAAACTCCTTGTTGACTAAGTCGGTCAAATAATAAACTTTGCCAACCAAGTGTTGACTTCCATTCTCAATGTCAAACCCTGAAGGCTAGTGTTGTAATCTTTTCAACTAATTATATTTATGGCAACCTTCTATGTTGAGTTGATAGCAATTGTTGAAGTCTTTCCTTGCTTGACCGTTTTCAATCAATTGAAATGAAGTGGCTTCACTTACTTTTGAGATTTGACTCTCCATGATTTAAAAGTTTGAATGTCTACCTTTGAGATTTAATTCTTTTTTGACTTAAGAGTCTTGTTGTAATGCCCCGTCATGCAACCCTAGAGTGCTAGACTAAAAGTGCAAAAGTTACAGAAATAATTTTTTTTGAAAGCAAGATAGTGCAAAGTAGTAACCAAATATATCATATTACACTATATAAACGAAATTACTCTTCTAACAACTCTAGGGCAACATAATTGCATTAATGACAAAAAATAAAACTACAGAAGCAATAACCATTACACTGCTAAAATAGATACAAATAACTTTTACTGTAGTAGGATAGATTAATTACAGAGTCTCAGTACAGGATTACATGATTACAAGATTATAAGACCGATCATGTCGGTTTACAAAAGAATACATAAGAAAGCATACAACTCTAAAGGAGGAAAGCGAACTGGATCTGGAACACCTCTGCGCAGAACTCGAACCGTATCTCCAAAAAGGACCAATGGATAGTTCTTACCATCCAACCATGTGGAACCCTGAGGCCCACCCCTCCAAGCGAAGAGATATCAACGAGGATTCCACTAAGCCAAAGAGACAAAACAATAACAGAATGACAATAGACATGAAACAACTAACCATACCAACAACACTGCACAAGCCAAGATATCACTCCAGAGGTACCACCAAGAAACAATAAAACTGCATAAGCCAAGACATCACTCCAGAGGTACCACCAAGAAACAAAAGAACTGCATAAGCCAAAACATCACTCCAGAGGTACCACCAAGAAACAAAAGAACTGCATAAGCCAAGACATCACTCCAGAGGTACCACCAAGAAACAAAAGAACTGCATAAGCCAAGACATCACTCCAGAGGTACCACCAAGAAACAAAAGAACTGCATAAGGAGAGTGTCATCGCATGGTCCTAACATGGGTTACCCTGACAGCCTCTAGCTAGACACCGGCCCCCATCCATGGGTTACCCTGACAGTCTCTCGCTACGTGCCTGCCCCCATCTATGGTTACCCTGACAGTCTCTCACTAGACGTCGGCCCCATAGGGTGACACATGCGGAATCAACATTCCTTTCATGAGGACAAGGAAGTTGATTTTGCCAACCACGGCCTTCTCATCTCATCATTAGCCTGAACGAGCACTACAGGCATGAGTGAGGTCTCTTACTTATCTTGTTAAGTGTTTTAATTTCCCAACCCTCTTAATTAAGTTATTAAGTTTTTCACATATTTACAACTTCCATGGGGTTACCCAGGCAACCTCTCACTAGGCACCGGCCCCACCATGAAAGCCACTCCCTTAGCGTTCTCGGGTCAAACATACATACCACAATATATAGGTATAAAAGTCACAAATCAGATCTGGGCCATAACATATGCCATTCACTAGGCCACAACAAGAAATCCATAATCTCTTCAAAATGAAGCAAAACCATTAAGAACCAAGTACTATATCCAAGGGCCATTCCCCAATCATTGCAAGATGCAAAAATCTAGATAACCCAATGCCATAATTCGAACCAAAGCCAAGAACTACCGCTTTGGAGTTAGGTACACAGACACTATATCACAAAGAAATTCCTCATCCAAAATGGAAACCAAGGGTTAACACTTGACACTTGTTTGTAACAAAAGACTCAAACTAAGAAATGAGCTTAGACTAATTGCATCATCCCTTCCGTTATATTGCAAGGTTTCCCTTACATGAACAAGAGCCAAAATATACCATATTAACTGAAATAACCCATAAACATCATAAGCCTTGGAAAATACAACTTGACCACATGACTAAAATTCATATCCGACAATGACAACGCTTTCATGCCTTTAACACCAAGTACACATGACAGCAATCAAGATTCACACTTCACAGTTAACCAAATCATGAACATAAACTCCACCCCAAGGTAAGCACAATGATCCAAGCATAAAGATATGACCAGGAGGAAAAACGAGCAAGTGGAATTCAATAAACTCATAACTTAAAACATGGAAGTACATAAGAGATTTTCACTTTCTTTAAAGGAATATTCTAATTCCAAACAACTCCAAGCATAAACCATTATTTACCAATAAGGTGAATCCATAAACCGTTAACTTCCTATCCCCCAGTAACAGTTACTTAAATGATAAAAGATGTAAGTATCTATGAGAACACCATTATCCCCAATAGATCCAAAGCCTTGTCATAAACAACATGTAATTAACTCTAAGACATACTTACGATAACATGCATTCCCTACCTTAATGAGGAACTGGGACCAAACTTAAAATCTTATCCCTGAGCAATGATAACTATACCAAAAGAATAATACAGTCGATGTCTACCTATTTGCCAAATTAACAACATTGTAGGTATTCTAAGAGGAACATATTTGGATTTAAACCTAGTTCAATTTATATCAACCCTTACTTGATTAAATCTTAATCCTCAAGATTAAACACTTATATATAAGAGACCCTTAAACCATCCCTAAAGCACAATAGGAAGGCTAGAGTTATCATCTCATACCAACAAGGAATAGAAACTAACTCAATCAAGCACGATAAAGAACTACCGTCTATGCATCGTAATGATAATTGACTCATTGCCTATCCTTCTTCTAATCTAATAATCCAGTGGATATATATATAGATGTAAAGCCTTAGGTAAAATAAACTATTAAAGCATGATCCTGATTATTAAATGAAGATACAAAAGTGAGACCTTCTCGACTATGACTAATCAAGAAAATAGTGCAACTAAACAAAACTAAGTTAACAATTAAGATGAAAGTATTGCTATACCAAAACAAATTTATTCCATTCCAATGAAACCTAGTAACTATCTTGCAAGGAAATCATTGCATTTATTACCCTAAAACAATAGAACATTTGAATCATAAATCCCTACTCATTTCCTAGCTAAAGTTAAATTTAACAAATCGGATAAGCTTCCTGCCAACTTGATTTGGTTATTTGAAGTAACAAAGGCCTTAGTTGTACAAGAAAATGAGAGACATACGAAGGATCTGTCATATTAATAAAGACTGAACAAACAGGATGCAAGAACAGGAAATGCTTCTAGTTAATATTATCCCTAAAATCACAACAGAAGTACAAAATGCAAATTTCATTATCTCAATTATAAACGAAGAGTTGGAAAAGGCAAATTTTGACTACCCTAATCACAAAGCCCCACCCTGGACAAGACAAATTTAACAATGACATTTAAGGACAAACTAAACTAAGGTGGGTGAGGATTTGGACAGGATAAATAACATGTATCTTATTTTGTTCCTAGAAGAATCACTTTGCTTATGAGAAACAGTATATATTGAGGTATCACATGCTAGTTCGAAACTTTTGTTTTTGCTTCATCATAATTTGCACTTTTGTCCTACGTACAGACTTGGCTCATACTCAATGTTGGCAGTTTTTTGCCATGCCAACCTACCCTATTGAAAACTACACGTAACATTTCCAAAATGTAGATAACATGGGTTTCAATTTGATACCTTATTCTTTCGAGCTTATTAACTGGATACAGTTGCTTTCACTAAGGGCATTATTGCCACAATGCTTTCACCAATGAAATGCCACATTATCATTTTCTAAAGTTCGTCTCCAATAGTCTTTGCATTCAGAAGTGTTATTGTTCAAAATATTAAAAACTATTTACCTGACTATGCCATATCAAATTGACAATACAAGAAAGCATTCAAGAAAATGCATTGAATTTAAAAAAATAACAACAGAAAACACTATCAAAGAAAAATGGATAATGGAAGCTATAGAAGAGAATACTGAAATGAATTTAAACTAGAAGCAGCAAAGCTAGTGGAAAGGATTTGATGATAAGAATTTTAGCACATCTAATAGTTGTTCAGGTCTTGTCACAAAAAACATAGAATGAAAACTGCGGATAAGAGAACACTGAACAGAGGTTGAACCAAAAGCTAATTGAAAAGACTTGCTACTAAGAATCTATGCATATCAAAAAAAACCATTTAGATCTTGTCAACATTAATTAAAGTGAGAAAAACACAAATGACAGTTTCCCAGGAAAACTATTTTCTGGGTTTTTCCTTGGGACAATTTTTGCTAATGCAATGTTGTAGCCATATCCATGCTTGTCTGCAGATCAGATACTGTTCAGTTGAAAAGATTATCCAAAAATACCCAAACTGGAGAAGTAGAATATGACCAACATACTCTTATGAAGTGGATTCAAACCTTGGGATCCTCAAAACATATTGAACATTCCATATAGTAAAGGATCGCCCCAAGTGGTTAAGATTCAAGGCTCACTCCTAAACACAAAGAATCAGAAGGAGCCAGGAAACTACCAGACCATGCAGACTTTAGCTATCTAGTCTTAGAGGTACAAATCCTAAATGAAATAAAATCCCTACAAGTAAAGATGCAAATATGCAATACAACTGTGACATATTTTATTTAAAGTATAGCAGACCCATAAGAAGACAAGAAACTTGTTAAAATTAACAAAAGTATAAAGGCTCTCACTTTCCACAGATATGTTGAAAGCTGTAAGTTGTAAGCTACTATATGCTAGTCCTCACATAACACTAAAAAAAAAAACAAGACTATTATTTTGTTCCATGTTACTTCCACATTTATAAGTTACCCATTCATTCAAGGTAGTTGAGAATAATGAAGATTCTTAGCTATTTGCAGTAGACAACTTGTAAAGTGAATAGACTGGTAGGTCTAAAACAATATATCAAGCAAAGAGGTATACAGCTGAATCAGAGCTGGACTCGAAATCAGAAAGTTGACAGCCAGCACAAAGTTATGACAAGAGAGCTGGAGTAAACAAAAAGTACCAAATCCAACGACAAGAAGGTAAGTATCATTAGAATCTTCGCATGCGACTGCCATTACAGTAATATAGATGGGACTTCCTTGGACATATTTTTGTGGCACCCATACTCAATTTCCCCACTAAATGAAAACCCAATTTACCCTATTAACTGAAAACCCAATTTCATTTCACATTTACAAATACCAGATTATTTAGAACAATCATCTTACACAATAGACCCAATTTCTTTTCACAAAAGAGGAGTAAATTGAAATTTACCGTGGCTGCATCTTGATGGGTCATCCCAAGAGCCTGATAAGTGGCTACGAGCTGTGTGAGCTGAGGAAGCAAATTATAGCGCACATCCCACTCTGTAACCTCTCTTTCGCTGGCAGCCAAATCTCTCTCTGTAACACTCGACAGGAAGTCCCCAAATCCCATGGATATCCCATCTGCCACCAGGTTCAAAAGCCCCAACACCAACACTTCCACAGCTGACAAATGCAGGCTAGACATGGCAGCAACCAAGGAGAAAGAAGTGACAATGGCATCCCTGAACTCGAGTTGCGCAGTCAATAATCCAAAGTGACTACCGAGCCCCTCCGGAGGACCAGCCATCATCTCCCCAATCCCCCTGATATTCCCACAAACCCTTCTTCTACATCAGTGACGGCAAGGGAAAACAGGCCACACGCATCCATACTCGAACCATGCAAATTTCAACGCTGCCACGAGTTGAAGCTGGAATACATGCGGAGGCCCTCCAAAAAGAAAGCAAAACCTAGGCAGAACCACTTTCAAGTCTGCAATATATTTTATTTTATTTTCATTTGAAAAGAAGGCCACAGTTCGTAGCAATAGCTAAGTGAACAAAGTAAACACACCATGTTTAAAAGTCTACTAGAATATAGGAATCATCGGTTTGAACCTTATTAAGCCACCTATCTGAGTTGGAAGGTCAAGGTAAGGATTGAGTAATCCAAGATAATTCGATAAGCTTCCTCAAGAATATAACGACTACACCAATATTGATTCTAATAAGAAATTTAATTAAGCAAACTAAACAATAGATATCATTTTAACGGATAGAGAAGAAGTTGGTTCTAATTATTTTATTTAAACACTGAGCTCCAAGAATGGTCATTAACAATATAATCTAAAACTCCAAATTCTATGAATGTGGTCGTTACAGAAACATTTCCTATCAAAATTAATCCATATATATGAATTTACGATAAACCCACATCATCAAGGATACAGAGAAACAAGAAGTATAGTAGTTCGTATCATGAAGAGGGATGCGGTTCTGGGTAGAATCTTTAAAATGAAGACAAGGCAGGTAAAGGATGTATTTCCTTCACATAATCCTACAAAGTTCACTTACATGCATAGAGACTGGGAGAGAGATATCTTTGTGACATCCTAACTACTGGCCGATGCAAAATGCTAGCATTCGTTTAGCTAAGAAAGAAAATGGCATTGCGGCCACAGACTTCAATAATCTATGGAAATTTCAAGCATAGACACTTATATGCCGATAGGAATAGCCATTGAGTTAAGAGGGTTTCTAATTATGGATTATGTTACATTGAAACAATTTGTCTATCTCCTAAATCAAAAGGTGGTTAGCATCTCAACATCGAAGCAATATACATAATCTAACTTATGTGAATGAAATTTAACAAAGGATCTTGCTAATACGACTCTAGTTACTAAAGCATCTTAGTATGCTATTTCCTTTTAAAACAGGGACTGGCCATAAAAGCAAATATATTTCAGCGACAAATTTTAATGATACAATCATAGGGAAAAATAAATGTAGAGATTGGAGAGCTTCGAAGAAAGAATTTAAGAGACTTGAGCAAGCCTTAGATCTGAAACAGATTCATTTAGATAGGTCATACGACGGCTAGAGTGAGGGTTGCAAGAGATGCACCGATAATTCGGTCGTTATCAAAAGGCAATAAAGATTCCTGCTGCCTTATTTCCAGGATAACAATCCAAGCCGCTTCTGAAGTACGTAGCATCTGTTAGGGCTTAAAGATATGTTATTGATCGCAGTTATAACTTGAAAGGATAGTTGTTAGTTAAAGTTAGAATGACTCAATTGAGGTTGCTCAGCAATACAAGGATTGTCGGATATTAAATTGGATTCACCTTACACAAAAGAAGAGATTTCATAAATCAAGGATCGGTTGCCGACTAACCACATAGGAGCATAATTTAAATGTTATAAAACACGACTTGACTAAACATCACAACACAAGATAACCAATCACAACAAGGCAAAGACCAAGTGCCCCAAAACGATTCGAGACCACAACAAAAGACAAGGACCGACCTAGTGGATTAGACCTCGTGTTATCTCCCATCACTAATATCCATTGGTGAAAGAACCTGCTCAAACCTGCTATATCAGGTGGAGTCGAGGTTCGGTACTTGCAGCCTGCATCCAAACAACCGATTAAATACGATCAAGTACGTATATATTAACACAGAGAGAGTCAGAGAATCGCGGCGCAGCAGGGTACTCGAAATGAGTAATGCTATACCGTCCCTGCTCTTGGATAAGATTATAATCATAACATTCGAAAATAGATATCGATGAATCTAATAAAACATGTAAATAATAATCCATTACTAAACTTATTGAACACATCATAACTGAAGTACTCATAATGTCATCATAACTCATAACAGATGTCTAAATATAGCAATCAAAAATCGTTCATTAGATAAACATAGATCATAACATACAATTCAACTGTCTCAAAACTGAATCAATGAAATGAACGATTAACAACTGTCTCTGACTAATAGAGAGCAATGCAGAACTACCACCACCACCAGCTAACAACGAGGGGGCACTACACTTGTTGATACAAAATACATCTATTGAAATATTCCTTTTGATTTAGTGATAAAAATTATGACAATCCTTTTGACTTTCAATGAACTAGTTTTCAATCATCTTGTTTAGTGCTACTTAATCTATGAATTAGTATCAAGATCATAACCTCCAGTATTCTTGGTTTAGTGTTGTAATCAAGTTAAAATTCTTATTCTAGTATGGATGATCTTCAATGATTTAGTATTGCAGACTTGTTGATCTTCACACTTCAATGTTGATCTTCGATGATCTTCTTATCTTTTATCTTGCTGATCGTGTTGATGATCTTGTTGTAATTTATTGATGAAACACATTTTAAAATGTAGTGTTAATATTTCCTTGAATCTTAATGATTGAATCTTTTTCTTTTTGTTTAGTGTTGTTTATTTTCCAATGATGATAACAAGTAGTATGGGATGCTTGTTTATGATCATAATGGTAATTGTTCAGATGTCTCATGCGAGTAGGCATGTTGACAAAATGAATAGATTGTATTCTTTCTATATGGGTGAACTTTTGCGATTCAGTACATAGTTATACCTCTTGAGTAAGTATGTTGGATAGAAATCGCTGATATGTAAATGTCTTAGGTTGGATAAGACTTGTTTAAATCTTTGTATGTAGAAATGATAAGAAACAATGATATCTAACATCTAGAACCATGCTAGAAGAATAGAGATCCTAGAACAATGAGTATGTAGACTTGTATGCATGTGATCAAATTTGGAATAATTATAACTTCATTTATGTAATAAAAGATGTAGTGTTTGATGTATAGATCAATGAATAATACCTTGAGTAGGTAGCAATTTTGCATAACTTTATAAGTGTTGACATTTCTAGGGTACAATTATATGATACTTGGTTTAATAAATACTTCTGTATAGGACAACTATGTAAAAATTTAGAAATGATAGTAGGTTAGAACTAAAATGTTAAGAAGTGGATCTCCTATCTTAATTGGTTGTGCATATGAATGAATCTAGGATTTGAACTTTTATCTTCCTTTATTACTTGATTTTGGAATTGTACTCATACTTTATGTACTTTATCCAAGTAATACATTTTGTGTAATGAATTTGTAAATAATAATTATCTCTTCATGCTTGACTTATCTATAAAGGTTCGATGCAATCTTGTTTACGCTAATGAAATAGCTTCAAAAAGGTATGCAATTGTTTTATGTTCAATATATTCGAAATTTCAGCATAAATTTCTTTATTTATTTTTTCTATATAATTATGACTTAGTTATGTTATTGATATTGGTTGTATAAGATTTTTTTTATGTAGATGTTTTGTAATAAGACATTAGGACGATGTCTCTTCCAAGTGGGGAAAGATGTCACGTCTCAAACTCTGCTACATTATGAACGTACTATATTTAGAGCTATTTTTAGATAATTATGTGGATTAAATAAATGCTATTTTAATTTGACTTGAATTAAATAGATAGATACTCATTTTATTTTGATTTGAATTAAATAGATGGAATAAGTGAATATAATTTGAAATGATAAAGTGAATATTATTTTATTTAATAAATTGTGATGCTTCGACTATTGGACACTAACCTATTAACAGAAAATTCGAGTTTTATGAATTGCAGGTTGTCGAAGACAAGGGTGTGGTCAAGGTTGAGGTGGTTAGCTCCTTGGAAGGGTTAGGATGGAGGGGATACCCTCGAATACACACACACATGTAGATGGCATGTAGATGCATTAGTGTTGCTTTAATAGAATGTTATTCCTTAGTATTTTATTAGAAAAGATTCTTTATATTTTCTAATTATTATTTTATTTATATTAAAAATATTATGAAGTAAAATTAAATTATATATTTTTATAGATATATATTTATATATTTTATTTTAAATGATATGTGAGTTATAAAGTAAATTAAATTATATATTTACATAGTTATATATTTATATATTTTATTTTAATTTGTATGAGGGAAATAATTGTATTTTATTTAATTATTATTTTAGAAATAAGTTATGTGGTAAATTTATTATTAGAATCACATTAGTTATTAAAATTATGCCTTTTTTGAAATTAGAATTATTATCTATATTTATTCCAAGATTTAGTAATAAATTAAGTTAGTCCTATATGTGAGTTACAAAATTAGAAAAATTTGTTTTAATTAACAATTAGAAATAAAGAACTTAGAAAAAGAAAACAAAATTAGAAAATAAAAAATAAAAAAGATAGAAACAAATAGAAAAATGGAAAAAGACACAAATTTAGGAAAAGACAAAATCTATACAAAAATTAGGAACTGGGAAATATAGTAAGGAAATTGGAAAAAGGAAATAAAGGAATTTAAATAAAGATTTAATTCTCATTATTCACACACAGAAACAAAGGAATTTGGAAGCCAAAGAGAAAATTAGTGCAAAAAGAGAGAACAACGAAGAGGAAAAATAGAGGAAAAGAGGAATATCAAGAGATCAATAGAAGAATAGCAAACCAGGTTTCTATGCATAATTTATTTATATATATTCAATCATTTTTTTGTGAAAACTTAAAATCGTTTTCTTTTATCAAATTTCAATTTTATATATTTATATATTTATAAACTTAATATCACTGTTGTATTTATATTATTATTTTTATCTATCACATAGATCTGAGAAAACATGTTCTCATCTATGTAATGGTGATCGTAGTAAAATTATAATATTATATATATAAAATATTAATTTTTATGCAATATAAATATATATATACAAGTAGTATATACATATATATAGAACATCCGATTCATATAATAAAATCACTTACAAATTTTACATGTTGCACATTATAATTTATTATTGAATGATTTTTACTGTTGCTCCCACTAAAGATATTTAATATTGTACATTAAGTTAAATTCTATTATAACGTGCTTTCATATGTCAAATGTTAGTTTTTCTATGAGGATTATTTGCTAGAAATTATACTATTTGCTAGTCTTTTATCATTCACTGAAACTTCTATCTATAACATTTGCTAGAAATTCTGAGTTAGAATCATTCGCTGATATATATATATATATATATATATAATTAATTTAATTTATATATATTTGGAATTAAATTAGTATATATTCGGTTTAATTGATTTCTATCAGAAATATATTTATTTTACTCTATTTTTATAATGGGATATATATATAAATATATATTTAAATTATTATATCTATGGAATTGTATTAACATATATTTAATTCAGTTATTTGATTTTATCAAAAATATAAATGTTTTACTCATAAATTTTCATGGAATATAAACAAATTTATTATTTCTTTCAAAAATTGGACAATAAATGAATATAATTGATTAAAAACTTTCTATGTTGGTTTTGTAGAAAAACATGTTAGCGAGATCATATTGTCCAACTTTTTATCTGAAAATATACCAAACCCAATAGGATGAAAATGGACCAGCACCAAAGTAAAGAATAGAATTAACTTTTGTTTCAACAATAATTTCTTACCAAATTAGAAAACGTCTATTTTTTGAAAGATCATTATAACCGTTTAGATTTTTTTTGAAACTTAAAAACTATGAAGCATTACTTTAAACTTTGGAAATTGATTTATTCCTTCTGTTTGGATAAATTATGTGTTATATTGGAGAGTTATTTTACTTCCGGGACAGGATGCCGAATGTGGGCTCCAGAGACGGTAATCTACTTTTTCTAGATTACCATTTTGTTTTATTAAGCTTGGCCAAGTTGTTAGACCATTGAAAAAGATGGATTTGAAAAGCCTAGAATTATATGTCTCTGCCACATCCTATTGCGAGAGTTATGTCATTTCTAGTATAGTTTAGGAATGCATATAGGCACTAGGCATGCATTGAGAGCTCCCTCCTGCCTTTACCGTTCCAGGTTGCTAGGCTCCTCATGAAGGGTCAGTGCTTCCTTCGAGTTAGGAAGGAAACCGGGAAAGTCTAGTACTTCGTGGTTGGGTGGAAAAAGCACCTTGACCACATTCTTGACCTCAACTTGAGGAAGACCATTGGGGTCATGGTGGTTGAGATCAGAGGATTCTTTATATTTATATGATTCTTATGGATATACTTCTATTAATTTTGTATGGCTTGTTCAAGCCCAATTATAATTTTACTTTTATTGAAGTAACTGAAATATTGATACAATCTCTTGTAACATGGAATCAAATGTCTTGAAACACCCTTTTTGGTGAAAGTATATGGAAATGTAATTTATTGATTGATTAAATTTGTACTTCATTATTGGAACTTGCTATCTTTATGCAACTATGAATATTTGAGTATTGAATCGTTTTTCTTTCCAAATTTAGAATTGCATTTTCTTTTGAGTTCCTAGTCTTAGTAAGTAATATTTTAGCATCATTACATTATCGACTATCATTACATTGCCGACTTTAGGTCATCAACAAGTTTGCATTACTAAGTGTAGGAGACTCAAGGCCTGAGTGTTGAACCTGGGAGCTCTGATACCAAATGTAATGATGCTAAAATCTTACTTACTAAAACTAGAATTTCAAAAGAAAATGCAATTCTAAATTTGGAAAGAAAAATGATTCAATACTCAAATATTCATAGTTGCATAAAGATAGCAAGTTCCAATATTGAAGTACAAATTTAATTAATCAATAAATTACATTTCCATATACTTTCACCAAAAAGGGTGTTTCAAGACATTTGATTCCATGTTACAAGAGATTGTATCAATATTTCAGTTACACCAATAAAAGTAAAATTACAATTGGGCTTGAGCAAGCCAAACAAAATTAATACAAGTATATCCATAAGAATCATATAAATATAAAGAATCCTTTGATCTCAACCCCAATGGTCTTCCACAAGTTGAGGTCAAGAATGTGGTCAAGATGCTTTTTCCACCCAACCACGAAGTACTAGACTTTCCCGGTTTCCTTCCTAACTCGAAGGAAGCACTGACCCTTCATGAGGAGCCTAGCAACCTGGAACGGTAAAGGCAGGAGGGAGCTCTCGATGCATGCCTAGTGCCTGTATGCATTCCTAAACTATACTAGAAATGACATAACTCTCGCAATAGGATGTGGCAGAGACATATAATTCTAGGCTTTTCAAATCCATCTTTTTCAATGGTCTAACAACTTGGCCAAGCTTAATAAAACAAAATGGTAATCTAGAAAAAGTAGATTACCGTCTCTGGAGCCCACATTCGGCATCCTGTCCCGGAAGTAAAATAACTCTCCAATATAACACATAATTTATCCAAACAGAAGGAATAAATCAATTTCCAAAGTTTAAAGTAATGCTTCATAGTTTTTAAGTTTCAAAAAAAATCTAAACGGTTATAATGATCTTTCAAAAAATAGACATTTTTTAATTTGGTAAGAAATTATTGTTGAAACAAAAGTTAATTATATTACTTTACTTTGGTGCTGGTCCATTTTCATCCTATTGGGTTTGGTATATTTTCGGATAAAAAGTTGGACAATATGATCCCACTAACATGTTTTTCTACAAAACCAACATAGAAAGTTTTTAATCAATTATATTCATTTATTGTCTAATTTTTGAAAGAAATAATAAATTCGTTTATATTCCATGAAAATTTCTAAGTAAACATTTAAATTTTTGATAAAATCAAATAACTGAATTAAATATATGTTAATACAATTCCATAGATATAATCATTTAAATATATATTTATATATATTTCTGATAGAAATCAATTAAACCGAATATATATTAATTTAACTCCAAATATATATACTATTTGCTGGTCTTTTATCATTCACTGAAACTTCTATCTATAACATTTGCTGGAAATTCTGAGTTAGAATCATTCCCTGATATATATATACTATTTGCTGGTCTTTTATCATTCGTTGAAACTTCTATCTATATATATATATATATATATATATCAGGGAATGATTCTAACTCGGAATTTCCAGCAAATGTTATAGATAGAAGTTTCAGCGAATGATAAAAGACCAGCAAATAGTATAATTTCCAGTGAATAATCCTCATAGAAAAACTAATGTTTGGCATATGAAAGCAACAGTAAAAATCATTCAATAATAAATTATAATGTGCAACATGTAAAATTTGTAAGTGATTTTATTATATGAATTAGATATTCTATATATATGTATATACTGCTCGTATGTATGTGTATATATATGTATATATATATATATATTGCATAAAAATTAATATTATATATATATATATATAATATTATAATTTTACTACAATCACCATTACATATCTGAGAAAATGCTTTCTCAATAACTTTAGATCTATGTGATAGATAAAAATAATAATATAAATACAGCAATGATATTAAGTTTATAAATATATAAAATTGAAATTTGATAAAAGAAAACGATTTTAAGTTTTCACAAAAAAATGATCGAATATATATAAATAAATCATGCATAGGAACCTAGTTTGCTATTCTTTTGTTGATCTCTTAATATTCCTCTTTTCCTCTATTTTTTCCTCTTCTTTGTTCTCTTTTTTGCACTAATTTTCTCTTTGGCTTCTAAATTCCTCTGTGTGTGAATAATGAGAGTTAAATCTTTATTTAAATTCCTTTATTTCCTTTTTCCAATTTCCTTACTATATTTCCTAGTTCCTAATTTTTGTATAGATTTTGTCTTTTTCTAAATCTATGTCTTTTTCCATTTTTCTATTTGTTTCTATCTTTTTTATTTTTTATTTTCTAATTTTGTGATCTTTTTCTAAGTTCTTTATTTCTAATTGTCAATTAAAACAATTTTTTCTAATTTTGTAACTCACATATAGGACTAACTTAATTTATTACTAAATCTTGGAATAAATATAGATAATAATTTTAATTTCAAAAAAGGCATAATTCTAATAACTAATGTGATTCTAATAATAAATTTGCCACGTAACTTATTCCTAAAATAATAATTAAATAAAATATAATTATTTCCCTCACATACAAATTAAAATAAAATATATAAATATGTAACTATGTAAATATATAATTTAATTTACTTTATAACTCACATATCATTTAAAATAAAATATATAAATATATATCTATAAAAATATATAATTTAATTTTACTTTATAATATTTTTAATATAAATAAAATAATAATTAGAAAATATAAAGAATCTTTTCTAATAAAATACTAAGGAACAACATTTTATTAAAGCAACACTAATGCATCTACATGTGTGTGTGTATTTGAGAGTATCCCCTCCATCCTAACCCTTCCAAGGAGCTAACCACCACACCCTTGTCTTCCTGCAATTCATGAAACTCAAATTTTCTATTAATAGGTTAGTGTCTAATAGTCGAAGCATCACAATTTATTAAATAAAATAATATTCACTTTATCATTTCAAATAATATTCACTTATTCCATCTTTTAAAATAAAATTCCATCTATTTAATTCAAAATAAAATAAGTGTCTATCTATTTAATTCAAGTCAAATTAAAATAGCATTTATTTAATCCACATATAATTCTCTAAATATAGTAAGTTCATAATGTAGCAAAGTTTGAGATGTGACATATGTAATGATGCTAAAATCTTACTTACTAGAACTCAAAAGAAAATGTAATTCTAAATTTGGAAAGAAAAATGATTCAATGCTCAAATATTCATAGTTGCATAAAGATAGCAAGTTCCAATAATGAAGTACAAATTTAATCTATCGATAAATTACATTTCCATATACTTTCACCAAAAAGGGTGTTTCAAGACATTTGATTCCATGTTACAAGAGATTGTATCAATATTTCAGTTACTTCAATAAAAGTACAATTACAATTGGGCTTGAGCAAGCCATACAAAATTAATACAAGTATATCCATATGAATCATATATATATAAGAACCTCTGATCTCAACCGCCATGACCCCAATGGTCTTCCGCAAGTTGAGGTTAAGAATGTGGTCAAGGTGCTTTTTCCACCCAGCGACGAAGTACTAGACTTCCCCAGTTTCCTTCCTAACTCGAAGGAACCACCGACCCTGCAGGAGGAGCCTAGCAACCCGGAATGGTAAAGGCAGGAGGGAGCTCTCGATGCATGCCTAGTGCCTGTATGCATTCCTAAACTATACTAGATATAACATAACTCTCGCAATAGGATGTGGCAGAGACATAATTCTAGGCTTTTCAAATCCATCTTTTTCAATGGTCTAACAACTTGGCCAAGCTTAACAAAACAAAATGGTAATCTAGAAAAAGTAGATTACCGTCTCTGGAGCCCACATTTGGCATCATGTCCCGAAAGTAAAGTAACTTTCCAAATACAAACATACTATTTATGTAGGAAGAAGAAACCATTTCTAGAAGTTAAAGTAATGTTTTGTCTATTGGTTATGTTGCCTAAGTTTCAAAATCTGATGGTTTATAAAGATCTTTTGGAAATAGATTTTCTAATTTGGTAAGAAATTATTGTTTGAAACAAAGGTGAATCATTTAAGTTACTTTGGTGCTTGTCTGTTTTTCATCCTACGGTTTGACAATTTTTATTAATAAAAATACATAAGTACATTAAATATGGAAGCTAATTTAGAAAGTGTTCAATCAATTAAGTACATTATTTTTCCAATTTGAAAGAGTAATACTAAATTTGTTTATATTTTGAAAACAATATATAACTTGTTTATATGTCATATATATATTAGCTAAAAAAATAGAATAAAAATAATTATATTTCTGTCATAACCAAGTAATTGAGTATATATATATTTTATATGTATTTCTGGGTTTATATAAATAATGATATATATATCAGTGGATATACTGTGATTGAAATTAGCCAACGAACTGGGGAATTTTCTAGCAAACAAGATTATATAGAAGTTCCAATGAATGATAAAAGACCAGCAAATAGTATAATTTCCAGCGAATAATCCTCATAGAAAAACTAACGTTCGGCATATGAAAGCATGTTGAAATAGAATTTAACTTAATGTATAATATTAAATGTCTTTAGTGGGAGCAACGGTAAAAATCATTCAATAATAAATTACAATGTGCAACATATAAAATTTGTAAGTGATTTTATTATATGAATCGGATGTTCTATATAAATATATATGTATATACTGCTTGTATATATATATATTTATATTTATATTGCATAAAAATTAATATTTTATATATATAATATTATAATTTTACTACAATCACCATTACAATGAGAAAATGCTTTCTCAATAACTTCAGATCTATGTGATAAATAAAAATAATAATATAAATACAGCAGTGATATTAAGTTTATAAATATATGAGTATATAAAATTGAAATTTCGATAAAAGAAAATGATTTTAAGTTTCACAGAAAAATGATCAAACAATATATAAATAAATTATGCATAGGAACCTGGTTTGCTATTCTTTTGTTGATCTTTTGATATTCTTCTTTTCCTCTATCTTTTTCGCTTCTTTGTTCTCTCTTTTTGCACTAATTTTCTCTTTGGCCTCCAAATTCTTTGAATATTTTCTGTGTGTGAATAATGAGAGTTAAATCTTTATTTAAATTCCTTTATTTCTTTTTCCCCCAATTTCTATCTATTTTCCCAGTTTCTTATTTTTGAATGGTTTTGTCTTTTTTCTATTTTTGTGTCTTTTTATATTTTCTATCTTTTTATTTTCTTTTTCTAAGTTTTTAATTTCTAATTCTCTCATAAAGTAGATTTTTCTATTTTCAAACTCACATAAAAAGATTGATTTAATTTTGTTACTAATTCTTGGAAATAAATGAAAATAATAATTTTAATTCCAAAAAGACATAAGTTTAATATCTAATATGATTTTAATAATAAATTTGGCATATAACTTATTTCTAAAATAATAATAATAATAACAATAATAATAATAATAATAATAATTATTATTATTATTATTATTATTATTATTATTATTTTCCCACATACAATTTAAATAAAATATATAAATATATGTCTATATAATTATATAATTTAATTTACTTTATAACTCACATATCATTTAAAATAAAATATATATCTATAAAAATATATAATTTAATTTTACTTTATAATATTTTTAATATAAATAAAATAATAACTAGAAAATATAAAGAATCTTTTCTAATAAAATACTAAGGAACAACATTTTATTAAAGCAACACTAATGCATCTACATGTGTGTGTGTGTGTATTCGAGAGTATCCCCTCCATCCTAACCCTGCCAGGGAGCTAACCACCTCAACCTTGACCACACCCTTGTCTTCGACAATCTGCAACTCATGAAACTCGAATTTCCATTAATAGGTTAGTAACCAATAGCCGAAGCATAACAATTTATCTAATAAAATAATATTCACTTTATCATTTCAAATAATATTTACTTATTCCATCTTTCAAATTAAAATAAAATACCATGTATTTAATTCAAATCGGCATAAAATTGTTGATAACTGAGAGGGGGGGTGAATCAATTATCCTAATTATTTCTTCTTTTGAACTTTCTTATTAATCAAAGCAGCATTGAATCAAACATTACCATGAAATAAGAAACACATGACACAGTATTTTTGACGTGGAAACCCGATTAAGGGAGAAAACCACGGGGTGATTAACCCAAAGATTATTCTCTGTTAAAAGAATAAGGAATTACAAAATGGCACTTGCCAATTAGGGCTCACTGCCCGAGCACACTGCTCACAAAGAGGCACACTGCCTACAAGGAGACACACTGTCTACAAAAGAATGTTATACAATACTTGAACTGATTGGAAGCATCTACATATGCTGGAGTTCAGTTCCGGTTAGGCTCAGTATACTGATCTGCTGCACTTCATCTTTCCTCTGTTCTTTATTCTGCTATCTTTTCACATACCGGATCTTTCTTACTGCTTCTGCTCTGCTCTGTATTTATTCACATACATCTTCACATCACCACACTTTTCACAACTAAATCCATCCTCTATATATATCCACACTAGTGATTTCATTATCTTTCTAGTCGGCACCCGGAATAATCTATCTTCTCACAAACTCTGTTCTGTCAGCTGAATCCTTGCATATCAAGTAATGCGGATCAAGCATATACTTGTAGATATCATTAATCATGTCGGCCAAACATGATTCATGCCTTCACAACCTTTACCATCAACAGTAACACATCCGGAAAATAGTCTGATACTCTGTCAGTCAATTCTTCCTCTGTTCTCACTGTCTCTCAGGAATCCGGTACTCAACTATTCATATATTTTTCTTTGTTCATCACCGGAGGCTAAATCCTTGGAATATACTACTCAAGGTAGTCCTCTTGACTTCCCCAAATCCGCACTGCACCAAGACACTTCCTCTGAGAGATCCGGACCAATCTGTTGGACCTTGCCACATGCTCTGTTCTTGTTCACCGGACCACAACAATCTTCATTCTGACTTCCGGTAGAGACACACCATGACTTGCGGATATGTGGGGTGACCTTTGTTGCCATCAATGACAACAACCATGAATCCATATAGTGTCTCTTGCCAACAATCTCCCCCTTTGGCATTGATGGCAACACTTAGTGAAAAATGACTAAGTGTTTACACTATGCTCCCCCTTGGCTGATGCTCTATCTTTATATACAATTTCCGGAACTCCCCCTTAGTTGGATTCCTCATTTTTCACTGCTCCTCACTCCCCCTTTGACATCAATGGCAAAGGGTAGGGTCCGCACACCAAAATTTTCAAAAAATTTCTATACATAGCCGCATATTTACATACTCACATATACTGAAGAATGTCTGCAAAAGATGTCTTCAGTTGGATCAGTTATGTAGCCCAACTTTGCTTCATTCTATCCAAAATTGAAATGTGACCACTCAACAAAAATGCAAATGCATCTGCCCTTTTTAGATCTTTCGGATCACTTGTCTGGGCTGTGATTTGAGCTTCTGCTATGGCCTCATGCATGGCCTCTAGCTTAGGGACAATTAACCCCCTGAGCTCACTCAACCTGCTTATTCTATTTTTCCTTTCCTTCTCCAATTTCTTGATTTCACTCAAGACTGCAATAGTCTGACATTCTTGATTTGTTATAGAGGAAGAAAGAGGATCAAAACTTTGAGACAAGCTGAGTAGTGTGTCCTCTTGCTCTTTTATTTTCTTCTCAATGTCCACTGTTACCTTGGACCAGGAGATACAAAATTTGTATATTTCACCGCCATCCTTAAGAGCATTTTCTAAGCTCTTTATCCCAATGTTCATGTTTCTCCTATCATCAATGATCAAACCCTGAACCTCGGAGAACCTTTTATCCAAAAACTCCTTCCGGACCTTTTCTTCAGCTGATTTTTCTAGAGATTCAAAATGTGTACTAACACTGCTGACTAAGGTTTTGAGATTACCGGAAGAGGAGGCTGTGGGATCCTTCTGAAAAGATGGCATGATCTTTTCCAGCACTCCAGATGCTACCTCCATAAGCTCACAGTCTTCCATGTGAGATTTCAGTAGTTTCTCTTTGACTTTCTCATTTGCAAATGAGGCTATTTTCATTGTTTGTACCGGTGACAAAGAGTCAAAATCTAATGGTCCTTTTAGCAGGTCCGGTTCATCAATTTCTATAGTGGCTTTTGTCAAGAATTCTTGAACAGTTTGTGCAGTGTCTCTTGCCGGAGACAGATGTTTCTTCTCTTCTGCAGTTTTGTCCTTTGGAATCTTTTCTCCTTCCTTACTCTTACCACTTTCAGTTGTGGTTTTCTCTGTTGGGGTCTTCTCTTTCTCTGCATCCTTGGTGCTGTCAACCTCTTTTTCTTTAATTGCTGCTTCTTTCTCCTGTAGTTTCTCTTCTTCTTGGGATCCGGAGACTGTAGGGGAAACCGGAGGAGAGATGTTAGTCTGTTCAAGGGCCACTTCTTCCGGAGCAGATGATTCCAAGTCCACAGCTGTTTCTGCACCTAAGTCCTCTACAACAGGAAGATTAAACCTTTTGAAGGTTTTCCGGAGAATCTCTTCAGTGTCCTTGGCTACCTTGTCGGTCTCACCAAGCATAAGCTGATTCATCCTTGCTTTGCTCCTAAATTCATCCTTGCAGTCTTTGAATACCATGTTCATTATTTTGTGATCAATTGAAGGATATAGCTGAATAGCTATCTGTTCCCTGATCTCAAGGTCTTTTGCCATGGCATTGTTCTTTCTTATCTCTAATTCCATCTCTAGGCTCTTTGGGATTTCAGAGATAATCTCAATAAAAGCTTTATTGTAGATGTTCAAGTACCTTATTATAGCTTCTTGCAGGATCTTTTGATCATTCCACACCCAAGAAGAAGCGAAAAGCGGAGCTCTGCGACAAAATTCATCAAGTTCACTGAAGATCATCAAAAAGGTCTGCACCTCCCACAACCAAAAGTTCAAAACCGGAGCAGTGAAAAATGAGGAATCCAACTAAGGGGGAGTTCCGGAAATTGTATATAAAGATAGAGCATCAGCCAAGGGGGAGCATAGTGTAAACACTTAGTCATTTTTCACTAAGTGTTGCCATCAATGACAACAACCATGAATCCATATAGTGTCTCTTGCCAACAAAAATAAGTGTCTATCTATTTAATTCAAGTCCATTAACTAACATTTATTTAATCCACACATAATTATCCACAAATAGTTCTAAATATAGTAAGTTCATAATGTATAAGAATTTGAGACGTGACATGAGCTACTAAGTGTCATGTTTCTCCCAATGGTGGGCCTAACATCTTAAAAAGGGGAAACAAGTAGAAGGAGAAACTTGGTGCATCCATGCAATGTTTCAACAATACAGTCTTGACAGTGGCTAGATTTTGATGACGATGAATACCTAGTTGAAAGTAAATAAAGTACAAATGATGGGTAGAATGTTCCTCACCATACCATTAAGCAAGGGCAATCTCTTAATGATGGTCTTGAGGAGTGGACGTGTGATGACAAACAGGCAGAAAAACTAAATAGTTGTTTGTGCAACATTTTATTGTTCATAATGTAGGCATTTCATTATTGGAACATCTGACTCTTAATAAAGTAAATATCATAGAATCTATCTCAAATATAGATGAAAAAAAAATTAATCTAAATTATCAATAAGTTGTTTCTTGCAATGTAAGCAATGTTATATTCTTGATATGATACTTTAAAATATCTATTGCTTTAGGTGTTTTTAACTATTGCCCCCTTTTTATTATAGTTTCAAGGTGCTTATATAATTTATGTATGGTTAGTATATTGTTTTATCCTTTGGCTAATACATTGTAACCTGTTTGTTAACTATTTTTAATACTTATAAAAAAAGATAAATCTGGCACAAAACTTGTCCTCATACATGGGGCTACATTGCAGGCAAATTTTCTTATCTCCCATGTTTTGAGCTTATTAAATTAAATATGTTTTAGAGAACACACTTTATTCCAATAGATTGCTTTTTCTAGCCCTTCCTACTTCTATTTCTCACATATATCTTTCCTTCCCTTCATCTTAATTTGATTCCCTCTTATTTTATGCAATCAACTTGAGGGGAGATATATTATATTATAATATACACACATGTTCAAACACAATGCAAAGGTTAAAGTGACACTTTCGTGGATCTTTTGCATTGCACACCTTGGTTAAAGTAAATTTATGGCATTATTCCTACACCACATAATAGTTAAAGTGGCACTTTTATAAGTACTACATTGTTCACTGATTAAAGTGATTCCACCATGGGTCTTACACCAATCACACTAATCATGGATTGTATCCTTCATGGAGTCCAATTAAGTATCAACCCCATGACTATCACATACAACATTATCCCCCCTTTTCTAAACCTCTTCTCTAGGGTTTCATGAAGACCAACTCATCACATATCTATGACTCCCCTCCAAATTTGATAGATAAGATATAATTTCTTGAATTTGTGTGAATTGTTATGATATTGTTACTCTATGTATTTATTCCTTCATCTATGTGTTTTACATATTTAAAGACATCACTTGAGCAAAGACATGAAAAGCAATACAAATTGAAATACTTTAATATCCTTTTGCATCAAATTTGAAGATGTTTCTCAAGAAAAGACATGAAACACAATAAAAAAGTAAAATCTTTTTCTATCCTTTTGAATTAGGTATAATTATTATAAATTTTATTTTTACTTTCGCATATTTGATTTTTTTAAGCTCATAAGTGTAATAAAGTGGGGAAAATTTGTAGAAATGAAAAGTGCCTACTTAGCACTTTCCCCTCTCTTATAGCACTAACTCTTAACCCCTTCACTTCAATAAATAGTATAACAATCAATTTTGACCAATTGACATGTAAATTATCTGTAATCCCACAAGCCATTCCACACTTAGTCTTTTTTAGAGCCTAACACCCATGTTTTACCTCTATCCCAATCATTTGACCACAATGAACACCAACATTCTCGTAGTAGTGTCTCCTAAACACCACTGTATATAGTAGTATCTACAATGGTCAAAAGGAGATATTTTATAATTCTAACACCTACCTTTCCACTCCAATTCACACTCTTATCTATTTTTATATGCACAAACAATAAAAATGATTATTTTACTAATTTATTAAAGAAATGGCTTTACTAAATAAATAGAGGAATGCATCAATAAATGAGAAGTGCATTGTAAGTATATTATAAATTAATAATCATTATCAAAACACAAAGTAGAGGTCATTGTTATACTTTCTTAAATGCAATAATTTACATATATTAGCTTTTTAAATAGTGTATATGTTGGGAATTAAGGTCTCGAAACCTTTGCAATGTCCTACCATTTATTATTTGATTGTATATTTATTTAATTGCCTATATTGTATTTAATATTGGTCATTGGATTTTGTCATTTAGTGTGAGGTGGCATGTTGACATGTCATCCCACTTGGAAGGTGACTTGAATGGTCAAGTCAACATTTGAAAATGTAGGCATCCCATTTTGAGGTGGCATTATTGCCATGTGTCGGCATTTTGTGGGTTGTGTAAGAGGTTATGACATATGACAGATTCTATGACATGTAAGAGTTTCTATGACATGTATGACAAGTGTCAAGAAGCATATTTGCATGGAGGAAGTAGACACCAAAGTTTGACTATGATAAGTTCTAAGAGAATCGTTTATTAATAGTCAATTATGACAGATTCTCTTATAGCTATAAGTGTTGTCGTATATGACAGATTTTATGACGGTGTAAAAGCATCTGTCATACCTATTTTGGGCAAATTTGGGGCACCCAAGTATGGAGAGTTGTAAGGGATGAAAGGGAATCTCAGACAAGTCTCATTTGCATATTTTATGGCCTTAGAATTTGGGCTATGTGGATTTGGACTAAAATCCTTTGTGGCTTGCTCTAGAAGCTACCTCCATCCTTGATATTTCTCTATATATATAGGTGCTTAGAGTTGGAGTTGTATGGTTCATTTATAGGTGCCGTTATGCTACCAAAATTACTCCATTATTTGACATTTATGAACTCTTGAAAGAACTTGCATTGCAAGTGTGTTGTAATCTTGTTTGGATTTGATAATACATCGTGTAGGTTTTGGAGTGTGGGGTTTTTCACCCAAAAAGGTTTTCCCCACGTATATCTTGTGTTGTGAGCTTTGTACTTGTTTTTGATGTGTTTTTACTTTTCTGTTAATATGCATCTTAATCTGTAACTATCAGAGATAAATATTTGTATAGACCTTTCCTCATTAGATTAATGAAGGAAGTTATTTTCATGTACCTTGTTTCCTATCAGTTGGTATCAAAGCTTGATCACTGTTGGTTCTAGTTATTGGGTAGAGGGTTTTTTGAATTGATCTTTGTTTGAATGGGAGATTGTGTAGAGGATTTTGAAATCTTTGTTGCAGGAAAGAGATGGCGAGCACATCTGGGAGGTTTGGTATAGAGAATTTTAATGGAGGCAACTTTGGGTTGTGGAAACTCAAGATGGAGGACTTATTAGTGGATAGAGATCTATGGTTCGCAGTATCCAGAACCATGCCATCAGGGATGAAACAAGAAGATTGGGATTTGATGGATCAGAAGGCTAAGGGTTTGATAAGACTCCGTTTCATTGATTTAGTGCTCCTAAACATCTATGAAGAGAAGACTACAAAAGATCTTTGGAAGAACTTGGAGGTGTTTATCAGGCTAAATCCCTAGTGAACAAGTTATTCCTACAAAATGAATTATATTTTCTAAGGATGGAAGATGGAGGATCTGTCACTGATCACCTGAATACATTTAATATGCTTGTTGCCTAGTTGACCTCTGTTGGTGTAAAGATGGAGGAGGAGGATCGATGTATGACATTACTATGTTCCTTACCAAATTTGTGGGACCACCTTGTTATGGCCATTGGGAGTACTACTACTACCTTCAAGATGGATGAAGTGGTTTCTGCATTGTTGTCTAAAGAGATGTGGAGAAAATCTTTTGAATCAGCTAAGGAGGATCTTGCGATTCATGGTAGATCTAAAGAGAAGGGAAAGAAAAAGGATAAGAAGAAAGAAGAGAAAGGAATATCCAAATCCCATGGGAGATCCAACTCTCCTAGAAATTCCAAGGCTCTATGTTGGAATTGTGGCAAAACTAGTCACTTCCACAAGGAGTGCAAGGAGGAGAAGAAGAGCTATGATTCAGATTCTAACAAGTCCTCTCAGGATGATGGAGAAGCTTTTATCATTGCCTTGGCAATGCATGCATAGAAAGATCTGTGGTTTATTGACTCTAGTGCATCTTTTCACATGAAGAATATGACAGTGGGAAGGTGTACTTGGGTGATGACTCTCACCTGAAGATTGTTGGTCGTGGAAGAGTCTTGATTTGATTCCTTAATGGACAAGTGAAGGGGATCAATGGAGTTCTACATATCCTTGGTTTGACATGGAAACTATTTCCTGTAACTTGAATGATGTGGGTGTGTAGGTTTTTTTCTCGAATGGAGGATGGAAGTTGACTAAAGGAGCTATGGTGCTAGCTAAGGGTGTTCGGATTGGCACTCTATTTTAGCTTGATGCATGTGTAGTTCAGTGCAATAGTGCCTATGTTTCAAAGAATATAACTTTAAAGTCTTCATCCTCACCATTGGAGATAGCAGCAAAGAAGACTATTGCATTTGCTTCCGATGGTCATGCTTTCTGGGTACCTAAGGGTGCTCATTCTATGGAGATGAAACTTTTAACTAAGAAGACAATGTTATGGCACCAAAGGCTTGGTCACATTGGTGAAAAGGGTTTGAGGACCCTAAAAAATAAAAACTTCATTGAGGGTATGAATGACTGTAACCTTGAGTTTGATTTTTGCAAACATTACATTTATGGAAAACAAAATCGTGTTCAGTTTTATTCCAGTTCTCACAAATCTTCTAAGGTGTTGGACTTCATTCATTCTGACGTATTTGGTCCTATTAATGTTCCTTCGATTTCAAAATTTGTTTACTTTGTTTCATTCATTGATGATTATAGTAGAAGGACATGGATGTATTTCCTTAGAAGCAAATCTAAAGTCTTTATTCGATTCAAAGAGTTCAAAGAACTTGTAGAGAATAAGAAGGATAGAAAGATTAAGTGTTTGAGGACTGACAATGGTGGTGAGTTTTGTTTAGTCGATTTTGACAAGTTCTGTAAAGAACATGGGATTAAGAGGTAAAAAACAACTCTATATACCCCTCAGTAGAATGGATTTGTAGAGAGGATGAACAAAATGTTGATGGAGAAGGCTAGGAGTATGTTGACTGGAGTTGGCCTTGAACCAAAGTTCTAGGTTGAAGCTATTGCTACTGCTTGTTACTTGGTTAACAGGTCTCCTACATCGACACTTGTTGATAAGACACCTATGGAGGTGTGGTCTAGTAAAAAGCCTTCATTGAGACACATTCGAGTATTTGGTTGTGAGGCATATACACATGTGCCTAAGGAGAAGAGGTCTAAGTTGGCGAACAAGGAAGTGAAGTGTATCTTCATTAGTTATGGCATCAGTGTGAAACGGTACAAGCTTTGGGATCCAATGGCCAAAAGAGTTTTGTATAGCAAAAGTGTGATCTTCAAAGAGCTCAATCCTTCTTCTATTGCTCTACAACCAAAGAAACAAGAAAAGAAAGAGGATGTGGTTCAGCTTCCTTCCACCCTTGAGAAAGTTGAACCAAAGACATCTATTGGACCTGATGATGAGGAGAGCTCTAGTAGCTTTAAAAGTTTAGAAGAAGAAGAAGAAGAACTTCAATCTCAACTTTTGAGGAGGTCCACGTAGATAAGGAGGCAACCTAATAGCTTTGGTTATTCATTACATGATTCCATTTGTATTTTTGCTTTGATTTTTAACACTGATGAGCCTAGAACCATAAGGAAGGCTATGGGTATGAGTGATGTAGATTCTTGGAAAGAGGCCATAGAAGGAGAGATGACTTCCTTGAATAAAAATAATACTTGGGATCTAGTGCCCTTTCCTAATGGATGTAAACCTGTTGGATGCAAATGGGTGTTCAAGAAGAAGTTTGGTTCATATGGCAGTGTTGAGAAATTTAAGACAAGGTTGGTCATGAAGGGATATTCATAGGTTGAGGGAATAGATTATGATGATATTTTCTCTCCCGTTGCAAAGGTGACATCTATCAAATTCTTGTTATCACTCACTACAGCATACGATTTAGAAGTTGAACAGATGGATGTGAAGACAACTTTCCTTCATGGTGACTTGGAGGAAGAAATATATATGTCACAACTAGAGCACTATGTGGTAAAAGGTAAATAAAATCTAGTTTGCAAGTTTAAAAAGTCTTTGTAGGGTTTAAAGCAATGTCCTAGGATGTGGTGCCAGAAATTTGATGCCTTTGTGTTGATTTTGGGAATTCTAAGATCGAAATCAAATCATTGTGTTTATTTTAAGATGGATAATGATCGCATTCTCATTATTGCATTGTATGTTGATGATATGTTGTTCATCAAGGATGGTAAGAATTTGATTTATGATTTTAAGTCTCAGTTGTCAGCATAGTTTGAAATGAAAGATTTAGGGGTAGCCAGGTGCATTCTAGGGATGGAAATCATAAGAGATAGAGCAAATAGAAAACTTGAGTTAGGCCAAAGTAAGTATGTGAATTTTGTGTTGGAGAGATTCAACATGGCAGCTTGTAAACCATTGAGTATTCCTATTATGATGGGGACAAAGTTATCTATTGCAACTTATCCAAAGTCTCCTTCTAAGATGGAGGATATGAGAAGAGTTCCTTATGCTAGTGCAGTTGGCATCTTGATGTATGTGATGGTCTGTACAAGACCAAACATTGCCCAAGTAGTGGGAGTCCTTAGTCAGTTTATGGCTAATCCTGGATGAGTACATTGGGATGTGGTGAAGAGAGTGTTTATATATTTGTGGGGTACTTTCAAGTATTCCCTATGTTATCATGGTTATCCTACAGGACCTCATCATTCACTTTGTATTTGAGGATTTTTTATTTAGATTGGATAGATGACATTGATAGCAGGAGATCCACTAGTACTTATGTGTTCACTATATTCGATGGTGATGTTAACTAGATGAGTAAGTGGCAACCTGTGGTCTCTTTGTCCACTATAGAAGTAGAGTACATGGCAGCAAATCATGCTTGTAAAGAAGCTATTTGTCTTAAGAGATTGTGTTTTGATGTTGGGTTTGATGCAGGGCAGATTACCATTTGTTGTGACAGTCAGAGTGCCATGTGCTTGGCGAAGAATCCTACTTTCCACATGAGGACAAAGAATATTGATGTCCAGTACCATTTTGTTTGTGACATGGTCGAGGATGGGAAGGTGAATTTGGAGAAAGTTGACACTTTGATGAATGTTGCAAATTCCTTGACCAAACATGTGAGCACGAAGAAGTTCAAATGGTGTTCAGAGTCTATGGGCCTCTCGGCCCCTAGCAGTTAAATCCTATCATTCTATTGGCTCTTGCAAGGTGTTCGACAAGTGGGAGAATGTTGGGAATTAAGGTGTCTCAACCCTTGCAATTTCCTAGCATTTATTATTTGATTGTATATTTATTTAATTGCCTATATTGTATTTAATATTGGTCATCTAGTTTTGTAATTTAGTGTGAGGTGAAATGTTGACATGTCATCCCACTTGGAAGGTGACTTGTATGGTCAAGTCAACATTTGAAAATGTAGGCGTCCCATTTTGAGGTGGCATTATTGCCATGTGTCATCATTTTATGGGTTGTGTAAGAGGTTATGACATATGATGGATTCTATGACATGTAAGAGTTTCTATGACCGGTGTGACAAGTGTCAAGAAGCATCTTTGTATGGAGGAAGTAGGCACCCAAGTTTGACTATGACAAGTTGTAAGAGAACCATTTATTAATAGTTAGTTATAACAAATTCTCTTACAGTTGTAAGTGTTGTCATATATGACAGATTTTATGACAATGCAAGAGCACCTGCCATTAGATCAGTGTAGGAAGCTTTTTTCACATACCTTGCTTCCTTTTAGCATAATTCCCATGGATTCCATTCTTCGTATATTTATAAATATTTATGGGGTGATCATCATAAAGGAAATTTTCTTGTTCAATCTCCATAGGACAAGACTCCAAAGGTGCTTGGGAACCACCTAGTCCAAATATCCAAATTCCATTTGCAATTAATAGGTTGAAAAATTACATATCAAATCTTGACATGTGACACTAAAGCGCTATAGAAATTCAAAATAAGTATCTCACTCAAATAGATGTCAACCCTAGTATGCAGGGTCTTAGGTGTGTTATGGAAAATGTGTGGGAACAACATAAGTTATCAAGTGAGGAGTGCCATGAGGATAATGGGTAGATAGAAGTTGAAATGGGGGCAATGTTAAGCCCCAAGCTATCAAGTGTGAAGGTGTCTGTCACTCCTAGAAAACTATGCAATTATGTGGGTACTAAGAAAAATGAGGATATATAGCAAATTGAGGCCTACAATGTCTCTCTTGAAAAGGAATGCATTGACACAAGAGGTGGATGCAAGGGAAGGAAAAGATGTGAAAGAAGGGTTGGTATCTCTAATGTGTCAAATGAGTCTCATCCCCTACTCTCGTGAGTTTTTTAATCTTTCGCTAGGTTGGGAAATAATTATTGAGGAAGAGAATACCTTTTCACTCCAATTCACACCCTTGTCCCTTTCTACATGCATAAACAATAAAAATAATTATTTTATTAATCTATTAAAGAAATGGCTTTAATAAATAAATAGAGGAATGTATCAACAAATGAGAAGTGCATTGTAAGTATATTACAAAGTAATAATCATTATCAAAACACAAATTAGAGTTCATTGTTATACTTTCTTAATGCATTAACTTACATTTATTAGATTTTTAATATTGCATAATACCCATGGATTCCATTCTTCGCATATTTATAAATATTTATTGGGCTTGATCATCATAAAGGAAGTTTTCTTGTTCAAACTCCTTAGGACAAGACTCCAAAGGTGCTTGGGAACCACCTAGTCCAAATAGCCAAACCCCATTTACAATTAATAGGTTGAAAATTTACATACCATGTCTTGACATGTGACACTATAGTGCTATAGAAATTCAAAATAAGTCTCCCACTCAAATAGATGTCAACCCTAGTATGCAGACTCTTGCATGTGTTATGGAAAATGTGTTGTAGCAACATAAGTTACCAATTGGAGTACCATTAGGACAATGGGCATATAGAAGTTGCAATGGGGGCAATGTTAAGCCCCAAGCTATCAAGTGTGAAGGTGCCTAAGGCACCTGTCACTCCTAGAAAACTATGCAATTGTGTGGGTACTAAGAAAAAAAAAGGATATCTAGCAAATTGAGGCCTACAATGTCTCTCTTGAAAATGAAGGCATTGACACAAGAAGTGGATACAAGGGAAGGAAAAGATGTGAAATAAGGGTTGGTATCTCAAATGTGTCAAATGGATCTCATCCAGTACTCTGGTGAGTTTTTTAACCTTTCGCTAGGTTGGGAAGTAATTATTGAGGAAGAGAAATTTTTAGTCAAGGTTGATCTATACATTTAACACTTTATGGCCTAGGATAGCTTATTTGCATGCATGGATAACAAGAAGTTGTTCTAAAAACCTAAAAGGGTAATCAGAGATTTATCCTAGGGCTTAGGGTTTTTTATGTTGCTATGTCAATGTGTGGAAGATAGAGTATATATTGGCAAATGGGCCCTAGTTCTGGAATAAAGTGATGTTAATCAAATTGTGGTTTCTAGAGTTTAATCCAATGACTGAGACATTCTCAATAATGCTAATATGGATTAGGTTGCCTTGTTTATCACTATAATTTTGAATAGATGCATGTTTATATGAGATGGGTAATCTATCAAGTGACTTCTTGTTGATTGATCAAAAAATTGATGTTTTAATCCATTCTAATTCCACTAAAATTCAAGTACAATTTGCCATTTCTAAGGGTTTGCCAATGGAAGTTTGGTTGTAGGTAGGTGAACATATTTGGAAGTAGGTTTTACACTTTAAAAATATCTCATTCAGATATAGGCATTGCTTTCAATTAGGAAATATTGTTGTATAGTGTTTAAAGGAGAAACCAAAAAAGGTGAAATAGGCAACATGGTGACATGGGGCTAGGTTCTCACTTCTATTAATTAAAAGGGTGGATTTGGATTCATCTAGTGAAGAAGATGATGTTAGGCTAGGTGGTAATGAGACAAAGTGATTGACTAATGTATCTATGCAAGATCTAATGTTGATTTTGCCTACTACATGGCCTCCATTGCTACTTAGATACTCTTATATAGTTTTCCTATTTCATCCTTAATAGATTTAAACTCAGAAATAATCTTCCCATAAAAGTAAACATAAATAGTTTGTTAGTATGGTAGAATTAAAAGATAAGCCATAAAATCTTATTTTATTCAAAGAAATACACCAAGTGCTTCATCCTTTATCTCTTAAATAGTTGGTAGGAAGCATTGTGGAAGCCAAGATGGCCACTGGCTCTTTCAAATAAAGAGGAATGGGGTTCATTGGCTCCCATTTTTAGGAATCCTTGCTAACAAAAATCAATCAACCATTAACTCATCTTATACAAATTATAAAGCAGCTAAGGCTTTGTTTAGTTGGAAATAGGTCAAGCCAAGAAAGAAATATGTTAAGTTTTAGCCTACGGGCCATATAGTGACAAGATTGAGAAGGAATAAAGGAAAAGTGTAGTGTATTTTCTAATAGTGTATTGGTAACTTTCTATGTTTTTTGTCCTTGTTAGTTAGTTTTATTTGTATTTGGGGTGGGGGGTGATATCCAGGTCTCCCAATATTTTATTTTAAAAATAGGTTGTAAAGTTGCAGAGGACTTCATCATAGTTATGTACATACCATGATCATATAGATGCCACCATACCAAATTAGATTTGTTATCTTGAAAGAGACTAAGATTAGAGAAGAAAAAACCCTAATGCAGGTCCTAGAATCCTACTCCTAATCTAGTCTAGTCTAGAATAGAATGACAAAGCACTACATGCTTTATCCCTATTCTCTTGTCCTTTCTATGAGTAGCCTTTTTTTATTTTCCTTGGTTTAGATTAAATAAAAATTAATGTTTAAATGTTTCATTGTTTTAAATCCACACTAGATTGTAGACTAAGGTTAATGAAATAAGAGTTGTATGGGTGAAAAGTGCATAGATTACACTTTTACCCTTAATTTTATACAACTTTGCATGGGTGTCCTAAGTACATTTCCCTGACACGCGATTTTGACTATTTTGATACTCCTATTAACCCTAGACTTAGATTAACCATCAAAAAAAACATTTTATCCTAACATAGAATATTCCTAGACTTCAAATTAGAGTTTCCTCTCTTGGATTCAAAACTATAGGTGCAATTTGGTTCTAAGTCAAGATCGTAGCTACAATTTTGACCCACTTTGTCAAAATTTAAATTTTATATCAAACCCAAATTGATCTACCTCCAACTAGTCATTATCAATCATTTCCCACACTAAAGCTTTCAAATTGTGCACCTATGACTAAAAGGACAACACTCCTTAGGTTATTTCACAATAAGGAGAAGCATCTAGGATTCATCCATCATTAGGGAAAACCTTCTACACCTATGTATCAAAAGTATCACTCATCAATCACTATTCAACTTTCCACATCAACCTTTTCATCAACATATAGTGAAATCCTAGCCCTTACACTAGATGATTCTAGTATACATCACATCACACATCATTACATTAAAGTCCAAAGGCCTTAGCATCATCACTGCCACATTTTTTGTATTACTACTTTTTTCTTCCAACTTTATAAAAAATTTTGAATTCATTGACGAGGCTTGACTAAGGAAAAAGGACATGAAGAAGTCACCTCTTATGCCTAGCATATCAAATTCTATGTTAGTGTAGGTTTTTTATTTTCCTTATGTTAGGGAATATTTATTTTTGCTGCTCATATTATTAATCTTGCTTAGGTTATATTAGGCATGGTTAATATGAAGACATGTGGCATACTCCATCAGTTACATGTGTCGCTCTCACCCACCTTTGGGTAGTTGAGCCTCACACCCTCTTTTGGATTTATTTTCCACCTCTCATAACCATTTGTTTGTCATTATCTAAGTAGGTGTAACCATGTAATTTGACATTTACCAAGTAGGTATAAATCTCGCTTATTTTTGGGCAGTTGGGAGTTACTACTCCTCTTGGAAGTATTGACCTTTATTTTGCTATATATATATACAACACTTACTTCTCCCTTTGCTAATGAAGTTCAGTTCAGTGCAAGGGAGTGTTGATTTATTTCATCTCTGGATTTTTGTTCTTGCTTTCCTTCAGTCAATTTGATCCTGGGTGGGTTTACAGTCAAATCTAACATGGTATCAGAGTTGGTTGTGAGTTGTGGGTTAGTAGTTTTTTAGGAAATATAGGTCCCAATCCTTTCTTGAAAGAAAAGTATGTTCTTCTCTTGCATCCTATGATGACCTAGAGAATCAAAAATGCTTGATAGAAATTTTAGTTTATGGGGGCGTCTTTTTCTTGGATTTGTATTACAGGTTGCTTTGAGAGATTCCTGGATAAAATATGAGCTCACCATTGAGTTTAGAACTGCTAAAAAGTCAAATTAGCCCTTTCTTTCATCTAAATTGGACATCGGAGGCAAGATTTGTGAAGGGTTGAAGATCAAAGGTTTTCTATGAAGATCTGGCATGCTGCTCAAAATTGAGACATTTTGAGCCCAAAAACCCCCATTTTCATATATAGTTTGTCCAATTTGGACAACTTTCCCTGGAGGCAAAAAAAATTATGCGTCAAGCCATACAACCCCTTCTGTACAGATGGTATGGACTTTTAAAAAAATACAATTTTCTGCATTAGAAAACATTATATTGTTTTTCAAAAATCGTAGTTTTTAATTTGTAAGAAGTTTTTTTAATAAAAAAAAATTGGTTTTGGTACCTTGGGTATCGATAGACCAGTACAGGCCTATTGGCCCTATACCAAGGTGCAAGCCCATGGGGACCCTTGAGACTCAGGCCCCACACTAAGTACAATGCCCTCTTGGACCCTGCTCAGGTTGCGAACCCATTGCAATGTGGTCCACATGATGACCCAATACATTTGCCTCGACGCACGTGTCTTCATAGGCCTATGTGGCAGCCTCTATCTTTGTAGCTTCAGCCAAATATGGCTCCAGATCTAGCATTTTTATTAATTTAGCAAGCCTATAAATTTAGCTAGTAGTCATCTATTTTTGGCAAACCTCTAAATTTACTGGCGATTCTCCACATTTGGCAATTCCATCAAACTTAGTGGTAGTTATGCCAAATTTGGCATCAGGTGACTTTAGAAATTTTGGACCCCTCACCATTGGAGTTTTGCATTTTTCCCTTGATCTTCTGAAGGTTCATTCTCGGCCATACAAAGCATTTTTCAGTGTGTTGGCCTCGTTTTGAACTTACCAAATTTTAAACTTTTGTGTCAAATCCTTATGTTAAGTCAACCCTAGTCACAAATTCTCCTAAAGTGTCAAGTTGCTTTCTAGTTTGAAGGAGAAATTGTTCGCCTGTTTCAATTGAAGTCCTAGAAACAGTTCTACTATGCGGCAAATCATAAAAACAATTAAATATCAAAATTTGAAAGGGGTGGAGAGAAATTCTTTTACAAGGATGTTTATATAGCTATTTCACCTAATGTGGCAACTTTTCAGGTCATTACGCTTTCTGGTTTGCAAGATTTTAAAACTTCAATTTTTTTACAGGTAATTTGCAGAAACAATTAAATCATGGCTTTTGTAAGGGCTGGAGTAGAATCATTTGGCAGGAAGATTTATAATGTTATTATGGAAAAAGTGGCAATATTTCGTGAGAAAATATTATCTCTATCAAAAGTTACGCCAGTTTTCCTTCTCCATCGTATGTGCAAGCTCAGCAAGCAAGTGATAAATTTTCATGAGGTTATAATTTTCACTAAATTAGAATTTTGTACAAGTTGTGAGAAGGTTAGTGAAAATCAGAAGTCTTCGACATCTTATAAAAAAAAGGTGAAAGTGAGAGATTAACTTGTGAAATTGGCTAAGTATAAAGGAGGTACCACTTTTCAATTTGGCTAAGTGGAGAGTTTGCTTTAAAAAGCAAGTTGTTATCAGCCTACTTAGAAAAATAAATAAAAGTTCTCATCAACTTTCACTTTCGGCTAAGTTGGCATCTACTTTCAATTTTGGCTAAGTTGGAGGCTACTTAGGAAAAAGTGAAAGTTGGAAACAACTTTTAGTTTTGGCTAACTTGATGCAACTTAGAAATTTTCACAAGTTTCCAACTTGTGAATTTGGCTAACTCATGGAAAGTACAAGTTGTAAGTTAGAGGGCAGCGGCTCCGTGAACTCCTCTCTCCCTCCTCCTTGCCATTCCGTACTCTGTGCCTTCCAATCTGCTCTGTCATTAGTATATATCAGTTGGAATTTATGCATTTATTTCTGAGATTTACACCCTTGTAGATAAAAATTATAGTTTATATAAATATAAATATATACAGATATTTGTTAAATAAAATATATATGTATAATAACAAATAAACCCTATTGAAAATCGACGAAAATTTACCTCTGGTTTCATCCCTATGGCAGCCATGATTCAGCCTAACCTTTAACCTGCAAACAAATGGTAAACAAAATGAGAGAGAGGCAAACAAAGAAAGATTAGGGTTCCCATAAGGAAACCAATAGAATAATGCTAGGGTTTTCTTGGTCAAAGGAGAAAACAATAAAATAAACTTAGGGCTTTCAATTTTGAAACAAATATTTTTGTAATGAGAGGGGAATGTGAGGAAAATTGTTTATCTCTTATTTTAAATTCTCTATTTTGCTTTTGCATTGTTCTTTTATTTATTCCTTTGTGCTTCATTTAACTTGTTTAAATTTAATTGAGGGATTAATTTTTGTTATTATGAGAAGTGTGTTCCCTTTGTTTTTAATTCATTTTAATTAGGGCATTTATTTTATTTCCTAGCATATTTTAATTATTTTATTTGTTTATCTATTTCATTATTATTTTACGGGAAAGAGTATTTTAATCTTTCCCCCTTCTATATTAAATTTTGAGTTGGTTGATAAATATAATGCCGAAATTATATTTATTAACGGACTCAATTTTGAGATTTAATTTGGTATATCTTAGTTATTTTATTATTTTAAATTCGAGTTTTAATATGTTATTGCAAGTCGAGTTATTACGACTTGGTGAAGTATTTAAATTATAATTTTGTTCTTAAGTTTAAATTTTATTTTTATTTTTAAATTTTGCTTAATTTCTTATTGGAGCTTCATTTTAAAATTTTTAATTTGATTATTGAAAACGCATTATGCTGTCAAATTTTTCCTAGATTCTAGGATTTTAATTTTGCGATATTTTATTAACTTTTATTTTACCACTCCATCTTTATCATGCGTCTATCATGTCATTAATTTCCTAATCATTATTTTGTTTTCATTTTTGTGTTGAGTTAGGGTTAGGTTTCAAATCTGACGAAATCCCCTTCTCACCTAGGAAACTTAGGGTTAGGATTAAGATCGTTCTAACCCTAAAAGTGACACACTTCATGTCACATACCCCCTAGATAGCTATCATCACGCAGGAGACTGCGTAGGACCGCACACCTCACCGAACTATGTTGACATGATTACGCCTTATGTGTATTGCCACCGAGCATGTAGACGCGTGCGAAGGGGTTCCTAGGAATAGGTAAAAAAAGTTTTTCGTAATTCATGTCATGACCACATGGCAAATATGGACATGACACGTGTGATGTGTGTCGTGACCGCATGAGAAATATGGGCATGACATTCAAAAAAGTTATAACTTTCAAATTGGTAGTTATTTCATGAAGGTTTGCCAAAAGCACAAGTCACAAGTTGTGAAGAACTCTCAAAGTGCCGATAGTTGAAAAGAAAAGTAGTTATTATAACTACTTAAAAACCAAAACCTTTGCAGTACGATTTAAAGATGTGATGCACACCCATGGCTGACATCCTTTGTGCCCGTTCCTAGATAGCTCACAAAGCATAAAATGAGATTTGTGTCAGTTATTACAATCTGAAATACTTTAGTAGTGCTTGATAGGCATTGGAAGCATGCACCAGTTGTAACAACTCTTTGATAAATAGCCTCATACTAGTGTGGTCTCATGGTACACAATGATCAAAGAATATCTACAAAATTTGTTTGTTGAGAAGATTTTAGAAACCCTCAAGCAGACCCTTGCTAGCATTCCCGCGCCATAGAAGCATACAGAAATAGAGAATTATGTCAGATATTATAGTTTGAAATGCTCAAGTATACATTGATGCAAAATGTGGGAGCATTTGACAAGACACGTGAATGATTTGATGAAATGCCTCAAAGGGGCATGGTCTCAGAACCACCATTTGAAACTGGTTATTAATCTACATCAAAACATAATTGAAGTGGGATTTTATCATATATTGTAGTTGTAAAGGGCACTTATAGACATATATGCATGATGCGAAAGCAAAGCCAACGCACACAAAGCGTATGATAGAATGCTTTATCGTACGCTTTATCAAAGCGTGGTTTCATGGAATGCAATGGTTGCAGGATACTCACAAAACGGATTTGTTGAAAAAGCTTTACAATCTTTCAAGAAAGTAAATTCTCAGATACTATAGTTCGAAATGCTCAGGTAGACACGCATGCAAAATGCAGAGACATACACAATAGGGCACATGAACAGTTTGTCACAGCATTCAAAGAAACATGGTCATATGGACTACAAATGTTGTAGGATATGTGCATAAAGATTTGTTGAGAAAGCTTTAGAAACTTTCAAGCAAATGTACTTGGCAAGTGTAAGGCTGAAACCCTACAACATCCACCATATTCCTCCCTGCCCGTGCCAAGATGCGAGCTTTAGCACAACATTCGAACCTCCATCAAAGCATAATTCAAAATATTATAGTTCAAAATGCACTGGCAGATATGTCTACAAAATGTGGAAGACAAGGCCCATGAACTATTTGACATAATATCTTAAATAAATGTCGTCTCATGGAATGCACGAATTGTAGCATACTCACAAAATGGATTCATTGAAAAGGGTTTATAAACTTTAAAGGAAATGCAGCTGGCAGGTGTAAAACCAAATTCTAAGACCTTCGCTAGCATCCTCTTACCCAATGCTTGAATGGGAGCTTTCGAACAGAATACAACATCCACATGGAAATTGATGTTTCTGAAGCTTAGAAAGCTTATAGAAAATAACCCTCAAATATATTTAAAATAAATTGTAATGCGTAAGCATATGAAAGTCAAGTGAAAATAGTGTGTATGGTGGTGCAAGGATCATTTGCACATGATTAGGTCAATGCATGACTTGAGGAGGTTCTTTGGGAAAGCAAGGACAACATAGAGGTGTACCGCTGTGAAGGTGTCCTTAACACTGTCAGCTCTCAAGAGGTTCATATTGTACAGGCAGTACGAGAACTATATGAGATTATTCCAATTCGAATGTGGGAAGTAGAGGAGAATCATCTGAATAAGATTGTATTTATAGGTAGAAAACTAGATCTTAACATCCTTTTTGCATCTTTTAAATCATGCCTTACAAGGTAAAACAAATGATGGAAAGATGGTTTTTGCATTCTATAAAAGAAAGAATGATTTACAGGTGATCTATGGTCCAATCCGCAGTTAAGTATGATTCTAGCTTCTCAAAATTATGATTTATGATATTAAGAGAACTTGGGATGCATAGTGCATTATTGGGATTATTAAGCATGAGATGAACTAAGGAATAGCTATTCAAGTGACATTTGTTACTTAATCTCAAAAGGACATGATTCAAATTAGTTGCAAGACAATGATATGTTTTGCAGACCATGCCAATGGTTGATTGGCAAGTTACATCCCATTCTTAAAGTTGCAATTAAACCTATAATAAAAGTTGATCCTTATTTCCATTTCTCAAGAGATGAAGAGGCCAACAAAATTGTTATAGAAGGAATGTGGGAGTTGCATCTGAAAATCATTGTTGATCGTTTGAAGAAAGAATTCAAGGTTGAGGCTAATATGGGTACACCTCAACTGAACTATCGAGAAAGTATCTCAAAGATAACAGAAATAAAATATGTGCACAAGAAACAAGCAGACCGTGGTCAAAGTCACTTTTGCAGATATAACTATAAGGCTTAAGCCAATTGAAGCTAGCAATGGGTACAAATTCAAGAATGCAATTAGAGGTGGAGTTGTACCTAAGGAGCATATACTAGGTGTAATGAAGAGATTAGAAGAGTGTATGAGAAATGGTGTTCCGATAGGCTTCCCTATTGTTGATGTGCAGACTATTCTTATAGATGGATTGTATCATGATGTAGACTCTAGTGTACTAGCATTCCAGCTTGCAGCTCATGGTGCTTTCACGGAAGGAATGAGAAAGGTAGGTCCAAATTTGTTGGAACCTATAATGAAAGTAGAATTTATCACACCTGAGGAGCATTTAGAAAATGTTATTGGCAATCTTAATTCAAGGCGTGGTCAGATCCACAACTTTGGTGATAAGCTAGGAGGACTAAAGGTCTGATGGAAACAAAGAATGTATTTCTTAGATATAGGGATCAAAAATAAAGGGATGATTCTTGTGTCATTGATCCTTCTATAAGAATCTAAGATTTAGGTATACAGAGGAGTTGTCAACATCCGGCGAGATTTGATTGTCAAATGAAGCAGATGAGATGGAGAGTAACTTAGATGAAACCACAACTTGAAAGTTACAAGTCCTAGTTACCTTTTTGTGAAAGTGACTTAAGTCACTCTTTGTAATGTAAAGTTAGAAAATGAACTTTATTTCTGGAAAAGTGATGTAAAAAGTAACCAAAAATAAGGTTTATTATATTATTGTATTTCAAAAAGGTGGTTACTAGGTAGTTGTCAAGTAGTTACAAGGTAGTTACTGGGAGCAAGCCTAGAAATACAAGGCTATTGAAAATGTAAAGGGACTTTCAATAGACTTTTGGAAGAGGGGAACATTTCAGAGACTTTTGAGCTCATACTTTGTACAAAGGAGTGTTTGAAGTTGTATAATTTCAAAAAGATAATAAAGAGTACATTTGGTTTGTGTGTTCCAATGTTCTTCTGAATTATTATTACTAATTCTTCGTATGTCAAGTTGGTGATCTCTTTTGTCTGTGTGGAAATCATTCGTCATCTTTTGTAGCATATATATAAACCATGCAATCAATGTAAAGAAACACATTCACTTCTTGGTATCCTAATTTGAATGTATCAATAAACTATCTCTTTGTATGTTGAGATCTATGCGTTATCCTTCTTTCATTGCTGTTGTTTTTTAAAACATATATTGTTGTGAAATTCATCATAGAAGTTTATGAACATAGTTTCTAGCTTTTGTGGTAGAATCCCCTCATAATCTATTATAAATTTGTGGACTCCCAGTCGATATTCATATGTCTGCCACTAGGGTTTCTATAGTTCATTTTCTTTTAGTTTTCCTTTACCTTTGGTATTTCTAATTAAAGTACCACAAAAACCCCTATTTTTATCATACGAGGGAGCTGCCCCTCTCAAACGTAGAGGAAGATCGTTTCTTTGTCTCGATCTCTCCAACTGTTGGTCAGTTCGTCGCTGCTTTTCAGGAAAAACAGTCATTCTTGAGGATTCATTTGAAGTGACCAATCTGTTTACCAACAGATTTTTGGTGACTCTGCTGGGGACTTCGAAGTGTTGGTGCCTTCTATTCCTCAGTAGTCTACAAGTACCTCCCCAAGAACGAAGGTTGGTGACTCTGTTTGAATAAAAACAAGAAAGATGGTCCAATGTCACACATATCAAGCAAACCACCGAGGACCCAAGAAACGACCGATGCCAACAATCAAATAAATCCTTGTAATGGATGATAAAATACTTCACTCCTTTTGGGATCGTATTAAGGAAAGTATTTCTGAAACTAAAAGAATACAGTTGAATCCTTCAAATGATTACAAATCTGCACTTCTGATAAAGAGTTTTCATCACAGATTTTACATGCTGAAAGAACTTGAAAAAAAGATATATCTATTGCAGGTTCAAATTAAAAAATTAAAGAAGCTTAAAAAAGAATCAGAAGATGATGATGTTCTAGGTCTCTCCAATGTTGTACTGGATAAACTAGACTCCATGGGAACCTTGATTGAACCTCGTGAATATTTACCACCTTGGGAAAGGAACTATTATCATGGTTTTCATCAAAAAAGTATAGCAAATACCACTCCAAAGGTTACAACCATTGAACAACCTGTCATCAACATGACCAATCAAGAAGCAAGTAAGAATGATTGTTCATTTTCTTCTCCAGAATTAGAAGGCTTCATTTTTTAAGATATAAAGGAAACTCCAGCAAGCAACTGGGTAGTGGAAAAGATAGAAGATCAACTCAGAAATGAAGAACATAAAAGCCAATCATCAAGTTTTTATTTCCAAGCTTGCATGTCACCTGAATATGAAGCTTTCACATTTCTTGAAGAATATAATGAATAGGAATTCCTCCAAGAAAAGGTTAGAAATGATATTGTCTTCCAATCTTTTCATTTTGAGGATGTTGTCATGCAAACTTCTATGGGTTTGGCATCAATTTCCCTGCTCTCTAATGTTGATTCATCTAATGCAATCCATAATAAAGAGGAAACAAAGGTATGTACTTTTGATGACTGTTCTAAATCTAAAATTATGAAAGGAAGAGAAAATTTTGACATGCAAATGATGAATCAAGAAATGGAGGAATATACAGAAATTCATGAAGGTGTCTGTTACCTTTTGAGTTGCCCTTATTTGCCTTATTCATCATTTCCCATATAAAAAGTTGATTTACTGTTTCATTTCATTGGTCATACTTTCATTTCTTAAGTCGGCTCTTTATTCTTCAAAGGTTAGCTGCCTATCATCTTTGTGTTCGAAATTACCAAAGGTTTGAACATTTGAACCTGAACTATTCAAAAAGTTCAAAGTTCAATGGTTCGATGTGTTTAAAGTTTCTTAAAGTAAGCTTTTTGTTTTGTGTAATTTAAGCGTCTTTGAGTTTTCAGGTTGAACTTGAACCTTTTTGTTAATAGTTCAAAGGTTCCACAGTTCAAGGTTCAACATTCGGCGCCTTGTATCAAGTCACTTCATTCAGTTATTTCACCCAATTTATTGTGTCATTGAACCGTTCGTTTGAACTTTGAAGTAAAGTTCAATGGTTCAATGGTTATAGGTTCAATGCTGTACTGTTTCGTAGTCAAATGTCTTTCGCAAAGTCATGTGATGTTGGTCGGTTTATGCAGTCCTTATATATTTGAACTTGAACTTCGAACCACATTTCCAAAGTTCAATGGTTCAAGGTTCAACAGTTCGGTGATTATGATCTTACCTTTCCCCGAAGCATTCTAAGTCAAATTTAGCGGGAAAGTTGGAGGAAAATATGTCCGAAACTCATTATGAAATAGGAAGTTCTAATTTTGGGGAATTTACGAATAATTATTATACATCATGGTCGTGCATGAATAATGCTCGCCATTAATGAGGATGTCAGAGTTCATGTCTTTTCAAACATTTTCGGCACGTATTGTTTTGGGTAATAATTATTGAATCCGTTATTACCATTTATTAAGTGAGAACAACCCAAATTTAGCAAGTAAACATACTGTGCGACATAGAAGGGAACAACGCAGAAGGTATAAGGCCTAGTTGCCCAAATTTTGCGGTAATTTCAGATTTCTTGAAGCTACTTCCAAGTCAATAACTGGAAGGAGTCCTGCCATTAAAGAATCTAGAAGAACCCTCACAACCATTCTGCCCCCTCGTGCCACCAAGTTGAGAACCAAAAGCAAAAGAAAGAAGCAAGTTTCTGAAAGAATAGTTGTGGATCTGAATTCAGAGGAAGATTTGCAAGGAACCATGGGTGATAAGGAATCTAGTTTACCAAGAACAGAGGAAGTTAATGCTAAACAACAGTTAGAGGTTGTCTTAGAGACCCCTAAAATAATGATGATTTCTGATATATCCTCTGATAAATTGAATTCTGGGAAAGAAGCCTCAGCCTTTGTACCTAAATGGCTAGAGAATTCTATCAAAGACAAAAGAAAAATAATTCCATTTTCTGTGCCTTTAGAGGATATGGTGAGCAAATGTTTGGGAAAAATGCCTGAGTCCAAGAAGCTGAAGACAACATCTAGGGTAAGCATTGACCCAAGTATTGGGAATTGGAGTGCGGAGATAGCCAGGCCGATGACTGATGAAGAAGTACAGGACCCCACTGTACAGGATTTTGTTGTTGAAAGGGTGGATCTTGGAACTGCTTCGAGAGCAGCAGATGTTCATCATCTTGAGGCATCCACCAAAAGAATCGTCAGCTGAACCTAGAAGGACAAGAAAGACAAGAAAGAGTTGAAGTAGGCTCTGCGTTCCATGGCAGAATATATCGACACCATTCATAATCCCAACCCATAGCCAGTCTCATAGCTTTCTCTGTCTTTTGATCCTAAGTCGCCAGCCAACCAGAAGATGTTGGACCAAGTTAACAGAAACAGGATGTTGGCTAAGGTATTTGATAATTGGTTGGACTGTATTGTACAAAAGGGGACTGAATATATCCATGAACTTAAGAATATATATGATCAAACTACAACTACCATTGAGGAGCTTAAAGCACAGATTACTTCTTGGGTGAAAGATGAAGGTAAGTGGATGAATGTACTAAACCAAATTGATGAGGTTCAAAAATATGGGGTAATGGATTTTCTGTCAAAAAAGAGTTTAACAGGTGTGGATGAAGATCTACTATACGTGAATAAGAAAAACATTGAATGGAGAAATTCTATGTCACGGCAAGGGAGGTTTGAACTTACAAAAATGATTAAGGAAATCACCGAGTTCACCCAATCTTTGCAGCATGATTTTCAATGCATTGATGTAAAATACATCAAAGATGATGGGAAACCGAAGGAGAATGTCGATACAGTAGTCCAATCTTTTAAGGATAAAGTTAACTTTGTCAAAGAAAGTGACAACATTTTAATTGAAGATTTCTCCCAAATTTCTAAGGTGGAGTCACTGCTTTACCTCTACATCGACGCACTCCCAAAACACAGGGAAAAGATTGGGAAAATACGGAGGGAAAAGGAAGTCTGGAAGACAAGGGTGAAACACATAGGCATCCCCAACCTTCAGAAGATTCAGGAGTTTGTTACTATTTTTCAGGAGTGGAAGACTCACTATGCCTCCCCAACCGCTGATGGCAAATCTGTAGATTCAAATCCGTTACCTCAGTCATGATCTTATTCGCCCAATTGTCTTTATTCAGTTTTCTTTAGTTATGCTATTTCAAAACTTGATCTTTAAATCAATTTGTTAAAAAACTAAATCTCGTATGGGTCAGAGTTACTTTAATTCTGGGTTTAGTTTATTTGATTAGAGAATTAGGGTAGTCATATATATATATTTTTCATTGCTAAACAACATATAGAGAGTAGAGAGGAAAGAAAAGGAGACAGAAAATATTAAAAAAAGGGCTGAATTATTGTTATTTTCAGAATACATGTGTTGTGTAGTTACACAACACACTCCATTTTGACTTGGCAAAACAGGGACCCAACTTTTGTTTGGCTTGGCTTGTGTTTTCTTGTTGTCTGGCGGTCTGGTAAAAGTGAGTCATGCAGATAGCCCTCCATAGGAGGATGAGGTAAGTCATCATCATGAGGTCAGCTGTCAAAGTTCGTGTTTCATTTCATTAACCTCATATTTGGAAAGAATGTTAAAAATCATGCAGGTTTGCCTTTTGAATCACCTTGATATTTCTTAAGATGTGAAAGTTATGAATGGTCAAAATCCTGGTCAAACCTGATATTTGTAAAATGGGGGAGGATCATATTTCTTATTATCAGTCATCTTATAAAAGATCACCCTGATCCGATATTATCACTCGATAAAATCATTTGCTTTGAACATCTGGACATCAAATTTAGGTGATAGAGATATCTACCCGTCAAATAACATCATATTTTCGTGAAGTTCATAATTTTGAATATCACCTCGATATTTAAATATCATACTATCGCAAAATATCACCCTAGAAGTCATTATCCTGATGACATCATCTGATCTCGATAACAAAGAAAATCGACCTAATGATGATGTCATCATCATTTTACCTCGCGGAGGTATATTTCCAAACATGACCCTCCCTGCAAAACATGACGATGACGTCATAGTGTTTCGACGATGGACTAAATCAATATTATGGTGATGTCATCCTAATATTTCAATAAGGGGTCATTTTAGCCCAAGGGAATCATATTTGAACATCACCCGATAGCCAAATATCACCCGATATTTGGATATCCTCCTATCCCGCAGAGATCACCCCGCTCCTTTTGCCGCCATTGACATTAATTGCGTGTAGAGTGGTAGGTGGTTCCCGCCGATTACGAATCCGATACATACACCTGGTGAGATCTCGAGTTCCCATTTTGGAAATCGACCATTAAGATCAAATTCATCCAGATTTGCCCTAATTTTACCATAAATGACCCGATATAGAGGTTAAAAGTGAATTTACAAGGTCATTTCACATTTACATTGCAATAAACCAGTTTTTACAGAGAACAGAGCTTCCAAACCTTCTGACGAACAACATCCTGACGCACGCAGCTTACAACAGAACAAAGAATCAATTATTAGCAGTATCAAGATCACTTCCAAATAATCTTTGGTATAAGTAAGAGGATAAGCGCATCAAGTAAGTAATTGAAACCCTCTTGTTGTCATGTTCTCCATATACAGGTACCATGGTGTATGCTAGTTTGAAATTATGTATACCTGGATAAAACTAAGCGTTAAAAAATTTGTAATATGCATGATGATTAATGAAATATAATGTTATATGCATGCATGTATTATCCAATTGTAAGACAGGTCTTGTTCAATTGCAGGCACTCATGGCAGATAAACAATTAGCTAAGTCAGGGGCAGAATTCTTGAAGCCGATGTTTGCTCATCCTGAAGGTGTATAATTCAAGTATGGAGCCATTACAGATACACATCAGGGAAATACAGATCTGGCTGCGTGGTCAGTCAAAATGAGCGATGACAAAAGTAACAACACCCTGTTGGATGCAGTCTTTGCGTCAGGGATGTGGAATGCAGCTAGTTTCCCATACTCCATGGAAACTCCGGAGCTGGTGATAGAATGTGCAAGAAACTATAACCCTAAAACCAGGAGAGTAGAGAAGCATGGCAGAGTGTATGTTGATCTATTCATTAAAGGCCTTGCTACTACTTTCGGTTTGCCATTGGGCAGAAAGGTGACCAACATAGATTTGTAGAAATCAAAAATAGAATATGAGAATAACAAAAAGTCTGCCAGGAAGAAAATGTACCAATGGAGGGCAAAGAATAGTCCTTATCCTACAGCAGCCAAGCTCCCAGTGTATTTATATAAATATGACTTTGATGATGAGTATCAGTACATGATAGCACTATTGAGCAAAGTGACAGGCCAGCTTGATGCTGGAAGCTTTAAAGACTGGATGTATGCAGTCATCCTGATGTGTCTTTACACTGATAACAAACCCATGTGGTCAAAGATGATAAGTGACGCTTTAGATGAGCAGTTGATGAACTTGGGGGGTACAAGTTGTTCCTTTAACATGACCTCATACATTGTTTATTCATGTGCATACAAGGGTACATTTGATGCCTTAACTACAGTCAGAAGAATTGGTGGCACCACCAATGATGCACACATATGGGATCATCATCCCCAACTGCAAAGAGTGAATTGCCTCCAAGATTACAAACTGGTAAATGATGCATTCTCTATGCATTTGGTGAGAACAATGGAGGACAGAACTAAGAGACTGAGCATGGAAGCTCAAGAAGTTATCTACAGGCATGAAGCCTAGTTTATCCAATTTGCAACTTTTTCATACATAAGAGTGGAAGGTTTTGGGGAGGAGTGCTCCCAAGGTGCCCTACAGATGTCGTTGTCTTAATGGAGTTTTTAAGACAAATCTCTACAATACTGAATGCTTATAAAGCAAATAATAAACTTCCTCCAGTATATTTTCCAGTTACAATGGGCTGGTACATGTGCCCAGATTCTAGGAATATAAGGAAAGCTATAGAGGGCTTCAGAATGATGAATTTCTAGCCTTTTCCGTTGATAAGGTCATATGATCCATATGGCAGGATGCAGAAAATTATGGGGAAACCCATCCATCGAAGGCATCTAGAAGACTTCTGGGCAGATTGTGAAGATGAAGCTGAGGCCCAAAGAAGAAGGTATCAAAGGTTAACACTCAGCCAAATCAAGACCTTTGATTGCATCTCCATCCCAGCACAACTGAAGAAAGATGATGGAATGATAATGGCTAAGGAATATGAAGAGAAAAAGATATACAATGATACTATCTCTGCACCGAATCTCACCATACAGGAGGATATCTCCTTGGATCCATTCACTAGCAGGATACTACAGCTGACCCAAGCTTGGGTGGATGAGCAGATAAACATACTGAAGAAAAAGGGTGTTGCCATCACAGTGGACAACAAGAAGAAAAGATAAGAAATTGCTGAGGATGAATATGATGATTTCTTAATGGAGAAGAGAAAGACTAAAGGAGAAAGAATACCACCTCATAATAAGAGTAAAAGACCTCCAAGGGGTAAGAAAATTGATAATGAACCCAAAGGAGTCATAATTGAAAGAGTAATAACGCCAGTTGAAGATGCACCAGAACCAAAACAAGCATTAGCATCATCAGCACAACCTCCTAAAAATAAACAAAAGGCTAAGAAAAAACTAGTTGCACCGATTACTGAAATATATGAAGAGGGTCAAGCCTCACATAAGGAGGTGGAAGAGGATATTCCTCTAGAGGATGAGCCTGAAGAGGAGGAAGGCCCTATATCATTCACCAGAAAAAGAAAAGCACCTCAGGTGATGGTAGCATCCACACCTAAGAAACCGAGGACTTCTATGAGAGGTGAAATAAAACAGACTCCCATAATGTTGAGGGGAGCAGGTGGGGAAGTATTCAAGAAGGAACTGTAGCATAATGTTCCACTTCCCACAATTGTAAAATTCAAAATTGAATTAGCACAGGTAAAAGAAACCTCTACAGTACTACAAAGCGGTATTGTCTCATTGGATGAGACAGTTGACCTATCCGATGATGAGGTAGTGAAGGATGTAGCTTCACAGAAAATGGAAACCCTTGCTGCTGGCACCTGGATAACCCCTCATGGAACTCCATCAGTACAAATGGTGTTAGAGGAGATGAAGCAAGTGGAAATAGAAAAGGAAAAGAGCCCAGAGAACATTGCACAGCAAATAGTGCTGGATGCCTTAGTTGATCAGGTGACAAGTCCTGCAACTATAGATTTGACATATGAAGAGGATGTAAACCCTGAAGATATGGCAGCTGCACATGAAAAGGCAGAAAATATTGATGAACTTAAACAGAAAGAAGTGGAGGGCAAAGCTCCAAATGTGGGTCAGCAATGGCAGGATGCATCGGTTGAACACAAAGCAACAGAAATTCTGCCAAAGGACCAAGAAGATAAAGCAAGTTATAGCTGCAAATTAGGCAGATGAGTTGAAGAAAGATGAAGTAACATCCACGGATACTGACATGCCTCAAGATGAGGAAAGAAAGAAAGTGGATGAAATAAGCATGGAGGAAGTAAAAGATCAGGATCATGACAAAGATGCAGATGATCAACAGGATCACCCTCTAGAGAAAGAAATTCCTCAGCAGGAGAATATACCCAAAAATCACCCTCATGAGGAACATCATGAGGAGGAGAAAAGAAGATCACCCTCCCCATAAAACATGATGGTGGATACAGAAGATTAGGGTGATCATCATCATGATGCTGGAGATCAACGGTCAAAGGATCCAATTCCTCAATGGCTCGAGACCGAAATTGGCACAGAAACAGGTATAAAAATACAAGAATTTGATGTATCTACTTTGTTTTCAGACACCCTAATGAAGCCAAAGAGGAAAGCCAGAATAACTTCTGCAATAAGAAGGGATCCTACAACAGGTAGAAGAACAGCTCAGGTAGCACTCCCTACTATAGATAAGGAAAAAGGTAAGATTACTCTATATGAATTCCAGGTTAATACAATTGATTTGGGTTTTGCTAATGAAGACCAAGAGTGTCAGGAGGGTAAAGACATCATAGATTCATTGATTCAGAAGGTGAAAAGAGAAAAAAAGAAGAATAAGCAACACAAGGAGCACATTGCTCAGTTGCATGCCTATATAAAAGGGTTAATTAACCTTGAAGATACATCAAATGATCGTGCAGTCCCATTGACTGCTATTTCTCAGGATGAGGTAAATAAACTAGATATCATGAAGCATGAGTCATCCATAATGAAAAAGTGGATGTTATCCACATTTGATGGAGAAGAGGAAGTAGTAAAAGCCTCTTTGAGGAGGTGGAATTCTTTGGCTATCTCCAAGAGGAAAGTAGATAAATTGCACATGGAGATCGGCAAGAGGTCCTTCCAGTTAGAGAAAGTTTTGATCGTCTTGGAAGAAATAAAGAAGATCGACCCTCAAGTCCTCATAGGCCAGCAGGTGCTAAATAACAATGATGCACCATTGATAGACATATGGTATAAAGACATCAGGTTTGAATGTGATGTGCTTAAAAGATGCAATAGTAAACTGAGAGATATCAGCATGAAGCTACATGATATGATGTCATTTGAAGCAGAAATTTTGGAAACTCTAGAAGGAAAGGTAGAGGGCAAGATAGAGAACCAAGATGAGGAGTTTGCCATTAAAGCTCTACATAGCCATTTCCAACATGTAGCTGAAGACCCACTAAACCACCTGACAGAGGAAACTATGGATAAAATCATGAGGATCAAGGTCAAGATGGAGGATTATAACGAAACATCTAGCAGCAGGAGAAATAAGTTAGAAAATCTCTGAGGTAAATATCAAACACATAGGCACGCCATGATTAAAGCAAAAACTCAAGATGGCAGAGAAGTAGAGAGAATAGTGCAGTTATATGAGAATATCCAGACATCTGTATAGGTTCATATACAGGGAGATCATCAGCAAGATGATGAGGATGCAGGAAGTGATGTACCTGATGATGATGATGATGAGGAACCTAAAAAGTAAAAGATAGATGAGGATGCACCACAAAGAAGCATCAGCATCCGATACTTAGTGAAAATAAGTATCTCAGATGGTTGCCAACTGGCAACTTGTGCCACGTGATGAAGTTGACAAAGTCAAAGAAGAATATTCACCATAGATATTCATGGATAAATCTTGATCGTAGATCATTTTTTGTAAGACCCCCTCACCTTACTCTATAAAAGGTGTAGGGGTGTTTCATTTTAAACATTGGAAACTTAATTGAAATCTGTTTGCTGAAATATTCAGGGCTTATTTCAAAGTTGTTGTATACATATATGTTCTTGCATACGTAATGAATGAGAAGACCTCTTGATTACAATTCATAATAAATCTTGAGTAATCAGTGTATGAATTCTTGATATATGTTGTGATTTGTTGCGTCCCTTGGAGTGCATATCTACTTACATGTGTTGTTTTCATACCGTTCCTTTGAAGTTAGCATCAACTGTATCTAGCTATGGAATGTCCTGGTGAACATATGGTTTGATTTCTTCTCTTCATGACTGTATCTGATGTATATGTGGCTCAATAGCTGAAGATTCAACTTTAATTTGAAACATTTCTTTCCATTTTTTTTAATTTTAGAGCATTTCACTATCATAATTGCAAACAACTGATAATCATAAGCAAATACATGAAATATGCAGACATCTCATAGATAATTGTACATCCTTAGCATATTTGGAGATAAAGCATGCATAATCGATGAATATCATGCAAAGATTTGAATATAATTGTATCATTTGATCAAATTACTGTGTAAAATGACCTTTCTGTGAAAGAATCTTTACAGAAAAGGAATCTTGATGATGAATTACGTGTAAGGCCCCAAAATGGAAATAGCAACACACATCAACCTTTGAGTAACACCAGGAGATTAAGACCTAATCAACAGAGACTTGGGATCATGAACTCTCTGAATTCATCATATCTTTCAAGATGAATAAAGGTTAATGTGTACTTTTATTCTGTGCTTGTTTATGACTAACATCATGATCAACAACATGATACTTGTCTGAAGTATTTTTCATCTGTGAATGGAAAGGAGGAAACAGTTGCTGCATGCTTGAATCTGTGCATTTGTGTTGGATTTTCTGTGTGAAATCTTCTTTCATATGGTAATTGCTCTCTTTTAGACAATTCATTATATGTGTTCTAGCATTTACTGGTTCAGTAAAATTTATGTGTTCATGTACCTGGTTGATATTAAAAAAAATATATAGAATCTATGTATTCTATCACAAGATTTGTGTTTTAAACAAAAAGATATCGCATTCATAACATGATGATGTGTGGGTGTTAGTTTACCTTTAGGCACTTTCTAGTTAAAAGTGTATGTGGATAATTAGAATAGATTGAATTCATTGAAGATCTTAAAGGGAGCTGTACCTAAATTTAGAGGGGAACTATTTTGAAAGTTCACCCATTTGTTGAGTAATTCATTTGTTTTTTAAGGAAGAAAGGGTATAGAGTCAGAAAAGATTATTTGTGAATAAAGACAAACTTATTAACCAACAATGTCAAAGAAAGCTATTGGAACAATAATGAACTTCAAGTTGATAAGGAGAAGCAAGATGATGGTTATCAGTCAAATCAAGATAATGATGGTTTACAATACATAGAATTACCCATCTCAAATTGTTGCTTTGGAGCTCTAAACGGTGACTTCTTTTGTGCAGAAAATATTGTCCTCTCTCCTTTATTGGTTGTGAAATAAAATTGCTTCAATGCTAAAATTGAAGATACTACTTTACCATCTCCTTCCTCCTTAGACAGTGAATTTTTTGAGTTGGTTGCATCAAAAGAAGAGGAAAATCATGCAGTGAAGGATGATCCTATGCTCATGGAAGTTGTTGTTCATGAGGTGGTTCCACAAAGTCAGCTAGTTGGGTTTCTTTCATCCCCTGATTCACAAGTATTATATCCAGTTCAGAAATTATCTTTCTCTGATTCCTTTGAACATGAGTGCATTCAAGAAAGCAAATTCATGTATAATGGCATACTAGCACTAAAATCTAAACATGCTACTGCTAAAGTGAGGATGGATATGGAATATAGAATTGAATCTTACTGCCTACATGCCACCATAGATTCTGGTCAGCTTAAAGAAAAATTATGTGAATTTGGTGTTCAAAAGGTGTTTTTGCAGTCTGAAATAGATGAGCTTCTCTCATATCCAGGTTTACAAGCTGTACATCCAACATGGGATTTATCTTTTCTAGTCTCAAAAGATCAAACATATTTTTAGGTATGGGAAATTGGAAAGAATGAAGATAAAATTGATGATGTGTGGAACCATGTTCAAGAAGCCTCAAATGTCTATCTCGAGAAATGGTTGTTTGGCCATGATGCATTATTCAAGAAGTTGTTGCATTTCATCAGTTTGAAATTTATCTTCATACAACTCTTGGGCTCACAAACACCTTGCAGATATACTTCATTATTTCACAGAGGTTCCTACTTCTCTCAGTTTGTTAACGGATTTCCTTGATCATCTGGAGCATTTTTAGGTAGGAGTCACCTACCTTGTACATAGGTTAATTAGGTGTTTTGGTTGCATCAGTCTTGTTTCTGTTTTAGTTGTTTCTGTTGTTTGCCTCGTCTCTATGTGTCTTTGTCTCCTTGTTTCACCTTGTATATCATGTTATCTCCTGACTCTACCCACCCAATGGATAAGGATCTTATTTCTAAATAGAGATTCTAGGTTCATCCTGTGTCCACAAGGTCCTTGTCCCTAGTTAGAGTCAATTGTTGGCCTCGTTTTGAACTTGCCAAATTTTAAACTTTTGTGTCAAATCCTTATGTTAAGTCACCCCTAGTCACAAATTCTCCTAAAGTGTCAAGTTGCTTTCTAGTTTGAAGGAGAAATTGTTTTCCTATTTCAATTGAATTCCTAGAAACAGTTCTACTATGCGGCAAATCACAAAAATAATTAAATATCAAAATCTGAAAGGGGTGGAGAGAATTCTTTTACAGGGATGTTTATATAGCTATTTCACCTAATGTGGTAACTTTTCAGGTCATTACACCTTCTGGTTTGCAAGATTTTAAAACTTTAATTTTTCAACGGGTAATTTGCAGAAACAGTTAAATCATGGTTTTTGTAAGGGCTGGAGCAGAATTATTTGGCAGGGAGATTTATAATGTTATTATGGAAAAAGTGGCAAGATTTCATGAGAAAATATTATCTCTATCAAAAGTTACGCCAGTTTTCCTTCTCCATCGTATGTGCAGGCTCAGCAAGCAAGTGATATAAATTTTCATGAGGTTATAATTTTCAATAAATTAGAAATTTTCACAAGTTGTGAGAAGGTTAGTGAAAATCAGAAGTCTTCGACATCTTATAAAAAAAGGTGAAAGTGAGAGATTAACTTGTGAAATTGGCTAAGTATAAAGGAGGTACCACTTTTCAATTCAGCTAAGTGGAGAGTTTGCTTTAAAAAGCAAGTTGTTATTGGCCTACTTAGAAAAAAAATAAAAGTTCACGTCAACTTTCACTTTCGTCTAAGTTTGCATCAACTTTCACTTTCAGCTAAGCTCACATCAACTTTCACTTTCCGCTAAGCTCGCATCAACTTTCACTTTTGGCTAAGTTCGCATCAACTTTCACTTTCAGCTAAGTTCGCGTCAAGTTTCACTTTTGGCTAAGTTGGTGTCTACTTTCAATTTTGGCTAAGTTCGAGGCTACTTAGGAAAAAGCAAAAGTGGGAAACAACTTTCATTTTTGGCTAACTTGATGCAACTTAGAAATTTTCACAAGTTTCCAACTTGTGAATTTGGCTAACTCATGGAAAGTACAAGTTGTAAGTTAGAGGTTTGGAAAAGTTATAACTTTCAAATTGGTAGTTATTTCACAAAGGTTTACCAAAAGCACAAGTCACAATTTGTGAAAAACTCTCAAAGTGTCGATAGTTGAAAAGAAAAGTAGTTATTATAACTACTTAAAAACTAAAACCTTTGCAGCATGGTTTAAAGATGTGATGCACACCCATGGCCGACATCCTTTGTGCCTGTTCCTAGACAGCTCGCAAAGCATAAAATGAGATTTGTGTCAGTTATTACAATCTAAAATACTTTAGTAGTACTTGATAGGCATTGGAATCATGCACCAGTTGTAACAACTCTTTTATAAATAGCCTCATACTAGTGTGGTCTCATGGTACATAATGATTGAAGAATACGTACAAAATTTATTTGTTGAGAAGATTTTAGAAACCCTCAAGCAGACCCTTGCTAGCATTCCTACGCCATAGAAGCATACAGAAATAGAGAATTCTGTCAGATATTATAGTTTGAAATGCTCTGGTATACATTGATGCAAAATGTGTGAGCATTTGACAAGACACTTGAATGATTTGATGAAATGCCTCAAAGGGGCATGGTCTCAAAACCACCATTTGAAACTGGTTATGAATCTCCATTAAAACATAATGGAAGCGAGATTTTATCATATATCGTAGCTGTAAAGGGAACTTACAGACATATATGCATGATGCGAAAGCAAAGCCAATGCACACAAAGCGTATGACAGAATGTTTTATCGAAGCGTGGTTTCATGGAATGCAATGGTTGCAGGATACTCACAAAATAGATTTGTTGAAAAAGCTTTAGAATCTTTCAAGAAAATAAATTCTTAGATATTATAGTTTGAAATGCTCAGGTAGACACGCATGCAAAATGTAGAGACATACACAGCAGGGCACGTGAACAGTTTGTCACAGTATTCAAAGAAATGTGGTCATATGGACTCCAAATATTGCAAGATATGTGCATAAAGATTTGTTGAGAAGGCTTTAGAAACTTTCAAGCAAATGCACTTGGCAAGTGCAAGGCCGAAACCCTACAACATCCACCATATTCCTCCCTGCCCGTGCCAAGATGTGAGCTTTAGCACAATGTTTGAACCTCCATCAAAGCATAATTCAAAATATTATAGTTTGAAATGCACTGGCAAATATGTATGCAAAATGCAGAAGACAAGGCCCATGAACTGTTTGACATAATATCTTAAATAAATGTCGTCTAATGGAATGCATGAATTGCAGCATACTCACAAAATGGATTCATTGAAAAGGGTTTATAAACTTTCAAAGAAGTGCAGCTAACAAGTGTAAAACCAAATTCCAAGACCTTCGCCAGCATCCTCTTACCCAAGGCTTGAATGGGAGCTTTCGAATAGAATACAACATCCACATGGAAATCAATGTTTCTGAAGCTTAGAAAGCTTATAGAAAATAACCCTCAAATATCTTTAAAATAAATTGTACTGCGTAAGCATATGAAAGTCAAGTGAAAATAGTGTGTATGGTGGAGCAAGGATCAATTGCACGTGATCAAGTGAATGCATGACATGAGGAGGTTCTTTGGGAAAGCAAGGACAACATAGAGGTGTACCACTGCAGAGGTGTCCTTAAAATTGTCGGCTCTCAAGAGGTTCATATTGTACAGGCAGTACGAGAACTATATGAGATTATTCTAATTCAAATGTGGGAAGTAGATGAGAATCATCTGAATAAGATTGTATTTATAGGTAGAAAATTGGATCTTAACATCCTTTCTACATCTTTTAAATCATACCTTACAAGCTAAAACAAATGATGGAAAGATGGTTTTTGCATTCTATAAAAGAAAGAATGATTTACAGGTGATCTATGGTCCAATCCGCAGTTAAGTATGATTCCAGCTTCTCAAAATTATGATTTATAATATTAAGAGCACTTGGGATGCATAGTGCATTATTGGGATCATTAAGCATGAGATGAACCGAGGAATAGCTATTCAAGTGACATTTGTTACTTAATCTCAAAAGGACATGATTCGAATTAGTTGCAAGACAATGATATGTTTTGCAGACCATGCCAATGGTTGATTGGCAAGTTACATCCCGTTCTTAAAGTTGCAATTGAACCTATAACAAAAGTTGATCCTTCTTTCGATTTCTCAAGAGATGAAGAGGCCAACCAAACTATTATAGAAGGAATGTGGAAGTTGCATCTGAAAATCATTGTTGATCGTTTGAAGAAAGAATTCAAGGTTGAAACTAATATGGGTACACCTCAACTGAACTATCGAGAAAGTATCTCAAAGATAACAGAAATAAAATATGTGCACAAGAAATAAGCAGGTGGTCAAAGTCACTTTTGCAGATATAACTATAAGGCTTAAGCTTATTGAAGCTAGTAATGGGTACGAATTCAAGAATGCAATTAAAGGTGGAGTTGTACCTAAGGAGCATATACCAGGTGTAATGAAGAGATTAGAAGAGTGTATGAGAAATGGTGTTCTAATAGGCTTCCCTATTGTTGGTGTACAGACTATCCTTATAGATGGATCGTATCATGATGTAGACTCTAGTGTACTAGCATTCCAGCTTGCATCTCATGGTGCTTTCATGGAAGAAATGAGAAAGGTAGGTCTAAATATGTTGGAACCTATAATGAAAGTAGAATTTATCACACCTAAGGAGCATTTAGAAAATGTTATTGGCAATTTTAATTCAAGGCATGGTCAGATCCACAACTTTGGTGATAAGCTAGGAGGACTAAAGGTCTGGTGGAAACAAAGAATGTATTTCTTAGATACAGGGATCAAAAATTGGGGGATGTTTCTTGTGTCATTGATCCTTCTATAAGAGTTAAGATTTAGGTATACAGAGGAGTTGTCAACATCCAGCGAGATTTGATTGTCAAATGGAGTAGATGAGATGGAGAGTAACTTAGCTGAAACCATAACTTGAAAGATACAAGTCCTAGTTACCTTTTTTGTGAAAGTGACTTAAGTCACTCTCTGTAATGTAAAGTTAGAAAACGAACTTTATTTCTGGAAAAGTGATGTAAAAAGTAACCAAAAATAAGGTTTATTATATTATTGTATTTCAAAAAGGTGGTTACTAGGTAGTTGTCAGGTAGTTACTGGGAGCAAGCCTATAAATACAAGGCTATTGCAAATGTAAAGGGACTTTCAATAGACTTTTGGAACAGGGGAACATTTCAGAGACTTTTGAGCTCATACTTTGTACAAAGGAGTGTTTCAAGTTGTATAATTTCAAAAAGATAATAAAGAATGCATTTGGTTCGTATGTTCCAATGTTCTTCTAAATTATTATTACTAATTTTTCGTATGTCGAGTTGGTGACCTCTTTTGTCTGTGTGGAAATCATTAGTCATCTTTTGTAGCATATATATAAACCATGCAATCGATTTAAAGAAACACATTCACTTCTTGGTATCCTAATTTGAATGTATCGATAAACTATCTCTTCGTATGTCAAGATCTATGCGTTATCCTTCTTTCATCGCTACTGTGTTTTAAAACATATATTGTTATGAAATTCATTAGAGAAGTTTAGGAACATAGTTTCTAGTTTTTGTGGTGGAATCCCCTCGTAATCTGTTATAAATCTTTGGACTTCCAGTTAGTATTCGTATGTCTGCCACTAGGGTTTCTATAATTCATTTTCTTTTAGTTTTCCTTTACCTTTGGTATTTATGGTTAAAGTACCACAAAAACCCCTATTTTGATCATACGAGGGAGCTGCCCCTCTCAAACGCAGAGGAAGATCATTGCTCTGTCTCAATCTCTCCAACTGTTAGTCAGTTCGTCGCTACTTTTTAAGGCAAAACAAAGTCATTCTTGAGGATTCATTTGCAGCGACCAATCTATTTACCAACACAGTGTAATTTTTTTTATTTGGGGTAGAATTTTGTGCTCTTCATAGTGGTGTAATTATTGTTTTTCTCAAGTGATCCCATTTTTCCAGAAAATCTATTTTCTCATCAGATTTGAAGGACAAACCTTGTTTCTTGAACTTCAAATGCTTGTAACTTTCACATATGATCTCTGATCAAGATGATTCTTTTTTTAAAGTGGATATTTTTCTAAGCACTAGATATTGGTTCTAGTTTGATATTCTCATTCTGAGATAATTTTGTTCTTTCAGTATTTGAGTCCATTTTTGGACCTTGTAAAACTTTGGAAAATAACTCCAGCATTATAAACGCACTGATTTATAAAGTGCCAAATATTTTTTGTTGGGGGATTCCTGATTGAGTGAAAAGGGGGATCTCTTGGTGTGTTTTTTGATCTATTCGCTTGTACTCTTCTTCTCCTTCACATATGGATCACTCAAAGGTTTCATTGTTAACACCTTATAATTATGCAACTCAACATAAACATGCATGGAATGCCTTAATGCAACTTGGGTATACTCCATACGTTGAACAAAATGTAGTTGAACCCACTGATGATAAGGAAAAGATAAAATGGATGCTTGAATATATAAAAGCTCTTGGATGTCTTCATAGCTTTATTTCCCTTGATCTTATGTTTTAGATTGAAGCATGTACAAATTCACATGATTCTTGGAAAAAATTAAAAACATTGTATGGTACAACAAATGAAGTCAAATGCTATCAGATTGATAATGATTTGATGAGCCTTGATCTAAAGAACTTTGGCAACATCTAGGATTATATTACTAAAGTTAATGATCTGAGAGCACAATGTAAAGCATGTGGTATTGAGAAAAAGGATATTAAGTTATTCTATAATGTACTAAACAAACTTGGTCCTGAATATGCATCTTTTGTTTTTAGTTTTCACACTCACAGGCTAACTATGGTATTTACATACACTATGCCTTCATTTGCATCTTTTCTTAGATGTTAATGCATGAACAATAGAAGCTTCTTTCTATGGGTCTCATAAATCCATCACAGACTCAGGATTTGTTGGCTAGTCAACCTAAGGAACAGAAAGAGTCTGGTCAATCTAACAAGAAACTGAAGAAAACAAAGAAAGATCCACATAGATAAAGCACAGAAAAAATCCTCTTCAAAAGAGGACTCGTCTAAGAAGGAGAAGACTACTTGTGCATATTGCAAGAGGACTAGACATAAACAACATTCTTGTTATAAAAAGGAAATGATGAACCAAAACATCTTCTTAAGAAAAACAACATTGATCTACCTTCTAAAATGTCTGAGTTAGCTTCTTCTTCCCATTCTAAATAGTCAGGATCTAGTAAGGAAAAAGGCCATGCAAGTTTTTCTTCTAAAACAGCTAAAAATAAAGATAAAGCTCTTTGTGCTTCTACAGGTCTTGGATCAAAGAGATGGCTTCTTGATTCTGGAGCTTCTCGTCGTATGACTTTTTCATAGTCTATGTTCTATTCCTTTGAGCCTTGTGTTATGCCACCTATTTTGATGGGAAACAATACTTACATGAATGTAATTGGGAGGTGATCTATTGATATTGGAGATGGCACTTTCAATGATGTTTTGTGTGCACCTCATTTGTCAAACAATTTTATGTCCATCTATCAGATTACCCATGGTGGAGCAGGGAAGACTGTGATTAGTTGTCATTCAAGTCTTGGAGAGAAGAGAGATCATTGTTGTAAGGCCCCAACCCACTGTAACCTAGTCATGCTTCTTACGCCTAATGATCTTATTAGTTTTGGTTAACTATAGAATGTGCATGTGAACTTTCAATCTTTGATTAACATTATTATGGCATGAAATCCATACTACTATGAAGTTTATAATTAGTATTTATTATAATTTGACTTTATTTAATATTGTTTAAATTATGTTTCAGTTATTAAAGATTATTATAAGTGGAATTTAGTTTTGTATCTAATTTTAGTATTTAGAAATTAATGTTAATAATTATGAATTTTCTTGAATGCACTATCTCCTAATGTAGAGTCCACTCATTCATCCTTCAGAAGTAAATTGTATTTCTACATGCACAACTTTTTAGAATAAGGGTATTATCATGTTTGTCCAATGTGGAAGTTGGTTTAGTGCATGAGACTGAAACTCTCAGGCTTTTTGTCAAACATATTACATGCCTTCTCTATGCTTCCTCATTTTCTATACATGTCTACAAGGACCACTACAATTTAATATCTCTTTCTTTTATGCTTTGATGATGCCCATATTTCATGTAGACACCCAAATTTGTCCATGTCTTGCAACACCTAGTCAAATACATTATTAGAGACATCATGTAGCATTTTGTCCTAATCCCACTCCTAATTCCACTTATCCAACTTTTCAATTAATTAAATAAATCCTATTTATTTAATTAATTTCCCATCCTAATCCCATTTATCTCACTACCCAATTAATTAAATAAATTTTATTTATTTGATTAATTTTCTATTTATCCCACTACCCAATTAATTAAATAAATCTATCTATTTAATTAATTTCCCACCTTTTCTCTAATTTAAATAAACAAAATATTTATTTAAATTATCCCTTTCACATGTCCCAACTAATTCAAATAAAATATTTGAATTAGGTCCTCACCTTTCATCTCATTGCAACACTTGTCCACCTCTCAATTGAGTCATGTGTGGTAGTACAACTTCCATTTAATATCCTTCGCATGCACAACTAATTTAAATAATCTTTTATTTGAATTAGGTCTCCTTTATTCTCCTTCGCACACTTGTTGCATGACTACAACTCCTCATGGAGTGGGAAACCCTATTTGATCCTAGCCGTCCACATCATTGAAATAAACTTCCAATCTCAACCATCAATTCAAATCAGCCCTTTTCCTATAAATCAACCCTCTCACAAGCCATTTGCATGAATGAGTTTCAAGTATCCTTATGCTGTCGAAATGCCACTAGAGCCTTTACATCATTCACCCTAATGCCATTATTACGCTGCTGAAATAGTGAGCAACCAATATTCCTCCCTCAATCATCCTTTAAAATCTTGCATGCCTATGCAAGGTTGAGAAGAGCAATGGAGATAAATCAAATCTAGCTTGGAGATTGGTTTGCATTTGCATTTATTATTTTGATTTTCATGCTAGTTTGTACTCTATTGTGATTTTTAGGGTTTGATAGTTTGTTGTTTATGCTTTTGCCCTAGATTTTTACCCTAGCTACATTTGGCATGCCCTATGGGACTGCTTGCAAATCTAACGATTTTTTATAATTTCTAAAAATTAGGTTTTACAGGTTGCTTCCTAGCCCAGATCCAACCTCACTGTTGCGTTTAGGACAGGCGAAAAACAACATAAAATTTGATATATTTCACTATTGGAAAAAAAATTGAATTTTTTTTAGTTCGGCCCTTGTCGCAGGGCCATACTGTACGAATCCGTACATACCCGTACAGTCCCTACACAGGGACCTCTGTCAAATCTTTAGTTTTTAGTGATTTTCAATGGCTAATACATTGTTGGTTGTGGGTTTTAGATTTTTGTCTTGCCAACGATTGCAAGTTTTAGATTCGAGTTGCAGGTTTAAAGCTTTCTTTTGCAAGTTTTGAAATGCCCTAGCACTGCTCTGCTAAAAATACAGTCGCCACCATTTTCTCTGTTGCCTACCACATGCTAAATCCTATCTCTACTGCCACATTATATCTCCCACTCAGCCCTCTACATATCCTATCGACACCCCTAATAAACCCTAACTCCATAACCTAAAGCCTATCGCCACTTCCTATCACCTCCCAAGAACTTCCTCTTCACCCGTCGAAACCCTGCGGACTCCTCCCGCCACCCCTTTTGATCCAGTCACCACTCCCTACACAAACTTGGTCATTGCTTGCAAGCAGAAATCTGCCACTATCGAAAGCACCCTTTCGCCTCTTGTCGCTTCCATTTGTCATGGTCACCACCTTTGAATCTAGTTGCTGCCCTCCATTAAATCATTGCAGCTCCTTAGAAAACTCATCGCCACCCTCCATGTATCCTTATTTCTCTGCCACTGTCAATGGCAAACTCTGAACTACTAACCCAAAAGCCCTAACCACCGAGTCATCCACACAGTCCTTGTTGACCGTCGTTTCTCCCACGTAGTATCCTTTGGTCGTGGTCACATATGTGACCAAAGGGTCAGCGGGGGGGACTATCGGCCCTCTGTTTGTTTTTTATTTTTGCCTTCACTCCGCCCCTAGTCATATGGAGGACCAGGGGCTAATCTAAACAACCAACATAAAATGTTAACTGCCACTCTTAACCGCCTATGTGACCAAAGACTATCAGACCACTAGCAGTTAATACAAACTGCCAACTTGCCTATTGTCTTCCACAAGCCCTAATAGGGCATTTTTTTCTTTTCATCATAACTTGGTCATACTACATTGAAATTTCATGAACAATGACTCGTTGGAAAGTTGATTCAGTCAACTACATAACGATGTAGATTTTATCAGGTGACTGTGTCGTTTATCAAGCTTTTTAATTAGTCAAAGTCAACGTCAACGTTCATTTCAAACTTAAAACGAGCATAACTTTTGCAAAATTTATCCAATTTTCACAAAAAAAAATTAAAATTAAAAGTACTTAGAATTTCATCTAGATTCTATTTATGCCAGTCATTTTTCTGCATCTCATCATCTTGATCAAATTTTATCAACATATAATGCTTTCATTTGCAAGTTTACTTCTTTTTTTTTAATTTTGTGACTTGTAGGTGATCATAAGGAGTTGAAATAGCATTGAGATCAGTCATACAAAATAGATTTGGAGTGAAAATTTTAGGTGCACTCGTTTCATCTTTCATCTCTCATTTCAATCATTAATTATTGTTTGCAAACACACTTTGATTTAGGTATAAAAAGAACATCGTGTTTGCATACGCATTTTGATTTGGGCTCTAAAACATACTCTTGTCTTCATTCACATCAAAAATTGGGCATAAAATGAACAAGTGTCTTCCATCACACATTTTGACTTTGGATTAAAAAGAACAAGTGTCTTCATTGCTTAGTAAATTTGAGTGAGATTGAAGGCATGTATGCTCTTCTCATGCACTTCGTACAATCTCAAGAATCAAAAACACCTTTCATCCATTCAATTTCACACCACACATTTCATTTCTTAAGGGGAAATTAACAAGTGCGAGTGTGAATCTACTATGTGTGTGTGTGCTCTCTCCTCACACTGCAAGGTGATCTTGGAGATCAAAAACACCTCACTCAGTTTGCTTTTGTCATACCCTTCTTAGGAGGCCTGCTTGGAGACACACCACTCCAAGGGACGACCTCAACTCTAGCGTTCTAGTGGAGTATAAACACTAAGGTGTGAATCGAAAGACACCCTCTTTGGAAGTCAAATTCTTGTCACTCTTGGCTAAGTCCCAAAGAACATTATACCTTTGGGAAGTGAAGGTGAAGGGTGGGTTACCCCTTTCTACTAGCTGTGTGGCATTATTTCCCTTTCATTTCACAGAATTGAGCCCACCGTACCTTGAGTATATTGGGGACATCCTTAGTCAACTTGTGCAACCTAGAGTAATACCTAATTGGCCATACCCATTTGACTAATCTAGGGCTTGTTGATGTGTCTTCTTCAAGTGCTTGCTTAATCATCACATTCTTCAAATTCCAAAATTCAAACTTGCTTATGTGTGATTCATGAGTTTACATGTGTGATCATTTGTTTGCAAATTGCCAAATCAAGCTATAAACATGTTGGGTGAATATTTTGTCATTAACTCACTAACGGCAAAATGGGTATATCAGCCACAGCTATGAAGAGACAAAGTCTCTCCTCTCAGCAAGGGGAGGTTCCCTCTAATTACTCAACTTTTGCAAATCAAACAACTTATCAAATTTATATACACTAAAAACTATGTTTGTGGTGGTTCCATCTCATCTCATTCTCTTTTTTCAGAATAGATGTTTATATTTCAAACTCTTGATATAAGACTTATAAATTATCACAAAATCACAGAAACTCAAAGTTTTCTGCTACCTCACTTACTACTTGTAAACGAAACTATTTGAAGTAGAATGCAGCACAAAGTCTTCACTCTTCTTCAAGATGGTAAAAGTAAATCAAATATAACAACTTGCAGCACAAAGTCTCCAAACTATTGTATTCTCACAAACATGAACATATAACCCACAACCGATTTGATAACACAAAGTTTATCAGAATCAAATTAAGAGCGCTCTTCAATCACTTGAAACAAACTCCACACCTCAAATTATTATCAAATAAGATTATGATAGCAAGACGTAAGAACAAAACTATCACAACACAAATAATCCCAAGACAAAGATTGGAATTGAACTTGCTTTATTGTATTGATAACTATTTGAATATTGATTTTCACAAAAAGCACAAAGTCTTGATTTGCTTCTCAATTCGTCAGAGTTTTCTTGCAATAGACCAAAGATAGCCATTTACAAAAGAGGCCCCCTTTATTTATAGGGAAAGGCCTTGAGAAAATCTAGGAAATCTACAACTAATTTGACTTATTCAAAAATAGGAGTCCTTATTGACTTGGGACTTCCTATATTTTTACATGTAATTACATATTGAAAATGTACATGTAAAACTGTCTAAAACTGTTTTGAAAGTACATATGAAAATCAGAAAATAAACTAAGGGAAAAAACAACTGCTTCAATTCGTATCTCCACTTTTTCTCATGTGGTGATCATACATAGTGAAGGCCGCTTGCATTTCAATGCTATCCGGGTTGTATGCATTCTTGAAGATCATCCTGGCCCTCACTATGGCATCCCTCACTGTAGTGATTGATTTGGCATGATTAGTTAACCTAGTTTTCAGATTGTCCAAGGTTAACTGGTTGTCTAAAAGGTTGTCCACAGAAGTTATTGAAAATGCTTTATCTTCAAATTCTTTCTGAAACATGTCTTCAAATTCCTTAACCATTTCTTCCGCAGAAAGAAATTGGTTATCCTGTGACACCAACTTGCAAGGTAACTCCTCCAACTTATGCAGAAGATTAACATCATTTTCTTCACTAATTTCCTTTGCAGCTTCAAGATCCTTGATCAAATTTCTTAGCATGTTGCTACTGTACACCAGAGCTTCCTTTGTTTCTATATATGAATCCCTGTTGGAAATAGCACCAATGGATATTAGGGTACTTATTTTTAGCTTCCTCATTTCCACCCATTTATCATGAGTATCCTCCGTGCACTCAATATCTTGAGAGATAGCATCAATGAGATCATTCAGTTCCACCCTTACTTTCCTCATTTTATCCGTCTTCTCAAATACATCCGTGAGCAAAGAGATCCCTTGCGCTCACATCCTGTCTAAGTACTCTTCAAGTACTTTTCCTCTGAGGTGAGTCTTTTCTACTTTCAGAATGACGGGGTCTTCTACAGAAATGGCCTCTGGAGTAACTGCTTCCGAGTTCAAGGTGATCTTTCTTACCACAGCAGTCATATGCTCTACCTTTGCCTTGTAATAATCTTTCATTTCTTTTTCCCTATCGAACTTCTGGATCAGGATGTCCATGGCTGACTACATATCATTTTTAGCACTTTCATGGGTGATTTTGCCCAATTCAACCCTGGAAATAGAATAGTCATTCATATCAAAATTTTCAACAGTTGCATCTTGTGGAGGTTTTGCTATCTCCAGAAATTTATGTCCCTTATCTTCGAGTACCCTGGAAAGGATTTTTGGTTTCTTCGGGGCCTTAGGCTTTGCAGGTACCAACTTAGTGAAATCAAAATCATCTGGAGAGATGACTTGCTTTTTCCTCTTTGGCGTGTAAGCTGATAACCAAGGTGGAAGCAGAGAAGTATTCACATTGGGATCCATTCCTACCGCTGGTGTTCCCAGAACTGTGCTTGTACTGGTGGTAGAAACAATAGGCGGGGTGTTAGTAAAAATCGCACCTGTTACATTTGCACTTGAAACTTGCTCAGTATTCATCACAAAATGATCAAACATGGATGTATCCCCAATATCAAAAGACGAAGAAGACAAACTAGGAATGAATCAGAAGAACAGAGAACATTTTCAAAAGTGTTGTGGGGATTATCAAAAATTATTTTAGGAGGAGAGGGAGATTCAGAGGAAGGAATGTTAATAGGGGAAACAGACACAGGGGCTGCGACAGGTGTATTGTCCTGTGGAGACAAAGCCTCTTCATCTTGTTGATCTAAATTCCTGTCTTCAACATCCATCTCTTCTGTAGCTGGCTCTTCAGTTGCCGGATCCTCAGTCGCCGGCTCCTCGACTTCCATATCTTTCGTTTCAGGTTCTTCCTCAACAGCTTTTGCTTTCTTCGTCACAAATTTGATTTTAGGCTTGTGTGTTTTAGAGGATGATGGAACATCACTCTTGTTCTTCGTTCTGTTTTCCACCTTTTTACCAGTCTGCTCTTGAATTTTAGTTTCCGAACCAGTGAGGAATTCTTTCAGCGTAATTCCTTTATCTGCCAGCCAGTTATTAGTGTTAGCCAATATAGGCTCAAATCTCTTCCTCAATGAAGTCGACTCCTTTTGGGACCATTGGATTGGAGGGAGAGGAGTACTAGCTATCTGTTCTGCATCATACTTGGCATCAACTAATTCCCCATCATCCACAAGATCTTCTAGAATATCAGCAAGTCCCAGATATTCAATTTGTTCTAGAGATAGCCTGCTGTAGTCTAGTTTCCTGATATCTTCCTCTGTTCTCAAGTCTATCCAGACATCTTCCACCATGGGTTCATGAAACTGTGTTTTCCTCTTGATTTTATCCTTTACGCCCCGGTAGTCAAACTTTGGTCTCCTCTTGAATTTCTTCATGGTGACCAACTGCATTTCTGTCTCCATGGCCCTTGCCTTTGCGGCAGTCAACACTGAATATCTGCTGATTTCCACTGGAAATTTGAAACCAGGCTTCTTGAGTTCCATTTGTTTGTTATGCACGATAATCATTTGTCTGCACAACTCCATCAAGACTAGTCTATCTGAAGGAAACCTTGGAAGCATATAAGGGTAGCCTTGGAAAAAGCCAACCCTCAAGTATGAGAAAGATGGAAATTGTAAAAACATACAACCAAAGTCATTAACCACTGTCCATGCCTCGTCTGAAATTCTTCTCTGCTCCAGTTGGGGATCAAAAAGACACAAGAATACAGTAAAGAACGCATCATTCACCCTCCTGAAATGGTGAATTGAACCTTTCAATGTCAGCTGTGAATAATACTGGTATACTAGGACTACTCTCATATCCCCTTCTAATGATAATCCCAAAAAAATCCTCATGGAGGCTGCAATGTATACCAGATAGGAAGTCATGAAGAACTTGGAGGTAGTGGATACCTTCGTCAACTGGTCATGCAAAGCGTTACTGATTTGTTCTCCCCAGAAAATAACTTGCCTACCCTGGAGTATGACCTTAATGAAAGGATACATCCATTCATGAAACTGTGAAGAGGAGGACAAACCTCTTATCCTGCTGAGGAGGGTAATCAAGTCACCAACTTCTTCCACAAAATCACTTCGAGGAAAACTACGTGGCCACCTTGACAAACTTGACCTTGCAGTCTTCAACCATTTGTTGTTGATCACTTTCTTCGCTTTTTCCAGATTCTTGTCATATTCCTTCTGAGCTTCAACAAAGTCAAGCTTCAATACCTCTGTCGCAGGTGGACACATGAACACCTTGTCAATGAACTCCGGATCCAACCTGATTATTACATTACCACTGGCGTCCACCACGGCTCTAATATCTTTGTTATAGAAATGGGCACACTGAAGAACAAATTCTGTATTGTGAGCCGCCACCGGGAAGGAGGATACCAGATGAATATTACTCTCCACTATCTTCTTCATCATAGCACTAGGGTTGCTTGACTTGGTTCTTTCTACAAACTCAGCCATATCAACATGGCCAATCTCCGTATCTCTAATGTCCTCAACATTAGAATGGACTGAGGTGATTGGGAAAACACCTTGATAGTTGTACTTCATTGCATTTGCCTTTTTCAGGGACAAGTCAGTCATTTGGATGCACTTTCACCGAGAAGAAGTTTGATGTTGAACGAAGCTCCGCAAGAGAAACTGCAACAAAAGTCATGATCATGCAATTAGGGAAAATATGGGCAATCTGGGAAAATTGCATGTCGATGATCACGACTATGGGAGTGCGCTTGAAAAAGGGCTATAGTGCGAGCTGGCCAAGGATCAGAGGAGAAGCGGGCTCGGGAAATCAAAATTGGAAATTTTCCAGAGTTGGGAAAATTTGGGACATTTTTGCATGAGCGGCAAAATTCGCCGCCCTTGCATATGAGGGTTTGTATTATTTGCACTGGCGGCAAATTTCGCCGCCACTGCATGTGGTCAGGATTTTTGGTATGAGCGCCAAATTTCGCCGACAATGCAGATAGCAAGTGAATTTGGTAGTCTTTCGCATTAGGGCAGCAAAAAATGCCGTCTATGCACATGAGTTTTGTTTGATTGTCGATGACTTGTCTGGGCGGCAAAATTCGTCGACTTTGCTTAGTAGGAGTTGGTAAAAGCGGCAAATTTTGCTGACAATGTAGGTCATAAGGAAGACAAGGGTTTATGTCAGAGCGGCGAAATTTGCCGACACTACACTTTGAGGGAAATTTACCTTTCGATGTTTAGTCGGCAAATTTTGCCGACGTTGCATTTGATGAAATTTGTAGGTTTAAGTGCAAGGGCCGGGAGATTTGCCAACTTCACACTCGGCAAGGATCACATAGTTTCCTAGGTAAGATCGGCGAAATCCGCCGATGTTACCTAGCGGTGAAAAGCAGGGTTTAGGATCTAGGCAGTAGAAACCTAGGGTTTCAAGGCAATAGAATCCCTAGGGATTTCGGGGTAGAACCTAGGGCATGCTAGTGTGAAAACAAAACACAAAAATGACAAAATGAAACAAAAAACTAAAACGAAACGTAACGAAAATCTAAAACAAAAACCTAAATGATACACCTCAAAAACAATGAGGAAGGAGAACAAAAAACAAAACAGAACACTTACCTATTGAGAACTGGAAACCCTATGTTCAATGGCGATGAGCATTGATCGATCCCTTCGACGACGCAATCAAGCAATGTTTGGAGAGGTCTGGAGGGTAGCTCAGGAGAAAGAAAGAAATGGTGAATTAAACCATCGAAAAACATTAAATAACACTAACCCAAATGCTCAGCGAGTGGCACGAGTGGCCATTAATGGCACTACGTGACCAAGATCTCAAAGATCTTGTCCTAGTGGAGATTTCGGCCGTCAGCGCACAAAAGGAAGAAAAACATGCTACGGTGGCGTAATTCGCCGACTTTGCATTAAACCAAAAGAACGCATGTAGTGGCGGCAAAATTTGCCACCTCTACATAAAAATGAAAAGCATATGTAAAAGCGGCAAAAAACAACGCTACTACACATGTTTGAAAAACAAGACAAATGGGATATGAAGGAGCGGCAAAATTTGCCGACTTCACATGTGTAAGTAAAGTCAAAAAGAGATATGCAGGAGCGGCAAAATTTGCCGCTCTTGCATATCAAGACTTCAAATTTAACTAACTCTTAAAAACGACTTAAATTAACATTTTAACCACTTTACCACTTGAATGTTCTTCGCAAATATCGAGAAACCTATTCAAAGGGATGTCATAAACCAGTCTAGAATGTTAAAAGTCTTCACACGAGATGAAGAGAATCTTGTCTCGATCCGCGAGCTTAGAGTGTAGATTCACGAAACGGACAAGTTTCGTGGGGGTTGTCTACAAAAACGAGTGTAGCTGATTTTGAGAACAACAAAACACAAACACATAATCATTTCTTCCTAAACATTCTTTCCAACACATTCACTCTAAGACAAGTCACCCTCATCATCCTAATCATATCCTAATCATAATCATCCTCTTTCTAATCCAATCAACATCACTCTAATCATTACATATCATCCAATCATTCCAAGCCAAGTCATCCCAACCATCTTCACCTTGAGCACCCTACTTGTCCTTCATCCTAATCACATTACCTTAATCACATCTCGTCATATCCAATCAACTTCATCCTAATCACATCCTAATCATTTCTTCATCATTTTATCTTAATCACCCCACATCATCATCATTCCACATTACCTAATCAACATCATCCCTAATCTCATCCTAATCATCATCCTAGTTCTAGTCCACTAGTCAAAATAGTCCTCATCCTTAGCAAGCCCAATCCTAATCACAAGCCCAAGATCACAATTAAAGGTGGCCCTCCTCCTAATTTGAATCATAAAGACAATGCAAGACCCAAGATCACAATCAAAGGTGGCCCTCCTCCTAATCTAAATCATGAAGATGATGCAAGACCCAAGATCACAATTAAAGGTGGCCCTCCTCCTAATCTGAATCATGAAGACAATGCAAGACCCAAGATCACAATTAAAGGTGGCCCTCTTCCTAATCCAAATCATGAGAACAAACCAAAGCCCAAGATCACAATTAAAGGTGGCCCTGCTCCTAATCCCAATCATGAGAACAAACCAAGGCCCAAGATCATAATTAAAGGAGCCCCTTCTCCTACTCCAAATCATGAGGACAAACCAAGACCAAAGCTTATACTCCAAGGAGCCTGTCCTCCTAAGCCCAAGTTCATACTTCGAGGAGGCTATCTCTTTAGTTATGAGGATGAGACAAGTCCAAAACCCAATTCATCCATACATCAAGTCAATGCCACATCAACTTATCCCACATCTTTCCATGTCAATGCCACATCAACATGTTCTTGTGAGCCCAAGTCCACCTTGGAAACAATATCAAATATCCTCAACTTCATATCAACCCAATTCATCCACATATCATGTAAATTCTACATCATCATCAACACAAATGCCACAATATCATTTTTCTCAATCTATCTATGAAGAATCTCAAGATGATCTACAGGATATAGAAGACTTTGAGACATTGTAAAATGTCAATAGGCTCTTAAAGTCCGATCTCGATAGATTCTTTTTACAACTAGCTCAAGGAGGAGCCAAATTGCCAAGTGACTTTGACATATCCAAAATTAGAAAACAATATCCAATTAATGATACTATTGTTTCTAGGAAAACCCATAAGGTTATTACTACCATTTCTGCAAAACCCACAACATCTACACACAACATCCAAACACCACCTTTGACTAGTTAACCTACCTATTTGTTCCATGCATCCTCTACATCTATGGAAATGAGCCAATCAAATGTTCCCACATCAATAGAGCCTTTGCTAACACCATCTTACATGATCAACCCACATGTGTCACAAGCACCTCTAATCTCTAATCAAAGTGTGCCACATGTTGACTCATATCGTGTCAATTCTACATCACCATACCCCACTTCTTCCAATATAAACCAATATCCATATCAATCCATACCCTTAGATCTTTTATCCACATATCCCACCATTTCACCTAACCACCAAATCCATCAAGTGCTTTCACAACAAGAATACGCAAGCCTAAGTTACCATGTGCAGAAAGACCAAACATCCTTAGGTCCTCATGCTACCTTTGACAAGGGAGACACCAATCTAGATTATGTATCCTATGAGTACCCTCCATCATTGTCCACTCAAATGCCAATCCACAAGCCTACTAGTCCTAACCAACACCATCATGTACTCCCAATTCTAATTCATTGGTCCATCAACCTAATCCATCGAGCCCTTCATTACCTTCTTCCCCATGTTCCTCCAATCTTCCACAAAAGGATTCTTGGGAGATAACCCTACAACAATTGGTCCAAGCGCAATTACTTGAGATACCCTTGATAAAACCATCTAGTCCAAGCCCTAATCCATCCAATCCTACTATCCCTCCATCCAATCCAAGTCCTAATCCATCCAATCCTATTATCCCTTCACAAAATCCTAATCCTAAGCCTACAACACCTTCCACCCCTATTATTCATCCACCAAATTCTAATCCTAAGCCTACAACACCATCCAACCTTATTATCCATCCATTATATTGTCCATCCACACATACACTTATGAAGGATGTGATACATTAGCTATTAGCAAGGATTAAAACCATCTCCATGTCAAACACCTATCCTTGAGTCTATAAAAGAGCCTCCAAACATCATGCCCATTCCTCCAACCCCATCATGTGGTCCACAACCCCTTAAGTCTATTGAAGAGTCTCCCACTTCCCCTTCCATTCAATAAAACCAAGAGTTGTGTCAAGAGCATAGTCTAAAACATGTGGAAACATCAAGCCCTTATTCTAATCAAGATCAAATCCCTTCCATCCAACCTATCCATAACCTATATCTTTTCTATGATCAAGACATTATCCATGATAAAGAACCTATGCATGAGCAACTTGATCCTACCCATAATCCCACAACTATCCATGATCAAGCTCCCATATATGATCAAGATCCCCTCTATGATCAAGAAGGCCATGATGATCCTTTTAGTCAACTTTATGCATTCCATAATCAAGAGGTTATCACTCCACCTATCTATGATCCAATAACTTCCACTTGTCCTGATGACACACATGGCTCCCAAGTACACATAGTTGATCAAACCAATATCTTAGATCTTAGTGAACATAATAATAATCAAGATCCTAATGATCCTTCCTCATCCACCATCATATCCCCTTGGTCTATCCACCTTCATCCATGAATGTTCTTCCTTAGGACAACAACCCTTATCCACCACCTCACCTTCTCCATCCAATCATGAGCTCAAGTCTAGTGTCCAAAGCACACCTAGTCACATAGTCCATCGCATACTCCAAAATATGAACTACCAAGGTAAAGGCTTAGGCCTTTGTGAACAAGGTATTTTGGAGCCAATCCATGTCAAGGTCCCTCCACGCTCATATGGCCTTGGATACACACCCCAAGGTAAACAATCTAAATATGTTGGTAATTCCTCCATGCATCCTAAGTCCACCACTTTCCATCACAAACCACATCATATACCCAAAATACATGTGGCCATTCCACCTCCACCATCCTACAAATGTCAAAAGCATGTGACCATACACCTTCCACCATCCAATTTACCTCCATTACTTCCAAATCCTAATTTCCCTCCATCAACTTTACCTCCACTCCTTCCAACTCCTAATTTCCCTCCATCCACTTTACCTCCACTTCTACCAATGCCTAATTATCCACTTATCCATAAGTCACCTAAAAATCCTAATCATGACCAACAAATGCACATATTGTTTAAACATGAAGCTTCCATTCATTCCACCAAACCCATGGGATTCAAAAATAAATATTTGGATGCCTCTACCTATAAAGCCAAAAATCCTAAGGATCCTCATGCCTTGGGACATCAATGCAAAAATTCAAAGAAAAGTACATTCACAAAGCTACCCAAGCCCATACCTCCAAAACAAAAATCAAAAACTAAAATGGTTTGGGTCCCTAAGCAACAATCAAGCAAGTCAAATGGAGCATCCACATCTCAAAAATCCCAACCATCCCCTTCCATCCAAAATTCCCATTCCATTCAAAAATTCCAAAAATCCCACAAGCAAAACAAAAATCATAAAAATACTAAGTCTATGTGGGTACCTAAGTCACTACGTCACCCATCTCCTAAGCAAACATTGTCATTGCTTCCTACACCACCTTCCCATCAAAAGCTTCAATGTTTATCTCGGTGTGTGCAATTGTTGGTCATAATTCCATTCTCACATACTTCTATCACCCCATCATTCACCTATTATCCTACATATCTTCCCCATCACCTTCCTATGGTCCATGCTTTTGCATAAGTCTTTCATCCATCTTTACATATGTCCTACATAATCCACATCATAATCCACTTTCCCCCATCCATTATCCTTCCTTTCATACTCTACATCATAATCCACTATCTTCCCTACATAATCCATATCATAATCCACCATCTACCCAATCCATCTTCCTCTCATGCAATCCCCTACCAACATCTATGAGCATAATGACACTTGACATGGTCCATGTGTGACATCCCTCTCTAGTGGGACAATATCACCTTTCATGGAACTAGACACTTGAGTCCCTCCTGTCCATATCCACCTATCCTATTCAAAAAAAAAATTCAAAATAGTAAAGAGAAATCCCTTTGTCCAATGGCGAAAACCACCCTTGGTGGCACCTTGGGTAAGTACCATGATGAAAACTTGGCAAACAGCCATCATGTGTAGGTTGATCTTCTATGTCACTTACACTTGGGACACGTTGTCTCATCCAAACTATCTCTCCCATCATACCATTTCCATACCATCCTACCATCCTTATCTAATACACCCATATACCTATCATATTGAATCCATCCATTTACCCTTCCTCCTTTTGAACTTGATGAAGACATAGGGGAAAAATGTTTAAATATGCTTTGGATATCTCTTGATATACCTCATTCTTTCCAAACCAATCCATCATGTCATCCTTTCATCATAAGTTTTGTCATGCAAAATCCCAAGTCTACTACCTAGAATGGGGCATGTTATTCCTATGCAATATAGTCTTTGGAGATCACATCATTGTTCTCATACGCATACATCCATTCCATTCCATTATAGCCTATCCTTGTATCTATCCATTTATCATGAGCTTTTCGTTCCATGGCCTATCCTCTTATCTACCCATCTATCATGAGTCTTCCATCCCATCCATCTATCATGTGCCTTCCATCCCATTTACTATCACCCATCCTTTTATCCATCCAATCCTACCTCCATCCTTACATCTAGACTTGGTTTTCCCTTGTAATTGGTATCTAGCACAAAGGCTACCCAAATTGTCATCCATTGACATTCCAAAAACATTCAAAATCCAAAAAAATCAAATATTCCACATAAAATACAAAAAATCAAAAAATCAAAAATCAAAAAAAATCAAAACATGTCAAAAATCTAAAAAAATCAAATATTCCACATAAAATCCAAAAAAATCAAAAATATTTCAAAAATACAAAAAAAAAATCAAATATCTAACAAAAATCAAGTAATAAAGTCAATCCAATCAATTTCTCCAATCAATTCTTTAAATCAAATCAAGTCAAATACCCCAATTCATCACATCATTCAAATCAATTCATCTAAATCCATCCATCAATTCTTCAAGTCCATTCAATCTCATCAATTCCTCCAATCAATTCATCAAAACACCTCACTCAATCCTTCAAATCAATTTCTTCATCATTCAATTCATCTAATCAATCCAATCACCAAACCAATCAAATCAATCCATAAACTCATTCCCTCACATCAAGTTAATCAAGTCACTCCAAGCAATGATCCAAATGCAAGTCAATCATTACTCCATACCAATCAAGTTAATCAATCTTATCAAATTATCCAATCGCAATCAATGGTCTTGATCCTAATCTTGCTGTAAACACAATCATCATCATCATCAATGGGATATATCATTCCCACATTCTTGTGTTAATCTAGGGATATATCGTTCCCCACAATGACAACACTTTCATCATCAATCAATCATTGGTTTATAGCTTGACAAGGGCAATACCTTGTTTGTTTTTGTATCATTTGTGCATTCTTGCTTGTGTGTGTGTTATCATTTTTATCTTGCATTTGTATCACATCTATATAATTTCTAGCTAATATTCATATCTTGTGTATGTTGGAACGGCTTCTTGCATTAACCTTTGCATCTAAGGTCATATCATACCTTTACCTTTTGTGCATTAGTACTTTAATGCTCTAAGTTTACCTCCTCATACGTTAGACAAGGTTGTATTATGCTGATGCACAAGACACATTGTCACCTTGGTGCATAACGTCTAGTGCTATATCAAATGTCATGGTTGCTCACCTTCATTGCAGCATAACGCATCTTCTTTTGTCCATTCCCTCATCTTTCTTCCTTGACCAATCCCTTTCTTTTCAAGAGCCTACCTATGTTTGTCCAACCCGCCTATCCTCTCGAGGGGGCATCATCATCCTATCTTTCCAACATTCCAACCATTTTCCTCTATCCATACCTTAGCTTCTTTTAAATGATGTTACTCAACATAAATCTCATCATCTCAAATATCATCTCAAAGATGGGCAAAATGTACACCCAAATTTGTCCATGTCTTGCAACACCTAGTCAAATACATTATTAGAAAAATCATGTAGCATTTTGTCCTAATCCCACTCCTAATTCCACTTATCTAACTTTCCAATTAATTAAATAAATCCTATTTATTTAATTAATTTCCCATCCTAATCCCATTTATCTCACTAGCCAATTAATTAAATAAATTTCATTTATTTGATTAATTTTCTATTTATCCCACTAGCCAATTAATTAAATAAATCCTATTTATATAAATTAATTTCCCACCTTTTCTCTAATTTAAATAAATAAAATATTTATTTAAATTATCCCTTTCACATGTCTCAACTAATTCAAATAAAATATTTGAATTAGGTCCTCACCTTTCATCTCATTGCAACACTTGTCCACCTCTCAATTGAGCCATGTGTGGTAGTACAACTTCCATTTAATATCCTTCACATGCACAACTAATTTAAATAATCTTTTATTTGAATTAGGTCTCCTTTATTCTCCTTCGCACACTTGTCACATGACTACAACTTGTCATGGAGTGGGAAACCCTATTCGATCCTAGCCGTCCACATCATTGAAATCAACTTCCAATCTCAACCATCAATTCAAATCAACCCTTCCCTATAAATCAACCCTCTCACAAGCCATTTGCATGAATGAGTTTCAAGTATCCTTATGCTATCGAATTGCCATTAGAGCCTTTACATCATTCATCCTATGCCATTGTTATGCTGCTGAAATAGTGAGCAACCAACATTCCTCGCACAATCATCCTTTGAAATCTTGCATGCATATGCGAGGTTGAGAAGAGCAATGGAGATAAATCAAATCTAGCTTGGATATTGGTTTGTATTTGCATTTATTATTTTGATTTTTATGCTAGTTTGTACTCTATTGTGCTTGTTAGGGTTTGATAGTTTATTGTTTATGCTTTTGCCCTAGATTTTTACCCTAGCTACATTTCGTACAAAAGCTCCTATTTTGGCTCAGGGATGTCAGGTGCAGAATGGTTCTCAGTTTTAGTAATGATACCCACATCTCCAAGTGGCTAAAAATAGTTGTCTTGTTTCTTTTAGAGACTATCCTTAGCTATAAAGAGCTATCTATATTTTTATGTTTTTATATGCCCATTATGTGAGTTTTAGTTTTAACTAAAAATATAGCTTGTTTGAAATTGAGCCTGAATATTAGTTGCTTGATATTTGTGTGATTGTGCTAGCAAAGGTTGTACAATTCATCTTACACCTGCAGGATGCTAGTCACATTTGCTTGAAAGTTTCTAAAGCTTCTTTAACAAATCCATTTGCTACATATACTGTAATCATTGTATTCCATGACATGACATCTCTATCAGTAATTATGTCAAATAGTTCACATGTCGTGTCTCCACAGTTGCATTCATGTCGACCAAAGCATTTTAAAACTATAATATTCTACAAAAGAATTCTTGTATTAGTCACATACAATAGCACATTCTTCTACAATTATTATTCTTCCTCTGCTCCTCTTATTAGTGATCATTCAAAATTAATTTGCAATTATTGGTTAATAAGTGAACATGGATTTCAAATGTGAATCGTGCATCTACATCATTTCTTGTTAGATTTAGAAAGTAAGAACTTTTTTTTTCTGAACAGTCTAGAGAAATTCTCATAGTATTCTTCACCCTGAGTGTATTTTTTCAAGCCCAATATGAACAAGTTTGGGAAATGAATAAGAACAAGACCCTTACTTATGACCATTTATTTCATCTTTTTGCTTAGTGTGGTGAAAATTGTGCATTGAGTCATAATTCTTCACTAATTTTTACCTATTCACTTGTATTTCTCTCTTTGTTTTCAATTTGAGAGCTCTTATCATCTTTATATTTTTCCGTTCTTTTTTTTTCTTTTGTATTGGTAATTGGTGGGACGATCAAAAGAATAAGGACTTTTTAATCTGATTGCAACCGTACTGTGACAAGGAATCTTTGATGATATAATTTCACCAAAATTGATCTTCTTTCATAGCATGAATCTATATTCCAAGTGGTTTATGATTAGGCTTAGGATTTGTACTTATCCTTGTTGAAGATCAAATAACCCCTTTCCTTATTGCAACAGAACTCAGGGAACACCATATTTGTAATGCAAGCACTTGTGAAATATTTCTAACCTTGGCATGACTTAAAGAAACTAATCTTGTGACTTCAGGAGTTGAATATTGTAGGTGGTTTGATCAGGAACAATCCCTAGACTTATTATGGTTGAATGTTCTTTGTTAGGATCATTTGATTCCACAACTCAATAAGTATTATTTTTTAAAAAATTGGAATTTTTTTGGTATAAATGGGAACTTTTGAGTGTAAAAGATTAGCAATTATGTGTGTTCTTGTCTCAGATTGGAAGGTACTTCACAAAGTTGTTGGAATATATGCTCCAACATTAATAAATGTAATAGTGAGCTCTTATGCATGTAGACAGCTTGCCTATATGTGTTGTTAACAATTTGTTAGATGTAGGTGTATGAGCAATTCGATGTTGTAGTTGTGTCAATAGTTGTTAGTGTGTTGTCAATTAGTTGAGTTAGGTGTCAAGTGTAGATCCACTTTTGTAGGACTTTGTTATGAGCTTTTAATCTCTATAAATTATAACCTTTATTTGCTGAATTAATGAGGAATACAACTCTTTTATTTTCTATTTTGGTATCAGAGCTAGACTGGGTATGACTCCCTCATAGGAGAGCCCAGGTAAATGAGACAGTTGTGAGTGGTGTGTGGATGCCTAGATTTTTAAAGATTTTTCGCAGGGAAGGATGTAGTAGAGGATAGATAGATGTTAAATATTCTGAGATGCTTGTGAATCGGAGAAACTATACCTCATTGGGGTAATAGACATGCATGTGAGGACTGATGTCCAATAGTTCAGGGGAGATCTGAAATTTGGAAGTTCAGCATCATACCTTTACGAGGGTAATGAGACACTTCATGTGCAAATGGTGTCCAATGATGTTGGGAACTTGGATTGTAGCTAGGAGACTATACCTGAAATAAGGAGTAGCTTGAAGAAGTCTTATTGGTCCAAGAATTATTTTCAAAGAGCAATGTCTAAACAATTTAGTTTATAGTTTTAATGTTGTTAGTTAGTTTAGTGTTGTAGCATTAAGAGGGGATGTTGGAATATATGCTCCAACATTAATCAATGTAATAGTGAGTTGTTGTGCATGTAGACAACTTGCCTATGTGTGTTGTTAACAATTTGTTAGATGTAGGTGTATGAGCAATTAGATGTTGTAGTTGTGTTAATAGTTGTTAGTGTGTTGTCAATTAGTTGAGTTAGGTGTCTAGTGTAGATCCACTTTTGTAGGACTTTGTTATGAGTTTGTAATCTCTATAAATTGTAACCTTTATTTGTTGAATTAATGAGGAATGCATCTCTTTTATTTTCTATTTAAAGTAACCATATTGCTCTGCCTTTAATTACGTTTGTTGTTATTAAACGATGACATATATTAGTATTCAACTATTCAATTAATTAGTAGTTTTGTATTATGTTATATCTTGCCTTGCATGAATTTCTAATGCCCATGTGTATAACCTGGCAACCTGATAATAATTCATAAGTATTTCTATCATGAGTTTTTACTTGCAAAAGTGGTGGAATTTGACCTTGCACCTATCTATTTGCATTTATTGGAAATTTTCTTAAGCCTTTTTCAACAAATTTTTTTATAAATCTCCATGAAATGGCATTTCTCATTTGCATTCCATAAATAGATATCATGCTTTGTATACAAGATGCCATTGTTTACTTTGCTTCCTATCCATTTCCATGTCTATTTATTTATTCTTCTCATTTTTTAATGCTACACTAATTATATGCTTGGATTTTGTACTCTTTGAAACATGACTCAGACACAAGTGTGGATGAGTCAACTCTGACTCAATACATGGACTCTCTCCTTGCTTCTAGTGACCTCCAAGTCACTCTCGCTCTCATGGAAGAAGCCAATCGAGTGAGGGTGAGACCCAGGGTTTGTTTCTATTTGTGTGGGAGTAGAACTTCATGAAGAGTGGCCGGCTTGATCTGGGGCCTATAGTTGTTTTGGATTTGCCTTGTTGTCTCTATAGTAGTTGTTGAAATGATGATATGACCCAAAGGGTCACTTGTGATTTGTCCCCTATTGGGATTTCTCGTATTCCAATGCCTAGATGGGTGTATATTTGCTTCATTTATGTTCCTAGCATGTTGTAATCTAGCCTTGTGGTCCTAGATGTTGAATTTGTTGATCTTGTTCTATGACCCTAATGATGTGTTGTTGCTCTTGCGTGAGTTGTCTTCTAGGGTTTACTTCTTCTAGTTCCTCTAGAACTACTTTGATCCACAATCCTCTAAGTCTTGGGCACGTTCATTTGTTATTCTAAGAGAGTTGGTATGCTTTGACCTATTTTGACCAAGATTGACCTAGGTTTTTAAGTTGACCTAGGGTTGACTTTTGATTGACTTTGATTGCTACCTCATGATGAGATTGAAGGTTTGAATGCTTTGAGTTTCCTAATATTTTTTTGTTTTTGTATTTTTGTGTATGAAATGCAACTATATGATATAAAAGCTATATTTTTGTATTTTTCTTGAATAAATAAATCAATTCTATATGAATGCACTTTATGATGAAATTTACCTAATGCAATTCTATTCTATTTTTTTGTGTTTTTAACGATTTTTGAAATCTATCTATGAAAGCAAGTAAAGATCTAACTAATGAAAGAAAATGAATTAATATATAAAAAGTAAATTACTCTCTAATCTATTGCAATGAAATGAAAGTAAACTAACAATTCCTATCAAGAGAAAAATAACAAGTTACTTTCCTCAAGAGTAAATTTTCATTATCTAATTACTACAAAAACATGAAAAGAACCTGGAATAGCTTGGCATATGAGCTTTGCACTACCCTTAAGAATCATTTTTGTGTGGCAACCTCCTCAACCTCTTGCAGTAGCAGGGTCCTTATCTTGGCAAAAAGTGAGAAGATGGCAATTGATTGGCAATGATGCGAGCTTTTGAAAGCTTGGGATGGAAAGAGCTCGATTACGAGCTTATGAGTGCTATGAGAGCACTAATTGAACACTATGACTATGGATTGTGAGAAATATGAGAGTATGAGAATACTCTAATGAATCTTTTGAAAGCTTGAATGGCAAAACAATAGTAAACAAAAGGCACATGTGTCTTGTGTGAGCACCTAAGATGCTAATGGAGAGCAAACTAAAATCTATGAATGGATTACATAATTCTTCAATTTGCCTCCTCTAATGCTTGAAGGAAGGGGGTATTGGTAGGTTAGATTGGTGCATAGGGGATGGGGATTATTGAGTAATTAACTCTCCTAATTGGAGAATTAACTTTCTCGATTGATCGGTCAAACTCAATTGATTTGCTTGTGAACTCAATTGATTGAAGAGTGATATGACCTTAAAAGCTTATCACTCATGGAGTAATGGTTGTTAGGAGGAGTTATATATAGGAGTTAAAATAGATCACATGGGCTAAAATTAGTTGATTGGGAGTGTTAAATGAGTTAATTATGGTCTCTGCTATCTTTAGCTCGAAATTGCATGCAAACTAGGCGAAAACGAAGCTTTTTTTACCCAAATTGAAGGAGAAGCTCTCATTCAAAATCTGCAAGGGTCACCATTGGGTCACCCCTTTTCCCAAGGTAGGTCCCTTGGGGTGACCAGCAAATGACAAGGGGTGACCCTAAAAGGAGGGCACCATGTAAGTTTTGATAGTTGTGTATGCTTATTGGAAGACTGAAAAGGTGATATGTCACTATCTAGAGTAAGGTTGTAGGATGCAAAAAGACAAGGTCACCCAAGGGAGATCATCAGGTCACCCAAGTGAGATCATCAAATAATAGGGGTGACCCTAAAAGGAAGAAAGTTGGGAAAAAACTAAAACATGGGTTTGGTCTGTTAGGTTGTTCAGAAGCTTCGTGAGGCCAGAGACCTTCAAAATGGGATGTCAAAAGGTGAAATTAACATGAAAAGGTGAAAATTAAGCATGTAGGCAAGCTAAAGAATGTGACAAAAGAAGAATCGACAAAGGGGAAATGAAGAATGGTTAGAAACTTGAAGAATCAACAAAGGAAAAACCAAAAAACATGTGTCGCCAAGAGGAGTACTATTGAGAGGGAGTTATTAGTCACACTTCCATGTACATTATTAGGATTATTCATCATCATGGAGTCCTCATGCAAGCATGTGTGTGTTTTTAGTGCTTACATATTTTCACCCTAGGGGATAGTAATCTACATGAAAGGTAGGTACCATTCTTGAAATAGGCCTTATTTGTCGTTGATTTGTCATAATTGTACCTGCAAAAACTAGTATTAGTTTGACATTTGAGATATTAATGATAAACAATGAAATTCAAATGAACAAACATACCATGAGTCATGTCACAAGTTTGACTTGTTGTCTGCTTCACCAATGGTGACCTGTAAGGATGCAAGCATGCAAAATGGGGTGCAAAAACATGACAAAAGCTAGAAATTACTCATAAATATATAATGCAAAACTAAGCTAGAAGACAAGTAGAGTGAAAGAATTTTTGAAGAGGAGTCAATTGTTGACAAAATCATGCATGTGAGCAATCATCAAAAAGCTTTCGTCGAGGAGACTGCAATGGTGGAAATGAATCCTTCTTTCACTAAGAATCAAGTACGAATAGTGCAATTTCCTACTTTCAAAACCCTAGTCTAAATTTTCTCAATTTCCTCACAAATGATTTCATTTTTGTCCATTTTTTGGTCGCGTTGTATCTATTTTGTCATTTGAAGCATAAATGCCTTTTCATTTGTCAAAATCAGGAAGAATTTTACTATTTTTATGAATTTTTAGCATGATGGGGCCTAGGATAGGGTCACCCCTTTCACCAGGGTAGGTCTCTCGAGGGTGACCTGGATGTTTCAATAAGGTTGCCCAGGGGAGATCTAGTCTGACAATAGGGTTGCCTGAGACAGATTTGCTTTGCTAAAAGGGGTGACCTATCTAGTTGAATTCTGACTAGAAACTGATGTTTTATGATGTTTCTATGACTCCTTTTTCACTAATCCTGACACTAATTTTATCATTTTATTGCAATTTTTTTGAGAATGTATGTTTTTTTATGATTTTTTGAGTTTGATGAGATCTAATACGTGGTTCTTTGTTCTTGGTAGGATTCACACGTTTGATGGAATTCTAGCCATGAGAAACTATGGATTTCAAATGCTTTTTAGGCCCTCTCTTCAAAATATCATGCTATTTTGAAGAGTTCAGGGCTTGACAGAATATGTCATGTTCTAGTTGTTCATCCTACCTCCTATAGCTGTTGTGATGTTTTGACTTATTGGCACATGGACAAGAACATTTTTAGATTTCCATAGGTTTCAAGGAAGTGGACTATTACTCTTTATGATGTTTACTACATCCTAGGAGTTCCTGTGAGGGGACATCCACTTGCTCTTCATGAGAGTGACTCGCTTGCTAAGAAGCAAGCATGGGATTCCATCATGGGAGTATCTTATTCTGAGACATGCGCAGGGGTCCAGCTTACTTCAGTTCCTCATCTTCCTATTTCTCCTTTGAGGAAGTACCTCATAGGTTTGATTGCTTCAAAGTTGTCAGGAGATAATGGATCATTCAGGCTTGGATGGTGTTGGGCACCAATCATTTAGTGTATAGAGCATGATACAATGTTTGTGTGGGGTTTCAACATCTTGGCTATGGTCTATCAAGATTCTATTGTATTGCACATCGAGGGGCTCTTTCTTTTAGTCATCCTTCTTTGATTGTGATATGGATCTATGAGCACATTCAACCAATCCAGAGGAAGATACCACTTCCTAATCCTAGGCTCCCAAGGGCTACATGACGGGGTCAGCTTGGCCATTTTGATTCTAGCTTACATTCAGTTGCCACTTTGACTAATGCCAACATGATCTTTGATCCTTATACTGACATGGAGGGCACATGGCCTCATGATAGATAGATTAGGGATTTATACAGGGATGTGATTTATCTTTTAGATTGAAATGGTCTTGTTGAGCTACACCACATCAAGTGAGTCTTACAACAGTTAGGAGAGGATTTTTCAAAGGACTTGCCCCCACTTCCTGTCTATTATAGGTCCATCTAGGAGATGGGAGGTCCTAATCATATGACGATCACATGAACTCCCTTGACTCCTAGAGTCTTTATTACTAGGTTAGCTCTTACAGTACATAGCTCAAGCTCTAGCCATTGGAGAGGGCCTGCTTCGCATGGATTAATTGTTCTTGATGATTTTGATTCTTTCAAAAAGGATTATGATCCAAAGAGAAAGGATCATGATGAGGTCAGTGAAGGAGAAGACAGAGAGATTCCTCTTGAGGAGGAAGCTACCACACCTCATGTCCATGATCATGCACCAGATGAGCCCTCTTGGGAAGAGTGTGACCCTAGTCAGTACCCTTTCCTTTGCTCTTAATTTGTCATTTTTGTGCACTAGGTTGTTTGATTAACTCTCTTTTCCTTTCTTTCTTCTCTTTAGGTACTAGTATGGGATGGAGGGAATTGTTTCATGATTCTAGTTTAGATCTTTTAGTTCTAGTCATGGGTCATTCTTGTGAGTCTCTACTTGTTGATGGCCATCTTCCTTCTTAGGTCGGTCGTCACATAGACATTATTGTGCCTACATACTATGTCAGTTAGGAGATTACTTCTCTACATGATAAGAACAAGGAACTTAGAGTTGATAATGTTGTCCTTTGGGAGATGGAAAGTCTTGTAATTCATAGACAAGCTTCGTGAGTAGACACAGTGGGTCCTTCACATACACCAGCAGAGTTCTCCATCTTTCTCGCAGGATCCATAAGGATTCTAATTCTACTAGTAGTCATAAGAGGCCTAGGAGTCGGAGCCCTAAAGGTTCTATTGGTCAAAATTATTCTTGAGGTTTGTCTAGGTCTTTGTTTATTTCTACTTTGCTCCCTTGCATGGGGAGACAGAGAATTTTGTCCTTAGCTCTACTACTTATTTTGTATTGCCTTGTACTAGCATTCTTGAAACTCTCTTTATGATCATGATTATTTTTATCTCTTGTACTCATTGGTAATATAAAACCTTTGTGATTATGATATATAAGACTTTTAACATGGATGCAAAATGATTATGATATATTTTTTATGTTTTTAGAATATAATGTATGGATTCATGATGTGTATGAAATTTAGAAGCTTGAAAAATGCAACACACTTCTAAACTTATGGAATGTCATGAGTTATGACAGATTTATTGATTTTCATTTTTTTTATTTTTGGTATGATGAATGCATGATGAAACAAACAATATGACCGCTCTTTAGAGATTTTCAACTTAGGGTATTTTAGGTTAATTAGGCATAAGAAGATTCATCAAATCTTAGGATAGGATTTGGGACTCATGTTGGATCGGGGGAGGAAATGAAATGTCTTTGCTTTGGGCTTTGCAAAAGGCTGAGTACTAATCCTCATCTATACAAAATAATCTAACAAACTTTCAACTTGGACAAGTAACAAAATTTATTAGTACTCGCTAGACTTAGATCAAAATATGGCCAACAAATTAAACTTGGGGTGAAGGAAGAGCTCCTAAGTAAAAGATGGCCCTAAAGGTAGTTAGGCCCCTAGCTCAGCTAGTGTGTGTATGTGCTTTGTACCTCACTTTCTCTTATATATGTCACCCTCATAGCTTCAAGCTTAGACTTATCTCCACCTGAGAGTACGAACATCATCTATCCTCTCTTTATTCTCTCTTTTATTTGCTTTTTTATTCTTTTTCACTCTTTTTTTTGTATATTTTCTGGATTTTTACATTGCCTCTTTTCTTTTTTCTTTTTTTTACTTTTGTTGCTGGTACTTGGCGATTCTAGAACTTTCTTTAAGATATCTTAACATGTCGACCTACAATATTTCTTTTACTTTTCTCTTTCATGCTCTCATTTTTTATCTCTCATCTCTCATCTTTTATTCACTCATTTTCTTTTTTCTATTGATTACTTCTTGGAGAGTTATGATCTTCCTGGTGGTTTTGGCCAGGAGAGATAAGGGTTGAGCACTGCTAAGAGCCTTTACTACCTAGTAAGACTTCCCTTCTACTAAGGAGGAATGGGGAAGGTTTATTTGCAAGCTTCTATTGATTACTTGTAGGTTTAGACACTGACCTCGATTAAACTTGAATCATGGCTCATTAATATGGGGATCAGCATGGAGATAAAAGCTATGATTTGACTAGAAATATCTAGGAATGCAAAGACAACTAATGGTAAATGAATACAGACATATTTGAGATTAGGTGAGGCCTATTATAACTAGGTAGCCCTAAGAAGAAAATCAAACAAGAGCATGTCATTCACATAAATGCAAGGTGGAACAGAATGAAGTAGAAATGCGTGAAAGATTTTTTTGTGGTTTTTATGATTTTATAATTTTTTAAGATTTTTTTGAAATTGTTTTTGAATTTTTTTTTGTTTTATGATTTTTTTTGTATTTTTTGACATAGTATTTCTTGAGGTGAAAGGCATTGACTGTCTCACCAAATTCTTCACCTTCCATTGTGCACAAAAGATAGGCATCATTTCTGACGTCTTCTTTGACCATATAAGGACCTTTCCAATTTTGTTGAAACTTCCTCTTTTTCTTATGTTTCTTATTTTTAGAGCTCCCCTTTTGAAGGAAAAGCTCACCTATTCTTTAGGATCCTTAAGGTTGACTTTGTTCTAGTTGACTCAATTGTGGGACTACCCCTATTAATGTTACATGAAATAGGGCACACAAAAGGCTTATTGATGAGAAGGAGTCCAGTACAAGACTCTATCGCAATTCAAAAGTTTAGTGAGTAAGTCGAAGTCATCTTGCACGTAGATTTTCACTTTGGGATGCTCTTGAATACTTTGCAAGAATTGAAACAATTTGAGAGGCATTTGTAGCTCCCTTTGTTCATCTAAAGGAACAAATCTTATGCTTGTTTTTCCGTTTGATTCTAGCCGCATATCCACTGAATACACTATGTATTTTTGAGGCAATTCAAAAATTATGAGATCTTTCATTGCTATGGTCACTCGCATCTTACATTCTTTTTGAAATTCTCCCTCACTCACCTCATTTTCATCTAGGAGTCTTTCTACCATTTCTATTTGCACTAAAGGTGCCTCCCACTCGTCTTATACCAAGGTTGAGGAAAAAGGTTGCTCGTGGTTTTGATGGGCTAGGAGGGCTTTTCATGAACTTTCTGGAACATTTGTTGATTCAATGTCCATTGATTTTGCCTTTTCTTGGTCTTGATTCTTCACTTCTATAGGTAGTGCCAATGGTGTGTAATAATCTTTAGAAGGTGTCAATGGTGTGTACGAATCACCTTTCTCTTTTGTTTTTGGTACATATGTCTCATCAGATGTTGTTTCCCTTGGTGGTGTTAAAGGAGTATAACATTCATAAGTGTCCTCCTCAAGATCAAAGAAGGCATGTGGGTCTACTCCATTTAAGTCAAATGTCTTTGTTTCAAACTTAAATCATTGTGTTTGATGGGGTTTTTCTCCTATGCATGGGAAAATGTGATTAACTCACTCATCTTTTGGGGACACATTGATATTGAGGATCTCTGAAGGAAATTGAAGAGGTCCATCTTTCTCCAACCACACCATGATTTTTATCGTCACTTCTTTTGGGCCTATTTCATTTTGTTTTAACTATTCTCCTTTCTTGAAGGTTTTTACTTCCGCACTATTTACCATCTTGGTGGGTGTTTCTATCCTCTTAATTAGTATTAATTGTGGTGTGAGATATGGGACAAAAATCTTGTTTGTTGAAAATTCATAATTGATTGGGATCCCTATCTTCTTTTTGGTTGCATTAGTTTTAACCATACTAAATGGTTTTGGGTCCCCTTTTGTGACATAAACTTTTCCAAGATGTAATAATCTGACCTCTTGGATGTTCAATGTGGAAGGTATGGCCTTCATTCGATGTATCCATAGTCTTCCAAGTAGTAAGTTATACCTGGTATCCTTGTTAATGACATAGAACATTGTAGGAATCATTTTTTGCCCTAAGTAGATAGTTAATGTGATCTTTCCTATCATGGCAGCTTTTAGGTTGTTGTATCCTCTCAAAGTGTCTCAAGACACGGTGATATTGGTATGTCCATATCTTATCCTTTTCAAGATGGAAAATGCAACTATGTTCATGACAGCCCCATCATCGATTAAAGTCCTTTTTATGCAAGTATCATAGATCCACACTTGCAAGTATAGAGCGGGATCTCCCTTCTTAGTTAGATCTACCTTAGAAAGCATGTGCTTAAGATCGAAGAAAAATCTTGGGTCTTTTAGCTCAGCATTGGGTGGATCTACATCGAAGTCAATTTGATTTATTTGTTCACTTGGCAGAGGAGTGATCTTGTCTAGATACCTTGATCCTATTGCTTGCAGAAGGGTTGAACGGTGAGATGTAGAATTTTTTAGAAGATTAATAAACAATATATGAGCATATGCCTTCTTCAAATCCTTAATCAATTCATAAGTTCTGACTAGAGTAGGCATTGGCTCTATGACTGACACAATTCCTTCATGGAGTTCTTCTTTTTCTCATTGTTGGGTTTATCTTCTTCCTTATGTATAATTTCAACTAATGCCAGCATCCTCATTTCCCCTTTTGGTCCTAGCTAAGCGAGAATGTTCGCTTCAGTTGATCTCACAAAAATAGTCATTGCATCTTGGTTATTTGTTTCAGTATTTCCATGAGAGGGAAAAGGATCCTGGAAGATCTTCATTTATGCATTTTGTGGGGCAATAGGAGCTTGTGTGTGTTTTGAGTCTTTTATTATTTTCCATGACTTCCTATGGGTTTAGGAACATTGCAATGAACAAATGTTGTTGGTCCTCATGTAGCCTAGCGATGAACCTATTATATTCTCTACATTTTTTGATATTGTGCCCCCTAGTCCTATGGATGTCATAGAATTGATTAAACTCATAAGCTAGTCACTCGTACCTATTTTCATTCTAATTCCATATTTGATGATTGTCCTTGTGGTAATAGTTATTGTTCTGAGGTTGATCAATCACATTGACATTTAGAAGATAGTAATCCATTCCATTGTAATCGTCTCTAACTTTGTTCCTGATTGGGGGTTGATCTGTTACCCCATCTATTATCGTGTTTTTGTTGTTTTTGAGTATCTTTATAGTGAAGGTGTGGTGTCCACTGTTATCTCCTACCACTAATCATCCATTCGCATCATAAGTCTTGTGGCCATTATCAATTGCAGCTTGATCGATTCTTAAAGCACTTTATAAATCTTCTTCATATGATTTATATGGCAACTTTGTACTTCCTCTTGAGTGTCCCTATTAAGGCCATGCAAGAAGAGGTTTCATAATTCATGATGATCCATGTTTGGAGCACTTGTGGATGAGTAGAGCACATGTCTGCACCTTATGACGAAGTGTGCCACTGATTTTTTTATTCTTGTTTCATGGTTAGGAACTCATGAATCCCTATTTTATGAGTTCATTCATATCTAAAGTCATGACAAAATCTTTTATTAGTTATCAAAATGAGTGAATTGAAGGTTCAAGAAGGTGGTAATACCAGTCCAAGACAATCCCTTCTAATGTCTGTGGAAGAATCTTGGCGATGACCCCATCCTAAGGGAGGAGTTCCCTTACTATTGTAGTATAGGCCTTTATATGGGAACTAGGATCTCTTTGTCCCTTGAACTTAGGCAATTCAGGAAGCAGACGTGGTGACATTATGTTTCTTATAGCGTGGTCAAGAGTTCTATCAAATATTTGAGGTATGTTCCAAGAAAAGCACTTTGAGATTGTGGGGTTGATAACATTAACCCCATAAGTGGTCTTTGATATCCAAGTGCTGCAGTTTGATTTGGTTGAATGGTTTGCTAATTTTGCATAGTTTTATTACCACTTGGGAAAATGCCATTGCTTCCATTTCAAGAATAGAAGTTGAGGTAGGTGGATTCTGAGATGCCCCTGGTCTTGCTCTACCTTGTTGTTTTCATGAGACCTCACTCTCTTGTCTTGAATAGATTGTTCCACCTCGAGAGTCCTAATTCTCTAGACTAGTGTTGCAATGAGTTAGACAGGTGTTGTACTTCTTTATGTTTCATCATTTCTTGGATTTTCACTTTTCATGTTTTCCATTTTTTCTCATTATTCTTCTAGAAAAGAAACTTGCAAGGCCTCTTGAGCATCCTTGGCCTTTTAAAAATGTCTCTCCAAGCATCTTATCTCATCATCTAAATGGGTGTTTTGATTATTTGTTGAGGGTTGGTTTATTTTATGAATCTCTAATCTCACTTGTACCCTTCATGTCCTAGATTGAATTGTTGAGATTTTTCCCATGCACGGTTGTTGACCGTTAAAGAATACCTAGGTTCTCTTCTATCACCTTTAAAATCTAAGTCTTCGTAATTGTAGCAGTTCGAGATGGGTGCCATTGGGTCAAGAGGCACGTACATATCAAAAGAGGGAGTTTTGGGCTCCCTTGAAGGAAGATTCCCTAAATGCAGTTCTAGTTATATCATATTCAGGGGTGCTATAAAAACCTCAAAATAAATGGAACGAACGAGACAAAGGATAGCAAAGAAGATGAATGTAACAAGGACGAAAATGGTAGTGAATGCGAATGTGAACATGATTATGAAAGTGATGTGAAAATGTATGAATGAATTTTGCAAATAACTCATCCTAGAAGGATTTGTTTTTCACATCAAGTTCACCAAAATATGTACTCTTTGAAACATGACTCACACACAAGCATGGATGAGTCATCTCTGACTCATCACATGGACCCTCTCCTAGCTTTGGGGGACCTCCAAGTCACTCTCTCATGGTAAAATCCAATCAAGAGGGGGTGAGACCTGGGGTTGTTTTGTTCATGTGGGAGCAGAACTTCATGAAGAGTGGTCGGCCAGATCTGAGGCCTATGGTTGTTTTGGACTTGCCTTGTTATCTATATAGCAGTTGTTGAAATAATGATATGACCTGAACGGTCACTTGTGATTTGTCTCCTATTGGGATTTCTCATATTTCAACACCTAGATGGGTGTCTATTTTCTCCGTTTATGTTCCTAGCATGTAATATAGCCTCATGGTCTTATCTGTTGAATTTTTTGATCTTGTTCTATGACCCTAATGATGTGTTGTTGCTCCTACATGAGTTGTGGTGTAGGATTTACTTCTTCTAGTTCCTCTAGAACTATTTTGACCCACTATCCTCTAAGTCTTGGGTGCATTCACTTTTTATTCTAAGAGAGTTGGTATGCTTTGATTTGTTTTGACCAAGATTGACCTAGGGTTTTAAGTTGACCTAGGGTTGACTTTTGATTGACTTTGATTTCTACCTCGTGATGAGATCGAGGGTTTGAATGCTTTGAGTTTTCCTAATATTTTTGTATTTTTGTGTATGAAATGCAACTATATGATATGCAAGATATATTTTGTATTTCTTGAATAAATAAATCAATTCTATATGAATGCACTTTATGATGAAATTTACCTAATGCAATTATATTCTATGTTTTTGTGTTTTTGACGAATTTTTAAAATCTACTCTAGGAAAGTAAGTAAAGATCTAACAGATGAAAGAAAATGAATTAATCTACAAAAATTAAATTTCTCTGTAATCTATTCCAATGAAATGAAAGTAAACTAACAATTCCTATAAAGAGAAAAATAACAAGTTACTTTCCTCAAGAGCAAATTTTCATTATCTAATTACTATCAGGATTACTTTCGAGGACCTCATCAAGGTCCTTGAAGCGGGTGGTGTTGAGCAATCACAACAAAAATTCATGCATAATAATGCAAGACCAAGTTCTCCTAGGCCTCACATTAACAACAACCCTTTTCCCATTGCTAGTCCTGAAGGAAATCCAGGAGCCACCCAAAAACCTCCATATTACATGTACTCATGTAACATGGGCACGAACCATTCTTGTATCCCCCTCCTCCACTACCATGTATCAACCTAGAGGTTTCTCCAAACCCACATTCTAAATTTTATCATGTCTTCCAAGTTTCAATAGGTAAACCCTAAAGTGTATGAACTATACAATGCCTTGTTGGTTTCAATAGGTAAACTTGAGCTTTCAAAACTATTAGCTATCATATCTTTCCTAAGGTACATTTGGGGGACCATCACCTTCTATTCATGATCCCTTCTCTAAGATGTACTTGAAGTATCTAAAGGGTCCCTTGGATCAAGCAATCTAAGATGGCATTATACCTAGGTCACTCCCTAATTTACCAAAGTTTAAAGGGGAAGGATACTCTAATGCCCATATCAAGACATATGATTCTAATGTTAGAGAACTCCTACCTTCAGATGTAGTAGTTTCTTGAATTTTGTCAAATACCTTTGAAAGGATGACCCTTGACTACTATTACCAATTTCCAAAGCATTCCATCCACTCCTTTTGTTAACTTATTGGTGAATTTGTGGCAGATTTTAACATGAACAAACTTGTAAAAATTTAGACTAGGGAGTTTATGAATGTTAAAAAATATAATAATGAGTCGATATCTCACTTCCTAATCTAGTGGAGGTAAGTTTTATTATCCGCCAACACTCCCCACATGGATCATAGGGAGATTTGAGATCTCTTCCTACACACTTTAAATAGAGACATGCATGAAGAGGTCTAAAATATCCCATATAAATCCTATGAAGAAGCTTTGGAGAGTTCCCTTAGGATATATCAAGCAACCATATACAATAGAAGAAAGAAATTATGGTTCAGTGGAAGTTTGGTCACCCAAGGCTAGAGTAGTGCACAAAACATGAACAATAACAATAACAACCTCTTTGCACCAAAAATCCTAAAAATCAAGAAAAGTGTAACCATAGTTGGGTTTTTGGACACCCCATCAATTAAGAGCAATAAAAACAAAATTGGTTGTAACAATAATTATAATGCACATAATTATGACAATAATAAGAATCAAGCAAGATAAAACATGTATATTTTGGCCAATGTTGTTGATTATCTACCACAAAATAAGTATTATCAAGGTAAAAACATCCTTAAAACTACTACAAGTTCAACAACAACAACAATTTTGATCCCTATCAGAAGCCAATAGATTATGACCCTAAAAAGTTATGAGATTTTCATAAAACCATGGGGCATGATATTAAAACTTGTCAGGATTATACTAGGTTCATATAAACGTTGTTTGAGGACCAACAATGTCTATTTATATATATCTTCATCCATTTGTAGAACTTTCCCACAAACAACTAGAGGCATGTCACCCCATAAAACTAAAACTTAAGGATTTACCAAAATCTTTTACTCGTCCATGGAAAAAACAATGCAATGTAGTACACTTCATCTAATCCATCCTCATCCAAACTAAAAATCATTTTAAACCTTGAAGATACAAACTTGCCACCTCAACTTGGTCTCAAAAAACAAGTGAAAATGCTTAGCTTGGTTTAGCTAGTTAATGATGAAAATATACACCTAATTGGAGTATGAGGCACATGTGGTCTCTTCGGTGCAACAAACCCCAAATCTAGTAGATGACTTGATTGAATATCTTAAGAATTCATTCACACATATTTTCTTTATAGATCTTCTAAGAAACCCCCTCCCCATTAATTACACCTCTAGAAAAAATTAGTTTGAAATACCTTAATCATATAACCTCACCCCCATTATCTCAAATGAACCATGCTGATTTAGATCTTAACTCTCCAAACTTTAAATTATAGGACTCAAGTTTCTTCTTTGACCTCAAGAAAATTTTGTTAGAGGTTGAATTTGACAACAAGGGGAGACCCAGCACTATATTTACAAGTATGGGTCTATGATAATTGTATTAATAATGTCATTATTAATGATGGGGTTCTTGTTAATATAGTTAAATTTCTCCATTACAAAGTGGGTTATGGAGAAATTAATATTACATCTTATAGGAATATGCTATGTAGTTATAACTGTTGAAATGCACTAGACAATTGAGAGGGGGGGTGAATCAGTTGTCTTCAAAACTTTGACCACTTATGAACATTAACACATCAAACACTTGTTCATTGTTATTCAAATTTAATTATGAAAGCATGAAATAAGAAACTCAACACAACAACATCATCAACACATGAGACACCAGGTTTTTTATGTGGAAAACCCTAAAAGGGAAAAACTACAGTGGGTGTTAGCCCACAGAAATAAATAAGTTATAACAATACCAAAAAATAGAGGCTCACTGTCCAATATGCTCACTACAAATGTTGAGGCTCACTGCCAAGATCAGCTCACTGCCAAGGGGTGGCTCGCTGCCAAGGATTGGTGAACTGATTGATAGAATCTACTCCATGCCTGGGTTTAGTTCCATTAAAGCACAGTATAACTCCTCTGCTCTACTCTTTTTACACCTTCGCACTTATCTTATCATTTTCACACCCAGATGCTTTTTTTGCAAGTACATTACATGCATTTATACAATTCATCAACCTTGGAATGTACATCAAGGTCGGCATTATATTCATCAACCATTGGAAAAAACTCCAAGGTCAACATTACAAACATACATGGAAATAAGTCTAGACCTAAACAAAATTTGCTAAGGTAAAGATGTATGTAGATCATGTTATGCCTTAGCTGGGGCTCAAATGCAATCTTTCATGTCACGACATGCTTCCACAATATTCAATATATCTCCGCAAGTAATGAAAACAACCAAGTCGATCAATACTGGTGTTAACATTAAGTCTTTTAAGAACAGTCTTCATCCACGATCCAAATTTCTCTTTGCGGACCAATCCAAAGGTAGGAAAATGATCAAGAGACATCGACAAGCACATTGTAATCACCAGGAACAACCGTACAATCTCTAACCACTTTGTCAAGAAGATTCTTCAAACCATAGCACATAAACAACTCTGTCAGCTACTATCATAGAGAAAAGATAGATTACAGACCACCGAATCATGAACCATTGAAGTTGAAGGTACTTATCATCATTTTAGACTTAACTCATGAACCACAAATCATAATACTTCAATGCGGAGGAATGCAGAGCAAAATACATTCTCTCTATCACCACCAAATATATAGAAAAAGTAGTTTTCACTCTGGTGAACATAACTCACTCAAATCTCCATACTAGAGGCTCAAACTTGGAACATAGCATCTTCAGACATGTACCTAAATAGATTCCAATCCACAGATAAAGATATTCATTCTGATATTCATTCTACAAGAAATGCGGAGAAATCTACTAGATTGTTTTGTTGTATCAGGAATACTTATTATCTTCAATACTTAACTCATTACAAGCAAGCATCAAAACAAGAGCAAAGTTGACACCAATGACAACACAGATATGTTGACATCAATGACAACACCAGTTAGGCACATACTTGCAATAATCTCCCCTATTGTCATTGATGGCAACATATGACGTGAAAAATTGTAATGACCATCAAGATAAGATACTCCTCCTTTCTTTTTACACATCTGCACTCTTTCTCCCCCAAAGTTTTTCACATGATTTCTCTCCCCCTTTAACATCAATGGAAAAGGGCACATACTTGCACTAAGCTACTCTGATCAAATTGCTCTTTCATGAATATTGTAACACTTACTTCTCTTTGTCAAGAACACTTTCTACTCCCTTTGAGAGGTAGCTCTCAAAACATCAATCCAGATCAACGAATGAGGCTTTGGACACCACTAGACTAATGCATTATTATACATCTTAGTTCAGAGCAGGAGGGGTAAAAACCCCTAACATTTCTTTGAGATACTCAAAGTTATCCTTAGGCAGAGGCTTAGTGAAAATATTTGCAATCTGATCCTTTGTGGACACATATTCCATCTTTACTTCATTTTATGTCACCTTCTCTCTCAAAAAATGATACCGTATTGATATATGCTTTGTTCTTGGGTGCATCACTGGATTCTTTGAAATGTTTATGGCACCTGTATTGTCACAAAAGATTGCAATTGGATCTTCATACACAACTCCTATATCCTTCAAAGTCTACTTCATCTGCAATACTTGAGTGCAACATGTTGTTGCAATATACTCTGCTTCTACAGTAGACAAGGAGATTGAATCTTTCTTCTTGCTTAGCCATGAAACCAATCTATTTCCCAAGAAGAAAGCACCTCCACTTGTACTCTTTTTGTCATCAACATCTTCAACCCAATCTGCATTTGTATAAGCACTGAGAGTGAAATCATTGTCCTTTGGATACCATAAGCCATGATCTGATGTGCCTTTCAAATAACTCAAGATTCTGTTAACTGCCATCACATGTGATTCTCTAGGGTCTTCTTTAAATCTTGCCACAAGGCATACTACATGCATTATATCATGTCTGCTTTGACTTAAATAAAGTAATCCTCTAATCATAGATATGTACCTTTTCTGATCAATCTTAGGTGATTCATCAGTTTTGCTTAATTTATAGCCAGTCACCATGGGAGTACATATTGGTTTGGAGTCCTCCATCCCGAATTTCTTCAATAACTTTTTCACATACATAGACTGGGAAATGAAGATTCCTTTATCTAATTGAGTAATTTGTAGACCTAGAAAGAAATTCATTTCACCAAACATAGACATCTCATAGTTATTTTGCATTTCTCCTGCAAACTTCATGCACATACCTTCATTTCCTCCAAATATAATGTCATCAACAAAGACTTCAACAATCAGGATTTGATTATCATTGATTTTGAAATAGAGATTGTTGTCAGCAATACCTTTATTGAACCCTAATTGCAGCAAATACTTGTCTAACCTTATATACCATGCTCTAGGGGCTTGCTTCAGTCCATACAATACGTTTTTCAATCTACACACCATATCACCTTGGTTTGATAATTGAAATCCTTTCGGTTACTCAATGTAAACTTCCTCTTCCAATTCACCATTCAAGAATGTAGACTTCACATCCATCTGATACACTTTGAAATCTTTGTGAGCTGCAAATGCCAGAAATATTCTAATTGCTTCAATCCTAGCCATTGGAGCAAAAGTCTCTTCAAAATCTATTCCTTCAATTTGAGAATATCATTTGCACACAAGCCTTGCTTTATTTCTTACAACTTCTCCATTTTAACTTAGCTTGTTCCTGAAAACCCATTTAGTTCTAATGACATTCTTATCAGCAGGTCTAGGAACCAATTCCCAAGTTTGATTCTTCTCAATCTCCATCAGTTCTTCTTCCATGGCTTTTACCTAGTTTTCATCATTGCAAGCTTCATTCATAGTTTTTGGTTCAACCTTTTAAAGAAAATAGTAATTCACTTGTTCTTCTACAGCGCTTTTCCTTGTTAGTACACCTTTGTTTTTGTCACCTATAATCTAATCTTCAGAATGATTAATCCCTACATACCTGGGAGTCTTAACAACATTTTTCAGAGCCTCTTCTTCATCCTAACTATCTTCTTGTTCAACTTTTTCTTTATTTACTGTAGTGACAGGTTCATCTAATTCATAGCAACTCAGATCTGATATTCTTTCCTTGCCTTCATCCACCTTCACATTAGCACTCTCAACAATATTTTTCAATCTCTTTTTGTAGAACTAATAGGCCTTACTCTTGGTGGAGTAACCAAGAAAAATTCCTTCATCACATCTAGCATCAAACTTGCCTAGTTCTTCATCTCTTCTAATATAACATTTGCTATCAAAAACTTTGAAATGCTTCACTGTAGGAACCCTTCCATACCATAATTCAAAAGGAGTTTTAGAACTATTGCCTTTGACTTGAACTCTATTTAGGATGTACACAACAGTATGTATGGCTTCTCTCTAATATACTTCCGGTAGGTTAGCTTCCTTTAACATAGTCCTAGCAGCCTCTTGAACTATCATGTTCTTTCTTTCAACAACTCCATTCTGCTAAGGAGTTCTAGATGTAGACAATTATCTCTTTATTCCTTGTTCTTCACAGAAAATATTGGATTCATTTGAAGTGAACTCACCTCCTCTATTAGACCTTAAGCATTTGATTCTCAACTCTAACTCATTCTCAACCATTGCCTTGAAAACTTTGAACTTGTCTAGGGCTTCAGATTTTTCTTTTAGAAAAGTGACCTAAGGCATTCTAGAATAGTCATCAATAAGCAACATAAAATACCTGTCACCTTGCAAACTTCTTGTTCTTGTGGGACCACACAAATCTATATGTACTAGCTCCAGCAATCCAGCAGAGAATTGTTCTTTACTTTTGAAGCTTGTTTTTGTTTGTTTCCCAAATTGACACTCCTTGCAAATGGTGTTGGATGGCTTCACAAGTTTAGGCAGATCTCTTACAGCCTGTGCAGAACTTATCTTCACCAAATTGTCAAAAATGATATGACACATCCTTCTATGCCACAACCAACTCTCATCTATTTGAGCCAATAAACAATAATAGTTAGTTCCTCTTAAATGATAAATGTTACCTCTGGTCTTCTTACCGGTAGCAATCACTATTCTAGAGCTTTCCATGATCTTGCACCAATTGTCTTTGACTCTTATATCATAACCTTTGTCACACATCTGACCAACACCCAAAAGATTATGCTTCAAACCCTTCACATATAGGACATTATCAATATTGTGCTTTCCATCAAAAGAAATAGATCCTTTTCCACAAACCTTACCAGTTGTATTATCTTCAAACCTAACCAGTCCTCCATCATACTTTTCCAAACTCACAAACTTAATTTTGTCACCGGTCATGTGATGTCAGCATCCACTATCAATAATCCATTCGTCCTTATCTTTCACAACCTAAATAGCCAAAGCACTTTCTTCCACTGGTTTTTCTTCCTTCACATAGCTAGTAGGATTAGTAGACACAAGTTCTTCTTTAATTGCAATAAACAAGCACTCATTTGCACTAGTACTAGCATCATCAGATTCATCATCTCTCACACCTTCATCATCAAGATCTCTAACATAATAGCATTTATTTGGAACCCTAGGTCTATTCTCAAAACTTTTTCTATTCCTTTCAATTCTTTTAGGACATCTAGAAGCATAGTGACCCACCTTACCACATGAAAAACATTTGAAAGGTAATTTGCCTTTGAACTTACCAAAACCTCTTTGTAGTCTATCAACAAAGTTTACTTCAGTTTCATCAAGTTCATCATCAGGTTCCACCTTGTACTTTTCAGCTCTGGAGATCTTCTCTAAAGTACTGGCTTTGAAAGTAGACTCAATCTTTGATAGAGCATCACCAAGCTCTCTCATCTCAAAAGTTGTAAGCTTTCCTAACAACTGATCCTTGGTGACATCTTTCACAGTCGTTACTTCTTCAATTGCAGCTACCTTGTGACTGTAGGATTTAGGTAATGACCTAAGAATTTTCATCACAACTTCCTTCTCTTCAATAGTTCCTCCCATACCTTTTATTCCATTGACAATTTCATTAACTTTTTGCATGTAAGTTATTATGTTTTCATCTTCACTCATCTTTAAACTCTCATATTTCGCTTTCAGACCCTACAATTTGGTGCTTTTAACAGACCTTCATACAGATTTTTTATCTTTTCCCAGACTTCATTAGCAGTTTCCAGATCCATGACCTTTATCAACTCAATGTCTGATAGGGCACTTGACAGTGCATCTCTAGCTTTTATATTTCACTCATATTATTTGATTTCATCTTCAATTGTTAAACCATTCAGAGGCATGGTATACTTCATCTCTGTCTCTTTCTATATTCTATAACCAAGACAAAGAAGATGGCATTTCATTCGTACCTTCCATAAGGCATAATTCATCCCATCAAACTGGGGAGCTTCTTTCTTATAAGACATCCTGGATCGACCTCAAGTTGTTAGGCTTACTTCTGAGGAACTTGGCTCTAATACCAATTATTGAAATGCACCAAACAACTAAGAGGGGGGGTCAATTAGTTGTCTTCAAAACTTTGACCACTTATGAACATTAACACATCAAACACTTGTTCACTATTATTTAGATTTAATCATGAAAGCATGAAATAAAAAACTCAACACAACATCATCAACATGTGAGACACCAGGTTTTTTACATGGAAAACCCTAAAAGGGAAAAACCATGGTGGGTGTTAGCCCACAGAAATAAATATATAACAATACTAAAAAATAGAGGCTCACTACCTTAGGGCTGACTGCCCAATATGCTCACTGCAAATGTTGAGGCTCACTTCCAAGATCAGCTCACTGCCAAGGGGTGGCTCACTACCAAAGGTTGGCTCATTACCAAGGATTGGTGAAATGATTGATAGCATCTACTCCATGCCTGGGTTCAATTCCATTGAAGCACAGTATAACTCCTCTACTCTTCTTTTTTTACACCTTCGCACTTATCTTATCATTTTTACACTTGGATGCTTTTTTTGCAAGTACATTACATGCATTTATACAATTCATCAACCTTGGAATGTACACCAAGGTCGGCATTACATTCATCAACCATTGGAACAATCTCCAAGGTAAGCATTACAAACATACATGGAAATAGGTCTAAACCTAAATAAAATTTGCTAAGGTAAAGATGTATGCAGATCATGTTATGCCTTAGTTGGGACTCAAATGCAATCTTCCATGTCACAACACGCTTCCACAATCTTCAATGTATCTCCGCAAGTAATGAAAACAACCAAGTCAGTCGAGACTAATGTTAACATTAAGTCTTTTAAGAACAATCTTCATCCACGATCCAAATTTCTCTTTGCAGACCAATCCAAAGGTAGGAACATGATCAAGAGACATCCATAAGCACATTGTAATCACCAAGAACAACTGCACAATCTCTAACCACTCTGTCAAGAAGATTCTTCAAACTGGAGCACATAAACAACATTGTCAGCTACTGTCATAGAGAAAAGATAGCTTACGAACCACCAAATCATGAACCATTGAAGTTGAGGGTACTTATCATCATTTTAGGCTTAACTCATGAACCATAGATCATAATACTTCAATGCAGAGGAATGTGGAGTAAAATAATTGTAATCACCAGGAACAACTGCACAATCTCTAACCACTCTGTCAAGAAGATTCTTCAAACCGGAGCATATAAACAACTCTGTCAGCTATTGTCATAGAGAAAAGATAGCTTACGAACCATCAAATCATGAACCATTGAAGTTGAAGGTACTTATCATCATTTCAGACTTAACTCATGAACTGTAGATCATAATACTTTAATGCAGAGGAATGCAAAGCAAAATACATTCTCTCTGTCACCACCAAATATACAGAAAAAGTAGTTTTCACTCTAGTGAACATAACTCATTCAAATCTTCATACTGGAGGCTCAAACTTGGAACATAGCATCTTCAAACATGTATCTAAGTAACTTCCAATCCACAGATAAACATATTCATTCTACAAGAAATGTGGAGCAATCTACTGGATTGTTCTATTGTATCAGGAATACTTATTATCTTCAGTACTTAACTCACTACAAGCAAGCATCAAAACAAGAGCATAGTTGACATCAATGACAACACTGGTTAGGCAAATACTTGCAACAATAACAATCTAAAAATGATGATCAGAGGCATTGTCCTTCCAATTACCCTCAACAAAAAAAATGATTCCCACAATGTTCAATGTCATCAACATGGACACATGTTATAACATGTTGCTAGGAAGACATTGCATTCACAAGATGGAGGTTGTGTCATCTACTAGTTTCAAAAGGTTTGATTCCTATATTTCAAGAAATTATGTCATAAAATGGCACCCTAAACCATTTAATATGGTTAAGTTGGACCAAAATAAGAAAAGATTAGGGATACCAAATGACTATGAACTTCCTACAAATCAGGTGATATCTCGTGTGCACATTTTTCAAGTCATCCTTATAAGGAAATGAGAAGAAACCAAAGTAGAAACTAAAAGGCAAGAAATATCTAAGCTCAAAAAGGGTGAAAGCTCAAAAGGAATTGTCGATATTTCAACAAAGACCATGGTAGAGACAACCCAAATTCTAGGGATGGATGAGCCTTTTAGGTTCCCCATTAATGCTCATCTTGTAGGAACCTATGCTCCCTTTATAACTATAATTATTCCTATTAATGAGCTTAATGAAATTTGTATGCTCAAACTCACTAAAGGCCTAAAAGAGGTTGAACGAGAAGCAAAATCTACTTTACTATCGATAACATTTGGACACTTCACTTTGATCAAGCTAGATACAACACAATGAAATAAATTAAATTAAATATATCTTTCTGTAAGTGTCCAAACTTGATTTTGATAAAATAAAGGACTTCCAAAGGAGAATAAAAGCACCCAATTTGACCTAATTAGATCACAAATGAATTGGGACTAAAAAAGACAAGAGACTAGACACAACAAGATAGCAAATGCACTTACACAAGTATGAGTAAATAACATAAAACAGTGGAAAAGAGGGTTCAAATGCATCGACAAACATAATTGATAGTGATAGGAAATGCTAAGAATTTAATGCAAAAGCTCTGGTTAAAATCTAGGAATGTTTTGAGACTAGGTAAACACCATCAATAGGACACCTAAGGGTGGCTTGACTTGGGTTGGCCTTAACCTTGACTTGGAACTAGTTGAAACTTGTCAAAGAGGTCTATGATAGTTTGCTAAGTAGTTCTTTCTACTGCCACCTCTCAAGAAATAGAACAAAAATTGGTGTAATATATTTCTAACCTAATAATGCAAGAGACAAGAAGAAATTGATAAATTATAAGGGTTTTAATTGATGCAGACAAACTGTAACTATCAAATTGTAATGTAGACACATGTCAAAAACTACCTCTAAAATTTGGAAACTATCCAATGCAAGGTCAAGGTCATCAATAGAGTGCCCAAGGGGCATCCTTGACCTGGGGTAGCTTAAATATGTGCTTAGAAAAGCTAAAATTTGTTGTGGACCTTTATTGTGTGATTTTAAGCACTTTTCTCTTTGATCACTTATGTTGGATTTACATAGAATGCTTAATAAATGACCTACAAGCACAAATTCAATGTAGGGACCCTAAAAAAAAGGAATGATTAAAGGAGAGTCTACTTCAATCAATCCCCTTGTGGGTATTCAAAATATGAAATCAAAACTATAATATGGAAGTACACAAATTCAAAGCATATAAATATAAACCATAAATTTTGGATATGGAAAAGGGAAATAAGCAACTACAATATGGAAAGAGAAATGGGGACAAAGAAAAATGGATCAAATGATGATAAAGTGGATAGTAAATAGATTAGAGGTGGAGAGGAATGACAGGAGAAGGAGAATGAAGAAAAGCATGCAAAATTATGGTAAGTCCTAATGGGAATGAAAGGGGAAATAGGCTACCATAGTGGAAACTAAGAAAAATAAGGGCATAGGGAGAGAAAAATGCTTATAGTAATGTCCACAAGGCTCTAAAAACTACTACAGAACTTTAGAGTGAAGCCACAACTTTGATTCAAAGATTTATAGCTCTAATAATGCCAATGTGAGACTTCACTCCAAAACAAGAAATAGAAGGAAATTGATAGGTTGTGGTCTTAAAATGAGGGATGGGGGGTATTTATAGGTTCTTAGTTGATATACAACCAAGAAGAATGTGAAAACATATTAGGTATCAATAAATGAGATCACATTTAATTTTGGTGGTAAAAGGAGATAAGGTCAAGGCCTCCACCCTATACACCTGAAGGGGTGTCATTGACCCTATGCCCAAGAAGGCTTAATTTTCTAGGGAAGGCTAACGGAAAATGGAGCCATCAAAGGGTGGTGGTGTTATATCAAGATAATCTATAAAAGTGAGATTTTATGAAGGAAAAGGGAAAGGTTTTCTACACATGAGGATAGCCACAAGCATTAAATGTGAGGTTGGGAAAGGGAAACCACTACATGGGAAGGATAAATAAGGAAACTTAAGAGCCAAGAAACACATGGAAAGTGACAAAAAATGTATAAGGATGAACTAAGGCTAAACAAGGGGATATAAAGGGGTAAAAATGTCTAGACAAAGAAACACTAAAATAAGTGCAAAACATAGTAAAGTTAATTGCAAAGGATTCCATTTTTACATGCAAAAGCTAGAGAAAAAGTGTTAACCTCTTGAAAGGAGAAAATCCTACCATTTTCCTTTTATTTTGACTTCTTTTGCACCAACACCACAAAATATGAAGCCTTTTCATTAAGTTTCATGCTTTTGCAAAGACTAGGAGCCAAAAACTTGAGCATCTTCAAATATTCCTAGTTGGTCATCAACAAAGTCTCTAGAACATATCAAACTAGGCCCAAGCATTTACAACCCTAAAAGGACACTATCTAGGTTTTAGTTCAAATTTTTTATTCTCAATCCATGCCATACAAGTAGTGGATAATCAAATGGATGATTCTATGGTCACCTTTTTTACCATGGTCTCACCGCACACACAACTATAAAACTTGAAATTCATAATTACAATTAGAAAACATACACTAATTGAAACAAGTGATTTTCCACAAGTGATTAGCTATGTAGAAAATCGGGTAGAGCCTTTAATTCTGTGATTATACTAAAAATGAAAAGGTGATCCTTGAGTATCTTCATGTTTATGATGATATCCCCTAAGTTTATCATAAGAAGGGATACCCTTTAATCCCTCATCTAGATGACCTTGGATGGGAATTAGAGATCCTACACATAGAATGTGATAGTGATTCCCAATTGGTCAGCAACCAAGTCTTTGGAACATATCAAACTAGGCCCAAGCACTTACGATCCTGCAAGGACACTATCTAGGGTTTAGTTTATCAATTTGATTATTTCTCAATCCAAGACATACAAGGAGAGGATAATCAAATAGATGAGACTATGGCCACCTTTTATGTCATGGTCTCACTACGCACAACTACAAAACTTAAAATTCATAGTTGCAATTAGAAAAATATTCACTAGAAAGAGGTAATTTGACACAAATGATTAGCAATGTATAAAATAGTGTAGAGACTTCCATGTGTGATTATACTCAAATTAAAAGGCAATCCTTGAGTATCTTCACATTTATGGTCATCTCCCTAAGTTTAGCATAAAAATGGATTTAATCCCTCATCTAGATGACTTTGGATTGGAATTTGTTGGTTAACAAATTTGTCCTTGTCTAAAAATATTTTATCTCTAACTCTATACCCTTTCTCTTTCAAGAACAAATGAATTAATCAACAAATGGGTGAACTATCAAGAATAGTTCCCGTCTGAATTTAGGTACAGCTCCCTTTAAGATCTTCAATGAATTCAAATCTATTTTTATTTTTCAAATACACTTTTAACCAGAAAGTGCCTAAAGGCAAACTAACATCCATACATCACCATGCTATGAATGTGATATCTCTTTCTACAACATTATTTGATGATAGAATACACAGATTCTATTTTCAGTAACAATTAGATACATAAACAGATATATATTACTGAACCAGTAAATGATAGAACACATATAATGAGTTGTCTAAAAAGAGCAATTACCATATGAAAGAAGATTCCGCACAGAAAACCCAATTTCAAATACTCAAACGCACAGATTTAAGCATGTAGTAATTGTTCCTCCTTTACATTCACAGATGAAAAATGTTTCAGACAAGAATCATATATGTTATGAAAAATAACAACAGTTTAGCTTCAAAAATTTCCTATTTTTCTTTCTTTCCTATCCTCTCTCTCTATATCAGTTATAGCAACCCAAAAACATATATATGATAGCCCTAATTATCCGTATATGTAAACCAAACCCAGAGTTAAAGTAACTCTGACCCACCACGGGATTTAGTTTTTACAAACTAATTTAAAGATTAAGTTTTGAAAATAACATTAACTGAAAAACTGAATAAAAGAAACTAAGTGAATAAGATCATGGCTAAGGCAATTGATTTGAATCTCCGGAGTTGCTGTGGACGGTTGGGGAGGCACGTTGAGTTTTCCATTCCTGAAACATTGTAACAAACTCTTGAATTTTTAGAAAATTGGGGATGCCAATGTGTTTTACCCTTGCCTTCCAGACATCCTTTTCCTTTCGTATTTTCCCCACCTTCTCCTTGTGTTCTGGGGTGCGTCGATGCAGAGATAAAGAAGTGACTCTACTTTTGAGATTCAAGAGAAATCTTCGGTTAATACGTTGTCACTTTCTTTAACGAAGTTGATTTTCTCCTTAAAAGATTGAATCACTGTATCAATGTTTTTCTCTGGTTCCCCAACATCATTTATGTATTTTACATCGATACATTGTAAATCACGCTGTAATGATTGGGTAAATTCGGTTATCTCCTTGATCATTTTTGTGAGCTCAAACCACCCTTGCCGAGATACTGAATTCCTCCATTCAATGTTCTTCTTATTCACATACAGTAAATCTTCATCCAAACCTGTTAAATTCTTTTCTGACAGAAATTTGGCTATCCCATATTTTTGAACTTCATCAATTTGATTCATTACATTCACCCACTTGCCTTCATCTTTTATCCAGGAAGCGTTCTGTGCCTTAAGGTCCTCGATGGTGGCTGTAGTTTGATCATATATATTCTTCAGTTCCTGAATATATCCAGTACCTTTCTGCATAATACAGTCCAACCAATCATCAAATACCTTAGCTATCATTTTGTTTCTGTTTACCTAGTCCAACATCTTTTGGTTAGTTGGAGATTTAGGATCAAAGGTCAGAGAAAGTTGTGAAACTGGCTGTGGACTGGGGTTATGAATGGCATCAATGTACTTTGCCATAGAGTGCACAGTCTACTTCAACTCTCTTTTGTATTTCTCATCTTTCTAGGTTTGACTAACTATCTTTTTGGTGGATGCCTCTAGATGATGCACATCCGCAGCTCTCGAAGCAGCCCCAAGATCTACTTTCTCAATTGTGAAATCTTGCACTGTGGGGTCTTGGACCTCTTCGTCAGTCGCCGGTCTGGCTATTTCTGCACTCTAGTTCCCAGTATTAGGGTCAATACTTACCCTGGATGTTGTTTTCAGTTTCTTGGATTTAGGTGTTTTTCCCAAACACTTACTCACCATGTCTTCTAAAGGCAAAGAAAATGGAATTATCTTTCTTTTGTCACATATCGAACTCTCCAGCCATTTGGGTGCAGGGGCTGAGGCTTCCTTTCCAGGGTTTAATTGATCAGAGGATACATCTGAAATCATCATTAGTTCAGGGTTCTCTAAAACAACCTCTACCTATTGTTTTGTACTAACCTCCTCTATTCTCGGTGAACCAGATTCTTTATCACCCATTGCTTCCCCTGAATCCTCCTCAGAATTTAAGTCTACAATTATTCACTCAGAAACCTGCTTTTTCCTCCTACTTTTGGTTCTCGATCTAGTAGCACGAGGGGGCAGAATAGTTGTGAGGGCTCTTTTGGATTCTTTGATGACAGGACTCCTTCTAGTTATTGACTTGGAAGTACCTTCAAGATATCTGAAATTACTGCAAAATTTGGGCAACAAGAACCTTATACCTCCTGCGCTATTCTCCTCTGCGTCGCACAGTATGTTCACTTGCTAAATTTGGCCTGTTCTCTCTTAATAATGGCATTAACTAGATTGAATAATTATTACCCGAGATAATACGTGCCGAAAATGTTTGAAAAGACATGAATTCTAACATCTTCATTAATAGCAAGAATTATTCACGCGCGACCATGATGTATAATAATTATCCGCAACCTCACAAAAATTAGAACTTATTGTTTCATAATGAGTTTCGGACATGTTTTCCTCCAACTTTTTCGCTAAATTTTGACTTAGAAGGCCTCGGGAAGAAATGAGATCAAAATCACCGAACCATTGAACCATTGAACTTTTGGGGTGTGGTTCAATGTGAAGGTTCAAAGATGCAAGAACTACTCAGACCGACCAACAATCACGCAGCTTTGTAAAAGAATTTTAACTATGAAATAGTGAACCATTGAACTTTGAACCATTGAACCTTTGGAGTTCAAGAGGATGGTTCAACGACACACTAATTTACACAAGATAACTGAGTGACGTGACTTATTACAAGGCACCGAGTGTTGAACTTTTGAACCGTGGAACTTTTGAACTATGAAAAAGGGTTCAAGTTTGCAACAAAGACTCAAAGACATTTTGATTACACAAGGGACAAAACAGCTCACTTTGAGAATCTTTGAACATATCGAACCATTGAACTATTGAACTTGTTAGAATGGTTCAAGTTCAAAGGTTCAAACCTTTAGTAATTTCACACACAAAGACGATAGGCGAGTAAATTTTGAAGAATAAAGAGCTGATTGAAGAAACAAAGGTATGACCAATAAGACAAAACAGCAAATCGACTCTTAGATAAGGAAATTCACGAATAAATAAATAGGGGTGACTCAAAAGGTAATAGAATTAAAGATCCTACATATAGAACACGATGTACCCTTGAGCTACCTCTAGCTCCTCCATAAGTCAAATAGGGAAACCCCTCTTTAACAAAGGACATTATCAAATTGAACATTAGAATTCCACAAAAAAATTAGAATTTTAAAATTTAGTGCAGTTTAACAATAGAAGAATTGGAAATCTATATGGAACTCATTGAGTGCATTGAACAATTTGCATAAGGATATTTTAATATTTCAATATTGGGCCTCAGTGTCATGGTTCTCAGTCTAGTCACAAAAACTTATGCAAAACCAATCAAGCAAAAGCTTGGACCTATCAAACCCAAGGTTGTTGATATAGTAAAAGAAGTGATTAAATTGATCAATGTGGGGTTTATCAAATTGATTGACTATTCAAAATGGAGATCAAATGTAGTATTGGTTTTAAAAAAGAATAAGAAAATTAGAATTTGCATTAACTTCAAGGACATCAATAAGGCTTGTCCTAAAGATTTCTACCCCCTGCTTTCCATCAATATGACTATAGACATTATAGTAGGTTATGAGATGTCACTTATGGATGGATTTTCAAGTTACCACAAAATCCATATCACAGAGAGTGACTGAAGTAAAATAAATTTTACCACACCATGGGGAACCTTTTTCTTTGTGGTAATGTCCTTCTGTTTGAAGAACATAGGTGCTACATATAAGAGGGCTATGGCTCACATATTCCATGACCTCATCCATGATACAATGGAATCTTATGTTGATAATCTTCTCACTAAATCTATAAAAATGGAGGATCATCCAAAGGAATTGCATGTCCTTTTAACATGAATTCATGAATATAAAATAAAGTTAAATCTAGAGAAGTTTTTATTCAAAGTCAAAACTAAAAAATTTAGGATTCACTATTTCCTGCATGGTGAACTTAATCCAACAACTCCTCCCACAATTTTAAGCACACAATAAAATATTTCTTAGGCCAATTAGTGGCTATTCATCATCTCATCCCCAACTTAACCTTTAAAATTCACCCAAACAATAACTTGCTAAAATAGAAACTCAAATAGCATGGACAACAAAGTGGTGCAGGAGCACCCCTACAAGACAGGATATAGGTTCATTGTCCGCATGACAGGACATTAGTCTAGTTTTAGCATGTTTGACTTCATAATGTAATAAGGTCCATTGGACCAATGCATATGTATTAGATCAGCCTAGGAGAGTGTGCAGGTAGTTAGAGTTCGTTATCAGGTTGTCTGAGCTGTCTTCTCCCAGCCGCTTGGAAGCTCCCAGCCGCTGGGAATCGAGTTGGTAGTACTCGTAGGATATTGCTATAAATAACTCAGATCAGTTAGGGTTTGAGATCATATCAGAGTAGTAGTTATGTTATGTTGTACTGGTGATTGAGTGAGATCCAGAGATCAGTCCAGACATTGTGAAACATTGTTGTTCGATAGTATTGTAGAAACAGGACATTTGTGTTTCATCTAAATAAGATCTCATCAATTGCATTATCTGGTTTATCAGCTGTTTATGTTTTGATTTCTGTTCTGATTACAGGTTAATGGATTCTTTCAACCCTTCCACCGGTTGATTCTATGAATCGGTGGAATGGTCATGCATGTTAGTTTAGGTTGTATTTTAGTTTTCTGTTTATGCATTTCATTGTGTCGGACATCGATTGGTAGCATGCTATGAATCAACCTAGCATCCTCATGTGCTAGGGTTTAGGAAGATAAACTGTTAAGTTTTGATCTGAAGGTGACCCGGCCCGACCATCATGTTTTCTTTGTAAAATTGTGCGGTTCTGTGAGTTTGCATGCAGCTGACGGATATACAGGGATCTGCATGTGCTTTTCCAGACGGAGTGAATCGTATCGTCATCTACGAGTATATCGCTATCAGGATCAGGTTCTGAAGTTGGCAAAAAATTGCATGTTTCAAGTGCATCAGGATGATATAGGTTGGATATATACTCAGTGTATATATCATCGTCAAGATCACCTTTCGTGTGTATCCTTCGTCCGCATATCGCTATCGCATGCAGAAGTGAAAGTTCACTTTTTGGCTAAGGACCGGAAAGGTCATCATCAGGATATTGAAAAGATCACCGGATATTCATTATCATGTTGCGGAGGATATAAGTGTCTTATATCCTGTTGACATCATCATCAGGTGCATTGACATCATCATCGAGTGCAAGTGACGTCATCGTCATCAGGATATTGCGAATATCACCCTATGCAAGTTTATCCTGTTGTCGCTAAGTGTTTTGGCATCGGCGTAAGTCATCGGCATAAAGTTTGGTTAACATCATCAGGATGTTTCAATATGACCTGATAAGTCATATCCTGATGCTGTTTGTTTAAAGAAGGTCGATATCAGGGTGACGTAAGCATCGAAGAAAAGGTGCATAAGGAATATCGTCATCAAGATATATGAGAGGAACCGGATATTTCATATCTTACTGATGAAGGGTGATGATGATGCTAAACATCATGATGCTGCCGATAGAGTTTGGCGCTAAGTGAATAGTGATCATCAAGAGGATAATTATGTTCGTCGAGTATCATGATGCTGCTGACAGGCGAAAGGCGAAAGGCGATAAGGAAGTGAACAGTAGTTAGCAGGAGGATATTTCATGCCTCTTCGAAATATGATGATGCTGTCTGTGTTAGCAAGAAATATGATGATGATGATAAGCCGATTACATGCTGCATGTCCAGGATTTTAACATGCTGGTTGTGTTAATGACTCCTCCTTCCCATTTGTAAGCTTCTGTTGTGTTTCCTCTGCATCATAGTGGTATCAGAGCAAAGGAAGGATCTTCTAGAAAAGATCAGGATATAGTAGGATGTCAGATGAAGAAGGAACATCTGAGATTCCGGCAAGGATGACCAATGTTGAGTTGGCAGTTCTGGTGAAGAAACAGATTGTAGAGAGCAAGGCCATGAAGGCTCAGAATCAGGAATTGAAGGATGAGTTAGAGAAGTTGAGGAACAGAGTAGGTTCTGGTAGAGAAGAAGATAGGGAAGAAGAAGAGATCCCTAGTTGGAACGAGGAGGTCGTTCCTGCAGACCAGAGACCATTGTTGAACGCCCTCAAGGCCATGGAGAGGAGAACCATGGATGTGAAATTGGATTTGCCAGTGTTTACAGGAAAGATGGAACCTAATTCAGTGATGGAGTGGATAGACTCCTTGAACAATTTCTTTGAAACGGAGGAGATACCAGAACAACAGAGGGTGAAAATAGCCCAGTCAAAAATGAAAGAAGCTGCCTTGACATGGTGGAATTTTGTCCAAGATGATAGAGTACAGGAAGGAAAGCGTAGAGTCACTACATGGAAGAAAATGATGGCATTAGTAAAGGAAGCTTATGTCCCATTGGATTACAGTATCCAATTACACAAGAGGAAGCAAAACCTGAAGCAGAAGGAGCTAGATGTCAGCTCATATACAGAAGAATTCATGAAACTTTGTATGAAAACAAAGGTAAAGGAAAGTGAAGAAGAGAAGGTAGCCAGATACCTTAATGGATTGAGGTTCAACATTCAGGAAGATTTAAGTCTGCATAATCCAGATACAGTTCAGAAATGCTTTCAGTTGGCATTGAAAGTGGAAGAGAAGTTAAAGAGAAAACAAGAACAACACAATAGAGGAAGAGGAAGACAACAAAGGGGTGGAAGAGGTCCTTTTAGAGGTAGAGGACATGGACATGGATATCAAGGAGAATCCAGTCATGACAATAGTAAGGGAAACAATAGTCAGAACCAGGGGGAAAATTATAGTCAGCAAGGAAACTTCAGAGGTAGAAGACCTTTCAGAGGAAGATCCCAGGGCAGAAGATCCATCAGATGTTATAACTGTAACAAAGAAGGCCATATAGCCAGCAGATGTCCAGAAAAGGCCACAAGCTCAACAGGAGAAAGGAGAACAAATCTAATCCAAGAACCTGATAATCAAAGTATGACAGGCTCTAATGCTTTTCAGAGTGTGAATGCTCCTGATAATTATGGATACCCAGAAAGTGGAGAGTCTCTAATAATGAGAAGAACAGTGACTACCATGAAGGTACCTGACAAAGAATCCCCTCAAAGAAAGTCTCTTTTCAGGACTATTTGCAAAGCAGGAGGTAAGGCATGTAAAGTTTTGATTGATTCTGGTTCTACTGAAAATTTTGTGTCTGAAGAAATGGTGACAAAGCTTAAGCTTAGGAGATTGCCTCACCCATCCCCATATAAAGTCTCATGGCTTACCCAAGGTCAGCAGAGAATTGTAGAAGAGCAGGCTTGGGTAGAATTTCAGGTTGGAGCATATAAGGATAAGTTGTTGTTTGACATTACCACGATGGATGCTTGCAATCTTTTATTTGGTAGACCATGGCAGTATGATTTGAAGGCACAACATGATGGTGTTAGAAACACCTATACAATCACTAAAGATGGTAAGGTTATAAAGTTACTACCATTGACGGAGAAGGAGGAGAAATCTAAAGGAAAAGAGGTGAAGGTAATGCTGATGGAAGGTAAACAGTTCATGAAAGAAGTAGCAGCAGAAGGTGCAGTTGCATATGCCCTAATCCCATGTATGAGGGTGAATAAAGAACAGCAGCAAGAAGTCAAGGAAGAGAAAAAGCAAAGGTTCATAGACCCAGCTATCCAAGAGCTATTGGATAAGTACAAAGGTATCATCTCAGAGGGAATGCCAAGATCCCTACCACCTGTCAGGGATATTAGTCACTGCATAGACTTAATTCCAGGGTCAACACTTCCAAACAAAGCAGCCTATAAACTAACTCCAGAACAGAATGCAGAAGTAGCCAGACAAATTGAAGAATTATTGGATTCAGGTCTGATTGGGAAAAGTTTAAGTCCATGTGCAGTACCAGCTGTACTAGCACCAAAGAAGGAAGGTACTTGGAGGCTTTGCACAGATTCCAGAGCTATTAACAAGATCACAATCAGGTATAGGTTTCCAATCCCTAGGATAGAGGATTTACTTGACTGTTTGGGAGGTGCTAAGTATTTTACAAAAATAGATCTAAAGAGTGGATATCATCAGATCAGGATTAGGCCAGGAGATGAATGGAAAACAGCATTCAAAACTAATGAAGGGTTATATGAGTGGAAGGTTATGCCTTTTGGTTTATCTAATGCACCTAGTACTTTTATGAGGTTGATGAATGAGGTTTTGAAAGAGTTCATTGGTAAGTTTGTCATAGTATATCTAGATGACATTCTGATTTTCAGCAACACAAAAGAAGAACATCTCAGACACATAGATTTGGTTCTTAAGAGGTTACATGAAGAGCAGCTGATGATAAATTTAGACAAGTGTTTGTTCATGCAAGAGGAGATCACATATTTGGGTTTTGTCATTTCACAAGGAAAGTTACAAATGGATAAGGAGAAGGTAAGTGCCATATTGTCTTGGCCAACCCCAAAGACTATGAATGATGTCAGAAGTTTCCATGGGTTAGCAACCTTCTACAGGAAGTTTATAAGAGGGTTTAGTCATATTTGTGCACCCATGCTTGATACCATCAAAGGTGGATAGTTATGTATTCCAAGGTGTTCTATGAGGTTAAACATCATTAAGGAGAAACATTGTGGAGCTATGGCAGGTCATTTTGGTCTAGATAAGATTCTTGATCTTGTCCAAAGACATTACTTTTGGCCTAAGTTACAATCAGATGTCAGAAAGTTTGTAGAGACATGTGTGATATGTCAGAAAGCTAAAGGCAGGTCGACTAATGCAGGTTTATATCAGCCCTTACACATTCCTTCCAGACCATGGGAAAGCATAAGTATGGATTTTGTCTTGGGTTTACCAAGGACAAGGAAAGGGTTTGACAGTGTTTTTGTTGTAGTGGATAGATTTAGCAAAATGGCACATTTCTTGCCATGCAAAACCACTGCTGATGCTTCATACATTGCAGATTTGTTTTTCAGGGAGATTGTTAGGATCCATGGATTGCCATTGAGCATAGTGTCAGATAGGGATGTGAAGTTTATTGGTCACTTCTGGAGAACTCTTTGGAAGAAACTTGGAACAAATTTGTCTTTTTCCTCTGCATATCATCCTCAAACGGATGGACAGACTGAAGTAGTGAACCGTTCCTTAGGAAATTTGCTTAGATGTTTGACAAAACAACATGGAGAAAAGTGGGATAATATTCTATCTCAAGCTGAATTTTCCTATAATGATACTGTCAATAGGAGCACAGGGAAATCACCTTTCCAGATAGTTTATGGTGTGCATCCAAGAGGAATTTTGGAATTGAGAGATCTGCCTACAATAGACCCTATTAGTACAGAAGGAGAAGCTTTTGCAGAAGCCATAAAAGAGGTTCATGATCAAGTCAAGACCCAACTACAACAAACCACCTTGAAGTATAAGGAATATGTTGATAAAAAGAAGAAGGATGTATAGTTTGATGTTGGAGATTTGGTATGGGTTCATTTGAAGAAAGACAGACTTCCTAAGGGAAAATATACTAAACTTATGCAGAGAAAAGTTGGACCATGTCAGATCTTGCACAAGCATGGACAGAATGCTTATGAGATACAACTCCCCCCTGATCTTGGTTTGTCCCCTATATTCAATGTATGTGATTTAACTCCATACAAGTCTTATCCAGATGCAGATCAGGATCTCCTACAGGATACAGTCCATGATAACATTCCCAAGCATGATCCTCCACAGTTGTAGAAGGTTTTGGACACCAGAGTGGTCAAACAGACCCGGAACAAACAGTACTTGGAGTATCTAGTCTCTTGGAAGGGAAAACCTAATTCTGAAGCAGTCTGGATGACTGAAGAGCAGATCCAGAAACATGGTGCAGATCTTCATACTCTCATCTCAAGTGGACTTGAGATTTCTTCTTCTGGGGAGTATGGTGCAGGAGCACCCCTACAAGACAGGATATAGGTTCATTGTCCGCATGACAGGACATTAGTCTAGTTTTAGCATGTTTGACTTCATAATGTAATAAGGTCCATTGGACCAATGCATATGTATTAGATCAGCCTAGGAGAGTGTGCAGGTAGTTAGAGTTCATTATCAGGTTGTCTGAGCTGTCTTCTCCCAGCCGCTTGGAAGCTCCCAACCACTGGGAATCGAGTTGGTAGTACTCGTAGGATATTGCTATAAATAACTCAGATCAGTTAGGGTTTGAGATCATATCAGAGTAGTAGTTATGTTATGTTGTACTGGTGATTGAGTGAGATCCAGAGATCAGTCCAGACATTGTGAAACATTGTTGTTCGATAGTATTGTAGAAACAAGACATTTGTGTTTCATCTAAATAAGATCTCATCAATTGCATTATCTGGTTTATCAGCTGTTTATGTTTTGATTTCTGTTCTGATTACAGGTTAATGGATTCTTTCAACCCTTCCACCAGTTGATTCTGTGAATCGGTGGAATGGTCATGCATGTTAGTTTAGGTTGTATTTTAGTTTTCTGTTTATGCATTTCATTGTGTGGGAGATCGATTGGTAGCATGCTATGAATCAACCTAGCATCCTCATGTGCTAGGGTTTAGGAAGATAAACTGTTAAGTTTTGATCTGAAGGTGACCTGGCCCGACCATCATGTTTTCTTTGTAAAATTGTGCGGTTCTGTGAGTTTGCATGCAGCTGACGGATATACAGGGATCTGCATGTGCTTTTCCAGACGGAGTGAATCGTATCGTCATCTACGAGTATATCGCTATCAGGATCAGGTTCTGAAGTTGGCAAAAAATTGCATGTTTCAAGTGCATCAGGATGATATAGGTTGGATATATACTCAGTGTATATATCATCGTCAAGATCACCTTTCGTGTGTATCCTTCATCCGCATATCGCTATCGCATGCAGAAGTGAAAGTTCACTTTTTGGCTAAGGACCGGAAAGGTCATCATCAGGATATTGAAAAGATCACCGGATATTCATTATCATGTTGCGGAGGATATAAGTGTCTTATATCCTGTTGACATCATCATCAGGTGCATTGACATCATCATTGGGTGCAAGTGACGTCATCGTCATCAGGATATTGCGAATATCACCCTATGCAAGTTTATCCTGTTGTCGCTAAGTGTTTTGGCATCGGCGTAAGTCATCGGCATAAAGTTTGGTTAACATCATCAGGATGTTTCAATATGACCTGATAAGTCATATCCTGATGCTGTTTGTTTAAAGAAGGTCGATATCAGGGTGACGTAAGCATCGAAGAAAAGGTGCATAAGGAATATCGTCATCAAGATATATGAGAGGAACCGGATATTTCATATCCTACTGACGAAGGGTGATGATGATGCTAAACATCATGATGCTGCCGATAGAGTTTGGCGCTAAGTGAATAGTGATCATCAGGAGGATAATTGTGTTTGTCGAGTATCATGATGCTGCTGACAGGCGAAAGGCGAAAGGCGATAAGGAAGTGAACAGTAGTTAGCAGGAGGATATTTCATGCCTCTTCGAAATATGATGATGCTGTTTGTGTTAGCAAGAAATATGATGATGATGATAAGCCGATAGGTATTACATACTGCATGTCCAAGATTTTAACATGCTGGTTGTGTTAATGACTCCTCCTTCCCATTTGTAAGCTTCTGTTGCGTTTCCTCTGCATCACAAAGTGTCAAAATACATTACATCAAGTTGAGAAGTTACTTTTATCTCCCTCAATGTTCATGTCATAGGGAAAATTAAGTGCTTGTCCATTATCGTTGCAACCTAACATTTGCATCACTACATGCTAAATAGGAAAACACAAGTTATTGTGGATGATTCCTCACACTATTCAATGAGTTTGAATTGACACATGTGAACCAAGATTCCCATCAAAGGACATGTCATCACTTATTTTTTGATTGATAATCTAGTTCCTTAAACCCATAAACAAGGATTTCCTTGATGAAGGGATCCACATCATCAAACACTCAGCTTATGTTGCCTCACCATGGTATTCTCACTTCATTAAATTCATAACCAACCATGCCTACCCAAAGGATGCCACTCAAAAAAATAAAATTTTACATATCGTGGTTGTAAAATACGCAATTATCAACTATGCATTATACCCAACAGGCCTTGATGGGATCTTGCTCCATTGTGCTAATAAGGAAGAATTTGTGCAAGTCTTAGAGGAGTGCCTAGTGGCATATGTGCGGAGCACTTTGCTTGTCATGCTATGGTGAGGAAAATTCACCATCTATGTTACTTCTAGCCCATCCTCAAGACTAATATGATACTCTTTGTACAAAAATGTCCCAAATGTTATATATGCATGCATGCTCTTCACTCCCCCAACATGGTATCTTAAATTAATCATCACATCATCTCCATTATCCACCTAAGGACTAGATCTTGTGGAAAAAATATGTCCACCATACTCTAATAGCCATATATTCATAATAACAATGATTGAATACTTTATGAAATGGGTAGAGTCCAATTATCTATGAATCATTTAGATTTGATCATAACCAAATTTATTCTCAACCAAATAGTTTGTAGATTTGGAGTTCCTTAGGTTTTGATTATGGATAACCATTTGTGATTCAAGAACCCATATATGTGACAACCTATGAGAAACTCTACATAATCCATAACTCTACTTCAACCTATCACCCTCAGGTAAATGGAGAAGTAGAAGTGGCCAATAAGACCTTGAAGGTGATACTAGTTAAAATTGTCAAAGAATCAAAATAAGATTGAGATCTACAACTTCATCTTTATTTGTGGGTCTATAAGACTAGTATACAAACTCCCATGAGGGAAAACCCATAATCAGGCAATCCCAGAATCACTTACCTTTGGTTCAAAGTAGTTTTAAATTTAGAGGTATAATTCCCAACCTCCACATTTTGCTACAAGGTCTCCTCGATCATGAGGATTACAAAGTGGCCAAACTGTTAGAGTTGGACATGTTAGATGAAAAAGATTTAAAGCAATACAAATTAAAGAAGAATATATGGATTTAGTAAACCATCAAACATAATGAAAATGTGTCTACTCATCCCATCAATGTGGGAGACATTATACTCATACTTGGAAATCTTATAGATAAATAAGCTAGAAAAAGTTAGAAGTTCAGACCCACTTGAACTAGTCCATACCTAGTCATATAGTACTTGGGAAATGGTGCTTTACATTTGTGCAAATTGAGGGTGAAATTTGACGGTGAATAATTTAGAAAAAAATTCAATGCATTCCACCTCAAAAATTATTATATCTAAAAAATCAAAATAAAACACTTCACATGCATTTGTTTTGTTTAATCTATTGTGTTTTTGATATAGATATAGATAAGCTGCTAGCACGGGAGTAGAACCTGATAAAAAGAGCCAAACGGAAACAAAACAGGCCCAAGGCCACCAACAGCCAACTAACAGTTGATTAATAGTTCATCAAAAACTAAAAAAACATTAAACGAGTCTTTAAACAAGTCTTTAACCAAGTCTTTAATAAAATAAAACAAGAACCACCTAGCTAAGAAGAGATTTTCAATCATCAAATATCATACTAGCAAGATTTTCCTGATCCTCTAGCAGAGAATCCACAGTCTTCTTTCGGTCCACCTGCAGAATAGAAAAGGCCTCAACAGCCTTGTGGGAAGACCTCAGAACCAGCTTAACCAGATTCTTGACTTTGTTCTCCATCACGGACAGGTGAGATTTGATAGCAGCAAGCTCCATTTCTAGTTTCTTGTTATCCACATCCCTTCTGGCACTCATTACTTCCTTGTTGGGGGTTTCTGGCACCTCAATATCTTCATTATTAGTGTCATAGAATGAGTTATTCATTGAATCAAAGTGGCTCACACCCTCCTATTCCTGCATAGGGGTGGTTTTGGTCCACTTAATATCCACTTCCTGCACAGTGTCATCCCGATCAGATGTAGTGGAATAATCAACAATCTTTATTCCCTGGGGCATACCTCCTGCCAATCTAGAGGACCTCTTTATACTTGGAATTCTGGCAGAGCCCCCCTTTCCCATAGCTTTTTCCTTAACAAACATGATCTCCTCCTTCCCCTGATTCCTGTGCTTTTTATTAGACACTTCAGCACCTTTCCTCTCCTCCCCTTCACTAAATTTCTTTTTCTCAGTTTTGTTATGTGCAATATTCTCTCTCTTACATTTTTTGTTATCTTGCATGGGGTTTCTATTTTTTAGTTTACACAGACCCTCAGCAGCCATAGCATGAGACTGGTCCTAAGAGGTCTTAAAGTTTTGTCCCAGAATTCGGTTGCCCGAGGTAGCCTTCAAAAAAGAGGTAGCTTTTGACATAGGCGAGTTAGACAAAGGGCCAGAGGGACCGCTCATAGGAAGGTTAGATGGGGAGGTGGGCTGAGAGGCCATCAGGGTGGTTGGCTTCCTAAGTCACACATTTAGGGGAATTTTATCTTCAGATTCTTCATTGGAGCTATCCTCCATAGGCCGAGCAGCTAGGGTTTTAGGCAGACACAGAGCCAGATGGTATTGATACAGACGAAAGCTTAGGCCTTGGTGTAAGGGCAAAGCAATCACCTCTATTGTGTTGTGTTAGTTATGCTCTTTTTTAATTTTTGCCTTAGTAAGAGCCATAGGTTGCTATCATGTTATCCTTGTACACTAGGCCATGAGATTCCTAAGATCATGAGTCAATCATCCCTATGCCCTAATAAATTTTAATAAGTTAATCTTGAGCATCAAATTGATTTTGGTCCAAACTAGCATTACCTCCCTATTTTTCCCACATCAGGTATCCAAGGTTATAGTACTAGCTAGAAGTTAACAGATATGTCTTCTCTATTATTATAATCCTCATTTCAATAGGAGTTGGCCATTTGGTTGCATTCAACTTATCTTACTCAACTCACCTATCCCTAGTCTTTCATGATGAGCTCTCACTTCTTCATAGTAGCACAAGGCCAAGGTTAGGGGGTCTTTATCTAAAATGTCAAAAAAAGAGAAGAAATCAAAACTAAAGAATCAATTGCATCCTATTTATTTATAAAGGTTGCCTATTGATGAGATCTTCCCATTTCCCCAAGTTTGAGCTATTGGCCATCTATGACCTAAGTCTAGGAAACATGTGCAAAGTTGAAGCCATATAATATCTCCTATTTTTTATTTTCAGTTAGTCTAGACTAGGATTGATCCCCTATCCATTGTGAGCTTATGTTAAATCTTCCTTTCTACATTTCATGTTCTCAAGTTTATTCCCCTACATCTTGTATCTTGGAAGCCTAGTGTATAAGGTAGTGTCCTAGTCAACCTACAACTCCCATAGATCAAAAATTAGAAGAGAGCATACTATCATTGTCAAAAATTATATATAAACAAAAAAAATAAGTTGCCATACAAATCTTGCATCGATGAAATCATCTATACACCCACATCGTCCATATATAACCATATATCCACATATGCATGCATCAAAAAATTTAAAAATTGTATAATAAAATGCTAAGTCTAGGACATCCATGTGCACAAATGAAAATTAATGTAGAACGAGTCCATCAAAGACAACCATAATTTGATCCAAAAAGAAGTCTATATACATATATATATATATATATATATATATATATATATATATATATATATATATATATATATATATATATATCAATTGAGTAAAAAAAAGTACCTCTCATAGGAGATAATAAAAAATGTGATACATCAACATGTCTAAGTACAAAAGGCTTTCCCATCCTAAGGGCAAGTGCATATATGAAAGAAGGGATTCAATAAGGACTCGATATGTGTCATCACTAGGTCCCAAAGTGTCTGGGACTCCTACTCCTTATAAGATCCACTCTAATATAAAATTAAAATAAATCTTTATTGAATATAATTATTATTAATTATCCTTCTAATTAAACAATCAAATAATAATATTCAAAATAAAATATATTTCTTAATATCAATTAAACACCATGTTTATCAAATTTTAAATAAGTCATCCATTTGACTACAATTTTACTTTAAAAACTACATCTAACAAATTCAACAATCATTTACATCAAAGGACTAAGTCATTTTACAATAATTTAAGTCAAACAACTAATCTAATAAAAATTTACAATTACTATTACAAGTTCATTCTTCTTGTATCCATACTCAAAATCTACAAAGGAGAAGAGAGAGAGAAAGAGCATCATCAAGGTGATCTCCATCCTACTACGAAGCATTAAGCTTCCCTATGCTACCACTAAAGAAGTCTGACCCATCATGAAAGATTTAGCAATTTGTAGCCGACGTGCATGAAAAGAATCTAATGTAACATATAATCATTGACAATCTAGGATACATATATCTAATGCATCAAGCTTGCATACTTACATCTAATGTACATGTCCTTAGAATACATGATATGGTAGAGAATAATAAATCAAACCAAGTACTACACTTAAATTCGATTTCAAGCTTTATCTAAAGCATCTTTTATATGCAGTACTACATTGATGTGTTAGTTTGTAAGCTACCAATCTAGCCTACTATTCTTTGGTACTCCATATTCGGCACCCATCTACTCGTCTCTTGTCGTTAATATACAATATTATACTAAATACACTAGTATATAAAAAAACAATTTTTAAACAAATTCATAAAATTCGAACATATAATGCATTGATAATCAATGCCTACGGTAATATTGAGCAATAATTACAACATAGTATAATAATGTCCAAATCATATTATAATGATATATTGACATTCAATCAAAAGAAATGTTTCAATTACTAATAATAACAAAACACATAATGATCAAACAGATAATAGTTATTTCACAATAGTTCAAATGATTAGTATCAATCGATTACATGACACTCAACAATCATTCTAGGTCCTTTTATCCATAATCTTTAGGTTATCCCAATAGAGATTATCGCCCTACCATTCTAACAACATCATAACCACTTTAGGTCAACAACCTAAGAAAAAATCACAAAGTATATACGCCACTAGATTCCTGGAAGGCCACTAATTGGGCTTTAGTTTTTTTTCATAAGGATGGTTTGATATTCTAATGGACTAATGTCGACATTGATATTTAAACATGACATGGTTATACAACCATCAAACATAATATAGTAACATGCCACTATTGCAAAATATAGTTAATATGAAACCACAACTTTAATACCAACACCTTTCGTAAACGTTTTCTTATTCAAATAGTCTCTAATTGCAGGATAAAATTCATGCACAATCTATACATTAACTCTTAATCACTTTCCCTTAACTTGTGAATCCAAAACTATAAAATATCTAATGTCCTCAACTAATTCCAATAATTGAATTAAAGACCTTCAATAGTACAATTACATCAAATCCAAAGATATTAAAATATATTTTTCAAACTGACTGACTTAGATTCCAAATGGACACACTCCAATAATTTATTATAGTGATAGTCATCCTCTTCAACTTCATATATGAAATAGGTTTTTTTTCCTTGCAAACCTTTCAATGATACTCAACTATATGAAAAATGGTACAATAATACAAAAGGATACTCCACAAGAACTAGGGTTATAGAATCGTACGAATCCCATCATGATTCAAACCATGCAAAGGAAAACCTGCTATGCTGAAAACAATATAAGTTCCTTATAATAATAAAATAATAAATTTAACAGTTTAATAACAACCCTTACAATCAAAGGCATAGGGATATGGTTGCATAGTGGAGTTGGAATATGTCACTTAATGTACATATTTAGTTGGTTGGTGAAGAATGATAATTGCAGAAGAATACACTACTGTACGTGAGAAAGAGAATATTAGTTGAGCAAGAATGATAATCGCAGAAGGATACATATTTAGTTAGTTGAGGAAGAATGATAATTGCAGAAGAATACATTAAGGAACGTCATTAATGTTCAATAGTATTCTTCTTAAATAAGTTAAAGAGAGGGGAATAGAGAGAATTAGGTGAGGCATCAATCAACCCCAAATGAAATGTCCAACAGATGTCTTCCCAAATCTGCAAGTGGCAGGTGTAAATAGACTCATTGACCTTGCCAGTATCATAGGACTCGGTGAAAAAGCTTTAGAACCTTCCAAACAAAGAAATCAGTAGCCAAATTCCAGAACCTTTACCAGCGTACAGCTAACTGTGATGAGATGGGAACTTAAATTGGATATAATCTTCCATCAACTTGCATAATAGAAGGGGAAAATTTTCTCTTTTTGTCTGATCTAATAGTTTCTAATATTTTATCATTGACAGTATGAAAGACCAATTTCAATCTTAGATTTGACTATATTTTGAGTTTGCAAATTCGGATAGGCAGAGAGTAAAGATTAAGAGCAATGCAGTGTGTTTTATTTATTTTCAAACTAAGGCGCCATCCAAGGCTTAAAAAAGAATTTTCAGGAGATGTGGGGAAATAAGATAGGGTGTAGTCCTAAGATTTAACCGGGTTTCATTCCACAAAAGACTAGCAGCAATGAGGCTAATGATTGCCTTATTAATGGTGAGACTAGCCAAAGAGGTAACTAAGTGTAGTTGTATGCCCTTTCAAGCACTAGCTCCAAGACAGGTATCTCCAAATAAGCATCCAATTTGCCCTCTACCTAATACTATGTGCATGATCTAGTGCAAGTATAGTCCCTACAATAAGGACTCTTAAGAGCCTATAGGCATTGCACAAGGTAATAGTCCACTCACCTTCTATGAAACTAGAAGGTGTTTTGGCCTATGTCCCAATAAGTGAGGGTATCACATAAAATGTAACTACATGACAGAACAACTAGGATCCAAGACATCTGACGTAGGTCACTCTCATCATTTATTAATGTGTTTGAAACTCCTATAAGCTAATCCTACTCCTTGGCCCCACTCCATTGCATGTGAGTACCCTATAATCACTCACAAATAAGGCCCAAGTCAAGTTGAAGTCTAAAAATTAAGATACCAACAAATCATAAATTTTAGCAAACTATCATGAATTCACCACTTCCATGGGGGTTTAATGCATGTTCACCACTGGAAAACTATAATTTCCCCCCAAATTAGACCCACAATTTTTTTCTTTGGAGGGTATCACTTGCATAATAAAGAACATGCCATGCTTCTCAATTCAATTTCACCCCTAAATAATTATAGGGGTACTAAGATTATACATCCGCATAAAATAGATTGACAACCTATTTCCTTGGAGGCTATATGGTTAGCCATGAACTTATTTAGTTCTAACTTTGAAATGTGAAGCTCAACATTTCATGGAGCCACAAGTTTGTATCTCAAGATTTGTACTATAGTCATACATTTGCCAAGTGTCACTAGACTAGTTTCAATATTATGCATAAGCCAAGTGTCACTTGACTAATATGAGTACCATGCATTGCATCAAGTGTCACTTGACCAATAAAGGACTCTTGAAAGCAATAAGACAACTCTTGCCACTTTACCTCACTCTTCAAATTCAAGTTAGATTCAATGGCATTGATTATAGTACCTATTAGTCTTCACTACTTTTAATTGTCTAAATGAGAGTCTTAAGTTTGTTTTCCAATTCAATAAGGATTCCAATATGTCATAAGTCTTGATTATTATTATTATTATTTTTGTTTCGTAAGCATTGGAGGTCACAAGGGGGACCTCCTCCCCATCAACATATCCACTTATCCAACTTAATCAACTTAGAGGCCAAATAGAAACCACATGTTACTTGGGGGATTCGAACTTGGATCTCCATCGTGAGAACCATTTGGCCTATGCCATTCAACCACAACCCCGTTCACAAGTCTTGATTATTATTTTAACTGAAGGGTTAAGTTTGCAATGCTTGTGTCATTGATTTCCATTTAGGGATTATAAGAAAACCAATAATATATTACCCATTCAAGTAATTAACTTTGTTTTGACCTTATAAATAAACTATTTTCATTTTCATAATCAATTATACAACTATCAACCATTGTTTAATCAATCATCTAGACATATTATTCCATAGTAGAGAATATTATTGTTCACACAATTCTTAATACATAATAGTTCCAACTATACTTTTCCAATTGATCTCAATAGTACAATAGAGGTATGACAATGTGCATTAACATTCTCAAGATTTGCACTAGAGTCATACATTTGCCAAGTGTCGCTTGACTAGTTTCAGTTCCATGCATAAGCCAAGTGTCACATGACTAATATGAAAACCATGCATTGAATCAAGTGCCACTTGACTAATAATGGACTCTTGAAAGAAATAAGACAACTCTTGCCCCTTTGCCTCACTCTTTTGATTCAAGTTAGATTCCATAGCCTTGATCGTATCACCCATTAGGATACACTACTCTTAATTGTCTAATTGAGAGTCTTAGGTTTGCTTTCTAATTTAATAAAGATTCTAAGATGTCATTAGTCTTGATTATTCTTTTGACTGAAGGGTTAAGTTTTGACATGTTTGTGTCATTGATTTCTATTTAGGGATTATAAGCATACCAACTATTTATTACTCATTCAAGTAATTAACTTTATTTTGACCTTGTAAATAAACTCTTTTCATTTTCATAACCAGATGTACAACTATCAACCAATGTCTAATCAACTATCTAGACATATTATTCCATAGTAGAGAATATTATTGTTCACACAATTCTTAATATAGAACAATTCCATCTAAACTTTTCTAATCAATCTTAGTAGTACAATAGAGGTATGACAATGTGCATTAAAATTATCCAATCACTCATAAGAATTTGAATTATAAAGGTTTCCCATTTCATTGTGACAAGATCCTTGTCCCTTTTAAATCAGTCATTTCCCATTAGTTTCTATAATAGTGCTTTGGGGTTATTTTCCATAATCAAGGAATAGAAATAACAAATGAACTCACTACATCTTTGCAAGTTCATTAGCCTAGGTTTAAATCACATAAGATTCTTCGTCTAATAATGATCAACATTTACACATAGAATACCTACTAGATAGTCAAATCCCAAGAGGTGGACTCATGTACCATTCCCTCAAGGTTAAAACACCCTTATTTCCTTATTGCAATGTAAATATAATATCTTAACTAGCGTAGAGGCCCAACAAGCCTCATCAAGTCAACTATATGCATACATCACATAAATATACCACACAATTGATATGAACCAGCCAGCTCAAATTGTTGTCCACATACCTACCAGTTTATAACTTTGCTCAAGTGCTATAGTACTACCATATTGATACAAAATAGAATATATTAGCATGCAACCAATGGTTTCACATTCCACATGATGGCACATGAGTGAATGGATTTCAAAGTATGATCTAGGACATATACCCTATACATCAAAATCTATAAATTTATTCCAAATGATAGGGTTACAACACCCTGGATAGAATACACACTAAATTCTCCACACAATTAAGTAGCACCCTAATTCACAATTGTTCCAATTATTAATGATGAGACATCACCCTTCACTACTACTTAAGTCCATAATTATAACTAGTGTCAACAAAGATACTTCTCAGTTAACCTAATGTAATTATCATCATTCTTTGCAAAGCATTCACCTAAATCACATTACAGTTGCCATTTCACCATGAATCACATATATGTAGAACTGTATCCCACTATATTGTTACAGAGTATACCCTTCATGTTTACCAATCAACATAGATCAATACTATGCTCTATAAAGCAAGACATGGTCTTACTACAATGCTACAAAAATTACTCTTAATGAATCATGTTAGTCATAAAGGGAAAATAGAATATTTACATTCCCAATGGACCCCATTGAAATGACATCTCAAGCCCATAGGTCAATCATCAAAATAACATAGAAAAAGTCTTCTTGAGCCAAACATCAACCCTTATGACATAATATTTCCTTCAACCCAAGACAATTATCACATGATCCTACTAAGAGAGTTACGATAGACCTCAACAAAAATTCCATATACATGCTTCCTTAAGATAACCTTGTAACATATTTATAACAAGATTACAACAATATACATTGCACAATTCCTAGGAAAGCTTTATAGGAAGCTGACTACAAGAACAAGTACATTATACCATAGTGATTATCTCATGATATGAGGCATAGTGATGCCAAGACTAGACAACATTCTAAATCTTCAACCATAACTAGCATCTTGCCCCCTACAACTTCTAATAATAGACACATGTGAGAGTGAAGGGGTTCAAAATGATATCCTAGTCAACATCATATGGGTTGAAATGATGTTGGCAAGAGACACTATATGGATTCATGGTTGTTGTCATTGATGGCAACAAAGGTCATCCCACATATCCGCAAGTCATGATGTGTCTCTACCGGAAGTCAGAATAAAGATTGTTGTGGTCCGGTGAACAAGAACAGAGCATGTGGCAAGGTCCGACAGATTGGTCTGGATCTTTCAGAGGAAGTGTCTTGGTGCAGTGCGGATTTGGGGAAGTCAAGAGGACTACCTTGAGTGGTATATTCCAAGGATTTAGCCTCCGGTGATGGACAAGGAAAAAGATATGAATAATTGAGTACCGGATTCCTGAGAGACAGTGAAAACAGAGGATGAACTGACTGACAGAGTATCAGACTACTTTCCGGATGTGTTACTGTTGATGATAAAGGTTGTGAAGGCATGAATCATGTTTGTCCGACATGATTAATGATATCTACAAGTATATGCTTGATCCGCATTGCTTGGTGAGCAAGGATTCAGCCGACAGAACAGAGTTGGTAAGAAACTAGACTGTTCCGGATGCCGACTAGAAAGGTGATGAAATTACTTGTGCGGATATATATAGAGGATGGACTTAGTTGTGAAGTGTGTGATGATGCCAAGAATATATGCGAAGAAGAGCAGAACAGAGCAGAAGTACCAAGACAGATCCGGTATGTGAAAGGATAGCAGAATAAAGAACAGAGAAAAGATGAAGTGCAGCAGATCAGTGTACTGAGCCTAACCGGAACTGAACTCCAGCATATGCAGATGCTTCCAATCAGTTCAAGACTGTGATTCTTATCACTTTGTAGACAGTGTGTCTTCTTGTAGGCAGTGGGCCTCTTGTGAGCAGTGTGCTCGGGCAGTGAGCCCTAATTGGCAAGTGCCATTTTGTAATTTCCTATTCTTCTAACAGAGAATAATTTTGGGTTAATCACCCCGTGGTTTTCTCCCTTAACAGGGTTTCCACGTCAAAAATACTGTGTCATGTGTTTCTTATTTCATAGTAATGTTTTTGTGTTTGATTCAATGCTGCATTAATTAATAAGAAAGTTCAAAAAGGAAATAATTAGGATAACTGATTCACCCCCCCCCCTCTCAGTTATCAACAATTGGTATCAGAGCCAAGTTCCTCCTAATAGAGCCTAACAGCTTGAGGAAGATCTGGGAGTTCAAATGGATGCATATGGTTTAAGGGAGCAACTCAAGACTGCCCTTGAGGATCTTGAACAGTCAAATTCTGAAGTCAATGAATTAAAGGAAAGACTCAAACAGGCTGATGAATTCATGAGAGAATTAAAAGACAAATTAAGTCTCTCTATGAAAAAGAGAAAGGAGCTGCTCCAACAGTTGGCAAGACAAAGTGAAGAAAGCAATACAAATGAAGAATTGACTGAGCAAACCAAGTTATGTGAAAAGTTATCAAAAGAAGTCATTATGTTAAGACATGAAATGGAATCAGGAACTATAAAGTTTACTCAAGAGATTGAAGAAAAAAGAAAGGCTGAAGACAATCCAAAACAATCTCTTAAAGAAAAATCAGAAGAATGCCACCAGATGGACAGGATTATCAGACATCTTGAATCTGATCTTGAAGATGCCAAAGATAATGAAGAAAAACTTGAGGATCAAATTGCCTCTCTCAAAAGAGACCTTCAAACAGCAAATGAATATAAAGAGAAATTCAAGATAAGTTCTGCTCAACTTGAAGTTCTTCTTGGAAGTCAAAAAGGGACAGATGACAAGTATGGTTTGGGATATGAGAAAGGAGAAAGCTCCGGATCTGGTCAAAAGAATTTTGCATCAGAAAATCCAAGAAACAGGCCTAGAAGACCTCCGGTAAGACAGCCCAATGCTCAAAGATATTCATCTTTCAATGGATACTGCCACAGCTGCAACCACTTTGGTCACAAAGCTAATCAGTGCAGAAAGAGAATGAATCAGATTAATTCATCCTTCTCCGGACAGTGCTTCAACTGCAAAAGGTATGGACACAAATCCCATGAATGCAGAAATATGCAAGTAAACAAATCATTCAAAGGTAGATGCTTTACATGCAAGAGAATAGGTCATATGGCTAATCAATGCAAATCAAGAGGATATCAGTCAATTATGCAAAGAAATGTTATTTGCCAAATCTGTAATAGGTCCGGTCATAATGCTAAAGTCTGCAGAAGCAAGAATCAGGACAAAAGAGGTCCGGTGTATAATCAGAATCAAGACAAAGGTAAACAAAAGATGAATGCGGATGAAGTTAGGAATCAGATGAGCAAGATTTGGGTGAAGAAAAGTTCAGAGAATGTAGAGGTTGGATCAGCACCAGACTCTGGTGCTGATATTTCTTCCGGAAATTAAAAAGTTAGCTCTGGCTTAGGGGGAGACTCAAAGAAAATCCTGTTCCCCCAGCCAATCAAGTGGTGCCTGATGTGGCACAAGATGCGGAGTAAAAAGTTTAAAGATATAAGTCTTGAGACGATCCAAATAAGATTTCAAGAGGTCCGCATGGAGTTATGAAGAAGCTGTGATCGATCAAGTAAGACCTGTTCCGGGAGATGCTTCGGTATGACAGAGGATTACAAAAAGGTCCGGAGAGATCCAGAAGTGCACTATCTTATTCTGCAGATTGGACAGAGTGTTTGGGATGTTCTTGTAATGTGTCACCTCGATTTATTCATGATTGAAAGATCCGGATGATGTTCACAGATCAGGACTGATCCGGGATACTCCAAGCTATCCGGACAAGGCAAACCGGAATAATATAGGTGAAGCATTTATTGCAAACAGATATTAGGGTTTGCGGAGCAATATAAGGGATTTCTCAAAAATCATCTGCTCATTCTGCACTCAAGAAGAAGCGAAAAGAGGAGCTCTGCAACAAAATTCATCAAGCACACCAAAGATCTCCTGCCAAAGTCATTGCATAAAGAAATCAATCCCACCACTCCGTGCAAACCGAAGGCGCATAAGGTATTCTCCGTTTTTCATTATCTCACTGCAAATCTTTGAAGAATGGCTACTCCAAATATAGTTAAGATCTCTGATAGACCTCGCCCCACATTCAAGAAACATCCTTACAAATCATTGGAGGTAGATCCACTAGGAGCCTTCTCTAGTGTTCCTCATGGTGTATTGCATACGGAAGATATTAGGGTTTACATCCATGCGAATCTTGAAGACTTTGGAGAATCAAAGCTGATGGATATCTATCACAAACAATTGATAGATGACTCCTTTGAGATCAAACCTCAGTACAAAGCCATCCGGGACAAACACTTTGCACAGTGCATTCATTTCCCCTGTTTTGAAGAAGATGAATGGGTCCGGTATGTACTAAGTAGAGTACATGACAACTTCCTATGGTTGAACCAGCCCTTCAAGATCACCAAAGATGCAATTAGGGTTGTAACCGGTCTGCACTCATCCGGTGGTTTACCTGTTCTCAAGTCTGTCAAAAATCAGACAGTTAGTGATGCAACCGGATCCAAGTTTGACAAGAGAGCTATGACAGTTGATGACATCACTGAACCGGATGTCAAATTTGCAGCTATGATAATTGGTTACAAAATCTATCATTCCAGTAGGGAAAATTCAGTACCGAGAACTGCAATCTACACAGCTTATCAAATGTTAAAGGAGAATGCAGACTATGACTTGTGTGAGCTCCTTGTGAACCAACTCTTTGAAAATCTACAGAAGATCAAGAAGGACAAGAAAAACTCCTTCAAGTATGGCAATCTGATCCTTTGTCTCTTCTTCTACTACATGAATGAGCTTCCCGGATCCAGTGGATGGATATGGCAGAATGACAGACCAGTTGCCATCCAAATCAGAGACTACTTGCATGGACTTGGGGATGCTAAAGCAAGAAATACAGCTCTATGGGGATACTTCAAGAACTTCCAAAGCATGATGCATGCAAGAGAAAGAATACCCCAATCCCTTGTAGAAAAGTACAAAGACACAGTATGCTTCATGGTTGAAACAGATCAGTGTCTAATGGAGGCAGTGGAGCCAAGGACTATTTGGATCATGCCGATGGGGTATGAAGTGGATGAACAGATAGTAGAGCTGCATGTTCAACACATGCTAAGCCAGCCCAAAGATCCTAAGGCAGAAAGGTTTGGAACCTTTGAGGAACTGAGTGTAAAGATACATGTAGAACTCAGGGAACCGGAGATAAAGAGGAAGGTAAGAAAAGAAGTTGAGCATATTGCTCAAGGCCTAGGAATCTCAAAAGAGGCACTTGATGCCAGCCGGGAAAAGAGGAGGAAGGCTGAGGAAGAAGAGAAGAGTAAAGAAAGTGTTCCGGTTGAAACTCCCACCCGGACCAGATCATCAAAAAGATCTGCACCTCCCACAACCAAAAGTTCAAAACCGGAAGTCCAGGCATCCGGTAAAAGATCCAAGACAAAAGCCACAAGGGCTTATGAAAGCCAAAAGGATGAAGAGGAAACAGAGTCAGATGAGGGAGTAAAAGAAATAAAGAAGCAGAAGAAGAAAGGATCCGGTAAACCCTCCACAGGCCAAGACAAGGATGAAATGGCAGAGGTATCTGTTGAAAAGCCCACTCTGTCTCTAGAGAGTATAATCAAGTCGGTCACGGTGGATGCAAACCTTCAACCAATGACTGAATTTTATGATGACTACAGTGAGGCTGACCAAAAGATTCTGCAGGAAGCCACAGTCAAATATCTGAACATATACAATAAGGCTTTCATTGAGATCATATCTCTTATTCCTAAAAGCCTAGAAAAGGAATTAGAAATAAGAAAGAATAATGCTCATGCAAAAGATCTTGAGATCCGGGAGCAGATAGCTATTCAGCTATATCCTCAAATTGATCCCAAGACAATGAACACAATCTTCAAAGACTGCAAAGATGAGTTCAGAAGTAAAGCCAGGATGAATCAACTCATGCTTGGTGAGACTGACAAAGTGGCCCAAGAGACAGAAGAGATCCTCCGGAAGGCCTTCAAAAGGTTCAATCTTCCTGTTATAGAGGACTTAGGTGCAGAAACAGCTGCGGATTTGGAATCATCTGTTCCGGAAGAAGTGGGCCCTGAACAGACAAACATCTCTCCTCCGGTTTCCCCTACAGTCTCCGGATCCAAAGAAGAAGAGAAATTACAGGAGAAGGAAGCAGGGGTGAAAGATAAAGAGGTTGACAGTTCCAAGACTGCAGAAGAAAAGAAACATCTGTCTCCGGCAAGAGACACTGCACAAACTGTTCAACAATTTTTGAGCAGAGCCACTATAGAAATTGATGAACCGGACCTGCTGAAAGGACCATTAGATTTTGACTCTTTGTCACCGGTGCAAACAATGAAGATAGCCTCATTTGCAAATGAGAAAGTCAAAGAGAAGCTGCTGAAATCTCACATGGAAGACTGTGAGCTTATGGAGGTAGCATCTGGAGTGCTAGAAAAGATCATGCCATCCTTTCAAAAGGATCCCACAGCCTCCTCTTCCGGTAATCTCAAAACCTTAGTCAGCAGTGTTAATACACATTTTGAATCTCTAGAAAAATCTGCTGAAGAAAAGGTCCGGAAGGAATTTTTGGATAAAAGATTTTCTGAAGTATTAGAATTAATCTCTAAAGATAGGAAGATTGTGAGTATTGGAATAAAGAGCTTAGAGAATGCTCTTAAGGATGGCGGTGACATTTACAAATTTTGTATATCCTGGTCAAAGGCAACAGCAGCAATTGATAAGAAAATAAAAGAGGAACAGGACAAGCTACAAAGCTTGTCTCAAAGTTTTGATCCTCTCTCTTCCTCCATAATAAATCAAGAATGTCAGACTATTGCAGTCTTGAATGAAATAAAGAATCTTGAGAAGGAAAGGAAGAACATCACTAACCGGATGGGAGAACTTAGAAGGATTATAATCCCTAAGTTGGAAACTATGCATGAGGCCATCAGTGATGCTCAGACCACCGCCCAAACAAATGATCCGACAGATCTCAAGCGGGCAGAAGCTTTTGCATTTTTGTTGAGTGGTCACATTTCAATTTTGGATAGAATGAAGCAAAGTTGGGCTACAGAAATGATCCAATTGCAGACATCCTTTGCAGACATTCTTCAGTATATATGAGTATGTAAATATGCGGCTATGTATAGAAAATTTTTGAAAATTTTGATGTGCGGACCCTACCCTTTGCCATTGATGTGAAAGGGGGAGTGAGGAGCAGTGAAAAATGAGGAATCCAATTAAGGGGGAGTTCCGGAAATTGTATATAAAGACAGAGCATCAGCAAAGGGGGAGCATAGTGTAAACACTTAGTCATTTTTCACTAAGTGTTGCCATCAATGCCAAAGGGGGAGATTGTTGGCAAGAGACACTATATGGATTCATGGTTGTTGTCATTGATGGCAACAAAGGTCATCCCACATATCCGCAAGTCATGATGTGTCTCTACCGGAAGTCAGAATAAAGATTGTTGTGGTCCGGTGAACAAGAACAGAGCATGTGGCAAGGTCCGACAGATTGGTCCGGATCTTTCAGAGGAAGTGTCTTGGTGTAGTGCGGATTTGGGGAAGTCAAGAGGACTACCTTGAGTGGTATATTTCAAGGATTTAGCCTCCGGTGATGGACAAGGAAAAAGATATGAATAATTGAGTACCGGATTCCTGAGAGACAGTGAAAACAGAGGATGAACTGACTGACAGAGTATCAGACTACTTTCCGGATGTGTTACTGTTGATGATAAAGGTTGTGAAGGCATGAATCATGTTTGGCCGACATGATTAATGATATCTACAAGTATATGCTTGATCCGCATTGCTTGGTGAGCAAGGATTCAGCCGACAGAACAGAGTTTGTAAGAAACTAGACTGTTCCGGATGCCGACTAGAAAGGTGATGAAATTACTTGTGCGGATATATATAGAGGATGGACTTAGTTGTGAAGTGTGTGATGATGCCAAGAATATATGCGAAGAAGAGCAGAACAGAGCAGAAGTACCAAGACAGATCCGGTATGTGAAAGGATAGCAGAATAAAGAACAGAGAAAAGATGAAGTGCAGCAGATCAGTGTACTGAGCCTAACCGGAACTGAACTCCAGCATATGCAGATGCTTCCAATCAGTTCAAGACTGTGATTCTTATCACTTTGTAGACAGTGTGTCTTCTTGTAGGCAGTGGGCCTCTTGTGAGCAGTGTGCTCAGGCAGTGAGCCCTAATTGGCAAGTGCCATTTTGTAATTTCCTATTCTTCTAACAGAGAATAATTTTGGGTTAATCGCCCCGTGGTTTTCTGCCTTAACAGGGTTTCCACGTCAAAAATACTGTGTCATGTGTTTCTTATTTCATGGTAATGTTTTTGTGTTTGATTCAATGCTGCATTAATTAATAAGAAAGTTCAAAAAGGAAATAATTAGGATAACTGATTCACCCCCCCCCCTCTCAGTTATCAACAATTGGTATCAGAGCCAAGTTCCTCCTAATAGAGCCTAACAGCTTGAGGAAGATCTGGGAGTTCAAATGGATGCATATGGTTTAAGGGAGCAACTCAAGACTGCCCTTGAGGATCTTGAACAGTCAAATTCTGAAGTCAATGAATTAAAGGAAAGACTCAAACAGGCTGATGAATTCATGAGAGAATTAAAAGACAAATTAAGTCTCTCTATGAAAAAGAGAAAGGAGCTGCTCCAACAGTTGGCAAGACAAAGTGAAGAAAGCAATACAAATGAAGAATTGACTGAGCAAACCAAGTTATGTGAAAAGTTATCAAAAGAAGTCATTATGTTAAGACATGAAATGGAATCAGGAACTATAAAGTTTACTCAAGAGATTGAAGAAAAAAGAAAGGCTGAAGACAATCCAAAACAATCTCTTAAAGAAAAATCAGAAGAATGCCACCAGATGGACAGGATTATCAGACATCTTGAATCTGATCTTGAAGATGCCAAAGATAATGAAGAAAAACTTGAGGATCAAATTGCCTCTCTCAAAAGAGACCTTCAAACAGCAAATGAATATAAAGAGAAATTCAAGATAAGTTCTGCTCAACTTGAAGTTCTTCTTGGAAGTCAAAAAGGGACAGATGACAAGTATGGTTTGGGATATGAGAAAGGAGAAAGCTCCGGATCTGGTCAAAAGAATTTTGCATCAGAAAATCCAAGAAACAGGCCTAGAAGACCTCCGGTAAGACAGCCCAATGCTCAAAGATATTCATCTTTCAATGGATACTGCCACAGCTGCAACCACTTTGGTCACAAAGCTAATCAGTGCAGAAAGAGAATGAATCAGATTAATTCATCCTTCTCCGGACAGTGCTTCAACTGCAAAAGGTATGGACACAAATCCCATGAATGCAGAAATATGCAAGTAAACAAATCATTCAAAGGTAGATGCTTTACATGCAAGAGAATAGGTCATATGGCTAATCAATGCAAATCAAGAGGATATCAGTCAATTATGCAAAGAAATGTTATTTGCCAAATCTGTAATAGGTCCGGTCATAATGCTAAAGTCTGCAGAAGCAAGAATCAGGACAAAAGAGGTCCGGTGTATAATCAGAATCAAGACAAAGGTAAACAAAAGATGAATGCGGATGAAGTTAGGAATCAGATGAGCAAGATTTGGGTGAAGAAAAGTTCAGAGAATGTAGAGGTTGGATCAGCACCAGACTCTGGTGCTGATATTTCTTCCGGAAATTAAAAAGTTAGCTCTGGCTTAGGGGGAGACTCAAAGAAAATCCTGTTCCCCCAGCCAATCAAGTGGTGCCTGATGTGGCACAAGATGCGGAGTAAAAAGTTTAAAGATATAAGTCTTGAGACGATCCAAATAAGATTTCAAGAGGTCCGCATGGAGTTATGAAGAAGCTGTGATCGATCAAGTAAGACCTGTTCCGGGAGATGCTTCGGTATGACAGAGGATTACAAAAAGGTCCGGAGAGATCCAGAAGTGCACTATCTTATTCTGCAGATTGGACAGAGTGTTTGGGATGTTCTTGTAATGTGTCACCTCGATTTATTCATGATTGAAAGATCCGGATGATGTTCACAGATCAGGACTGATCCGGGATACTCCAAGCTATCCGGACAAGGCAAACCGGAATAATATAGGTGAAGCATTTATTGCAAACAGATATTAGGGTTTGCGGAGCAATATAAGGGATTTCTCAAAAATCATCTGCTCATTCTGCACTCAAGAAGAAGCGAAAAGAGGAGCTCTGCAACAAAATTCATCAAGCACACCAAAGATCTCCTGCCAAAGTCATTGCATAAAGAAATCAATCCCACCACTCCGTGCAAACCGAAGGCGCATAAGGTATTCTCTGTTTTTCATTATCTCACTGCAAATCTTTGAAGAATGGCTACTCCAAATATAGTTAAGATCTCTGATAGACCTCGCCCCACATTCAAGAAACATCCTTACAAATCATTGGAGGTAGATCCACTAGGAGCCTTCTCTAGTGTTCCTCATGGTGTATTGCATACGGAAGATATTAGGGTTTACATCCATGCGAATCTTGAAGACTTTGGAGAATCAAAGCTGATGGATATCTATCACAAACAATTGATAGATGACTCCTTTGAGATCAAACCTCAGTACAAAGCCATCCGGGACAAACACTTTGCACAGTGCATTCATTTCCCCTGTTTTGAAGAAGATGAATGGGTCCGGTATGTACTAAGTAGAGTACATGACAACTTCCTATGGTTGAACCAGCCCTTCAAGATCACCAAAGATGCAATTAGGGTTGTAACCGGTCTGCACTCATCCGGTGGTTTACCTGTTCTCAAGTCTGTCAAAAATCAGACAGTTAGTGATGCAACCGGATCCAAGTTTGACAAGAGAGCTATGACAGTTGATGACATCACTGAACCGGATGTCAAATTTGCAGCTATGATAATTGGTTACAAAATCTATCATTCCAGTAGGGAAAATTCAGTACCGGGAACTGCAATCTACACAGCTTATCAAATGTTAAAGGAGAATGCAGACTATGACTTGTGTGAGCTCCTTGTGAACCAACTCTTTGAAAATCTACAGAAGATCAAGAAGGACAAGAAAAACTCCTTCAAGTATGGCAATCTGATCCTTTGTCTCTTCTTCTACTACATGAATGAGCTTCCCGGATCCAGTGGATGGATATGGCAGAATGACAGACCAGTTGCCATCCAAATCAGAGACTACTTGCATGGACTTGGGGATGCTAAAGCAAGAAATACAGCTCTATGGGGATACTTCAAGAACTTCCAAAGCATGATGCATGCAAGAGAAAGAATACCCCAATCCCTTGTAGAAAAGTACAAAGACACAGTATGCTTCATGGTTGAAACAGATCAGTGTCTAATGGAGGCAGTGGAGCCAAGGACTGTTTGGATCATGCCCATGGGGTATGAAGTGGATGAACAGATAGTAGAGCTGCATGTTCAACACATGCTAAGCCAGCCCAAAGATCCTAAGGCAGAAAGGTTTGGAACCTTTGAGGAACTGAGTGTAAAGATACATGTAGAACTCAGGGAACCGGAGATAAAGAGGAAGGTAAGAAAAGAAGTTGAGCATATTGCTCAAGGCCTAGGAATCTCAAAAGAGGCACTTGATGCCAGCCGGGAAAAGAGGAGGAAGGCTGAGGAAGAAGAGAAGAGTAAAGAAAGTGTTCCGGTTGAAACTCCCACCCGGACCAGATCATCAAAAAGATCTGCACCTCCCACAACCAAAAGTTCAAAACCGGAAGTCCAGGCATCCGGTAAAAGATCCAAGACAAAAGCCACAAGGGCTTATGAAAGCCAAAAGGATGAAGAGGAAACAGAGTCAGATGAGGGAGTAAAAGAAATAAAGAAGCAGAAGAAGAAAGGATCCGGTAAACCCTCCACAGGCCAAGACAAGGATGAAATGGCAGAGGTATCTGTTGAAAAGCCCACTCTGTCTCTAGAGAGTATAATCAAGTCGGTCACGGTGGATGCAAACCTTCAACCAATGACTGAATTTTATGATGACTACAGTGAGGCTGACCAAAAGATTCTGCAGGAAGCCACAGTCAAATATCTGAACATATACAATAAGGCTTTCATTGAGATCATATCTCTTATTCCTAAAAGCCTAGAAAAGGAATTAGAAATAAGAAAGAATAATGCTCATGCAAAAGATCTTGAGATCCGGGAGCAGATAGCTATTCAGCTATATCCTCAAATTGATCCCAAGACAATGAACACAATCTTCAAAGACTGCAAAGATGAGTTCAGAAGTAAAGCCAGGATGAATCAACTCATGCTTGGTGAGACTGACAAAGTGGCCCAAGAGACAGAAGAGATCCTCCGGAAGGCCTTCAAAAGGTTCAATCTTCCTGTTATAGAGGACTTAGGTGCAGAAACAGCTGCGGATTTGGAATCATCTGTTCCGGAAGAAGTGGGCCCTGAACAGACAAACATCTCTCCTCCGGTTTCCCCTACAGTCTCCGGATCCAAAGAAGAAGAGAAATTACAGGAGAAGGAAGCAGGGGTGAAAGATAAAGAGGTTGACAGTTCCAAGACTGCAGAAGAAAAGAAACATCTGTCTCCGGCAAGAGACACTGCACAAACTGTTCAACAATTTTTGAGCAGAGCCACTATAGAAATTGATGAACCGGACCTGCTGAAAGGACCATTAGATTTTGACTCTTTGTCACCGGTGCAAACAATGAAGATAGCCTCATTTGCAAATGAGAAAGTCAAAGAGAAGCTGCTGAAATCTCACATGGAAGACTGTGAGCTTATGGAGGTAGCATCTGGAGTGCTAGAAAAGATCATGCCATCCTTTCAAAAGGATCCCACAGCCTCCTCTTCCGGTAATCTCAAAACCTTAGTCAGCAGTGTTAATACACATTTTGAATCTCTAGAAAAATCTGCTGAAGAAAAGGTCCGGAAGGAATTTTTGGATAAAAGATTTTCTGAAGTATTAGAATTAATCTCTAAAGATAGGAAGATTGTGAGTATTGGAATAAAGAGCTTAGAGAATGCTCTTAAGGATGGCGGTGACATTTACAAATTTTGTATATCCTGGTCAAAGGCAACAGCAGCAATTGATAAGAAAATAAAAGAGGAACAGGACAAGCTACAAAGCTTGTCTCAAAGTTTTGATCCTCTCTCTTCCTCCATAATAAATCAAGAATGTCAGACTATTGCAGTCTTGAATGAAATAAAGAATCTTGAGAAGGAAAGGAAGAACATCACTAACCGGATGGGAGAACTTAGAAGGATTATAATCCCTAAGTTGGAAACTATGCATGAGGCCATCAGTGATGCTCAGACCACCGCCCAAACAAATGATCCGACAGATCTCAAGCGGGCAGAAGCTTTTGCATTTTTGTTGAGTGGTCACATTTCAATTTTGGATAGAATGAAGCAAAGTTGGGCTACAGAAATGATCCAATTGCAGACATCCTTTGCAGACATTCTTCAGTATATATGAGTATGTAAATATGCGGCTATGTATAGAAAATTTTTGAAAATTTTGATGTGCGGACCCTACCCTTTGCCATTGATGTGAAAGGGGGAGTGAGGAGCAGTGAAAAATGAGGAATCCAATTAAGGGGGAGTTCCGGAAATTGTATATAAAGACAGAGCATCAGCAAAGGGGGAGCATAGTGTAAACACTTAGTCATTTTTCACTAAGTGTTGCCATCAATGCCAAAGGGGGAGATTGTTGGCAAGAGACACTATATGGATTCATGGTTGTTGTCATTGATGGCAACAAAGGTCATCCCACATATCCGCAAGTCATGATGTGTCTCTACCGGAAGTCAGAATAAAGATTGTTGTGGTCCGGTGAACAAGAACAGAGCATGTGGCAAGGTCCGACAGATTGGTCCGGATCTTTCAGAGGAAGTGTCTTGGTGTAGTGCGGATTTGGGGAAGTCAAGAGGACTACCTTGAGTGGTATATTTCAAGGATTTAGCCTCCGGTGATGGACAAGGAAAAAGATATGAATAATTGAGTACCGGATTCCTGAGAGACAGTGAAAACAGAGGATGAACTGACTGACAGAGTATCAGACTACTTTCCGGATGTGTTACTGTTGATGATAAAGGTTGTGAAGGCATGAATCATGTTTGGCCGACATGATTAATGATATCTACAAGTATATGCTTGATCCGCATTGCTTGGTGAGCAAGGATTCAGCCGACAGAACAGAGTTTGTAAGAAACTAGACTGTTCCGGATGCCGACTAGAAAGGTGATGAAATTACTTGTGCGGATATATATAGAGGATGGACTTAGTTGTGAAGTGTGTGATGATGCCAAGAATATATGCGAAGAAGAGCAGAACAGAGCAGAAGTACCAAGACAGATCCGGTATGTGAAAGGATAGCAGAATAAAGAACAGAGAAAAGATGAAGTGCAGCAGATCAGTGTACTGAGCCTAACCGGAACTGAACTCCAGCATATGCAGATGCTTCCAATCAGTTCAAGACTGTGATTCTTATCACTTTGTAGACAGTGTGTCTTCTTGTAGGCAGTGGGCCTCTTGTGAGCAGTGTGCTCAGGCAGTGAGCCCTAATTGGCAAGTGCCATTTTGTAATTTCCTATTCTTCTAACAGAGAATAATTTTGGGTTAATCGCCCCGTGGTTTTCTGCCTTAACAGGGTTTCCACGTCAAAAATACTGTGTCATGTGTTTCTTATTTCATGGTAATGTTTTTGTGTTTGATTCAATGCTGCATTAATTAATAAGAAAGTTCAAAAAGGAAATAATTAGGATAACTGATTCACCCCCCCCCCTCTCAGTTATCAACAATTGGTATCAGAGCCAAGTTCCTCCTAATAGAGCCTAACAGCTTGAGGAAGATCTGGGAGTTCAAATGGATGCATATGGTTTAAGGGAGCAACTCAAGACTGCCCTTGAGGATCTTGAACAGTCAAATTCTGAAGTCAATGAATTAAAGGAAAGACTCAAACAGGCTGATGAATTCATGAGAGAATTAAAAGACAAATTAAGTCTCTCTATGAAAAAGAGAAAGGAGCTGCTCCAACAGTTGGCAAGACAAAGTGAAGAAAGCAATACAAATGAAGAATTGACTGAGCAAACCAAGTTATGTGAAAAGTTATCAAAAGAAGTCATTATGTTAAGACATGAAATGGAATCAGGAACTATAAAGTTTACTCAAGAGATTGAAGAAAAAAGAAAGGCTGAAGACAATCCAAAACAATCTCTTAAAGAAAAATCAGAAGAATGCCACCAGATGGACAGGATTATCAGACATCTTGAATCTGATCTTGAAGATGCCAAAGATAATGAAGAAAAACTTGAGGATCAAATTGCCTCTCTCAAAAGAGACCTTCAAACAGCAAATGAATATAAAGAGAAATTCAAGATAAGTTCTGCTCAACTTGAAGTTCTTCTTGGAAGTCAAAAAGGGACAGATGACAAGTATGGTTTGGGATATGAGAAAGGAGAAAGCTCCGGATCTGGTCAAAAGAATTTTGCATCAGAAAATCCAAGAAACAGGCCTAGAAGACCTCCGGTAAGACAGCCCAATGCTCAAAGATATTCATCTTTCAATGGATACTGCCACAGCTGCAACCACTTTGGTCACAAAGCTAATCAGTGCAGAAAGAGAATGAATCAGATTAATTCATCCTTCTCCGGACAGTGCTTCAACTGCAAAAGGTATGGACACAAATCCCATGAATGCAGAAATATGCAAGTAAACAAATCATTCAAAGGTAGATGCTTTACATGCAAGAGAATAGGTCATATGGCTAATCAATGCAAATCAAGAGGATATCAGTCAATTATGCAAAGAAATGTTATTTGCCAAATCTGTAATAGGTCCGGTCATAATGCTAAAGTCTGCAGAAGCAAGAATCAGGACAAAAGAGGTCCGGTGTATAATCAGAATCAAGACAAAGGTAAACAAAAGATGAATGCGGATGAAGTTAGGAATCAGATGAGCAAGATTTGGGTGAAGAAAAGTTCAGAGAATGTAGAGGTTGGATCAGCACCAGACTCTGGTGCTGATATTTCTTCCGGAAATTAAAAAGTTAGCTCTGGCTTAGGGGGAGACTCAAAGAAAATCCTGTTCCCCCAGCCAATCAAGTGGTGCCTGATGTGGCACAAGATGCGGAGTAAAAAGTTTAAAGATATAAGTCTTGAGACGATCCAAATAAGATTTCAAGAGGTCCGCATGGAGTTATGAAGAAGCTGTGATCGATCAAGTAAGACCTGTTCCGGGAGATGCTTCGGTATGACAGAGGATTACAAAAAGGTCCGGAGAGATCCAGAAGTGCACTATCTTATTCTGCAGATTGGACAGAGTGTTTGGGATGTTCTTGTAATGTGTCACCTCGATTTATTCATGATTGAAAGATCCGGATGATGTTCACAGATCAGGACTGATCCGGGATACTCCAAGCTATCCGGACAAGGCAAACCGGAATAATATAGGTGAAGCATTTATTGCAAACAGATATTAGGGTTTGCGGAGCAATATAAGGGATTTCTCAAAAATCATCTGCTCATTCTGCACTCAAGAAGAAGCGAAAAGAGGAGCTCTGCAACAAAATTCATCAAGCACACCAAAGATCTCCTGCCAAAGTCATTGCATAAAGAAATCAATCCCACCACTCCGTGCAAACCGAAGGCGCATAAGGTATTCTCCGTTTTTCATTATCTCACTGCAAATCTTTGAAGAATGGCTACTCCAAATATAGTTAAGATCTCTGATAGACCTCGCCCCACATTCAAGAAACATCCTTACAAATCATTGGAGGTAGATCCACTAGGAGCCTTCTCTAGTGTTCCTCATGGTGTATTGCATACGGAAGATATTAGGGTTTACATCCATGCGAATCTTGAAGACTTTGGAGAATCAAAGCTGATGGATATCTATCACAAACAATTGATAGATGACTCCTTTGAGATCAAACCTCAGTACAAAGCCATCCGGGACAAACACTTTGCACAGTGCATTCATTTCCCCTGTTTTGAAGAAGATGAATGGGTCCGGTATGTACTAAGTAGAGTACATGACAACTTCCTATGGTTGAACCAGCCCTTCAAGATCACCAAAGATGCAATTAGGGTTGTAACCGGTCTGCACTCATCCGGTGGTTTACCTGTTCTCAAGTCTGTCAAAAATCAGACAGTTAGTGATGCAACCGGATCCAAGTTTGACAAGAGAGCTATGACAGTTGATGACATCACTGAACCGGATGTCAAATTTGCAGCTATGATAATTGGTTACAAAATCTATCATTCCAGTAGGGAAAATTCAGTACCGAGAACTGCAATCTACACAGCTTATCAAATGTTAAAGGAGAATGCAGACTATGACTTGTGTGAGCTCCTTGTGAACCAACTCTTTGAAAATCTACAGAAGATCAAGAAGGACAAGAAAAACTCCTTCAAGTATGGCAATCTGATCCTTTGTCTCTTCTTCTACTACATGAATGAGCTTCCCGGATCCAGTGGATGGATATGGCAGAATGACAGACCAGTTGCCATCCAAATCAGAGACTACTTGCATGGACTTGGGGATGCTAAAGCAAGAAATACAGCTCTATGGGGATACTTCAAGAACTTCCAAAGCATGATGCATGCAAGAGAAAGAATACCCCAATCCCTTGTAGAAAAGTACAAAGACACAGTATGCTTCATGGTTGAAACAGATCAGTGTCTAATGGAGGCAGTGGAGCCAAGGACTATTTGGATCATGCCGATGGGGTATGAAGTGGATGAACAGATAGTAGAGCTGCATGTTCAACACATGCTAAGCCAGCCCAAAGATCCTAAGGCAGAAAGGTTTGGAACCTTTGAGGAACTGAGTGTAAAGATACATGTAGAACTCAGGGAACCGGAGATAAAGAGGAAGGTAAGAAAAGAAGTTGAGCATATTGCTCAAGGCCTAGGAATCTCAAAAGAGGCACTTGATGCCAGCCGGGAAAAGAGGAGGAAGGCTGAGGAAGAAGAGAAGAGTAAAGAAAGTGTTCCGGTTGAAACTCCCACCCGGACCAGATCATCAAAAAGATCTGCACCTCCCACAACCAAAAGTTCAAAACCGGAAGTCCAGGCATCCGGTAAAAGATCCAAGACAAAAGCCACAAGGGCTTATGAAAGCCAAAAGGATGAAGAGGAAACAGAGTCAGATGAGGGAGTAAAAGAAATAAAGAAGCAGAAGAAGAAAGGATCCGGTAAACCCTCCACAGGCCAAGACAAGGATGAAATGGCAGAGGTATCTGTTGAAAAGCCCACTCTGTCTCTAGAGAGTATAATCAAGTCGGTCACGGTGGATGCAAACCTTCAACCAATGACTGAATTTTATGATGACTACAGTGAGGCTGACCAAAAGATTCTGCAGGAAGCCACAGTCAAATATCTGAACATATACAATAAGGCTTTCATTGAGATCATATCTCTTATTCCTAAAAGCCTAGAAAAGGAATTAGAAATAAGAAAGAATAATGCTCATGCAAAAGATCTTGAGATCCGGGAGCAGATAGCTATTCAGCTATATCCTCAAATTGATCCCAAGACAATGAACACAATCTTCAAAGACTGCAAAGATGAGTTCAGAAGTAAAGCCAGGATGAATCAACTCATGCTTGGTGAGACTGACAAAGTGGCCCAAGAGACAGAAGAGATCCTCCGGAAGGCCTTCAAAAGGTTCAATCTTCCTGTTATAGAGGACTTAGGTGCAGAAACAGCTGCGGATTTGGAATCATCTGTTCCGGAAGAAGTGGGCCCTGAACAGACAAACATCTCTCCTCCGGTTTCCCCTACAGTCTCCGGATCCAAAGAAGAAGAGAAATTACAGGAGAAGGAAGCAGGGGTGAAAGATAAAGAGGTTGACAGTTCCAAGACTGCAGAAGAAAAGAAACATCTGTCTCCGGCAAGAGACACTGCACAAACTGTTCAACAATTTTTGAGCAGAGCCACTATAGAAATTGATGAACCGGACCTGCTGAAAGGACCATTAGATTTTGACTCTTTGTCACCGGTGCAAACAATGAAGATAGCCTCATTTGCAAATGAGAAAGTCAAAGAGAAGCTGCTGAAATCTCACATGGAAGACTGTGAGCTTATGGAGGTAGCATCTGGAGTGCTAGAAAAGATCATGCCATCCTTTCAAAAGGATCCCACAGCCTCCTCTTCCGGTAATCTCAAAACCTTAGTCAGCAGTGTTAATACACATTTTGAATCTCTAGAAAAATCTGCTGAAGAAAAGGTCCGGAAGGAATTTTTGGATAAAAGATTTTCTGAAGTATTAGAATTAATCTCTAAAGATAGGAAGATTGTGAGTATTGGAATAAAGAGCTTAGAGAATGCTCTTAAGGATGGCGGTGACATTTACAAATTTTGTATATCCTGGTCAAAGGCAACAGCAGCAATTGATAAGAAAATAAAAGAGGAACAGGACAAGCTACAAAGCTTGTCTCAAAGTTTTGATCCTCTCTCTTCCTCCATAATAAATCAAGAATGTCAGACTATTGCAGTCTTGAATGAAATAAAGAATCTTGAGAAGGAAAGGAAGAACATCACTAACCGGATGGGAGAACTTAGAAGGATTATAATCCCTAAGTTGGAAACTATGCATGAGGCCATCAGTGATGCTCAGACCACCGCCCAAACAAATGATCCGACAGATCTCAAGCGGGCAGAAGCTTTTGCATTTTTGTTGAGTGGTCACATTTCAATTTTGGATAGAATGAAGCAAAGTTGGGCTACAGAAATGATCCAATTGCAGACATCCTTTGCAGACATTCTTCAGTATATATGAGTATGTAAATATGCGGCTATGTATAGAAAATTTTTGAAAATTTTGATGTGCGGACCCTACCCTTTGCCATTGATGTGAAAGGGGGAGTGAGGAGCAGTGAAAAATGAGGAATCCAATTAAGGGGGAGTTCCGGAAATTGTATATAAAGACAGAGCATCAGCAAAGGGGGAGCATAGTGTAAACACTTAGTCATTTTTCACTAAGTGTTGCCATCAATGCCAAAGGGGGAGATTGTTGGCAAGAGACACTATATGGATTCATGGTTGTTGTCATTGATGGCAACAAAGGTCATCCCACATATCCGCAAGTCATGATGTGTCTCTACCGGAAGTCAGAATAAAGATTGTTGTGGTCCGGTGAACAAGAACAGAGCATGTGGCAAGGTCCGACAGATTGGTCCGGATCTTTCAGAGGAAGTGTCTTGGTGTAGTGCGGATTTGGGGAAGTCAAGAGGACTACCTTGAGTGGTATATTTCAAGGATTTAGCCTCCGGTGATGGACAAGGAAAAAGATATGAATAATTGAGTACCGGATTCCTGAGAGACAGTGAAAACAGAGGATGAACTGACTGACAGAGTATCAGACTACTTTCCGGATGTGTTACTGTTGATGATAAAGGTTGTGAAGGCATGAATCATGTTTGGCCGACATGATTAATGATATCTACAAGTATATGCTTGATCCGCATTGCTTGGTGAGCAAGGATTCAGCCGACAGAACAGAGTTTGTAAGAAACTAGACTGTTCCGGATGCCGACTAGAAAGGTGATGAAATTACTTGTGCGGATATATATAGAGGATGGACTTAGTTGTGAAGTGTGTGATGATGCCAAGAATATATGCGAAGAAGAGCAGAACAGAGCAGAAGTACCAAGACAGATCCGGTATGTGAAAGGATAGCAGAATAAAGAACAGAGAAAAGATGAAGTGCAGCAGATCAGTGTACTGAGCCTAACCGGAACTGAACTCCAGCATATGCAGATGCTTCCAATCAGTTCAAGACTGTGATTCTTATCACTTTGTAGACAGTGTGTCTTCTTGTAGGCAGTGGGCCTCTTGTGAGCAGTGTGCTCAGGCAGTGAGCCCTAATTGGCAAGTGCCATTTTGTAATTTCCTATTCTTCTAACAGAGAATAATTTTGGGTTAATCGCCCCGTGGTTTTCTGCCTTAACAGGGTTTCCACGTCAAAAATACTGTGTCATGTGTTTCTTATTTCATGGTAATGTTTTTGTGTTTGATTCAATGCTGCATTAATTAATAAGAAAGTTCAAAAAGGAAATAATTAGGATAACTGATTCACCCCCCCCCCCTCTCAGTTATCAACAATTGGTATCAGAGCCAAGTTCCTCCTAATAGAGCCTAACAGCTTGAGGAAGATCTGGGAGTTCAAATGGATGCATATGGTTTAAGGGAGCAACTCAAGACTGCCCTTGAGGATCTTGAACAGTCAAATTCTGAAGTCAATGAATTAAAGGAAAGACTCAAACAGGCTGATGAATTCATGAGAGAATTAAAAGACAAATTAAGTCTCTCTATGAAAAAGAGAAAGGAGCTGCTCCAACAGTTGGCAAGACAAAGTGAAGAAAGCAATACAAATGAAGAATTGACTGAGCAAACCAAGTTATGTGAAAAGTTATCAAAAGAAGTCATTATGTTAAGACATGAAATGGAATCAGGAACTATAAAGTTTACTCAAGAGATTGAAGAAAAAAGAAAGGCTGAAGACAATCCAAAACAATCTCTTAAAGAAAAATCAGAAGAATGCCACCAGATGGACAGGATTATCAGACATCTTGAATCTGATCTTGAAGATGCCAAAGATAATGAAGAAAAACTTGAGGATCAAATTGCCTCTCTCAAAAGAGACCTTCAAACAGCAAATGAATATAAAGAGAAATTCAAGATAAGTTCTGCTCAACTTGAAGTTCTTCTTGGAAGTCAAAAAGGGACAGATGACAAGTATGGTTTGGGATATGAGAAAGGAGAAAGCTCCGGATCTGGTCAAAAGAATTTTGCATCAGAAAATCCAAGAAACAGGCCTAGAAGACCTCCGGTAAGACAGCCCAATGCTCAAAGATATTCATCTTTCAATGGATACTGCCACAGCTGCAACCACTTTGGTCACAAAGCTAATCAGTGCAGAAAGAGAATGAATCAGATTAATTCATCCTTCTCCGGACAGTGCTTCAACTGCAAAAGGTATGGACACAAATCCCATGAATGCAGAAATATGCAAGTAAACAAATCATTCAAAGGTAGATGCTTTACATGCAAGAGAATAGGTCATATGGCTAATCAATGCAAATCAAGAGGATATCAGTCAATTATGCAAAGAAATGTTATTTGCCAAATCTGTAATAGGTCCGGTCATAATGCTAAAGTCTGCAGAAGCAAGAATCAGGACAAAAGAGGTCCGGTGTATAATCAGAATCAAGACAAAGGTAAACAAAAGATGAATGCGGATGAAGTTAGGAATCAGATGAGCAAGATTTGGGTGAAGAAAAGTTCAGAGAATGTAGAGGTTGGATCAGCACCAGACTCTGGTGCTGATATTTCTTCCGGAAATTAAAAAGTTAGCTCTGGCTTAGGGGGAGACTCAAAGAAAATCCTGTTCCCCCAGCCAATCAAGTGGTGCCTGATGTGGCACAAGATGCGGAGTAAAAAGTTTAAAGATATAAGTCTTGAGACGATCCAAATAAGATTTCAAGAGGTCCGCATGGAGTTATGAAGAAGCTGTGATCGATCAAGTAAGACCTGTTCCGGGAGATGCTTCGGTATGACAGAGGATTACAAAAAGGTCCGGAGAGATCCAGAAGTGCACTATCTTATTCTGCAGATTGGACAGAGTGTTTGGGATGTTCTTGTAATGTGTCACCTCGATTTATTCATGATTGAAAGATCCGGATGATGTTCACAGATCAGGACTGATCCGGGATACTCCAAGCTATCCGGACAAGGCAAACCGGAATAATATAGGTGAAGCATTTATTGCAAACAGATATTAGGGTTTGCGGAGCAATATAAGGGATTTCTCAAAAATCATCTGCTCATTCTGCACTCAAGAAGAAGCGAAAAGAGGAGCTCTGCAACAAAATTCATCAAGCACACCAAAGATCTCCTGCCAAAGTCATTGCATAAAGAAATCAATCCCACCACTCCGTGCAAACCGAAGGCGCATAAGGTATTCTCTGTTTTTCATTATCTCACTGCAAATCTTTGAAGAATGGCTACTCCAAATATAGTTAAGATCTCTGATAGACCTCGCCCCACATTCAAGAAACATCCTTACAAATCATTGGAGGTAGATCCACTAGGAGCCTTCTCTAGTGTTCCTCATGGTGTATTGCATACGGAAGATATTAGGGTTTACATCCATGCGAATCTTGAAGACTTTGGAGAATCAAAGCTGATGGATATCTATCACAAACAATTGATAGATGACTCCTTTGAGATCAAACCTCAGTACAAAGCCATCCGGGACAAACACTTTGCACAGTGCATTCATTTCCCCTGTTTTGAAGAAGATGAATGGGTCCGGTATGTACTAAGTAGAGTACATGACAACTTCCTATGGTTGAACCAGCCCTTCAAGATCACCAAAGATGCAATTAGGGTTGTAACCGGTCTGCACTCATCCGGTGGTTTACCTGTTCTCAAGTCTGTCAAAAATCAGACAGTTAGTGATGCAACCGGATCCAAGTTTGACAAGAGAGCTATGACAGTTGATGACATCACTGAACCGGATGTCAAATTTGCAGCTATGATAATTGGTTACAAAATCTATCATTCCAGTAGGGAAAATTCAGTACCGGGAACTGCAATCTACACAGCTTATCAAATGTTAAAGGAGAATGCAGACTATGACTTGTGTGAGCTCCTTGTGAACCAACTCTTTGAAAATCTACAGAAGATCAAGAAGGACAAGAAAAACTCCTTCAAGTATGGCAATCTGATCCTTTGTCTCTTCTTCTACTACATGAATGAGCTTCCCGGATCCAGTGGATGGATATGGCAGAATGACAGACCAGTTGCCATCCAAATCAGAGACTACTTGCATGGACTTGGGGATGCTAAAGCAAGAAATACAGCTCTATGGGGATACTTCAAGAACTTCCAAAGCATGATGCATGCAAGAGAAAGAATACCCCAATCCCTTGTAGAAAAGTACAAAGACACAGTATGCTTCATGGTTGAAACAGATCAGTGTCTAATGGAGGCAGTGGAGCCAAGGACTGTTTGGATCATGCCCATGGGGTATGAAGTGGATGAACAGATAGTAGAGCTGCATGTTCAACACATGCTAAGCCAGCCCAAAGATCCTAAGGCAGAAAGGTTTGGAACCTTTGAGGAACTGAGTGTAAAGATACATGTAGAACTCAGGGAACCGGAGATAAAGAGGAAGGTAAGAAAAGAAGTTGAGCATATTGCTCAAGGCCTAGGAATCTCAAAAGAGGCACTTGATGCCAGCCGGGAAAAGAGGAGGAAGGCTGAGGAAGAAGAGAAGAGTAAAGAAAGTGTTCCGGTTGAAACTCCCACCCGGACCAGATCATCAAAAAGATCTGCACCTCCCACAACCAAAAGTTCAAAACCGGAAGTCCAGGCATCCGGTAAAAGATCCAAGACAAAAGCCACAAGGGCTTATGAAAGCCAAAAGGATGAAGAGGAAACAGAGTCAGATGAGGGAGTAAAAGAAATAAAGAAGCAGAAGAAGAAAGGATCCGGTAAACCCTCCACAGGCCAAGACAAGGATGAAATGGCAGAGGTATCTGTTGAAAAGCCCACTCTGTCTCTAGAGAGTATAATCAAGTCGGTCACGGTGGATGCAAACCTTCAACCAATGACTGAATTTTATGATGACTACAGTGAGGCTGACCAAAAGATTCTGCAGGAAGCCACAGTCAAATATCTGAACATATACAATAAGGCTTTCATTGAGATCATATCTCTTATTCCTAAAAGCCTAGAAAAGGAATTAGAAATAAGAAAGAATAATGCTCATGCAAAAGATCTTGAGATCCGGGAGCAGATAGCTATTCAGCTATATCCTCAAATTGATCCCAAGACAATGAACACAATCTTCAAAGACTGCAAAGATGAGTTCAGAAGTAAAGCCAGGATGAATCAACTCATGCTTGGTGAGACTGACAAAGTGGCCCAAGAGACAGAAGAGATCCTCCGGAAGGCCTTCAAAAGGTTCAATCTTCCTGTTATAGAGGACTTAGGTGCAGAAACAGCTGCGGATTTGGAATCATCTGTTCCGGAAGAAGTGGGCCCTGAACAGACAAACATCTCTCCTCCGGTTTCCCCTACAGTCTCCGGATCCAAAGAAGAAGAGAAATTACAGGAGAAGGAAGCAGGGGTGAAAGATAAAGAGGTTGACAGTTCCAAGACTGCAGAAGAAAAGAAACATCTGTCTCCGGCAAGAGACACTGCACAAACTGTTCAACAATTTTTGAGCAGAGCCACTATAGAAATTGATGAACCGGACCTGCTGAAAGGACCATTAGATTTTGACTCTTTGTCACCGGTGCAAACAATGAAGATAGCCTCATTTGCAAATGAGAAAGTCAAAGAGAAGCTGCTGAAATCTCACATGGAAGACTGTGAGCTTATGGAGGTAGCATCTGGAGTGCTAGAAAAGATCATGCCATCCTTTCAAAAGGATCCCACAGCCTCCTCTTCCGGTAATCTCAAAACCTTAGTCAGCAGTGTTAATACACATTTTGAATCTCTAGAAAAATCTGCTGAAGAAAAGGTCCGGAAGGAATTTTTGGATAAAAGATTTTCTGAAGTATTAGAATTAATCTCTAAAGATAGGAAGATTGTGAGTATTGGAATAAAGAGCTTAGAGAATGCTCTTAAGGATGGCGGTGACATTTACAAATTTTGTATATCCTGGTCAAAGGCAACAGCAGCAATTGATAAGAAAATAAAAGAGGAACAGGACAAGCTACAAAGCTTGTCTCAAAGTTTTGATCCTCTCTCTTCCTCCATAATAAATCAAGAATGTCAGACTATTGCAGTCTTGAATGAAATAAAGAATCTTGAGAAGGAAAGGAAGAACATCACTAACCGGATGGGAGAACTTAGAAGGATTATAATCCCTAAGTTGGAAACTATGCATGAGGCCATCAGTGATGCTCAGACCACCGCCCAAACAAATGATCCGACAGATCTCAAGCGGGCAGAAGCTTTTGCATTTTTGTTGAGTGGTCACATTTCAATTTTGGATAGAATGAAGCAAAGTTGGGCTACAGAAATGATCCAATTGCAGACATCCTTTGCAGACATTCTTCAGTATATATGAGTATGTAAATATGCGGCTATGTATAGAAAATTTTTGAAAATTTTGATGTGCGGACCCTACCCTTTGCCATTGATGTGAAAGGGGGAGTGAGGAGCAGTGAAAAATGAGGAATCCAATTAAGGGGGAGTTCCGGAAATTGTATATAAAGACAGAGCATCAGCAAAGGGGGAGCATAGTGTAAACACTTAGTCATTTTTCACTAAGTGTTGCCATCAATGCCAAAGGGGGAGATTGTTGGCAAGAGACACTATATGGATTCATGGTTGTTGTCATTGATGGCAACAAAGGTCATCCCACATATCCGCAAGTCATGATGTGTCTCTACCGGAAGTCAGAATAAAGATTGTTGTGGTCCGGTGAACAAGAACAGAGCATGTGGCAAGGTCCGACAGATTGGTCCGGATCTTTCAGAGGAAGTGTCTTGGTGTAGTGCGGATTTGGGGAAGTCAAGAGGACTACCTTGAGTGGTATATTTCAAGGATTTAGCCTCCGGTGATGGACAAGGAAAAAGATATGAATAATTGAGTACCGGATTCCTGAGAGACAGTGAAAACAGAGGATGAACTGACTGACAGAGTATCAGACTACTTTCCGGATGTGTTACTGTTGATGATAAAGGTTGTGAAGGCATGAATCATGTTTGGCCGACATGATTAATGATATCTACAAGTATATGCTTGATCCGCATTGCTTGGTGAGCAAGGATTCAGCCGACAGAACAGAGTTTGTAAGAAACTAGACTGTTCCGGATGCCGACTAGAAAGGTGATGAAATTACTTGTGCGGATATATATAGAGGATGGACTTAGTTGTGAAGTGTGTGATGATGCCAAGAATATATGCGAAGAAGAGCAGAACAGAGCAGAAGTACCAAGACAGATCCGGTATGTGAAAGGATAGCAGAATAAAGAACAGAGAAAAGATGAAGTGCAGCAGATCAGTGTACTGAGCCTAACCGGAACTGAACTCCAGCATATGCAGATGCTTCCAATCAGTTCAAGACTGTGATTCTTATCACTTTGTAGACAGTGTGTCTTCTTGTAGGCAGTGGGCCTCTTGTGAGCAGTGTGCTCAGGCAGTGAGCCCTAATTGGCAAGTGCCATTTTGTAATTTCCTATTCTTCTAACAGAGAATAATTTTGGGTTAATCGCCCCGTGGTTTTCTGCCTTAACAGGGTTTCCACGTCAAAAATACTGTGTCATGTGTTTCTTATTTCATGGTAATGTTTTTGTGTTTGATTCAATGCTGCATTAATTAATAAGAAAGTTCAAAAAGGAAATAATTAGGATAACTGATTCACCCCCCCCCCCTCTCAGTTATCAACAATTGGTATCAGAGCCAAGTTCCTCCTAATAGAGCCTAACAGCTTGAGGAAGATCTGGGAGTTCAAATGGATGCATATGGTTTAAGGGAGCAACTCAAGACTGCCCTTGAGGATCTTGAACAGTCAAATTCTGAAGTCAATGAATTAAAGGAAAGACTCAAACAGGCTGATGAATTCATGAGAGAATTAAAAGACAAATTAAGTCTCTCTATGAAAAAGAGAAAGGAGCTGCTCCAACAGTTGGCAAGACAAAGTGAAGAAAGCAATACAAATGAAGAATTGACTGAGCAAACCAAGTTATGTGAAAAGTTATCAAAAGAAGTCATTATGTTAAGACATGAAATGGAATCAGGAACTATAAAGTTTACTCAAGAGATTGAAGAAAAAAGAAAGGCTGAAGACAATCCAAAACAATCTCTTAAAGAAAAATCAGAAGAATGCCACCAGATGGACAGGATTATCAGACATCTTGAATCTGATCTTGAAGATGCCAAAGATAATGAAGAAAAACTTGAGGATCAAATTGCCTCTCTCAAAAGAGACCTTCAAACAGCAAATGAATATAAAGAGAAATTCAAGATAAGTTCTGCTCAACTTGAAGTTCTTCTTGGAAGTCAAAAAGGGACAGATGACAAGTATGGTTTGGGATATGAGAAAGGAGAAAGCTCCGGATCTGGTCAAAAGAATTTTGCATCAGAAAATCCAAGAAACAGGCCTAGAAGACCTCCGGTAAGACAGCCCAATGCTCAAAGATATTCATCTTTCAATGGATACTGCCACAGCTGCAACCACTTTGGTCACAAAGCTAATCAGTGCAGAAAGAGAATGAATCAGATTAATTCATCCTTCTCCGGACAGTGCTTCAACTGCAAAAGGTATGGACACAAATCCCATGAATGCAGAAATATGCAAGTAAACAAATCATTCAAAGGTAGATGCTTTACATGCAAGAGAATAGGTCATATGGCTAATCAATGCAAATCAAGAGGATATCAGTCAATTATGCAAAGAAATGTTATTTGCCAAATCTGTAATAGGTCCGGTCATAATGCTAAAGTCTGCAGAAGCAAGAATCAGGACAAAAGAGGTCCGGTGTATAATCAGAATCAAGACAAAGGTAAACAAAAGATGAATGCGGATGAAGTTAGGAATCAGATGAGCAAGATTTGGGTGAAGAAAAGTTCAGAGAATGTAGAGGTTGGATCAGCACCAGACTCTGGTGCTGATATTTCTTCCGGAAATTAAAAAGTTAGCTCTGGCTTAGGGGGAGACTCAAAGAAAATCCTGTTCCCCCAGCCAATCAAGTGGTGCCTGATGTGGCACAAGATGCGGAGTAAAAAGTTTAAAGATATAAGTCTTGAGACGATCCAAATAAGATTTCAAGAGGTCCGCATGGAGTTATGAAGAAGCTGTGATCGATCAAGTAAGACCTGTTCCGGGAGATGCTTCGGTATGACAGAGGATTACAAAAAGGTCCGGAGAGATCCAGAAGTGCACTATCTTATTCTGCAGATTGGACAGAGTGTTTGGGATGTTCTTGTAATGTGTCACCTCGATTTATTCATGATTGAAAGATCCGGATGATGTTCACAGATCAGGACTGATCCGGGATACTCCAAGCTATCCGGACAAGGCAAACCGGAATAATATAGGTGAAGCATTTATTGCAAACAGATATTAGGGTTTGCGGAGCAATATAAGGGATTTCTCAAAAATCATCTGCTCATTCTGCACTCAAGAAGAAGCGAAAAGAGGAGCTCTGCAACAAAATTCATCAAGCACACCAAAGATCTCCTGCCAAAGTCATTGCATAAAGAAATCAATCCCACCACTCCGTGCAAACCGAAGGCGCATAAGGTATTCTCTGTTTTTCATTATCTCACTGCAAATCTTTGAAGAATGGCTACTCCAAATATAGTTAAGATCTCTGATAGACCTCGCCCCACATTCAAGAAACATCCTTACAAATCATTGGAGGTAGATCCACTAGGAGCCTTCTCTAGTGTTCCTCATGGTGTATTGCATACGGAAGATATTAGGGTTTACATCCATGCGAATCTTGAAGACTTTGGAGAATCAAAGCTGATGGATATCTATCACAAACAATTGATAGATGACTCCTTTGAGATCAAACCTCAGTACAAAGCCATCCGGGACAAACACTTTGCACAGTGCATTCATTTCCCCTGTTTTGAAGAAGATGAATGGGTCCGGTATGTACTAAGTAGAGTACATGACAACTTCCTATGGTTGAACCAGCCCTTCAAGATCACCAAAGATGCAATTAGGGTTGTAACCGGTCTGCACTCATCCGGTGGTTTACCTGTTCTCAAGTCTGTCAAAAATCAGACAGTTAGTGATGCAACCGGATCCAAGTTTGACAAGAGAGCTATGACAGTTGATGACATCACTGAACCGGATGTCAAATTTGCAGCTATGATAATTGGTTACAAAATCTATCATTCCAGTAGGGAAAATTCAGTACCGGGAACTGCAATCTACACAGCTTATCAAATGTTAAAGGAGAATGCAGACTATGACTTGTGTGAGCTCCTTGTGAACCAACTCTTTGAAAATCTACAGAAGATCAAGAAGGACAAGAAAAACTCCTTCAAGTATGGCAATCTGATCCTTTGTCTCTTCTTCTACTACATGAATGAGCTTCCCGGATCCAGTGGATGGATATGGCAGAATGACAGACCAGTTGCCATCCAAATCAGAGACTACTTGCATGGACTTGGGGATGCTAAAGCAAGAAATACAGCTCTATGGGGATACTTCAAGAACTTCCAAAGCATGATGCATGCAAGAGAAAGAATACCCCAATCCCTTGTAGAAAAGTACAAAGACACAGTATGCTTCATGGTTGAAACAGATCAGTGTCTAATGGAGGCAGTGGAGCCAAGGACTGTTTGGATCATGCCCATGGGGTATGAAGTGGATGAACAGATAGTAGAGCTGCATGTTCAACACATGCTAAGCCAGCCCAAAGATCCTAAGGCAGAAAGGTTTGGAACCTTTGAGGAACTGAGTGTAAAGATACATGTAGAACTCAGGGAACCGGAGATAAAGAGGAAGGTAAGAAAAGAAGTTGAGCATATTGCTCAAGGCCTAGGAATCTCAAAAGAGGCACTTGATGCCAGCCGGGAAAAGAGGAGGAAGGCTGAGGAAGAAGAGAAGAGTAAAGAAAGTGTTCCGGTTGAAACTCCCACCCGGACCAGATCATCAAAAAGATCTGCACCTCCCACAACCAAAAGTTCAAAACCGGAAGTCCAGGCATCCGGTAAAAGATCCAAGACAAAAGCCACAAGGGCTTATGAAAGCCAAAAGGATGAAGAGGAAACAGAGTCAGATGAGGGAGTAAAAGAAATAAAGAAGCAGAAGAAGAAAGGATCCGGTAAACCCTCCACAGGCCAAGACAAGGATGAAATGGCAGAGGTATCTGTTGAAAAGCCCACTCTGTCTCTAGAGAGTATAATCAAGTCGGTCACGGTGGATGCAAACCTTCAACCAATGACTGAATTTTATGATGACTACAGTGAGGCTGACCAAAAGATTCTGCAGGAAGCCACAGTCAAATATCTGAACATATACAATAAGGCTTTCATTGAGATCATATCTCTTATTCCTAAAAGCCTAGAAAAGGAATTAGAAATAAGAAAGAATAATGCTCATGCAAAAGATCTTGAGATCCGGGAGCAGATAGCTATTCAGCTATATCCTCAAATTGATCCCAAGACAATGAACACAATCTTCAAAGACTGCAAAGATGAGTTCAGAAGTAAAGCCAGGATGAATCAACTCATGCTTGGTGAGACTGACAAAGTGGCCCAAGAGACAGAAGAGATCCTCCGGAAGGCCTTCAAAAGGTTCAATCTTCCTGTTATAGAGGACTTAGGTGCAGAAACAGCTGCGGATTTGGAATCATCTGTTCCGGAAGAAGTGGGCCCTGAACAGACAAACATCTCTCCTCCGGTTTCCCCTACAGTCTCCGGATCCAAAGAAGAAGAGAAATTACAGGAGAAGGAAGCAGGGGTGAAAGATAAAGAGGTTGACAGTTCCAAGACTGCAGAAGAAAAGAAACATCTGTCTCCGGCAAGAGACACTGCACAAACTGTTCAACAATTTTTGAGCAGAGCCACTATAGAAATTGATGAACCGGACCTGCTGAAAGGACCATTAGATTTTGACTCTTTGTCACCGGTGCAAACAATGAAGATAGCCTCATTTGCAAATGAGAAAGTCAAAGAGAAGCTGCTGAAATCTCACATGGAAGACTGTGAGCTTATGGAGGTAGCATCTGGAGTGCTAGAAAAGATCATGCCATCCTTTCAAAAGGATCCCACAGCCTCCTCTTCCGGTAATCTCAAAACCTTAGTCAGCAGTGTTAATACACATTTTGAATCTCTAGAAAAATCTGCTGAAGAAAAGGTCCGGAAGGAATTTTTGGATAAAAGATTTTCTGAAGTATTAGAATTAATCTCTAAAGATAGGAAGATTGTGAGTATTGGAATAAAGAGCTTAGAGAATGCTCTTAAGGATGGCGGTGACATTTACAAATTTTGTATATCCTGGTCAAAGGCAACAGCAGCAATTGATAAGAAAATAAAAGAGGAACAGGACAAGCTACAAAGCTTGTCTCAAAGTTTTGATCCTCTCTCTTCCTCCATAATAAATCAAGAATGTCAGACTATTGCAGTCTTGAATGAAATAAAGAATCTTGAGAAGGAAAGGAAGAACATCACTAACCGGATGGGAGAACTTAGAAGGATTATAATCCCTAAGTTGGAAACTATGCATGAGGCCATCAGTGATGCTCAGACCACCGCCCAAACAAATGATCCGACAGATCTCAAGCGGGCAGAAGCTTTTGCATTTTTGTTGAGTGGTCACATTTCAATTTTGGATAGAATGAAGCAAAGTTGGGCTACAGAAATGATCCAATTGCAGACATCCTTTGCAGACATTCTTCAGTATATATGAGTATGTAAATATGCGGCTATGTATAGAAAATTTTTGAAAATTTTGATGTGCGGACCCTACCCTTTGCCATTGATGTGAAAGGGGGAGTGAGGAGCAGTGAAAAATGAGGAATCCAATTAAGGGGGAGTTCCGGAAATTGTATATAAAGACAGAGCATCAGCAAAGGGGGAGCATAGTGTAAACACTTAGTCATTTTTCACTAAGTGTTGCCATCAATGCCAAAGGGGGAGATTGTTGGCAAGAGACACTATATGGATTCATGGTTGTTGTCATTGATGGCAACAAAGGTCATCCCACATATCCGCAAGTCATGATGTGTCTCTACCGGAAGTCAGAATAAAGATTGTTGTGGTCCGGTGAACAAGAACAGAGCATGTGGCAAGGTCCGACAGATTGGTCCGGATCTTTCAGAGGAAGTGTCTTGGTGTAGTGCGGATTTGGGGAAGTCAAGAGGACTACCTTGAGTGGTATATTTCAAGGATTTAGCCTCCGGTGATGGACAAGGAAAAAGATATGAATAATTGAGTACCGGATTCCTGAGAGACAGTGAAAACAGAGGATGAACTGACTGACAGAGTATCAGACTACTTTCCGGATGTGTTACTGTTGATGATAAAGGTTGTGAAGGCATGAATCATGTTTGGCCGACATGATTAATGATATCTACAAGTATATGCTTGATCCGCATTGCTTGGTGAGCAAGGATTCAGCCGACAGAACAGAGTTTGTAAGAAACTAGACTGTTCCGGATGCCGACTAGAAAGGTGATGAAATTACTTGTGCGGATATATATAGAGGATGGACTTAGTTGTGAAGTGTGTGATGATGCCAAGAATATATGCGAAGAAGAGCAGAACAGAGCAGAAGTACCAAGACAGATCCGGTATGTGAAAGGATAGCAGAATAAAGAACAGAGAAAAGATGAAGTGCAGCAGATCAGTGTACTGAGCCTAACCGGAACTGAACTCCAGCATATGCAGATGCTTCCAATCAGTTCAAGACTGTGATTCTTATCACTTTGTAGACAGTGTGTCTTCTTGTAGGCAGTGGGCCTCTTGTGAGCAGTGTGCTCAGGCAGTGAGCCCTAATTGGCAAGTGCCATTTTGTAATTTCCTATTCTTCTAACAGAGAATAATTTTGGGTTAATCACCCCGTGGTTTTCTGCCTTAACAGGGTTTCCACGTCAAAAATACTGTGTCATGTGTTTCTTATTTCATGGTAATGTTTTTGTGTTTGATTCAATGCTGCATTAATTAATAAGAAAGTTCAAAAAGGAAATAATTAGGATAACTGATTCACCCCCCCCCTCTCAGTTATCAACAAATGACACATATGTGAAAGAGGGTAATGCATGTGCAAAAGGCATAGGGTATGCACCAAAACAAAACATGTGTGGATAGGTGTGGTGTATGCACAAAAAAGTGCATGCAGGAGTTGGTTTGGTCAAAGAAATGGGTAATGGAAGATTGACATGCATGTGTGTGTGCAAAGATTATCGATGTTGGTGGCACAAGAGAGGTGCTTGATAGTGCTAGGACTGATGAGTGTATTTAATGAGGATGAGTGGCATCTACTAGAGGTCATGGGTTTGAGATGTGTGCTATGGATTCCTATGATCCATGTGGATAGAGCTATGTTGGAAGCTCTAGATGAGAGATGGCACTCAAAGACGTCCACCTTCTATCTCCCAACAGAGTAGATGACAGTGACCTTGGAGGACATGTGGAGCATTTTGTAGATTCCTATCCACAAATAGTGGGTATATTAATGAGAGGCAATGATACATGTGTCACTTCAAAGGTTGATAGGGAGATGGGACATACCCCTACGGGTGCTGCCACAATAATGGGTTACACTTTCTGGGACATCCTGGTTTTTGTTGAAATCACATATTTTTAGAAAATATAATGATTTAATCCTTGAAAGGTTCCATTTAAAGGATTTTAATTGAAGATGGTTTGATCAAGCCCCTTGTATTCAAACCCCCTTAGATAGAACCCCGCTAGTTTTAAACCATACCTATAATGGAGTCTCCTCTACATCTATCAAAATGCTGATAAAAAACCACTTTTGATTTACCTTGTGGGGGTTCAAATGAATTCATTTAAAATTTATGTTTTGTAAGTATGTAGTCCTTATTATAAGCTTCCCAAAAAGAATAATTTTAAATATATTTAATTTGATTATTATATTTATTTTTTATTTCTTGTGAATGTAGGCTTTTCACCGAGCATCAAGTTCTTTGTTCTACACACATGGAAAATTAGTAAATTAGTGCAAAAAATTCTAAAAAAATCTATGCCCTAGGTATTGATGTCCTTGTTTCAACAAAATAATAATAATTAAATTTCGATACATACAGAAAAAGTTATGTTTTACGGAATACGCTTATGTCTAAATTATAATTGGTTTGACTTCAAAACTTAATTAAAAAAATATATTCAACAAAACATTATGAAACCAAATGCATGCCCTATATATTGGTGTTACCAATCCAAATTAAAAAGAATCAAAATTTTATCCTTTGTAGAAAATAAGTTATGTGCTACATAATACACATCACTTTAAAAAAATGTTGTTTACTATTAAAAACTGGTTATCAAAGGAGACACAAAAAGTTTTACAATTTAACTCCAAATTTTAAAATATATATATATTTAGAATCTAAAAACAAAATCTCACAAATCACTAGTTCACATCATCTTCAAATTCCTAACGGTTTAGTGGCTATAGGTGTCAGAAAGTGAAGATTTAATTCAAAATGTTGATTTCAATGTCAAGTTTGGCCAAAAAATGTAACCCATTATTGTGGGATGACCCCTACGAGGGATGTCACTGGATATTAATGTGTGTCAAGGTTTGGTGCATCGGTTGCCCCTTCTCTTGATGGCGATTTTCAGTGGCATGTTGTTGTCCAACAAGACCAGATAATACTTCATGATGGGCCTTATAGATATGGTATCAGAGATGGTGGAGTCAGTGATAGAGTTCACCTAGGGATTGTATGTCTTAGTGCACTTGTACAAGGATCTACACTTGGTTATCTACAGGGGGTCAGAGTATTTGAGCTTTGATATTGCTATAGGTAGGGCCTAGAAGCACATAGCTATAGGTTGAATAGAGGGAGTGTGTATAGTGCATGATGCAAAGGATCTAGTGGTGTATGGTTGCAAATTATGTAGGGTGGTTGGCAAAGAAGCCTCGAAGATATGGGGTACTATAGGAGGGCTACAAATGAGCTCATGCTCGTAGACATTACATGGAATCCATGCAAGGTTGGGTATGGATGGGGTTGGTAGAGAGATTTTATATAGGATTTGTTTAGATGTCGTGCTATATCATTAGGTGATGAGACTACATCATTGAGATGTACAAGCCTAACAAGGTGTTGAGGCAATCTAGGTAGCAGTGGGATATCTCAATAGGACCACATGTCTAGGCATAGTTTACACAAAAGATTAGGTTTGGGGGGCATGTGATGCAGAGTAGGGGCGGAGTATGTCCACACAATCACAATGAACCAACTCTTCAAGTTCTAAAACCTAATTGTGGTGATTCCTCACACAAAATCTCATTATGCCTTGTAGCCCTTAAAACTTGGTTGTTCTAGCATATCTTTTAGAAAATGTCACAAACACATAAAACAATCACCTTTTTGGATACCCTTTATTGAGTACTTCAACATATCAAAAACTTAGATAGGCTTGTTTTGAAACCCCTTAGCCAAAAATTGACTATCCTCTGTTTTCTAAGCCTAATTAGGCCACTTTTACAAAGAAAGTATATGAAAACCAAAACCCACACTACAAAACTCTATCTCAAGGCCTCAACTAGGTTACAAAAGGTTTAAATCAATGATTTTTGTCAACTGGAATACCCACAAACTCACCAAACTTCAAAACCCTTATTTAGGCCTATTTAGGCTTGTTCACAAGAGGGTTTATTAGATCTCTATACTCCAGACCACAAACCACTTCAAAAACACCTCAGGCACATGATTATGGGTCTGCACATGCTTTCTAAATCATCTCCCATCATTTACCAATGCATTTTCCTCAAACCCCAACTCTTAGCCACCATTCTTTGCTTAAAACATGGATGAAATCGACTAGGGCATCACTCAAACTTCATCAAACTACCTCCCTTGCTCCTGCAAAACACATAAACACAAAACCTACGCCTAAATATGCCATTTCACTAAGTTATAGCATTTTTCAATGGTGGCAAGTGCTCCAAATTACATTTTTGCCATTCAAGCCCACAAACCCTAGGTTAACATGCAGCTTTTAGTAAAAATTCCATAACTTTCTCAAAACGTGATAAAAATTGATGAACCAACACCAAATGAAAGAAGATTCATAGAACTATCAAACCCAATTGGTTTCACGTCATTATCAGGCCGTACAGGGTCGTACAAGCCTCGGGAACAGCAAAAAAATAGTCAAAATTTAGAAAAAACTGAGTTTTCTTGCATTATTTGATCTCCAAACGTCTTCCCACCCTTGCCTCAAAGTTTGTGAGGCATATCTAAACATATCTATTTGAATACCAACTATTCCAACTGGCTTTTGAACTACTTGACCATTGGTCTTCCACTTTTTTTTGCATTTTTGCAATTTTGCTCATGAGAACATTTGCAAAATATGACAACACTAACAAAACGAACCCCCAAATGACCTATTACATTTCAAATGGTCTATTATGACCTTATTGCATGACATGTAGACTCAACATGCCAAAACTATCATATGACCATATTTACAAAATTGACATGGTGCCCTTGCACCATACACCCGAATAGAAAAAGGACTCAAGTCCCTTGAGGACTATACTGCTGTAGATAATGCTTGATCACTTCACCTTCTTGTTCTCCAAATGTTCCTTCACCTGGTAATCCTTTCCACTGGATCAAGTATTGAAGATTTGAATCATTCTTTGCACTCTTGGACTGTTTACCACCTAGACATTGCTCCATCTTCACAAGCTGACTTGATGGATATCCTCTGACTATTTCTTCATCTAGAACTGATGTCAAATGTGCCTTTATACCTGCAAACATATCTTTTCCATCCTTGTCTTGGACTATCCTCTTCTTAACTCTTGATGCATGCTTAAACTCACCCATGTGTCCTTGCCATTCACCTTTGCTCACTTCACCTTCTCCCTTCATCTCTTCCTTTAGATTCTCTGCCCCTAGAACCTTGGTGTTATCAGGTTTGCAAACCATTGTATTAACAAACTGGAATTGCCCACTAGCCTCTTTTGAAATCAAAAGACAATGCACTGTTCCTATCATAATCTCAACATGATTCTCTAACCCATCTTGAACTTCCACAATCAATTCATCCTTGACCTTCTCTTTATCAGGTTTTAGCACCAACTCATCATCTTTTCCTTCTAACATTGCATCATTCTTCAAACTTGTTGTCTTGACACCTTCAAGCCTTGAAGTGGCTACAACCTCCATCTTCTTTTCTTCCTCTGTTTTCACAAACTCTTTCTTACCCAGCATTATCACCTTTGTTGCCTTGGTCTTCTCCTTAGCATCTTCTTGTAATGGAGTCAAAGTGAAAGTGTTTCCATCCTTCTCAATCTGATAAGTATTGTTTCTACCATCATAAAGTGCATGCCTATCAAACTGCCATGGTCTTCCAAGCAATAAATGACAACAATCCATGGGCAACACATCACATAGTATCCTATCCTTGTATCCACCTATGTTGAACTCAACCCAAGCTTGTTCATTTACCAAAATAGATTGATTATCATTCAGCCAAGACACTTTATAAGGTGTTTCATCAGGAATCTTTTCCAATTTAATTTATTAACCATGTTTCTATGGACACCATGTTATCAGTACTCCCTAAATCTATTACCACTTTACATACCTTTCCTTTGCATTTGCAGGTGGTCTTGAAAAGTGTTCTCCTTTGAGTCATCTCCTTCTCCTTGGATGCTTTAAGTAGTGTTCTTCTCACCATCAAAGATTCCCCATCCTCTAGAGCAACAAGCTGATTAGGAGAATGAACTCTCTCACCATCTTCCTCTTGCATCAATTGAACTCTTTTATCACCACCATTTGAAGTAGAACCTTGTTTATTTGGACACTTCCATGTTGGATGGCCAAACTAATTGCAATTGTAACACCTTCCTGAAAATGAGCTTGAACCTCTACCTCCACCAAATCTTCCTCTAAAGCCACTAAATCCACCTCTTTGATCAGCAACTTGATCTTTGCTTTTACTCGCACCTTCTTGGTCTTCATAGGACTGCCTTGAACCTCTTCCTCTATTAGTGTTGCCTCTGCCTCTTCCTTGTCTTTCTTGCCTTCTTTTTAACTTCTCCTTTTCCCTAGCAACCAACTGAAAAAGTTCCTCAACTATCCTAGGAGTAGCCAAACTCAATTCATCTTGAATTTGAAATCTCAACCCACACATATACCTTGCTATCTTTTCATTCTCATCTTCAACATGACTAGCCCTAATACTTAATTTGTGAAATTCTTCAGTGTAGGCCATGACATCCTTATCCTTCTTATTTAAACTTTGCAACTTCTTAAAAGTTTGTATTGCATGATCACCTGGCAAACATTGGCTCTTGATCTTTGACACCATCCTATCCCATGAATTGATTTTTTATTTTCCTTTCTTCACTCTCTCCTCTTGAACATAATTCCACCATGTCAAAGTAGGACCTTTCAACTTAGTCTTGGCAAACTTTACCTTCTAATCTTCAGCAACCTCCTTGTATTCATAGTTATCCAGTGCATCTATCCAATCCAATACCTCTTCAGTATCCAACTTTCCATTATACATTGGCACATATATTTTCTCACCAGAAGTATCTCCTCTAACAGCCTTGAGCATCTTTATCATCCTTCTCTCATCAGGGTCCAATTCCTCTTCATCATCTTGGACTCTTCCTCTAGGGTTCTCACTTTCACCCTCTTCCTCTCAATCACTTTCCTCTTCAATGGCCTTTCCTCTTCTTTGCTTTGTCTCTAATGCTGTAAATCTGGCTAAGATTGCTTCTTGTGACTCCTTTAACAAATTTATCTCTCTAGCAAGAATTGCACTACCCTTAGGAGGCATCTTGTCCTTCAATCTTCAACTTTTCACTTCCTCAAATTTCCACTTCTCTCCCTCAAAAGATCAACAACCTATGCTTTGATACCAATTTATGTAGAGCAGGGGTGGAGTATGTCCACACAATCACAATGAACCAACTCTTCAAGTTCCAAAACCTAATTGTGGTGATTCCTCACACAAAATCTCATTATGGCTTGTAGCCCTCAAAACTTGGTTTTTCTGGCATATCTTTTGAAGAAGGTTGCAAACCCAAAAAAAATCACCTTTTTGGATACCCTTTATTGAGTACTTCAACATATCAAAAACTCAGATAGGGTTGTTTTGAAACCCCTCAACCAAAAATTGATTGTCCTCTGTTTTCTAAGCCTAATTAGGCCACTTTTACAAAGCAAGTATATGAAAACCAAAACCCACACTACAAAACTCTATCTTAAGGCCTCAACCAGGTTACAAAAGGTCTAAATCAATGATTTTTGTCAATTGGAATACCCACAAACTCACCAAACTTCAAAACCCTTACTTAGGCCTATTTAGGCTTGTTCACAAGAGGGTTTATTGGATCTCTATACTCTAGACCACAAACCACTTCAAAAATGCCTCAGACACACCATTATGGGTCTGTACATGCTTTCTAATCATCTCCCATCATTTACCAATGCATTTTCCTCAAACCCCAACTCTTAGCCACCATTCTTTGCTTAAAACATGGATGAAATCAACTAGGGCATCACTCAAACTTCATCAAACTACCTCCCCTACTCCTGCAAAACACATAAACACAAAACCTACGCCTAAATATGCCATTTCACCAAGTTATAGCATTTTTCAACAGTGGCAAGTGCTCCAAATTACATTTTTGCCATTCAAGCCCACAAACCCTAGGTTAACAGACAGTTTTTAGTAAAAATTCCATAACTTTCTCAAAATGTGATATAAATTTATGAAACCAATGCCAAATGAAAGAAGATTTAGAGCACTATCAAACCCAATTAGTTTCACGTCATTATCAGGTCATATAGGGCCGTACTAGCCTCAGGAACAACGAAAAATAGTTAAATTTTAGAAAAAAAAAATTAAGTTTTCTTGCATTATTTGATCTCCAAACGTCTTCCCACCCTTGCCTCAAAGTTTGTGAGGCATATTTAAACATATATATTTGAATACCAATTGTTCCAACTAACTTTTGAACTACTTGACAGTTGGTCTTCCACTTTTTTTGCATTTTTGCAATTTTGCTCATGACAACATTTGCAAAATATGACAACACTAACAAAATGAACCCCCAAATGACCTATTACATTTCAAATGGTCTATTATGACATAATTGTATGACATATAGACTCAACACACCAAAACTATCATATGACCATATTTACAAAATTGACATGGTGCCCTTGCACTAGCATGAGTGGATAGGTAGGTGATGATAGCTAGTTGGGACCTGCTAGTCTAGGTTCCTTATGCTGAGAGGAGTGATGCAGTTGATGTAGGGACAACAATGGGATATAATAACTAGTGAGTAGGGGCTAGGCCTGAGTGATTGATGATACCATAGTAGCCAGTGGTATAATAGGCTAGAGACCTATCAGGCACCATATAGGTGGTACTGAGGCCATAATGTCATCAACAGAGGAGGGATGGGAGAGGGAGAGTGTTGGCAATCCTTGTAGTTCCAGTAGTAGTGGCACCACCAAGAGTGGAAGGTGATGGAGGAGAGGACATCAAAATGTGGGATGTGGAAATAGAGACAAGGTTGGCTAGAATAGGATTAGCTAGGGCAAGGCCATTTAGGCCACCACTAATGGGAGACACTATAGGGAGCTTGTGTCAAGAGCTAGCCCAAGTCTAGCGATAGAGAGATGATGCGGTGATAGAGCGAGACAATGCTTAGCTAGAGTTGTAGATAGTCCAAGTAGAGTGGGATGAGGTGGTGGAGGAGAGGGAAATCCTATAGGACGAGAGGGATAGCCTCGCAACAAAGAGGGATAGCCTTAGAGTGGAGAGGGATAGCCTCTAAGTCAGATTAGATGTTGCTCAGGTCAAGTGAGATGTGGTAGTGTAGGATGCACAAGGGTGGATAGTCTCTAAGTAGAGAGATAGACTTTAGGCCCCACTAAATGCCACTCAGGTAGAGTGTGATAGGGTATAGACTGATGTGCAAAGATTGAGATAGGAGAGACTATATTAGAGGGCTACTATGGCCATAGGGAATGACATAGGATTTCACTAAGCTAGCCAGAGATTCTCATGAGACACAACATGCCATGCATGAGGTGCATTACTATAGATCACTTAATGAAAATGTAGTACCAGCAAAGCAAAGGGAGCCCTCCTTTGTAGAGTACTCAATTGCTTAATCAAGGGCTTTAGGGAGATCAAAGTTAGTGGCTAGGCCACCTCTACCACCACCATCACTAGGACCATCATCAAGGTTGTGGGAGGATATAGAGGATAGTGGCAATCAAATGTGACTATGAGATGGATAGATTTTGATAAATGATGAGGCCATACATGTGCCATTTTTTTATTTTTTATTTTGAGATTGTACATACATTTGATCTATATATGATATAATGATGAGTTTGGGAGTCATTTATTGTGGTTACATGGATGGATACATGCTTTGATTATGATGTTTATGGATGGATTGTTAGAATTATGGATGGATGCTTTTGTGACTAGAAGATGCATGTTTTTGATATATGATTATGATATGCATGGATAAATGATTATGAATGTATGGTTTTGATTTACATGCTTTTGATTATGGTACATATGGATTTAGAGACTAATAGAAAATGGATGATAGAATGTTAGAAAATGATGTTAGTAAATGATGAAATGGTAGAATGATTTGATTAGATGTAGATGGATAGGATGTGGATTGGATAATGATTATGGATTTTATGACAATTGTGTTTCAGTGGATGCAGGTATATGCTAAATTATGGCAAGCAACCTAGATTTTCTATAGTACTAGACATTATGTGCCATGGCATAAAAACCATGGTGATGATGTGTCTAGTGTACAAAGGACTAACTCACAAACATGCAACAAAGAAGAGGATGCCCCAACATATTTTCAAGGTGCATCGTGATATAATGGATTGTAATGACCTTGGTGGGATCTGCAACAGGATAACCAACAATCAAATCACTCACATAAACAAAAGAAAGAATGTCCCAGTAGACCATCAAGGCATGCCATGATATAAAATATCATGACAAATTTAGTGAGGTATACCATGGGATAATAGATAAGCAAATAATCAATCCAATAGACAAATGACACATGAGGATCTTACCTCTTGCCAAAGTGATGAAAAGGTTGTGATAGTGATGATGATGATGTCTAGTTTGGGGAACGTATATCCTGCAAAGGCAATGATAGGACAATGGAATAAGGATTTCAAGATGGCTAGGGATTCAACTGATGTGCATCAATGGTGCTTGATAGAGTTTTTTGCTTTTATTTTCGATGTGGGATTTTTGTTGATATTTTGTGCATTTATTTATTTTGTTCGCATTGGAAATGTTTCAACGATATGCCCTAGAAGGGATACACATTGTGATACCATGAAAATGCAAATGTGATGACCTAAAAATATGTTTTCCAAAGAATTATACAATATGCTGCCCCTAGCGTGTGACAACATCTATAACTAAGAAAGAATGACGGTGACAAGATGATATGGTGTGGAGACGGAATGAGATGGTGTAGAGAGTACTAGGAGATGATGGAATCCATCTTTAAATATGACACAAGCAAGTTTTCATTGTGGTACTTGTCCAAGGCACCATAGGATGGTTTTCACTAGAGGACAATTTTTCTTTACTTTTTTTATTAATTTTTTTTCTTTTTTTTCTAATTTTTCAATGTTTTTGGATTTTTTTTGTGTTTTTCTAATTTTTTAAGTACTACATATTAGGCATGAAAGCACTTGAGGTGCACAATTTTCATGGGTTCTTCTAGTTCACGACAATTTTGTGTGGCCAACTAATATGCCCTTAATCCATATTTTGTGATGATAACATAAGGGCCCAACCAATTAGGTTCAAATTTTCCTTTCCTTTCATGATCCTCATTGGTGTTTCTCTTATTCTCCTTAGGGACAAGGTCATCGACCTCAAACTCTCAAGTCTTGATCTTTTTGTTGTAGCTATGATGGAGCCAGTTTTGACATGCTTTCAAGTGGTTCAAGGCATTAAGGCGCCTTTCATCGAGTAGTCCAAGCTCATGTAGGCATGCAACTCTCTATTCTTTGTCATCTATGAGCTAACACAAAGAGATGCCCAAAGATGGTAGCTCAATCCCTATTGGCAAGATCTCTTCTACTCCGAAGACTAGGGAGTAAGGGGTTACACTTGTGGGCATATGAATGCTAGTACAATAGGCTCATAAGGTGGGATTGAATTGGAGATGCCAATCACAACCAACATCACTGACAATCTTCTTGAGGATTTTGATTAGGGTCTTGCTAGATGCCTCTACTTGACAATTACCTTGTGGATAATAGGAAGTGGACTAATGGTGTTTGATGTGGAATTTCTTACACAAGGTGCAGACCTCTTGATTGTTTAGGATTTACCATTATTGGTAATAATGGTAGATGGGATTCCATAATGTAAATGATATGATGGAGGATGAATTTGGATAATTTTTGGCCAATGGTATAAGTGAGTGGAACTGCTTCAACCCACTTGGTGAAATACTCAATGGCAGTGATAATGAATCTGTGGCCACTAGATGAGGATGGGTTAATCTTGCCAATGAGATTGAAACTCCATGTAGAAAACGGCCATGGAGTTGTGATTAGTTATAATGCTTGTGAGGGTGCATGAATCAAGTCCCTATGTTGCTAAAAAGCTACAATTTCTTGACCTATTAACATGCATCATGTTCCATGATAGGCCAATAGTAACATGTTCTCAATAACTTCTTAGCTAGGACCATACCACTAGTGTGTGATTCATAAATACCTTCAGGACTTCTTTTATTGAAAGGTTGACTTCTTCCAAATTTAAACATCTTATTAAGGTACCATCATAACCCTATGATAGAGGGTGTCTCCTAGGAGAGTGAAGTGGGATAAGCATTGGAGAAATGACTTTTGTTGGTTATGTGTAAGGTTAGGTGGAAGGGTTTGATCATAGAGGTAAGTGTAAATGTCATGATACCATGGAGAATTGGGACCAACAATCTCACATATATTTTCTATTTCAGATACATTATAGGTAGGTATCAAGAGCTATTCAACCAAGAACTCACACTATTTGTTGTCTTTATGCATCTCAAGGAGAGATCCAATGGTGGCCATTGCATCGATTGCATGATTATTGAGGTGAGGAACCTATTCAAACTGAATATGGGTGAAGTACCACTTGAATCCATCAACCATTTATTTATATGGTATGAGCTTATCATCCTTGGTTTATTTCTCGTCATTAACTTGTTGAATGAGTATTTGGGAATCAACAAAGACTAAGAGATGTTGGATGTTCCACTGGACGATAATTTTGAGATTGAAAGGTAATGCTTCATATTCTAGAATGTTATTGGTGCAAGCAAAACCAAGTCTAAAAGCTTTGGGGATGAGATCTCCTTACGATGTGAGAAATAATATGCCTACTCCTGAGCCATGACTAGTGAAGGATCCATCAAAATATAGCTTCCATGTGGGGGATTTTTCAAGAATCAAGATAGACTCGTTAAGAAAGTCCATGATTATTGGTTGAGTGTCTATGAAAGGTCATTTGGCCAGTTGATCTACTACTACTTGTCCCTTGACTACTTTGTAATCCACATATTCAATATCAAACTCGCTAAGAAACATAACCCATTAAGCCATTCTACCCATTAAGGAGGCTCTAGATAGGAGATACTTGAGTGGGTCAATTTTGGAAATGAGCTTAGTGCAATTATTTAGATATGGTGACTCAACTTTTGTGATGTGAATACAACGACCAAACATGCTCATTCCATGGGTGTATAGTTGAGTTCATAAGCAACCAAGGTCCTAATCATGTAGTAGATGGCTCTTTCATGGCTCTATTTATCATGCTATGCTAAGAGTGCACCCAAGGCAACTAAGGTAGCAAAGATGTAGAGGATCAACAAATTATTTGATGTAGGTGCCATGAGAATGGGTGGAGTAGCAAGATATTCTTTAAGCTAATCTTGAAATCCTTTTGACAAGAGTCATCCTAATGATACTCTATATTATTCTTGAGGAGATGTGAGAATAGCTAACATTTCTTAGTCAAATGCATAACGAACCTTCAGATGACCTAAAGCTCATCTTGGTGGCTGTGAATTTGTTTGAGATTCTGTGGTTGAGGCATCTCGGTGATTGCTTTGACTTTGGTGAGATTCACCTTCAGATCTCATCTAGAGACAATGAAACCCAATAGCTTCCCTGATGTGACTCTAAACACACATTTCTTTGGATTAAGGAAAACCTTGTATTCTCTTAACCATTTGAAGATGTTCTATAGGATTTAAAGGTGTTCTGCTATGCTTTTTGATTTTCTTAATAGATCATCCACATAGTCTTCCATAATGTCATACAACATGTCATGGAATATTATGATCATGACACATTGATAGGTTACCCTAGCATTCTTTAATCCAAATGGCATAACCTAATAACAAAAAGTGCCCTAGGGAGTTATGAAGGTTTTTTTGTGCTAATCTTCAAGAGAAATATGAATTTAATTATATTCAAAGAAATTTTCCATGAGAGATAACATTTCATAGCCTATAGTGAGGTTGACTAATTAGGCAAGGAAAAACTATCTTTTGGGCATGCCTTGTTAAGATCTCTAAAGTTGGTGCATATGCAAATATCTTTAGGCTTCTTGTTCACAAGGATGATGTTTGATATCCATTCAAGGTAGTTAAATGATCTAATTAAGCCAACCTCTAGGAGTTTTTGCAATTCTTCTTTAACCAAAAGAGCGAAGGGAGTGGATCGAAGGCATTGATATATTATTTGTGTAATTCAAAACATTATTTTTGTTCAACAATTTTTTGGTTTGATAAATCAGAGAAGAAAAGCATACACAATGATAGAGATCGCATGCCATGGTTCCAAGAAACACTTACTTTTCTTTACTATGTGTTTCACAAAACAAACCCAATTCAAAGACTAAGCACAACAAATTTGAAAGTTATTTTTTATTTAAACAAAAATTCAAAGGCCACCCCACAAAAGTTCATTATCCAAGCACAACTACAAAATTGTTATAATCTTTTACTATAAGAATACAAATTATATCCATTGCTTGTCAAGCATAGCCTATCCGTTGAAGGGAATCTATTCATTTACTACATTAAGCTATAATAAAATAGGATAAGCCTAATGAACTACCATTATGCTAGGATTCATCAACCAAACATTATAATAAAGCTCCACAACATAACCAAACAATTCAAACATTACATAGGCCATCCTTGCATTTTAACTCTAGAATCCATCCCACGTATTATCAATCGCATGTACCTCAACAAAAATATTTAGACACCTAAAATCCATCCTTGCATTTTAATGAATTCTCATCACTGATTCCACAATGCCTCTAATGCTAATTAATTAAATAAATTATTTAATTAATCAGACTATCCCTCAAGTCCGCCAACTAATTAAATAAATTGCACTCATTTGTTTAATTATCTTACTCTAACATTACTTAATTAATGATTTACTAAGCTAATGTCATTTACCTTCCTTGTCATTTAAAAATAAAAGCATTTCTCTTTCATCTAAAATCTTGATGAAAGAGAGCCCCTCTTACTCTCACAAATTTACAACATCCACAAATGACAACACTCAGACCCAATTTCAAATCCAAAACAAAACAAAGATTGCAAACCACTAATTTTTTTTTCTAATTTTATTCAATATCAACAATACAAAAAAAATTGTATTTTATTTAGAAATTCTTAGCCTTCAATTGACCTTTCTCAAACCACACCTATCTGCAACTCTCACATAGCCTCACACAAGCTTCCAAGGATCTCAACATCAATTTCTCTTCATTCTATTTGATCTTCTTTGGGCAGCGAGCCTCTATCTAATATCCCTAAGTTGTTTTTTGATTGAGTATTCCTTACTCTACTAGCACTTTGTTTATTTTCTCCCTACCTCTGTTGCATAGATTTATATTCTTTTTATTAACAAAATGTGCTACCTCCAAAGAGGCATTTCCTCTTCTCAATGGTGCCTCCTCTGCTTCTAATCAATAATTTTTTATTTTTTTAAAACTTGTTTGCAGCTCCATTCATTTACTCTTCCAACGTGATGCTCCCATCCTGTTGGCACTCATTTTGACCTAGAGGTTGATTTTGCATGTTTAGAGGGTTTCTTCATTTAAACCCTATATTTTCTTGCCCATCGGCAAGACCTCGCAGGTGTTTTGGCGATCAGGTTGATGGTAGGGATGGTGTCATCGCTGAGACTTTGCCTATCGGGAGGGAAGCTTTTTGTTATTCCGACAGTTTTGATCTCACCGATGGGGATTGTGGTGTGTTCTTTGTATGTCATTGTGACTTTGTACTATCGGTGTGGGAGATTGTGGTGTTAGCGGCCGAAGAGTTTTTGGCTAGCCCGACGGAGTTGCTCTTACCGATGAAGGGGGAGGCCTAGGTCTATCGGCGTAGTGATTGTCATCGGCGAGGGTTTTTTCTGGTTCCCCGATGGGATTGTTCTTGCCGATGGTGCCATCGGTGTGTTTTATGCTATTGGCGAAGCAGTTTCTTGTTCAGCCGACTGTGGATGTTTGGCCGATGAGGAGTCATCGGCGTGTGTCTTGCCGATGGGGGTAAGTCAATTGTTCATCGGCGAGCTTTGGCATATCGGCAGTAGTCTTTTGTGGTTTGCCGATGGAAGGAGGTCACCCCGATGGGGAATGCCATCAGAGTGAGGTTTTATATCGGGCTAGCCGTTGGAGGGTACGCCGATGGGGTAGTGTCATGCCGATGAGGATTTGGAGTGGTCATCGGCGTGTGTTTGGCTATCGGCGAAGCGAATTTTTGGGCTGCCGATGTAAGGTGTCTGGCCGATGAGGGATGTTCAAGGTGGTCGTCGGCAGGGCTTGTGCTATCGGCCAGGGATTTTCTTGTTGCTCCGAGGGTGGATGGTCTTGCCGAAGACCTAGGATGTGGAATGCCATCGGAGTGAGATTGAGTATCGGCATAGGCATTTTGAGGTTAGCCGATGGCTTTGGTCATACCAACGGAGATGGGAGGCCGATGTCTATCGGCGTAACTAGTGAGATCGGCTGGGGAGATTTTGGTTGCTCCAACGGTGTAAGTCACACCGACGGGGTAGTTTGGAGTAGCGATCGGAGAGACTCATGCTATCGGTGGAAGTTTGGAAGGTTGGCCTGATGGTGCATCTCTGGCCGATGGAGGGGATTGTAGTGTAGCGGTTGGTGAGACAACGGAGCTCGGCAGGAGGTTTTTGAGGCGAGCCGATGGCTTGGGTCTGGGCAACGGGCTTTGGAGGAGGACCGTGGGTCGAGCACGGCAAAAGCGCTCGACATTTAATATGTTAGTGGCAGTGTTTATAAAGTAATGAAGGAGTCTCCGCGGCACCAATGTGGGACTATTCTTCCTGCACATTTGAAACTGCGATAGAACACGTTTTGGCGGGAATTTCTTTTTTGACTGCTGCGACGATTTTCAAGCGACCGCGGGTGGTTGAGCCATCAATGGCGACTGTAGCAGGGGCATGGGCGAGTTGTTGAACAGTCATGTACCCGATTTTTGGCATGAGGACTTCCAGATGGTGGTGCATGGCTCGAGGCCCCCCTTTGTCTACTGCATTAATATTTCCTGAGCACCATTCCTTCCGAGGACTGTATCTGGCGAATTTTTTGTCAAGGCCATGTAATTAATGCTGAGTATGCTTCTCTGGCTATTATAAGCAGGAAGTGTTACTCAATTTTTGGTTGTTGAAAGTTGAACATTTTGGCTCTGTGATACAATATAGTTGGTTTTGGCTGCTCTGTCCATAAAAACTTGTGAGTCTATGTATCTCTTGTTGTATGTTTTTGCATGAATCCACTGATTTCATGGTTAATTTTATATGAGAAATGCTATGTTGGCATGTGTTTTGTTAATTCTGTCTCTAGTATTGCATGTATCTTTCTTCTGAGTCTGGATATTTAAGGAATGTTTAAGATTCTAGAACATAGAATTCCTGTGTTGAATGTCTGATCTTTTAACTTCTGCTCAAGTGGTAGATTAAACTGTTTTCAGATTGAACATTGAGAAGGGTATACTGCAGTAAGGATGCCATAAGTATAGATAGCTTAACACTTTGTATTGGGAGATATTTGTAAGGCAGGTATCATATGTGTCCCCCTGAAATCCAGTTTTAGTTGTTCATGCATATCATTCACAGGTGTATGTCTACTGACTCCGGGCCCTGGATAGGCACCAATCTTGCTTTGTGTTTGTGTTACAACCATGTCCAACTTTGCATCCAAACTTAAAATCAAAATCAAAATCTAAAACAACCTTTAGGACATTAGAATTAGTTTTAGGATCCTCAGTCCTCTGTCTACAACTGCAAATAGGCCCAAAGCTAGCCCCTTTGCTCTTATCTTTCAGTTTTGGTCTACTTACAGGAGGACTTATCTACTTTCTGTCAACATCCCAACCTTTGTATGCATATCCCCATGGATGTTGAGTAGGGAATACCCCCCTAGGTTTTGCAGAGCCTGAATAAGAAGAGGAGATAAAATATAGAGTCTATTTCCTACACTGTTGGCCCCTGGCCCAGAGATCCTATTGATCATTGATGGCTACCTTGTAGGGAAATCTGGGAATAAGCATCCAGTCTGGGAAAAAACCAACAGAAAAATGGCGACTCTACTGGGGATGGTGATTTGAAAATTGTTATTTTTGTCCTCCCTGGTGAAATATCTGTGTGCCCATCTGAGTCACCAACAGAAATTGGCAACTCCGCTGGGGATTTGTGAAAGAACCCTGATTTTCAAAAGAAAACAGTTCCTAGTAATAGGTGGCGACTCCGAAGTAATCTCCCAACCGGTCAAAGTAAAATTTATATGCAGGGGAGAAGATCCCAACAAAGTCCTTTATTTGAAGAGTTACTAGTAACAAGAAGAATGATGTACAGAAGAAAGGGAGCTGTCTCAATCAGTCATGAGGGTTCCCCCAGAAAAAATGATGATATGCAAGATAACCCTAGGCCATCAGGACAGCATGTGCCTTACTTTTCAAATGCAGAAGCTGATATTCAGGGTGCATATGAGAGGCAACAGGGTGGTAGCGTGAGAATGAGGTCAGAGGTGTTCCAGGAACGCCCATTTCTAGACCCTAGTGAAAGGTTTGAAGAGGCAGAGTCTCTGAGGGATGATGAAGATGAAGATCAGAATATGGTAAAACCATCCTCCTCTAGGCCTAGCGAGGAAGAACTAGCTGATGAAATTAGGAGCTTAAGGGCCGAGTTTGAATATTAGTAGGCAATAACAATCAGAGATGACTTGAGGAAGAAAGTGCAAGCTTTAAGGGCTGCCCAAAATAATTCAATTCCTACCCTTGAGAATGCAAATGTGCAGAGACATCAATAGAGAAATGAAGTGCAACATCAGCATAATGATGAGAGACAAAATCTGAATGATGCTAGGATACCACTGAACAATGTAAGAAACCAGAATGCAAACAGAAATATTAATATTAATCAGTTTGACAGACAGCCCATGCAGTTAGATAGATTCAAACAGCTGGTATTTGATGGTATTCCTGGGTATCCTAACCCCATTGACAAGCATCTAAGGCTGCAGGTGCCTAAATTTTCAGGAAACAACACTGTGTCAGGAGAAGATCATCTAAAAGCTTTTCAAAATGTCATGGATAACTTTGAGGTTGAACATGAGGATGTTTTCATGAAGTCATTCATGCAATCTTTAGTAGATGAGGCAAGGGAATGGTATAAGAATCTTCCTGACTAGAGTATTTCATCATGGGATGATTTTAAAAGGATATTCAAGGAGTAATATGGTGACAAAACTGACCCTAGCTTTTTTGTAAATGAGTTTACCAGTATCACTAAAGGGTCAAATGAGCAGGTTGCAGATTTTAATGCAAGATTTACTAAAGTGTTAAACAAATTGCCACATCACATGAGGCCAAATGAACCTATGTGCATAATATTGTATATCAACGCATTTGATGCAAAAACTGCATATGGATTAAGAGATAAAAGTCCTGCTACTATCAGGGATGCTTTCAGAATTGCAGTAAATATTGAGAACAACAGGAAAGCATCAGGCAAGACAAACAGAAGGGATGATGTGAAAATTCTGCAGAATCCAAACAAGCCTCAGAACACTCAAGGTAATACATCTACCCCTGAAGATAAGATAGACAAATTGGCAAATGTTGTTAAGGACCTAAGCTACAGACTAGCTAGAAGTGAAAAAGGGATAGGTCCTGATAGGCAAATCTATCAAAGGTAGGAAAAGAGGCCATCATTGCATGATATGCCTTATAATACCAATTGGCATAATGGTAAGCCTATATTCCCACATAATAGCACAAATCAGAGAGCTCAATATGTCAAAGAAACTCCTGATCCTCTAAAGAAAGCTGTAAATATTGTTGATGATACTCCATGGTGTATAATTTGTCAGATGCCACATTCACAGTCACAGTGTATGATTGCTCAGTCCTTGTGTGATAATACTACATCTTGTAATGAATGCAATGAGCCACATTATGTGCAAGATGATGATGTTAATATGATGTACACAAATAATGGATACCCCATTTATGATGCTGATGAGAGTACAGATGATGGAATTCAAGCCTGTCAACAGGAATTTTATGATGAAGGTAATGAAGAGAGCTATGTGTATGCTCAGAGCTCACACAATTTTCTGAGTAACTTACAATGACCTTCTGATGAGGAAATTAGGGCCTTCACAGCTGCAGCAGTTGCTCAAGTCAAGAGTAACTACAATCTCAGAGGTAAAGCTTAGATAAGCAGCTTGCGTCAACCAGAGGATGTTTCTGCAGGTCAGCCAGTGCATGGTCATAAAGGAATTGAATCACAAAAAAGGCAGTGGGGTAATAATAAACAGAATTTTAGACATAGAACAGGTCATGAATCCCAAGGACCAGAAAACAGAATCCCTCAGGCTGAAGATCAAAGCAAAGGTTCCCAAGACAAGAATGATGATCAAGGAACTATGAAAGTAAAAGCTAAATCAGTTCAGGATAAAAACAAGATTGTGGAGCAAGCTACAACTGTTATACAAAATTATGCTCCATTTGATATAGCTCAAGTCCTCTCCCAGGTAAAAGTCTCTGTTCCACTTATGGAACTGATGAAGGTTGAAGAGATCAAGAATAGGATAGTATCCCTAATTTCAGGGGTGCCTTTTCAAGCTAAACAAAATGTTCAGACCCAGGGTGAGAAACATGTCATGTATAATGAAGAAGATGAGGCTCCTGAAGTCTATTTAGGAGTGACTATGACAAAGTGTCCTTCACAAGTGGAACCATTTTATGTATCCCTGGTTATAAATGGAAAAATAATAATCAAAAATTGTATGCTTGACTCTGGAGCATCTACAAATGTCATGCCTTTGGCCATCATGCAACAAGCTCGATTGAAAATCGACAAGGCATGTGGAAAATGTTATGCTATGGATGCCAGAGAGGTACCAGTTATTGGAATCATGAAGGATGTAGATTTCAAACTGGCAGCATTTCCTGAAAAGAGATATAAAATGAATATAACAGTGGTTGACATCAAGCCACAGTATGGTATGTTGCTGTCAAGAAGATGGGCTGCACTAATTGGTGGAAGTATGCAGCTGGACCTGTCATATGCCATGATTCCAATGAATGGTAGGGATGTTAAGCTAATCAGAGAACAGAGATCATCAGAGACAGTGGAAGACCAAGAAGCAGAGGAACAAATATGCTTTGTAAACACTGACTGTGATAACTTCAAGGTTGTCTCAGATGATAGAGAAGATAAAAAGAAAAATGTATGCATTAAAGAGCTGGACCAGCAAGGTTTATGGACCATGTATTTTGATGGAGCTTGTGCAAAAGAAGGCTCTGGAGCTGGAGTTGTTTTCCTGTCTCCAACTGGTAAGCTCCTCAAATTTTCTTTCTTGCTGAGGTTTGTTTGCACAAACAACATTGCAGAATATGAGGCTTTAATCTTAGGCCTAAATATAGCTCTCAAACATGGAATCAAAATGCTAAGAGTATTTGGGGATTCTGAGCTGATTGTATCCCAAATTAGAGATAGGTATGCTTCAAAAAACAAAAGATTGAAACAATACAAGCATGCTGTTTGGGATACCATTGAACTATTTGATGCATTTTCAATAGGCTGGGTAGAGAGATCAAAGAATGTTATGGCTGATTTCTTAGCTAATGTTGCAATAAGGCCAGATGACATCACTCTGTCAGATGTTACAAATGTAGAAGTTAAAATCAGGCCTGCAGTACCAGAAAATATATGCAGTTGGCAAGTGTTTAATGATGATAGGGATTTGTTAAAATTTTTGCACTGCATAGATGAATTTGAGAATCAAGAAATTGATTTCCAAGCTTTTGTAGAGACTATAGATGGAAAAGAAACTCTTGTGGGGAAGGAGATAATTCAGTTGAAGACTAATAAAATCCCTAGAGGGTTAGTAGCTTTGGAAAGAGCTTTTGACAGTAGAGACAAATTGGTCACAAGGACATCTCCCACAAATAAGGAAGATTTAGAAGAGATAAATTTGGGGACATCTCAGGCCCCCAGGAAGGTATACATTGGTAAACAACTCAAACCACACATCAGGAGTATGCTGATTGCATTACTGAAAAGGTATAAACATGTTTTTGCTTGGTCATATGAGGACTTAAAAGCCTATAGGGAGGATTTATTCCAGCATGAGATCCCATTGAAGCTTGGAGCTAAGCCATTCAGATAGAGGCAAAGGCCTATTAATCCTACCTTAGCTCCAAAGATGCAAGAAGAACTTAAAAAGCTTAGGGACGCTGGAATAATTGTGCCAATCAGACATTCAACTTGGGTGTCTAACCTTGTCCCAGTCAGAAAAAAGAACGGTGATATTAGGCTTTGTGTTGATTTCAGGAACTTGAATGTATCCTCTTTAAAGGATAACTATCCACTGCCTAATATGGAAGCTATGTTGCAGAGAGTGACTGGTTGTGAACTCTTATCCATGATGGATGGATTTTCAGGTTATAATCAGGTGAAGGTAAAGGAATCAGAATAGTATAAGACTGCCTTCACCACTCCATGGGGAACTTATGTATATGTTAGAATGCCATTCGGATTAACAAATGTAGGTGCTACATTTCAAAGAGCAATGAATGTTGCTTTTGCAGGGTTGATTGATTCAATCCTGGCTGTATATCAGGATGACTTGACTGCATATTCAAAGAAGGAAGAGCAGCATTGTTTGCATCTAGAGCAGATTTTCATAAGAGCACTAGAGTATGGCATTTCTTTAAATCCAAAGAAGTGTGCCTTTAGGGTAGTTGAAGGAAAGCTCCTGGGACACATTGTTTCCAAGGATGGAGTTAGGATAGATCTAGAAAGAGTGGCTGCTATTGACAGAATTCAAATGCCAAAAACTATAAAAGGAGTTCAGTCCTTCTTTGGAAAGATAAATTTTGTTAGGAGATTTGTTCCCAACTTTGCAGAAACCACAAGGAACATTTCTAAGATGATGAAGAAAGATGCAACTGTCAACTGGGAAAGTGAAGCAATAGAATCATTTCAGAGTATCAAAGAGGCAATCAAGATGGCCCCTGTTCTTAAATCTCCTGATTTTTCTAGGCCATTCCAAGTATTTTCATTTGCTTCCTTTCACACTGTTACTGCATGTTTGCTACAGAAAAATGAAGATGGTTTTGAACAGCCCATTGCTTTCTTCAGTATGTCCTTGCAGGCTTCTGAGTTGAAGTATGATATTATGGAAAAATAGGCATATGCACTAGTCAGAGCCATCAAAAGTTTCAGACCATACCTGGTAGGATCACATATAATTGCATATGTACCTCATGCAGCAGTCAAAGACATATTCACTCAATAGGAGGTGACCGGAAGAAGGTGCAGATGGATAAACAAACTGCAAGAGTTCAACATAGACATACAAATTACCAAGTTGGTAAGAGGACAAGGATTAGCCAAGATGATGGCACAGTCAAACTTGGAAGCATGCCAAGTTAATGCAGTCCAAAATGAGAATGTAAATGTATCAAGATCTGAATGGTACAAGGATATTATTTACTACTTGCAAAATCTGAATTGTCCTTCCCATTTCAATGATAGTCAAAAGAGGACTTTAAAGTTACATGCAATCAGGTATGTTATTGTTCAAGGTGAGCTATACTGGAAAAACCCTGATGGTGTGCTGCTGAGATGTGTGGATGAGGATATGGCTAACAATGTTTTGATTGATATGCATAAAGGACTGTGTGGTGGACACTATACTAGTCAAACAATAGCTCATAAGACTCTCAGAGCAGGATATTGGTGGCCTACTCTCTTTTCAGATGCACAAAGGTTAGTAAGGAAGTGTGACCCTTGCCAAAGATTCTCAGGAAAATTGAGATATGATGGTGCTTTACCCCTCAGAACTGTAAATGTGGATGCTCCATTTCAGCAATGGGGAATTGACTTCATAGGGGAAATTGCAGACAAGTCAAGTGGGGGACACAGTTGGGTTTTGGTGGCAACTGATTACTTTACCAAATGGATCGAGGCCATTCCAACTAAGAGAGCTACAAGTAAGGTGGTGATGGATTTCATACTGGAAAATGTTATCATCAGGTTTGGAGTACCATTCAAGATAGTCACTGATAATGCTATGTGCTTCAGATCAGGTGAATTTGTTGATTTTTGCAACAAATATGGGATAAATCTATCATATGCATCACCATACCACCCACAAGGAAATGGTCAAGCAGAATCAAGCAATAAAAGCATCATGAAAATTATCAAGAGGATACTGGACAAGAACAAGAGAGCTTGGGACTCAAAATTAAAGTTAGCAATATGGGCTGACAGAGTGACAGTAAAAAAGGCTATTGGGATGTCACCCTTTGAAATAGTATATGGTGCATCAGCTAGATTGCCCATAAACAATCTCCTACCAGTTTATAGATTCATCCAGGAAAATGATGAGGAGATTGAAGACTCCATGACAGAAAGAGTGAACCAGCTGGTTGCACTGGATGAAAACAGAAGGAAAGCACACCAGATCAACCTCAAAAGACAACAAGATGTGAAATATCAGTTTGACAGGAGAGCTACAAAAAGGAAGTTTCAAGTCAATGATCTGGTGCTCATCTGGAATGCAAAAAATCAGGACAAGGGTAAACATGGTAAGTTTGAACCCTTATGGATGGGCCCATATCAGATTTGCAGCACTCATGGGGAGGATTCTTATTTCCTCCAGGCCCTAGATGGTGAATTTCTGGAATTGCCTATGCATGGCCAATTCCTTAAGTTCTATTTTGCATAGATCACTTGTCGCTGTGCACATTTGTAAAAATATGTATATAGTGTAGATGTCTTGTACAGTTCGTGCTTTTTTGGTTTTTTGCCTGGTCTGCCCGGAGATCTGGTTCTCGCTGCAGGTTTTTCACCTGCACGTCCCCATTCGGAGCTAGTGTTGGCACTCATTTTGACCTGGAGGTTGATTTTGCATGTTTAGAGGGTTTCTTCATTTAAACCCTGTATTTTCTTGCCCATCGGCAAGACCTCGTAGGTGTTTTGGTGATCAGGTTGATGGCAGGGATGGTGTCATCGCTGAGACTTTGCCTATCGAGAGGGAAGCTTTTTGTTATTCTGACAGTTTTGATCTCACCGATGGGGATTGTGGTGTGTTCTTTGTATGTCACTGTGACTTTGTACTATCGGCGTGGGAGATTGTGGTGTTAGCGGCTGAAGAGTTTTTGGCTAGCCCGACGGAGTTGCTCTTAGCGATGAAGGGGGAGGCCTAGGTCTATCGGCGTAATGATTGTCATCGGCGAGGGTTTTTTCTGGTTCCCCGACGGGATTGTTCTTGCCGATGGTGCCATCGGTGTGTTTTATGCTATCGGCGAAGCAGTTTCTTGTTCGGCCGACTGTGGATGTTTGGCCGATGAGGAGTCATCGACGTGTGTCTTGCCGATGGGGGTAAGTCAAGTGTTCATCGGCGAGCTTTGGCATATCGGCAGCAGTCTTTTGTGGTTTGCCAATGGAAGGAGGTCACCCCGATGGGGAATGCCATCGGAGTGAGGTTTTATATCGGGCTAGCCGTTGGAGGGTCCGCCGATGGGGTAGTGTCATGCTGATGAGGATTTGGAGTGGTCATCAACGTGTGTTTGGCTATCGGCGAAGTGAATTTTTGGGCTGCCGATGTAAGGTGTCTAGCCGATGAGGGATGTTCAAGGTGGTCGTCGGTAGGGCTTGTGCTATCGGCCAGGGATTTTCTTGTTGCTCCGAGGGTGGATGATCTCGCTGAAGACCTAGGATGTGGAATGCCATCGGAGTGAGATTGAGTATCGGCATAGGCATTTTGAGGTTAGCCGATGGCTTTGGTCATATCGACAGAGATGGGAGGTCGATGTCTATCGGTGTAACTAGTGAGATCGGCTGGGGAGATTTTGGTTGCTCCGACGGTGTAAGTCACACCGACGGGGTAGTTTGGAGTAGCAATCGGAGAGACTCATGCTATCGGTGGAAGTTTGGAAGGTTGGCTCGATGGTGCATCTCTAGCCGATGGAGGGGATTGTAGTGTAGCGGTCAGTGAGACAACGAAGGTCGGCAGGAGGTTTTTGAGGTGAGCCGATGGCTTGGGTCTGGGCAACGGGCTTTGGAGGAGGACCGTGGGTCGAGCGTGGCAAAAGCACTCAACATTTAGTATGTTAGTGGCCGTGTTTATAAAGTAATGAAGGAGTCTCTGTGGCACCAATGTGGGACTATTCTTCCTACACATTTGAAACTGCGATAGAACATGTTTTGGTGGGAATTTCTTTTTTGACTACTGCGATGGTTTCAAGCGACCGTGGGTGGTTGAGCCATCAATGGTGACTGTAGCAGGGGCATGGGCGAGTTGTTGAACAGTCATGTACCTGATTTTTGGCATGAGGACTTCCAGATGGTGGCGCATGGCTCGAGGCCCCCCTTTGTCTGCTGCATTAATATTTCCTGAGCACCATTCCTTCCGAGGACTGTATCTGGCAGATTTTTTGTCAAGGCCATGTAATTAATGCTGAGTATGCTTCTCTGGTTGTTATAAGCAGGAAGTGTTACTCATTTTTTGGTTGTTGAAAGTTGAACATTTTGGCTCTGTGATACAATATAGTTGGTTTTGGCTGCTCTGTCCATAAAAACTTGTGAGTCTATGTATCTCTTGTTGTATGTTTTTGCATGAATCCACTGATTTCATGGTTAATTTTATATGATAAATGCTATGTTGGCATGTGTTTTGTTAATTCTGTCTCCAGTATTGCATGTATCTTTCTTCTGAGTCTGGATATTTAAGGAATGTTTGAGATTCTAGAACATAGAATTCCTATGTTGAATGTCTAATCTTTTAACTTCTGCTCAAGTGGTAGATTAAACTGTTTTCAGATTGAACATTGAGAAGGGTATACTGTAGTAGGGATGCCATAAGTATAGATAGCTTAACACTTTGTATTGGGAGATATCTGTAAGGCAGGTATCATATGTGTCCCCCTGAAATATAGTTTTAGTTGTTCATGCATATCATTCACAAGTGTATGTCTACTAACTCTGGGCCCTGGATAGGCACCAATCTTGCTTTGTGTTTGTGTTACAACCATGTCCAGCTTTGCATCCAAACTTAAAATCAAAATCAAAATCTAAAACAACCTTTAGGACATTAGAATTAGTTTTAGGATCCTCAGTCCTCTGTCTACAACTGCAAATAGGCCCAAAGCTAGCCCTTTTGCTCTTATCTTTCAGTTTTGGTCTACTTATAGGAGGACTTATCTGCTTTCTGTCAACATCCCAACCTTTGTATGCATATCCCCATGGATGTTGAGTAGGGAATACCCCCTAGGTTTTGCAGAGCCTGAAGAAGAAGAGGAGATAAAATATAGAGTCTATCTCCTACACTGTTGGCCCCTGGCCCAGAGATCCTGTTGATCATTGATGGCTACCTTGTAGGGAAATCTGGGAATAAGCATCCAGTCTGGGAAAAAACCAACACATCCTACGTGGCTTTTTCCAATTTTGACTTCCTTTTTTAATGTTTTTAATAATATCATAAGGAGTAAGAATGAGACGTTGAAACCATACATTTTCTTGTTGTTCTTCAATTTAAACTCATCTGCAAATTTGAAGTGCTCAATCTCTGTCATATGAAGCGTCAGAATCTAATTATGCTTTTGTCTGCTGCAGATGTATGGTGGAGTTGCGATTTTCAAATTAAAGCTCCCCTGTCTTCACTATTTTGATATTTTGAATGCATCAAAGGTCAAAACAGAACATTTAAAATCCTCTGAAAATACCTCATGAATCAGCATTATCAAATTAGGAGAAAATTTGCCTTTTGGGACTTCGCCATTTAACGTAAGAGGTTAAAAACTGACTTCGGCAATAACTCGACACCAAGTGCTTGGAATCTCATGAAAAATGGCAGGGATAAGCATCTTAGTATTCCTAAGACCTCCACCAAACCGTTCAGCCTCAAGTGCTATAGAACTCTAAAAATTGTGTTTCTGCCAAACTACCAGCACAAGTCATGGAATTTAAAAATCTCACAAACCACAAGGAATTTGACTATGACATCTTTGCGTATAATTCTAGGATGGAATCAAGAATCTGCCTGTCAAAGGATTTGTCATGAAACTTCACCAAGCTCCCAGAACAATTGTTTTATGGAAACTGACTTCACGCGCGTTGGGACTGAATTCAAATAACACTGTCAAATTGCTTCCCTGATTGTGACAAACACACATAGTGCCAAGAAAAACTATTAGAACCCAACAAACCAAACAAAATTGAAAATAAAACCTACAATTGTTTTTGGTTGATGTCGAAGTGCCCATTCACCCGGATGCTCTTGCATCAGACACGCCGAGTAGAAAGTTTGTGAGCATAGGCTCACAAAAGTGGAGTTGAGTGATAGAATCACCCTTTTAGGTTGCAACCAACCTGTGGCGAACTCCATCGCTATGAAATTTGCACATGATCATTTCTTCTTCCCCTTTTTCCAACATCTCTCTGGCACACGTGTCATCCTCCGCTCACAACTCCATTCACCACTCCTTTCTCCTCTTGTGGATTCACATCCACCATAGACCATCCTCCTCTACCAAATTCTCTCTACTCTCCTCTCCTTTGTGGAATCCAACTCACCACAAACTAACCACCTCCACCAAGTTACACCTGCATCATCCTTCACAAGCTCTACAAGCAAATATGTAGCGTCTACAACATACTTTTGTTCTCTATCCCTCTCTTCTTCTACTATTTTATCTAAAAACAAAATATCATTATCATAAAACAAATTTACCTTAGTTGCAATATTAGTTTTTGCTGCGACATCTTTCACATCCTCGTCAACTGCAACTTTTTTGTTCTTTACCCTTCGCTACTACAGCAATCTTTTCCATCCATTCTTCTTCTATCACCAATATTTGTGCTAACAAATCATCATCTTCGCCATGCTATACTGTTGCAACCTCTTTGTGTTCTATCATTGTATCTTCATCCTCTTCCTTCTCATTGCCCACCTCTTCATCTTTCACTGCTGCTGCACACAACTTTTCATCTTCCTTGCCAAGCTTGACAAATTTATCACACTACCAGACTTCCAATCGATCCAATCTCATGTTTATATCAGCCATCATTGCCAAAATCTTCCTCTCTTGATATTGTTTCCAGCCCTCCCATATCACGGGCTTCTTCCTCATCAATATTTCCATCTCTCTCACTGCTGCAATCTCATCTCAATCTACAATCCACATCATTCTTCAATCTACAAAACAAATTATTTCACGGCTTCAAGCTCTCACTGCTCAAGACTTCTCCTACCTGCAACAACCCTCACACATGCTTCTCCTCTACCGCCTTCTCACCTCTACCCGCAAGTCCTGGTGGATTCTCTCCACTCTCAAGATTACCAGCTCTAATACCATTTGATGAAAGAGAGCCCCTCTTATTCTCACAAATTTACAAGATCCACAAATGACAACACTCAGACCCAATTTCAAATCCACAACAAAACAAAAATTGCAAACCACTAAATTTTTTTTCTAATTTTATTCAATTTCAACAATACAAATACATTTGCGTTTTATTTACAAATTCTTAGCCTTCAATTGACCTTTCTCAGCTCACACCTATCTTCAACTCTCACATAGCCTCACACAGGCTTCCAAGGATCTCAACATCAATTTCTCCTCATTCTATTTGATCTTCTTTGGGCAAGGAACCTCTATCTAATATCCCTAATTTTTTTTTTACTAAGTATTCCTTAATCTGCTGGCACTTTTTTTTATTTTCTCCTTACCTCTACTACATAGATTGCTATTCTTTTAATTAAAAAAATGTGCTTCCTCCAAAGAGGCATTTCCTCTTCTTAATGATGCCTCCTCTACTTCTAATCAATAATTTGTTTTTGTTTTTTTTAAAGCTTGTTTGCAGCTCCATTCATTTCCTCTTCCAACATGATGCTCTCATCCTACGTGGCTTTTTCCAATTTTGACTTTTTTTTAATGTTTTTAATAATATCATAAGGAGTAAGAATGAGACGATGAAACCATACATTCTCTTGTTGTTCTTCAATTTAAACTCATCTGCAGATTTGAAGTACTCAATCTCTGTCATATGAAGCGTTAGAATCTAATTATGTTTTTGTCCATTGCGGATGTATGGTGGAGTTGCGATTTTCAAATTAAAGCTCCCTTGTCTTCACCATTTTGATATTTTGAATGCATAAAGGATCAAAACATAACATTTAAAATTCTCTAAAAATACCTCATGGAGCAGCATTATCAAATTAGGAGAAAATTTGCCTTTTGAGACTTTGCCATTTAATGTAAGAGGCTGAAAACTGACTTTGGCAATAACTCCACACCAAATGCTCAGAATCTCATGAAAACTGACAAGGATAAGCATCTTAGCATTCATAAGACCTCCACCAAACCGTTCGGCCTCAAGTGCTATAGAACTCTAGAAATTATGTTTCCACCAAACTGCCAGCACAAATCATGGAATTTAAAAATCTCACAAACCGTAAGGAATTTGACTGCGACATCTTCACGTGTAATTCCAGGATGGAATCAAGAATCTTCCTGTCAAAGGATTTGCCATGAAACTTCACCAAGCTCCTAAAATAATTGTTTTACAGAAACTGACTTCACGCGCGTCGAGACTGAATTTAAATAACACTGCCAAATTGCTTCCCTGATTATGCCAAACACACAGAGTGCTGAGAAAAATCATTAGAACCCAACAAACCAAACAAAACTGAAAATTAAACCTACAATTATTTTTGGTTGATGCCAGATTGCCCATTTGCCCAAATGCTCCTACATCAGACATGCCAGGGAGAAAGTTTGTGAGCATAGGCTCACAAAAGTGGAGTTGAGTGATAGAATCACCCTTTCAAGTTGCAACCAACCTGCAGTGAACTCCATCGCTATGAAATGTGCACATGATCATTTCTTCTTCCTCTTTTTCCAACATCTCGTTGGCACACATGTCATCTTCCCCTCACAACTCCATTCACCACTCCTTTCTTCTCTCATGGATTCACATCCACCATAGACCGTCCTCCTCTACCAAATTCTCTCTACTCTCCTCTCCTCCTTCGTGTGATCCAACCCACCACAAACCGACCACCTCCACCAAATTACACCTACATCATCCTTCACAAGCTCTATATGCAGCGTCTACAACATACTTTTGTTCTCTATCCCTCTCTTCTTCTACCATTTTATCTAAAAACAAAATATCATTATCAGAAAACAAATTTACCTTAGTTGCAACATCAATTTCTACTGCAACATCTTTCACATCCTCGCCAGCTGTAACTTTTATTCTTTACCCTTTGCTACTACGGCAATCTTTTCCAGCCATTCTTCTTCTATCGCCAATATTTGTGCTAACAAATCATCATCTTCGCCACGCTCTATATCGCAACCTCTTTGTATTCTATCATTGTATCTTCATCCTCTTCCTTCTTGATGCCCACCTCTTCATCTTTCACCACTTGTGCATACAACTTTTCATCTTCCTCGTCATGCTTGACAAATCTATCACACTGCCAGACTTCCAATCGATCCAATCTCATGTTTATATCAGCCATCATTGCCAAAATCTTCCTCTCTTGATATTGTTTCCATCCCTCCCATATCATGGGCTTCTTCCTCATCAATATTCCCATCTCTCTCAGTGCTGCAATCTTATCTCAATCTGCAATCCACATCATTCTTCAATCTGTAAAACAAATTCTTTTGCGGCTTCAAGCTCTCTCACTGCTCAGAACTTCTCCTACCTACAATAGCCCTCACACGAGCTTCTCCTCTACCGCCTTCTCATCTCTACCCGCAGGTCCTTGTGGATTCTCTCCACTCTCAGGATTACCAGCTCTAATACCATTTAATGAAAGAGAGCCCCTCTTACTCTCACAAATTTACAACATCCACAAATGACAACACTCAAACCCAATTTCAAATCCACAACAAAACAAAGATTGCAAACCACTAATTTTTTTTCTAATTTTATTCAATTTCAACAATACAAATAAATCTGCATTTTATTTACAAATTCTTAGCCATCAATTGACCTTTCTTAGCTCACACCTATCTACAACTCTCACATAGCCTCACACAGGTTTCCAATGATCTCAACATCAATTTCTCCTCATTCTATTTGATCTTCTTTGGGCAGCAAACCTCTATCTAATATCCTTGATTTTTTTTTGACTGAGTATTCCTTACTCTGCTGGCACTTTTTTTATTTTCTCCCTACCTCTGATGCATAGATTTCTATTCTTTTAATTAACAAAATGTGTTGCCTCTAAAGAGGCATTTCCTCTTCTCAATGGCACCTCCTCTGCTTCTAATCAATAATTTTTTTTTTCTTTTTTAAAACTTGTTTACAGCTCCGTTATTTCCTCTTCAAACGTGATGCTCCCATCCTACGTGGCTTTTTCCAATTTTGACTTCCTTTTTTAATGTTTTTAATAATATAATAAGGAGTAAGAATGAGACTTTGAAACCATACATTTTCTTTTTGTTGTTCAATTTAAACTCATCTGCAGATTTGAAGTGCTCAATCTCTGTCATATGAAGCATTAGAATCTAATTGTGCTTTTGTCTGTTGCAGATGCATGGTGGAGTTACGATTTTCAAATTAAAGCTCCCCTGTCTTCACCATTTTGATATTTTGAATGCATCAAGGATCAAAACATAACATTTAAAATCCTCTGAAAATACCTCATGGAGCAGCATTATCAAATTAGGAGAAAATTTGCCTTTTGGGACTTCATGATTTAACGTAAGAGGCTAAAAACTGACTTCAGCATTAACTCCACACCAAGTGCTCAGAATCTCATGAAAACTGGCAGGGATAAACGTCTTAGCATTCCTAAGACCTCCACCAAACCGTTCGGCCTCAAGTGCTATAGAACTCTAGAAATTGTGTTTCTGCCAAACTGCCAGCACAAGTCATGGAATTTAAAAATGTCACAAACCGTAAGGAATTTGACTGTGACATCTTCATGTGTAATTCCAAGATGAAATCAAGAATCTTCGAAGATTTGCCATGAAACTTCACCAAGCTCTCAGAACAATTGTTTTATAGAAACTGACTTCACGCGTGCCGAGACTGAATTCAAATAACACTACCAAATTTCTTCTCTGATTGTGCCAAACACACATAGTGCTAAGAAAAACCATTAGAACCCAACAAACCAAACAAAATTAAAAATGAAACCTACAATTGTTTTTGGTTGATGCTGGATTGCCCATTCGCCTAGATGCTCCTGCATCAAATCTACATCATCTATTTTTTCTAATTAAAAATTCCTACAATCCTAAATGAAATCAATTTTAAATCTCAACCATACATTTGATCAAAATTAATACTAACCCTCCATTTCTAACTACATCCATTTAAATAACAATTTTAACCCGCATCATCAATCCTAAATGAAATTAATCCTCAATCCTAGCCATCAATTCAATCAATCAAATCCTATCCATTCAATCCCCAACTACCATCTATTCAAACTCAAACTAACTTTAAAACTTGACTATTCACTTAATCAACCTAATCTTATCCCTCCATTCACCAATGACCAACATTTATTTCCACCTTCCAAATTCAAATTCAAAAATCCTCTCATGAAATCCTATCCATCCATTTCAAATAAATCTCAACCCTTCATTCCTACTTCTCAAATCTATAAATATATGCCAATCCCATCCATTTGTGCAGATGCATGCTACTAACATTTTGGAGCAACCACATCCTAACCCATTGAGAAAATCCACTTGCACCAATGGAGTTCATATTTGGTAGCTTATGTTGGCTAAATTTTCTTGTTTGAATTCTACTATATGCTCTATCTTTAGGTTTGCATTTGATTTGGAATAGGATTCAATTTTGTTTTTTCCTTCTTTTATTTTTTAATCTAGTGCTTACACCAACATATAGATCTAGAGTGATTTTGACAACATAACACCATGTAATGTACACTATATGAAACCTTCATCTATAGCACCCAATACATAGGAAAATCAATACATGAAACCTCTAAATTGTAAGTAGGAAACCATGAGATAAAACCACCTGAGAATGGTGCACAAACCAAGGGCCCAAATTCCAATGCCCAAATCTAAGTCTTGGTCCACTGGCTAAAAAATTATATTCTTTATGTTGGGACTTAAGTGATATTCACCTAGGAGATTCCTAGTAGGAAGAGTTTATCTTTAGTCATTAGTTTTTCAAATATTGCAATATAGTAGATATAGTGATTTACATATGTTAATAATATTTTAGGTCATGTGGTGCATCATATATGTTGTTTCACATGTGGTGCTATGATAACAACTGCAAGTCATCTAGATAAAGAACTAAAAACTACATATGAGTTTAGCGTTTGTTAAAGTAGGATCAGTGATGCAAAAGAACTTATGGTAGAACTGGTGAACATGCAACATGATCTGAGGGCTAGATAATGTGTGATAAGATGACACAGGTGTAATGCCCACTCTAGTATAAATTCTTGGTGTGATTTTTCATTCATATGATATTTGATGTATGATGTATCAAGTGTTATCAATGTCTTATATGTTTCTCATGTTATGAGTCATTACACTGAACTTGTTGATTAGGTCTGTTGTGCTATTGAGGGGTTCTGATAGTGTATTTGGTATGCTTTTTTGGAGATGTTTTGTATAACCATCAAGGTGTTTCCAATGAGGTTTTGTATTGACAATATTTTTTGACTATGCATTATGGGATGCATATGTTATGTCTGTGTATGTTAAATCATTGCAACACTTCAACTTCATTATTTTCACTATATTTATTATAGTTGTGATTATTTTAATATATTAACATTGTGAAATATTATTGATTATGCATCTTGTTCCTAGGTCATGCTAGTCATAGATGATTTACAATGGATGTGATGCTTTTATATCATGTCATGATTTATGCCACATTGGGGTGGATTATGTTGCTTTGGCTATCATATGTGGAGTAGATGTGCCTGATTTTTGACTTGAGTGTGTAAATACAGGGTTATTTCCCCAATGGTGGCTCTATATTAGAGATGGTCATCTTTGGGTGAAAGATGTGTGTGTTAAACCTCTATCTCAATTGGTTTGGGTGCAAGATGAGTCTTGTGAATCCCTATGTTAGCCTAGATCTAATCGGTGGCGATTCTAGAATCTGCATGTTGTGGAAAACTTTCAAGTGTGTATGAGACTTTTGTGTTGTTTCATTTAGTTTTTTGCATTACATTTAAATTTATCTCTAAAAGCGTGTTCTCATGTTACAAAATATTTTATGGTTGAGTTGAAAAAGATTAATTTCACCTTAGCAAAACAAGTCTATTGCATTATTTTATTCTAGTAGAAGGAAATTTAAAGAAAATTTAATATTTTCTTCAAAATGAAATATTTTGCATTTAAAGGGTAAAATTGCATTTTTATGGAAATTTGATTTAATTCCATTATTATCGGAAAGTATTAAATGTGATTAGATTATGTTGCATTTGCCTTGTGGAAGTAATTGCATTAATTTAATTATGTAATTTACCTATTGTTTCAAAAGTATTTTGGAAAAGAAATTGGAAAAAAAAAGGAAAATAGAAATAAAAATATTATAAAAAGAAATAAAGAAATAGAAAAAAGGGAAAAGGGATTTTGAAAAGCATATAAGGAAAAATAGAGTTCTATTTTCATCATGCATTGTATTTTCTCTTCAAACCCTCTTCTTGCTCCATAGGAAATGGATTTTTGGGAAGATTGAAAGGAAGGGATTGTGTATTTCTTGGATTGATGATTGCTTGGAAAAGATTGGGTGTGTGTGGCAAAGGATTGTGGAGGCATTTTGGCTTCAAGACTCTTCTCCATTTTTTCAAAAGGTTACATTGGAAGGTATTTTCCCTCTTTGAAACTTGTTTTAAATTTGAATTCTTCCATTGCCATGCCACATGAAGTGGATTGCTTACAACCTCCTTGTTGAAGGATGTAATTTGATTTAAATTGAAAGTTTCAATTTGTATCTTTTAAGTTCATATTAAATTTTCAAAATATGCCAAAAACAACCATTAGTATGACAATTTTATTGAAATCCTCTTTTTCAAATTTGAGTTGAGATTATGGTTGTTGTGCATTTTTGGGATAAGAGGGTATATTTAGATTTTTTAATTTCCCTTTAATTTGAAAAATGAAAAAAAAGATGCAAGGTAGCAACAACTTCCATTAATGGACAGTTTGGGGGTTTTATGGTTTTTCTTGCATTTTTAATTGAGTGTTCAAAAATTACATTCTAGGCTTTAAAACGATATTTTATAATGCAAAATGAGTAGTCTCCCTATTATTTTAAGATTCTGCATCTTTTAGCATATTGTCAATATGTGTGCATGTTTTAAAATTGTTGTATTGATTTCTATGTCATGTCCAAGTTGTCAATTTGGTGTATTAGACATATAGGATTGAGGTATAGAATAGGGAAGGAGTGGGCTCTCATATTCATGTGCCATTGTTGGAAATAGCGGGTGGAGAGTTTAATAATCAAGTGATAATGTAATACAAACTATGATAATAAAATGTATGATTAATCAATATATCTACCTACCATGAGGTGAACGCTCACAAAAGGTTCAATCTTTGGCACAAAGGACATATCACAACTCTAGGAGTTGGTGAATGTCAAAGTATTCCTCATGTAGATCATTTTTTTGACTCAAATTCTTCATAGCCATTGTGCTATTGAAATGACACTCCTTGGCTTAATTCTAGGATCCCCATCCTATCTTTTCTTTGGATTTGGCCTCCAAAATATGTTTATACCACCCACATGTATGTTGATGGATCGTTGTACTCTCGTATATGTATGTGTGTTGTTATTTGATTTATGCTTTGTTGTTGTGCATTGAAGGTGTGAGAATCCCTTATGCATGAATTTCGTGTTGGTATTCTTCTATGCTTTGTATGCATTGATTGGCATGAGTTGCCACATGTGATTCATGAGTATTCATATTTGGTATTCACTTGATTAGCATGAGTTGCCACATGTGATTTGTGAGTTATTCATATTTAGTCTACACTTGATTAGCATGAGTTGTCACATGTGCTTGTATGCTTCTGATTGGTGTGAGTGTTTCCATGTACTTCTTGATTGTGTGAGTGTGCTTGTACCTAATTCAATCGTCTCCTAGGATAGTGCAATGGGTTTGAGGGTACCACATGGTTGGATGGAACTAAACCATCGTTGGGGACAAGCAAGCTTGGAGGATGCTCTTGGAGAGCATGCTAAACTATTTGGTATATTTGCTCTCATATCATTTAATTGTAATTTGGTAATCTTTGTAAATTAGGTCTGTGAGATCATTGTAATTATATTATGATGTATTCTCTCATGTGGATTATGATCCATCCATGTTTGAAATGAGATTCATATATTGTATTATTCCTTTGGTATCTTTTGAGATGTTTCCACACCTCATCTTATGAGGACGTTGGTATGATTCACATGTTGTAATCTTGATGTTTTAGCATGTTAGATTTAATTATTGTGATGTTGTATTGATATTGTTAGATACCTTAGTTTTAGATCACAATATGCCCGTGTAGGAGACCATGATCCTATTATTATTTTAGCGCATGTCGACATTGGTGTTGAATGGGTATAGCATTTTGTAACACTTTTATCATCTTTGTTTATGTGTAGGTTGTTGGTTAAATGTCTAATTTCATATTTTGTTAATTGGTTAAGTTCTTAGTGTGGTTGGTTAAAGATGTTCATTTGGTGTGTTAAATAGTCTAGAGTTGGTTGTCAACGGTTGTGTAGGGAGGTTGTACCCCTAACTCATCTATCATCTCCTCTATGTGTGGGTATGTCCATGAAAGCCAAAGTATGTTTGGTTAGGTGTTTTGTCACATTCTATCAGGTCTTGGGAATGTTCCACTTGGTGATCTTCTCTCTTGTTGGAGAGTGTGTCTTTGTCGAGCATGTTGTTTATATTTTAGGCAAGTTAGAGGTCATTTGTCAACTCTGGGAACTTGTTTCATCTTTCAATGGCTTGTTATAAACCTAAGGGTGATGTCCTTGTTAGGTGGGCCTTTGTTGAAGTCTACGTCATAGTCTTAGACTTGAATTCTAGAAAAATATCACATTCAGGCACTTTTCAGGGATGACAACGTAGATTTTGGACACTAGAACCTAGGAAGGATTAGCACCCAAGAGGCACACTAGCACCCAGAATGGACACCTAAGTAGGCATGTTGTAGTCCATTTTTGGCATTGTGGTCTTTCCCCACTCTATAGTCTTTGGGTCATTAGACAATGATCATTCTCTGACCTTTTTTGAAGAAATTTTCTATACATAAATTGTTCACCTTGGTATCTTAAGTATTCCTATCATCTCACTTTGTTGAGATGTGATGTTTCTGGTGAGTTATTCCCTCCTTTTATTTGGGAAGCATGCCTTTACATGAAATTGACTGGTGGTAATTCCAATTGGTGGAGGGCTTGTACCTCCTATTTGATCCACCTCTTGTGTGAGTTTTCTGAGGTGTTGGTATATTGTTTTGTGTCATTTTAGAATAGATTTGAGGTAGTTGTAACCCTCATTCTACTATGTGTGTTCATGAGGAATGAGGCCATGACGTGTGTCTAGTCATCATCATGGAGGGAGCTATGTTCTCTCGCGTTGTCATCATGGTGACTTGTCATATGATTGGTGAAGTATTTTGCTTTTGCCACCTTGCCTTGTGTAATGGTGATGTCATCTTGGGTGTTATTGTAGTTATTACAACACCTGGTGCATGCATGAGTGCAATGCGACATGTGAATGTCATGCTTGCAAACACAAAAAAATGTTCATGTAGTGTTTGTTTAATTAATGTCCTAGGTGAAACCTTGGGGCACTACATAAGGCACCACAAGAAATCAAAGTGAAGTTATGTTTGTATGTACAACCACAAGAAACAAGTTGGTAGTGGTGGCTATACTAACACCAACAGTGTAAAGGATGTAATTATTATTTCATAATGTGTGGCAATGACAAAGTTTACAAGGAGCTTGTCCACATGAAGACACCATACTTGGTACTAAGTGTGGTATGTTGATGTCAAATGTGTACATAATATGGTTACATGACTCTTGGTATCCTACCAGTTAGTCTTATAGTTGATAATTGGTATTCCAATGAATACTCTAGATATATATAACAATTTGTGTGAATGCGCCAAGGTTACTTGATGTTATGAATTCACTATATAGACACTAAAGATATTAGTGTACATTGTAGGTGTGTAAACACTTAAGAGATTGTAGAAGAAAGGTGTGTTGTGGATTGAGACTCTACAAAAGGTTTTCCTAAGGCCTTATTGTGTTGAATCAGTGTTGATTTTGAATAATACAATTGTGACAATCTTTTGGTGGTGGATTTTCTCCTATAAGGGTTTCCCATGTAAAAATCTTTGTGCCTTGTGTAATCTTGTAACTATATGCTATTCCATTACTTTCGTATGTGATGATTCTTTATATTTGATACATGTTTTTGACTATTAACTGAACACATAATCTTAAGAATTCATTATTTCAATCTGTCAATCCACTATAATAGGGGTGTAAATCCCCGACATTTGGTATTAGCGTGAGATTGGTAGTTTGGGTGGAAACTACTTTGTCAAAGTGAAAACCCTAGTGTGTGTGATGGTGTAACACTACCATGTTTATAAAGTTGCATTTGGTGTATAACTAGAATGAAACAAAATCTTTGACAAATTATATGAGAAGTAGAACAACATTAAATATATGGCAAGCATATTGAGGTTTGAAATTGATAAATTCAATGTGTAGAACTTTGAATTATGGAAGTTGAAGATGGAGGATATTCTAGTGGAAAGAGAACAATGGACTACATTATCTTCTTTGGCTAAACCCTCATGTATATCTAATGAAGATTTGGTAAAACTAGATAAGAAGGCTAGAAGTATTATTTGGTTATGTCTATCAAATTTTGTGTTAATGAATGTGTCTTAGGAATAGACAATACATTCTTTGTGGAAGAAGATAGGTATGTTATATTAGTCCAATAGCTTAGTTAATAAGCTTGTTTTCAAGAAAAAGTTATACTCTTCAAAAATGAGGGAGGGAGGTTGTGTAACTAATTGCTTAAATTATTTTAATATGATATTGAGTCAACTTGCATCAATAGGAGTCAAGATGGAAGAGGGTGACAAATGCATTGTGTTAGTTTGTTCCTTACCAGATTCATGGGATAACCTTGTAATGTCTATGAGTGGTAATGATACATGTGACTTAAAATCGAAAATGTTATTAGCATTTTGTTATGTGAAGAAACTAGGAAAAGATTCATGGATGATAAATATTCTAATGCCCTTGTGGTAAAAGGTAGGCCAAAAAGAGAAGAGAGGTAAGAAGAAGACGAGGTAAGAAGTCTAAGGGTAATGATAGGTCTAAGTCCCTGGGTAAGTCTAAAGTAAAATGATAGAATTGTGGCAAAAAGGATTACATAAAGGAGTGTAAGTTCAATAAGAAGGATGACTTCTCTAATAAGTCAATTGATACTGATAAATATAGTAGTGATGCCATTGTGTCTACTAATGTTGTTGGTGATGATTCTTGGTTGATTGATTCATGTGATTCTTTTACTATGAAAACACATGGGGAGTGGTACTCAGAGTATACCAAAAATGATGAAGGACATGTGTTTCTTAGTGATGGAAACTCCTTGAAGATTGTTGGTTGGGGAAAGGTCAAAGTTTCTTTCATGGATGATAGAGCACAAACACTCACAGATGTGTTGCACATACCAGGTTTGACAAGAAACCTTATGTCCATGTCTAAAATGGCCAGCGTAGGAGTTCATGTCACTTTTGATGGTAAAGGGTGTAGATTAGTTAGAGGTAATTTGGTGCTTACAAAAGGAGTGTGGCATGGTACTCTATATAGACTGGATCCATCAACTTTATTTGGTAGTGCCAATGTTACTACATCTAAAAATTAGGGATATTGTGGCATTTGTGATTAGGTCATTTGAGTGAGAAAGGATTTAAAACCTTGGTAAGTAAAGATACGGTGGAAGGTTTTGGTGATCGTTTTGTTGGTGTTGACTTTTGTGAACATTGTGTGCTAGGTAAATGCAATAAAGTGTGGTTCAACTCTAGAAACACTAGAGTAGAGGAAATTTTGGAGGTGATACACATTGATGTGTTTGGTTGTGTGGATATCCCATCCATTGTTAAGTGTATATATTACTTGTCATTCACTAATAGTTATTCTAGATATTCTTGGTTATATTTTCTTAGAAATAAGTTAAGGTGTTTCTCAAGCTTAAGGAGTTCAAATCTCTTGTTGAGAATCAAACTAGTAGGAAAATAAAGGTGCTAGAGAGATAATGGCGGTGAATTCTTCTCTAAAGAGCTTGATATATTTTGCATGTTGGAATTGTGAAGCAAGGAACTACCCCATACACACCATAAAAAATGGGGTAACAAAAAGGTTAAACAAACTTTGTTGGATTAGGGAAATAGTATGTTGAGAAGTGCATGCCTAGGAGATGAGTTTTTGGCAAAGGCAACTACTTGAAGAATAGGTCTCCCACTTCTACACTAAAAAATAAGATGCCATATAAAAACTAGATTGGAAGAAAACTAACGGTGACACACTTTCAAGTATTTGGTTATGAGACATTTGTTCAAGTGCCTAAGGAGTAGTAGTACAAATTAGATCTCAAAGCTTAAATGTGTATTTTCATCAATTATGGAGAAACTTTCAAAGGATACAAGCTTTGAAATCCAAAAACCTTGAAGGTTCTCTACTCAAGGGATGTTACATTCAAAGAACCTAGTATATGACTTAAATTGAATAGTCAAAGTATACTAAAATTTAGAGGGTGCATTTTGAAACAAAGATGGAGCAACAAAATGTACTAGAAGCTAAATGGGAAAGTGGACATGATAGTTTGGTAGAGGAATAGGAAAGCACATCTAGCACAAACTCTAAAGGAAAATAGGGTGGAGATGCAACATAAATTTCTTCGCTACAAACTGTGAGAAGGTCTACAAGGTAGAGGAGATCATTTGTGAGGTACAGTCCACCAAATTTTTGTTGTGTTTTTACTCTCACTTGAACTGATAGTGAACCAATTTTTGTGGAAGAGGTTGTCACTTCCAAAGATAAAAAATCTTGGAAGAATGCCATGAATGAGGAGATGATGGCTTTGAAGCAATGTAAGACTTGGAACTTGGTTGATGTGCCTAGGGATAGAAAACCCATTGGATACAAGTGGGTGTTTAAGAAGAATTTTAGAGTAGATGGCTCTCTTGAGTGGTACAAGGCATGGTTGGTAGCAAAGGGTTATTCCCAGGTTGAGGGAATAGACTTAGGTGAGATCTTTTCCCTAATTGCTAGGTTGAATTCCATTAGAATTTTGTTGCCTATTGCTATGGCACTTGATTTGGAGATCAAGCAAATAGATGTCAAAACCACAATCTTTCATGGAGACGTAAAGGAGGAAATTTTCATGGAATAGCCTAAAAGATACAAGGTGAAAGGTAAAGAGAAACTAGTTTATAAGTTGAATATGTCTCTGTATCGGTTAAGGTAGTCCCCACAAATGTGGAACCAAAAGTTTGGCACACGTGCTAGAATTGGGTTTTGGAAGAAGAGATGGTGATCATTATGTATACTTCAAAAATTTGAATGATCATATTTTGCTTATTGTTTTATATGTTGATGATGTGTTTATCATTGGAGACAATAAAGCATTAATTCAAAAGCTTAAAACTCAATTGGATAGTAAGTTTGAAATGAAAGACTTAGGAGTTGCTAGATACATTCTCAGAATAGAAATATGTAAGGATAGGAGTAAAAGGAAACCATGGCTAAACTAAAGGAAGTATCTTGAGATAGTTTGCAGAGGTATAGAACATGGGATAGTAAATTGGCAAGTACACCCCTACCAGTTGGCACAAAGTTGAGTATAGAATAATGTCCTAAATCTATGAAGGATTTGGAGGACACGAAGAAGGATCCTTATTCAAGTGTGGTAGGAAGTCTCATGTATGTGATGGTCTACACAAGACTAGGCATTGCCCAAATAGTGGGATTTTTAAGTAAATTCATGGCACAACCAAGTAAAGAACATTGGACACATGTAAAAAAGGTGTTCAAGTACTTGAAGCGAACTCTATATTATTACTTAGTTTATCATGGTACTAATGATATGAGTATGATGTTGAGTGTATAAGGGTTTGTTGACTCAAATTAAGCTAGAGATCTTAATAATTAGAGGTCTACAAGTGGATATGTGTTTATTCTATTTAGAGGAGTAGCAAGTTGGATGAGCAAGAGGCAGCAGACAGTTCCCCTACTAATTACTAAAGAAAAATATATGGTCACAACACATGCTTGGAAGGTTGCCATGTGGTTGAAGAGGTTAAGTAAGAGCATTGGTTTTAAGAGTCAAATGGTGTTAAAGTGTGATTCATAGAGTGTAATTTGTTTGGGTAAGCATCATGTCTACCATGCTAGAACAAAATATATTGATGTGCAATATGATTTTTTGAGGGAGATGGTTGAGAATTGGAAAGTTCAGATGGAGAAAATTGGCACGTAAACACTGCAAATTTCTTAAAAAAACCTACAAGTATTATAAAATTCATGTAGTGTAGAGATGAGATGGGATTATCCCATTCTAGAGCATGGGGTTAACTCATTAGGTTAAATATCATATGCTCTCCTATAGTAAATATCAAGTGGGAGAATGTTGCGATTCAAGTTATATTCACCTAGGAGATTCTTGGTAGGAAGCGTATCTTTAGCCTTTATTATTGTGAAATGCAGTGAGTTTTTTAGGTATTGTGATATAATAGACATTATGATTTACATATGTTAATGATTTTGAAGGTCTTGTGGCACATCATATATGTTAGTTCATATGTGGTGGTGCTATGACATCAACGACAAGTCATTTGGATAAAGAACTCGCAATTGCATATGAGTTTAATGTTTGTTAGAGAATGATCAGTGATGCAAGAGCACTTGTGGCATAACTGGCGAACATGCAACATGATCTGAGGGCTAGATAATATCCTGAAAGATGACTAAAGGCACCATAAGTAATCAGGAGTGAAGTTATGTTTGTATGTTCTACTACAAGCAAAAAGTTGGTAGTGGTGGCTATACTTGAAATACACTGATACTGACAACGTAAAGGATGTAACTATTGTTTCATAGTGTGTGAAAACAATAAAGTTTATGAGGAGCTTGTCCATGAAGTTTATGAGGAGCTTCTCCATGTGGAGACATCATACTTGGTGGTAAGTGTGGTATGTTGACGTCATATATGTATAGAATATGGTTACATGATTCTTGGTATTCTACAAGTTAGAAATACAATTAGATGGTTGGTATTCCCATGAATACGTATATATAATAGTTTGTCTAAATGTGCCAAGGTTACTCGAGGTTATAAATTCATTATATAGACATTGAAGAATGAAGACATTAGTGTACATTATTGGTGTATAAACACTTGAGAAATTTCATAAGAATAGTATACTATAGATTGAGAATCCGTAAAAGGTTTTCTTAAGACCTCATTGTATTGAATTGGTGTTGATTCTAATAATACAACTCTGAATGTATTTTGGTGGTGGGGTTTCTCCCTAAGGGTTTCCCACAAAAATATTTGTGTCTTGTTTAACATTGTAAATTTATACTGTTTCATTACTTTCATATGTGATAATTCTTTAGATTTGATACATTTTGTTGATTGTTAATTGAACACATAATCTTAAGAATTTGTTATTTCAGTTTGTTAGTCCACTGTAGTAGGGGTATAAATCCCCAACACGTTACACCTATCATAAGTTAACATAAGGTGTCATAACCACATCACCAACTTGGGTGATCCATTTTGGCTCCATTATCTCCATCCAAATATGCTCTTATGACATGTCATAACATGCATCATAAGTTAGTCAATATTTCAACTTTATAATGTAACTCTCCTCTTACATGCTCTTATGTGTGCCATAGATTCTCTTACATCTCTTACACACTCTTACATTATCAAAGATTCATATACACATATTACATGACAAGACATTCTCTTGCACATGTCATATCAATGCATAAACATGACAAAATGGTAGTCATAGTGGGACACCCTTTTCCATGTGGGCTCACAAGTAATTAATAAATAACAAATAAATTGAATGTTGGAATTGCAAGGTGTATGACACAAACATATTATGTCCTTCTCCCACTTGTTGTATACCTCACAAGAGCAAAAGGGAACACCAACACTATCAACTATCTATTAGGAGTTGAAAATCCCATGGATTCATTATACCACCTAAACTTCTCCATGCTCATAGGTTTCATCAATGCATATGTAACATTCTCTAAATGATCAACCTTTTTGAGCATCACCCTCCCATCCTCCACCATGTCACAAACAAAATTATATTAAACATCAATGTGCTTCATTCATGCATGAAAACTTTGGTTCTTTACCAAGTTGATGGAACTCTAATTATCACATTTAATTTAAACTACTTTATGACTCAGCCCAACATATGAACATAATATATAAAGCTAAATGGCCTCCTTACAAGCATGATTTGTTTCCATAAACTATGCCTATGTCATAAACAACAAAAATATAGCCTATTTCCTACTTGAATCTAATTGATTACACCACCAAAGAGATTAAAAATAGAACCACTAGTAGATCTCCTACTATTGACATCACCTTCTCAATCAAAATCCACATATTGATAGATATCCATATTGTAGGTGACCTAGAAGACCTCTATAGATTAGTTGTAGGTCACCTATAAGACCTATAAAGGTTGGCTACAAGTGACATGAAGTGATACAAGTACCACCAATAAGACTATGGGCATGCTCCAAGTGAACTATGAGACTTCCACAGGTTGGTTGCAGGTCATCTATATGACCTCTACAAGTTGGTTGCAAGTCACCTTGTTGGCCCACATCCAAAATTGACTAATTTTGGTGATATAACTTGTTTTTATACCTTTACATTATCCCAGATGCATGTTTTAGGTCTTATGTTACCTTATTGAGTATCACAAGTCTTATTAGTGAGTCATCTTCTTTGTGTGGAGTCATGATGTTGTTTTGGCTTCTTATGTCTTCCCCTAGTTGTGCAGTGACTTTTTTTCCACCATGGTGTCTCCCCATCCCTTTTTTACCAATTTGTTGATGTCCCCTACATGTATGTTGTCACCACAACATTCTTTCACATGAGTATGTTTATCGCAAAGGTATTATTAAGCCTATTAACATTATTTGTCCCTCTACAGTAATGTTTCTTTGTACAGTGCTTATTCCCTGTTTACGATGGACTCCCATGGTTTCTTAATCTCATCTTCTTGATTTTTAGTGGATTTGATATCATTTGATGTTTAGTTCACTTTGTGATTGTTGCAAGTGCATTGATCTTCCTTGCAATGGTTTCTTCATCTTGACAATGCAATCCTTGCTTTATGGTAGCCTATCTCTAAGTTTGTTTCTTCTTTTAAAATGAATGCATTATGATTAGGCATGTTCCTAGTATCTCTTGTTCCAGTTGCAACATCTCTCGTGGCATTCCTCAACTTTGCAATAGGTTTAAGTGTTCCTATAGTAGCATGTTCATGGTGACTACCTAGTGCCTTAACCATTTTATATTCAAAGGTTGTTGTTTGTCATTGGGACTTATTTTTTGTTTATGGGTGTGTGTTGATTGTCAATGCGTCTTGGTTCTATGTGGATGCTTGTTAATTGAGTAGGGTTTAAATAGTTTATCTATCCTATCATCTATACTACATTTCACCTACCACAATTGTTATTCCTGGTTCGTGGGGTATTTTCAAATATTTAAATGCCTGTGTGATTGCCTAGTGGTTGGTAGTCTTCTCAACATTTATTGAGTTTATCTGTATTTCATCTTGGGAGCCAAAGTGAGTTGCAAGGTATGGAGAAACTATCTTTACTAAGCCCTGTGCATGATCTTTGCAAACCCGTTTGTTTTTGGCTTTCCTTCCTTGGCCCGAGGATCTATTTAATATTGGATGGTGGTGGGTAGTAATCTGAGGATATTTTCATTATTGTACTTAGTGGTTTCCTTAGTTCGTGGTTGTCCTAGCAGTCTACATTCATGACAATGTGTCCTGAAGTATTCTTTGAACTGATCTTCATGTGATCCCATGTAATCTTCCTTGCAGGTGGTTGACTATTTCCAACTGGTGGTGAGTTGATGGAAAATTGAGTTCTCCCTCCAACATTTGCATCTAAGTGATATATATGTAGTTTGGAGGTGGAAAAAGGGTTGGTCGGTTGGTTAAACTTTGTTGGGTGGTTCGTTATTGGATGATCGATTGAATCATTGATTGATAGAACTGATATAGAAGAGAGATTAGAGTTGCCATGTGTTTGTATAAGTTGAGAAATGTCAATGTATAAGTTTGAGTTTCATTGTATCAGTATTTCCCTGTTCATGTAAATCAATTGGTGAATGAATATAAAGTTTGTCTCTAGTCATTTGAATGTCTCCTTGAGTGTTTGTATGCTTCCAATAGCCTAACAACTTTTCTTAACCACATTTGTTGGTTTGAGTGTTGGTTTTGATTGGGTTGCATTCACAAAGGATCTAAAACACCTTATAAACTCATTTATGGGGTCTCCTTTCAATGCAATACATGAAGTGTAGAAACTTACTTGTGTATGTGTAAGATATGTTTTTGTGAACATCTGAAAATACCTTATGTTTATCTTTTTGGCATATAGAGCCTAGCTCATGTGTTGGTTGGATAATATGGTCATCTATACCATCTCCTTTGAGGTGTTATGTGTGTTTTACTTAAAGAATGTTCATTGTTGATGAATATCAGACTCTGTTGCCCATATGAATGAAGGCACCCATTTGCTATGAGTTGAAACATGCTCCCACTCCACCACACTTAACAAAAAACTTTAAACATCAACCTCAATAGTCTTAGTTCACTTAGTTGACCAATCACATTGCATGTCTTTCACTACCCTATTACCATAAAGTAAATGTATACCTCCAAGAAATCTATAAGAGTGAAACTTGCATTGCTTCTACCATCACATTCATGTGTTTATGTCAGATAATGCATCACAAATCTCAATGGGTTAAGAAGAATGCATCCTAGTTTTCACATTTTTGTCGTATTTGCTTAATAGAGGTATTTTTCCCTTGATTCAAGGAGAGCTAGCACACTAGTACTTAGTGATAAATAATAGGAGTTTCATGTGTTTGGATATGGTTTGTCTCAAGATCTGATCTATCATTAGCCTAGCACGTACCTCATGGAATAACCCCCTTGGTTTAGCACAGCTAGAAGAAGAAGGAAACATCTATCCTTATCCATTGGTCCTTACATGTCGCAATCTAATCATAAGCCTTGCTTTCACCTCTAAAGACCTTCCCTTGGCCTTAGGTGATAGCTCAAGTCTTTTGAAGTTGTGGACCTATACTTATGGGCACCAACACACCTAAATTACCATCCTAATAGCAAATAGAATACTTTGTAGTGCACCACAAGTATACAAAGACTCTCTTTATTGATACCCAATGATCCCTACTAGGATTAGCCATGAAATGACTTAAGACTCCTATTGTTTGGGCAATGTCTAGTTTGGTATAGACCATAACATACATCAAACTACCAACTGAACTAACATAGGGAACATGAGGCACATCCTCCATCTCACCAAGTGTAGATGAACATCACTTCACTGATAACTTAGTCCCCACTAAAATAGGAACAATCACTAGTCTACTATTTATGAGGCTAAAACATTGCAATACAATATTCACATCCTTACTTTGGTCCAACCAAAGCTTTATGTTTTCTCTATCTCTTTTGATCTGTGTCTGAGATGAACTTAGTAACCCTCAAGTCCTTTGTCAAGTTGTGCAAAAAGCTATGATTTTAAGCCCCTCATCCCATCCTTACTAATCCCCAAAAACAACATACCATCTACATACAATGTGGTAACAAAGAAATGATCACCATCCCATTTATAGTAAACATAATGATTTGATTTGGACCTCACAAATCCCAATCTCAACACACAAAAAAATTCCTAGCACCACACCCTAGGTGACTTTTTGAAACCATACAAATATTTTTTAATATGCAAACCAATGATTTCTTACCTCTTACAACATAGTGCTTTGGTTGTTACATATTTTTTCCTTTAGAAGACACCAAGTAGGAAAGTTGTCTTCACATCCATCTGTTCTATCTTAAGATCATAAGCTACTACTACAATAGATAATAAGAACCTAATAGATAACATCTTAGCAACTAGAGAAAACATCTCACCAAAGTCTATCACCTCAACATAGGAATATCATTTTGTAACCAATATCACCTTGTACTTTTCAACACTACCATCTAAATAAAACTTCTTCTTGAAGACCCATTTGAAACTAACAGGTTTCCTTCCTTCAAGCAAATGAACCAAGTCCCAAGTCTTGTTCTTTTTCAATGCATCCATCTCCTCATCCATGGTTGATCTCTAGGACTCACTATCATCCATTTTTATTGTCTCTTTCATAGTTTGAGGTTCATCAGTGTTAGAAATCAAAGAAAAAACACATCTAAAGTCAAGCAGGCTATACCTTTTTGGTTGTCTTCTCTATCAAGTGGACCTCCTTAAAGGTTGAGTTAAAGGTTCTTCCTTCTCTGAACTTAAAGAGCTCTTAATATTGTCCTCCTCATCTTGTCCAACCTAAACCTTTAGTTCAACTTCAGGTGTAGCTATCTTAATCTTTGGCTATAACTACATTGTAGACTTTGTACTTTCAACAGGTTGCTCAACTATAGGGGAAGGTCTGATCTCCCTAAAGATCACATTCTTATTGTATAGAATTTTCTTAATGACAAGATCCTAAAGCTTATACCCTTTCACATTGACATTGTAGCCAATGAAAATACATTTTACAACTTTAACTGCTTCTCCTTGGGTACATGAGTGCATACCTCACAACCAAAAACTTGAAGATGCTAAAATGAGGGATTTTTGCTCATCCAAACCTCCATAGGGGTTTTCTAAACAAGAGTTAATGTAGGAGACTTGTTGATCATGTAACATGCAGTGCTAACTACCTCTGCCTAGGATTTATGTTTCAATATGGCCCCACTAAGCATACTCCTAGCCTTCTCCATCAATGTCCTATTCATTCTTTATACAAATTCATTCTGCTAATGGGTGTATGGAGTTTTCATACACCTTTCAATGTCATCCTCTTTATAGAATTAGTTGAAATCTACTAAACAAACTTCTCCTCAGTTATCTATTCTCAACACCTTGATTTTTTTACCAGTCTAGTTCTCCACAAGAGCCTTAAACTCCCTAAATCGACTAAAACCTTGAATTTACTCTTGATAAAATAATCACAAGTCCTCGTACAATAATCATCAATAAATGACACATAATGCAAGGATTTTAGTAAAGAAGGAGCATTTATAGGACCAAAACATATTAGAAAGACTAAAATCCATTATCACAAAATATTTATGAGAACTCGAGTAAAACTAAACATGATTTTGCTTTCCATATAAAAATGTTCACAAAAATTAAACTCAAGAGAATAATCAAGAAGCCCTTCTAAAAGATTTTCATTTTTTAAGGTTCATAGACCTTTCTCACCAATATGGCCAATGCGTTGGTGCCACAATATTGTCTTCTCAATAGGTATAACTTTCTCTCTAAGGTAAGAGTATGCTTAGGTACCCAAAATGCATGACCATCGAAATTAGAAACAACTCTCTTTACAACTTGTAACCTCACTATAGGTTCAGAAGCTAAGCATGTTGATACTATAGACCTCTTCGAGTGATCAAGAACAATAGTGTAACCCACTTTTTGGCCTAAGTGGGACAGTGAAATCAACATTTTTAACTAGATTTTTACTTGTTGTCACTTCTAGGAAGCAAACTATTAAATAATTGACGATGGTGCGAACTAGTGATTTTTGAGACTTCTTGTGTAGATTATATATATATATATATATAAACAATTATTTGTCTCATTTTTAAAACATTTTTTAATAACTCATTTTTTATACTTTGTAGTATTCTTAATAAGTGACATTATTCCATAACACATTTTTTTAGAAATAAGATAAATTCAAATTTTCATAAACATGGATCATTAGCATTGATATCTAGTGCATGCATATTTTTCATAATTTTTTATTGCATATTTAAGTTATTATTAATTTTTTTAATTTAGGTTAATTATAATTTAAAGTAATATTATTCCATAATACTTTTTTTTTGTATAATCTCCAAAATACTATTTTTTGTTGAAACAAGGACAACACATGTATTTTAAGATTTTTTCCATATTTTATTTTTTTAAGTGTGTTGAACAAAGGCCTTTATGTTTAGTAAAAAGAATATGTTCACTAGAAAATAGAAAATAAATATAATAATTAAATAAAATATATTATAAATTATATTTTTCAAAAAGGTCACCCGAGGGACTACAATCTTGCATAATCTCATGTCATGTTGACCTTGTTTGATGGTCCAACCCTTGCTTCAAAACATAAATTTCCTTTGAAAAGTAGGTGAGCAAAGGGAGGATGGCATCATAAAGACCTTCAAATGAAGGTACTACTTTCATTCGAAGGTACCTTCCATAAATGATTTTCAACATGAAACATTTTAAAATAAAAAAGAGGCCTTCATTTGAAGGTACCCACCTTCGTTCAAACCCCCCTTATTTAAAGGTCATGCTGACATACACCTTCAATCGAAGGTATATGTTAATTCAAAGGTGTTTTTAATTTTTGGCACCTTGGGCTCATTTTGTTACCCCGTCAGATCACAAGTGGGACACATTATTGTGGGATCAACTCTTTCTAAGTTGTCACTTCTCTACAATTTCTACAAGTACAAAAAAATATTGCACTAAATGTATGGCATGCATCAAGTTTGAAGATAGTAGCAACTTGAACCTCCTTTGCTAGCATCATAGCTCCTTGAACCATCTTACAAACTCCACTCTAAAAGACAACTTGCACTCACACATCATTCATTTTCCTGATACATAACAAGTTTCATGCTAAACCATGGATTTTTAGAACTCCAGAAATATCCTCAATCCTCCTATTAGAGAATTAGATATTGACTCTCCCATGATCAATAATACTAAGGTAGGAGTTATAGATGAGATATACCTTCCCACCATCAAAACTCTAATAGTTTAAAAACCACTCCTGATGGGAAGTCATGTGGAACGATGCTCTAGAGTTGATCATCTATGCATGCTCACATGTATGTGTAACTAAGGCTACAAAAAAGCAACACTCACATCCTCGTGAGAAGATTTATTAGAATCGACATTAGTATTGGAATGTGCTTGAGTTCATGAATAAATATGGTGTCCATATGATGTGGTGTTACTTTATCTACCAAGATGCCTTTCATAGGCATTTTGTTGTGTTTGTTCACTACACCTTTTGAAAATGTGTTATCTTTCACCTATAGTGCTATTTGGTGAATTGTTCTATTGTCCCTTCTCACTTCCATGATGTTGTGGCACCTTGTTCTATGTTGTAGTGTCCCCTGATGATGTAATGAATCCTTGTCATTTGTCCTTGCTCAGTGCTAATAACACATGCATTCCTAGTCTTGTTGTTTTCACTGCATGGGAGAAATGTCTTATCTACCTATCTTATATGCCTTCCTTGTGGTGGATCCTTCTTTGGCGTTGAATTCCTTGGGCCTGTGATGGTCATAAATGTTATTATAAGTGTGTCTTAAGGCACAATTTCCTCCCTTTGTTGTCATAATCTTTGTGGTAGTGATGGAGTTATTTTGGCTTGGGTTTCTAGTGGTTTTGTTTTGGTCATTTTCTTGAAATTTCAAGCATGATACATCTTTGTGAGCATGATACATCTTTGTGAACATGCTTCATGGTATACTTATGTGACACCAGGTATTGTCTATGGTGTTAATGAAGTTGCCCCTTGTATGGTGAAGTTGTCATCAAATGTGATGTAGTTGTGGTAGTTGCTCTTGTTCACTTTGTATAAAGGCTTGTCCTGTTTGTGATGGAAGTGTTGTATTTGCGGTGGTGTTTATTTTCCTTAGCAATGCATTCCTTTCTTGTGGTGGTCACTTCTCAGTTGGTCATATTTTCATGAAGGTATGGTGGTCAATGTGGTGTTTGATCTCTTATGTTGTGGTCGGAGGTGTTGTGTTGATCAAGCACACTTTTGTGGTGGGTTGACATATTCATACAATGTTGTATTAGTGATGCTTTTTTGTGGTATTTCAAACTTGTTATATTTGTCTATGACCTTTGCATCACCTTATTATTGTGTGTATGTGACTTGTCCTCTACACATCGTTCACCGTCTGATCTACCATGCTTCCACATGGATGATGTATATTCAAACCAATTTCAAATGGCTTACCTACCCACCAAACACTATTCATCTCACCTACCAATCTTTGCCTTGTGGTTCCTAATTTATATTCAAAGGTGTGGGATTTAAGGTTATCTTCATAGGTGGTTGGTAGTCTCCTCACCATTTAATGGTTCACCCTTGTTTACTCAAAGGTTGTCATGTAGTTTTTCAATAGTAGGGTATTGTTTAATTATTTATCTCGATCCTTGTGTGTGGTAGTGGTGGAGTTTTCTTTATTCATTTGATTCTTCCTCGGCTTGGAGATGTAATGAATGTTGGATTTGATTGGTGGTTGCACCCTTGGTAGTTTCTTACATGGTTCTCATGGTTCTACTCATCATTGGTGTTCTTGTTCCTTTCTAGTTATGAGGGCATGGCCCAAGTGTCCTCATGAGGCATATTTTATGTGATCCTAGATGGATCTCACCTTTCAAGAGCATTAGTCTTCCAACAGGGTGTTGTTTATGAATTGAAGGAATTTTGGTGATTTGAAACAAATTTGAATCTTCCTTCAAGATCCATGATATCCAAATGCTATACATTTGCTAATTGAGGAGGGAAAATAGTTGGTTTTTGGCATGGTTTCAAAATAGAGAGAAAGGAAAGTTGCAGGTCTATGTCTTGTAATAGGTCAAGAACTTGGTATTAAATGTGAACTTCTAGTTTTCCTTGTCCAAATGTTTCATTGCCAATGTATCCCTTGAAGGTATGAATATAAGTTACAAGTTTCAACTCTTTGAATGTCTCCATGAACATTTTGTATTCTTTTGACAGTCTCATTGATCCTCTTGGTCACATTTGTTGATTTAAATTTTGTCTTTGGATGGTTTGTCAACTAGAAGGTTATAAAACTCCTTGAAAATAATTTTGTAAGGTGTCCTATGAAAGTTGCATGGGAAGTTAAAAAAATTAATAATGGATTAGTAAGATATGTTCAACTAGTTTTTCTACAAGATCACTTACTTGTAGCTTGTATGTATAGAGCCTAGCTTATGTGTAAGGTTATGAAGTATAGGACCCTTGTTTCCATCTTCTTTAAGGTGCCATCTCTTGGTTTTCTCCTATGATGCTTTTGGATTTTGAATTCCTTACTCAACTACCCATACAGAATAAAGACACCCATTTGTTTTATGTTCAACCTATTATAATCCCATCACATTTCAAGAAAACAACATAACATCAATACTTAATATATTAGTAGTAATAGTTGACCTCTCACATTGTAGGACCTCATTGTTCTAGTAGTATAAATGTTTGTGTTTCATAAATATCCTTCACAACTAAGATATGCATTGTTGTTCTTATTGCATCCATGTATGAAGTGAAAACTAACATTGAAAATCTTAAAGGAGTAAGAAGAGAGTATATATTTAGTCTCTAAATAGTTTGTGTATATGCTTATAGAGATATGAAATCCTTGTTTCAGATAAACTAGCATGTAGGTACTTAGTGACTATCAAATAGAAGTTTCATATGCATTGGGTATGGTTTGTCTCAGGACTTGTCTAGACATTATTTCTCTTTAGTCATATTTAGAAAGACACCTCAGGGAACACCCCCTATGCCTAGAAGAACCTAAAGTAAAACTAAATATCCATCCTTGTCCCAACCTAATTATAAGTTGTAAGTTATTTGCCCTGATTTTGGCACCCTTGAAACGTAGGCACAACTTGTCTTTAGGGATTTGGGAACCCACAACTTTGGGAACCAATAATTAGATTCAGCCTTTTTCTTCTTCTCCTCCTCCTTGCAATCCCTTTTGAAATGGCTTGTCTTACCACAATTCTAGCATTTCACCTTGGGCTTTTTACTAGGAGACTTAGATCTCCCTTGAGATTTAAATATACCTTTATCAACGTTCTTCTTGTCTTTTTCCTTCACTCATCCATGAATAGTCAAATTTTCCTTGGCAATTTAGAAGCCTTTCGCCTCATTTCCTCTAAGATTAAAGCAAACCACTATCTCATCAAGCACAAGCTTTGACGTAGTGCTTCTAATAACCATCACCAAGTTGTCTGACAAGTCTAACAAAGAACAAAATAGGGTCATGCAACAATCTTCTTCCATTTTCACACCAACTAATTGTAACTGGCTCATAGTCATGTTGAATCATTAAGATGCTTAGCAACAAGATCACCTCACCCATGGACTCAAAGTGTACAACTTCTTACATAAAAAAAGCTTATTAACTAGAGATTTTGCTTGGTATAGGTTCCCCAACCTTTTCCATAGATTTTTTGTGATGGTTTCTTCAAAAACATTTAGCAATACCGAAACAACAAAGCAAAGCCTAATAAGGCTTCTTGCCATCCTATCCAACACAATCTAGTCTTCTGGTGGCATAGACGTAGGTTTGTTTCTAGATATTGCAACCCGCATATCTCAATCTATGAGTAGATCCTCCATCTTAAGCTTCCATAGATCAAAATTCATGCCATTAAATCTTTCCATCTCTAATATAAATGTGCTTTCCATCTTCCCTAACAAAAATATCTCTTATACACACGTTCCAACTCAAGTCAAGATTAGTTTAGAAAATCCTTTTTCTAAAAACTAGGACTCGTGTTTATCAGGCTCTAATATCAAATGAAAGGAAGCTAAGATGATAGAAATGCTTCCCACACTAATATATGAAGAGTAAAATGCATAAATACTCAAATCTAACAATTTCTAATGACAAAATAACACATGCAGTAACATGCATTGGAAAGTAACTCACAAAACAATATATAACCTTGGGAAACCTCTTTTAGGAAAATACCCAACCACCAAATTCAAACTAATTATATTATCAACACCACCAATACTGTTAAAATACAAATGTAGGCCCAAGCCTTCATAGGAGATTATACAACATATATATTTGCAACAATTTTGATAACATAACAACACCCTATAATACGCTATGCTAAACTTCCATCTCTAGCACCCAATATATATATGAGAAGTAGTATATGAAACCACCAAATGGTAATTAGGAAACCATGAGCTAAAACCACCCAAGAATGGCACCCAAACCAAGGGCCCAAAACCAACATGTCATAACCCCTATTTTCAATAATTAATTTTCAATTTAATATTACAATTTTAATGATCGTTGACCAAACTTTGACTCATGTGTGTAATAGGAATATACTCTCGATAGAGAGAATATCATCGAGGAGGGGGCGTCTAACCAACTGATAACGACTGTGGTGAAATAAATTTGCACACACGAGCACTTAGATGTCATATAGTTGCATAGTCATTGCATAAATTAATTTTATTGATATATTGTCTTCTTGTTTTACTAGAAAAGAAAATCATTTAATATGTTATAGTTCTTATTTAATTAATTGTTAGTTAAAAATGCTCTCAATGAAATAAAAGTAATTTAAATTATACTTATATATATTGATTTTATTTGAAATTGTATGTGAGGGAAAGAATTATATTTTATTAATTGTTATTTTTAGAAATAATTTTGTGGTAAATTAATTAATAAAATTATGTTTAATTATTAAATTTATGCCTTTTTCAAAATTATATTATATGTTTTATTTTATAACAATAGAAATAATTCATAGAAAAAGAAAACAAAACTTAGAAAAGAAAAGAAAAGATAGAAACAAATAAAACTTAAAAAAGAAAAAGAAAACGAAAATAAAAAATCAAAAACTAAAATCAAGGAAAAAAGCCATGTTAAGAGAAAATGAAAATAGAATAATGTAAAAACAAAGTAGATAACTGAATTAGAAAGAAATAAATATTAGGAGTATATTTATCTGATTTATTATTTTTATAGCAAGTCTTCATGAGATAAAAGCAACAAAATAAAAAGGTGACTATTTTATATTAGAAAATAAGAAAAGCTAATTCTTCATTATTAGATATTTCTTATAATTAGTTCTTGCTATTAAAACTTGACTTTTTTTTTTTTAAATTGTATTTTAGTTATTAAATCTTATCCAATTTAATTTAAATTTAGTTTTAGTAAATTTATGTGGTGATTGTGGGTGGTTGGGAGGGAGCCTTGCCACCCCATGATGGGTGGCAAGGCCGAGACAATTAAGGGAGTAATGATGGTTCACAGAGGTAGGAAGAAGGCACGAGTGGAAGGGATGCCGCATTCATTAAGGTAAGTGCAAAAATTGGAATGAGCTGGTAGCTCAATTGGATTTTGAGAAGCTTCGACAAGCTCTTTGATAAGCAGTCTGAGGAGGTAGCAATCTCAACCCATTTTCTTCCCTAGCAAATCGCCAAATGCCTTCGCATTTTGTTGTTATAATCTCTGTAGAAGCCATTTGTTGTGGGGGAATGGACACCCCAGTTAGACCTACCAGTAAAAAATGACAGATGGCCTTCCTCAGGGCAGTTACTGATCTTAGGTTGCAGAGAATGCTCTGTCGCTCGGATGAATTAATGGTGGGGGCTGTTAAAATGCTCTTAGGGAAAGCCTTCATGGTGAACAACGAGAGGTATAGGGTAGACACAGATATCTCCTCTCGGGTGCTGGCTATGCTTCTCGAAATAGGGTTGGATAAAGTTGAGGCAGCGGCGATAATGAAAGGAATTTTTAACCCTGAGCATCTAGGGATCTGGAATTCTCCCTGCAGGTTGCTAGACCTGGCGTTGGTATCCCCCAGCCAAGAGATTGGCCATTGCTCGAAGATCCTGGTGAGGTCATTAAATTATTCCCATTCATCCTGGACACCAAAGGCTTTGAGCTAGTGCTGATGAAGGAACAGGCAGAGATAGCAGTGGACTACATCAAAAAATCCCTTGGCATGGTGGCAGTGGATGGGCTCGATTGGGTGGAAAGCTTCAGCAGAAAGCTGTCTGAAGATGCCAATTAGTTGATGACAGTCCCTTCGCTTAGCAAGGCTAAACTAGAATTTAGGAGGATAAAATTTCTATTGGAGAGCTATAGTGGTGACCCTGCCTGGTCGTAGATATTGCCTCTTAGTTTGTATTGGGCTACTGTTATGTCCTTTTTGTCAGCCATGGAAACACTGTAAACTTTGTATTTCTTCGACAGTTATTTAATATAGATCTTTATTATGAATCAAAAAAAAAATTATGTGGTGATTAAGGAACTTGCCTTTTTGTGAGTAAAAAAATATTTATATTTATTTTATTTAAAATAGAATATTATTTAGAATGATAAACTAATTAGGTATTTAGTAATAAATTAATTAATAAGTGCCAATTAAAATTAGTAATAAATGTAGTTCAATTTTTTTTAGAATTTAAGAATATCATTTTAGGGAAATGTCTTTTATGAATTGTCATTAATTGAATTTACTATTAGTTCCTAAATTTCCTTTGAGTGTGTTTTTACTTTTTAGGAACAATAGTGAATTTAGAAGGAACATTAGATATAAATAAATAGAGGAGAAAAGAAGGGATTTTGGAGGAAAAAAGGGAGCTAACTTTATATTTTGGTGAGATTTTTCCTTGTAAGATCAAAAATAAATAAATTACATTAGCCATTATTTGTTTAATTATATTGATTGCATTCCAGGAGAGGATTTTGGATGAGCAATTGTGATAATTTTGGGCAATGTTGGTTTCAAAGGATTGAAAGTTTGAGATCTTCATCAAAGAAAGAAAATAGGCAAGATTTTAGAAGATTGCGAAAGCATGATTTTTAGAGCTAAAATGGAGTGCCATACTTGGAGAGTTAGTTATGATTTGAGTAACTTTCTATATTACGGTGGATTTGATTCTCCATGACTAGGCATTGTAACTCATGGTTTTGAGTTTCCTTTCTGGTGGATTATTGTATTGGAACTCCTATAAATTGAAGACTTGAGGAGTTATAAAAAGGGTAGTTTTATGCAGGGTTATGCTGTGAGCTTTTCCTCCAAGGGAGCAAGATGTAAATCTCCATGTTAAGGCTTTGAGCCTGCAAGTGTATTGTAACATGTTTGTGGTTGCAAATTAATACATTGGTTCGATGCTTTGGAGGGTGGGGTTTTTTACCCGAAAGGGTTTTCCCCACGTATATTGTTGTTTCTTCTCTTCTGTCTATTTTCTTCTTCTTTCATGTTCTTAAAATGTTAATTTACATATTGTTATGTTGCTAAAATTTTCTTAGATATGTAAGCTACATTATCTTTCTTCTAAGGGTTAATGAGATGGGAAATCAACTATGTTTGTTTCTACTTTAAGGGCATAGTAGTATGAGCTTGCATCAAGTTGTTGAATATTTGTTTAAGTAAAATATAAGATGTTGTAAGGTTTACATGTCAAAAGTTAACCTATGGTTGATATGATATTCTGATATGAGCCTACATGGCTAAATATGGTAAGGCTTAGCCCTCTTATTTAAGCTATCTTATTAATAGATGTATCGAACAACATTTGATGATTGTATACAAGTATTATTTGCAATTTGTGATATTTGTGAGAAGAAGGTTAATTATTTTCCTTTTTCACACTATTTTATAAGAATATGATTCTAGTTAATTATTTATGGATTGAAATTGCTTTTCATTAGGTTCTTTTAGTAAGTGGTATTTATAAGACGTTACATTTGGCATCAGAGCACCAGGTTGCAACACTTGGGAGCTTTGGGGTAAAAGTACTAGTGTGAAACATGGATGATTTGCATTGTAGAAATGATTAAGATGATTTTGATTATAAGATATTTTAAAAGAACTAATGTTTTATTAAGATGTATTGTAAGAAGAGTGGATCAATTATTTGTTTTATGAAAAGAAATGCAAAGAGTTTTAATAAAAAGGGAAAGGTGAGTTATTTTTCGTAAAAGAAAGAATTGTCATTTTCTCTACCTGAAATCTTCTAGAGTTGAGGTTGTTGTGAGTTTATGGGATTATTTGAAGAGTGGAAGGCTAAAACGTTAATGAGTTGACTAGGCATGAACAATCAAGAAAAAGTTTATGAAAGAAATTGTGTAAGTTGCAAAGATATCAAAAGAGTTATAGGACAGACTGGAGAAAAGAGGTAAGAAGTTTGTTGTCTATTTTGTTGTTTTTCTCAGATTAATAATGGAATTCAATGATTTATTATGATACTAACATTATTTGCTATGTGTGAGCCTTGCTCTCTGTGAGCCATGCTCTCTGTGAGCCATTTATATTGTTTTGTGTGAGCTATTGGGAGATATTGTGCTCTGTGTGAGCTATTGAATGGTGATAAGGGAGCTAAAAAAGTGATAAGGAAGCTACATTGTGAAAAAAGGGAGTTTTCTAAACTTTGATTACTCATAACTATTGAATATTATAACTGCATAAATTTCATGGTCTATTTCTTTTGTGGTACATGTTGGAGCTCCATGTGGTTTGAGACCACCACATTCCCCTCCTCCCCTTAGGTGGCTCGTTTGAAGTCACGTAGTAATTGAGATATTCAGTTTTGTGAGAAGATTTGAAATTTTTATTTTCTTATTTGTTTTAGAGAGCAAGTAGTTTGAAGATTTGTTAAGATATTTGGTTGTTTATTGTCCTTTTTATCTCGAGAACTATTCTATTAAGAATTTTGGTTTTGATTTGAACTGTTGCGTTTCTATTAATTAATTTGTTTTTATATGAAGTTTTATTTGTTGAATTTTGATTTTTATTTGAAATCTTTGCTCATTGGAACTTTTGTATTTTGAGGCTTTATAGTTGCTGGCTTGTGTGAAGTAATGTGAATTGTGTAGATTGTTCTGACAGGTTGTATAGGGGAGAGACGCCTTGGAAAATGTATATTGTGAAATTGTGTAAGGTCTAATTTATGGCATTATGGTTATATCTGGCACTAATCATTTCAATCTCATTAAAAGTATATATAATGAACGAAACTGATATTTGTGATGTTTTACAATGAATTTGATTATCAATAATTTATATTGATGCTTCTATGACAAGTAATGAAGAAATTTTTGTATAAGCATTGTTATGTTTGTTGATTGCTCTGTGTGAGCTATAGTTGCTTTGTGTCAGCTATGATTGCTCTGTGTCAGCTATGATTGCTGCAAGTTGTTGGATCAATATAGGAAGGTATATGGATAGCCAAGGTAAGAATGATTGATGTGGTGAATCATGTATGCTTGATTGTTATTAGTGAATGTACTTATACATATGTACTATATGAGAATGATACTTTTCTAGTGCAAGTAACACACTATGCAGTAATACACCTATAATGCTTTGTGCAAATGATGCATCTGTATGAAATTGTTTCCTTAATGCACTTATCATATTTATTATATTTATACTTGAACGAGATTCACTATACTTATCCTAATGTGAGTGATGCATATGTCATATTATAGTTGTCCTTGTGCAAGTGAGGCACTAGAATGAGTTATTGATTCCTTTGTGCGGACAAAGCATTTGAGTAATGATTACATTCATAATTTGTGTGTGAGATACACCTTTTATACTCATTGTGTTTTGGATCAAGTAATGATCACTATAATTATATTACTGCAATTTATGCATATTTCATATTTTGTGCAAGCAATGTACTTGTGCGAGAGATGCACTTACCATATTTATTGAAAAAAAAATTGAGCAAGAAATGCTCATTGTGTGCGATGCATTTACCATATTTTGTGTGAGAGAGGCACTGCAAGTAAATTATGTATTTGTATCATGTGTGAGTTATGCACCAAAGGATTCATGATTTCTTATTATTCATTTTATGTGCATTAGTGTGAGTTATGCACTATCATATTTATCTGGTATATATTTTATGCAAATTGAAATAGAATATTCTTGTTGAATGTATGTGGTAAAGCTTACCTTCCGAGATAGGATGCCGAATGTGGGCTCACAGAGATGGTAATATACTTTTTCTGAATTACCACTTTTTATTTAATGCTTTGGCCAAAGCGAGATGTACCATTGAAATAGATGGGATAAAAAGCCTAGTTTTATGTTATATGTCTCTGCCACATCCTGCATGCCAGATATATGTCATTCAAGTTAGGAGTGCATATAGGCATCAAGCATGCATTGAGAGTTTTCCTCCTACCATTTGTTTTAGGTTTCTAGGCACCTCATGCAGGGTCAGGTATTCTTCGAGTTAGGAAGAATCTCGGGGAAGAGTTATGCTTCATGGTTGGGTGGAAAAAGCACCTTAACCATGGTACATTTGAATCTCTTTATGTAATTTAGAAAATGCATTTTATCATATATTGAATCTTTGATGACAAAGTATGTAATTGAACTTCTCTCTGTGTGAACTAAGGTTTTACTTGAGAAGTTGTAAAGATTATACATTCTAGATATCTTTGTAAATAGAAAATTTTTCATAGATTGAGATTTACTTTTCATTGTTAAATTTATTGAATGATTGTATCAGTATTGAAATAATGATGAACTTCTTACCCTTGATCTTTATAATCATGTAATAATCTTTTTATATGTTGAAAACCTGTGATCTTATCTTTTATGTTTCAAGATTAAAGACCTTGTTGTAAAATGTGATATTTCTATTGTTGAGACTTTTGATTTGCCATTGATGATAACAAGTAGCATGGGATGCTTGCTTTTCATCATAAAGGCAATTGATCTAATGTCTCATGCGAGTAGGCATGTTGACAAAATGAACATAATTGTCCTCTTTCTAAATGTAAATGTCTAGAAATACGAATAAGATTTTATGAAGGAAATGATTTAGCTTGCATGATTTTATTCATCTATTTGATGAATAATGACATGCTAACAATGTGTGCAAGTGAATGAATGTTAGATAGAGAAATTTTTGCAGTTATGAACAAATAGTTGCTTGGAGCAATGACACTTTGTTAGGAAGGTCGATTTTGACTTTGAGGTAAAATAGAATTAAAGAGGTATGAAATTTTATCTTCAGTCATGTTGATCATCGACACATTGTTAGGAAGGTCGATTTTGACTTTGAGGTAAAACATAATTAAAGAGTTATGAAATTTTATCTTCAGTTATGTTGATCATCGGGACGATGATTCTTTTAAGGGGGAAGGGATGTCATAACCCCTATTTTCAATAATTAATTTTCAATTTAATATTACAATTTTAATGATCATTGACCAAACTTTGACTCATGTGCATAACAGGAATATACTCTCGATAAAGAGAATATCATCGAGGAGGGGGCGTCTAGCCGACTGATAACGACTGTGGTGAAATAAATTGGCACACATGAGCACTTAGATGTCATATAGTTGTATAGTCATTGCATAAATTAATTTTATTGATATATTATCTTCTTATTTTACTTGAAAAGAAAATTATTTAATATGTTATAATTGTTATTTAATTAATTGTTAGTTAAAAATGCTCTCGGTGAAATAAAAGTAATTTAAATTATATTTATATATATTGATTTTATTTGAAATTGTATGTGAGGGAAAGAATTATATTTTATTAATTATTATTTTTAGAAATAATTGTGTGGTAAATTAATTAATAAAATTATGTTTAATTATTAAATTTATGCCTTTTTCAAAATTAGATTATATGTTTTATTTTATAACAATAGAAATAATTCATAGAAAAATAAAACATAACTTAGAAAAGAAAATAAAAAATAGAAACAAAGAAAACTTAAAAAAGAAAAAGAAAACGAAAATAGAAAATCAAAAGCTAAAATCAAGGGAAAAAGCAATGTTAAGAAAAAATGAAAATAGAATAATGCAAAAACAAAGTAGATAACTGAATTAGAAAGAAAGAAATATTAGGAGTATATTTATCTGATTTATTATTTTTATAGCAAGTCTTCATAGCAACAAAATAAAAAGGTGACTATTTTATATTAGAAAATAAGAAAAGCTAATTCTTCATTATTATATATTTCTTATAATTAGTTCTTACTATGAAAACTTGACTTTTTTTTTAATTGTATTTTAGTTATTAAACCTTATCCAATTTAATTTAAATTTAGTTTTAGTAAATTTATGTGGTGATTAAGGAACTTGCCTTTTTGTGAGTAAAAAAATATTTATATTTATTTTATTTAAAATAGAATAATATTTAGAATGATAGACTAATTAGGTATTTAGTAATAAATAAATTAATAAGTGTCAATTAAAATTAGTAATAAATGTAGTTCAATTTTTTTTAGAATTTAAAAATATCATTTTAGGGAAATGTCTTTTATGAATTGTCATTAATTGAATTTACTTTTAGTTTCTAAATTTCCTTTGAGTGTATTTTTACTTTTTAGGAACAATAGTGAATTTAGAAGGAACATTAGATATAAATAAATAGAGGAGAAAAAGAAGGGATTTTGGAGGAGAAAAGGGAGGTAAGTTTACATTTTGGTGAGATTTTTCCTTGTAAGATCAAAAATAAATAAATTACATTAGCCATTATTTGTTTAATTATATTGATTGCATTCCAGGAGAGGATTTTGGATAAGCAATTGTGATCAGGGCTTAAATTTGATGGCCGTATGGCCGTATTTGGCTATTTTTGCCGTAAAATATAATCAAAATTTTAGGAAGATTGTATCAAATGAAAGGGTAGATTTTACATAGAACGTCAAAATTTCTATAGAGTTATTTTGATATATGTGTTTAGTTTATATATAGTTTTTTATAATAAAAATATGTCTTAATATTTAAAGGGCAAGTTTGAGTAGATAACCGTCATGAAAAATTTGCTTGACAGGTAGGGTCGACTGTCAAATTTAGGCTCTGATTGTGATAATTTTGGGCAATGTTGGTTTCAAAGGATTGAAAGTTTGAGATCTTCATCAAAGAAAGAAATTAGGCAAGATTTTAGAAGATTACGAAAGCATGATTTTCAAAGCCAAAATGGAGTGCCATATTTGGAGAGTTAGTTATGATTTGAGTAACTTTCTATATTACGGTGGATTTGATTCTCCATGACTAGGCATTGTAACTCATGGTTTTGAGTTTCCTTTTTGGTGGATTATTGTATTGGAACTCCTATAAATTAAAGGCTTGAGGAGTTATAAAAAGGGGAGTTTTATGCAGGGTTATGCTGTGAGCTTTTCCTCCAAGGGAGCAAGATGTAAATCTCCATGTTAAGGCTTTGAGCTTGCAAGTGTATTGTAACATGTTTGTGGTTGCAGATTAATACATTGGTTCGATGCTTTGGAGGGTGGGGTTTTTTACTCGAAAAGGTTTTCCCCACCTATATTGTTGTTTCTTCTCTTCTGTCTATTTTCTTCTTCTTTCATGTTCTTAAAATGTTAATTTACATATTGTTATGCTGCTAAATTTTTCTTAGATATGTAAGCTACATTATCTTTCCTCTAAGGGTTAATGAGATGGGAAATCAACTATGTTTGTTTCTACTTTAAGGGCATAGTAGTATGTGCTTGCATCAAGTTATTGAATATTTGTTTAAGTAAAATATAAGATGTTGTAAGGTTTACATTTCAAAAGTCAACCTATGGTTGATATGATATTCTGATATAAGCCTACATGGCTAAATATGGTAAGGCTTAGTCCTCTTATTTAAGCTATCTTATTAATAGATGTATCGAATCACGTTTGATGATTGTATACAAGTATTATTTGCAAGTTGTGATATTTGTGAGAAGAAGGTTAATTATTTTCCTTTTTCACACCATTTTATAAGAATATAATTCTAGTTAATTATTTATGGGTTGAAATTGCTTTTCATTAGGTTCTTTTAGTAAGTGGTATTTATAAGACGTTACACAACACCCAAATCCAAGTCTTAGTCCACTAACTAAAATAGCATTTTTCTTACAATTATCATAAGGTACTATAGTCACCTCACCAACTTGGGCACTTCATTTTGGCTTCATTATCTCCATTCAAAGATGCTCTTACGATGTGTCATAACATGCATCATAAGTCAGTCAATATTCAAAGTCGACAATGTAACTTCCCTCTTACATGCTCTTATACATCGTAGATTCTCTTATATCTCTTACACACTCTTACATTGCCATAGATGTTGTTACACGGCTTACATGACAAGAGATTCTCTAATGCATGCCATATTAATGTATATAGGTGGAAAAATGTCCATCATAATGGGACACCCTTTTCCACGAGTGCTAAAAAATAATTAATAAATAATAAATAAATTGAATGTTAGAATTGCAAGGTGTACGACACACCTATCCCAATATTCTTATATAGTTAAATTTTAGTAGAGTTTCAACACAATAACATCACTTAGATAAAGAACAAGAACAAAAGAGAGTAGAACAACCACAAGACAATGTGACACTAGATATAAATTAGGAAAACCCTTGCAAGGAAAAAACTAATCTCCAAAAGTATTGCAGCTAATATATTAATCAACAACAAAGGTTACAATACAATATCAAGGTCTTCGTGCTTCAATGAGGTCTACACTCTAAATTCAGAGGAATTTTAGTAGCATAAACTTGCATTAAGTTAAGCATAATATATCCATCCCAAGTCTTGTATATATAGGACAAGGAAACCCAAGAAACCATGAATAGTTTACCAAAACCATGGGCTCAAAAACATGAACCAAAAAAATTCAAGGTGGTTGAAACATTCAACCCATGTGCTCCATCTCCAAGAGTAACTCCTCTCGACATAGAATGTAACTCTTGATTGATTGGTTTGACCCTTATGACCAATTGGTCCAAGCATAACTCCCACATACTCCAACATGAGGCAATAATTACACTTACACACCTCTTACACACAGTTATACATGGTTGGTCAAAGATGCTAGTCATAGTCTACTTAGAAACCCTTATTCATTGAATTATTATAGATATCATAAGACCGATGACATGTGGTAGAGAGTGTTAATAATAGAATTTTAGATTCCATCCAAGTGGGGACACTTTTCCATGTGGGCATGTTATTTACAATATTATGAGTATTAAAATATTACTCCTCAACCTAATACTTTGCAAGGTGTACAACAACACTTAGTCCTCTAGTTTTAAAAATATATCACTTGTATGCATTGCATGAATCATAATGGGTACTCAACATAGTGAACTTATGCCAAGGGTTGATCCCCATAGCCATCTTGCACCATCTAAACTTCTTTGTGCTCACGACCTTTATCAAAGAATCTACAACATTCACCAATGTATCCACCTTCTTGACCATGTGACCTTCTTATCCTCCACCATATCACAAATAAAGTGATATTGCATATCAATGTGTTTTGTCCACACATGAAAATGTAGGGTTCTTTTCCAAGTTGATAACACTGATTGTTACATGTAATCACTATTGTAACTTACTTCAAGTGATGCTTGAACATAGTCTTTAAAGCTAGATTACTTCTTTATAGGCATGAATATATGCCATGTACTTTGTCTTTGAAGTCAAGAGAGAAACCACAACTTGTTTTTGCTCATGCAATTGATCACACTACCCAATAGAGTAAACATATACCCATTGGTAGACCTCCTACTATCTACATCACTAGCCCAATCAAAATCCACTATATCCACTTTCCTACTCAAAGTTTGTCCTCCTTGGTAGCAAATCAAACACTCATGTGTCTCCAAGATACCTAAAGACCCCCATTGTAATCCAATAATCTTTTCCCAATTTGGACAAATACCTACTTAGGACTCCCACTGCCTGGGCAATGTTTGGTCTGGTGTATACCATAGCATGTATAAATCTACCAACAACATTTGCATAGGGGATGTGGCAAATATCCTCTATCTCATTTGGTGTTGAAAGGAACTGATCAATAGAAAGCTATGTTCCCATAAGATTGGAAACACTTGCTAGTTTGCAATCCTGCATCCAAAATCATTGCAAAGCAAAGTTAACATGTACTTCCTCTAGTTGATCCAATGTTTTCTACTTGCTTTATTTCTACCAATCTCCAATCTCCATCCCTAAGATGAACTTAACTACCCCCAAGTCCTTCAAATCAAACCATGTCGAAAGCTGAGATATTTGAGCCTTGATAATATCCTTAATGTTACTTATCAATAATATGTCATCGACATAAAGGAAAATAACAATAAAATGATCATCATCTTATTTGAAGTAAACACAGTGAATTGACTTAACTCTACCATACCCCATCTTCAAGAGATAAGTGTCAAACTTTTGATACTACATCCTATGGGACTATTGAAGACCATAGAGAGAATTCTTAAATCTACAAACCATGTCTTTCCTACCCTTCACCATGAAGTGCTCTAGCTATGTCAGGTAAATCTCCTCCTCCAAATCCCCATGTGGAAAGTTATCTTCACATCCATTTGTTCAACCTTAAGGTTAAACACCAAAGAAATGTATATAATACAAATTTGATAGATGTCAACTTAACTAACATGAATCAAAATGGAGACGTTGGTCATAATGATCACTCTCTCCTCTAACTTAGTGATAACAAAAGTTATCCCATTGACTCAAACCTTGCATGGATCTAAAGACTCCATAAAACATGCCTCTCAATGATCTTATCTTGAGCATGCATTGTGAGGGAAATGTGGTTATAAAATACCACTACCTCACACGTACAACGACCCTTCAATTAGCATTTAGTGCTATTGAATTGGTCAAGAAGGTATGTTTTCTTCTAATAAAGGAGGTGGTTATCAAATAAGACCACTAGCAATCTTGAACTAACCACTCAAGATATTACATACGATAATTTAAAAACATAAATAATATTAATCGGTAAGGATACTAATAATGTAACATAAACTTACGTACAAAAATATGACTAGGTTGAGATATTCTCCCCTTCATGAATAAAATAAAATTACATCAATTTTGTTTTGACAACGAACAAGATTTTTGATGTTTAAACAATAAACAAGAAACATGTTAACAATACTTCGCCATTGAATACGTAATCAAAAACTCAATTATGATGTCATGAATGACATGTTAGACAGAAAGTCATCTTAGTTATAGAATGACTATCGTTTGACCTTGATGATGTCGATTTCACAAAATGACTAGATTGATGTATTAATAGCTCAAAAGGGTTCTAAAAGACATCGACAATCTATCGAGCCAATCAACAAATTAACCACTTAAAAGCAACTTACCTCCATCAACAAGAGTTAACTAACTGTGGTAAACTATACTCAGTTGGAAAATGACTATTTATAACCCAAGGTCTATTCTCCTCTCTTTAGAAGACACTCTCTCTCTTTCTCAAAGAGTAATCAAAAACCTATTTTCCTGCGTACATCTTGCCATCACCAGATCATGATCAGTGCATCATTAGTCCATTCATAAACCTTATGAATTAACTAATCAAATTCTCATAATATAATTTGTTGAACCATTAAATTGTATGCATTATCCCTAATCACATATACTAGAATATACAATAAAATCAATGTTTTTCAATGATATTAAATCATAACGTCAAATCATTTTTTCATGAAATCACTTCTATTCATGTAAAAGTAAATAGTAAAAATAAATCCAAAATTAGGGATGTAACATAAATCTCCATTTATGTCTTTCAAGGGATCATAGGTTCTGGAGATTTTTACCAATTGCGTCTCAAGACCTTCAGTTTTGCCTTTTATTTCCTTAGTAGTTATAGGCCAGGATAAACAAAATCGATATACTGCATTGGCATTACTTATGGCATTCTGAATATTCTTTACATTATTATCTAACAAAATGTGTGCCTTAGAGCACTTATCTATCAATTCTATTAGCCTCAGATTATCATTTTCTTCCCTAACTTTCTTCTCCGCTGCTTTCTCAAAAGATTCAAAATGACTATTTACAGACTCCATTAGCTTTCACATTTGAAGTGGAGGAGATAGTGAGACATTTCTCTTAATATCAGGTAGTATCTTCTCAAAAACTTTCATGGCTTCATCCATCAACTCATTACCTTCTATGTGAGACTGCAAAATTTCTTCCTGAGCAGTTGCTTGAAAAATTGTTCCAAGTTGAAGCTTTTGCAAAGGAGAAATGCTTGATAAATTAATCTATCCATCAATGCATGTCACTTGCAGTAGTTGTGGTGAAGATATGATTTGTGATTGCCTTTGCTTAGCCAAATATTCTTTGATGGAGTCTAATGGAGAGACTCCAAAACATTCACCCACCTTATCCTTTTTCTCCTCTTCAGATATCATATGAGAATCAAGAGTTTTCAGAGGGAAGTTCCCATCATGTACTTCTTCTCCTTCTCCATTTCCTGGAACATAGGCATTATCCACAAGCTACCAACTTGATCTGCAACAACCTTATTTTGTTTTTGTTTTCCTCTAATTGTCTTATCTTCTGATGGCTCTCTCGTCTCTTCATTATCTACTTTGTTTTCCGAAGGAGTAGGAGAGGTAGCAACAACATTTACTATATTTATTTCAACCTCCGTTCCCTTCTTTTCTTTTGGAGATTTGTTGACATCTGCATGCTCAAATTGAGCATCAGCTTTCTGAGGAGTGTTGTCTTTGGAAGGTTCTTCCTCTCTTTTTCCTTCATGGGTCATACCCAACCTTTGTGCCAGGTCAACAATCTTGTCTATAGCTTCCTTCTGTAGTCTATCAAAGTCATATTTGTCTTTACTCATGAGAGTGTTTACTCTCTGCTTTGTTCTTAGTTCTTTTGAGTATAGCTTGGCCAATGTGGCCTTATTCTCTTCTATCAAAGAAATATCAATGCTTTTCAAAGAAAATTCTTTTATTTTCCCTTCTTCCTCAAATGCTTCTCCTCTTCTACCCATCAGAATTTTCCATACATCCATAGGAACTTGACTGGAAATGTCTTTCATATCAACTTCATATATTATGATATACTTTATAATTGCCTCAATTATAGTGGCCTTGTCTACATCATTAGCTTCATTATACAAATTTGCAGTACCTGTTAAAGCATCATGTTGTGCAATATTTGCCAATAGAGCATCTAGTCTCAGAGTGAGGACTTACCGATTTTAGTGTTTCCTCCATTTGACTTTCAACAGGAGGCTTTTTGCTTGACTCTCCTTTCTTCTTTTTCCTCATATGCTCGACCAACACTTCCTTTTCTTTCTCTATGTCTTCTTCACTTTCGGATTCTATAATCTGAGTTTTTCTTCTCTTGGCATTTGCTTCACTTTGTGAAGCATCTTTTGTCCTCTTCCAGATCAGTTTAGGTTCTCCCACTTCTTCTTCTTCCTCAATATCATCATGAATCACATAGTCCTTTCTAATTGCTTTTTCCTTAACCCTTTTCTTCTTAGGGGTGGCTATTGGTATGGCTCCGGAGGCTTTAGTAGTAGTATTAGAGGAGGTAGAAAATCTTGTTCTTGGCTTCACTGGAGAGGATTTCACCTTTACCGGAGCACTAGTATGCTTCGCAGGGGTACTAGTCTCCTTTCTCTTCGCTTCACCAGTGGCTGGATAGGCGGTAGCTGTTCTACCTAATCTTTTTGTGCCAACTGCAATCTCAAAGTACCAGATTCTTCCTCATCTCTAGCTCTTGCTTGTTGTACTTGTTCTTTATATAGGCCTATGCTTTCAGCATACTCTTCAACTATCTTTTGAATTTTCTTCTTGGTTTGGGGCATGGTCTATTCCATGTGAATTTTTAGAGATTTTTCTTGGTATGTCCCAAATCTTTCTTCATTGGGATCCTTAGGAATTTTTAGTACTATATCTACTAGACCAATTATTTGGTCCGGAGGCACGTCATAACCAAGTTCCAGTATCCACACAATCCTAGGCTCAACAATCTCCATTATGCATGCATCTTTTGTTACTAAGAAGGTAATGTCATTCTGATACTTCTCTACCAGTTTTCTTGGTATTCTCTCTCTTGCCTGCATTTTCTGCTGAAAATATTTGAAGAAACCTCAGAGGGCTTTCTTTTGAGCTTCTGCATCACCCAAGCCAAACAAGTAGTCTTTGATTTGATGGGATATAGATCTATCTAATAGCCATATTACATTTTTGGTTCCCGGGACTTCATTCAAGAAGTAGAACATCAAATATATGATTAAAGTGCCAAACTCAAATGGATATTTAGAGTCTTTTGTCTTTTGCAAAATTTCCATTAGTTGCAATCTCAACAATTCACACAAGTCAAAGTTTTCTCCATTCACCACCATCTCATGTGTTGTATTTAATGGCGGTTCCAAACACAAAATTTTCCCTGTTGGAAAAGTAGAGCTTGTAGCCAATCATCATGGATGTGTATTTTACAACAGGGCTCTTTATATCCTTAACAGTCAAAGCTCTTTTGTCATACTTGGCTTTTGTATGCTTCATTACAACTTCATTCTTGACAAATTTAAGCACCGTCACAGGTCCAGTTAAGCAAATACCAGTTACAACCCTAATTACTTATTTGTTAATCAAATGTGGAGTGTCCAACCAAAAAAAATATCATGCATTCTACTCAAAGTATATCTCACTCATTCATCCACATAATAGAGAATAGGAAACTTATTCCACACATCAAGACTCTTCTCCGTCAAGGCTCCATACTCTGGTTTTAGTTCAAAATCATCACCAGTAAGTTCATTGAACCAAACTTCAACCAACTTTGTGTGGTTGTATTCTTCCATCTTGACATGGATGTATGCCCTATGTAATGCCCCGCAATGAACACCTTAGAGGACAACACATCTATGCTATGCAATGCGGAATATTTTTTTTTGTATAAGATAACGAGGTAATGTTTAACAAATCAATACACATCACTAACAACTTGTCTTCTAAGGTTCCATGGTTGCGTTACTTGATAAATTAATCAACATAATTTATCATACATTATTAACTGACATTAACAAATCATTCTAAAACTATTGCACTAATGATTATACATATACATCTCCATTTCATGACATCAGTTAGATAATCAACTTGATCAAGATTACATGTACATATTCAAATGTCTATACATATGAGTACATCATTATGTAGTTTACATTATCACCATCCTGATTACATCTGAATACATACATTATGAATCAACTAATACATAGGCTAGTACATGAGCATAATAATTATCTTCATAAACAGGTACAAGATCTGATGTCTGATACACAGGATATATCCTCCTCATTCACGAACAATGGCAAGGGAAAAACCAATGGATAAAGCTCTTCCACCCGACCATGTGGAACCCTGAGGTCCACCCCCCAAGCTAGGAGTTAACATAAAGTTCCCACTACAACATACAGTCAGGTAGCCAGTAGACTATAAGACAACACATGACTCCAACATCACAAGTCAATATCACAACAGTACTTCCAGAGGCAACCACTTAACAAATGGGGAGAGTACAACTAGGGAATGCTAGGCTGCAGTAGGGAGAGTGTCATCACATGGCCCTAACATGGGTTACCCTGACAGCCTCTAGCTAGACGCCAGCCCCCATCCATGGGTTACCCTGACAGTCTCTCACTAGGTGCCGACCCCCATCTATGGTTACCCTGACAGTCTCTCACTAGACGCCGGCCCCATAGGGTGACACATGCGGAATCAACATTCCTTTCATGAGGACAAGGAAGTTGATTTTGCCAACCACGGCCTTCTCATCTCATCCTTAGCCTGAATGAGCACTATAGGCATGAGTGAGGCATCCAATTATCTTTATTAGTGTGAAAACTATCCAACCCTCTAAATTTATTATTAAGTTATCACTGGATTAACAACTTCCAAGGGGTTACCCTGGTAGCCACTTTGGGCATCGGCCCTGCATTGAAAGCCACTCCCCTACCTACACCTAGAAACCCTATCCATCAAACATAACAACTATCATCATAACAACAATTATACATAACAATGCAAGGCATCAACCATCTTGCAACCAATCACAACATAATAAATCACCAGAGCAAGGCATGGGTCCTCTTGCTCCAACATTTCAACCATAACAAGTGTAATCCAGAGCAAGGCATGGGTCCTCTTGCTCCCAAAATTTCAACCATAACAAAGTGTAATCCAGAGCAAGGCATGGGTCCTCTTGCTCCCAAAATCAGGTCTTTACACAAACCAACATAGAATTTTAAAACAAGCTCAACACAATATGGAACCACAACCTTCAAGAAGAGCTCAACAACATGGGTTCAAGACATATCAACAAGAATAGGTATACTAAGCAAGGCATTATCCTTCTTGCACAGTCGTTAAAATCATATAAACCATAAGTAGAGAGAAGACAACATCGCATAAAACCAAAACATGCTCATCCTTTAACCAGGATGCAATAATACAAGGATCAACCCACAACTACCCCTACTGGCCTCTGGAATAAACTTTCATTAGACACCACTGTAACACAACAATCCCACATTAACATTTACTCTTAAAAGCACAACTTCTTCAAACAGACCAATCCAATTAACATACCCTAAGTGCAATATATAATATGTCATACTAACCATGGGTCTTCAAAATAGTACCATACTCATAAGATGCCCATGAATCAATACAACCTTCACTTCAATTATTCTACTAATCCTTGTAACACATAATTTATTATATCAAATGGGATCCATGAATGTGGACTTCATTATGCAAACAAAATTGTACTCGTCAACAACAACCCATCTTATAAATAATTTATGTTTATTTTAAACACTAATTGACTATATAAGATTACAATTAATAATGTCATTAAATAATATCAAGCAAAGCCAGCAAAGAGTTGAATAAGAAGATGAAGAACTTTTTTTGGCAAGGATCGTCTGAACATTTGAAATACCCTCTTGTTAAGTGGAAACAAATTTGTGAATCTAAACGAAGGAATGGACTGGGTATCAAAAATCTTTTGCTCCAAAACAAAGCCTTGGGAGCCAAATTAGTGTGGACAATTTTCTCCAACCCAGACCTTAAGTGGGTTCGGATTGTGTGAGCAAAGTATTTGGATGAAGGGGTAGACAGCATTTTCACTTCCAGGGAGCTTCCCTCAGGTTCCAGAATTTGGAATTTCATCTGCAGCTGCAGAAATCTCATTTCAGATCATCTTTCATGGGAGATTAGGAGTGGGGATTCTGCTAACTTCTGGGATGACTCTTGGCAAGGACTACCCAAACTGGCCAATGAGGTAAGATTGGCAAACGTCAAAACTATAACAACCCAGGCATGGGGGGATAAGGTAAGAGATTTTTTGACTCCATCCTTTCACAATGGCCTTCTGACAGCCAAATGGAAGAGTCCACATAACCTCGAGTCAAGTCAGGCAGAATTGGAATTATTCGACAAAACCATGGCTGAAAGACAGATCAGCTTCCGGCATGGCTCGGACATCCTCAGATGGGTAGGCGCCCCAAATGGAGTATACAGTGTTAAAGAAGGATACAACAAACTGTCGGACTATCAAGAGGAAGCCCTGGCAATCCCAAGAGAGTTGTGTTGGAACCCTAACTGTCTGCCAAAAGCAGGGGTCTTCTTGTGGATAGCCTCACAAGGTAGAGCCCTAATAGCAGATAGGTCAGCCAAACTTGGATTTCAGGGCCCATCTAGATGTTGTTTGTGTAAAGAACATTCAAAGGACGAAGATCATCTCTTCCTTAGTTGCCCTTATGCGAACACTTGTTGGAATTGGCTAATGAACAAACTTTTTTGGAAATCGGCTATGCCAGTGAGATTGTCTGATTGGCTCTCCAGTTGGCCCAGTTTACATACCACAACGGTGTATCACAAGCTGTAGGAAATTAGTCCTTCATTGTTGATTTGGGAGCTTTGGAAAGAAAGAAACATGAGATTCTTCCAGGATAAAGAAATGCCTCTCCCTTCGCTTCTAAACAAACTCGAGAGTAGTATAGTTGAGGTTTTTAACTCATCACTGGGCAATGTAACACAAAAGAGCTTCTCAGTCTGGGATGCCAAGATTAGACAAGGCTGGCAGGGCCTTATACTACCGTCTCTAAGCTTGGAAGGAGGACAACAATCAACGCTCAAAAGAAAACTAGCCAAATGGTCTCCCCCGGACCCTGAATGGTTCAAATTAAACTTCAACGGAGCTTCACGAGGGAATCCCGGTAAATCAGGAGCTGGCTGCATCATCAGAAATTGGGAAGGGAAAATAATTGGTAGTCTTGCAGAGCCACTAGCAGAAGGAACCAACAATGAAGCGGAACTGGAGGCCTTAATCTTAGGTTTGAAGCTCTGCCACGAGCTAAATCTTCGTCAAGTAGCCATTGAGGGGGACTCCCTTTTGGTGATCAATGGGCTACGCACAAGGAAACTCCTAAACTGGAAATTGGCCGCAAAACTGGAATTAGCCTTGGCTTTGATGGATCGGTGTGAGCTGACCACTGTTAATCATATCTATAGAGAGGCCAATTTAGAAGCAGACTTTCTCTCTAATCAGGGGGCAGATGGACACAGAGTCAAATTCCTTTCTAGCTGAAGAAGTATGATAGGGTGGCAGGGTGGGCACCTAATCCAAGAACACATGGATGGGTCGTTGCCATACGAAGTAATTATGGCTATGTTATATCAACATTCGTTGAGGCTTTCATGCCCCAGAGGTAATTCCTCCCTCACTGTCCTCGCGGGCCTCCGACTTGAACTGTCGCACGCTCCTCTCTGAGCAACCCTTCGTTGCATTGATTACTAGTCTCAGTTAAATGAATGTGGTCTCTCATAGACGCAGACAGAAAGACATATTTTCATTCCTATTTCTCAGTTCCGAGACATCCTATGTTGGTCTCGGCGGTGGCAGTAACAGACAGTATGGAGAAGGGTTCGGGCTTCATTGCAAAGATCTCGGTGCATGGGCTGATAAATTTGGGGATTTCTACACCTCTACAGCTGGAGAGTTCAGTTAGGTAGATGGCATTCAAAGGACCGGTTACAGACTTAAGGTTAAAACGCATACTGCGAAGGCATGAGGGCCTCCTTCTTTCGGCGGTCAAAATAATTTTGGGGACAGAATTTTTGGCAGCAGATGAATTCTACAGGGTTGATTCCCACATTCCTTCCCGTTTCCTTGCCTCAATTCTGGATGCTGGGGTGTCTATAGTGGCGGCGAAATCTATCTTGGTGAAAGTATTCAAGCCGGAATTCCTTCGGGGTCTCGATTCCATTTTGGAGGCAGTCATTCCAGGGGTGGGCATTCCCCGCCCAAAAGATATTGCCTCAATCAAGGATCCTCTGGAGGTGACGAAGATTCTGCCCTTCATCTTAGACTTGAAAGGAATGGCGTTGATCGAGCATCAGGATCGTGTCATCCAGGTCTATGGATTCCTACAGAACATGCTGCAAGAGAATGCAGACTCCGGGGAAGAGGTATGGATTGACAGGCTTCGCGCCATGGCTATTGAGCTTGGCCTCTTTTGAAATCGTGCTTAGATAATCTTCCATTCGGTAGGCTTTGTCCCAAATAGGTTTGCTAATAGTATAGGCAATCCTAAGACCAGTAAGCCTAGAGGCTAATTTTGTTAAGCATGGTCACCATTATCAGTTTAGTAAGCTTAGTGCTGACTTGTCAAGCATTGTAAACCCTATAGTTCCAAGGATGGGTTTAGGACTCTTTTTGTCATCTGGTTATGGCAGGTAAATGGCTTATAGGCACCTGCATGTTCATACTCTCTTCGGATCAATACAAACTTATATTTACGTACCAAAAAAAATAATGTCATTAAATAAATTAACATTATCAAATTCCAACATAACTTGCAACATTTAAATAACTAAATAAGATTAATCGCTAAATCTATATTTAGTTACATTCTAAAAGATATAAACACAATATAAACATACTTCTTCTTATTATAAAAGAATAATTAATTTCCAAGGCATAGACTTTTGTTATCCAGTTTGAGGCCTCCTTACTATTGTCATAGAATTAAATAAAATACGAGGATATAGATATAATTACATATCAAAATGTATAAGTATAAAACTATGATACCTATAATGTAAATTGGGTAAATATCTACTAATTTCCTTTACTGTATTCCTTTCAAACTATAGATAAATCAAATGATCCAATCAGATAAATTTCAATAATTTAATTCCATAAAAATCACTCAACTATAGCATTTGATTTACAATTGTCTTTAAATGACAATCTAATACAAGATATATATATATATATATATATATATATATATATATATATATATATATATATATATATATATATATATATATATATAGCTCATTACCCTAATTAGTTAACTTACTTGATGACTTAACCATTCCAACGAAGGAATTGCAATTATCATTAACAATAAATAATAATATTATTATAAAATTCAGACATTTAACTAATCATCTTTTAGGTTTTGAATTAAAAATAATAATAATAATAATAATAATAGCACAAATCATTGAATAATAATTACTTTCCATCCACTAATAATTTACTGATACTACAAGCATTTGTATCAAAAGTAATAACTTCCTGTAACAAGATGTTAATAATTTTATTACCTGGCAATCTAAATATATTCAAATATATACTGAAATATATTCATGGTAAAGCTTCATTCCTCAATGCGGTTTTCCCTAGATATAATAACTGATAAAAAAAACATATCAAACAAAACATATCAACACGATAGCTATTTGACAAATTACTTATGCAGTGCGACATCATGATATATCAAAGTAATTTTCATTGCAATTCATTTAGTGGAGGACCTAAAGAATACCTTCAAACCACTACATAGGCACAGGCAATAGTTGGATGACTGACGTGGGTAGAGGCAAGGGCTCAAGATGACCGAGAAGAGCGTTGCAAAACCAAAGGCAAGACAAGTTTGAATTCTCATTTTATGAAGGTATGGGCTTTGAAACAATGAGGATTCTCATTCTTCGATGCTAAGAAAACAAGGCACGTCATCCTTAGTATGTGATGGACACAAAAACAACTCCAAAAGGGATCAGTTTGCTACACTTACATTGTCATATATATAAGAATGAAGTATGTATAGAATTGAACATTTATTATGAAGATAGGAGATCTCACTTAGAACTAATTCTATCGTTGCTTAAAATCGGGATTAAGGTGATTAGATTTTACTTTCTTACAAGAATATGCTCAATTTAAAAGTTTCCACACTATGATGGACACTATTTAGATACTCCATGTCCGCACTCCAACATATTATGATGTCATGAATTAAACATAGCTCTACAATAAGTGGAAATGACCTCAACTAAACTCAATAAATACTACAGCTAAACTCAATGAATACTACCGCTGGCACCCATAGGAATGACACCCTGCCCTGCATGAATTTTATAAATATAGAATGGTATAAATCTACTTGTTCATAGCTATTCGTAAGGATATGAAAGATAGAGAGGGTGATTTACAACCACCTCAAATTGGAAACAACCACCTACTAGTTATATAGACCCCCTTTATTTATGAAAGTGATAGCAGTAACAATAATATCAACAAGGATTATGTTATGAAACCAAACATAAAATGGAACGCTAAAAATTATTATTGTTCTATCAGGATGAGACAATCCCCAGCACCGTAATACTCTCATGTAAGACCTTATGGATACTAACAATGAATACAATTTTGTATTCGCTATCCCAATGCGGCTCCTATCTTTAATCATATTCTGTTAGGGATTTTGGAATTGCTCTTAGGGTAAAATTCACCCCCTCGGGGAGCGCGTTAATGAAATGGTGATAACAATTTTCTTTTTTAGTAATTTTGTTTATAAAATAGTAATAAGTCTTAACAAGAGGTTGTAAATAAATTATAATTTGTTTAAGACAAAGACACACATACACAGAAAAAAGTTTCTTCTAGATGAATAAGGCAGCCCTAACCCTAAATTGCAAACGTCTCAATGAGATGCTGTCACACGAAATGCAATGATTGCAGGATATGAACAATGATAATTCTTAATGTCATCTTTAGCCGCGCACACTAGTATATTGGAATCTTTTTAAATTGTACATGTCATTGTTCATTCTACAAGCAAATTACGAGGACAGCAGTTTGATGTGTTCACAAATAAAATTGTTAAAATAGTTATGATACTTCTTCATTGAGGCTTGCAAGGTTATGGTAGCTAGAACAAATGACAGATAAAGAGCTACGGGTGAGAGCGACTCTGACTACTTCTACAGTGTGAACAATTGGCTGTTTGAAACCCAGTCTCTACAAAATTTCTATTCATGACTGAGTAATGAACATCCAAAATTTTCAATTTAGCACCGAATGCATAACTCTTTTCACTGAATCCTTGAAAGAATTCTTACACTTCTAGAGATTTGGAATATACCATGAGGCTAGACTATACCATCTCTGGCAATCGCCTTGTGTTAAACAAAAGTAGTTTAGCCGCCATTAGAAGACCGCAAATGATTTTCCCTCAAGATTTGAACTTTTATTTCTGGAGCCATTGACGAATCTTTTCTACTGGATATGAATCGCGCCACACATTGATATCTCAAAGTTAAGCTTGTCTTCATTTTGGCCTTGTTTAGCAGCTTGGGAAACTGGGAAGATCAATGACTCCCAATCCACGGTATATATATAAATTTATGCCTGCGATATTTGGCCTTTCAAAAATATAAGATAAGGGTGTATTATGCTATATTCACACCCAGCCAGTAGGATTGTAACTGCTACAAACTCATTCGTAACCCTGATTGTCTTACACCTACCGTGATCATTATATGTGCATGGTAAACCTTCTTGCTCATGCTGCAATCCAAAAGACACCCTGAACTTTGTCACTGAGATACCAATTAAATCTGTGCTGGTTGTGTCGATGTGTTATCTTGGTGATTGTGAATACGATGCTGGATTTCCTTTTGGTTAGGATCCTAAAATGTTACGAAACCCATGTTCTTCTCTTAACATCAATGCAGGAGTGGGCAGGTGCATGAGGTTTAAAATGCACATTAAGCATCAAATAAGTCTTAAGAAACTTTTAAACAAATGTAATTGACTGGAGGCAGTGATCTAAAATCAAATTGCAACTTTTGTATGAACCCTCTCTCTGACGTTATCTCATGGAAGACGAGTATCAAGAGAAACTGGGAATAATGTTTAAGAGACTTTAGCAATCACTATTAATAGGTAAAAGACAACAATTGAGCTATTTAGCAAATTTCCTAACAGAAATCGGCTATTTTCTTGGAAATGTATATGGTAAAGTTGATGCCAGAATTGACGGTGCAATCATGGTGCAGAATAAACCTATAACCAAGACATTGGATAAGAGTAAAATCCTTAATCGATTGCCAGGATAAAACTCCCTTAATTGTTGACTTATAGATAAGGACTAAGTGCAAATTACTGGTTTCCTATGGCTAAACCCTACAGGAAGCAGAAATCATTAGTTTCCAGTGATACTTATGAGCGAAAATGAGAGTTTAGAATAAAGTATGGTTATCACTCTTATGGTTTGAAACTATGACAGTCATGCATACAAAAAAAAGTGGAAGCAGAGGCAAAATGTGAACAATTCCCAGACATTATCATGCTCACATATTCAATATCGATGGCTGCGAGCTATTTGATGGAATCCTCAAGAAATTTTGTTCATGGTATGTAATGATTGCATGATATAAACAAAAATGGCGTTATCAAAATGGCTTATAAAAACTTTCCAGCAAGTGTGTGATTTGCAGATATAAAACAAATGTAAAGAATTTGGATCTAATGCAAATACTTCTGACATTCTCAGGAAATACAAACAGGCAGAGAATCAATCAATTTCAAAACATTTGTGTCTAAGGAACAGAGATAGAAATTTAGGAAACAATGGCACCTGGATCGAATGCTTGGCTGCCCTAAAGATTTGGTGCCAGAATCACTCCCTCGACTCTTCCAAAGCTGCCTCCTCCCAAAACTCCTCAGCCCCTTCCTAATTCTTCCTCTAATTTTTCTCTGTTCTCCCCCCCCAAACCAGGACTCAACTCCTCGAATAAATGCAGGAGACATGCCTCTCTTCCCAACAACCCACTTTCTCAAAACAAGGGTTGGACTCCTCGAGTAAATGCATAAACATGCCTCTCTTCTCCCAACAACCCACTCTCTCCATTCACATAAGCACATTGACAAGTCACTACATTATACATAACAACTATCTACTGAACAATCAAGATGGGACAATCAGTTACATATGATCTTAAACAAGCAGTTATCAATAGTAACATCATCACAAAGATTAGATAAAACATAAAGCTCTGAATTAAGTTAATCCACCACATCTAATATGTCCATACAACTGTGAAAGCATAAAGTACCAGTGATCAAGCATCAAGATTCATAATCAGATATCATAAAACAAAGTGTCCATCACCCAATAGAGTGTCATAGTGTCCAATCCTACTAGGAAAACCATCAGTCTGACAGAAGACCAGGTGAGGGGCACTACACCCTAACATTCTCAGTATGCAATACTCCGTATGGGATATGCGATAATGCACCTTCTAGATCATCATTCATGGATTTATCAGGATGCCTCTTGCATTTGGGTCGTGGACATTCAGAGATCTCAACTACTTGTGGTGTAGCCATTGCTAGAGAATTCAAAGGTTTCAATGCAAAGTTCACAGTAAAATAGGTCAAATCAGAAAATACCTTTTCTTTACTTGCCACACTGGGGTTTGAAGGCACTAAATCTTTGGGACACTTAGATCTCCTTTTTGTTGCACTACTCAACTCTTCCTCGCTTGAAATTTGATTGCAATATGAATTTTGATCAAGTATAATCGCTTATTAACCCATTTTTCCTTAACCTAATTCTTCATAAATGCCTTGTCTGATAAAGCTATCAAACCCTTCTTTGTATACACAATCATCTTTAAATGCTCCGCAAACTTCCACATTAGGGGATTTTATACTGCAGTCTTCACCAAAGACTTAAGCAAGTCGATCTTCATCTCATATCTTCATGCTAAGGCATCAACACCATTCCTTTGGTAGGGGAGAAAAGATTTTCAATAAAGCCCCCCCTGAGCCAAAGCTATAACCTTAGTTTTTGAAGGAAACATCTACACCGGATGTAACTTCATATATATCATTAACCTCTGTTACATCCTTCTTTATCCAAATCCTATTCATTTCCTTCTTAGTCTTTGTCGAATCAACCTTTTGTACTGGTTCATTCTTCTCTACCAGATTATCCTTCTTCATGTTTCTACTTTTGCAAAACTTAGAAATGTGTCCAGGTCTATTGTAATTGTAGCAAACAACATTCCTCTGATCAATATTCCTTCCATTCATTATAGATTTGCATTGATTAGCTTTGTACCCAAGTATATTGCATGTATAACAGTAGCCATTGAAAAATTGAACCATTCTATCATTGTTATAGCCATTCCTCATTTGACTTCTACACTCACTAGCTCTGTGAACAACTTTCTTGCAATTAAAGCATTGATCAGAGAAAGATGGAACATTTTGATTCCTTCTACTTCTATGTATTCTATTGCTTTGTGTCCATACTTATTGCAAGAATGACATAAACCATTGAAAGATGGGTACCTTTGAGCATTAGGTTGTTTGACTAGAGTTCTTTTCTTCCTTTGATTCCAGATCTACTTGTCATTGTTCTTTTTGTTTTCAACATTTGATGTCTGACCTGAATTTGAGCTTTCACATTTTTCAAATCCTAAGCCTTCTTTATCATTTGGACCTTTCTGATTTGCAATCATTTCATCAAGCTTTGCAGTGCTCATCTTGAATTTTTCTTCATGACTCTTTGCTTTCTCCAGATCAAATTTCAGATTCACAACCTCTTCTTCAAGCCTTGTACATTCTTCAAATTTGCTTTTCACTACTACATTAAGACATTCCTCAATTCTTTTCTTTTCTTCAACTTGCACCTTCAGCCAAGTGATAGTTCCATTTGCTTGCTCTAATTGTTCACCAACTTCCTTATGCCTGTCTCTGAGCTTCTTGACTTGCTCTTTCAATTCACTGATATATTCATTTGCTTCCTTGACATTTTCTTTCAAATATCTGTTTTCTCTTTCAATTATTTCAAGATCTTCAAGAGCAACGTTGAGTTCTCTTATTTTGTCAAGCATACAATCTTCTTCAATGAGATTAATAGCAGGGATCTCTTCTGGAGGAATGGGTAACCTTATAGCAACCATGTGTTCAGTCTCCAAGATCTTCCTTGAGTGGTTAAGCTTCTTCCAAAGGACTGTTGTATATACTTATATACTAGACAGGGGGAGATCTGATGCAAAGTTTGCCTTGTACACCCTTTTCCATTGATGTCAAAGTGGGGGAGAAAGCAATGTGAAAAAGATGCGGAAAAGAGTAAGATGTGTAAAAGAAAGGGGGAGAGCAAGTTTGTTGCAGAATTTAGTCTTGATGGTTTTTACTGACGGTTTTTCACATCATATGTTGTGATGCAAGAGCACTCGGGCAAATAGGCAATCGGCATCAACAAAAAAATATTTTAGTTTGTTTTCTTCGATTTTGATGTGTGTGGGGTTTTGGTTGGCTTCTCTCCTCTTGACAGTGCTCATGTAGTTAAACTATATTATAAAATTAGCCGAGTAGAGTATTCTTTTCCTTCATGGTTTTCTTTGTAATTCTGGAGACTAGTATATTCACAAGAGTTTTGTTCTCATATGAATATTTGTTAACTTATTTGGAGGCTAAGCTGCAAGCTGACGTTGTTGATATTTGAGAGGGCGTAGCTGACACTTGTGAGTGTGTTGCATCTATTGGTAGTGATCTTTGAACATTTTCCAAGACCAAGAATCTTAGGAGGGTAGCGTTACCTCATTGGAGGTTAAAGTAAATCTGATTTATTTGAAAAACTAAATAAATTTCCTTGGCAATTGAATTAGAAACCAAGCGATGAAGTATGCGAACCACCTGGGAAGGAAATGAAGCGCAACATATTTTCTCTCAAGGGGCTACAGCTAAGAAGGATAAGGAGGACATTTCAAATTCCATTTTCATGGACTCATTTTAGGGAAGTCTGATTGACACCATAAGAGGAAGGTATTTGAACTTCATGCCATCAAAAAATTTTGTTTTTAGAGAATAAAAACATATGCGTGGAAGCTTGAGAAGTGGTGGCCTTCTGGTGAAGAAAAGGAAACCATAAATAACAATACTAGTTGCCATAAGAGAAAGGGTGGTCAGCCTGTGTAATGAGAAAGGGTGGTCCAGTGAGGAGCAGTACAGGAAGAATGAAGGGGTTGAACATAAAGTGAGGTGCATAGAGAGAAAGAAGGGGGAGATGAACAAGGAGGTTCGAGAACATGCCGAGAGCTTGTGGAAACAGAGAGAAGCCATGAAGACCAGTTATTGTAATTTGTAATTGAATTAATGAAATTATAGTTTGTTGCAATCGCTTGTCTGTGAGTTTGTTCCGTGTTTTGAGTTAGTGTGCAGAGGGGAGAATCGTTTTGTGTCATGTTGCTATTAATGACAACACTAATTGCAGCAACTGCACATACTTGCAACAAGTCCTTCAGATCAAACCATGTTGAAAGCTGAGATATTTGAACCTTGATAATATCCTTAATGTTACTTATAGTATAACATGTCATCAACATAAAGGCAAATAATAATAAAATGATCATCCTATTTGAAATAAACACATCGAATTGACTTGACTCTACCATAGCCCATCTTCAAGAGATAAGTGTCAAACTTTTTATACTACATCCTATGGGACTATTGAAGACCGTAGAGAGACTTCTTCAATCTACAAACCATGTCTTTCTTACCCTTCACCATGAAGTGATCTAGCTATGTCATGCAAATCTCCTCCTCCAAATCCCCATGTAGGAAAGTTATCTTCACATCCGTTTGTTCAACCTTAAGGTTAAACACAAGAGCAACATATAATACTAATTTGATAGATGTAAACTTCACAACAAGAGAGAAGATCTCACCAAAATCAATTGCTTCAACTTGGGAATAACCATTACCCACTAACCTTGCCTTGTAATTCTAAACTTTACCCTTTGAATTGCATTTCTTCTTGAAAAACCATTTGTAGCCAACAAGTTTCCTACCCTTAAGAAGATTCACCAAGTCCCATGTATTGTTCTTCTCTAGTGCAGTCATCTCCTTGTTTATGGCCTTCTTCTAGGACTTACTATATGTAGACTCCATTACTTCTTTTATTGTTCTAGGCTCAACTCCCTTTGTAGGTAAAGAAAAAAAGCATTTGAAATTAGGGGCTATACTTATGAAGTTGCATTATTTGCCTAGTGGACCTCCTCAAGAGTGGGGTTTGAGGTTGTTCTTCATCCTAAGAACTCTCTAATTTATCCTCCTCATCAGGTCCATTCTCAATCTCTGGTTAAGTATTAGGTGTAAAATCCTTAGTCTTTGTTTTTATTTGCACCAATATTTTCTCCTCGTCTTTTGGTTGGAAAGGCTTAGGAGAAGATTTAATTTCCATCAAGACCACATTTTGATTATACACTATCTTTCTAGTCTTAGGATTTCAAAGCTTGTACCCTTTCACACCATTGTTGCACCTGGTGAAGATATACTTCTCTACTTTAAAATCCAATTCAAAACTCTTCCCCTTAGTCACATACATGCACATATATCTCATACTAAAAATCTCGATATGTTACAATGAAGGCTTCTTTCTTAACCAGGCCTCCTTAGGAGTTTTACCCATGAGAATTAAAGTGGGAGACTTGTTAATTAGATAACAAGTTATACTCACAACTTCTATCCATAATTTCTCCATAATTTCTACTCCAAACGAGCTCCATTGAGCATTCTGATAGCTCTCTTTATTAGCATCTTGTTTAATCCCTTTGCAACTCCATTCCGTTGAGGGGGTTTATGAATTTGTCTTTTGCCTCACAATACCATATTCCCCACAAAAGTTGTCAAACTTTAATGAACATAATTCTCCATAATTATCTATCCTCAACACCTTGATCTTCTTGCTTGTCTAGTTATCAACAAGATCTTTGAACTCTTTAAACTTTGAGAAGACCTAAAATTTGTGCCTAAAGAAAAATACCCATGATTTCTTGGAGATGTCATCAATAAAAGATACACAATATAGATATTTTCCTTGAGATGGTACATCCATAGTCCACCAAATACATCATTATTAATTAAATCTAAAATCCCTATAGATCTAGCAGAGCATGAATATGACTTAACCTGATTATGTTTTCCATATAAACAATTTTCATAAAAATGAAAATCTAAGGAACAAGTTAACCCCTCTACTAATTTTTTACATTTCAAGGCCCCTAGGCCTTTCTCACCAATGTGCCTATATGTTTGTGCCACGACATGGTCTTCTTTGTTAGGAGCTTATGATTCCTTGAATCAAGAATCTTAGAGTGATTACATTCCATGGTGCTAGTATCCAAATAGAATAGAGTTCTAGAACAAAGTCCCTTAGCCAAGATCATATCCCCATACATCATCTCGCATCCATCTTTGTTAAAAACCACCTACACACCAACACCATTCAATTTACTTACTAAACGAAGGTTTCTTGCCAAACCCATAGTGTGCAGAATGTTGGAAAGGGTTTTGATCCTTCTATCTCCAAACATGAGCATGACTCTACCTTGTCCAATGTTTTTGAGACACAATTTATCTCCCAAGCACACCCATCCACCATCAAAGCTCTCTTAATCCAAGAACCATTGCTTGTTGGGAGTCATGTGAAAAGGCTCTATAATCAATTAACCATGCACCCTCATGTGCATGCATAGCAAGGGCTACAACAAAACATCGTTGCCATCATTATTATATGCTCTTGAGTTAGAATCATCATCATACTCCTTTGCCTTCATTTCCTTGCAATCCTTCTTGATGCGCCCAATCTTGCCATAATTCCAACATTTTAGTTTGGATCTTCCAGAAGGCTTAGATTTTCCTTAACATGCTTGTCCTTCTTCTTTCTCTTACCCTTTTCCTTTGTGCAACCTCTAATAGTAAATACATCTTTGAGGAATGATATTTTCCACCTCAGCTCCTCAGAGCGTAAGGCACCCACCAACTCGTTAAGATTTAGCTTTGAGATGGTGCTACATTTTTTCCATTATTAGGTTATCCCATGAATCAAGCAAATAATAGGTAAGGGTTATGTGCTAGTTCTCATTTCCCATCTTCATATCCACAAATGCTAATTAACTCACCATGATATCAAACACATTTAGTTGCTCCATCACAAATTTTTCATGTCATGTTCAAGGAGTAAAGCTTCTTTTGCAGAAAAATCTTGTTTACTAGGGATTTTGTCTGATACAAGTTCCCCAACTTCTTCTAAAGGCTCCTGGTGGTGGTTTCTCCCAACACATTTAAGAACATTGAATCTACAAGGCAAAGCCAAGTAAGGCTCCTTGCCTTTCTATCAGTAATGACCCACTCTTCGTCTTTCATCACAAATGGTTTCTATCTAGAAATAACTACCATGGACATTTGTTGACAAGGAGATCCTCCATCTTAAGCTTTTAAATCTCAAAGCTTGTTCCATTGAACTTCTTCACCTCCATTATAGAAGTGATTGCCATTTGTTCTCAAAACTCCCACTCAAGCAAGTATTAATATAAAAATAGACCTACTCCTCCCATAAATCTATAAGCTAGTTAGGCTTTAATACTAATGAAAGGAAATATGCACTAAATCCTACTTAATCCAACAAGGAGATCATTATAAGTTTTATGATATAGATATAATTTAGCTAAATTTCAACATAGTAACAACATTTAGATAAAGAACAAGAATATAAGAGAAGTAGAACATAATAGAACAATCACAAGATAATGTGATAACAAATATACCTTGGGAAAACCCTCGTAAGAGAAAATCTAGCATCCAAAAGCACTGCACCTAATGTATTAATCAACAACAAAGGTTACAATACATTATCAAGGTCTTTGTGCTTTAATGAGGTGCGTAATTTGAATCTGAAGAAATTTTGACAACATAACCCTACATAAAATTGAACATAATATATCCATCCCAAGCTTTGAATATATACACCAAGTAGATCCAAGAAGCCATGAATGATTTACCAAAAACATGGGCTCAAAACCATTAGCCAAAAACTAGTCAAGGTGATCCACATTCAATCCATGTGCCCCACCTCCAAGAGTAACTCCTTCCTACATAGAATGTAATTCTTGATTGATTGGTTAGACCCTTATGACCAAGGGGTCCAAGTGTAATTCCCAAGTGGTCTTATATGAGGCAATAATTATAGTTGCACCTGCCTATAAATAACTGGTCAAAGATGCTAATCATAGTCCACCTAGTAACCCTCTATATAATGACTTCTTACACTTGTCATAAGACCAATGTCACATGGCAGAGAGTGTTAATAATGGAATCTCAAGATTCTATTCAAATGGGATGCCCTTTTGTATTTGGGCACATTATTTATAATATTACAGATATTAAATAATTACACTTAGACCTAGGACTTTGCAAGGTGTACAACAACACCTAGTCTTGTAGTTCTAACATCAAACACTGCAATGAAGAAGCCGGGCACATAGGGGTATATTTCTACATTGTTAACCAATTGGAGTTTCCAAGTACTTGATAGTCAATCACATAGAGTTGGGACACTTAGCCAAAGACTAGAAAATTTGGCAACCACACCCAAATCTGCATGGTGGGCCTTCTCTTCCAAAACTTCCTAAACACCAAATGAAGGGTTTTAGTTATGAACTTAACTAGGCTTACAACCCATTTTCCCATGCCTTTGGGAGAAGGATTTGAACCCTTCTCATAAACACCATCTAGATAGAACCAAATGAACACTTAATAGGAGACATAGCACCCTTTAGAAGATTCACACTCGCCTTAGACCCAAATAGAGCATATGCCACTTTGCAATCCTTAATAGACAAAAAGGAGGTACTTGAAAACAAAGAAGAATGATTCCAACCCAAAGCTTAAACAAAGTCAAAGGAAGAAGGGATGTAGATAGGTGAGACCAGAGCTGACAAATGCTAAGGGCCCAGAGAAAGAATTGCACATCCATGCCCAATAGACAAAAGAACAACAACAAAGGAACTGAGATTAGTTGTAAGCCCATGAGCAACAAGAACAATGAGAAACATTTTTCTAACGTAGAGTTACTTTTGATTCCCAAGAGATTGTAGAACTATTTTTATTTGCTCTTAAAAGTATAAAAGGTAAATAATACCAAAGGGTTGCAACTTGATTAGTTGAGCAAATTTGGTGAGGTTGATGGTATGTTCATTGATTATGCCATCCACTAAGGTTCAAATTACCTCAAAGTGCAATAAATAAGGGATGAGGCCAGAATTGTGCCCCAAGCGACTGATGAAATTGATACTCCTTAGTTCTTAGCTCTTAGCTAAAGAGGTATCAACTTAAACTTGTGCTTTCATATTGGGTAGTGGAATGGATACCTCTCAATCCTTGGCTCTCAACCAAAGAAATACCCTTTAGTCTTTGGCTCTTAGCCAAGGAGGTATCAACTTAGACTTGTGCTCTCGTATTGGGTAGCAAAATGGATAGCCCTCAATCCTTGGCTCTCAGCCAAAGAGATACCCCTTAGTCCTTGGCTCTTAGCCAAAGAAGTATCAACTTAGACTTGTGCTCTCATATTGGGTAGCTAAATGGATACCCTCGGTCCTTGGTTCTCACCCAAAGAAATATCAACTTAGACTCATACTCTTATATCGGGTAACAAAAACAGGTTGACATAAAACCCTCCAACAATAAAGAAGAAGAAAAAGATAAATAATATGAACCACATGCATGGCCAAAATTTTAAAAGCCCCCTTCCATAAAACCACTACCAAAATATGTTGGGGACAGACTCCTTACATTTTTGTAACCTACCATTCATGGCAGGGAGAAAAAATTCTAGTTTTTTTTTTAATGCTTTAGTGCGACCACATACATCATTGATCTTACAAACAGGAGCAGCACAATTAAGTGATTTTAGTATACTCATATTTTAAGTAGTTTTTTTGAAGACAGTCTTGTAAAAAAAAATGGCGGAAACCATTTTACATGCAGTGAGACTGCATTTTGTACCTTAAAATATCCTAGACTGCATGTTACAGAAAATTTATTAAACCCTCTTTCGTCGGACTGGAGCCAGAAAATTTGGGATTCTGGGAATGCGTGCGTTGAAATTTTTTCTTCTCGGACAAGAAATGTCCACAAGTCGGACTGCTAAACGATAAATAACTAAACTTTTTTAACAGAAAAAAAAACTATCTTGGGTCCATTTTAACAGATTGTTTGGCCTAGATAATCTGTATTACCCAATCCCATTGCTTACGGAGCATATTAATTATGGGGAAATGAAAAGGAAGTCTGTTAATTAGGTTTTGGCAGGAAGGAAACACCAAAGACTGGTAAAATAGTATTGGTATGAAAACAGTGTACGCCCGTTACACCTGTCAGCCGGCACTCCAAGTCCCAGAAAACGACATCAAGCAAAATTCCATGTAATAAAACGAGGAAGAAAATAAAGAAAAAACAGTATAGGAGTCGAAGAAACCAGGGAATGAGAAGACGATAGAGCCTGCAATGGCAGGCAGGCGTGAAAAGGGAGGCGTGATTCGAACCGGCGACCTGTTCGGATTCAAGATACTTGTTCTGCAATACCAACAACACGGTTTCTGTCGTTAACCCCTCTTGTTGAAATGTATGTTGTTGCATTGCTTTGTTTCCCTGCTTTGCTCATACATTTACTTCACCTGAAAGAAAATGGAGTTCTGTTCTTAAGGCTCGGTGGTGCTCTTGCATTACATGCCTGAGAAGAAGCAATGCACAGCAAGTAAGGGATGTGGGGGGTTTGTATTTTGTCCAGGGCTTTTTTCCAATTTCAAATGATTTTTCAGTAGATGGATGTGGGGGGTTTGTATTTTGTCCAGGGCTTTTTTCCAATTTCAAATGATTTTTCAGTAGATGGATTCGCACGCTATCCTGTGAAGAGGATTCTAAATTGTTAGCTTGCGTTTTTAGTCGTGTTGATTGTTCATGGATCTTTGAATGTAGTAAGTTTTGTTTTATTCTTTTAATTTGGGTTGATAGAAGAGGGTTTCCTTTGCACTGCGGAGCTTAGCATGTTTTGGCTTGACGCGACAGTCGACGGGATTAGAACCCGGGACATCAAAGGATTTGTAAAAGGAACATAATTAGGGCGGAGATGCATATTTGCAGGAAATCGTTAAAGAATGCAATATAGTAAGATTGCACAGAGAGTTGCGGAAGAAAGATCTTTTTAATTACTTTGAAGATTTGAAAAAGAAGTGGTGTAGCGACGGAAGGGAGTTGGGGTTATTGTTTTTGATATTATTGTTATTATGGGGTCTGTGTGTGGAAAGCCCATGATAGCAGGAAATCATTAAAGAATGCAATATAGTAGGATTGCACAGAGAGTTGCTGAATATAGATCTTTTTAATTACTTTGAAGATTTGAAAAAGAAGTGGTGTAGCGACGGAAGGGAGTTGGGGTTGTTGTTTTTTGATATTATTATTTATTATGGGGTCTGTGTGTGGAAAGCCCCGGCGTAGGTCGGAGAGTCCTGCAGAAAAGAGGAGCTTGTCCTCAACTACCAGCCGATCACCGGCTGCCCGCCGGCTGGTGGTGCCTGCGGGCAGGGATGAGGTCCCTGAGAGGGACGGCAACGGGCAGGAGAGGGATCATAGGGCTAAGTATAAGGGTAAGGTCGGCAATGGTGCTGCTCCGGTTTCCCTGCTGGCAGATGATAGTGAAAAACAGCGCCATCAGCAACAGCAACAGCAGCAGCAGCATCGGCATCAACATCATCAGAGGCCGCCGGTGGAGATTATTTCCAATGCCAATTCGAACCTCAGGCTGGGGAATCCGCCAAGGCACACCGAAGGCGAACAGGTGGCCGCTGGATGGCCAGCATGGCTCACTGCTGTTGCAGGCGAAGCCATCAAGGGATGGATTCCTCGACGGGCAGATTCTTTTGAGAAGCTTGATAAGGTTAGTGGGGTTTTCTCTCCTTTTGTTTTCTTTTTGCTCTTACAATAACAGAACATCTTTTGCTTGATAGAAAATGCAATATTATACAAATCATGCCATGCGGCATTTGTCAAATCTTTCAAATAAAATCAGAATTATATTAGTTGTGAGGAGTTGAATGTCTACGTTGCTATATATGCATTCGGATTTTGTGTAAATAGGTATAATTAGAAATATCTTATTAAGAGTTAACTCAGTTCAGATGTCTGCATCGCTCTGAATAAGGAAAATTAGTAATGTTTTTGTTGGATGCTCTATGAAACACACCCTAAGGTGCTGCCCTTTGCCTTAATAATTATATATTTCAGGTTTTCTTAGTTCTTAATAAATATTTCAGGTTTTCATAGTTTAGTTTTCAGAGATTACCATTCAGGAAGTTAAATCGCCCCAAAAGTTGTACATTGTCTGCAACTCCATGCAGACTTCGTGTACATAAGTAAATTACCTTCGTTCATTCGGATGTTTCCAGAAACACATCTTGGTTTGCACCATGCGTTAAAGAGTCTGCATTACTATAAGTCCATAGACATTTTGTTGATATTTAGGAAAATTCGAGATTCTTTTGTTTGGATGCTTCAATTAATATAGGAAACAAAAGAACACATGCAATGAGGTCTCTCTTTCTGCAATCCTTACGGGTTCAAACTAGGGATAACCAACATTTCTACCTTGCAATATTTGATTTCATTAGCAACATTTCTATTTTGGGGCCTTATATGCGTAATGCAATTGAATTTTTCTGATAGCATTTTTGATTGTACTTTTTTTTTTTGAAAAAGATTACATAGAGTATGCACATAAAATCATGTCTATATTATGTGTTTTGTTAATAATATTGGGTGTTCTGTCTAGTAATTAGTGCGCTAGGAAATTTGATTTCATTGCAACTTCTACACAGGTCCTTGCATCACGGTAAGACTCTTCATAAAGGGGATTCTAAGCTCATGATCACCTCGAGGAGGTCAGAGGTTTTCACTATTAACACCTTGGTGTTTGGTTTGTTGAGAATATGGTGTTTGATTTAAGGTTGCAGAATATGTCACGGATTTCACCCGTTGACACCCATCTTTGTTTCAACCATGAAAACTGCAGTTTTTCTCTGTAATGTCCCCCAACCAGACATCCTCAGGAACTAGGTGAATTTTTTAAACATATGCCAACCGTAATGATGAACCAATATCAATTTTAGGGGCCAAACCCTACTAAAATGTTGCTGATCAGCAATATGTATTAATTTGCAACAAATACTGAATTCCAAAACAACTGCTGTAACTCTGTCTTAAATGTCAAATGGCTAGAATTTGCAAATCAGACCTTCATAATACTGATATAACTCATTAAGGTCATCATAAACATCAATTACAACCCTCACAAACTGACAAATAAACCCAGATCTAATTTATACAGCAGTATGAGACCCTTTGAATCACATTATAAACTCAGAAATTTCCCTAACAATAATTGGAAACAGCAGTAGACAATCCAAGTAAGATTCTTCAATATTATGCAGCCCCTAATAATGACTTAGATCCAAATTAATTATCAGACTTTCCAAAGAACATTATCGGCAGCCCCAAACACCTAGTAAAGTCTTAACTTAAAATATCATTATATCAGCAATAATGCTAGACCATTCCTTGTACGGCGGGCCCCACATACTCTTGCTATGGCTGGGATTAATTGTACGGTGGCCCCCACTCAAACAAATCTACCTCCTCAAGTGTTGCGTTCTCCCCTTGACCTCTCAGGGCTGCGATCCACTAAAACAGCAGGCTGAATAATTAAACCTTCCTTGATTCAGCAGCTCTGGCCCCACAAGTCAGACCTTGTCTCCTGAATAGCAGCAGATTTCAAATAATATATCTTCAAGACGTATGCAAGTTAATATAATCAGTGGTACGGCTGCTTCCTTACTAACGTATGATGCCTTAGGAGTGCAGCAAATAATATATAAACCTCCACTAATATTAATGTGCACAGATTAATCCATCAACTAAATAAGTAGAAATAGTACGGTCAAAATTATGAAAGATAAGATAGGCCAAGGCAAATAAATAACTGATTTTTTAAATCTTTTAGATCTGATTTTGAAATGCCTCTAGATCTCCAAAACCCTCAACAATTTGTTTGTAAATTCAAATCGAACAACTACCAACAATAAGCCCAAGTGTGATCCCTCAGTAGAACTGCCACTAATGAGCCAGAGGGTTTTCGTCCTTGAATGCTTCAAACTTCAAATTGGAAGGAATAATCGAAATGACAAATCGGATGATTTGCTTTATGCCCCTGTCCTTTCTTTTATAGTTGCTTTTTTCGGGTCCTCCATTTGTTTTATTTTTATTTTATTTTAATTTTACTTTCCCTCCACGTATTTAAAAATACTTTTTAAATTACATTCAAGGTCCCTGCTTTTGAATTACATTTGAATAAAGTGTTAAAAACACTTTTAAACTTTACATAGGACCTACAATAATATAAAGTGATTGGGCCCAATATTATTAATTTTTAGTACTAAAAAACAGGGACATCATATTCTCCAATGCAATTTCATGTTATCGATCATCCATAGCAGTAATTAGGTTGCATTTTATAGATAGAAGTAAAGAGATCTGACAGGATTGAGTACGTTCTGTCAGGGATACTCCATGGTTTTATAAAATGAGTTCATCTCTTATCTTGGAAATTCAGTGTGAAGGCAAAATTGGGGAGCATAGCAATTCATGGTATTAATCTGAACTGAAGCCAAATGGTTTTGTCTCAGATGAAATAAGTAAAGCTTTTATATAGCTTATGTGGTATGCTATACTGTGTACATGGCATATAAAACGTATCTAGTTATAAGCAAATGACATAAAAGCCACATTATTGAGCAGCTGCAACTCTATTATAGTTTGAGCTTTTAGATTGATGTTCAAATGAGTTTTTGAACGAGAAGGCTGCCACTTAGTCTCAAGAATAATTTTGGGCCATTCTTAGTCCAAAACATGTTTTAGTTATAACTTATAACTACAAGAACCCTTAGAGTGCAGAACTTTGAATTTCAAGTTTACATTGCCACTTCAGGAAGATGGTGGCTTAGGGCTATCAATTGTACATATAGTTCTAATCTTCAAATTAAAACAAACTTTATTGATGGAATTTTTTTTTTTTTTTTTGCAGATTGGACAAGGAACTTATAGCAATGTGTATAAGGCACGTGATCTCGACACTGGAAAAATTGTTGCGCTAAAAAAGGTACGGTTTGACAATTTGGAGCCTGAAAGTGTGCGCTTTATGGCAAGAGAGATACAGGTTTTACGTAGACTTGATCATCCAAATGTGGTGAAGTTGGAGGGATTGGTTACTTCGCGAATGTCCTGCAGTTTATATCTTGTATTTGAATACATGGAACATGATCTTGCTGGACTTGCTGCATGCCCTGGGATTAAGTTCACTGAACCACAGGTTATTGAATACTTCTCAAATTGATTGGCATTCATATTAGGGCTTTTGAGATAATCTCCATATTTCAGTACTTGTGTATAATTCTGTTCCCATCTGATTATCTCTAAATGTTTGTTGTGTTGCCATTTTATATTGTAACATTCTTGTCACCGTGTCTCATATGCCTGGCCAAGGCAGTATTTCATCCTTTTACAACAGACATATAGGCATGGTATTTTGGCTATTTTCTTGGCTTTCTTGGAGATGGTTGTAAACAGGGAGCAGAACCCTGAACTATTTGTAGCCTTCAAATGAACTTGGAACTAACTGGGTTTTAACAGGTGAAATGTTATATGCAACAATTGCTTCGTGGGCTTGATCACTGCCATGGTCGTGGTGTACTACACCGTGATATTAAGGGTTCAAATCTTTTAATTGACAATGGGGGTGTTCTAAAGATAGCTGATTTTGGCTTGGCTACCTTCTTTCACCCTGATCAAAGGCAGCCCTTGACAAGCCGTGTGGTCACGCTCTGGTATCGGCCTCCGGAACTTTTACTGGGTGCTACTGAATATGGAGTTGCTGTGGACTTATGGAGCACAGGTTGCATACTTGCAGAGCTGCTTGCTGGAAAACCTATAATGCCAGGGAGAACAGAGGTATTTTATCTCTCTCATTTGATTATGGTATGTGGTTTCTCATTGGGTTGGCCTTGAATAAAATTTGCAATGGAAAACATACTTTATTAGACTGTAAAAGAAACATGAATGCCATTGTTTTCCTTATACAGCCTTCCCCATTTTATTTCTCAGAAGGTGCTGTTCAGGTTCCTTCAATATATCTAGTTCTTTTTGTTTTTGAGGCCACAGTGTGCTTCTTAGGTTTCTTCCATATGTTTAGTTCTTTTTGTTTTGAGGCCTTGAGGCCTTGAGGTGCCTTTTGGATGTCTGAATATTCCTATTTTCTCTTGTTTTTTTATTTTTATGTGGCCAGTATGATGTTTTGTTTAGAAATCTCTTTTCAATTGTCATTTACCATTTTGGAGATGGCCTGGCCACAGTTATGATAGAAATCCATTTGTCATTTGTCATATTTTTAAATGCAATATTAAGAAGGAACATGTAAAAGATTAACTTCATGACTTTTGTTCACATGGCAATTACTTCTATCTATGTTAAATTTAAAACAATGTACGTTATGCATTAACACTATAAAGACCTTTACCAAATGTCATAACTAATGTTAAATAAATTAAAATAATATATATTGTTCCTTGATGATTGGGTGGTTGATAATCATAAGAAAAAATTACAGACAACAACAGAATTTTGGGATTTCCCCTCTCTCCCCCTAGATTTATAAATCTGAATTTTGATGTAGTGGCAAAAGGAAAAAATGGGCCTGCTAATAATGGTGGAGTGTTTCAGGATGAATGGTCTCAATCAAAATAAATTTAGCCATTGATCCTGGCAAAGACTCTAGGTTGTGATCTACAAAGGATGGAGGAATTTGGTGGCCAAAGGTTACTCAGATTTTAAGAACTGCAATGAAGTTTGAAAAACTGTCATGATAGCAATTGGGATCAATTGCTGAAGAAGCATTATGGCCCTCCAAGAAGATGGACAAGGTAGTTTTTCAACATATTAAGTGAGTCTCTGACAAGGTTGCCAACCTCTTGAACAGAAGTGGTTTACCGATTCATATTTTGGAAGGCCAAATGCCAGATGGTATTCTTATAATAACCTTTACAAAAATTGTATAACTAACTTTCTACACCTGAATTTATAAACAACATGCCACACTGAAATACTGTATTTTATTGACAACATAAAACTGAATTACACAGATAAATAACAGCATGCTACCACACCAAATCTGCAACACATGCAATGACCTGCAAACAATTCTCCAAAACTGATTGATTGTGTACTGTATACAGCTGTGACAGACCACCAAACACTTGCCAAAAATGAAGAAAGAGAATATCTTCAGCACAAGTGCAGCTCCTGGATGAGACTGTTAAAGGAAGCCAAGGGGGTTTCATCCTCTGGTTTTGAGATTCAAGGGATTTTGTCCTCAAATCAGCTACAGAACAGTAATGCAGAATTATAACAGCAGAAAGGGGGACACTTCTAACAGCTGAATGCCTCATTTTATGGCACAAAGGAGGGCCCAAACCCCAGCGGACCCATATTCTGACTGCATTCCCAGAATAGCAAATGCTATTCAAGTCAAAATGCCACCATAACTGAGCACCCTCACTCTGACAGCATAACTGCCCTCTTTGAAAAGTCAATTTATAACTCCTATAATGCACTGTCAGAAACTGACGAAATTAAACAGAAAATGCCATTAAATATAATTTATTTGTTATTGCTAATTTTCCCAAACTGTGATCCTTCCTTTAGAGAGACTTTTTCCACCTGCCCATCAGGAAAATTAAAGGAATGGGCCTATGCGACACTGCAGGATGAATTAATGGAAAGGGGACATTACAATTCTGAAGCTAGCGACTCATGATGCTAAGCAACATTATGTTTCTAACACATCCCTTAACTAACCCCTTCTCCCAAATCCGTACACTATCCTCTGTGATTGCACAGTAATTGTTCTCGAGTGTTAGCTTTTAATTGAGAAATAAAATCTAACGGAAGCCCACATATTGACAGCTAAGCTCATTGAAGGGTGGCATTTTTGTTCATTTACACCTCTTTTCTTAGGCCTCTTTTTGACTGTGGGAGAAAGGAGAAGGTGATATTGGGCAAGAATGGAATTTGGCCATGGAGATGGCAGTGGACGGTTGCAAGCTTTTTGATAATGGATTCTTCATCAGGTTATCATTTCTTAGATTCATGCCCTTGTAATTTGTTTATATAAGCCTCTTTATATCATCAGCTGAGTATGAATTTGAGATTTGCAGTTGGAGATATGCCCTGTCAGCATTTCCAGAGTCATAGACATTTGGAATTTTGATTAAGTAATAGTTAGTTTCTTTTTAAAACAGAATAATGTAAATTTGGAAACTGATCTCCATGTTTTCTATAATTCATTGTTTGCATACATAGTCCATGTGGTATTGAGAATTTGAAATGGAATGACAATGGAGTCTTTATTCTGGTTACTTCTAACCTTTGTGGAAATGAAATTTTCTCCTCATCCTCAGGACACCCAAATGAACGCTTGGGTGGTGAAAGGGAAGGAACCAATGGGTATCAACTGTTGCATATCATGCCACCACCAACCTTATACCCCTTCTCCTAAGTTCTTTGTAAGAGGAGAGAAATTGCATGGTGATGGGAGGTCCAAATCAAGGGAAAAAGGGCCAAATGGTGAAAATCTTTTGAATGAGTTTTGCACAACTCTGTGTAGAAAGATTAATCATGAGGCTGTGAGGTATTGGCTTCTCGATTGTTTGAAAGTTGGAAGAGATGTTGATGTTCAGGATGTAGTAACTTGTAACGGCCCAATGGCTGGTGAGCTGGATGATGAAAGATCTGGTGACAACATATGGTCGAAGGAACATTTATGATGTCGTGCATGGTATCTCTTCCACTATAATGATAGCCATAGTTGGGACATCATATCAGGTTAACAGGAATTTGACTATAGTGGATGCAAAATGTGAGATCAACTGCAATAGAACTAGATACCTTGTGAAGGAAAACACATGCAGATTGGACTGCTAGCAGGCTTGTATTTATATTGTGAATGCTCTTGGTCTTAATCGAGGGCAGAGAAGAAGCTGGTCTTATTGATGCTATTATCAAATAATAATGGCGTGAATAGTTTAGTATGAATAGCTAGTCCTTTTTGATCGTGTAAATACTAATGCTGTAATCCCAGACCCGTAACTTCAAGACACGATATGGTCTGAACTTTCATTGTACTATGGCAGCACCATTTTGTGTAACGTAGTGAAGTTCCACAATAGATAAGCTGGAATTTCTTCATATGTAGTAAATATGCTCTTCCCTTCATTCATTTATAAAAAAGGAAATTATGTGATGTGAAGAGTGGAAAGGAGAGAGGAAAATCATAGGTGAAATATGCTGCTTTCCATTTTCAGTTTTTATGACGGAACTTATTGCAGCAAGATTCTTATTCCTGCCTGTGAATGTACAGATGGAGAGTGGGAGAATAGAACAGATTGAAGTGATTTGCAGTTTGCATGTGTCTATATGGATGCCTGTATATTGCTGTCTTCTGTGCATTTTCAGTCAAAAAAATGGAATGGGCTCTAATTCATTTGAATATGCCCCTGAGAATAAAGATGGAAAGATGAAGAAATTAAAATGAATGAAGATCCCTCTGCTGCTTTGATTTTTTGGTGCTCTTCATTTGATGATACTACAGGGCTCCTGGTGTATTTCTTTTTCTGCTTTGTATGATAATATCATAATACACTTATGTAAGTTCTTGCGATGAGTGACTGCTCTTCACTCTGTTTTTGTGGGTCTTGGGTCCCTAACCTTGGGTAACTATAGAAAAGAAAAGATATAATATGCATTGACGCAACAAGCATTTGATAAATGTTATAACGTATGCTGTCCATTTGTATTTGTACATGGAAGAATATTATTTTTTCTTCTGAAATCTCTGTGCAACTATATTTACATCATGTATTTTGTGGCACTGGTTGTAACATACAGAAAGTCCAAGCTGTGAGTGAGTGCAATATTTAATATATTTTGTATATTTCTCTTAAACTCGTTCTTTCTGCATGTTGCTTTTTTTCTTCTTACCAGTTTCTTGATTTTAAATTCCCATTTCTGATAGCCAAGGATAGTTCTCTCAAGATTATTGCTGCTTGGTTTAGATTCTTATATGATTTCGTTTCTTCTTAATGAATGTTCTCTCTTTAGCATAGAAAATGTTGGAATATTTCACCCATATTTGTGAAATTCCTCCACAACTTTTGTATCCATGTGTGCTTATGACCAATTTTATTATCAGTTGATTTTTTCTATTATTTTTTATTCCTATGGTGTTGCTACCTCTAATTTTATATTCTCTGACTATCAGGTGGAACAGCTGCACAAAATCTTTAAGCTGTGTGGTTCACCATCTGAAGATTATTGGAGAAAGTCAAAGTTGCCACATGCAACCATCTTCAAGCCACAACAACCTTACAAGCGTTGTGTTGCAGAGACCTTTAAAGATTTCCCAGCGTCAGCTCTGGCTCTGATGGAGGTTCTTCTTGCCATAGAACCTGCCGATCGTGGAACTGCAGCTGCAGCTCTCAAGAGTGATGTAAGCTTTGCATTTTATACATTCTTTTTTCTTTATTATTGTACCTTTGCTGATCCAATTTAGGAGAACTGAATGTTCAGCTATATGCATAATGAAGAAGTTTCCAGATTAATTAGAGATTGCCGAAGACTATCAAGTTTCAACATACGTTATTTGTGATTGGTTCTAGTTCATCTATATTTTCTTATAACCTTCGGGGCATTTATGTGTAATTGCATTATTATAATTCTTCACTCATCACAGTTAGTGTCTATTAGTTGCTGCAAACTGTTGACTAACTAATAAACACTGCTTTGTGACTCAAATTTTGTGTAAATGCTTGTATGGGATATCTTGAAACTATTTTCTATCATGATTAGCTCTCCAAAATATATATTATTGATGATGAATACTTCACAATCTTTTTGCTCCCTAATGGCTGCAGCAGTCCTTTCAATGAAAAATACTTTCTTCTTCTCTTTGTGATAGTCATTTATCATGTACCATATTATTTTAAGTAACCATTCAAAAATAGACTTCCACTATTCCATATATTACAAAAGAAAGGAACCTGATTGTCCAGATGCATCAAGCCTTTCACTCAGATATTCTGCTGGAAGTCTGCTTCTGCCCATTTCATTTTAAACACTACCTCTTGAATCCACCCATATTTCTCAGAGGATGCTACTTGAAAAGAAAGGTTGATTCCAGAGGTATAGGTATCAGCTTATTGAGACTCGGTGGGTCTTGGTGTAGACTTGTGGATCTGAGTATGAGTCAGGCCTGGTGTGTTTGCAGCCTCCACTTGCAGTCTCGGCCAAGTCTGACAGCTGAGACTTGTGAGTCTCCTCCTTAATGGCTGCAACAGTCCTTTCATTGAAAAACTCATTCCTCTTCTCTTCGTGTCTTCATGAAAGTCACTTATCTTGTTCTATATTATTTTCAAATTAGATAACTGTCAGCAAATAGACTTTCACTATTCTGTATATTACAATAGGAAGGAAACACGATTTGAGATTGGATCATGCTTCTGTTCAGATGGATATTCACTCAGTTATTCTACCAGGAAGTCCTCTTGTGCCCATTTTGTTTTAAATGCTCTGCCTCCCTCTCAGATCCATCCTGTTTTCTCAGAGGGGTTCTACCTGAAAAGAAAGGTTGATTCCAGATGTATAGGTATCAGCATGTTGAGACTTGGCTCAGACTTGCAGATCCAAGTTTAATACCGGTTTGGTGAGTCTGCAGCCTCGAGTCAGACTCGGCGGAGTCTCGCTGCGAGCAGTAATTCAGATTTAAATTAAGAAAACAAATGCAAAAATGAAAGCTTTCAACACTAAACTACCACATACTTCAGATAGAGCATGCAAATGGAAATAAACCAGTGAATGAACAATAAAATTCATTACCAATAAACTCCATTTTGTTTGAAAATAAATTTGTTCCAAAAGGATTTAAAAACGTGGATGTTCCTTGCACAAATGATTACGATTTCTTGACAGCATATAACTATCATGAATGTGGATTATAAAATGAGAGTATGAAGCTCCTATCTATAGATTTTTGGGAAAGAAAATCAATGAAAGATCAACGGTGGAAGATGAATGAGAGGAATTTCCTAGGATTGAGGAGAGGATGAAGGGTCAAGATTGAACTTGTCAAAATGAAGGGCTAGGATTGCATAGGAATTTGTTGCAACCGTCCTTTATTCTTGGAAATGGTTGAGGGAATATAATAATTATGCAATATCTGTCCCTTTTATTCTTGGAAATGGTGGAGACAAGGTAGAGAGAATATAGTCATTTGTTGTAACTATGTAATATGTGCCCCCTTTAATCTAGGAAAATATGGAGACAAGGTGGAGAGAATATAGCCTTAGCCATGTGAGGTGGAAAAGAGGATAGTTAAATAATAAAATTATTTAATTATACACTAATTAAATAATAAGATTATTTAATTAGTGTATGGGATACATTAGGTGGTGTAAATTAATTAAATAATTTGATTATTTAGTTAATTAAAAAAATATATTTTCATTAATTGTACATTTTTTAAATATGCCTAGTTTTAACAGAGTTTTCCCACTGATTGCTGAGTTTTTGTCAAAGCTCAACCCTATGATGGATGTATGGTCAGACATTTCCCAACGATTAACAACCTTTTATATATTATTGAATTATAATGCATACCATAGCAGAAAAAATCTTTTGGGTAAAAAATTGGTAAAAATTGGATTTAAAAAAACAAAAAAGAACTAAAAAACATAGGAAAAGGGAGAAAAACCTGCTAATTTTGAAATTTAAAGGCATTTCAATAGCATAGAGATATGGAGAGCAAATAAAATTGAGAGTTTAGCCCATCAATTGTGGAATATAGATTTTTGTCATTTATGTTCATATCGCTGATTACATTGCATTGCATAAGGCATACTTCATAGCGCATAAATAATTATATGCTAATAGTTTTTAAAATTTCAATTATAACCTAAAGTTCCAAAAAATTAGACGTAGCCAATGACTTTTTGTGCTATGAAGAGAGCTACACTAGAAAGCTACAGGTCGTGATGACGAAGCTTTTGGGTCATAGCCTTTCCTAAGTCGTTCAACCAGGTCACTATCATGGTTGGCCTCTATTCAATGAGATTTTGAATATTGGCCATTTTGCTTAACAAGCTAGAAAATAACCTTTTTTCAACATTGTTTTTATTGCAGAAAAAAGTAAAACTGACCCACAAATGATCTCGAAAAATTTTCAAGCTTTGGCAACTACTTTAGTGTGACCCAGAAATAAAATTTACCCAAAAAAATTTCAAACCCTCAGAAATATTTGAAAACCCCTTCTGACCTAGAAAATTGAAAAATTCTCCGAAAAATATTGGAAACACCTTTTTAAATTTTTTGAAAATGAAAAATTCGAGGGTAGATTTAAAAAAAATACTCGGAATGAGAAAGTGCTGATTGGCACGTGCCTTAGCTTTGACCCATGTGCCCTAGCCGCATTATGATTTTTGATAGAAAAATAAGAATATTCATGCCCTAGCAGGGGTCTTGCGTGGCCTGAAAACCTACAAAAATCTGCTCGAAAAGTTGCAAAAGTCCTCTCAAAGTCCCCAACCTTTGACCTAATTTTGGGCAATAGACATAAACCCACGATTTTTAATGGAAAAACCCATGATTTTTGATTAAAAATGATGACTCTAGACTGTGTTTTTCATGAAAAAATGCCTGTGCGACCAAGGCTCCCGTGATTTCCTCAACAGTTAAAAATGCGACTTCTGCAACTAAAAAATTGCGACCTCTTGTTTGCTGATGTCTTATGTGATTTAATAACGACTAAACGCATACAAATCAAGAAAATATTATGGAAATCGATCAAAACCAACAGTCAATGTGTTTTTGCCATTTTGGTGAAAGTGTGTTTTTTAAGGGAAAAAATAGGGTTTTTGGAAGTTCTACGATTAGTTGCGATTTTGGCAATTTTTTGCCGATTTTTGCTTCTTTGATGCATACTTCTAGAAGACATTATTCTTCATCAATAAATTGTACATACATTGTGTCATTTACTAATTTGTACCAAAATGTGTTGGAACTTGTGCTTTGTGTTTGCTTCTATTGCCTTTTTTCATTTTTATCCATTCTTTCCCTATGTCTTTGTTTTCAGTTTCTTTTCCCGTTTTTTCTTCTTTTCTTGCATTTTTTGTTGTTTCTGATTGATGTAGGAGCATGCTATTGCTTTTGAAGAATATACCAGATGAGAAAGAATTTTTTTACACACAATGTCTACTCTTTGTATGATTGTGTTCAAGCCTTGTAAGCATGCTAGATCTCGGAGATGATTGAGTAGGTCTAGAAGTCATTAATAACTTACCTTCACTACTTAGTGAAGGAAGGTTTTTTCATTCCAAAGATATCAAGTAGACACTTTTATTTTATTTTTTAAATTTTATTTTCTGCTTTTTAGAATCATTTTTGGACCTAGATGCGTCATGTGGGTGTGGATAGGGTGCAGCCAGGTGAACCAACAGGCGGGCTAATTTTCTTTTTCATCCAAATGCCCAACAAGGAACCAAACGCAGTAATTTCTCTAGTCGGCTTTGAAGAACAGTAGGGGCAAAGAAGAGCTCAAGGCGGATGAGAGTCGTTTCTTGTTTGTGTGGCTTGGCGGGTGGAGGTCATTAATCAAATTCTGGTGTATGTAATAGCATTAAAGCACTTTATTAAAATGTCCTACAATTGTTTGGCTTACAATGTCCTGTGATTGTTAGTCTTACAATAACATTAGAACACTTTATTAAAAGGTTTTAGCTCAATAAATGTTTATTTAAATTTTAACAAACAATGAACTCATTAAATATTTAATGGTTAAATGAAGTTTAAATATAAGAATATTAAAATATGGATATATTTATTTATTTATTAAGAAATGCTTTTTTATAGTTTAAATATAGACGCTTCTGTAAATATAGACACTTTTAGGATATAATAGGAATTTGGATTGAATGAAGACAAAGTGTGTTATAAATATGATTTTTATATGTTTTTTCTATAGAGGAACCCAAAACAAACACAATCCCGAATTTTTTATTTGCCAAATCCGTGTACTGAACCCTCAAACTTGAACCTAAACCTGCACTTGAATCGGCTGCTTAGTTGCAAATGAAGTTTTTGGTGTACGGTGGATATTGTTTTGCACATTGAGAGGTCATCTCACCATTAAAAGATTTTCAAAGTCGGTGATGTAAAAGTTTAAAAAAGTCAAAATATCAAACTCAAATTGAAACTTGATCTCTGACATTGATCATATTTTTGTGTTGCAATATTTGAATAGAGAAGTTTTAGGCTGTTTGTCCTCCGCGACAGTTTTTCATTCAACTCGAGCTTTGAGAAAGACATCGTAGCCAATCGGTTCGTCAAGTACTACAACAAAGTCTCCTGTGCACAAGTGTGTTTGGATACAAGTTTCTTTTGCTAAGTATCCTCTTTAATGGTCACACAAACACTCATCACATGAAAAAAAACAAGAGGCTTGTGTTTGAATCCCCCATTTATTGTTAAGACCTAGTAATATGTGTCGTGTGTGATGCTTTCATGAAAATATGATTTTCTATAGACTATTAGCACGTAACCAGTTTACAAGTTTAGAGTCTAGAGTTCGTAGTACACTATTTCGACTTTCAGTCTATTGGCATAATTTTTTTGTTTTGACTAGTACCCTTTCAGGTTGTAGGTGGTTGTTAGGTGAATAGTTTACTCTCTCCCTATCTGAGTAGCTGAGTTATAAGAGTTTTAGTTTAGCAAATATATAGATCAAAGTTCATAGTCTACTGTTTTGGTGATTCTGTAGTCTGCTTAAAAATACTACACCAAAGGTGGTTGGAGGGAGACTACTGTTGAAGTGATCATTTGATTATCTTCCTCTACAAGTTTTTCTGAAGTTATAGAGCGATAAATTGTTGATTTTTCAAGTGAAAGAAGTTTGTTCAGCTCACCACAAAGGATTTATAAACAGAAGTCTTTTGGTAACATTTCTATTTATAGTACAAAAATCTTCAGAAATTAGACTAAATATTGCATGGTTAATCATGAAGAAGTTATGTAGTATGAAGAACAATTTTTTAATGAAAGTTTGAATGAAGAAGAAAGTCTTTATAATTGATCTGAAACCCTTGTGAAAAAATAATCAATAATGGTATTAAACTCTTCCAGTATTTGATAACTATAGATATTCAGTAAAGAAAGTAGGTAATAGATATATAAAAATTTCAAACTCATTACCAGTATTTGATGTGTTAGTCGAAAATCAAGATTTAGTATATCCACAAAAAAGTTTTCATCAAAATGTGAAAGAAACAAAAATAGGGTTGAGTTCTTCTCCGTTATTTGATATTGTGGAAAAATTAGAAGACTTAAAAGAAATTCAAGAGCTAGAATATTTTCTTTCAGGGAATCAATAGAAAAAAGCAGTGTTCCACAGGGACCCGTCCCCTCCCAAAACCCAGCCGTCCCCCCGACTCCGAAACCTGTCCCCAACCCCGAAACCCTTTGTCCCCCCGTCCCCAAAACCTGTCCCCGAGTCCCCGTCAGGAAACTCCGTGGAACACTGGAAAAAAGAACTATAGCTTATAAAGAAAAAGAAGAAGATATTAACAAACAAAAGCCATATGTAAAAAGTTTGTTCACAGATAGAATACTTTTGGATCAGGTATGGTTAGTGCAAAAAGTTCGTGTGATTAGAAGACAATTTCTCATGCTTTCTAGCCAAATTCAAATTTTCCAGCATAGTACCATAATTCAAATGCATATCAAAATAATAAAGATACCCTATATCCTATAAGTGCTTTGACTGACACTGGTGCATCAGTCAATCTGGCACTCATTGTTAATAGCTGAATCCAATCCAGGTTTTCCAATTTTAGTTTCACACCTTTTGGTAATGGATGATTCAAATCCAGCTCCACACATATCTGAGCATAGTTTATCTCTCCTCTACCTGTGGTCATCTTGGACATACAAACAAATCTGTCCATGAAACTCCCTAGAGATTGGAAGACATAAGCTGATGATAACTGATGCAGAAAGACTCCCTTCTTGCGAACAAACTTCCACAATCCACAAACTCAAACACACTAACAATACTCTGTATAAAAATAACACAAGACTGCAACACAAAATTTGTTTATTGCATTTCAATTCAACATTTATATAAAAGTCTGCAACAGATTTACATAATAGCCTTCAAGGCTTTGCTTGGCACAGTGCTCTTCCATGGGTGTTCACTCTGCCCACTCACATCTGCATCCTCACATCTACCCTCACTGGTTTTATCACATCTCCACTCTACACCATCAATCTGGCACCGTATCTTTTATTCTTTATGGACAGTGACTTCCTTCTCTGTTATCCCTGGCAGCGTTCTTTTTAAGTTTTTAATTTGCTATTCTTCCTGTCTGGTTCTTCTTTCCAGACCCCCCAACACCTCCAAATGAATACTGATTTGCTTTTATAGTGCAATGATCAACAAAACCCATCAAATGGGTTTCCACAGGCAATTGTATTGACGCCTAAGAGGAAGTTGTATGAGGAGAATTACTAATCACTTGATTTCAATCTAATTTACATTTCTGCCATTTGATTCGCCGAATTCCCTCTCAGGTCGACGACCCTTCATCTTTCCTTTCTGCACTAGTTTTATAATACCAAACCATTCAATTCGTCTTCCACTTAGATCTGCTATGAAGCGCTGAATTCCAGCGGTTGGAATTCGCCTCTCTACACAGGCCGTCCATCTATCTTCTCTGATTTCATTTTTATATTTCAGAAAATTAAAACAGAAACCAACGTATGGTTTCTCAAGCAAATGGATCGACGCCCCACAAGGAATAGATGTTTAGAATATCTTAAAGTCAATGAATATTAAATGGCGATCAAGCTGCTGGTATCCACGCCTTTGGAAGGTTTAAAACATTCAATATATATGGACGTCACAAGTACAACTTGCCCAAGCGTGGGTTTTACTTCATCAAACAGCCAAAGCATATGTTATGAAAGAAGATATAAAATTCAACATTCTAAACATAGATAGAGAAGATATGCTTATCGGAGCTTCTTTCTACTTGTCCAAACTGACTTTGGAAGACAATGTTCATGTTTTGTTCGCCAACAATAAAGCCACTCGGAGACCTTCGCAATTTGCTTTGTCGTGACAACTGATCAATGAAAGCCATCGGAGGAATGTGAAATTGAAAGATTGACTTCGCTTGATGCGAATCACATAAGTGAAACCATTGCCAAGAAATGCCCGTTCGAAGTTCAAACAAACAAACAAAACTGAAAATTAAACCTGCATTTTTTTTGTTGATGCGGATCGCCAATTCGCCCAGGATGCTCCTGCATCAATAACTCTTGTGGCAAGGAAGCCAAACAGGAGCTTTATAAGGCATTTCTTCCATTGGTTTGAAACCCATATGACAGCGCCGCATAAAGAGACCTTCATTCTGAAAAGAACAGGGTTAATTAGTGGGGAATGCCTTTCCCTACCTAGAGAAGGTTGGTCAAAGGGGTTGTGATTAGTAAGGAGAAACCTGATATTCTTCTATTGCAAGAAAATAGGCTAGGAGGTAGTTAAGTGGAAAAGTATGACAAAACCCAATGGGGTAAGGCCATGAGACATGACGTGGGTGCTGAGGGCCAGGCTGTTTTTTGGGACCTAGATGCTGAGAGTTAACAAGGACAGCATAACTTATAATGCTCGGAGTTTGAACTTTGGCCTCAGTTTTGTGCTAACAAATTTCTATGATCCAAGGGAGATTTCATTTCTCTGCTGTTCGTATCTGCTTTCAAATTTCCAAAGGATGCTCCCTTACCACGTGCCCATACCCATGGCATGCTCAGCATCTGAATTATATGCATAATCGTTAACTGAATTTGTTCCAGGCCAGCCAATTTAAGTGACATTTTTTTGGTAACAGATGATTCAGATCCAGCCCCAGACATCTGAGCATACTTTACCACTCTACCCGTGGTCATCTTTGAAACACAAACAAACCTGATTATGAAATTCCCCAGAGACTTGAATACATCGTTTGACCATAAATCATGCCACTGCCAGACATGAGCTTTATAAAGTACTTCTTCCATAGGTTTGAAATTGGTATGCCAGTGCTACACAAAGAGGCTACATTTTGAAAAAAAAAATAGGGTTTGAGAGTTGGGCTCCCATAAATCCACATATTAAACCCCTTGAAAACAATTTGTGGATGTAACCAGTTGGTTCATATCTAACTCCAAGACCAAACTATCCTCAATTATTAGAAGACAAACTGATCCATTTGTCAATTTTTTGGGAGATACGTTTCTTGTCAGCTGCTTCAATAGCCACTTCTACATTTCTTTGAAGCACCTCCAGACTAACTCCTGTTACCGCCATCTGGAAATTTTGTTAATGGGGTGTTTGATGCCTCCTTACTCTTGTCTGCATGCCCAAAGATCACTCGGATACCAAAACTATTTCCATTCTTGACCTCTACTGCACCGTAATCATCATGCACTCAAACCTGGTAAACCTAGTAGAGCTCCTTACATCTCCATCACAGCATAATTTTGATGTTATTGATGATAAATTATTTTTTGATTTTCTTGCATAAGGGAAGAGTTTCCAATTCATAAAATCTAGAAATATTAAGTTGCTTGCATGGAGACAAATTCTGTTAGATTTACAAACAGGATATTCCCAAATAAGATTGTGTGTTAAAGATGTACCTTCTTTCACTTGCTTGTAGGAAATTGGCTTGGTAGAAGCCAAACTCATTATGATTATGATAATGATTTCAAACATTCTCCAAACCAAATTGGTCTGTAGGTCCCAACAAAGTGTATAGACAATGCATTTTGCTTAAATTGTCTCTGCAAAGTGTGTTCTTTTAGCTGTTTTTCTTGATGCTGTCCTTCACTATCTTTCAGACTCTTTCCAACTGAAGTGCCTAGAAAAGAAGTAATGAATCATAAACAGATTAAAAAAATAAATGATAAGCATCCAACTAAAAATGAGACAAAATTGAGAAATGATTTTTAACATCGTATTCGTTTAATGAAATTTAGTTCTTAAAATTCTGTGCTTTCTTATTTAGATTGTTTTTTGGACGGGCATTCAGATTCACAATAATTTCTCCATGTCTTGTTTGTTTGTGTAGGTCTAAGATATTTTGAATCAAGTTGTGATTGTCAATGTCTTTGCAAACATGTCTAATATCATTGAATAATAGATGTGTAGACACTTGTAATATCATTGTATAGTGAACATGTAAATACGTCTAATATCATTATATAATGGACCTGTTAGAAGTAAACAAACTCTATCTTCTATCTCATTAAGTTATATAACTCACAGATTCTTTTTTTTCCAAGGTGTTTTTGGTAGTATCCATATATTGGTTTCGCTATGCAGCTAATGCAAGTAAGGTCATAGTGTTGCAATGAAGTTTGGGATTGATGATGTTTTTATGATAGCATAGGTTTTTTTATTTCTAAAAGATATTTTCGTCGTTTCAGAGTTATTCGGATACTTCTTTTTCATTTTAGGCTTTCATCGTCTGAGAGGTTATGACATTGTGGATGCCCCCAAAGTTCTGACCATTTATCAAAGTCATTATTCTAACATTGTATTAGATGTGGATGGATTAGCCATGCTTGTTGGGTAATGATGGGAAGTCTATCTTGTTTTTGTATTGTCAGTGTGTTTGCGTAACATGTATTGTTTTAGGATGCTTCACTTTCAATAGGCAACATTTGTTTCCATGAGGAGGATGGGTAAGGTCTATTGCTTTAAATGTTGAAGTTTTAATAATGAATCGTTTTAGGTATCCTAATCTGAAATCTCAGATGTGTCTATTCCATAATACTTTACTTCTTTATTTCACTACTACAAAGAGTATTTCACAGGGTGTAGCTATTACTGCACGGCAGTGTATTTGGTACTTTATGTAACTGCTACAAAGAATATTTCACAGGGTGTAGCTGTTACTGCACTATAATGTATTTGGCTCTTTATTTTCAGCTCGTTGAATTTCTTAGAAAAAATTATGCCCATCTGTAACCATTCCCTTTTTATTGGAGACTAGTACTATACTTTACCCACAAGAAGGAACAATATATTCTTTTTGGGAGATTGGAACAGGACGCCCCACATGTTCTATTGTGTGCGTATAAACACATCTTAATTGCATGCCTCACAAGAACACTCTTCTATTTTGTGGGCCAATGAGTTTTAACTTGTGGTTGTCCAGATATCATATGCATCTCATGTTGTCTGCATTTAATGTTCTCTTAGCAGTCTTACGTTGTTGCTTCTTTTTCTTTTATTTATTTGTTCAGGGAAAATATAAATCGTCTTTGAAGTTTTAGTCTTCCATTTTATTTACATATGGCAATGTAAAAAGGCAACTACAAATGGTAATTTAAACAAATGTGTTTGTAGATAGTTTGAACAGTAGTTCCCTTTGAGAACAGATTGTGAAAAGGAAAGGCAGTTACTTATTCACAAGTCTATAAATATAAATGATTCGTGCACTGACACGTTGATTTTATAAAATATTCATTTATTGACTCTCTTACACTGTTTTGTTTACTATTGCACAGTTCTTCTCCACAAAGCCACTTGCCTGTGATCCTTCAAGCTTGCCTAAATACCCACCAAGCAAGGAGTTCGATGCAAAAATTCGCGATGAGGAGGCAAGAAGGTATAGTCAGGGAACTAAAATTACTTTTTTTGAACTCATACATTTTTAGTTAATTACAAGAAGCACTTGAATTGACTAAAGGATGCCAATTCTGTTTCAAAGTGTCAAATCATTTTAAAATTGTGGTGAACATTTGGAGGTAAATGCATGAATGCAATCTGATTATTAGGTAATACTGTTTTTCTCTGGTTTCTCCGTTGAATCTTCCTGGTTGTCTTCCCAAATTAGCATTCATTATAGGTTTCATTCTGTCTTTCAAACAAGTTAAATTTCAAATATTATGTCCAAACATTGCATTCATGTTTCAATGATCAATCTTCAAAAATGTTAGCCTTTATATTTCATTTGTTGTTTTCAACTCTTAGTTTGTCCTGATCAATCAAATGGTTGATAGATCTCTTGTATGAAGAGATGCGCACGATGCTCTGTCTTAAACAGTGCACAACTATGTTCCTTTGGCATGGCACTTAATTTCTTCTCGTAAATTTGCTCGCAAGTCACATAGTTTTTTGTATCTTGTTAAGTTTTTCCAAATGGGCACTGAATATCGACATTGAATGATATATGTCTTCAAAGAGAAGTCTTGGTGCGCTTTGATATAGATAATGTCATGCTATATCTTCTAGTCTTGTCTGTGTAAATTACTTATTTTCTGTTTGTTTCAGGCAAAGAGCAGCAGGAGGAAGAGGGCGAGGATCTGATGCTACTAGACGATTGCCACGGGAATCTAGAGCAATTCCAGCTCCAGATGCCAATGCCGAATTAGCAACATCTATACAGGTACTAGTTTTGATTTATCCATCAAATTTAAGCAAACTCTGACGAGTCATTCAGGATAAATAATCAACTTTTCTTTTTCTATTCTGAATTACAAGATTCTTTATGTTAAATCTCTCTTAGGTATACATATTCTCGATTCCCTTCTTTAGTAGACACAAACTTGGATTCTTCTTATGCTTAGTTGTCCTGTGTTTCAGAAGCGGCGAATGACTTCACAAGTATCTTCTAAAAGCAAGAGTGAGAAGTTCAATTCTCACCAGGAGTATGATGCTGTCGGCTTTCCTATTGATCCTCCGAGGCCAGTGCAGGTTTTTACCGAAGCAGGTGGCGCCTCTCGTGTGTATTCTCAACAAGCAGGGCCTTCTCATTCGGGCCCACTATCAAATACATATTCACGTACTTCAACATGGGGAAAGAAACAGAAAGAAGATGATGTACGAATGGCTCCAACTCGATCATCATCACGCTCAAAGCAATCGGCACTACCTGAATTTAAGAAGCAGGGGGCTTATGGACCTCAAACTGGGGCGGATTTGTCAAATTTTTCTAGTCTAGTAGCAGCAAGAAGTAATGCTGGTACAGATCCACATAGGGACCGGAGTTGCATGCCACAAAACAATTATATTGATGCAATCGATGGCATCTATAATAATGGCAAACATGAATATCATGAAGTTCCTGAACATTCAATAAAACGAGATTGGACTCAGGTTCAGCAACTAGAATCATTCAAGGGCTTAGATAATTATCAATTGCAAGAGTTGTCTACAACTCATCTTCGAATGGAAGAAAGGGTTGCTTCCAAAGAACTTACTATGGTAAGAGAAACAGGCTTTTGTTCTGTAAGGTTTGAATTTGTCATATAGGTTTCAGCTAGCATTTGCTGTTTGTTAAGTTGTATGTTATAGTGATAAAATTGATGTGCTTTGTTGCTTACATGTAACTGGCAGGGCTATGGTGGTCAAGGGGAGAGAATACATTACTCGGGGCCTTTGCTTCCACCATCTGGAAATGTTGATGAGTTATTAAGAGAACATGAGCGACATATCCAGCAAGCCGTGCGTAGAGCCCGACAAGACAAGGTTAAGTCACAAAGAAACAATCCATCACACGCAGACGGGAAGGCATTTGAACATAAAAGTCTTGTTTCTGTGGCAAATGGAAATGCAGGATCTGTAGATCACGAGGGTGAATTGCTGATGTCAGCAGGCAGCAGCAGGCTGAAAGTGAGTAAGACAAGAGGGACTGAGGAAATTGTTGAACTAAGGGAATTAGAGAGAGAACCCCTCTCATCAGTCATGGAATACTCTGAAAGGGAGCAAGATTTGTGATGTTTTCTTTACGTTCACGTTAGGCTCTGAAAATGGGATGAGCCTGTATTCCTGTGCATGTAAATTAATGTGGTAGTTACATGTCTGAGAAAGAATTGAGGTCGGATTATTTGAGCAAAGGCGGTGTTTTAATTTACTTCTCCCCAGAGCCCTTGCAGGCATGAATTCCAGTGTCATATGAACACGATGCATTGGTTTTCTCTATGAAAAGTATGGGAATTATTGTATTTTTAGATTCTTGATGGCCATATGAACAATGTAGCGAAGCATTGTTGGAATTGTATAATAAGATTTTGGCCATTGTTGCCTTTGCATATGATGCAACTATGGTTGTAAATGTTATGAATATATGAGGTTAGAGGAACAAGTCTCAGATATCACTCACTATTTTCTTTTTTTCCCCATTGCAATGAAATGCAGGCAAGATTCACAAAGATTTTTGCCACGTCATTTTATAACTTTTGGATAACTGGTGTGCTCAAGGAATTGGTCAAGGGGAGTTAAGACATTATGTTAGACATTTTGTTGTTAGGGCAACTATTCTGTTTCATTGTATTAGAAACAACTGGAATTTCGTCCGGTTTCTGGAAGAATTCCTATTTTGGAAGCAACCCTTCGATAAAGACGGGGAGAACTAGAAAATTGCTAATATATGCCAAGATGCTTACATGGAATACTTGAATCTGTGGGGTATTAATTTGATAAGTAGCGGATTCCATCTCTGGATAATTCCAATCTCCATGAAAGTCTCTCACTCGAGATGCTTACGTCGCACATTAAATTCCAATAGTCCAGTGCATGTTTATGCTATATGAACTTAAAAGAAGTAGCAATCATGTATGGCTGATTACATTAAATTTTTTAATGATTGTAACGGTGGAAATTGCATACCCACGCTCCTTTCCATTATGCCTTGGGCCAGTTTTGATTAGTACCCTAAATACAAGTGGCATATTGTTATTGTTGGATGAATAAGGCTTGGTCCTAATGACCGAAGTCATTTTTGTAGTTGTGGATTTGAACCTTGGAACTTTTAATAGTCAAATTTAAATTTCATCTTGTCCACTTCCTCCTATTAGATGTTGTGAGCTGACCTAGAGCATGTTTGCGTTGATTTGTATGATTGGTTGTATTTAAAGACATGCAAGGACGACCCATCTATCAATTGAGCACCTCCAGATTTTGATTTGCAAAAGGAAGCAAAAGAATCCAACAACATTATTAGAGCATTACATCAACACACATCATTCTAGGCACATCACATGCTTCTTGTCTCCGAACCTTTCGCTTAGAGTCATAAAGCCAGTCCAACTAGGGGTCCGATTGAGGAGAATATGACCTTCACAATTAAGTAGATTCCCAGAAGTGTTCTCGAACACTGCTAGTTCTTACATAGATTTAGATATCAGAAGATGAAAGCGAGCTATTTCCTTTGCTCCACTTTTTGCTAGATCAATTCCATAGGTATTGGTTAAGGGTCATGTGCCAATTTAGGTTTGCAAGCATAAATCTAAACTAGATCAGTTCTGCAAGCACAAATCTGAACCGGATTAGTGCATAATCAGTTTGTGGATTTTAAGACATTTATCTAAGTGAGCCCTAAAAATTCAATGATATGGTGCACCACTTTTTCATCTTGGGAATCTAACTAAGTATTGCAATTTATTTTTACATTTAATTTTAATATTTATTGTTTCCAATCCCAACTCATTTATCTAGGTAAATTATTTCTTAATTAATTAATTTAATTAGTCTAGATATTTTTATGTATGTGGTTTTTTCCCTTACATCAAAAAACACAAATATTAGATTGATTATTATTTATTTATGGACAATTGTAAGATATGTTCAACTCATTTATCTAGGTTAATTATTTCTTAATTAATTAATTTAATTAGCCTAGATATTTTTATGTAGGTGGTTTTTCCCCTTACATCAAAAAATACAAATATTAGATTGATTATTATTTATTTATGGACAATTGTAAGATATGTTCAATTATTGTATTATTTTTCACGATAAGAACACCACTTAAATATTTTGGTTAATTAAATAAATAGAGCATTAAAGTAATTAATAACCTACACAAATGAATAATTGAAATAAATGCTATAATTAAATACATGGGTACGTAGCTCTAAGCTTGATGAAGATGCCATATAGATAGGATTTCATTCATCGAGGTGTCATAATTTAAAGCTTGTATGATGACTAGCATTGACTTGTAAATTTGATTGTGTATAGTTTGGGTTCACTTTTGCATGGAAGTGATCTCCTTGAGTGTGGACCCAAACTTGATGTGTGGATCTAAACTTGTAAATCACAAACTTGATTCAATGATGGCGAACCAAGGTCAAGAACAACAAAGAATTGTGCAATATGCTCCTAAGATGATAATGCAATGATGATGTGATATCTTTTGTCCACTTGCATTCTAATTCGTAAATGTGTTTGTTAGTTATATCTATATCAACAAGGGTCATGTTCTCCTTAGACCCCTAGATGGATTGATTCAATGACGGCGAACCAAGGTCAAGAACAACAAACAATTGTGCAATATGCTCCTAAGATGATAATGCAATGATGATGTGAGATCTTTTGTCCACTTGCAATCTAATTCGTAAATGTGTTTCTTAGTTATATCTATATGATTTATTTGAATTAGGGTAAATCTTTAAATACATTATCTAACATTAAATTTGGAACTACTAACACTTTAATCAACTCACGATGACTAGTGAAAATAGAGGGAAAGGGGACCAATTTGAAAATTTGAATTTAAAAGTTGGGGGTTTAGATTCGTTGGTGCAAAGATGATCTAGATCAAATCTGCACTCATGGACCTAAACCAGGTTAGCAAATAGAATATTTAGGGATCAAGATTAACTTCTGGGATGAGTGATGTTAAGATTGGGATTAGATAATATTATTTGCCAACTTCCATATGAAATAGACCATCTTAGACACTAGTCGATGCATTTGAGAACAACCTAGTGAACATGGGCTCAAAATGTAAGAGAATGGGGTTATAGTTTTCACCATTAGATTTTGCCGCCACTTTGACTTGCATGTGAACTACTATAAGAATGCATGTCAAAGTAAATCAAGCAACCAACATGGAAATTAAATAATTTTAAGACAATTGATATAGACCTATGTAAAGTATGCAAACTATAAATGTGGATCATGTGTACTCTTGTTGCTATGAGTGTGCAAAAAACCTACAAACATAGAAGAAAAAAAGTTGCAATGAGTAGAATTTGTCAAGCATTTAAAATTGAGCATATTCCCAACTTGCTAAAATTGTTTAAAAAATGTAAAAATAGTAGGATGAGAGATTCCCTTGTTATGGAAAGTAATAAAGGTTTGACTATGCAAAAAGGACTTTGACCAAGTGGAAAAATATAAAGGGCCTATGTTTGGATATGAAACAATATTTGACTCTACAGATAGCACGATAAATGTCTCCAACTATGCAGAATTGTACTCCATTTGGATACAGTGTGAAACTTTGTCTGGTATCAGAAAATGATCATAATTGTCATAACTACAGTACTATAATCAAACTCATGAAGAAATGTCAGTGATAATAAATGCCTCTTCCAATTGGTTAGGTACAAAGGACATCATGAATTGGAGGTAAGGAAAAAATGATAACATGCAAAGCACATCAAGCATGTAATGTTGTCAAATATATGCTCATAGAAAGGCACATGTAATAAATGTCCATGGATACAAATTGATCACATCATGTATCACAATAAGCACGTACTAAATGTCCATAACTAACACTATGTAGGCAAAATAAGCATGTAAGGATTAACAATAGATAACATGGTGTATGCGTAATATGCATGTAAAATAAGAGACACACATGTAAGCACATTAAAGCAAGCGCATGAGATGCCCCTAGGGTTTCTCTTAGTGAAAAAGTAATACAAACAATAATCAATAATGATAAGTTGTGAGCATAATGAAAGCATGTCTCCTAGGGTGTAAATAATGTAAATAGCAACATGTAGGGTCGTCCAAAAGATATGAGCATGAAGGCACAAGAAATAATTAAATGATGTCATCAAGAATGATAATATAATATTTAATAACTACTAGTGTAGGCAAAGTAAATAGCAAGTGAAGGATGCCACCAATGTAAAAATACCCCTTTTGAAAAGAATCGTAATGTTTCTAATCATCATATAACTCATAAATATCACACTTGAAAAAATGAGGAGTGTAATAAGTGCACTATCATATAAATTCTCAAAAAAATATGTCCATGTCTCATTTCATCAATGCTGTAAATTATTGTGAATAATATCATTTTGTGTCAAGTGTAGATGATTAAGGTAAATATTTAACATGGAGGCACATATAACCTAACTATATATAGGAGGGTAAAAGTGTGAAAGAGACATTTCATTTGCATATTCACCCTTAGGGAGAGAGCTTTAAGCACAATACCATTGTGCACTGCAGATGCCACATCCCTACATGCCTTGAGAGAGTACACACAACTAGAATGATGTAGGTGGACCCTTGGAGGAAGTAAGCATTGAATTTTTTTTGTTTTATTTAAAAAAAATTTATTTCAAAAAATAATCAAAACCTCATAAAATTAGAGTAGGATAGTTTTCTGTTCACAATTGGTATCCATGGATATGACCCTATACCCATGGAACTGACCCTTTGTCATGGGTGTGAACCAGTGTATACAAATTTGATTTGCAAAATTTATTGATACCCATAGATTTAAAATAGAATGTTCACATTTTTAGATTTTTAGTAGATTCAACATTTTATTAGTAGATCTTCATTTTTTTCATGACATTGACAATTGATTTATTGTTATGCAGCTAATGCAAGTAAGGTCATACTGTTGCAATGAAGTTTGGGATTGATGATGTTAAGTCACAAAGAAACCATTCATCACATGCAGAGAAGGTATTTGAACATAAAAGTTTTGCTTTTGTGGCAAATGGAAATGCAGGATCTGTGGATCACGAGGGTGAATTGCTGATGTCAGCAGGCTGAAAGTAAGACAAGAGGGACTGATAAAGACGGGGAGAACAAGAAAATTACTAATATATGCAAAGATGTTTACATGGATTACTTGAATCTGTGGGGTATTAATTTGATAAGTAGCAGATTCCATCTCTGGATAATTCCAATCTCCATGAAAGTTTCTCATTCGAGATGCTTACTTCGCACATTAAATTCCAATAGTCCAGTGCATGTTTATGCTATATGAACTTAAAAGTAGCAACAATTATGTATGGTTTATTACATTAAAAACTTTAATGATTGTAATGGTGGAAATTGCATACGCTCCTTTTCTTTATGTTTTGGGTCAGTTTTGATTAGTACCCTTAATATAAGTGTACAAGTGGCATATTCTTGGATGAATAAGGCACATTACATTTCTATATGTTAATTTGATTATCATTGATTCGTAGAGATTTGGTCTTAATGACCCAAGTCACTTTTGTAGTTGTGTATTTGAACCATGAACTTTTAATAGTAAAATTTAAATATCATCTTGTCTATTTCCTCCTATTAGCTATTGTGAGTTGACCTAGAGCACATTTGTGTTGATTTGTATGATTGGTTGTATTTAAAGACATGCAAGAACAACCCATCTATTTATTGAGCACCTCTAGATTTTGATTTGCAAAAGGGATTACAAGAATCCAACAATATTATTAGAGCATTACATCAACACACATCATTCTAGGCACATCACATGCTTTTTGTCTCCGAATATTTCACTCAGAGTCATAAAGCCAATCCAACTAGGGGTTCGATGAGGAGAATATGACCTTCACAATTAAGTAGACTCCCAAAAGTGTTCTCGAACACTGCTAATTCTTACATAGATTTAGATATCAAAAGATCAAGGCGACCTATTTCCTTTGGTCCACTTTTTGCTAGATCAATTCCATAGGTATTGGTTAAGGGTCACATGCCAATTTAGGTTTTCAAGCATAAATCTAAACTAGATCAATTCTGCACGCACGAATATAAACCAGATTAGTGCACAATCAGTTTGTGGATTTTGAGACAATTATCTAAGTGAGCCCTAAAAATTCAATGATATGGTGCACCACTTTTTCATCTTGGGAATCTAGCTAAGTATTGCAATTTATTTTTACATTTAATTTGAATATTTATTGTTTCCAATCCCATCTCATTTATCTAGGCTAATTATTTCTTAATTAATTAATTTAATTAGCCTAGATATTTTTATGTAGGTGGTTTTTTCCCCTTACATCAAAAAACACAAATATTAGATTGATTATTATTTATTTATGGACAATTGTAAGATATGTTCAATTATTGTATTATTTTTCACGGTAAGAACACCACTTACAAAAATATCTTGGTTAATTAAATAAATAGAGCATTAAAGTAATTAATAACCTACACAAATGAGCCGTCTGATAATTGAAATAAATGCTATAATTAAATTCATGGGTACTTAGCTCTAAGTTTGATGAAGATGCCATATAGATAGGATTTCATTCGTCTAGGTGTCATAATTTAAAGCTTGATTGATGACTAGCATTGACTTGTAAATATGATTGTGTATAGTTTGGGTTCACTTTTGCATGGAAGTGATCTCCTTGAGTGTGGACCTAAACTTGATGTGTGGATCTAAACATGTAAATCACAAACTTGATTTGGTAGAGTTATGCTATTTGAAACTTGTTTGTCTTTGTGTCTATGCTTTAAATCTTCACAAGGACTAGTGGTGTTTACAAACACCCTTTGGGGAATTTGCTGAATTGCAAGGGTCATGTTCTCCTTAGTTAGGCTCCTAGATGGATGATTCAATGATGGTGAACCAAGGTCAAGAACAACAAATAATTGTGCAATACGCTCCCAAGATGATAATGCAATGTTGATGTGATATCTTTTGTCCACTTGCAATCTAATTCATAAATGTGTTTCTTAGTTATATCTATATAATTTATTTGAATTATGGTTAGTCTTTAAATACATTACCCTAAAATGAAATTTGGAACTACTCACACTTTAGTTAGCTCACGATGACTAGTGAAAATAGAGGGAAAGGGGCCAAATTTGGAATTTTGAATTTAAAAGTTTGGGGTTTAGATTCGTGGGTGCAAAGATGATCTAGATCATATCTGCACTCATGGACCTAAACCGGGCTAGCAAATAGAATATTTAGGGATCAAGATTAACATCTAGGATGAGTGATGTCAAGATTGAGATTAGATAATTTATTATTTGCCAACTTCCACATGAAATAGACCATCTTAGACACTAGTCGATGCATTTGAGAACAACCTAGTGAGGATGGGCTCAAAATGTAAGATTATGGGGGTATGTAATTTTCATCATTACATTTTGCCCCCACTTTGACTTGCATGTGAACTACTACAAGAATGCATGTCAAAGTAAAATCAAGCAACCAACATGGAAATTAAATAACTTTCAGACATAATTGATATAGATCTACATAAAGTATGCATATCATAAATGTGGATCATGTGTACTCTTGTTGCTATGAGTGTGTAAAAAACCTACAAACATAGAAGAAAAGAGTTGCAATGAGTAGCATTTGTCAAGCATTTAAAATTGAGCATATTCCTAACTTGCTAAAATTGTTTAAAAAATGTAAAAAAGAGTAGGATGAGAGATTCCCCTAGTATGGAAAGTAATAAATCTTTGACTATGCAAAAAGGACTTCGACCAAGTGAAAAATATAAAGGGGATCTGTTTGGATGTGAAATAATATTTGACTCTACATATAGCATGGTAAATGTCTCCAACTATGTAGAATTGTACTTCATTTGGATATAGTGTGAAACTTTGTTTGGTATAATAAAATTATCATAATTGTCATAACTACATTACTATAATCAAATTCATGAACAAATGTCAGTGATAATAAATGCCTATTCCAATTGGTTAGGTACAAAGGACATCATGAATGGGAGGTAAGGGAAAAATGATAACATGTAAAGCATTGTCAAATATATGCTCATAGAAAGGCACATGCAATAAATGTCCATGGATAACAATAGATCACATCATGTACTAAATGTCCATAACTAACACTGTGCATGCAAAAAAAACATGTAAGGATTAACAATAGATAACAACGTGTATGCGTAATAAGCATGTAAAGTAAGAGATACACATGTAAGAACATAAAAACAAGGGCATGAGATGCCCCTAGGGTTTCTCCTAGTGAAAAAGTAACACAAACAATAATCAATAATGATAAGTTGTGAGCATAATGAAGCATGTCTCCTAGGGTGTAAATAATGTAAATAGAAACATGTAGGGTGGTCCAAAAGATATGAGCATGAAGGCACAAGAAATAATTAAATGATGTTGGATCAAGAATGATAATATAATATTTAATAACTACTAGTGTAGGCAAAGTAAATAGCAAGTGAAGGATGCCAACAATGTAAAAATACCCCTTTTGAAAAGAATCGATGAACGTAATGTTTCTAATCGTCATGTAACTCATAAATGTCATACCTGAAAAAATGAGGAGTGTAATAAGTGCACTTTCATATAAATTCTCTAAAAATATGTCCATGTCTCATATCATTAATGGTGTAAATTATTGTGAATAATATCATTTCATGTCAAATGTAGGTGATTAGGGTAGATATTTAACATGGAGGCACATATGACCTAACTATATATATGAGGGTAAAAGTGTGAAAGACATTCATTTGCATATTCCCCCTTAGGGAGAGATCTCTAAGTACAATACCATGGTGCACCATAGAGGCCACATCCCTACATGCCTTGAGAGAGTATACACAACTAGAATGATTTAGGTGGACCCTTGGAGGCAGCAAGCATCTAAATCTTTTGTTTTATTTAAATTATTTTTATTTAAAAAAATAATCAAAACATCATAAAACTTGAGAAGGATAGTTTTCTATTAACAATTGGTATCCATAGATATGACCCTATACCCATGGAATTGAGCCTTTTTTCATGGGTGTGAACCAATATATACAAATTTGATTTGCGGAATTTATTGATACCCATAGATTTGTACTAGAATGTTCAAATTTTTAGTTTTTTAGTAGATTCAACATTTTATTAGTAGATCTTCATTTTTTTCGTGACACTAACAATTGATTTATTATTTTTATTTTTTAATCTTTTTATTTTTTAATTTATGACTTAGTCCTTTTATTCAACAACTCAAAAATGGCTCCGACCTCGCCCATTCTTGGAACCCTATCTCTATAGTCGATTGTTGTTTTTCTGCCATTCCCTACCTCTCGTGGTGGTGTGGATATTGTTAATGAAAACAACAATAGTGTATTAGTGGCGATGAATTTTGGCAACCATGCGCTTTCTCTTGGTGATGATCACGATGAGTTTGGGGCTAGTTATGGTGTAGGATCTCTAGAGATAAATGTGTTGGTAACTGTGGCCTCTCTTGATCATGTTATTGTTGGTGGTGCAAAGGGTTCAAGTCGTGGTTCCACTCTATCCTATGTGGCCATGTTTAGGTCAGGGGTTCCTGCTCACAATCCTCCCTTGTCATGGTTTGTGGATAGGATGTGATTGATACTAAAGACCTTTATGTTCATTGTGGCATGGTCTATAGATTTAATAGCTTGTGGCCCTCTATTCCTGACTTGCATAAATGGGTTTTGGAATCTTGGAAGCTTCTTGCTGAGGGCAACATTGAGCTATATCCTTGTGCAAAGGTTTTTTCCTAGTGACCTTTGACTCTTCAAATGATAGGGATTTGGTACTATACGACAAGTTATGGATGTGGGGCGAGCATTCCCTCTTGCTCAAGCCATGGTCTACCTCTTTCAACCTTCTTTTAGAACTTCTCAATATCTGGCTAGTTTTGGTTAGGCTACCCAATCTCCCTCTCTAGTTCTAGGAAGAATCTTATTATGAGCCCATTCACAATGCTATTTGTCATTTGTGAAGGTTGAAACACAACTTTCGTCATGGATCACTCTATGTATGCTTGTATTTTGGTGGACATCAATATCTTAAAGGCTCTTCATGGGGATATTGAATTGATGGTCGAGGATAGACGTGGACTCAATTGCTCAATTATGAGGGTCTCCCCTTTCTATGTAGATGTTGATTTGCCATCATACAATTGGCTCTTGATTGTTCCCATTCTCGTCACAAGGTTGGTGCATCTACGTGGTGATGGAATGCCCACATCAACCACTTGACTATTTTTGTTTCTAAATCTTAGGATGATGAATCTTCTTAGGATGACAAGTCTTCTCAGGATGTTGGGTCTTCTCCTCTCGTTCCCCCTGTGGCAAGTCACATACTTGAAGGGGTTTCCCCTAAGGTTAGTACAAATTTAGCAAGTTCTTCGACTGTTACTGAGGGCTCTTCTTCATATGTAGTTCTGTTAGCTCCTTCATTGGTTCCCACCCCCCCATGATGTGTTCTGATGGGATCCCTACTCTCAATATGTCTACAGATTTTGTGAGACATTCAACTTCTTCATTTAGATAGTCTCCCTCTTTGCATGAGATGTTTTTGGTGGAGGTGACTGTAGAGGATATCCCTTTCCTCTCTCCTCGATATGAGGATTTAGATGTATCTTGGCTGATTGTTCAAAGAAGGAAGATAGTCTTCCCAAATCTATTTTAGAATTACATACCTGGGTCAAGGGTGTGCAGATTGCTAGGATGGGGTTTGGCATTGTGTATGATGTTGACCTTTTGATGTTGAGAGTTTTGCTAGGTTGTTGTCCTGTTTTGGCAGTGGGGCTACAATTGTGTTGTTTTTTGGCTCCTAGTGGCCATTGCCTTGCCTTGTAAAAGGTTCTAGGTCCTTTCAAAACCTATTTTAACCCTTAATAAAAATAAATGATTTATTGTTAATGTATGTTGTAAGATAAGAGTGAGATTAGAGAGAAGTTTGTTGGCACCCAAAGTTTCAAGCCTCATATATGCACCATCTCGTCAAATTTCTCAAAATTTTCCTAAGTCCTTGTGTTTTTACCCTGATGCATGTTGTCGAATGCCTACATTTGGCAAGTCTGAAACCCTAAAAATTTGTCTAAGTCTGAAATATGAGGGATCCTCCAAATTATAGATTGTGCATTTTAACTCCTATGGATTTGAAACCACTCTCAAACATCCTGACAGTATATACATAAGATATAAAATTAAAGTATAAGAAGATTTACCTTCTTATACTTATATTTTATATCTTATGTATATACTGTCCCTACACGCTTTTAGGTTCCACCGGCCCTTGGGAACTTTTCCCAAGGTCTAATATCCCTCTAATTCCCTGCTCCCTACTCTCTTTCCCCTTTAAAAGTTCTAGGCCGAAACTTTTTCCCAACCTAAACCCTCCTTTTCCCTTTGGGATTTTGGGTCCCACTAGAACATTTGGATCTAGTTCCAAAGTTCCTCACCCCCCTGCACTCCCAATCCCCACCATCATAAAAGGTCTTTTAAGTCTGAAATCTTTTTGGACCTCTTGAATTTTCAAGTTGAATTTGAAGGTGCAAAAAATCAAAATTTCAAATAATTTTTTAAGAAAATGGCTAAGTATTTTGTGAAGTTTTAGATCAATTTTTCTTTTGGGACCTTGGTCACTCTTGGTTCTGCAAGACTTCAGGTCCTGCCAACACCTTGGCACCAATTTTTGCATGTCAAGTTCTCTCGACGTCCCGCCACCCACTAGAGGCCCATAAATGCCTAGAATCATGCAGAAATGCGCCAGCTACTTCCCAGATCACCATTAATGTGAAGTGGGTGGTTGAAATTAGAGTTTTTATTGTAGTAGGTGGATTTATTGGGGATTTCCCTCCCATTTTTTCATTAGATCAAAGTTGTGAAGGCTATAGATTAAAGATTGAAACTCTTAAGGGTTGGTCACTTTGGCATTTTTTTAGACAACTGGTGTAGCATGATAAGGGTTTCTATCACTGTGAAAGTTTTAGATCTTAGGGTAAAATTTTTGTAAATCATATAGATGAATCAATGCACAATTTGTGAGTAGACCCTTTTGTCTCCATTGTTACAGATGTTCATTTATTATCTCCATTGTTGCAGATGTTCATTTAGGGAATTTCTAATTTGTTATAGAATTCCTCTTGCCATGGTTTGTGATGTGATTGTAATCTTCATTTGAAGGATTTGACAGGTCCATAATATATTACATGTTGTAATAGTCATTTTAAGATTGCATATGAATGAATGTTGTGTGAGAAGGGATCAATAAGCATGTCTAGTTCTATTTTCAAGTTTCATGCATCTGGGTGTTCTAGTTAGGCAACTCACTATCATTTCATTGTTGTTATCCATTTTTGATATGTAAAATTTGTAACCCATTGAAGGCACCGGTCTGATTGGTGTTTTGATCACCAAAAAAAATTATAAATCAAACAAATCAACCTAGTGTGAGGTAGATGTAATCATATCTGTATGTCTTGTGTAATATGTATTATAATTAGGGAATGTAAACTGTGAACTATTTTCAAACCATCTCTAAAACAAATCACTTGTGCATATCATCAACTTGTAGTCATGTAAGAATGTTTCCATTATCTTAGAATGAGGTTCAAATGTGCAACAAGTATGTTTTAATTTAGTGATAGTTTTTTGGGATTAAAACAACTGTCTAGGTATTGTTGCAAAGTTACAAATTTATATATATATATTGTGTAGCTTTCAATCCCTATTAAAAGATACCTCAGGATTACTCTCCTAATCTTAGTTGAGCTTGAAGTGTAGAGGAGTTTACCCACTCCTATAAGTTGGCCAAAATCACCTTAAACCTATTGATAAACCCCTTTCAATCACTCCGATGACACCCCTAGCCTGGGTGATTGAGTAATGCTTTAGGGTTTTGGGTTGTAGTATTTTTGGGAACCAAAATTTTGGTGCAATTGTTGGGTACCCATAGAATCAATCTAATTTTGTTTGTTGCAGTCTTGTAATACAATGAAATTTCAAAATTTTCTTTCGAGCAGGGAAGTGGTGACTCTGTTTTTACAACCCAAAAATTAATTATAATTTGAAAAGAAAAGAGATTCACAATGAATAGAGGAAGAAGCTAGGAACACCCTGGGCATAATGATTCCTCTAGAAATGTAGGTAATAGGAGTAGATGGAGGGTAAGAAACCCTAATGTGTTGCCTCCATTGAATGCCCAAGATCAAGTAGGTACCTCTGGCAGAAATGATACATTTGATGATTTTAGAAATCAATATCAATACACTTATGAGGAATCTATAGATAACATACTCAGAACAAATAGAAGGATGAATAGAAATGAGTATGAGGTCTGAAGAAATGAGAATATTACAGGTAGAGAAAGTAGAGATAAGTCTCATGATGGATATTTGAGAGCATTTGGAATGCCCAATGAGAATGAAGAGACACTTCAGAATACTTAGCATCCTACTTCTCCCACAATATCACTTAGAGGTCGACATAATAACATTTCTAAAGAGGAAGAGAATAGCCTGATGCTAAGGAAAGAGAAAGGACCCTCTATGATGGGCTTGACCTACTTGATCATATCAATAATAGACAAAGAGAGGTACAAGCCCTACTTCACCAGCAACAAGATTAGCTTGCTCAGAATGCACATAATCAACATCAACAATAGAACATTCCCAATCCTAGGCCTATAGCAAATCAGAGACAACATCAACAACAATGTCAACAAATGGGACAACAAGGTATACATCATGCTCATGTTCAAAATGTTTACAATGAACCACCACAAAATGAAATGAATTAACAATATGGTAATTTTTAGAATCCTAGGCCTGCACAACGAAGACAAGCACAAAGATTTCCTCCACTAAGGTAGCCTTTGGGAGCTGAAAGGTATAAACAACTTGATTTCTTTGGCATCCCTAATTTTCCCAATCCAATTCCAAATGATATTGGAGGAAATATTCAAAGGTTCCAAGGCAACAATGCTATCATAGGTTAAGAGCATCTTAAAGAAATTTTATTAACGTCATTGGTGAGTATGAAATTAAGGATGAAGATGTCATGATGAAATTATTTGTACACTCACTTGAGAAAAGTGCCAAAGAATGGTACAAGAATCTCCCAGATAGTAGTATTGACTCTTGGGAGGAGTTTATGAGGGTATTCTGATTACAATATGGGGATTGCCATCCATGAACTTAGCTATCAAAAAGGATATAAATGAAATAGTAGCTGATTTTAACAGCCGCTTCATCATGACTATGAGAAAGACCTCCTTATCTAAGACCTAATGAGTCAATGTGTTTGGTGTTATATTGTGGCACATTTGACTCAAAGATTGGTTACTGTTTGAGGGAAAAGAGCCCACAAATGTTAAGGGAAGCTTATGCTGTGGCCATTAAAATTGAAATCAACATGAGGCCTTTAGGGAAGCACATTAAAAGATCAAATGTAAAATTGTCCCAGCTAGATATAGCAGTTTCAACATGCCCCTCACAATTGAAGACAAACTAGATAAACATATGGGGGTCATGAAAGACCTCTATTATAAGGTTGCAAGAAATGAGAAAGGGTTGCCACCTAAGGGTGCAACAACACACTTTAATGAAGTTCAAAGACTCCATAATAGGCCATACAATACTAATTGGTCTAAGAGACCACAACAAAATGATAGATAGACAACCCCAAGCAGGTCAGTTTCAAACAACCTGAAAGAGACACACCTGATCCATTTAGAAAAGATCAAAACAATTTTCAAGAGGTTTCTTTATGTCTCTAGGCATGTTTCCTTCCCCATTATGCAACTAATAGTGTAGTGGCTCATTCAATGAGTAGAGAGGAGTTTCCAAATGAAGAGGGTGCAACTAAAGACTATAAAGAGGATGAGATAAATTGGTTTGACACCAACGACTACGTATGGTTTGATAAAATTGATGAGTATGATAGTTATGAAGAAGATTATCTTTTCCAAACTGATTATAGTGATGGTCCAAAGAGATATCAGCTACCATCTTATGATTTTGAACATTCGAGGGACCTCATGCACAAGAAGTACAAGCAGTCCAAACCATCGAAAGAATATATGAAGGCCTTGACCGATGTGGTTGTCATGCAGATCCAAGGAGGTTATCAACTGAGGAATAGGCAAGTGCCCTTGCAGAACTCTCCTACTACTGAATCAAGAAAAAAATGATTGGATCGTGAGAAAGAAAAACATAAGACAAGCTTGGATATAAAAGAGAATAGTAATCCCAAGAAGAATATTCTGGAAAGGAAGAAAATTCTGGCATAGCCATCAACAACAAAAAATAAATATGTACAAAAATCTCTAGAACACATGGTACAACTAGCTGTTTTACCGATTATTGATACTCACAAGCCAAAATGTGATGCCAAAGAGAGTCATCCTTAAGCATCAAGTGAACCACAAAAGAGCAAAGATAAGAGGAAGAAGGTAAAAGGTATGGATATTTCTTCCATCTAGTTGATAACTAACATTCTTGATGCAAATGATGTTACACTTTCATGTGACACCTCTCTACCTCTGTATCATCCCTTTGACATGGTCTATATGTTAAGTCAAATCTAAATTTCACTACCATTGGAAGAGGCTCTTAGAATTCATGAGCATAGGTATAGGGATCTCTCATTTATCATAGCCACCAGTACACATGTACAACCCAATGTTTGTTCCTCCTAAGGATGATGAAATAATTGAAGTTAATTTGGAGTCATCTATGGTGAATAACTAGATGGGTGTAGATCCCTCCTACACCACATTGATCATAAATGGATGGCTGCTACATAATTGTATGCTCGATTCTGGAGCATCTAGCAATGCCATGCCACTTGAAATCATGAATGATTTGGGGTTGAAGGTGTCCAAGTCTTTTGGTAAGTGCTTTGCTATGGACTCAAGAGAAGTAAATGTAATTGGTCTCGTCAAGGGCGTTGAGGTTCAACTAATTACACATCCTAAAAAGTCCTTTCTGATGGATATAATTATTGTGGATTGACCTACTAAATGGGGATGTTGTTATCTAGAAATTGGGAAGCCTCTATGGGTGGGAGTATACAGATGGATCTATCACATGCCACCATTCCAATCCATGGTGTTGAGGTAAAGCTTTATATGGAAAAGAAGGTAGAGGATCAAAACATTGAAGACCGTTACAAAACTTATGACGAAGTGAGCTTCTTTGACATTGACACTGATTGTTTTATGGGGTTTTGTGATGAAAATGAACCTAAGCTATGTGTTGATATGACTCAAATTGTTTCTCCTATGCATGATGAAAATGTTTTTTGGATATTATACTTTGATGGTGCATGTTCTAGAGATGGCTTAGGTGCAGGCATAGTTTTGACTTCACCAGATAAGGAACAATTTGGACTTTCTTTCAAGCTTGATTTCTAGTGCACTAACAACATAGGTGAGTATGAGGCATTGTTGTTAGGTTTAAATGTTGCTCATAAGGATGGAGTCAAGTGTTTGAAGATCTATGGTGATTCAAAGCTAGTTGTGTAGTAGGTCAGAGGTATTTTTGTAGCCAAGGACCATAGATTAAGAGCATACAGGAATGCGGTGTGGGACACTATAGAACTATTTGATGCTATTGATATTGAATGGGTGGAAAGAGTTGAAAATGAGAAGGTAGATGCTTTGGCTGTAGCTGCCTCAAGATTTGACCATCAGTCAAATTTTTCTTATGGTCATTATGCTGTTGAAGAGTTTACAAGGCCAACAATCCTTGACAACATATACAGTTGACAAGTTTTTAATGAGAACAATCAGATTTACAGTTTCCTCAATTACCTATATGAGTTTGACAATCAATTAATCAATTGGTAGCCTATGATAGACGTAGAAGATGGAAAGGAAACATTGTTTGGGAATGAAGTGATGCAACTGAAGACAAATACCTTTCCCAAGGGTTTGGTTGCACTTGAAAGCATATAATGCCAACCATTGGAAAAGAAAATGTAAACTAGTTGAAGAGGACAACATTGAAGGTGCTAACCTTGGCACTGACGAGGCATCTAGGATGGTTTATATTAGTAAGAGACTTAAACCCCATGAAAAGAAAATGTTGATTGCTTTGCTGAGAAAACTCAAAAAATGTTTTGCATGGTCCTATGATGAGCTTAAAGCTTATACCTGGAATATTTATTTCAGCATATCATTCCCCCTCAACTTGATGCAAAACCATTTAGACATAAGTAAAGATCGATCAATCTCACCATAGCTCCAAAAATGAAACAAGAGTTGGCAAAGCTAAAAGACAGATGGATTATAAAGCCAATTAGAAATTCTGAGTGGGTATCTAATCTTGTCCTAATGAGGAAGAAGAATGGGGAGATTAGATTGTGTGTAGAATTCAAAAATTTGAACATCAAATCCCTTAAGGACAATTATCCTCTTGCAAGTATGGATCACATGTCACAAAGGGTTGTTGGATCAGAGATGATGTCTATGATGGATGGGTTCTTAGGATATAATCAGGTGTTGGTCAAGGAGTGAAAATAGTACATGACAACATTCACTACTCCTTGGGGTACCTATGTTTATTTGAGGGTTTCATTCAGGTTGAAAAATATAGGATCGACATTTCAATGAGCAATGGATGTTGGCTTTGCAAGCCTCATTGATGAAATCATGGTAGTATACCAAGATGATCTCACTACATTCTCCAAAGATAGGAAAGACCATTTTAAGCATTTGGAATTGACCTTTGAAAGATGTTTGGAATATGGGATTTCTTTGAATCCCAAGAAAAGTTAGTTTGGAGTGGAAGAAGACAAGTTGCTGGGACATATTGTCTCAAATGATGGAATTAGAATTGACACAAAAAGGGTGAAGCCTATTGACCTCATCCCTTAGCCTAAATCAATCAAAGGTGTCTAGTCTTTCTTCGGACAAGTCAACTTTGTGAGGTGATTTGTCCCTAATTTTGCTGAGAAGACCAAGGCAATATCTAAGATGCTCAAGAAGGGGTAGTCTATTGCATGGGGCAAGGAACCAGTTGAAGCCTTTATTGACATAAAGGAGGATCTCAAAGATGCACCAGTGTTGGTAAGTCATGAAACTGGTTAGAGACGAGGGTTTAGCATGGTTGATGGCTAATTCAAATTTAGAGGCATTTGAAATAAATGAGGTAGATGTTGTTCCATCTACTAATGTTTGTGTTGGAAAATGATCCATGGTATAAGGATATCATTTTCTATCTTGTCAACCTGTAATATCCCCTAAGTATGAATGTAACTCAGAAGAGAACACATAAGCTTCAGTCCCAGGAATATGTTTTGATTCAATGTATTTTAATGTGGAAAAATCATGAGGGACTACTATTGAAGTGTTTGGACCAGCAACAATCTGAGAAAGTCATTGAATAATATCACCAAGGGACATGTGGCGGGCACTTCCATGCTAAAATCACAACACATTATATTATTAGGGAAGGTTTTTGGTGGTCGAGCCTCTTCAAGGATGTTGCAAAACAAATTAGAAAATGTGATGCTTTTCAAAGGTTTACATGTAAGTTAAAGTTTCAAGGTGCTCTTCCCCTTATGAATGTCACCACTAAATCACCATTTCAGTAGTGGGCATTTGATTTCATAGGAGAAATCCAAGAAAGATCAAGCAATGGATATATATGGATCTTAGTGGTGACTGACCATTTCACAAAGTGGGTTTAGGTTGTTCCAACTTGCAATGCCACGTCCAAGGTGGTGATTGAGTTCCTTTTGAACAACGTGATAATCAAATTTGGTGTGCCATCTAGAATTGTTGCAAACAATGCCATGTGCTTCAAATCTTAAGACATTGTAAGTATGTGTTCCAAGTATGGGATAAAGTTGATTCATTCATCACCATACCATCCGTAGAGAAATGGACAAGTTGAGTCCAATAATAAGAGCCTTATGAAAATTTTGAAGAGGAATCTAGATGTGAACAAGAAAAGGTGGGACGACAAACTAAAATATGCTATTTGGGTTGATAGGATCACCTACAAATGTGCTACAGACAAAAATCATTTTGAGCTAGTGTATGGGTTTGAGGATAAAATGCCAATGTCATTAGAATTGCCTGTGTATCAATTGCTGCAAAAAATAAGAGGTGGAGATGATGATTTGGCATTAAGGATGCATGAGTTGACAAAATTATATGAAGCTAGAAGGGTGGCACATGATAAAAAATTTGCTATAGTTACAAAAGGTTGAGCATTTGTTCAATAAGAGAATTGTTAAAAGGTGTTTTCAAATTGGTGATTTGGTTCTCCTTCGGAATGCAAAATTAGAGGACAAGGGAAAGCATGGTAAGTTTGAACTACTATTGGTAGGCCCATATTAGATTGATGAAAAGGTTAGCCACGACACCTTTTATATTAGAAATGTGGAAAGAGAACTTCTAGAGCTGCCTGTTCATGGACAACATTTGAAACTTTATTTCTCATAAGTATTGTAGCCCTTCAAAATTTTATGATTAAATCTTGATATATCTATCATATTTTGACCTCGAGCAGTCTTGACCAATGTTGGTTGATGAGTCTAGTTCATGACTCAATTTTGTTAGAATTTATTATCCAATTGCTGTAGTTATCTTGGACTTTGGTACCTAGATCTTGATCTTTCCATGACATTTCCTCAAAACCATAAGATATTGGGCATAGGTTATTTCCTCTAATCTTTAATGACATTGACGTGCTATATGAACTATCTATGTTAATTTTACATGTGGTTAATGAATGTTACTCTAAGATAGTTATAGATATGCAATTATTGTGCGTACTAATATTGTTATGCAGATATAATTAGCAGCCTATAAAGCCGAGGAAGATTTTGTCAGTTGGTTACTCGCCATCAAAGTCAAACAAGGTGGTTGTTCAAATGTCAAATGGAGGGAAGATAACTACCGTGTAACTAGTCTTAATTACTTGTTGAGCAAATATAGGAGTTACTATTGTGCTAGATCTACGTTGAAGCGACCATGCTTGGCCAAATTCCACGTATACATAACCTCCTCTCCACTTTCTATGCTTTCCCTAAAGTGGCATCCTCCTATTCTATTGGAGTTGACCGCCTTGCTAGGTAGTTGGTTTGTAGTTTTCTTTCTATAAATAAGACTCGGATGCTCCTTCTGAGGGGTTGATTAATCTGAGGTTGTACTCGCACTATTAAGTTTTTCAGCAATACAGTTATGTTGCTCATTTGTACTCATGTTTTCCAATGAATAAAATGAAGTTATAAGTTCGCATCTCTGAATTTACATTTGTCTTAAGGGATACTCATCCAAGGGGGCCCACTTGGTGAGCATTCCATCCTTTAGTTTAGTTGTCATTTTCTGTTAAGCAGTTAGTTAGAATCTGGCATCGAATGTTCCTACAACCACTAGAATTCCATTCTGTGTCTATTCCTGCAGCCAAAGTAGACAGAGTAGTTTCCTATTTGTTTGCTCAGATTTTCATTTTCTGTCATGCACTTCAGCTTAGTATAGTTGTTGGTTGATGTTCAACATTTATGTTATTTCTTTCCATGCAATTCACTTTCAACATTATGTCTTTCTTAGCTATAGAATGAGTGTGGCTACTTTGGAGTTCCTATTGCACATACTGTGCTGACCCATTTCAAGTTCACGTCCCTGGGTTGACAAGTTTAATGTATCTTCATAATGATTAAGACAACTATTCAGGTTAGATGTCCAATCTCTGTGTCACAACTTTATGGGCTTAGTTAAATCATTGTTGAGACCAACATTTTTGGCACCGTTGCCGGGGATGGTGTCAAACTAGGAAGATCTTTGAAGTCATTTTTAGTATATTCCTCATTTAGGAAGTAACGATCCACAATCCATTCACAACATTCTTTGTGAGTTGGATGATACTGAGTATATATTGCATGCATAGAGGCAGAAGAAGAGATGCTTTAGGGAGATTCCTTCCTAATGGTCCAAATTACCCACCAGAAGAAGCAGAAGTGAATCCTTTTCTTGATGCATTCCCTGATTTGAATAGTTCTGAAACATCCTCTAAAGAACAAGCTGCCCAAAACTTGATTGACAATCCATTTGCCTTGATAATCAGCCAAGCAGCTATGGCTGCCCAAAATGGACCCAATCAACCAACCTTTCTGTTTCCTATTGCTCCTCAAAATAAAGTGGATAACCTCAAAAACATCCCTGCTTTAGCTCTCCCCAAGTTTTATGGACTTGCAACAAAGGACCCATACACCTCGTTTAAATTTGATATCCTCTGCAGGAGCTATGACTACACCACTGATGCTTATAGGGTTAAGTTGTTTCCTACTACCATGAAAGATGCTGCATTGAGGTGGTTTATGGGTCTAGGTAGTGATATTGTCAATACTTGGGATGAGATGAAAGAGAAATTTCTTGAGAAGTATAAAGACTACTGTAGCGGTGGAGATATAAGAGGAAATGATATTTTTAGAATGCAGCAGAAAGAAGATGAAAGTTTGGAGGATTACATCTCAAGGTTCCTGTTTTGTTTACAAAAATCTCCCCATCATACACTCAATGAGGAGTCTCAGAAACTACTCTTCCTTAGAGGAATACGTGAACATTGCACGAATGCCTTGGATTTAATGGGAGGAGATATTACCCAAGTGCCTTGGGAGGATATTAAGAAGTTGTGCCAAAATTATTCTAGAGCAGCCATGAAGAAAGGAAGAGGTTACCATCCCCTTATGGGCAAAACCCCTACCAATGGAGTTTCAAGGATGGAGATAAGTCACTGTCTGATTTTAAGCAAGATATCATAAATAATATGGCTACCCAGTTGGACACACTTCAGGCAAAGAAGAAGCAAGACGAGGCAGAGGCAATGTTAGTAGAATATTCTCCTCATTGCAGACAAAAGAAGAGGGACTGCAGATGCAAGATGGTAGCTAATATTGATAGTAAGCAAATTCCACCTAAGTTCAAGCCAATCCAGGTTGAAGAAGATCAAGTCTACTATGTTGCACAAAGGAGGCCATAGGATCCAAGACAAGGTATGCCACCAGATCTATTATCATTTGCTAGACCATATTTTAATACTTATGCATCTGGTAACTAATGGCAACAATCACCTCCATTTAACTATGGATGATATTCACCTCAGCCTTGGAATAACCCTCCAAACACTTGGCAAAATTACCAAAACCCTACACCCCAGTGGCAACAACCTCATGGGAATTGGCAGTCACCTCCGGGAAACTAGCAGCAACCATCTCAATGGAGGGGAAGACAACAATGGTCAAACCAGACAACTAATTACATGCAACCACCTTCTCAGCCCCAACAGCCTGCTATAATGCCTCCTCCTACTAGTTCCAATTCAAATATACCTAAACCTACTTAGTTACCAGCTCAGCCCTCACCTAACCCAAATAATAGACCACTGCAACAACCAGTATACTCTGCTGATCCAAATCAATTCCTTGCACATGTTGTGAGTGTAAGTGACATCCACTTGTGTTCATGAACTACCTTGGCAGCTCCTTCTAGACCCATCATTATTGAGCTTCCTGAGGAAGAAGAGGAGCCTTTAAATGCCCCCATTTAGCCAAATGCACCTAAAAATCCTGAACCAGTCCTAGTCAAGCAGACTGCACAAGAACCACCATTTCCACAGAGGTTGGAAATTGTGAAACAAAAGGAAGAGAAAGAGGAACTCACCTTTGACATACTAGAGTAGTTGAAACATGTATGTGTCAAGATCCCTCTATTTCAAGCCATAAAAGATGTTCCTATATATGGAAAAGCAATCAAGGAAGCATGCCTTAAGAAGCCAGGCAAAAAGAGGAAAGATCCCACTATGGTTCACGTGGTGGGACAGTTGGCTGACATCATGCTTGGTAAAGTGACTGTTCCCAAATATAATGATCCAGGGAGTCATGTGGTAGGAGTTGTTATAAATGGGATCCAAATAAGAAATGCTCTGATTGATCTGGGAGCAGCCATAAATTTAATGACCAAGGATGTCCTGCAGCAACTAAATGTTGCAAACATGAGACCTACTCCTACTGTCCTGCAGCTTGCTGATAGTTCTACTGTTAATCCTAATGGGATAGTAGAGGACCTTGTGGTATCCCTGGACTCATGGGAATATCTAGATGATTTCATGATACTTTCTCCTAAAGCTACATTGGGAGGGTATCCCATCATTTTAGGAAGGCCGTGGTTAGCCACAACTGATTCTTATATTGGATGCCAGTCAGGAGATATGACCATCTCTGATGGGAGAAGCACTAAAAAACTTGTTCTTTACCCACCCGCACAGCCATCTCATGATATGGATAATCCTGGCTACATGTTGGTGAAGAGCCCGAGGAAGCTAATTCTGTGGAACAACTTATGATGTTAGGCAGAAGTTCTTTCATGCAGCTTCAAGAGGAAGATGAGGTATTGTCTAACATAATTCAAAATCATTGTGAAGTGGAGGAAGCATCATCCTCTCATTCTGCTGATCCAGTGAAGATACTTATTCCTAATTTTCCTACAGCAACAGGAATGTCTCATACATTGCTTCCACAAGAAATCAAGGTACCAAGCATTAGTGAAGCAACTATGGTTGAGTTAACAAGTCAAGTGGAGATTTCAAAAGACAAATATTTGAATATTAACAACAAATTGACTCAAGAACAATAGCTGTCTTTGAAAAACTTATTAAAGAAACACAAGAATGCCTTTGCATGGGATTACCATAACATGAAAGGACTAGATCCCACATTATGCACCCATAGGATTTATATAAAGGAAGATTGTACACCAGTAAGACTACCACAAAGGAGAATCAACCCTGCATTAAGAGAAGTTGTCAAAGAAGAATTACAGAAGCTATTAGATGCAGGATTTATCTACCCAATCTTAGATAGCTAGTGGGTGTCTCCTCTGGTTCTCCTGCCCAAAAAGGGAGGAAAATGGAGAGTCTGTATTGATTACAGAGAATTAAGCTCTGCCACCAAAAAGGATCATTTTCCCCTTCCTTTCATAGACTAGGTATTGGACTCACTTACAGGAAAGCAATGCTTTTCCTTTTTGGATGGGTTCAGCGGTTACAATCAGATACAAATTGCACTGGAGGACCAAGAGAAAATAACATTTACCTATCCTTGGGGGACATGTACAATGCACCTGCAACTTATTAAAGGGCAGTCATTAGCATATTTTTTGATATATCACATGATTGCATGGAAATCTATATGGACGATTTCACTACTTATGGTGCTACTTTTGAAGAGGCATTGGAAAACTTAGGGAAGGTGTTAGAGAGATGTGAAGATCACAATCTATCCCTAAACAGTGCAAAGTGCTTCATGATGATGTAGGAAGGAGTAGTGCTTGGCCACTATATCTCTGTAAAAGGAATTCAGGTAGACCGATCAAAGATTAAAGTCATAATCAATTTGCCCATTCCTACAAAGCAAAAAGATGTCAGAAGCTTCTTGGGTCATGCAGGGTACTATAGACGTTTCATCAAGGATTTCAACAAAATGGTAGCCCCATTGTATACTCTTCTCACTAAAGATGCTGAATTTCAGTGGAATGAAGACTGTAACAAGGCATTTTCTGATTTAAAGGCTGCACTAACTCATGCTCCTGTACTCAAAGGGCCCAATTGGGAGCTTCCTTTCCACATTCATATTGATGCATCAGATTATGCCATAGGAGCAGTCTTAGGGCAGAAAGAAGGAGCCATTGAACATGCTATTTATTTTGTCAACAAAAACTTGCAGGGAGTTGAGTTCAATTATACAGTGACAGAAAAGGAAATGCTAGCAGTAATTTATGCCCTCAACAAATTCAGGCACTACATAACAGGCTATCAAATCTTTGTGCACATAAATCATGCAGCTATTAGGTATCTCATGAACAAACCCTTGATATTAGGTAGATTAGCAAGATGGGTATTGCTAATGCAAGAATTTGACATCACTATTGTGGATAAGCCAGGGAAGGCTAATGTTGTTGCAGCCTTTCTTTCAAGGCTGACTACATCAGAGGACAACCAAGTCATTGATGACTTCTTCCCTAATGAACACTTGTTTTCAATCACTGTGCAAATGCCCTGGTATGCTGACATAGCTAATTATCTGGTCACAGGGAGAGTCCCTCCTCATTTCTCTCCAAAGGAGAGAAGGGTGCTTATTGAAAAGTCTTTTCCTTTTTCATGGATTGCTAGATGTTTGTTCTACACTGGACCAGACCATGTCATGAGGAGATGTGTGAGAGAAGATGAAACATATGACATTTTGCATGCTTGCCACAATGAACCATGTGGAGGGCATTTTGCAACAAAGAGGACAACAATGGAGATTTTGAATACAGGTTATTACTGGCCCACACTCCACAAGGATGTAGGGAGATCTACAAAGAAATGTGACAGATGCCAGAGGATGGGATGGCTAACCAAATTTGATGAGATGTCCCTTTACCCTCAGCTTGTGATCACTCCATTTGATAAGTGGGGATTATATTTTGTAGGACCCATGGATCCTCCATCTAATGGTAAATCCTATATCTTAGTATGCACTGATTATGTAACCAAATGGGTAGAAGTTAAGGCCATGAAGCATGCAAGAGATAACAAGGTTACATAATTTCTTTATGAGGAAATTTTCACATGATATGGGGTTCCAAGAGAGATAGTGACTGATCAAGGTGCTTAATTCACCTCAACCCTAGTTGTAGCACTAGTCAATGAGTACAACATAAGGCACAAGAAATCTACTCCTTATCACCCTCAGGCCAATGGCCAAGTTGAGGTGACTAACAGGGAACTTGAAGCCATTCTGACCAAAACTGTGGCTGTCCACAAGAAGGATTGGGTAAATAGGCTACCAGAAGCTGTCTGGGCCTATAGGACAACCTGGAAAACAACCATAGGCTTCACCCCTTTTGAGTTTCTGTATGGAAAGACAGCTATGATGCCCATTGAATTTGAACATAAGACTCTTCATATTGTAATAGACTTGGGGATGAATATCTTTGAGGCACAAGAGGACAGAATCATGCAGCTCAATGCTTTGGATGAAATGAGGAAAGTAGCCTTGCATCACATAGAGGTAGTGCAGAATCAAAGAATAAAGTGGCATGACAAATTCATCAAAGACAAGAAATTCCAGCCAGGTGACTGGGCATTGCTCTACGACTCAAGGTATCAAGATAATGCAGGGAAGTTGCGGACAAGGTGGCTAGGGCCATATGAGGTTGCTGAAGTTTTCTCCAATGGTGCTGTTCAACTTACCACCATTGACCCTGTCAGATTTAAGCTGTTAGTCAATGGTCATCGCCTCAATTTATGTAACAAGCCAACTTCGAAGGATGAGTTCTTGCAACAATTCACTCAGCATGCAACTCTTGAACTTCCTGCAGCCGAAGGCAACAGACCTAGTGTCCCTCCTTCTGGCTAACCAAGGTTCGACACTTGTCATAATAAAGACTTCCACTTTTGTGGGGGTCCACTTCTTCATCCATTCACCCATCCTCCCATCCATATCCATCATTCTCTCTTCCATCACATTGCCATGATCTCACTTCATTCCACCTCACTTTCTTCCACTCCACTTTCATTCATTGCTCAATGAATCTCTTAAAAGGTGACCGGTACTTTCTCCATCATTTTTACAACTGATCTTCTAAACATCAAGGTACGTGCGCATTAATTTGTTATATCTTATTTATCTTTTAGTACATTTATTTAATTATTGTAAAATAATGTTGATGTTCTCCATAGCATGTCATTATTCCCTGCCCTGTCAAATCAAGCATCACCATTCCGCATGTGAGGACACATGCTCAAATTTAGGTTGGGGAGGGTGTGTGAATACCATGTCCACGTGTCAGTCCATGTGCTTTACGCCAGCATGTTAGCAAAGTTAAATTGAGTTGATTTGAATTCTGAGTGAGATGACGGCTCACAAGTTCGAGGTGATAGCCTTCATTGATTACTCCTTACTGCCTATTCCAATCATAATCTTGAGTTCCCAAATAAGGAAAATTCATGACATTGGTGATTGAAAATTTAGCAGTATTGCAGGAAGAAGTTTAGTTTTTAGATAAAGATTGCAGGAAGAAAAACTTTGCAGAGTGATTGTTTTCAGACAGCTAAGCAATGGGAGGTGGATTAATTCGAAATGAACCCACGGTTCATGAGGTATTACTGTAGGATGCACCCAGCCAGGCGGAGTTTAGAAATTGTGGGTGGTTAGATTATTTATTGAAGCTGGATGGTTTTAATGAAGATGTTGCATTCAAATTTGCCCAGACATTGTCTGAAGGTAAGGCCATGATAAAAGGGTTAGAGGTATTGGCTACCGAAGAAAGGATTGTAGAAGTTACAGGATTGCCTACCGACAGTGAGAATTATCCTGTTACCAGAGATGCTAGGTCAGCTAGGGCCAAATTTACAGAACCTGGTGACCCTCCAATAATTGTAGACAAACAAGGAGCTAAGAGAACCTCTCTGCCTGAGCCATGGAAGCAAGTAGCTGTTCATGTTGTGAGGTACATTACTTGTGAAGATTGTAAATCAAATCTTCATTTTGTGCGTTTCAAACTATTGAATCATATGAGGCATGGGAGAAGAATGAATGTGCCAAACGTGCTATACCACCTTCTCTCAATCATGGTGGCCGAGACCCAAAAAGGTAGGGCTAACTCTATTTCCCACCATTGTTTGATCAAATTGTTAGTTGAAAAGTCTTTGCATGATGTGTCTGATATGACTTGGGAAGAATTCTTAAATATTGAACAAATTAGACCAAAGAATTTGTGACCTACGGTTGTGCCTCAACCTCTTAGGCCTAGGAGGAGAGTGAGTTCTATTGAAGTTACTCCTAGAACCTCAACTTCTGGTATAAACCCTCCTGCAACTGAACAAACTATAGAGATTAGTTCTTCGGAGGCAGAGCATTCAGGCAAAAAGAGTTCTTCTTCAGATTTTGATGATGATGTTCCTCTGAGCAATCTAATTCGAACTAGGGCACAAAAGAAAAAGGAAGAAATAAGAAAGGGTAAAGCTAAAAAGCAAACTGTAGGAAAGGGAGTGCCAAGCTCTAAGAAATGTAAGGTTAACACTGTTCTTCCTGTAGCTGAAGAAAAACATGAGATCCCTCCTAGGAAATCAAAAACTATTGAGCCAGCCTTTGGTATGCCTCCACAGAGAAGCCCTAGGGTTGAAGAAATGTCACCACAAGATATAGAGGCTCCAATAGGACATGAGAACGTTGAAGAAAAGGATATATTTGGGGAAGCAACAAATGTAACATTGACAGACTGTCATGTCCCTATACTAGTAATTTATAATTGAATCGATTATGTATTATTCATTCAAATCAAAGATATGAATGATATTATAAATTGAATATATTTAATATATTTAAATAATATTTATTTAAAACAATTAACAAGATATATTATTATTATATTTATAAATAACACATAAATAATAATAATATATTATAAATATATCTAATAATATAAATACAAATATTCTTATATTTATCTTATATTATAATATAAATATAAATAATATAATATAAATCATATATCATTTATTATGATATAAATGATATAATATAAATAAACATCTTTTAACATATCCTCTTATGATAACGGATTTACGTATGGTTAGAACTAGTTTTACCACAACTCATAAAAGGGAATTAATATAAAGTAATACAAATTATAAGAGGGTACGTATGTAATTTACTAAAGTAATAAAAATTATAAGAAGGTACGTATGTATTTTAAGTGAAGCATAATAAGAGACGTGTCTCTTCCAACATATCCCTTGAAAGGGAAATAAATACAGGTTATAAGATAGAAAGTAAAAACAACAGGAATTTTTTTTTTTAAGAGAACATTTCTGAGTTAAATACAACTTTGATATTGAAAATAAATAAATATAATAAAGAGTAATCGTATTTGATTTATATAAGAGCATAGCACACATTGAGAGATTGGAGGTAAACTTGTTAGGAAGAAGTACCATTAATACCTCAAAGGTAGATAAGACCGACGGTGGAATGGACCGTCTTACATCATACTTAGGCAATGTATAAGACCGGCGATGGAATGGACCATGCTACATCATACAAGGGCAATAAGTAAGACCTGCGGTGGAATGGGCATGTGTTACATCATACAAGGGCACTTAGTAAGACCTAAGGTGGAATGGGCATGTGTTACATCATACAAAGGCACTACCCATAGAGGATGATTCATGCAACCTAACAAGAGATAGTACCCCATCTCCACTAGGGTTTGAAAATAAATAAAATTAACATATAATAGACAACCCTAAATATGAATCCACTTAAGGATTGAATAATTGAATTATTGATTTATGTTGATACTATTTATGTGGTTACCAACCTTGATTTGATTATTTTAATATGATTTATTGATCTTATCTATTACTATTGTTTCCTTTAAGAAGTAATTCTCATGTGCAAGATGGAAAATAAGGATCTTCTTATAAGGGACATTACAGTGGTATCAGAGCAGTCATCCTGCCATCCTGTGAATAATAGTTAAATAAAAAATAAAAAATACAAATAAAAATAAAAATAATAATATAAAATAAAATAAAAATAAATCATGCAACATTAAAAAAAATAAAATTTATTACAAATATGTAATAAATAATGAGTAAATAAGGTAAAAATAAAACAACTCTAAGTAAATATACTTGACAAAGTTATTTTCTATATCATAATATATAACCCCATATAGTAAATTCAATTAATATTATATGTTAAATTTTAATATAAATATAAAATTTGTGATCATCTCATAATCCTCTTAAAAATAACTATAAAATAAAAATAAAAAAGAAAAATACTTTTGCCTAATCCTTTAATCCAAATTCTGATTGCTTGAGGAAAGCAATTTTCAGTGGGGAGGGTTGTCATGTCCCAAGATATATTATTATTATATTTATAAATAACATAAATAATAATAATATATTATAAATATATCTAATAATATAAATACAAATATTCTTATATTTATCTTATATTATAATATAAATATAAATAATATAATATAAATCATATATCATTTATTATGATATAAATGATATAATATAAAAAATATAAAATTAATAATATATCATTTATTATAATATAAATGATATAATATAAATACAAATAATATAAATAAACATCTTTTAACCTATCCTCTTATGATAACAGAGTTACGCATGGTTAGAACTAGTTTTACCACAGCTCATAAAAGGGAATTAATATAAAGTAATATAAATTATAAGAGGGTATGTATGTAATTTACTAAAGTAATAAAAATTATAAGAAGGTACGCATGTATTTTACGCGAAGCATAATAAGAGACGTGTCTCTTCCAACATATCCCTTGAAAGGGAAATAATTAAAGGTTATAAGATAGAAAGTAAAAACAACAGGAAAAAAAAATATTTTTTAAGAGAACATTTCTGAGTTAAATACAACTTTGATATTGAAAATAAATAAATATAATAAAGAGTAATTGTATTTGATTTATATAAGAGCATAACACACATTGAGAGATTGGAGGTAAACTTGTTAGGAAGAAGTACCATTAATACCTCAAAGGTAGATAAGACCGGCGGTGGAATGGACCATGTTACATCATACTTAGGCAATGGATAAGACCTGCGGTGGAATGGACCATGCTACATCATACAAGGGCAATAAGTAAGACCTGCGGTAGAATGGGCATGTGTTACATCATACAAGGGCACTTAGTAAGACCTAAGGTGGAATGGACATGTGTTACATCATACAAAGGCACTACCCGTAGAGGATGATTCATGCAACCTAACAAGAGATAGTACCCCATCTCCACTAGGGTTTGAAAATAAATAAAATTAACATATAATAGACAACCCTAAATATGAATCCACTTAAGGATTGAATAATTGAATTATTGATTTATGTTGATACTATTTATGTGGTTACCAACCCTGATTTGATTATTTTAATATGATTTATTGATCTTATCTATTAATAATGTTTCCTTTAAGAAGTAATTCTCATGTGCAAGGTGGAAAATAAGGATCCTCTTATAAGGGACATTACACAGACCCTGCTGCTGCTACTGAACAAATTGAGAGTCAAGGACATGAAGACAACTAGGAGTTCCTACAGTAAGAGGCCCTGCAGCCCGAATTGGTTGAACATTCAGGAACCATGCAGTTAGTGCTATATGAAGGGCAACCATCAGTGCCAAGAAATTTTTTGGTAGGAATACACATGCCCTCTAATTTTTCAATGCATATGGTAGCTATGAATTTATGGAATGAGATGCAGAGGAGAGAAGAAGAATGGAAAAAGGAGAAGCAAAGGCTGAAGAAAGAAATTCAAAAGAAAGATGAATAACTTGAAGATAAAAATGCAAAAATTGTAACTTTAAAGGAGAGAGTGGATAATATGGCAGCCTTAGTGCCTCAGGTATTAGAGTGTAGGACTCCTCCAAAGGTCTATGCTTTGTATTTAAAGGAGAAGTATCTTTCTTTTAAAATAGCAAGGATTGTTTCAGGTTTGAATCCTTCCATTGAGTCTCCTCTTGAATTTTTCAATGCTTATCGGATTGCTCCTCCTAAAATGAAGAATTTGTTGTGTAAATTCTATTTACATAATTATGCTATGTCCCAAGATCATGAGTGGAATCCCTTATTGTATGTTGGGGATGTTCAATTAAGGGTATTTATGTCCTGGATACAAAATGAGATTAGTTAGGGACAACAGTTCAGGGCTTATAGATAAATAGAATTCAACACTCCCCTATCCATCAGAGCTGAATCTAGAAACCTAGGGAGCATTTTCAATGATTGGCATAGAATGCTTTATAGACTAAGCTATGGCAGTAGAATCTTGGCTGAGAGAGAAGAAATTTATAGAGAATATGAGAAGGTAGCAAACACTATAGAGGAGTCTGTAAAGGGACATTTGGCACAAAGGTGGAACAGTTTGTCTAATGAACTAAAACAAGAAGAGCCTCACTCTCTATAGAACTATGCTGCAACATGTAAAAGAGCGGATAGATATATACAGATTGGGAGGACAAAGTGCTAATTCTGGCTCCCCTTAATTTTTCAACAACCTATCCTATTGTGGCCTGTGCCAAATTTTAGGTTTTACTAGTATGATATTGCTGAAGAGAGGCAGAGATGGAACATATTGGATAGACAACAAGGGTTCTATTGGGATCCTAACTCACACACTACAAAAACTGATATAGGACAGCTGTCAGTTGCTAATTTCAGGGCATTAACCAAACAGAAGAACAATCCTTCCTCTACTGGAGGACCAGCAAAGTCTTAGGTTGGGGAGAGTAATGAGTCTAGTTTGACTCAATTTTGTTAGAATTTATTATCCAATTGCTGTAGTTATCTTGGACTTTGGTACCTAGATCTTGATCTTTTCATGACATTTCCTCAAAACCATAAGATATTGGGCATATGTTATTTCCTCTAATCTTTAATGACATTGACGTGCTATATGAACTATCTATGTTAATTTTACATGTGGTTAATGAATGTTACTCTAAGATAGTTACATATATGCAATTATTGTGCATACTAATATTGTTATGCAGATATAATTAGCAGCCTATAAAGCCGAGGAAGATTTTGTCAGTTGGTTACTCGCCATCAAAGTCAAACAAGGTGGTCATTTAAATGTCAAATGGAGGGAAGATAACCGCCGTGTAACTAGTCTTAATTACTTGTTGAGCAAATATAGGAGTGATTATTGTGCTAGATCTACGTTGAAGCAACCATGCTTGACCAGATTCCACGCATGCATAACCTCCTCTCCACTTTCTATGCTTTCCCTAAAGTGGCATCCTCCTATTATGTTGGAGTTGACCACCTTGCTAGGTAGTTGGTTTGTAGTTTTCTTTCTATAAATAAGACTCAGATGCTCCTTTTGAGGGGTTGATTAATTTGAGGTTGTACTCGCACTATTAAGTTTTTCAGCAATATAGTTATGTTGCTTGTTTGTACTCATGTTTTCCAATGAATAAAATGAAGTTATAAGTTCGCATCTCTGAGTTTACATTTGTCTTAAGGGATACTCATCCAAGGGGGCCCACTTGGTGATAATTCCATCCTTTAGTTTAGTTGTCATTTTTTGTTAAGTAGTTAGTTAGAATCTGGCATCGAATGTTCTTGCAGCCACTAGAATTCCATTTTATGTCTGTTCCTGCAGCTAAAGCAGACAGAGTAGTTTCTCGTTTGTTTGCCTAGATTTTCATTTTCTATCATGCACTTCAGCTTTGTATAGTTGTTGGTTGATGTTCAACATTTATGTTATTTCTTTCTAAGCAATTTACTTTCAGCATTATGTCTTTCTTAGTTGTAGAATGAATGTGGCTACTTTGGAGTTCCTAGTGCACATACTGTGCTGACCCATTTCAAGTTCACGTCCCTCAGTTGACAAGTTAAATGCATCTTCATAGTGATTAAAACAACTATTTAGGTTAGATGTCCAATCTCTGAGTCACAACTTTATGGGCTTAGTTGTTGAATCATTGTATGAGACCAACATTAGTCTTGATGGTGTTTGTGTTTCCATTCCAGGTGTGTTGTTTTTGGTCTACCCTGGAGATTTGTTGGCACCCAAATTTTCAAGCCTCATATTTTCACCATCTTGTCAAATTTCTCAAAATTTTGCTAAGGGGTCCTTGTGCCTTTACCCTTACGCATTTGTTGAACCCCTGAATTTGGCTAAGTCTTGTTATCTCTGAAAGTTGCACCCTGCCAATTTGTAAAAAAAGGTACTCCAGAGGAACATGGAAACACTCCTAGGCTGTGGGTCACTTAGAAATTGGAGTGAATCTCTGGAGAAGGCTGGCTTCCTAACTTTGTATCACCTAATACTCACTATGCTATGGTTTTGACAAGGAAAAAGGATAAGGAAAACATATGTATTAAACTAAAAATGAAATCTATTGGGTGATACACCTAACTGAATGAGGGATATGAAAAATAGATTTAAACACTTGTCATAATAACTAAAGAACTGCTTGCACAACTTATCTCTTATACTTCTGCATAAATGTTTCACAAAAAGGTTTAAATGTGCAGGTTTTAAAGAGGAAAAATAGTTTCACACTAAACAACACACATTTGTAACACAAATTGCAACCTGCATTAGTATTTTCTGCATAAAGGTTTCTAATTTTGAGACAAAGAACTAAGAGGAAGCAAAACTTACTTCACAGGCAACTTTATCAAATCAGTTGTTAAACAGAAAGATGCAGATAGCAAGTAGGCACAATCTTCAATTAGTAACACACAAGATCTCCACTATATTTCATATCAAGTAAACTGGTAAAATGAGCTACAAAAAATGCTAAAATCTGAGCAAGGATGTCAAAATCACAAGTCTCTCCAAATTGCATAATCATAACTAGTTACAATGAGTCAACCAAAAAGACTATATCTCTCAACTCCCTCCAAAAACCCACTAAAGAAGGAACTGAAACAGTTGGGTCAGATGTAACAGAAAAGCCCCCAAAATAGCAAGAAGAACCTCTCCAAAAGGACTCTCTCATGTGGAAAAAGTCAAGTCATGACTTGATCTATCATAAACACTCCTAAATCTATTCCAAACTTGGTCAAAGCACTCTCCAAAAAGGAAAACAATCCCCTATAAATGTTGGGCAACTCAAACAACCGTCTCCTATAAGTTTGGCATGTGTCTATCCACCTTCTCTAACCCCCTATATACTTGGAAAATTCCAAGGCATGAAAAGAACAGTTAATACTTTGCATTTGTCCTTACCATCTCTTTGCATTTAAGGATAACAATAAACTTTAAATGGTTTATAATTACACCATTTAAGTTTAAATGTTTTACATCTATTATTTATGCAAAAAGGAACAAAAAAGCCAACACTTACATGCTGGTCCTAATACATAAGGAATAAAGTGACACCAAAAGTCTTAAAAGACTTATATGTTTCATCATGGCACACATTACAAATCCTAGCAAAAAGTCTTGGACCACGGCTATACTTATGAAAAGATGCAAAAGTCTTAAAAAAAATTCACTAAAACCCAACAGGTCTTTTAGGGTTGAAACCCTAAAGGAACAAAAAGACAACTTTTATGCTCATTTGTATTTTTTACATCTTTTCAAATTTCATGTTTTGCATTGCCATGGGTTTACTTTGTGTCTTCTCCTGTAGATCTCTCTGTTATTATGAAGGCATTTCGACTGCATTTTTTGGGGTTGAGCTCTAAAAACCAGAGGTAAGTTTGATAAGCTTGTTTCTCTGATGCAAAAAACTGTAAATCTTTGACATTTCTGTTGTTAATACTACACAACATATACTGAATACCTCATTTTCTTTCATGGCTGTGATAGAATATTGTATGTCATGTTAAAACAACTATATTTTTAGGTGAAAAACTACAAAAAATAGCAAAGTTGATCATTTCTGTATCTTAATGCTCTTTTGTGCATGATATTTTCCTATCTCTGACTTTTGCTATCAAAAGAAGGCATTTCAACTAAGAAAACAAGGGTTTCTTTTACTAGGGTTTCATAAATACCCTCAGTCCATTTTGTGAATGGCCATGACATATTACAGCTGTTAATGCTTCTAAAAAGATTTACATACACTTAGCAATTTTTCTCTTTTCTCTGGCAGTAGAAAAAGAAGGTTGTTTTCTTATTTTATTCTAGGGTTTAAAGGAAACAAACCCTCAGTCTTTCTTTTTTATTTCCTCTATATCTTTTTTGAAAGGCTCCTGTAGCTGGTTATCTCTGTAGAATTTGGTCATTCTGAGCATTTAGCTACTGAGCTGATTCAACTGATATACATTTGACTTCATAGCACTGTCTCCTTAATTACGACTGCTCCTAGCATGAAAACAATCTTTCATCTCTTCATACATTGACTTATGAAAAAGTATTTCATTATTATATGACTATCACCATATACTTTGGTGTTGTTTTCTGCTTCCTTGCATCCACTGTATCTGTTCAATAACTATGCATTTTCTTTTGGTGACCTCTTCTAAGACAACAATGTATAAACTTTGCATGCTCTGTTATGTGACAGTTATCCCTGACTATTTACTATTATAACAATCACATTGTTCTCTGCCTACGCATCTTAATAGTACAGTCACTGACTTGGTTCTACCCTTATATGACATGCCCAATTGTATTTACTAACTGTCATGACATTCTCTTGGCTAATGCTGTTCATTTTAACAAATCTCTAATCAGTGTTATCTCTTTAAAGGTTTCATGGTCCTCTTCTCATGCATGACTGTCAGAGAAAAGCTCTATTAAACTCTGCAGACTTAAAGACCATTGTTTGGTGTTGTTTCTTATTTCCCAAACTATTTTGCTAACTGTTCTCTCATTTAATGATTGCATTCACATTTTTTGTGATTTCTAACTATTGCTTCTACTTGAGTCTCTTCCTTTGATCTTTAATGGACCAAACATGTATACAATAGGCATGAATGCTTTTTTCCTTTTGTGGCCTACTATTTCAAACTTTGTCACAATCTCTTGTTATACTGTTGTGGAGATGACTGCCTCCTTCTCCTTTGAAAACTCCAAGACATGGTGGTATTACTTGATTCAATGTAACTTGACAATGTCTTCTGTAATGGTTATGAGCTGGGCTCAACCCTTGTGGGAGCCACATTTTCTCCACTGATAATGTACTCTGATGAATCAAAATAGAGACATAATTACACTTGTATCTGCACATGAAGCAAACTTGTTAGGAAAATAAATGCAATATTTTGGATGTGTTTGATGGCTTGATTGTTCTCTAGGACATGCAAGGTTTGCATTGCTTATTTAATGCATTTGGAGATCAGTTTGTACATGCATAGGTGTTTGTTCATGTAAGCTTTTAGACCTCTCATTGCTTAGATTATCGCTCTAACATCATTGTTATTGCCAGATGCATGAACTAGGAGCAACATGGAACTAGGAAGGACATAGGCAACTCGGGGCAGCAGCAGGATAAGATGACACATCCAGAACCAGTCATTCTCAGGCAATGACTGGTCTCCCTCCTTATATGAACATTTACTTTCATTTACTTATTTATGTACATATTTTTCTTCAATTCCATTGAATAAGTAAAGTTAGTCTCACGGCTTGTGTGAGACAATGTACATTTTACATTCAATAAAGATTAATTCTTTGTTCATAAAATATTTGTGTAAATCCTTCTTATGTTACATACACTTGTATGAATGCAGTAATTTGATAAACATAATCCTTTGAATTATTTCATACACTTGTATGAATGCAGTAATTTGATAAACATAATCCTTTGAATTATTTCATTTATGCACTTGCATGTAATATAGGAAAGATTAGATGAAATGTACCTTTCAAGATTTGAATCAAAGCTCTACCTGAATGAGCTACAGTGAAATTTAGGTAACATTTCTAGTGACATCTACTATATGTTTGCCTACTAAACATTAGACTAGTTGCCTAAACCTTATTCATTGGGCATAGGGTCACTTAGAAACTTTGACAATGCTTGGACACACAATTTTCAGAATTCTGCAACTCAACAGAACAAAATGAAAGACTCCTACTCATCTAAGCAAAAGAAAAACTGCAGAGAGGAAACTAACTAACTTTGCTGGACAACACTTAGGGAAAATGGAAAAGCATCTATGGTGCAACAACACTTATTGAAAGCATAAATAACTAACCTAATATGTACATGTTAGATTAGATCAAACCTCAAAACAATGTTTGAGGTGTATCCCATTCACTGGGATAGGTAAAACTTCTCCATCCATCTTTGACAATTGAAAAGCATTATGTTCTTTGCACTCAGTAGTAACAAAAGGACCAGTCCAAAAGTTGTCAAACTTTGTATGCTTACCTGGTCTACTCTTCAGCTCATCCCACTTGAGCACAACATCAACTTCTTTGAATACCCTTGGTGTGGCTTTCTTATCAAAGACCTTCTTGGTTTGAAGCTGATGATTCTCCATAGCTTTCATTGCCTTATCTCTTACTTCTTCTAGCTCCATGAGTTGAGCATATGTAATAGCCATTGGATCTTCCTCTTCAAACATTTCTAGTTTATTCATGATGTCAAGAGCTGGCAGTTGAACGGATAGAGGCAACCTTACCTCTTTTCCATAAACTAGCATATATGGAGAGTTCCCAATAGACCTTTTGGGAGTTATTCTATCTACCCATAGAGTAGATTTCAGCTTGGTGTGCTAGGTCCTCTGGTTATCTTCCATAGTTCTTTTGATAATCCTTATCAGGTTCTTGTTTGTTGATTCTACCAAACCATTACCCTGTGGGTAATAGTTTGATGACGTATTTAAGTAAATACCATTCTTCACAGCCCAATCAGTTACTCTCAGTCCAACAAAGGCGAAAGCATTTTTTGAAATGATTGATTCAGGAACTCCAAATCTGGATACTAAATTATAATAAAAGTTTAAAACAACATTCTCATTGACTTCTTTCAAAGCCACTGCTTCAGTCCATCTCATGAAATAATCTGTTGCCGTGAGTACCCACCTATGACCTACATTGGATGGTGGGTTAATGGCACCTATAAAGTCAATGTCCCATCTCATAAAGGGTTGTTCCACTTGTATTGTTTGCAGAGGTAAAGCTGGCAACCTCTCTTTGCCTGGAAAAATGGCACATTTTACACATTTTCTGGCCCATGCATGGGCATCTCTGAATAAGCTAGGCTAATAATAGCCAACTCTCATTATCTTCCAAGTAGTTGTTCTTGGGGCAAAATTACCCCTACCATTCCATCATGGAAGTCATAAAGCACTTTGTGAACTTGGTCATTATCAATGCATCTTAAAAGCACACCATTCAGATCCTTTCTAAAAAGAACATTATTGACCAAAACATAAGGAATAGACTGCAGTCTAAAATACATCCTTTTGGCTCTGTCTAAACCCATTGGGCATTCACCAATTTGCAGAAAGTGAGTCATATCCTTAACCCAACTTGTTCCAACTGCTGTTGTATCATTTTGAGGCTCATCCACATTGACCAATACCACTTCTTCTTCCTTTTTTGTTTCATCTTCAGGCCTAGTAGCAAGCTTTTCACTGAGTCCTCTTCCCCTGACAAGCTTAGTTATTTTGATATCCATGTCATACTCCATGACTTTAGTAATCCACCCAGCCCTCTTTTCATTCACATCCTTGCTCAACAGAAAATCTTTCACACCAGGGTGAGCCACCATTAAATGCACTCTGTTGTTAGATGTCTAAACTTCTTTAAACTCTTAACAATTGCAAGGACATGCTTTTCAATAAAACTGTACCTCTATTTGTAATCTTGTAAGCCTTGACTAAAGAAGGCAATGGGCTGTTCAAAACCTTCATTCTGTTGCTGTACCAAAATTGCAGAAATGGTGTCTGTACTACCATAACCATACAAAATGAAATCTTTTGAAAAATTAAGATTTACCAAAGTTGGTGCTGTTGATAAAGCTTCTTTTATGGATTCAAAACTAAGCCTAGCCTCTTTTGTCCAGCTGAAAATTGCATTTTTATTTAAAATGGAAGTCAGTGGCTTCAATAAATTTGCAATATCAGGTATAAATCTTTGCAGAAAATTAATTCTGCCTATAAAACTTTGTAGACCTTTCTTGTGGTTGGGTAAAGGCAGCTCCAAACTAGCCTTTACTCTTTCTGTATCAATGGTAAGCCCATGCTTAGACACAACATGTCCTAAAAGTTTACCTTCATGGACAACAAAAATGCATTTTTTGGATTGAGAGATATACCAAATTCTCTACATCTCTCAAACACTTGTCTTAAATGTGATAAATACCCATCTGCATTCTTGGAGAATACTATGATGTCGTCAGGGTACACAAGTACCAGCTTATAAAGCAGACCCTTAAAGGCCATATCCATAGCCCTCTGAAAAGTGGAACCAACATTAGATAAACCAAAAGGCATTCTTTTATATGCCATGGTACCCCACTTTGTAGTGAAAAAGGTCTTATGTTGGTCATCTTCTTTGACCAAAACCTGATTATAGCCTGAATAACCATCAAGCAATGAAAATCTCTTTGAACCAACTACTACTTGCAGGATTTGCTCCATTGAGGGCAATGGATAATGGTCTTTCAGGGATGCTCTATTGAGGTCTCTAAAATCCACACAGAGTCTAATTTCTCCATTCTTCTTCCTCACAGGAACAAGATTGGAGACCCAAGATGTGTGCTTGATTGGAAAAATGATATTTCCCTCAATCAGCTTGGTTAACTCTTTAATCATTAGAGGCTCAAGTTTTGGGTTTAAAGGCCTCTGCTTCTACCTAACAGGTTTTGCATTTGGCTCTAATTCTGTAGTATGCTAGGTAATGTGAGGATCAAACCCTTTCAAATCTGAATATTCCCAAGCAAAGACATCTTGAAATTTTTGACAAAGAGCAATAACAGATTTTACCAATTTTCAGGTGAACAGATTTTACCAATTTTAAGGAGCTTACCTTTGAAAATTTCCAGCTCTTCATAATGTTCCTCTTTGACCTGTATGCTGGTTTTGCTCTTTTTAAATTGATCATCAGTGCTGAAGACAGATTCCAAGGTGACTAATCCCTTGGGCAGTTTGTTAGTCTTCAAATGAACAATCTACTCATCATAATGTTTCTGAATGTTATCTTGATTCATCACTGAAAACTCATCCTCCTCTAGTAAAAATCTCAGCACCTGTTCATCACTCTCAAACACTTGCCAATGAATGTTTTTATCAGGGATAGAAGGTCTAATAACCACCTTAACATAATGCTGAGCCTTTTCTTTCTTTATATCATTAGGTATATCAAATTGAGCCCCTATTGCAACTAATCTATCTGCATGATTATTTTGACTTCTTGGGATAGAAACTACATTAAAGGCATCAAACTCCTCAATCATGTCCCACACCATATGTTTGTAGGATTTCAAAACATCATTTTTTGTAACATGCAACCCTCTCACCTGATTTACAATAAGCTCACTGTCACCATATACCTGCAAGCAACCAATCTTCCTCTTTCTTGCCCACTGCAAACCTTGAATCAAACCTTCATATTCAGTAGTATTGTTAGTGCATGAGAAAGAAAAATAGAAAGTAGAATAATATCTGTCACCTTGTGGGGACACAAGCATTGCACCCCCACTAGGTGTTGGTTTTTCTTCTGAATCAGCATTAGGGTTTGCCACTTCTAATGCACAGGCAGATTCAGCCAACTAATACAGGAGGTTGCGTGAGCTCCTCCCCTTCACTTCTGGTTCTGCCGCACCAAGGGGGGTATCCCTATAACTCAAGATGTAACCTTGACTAGCTCAAAGATAGAAAGATCTAACTTGACAACAATAGGCAGAATACTCTCATGTATGGACCAAGATCTGTATGATAGATCACAAGGTGGGCAACGTTCTTGGACATATATGTCTGGTTAGGGATGAGAGCATGCAAGGGTTTCCTACTCCTAATCCTACAACTAACAGATGGAAGGGAGAGATGGTTTGAAATGGTGTTTGGATGCAAAGCTGGACATGGTGTATAACCTCAACACAGAGCTAGATTGGTGCCTATCTAGGGCTTGGAGTCGGTAGACATACACCTGTGAATGATCAGCATGAATAGCTAAAACTGGATTTCAGGGGGATACACATGATACCTGCCTTACAGATATCTCCCAATACAGAGTGTTAAGCTGTCGATACTTATGGCATCCCTATTGCAAGAAGAAAGATACATGCAAAACTGGAGACAGAATCAGCATAACACATGCAAACATAGCATTATTCATATAAGATTAACCATGAAATCAGTGGATTCATGCCAAAACGTACAACAGGAGATACATAAACTCACAAGTTTTGCTGCACAGAGCAACCAAAACTAGTTGTATCTTATTACAGAGCCAAAATGTCCAGTTTTCAACAACCTAAAAAATGGTAACACAGTCTGCTTATAACAGCCAGAAAGTGTACCACAGCAATTAATTACATGGTTGACCAAAAATCCCGCCAGATACACAGTATCAGAAAAATGGCTCTCAATGCAGATTGGCGCCCAAACATGAATGCAGTAGGTAGGGGAGGAGACAGGAAGAAACCTCGAGCCCTGCGCCACTGTCCGTTGATGTACACCTTCAATCGGGTACCAGATCCGTCCATACCTCTGCAACAATCGCCATTAATGGCGCACCAACCCGCGGCCTTGGGAAAACATCAAACAGTGCATCGCAATCGTTTCCCGCCAAAATACCTCATCGTGATATTTCAAAATATGCAGGATATCAATTATCCCACATGCACCCCGTGGCGACCTTTTCAACACTTTATATACTAGGTCGCGAGCATATATGATGTCGGTGCTTTTGCTCCCGACGACACTAGTATAAGACCTTCATCATCCTCATCCTCCAGCAGCATGATATCCTGTTGCTTGAAATATCACCCTGACGTCAGCATCATCATTGCAATATCACCTACATGATAATCGCCTTCATCGGCACAACCTAATGCATCGGAGGAAGATCCTCCTGCTTAGCCGATACCAAATGTCTGGCCGATGAACATCCTGATGACGTCACCGTCATATCCTGCTGACATCATCAGCATATCTACCTATCGCGCACCTCCTCATATCCGGATGACGTCATCGTCATGTTTGCAAATATCGGGGGATCTCCACAAGATGATCAGTTTTAGAAATATGACCCCTCCGGACCTTGATGACGTCACCATACATCGGCATCAGGATGATATTCGGAAGATAACCGGATATTTGGAAATATCATCCTGATGCACACATATCATGCTGCACTGTAGCTCCACTATAAGATTGGGGTGATATATGAATATGTGACTGATATTTGAAATGATCACCTCCATTGGACAATGCATGAAGCCGACAGGCGAATATCTCCCTTCGGAAATATCATGATGCAGACAGGTAGAAAAACGGATATCACCCTGACATAAGAATGACGTCAGCATCATCAGGGTGATAAAACAACGAACATGAAGTGATAAAACAACATCAGGATGATCTTGACTAAGATCACCCGATGTTCAAATATGATGACCCCGATGAAGATCGGATCATACTTAGGACTTTGCAGCAACATCATCAGGATGATCTTAAGTAAGATCACTCGATGTTAGAATATCACCCCAGCGAAAGATCATGCTGACAGAAAATATGATGACCCTCGTAAGCAACATCAGGGTGATGACCAGAAATATGATGATGATGATGACCTCCTCCTCGAAGAAAATATGATGCTGCAGCTGAAAAATGCTGAGGAGGTCCAACACTTAGAACATTTTTTGGATTTTTAGGGAAGGTGCCTGCATGAAAATTGCTCAGAAACTGACAGTGAAATCAGGCACCAACACTAGGTCCATTTCTACTCCTAGAGCCGTCAAAGTACATTTTCCATAACTCATCTTGTGGTCCTATCTACTGCTCAATACTTTTTACAAGGTTTGGTATTGCTGTTTGAGGTTCATGCAACATGTAAACACCCATACCTGTTTCTTGAACATGATCATCAGGATTATCTACAATGTTTTCTACTACCCACTCATTTAATAGCACTTTTGGCACACTTTCAGCCTGCAGTTCTTGAGCAGCAGCATGCTCACTATCATAAAAAATAGTGCAATTGGCATTAACTGCACTTGGCACATATGGCTCAATGTGATCTTTAGCAAGTAACTTAGATTTTATAGTCACTTTTGTTCCATATCGGGTCCTAAAAAACATGTGGGACCAACCTGAGGACAAATATCCTCCTATTTTGATAGTGAACTCTCTTGACAAACACATGCCAAAGTAGGGGGGAAATCAATGATAAACACCTCCTGAGAGATTGAAACATTTGGATAAGCATGCAATGTGAGACCTATATCTTTAATCACACCTACAGTGTTGACATATGTCCCATCTAACTGGAGTATTCCCTTTTCAAGAGGCTGGTATTTCAGTCCTAATTGATCTACAATTTATTTTGGCATGACTGAACTACTTGCCCCACTATCCACCATGCAGTTATGTACTAATTTGTCTCCTATTATCAATGAGACTATTGTCATATTTTTCCCCCCCCAAAAAAATATTCCTGTCCCCCTCTTTCTATCAAAGAAATCCGATCAGAGAAAGCCTAAATAGAAAGAGGAAAGTCTTAAATCCTATATTTTTCCCATGCCGTGCCTTGCCAAAAAATCCCAAAATCTCACTTGAAGAAGCTCTGCCAAAAACCCAAAAAAACCCATAAAAACCTAGAAATCTTTTAACTTCAAGTATTTTCCATCGTAGGGTTTCTCAGTTTCATGCTTAGTATTTGTGTATGCATTTTTAAATGTATATTCGCATATACATTCGCCATTGTATGTTTGCATATACAAAGGCGATATGCAAAGGAAAATATATAAGGGGAAGACATGCAAGGGATTTTCAGCGTGACTAAGACCATCGGCGGCCCAACTCATAGTCCCTCAGACGGTCGATGAAGCATACAAGGCAGATATACAAAGGGTCATCGGCGAGATAGGCCTTATCGGTAGCCAAGTCCAATTTCTCCCCGACAACCGATACAAGGAAGCATACAAGGAAGAGATACAAATCCTCAGGCCCACCAGTTGTATGATATGTGATTGTATCTTTATACATACAATCACATATGGAAGGGGCATATACATTCCTGACATACAAGTCCTGGACCCGAAAAGAATTTGCATTTTGATTAATAAAGGTGGATGTTTGTTTGTATCTTTGTTTGTATGTTCGCGTTGTATGTTTGCACATACAAGGGAATATACAAAGGTAACATACAAAGGTCAGATGCATGTTTGTATGTTGAAGTGCATTGTATATGCCGATATGCAAAAGGAAAAGATACAAAGGCTGGACCTGTTTCAAAGTTTCATTCTGATTGATAATCTTTTGAGTTCCACATTGTATGTATATTTGCAATTGTATGCTTGCATATACAATCAGATATACAAAGGGTCGCATGCAAAAGGATTTCAGTGAGACTTAGTGTATCGGCGGCTCATTTTAAGGTCTTTCCGATGGTTGATAAGAAGATGCAATTTTTTTAGCGATGGGTCCGAGGATCAGTTCAACGACCAATGCAGTGATAACACGTGGCAAGGGTCTATATGCAAAAGGTTATACAAAAGGTAAAGGCCCGCTTTTGTATGTTGGCCATTATATTGCATATACAATTGCACATACAAAAGCATATACAAGGAAAATTCAAAGGCCAATACAAGTGCAGATATGCAAAACGATATGCAGATACAAATGCAGTTTGACTGCAACTTTGACTGTGAATATCTCCCTCATTTTGGCAAATTTTGACATGCTTCAGAAGGCAAAAGTGCTTATTTTTGCCTCCTCTTTCATTTGGCAGGCTTTATTGAGGATATTCTCACTTTCAAATTTGATGCACCTTTGCAGGCTCGATCGACTGGACGTTTCAACGACCAATTTGAGATATGCAGATGCAGATATTTGTGGCATTTATGAGTGCAGGTTGATGATTCAGCACCTCACATTAAAGATTCAAAATATCTTCCATCTACCCCAGTTCCAGATATTTTATGCCATGAATTCTTGCAGGTGGACGTCCCTTCAAGCGCAGATATTTTCTGACAGAGCCCATGGGTGAATTGATTGTAACCGACTGAGGTCAAAAATGTAAAATGCTATATATACATGTGATGCAGATGTATTGTTGTTGGTTGTTCTTCTAGGCTATTTTGTAATGGCTACTTGGCCTCTATAATCAATATAAACTAGTATTTTGCCTCTCTTTTATTATTTTTAGCACTGTGTTTGCTCTTTGGATTAGTGTACGCTGTGTATTGTGGACAAAACGGTCCCTTTCGCTCCATTATTCTGTCTGGACCTCTGTTAGAATCAATATGAGTCTGTGTAAGTCTTTCCAACTGTGAGATTATTATTGTGTTGATTCAGTTGCAACCAAACACATTTAAATCTGGTGTATCACTTATTATTTCATTTCAACATTCCTTCTAACCCTTTTCCCAGCAAGCATTAGCACTAGGCTTAGATGCATTTCTCTAAGTAATAGGCTTAGAAAGAGGAAGCCGGCCTTCTTCGGAGTTCTGATCTCATTTCGCAAGGTCCCACACTTCGAGATCATTCCCATGTTTCTCCAGATTGCTATAGTTTTACAACTGCAGCAAAGGGTGCAAATCTGGGTGACAACAGTTTCTGGCACGCCCGGTGGGACTAGTTCAATGAACTTCTCATCAAAGTACTAAGAGATTTGGTGTTTCTCATAGTATTACCAGCCTTTGGAGGCAATACAAACAACACCATGGTGACTCTACTGAACAAATCTATTGGTGAAAGCAACCCAATTACCTAAAATTTCATCAAAGTCAGGATTTTGGTGGTTTTCCTGGTCTAGTTAGCTTCTAGAAGCATTTCAATCACCTGGCGACTCCCTCTCTAGTATGTACCCAGTTTCTCTTTGGTTGTAGGCCTTTTTGCTCTAATTCTGACATTTTTATGGTTATCCAGCATTTAGATGCTACAAAATGTCAAAATTTTATGGGAATCATGGCTATTTCCCTACCCCTAATCCAAATATAGGGTATTGGCCCCCATATTAGCAATACCAGGCCCTAAATGCCTCTAGTTTTATGCCATACAACCCTGCCACTGTAGAATATCAGCATCCTCATGATGCTTACCCCCCTAATCCGACAGTTTCTGTTGCCCCTGAGAATATTGATGCTTTCAATGAGATCATGAGCAGTTTCCTGAAGCTTGACAGACTTTTGGACAATGAAAAAAGTGAAGTAGGGTATAGTCGGGCTCAACGGTTTTATGACCTCAGCATCGTAAGCTTATATGGTCTCAAGAAGTTGTACCTAGATCTAAATAGGGAGGCTGATGAATTTATAGAAATGTTAAAACATGACCAGCAGCGAGAAGCACAAGAAGGGGTTTTTCAGGAAAACCTTGCTATAAGGAAGACACTTGCTCAGCCGGCTGTAGAAGAAGCCCCAAAATTTAAGATTCCAGGCTTCAGGCAGGATAATCCCTCTGCACCTCCAAAACTACTTCCTAGTTTTAAAATCCCAAGTTTTAGAGGCCCTCAACTTTCACAGGAGCTTGTTCCTAGCTTCAAACAAGTCCATCCTTCAAACCAAAGTGAATATATGAAAGAGCCTCAAACTTCTCTATCATGGCAGCCTTCCTGGACCAAACATCCTGGTTACAAAGTACCAAATCTTGTAAAGGCCAATCCTTTCATACCAATTCAAAATCAGGCAGAGGAAGCAGTTGTAGAATCCAAGCCTGCCATAATTCCAAGTTTTAGGAGTGTTTTTTTGACCCAACAACCAATTCATGACGAAGAGCAACCTAGACTCCACAAGTTTCCAAGCTTCAAAACCTATATCTCTCCACAAGTCCCTGTTCCTGTGCAAACTCAGATTATCACTCCCCAGGAACGAAGTTGTCCAGAACCCTCTCCCCTCCAAGAAATTCAAGAAAATTTTTAGGCCCCTTTCCTTGATAATTTTTCAATCCTCAAGGGTGGACCTATTGTCTACCAAGATAATTGGAAAGATGAGCCAAAAGAGGAGGTGGAAGAAGATAAAACTAATGAGGAGTAGTTTGTTTCTATACTCAGAGAGAAAGAATTGTTTGAACCTATTGCACTTGTGAGTACTGTTGACCCAAATAAGGGATTGAGTCCTCTAGACTTTAGTTCTTTTGAAGCCTTTTCTCATGCATCCAATCAAGCAAATAAGGTTGAAATGCAAAGAGTGCATGGGGAAAGCCTTCATCTGCAGAGGCAATTTAGCCAAAATCCAGTGGAGCTGCATTCAAAGGATGGAGGCATAGGGAAAAAAGTTGTTAAGGTCACTTCTGAGGTGGATGATGCTGCCGTACTTCATGAGCTACCTAATTATGTTGAAGATGAAGAATATGAGCAACTGGTTGTGGATATGCAGCAACAAGAAAACATTGAAAGTAATGACAAATTGTTGCAGTTTGAGGCTGATATGACAAATGAAAGTTTGTTGGACGAGGCTACCTCATTGTTTGAACATTTGCCTTCCTTTATTGAAGAAGAAAAGCTTGATTTGGAGGGCACTTCTTTGAGTGATAATGGGAATTTTGAGCTTGATCCAGCTATTTATAAAAGTCTTCTAAGAGCTGATAACTTTGATGAGCTACTGGCTGTCCTAGTAAAAGAGGATGGTCCATTGACCATAAAGGAGGAGTCAACATGGCAAACTATCATGCAAGGTGAAGATAATGATATCATTTCTGAGATTTCAAATTGTCTTCTCTATTGTCCAACTTTATCCATGAGCCAGGACAACCATGAACAAAAGGCAAAAAGGTTTGAAGAATGTAGCCATGATGACATTATCTCCACCTTCTTGGGTTCTTTGAAGGAAGAAGGAGAAAACCATGAAGTCCCAAGTCAGCTGTTTCATACACAAGAGCAACATGAGAGTCAAATGGAAGACACCATCAGACCAAATGAAAAGCAAGGAGAGAAAGAATCAGAGTAGAGACATGAGATCAACCATGATGATTTGCATGTCACTTCAAGGGGATCCCCAATCAGGCATCTAGCCCAGTTGGAGACACATCAAGAGAAGTCACCACTTGTCATGCTTACCTCTAAGCATGAAGTTGAGCATCAAAATGGGTGGGATCAGCCTATCTATTCACCACAAGTTAGCAGCATCAACAATCAGTCCAGGTGGATAGGCGAGTTTATCTCCATTTTGTAAGGGGTGTTTTATCAATTTTCCATATGCTCATTCCCCCCTCACCTCTTTTTAATTGCCCACATGCATGAGGAACATTGTAAATTGTTAAGGAAGGGCAGTTACTTTCAAGAACCAGTTAATGGCTTTGTTTAAGGTCACCTCTGACTAGTTAGTTTAGGATTAGACTAGGTTTTATTTCAGTTTTAGGTTTCCTTTCAATAAGTGCCCTTGCACTTTGCTGTATTCTCATTAGGAGATACATGCTTGGTTGTTGTTTCTTGTTTTTGGCTTGGTAGCTTGCTCAGTGTTCCAGCTCCTCTGTTCTTGTTACAGTCTCTTTTGACTCCATGCCCAATGGATGTATAAGGCCATTGATCAATTTGTTTAACGAGAAAACACCACTGAGAGGTCGCCAAAGATGTCATATTTTGCTGCCCCCCCCAAAATATTCATGTCACCCTCTTTCTATCAAAGAAATCTGATCAGAGAAAGCCTAAATAGAAAGAGGAAAGTCTTAAATCCTGCATTTTTTGCATGCTGTGCCATGCCAAAAAATCCCAAAATCTCACCTAAAGAATCTTTGCCAAAAACCCAGAAAAACGCAGAAATCTTTTAGCTTCAAGTATTTTCCATCGCAAGGTTTCTCAGTTTCATGCTTAGTATTTGTGTATGCATTTTTGAATGTATATTCACATATACATTCGCCATTGTATGTTTGCATATACAAAGGCGATATGCAAAGGAAAATATACAAGGGGCAGACATACAAGGGATTTTCAGCGTGACTAAGACCATCGGCGGCCCAACTCATAGTCTCTCCGACGACTGATGAAGCATACAAGGCAGATATACAAAGGGTCATCGGCGAGATAGGCCTTATCGGCAGCCAAGTCCAATTTCTGCCCGATAGCTGATACAAGGAAGCATACAAGGAAGAGATACAAAGCCTCGGGCCCACCAGTTGTATGATATGCAATTGTATCTTTGCACATACAATCGCATATGCAAGGGGCATATACATTCCTGACATACAAGTCCTGGACCCGAAAAAAAATTGTATTTTGATTAATAAAAGCGGATGTTTGTTTGTATCTTGTTTGTATGTTCGCGTTGTATGTTTGCACATACAAGGGAATATACAAAGGTAACATACAAAGGTCAGATGCATGTTTGTATGTTGAAGTGCATTGTATATGCCGATATGCAAAAGGAAAAGATACAAAGGTCGGACCTGTTTCAAAGTTTCATTCTGATTGATAATCTTTTGAGTTCCACATTATATATATATTTGCGATTGTATATTTGCATATACAATCAGATATACAAAGGGTCGCATGCAAAAGGATTTCAGCGAGACTTAGTGTATCGGCGACCCATTTTAAGGTCTTTCCGACGGCTGATAAGAAGATGCAGTTTTTTCAGCGATGGGTCTGAGGATCAGTTCAACGACCAATGCAGTGATAACACGTGGCAAGGGTCTATATGCAAAAGGTTATACAAAAGGTAAAGGCACGCTTTTGTATGTTGGCCATTGTATTGCATATACAATTGCACATACACAAGTATATACAAGGAAAATTCAAAGGCCAATACAAGTGCAGATATGCAAAGTGATATGCAGATATAGATGCAGTTTGACCGCAGCTTTGACCGTGAATATCTCCCTCATTTTGGCAAATTTTGACATGCTTCAAAAGGCAAAATTGCTTATTTTTGCCTCCTCTTTCATTTGGTGGGCTTTATGGAGGATATTCTCACTTTCAAATTTGATGCACCTCTGCAAGCTCGATCAACTGGACGTTTCATCGACTAATTTGAGATATGCAGATGTAGATATTTGTGGCATTTATGAGTGCAGGTTGATGATTCAGCACCTCACATTAAAGATTCAAAATGTCTGCCATCTGCCCCGGTTCCAGATATTTTATGCCATGAATTCTTGCAGGTGGACGTCCCTTCAAGCGCAGATATTTTCTGACAGAGCCCATACGCGAATTGATTGTAACTGACTAAGGTCAAAAATGTAAAATGCTATATATACATGTGATGCAGTTGTATTGTTGTTGGTTGTTCTTCTAGGCTATTTTGTAATGGCTACTTGGCCTCTATAATCAATATAAACTGGTATTTTGCCTCTCTTTTATTATTTTTAGCATTGTGTCTGCTCTTTGGATTAGTGTAGGTTGTGTATTGTGGACAAAACGGTCCCTTTCACTCCTCCATTATTCTATCTGGACCTCTGTTAGAATCAATATGAGTCTGTGTAAGTCTTTCCAGCTGTGAGATTATTATTGTGTCGATTCAGTTGCAGCCAAACACATTTAAATCTGGTGTATCACTTATTATTTCATTTCAGCATTCCTTCTAACCCTTTTCCCAGCAAGCATTAGCACTAGGTTTAGATGCATTTCTCTAAGTAATAGGCTTAGAAAGAGGAAGCCGGCCTTCTCCAGAGGTCTGATCTCATTTCACAAGGTCCCACACTTCGAGATCATTCCCATGTTTTTCTAGTTTGCTAAAGTTTTACAACTACAACAAAGGGTGCAAATTTGGGTGACAACAGAGACATAAAATGGAAGAGGTTTAACACCTTTACCTGGCTATTTATTACTGTCCTGAGGTGAATTTGTAAGGACAACCCTACCTAGGTTAACTGATGCATCACTAGACACTTTCAAATCAAACAAGGCAGATTGTAACATGTCTTTTTGGCCTAGGATGGCTAAGGAATCCCACATGGACATTGTCACATTCATTTGCTTCATATTTTCAATGATGTTGAAAGGTGAAGTAACACTTACCTTTTGATGAGACTTTGCAGCAGCAGGATTTGCCTGAATATGAGGTTGTTCCTTGGCAGCACCTTGGACATTTCTCTATAAGATGTGAGGAATTTGAGATGTAGATGGTCTAGCAGCTTCTTTTCCTTTGTTTGCTGATTGTTCCATCTTAAAGCCCCTCTTTTTAGCTCTTGTATTTGTTGCAATCAGAGAATCATCTCTGTTTACTCCACAAAACTCTTCACCCTGCCAGTTTAGGAAGGCAGTATCATTTTGATGTTGTTCTTGCTGTTGTACATGCCCATCATTAGGTGTGTTAGGCTAAGAAACTACAACATTCTGTACCATCAATGCCTGATTAATAACTCCATTTGAGCAGGTAGCTTGACTGTGTGGCTGATTATAAGGGAAACACCATTCATACTCTACTGCAAGGTTATTCTAAAAAGGAACAAGGTCTCTAATTGTATTAATTGGTGCAGGATTATAAGGTTGAAAAGGACTTGGGTTTAAATTCTACCTTATACCCTAATAATTTCGTTGGTAAGGTGACCTCTTTGCTTCGTATGGTTGGTTTTGCCCTAGATTTACCAGTTGATATGGTTGTCTATTCTGGAACTGTTGCTTCTTTATGTTCACTAGTTCATTTCCAAAAGTTTGAAGTATATTTTCAATCTTTTGTTGGTTGTTTTTAATCTCTCTTAGCTCTTGTGATGAGCTGGAAGTAGCAGCCTCATGGTTGACAGCAGCTGGTAATGCTGCAGCAGTAGGTAAAGGGGCAAAAGATGGAATTTGCAATGGCATAGAAGGCTAGATTTCAGGAAAAATAGGCATTGGTGGCCTTGGTGCTATCTTACCAGCCTGAATTAGGCTATTTTCTGCTCTAATTGCTATTTCATATGCATCTGGTCAACTAGTACCTCCCATTGATTGTATCATAACTGAAATATCACTGTTAAGAGCTTTCAAATAGTACAAAAAGGAATATTTTGATGAGGGTCTTACTGTGACCAAAATTCTGTCCCATGTTTTCTGGAAACAGAAGTTGAAGTCCATCATTTTCTCCTGAGGAGCTCTTTTAATTGTGGTCAGCTGTTTAACCATCAATAAGTTATCAGACTTATCTTGAAATTGTTTGTTCAGTTTGGCACCTAAGTCATCCCAAGTTCCAATGGTCTGTATTGGTAAACTCCTGAACCACTGTAGGGATTTTCCTTTCAATGAAGCTGGTAGCAGCCTGATGGCTACATGCTCTTTTGTTACATGATGAACTCCACATAGGGAAGCCATGTCTCTAATGTGCTCAATCGGGGTAGTTTGATCCTCCCCTGTGAAAAAGGTAGACTCTTCAAGGCTGCTATGGGTATATCATCATGCTGTGTTAAATTTAATGGGCTGCCCCCATCAAATGCGACAAATGTCTGATTCCTTGCCATTGGAACAACTGGAGGTGGATTTGCTTGGACTGGTACATGAGATACATGTATTGCTAGTCTAAAACTTGGTGGAGTTGACTGAACTTTCTTTGAAACTAGAGTTCTTTTCACAGTTCTGCTTTATCTTCTAGGTGGAGACAATTGTAAATAATCAAAAGAACTCGAGCTTCGAGTTTGTATCCTTTTCATAAAAGTAAAACAACACTAGTTTACTTGTTCTATTCTTAGTGAGAGTCGCCAGATATGCAAGAAAAACACCTCTTAAAGGCTGAAATATGCTGGCTGCATATCAAAACCAACAAATCTTAAATAAACTGAAACTGTCTTGATTCGACAGTCCCACCGGGAGTGCCAAAAACTATTATCTTTGAAACTTGTACCTTGCCAATTTGTAAAAAAATGGTACTCTAGAGGAACATGGAAACACTCCCAGGCTATGGGTCACCTAGAAATTGGAGTGAATCTCCAGAGAAGGCTGGCTTCCTAACTTTGTATCACTTAATACTCACTATGTTATGGTTTTGACAAGGAAAAAGGATAAGGAAAACATATGTATTAAACTGAAAATGAACTCTAATGGGTGATACACCTAACTGAATGAGGGATATGAAAAATAGATTTAAACACTTGTCATAATAACTAAAGAACTGCTTGCACAACTTATCTCTTATACTTCTACATAAATGTTTCACAAAAAGGTTTAAATGTGCAGGTTTTAAAGAGGAAAAATAGTTTCACACTTAACAATAACACACATTTGTAACACAAATTGCAACCTGCATTAGTATTTTCTGCATAAAGGTTTCTAATTCTGAGACAAAGAACGAAGAGGAAGCAAAACTTACTTCACAGGAAACTTTATCAAATCAGTTGTTAAACACAAAGATGTAGATAACAAGTAGGCACAATCTTCAATTAGTAACACACAAGATCTCCACTATATTTCGTATCAAGTAAATTGGTAAAATGAATTATAAAAAATGCTAAAATCTGAACAAGGATGTCAAAATCACAAGTCTCTCCAAATTGCATAATCAGAACTAGTTACAATGAGTCAACCAAAAAGATTATATCTCTCAACTCCCTCCAAAAACCCACTAAAGAAGGAACTGAAACAATTGGGTCGGATGTAACAGAAAAGCTCCCAAAATAGCAAGAAGAACCTCCCCAAAAGGATTCTCTCATGTGAAAAAAGTCAAGTCATGACTTGATCTATCATAAACACTCCTAAATCTGTTCCAAACTTGGTCAAAGCACTCTCCAAAAAGGAAAACAATCCCCTATAAATGTTGGGCAACTCAAACAACTGTCTCCTATAAGTTTGGCATGTGTCTATCCACCTTCTCCAACCCCCTATATACTTGGAAAATTCCAAGGCATGAAAAGAACAGTTAATACTTTGCATTTGTCCTTACCATCTCTTTGCATTTAAGGATAACAATAAACTTTAAATGGTTTATAATTACACCATTTAAGTTTAAATGTTTTACATCTGTTATTTATCCAAAAAGGAATTAAAAAGGCAACACCTACGTGCTGGTCCTAATACATAAGTAATAAAGTGACACCAAAAGTCTTAAAAGACTTATATGTTTCATCGTGGCACACATTACAAATCCTAGCAAAAAGTCATAGACCACGGCTATACTTATGAAAAGATGCAAAAGTCTTAAAAAAATGCACTAAAACCCATCGGGTCTTTTAGGGTTGAAACCCTAAAGGAACAAAAAGACAACTTTTATGCTCATTTGCATTTTTTACATCTTTTTAACTTTGTTGTTTTGCGCTTCCATGGGTTTACTCTGTATCTTCTCCTGGAGATCTCTCTGCTATTATGAAGGCATTTCAACTGCATTTTTTGGGGTTGAGCTCGAAAAACTAGAGGTAAGTTTGATAAGCTTGTTTCTTTGATGCAAAAAACTGTAAATCTTTGACATTTCTGTTGTTAATACTGCACAACATATACTGAATACCTCATTTTCTTTCATGGCTGTGATGGACTACTGTATTTCATGTTAAAAAAGCTATATTTTTAGGCAAAAAACTACAGAAAATAGCAAAGTTGATCATTTCTGTATTTTGATGATCTTCAGTGCATAATATTTTCTTGTCTCTGACTTTTGCTGTCAAAAGAAGGCATTTCGACTGAGAAAACAAGGGTTTCTTTTACTAGGGTTTGATAAATACTCTTAGTATATTTTGTGAATGGCCGTGACATATTACAGCTGTTAATGCTTCTAAAAAGATTTACATACACTCATCAAATTTTCTCTTTTCTTTGGTAGTGGAAAAAGAAGGTTGTTTTCCAGATTGTATTCTAGGGTTTAAAGGAAACAAACCCTCAGTCTTTCTTTTTTATTTCCTCTGCACATTTTCTGAAAGGAACCTGTAGCTAGTTATCTCTGTAGAATTTGGTCATTCTGAGCATTTAGCTACTGAGCTGATTCAACTGATATACATTTGACTTCATAACACTGTCTCCTTGATTACGACTGCTCCTTCTAGCATGAAAATAGTCTTTCATCTCTGCATACATTGACTCAGGAAAAGGCATTTCATTATCATATGACTATCACCATATACTTTGGTGTTGTTTTTTGCTTCCTTGCATCCATTATATCTGTTCAAGAACTCTGCATTTTCTTTTGGTGGCCTCTTCTAAGACAACAATGTATAAACTTTGCATGCTCTATTATGTGACAATTATCCTTGACTGTTTATTATTATAACAATCACATTGTTCTCTGCCTATGCATCTTAATAGTATAGTCACTGACTTGGTTCTACCCTTATATGACATGCCCAATGCTATTTACTAACTATCATGACATTCTCTTGGCTGATATTGTTCATTTTAACAAATCTCTAATCAATGTTGTCTCTTTAAAGGTTTCATGGTCCTCTTCTCATGCATGACTGTCAGAGAAAAGCTCTATTAAACTCTGTAGACATAAAGACCATTGTTTAGTGTTGTTTCTTATTTCCCAAACTGTTTTGCTAACTGTTCTCTCATTTAATGACTGCATTCACATTTTTTGTGATTCCTAACTATTGCTTCTACTCGAGTCTCTTCCTTTGATCTTCAATGGACCAAACATGTACACAATAGGCATGAATGCTTTTTTTCTTTTGTGGCCTACTATTTCAAACTTTGTCACAGTCTCTTGTTATACTATTGTGGAGATGACTACCTCCTCCTTTGAAAACTCCAAGACATGGTGGTATTCTTTGATTCAATGTAACTTGACAATGTCTTCTGTAATGGTTATGAGCTGGGCTTAACCCTTGTGGAAGCCACATTTTCTCCGTTGATAATGTAATCTAATGAATCAAAATAGAGACATAATTATGCTTGTATCTGCACATGAAGCAAACTTGTTAGGAAAATAAATGTACTATTTTGGATGTGTTTGATGGCTTGATTGTTCTCTAGGACATCTAAGGTTTGCATTGCTTATTTAATGCATTTGGAGATCAGTTTTTACATGCATAGGTGTTTGTTCATGTAAGGTTTGAGACCTCTCATTGCTTAGAACGTTGCTCTAACATCACTGTTATTGCCAGATGCAGGAACTAGGAGCAACATGGAACTAGGAAGGACAGAGGCAGCTCGGGGCAGCAGCAGGACAAGATGACACATCCAGAACCAGTCATTCTCAGACAATGACTGGTCTCCCTCCTTATATGTACATTTAATTTCATTACTTATTCATGTACATATTTTTCTTCAATTCCATTGAATAAGTAAAGTTAGTCTCACGGCTTGTGTGAGACAATGTACATTTTACATTCAATAAAGATTAATTCTTCATTTAGAAGAGATTTGTGTAAATCCTTCTTATGTTACATGCACTTGTATGAATGCAGTAATTTGATAAACATAATCCTTTGAATTATTTGATTTATGCACTTGCATGTAATATAGGAAAGATTAGATGAAATGTACCTTTCAAGTTTTGAATCAAAGCTCTACCTGAATGAGCTACAGTGAAATTTAGGTAACAACTCTAAAACCCTAAAACCCTAAAAATTTGGCTAAGTCTAAAATCTAAGGGATCCTCCAAATTCTAGATTCTGCATTTTAACTCCTATGGATCTAAAACCACTCTCAAACATCTTGACAATATATACATAAGATAAAAATTAAAGTATAAGAAGATTTACCTTATGTTTTATATCTTATGTATATACTGTCCCTACATGCTTTCAGGTCCCGCCAACAATTGTAAACTTTTCCCAAGGTCTAATTTCCCTTTGCTTCCCTACTCCTCATCTCTTTCCCCTTCCAAAGTTCCAGGCTAGATCTTTTTCCTGGCCTGACCCCTCCTTTTGCCTTCAGGATTTTAGGTCCCGCTGGAACTTTTGGATCCGGTTCCAAAGTTCCTTGTCCCCTCAAACTCCTAATCCCTACCAATAGAGAAGGTATTTTAGGTTTGAAATCCTTCTGGACCCCTTGAAAATTTTAGTCAAATTTGAAGGTACAAGAAATCAAAATTTCAAATATTTTTTTGGGAAAATGGTTGTATTTTTTGAAGTTTTGGATTAATCTTTCATTTGGGACCTTGGTCACTTTTGGTTCTGGTGGGACCTTGGCACTAGTTCTTGCATGTTAGGTTCTCTCGACATCTCACCACTTGCCAGAGGCCCAAAAACACCCAGAATCACGTAGAAATGCACCGACTACTTTCCAAATCACCATTAATGTGAAGCGGTGGTTGAAATTGGAGTTTTTATTGCAGTAGGTGGAGTTGTTGGGCATTTCCCTCCCATTTTTCCATCAGATCCAAATTATGAAGGCTATAAATTAAAGATTGAAACTCTTTTCAAGGGTTGGTCACTTTGGCATTTTTCATACAACTGGTGCAACGTGATAAGGGTTTCTATCACTATGAAAGTTTCAGATCTTCAGGGGCAACTTTTTTTAGATCATATGGATGAATCAATACAAATTTTTTGAGTAGAATCATTTGTCTCCATTATTGCAGATGTTATTTAGGGAATTTCTATTTTGTTATAGAATTCCTTTTTCCACAGTTTGTTGTGTGATTGTAATCTAAATTTGAAGGATTTGACAGGTCCATAATATATAACTAATAGTCACTTTGGTGTAGGACCATCCAGTGGTGTAAGGGCAATCTTGCATCACCCCAAAAAAGATGATAATTCAAAATTGTTGATGTTGTTTTCAATTCTTTTCAAAATTTGTATTTCAGGTTCCATAATCGCTTGAATAATGATGTAGAACCTTCAGTTTTTCCAAACTACTAAAAACAACAAATTGCTATTTTTGGTAAGTTTGCATTTGGGCATGTATGGAAGTGAAAATTTACAGGAAGCTTTATAAATGAAAAATAAGACCTTTGGCAAAGGAATTAGGGAAAGATCATTTGTGGGATGAAAGATATTAAAGTTTTCGTTTCTCGAAAACCCCTTGAAAAAGTTTCAAAGTCAGGTTTGAGGCACTTAGAGGCCTTATATGACCTTGAAAATGGGTGGAATCAACAAAGTAGATTTTTAACGCGTAGAGTACTCCACGAGCTTTGCAACACTTCAAACGGTTTGTCAATTGGACAATCGAATCAAAAGGTATGGCTCTCAGAAGTTGACCTATTTTTGGAGGGAGATGCAAATTTCAAAATTTAGCTGGAGGCTACCAAAAAGGGCTATTTATGACCATTTTTGGGAACCCTTGGTGGTAGTAGATATAAGGGGGAAAGTGTAGAGTCAAGAAAAGGTGGGAAAACACAAACCCTAGCAGATTTGGGGCTACAGAAGGTAGAAGGTTCCAAAGTTTGGAGATAGGAAACTGTAATATGTTGTAGCCTGTGGAGGATCCATCCTCTGATTGTATTTGAGATTCTGTAATGTAATGTGTTGTCCAAATCAATAAAAGAACATTCCTATTTTCTGTGTGCAATTGGTGTTATTGTGTGTTTTGTGATTTAGCCCCTTCATCAAGTGGTATCAGAGCGAGGGTTTCTGAGTGTGTAGACAGATCGTTGACCATGAGGCAGTTTGCACTGGGACCTGAGGTTGTGGGTTTGGTGTAGAGATCAAAATGCTTTTATGAAGAAACCATGGTGGGAGAAATGCTTTGATGGAAGAGGGTTTTAGAGCCTTGCAAAGGCAAATCGATGCATTGCAAGAGGAGCTGCGAAGAGGGTTTGAACTGAGAACAAGAGAAGAAAGCGAAGATGAAGTTGAAGAAAAGCTATCTGAGGAAGAAAAAGATGTTGCAGGAGATCCTGTAAAAGTTATTTTGTTGAGGGCCATTTCAAAGATTGGAAAGAGACCAAGGATTGAAGTCTTTACCTATTTTGGGAATTTGAACCCAAAAGAGCTTATTGATTGGATCAATGATATGGAAGAATATTTTAAGTATAAAGATGTGGAAGATATAGAATGGGTCAAGTTTGCAAAAACAAAGTTGAAGGGCCATGCCAGTATTTGGTGGAAGGAGGTCCAGTTAGAGAGAAATAGAAGAGGAAAAGGGAAGATTACTAGATGGGATCAGATGGTGGACAAACTAAAGAAGCAGTTCATTCCTATGAACTATGAGTTGGAGTTGTTGAAGAAGTTGCAAGGATTGAAGCAAGGTAACAAGTCTGTTAAGGAGTATACATAAGAGTTTTATAAGGTTACTATTAGGACAGGCCATGCATAGGCCAATAAGGAGAAGGTAGCCCATTAAATTAATGGGTCGAGGCCAAGTATTCAAAAGGAGCTGAGCCTAGTCAGAATGACCACCATAGAAGATGCATACTAGTTTTCCTTGAAGGTGGAAGAGAAGCTAAATAAAAGATTCAAAAGCAAGCAAAGGGGAAGAGATCAACATGGAAGGACTGGTGGAAGATCCTATGGAGGCCATAATGAAGATCAAAAGAAAAGTGAAGAAGCTGACACCATTCAAAATCAGAGACGAGATAATGCCTACCGCCCTCGTGACCAAAGCAATGGTGAGAAAAGAGGAAGAGGTAGACTTGGGCAAGGACCTAGAAGAGGATGTTTCAAAGGAACTTGTTTCCAATGTGGAGAAGAAGGACATCGAGCATACGAGTGTCCGCAACATCAAGGAAGGACAAACAAGAGATTTGAAGGTAATGCATGAGTTGCACATGTAGATGAAGATGCACAGTCTGAGCATTTTGAAGATGCTGAAAGGGGAGAAACCCTAGTTGTTAGAAGAACCTTGTTGAATGAGGAGAAAGAACCATAATAGATGAAGATTTTATTCTACACAAGGTTCAAGTGTGAAGGTAAGTGTTGTGATATTACTATTGATAGTGGAAGCACTGACAATTTTTTTTCAGAGGAGATGGTTAACGAGTTGAAATTAACAAGAAGAAGGCATCCACATCCATATCGGATTGCATGGTTGCAAAAAGACCATAGAGCTTTGGTCAATGAGTAGTGTTTGGTCAATTTCAAGATTGGAGACTACCATGATGAGGTACTGTGTGACATCATACTGATGGATGCATGTCATATGCTATTGGGAAGGTTGTGGCAGTATGATAGGTGCACTGTCTGGTGCAGGAGCACCTATCACAAGGTGGCCTCCATGAGGCATTTAAATCCATGTTTGTTTGGAAAATCATGTTTGCGTTGTAATAAGGTCTATTCGATGAATACATGTCATTTCTGTTTGTACCTAGACCTAGAACAAACTTTGTAAGTCCCAAGTAAATAGGTTGCATTTGTCAAATTGTTATTGGTAAGACGGTTGGTCTCCCAGCCACTTGGAATCAGTTAGTTTTCTCCCAGCTGCTTGGAATCGATCTCCCAGCTGCTTGGAATGGATTGGTATTCCTTTGGCGAGTTTATAAAACCAGGGAAATGAACAAGATCATATATATTGTAATCAGATCGAAGAGGAGATTGAATGTAATTGTGCGAATGTAATTGTGCATTGTGTTAAGGAAAAGTCAAACTATTCTGTGTCATCAATTTGCTTTCCATTCTCTGTAATTACAAATTGCATAGCAGTAGATTCCTTTTCCTTTCTGTACTTCTGTTGTTGCAAAATGTCGATATGAAGCATTCCACTGATAAGATTTCTATCGAAATCAGTGGAATGGCTTCGTTGTACAGATATCTATTTTTGTTTCCTGTTTTGTTTTCCTATTCGGCGGCACAGAGGACCAAATTGGAGTGTGCACAGTAGATAGCCTAGCATCTCCATGTACTAGGGTTTGGATCGGAGGAGTTGGAGCTGTTATCGGTGAGACAGAGGCCATCAATGAAAAATTTCTTGCTTGGAGCGATGAGGATAGTCTGGCCGAAGAGAGGTTTGAGCCATTGAAAGAAAGTCGTGGTCTAAGGTTCATATCAGGATGACAAAGAACATCAGGTAGGTGATTTGGTGTTGGGACGACAGTGTTGATCTTGCCGATCGAGGGTATCGGGGTAACAAGAGACAAGTGACATCGACGGAGATCCATCGGGAGGAATTGGCTGATGACAAGAGATCTTAGGGTTTGGCTGAAGGCATTCGTAGCACTGATGAGTAGTTGGTCCATCGACGCATCGGCCTAAGTGTGTAAGCGTTCGCCGATGACAAGAGCCTCGCCGAAGACACCAACATTGGCGTAAGTTTCGTATCGTTTCACCGAATGTATATTGCGAATGCATATCGCAAATGTATGTTGAGAAAGCATGTGGGGAATGTATATTGAGAATGTATCTTTCGTCGGATACAAATGGTGACTGGTCGTAGCAGTGAAATCAGGGTAAAGAAACTTTAGTCCACCGGTAATAGAAAGTCACTCCAAGCATATACTAAGTTAGTGTATCAGCGTATCGGCAACAGGTTGTAAGTGTTCGCCGATGGTAAAGGTCACAGCGATGAGAGTTTGGCGACGGTTGAACTGACTGTCGGCCCGAGCGAAGAGGGAGTATGATGCAGAGGTCTTCAACAGAAACGTGCAAAATGTTTGTTTTTGTCAATATCGGCAAGAGACTTTCAATGTCTTACCAATATGTGCTTCTTTTTTCCTTATCGGCCTGACTTGCCTTGTCGGCCTTGCCCCATTCTTTCTTTCCGATGCTCTTTCTAATATCGGCAAGAGACTTTCAATATCTTACCGATATGTGCTTCTTTTTTCCTTATCGGCCTGACTTGCCTTGTCGGCTTTGCCCCATTCTTTCTTTCCGATGCTCTTTCTCTCTCTGAAACTATTATGTTCATCGGCCTAACACTTGTTATCGGCCTAGCTTTCTCCTCGCTCCCCGAACCCATCTCACCCCGATGAGTCTTTTGTTCTTGTGCCTATCGGCAAGATAATGCCTATCGGGCCCTCCACGCTGGCTTGCTCTGATGACCGAGGTCACACCGAAATAAGCAAACCCTCAATATCGGCAAGAACATAAAAATGTCTCACCGAAACCTTCTATGCATCAGCCACACCTTATACCATCGGTTCACTCAAGAATTTTCTCCCCAACGCTCTACTTCACGCCGACGCCAAACTCCCTACCGCCAAGACAATAACTATCGACGAAGACTTCATTCCCTCTGCCGATGTCACTTGTCACTCCGAAACCCTTTGCCAACTCCTTCGTCGGCCAGACCTCCACCGTCAGTCCAACTTTAGGCCACCCCGCCGATACACCTCCTTATGCCGATGGGCATCTCCTACCGATCTCTATTGTCTCCCCGATGCTATCAATGCCGGGTCCCACCGTCGGCCAGACTTACTACTGTCAGCGTAGCTTTACACTTGTTCTTCGATACCAATACTCTTGCTGATATGCCTTTTCTTCGCCTTGCCCTTCGGTGAGACCATATGCTATCGGCTCAACACAATTTCGTCCACCCGATGACTCCTCTCACGCCAATGCCTCTTCCATTGCCAATGCAGTATATTCACAACTGTCTAAGACATACATTGGACATATACACACAAGGTGATATCAAGACACAACAATAATATACATAGAGGAAATACCTTCATACCGTTGCTATATATACAGATATTGTCTGTGACATACCATTGACCTATACACAGGAAATATATTTCCTCAAACAATATACGCAGGCGGTGGACCTCCACATGTAATGGGTGTATATACATCAAATGCATAGTTAGAAATAGATTGCATAATTCCTATTCTGCCATACTTATTGGACAAGAGAAAACAAATAGAAACTAATATACATATTTCATTCCACAGATTTCACCGAAGTCCACCTGTGAAATGGATTTAATTGAGCATCTCGACCGCAGAAGAATTAAATCTAATACAAATACAATTCTACACAGATAACATACAGAGTAATTTAATGTACAAGGAATATACACAGAATTCAGACTTTTCAAAACACAATTTGCAGAATTTCTATTCCCTCTTTCCAGTTCCTTACATTTTTTTCAATTCCAGAATGAAAGACGAAAAAAAAAGACTCTCTTTCTCAACCATCTCTTCCTGTTTTGTTAACCCTGACACCTCTGTTTGTGGGATTTTTGATCTGTGGGATTTTGAATTAACCAAGATTATTAACAGAAACCTTAATTAATCCCATGACATATGTTTTGCTTAAGATAGCAAAACTCCTAATGACTAGACACATTGTATAACCCTTCACAATACCCAAAATGTCTGAAATGTAAAGTTTGATGTTTACAGACAGGAAATGCCAACATAAAATGTCACATTAGTTAGTGACATACAAATGCTACCAGGTAACAAGAAATTTCAAAATATATGTTAAAACTTTATTCTTCTCCCTCTTGTGCATCTTTATCCTATTGAAGGGGTGCTCCTGCACCATACTCCCCTGAAGAAGAGATCTCAAGCCCACTGGAGATCAGAGTTTGAAAGTCTGTAGCCTTGTTTGTTAATTGATCTTCTGGCATCCAAACTACTTCAAAATCAGGTTGTCCCTGCCAAAGTACTAAGTACTCCATGTACTCTTTGTTTCTTGTCTTCTTTGCTACTCTAGAGTCTAATATCTTTTTCAGTTTTGGTGGATTTTGCTTAGGAATATCATCATCTGCTGCATCCTGCAATGGTTCTTGTTCTACATCTGCATGTTGCTTGTATGGGGTTAGATCACATACATTAAAAATGGGTGATAATCCAAGATCAGGAGGAAGTTGGATCTTATAAGCATTCTGCCCACACTTCTTTAAAATCTGGCATGGTCCAATCTTCCTCTGCATGAGCTTGGTATACTTACCTTTGGGGAGTCTCTCCTTCAGATTTACCCACACCAAATCTCCAACCGCAAACTGTAAATCTCTTTTCTTTTTGTCAGCATAGGTTTTGTACTGCAATGTAGTTTGTTGGAGCTGGTTCTTCACTTGATCATGTACTTCTTTGATGGCTGAAGCAAAATCTTTTGCATCGGCACTAATAGGCTCTCCTGTAGGTAGATCTCTCAGTTCTAGGATACCCCTTGGATGAATTCCATACACTATCTGAAAAGGTGACTTTCCTATACTCCTATTGATGGTGTCATTATAGGAGAATTCTGCTTGGGGTAGGATATTATCCCACTTCTCTCCATGCTATCTTGTTAAACACCTTAACAGATTTCCCAATGAACGATTAACAACTTCAATCTGCCCATCTGTTTGAGGATGGTAGGCTGATGAGAAGGACAAATTGGTTCCAAGCTTTTTCCAAAGAGTCCTCCAGAAGTGGCTAATAAACTTTACATCTCTGTCTGAGACTATGCTCAATGGCAATCCATGGATCCTCACTATTTCCTTGAAAAACAAGTCTGCAACATATGAAGCATCACCAGTGGTTTTGCATGGCAAGAAATGTGCCATTTTACCAAATCTGTCTACTACCACAAAAACACTATCATAGCCTTTCCTTGTCCTAGGCAAACCTAGTACAAAATCCATGCTTACGCTCTCCCATGGCCTAGAAGGAATGGGTAATGGCTGATACAAACCTGCATTTGTGGACCTTGCTTTGGCTTTCTGACATATTACACATGCTTCCACAAATCTTCTCACATCTGACTGCAACTTAGGCCAATAGTAATGTCTCTTCACAAGATCAAGAGTCTTATCTAGACCAAAATGTCCTGCCATGGCCCCACAATGTTTCTCCTGAATAATATTTAGTCTCATAGAACATCTTGGAATACATAGTTGTCCACCTTTGAAGAGTAATTCATCTTGGATCAGAAATTCAAAAAACTCAACATGATATTTGTCTCCAAAAGATGTACATACCTTGTAGATCTCGCCAAAGTCTTCATCATCATCATACATTGTCTTCAAAGAATCAATCCCAACACTCTCCAGTTGGATCTGATTGATGGTCAGAACTCTCCGGCTCAAAGCATCTGCCACTTTGTTCTTAACCCCTTTCTTGTGCTTGAGTGTGAAAGTGAAAGCTTGCAAAGTTTCCACCCACTTCATATGCCTATGGTTCAACTTCTCTTGGCTGTTTATGAAACTGAGGGCTTGATTATCTGTGAACACTATGAATTCTTTTGGCATTAAGTAATGCCTCCATTTCTTAAGTGACTGGACTAGAGCATACATTTCCAAATCATAGGATGAGTATCTCTTCTTGGCATCATTTAATTTCTCACTGAAGAATGCAATAGGCCTACCTTCTTGGCTGAGTACTGCTCCAATTGCAATATGACTTGCATCACATTCTACTTGAAAAATTTTGCTGAAGTCAGGAAATGCAAGAACTGGCTGCTTTGCCACCTTCTTCTTCAATGTTTCAAAGGAAGTATCTGCCTCCTTTGTCCATGTAAACTTGCACTTTTGTCCTCCCTTTATAGTGTCAAGCATGGGTGCACAAATATGACTAAATCCCTTTATAAACTTTCTATAAAAGGTTGCTAACCCATGGAAACTTCTAACATCATTGAAGGTTTTGGGAGTTGGCCAAGACAATATGGCACTTACCTTCTCTTGATCCATTTTCAGTTTGTTATGTGAGATAACAAATCCCAAGTAGATGATCTCTTCCTACATAAACAGACACTTTGCTAAATTGATCATTAGTTGCTCTTCATGTAACCTTTTGAGAACCAAGTCTATATGGATGAGGTGCTCTTCCCTCATATTACTGAAAATCAGGATGTCATCTAGATATACTATGACAAATTTTCCCATGAATTCCCTCAAGACCTCATTCATTAACCTCATAAAGGTACTAGGGACGTTGGATAAACCAAAAGGCATGACCTTCCACTCATATAACCCCTCATTAGTCTTAAATGCAGTTTTCCATTCATCACCAAGTCTAATCCTAATTTGATGATAGCCACTTTTCAAATCTATTTTTGAGAAATATTTAGCACCTCCCAAACAATCAAGTAAATCTTCTATCCTATGGATTGGAAACCTATACCTGATGGTTATCTTGTTGATTGCCCTTGAATTAGTGGAAAGCCTCCAAGTGCCTTCCTTCTTTGGTGCTAGTACAGCCGGTACTGCACATGGACTTAGACTTTTGCCAATTAGGCCTATCTCTAACAACTCTTCAATTTGCCTTGCTACCTCTGTATTCTGATTTGGAGTGAGCTTATATGCTGCTTTGTTTGGAAGTGTAGATCCTGGGATCAAATCTATACAATGGCTAATGTCCCTAATAGGTGGTAGGGAACTTGGCATTCCATCAGAGATAATGCCTTTGTACTGGTCCAATAGCTTTTGGACAGTTGGGTCTATGAATTTTTGTCTCTTCTCTCCCTTGGCTTGTTGCTATTGTTCTTTGTTTACCTTTAGGCAAGGGATTAGAGCATATGTAACTGCTCCTTCTTCTCCTATCCCTTTCATGAATTGTTTACCTTCTACCATCATCACTTTGACTTCCTTTCCTTTTGATTCCACCTCATTCTCCATTAATGGAAGCAATTCTATTACCTTACCATTCTTGGTAATTGAATAGGTGTTTCTAACTCCATCATGGTATGCTTTCAAGTCATACTACCATGGTCTTCCAAATAGGAGATGGCAAGCAGCCATCTTGGCAATGTCAAACAATAACCTATCCTTGTATGGGCCAATCTACAATTCTACCCAAGCCTATTCTTCTATAACTGTTTGCTGACCTTGGTGGAGCCATGAGATCTTGTATGGGCAAGGATGTGGTAGTCTTCTAAGCTTAAGCTTTTCTACCATCTCAGTGGACACAATATTCTCAGTAGATCCAGAGTCAATCAGAACTTTACATACCTTTCCTCCTGTCTTGCAAGTAGTTCTGAAGAGAGACTTCCTTTGTGGAGGTTCTTTTCCAGGCACCTTCATGGTGGTCATTTCTCTCCTAATCATCAAAGATTCTCCATTCTTAGGATACCCATAACTGTCATAAGCATTCACACTTTGATTAGTGCTTGAGCTTGCTACACTTTGACAATCAGATTCTTGGATCAGTTTGATCCTCTTTTCTCCTATTGAACTTGTTGCCTTTGCTGGACATCTGCTGGCTATATGTCCTTCTTGGTTGCAATTATAGCATCTAATCGGTCCTGTGCCCTGAGATCTTCCCCTGAATGGTGGTCTTCTGCCTCTGAAGTTTCCCCTCTGATGGTAGCTCCCCCCTTGGTTCTGACTGCTATCTCCTCTGCTGTTCCCTTGATTGGATTCACTTTGGTATCCAAATCCTCTGCCTCTAAAAGGACTTCTTCCTCCTCTCTGCTGTCTTCCTCTACCTCTATTATTCTGCTCATGCCTTCTCTTCAATTTTTCTTCCACTTTGAGTGCTAACTAATAGCATTTTTGAATTGTCTCTAGGTTATGCATACTTATGTCTTCTTGGATATTAAACCTCAATCCATTGAGGTATCTTGCTACCTTTTCTTCCTCACCTTCCTTTACCTTTGTTTTTACACACAGTTTCATGAACTCTTCTATGTATGAGCTGACATCTAGCTCCTTCTGCTTCAAATTTTGTTTCCTCTTGTGTAATTGGATATTATAATCCAATGGAACATAGGCTTCCTTCACTAAAGCCATATCATTCTCTTCCATGTTGCAACTCTGTTCTTTCCCTCTTTCACCCTGTCATCTTGGATGAAATTCCACCAAGTCAGTGTAGCTCCTTTCATTTTGGATTGAGCCATCTTCACTCTTTGGTGTTCTGGTATCTCTTCTGTCTCAAATAAATTATTCAAGGAGTCTATCCACTCCATCACCGAATCAGGTTCCATTTTTCCTGCAAACACTGGCAGGTCTATTTTCACATCCATGGTCTTTCTTTCCATGGACCTGAGGGCATTGAGTAAGGGTCTCTGGTCTGCAGGAACCACTAGCTCTTCCTGCTTTGGGGTCTCCTCTTCATCCCCATCTTCTCGTTCACCAGAGTTTTCTTCCCCTTTCTCCACTCTGTCCCTCAACTTCTCTAGTTCTTCCTTCAATGCCTGATTCTGAGCTCTATCAGCTCTGCTCTCTGCTATTTGCTTTCTTACCAAGGCCGTCAATTCAACATTGGTCATATTTGTTGGGTACGTTTCTAATCCTTCTCCTTCTGACATCTTGTCTTCTTCTTCTTCCTAAAGAACACTCCTTTGCTCTGATACCACTTGATGCATAGGTCTTCAGCAGAAACGTGCAAAATGTTTGTTTTTGTCAATATCGGCAAGAGACTTTCAATGTCTTACCGATATGTGCTTCTTTTTTCCTTATCGGCCTAACTTGCCTTGTTAGCCTTGCCCCATTCTTTCTTTCTGATGCTTTTTCTAATATCGACAAGAGACTTTCAATGTCTTACCGATATGTGCTTCTTTTTTCCTTATCGGCCTGACTTGCCTTGTCGGCCTTGCCCCATTCTTTCTTTCCGATGCTCTTTCTCTCTCCGAAACCATTATGTTCATCGGCCTAACACTTGTTATCAGCCTAGCTCTCTCCTCGCTTCCCGATACCCATCTCACCCCGATGAGTCTTTTGTTCTTGTGCCTATCGGCAAGATAATGCCTATCGGGCCCTCCACGCTGGCTTGCTCTGATGACCGAGGTCACACCGAAATAAGCAAACCCTCAATATCGACAAGAACATACAAATGTCTCACCGAAACCTTCTATGCATCGGCCACACCTTATACCATCGGTTCACGCAAGAATTCTCTCCCCGATGCTCTACTTCACGCCGACGCCAAACTCCTTATCGCCAAGACAATAACTATCGGCGAAGACTTCATTCCCTCTGCCGATGTCACTTGTCACTCCAAAACCCTTTGCCAACTCCTTCGTCGGCCAGACCTCCACTGTCGGTCCAACTTTAAGCCACCCAGCCAATACACCTCCTTACGCCGATGGGCATCTCCTACCGATCTCTATTGTCTCCCCGATACTATCAATGCCGGGTCCCACCGTCGGCCAGACTTACTACTGTCGGCGTAGCTTTACACTTGTTCTCCAATACGAATACTCTTGCCGATATGCCTTTTCTTCGCCTTGCCCTTTGGTGAGACCATATGCTATCGGCTCAACACAATTTCGTCCACCCGATGACTCCTCTCACGCCGATGCCTCTTCCATTGCCAATGTAGTATATTCACAACTGTCTAAGACATACATTGGACATATACACACAAGGTGATATCAAGACACAACTGCAATATACACAGAGGAAATACCTTCATATAGTTGCTATATGTACAGATACTGTCTATGACGTACCATTGACCTATACACAGGAAATATATTTCCTCAAACAATATACACAGGCGGTGGACCTCCACATGTAATGGGTGTATATACATCAAATGCACAATTAGAAATAGATTGCATAATTCCTGTTCTGCCATACTTAATGGACAAGAGAAAACAAATAGAAACTAATATACATATTTCATTCCACATATTTCACCGAAGTCCACCTGTGAAATGGATTTAATTGAGCATCTCGACCGCAGAAGAATTAAATCTAATACAACAACAATTCTACACATATAACATACAGAGTAATTTAATGTACAAGGAGTATACATAGAATTTAGATTTTTCAAAACACAATTTGTAGAATTTCTATTCCCTCTTTCGAGTTCCTTACATTTTTTCAGTTCCAGAATGAAAGACGAAAAAAAAAGACTCTCTTTCTCGACCATCTCTTCCTGTTTTGTTAACCCCGACACCTCTGTTTGCGGGATTTTTGATCTGCGAGATTTTGAATTAACCAAGATTATTAACAGAAACCTTAATTAATCCCATTACATCTGTTGTGCTTAAGACATCAAAATTCCTAATGACTAGACACATTGTATAACCCTTCACAATACCCAAGATGTCTGAAATGTAAAGTTTGATGTTTACAGATAGGAAATGCCAACATAAAATGTCACATTAGTTAGTGACATACAAATGCTACTAGGTAACAAGAAATTTCAAAATATATGTTAAAACTTTATTCTTCTCCCTCTTGTGCATCTTTATCCTATTGAAGGGGTGCTCCTGCACCAGAGTAAGTCTTACCGACTGAGGCTCCCCATCACTGTCCATGATGGCCATGCAAACACATATTCCCTAACAAAGGATGGAGTTCATCATAAGTTGAAGCCCTTGAAGGAGTTAGAAGAAAAGGTATGTAGTACTGTGAAAATTTGCTTGGTAGATGGTGTTGGTGCCTGAATTCACTATCGGTTATTTTAGCAATTTTCATGCAGGCACCTTCCCAAAAAATCCAAAAAAGTTCCAAGTCTTTGGGCCTCCTCAGCATGTTTTAACATCAGCATCATATTTTCTTTGGAGGAGGTCATCATCATCATGTTTCCAGACATCACCCTGATGTTGCTTACGAGGGTCATCATATTTTCTGTCAGCATGATCTTTCGCTGGGGTGATATTCTAACATCGGGTGATCTTACTTAAGATCATCCTGATGATGTTGCTGCAAAGTCCTAAGTATGATCCGATCTTCATCGGGGTCATCATATTGGAACATCGGGTGTGATCTTAGTCAAGATCATCCTGATGTTGTTTTATCACTTCATGTTCGTTGTTTTATCACCCTGATGATGCTGACGTCATTCTTATGTCAGGGTGATATCCGTTTTTCTACCTGTCTGCATCATGATATTTCCGAAGGGAGATATTCACCTGTCGGCTTCATGCATTGTCCAATGGGGGTGATCATTTCAAATATCAGTCACATATTCATATATCACCCCGATCTTATGGTGGAGCTACAGTGCAGCATGATATGTGTGCATCAGGATGATATTTCCAAATATCCGGTTATCTTCCGAATATCATCCTGATGCTGATGTATGGTGACGTCATCAAGGTCCGGGGGGGTCATATTTCTAACACTGATCATCTTGTGGAGATCCCCCGATATTTGCAAACATGACGATGACGTCATCCGGATATGAGGAGGTGCGCGATAGGCAGATATGCTGATGACATCAGCAGGATATGACGGTGACGTCATCAGGATGTTCATCGGCCAGACATTTGGTATCGGCTAAGCAGGAGGATCTTCCTCCGATGCATCAGGTTGTGCCGATGAAGGCGATTATCATGTAGGTGATATTGCGATGATGATGCTGACGTCAGGGTGATATTTCAAGCAACAGGATATCATGCTGCTGGAGGATGATGATGATGAAGGCTTATACTAGTGTCGTCGGGAGCAAAAGCACCGACATCATATATGCTCGTGGCCTAGTATATAAAGTGTTGAAATGGTTGCTACGGGGTGCATGTGGGATAATTCGATCCTGCATATTTTCAAATATCATGATGATGTATCTTGGCGGGAAACGGTTGTGACGCACAGTTTTATGCATTTCCCAAGGCCGCGGGTTGGTGCGCCATTAATGGCGATTGTTGCAGAGGTATGGGTGATGGCGTGGACGGATCCAGTACCCGACTAAAGTTGTACATCCACGGACAGTGGCGCAGGGCTCGATGTTTCTTCCTGTCTCCTCCCCTACCTACTGCATTCATGTTTGGGCGCCAATCTGGTAATGCGTTGAGCGCCATTTTTCTGATACTGTGTATCTGGCGGGATTTTTGGTCAACCATGTAATTAATTGCTGTGGTACACTTTCTAGCTGTTATAAGCAGACTGTGTTACCATTTTTCAGGTTGTTGAAAACTGGACATTTTGGCTCTGTAATAAGATACAACTAGTTTTGGTTGCTCTGTGCAGCAAAACTTGTGAGTTTATGTATCTCCTGTTGTACGTTTTGGCATGAATCCACTGATTTCATGGTTAATCTTATATGAATAATGCTATGTTTGCATGTGTTATGCTGATTCTGTCTCCAGTTTTGCATGTATCTTTCTTCCTGCAATAGGGATGCCATAAGTATCGACAGCTTAACACTCTGTATTGGGAGATATCTGTAAGGCAGGTATCATGTGTATCCCCCTGAAATCCAGTTTTAGCTATTCATGCTGATCATTCACAGGTGTATGTCTACCGACTCCAAGCCCTGGATAGGCACCAATCTAGCTCTGTGTTGAGGTTATACACCATGTCCAGCTTTGCATCCAAACACCATTTCAAACCATCTCTCCCTTCCATCTGTTAGTTGTAGGATTAGAAGTAGGAACCCCTGCATGCTCTCATACCTAACCAGACATATATGTCCAAGAACGTTGCCCACCTTGTGATCTATCATACAAATCTTGGTCCATACATGAGAGTATTCTGCCTGTTGTTGTCAAGTTAGATCTTTCTATCTTTGAGCTAGTCAAGGTTATATCTTGAGTTATAGGGATACCCCCCTTGGTGCGGCAGAACCAGAAGTGAAGGGGAGGAGCTCACGCAACCTCCTGTATTAGTTGGCTGAATCTGCCTGTGCATTAGAAGTGGCAAACCCTAATGCTGATTCAGAAGAAAAACCAACAAAATGGCGACTCTACTGGGGAGAAAATTGATGAAAAAGTGTTATATCTTGTGGCCCATCTGAGTCACCAACAAATTGGCGACTCCGCTGGGGATGGACTGGTAAAAAAAAAGGTAATATACTTGTGACCCATCCGAGTCACCAACAAAATGGCGACTCCGTTGGGGACGTTGATGTAAAGTGATATCCTGCAGTCTCTGGTGAAGTTTTGCTCTGCTGGTGGTATGAACTCAGAAAAATATGTGTTGAGCTTTCAGCTGCTGTAAAATTTTGTCCTCTCTGTAGAGGTGGCGACTCTGCAAAAGACCTGAATGCACATGAAAGATGGATGTATGTGATGTGACAAAAATGTGCTGTTCATATTTCAGCATCTGTATGAGAAAAGGTATCTTGTTCCTTCCCCTTTATATATTTACTGTTTTACTGCATAGGTTAGATGCCAGGGGAGGTTACAGGTCTTAGGCAGACAAAGGATGTCTAAGAGTAAGATTTTTATGGATCCAAGTATGAATTATCCCATACTCAGCGGTGAAATGTTGGATAAAAGAATAGAAGAGATAAGAAATAGGTTGATATTCTTAGAGGCTGAGCAGGCCCAGTTAAAAAGCAGTAACCCTGTTGTGTCTGCTAGTCAGAAGGCTAAACCTCTTCTCAGCCCTTTTGATCCTTTGTATGACCAACTGGATTTGTCATGGGTTGATTATAAAGTAGAAACTATGCCTGCTAGGATATACTGTCAGATGCCCAGATTTAGTGGTCACAGTGTATGTGATGGGAATGCACATATCCAAAATTTTCATGAGTTCATGGGAAAACATTCATTTAGAGATGAGGATATGTGGATGAGGTTTTTTGTTAGGTCCTTTGATGCAAAAGCAAAAGACTGGTATTTGAGCTTTTCAAAAGGATCCTTTGCCTGTTGGGATGAGCTTGCTGACTGTTTCAAGGAAGAATTCGCAAGAGAACCTGCTGATCTTGTTGCAGAATTGATGAACATCAGAAAACAAGATGAAGAGCCATGTGTTGATTTCAGTCATAGGTTTGCAGTAGCCCTTTCACATGTCCCTAAAAGTTTCAGACCTGATATTTCAGCCTGTGTTGGCATATTCTTTGAAGCTTTTGAGGAGGGCTTTAGTGCAATACTGAGGGATTTCAAGGTGACAAGTATGCAGATGGCATACAAGTTCATAGAAAAGATAGAAAAAATCAGAAATGTGCACCTGCTGAAACCCCTGTCCACAGGCTTTGGTGTGAGAAATCGTTGTGAAGCTGCAAATGACCAAATAATTAAGGCATCATGTGAAGATGAAAAGATGAATGTTGAGGATGCCAGTGAAAGGACTAATGAGGATTCCCATTGCAATGATGACGCATCTGACCATGAAAACAACAATGAGGTTGTGGACAACAATGAGCAATTTTTGGAATGGACCTGTGGAGACAATTGTGAGTATTGTACTCAAGACAAAGAAGATATAAGCAAACAGAGAAGCAGTCCCATGTGTGACCCATTGCCTTCCTTTCAAACACATGAGGATCATGAAGAGCAGTCAGAGATTGAAATAAGTGCTAGTGCAGAGCATGATTGTTCTTTGATTGATGGCTGTTTTGCTTATGACACACAGGCTGATACTCCTCCACAAAAGGAATCCATTGGTGATGAAGATGCATGCTCTGCTGCCCATGAACAAATGGCATACTATGATGAAACTGATGCACCTGGGTCACCCATTTTTGACACATATGGTGATGAGGATCTATTTGAGTATGGTGAGGATCTTGACACTGTTTTCGACTTGGATTCTATTTTTCATCATGATGAAAGAGGAACCGACATACATCAGGTAAGTGATTGTAAAAATGTGCCTGATTTGAAAGAGGTGCCGGAGCCTGATCTTTTCCAGCTTGGTGCTACTATTGGTTGTGTACATGATGTGCACAATTGTGAATTTGAAAGCTTTTCTTTTGATATGCCAGCATATACAATGAGCTCTGATCTTCCTAGCTGTGTGGTGGACTTTGAGTGTTTTCAGTTTTCAGTCCAGCTAGGAGATCATTTTACAATGCATACTGCTGATGCAGATGATGATAAGTGTTACATACCATTTGAGTATGCATTGCTTGATACATTCTGCATCCACTTGTTGCCGAATGCTGAAGGTTATTTGCGTAGGGGTGACAATGACAAGCCAAATTAGAGGGTTGAATATGCACATGACAAGGTTTGTTTGTGGGTGGATCTTTGCAGTATCTCCAAGCTTGACCCAGTGCATGCAGATGAAAACAAGATATTTGACAAAGGGAGATACATGTTTTTCCTTTTCTTGGTGGCCTTAGGCCATCAAGTGTGTTTGGTGATGCAGGTTAGTGCAGTATTTGACTCTGTGCCCAATGGATAAGGGATTGGTTTGCATCCCAAAGATCTGGGGTTCTCGCTGCAGTCTTGCACCTGCACGTCCCCAGACAGAGCCACTGTTGGTGCCTGAATTCACTGTGGGTTATTTTAGCAATTTTCATGCAGGCACCTTCCCAAAAAATCCAAAAAGGTTCCAAGTCTTTGGGCCTCCTCAGCATGTTTTAACATCAGCATCATATTTTCTTTGGAGGAGGTCATCATCATCATGTTTCCAGACATCACCCTGATGTTGCTTACGAGGGTCATCATATTTTCTATCAGCATGATCTTTCGCTGGGGTGATATTCTAACATCGGGTGATCTTACTTAAGATCATCCTGATGATGTTGCTGCAAAGTCCTAAGTATGATCCGATCTTCATCGGGGTCATCATATTTGAACATCGGGTGATCTTAGTCAAGATCATCCTGATGTTGTTTTATCACTTCATGTTCGTTGTTTTATCACCCTGATGATGCTGACGTCATTCTTATGTCAGGGTGATATCCGTTTTTCTACCTGTCTGCATCATGATATTTCCGAAGGGAGATATTCGCCTGTCGGCTTCATGCATTGTCCAATGGGGGTGATCATTTCAAATATCAGTCACATATTCATATATCACCTCGATCTTATAGTGGAGCTACAGTGCAGCATGATATGTGTGCATTAGGATGATATTTCCAAATATCCGGTTATCTTCCGAATATCATCCTGATGCCGATGTATGGTGACGTCATCAAGGTCCGGGGGGGTCATATTTCTAACAGTGATCATCTTGTGGAGATCCCCCGATATTTGCAAACATGACGATGATGTCATCCAGATATGAGGAGGTGCGCGATAGGTAGATATGCTGATGACGTCAGCAGGATATGACGGTGACGTCATCAGGATGTTCATCGGCCAGACATTTGGTATCGGCTAAGCAGGAGGATCTTCCTCTGATGCATCAGGTTGTGCCGATGAAGGCGATTATCATGTAGGTGATATTGCGATGATGATGCTGACGTCAGGGTGATATTTCAAGCAACAGGATATCATGCTGCTGGAGGATGATGATGATGAAGGCTTATACTAGTGTCGTCGGGAGCAAAAGCACCGACATCATATATGCTCGTGGCCTAGTATATAAAGTGTTGAAATGGTTGCTACGGGGTGCATGTGGGATAATTCGATCCTGCATATTTTCAAATATCATGATGATGTATCTTGGCAGGAAACGGTTGTGACGCACAGTTTTCTGCATTTCCCAAGGCCGCGGGTTGGTGCACCATTAATGGCGATTGTTGCAGAGGTATGGGCGATGGCGTGGACGGATCCAGTACCCGACTGAAGTTGTACATCCACGGACAGTGGCGCAGGGCTCGATGTGTCTTCCTGTCTCCTCCCCTACCTACTGCATTCATGTTTGGGCGCCAATCTGGTAATGCGTTGAGCGCCATTTTTCTGATACTGTGTATCTGGCGGGATTTTTGGTCAACCATGTAATTAATTGTTGTGGTACACTTTCTGGCTGTTATAAGCAGACTGTGTTACCATTTTTCAGGTTGTTGAAAACTGGACATTTTGGCTCTGTAATAAGATACAACTAGTTTTGGTTGCTCTGTGCAGCAAAACTTGTGAGTTTATGTATCTCCTGTTGTACGTTTTGGCATGAATCCACTGATTTCATGGTTAATCTTATATGAATAATGCTATGTTTGCATGTGTTATGCTGATTCCGTCTCCAGTTTTGCATGTATCTTTCTTCCTGCAATAGGGATGCCATAAGTATCGACAGCTTAACACTCTGTATTGGGAGATATCTGTAAGGCAGGTATCATGTGTATCCCCCTGAAATCCAGTTTTAGCTATTCATGCTGATCATTCACAGGTGTATGTCTACCGACTCCAAGCCCTGGATAGGCACCAATCTAGCTTTGTGTTGAGGTTATACACCATGTCCAGCTTTGCATCCAAACACCATTTCAAACCATCTCTCCCTTCCATCTGTTAGTTGTAGGATTAGAAGTAGGAACCCCTGCATGCTCTCATACCTAACCAGACATATATGTCCAAGAACGTTTCCCACCTTGTGATCGATCATACAGATCTTGGTCCATACATGAGAGTATTCTGCCTGTTGTTGTCAAGTTGATTCTTTCTATCTTTGAGCTAGTCAAGGTTACATCTTGAGTTATAGGGATACCCCCCTTGGTGCGGCAGAACCAGAAGTGAAGGGGAGGAGCTCACGCAACCTCCTGTATTAGTTGGCTGAATCTGCCTGTGCATTAGAAGTGGCAAACCCTAATGTTGATTCAGAAGAAAAACCAACAGATGGTAGGAAATTTTTGGAAGGTATGAAGCACGAGCGTCATTGCCTTGCATTGATTCCTAAGATCAGCTAGGAGAAATATGAAGGTGTACGAGCAAAAGTCTCATACCTATTGGAAAAATTTCAAGACATTGTCTCTAATAATGTACCAGAAGGTTTACCACCAATGAGGAAGATAAGTCACTGAATGGATTTGATACCAGGAGCCAGTTTACCAAATAAGTTAGCCCATAGAAGGACTCCTGTAGAGAATGAAGAGATAAACATATAAGTTCATGAGATGTTAAGGGACTAATAAGGGAGAGCCTCAATCCATGTGCGGTATCTGTAGTACTAGCACTGAAGAAAGATGGAGATTAGAGAAGGTGTACAAATTTCTGAGCCATCAATAAGATCATGATCAAGTACATATTTCCATTTCCTAGAATGGATGACATAATGGATTGTTTGAGTGGAGCCAAGTACTTCACGAAGATTGGCTTGAAGAGTGGGTATCACCAGATCCAAATCAGAGAAGGAGATGAATGGAAGATAGCCTTCAAGAAAAAGGAAGGTTTGTATGACTGGTTAGTCATGCCATTTGGGCTAACCAATGCACTGAGCAGATTCATGCGGCTCATGAACGAGGTATTGAAAGAGTTTTTGGGAAATTTTGTTATTATTTATTTATATGACATTTTAATTTTCAGTAAGACCTGGGATGAGTATTTGATGCATATCAGAAGAGTTTTAGAAAAGCCGAGGGAGGAGAAGTTGATTAATCTAAAGAAATGTAGTTTTGCAAAGAAGGAGTTGGTATACCTGGGATTTGTTGTTTCAAAGGAAAGTCTTAAGATGGACCCAGAGAAGGTGAGGGCTATCATTGAATGGCCTACGTCAAGGAGTTCTACAGAGGTACAATCTTTTCATGGTTTGACAAGTTTTTATAGAAAATTTATCAGGAATTTTAGTAGCATTTGTGCACCCCTAACTGAGATAATGAGAGGGGATAGAAAAGAGTTTAAATGGACTACGAGAGTAGCCATTTGATACATTGAAGCAGAAAGTCACAGAGCAACTTATTTTGGCACTTCTAGAATTCAATAAGGTATTTCAGGTAGATTGCGATGGTAGTGGCAGTGCCATAGGAGTTGTTTTGAGTCAAGAAGGTAAGCCCATTGCCTATTTTAGTGAGAAGCTTAATGATGCCAAGAAAAAGTATTATGTTTATCATTAAGAGTTTTATACAATAGTTCAGGCTTTGAAGAAATGGAGACATTATTTTTTGCTCAAAGAGTTTGTTTTATATATTGATCATCAGGATTTATAATATCTTAATAGTCAAGGAAAGTTGAACCAGAGGTACTTAAAAAATGGGTTAAGTTTTTGCAGAGTTATACTTTGGTTCTGAAACACAGGAGTGGAAGATCAAACAGGGTTGTAGATGCCTTAAGTAGAAGGAAACATTTGTTGATAGGAATGAAAATAAAGGTTGTTGGGTTCGATGAGATCAAAAGTGTGTATCCTGAAGATCCAGTTTTTGCAGAGGCTTGGAAATCTTGTTTGAAATCCTTTACTTTGGACATGACAAAATGGTTGGATATCATAATCCAAGATGGCATGCTGTTTAGAGGAAGCTAATTGTGCATTTTGAGGAGTTCCATGAGAGAGAACCCGATTAAGGAGAAGCATAGTGGGGGATTAGCTGGATAATTTGGTTGAGATAAGACCATTGCTATTGTTGATGAACATTATTATTGGCCATAGTTACATCAGGATGTGAGGAAATTTGTGTAGAGTTGTAGAGTGTGTCAGATGGCAAAATGAACAAGTTAGAATAAAGGGCATATCAGCCATTACCTGTACCAGAGAGGCCATGGGATGATATTAGTATGGATTTTGTTCTTGGTTTACCAAGGACACAGAGAGGACATGATTCCGTTTTTGTGGTGGTGGACAAATTCTCAAAGATGACACATTTTATTCTTTGTAAGAAAACCAATGATGTTGTTCATATTGTGGAGTTATTTTTTAGAGAGGTGGTGAGACTACATGGTCTACCTAAGAGCATAGTTTCAGATTGAGATACCAAGTTTGTTGGTTATTTCTAGAGGACATTATGAAATAAGTTGAACACAGATTTGAAGTTCATTTTTGCACACCATTCACGGACTGATGGACAGACAGAAGTGGTGAATAAGAGTTTGGGTAACCTACTATGATGCTTAATAGGAGATAAGCCCAAGGGATGGGATTTGATTTTACCACAGGTAGAATTTTCTTACAACAATTCTTTTAATAGGAGTACAAGTAAATCACCATTCCAGATTGTTTATGGGAGCAGTCCAAGAAATGCTTCAGAGTTATAGAAGTTGGACAAGGGAGAAAAGACAAGTGTCAAAGCTAAAGACTTTGTAGAACACCTGAAGAATTTGCACGAAGAGGTGAGAAAGCACATTAATAAGATGCATACTCAGTACAAGGCTAAGGTAGATCAGAAGAGGAGATATAATGATTTTTAGGTAGGAGATGAAGTCATGGTTCACTTGAGAAAAGAGAGGTATCAAGTTGGAAAATATAATAAGTTGAAAATGAAGAAATTTGGACCATGCAGAATCCTGAAGAAGCATGATTCAGGAAATGCATATGAGGTAGAGCTGCTGAGTGGTATCAATATTTCCTTTGTGTTCAACATTTCTGATTTAACATAATATCATGAAGGTGGAATAGAGGATGGACCAATAGAAGAACAGTTGAGTATTCCATCATCTACTTCAAGGGAGGAGATAGAAGAGATCTTGGATAACCGTGTGGGAAGTACTTGGAAAAGGTAATATGAGGAATATCTGGTGAAGTGGAAAGCAAGGCCTATTGAAGATTCTTCCTGGTTGTCTAAGGTAGAGGTTGACCATTTGGGTTTTCCTCAAACAAACACCTAAGATGTGACAAGGTCACTTCTCAAGTTACCTTGGGTGTCTGATGTAGGAGCATCCATTGGTGTAAGGGAAATCTTGCATCACCCAAAAAAAGACGATGATTCAAAATTGTTGATGTTGGTTTCATTTCTTTTCAAAATTTATATTTTGGGTTCCATAATCATTTGAATAATGATGTAGAACCTTCAGTTTTTCCAAACTACTAAAAATAACAAACTGCTATTTTTGGAAAGTTTGCATTTGGGCATGTATGGAAGTGAAAATTTACAGGAATCTTTGTAAATGAAAAATAATACATTTGGGGAAGGAATTAGGAAAAGATCATTTGTGGGCTGAAAGATATTAAAGTTTCTGTTTCCTGAAAAACCCCTAAAAAAGTTTCAAATTTAGGTTTGAGGAACTTCGAGGCCCCGTACGGCCCCAAAAATGAGAAGAATCAGCATAGAAAATTTTAGTGCATAGAGCACTCCATGAGCTTTCCAATGCTTCAAACAGTTCGTCAATCGAACACCCGGATCAAAAGTTATGGCTCCTAGAAGTTGACCTATTTTTGGAGGGAGATGCAAATTTCAAAATTTGGCTGGAGACCACTAAAAAGGGATATTTATGAACATTTTTGGGAACCCTTGGTGGTAGTAGAGCTAAGGGGGAAATTTTAGAGTCAAGAAAATGTGGGAAAATAGAAACCCTAGCAGATTGGGGCTACAGAAGGCAGAAGGTTCCAAAGTTTGGAGATAGGAAGCTGTAATGCATTGCAGCCTGTGGAGGATTCATCCTATGATTGTATTTGAGCTTCTATAATGTAATTTGTTGTCCAAATCAATAAAAAACCATTCCTTATTTCTATGTGCAATTGGTGTTATTGTGTGTTTTGTGATTTACCCCCTTCATCACACTTTAAGATTGCATATGAATGAATATGCGAGAAGGGATCAATAAGCATGTCTGGTTCTATTTTCAAGTTTCATGCATCTAGGTGTTCCAGTTAGGAAAATAACTATCATTTTATTGTTGTTCTCTATTTTTGATCTGTAAACAATGTAACCCATTGAAGGCACCAGTCTGTATGGTGTTTTGATCACCAAAACATTTTATAAATCAAACAAATCAACCTAGTGTGAGGTAGATGTAATCAGATCTGTATGTCTTGTGTGATTTGCATTATAACCAGGGAATGTAAACTGTGAACTATTTTAAAACCATCTCTAAAAAAAATCACTTGTGCGTACAACAAATTGTAGTCATGCAAGAATGTTTCCATCAGCTTAGAATGAGGTTCAAATGTGTACCAAGTATGTTTTGATTTAGTGACAATTTTTTGGGATGAAAACAATTGTCTGGGTATTGTTGCAAAGTTACAAATTTGAATATATATATATATATATATATATATATAGTGTAGTTTTCAATCCCTATTAAGGCATACCTCAGGATTACCCTTCTAAGCCTAGTTGAGCTTGAATTGTATAGGATTTTACCCACTCCTATAAGTTGGCCAAAATTACCCTAAACCTATTGATAAATCCCTTTCCAATCACTCTGATGACACCCCTGGCCTGGGTGGATTGAGTAATGCTTTAGGGTTTTGGGTTGTAGTATTTTTGGGAACCAACACAGTTAATAACCACCAACAACACAACCTTCATGATTTGGATCTTACACTCATTGAAACACAAATGGTTGATATAGTTGGCCTTAGGTGTATGAAGTAGATACCTATATTTTATAATGATGTGTGCATGTTCATAATGCTCATGTAGAGGTGGGATTTAAATACAAACACCTTCGACCTCCCCTTGATGAGATGCCCTACATTGGAGGATGTGCAGAAGATCTTAGCAGACAAAAATAGGACGAATAAAATTTTCATGATGTAATTGTGAGACATATGTTGGTTTTTCTTCTGAATCAGCATTAGGGTTTGCCACTTCTAATGCACAGGCAGATTCAGCCAACTAATACAGAAGGTTGCGTGAGCTCCTCCCCTTCACTTCTGGTTCTGCCGCACCAAGGGGGTATCCCTATAACTCAAGATGTAACCTTGACTAGCTCAAAGATAGAAAGATCTAACTTGACAACAACAGGCAGAATACTCTCATGTATGGACCAAGATCTGTATGATAGATCACAAGGTGGGCAACGTTCTTGGACATATATGTCTGGTTAGGGATGAGAGCATGCAAGGGTTTCCTACTTCTAATCCTACAACTAACAGATGGAAGGGAGAGATGGTTTGAAATGGTGTTTGGATGCAAAGCTGGACATGGTGTATAACCTCAACACAGAGCTAGATTGGTGCCTATCCAGGGCTTGGAGTTGGTAGACATACACCTGTGAATGATCAGCATGAATAGCTAAAACTGGATTTCAGGGGGATACACATGATACCTGCCTTACAGATATCTCCCAATACAGAGTGTTAAGCTGTCGATACTTATGGCATCCCTATTGCAGGAAGAAAGATACATGCAAAACTGGAGACAGAATCAGCATAACACATGCAAACATAGCATTATTCATATAAGATTAACCATGAAATCAGTGGATTCATGCCAAAACGTACAACAGGAGATACATAAACTCACAAGTTTTGCTGCACAGAGCAACCAAAACTAGTTGTATCTTATTACAGAGCCAAAATGTCCAATTTTCAACAACCTGAAAAATGGTAACACAGTCTGCCTATATCAGCCAGAAAGTGTACCACAGCAATTAATTACATGGTTGACCAAAAATCCCGCCAGATACACAGTATCAGAAAAATGGCGCTCAACGCATTACCAGATTGGCGCCCAAACATGAATGCAATAGGTAGGGGAGGAGACAGGAAGAAACATCGAGCCCTGCGCCACTGTCCGTTGATGTACACCTTCAATCGGGTACCAGATCCGTCCATACCTCTGCAACCTTCGCCATTAATGGCGCACCAACCCGCGGCCTTGGGAAAACATCAAACAGTGCATCGCAACCGTTTCCCGCCAAAATACCTCATCGTGATATTTCAAAATATGCAGGATATCAATTATCCCACATGCACCCCGCGGCGACCTTTTCAACACTTTATATACTAGGTCGCGAGCATATATGATGTCGGTGCTTTTGCTCCCGACGACACTAGTATAAGACCTTCATCATCCTCATCCTCCAGCAGCATGATATCCTGTTGCTTGAAATATCACCCTGACGTCAGCATCATCATCGCAATATCACCTACATGATAATCGCCTTCATTGGCACAACCTGATGCATCGGAGGAAGATCCTCCTGCTTAGCCGATACCAAATGTCTGGCCGATGAACATCCTGATGACGTCACCGTCATATCCTGCTGACTTCATCAGCATATCTGCCTATCACGCACCTCCTCATATCCGGATGACGTCATCGTCATGTTTGCGAATATCGGGGGATCTCCACAAGATGATCAGTGTTAGAAATATGACCCCCCCGGACCTTGATGACGTCACCATACATCGGCATTAGGATGATATTCGGAAGATAACCGGATATTTGGAAATATCATCCTGATGCACACATATCATGCTGCACTGTAGCTCCACTATAAGATCGGGGTGATATATGAATATGTGACTGATATTTGAAATGATCACCCCCATTGGACAATGCATGAAGCCGACAGGCGAATATCTCCCTTCGGAAATATCATGATGCAGACAGGTAGAAAAACGGATATCACCCTGAGATAAGAATGACGTTAGCATCATCAGGGTGATAAAACAACGAACATGAAGTGATAAAACAACATCAGGATGATCTTGACTAAGATCACCCGATGTTCAAATATGATGACCCCGATGAAGATCGGATCATACTTAGGACTTTGCAGCAACATCATCAGGATGATCTTAAGTAAGATCACCTGATGTTAGAATATCACCCCAGAGAAAGATCATGCTGACAGAAAATATGATGACCCTCGTAAGCAACATTAGGGTGATGTCTGGAAACATGATGATGATGACCTCCTCCAAAGAAAATATGATGCTGATGTTAAAACATGCTGAGGAGGCCCAAAGACTTGGAACTTTTTTGGATTTTTTGGGAAGGTGCCTGCATGAAAATTGCTAAAATAATCGACAGTGAATTCAGGCACCAACAACATACATGGCCCAATTACATAATCATGCACTAGAATCATCAGAACATCCCATGATGACACTCCAAAACATGATGTGAAAACAACCACAATGACTATTTTACAATTACATAATCATGCACTAGAATCATCACAATATCCTATGACGACACTCCAAGACATGAAGCAAAAACAACCATAGTGACCACTCAAGGTCCAAACACACCAACAATACATTAGTGGAAGACTAACCAATTGTGTGACAAGGTCACCACAATAACCCTATGAGAGAATGGAGCTCACTCCATGACGAAGGTCGGATGCCAATCCACAACCTCAGAGTCTCACAACCACATAGAATAGGATGAGGGTGACAATCACCTCAAATCTATCCCATCATGACACAATATGACCTCCATGCACACGAAACAACCTACTCAAGAAGGGGATTCATTGAGGGGATCACAACCTTCATAGAAGATAATGACAACTAGTCGACACTATGCAAAGCATGCTTCCCAAGACAAAAATGACCATAAATCCCAAAATACATCACGCTCAATTAAGTTGAACACATGGGAAGACTCATAGGACCAAGGGAAACATATTTTGTATAGAAAGATTCTCCAAAAAATGTTAGGAAGTGCTAGCTATTTGAAGGCTCAAGGACCATATCGTGAAATAAGACTACAACACAAAACCAGGACTCTAGTGCTTTTCTATGACTTTATCAAATTTCTTTAGTGTCCCCTCTAGGTGCTAGTGTCCTTCTTGGGTTCTATAGTTCTCTTGGGGTGTTGTAGTCCTTGAATAGTGCCTGAATGAAAATTTGTCAAAAGCACAAAATAGGAAAAACACTCACACCTCCACAAGGTCACTACAAACCCCAGAAACACACCAAAACTCTTATAAAAATCTAGGAAGATAAAATGAAGCCCAAAGACCACACAAGTTTGACAATGCACATGCATGTCGAAAATGCTCTCCAACAAGGATGGAGATTGGCAACAAAATCAAGTGCATGAACCAAGACACTAGAGAGAAGGTCAACACCAAGGACATACCTCTCTCAAAAATCAAAACACATCCAAACAAGCCAAGCCAATGCCGACATATGGCCAACATACCAAGCAACATCAAAAATTGACTGATACGCCAAATGGAGGGTTGACCACAAGACCTCACCAAAATGACACATCTACAAGGATCTAAATCACAAGGTATCCATTAGTCAACCATAAACCACATGCTATCTAATCTCAAAAGCATAATATCCAACAAATATAGAAACATATGCATTTACCATTATACTAACATACATGTTAATTAAGAGAAATTCCAAACGGAATGCCACGCTCATTCAACACCAATGTCAAAATAGGTAAAACCAATCATGGAAATATCAATCATAATGTGGGAACAATACAACCCAATCCATAAACATGGAATAATATAAACATAACATATGAAACATAGGACTTCAACATCCTCATTTAACCATTTCCATCATATAAGATAATGTTACAAAATGATAAATTCCATCCAAAACATGATTCATTTTCCAACCAAATGACATCATAAAATACAACATGATGTAGGATACTTACCAACCATGGAAGGATTACACTCCCATAAATAAATTACTCAAAGCATAAATATACATCATAATAAGCCACCTCCGAGGTGCTCCAATAGGCACATAGTACAATATGGTCAAAATTATAAGAATGAACAAAGAAGCATCCAACTCTAAAAAGATCTGCTCGAGGATCAATGGGGGAATGTTACCCACCTCCCTACTGTATTACCATCATCGAGTGCAATAGATGTCTATGCCACTCTAGGAAACCCATAAGCTATAGAGAAGAAGATCATGGATACACAACCATCAAGCCACACTCACACAAATACAAGATTTCTAAAACACCATCTCACACACAAGTCATATAGAATAAATACGATACTAGACTAGGCAAACAAAACTAGATCTAGGATAGCATCCCCATTTTACGTGACTATCTAGCAAATATGGTTTTGTCACAACACAAGGTATGATACTCATGATCCAACCAAATAAGGACTAGGTGAGGGTAGCTAAGACATTGGGGTGAGATTCCCCTTGGTTCTCCATAACCAATCTAGAAAGCAAAAAAGGCCGCAAGGTCTCAAGTAAACACTCACCCAGTGAATGTTTTTCAAAGGTAATGGGGATCAATTGCAAGGTGATCATACACTATCCTATGTAGTGGGCGTCCTCTTGTAAGACACATCAATTCTTACCTCTTGTAAAGGGATCAATTATAGGGTTCTCACACACTACCCTAAGTAGCGAGCATCATCTTGCAAGATACACACCATATCCAAAAACACATCTAACCCATAGGTACATGGATCAATTTCAAGGTGCTCACACACTACCCTAAGTAGTGGGTATCCTCTTGCAAGATACATACACTATTCCTAGGAGATGACCACCCTAAGCCTCCTATGGATATCCCCTATCCTATACAATTCTGGGGTCAACTTTCCAAGAAGCTCGAGAATAGTAGAGCAATTTTCTTAGAAAACATGCATCCCAATGCACTTACAAAATTAAAACCATGGGGAAATAAACTATTCCACATATCATGCAACATTTAAAAAATTCAAATTCCAATAAAATAAAATAAAATATTTTCCCATATGTCTAGGGTTCGCCATTGACAGATCTTGGAGCGTCCTTCCCAAACCCATACCCAAAATTTCACATTTCATAAAACAACAAATTCTAAACATAAAAAAAAGTCTCTTGACCCAAATTATCCCAACATCACATTTTTTTGACAAATTCAGGCAGGGTAAAATAGGGAAAATCACTTAATTTTTACGTTTTTCAAGAAATGCAAAATTTGAAAATGTAAGCATACCCTCTAATGCCTAATCTACCCAATAACAATATTTTCAAATAAAATTTACATTTTGGAAAATTTTGACATGACCTTTGTTGAAAAATTAGTTTTCCAAAATTTATAATTTCCTAAATTCAAAAATTTAAATAACTTTTTCAATTCAAAGTCAAATAAGAAAACTATTGCCTCAATGGATTCCAAATACAAAAGATTATCTCAATGGGTTCCAAATACAAAGCCAAACATTTCCTCTTCAATCAGCTTTTAGTTTCAGACAAATCCAAGTAATTAAAAATCTAATTCTTCAAAGAGGGTTTTAGAAATGAGTTTTTGCTCTCCAATTTCCAAAATAATGCATAATAATTCAAAACAAAAGCCCTTTTCCCTATATATGGCCCTAATTAGAATTAGGCTAAACTAATTCTTTTATTCCCAAAGCTAAACACTTAACACCAAAAATCATTTTAATTTAAAATTCTATCAAATAGGATTAGAATCTATTTCCAAACACCAATCAACTTTAAAGTAAAATACCTTTTCAATTAAATATTTTATACATACAAAATAAACATTATGCACATACCAATCACATGCAGGATCACGCAAGCAATAAATTAGATGCACCTAAGAAGATATTTTACTAGTCTATCACAAGGGGGGTCGTAATTGATTTAGATGAGGTTCCATAGTTTTTGACATCAGAGAGACAAATAGGTTAAGGTGACTACTTGTGATATCCATGTTGACATTATCCACATACCAGCGATTGGTCAATATCCTATAATTTCCTCCACACTCAATGCAAACATCATGTGCATCTATCCAATATATAACAATAGCCAAAGTGAATGATAGAAATTACACAATTAAATATTAACCATCTAGTATGCACATTTGAATTACATCATGTATTCTAATAGTACGACCAATATGCAATTAAATTATTTAAAATAATAATACTGAAGGATATTAGATCTACTTGTCCATCATATTATTTAAATGAAAACAATGAAGTTGAAACTCTAATAATATAATCACACACACATATGTCTCATAGATTCAAATGCAGAAATGGAGATTCCTAATCTACTCAATAACACTCTTTTAGAATAAAATTTACATTTTGGAAAATTTTGAAATGACCTTTGTTAAAAAATTGGTTTTCCAAAATTTCTAATTTCCTACAATTCAAAAATTAAATGACTTTTTCAATTCAAACTCAAATAAGAAAACAATTGCCTCATGGATTCCAAATACAAAATATAATTTAATTACATATATATAAATAATTAAAATATAATAGCATTATTTAAATTAACTAAAAAGAGGCCAACTACCTACGGAACGTAACAAAAAAGAAAAAAATAGGATACAAGTGAAGTGCAAGAGGTAGATGGGGCCTACCATAGACGTGGTAGAAGAAAAGTGCATCCATTGGTGTGGGAGATATGTACGGCCAAGATCTTCCCATTCTCATCGGACGGCATCGACCTAACTTGACAGTTGGACCAGTCAAAGAAAAGAGATCTTATCCAATCATTGACGGATTGTTGACAAGTCATTCATAAGTGAAACAACAAAAGGTCTTATCCAATCATATCAAAGAGAAGTCTCAGTTGAAAGAACGGTCAGATTTATTTACATGGTAGTGGACAGTCTCAGCCGCCGATTTCCTCGAATTAAAGATTTATAATTTAAAGATTTGGAAGTTGACTTTTAAATATGTGGATTTATGGTTTAAGAATCTTGGAAGTTGGAAGTAGTTTGAGCTTCACTATACAATGGAGGTGGCGTAAATGGTCGTGGATAGAGAAGGAAGAATTGGATAGACAAGGGAGAAAGACAGGGAATTGCCGTCTCGATAGAGGAAGAGGAAGAAAGACAGGGGAGGCGTAAATGCTTATTTTAGTGTGATTGCTGTGTCTTCAAGATTACATTCTTAATGGTGTTTCCTCCCGCCATTTTGTTGTTCTTGGCGGGCGGTAGCAGGGGAGGCAGAGAATTTTCATGGTAATCCAGGTATTCTTCACTACTCTTGTTTATTTTCTTTAGCATTCTAAAAAGAATTCTATGTACTACATAGCTGCTTCAAGTTTGAATTGCCAAGTAATATACAGGGGAATTGTGTCTGTCAAGAGAATGGTTCGAGCCAAATTGAACACAGACTTAGAAATCATTCTCTGTAGAGCAGATAAGTTAGGCAGATCATCAATTTCAATTTCTGCACTAGTACCTGACTATTTGTTTGTCGGTTCATGAGCAAAACTCTACCATGTCGATCATTTTGACTGATGGAGTTTACATATTAGTTTAAATAATATTAGAATTGGATGGTAGTGTGGTAGTGACCACAAGAAGAATGATTATAGAGAAAAAGAAACAAATTATAGACGAATCAAATGAAGAAGAAGAGGAGAGATACTTGCATAAGAAGAAAAATGAATTGATTGTGGAAAGGTCAAAGGATTTGATAAGAGAAGATCAAAACAAAGAAGAGAGAAAAGCTTGCTTCTAGAGGAAGAAGTAGATTTTTTTTTTAAAATGGTAAGGTTGATAAAGAGAAGATTTAACGGAAAAACTAGCAATTTTCAAAATATTGTAACATTCTACTGTTCACTGTAGGGTATCCTTTCGTGGCTGTGACAGTAAATCCTTCATACATTCATTGACCTCTTCATGCTGCCCCTTAAACTCAGTTTTTGTATGGCTGCTGTTGTCATGACTTCTAGCACTGCTGTCACCTTGTCTAGATCACTGTGTTCATGCTTCGTGCTCTGACTGCTGGCCTCTTGAGGTTTATGACTGATCCTTTTAATAGATATGCCTGTTTTTTGTTGATCTTTAAAGACTGTTACCACTGTTTCTCTGGTGGATTCTATGTTGACTGAACTATGCCAACTGTTATGGACTGCTATTCTGAGACTGTTCCTTTGTTGTTATTGAAACTTTCCCTAGTAGTCTCTGCTAGATATCAACCATAGCATCAAATCCTTGAACTGCTACAAAGAGCAAACACATAATCACCACGATCTAAGCTCTTCAAAAGATAACTTCCTTTGAAATCTGTTTTGACCACCAATGTCTTCAAAAGATGAGAAAAGCCACTGAGTTTTGAAAAAACAGACAACATTACAGCAGGAGGTTGTGTGAGATGAAGGATTGGTGTGTACATACACACAAAAACTACTCTGTTGTCCTTTTCAAAAGTTGACAAGGTCTGAAAGCTTGGACAAGCCTCTACGTACCTCTGACAGGGCTTTTAGATTTTGATGGATTGACAGGGGTTTTAGAACTTCACACATCATCCATTGTCCTTACTAGCTCTTTGTATACCTTGGCTTTCAACATTAGACTTTGTATATGTTCACTGTCACTCTAATGTAATCCTCACAAAAGACCTCCAAAACAGTAGATTGTATCCTCTTGGCACTACTTACCATAACTATAAAATTGATAGTCCTTTTTTCATACTGCCTGCACCATCAAATGTTACAAACCTGCATGGTTATACAGTCAAACAAAATGCTTAACAGTGCTCTCCTCTTGACTGATCTATGTTTTTCCCCACTGTTCCTTTATAACAGTCACTGTTTGACTGTACCCTCATGCTTAGGCTGTTTCCTTCACTGGGTATCTGCCCTCTGAGTATGCTAATTGGATTAATGCCCCTCTGTCTTCATATTGTTTCTTATACAGTCTCATGACTGACTATTCCTTTCTTTGTATACCTATGATAGGGTTTGCAAGAACATGCAGATCTTCTAAGCTCTAGAATACCGTGTGAACTTATTTAAATAGTGCAGACCTGTAGGAGCTTGTTACTTACATTATGTTTGCAACCCTAATGCTGTCTCACCCTATACAATGAGTGTAGAGTTTTGAAGCATCTTGAAAGCCATAATTCCTTATAACCATTGCTTGAAATGCTTCAAACAAATATCTATCACCTGTCCACTGTAGGCTGTCTCATACTGTAGACCACAATGGGTGTTGACTGTCAAAACAGTAGCATATCCTGTTTAAGGTATTTATATCCCTTATCATTGCCTTCTCTAACCTTGCATGCATAAACCCTTCTTATTTCCTTTGAAAGCATGAATGAGATCAAGTTCTTAAGGTTTATGAATGAGAAAAGACCTTATGCTTTATTGTTCATTTCACTCTTGTGCTTTGCTGCTCTTTTATCTGCTCATGCTATTCCCTTTCTTGTCTTCTTTGCATGACCCTTACTCCTATTCCTTAAGCTATCTTCTGTGATTTGACCACTGTCCACTGTTGTTCTCTAGGTCTCTGGTATCTTTGCTTTATCCTTATGGCATCCTCTTATCTGTAGCTGCTAGATGATTGTTGTCTTTTGCACTACAGGACTTCGTGTTTTCCCCTATTCAATCTTGCCTCATTGTTATCCTTGCAAAAACTTAGTTTTGTGCAGATGAAAAATAACCTTATTACTACTGCTGCAGTCATGGGAGTGATCCAATCTAATCACAGAGTTGATGCTTCTGCCCTGAGCAGAGATATTAGGATACCCTTGTTGTGCATAAGAGATGACAATGGATTTTCTTCATGGTTATAATCCTCAAATACCTTATAATCCCTGAAACAAGTTCATACCACTGTCGAAAAAGAGACACAAAACTTTGAAAAGAAATGCAGACCTATGAGAGAATGCCCACCTAGTCTCTTTATTTGCCTTTGCTATGCCAGTCTTCAAAGTATTTGTCTTGGTAGGTATCCTCATTGCTTGTGGATGTGTGGATGCTGATTTTAACATGCCTTGCAAGGTTTTAGCAGAGATACTTATCTATCAAGACATTACAAATCTATTAACTTTGCCTTGCTGTCTCTGCTTCTTTTGTTAACAGTCAAGAAGCTTTTGTCCACAAGTATCCCTGGCTTTCTTTGAAAAGTTGACAAGACTGTGAAACTACGCTTGACAGTCCTCAAATATTGTCATATACCCTTTTATGGTCATAAAAAACCTTTTGATACTTGTTCCTTCATATCTTCACCCTGGCAGAGCTTCAACCCTGAATTTTAGTTACTTCTCTTGCAACGTTTATCTCTGCCATATTCTCTGTTCATTGCACTGGCATCTCCTAGGCTTTCAAACAGTTTCTCTACATTTTGACAGTGCTTCATAGGTCTCTAATATGTTCAAAACCTTAAAAACAATCCATAAGCCACTGCAACCTTGTCTCTCTCACTGTTGGATCTGTTGGTCCCTGAATTGATTGTCAGTTTCCGAGCAATTTTTCATGCAAGCACCTTCCCAAAAAATCCAAAAAAAGTTCTGAGTTTTGGCACCCCTTCAGTGTTTTGCAGCATCCGCATCATCTTTCCTGAGGAAGGGGTCATCATGTTTTGTCTGTCGGCATGATTTTTTTGTGTATCGGGTCGACTTCGAAGTACTTGGCCGCCAGTGATGAAGTATTGTTTTTGAGGTTTAAACCTCACCGGCAAACCTCAGTATTGAACCTCGCCATTGAACCATCGGGTTGAACCGGTTCATCGGTTCAATGGGTTCACGGGGTTACATTTGTGTTGTTGACGGAGTAGGTATCGGCGTTGAACTTCTCAGTTGAACCTCTCATTTGAACCATCCGCTTGAACCCTTTTCTCAAGGTTCAATGGTTCAAGGCTTCGTGCTAGGTCTGGCCGAAGGAAGTGCTTTCAATGTGACATGGGCTATCGGGCTAGCAGTTGGAGGGTCCACCGATGGAGAGTGTTGGGCCGATGAGGAGTCATCGGCGCGGGTCACACCGATAGGGGAGTATGGAGTGGACCGTCGGCGAGACTATTGCTATCGGCAGAGGGGTCTTGACCTCTGCCGATATCGTTTTTCTGGCCGATGAGGATTTGGGCATTGTGTTCATCGGTGTGGGGTGTGCTATCGGCATAGGTTTGTGATCTTGCTCCGACGGCGTAGGTCACACTGACGGAGATCGGTGTGTGTCTCACCGAAGGATGTGTATTGGGGTGACTAGCTCTATCGACATAGGCATTTTGTTGTTCGCCGATGGCATTGGTCTTACCGACGGAGGGTGTGTTTTGTTTGCCATCGGAGAGACTTGATAGATCGGTGGGAGTGTGGATGGCCCGATGGTCTTTCTCTGGCCGATGAAGGGAATGTGGAGTAGGCGTCGGCGAGACAACTGAGGTCGGTAGGAGATCTGCGAGGTAGGCCGATGGTATATGTTTGGCTGATGGGCTTTTGGCGAAGGGTCATGTGTTGAGCGTGGCAAAACGCTTGACACCTATTGAGCTTGCGGCCATACTTTTAAAGTGCTGAGGGGGTCTCCGCGCCGTGCATGTGGGATTAATCTCCCTGCATAATTTGAACCTACGGTGAAGCACGTTTTGGCAAGAAGCTCCATTTTGAATGCTGCGACAGTTTTCAAGTAGGCCGCGGGTGGTTAAGCCATCAATGGCGACAGTGCAGGGGTATGGGTGATGGTACGTGTGATCAAACTGCCCGATTATGAATGAGGACTTCTAGATGGCGGCGCAAGGCTTGAGGCCACCCTTGTCTACTCTCTTGTCTGTTGCAGCAATAACTTCTGAGCGCCATTCCTTCTGAGGACTGTATCTGGCAGTTTTTTGTCAAAAGAGTGTAATTAATTGCTAGAGGTACACTTTTTGGCCGATATAGGCAGACTGTGTTACCATTGTTTTGGTTGTTGAAAGTTGAACATTTGGCTCTGTATTACAATACAGTTGGTTTTGGTTGCTCTGTGCAGCAAAACTTGTGAGTTTATGTATCTCCTGTTGTATGCTTTTTGCATGAATCCGCTGATTTCATGGTTAATCTTATATGAATAATGCTATGTTTGCATGTGTTGTGCTAATTCTGTCTCCAATGTTGCATGTATCTTTCTTCTGAGTCTAGGTATTCAAGGAATGTCTAAGATTCTAGAACATAGAATTCCTATGTTGAATGTTTAATCTCTTAACTTCTGCTCAAGGGGTAGATTAAATTGTTCTCAGATTGAATATTGGGAAGGATATACTGCAGTAGGGATGCCATAAGTATAGATAGCTTAACACTCTGTATTGGGAGATATCTGTAAGGTAGATATCACATGTGTCCCCCTGAAATCCAGTTTTAGTTGTTCATGCTGATCATTCACAGGTGTATGTCTACTGACTCCAAGCCCTGGATAGGCACCGATCTAGCTTTGTGTTTGTGTTATATACCATGTCCAGCTTTGCATCCAAATATAAAATCAAAATCAAAACTCCAAAACAACCATTAGGACAGTAGAATTAGTTTTAGGATCCAAGTCCTCTGTTACCAACTGCAAATAGGCCCAAAGCTAGCCCCTTTGCTCTTATCTTACAGTTTTGGTCTACTTACAGGAGGACTTATCTGCTTTCTGTCAGCATCCCAGCCTTTATATGCATATCCTCACGGATGTTGAGTAGGGAATACCCCCTAGGTTTTGCAGAGCCTGAAGAAGAAGAGGAGATAAAATATAGAGTCTATCTCCTACACTGTTGGCCCCTGGCCCAGAGATCCTGTTGATCATTGATGGCTACCTTGTAGGGAAATCTGGGAGTAAGCATCCAGTCTGGGAAAAAACCAACAGAAATTGGCGACTCTGCTGGGGATGGATTGATAAAAATGAATAAATTTGTGGCCCATCTGAGTCACCAACAAAATTGGCGACTCTGCTGGGGACGTTGATGTAAAGTGATATCCTGCAGTCTCTGGTGAAGTTCTGCTCTGCTGGTGGAATGAACTAAAAACCATATTTGATGAGCTTTCAGCTGCTGTAAATTTTGTCCTCTCTGGAGAGGTGGTGACTCTGCAAAAGATTCAAGTGCACATGAAAAGTTGATGTGTGTGTTGTGACAAAAAAATGTGCTGTTCAGACTTCAGCATTTGTATGAGAAAAGGTACCTTGCTCCTTCCTACTTGTAATTGTTGTTTTATTGCATAGGTTAGATGCCAGGGGAGGTTATAGGTCTTAGGAATGCAAAGGATGTCTGAAAATAGAAATTTTATGAATCCAAATATGTATACACCCATACTCAGTCAAAAGGGGGATGACTTGTTGGATAAAAGAATAGAAGAGATGAAAAATAGGTTGATATTCTTAGAAGCTAGGCAGGCCTAGTTGAATCATGATAACCCTGTTGTGTCTGCCAGTCAGAAAGCTAAACCTCCTGTCAGCCCTTTTGATCCTTTGTATGACCAACTGGATTTGTCATGGGTTGATTATAAAGTAGAAAGTATGCCTGCTAGGATATATTGTCAGATGCCTAGATTTAGTGGTCACAGTGTTTGTGATGGGAATGTACATATCCAAAATTTTCACAGTTTCATGGGAAAACATTCATTTAGAGATGAGGATGTGTGGATGAGGTTTTTTGTTAGGTCCCTTGATGCAAAAGCAAAAGACTGGTATTTGAGCTTTCCAAAGAGATTTTTTGCCTGTTGGGATGAGCTTACTGACTGTTTCAAAAAGGAATTTGCAAAAGAACCTGCTGATCTTGTTGCAGAATTGATGAAAATCAGAAAACAAGATAAAGAGCTATGTATTGATTTCAGTCATAGGTTTGCAGTAGCCCTTTCACATATCCCAGAAGTCTTCAGACCTGACACTTCAGCCTGTGTTGGCATATTCTTTGAGGCTTTTGAGGAGGGTTCTAGTGCAGTACTGAGGGATTTCAAGGTAACAAGTATGTAGATGGCATACAAGTTCGTAGAAAATATAGAAAAAATCAGAAGTGAGCACCTGTTGAAATCCTTATCTCCAGGCCTTGGTGTGAGAAATGATTGTGAAGCTGCGAATGACCAAATGATTATGGAATCATATGAAAATGAAAAAGTAGATGTTGAGGATGCCAGTGAAAGGACTAATGAGGACTCCCATTGCAATGTTGAGGCATCTGACCATGAAAACAACAACGAGGTTGGGGACAGCAATGAGCAACTTTTGGAATGGACTTGGGATAATTGTGAGTATTGTACTCAAGACAGAGAAGATATAAGCAAACAGAGAAATAGTTCCATGTGTGACCCATTGCCTTCCTTTCAAACACATGGAGATCATGAAGAGCAGTCAGGGATTGAAACAAGTGCTAGTACAGAGCATGATTGTTCTTTGTTTGATGACTGTTTTGCTTATGACACACAGGCTGATACTCCTCCACAGAGTGAATCCATTGGTGATGAAGATGCATGTTCTGCTGCCCATGAACAAATGGCATATTATGATCAAGCTGATGTACCTGGGTCACCCATTTTTGACACATATGGTGATGAGGGTCTATTTGAGTATGGTGAAGGTTTAGACATTGTTTTTGACTTGGATTCTGTTTCTCATCCTGATGAAAGGGGAAACAACATACATTAGGTAAGTGACTGTGAAAATGTGCCTGATTTGAAAGAGATGCCAGAGCCTGATCTTTTCCAGTTTGATGCTGCTATTGGTTGTGTGCATGATGTGCACAATTGTGAATTTGAAAGGTTTTCTTTTGAGAGGCCAGCATATGAAATGAGCTCTGATTTTCCTAGTTGTGTGGTGGACTTCAAGTGCTTTCAATTTTCAGTCCAGCTAGGAAATCATTTTGTAATGCATAGTGATGATAACCTGTGTTCTATACCATGTGAGCATGCATTGCCTGATACATTCTGCATCCACTTGTTGCCGGATGCTAAAGGTTATCTGCACAGGGATGACAGTGACAAGCTAAATCAGAGGGTTGAATATGCAGATGACCAGGTTTGTTTGTGGTCAGATCATGGCATCATTCCCAGGCTTGACCCAGTGTATGCAGATGAGAACAAGGTGTTTGATAAGGGGAAATATTGGTTTTCCCTTTCTCGGTGGCCTTAGGCCATCAAGTTTGATTGTTGATGCAGATCATTGTAACTTCATGACTCTGTGCCCAATGGATAGGGGACTGGTCTGCATCCCAGAGTTCTGTGGTTCTTGCCATGCCTGCAAGAGGCATGCATCCTCAGACAGAGCCACTATTGGTGCCTGAATTGACTGTCAGTTTTCGAGCAATTTTTCATGCAGGCACCTTCCCAAAAAATCCAAAAAAAGTTCTGAGTTTTGGCACCCCTTTAGTGTTTTGCAGCATCTGCATCATCTTTCCTGAGGAAGGGGTCATCATGTTTTGTCTGTCGGCATGAGTTTTTTGTGTATCGGGTTGACTTCGAAGTACTTGGCTGCTAGTGATGAAGTATTGTTTTTGAGGTTTGAACCTCACCGGCGAACCTTAGTGTTGAACCTCGCCATTGAACCATCGGGTTGAGCCGGTTCATCGGTTCAATGGGTTCACGGGGTTACATTTGTGTTGCCGACGGAGTAGGTATCGGCGTTGAACTTCTCGGTTGAACCTCTCATTTGAACCATCCGCTTGAACCCTTTTCTCAAGATTCAATGGTTCAAGGCTTCGTGCTAGGTCTGGCCAAAGGAAGTGCTTTCGGTGTGACATGGGCTATCGGGCTAGCAGTTGGAGGGTCCGCCGATGGAGAGTGTTGGGCCGATGAGGAGTCATCGGCACGGGTCACATCGACAGGGGAGTATGGAGTGGACCGTCAGCGAGACTATTGCTATCGGCAGAGGGGTCTTGACCTCTGCCGATATAGTTTTTCTGGCCGATGAGGATTTGGGCGTTGTGTTCATCAGTGTGGGGTGTGCTATTGGCATAGGTTTGTGATCTTGCTCCAACGGTGTAGGTCACACTGACGGAGATGGGAAGCCAGGTTGCCATCGGGATGACTTAGTATGTCGGCAGGAGAATTAGTAGTTGGGCCGACAGTGGAGGTTTGGCCGATGAGTTGTCATCGGCGTGTGTCTCACCGAAGGATGTGTATCGGGGTGACTAGCTCTATCGACATAGGCATTTTGTTGTTCGCCGATGGCATTGGTCTCACCGACGGAGGGTGTGTTTTGTTTGCCAGTGGAGAGACTTGATAGATCGGTGGGAGTGTGGAGAGCTGGCCTGATGGTCTTTCTCTGGCCGATGAAGGGAATGTGGAGTAGGCGTCGGCGAGACAACTGAGGTCGGCAGGAGATCTGCGGGGTAGGCCAATGGGCTTTTGGCGAAGGGTCATGTGTCGAGCGCGGCAAAACGCTCGACACCTATTGAGCTTGCGGCCATACTTTTAAAGTGCTGAGGGGGTCTCCATGCCGTGCATGTGGGATTAATCTCCCTGCATAATTTGAACCTATGGTGAAGCACGTTTTGGCAGGAAGCTCCATTTTGAATGCTGCGACAGTTTTCAAGTAGGCCGCGGGTGGTTGAGCCATCAATGGCGACAGTGCAGGGGTATGGGTGATGGTACGTGTGATCAAACTGCCCGATTATGAATGAGGACTTCCAGATGGCGGCGCAAGGCTCGAGGCCACCCTTGTCTACTCTCTTGTCTATTGCAGCAATAACTTCTGAGCGCCATTCCTTCTGAGGACTGTATCTGGCGGTTTTTTGTCAAAAGCATGTAATTAATTGCTAGAGGTACACTTTTTGGCCGATATAGGCAGACTGTGTTACCATTGTTTTGGTTGTTGAAAGTTGAACATTTGGCTTTGTAATACAATATAGTTGGTTTTGGTTGCTTTGTGCAACAAAACTTGTGAGTTTATGTATCTCCTATTGTATACTTTTTGCATGAATCCGCTGATTTCATGGTTAATCTTATATGAATAATGCTATGTTTGCATGTGTTGTGCTAATTCTGTCTCCAATGTTGCATGTATCTTTCTTCTGAGTCTAGGTATTCAAGGAATGTCTAAGATTCTAGAACATAGAATTTCTATGTTGAATGTTTAATCTCTTAACTTCTGCTCAAGGGGTAGATTAAATTGTTCTCAGATTGAATATTGGGAAGGATATACTGCAGTAGGGATGCCATAAGTATAGATAGCTTAACACTCTGTATTGGGAGATATCTGTAAGGCAGATATCACATGTGTCCCCCTGAAATCCAGTTTTAGTTGTTCATGCTGATCATTCACAGGTGTATGTCTACTGACTCCAAGCCCTGGATAGGCACCGATCTAGCTTTGTGTTTGTGTTATATACCATGTCCAACTTTGCATCCAAATATAAAATCAAAATCAAAACTCCAAAACAACCATTAGGATAGTAGAATTAGTTTTAGGATCCAAGTCCTCTGTTACAACTGCAAATAGGCCCAAAGCTAGCCCCTTTGCTCTTATCTTACAGTTTTGGTCTACTTACAGGAGGACTTATCTGCTTTCTGTCAGCATCCCAGCCTTTATATGCATATCCTCACGGATGTTGAGTAGGGAATACCCCCCTAGGTTTTGCAGAGCCTGAAGAAGAAGAGGAGATAAAATATAGAGTCTATCTCCTACACTATTGGCCCCTGGCCTAGAGATCCTGTTGATCATTGATGGCTACCTTGTAGGGAAATCTGGGAGTAAGCATCCAGTCTGGGAAAAAACCAACAGGATCTTCACTAGGATTCAGACCATCTTCATCATGCCTTTAGCAGCCTCTCTTATTGCATAAAAAGTTCTGTACATCCCAGTTTCCCAGTTTTGCAGAACCTTTCCCTGTAGGTCTTCTTGCACTATCATGAAATTTCTAGGGTAAAAACATTTGGTATATCTTATTATGAGCCGAAGAACCTACATGTTAGCAAGAAAACCTAGAAACCTGGTCAAAAACCTAACCCTAAACCTTAACGAAACAAGGAGGAGGCTCCAAAAGGAAACTAAGACCGAGGAAAACCTAGGCTTAAGCTGAGAGAAAAAGAAACAAATTATAGACGAATCCAATGAAGAAGAAGAGGAGAGATACTTGCATAAGAAGAAAAATGAATTGATTGTGGAAAGGTCAAAGGATTTGATAAGAGAAGATCAAAACAAAGAAGAGAGAAAAAATTGCTTCTAGAGGAAGAAGTAGATTTTTTTTTTTAAATGGTAAGGTTGATAAAGAGAAGATTTAATGGAAAAACTAGCAATTTTCAAAATATTGTAACAAAAAAAGGGAGGAACAACAAGATGCAACATGTAAAGAATGTTTTTAAAACATCCCAGAAATGGAAAAAGAGAGCCATACATCTAGATATTAAGCTAATTGGAAGGAAAATTAAGGACACAGTACTAGACCTTGGCAAAAATATCAATATAATTCCCAAATGAACCTAGAAACTACTAGAGATACCACCACTAGAAGAAACACCTTATAATATAGCCATAGCATATGGAACTATAATGTCCCGTTCTAGGTTCTAGAAGCAATTTTCTGAATCTTGCAAATTTCAAACTAAACCCTAGGACTGTTTACTGATTTTTTCTTCTGCACCTTTCAAATATGCCTTTCCCAAGCATGAAACAAGAGCTAACATGTGCAAATTGATGACAGAATGAAATATAGATATTGGCAGCCTTATAAATCAAAATGTGAATTACAACATGAAATGCACATTACAATGATGTCAAATCAAATCAGACCTGGCTATTACATAATTCAGTCCTTTCAAGTTTTCAATTACAACATTCCATGGCTATATGGCAGCCAACATACAAACGTGAACTGCTGTTGCAAACAGAGATGAGATGTTGAACTAAACATACCACGATGATGACCAATTACATTGTAAAAATGATGACAATGCTGATGTAGTAAATCGCCCTCATGATGATGATGAGAATCAGTGTAAAACCTCCAATTGCTGATCAAAGACCCTCTAGATCTGATGGCCTGATTCCAACTGCATCTTTCAAATATATCTTTCCCAAGCATGAAACAAGAGCTAACATGTGCAAATTGATGATAGAATGAAATAGAGATATTGGCAGCCTTATAAATGTGAATTACAGCATGAAATGCACATTACAATGAAGTCAAATCAAATCAGACCTGGCTATTACATAATTCAGTCCTTTCAAGTTTTCAATTACAACATTCCATGGCTATATGACAGCCAACATACAAACATGAACTGTTGTTGCAAACAGAGATGAGATTTTGAACTAAACATACTACAATGATGACCAATTACATTGTAAAGACGATGACAATGCTTCTGTAGTAAATCGCCCACATGATGACGATGAGAATCAATGTAAAACCTCCAATTGCTGATCAAGACCCTCTAGATCTGATGGCCTGATTCCAACTGCACCTTTCAAATATGCCTTTCCCAAGCATGAAACAAGAGCTAACATGTGCAAATTGATGATAAAATGAAATATAGATATTGGCAGCCTTATAAATGTGAATTACAACATGGAATGCACATTACAATGAAGTCAAATCAAATCAGACCTGGCTATTACATAATTCAGTCCTTTCAAGTTTTCAATTACAACATTACATGGCTATATGACAGCCAACATACAAACATGCACTGCTGTTGCAAACAGAGATGAGATTTTTAACTAAACATACTACAATGATGACCAATTACATTGTAAAGATGATGACAATGCTGCTGTAGTAAATCGCCCTCATGATGATGATGAGAATCAGTGTAAAACCTCCAATTGCTGATCAAAGACCCTCTAGATCTGATGGCCTGATTCCAACTGCTGATTGCTGCTTAAGGGATCTCCTTAGGGCATGTCCCCATGCTGCTGCTTAGCTTATTTTGGCTAGCAGCTACTGCTCAATTTTTTTAGGAGATATTTGTGGAGCCAGTGACCCCATGAAATTTTAAGCTACTGCTCAGTTTGATTGATGGAGTTTACATATTAGTTTAAATAAAATTAGAATTGGATGGTAGAGTGGTAGTAACCACAAGAAGAGGAATGATTATAGAGAAAAAGAAACAAATTATAGACGAATCAACTGAAGAAGAAGAGGAGAGATACTTGCATAAGAAGAAAAATGAATTGATTGTGGAAAGGTCAAAGGATTTGATAAGAGAAGATCAAAACAAAGAATAGAGAAAGGCTTACTTCTAGAGGAAGAAGTGGATTTTTTTTTTTAAATGGTAAGGTTGATAAAGAGAAGATTTAATGGAAAAACTAGCAATTTTCAAAATATTGTAACAAAAAAGGGAGGGACAACAAGATGCAACATGTAAAGAATGTTTGTAAAATGATGGCTCTGCACTCAACACAAAAGTCCAAACCTATCTTCAAACTTCTTGGATGGGTCGATGATCAACTGTAGTAGCAATCCTAAGACTGATTGCCTCTTAACAGAGGTCTCCCTAGCCTTCAGACTTCTAGAATGGGTTAATTACAGTCAATAACTTTGACTTTGTACGGTGATGAAACACAGAGATGGGTATCAGTACATTTAAATCACTGTTTTGCTCTTGAACAATTAACAAAACTAACAACAGGAAAGTCTTCCCCAGCTTAGTCAATAGTAGCATTGAGTCATATTAGTAATAGGATCTTAAACAAGCATCCACAGAGGTCCTTTTAACCATTAAAGGATACAAGCTGTGGTCTAACACTAATTTAAACTTAAAGCAATCTCTCACTGCTCGGATACAGTCCCTATAGAACTCTTGGCATGGGAATTCCTATTAGCCAAACACAACAAAGATGTGTTCCCATCGTGTATAAGGCCCTACTTACATGACTTGCCAATGAAAGACTAACGATACCCTCTAAGCAAAAGTAAATCTTGGTTTGAATGCTTTACACGGAGGTAAACATCCAATATTCCTATTACACAGAGGTAATACAATAGCAAATTGTTCCTTTATTGAAGATACCCGACTTTAGTACTTTAGAAACAATGGAAATAATAGATTTTCTTTTATACCCTTGTGGAGGGCTTCCAACCTACAGCAATACGGGCAGATTTGGTTTTCTATTGCCAAAGGCTTCCTTTACAATGCAGTGAAACGTTACAGTTTCTGCGCCTTCATTTTGAGGCCGATGTCAATTGCAACATCTATACCCTCATTGTCTCCTTGAGAACTTCATAAACCATTTTTCCTCTATTTTCTTTTTGCAGGATTACCTTTTCTAACTGCTGGGTCTAGAAAAACAAAACTACTGACTATCCAAAATGGTCTCCACATGAGAAAACTGAGCTTCCAAACTGCCGTTCCATCCAACTCCAAAAACCCATGCCAGAACTACCAATAACTGAATCTTCTTGTCCTGGGTGAAAAACTAACTCTCGATCCTATTGGAACTGCCTTGGGGTCGCCTAAGTGCATCCAATGTGTTTTTTTTTACCACCTTGTCGATATCTGTATAAGATGAAATAGATATAAGAGGCTTATACCCAACCATTAGCTGTTTCAAACCTTCCAATTGACTTCATTTGGTGGGAAGAAAAACTATAAGCCTCAAAGGCTGACACACCACAAAGAAGAACTCCTAAACACCTATATCACACCAAAATTAGTCCAATGACCCAACAAACACGATAAAACAAAAACATGAAAAACTCAAAATTGTGAGGAAGAGCGATGCTCCTGCATCATAAAACATCCCAGAAATGGAAAAAGGAAGCCATACATCTAGATATTAAGCTAAATGGGAGAAAAATTAAGGACACAGTACTAGACCTTGGCACAAATATCAATATAATTCCCAAATGAACCTAGAAACTACTAGTGATACCACCACTAGAAGAAACCCCTTATAATATAGCCATAGCATATGGAACTCCCTAGTAAATTGCAAGCATAACTATCTCCATCAATGATTCTTCCACCTGGCCGTGTTTGGGAACAGGCACAGTTGGAATCTTGAGGGAAGTATGACCTCGGTGGGATTGTAGCCAGATGGAAGCTGTAAAACAGGGCATAACTAAAACGCTGGCTTACTCAAGGCCCTCCTAGTATTGCTACCATTTTGGTAACCTTGTCTAAGGAGATAAAGGCAAAATTCCACAATCAGCTAGGCTTCCTTCACATTTACTTTGTTGCTGGCCTCACTTGTCATGATCCAAGAAATTTAATACTGTCATGATCTTGCAATGAGGGATACAGGTCTAATATCAGTGCAGAGATTGAGGGCCTCATTTTTCTTTGACATCTAAGAGTTACATGCTCCACCCCACCCTTTATCAATCGCTCAAAGAGAGATATCTTCAGGTTGTGCGTGGTAGTTCGTAGCCAATTCATACTCTATTATGTAAAGAGTCAAATAATGGAATTGGTAGCCAATGCCACAGAAGATCACTACATTTGAAAAGCACAAGAAGAAAACTAATTAGCCAATACCGCAGAAGATCACTACATTTGAAAAGTACAAGAAGAAAACTAATGCAAAATAAAGTTATATACTTTATCAATGATGCATTAACAGGTTCGTAGATGTGCTTAATCAGAGAGCACTTCATGTCTATCACAATTACAAAGATTGGCACAAGGAGAAGAGGAAAAATCCAGGGAAAGAAAAAGGCTGAATGGAGAATCACTGCTATGGAATCATCATAAAGAATGATAGTAAAGATAAACCGTATCCAGTTACTACAAAGACAGATGTAAAACAAATGAATCCCAAGTACAAGTTTTTTTTTTTTTTTTTGTATTGGATGAATGCAAATTTTACAATGAAACAGTCCACAGGGGACTGTTAAATAGTTCATCAAAGACAACATTACAAATACAATACACAGATATATACAACACTACAAATATAGTACACAAATATGTACAGCATAGCTGCCACCATAAAGACAAAAACTGAGACATGAAAGAAAAACTATTCATGAAACCAAGTACAAGTTAGTCGACACAATCTATCCAATTGTGATCAAAGGATGAAACCAGGTATGATGCATTTTCAAACTATATAAAATGGAACATTGCATCTACACTAGGAGCAAAAGATAACATAGTAAAGATATGTAATCTATTTCATTTGCATTTCAAACTACAATATATCAAGTCCTAAAATATCCTCCATTTATATGGAAAGGAAATTCAACCTAACAATAAACACAAGTTTGGGAAGAAAACATAAAAATGCTAAAGAAACCAACAACCAAATCAAATATAGTATTATTCTTTGAATAACTAGCTATCTGTTTAGCTGAAATATTGATTTTCTTAGTTGTTCTTTAGAGAAATAATTCAAGATGCACATTGCATTATAATACGTATAGGAAATAGGTGCATGCTACTTATGTCTAAAATTTAAATAAACCCACAAATTAACATGGCAAATGGGGAAAAACATATAGATTTTTTTCAATTGATGATACTTTTACATAATCAGAAATCAAAACAGTAGACTGGAGGGTACCAACCATATGATTGACCTCTATATCCTTTTTAGGCCAATGGTGTTTTATTACTAGGCATACACATTCCACTATAGCATGTGCTTGTTGATATACTGCATTGCTGGGTCTCACATTATGGGCAAATTGTAATATCTCAGAATGAAGAGTATGCATATTTACTTCATTACCTTTCAACATGTCATAAGTTGACACAAAAATAGAAGTGTCATGTGGAGTATAAATGAATTCCTCTAATGGATAAGATGATGAATGAGAAAAATGTGAAGAACTATCTACAACTAGCTCATTAGAATATAGAAATAGAATCTGTAAAACATGTGGCACAAAAGACACTACAGAAAAGGGGGTAGGAAGCATATATTGTTCTAGTATCCCCTATTGTGTCTGTTGTTTTTGTTTTTGTTCTCTATAAAATATTTGTTCTTTGTCATTATGCCAATGAGACATCTGCACATTCTTATCACTCTCAAAGTTCTTACAAGGATATCAAGCATTAGTTTCAACATAAATGTATTTATGATTACCACATACTTTGTGTGGTTTAGGAAAAAAACTCTCTTACTAATGTTAGAATGTTCATGAAACTTCTGCCCTGACAGATTCAACAGGCCACAATTTATATTATGATTTGAGTTTTGTAAACTATTAGCCTTGGCCTTAGAAGATCTCTATTCTTCTCCAGAAGTACAACCATTATTTTCCATAGAAAGAACAGCCATTCCAACACAATCAACAAAATTATTAGCAGGACCATTGGATATTGTTTTCTTGTGCCAGGAAATCTCATTTCTCTTCCATAGCTTTGAAGTAACCCATTTGAACATGTGTCAGTGTTTGAAGGTAGGATACCTCTGTCTTGACGAAATGCTATTTTCTCCTCCATATCTTTACTGGGTGACGCACTCGTAGCATATATATACACCTTCAAGATGGTTCTATATGATCCAAAATAAATATTTGATATTGCATCATGTTTTGGGCTTACAAAAGAACAACTATTTTCATGGATATTCTCTGTTGCATTCTGACATCCCCTAAAATTTCTATTCTTGCAACCAAATAATTGCAACAAATTCTCCACCTGAATTAACAGTATTGAAAGGTTTTGTTATTGCCAGAAAGTGTAAATCATCAAATCTTAGCCTGTTAGAACCTATAAATTCTCAATGCCACAAGTTTCATGGTTCATGACCAATCTACCTCTACTAGAGATAATTCAAGCTGAAGTTCATGGTGGTCGTGTCTATAAAGATCAGATCTAATTTGATCTATATCAAGGGAAGGCTGCCTTTCCCTGATATGACATTCTAAAATGTTGAAATGTGTGTCAGTGAAAGACGACCTTCCCTCAATATAGATCAAGTTAGATCTTCTCTTTATAGACATGACCACCATGAACTTTAGCTTGAATTATCTCCAGTAGAGGTCGATTGGTCATGAACCATGGAATTTGTTGCATTGAAAATTAATAGATTCCAAATGGCTAAGATTTAATGGTTCACACTTTCTGGCGATAACAAAACATTTCAATACTATTAACAGGTGGAGAATTTGCTGCTATTATTTAATTGCAAGAATAAAAATTTCAAGGGATGTCAGAATGCAATAGAGAATATCAATGGAAATAGTTGTTCTTCTGTAACCCCAAAACATGATGCAATATCAAATATTTGTTTTGGATCATATAGGGTGACCTTGAAAGTGTGTATATATGCTACAAGTGCATCACCTAGCAAAGAGATGGGTGAGAGAACAACATTTCGTCAAGACAGAGGTATCCTGCCTTGAAACACTAACACATGTTCAAATGGGTTACTTAAAAGCCATGGAAGAGGATTGAAGGGAAATGAGACTTTCTAGCATAAGAAAGAAATGTCTAATGGTCCTGCTAATAATTCTGCTGATTGTGTTGGAATGGTTGTTCTTTCTATGGAAAATAATGGTTCTACTTTTGGAGAAGAACATAGATCTTTTGAATCCAAGACTAATAGTTTACAACACTCAAATTATAATATAAACGGTGGCCTGTTGAGTCTGCTGAGGCAGAAGTTTCATGAACATTCTAACACTAGTAAGAGAAAGCCTTTTTTAAACCACACAAAGTATGTGGTAATCAGAAATACATTTATGTTGAAACTAATGCCCGGTATCCTTGTAAGAACTTTGAGAGTGGTACAAATGTGTAGAAGTCTCATTGACATAATGACAAAGAACAGAAACAGAAACAGAAACAACAGACACAAAATGCAATACTAGAACAATATATGCTTTCTTCTCCCTTGTCTGTAGTGTCTTTTGTGCCACATGTTCTACATATTCCATTTATGTATTCTAATGTGCTAGTTGCAGATAGTTCTTCACATTTCTCTCATTCATCATCTTTATCCATTAAAGGAATCCATTTATACTCCACATGGTACTTGTATATTTGTGTCAACTTATAATGTGTTGGAAGGTAATGAAGTAAATATGTATGCTCTTCATTATGAGATATTACAATTTGCCCATAATGGGAGACACAATGATTGAGTATATCAACAAGCACAGGCTACAATGGAATGCGTACGCCTAGTAGTAAAACACCATTGGCCTAACAAGGACATAGAGTTTAGTCATATGGTTTTTACTCTCCAGTCTACTATTTTAATTTCTAATTATGTAATATTATCATCGGTTGAAAAAAATCTGTATGTTTTTCCCCATTTTCCATGTTAATTTGTGGGTTTATTTAAATTTTAGACATAAGTAACATGCACCTATTTCATATATGTATTATAATAACTATTATGTAATCATCATAAAGAATGATAGGAAAGAGAAACCGTATCCAATTACTACAAAGACAGATGTAAAACAAATGAATTCCAAGTACAAGTTAGTCGACACAATCTATCCAATTATGATCAAAGGATGAAACCAGGTATGATGCATTTTCAAACTATATGAAATGGAACATTGCATCTACAATAGGAGCAAAAGATAACATAGTAATGATATGTAATCTATTTCATTTTTATTTCAAATTGCAATATATCAAGTCCTAAAATATCCTCCATTTATATGGAAAAGTAATTCAATCTAACAATAAACACAAGTTTGGGAAGAAAACATAAAAGGGCTAAAGAAACCAATTGCCAAATCAATTACAGTATTATTCTTCGAATAACTAGCTAGCTGTTTAGCTGAAATATTTATTTTCGTAGTTGTTCTTCAGGGAAATAATTCAAGATGCAAATTGCATTATAATACGTATAGGAAATAGGTGCATGCTACTTATGTCTAAACTTTAAATAAAGCCACAAATTAACATGGCAAATGGGGAAAAACATACAGATTGTTTTCAATTGATGATACTTTTACATAATCAGAAATCAAAATAGTAGACTGGAGGGTACCAACCATATGATTAACCTCTATGTCCTTTTTAGGCCAATGGTGTTTTATCACTAGGCATACACATTTCACTGCAGCCTGTGCTTGTTGATATAATGCATTGCTGGGTCTCACATTATGGGCAAATTGTAATATCTCAAAATGAAGATCATGCATATTTACTTGATTAACTTCCAACATGTCATAAGTTGACACAAAAATAGAAGTGCCATGTGGAGTATAAATGGATTCCTCTAATGGATAAGATGATGAATGAGAAAAATGTGAAGGACTATCTGCATCTAGCACATTAGAATACAGAAATGAAATCTGTAAAACATGTGGCACAAAAGACACTACAGACAAGGGGGAAGGAAGCATATATTGTTCTAGTATCCCCTATTGTGTCTGTTGTTTTTGTTTTTGTTCTCTATAAAATATTTGCTCTTTGTCATTATGCCAATGAGACATCTACACATTCTTACCACTCTCAAAGTTCTTACAAGGATACCAGGCATTAATTTCAACATAAATGTATTTCTGATTACCACATACTTTGTGTGGTTTAGACAAAAACTTTCTCTTACTAATGTCAGAATGTTCATGAAACTTTTTCCCTGGCAGACTCAATAGGCCACCATTTATATTATGATTTGAATTTTGTAAACTATTGGCCTTGGCCTTAGAAGATCTCTGTTCTTCTCCAGAAGTAGAACCATTATTTTCCATAGAAAGAATAGCCAATTCCAACACAATCAACAGAATTATTAGCAGGACCATTGGATATTGTTTTCTTGTGCTAGGAAATCTCATTTCTCTTCCATAGCTTTGAAGTAACCCATTTGAACATGTGTTAGTGTTTGAAGGTAGGATATCTCTGTCTTGACAAAATGTTGTTCTCTCACGCATATCTTTACTGGGTGATGCACTGGTAGCATATATATACACCTTCAAGATGGTTCTATATGATCCAAAACAAATATTTGATATTGCATCATGTTTTGAGCTTACAAAAGAACAACTATTTTCATTGATATTCTCTGCGGCATTTTGATATCCTCTAAAATTTTATTCTTGCAACCAAATAATCGTAGCAAATTCTCCACCTGAATTAACAGTATTGAAAGGTTTTGTTATTGCCAGAAAGTGTAAATCATCAAAATCTTAGCTTGTTAGAACCTATTAATTCTCAATGCCACAAGTTTCATGGTTCATGACTAATCTATCTCTATTGGAGATAATTCATGTTGAAGTTCATGGTGGTCATGTCTATAACTTAGAGAAGATCTAACTTGATCTATATCAAGGGAAGGTTGCCTTTCCCTGACACGACATTCTAAAATGATGAAATGCATGTCAGTGATAGATGACCTTCCCTCAATATAGATCAAGTTACATCTGCTCTTTATAGACATGACCACCATGAACGTCAGCTTGAATTATCTTCAGCAGAGGTAGATTGGTCATGAACCATGGAATTTGTGGCATTGAGAATTAATAGATTTTAAATGGCTAAGATTTAATTGTTCAAACTTTCTGGCAATAACAAAACAATTCAATACTGTTAATTCAGTTGGAGAATTTGCTGCGAGTATTTAACTACAAGAATAAAAATTTCAGGGGATGTCAGAATGCAAAAAAGAATATTAATGGAAATAATTGTTCTTCTGTAATTCCAAAACATGATGCAATATCAAATATTTGTTTTGGATCATATAGGGTGACCTTGAAAGTGTGCATATATGCTACCAGTGCATCACCTAGCAAAGTGATGGGTAAGAGAACATAATTTTGTCAAGAGAGAGGTATCCTACCTTGAAACACTAACACATGTTCAAATGGGTTACTTAAAACTTGTGGAAGAGGATTGAAGGGAAATGAGACTTTCTAGCGCAAGAAAGAAATATCCAATGGCCCTGCTATTAATTCTGTTGATTGTGCTGGAATGGCTGTTCTTTCTATGGAAAATAATGGTTCTACTTTTGGAGAAGAACATAGATCTTATGAAGCCAAGACTAATAGTTTAGAAAACTCAAATTATAATATAAATGGTGGTCTGTTAAGTCTGTCGAGGCATAAGTTTCATGAACATTTTGACACTAGTAAGAGAAAGCCTTTTTTTAAACCACACAAAGTATGTGGTAATCAGAAACACATTTATGTTGAAACTAATCCTGGTATCCTTGTAAGAACTTTGAGTGTGGTACGAATGTGTAGAAGTATCATTGACATAATGACAAAGAGCAAATATTTGATAGAGAACAAAAACAGAAACAATAGACACAACATGGGATACTAGAACAAAATATGCTTTCTTCTCCCTTGTCTCTAGTGTCTTTTGTGCCACATGTTTTATAGATTCCATTTATGTACTCTAATGTGCCAGTTGCAGATAGTTCCTCACATTTTTATCATTCATCATCTTTATCTATTAGAGGAATCCATTTATAATCCACATGGTACTTGTATTTTTGCATCAACTTATGATGTGTTGGAAGGTAATGAAGTAAATGTGCATGCTCTTCATTCTGAGATATTACAATTTGCCCATAATGTGAGACGCAATGATTGAGTATATCAACAAGCATAGGCTACAATGGAATGCATACACCTAGTAGTAAAACACCATTGGCCTAACAAGGTGATGCAGAGAAAGGACTCAAACTAGATCAACTTGACACTTTCCATACAATGATTCATTAGCAACAATCACTTTGATGCATCCTAGTTCAACTTTGAAACATTTCTAAGTAGCCTAATGGCATTCAACAAAGGAAACAACATGAAACATGAGAATCTTGGGCTGTACAACCCTTCTATAATGCATTTCATTGATTTACCACCCATTCAAGAACAAATAATGCATAGATTCCTTTGAAACCTCAAGCAACTAGGGTTTATTCCCTTTTGACAGGGTTTTTCTTATAACAGTCAACCATAACTTCTTGTGGCCAAAAGATATAAAGCCAAGATTTTGGAATCCATTAGAGGATGCAAAAATAGAGATTTCCTGAAATTTTTAGCATTTTCCACTGTACCAATCAAGAGAAATGAATTTTTTACCAAAACTGGAAACCCTAGTTTCTAAACAAGGCTGCTAGAAAGATTGACTTATTTGACCAATCAAACAATCTTTTCTTTAGGACTGGCAAGAATGAAAAACACCTAAAATTAAATTATTTTTCCACCCATATAGATTTCAGACCAGTCCGTACCAGGCCGTACAAACATGTTTTCTTGCTGTAAAATAGTAAAAATCTACAATTGTTAACACTAAAACAACTATAACTTCTTCAAAACACAATGAAAATTCATGAAACCAAATGCATTTGAAAGAGGGAAATGTCCTTCAACTTATCCAATCATTTGTAGGTATGTACCAATCCGTACAGGGCCATACAATGAAGATTACAGACTGCTACACACATAAAACTCTAGGAAAAACGTTACAAAAATTGATGTTTTTTCATTCCAATCCATTTTCCCACTTTCTTGGCATGAATGAATGTCTCTTTACTTTAATTCCATCCACTGTAACTCCCAAAACTGATTTCTAACTACCAAAACCCAAAGTTGCAAAGTTGTATGCACTTTTGTGTGCACAACATTGACAACTTTTGCAACTTTTTACAATTTTTACATCTAATCAGCAAAATGACTCGACATGACTCCAAGTGGTCCAAAATGGTCGAAAATGACCTTATTGACACAAACCAACCTAAATCAACCCAAAATCAAACATCTACCAAATGACAACAAATGCAACCAAATGGATGCCCCTGCATCACAAGGACATAGAGGTTAGTCATATGGTTGTTACTCTCCAGTCTACTATTTTGATTTCTGATTATGTAAAAGTATCATTAGTTGAAAAAAATATGAATGTTTTTCTCCATTTGCCATGTTAATTTGTGGGTTTATTTAAATTTTAGACATAAGTAGCATGCACCTATTTCATATACGTATTATAATCATTGCTATGTAATCATCATAAAGAATGATAGTAAAGAGAAACTGTATCCAGTTACTACAAAGACAGATTTAAAACAATGAATCTCAAGTACAAGTTAGTCAACACAATCTGTCCAATTGCGATCAAAGGATGAAACTAGGTATGATGCATTTTCAAACTATATGAAATGGAACATTGCATCTACAATAGGAGAAAAAGCTAACATAGTAAAGATATGTAATCTATTTCATTTTTATTTCAAACTACAGTATATGAAGTCCTAAAATATCCTCCATTTATATGGAAAAGTAATTCAAGCTAACAATAAACACAAGTTTGGGAAGAAAACATAAAAGGGCTAAAGAAACCAACAAACAAATCAAGTACAATATTATTCTTCGAATAACTAGCTAGTTGTTTAGCTGAAATATTTATTTTCTTAGTTGTTCTTCAGAGAAATAATTCAAGATGCACATTGCATTATAATACGTATAGGAAATAGGTGCATGCTACTTATGTCTAAAATTTAAATAAACCCACAAATTAACATGGCAAATGGGGAAAAACATACAATTTTTTTTTTCAATTGATGATACTTTTACATAATTAGAAATCAAAACAGTAGAATGGAGGGTACCAACCATATGATTGACCTCTATGTCCTTTTTAGGCCAATGGTGTTTTATTACTAGGCGTACACATTCCATTGCAGCTTGTGTTTGTTGATATATTGCATTGTTGGGTCTCACATTATGGGCAAATTGTGATATCTCAAAATGAAAAACATGCATATTTACTTCATTACCTTCCAACATGTCATAAGTTGACACAAAAATAGAACTGCGATGTGGAGTATAAATGGATTCCTCTAATGGATAAGATGATGAATGAGAAAAATGTGAAGAACTATATGCAACTAACACATTAGAATATACAAATGGAATCTGTAAAATATGTGGCACAAAAGACACTATAGACAAGGGGGAAGGAAGCATATATTGTTCTAGTATCCCCTATTGTGTCTATTGTTTTTGTTTCTGTTCTTTATAAAATATTTGCTCTTTGTCATTATGCCAATGAGACTTTTGCACATTCTTACTACTCTTAAAGTTCTTACAAGGATACCGGGTATTAGTTTCAACATAAATGTATTTCTGATTACCACATACTTTGTGTGGTTTAGAAAAAAACTTTCTCTTACTAGTGTTAGAATGTTCATGAAATTTCTCTTACTAGTGTCAGAATGTTCAGAAAGTAGAACCATTATTTTCCATAGAAAGAACAGCCATTTCAGCACAATCAACAAAATTATTAGCAGGACCATTGGATATTGTTTTCTTGCACCAGAAAGTCTCATTTCTCTTCAATTCTCTTCTATAGCTTTGAAGTAACCCATTTGAACATGTGTTAGTGTTTGAAGGTAGGATAACTCTGTCTTGACGAAATGCTGTTCTCTCGCCCATATCTTTATTGGGTGATGCACTAGTAGCATATATATACACCTTCAATATGGCTCTATATGATCCAAAACAAATATTTGATATTGTATCATGTTTTGGGCTTACAAAAGAACAACTATTTTCATTGATATTCTTTGCTGCATTCTGATATCCCTTAAAATTTCTATTCTTGCAACCAAATAATCGCAGCATATTCTCCACCTTAATTAACAGTATTGAAAGGTTTTGTTATTTTGAGAAAGTGTAAATCATGAAATCTTATCCTGTTAGAACCTATTAATTCTCAATGCCACAAATTTCATGGTTCATGACCAAACTACCTCTACTGGAGATAATTCAAGCTGAAGTTCATGGTGGTCATGTCTATAAAGAGTAGATCTAACTTGATCTATATCAAGGGAAGGTCGCTTTCCCTGACATGACATTCTAAAATGTTGAAATGCGTGTTAGGGAAAGACGACCTTCCTTTAATATAGATCAAGTTAGATTTGCTCTTTATAGACATGACCACCATGAACTTCAACTTGGATTATCTCCAGCAGAGGTAGATTGGTCATGAACCATGGAATTTGTGGCATTGAGAATTAATAGTTTCTAAATGGCTAAGATTTAATGGTTCACACTTTCTGGCAATAACAAAACATTTCAATACTATTAATTCAGGTGGAGAATTTGCTGCGATTATTTAACTGCAAGAATAAAAATTTCAAGGGATGTCAGAATGCAACAAAGCATATCAATGGAAATAATTGTTCTTGTGTAAGCCCAAAACATGATGTAATATCAAATATTTGTTTTGGATCATATAGGGTGACCTTGAAAGTGTGTATATATGCTACTAGTGCATCACCTAGCAAAGAGATGGGTGAGAGAACAACATTTCGTCAAGACAGAGGTATCCTTCCTTCAAACACTAACACATTTTCAAATGGGTTACTTAAAAGCCGTGGAAGAGGATTGAAGGGAAATGAGACTTTCTAGCGAAAAAAAGCAATATCTAATGGTCCTGCTAATAATTCTACTGATTGCGCTAGAATGGCTATTCTTTCTATGGAAAATAATGGTTCTACTTTTGGAGATCAGAGATCTTCAGAAGCCAAGACTAATAGTTTACAAAACTCAAATTATAATATAAATGGTGGCCTGTTGAGTCTACCGGGGCAAAAGTTTAATGAACATTCTATCACTAGTAAGAGAAAGCCTTTTTTAAAACCATAGAAAGTATGTGGTAATTAGAAATGCATTTATGTTGAAACTAATACGTGGTATCCTTGTAAGAACTTTGAGAGTGGTACAAATGTGTAGAAGTCTCATTGACATAATGACAAAAAGGAAATATTTGATAGAGAACAGAAACAAAAACAAAGACACAACATGGGATACTAGAACAATATATGCTTTTTCCCCCCTTGTCTGTAGTGTCTTTTGTGCCACATGTTTTATAGATTCTATTTATGTATTCTAATGTGCCAGTTGTAGATAGTTCTTCACATTTTCTCATTCATCATCTTTATCCATTAGAGGAATCCATTTATAGTCCACATGGTACTTGTATTTTTGCATTAACCTATGACGTGTTGGAAGGTAATGAAGTAAATATGCATGCTCTTCGTTCTTAGATATTACAATTTGCCCATAATGTGAGAGACAATGATTGAGTATATCAACAAGCACAAGCTACAATGGAATGCGTGCACTTAGTAGTAAAACACCATTGACCTAACAAGGACATAGAGGCTAGTCATATGGTGGTTACCCTCCAGTCTATTATTTTGATTTTTGATTATGTAAAAGTATATCATCAATTGAAAAAAATCTATATGTTTTTCCGCATTTGCCATGTTAATTTGTGGGTTTATTTAAATTCAAGACATAAGTAGCATGCACCTATTTCATATACGTATTATAATCACTGTTATGTAATCATAAAGAATGATAGTAAAGAGAAATCGTATCCAGTTACTACAAAGACAAATGTAAAACAAATGAATCCCAAGTACAAGTTAGTTGACACAATCTATCCAATTGTGACCAAAGGATGAAACCAGGTATGATGCATTTTCAAACTATATAAAATGGAACATTGCATCTACACTAGGAGCAAAAGCTAACATCTAGTTGATGCAGGAGCACCAATCCATCTCAAGGATTTTTGCTCTAATTGTTTCATGGTAGGTTGAGTCTAGGTGTTTGAGTCTAAATAAGGTCAAATTGAGACCACTTTCATGTAATTGGCAAATTTTGGTCTATATTGTAAAAATTGTAAAATCTTGTCAAAAGTTGTCAATATGGGCAAAAGTTGTCAAGCAGTGAAAAATGTTATTTTCTTCTATGAGGTCATGTTCTTAGGGTGAATAAGGTCTAATTAGACCATTTCTCATATGTTTAGGTCATTAGGAGGGGTAAATGTTTAAGTTTGTGTCCATTTTAATGTTGTCATACAAAGTTAGAGAAGGTGAAAGGTCATATGGGTTTAGTTATGCTTGGAGGCAGTTGGAAACTGAATGGGACATGTTTGAAATGTCTTTAAAAGGCATTCTATGCATTTGTGAAGGCGTCGGTGATTGAGACTTGAAGATTGGATAAAGAAAATCACTGTTTTTATGCTTGTTTCTACAGAAATTTGTTGTTTCCAGGTGTTGTACGGCCTTGTACGGGAAAGAATTCATGCCAAATTGATTGTAACTGATAGTTGGATCAATCACCTTCCATTTGAATTCTGTCTCGTGCAATTTGGTGCTATTTTGTGTTAGTTATAGTGATTTTTCTGAAAGTTGTTAAAACCCTCTGTTAGGGTAAACAGTGGACCTTCAAAATTGTGTTTCTACAAAATTATCCGATGGAATAAGCAAAAAATTGGTGAAATGGTACTTCTATGTGTGTGTTCTCAGATTCCAAAATTTCAGAGTCTATTGATGAAGTTTGTTCATGTTTCTATGATGCCCTGGTACTGTTCTGCCCTTGTCTCAGACTGGTAAAGGGCAGAAAACATGAGATTTTAATGTTTTATTGTGGATTGAACACCCATTATGGTGATTTTAGTTTTGAAAGGAAACAATTGAACTCTTTGCATGTTCTTTAAGTTAGTATGGACAAAAGAATGAATGTTAGTACCCTTGAATATCTCTGTCCTGTTAGGACTGGACATAACAGTCACAGATATGACTGCGAAAAAGGCATTTTGTGTCCTAATAGTGTTTGTGATCCTTAGAATATTGTTGAGTAAGATATTTTGGATGTTTCCAATCCATAGTAAAGGTTGCAAGATCCTTGTATTGGGAGAATACCAAGAAAGTCAAGAGTTGACAGTTTGGGACACTAGAATCAGGCTCAAGGGGCAGATTGCCAGTCAATATTTGGGGTTTTTGTTACAAAACAATACATGCTAATTTTCAAATATGTTTTGAATGCTCCAAAAAGGTATCATATTGTGTATTTACTTCAGGGTTTCAGTGTTTAAAATTCAAAGGTATGGACTGACTGTCCTTGGGAAAGGGCTATTAGTTGTGAGGGCAGATTTGTGAAGACACTTACTCAATGTTGCAAAGCCCAAGTTCTAAATGTCCATGTATGATCTTATCATGTCATATTCATCATTTCAAAGGTGTTCCATGGGTTAGTAGGCAGAGATTGAGGGTTTGAGACAAATTTTGGGTTTGTAGTCTGTTGGTTTTTCTTCTGAATCAGCATTAGGGTTTGCCAGTTCTAATGCACAGGCAGATTCAGCCAACTGAATACAGGAGGTTGCGTGAGCTCCTCCCCTTCACTTCTGGCTCTGCCGCACCAAGGGGGGTTTCCCTACTTGATAAAAGTATAACCTTGACTAGCTCAATGACAGAGGGATTTAACTTGACATCAACAGGCAGAATACTCTCATGTATGGACCAAGATTTGTGTAACAAATCACAAGGTTGGCAACATTCTTGGACATGATGTCTGGTTGGGTATGAGAGCATGCAAGGATCCTAATCCTAATCCTACAACTAACAGATGGAAGGATGAGATGGTTTGAAATGGTGTTTGGAGTTATGGGACTTTCCTAGACCCATTGAACAGACAGATTCCCAAACCAGTGCTTTATCTGGGCAGCAGAGTCATATCTAAGACTGTAAATGTCTCCCCATGACAACATAAATTCATATCCAGAGGACCTAAGAATAATGCTACTGCCTAACAGCAACATGTCCAAGAAAGAGTATCATTAATGATCATACTTAACAGATCCTATGATGCAATCTATTTCCCTTTGTATCTGATCAAAAGCCTATTTAACCACTCCTTGAGCAGACGCAATAAATCAGACACACAGTATGCACATACTGAAAAACTTGGAAGCCCTTGACAACCTTGTTTGAAAGGAAAACAAATGACATACAGGAGACAATCAGAAACAATACACACACAGGTGTTTTTCATTTAAAATCAATCTGCATAGAAGGCCATCACAGAGAAAATCATCATTTACAAGCCAAGATAAATTAGTACACTAGACTAAGGACCGAGTCTATAGCAAAAAATGCCTTTCAAAATGTGAACACCTTATGTTCAGAGTCAGAGCAGAAAGCCCAAAAACATCCAACCTCTAAAAAGTAACACAGCCCAAACCATTTATACAGAACCGTGTACATTCAGCAATTAATTACATGGCCAGAAGTCAAAAATTCGCCAGATACATTCCTTCCATTTGAAAATGGCCTTCACAGATTAAATGCGACAGACAGGGGCGATCTTGAGCTTTGTGCCACCACTTGAAAGTCTTCATCCACGATCAGGCAGCTTAATTGCTTGTACCGTCACCCATACCCCTGCACTATCGCCATTGATGGCTCAACAACCCGCAACCACCCAGAAGACTGTCGCAGCGATCAAAATGGAGCTTCCCGCCAAAAGGTGCTTCCTGAGGTTTCAAATGTGTAGGGAAATTAATCCCACATGCATAGTGCGGAAACCCCTCTATCACTTTAAGAACATCGTCACACGCACACTAAGTGTCGAGCGTTTTGCCGTGCTCGACACACGACCCTTCGCCCACAGCCCATCAGCCAAACATATACCATCGGCCTTCCTCAAAAATCTCCCGCCGACTCCAGTTGTCTCGCCGATCGCTACTCCATACTCCGCTGTCGGTGTGACCAACACCATCGGCGAGCAACAAAATACCTACGCCGATGTCAAAGGTTACGCCGATGGCCATTTCACATTCCTTGTCTGTCGATGAGACCAAAACCATCGGCGAGCAACAAAATACCTACGTCGATGTCAAAGGTTACGCCGATGGCCATTCAAAACATTGCCAAGTCGTTCCCTCGGCGAGACATTACCCATCGGAGCAACGAGAAACTCCCTGGCCGACCACACTGCTCACCCCGATACACACATCCTCTGTCGGCGAGACCCTCAACCGTCGGCCAAGCAGAAACATCCTCTGCCGATGATACCATTCACACCGATGACCACTCCATGCTCCCCTCTCGGTGTGACCTGCGCCGATGACACCCTCGTCAGCCAAACACTTTCCATCGGCGGACCCTCCAACGGCTAGCCCGACAGCCAAAGTCTTCCCGATGCTCACCTTCGCATCCCTCCATCGGCGAGACCTACGCCGATGACATCGCATCGGCCAAGCCTCCCACCATCGGCACAATTCAAAATACCTAGGCCGACAATACAACTCTCGCCAATGAACCATGGCTTCATCCCTCCGTCGGCCAAACACACGCCGATGATTCTTCATCGGCCAAGCTCCTCACATCGGTAGATCGAAACAATGCTAGCCCGATACACCAAATCTTGCCGATGAACACTTGACTTACCCCCATCGGCATGACCAACACCGTCGGTGGAAACACAATCTTCGCAGCCGATAGGCAAAAGTCTTGGCGATATACAAAGAACACACCATGCTATTGATACGATCGCCAAGACACAAGTAAACTTATGCTGATGGGCAAAACATGATGACCCCTTCCTCAAGAAAGATGATGTGGATGCTGCAAAACACTGAAGGGGTGCCAACACTTAAAATTTTTTGGATTTTAGGGAAGGTGCCTGCATGAAAAATTGCTAAATCAACTGACAGTCAATTCAGGCACCAACATAGTCCATGAAGAGTCAATTTCAAGTTGAAAAAGAGATTGGTGTCATAGCCCGTTGTTGTGAAATATCGTATCAATGGTTTGATTGCCTCCTTGCAGTGCATCACTAGTAAAGATATGTAATCTATTTCATTTGCATTTCAAAATACAATATATCAAGGCCTAAAATATCCTCCATTTATATGGAAAGGAAATTCAACCTAACAAGAAACACAAGTTTGGGAAGAAAACATAAAAATGCTAAAGAAACCAACAGCCAAATCAAATACAATATTATTCTTTGAATAACTAGCTAGTTGTTTAGCTGAAATATTTATTTTCTTAGTTGTTCTTCAGAGAAATAATTCAAGATGCACATTGCATTATAATACGTATATGAAATAGGTGCATGCTACTTATGTCTAAAATCTAAATAAACCCACAAATTAACATGGCAAATGGGGAAAAACATACAGATTTTTTTCAATTGATGATACTTTTACATAATCACAAATCAAAACAGTAGACTGGAGGGTACCAACCATATGATTGACCTCTATGTCCTTTTTAGGCCAATGATGTTTTATTACTCGGCATACACATTCCACTGTAGCCTGTGCTTGTTGATATACTGCATTGCTTGGTCTCACATTATGGGCAAATTGTAATATTTCAGAATGAAGAGCGTGCATATTTACTTCATTACCTTCCAACATGTCATAAGTTGATGCAAAAATAGAAGTGCCATGTGGAGTATAAATGGATTCCTCTAATGGATAAGATGATGAATGAGAAAAATGTGAAGAACTATCTGCAAATAGAACATTAGAATACATAAATGGTATCTGTAAAACATGTGGCACGAAAGATACTATAGACAAGGGGGAAGGAAGCATATATTGTTCTAGTATCCCCTATTGTGTGTATTGTTTTTGTTTCTGTTCTCTATAAAATATTTGCTCATTGTCATTATGCCAATGAGACTTGTACACATTCTTACCATTTATATTATGATTTGAGTTTTGTAAACTATTAGCCTTGGCCTCAGAAGATCTTTATTCTTCTCTAGAAGTACAACCATTATTTTCCATACAAAGAACAACCATTCCAACACAATCAATAGAATTATTAGCAGGACCATTGAATATTGTTTTCTTGTGCTGGAAAGTCTCATTTCTCTTCATTTCTCTTCCATAGCTTTGAAGTGACCCATTTGAACATGGGTTAGTGTTTGAAGGTAGGATACCTTTGTCTTGACGAAATGTTGTTCTCTCACCCATATCTTTACTAGGTGATGCACTCGTAGCATATACATACACCTTCAAGATGGCTCTATATGATCCAAAACAAATATTTGATATTGCATCATGTTTTGGGCTTACAAAAGAACAATTATTTTCATTGATATTCTTTGCTGCATTCTGACATCCGTTGAAATTTCTATTCTTGCAACCAAATAATCCCAGCAAATTCTCCACCTGAATTAATAGTATTGAAAGGTTTTGTTATTGCCAGAAAATGTAAATCATCAAATCTTAGCTTGTTAGAACCTATTAATTCTCAATGCCACAAATTTCATGGTTCATGACCAATCTACCTCTATTGCAGATAATTCAAGTTGAAGTTCATGGTGGTCATGTCTATAAAGAGCAGATCTAACTTGATCTATATCAGGGGAAAGTCGCCTTTCCCTGATATGACATTCTAAAATGTTGAAATGCTTGTTAGGGAAAGACGACATTCCCACAATATAGATCAAGTTAGATCTTCTCTTTATAGACATGAACACCATGAACTTCAGCTTGAATTATCTCCAGCAAAGGTAGATTGGTCATGAACCATGGAATTTGAGGCATTGAGAATTAATAAATTCTAAATGGCTAAGATTTAATGGTTCACACTTTCTGGCAATAACAAAACATTTCAATACTATTAATTCAGGTGGAGAATTTGTTGCGATTATTTAACTGCAAGAATACAAATTTTAGGGGATGTCAGAATGCAACAAAGAATATCAATGGAAATAATTGTTCTTCTGTAATCCCAAAACATGAGGCAATATCAAATATTTGTTTTGGATCATATAGGGTGACTTTGCAAGTGTGTATATATGCTACTAGTGCATCACCTAGCAAAATGATGGGTAAGAGAAAATTTTGTAAAGACAGAGATATCCTGCCTTGAAACACTAACACATGTTCAAATGGGTTACTTAAAACCTGTGGAAGAGGATTGAAGGGAAATGAGACTTTCTAGCACAAGAAAGCAATATCCAATGGTCCTGCTAATAATTCTGCTGATTGTGCTGGAATGGCTGTTCTTTCTATGGAAAATAATGGTTCTACTTTTGGAGAAGAACTAAAATCTTCTGAAGCCAAGACTAATAGTTTACAAAACTCAAATTATAATATAAATGGTGGCCTGTTGAGTCTACCAACGCAGAAGTTTCATGAACATTCTGACACTAGTAAGAGAAAGACTTTTTTAAACCACACAAAGTATGTGGTAATCAAAAACAAATTTTATGTTGAAACTAATGCCTGGTATCCTTGTAAGAACTTTGAGAGTGGTACGAATGTACAGAAGTCTCATTGACATAATGACAAAGAGGAAATATTTGATAGAGAACAGAAACAAAAACAACAAACACAACATGGGATACTAGAACAATATATGCTTTCTTCCCCCTTGTCTGTAGTGTCTTTTCTGCCACATATTTTATAGATTCCATTTATGTATTTTAATGTGCCAGTTGCAGATAGTTCTTCACATTTTTCTCATTAATCATCTTTATCCATTAGAGGAATCCATTTATTCTCCACATGGTACTTGTATTTTTGCGTCAACTTATGATGTGTTGGAAGGTAATGAATTAAATATGCATGCTCTTCATTCTGAGATATTAAAGTTTGCCCATAATGTGAGACACAATGATTGAGTATAACAACAAGCACAAACTACAATGGAATGCGTACACCTAGTAGTAAAACACCATTGGCCTAACAAGGACATAGAGGTTAGTCATATGGTTATTACACTCCAATCTACTATTTTGATTTCTGATTATGTAAAAGTATCATCAATTGAAAAAAATCTATATGTTTTTTCCCGTTTGCCATGTTAATTTGTGGGTTTGTTTAAATTTTAGACATAAGTATCATGCACCTATATCATATACGTATTATAATCATTGTTATGTAACCATCATAAAGAATGATAGTAAAGGGAAACGGTATCCAGTTACTACAAAGATAGATGTAAAACAAATGAATCCCAAGTACAAGTTAGTTGAAACAATCTATCCATTTGTGATCAAAGGATGAAACCAGGTATGATGCATTTTCAAACTATATGAAATGGAACATTGCATCTACAATAGGAGCAAAAGCTAACATAGTAAAGATATGTAATCTATTTCATTTTTATTTCAAACTACAATAAATCAAGTCCTAAAATATCCCCCATTTATATGGAAAAGAAATTCAACCTAACAATAAACACAAGTTTGGGAAGAAAACATAAAAGGGCTAAAGAAACCAACAACCAAATCAAATATAGTATTATTCTTCGAATAACTAGCTAACTGTTTAGCTGAAATATTTATCTTCTTAGTTGTTCTTCAGAGAAATAATTCAAGATGCACATTGCATTATAATACATACAGGAAATAGGTGCATGCTACTTATGCCTAAAATTTAAATAAACCCACAAATTAACATGGCAAATGGGGAAAAACATACAGATTTTTTTCAATTGATGATACTTTTACATAATCAGAAATCAAAACAATAGAATGGAGTGTACCAACCATATGATTGACCTCTATGTCCTTTTTAGGCCAATGGTGTTTTATTACTAGGCGTACACATTCCACTGCAGCATGTGCTTGTTGATATACTGCATTGCTGGATCTCTCATTATGGGCAAATTGTAATATCTTAGAATGAAGAGCATGCATATTTACTTGATTACCTTCCAACATGTCATAAATTGACGCAAAAATAGAATTATCATGTGGAGTATAAATGGATTCCTCTAATGGATAAGATGATGAATGAGAAAAATGTGAAGAATTATCTGCAACTAGCACATTAGAATACAGAAAAGGAATATTTAAAACATGTGGCACAAAAGACACTACAGACAAGGGGTAAGGAAGCATATATTGTTCTAGTATCCCCTATTGTGTCTGTTGTTTTTATTTCTAATCTCTATAAAATATTTTCTCTTTGTCATTATGGCAATGAGACTTCTACAAATTCTTCCCACTCTCAAAGTTCTTAGAAGGATACCGGGCATTAGTTTCAACATAAATGTATTTCTGATTACCACATACTTTGTGTAGTTTGGAAAAAAGCTTTCTCTTACTAGTGTCAGAATGTTCATGAAACTTCTACCCTAGCAGACTCAATAGGACACCATTTATATTATAATTTGTGTTTGATAAACTATTAGCCTTGGCCTCAAAAGATCTCTATTCTTCTCCAAAAGTAGAACCATTATTTTTCATAGAAAGAACAGCCATTCCAGCACAATCAACAAAATTATTAGGAGGACCATTGTATATTATTTTCTTGTGCCATAAAGTCTCATTTCTCTTCAATTCTCTTCCATAGCTTTAAAGTAACCCATTTGAACATGTGTTAGTGTTTGAAGGTAGGATAACTCTATTTTGATGAAATGTTGTTCTCTCACCCATATCTTTACTAGGTGATGCACTAGTAGCATATATATACACCTTCAAGATGGCTCTATATGATCCAAAACAAATATTTGATATTGCATCATATTTTGGGCTTACAAAAGAAGAACTATTTTCATTGATATTCTCGGCTGCATTCTGACATCCCTTAAAATTTCTATTCTTGCAACCAAATAATCACAGCAAATTCTCCACCTGAATTAACAGTATTGAAAGGTTTTGTTATTGCCAGAAAGTGTAAATCATCAAATCTTAGCGTATTAGAACCTATTAATTCTCAATGCCACAAATTTTATGGTTCATGACCAATCTACCTCTATTGGAGATAATTCAAGCTGAAGTTCCTAGTGGTCAAGTCTATAAAGAGTAGATCTAACATGATCTATATCAAGGGAAGGTCGCCTTTCGACATTCTAAAATGTTGAAATGCATGTCAGGGAAATACGACCTTCCCTTAATATAGATCAAGTGAGACTTGCTCTTTAGAGACATGACAACCATGAACTTCAGCTTGAATTATCTCCAACAAACGTAGATTGGTCATGAACCATGGAATTTGTGGCATTGAGAATTAATAGGTTCTAAATGGCTAAAATTTCACAGTTCGCACTTTTTGGCAATAACAAAACATTTCAATACTTTTAATTTAGGTGGATAATTTGCTGCGATTATTTAACTGCAACAATAAAAATTTCAGTGGATATCAGAATGCAACATAGAATATCAATGGAAATAATTGTTCTTGTGTAAGCCCAAAACATGATGTAATATCAAATATTTGTTTTGGATCATATAGGGTGACCTTGAAACTGTGTATATATTCTACTAGTGCATCACCTAGCAAAGAGATGGGTGAGAACAACATTTCATCAAGATAGAGGTATCCTTCCTTCAAACACTAACACATGTTCAGATGGGTTACTTCTAAGCCGTGGAAGAGAATTGAAGGGAAATGGGACTTTCTAGCGCAAGAAAGCAATATCCAATGGTCCTATTAATAATTTTGCTGATTGTGCTGAAATGGCTGTTGTTTCTATGGAAAATAATGGTCCTACTTTTGGACAAGAACAGAGATCTTCTAAGCCAAGACTAATAGTTTACAAAACTCAAATTATTATATAAATGGTGCCCTATTGAGTTTGTCAGGGCAGAAGTTTCATGAACATTCTGACACTAGTCAGAGAGTCTTTTTTAAAACCACACAAAGTATGTAGTAATCAGAAACACATTTATGTTGAAACTAATGCCCGGTATCCCTGTAAGAACTTTGAGAGTGGTACGAATGTGCAGAAGTCTCATTAACATAATGACAAAGAAGAAATATTTGATAAAGAACAGAAATAGAAACAACAGACACAACATGGGATACTAGAACAATATATGCTTTCTTCCCCCTTGTCTATAGTGTCTTTTGTACCACATGTTTTACAGATTCCATTTATCTATTCTAATGTGCTAGTTGTAGATAGTTCTTCACATTTTTCTCATCTATCATCTTTATTTAATAGAAGAATCCATTTATACTTCACATGGTACTTGTATTTTTGCATCAACTTATGACGTGTTGAAAGGTAATGAAGTAAATATGCATGATCTTCATTCTGAGATACTACAATTTGCCCATAATGTGAGACACAATGATTGAGTATATAAACAAGCACAGGCTACAATGGAATGCGTACACCTAGTAGTAAAACACCATTGGCCTAACAAGGACATAGAGGTTAGTCATATGATTGTTACTCTCCAATCTACTATTTTGATTTCTGATTATGTAAAAGTATCATCAGTTGAAAAAATCTGTATGTTTTTCCACATTTGCCATGTTAATTTGTGGGTTTATTTAAATTTAAAACATAAGTAGCATGCACCTATTTCATATACGTATTATAATCATTGTTATGTAATCATCATAAAGAATGATAGTAAAGAGAAATCGTATCCAGTTACTACAAAGATAGATGTAAAACAAATGAATCCCAAGTACAAGTTAGTCGACACAATCTATCCAATTGTGATCAAAGGATGAAACCAAGTAGGATGCATTTTCAAACTATATGAAATGGATCATTGCGTCTACACTACGAGCAAAAGCTAAATAGTAAAGATATGTAATCCATTTCATTTTTATTTCAAACTACAACATATTAAGTCCTAAAATATCCTCCATTTATATGGAAAAGAAATTCAACCTAACAATAAACACAAGTTTAGGAAGAAAACATAAAAGGGCTAAAGAAACCAACAGCCAAGTCAAATACAATATTATTCTTCGAATAACTAGCTAGCTGTTTAGCTGAAATATTTATCTTCTTAGTTGTTCTTCAGAGAAATAATTCAAGATGCACATTGCATTATAATACGTATAGGAAATAGGTGCATGCTACTTATGTCTAAAATCTAAATAAACCCACAAATTAACATGGCAAAGGAGGAAAAAACTACGAATTTTTTTCAATTGATGATACTTTTACATAATCATAAATCAAAACAGTAGACTGGAGGGTACCAACCATATGATTGACCTCTGTGGCCTTTTTAGGCCAATGGTGTTTTATTACCAAGCGTACACATTCCACTGCAGCCTATGCTTGTTGATATACTGCATTGCTAGGTCTCACATTATGAGTAAATTGTAATATCTCAGAATGAAGAGCATATATATTTACTTCATTACCTTCCAACATGTCATAAGTTGACGCAAAAATAGAAGTGCCATGTGGATTATAAATGGATTCCTCTAATGGATAAGATGATGAATGAGAAAAATGTGAAGAACTATCTGCAACTAGCACATTAGAATACATAAATGGAATCTGTAAAACATGTGGCACAAAAGACACTACAGACAAGGGGGAAGGAAGCATATATTGTTCAAGCATTCTCTATTTTTTTTTTTTTGTTCTCTATAAAATATTTTCTCTTTGTCATTATGCCAATGAGACTTCTGCACGTTCTTACCACTCTCAAAGTTCTTAGAAGGATACCGGGCATTAGTTTAAACATAAATGTATTTCTGATTACCACATATTTTGTGTGGTTTAGAAAAAAACTTTCTCTTACTAGTGTCAAAATGTTCTTGAAACTTCTGCCCTGACAGACTCAATAGGCCACCATTTGTATTATGATTTGAGTTTTGTAAACTATTAGCCTTGGCCTCAGAAGATCTCTGTTCTTCTCCAGATGTAGAACATTATTTTCCATAGAAAGAACAGCCATTCCAACACAATCAACATAATTATTAGTAGGACTATTGGATATTGTTTTCTTGCGCCAAAAAGTTTCATTTCTCTTCAATTCTCTTCCATAGCTTTAAAGTAACCCATTTGAACATGCGTTAGTGTTTGAAGGTAGGATACCTCTATCTTGATGAAATGCTGTTCTCTCACCCATATCTTTACTGTGTGATGCATTAGTAGCATATATATACACCTTCAAGATGGCTCTATATGATCCAAAACAAATATTTGATATTGCATTATGTTTTGGGCTTACAAAAGATCTATTTTCATTGATATTCTCTGCTGCATTCTGACATCCCCTAAAATTTCTATTCTTGCAACCAAATAATCACAGCAAATTCTCCACTTGAATTAACAGTATTGAAAGGTTTTGTTATTGCCAGAAAGTGTAAATCATCAAGTCTTAGCCTGTTAGAACCTATTAATTCTCAATGCCACAAATTTCATGGTTCATGACCAGTCTACCTCTACTGGAGATAATTCAAGATGAAGTTCATGGAGGTCATGTCTATAAAGAGCAGATAACTTGATCTATATCAAGGGAAGGTCACCTTTCCCTAACACGAAATTCTAAAATGTTGAAATGTGTGTCAGGGAAAGACAACCTTTCCTCAATATAGATCAAGTTAGATTTGCTCTTTATAGACATGACCACCATGAACTTCAGCTTGAATTATCTCCAGCATAGGTAGATTGGTCATGAACCATGGAGTTTGTGGTATTGAGAATTAATAGGTTCTAAATGGCTAAGATTTAATGGTTCACACTTTCTGGCAATAACAAAACATTTCAATACTATTAATTCAGGTGGAGAATTTGCTGCGATTATTTAACTACAAGAATAAAATTTTTATGGGATGTCAGAATACAACATAGAATATCAATGGAAATAATTGTTCTTCTCTAAGCACAGAACATGATGCAATATCAAATATTTGTTTTGGATCATATAGGGTGACCTTGCAAGTGTGTATATATGCTACCAGTGCATCACCTAGCAAATAGATAGGTGAGAGAACAACATTTCGTCAAGACAGAAGTATCCTGCCTTCAAACACTAACACATGTTCAAATGGGTTACTTCAAAGCCATGGAAGAGGATTGAAGGGAAATGAGACTTTATAGCGCAAGAAAGTAATATCCAATAGTCCTGCTAATAATTTTACTGATTGTGCTGGAATGGTTGTTCTTTCTATGAAAAATAATGGTTTTACTTTTGGAGAAGAAAGAGATCTTCTGAAGCCAAGACTAATAGTTTACAAAACTCAAATTAGAATATAAATGGTGGCCTGTTCAGTCTGTTGGGGTAGAAGTTTCATGAACATTCTAATAGTAGTAAGAGAAAGCCTTTTTTTAAACAACACAAAGTATGTGGTAATCAGAAACACATTTATGTTGAAACTAATGTCCGGTATCCTTGTAAGAACTTTGAGAGTGGTACAAATGTGTAGAAGTTTCATTGACATAATGACAAAGAGAAAATATTTGATAGAGAACGGAAATAGAAACAACAGGCACAACATGGGATACTAGAACAATATATGCTTTCTTCTGCCTTGTCTGTAGTGTCTTTTGTGCCACATGTTTTACAGATTCCATGTATGTATTCTAATGTGCCAGTTGCAAATAGTTCTTCACATTTTTCTCATTCATCATCTTTATCCATTAGAGGAATCCAGTTATACTCCACATGGTACTTGTATTTTTGTGTCAACTTATGATGTGTTGGATGGTAATGTAGTAAATATGCATGCTTTTCATTCTAAAATATTACAATTTGCCCATAATGTGAGACATAATGATTGAGTATATCAACAAGCACAGGCTACAATGGAATGCGTACACCTAGTAGTAAAACACCATTGGCCTAACAAGGACATAGAGGTTAGTCATATCGTTGTTACTCTCCAGAGTATTATTTTGATTTTTGATTATGTAAAAGTATCATTAGTTGAAACAAATCTGTATGTTTTTCCCAATTTGCCATGTTAATTTGTGGGTTTATTTTAAATTTAAGACATAACTAGCATGCACCTATTTCATATATGTATTATAATCACTGTTATGTAATCATCATAAAGAATGATAGTAAATAGAAACCCTATCCAGTTACTACAAAAACAAATGTAAAACAAATGAATCCCAAGTACAAGTTAGTCGACACAATCTATCCAATTGTGATCAAAGGATGAAACCAGGTATGATGCATTTTCAAACTATATGAAATGGAACATTGCATCTACACTAGGAGCAAAAGCTAACATAGTAAAGATATGTAAACTATTTCATTTTTGTTTCAAACTACAATATTTCAAGTCCTAAAATACCCTCCATTTATATGGAAAAGAAATTCAACCGAAAAAAAAACACAAGTTTGGGGAGGAAACATTAAAGGGCTAATGAAACCAACAGCCAAATCAAATACATTATTATTCTTCGAATAACTAGCTAGCTGTTTAGCTGAAATATTTATTTTCTTAGTTGTTCTTCAGAGAAATAAGTCAAGATGCACATTGCATTATAATACGTATAGTAAATATGTGCATGCTACTTATGTCTAAAATTTAAATAAACCCACAAATTAACATGCCAAATGGGGAAAAACATACATATTTTTTTCAATTGATGATACTTTTACATAATCAAAAATCAAAACAGTAGACTGGAGGGTACCAACCATATGATTGACCTCTATATCCTTTTTAGGCCAATGGTGTTTTCTTACTAGGTGTACACATTCAACTGCAGCATGTGCTTGTTGATATCCTACATTGCTGGATCTCACATTATGGGCAAATTGTAATATCTCATAATGAAGAGCATGCATATTTACTTCATTACCTTCCAACATGTCATAAGTTGACGCAAAAATAGAAGTGTCATGTGGAGTATAAATGGATTCCTCTAATGGATAAGTTGATGAATGAGGGAAATGTGAAGAACTATCTGCAACTAGCATGTTAGAATACAAAAATGGAATCTGTAAAACATGTGGCACAAAAGAGACTACAGACAAGGGAAAGGAAACATATATTGTTCTAGTATCCCCTATTGTGTCTGTTGTTTTTGTTTCTGTTCTCTATAAAATATTTGCTCTTTGTTATTATGCCAATGAGACTTCTGCACATTCTTACCACTCTCAAAGTTCTTAAAAGGATACCGGGCATTAGTTTCAACATAAATGTATTTTTGATTGCCACATACTTTGTGTGGTTTAGAAAAAAACTTTATCTTATAGTGTCAGAATGTTCATGAAACTTTTGTCCTGGTAGACTCAACAGGCCACCATTTATATTATGATTTGAGTTTTGTAAACTATTAGCCTTGGCCTCAGAAGATCTCTGTTCTTCTCCAGAAGTAGAACCATTATTTTCCATACAAAGAACAACCATTCCAGCACAATCAACATAATTATTAGCAGGACCATTGGATATTATTTTCTTGCACCAAAAAGTCTTATTTCTCTTCAATTCTCTTCCATGGCTTTGAAGTAACCCATTTGAACATGTGTTAGTGTTTGAAGGTAGGATACCTCTGTCTTGACGAAATGGTGTTCTCTCACCCATATCTTTACTGGGTGATGGACTGGTAGCATATATATACACCTTCAAGATTGCTCTATATGATCCAAAACAAATTTTTGATATTTTATCATATTTTGGGCTTACAAAAGAACAACTATTTTCATTGATATTCTCTGCTACATTCTGACATCCCCTAAAATTTCTATTCTTGCAACCAAATAATCGCAACAAATTCTCCACCTGAATTAACACTATTGAAAGGTTTTGTTATTGCCAGAAAGTGTAAATCATCAAATCTTAGCCTGTTAGAATCTATTAATTCTCAATGCCATTAATTTCATGGTTCACGACCAAGCTACATGTGTACTAGAGATTATTCAAGCTGAAGTTCATGCTGGTCATGTCTATAAAGAGCAGATCTAACTTGATCTATATGAAGGGAAGGTCACCTTTCCCTGACATGACATTCTCAAATGTTGAAATGTGTGTTAGGGAAAGATGACCTTTCCTCAATATAGATCAAGTTAGATCTTCTCTTTATAGACATGACCACCATGAACTTCAGCTTGAATTATCTCCAGCAGAGGTAGATTGGTCATGAACCATGGAATTTGTGTTTATGAGAATTAATAGGTTCTTAATGGCTAAGATTTAATGGTTCACACTTTCTAGCAATAACAAAACATTTCAATACTATTAATTCAGGTGGAGAATTTGCTAAGATTATTTAACTGCAAGAATACAAATTTTAGGGGATGTCAAAATACAATAGAGAATATCAATGAAAATAATTGTTCTTCTGTAAGCCCAAAACATGATGTAATATCAAATATTTGTTTCGGATCATATAGGGTGACCTTGAAAGTGTGTATATATGCTACCAGTGCATCACCTAGCAAAGAGATGGGTGAGAGAACAACATTTCGTCAAGACAGAGGTATTTTGCCTTCAAACACTAACACGTTCAAATGGGTTACTTCAAATCCGTGGAAGAGGATTGAAGGGAAATGAGACTTTCTAGCACAAGAAAGCAATATCCAATGCTCCTGCTAATAATTCTGCTGGTTGTGCTAGAATGGCTGTTCTTTCTATGGAAAATAATGGTTCTACTTTTGGAGAAGAACATAGATCTTCTGAAGCCAAGACTAATAGTTTACAAAACTCAAATTACAATATAAATGGTGGCCTGTTGAGTCTGTCAAGGCAGAAGCTTCAGGAACATTCGGACACTAGTAAGAGAAAGCCTTTTTTTAAACCACACAAAGTATGCGGTAATCAGAAACACATTTATGTTGAAACTAATGCCTGGTATACTTGTAAGAACTTTTAGAGTGGTATGAATGTTCATAAGTCTCATTGAGATAATGATAAAGAGCAAATATTTGATAGAGAACAAAAATAGAAACAAGATACACAATATCGGATACTAGAACAATATATGCTTTCTTCCCCCTTGTCTATTGTGTCTTTTGTGCCACATGTTTTACATATTCCATTTAAGTATTCTAATGTGCGAGTTGCAGATAGTTCTTCACATTTTTCTCATTAATCATCTTTATCCATTAAAGGAATCCATTTATAGTCCACATGGTACTTGTATTTTTGCGTCAACTTATGACGTGTTGGAAGGTAATGAAGTAAATATGCATGCTCTTCATTCTGAGATATTACAATTTGCCCATAATGTGAGACACAAAGATGGAGTATCTCAACAAGCACATGCTGCAGTGGAATGCGTACGCCTAGTAGTAAAACACCATTGGCCTAACAAGAACATAGAGGTTAGTCATATTGTTGTTAATTTCCAGTCTACTATTTTGATTTCTGATTATGTAAAAGTATCATCAGTTGAAAATAATCTGTATGTTTTTCCCCAGTTCCCATGTTAATTTGTGGGTTTATTTAAGTTTTAGACATAAGTAGCATGCACCTATTTCATATACATATTATAATCACTATTATGTAATCATCATAAAGAACAATAGTAAAGAGAAACTGTATCCAATTACTACAAAGACAGATGTAAAACAAATGAATCCCAAGTACAAGTTAGTCAACACAATCTATCCAATTGTGATCAAAGGATGAAACCAGGTATGATGCATTTTCAAACTATATGAAATGGAACATTGCATCTACACTAGGAGCAAAATCTAACATAGGAAAGATATGTAATCTATTTCATTCGCATTTCAAACTACAATATATCAAGTCCTAAAATATCCTCCATTTATATGGAAAAGAAATTTAACATAACAATAATCACAAGTTTGGGAAGAAAACATAAAAGGGCTAAAGAAACCAATTGCCAAATCAAATACAGTATTATTCTTCGAATAACTAGCTAGTTGTTTAGCTGAAATATTTATCTTCTTAGTTGTTCTTCAAAGAAATAATTCAAGATGCACATTGCATTATAATACGTATAGAAAATATGTGCATGCTACTTATGTCTAAAATTTAAAGAAACCCACAAATTAACATGGCAAATGGGGAAAAACATATAGATTTTTTGCAATTGATGATACTTTTACATAATCAGAAATCAAAATAGTAGACTACAGGGTACCAACCATATGATTGACCTCTATGTACTTTTTAGGCCAATGGTGTTTTATTACTAGACGTACACATTCCATTGCAGCCTGTACTTGTTGATATAATGCATTGCTAGGTCTCACATTATGGGCAAATTGTAATATCTCAAAATGAAGAGCATGCATATTTACTTCATTACCTTCCAACATGTCATAAGTTGACGCAAAAATAGAATTGCCGTGTGGAGTATAAATGGATTCCTAAGTGGATAAGATGATGAATGAGTAAAATGTGAAGAACTATCTACAACTAGCACATTAGAATACATAAATGGAATTTGTAAAACATGTGGCACAAAAGGCACTACAGACAAGGGGGAAGGAAGCATATATTGTTCTAGTATCCCCTATTGTGTTTGTTGTTTTTGTTTCTGTTCTCTATAAAATATTTGCTCTTTGTCATTATGCCAATGAGACTTCTGCAAATTCTTACCACTCTCAAAGTTCTTATAAGGATACCAGGCATTAGTTTCAACATAAATGTATTTCTGATTATAACATACTTTGTGTGGTTTAGAAAAAGATTTTCTCTTACTAGTGTCAGAATGTTCATGAAACTTTTGCCTTGGTAGACTCAATAAGCCACCATTTATATTATGATTGAGTTTTGTAAACTATTAGCCTTGGCCTCAGAAGATCTCTGTTCTTTTCCAAAAGTAGAACCATTATTTTCCATAAAAAGAACAACCCTTCTAGCACAATCAACAAAATTATTAGCAGGACCATTGGATATTGCTTTCTTGTGTCAAAAAGTCTCATTTCTCTTCAATCCTCTTCGACAGCTTTGAAGTAACCTAGTTGAACATGTTTTAGTGTTTGAAGGTAGGATACCTCTGTCTTGACGAAATATTGTTCTCTCACCCATCTCTTTACTGGGTGATGCACTGGTAGCATATATATACACCTTCAAGGTGGCTCTATATGAGCCAAAACAAATATTTAATATTGTATCATGTTTTGGGCTTACAAAAGAACAACTATTTTCATTGATATTCTCTGTTACATTTTGACATCCCCTAAAATTTCTATTTTTACAACCAAATAATCGCATTAAATTCTCCACCTAAATTAACAATATTGAAAGGTTTTGTTATTGCCATAAAGTGTAAACCATCAATCTTAGGTTATTATAACCTATTAATTCTCAATGCCACAAATTCCATGGTTCATGATCAATCTACCTTTGTTGGAGATAATTCAAGCTGAAGTTCATGGTGGTCATGTCTATAAAGAGCAGATCTAACTTGATCTATATCAAGGGAAAGTTGCCTTTCCCTGACACGCATTCTAAAATTTTAAAATGCATGTCAGTGAAAGGCAACCTTCCCTCAATATATATCAAGTTAGATCTGTTCTTTATAGACATGACCACCATGAACTTCAGCTTGAATTATCTCCAGCAGAGGTAGATTGGTCATGAACCATGGAATTTGTGGCTTTGAGAATTAATGGGTTCTAATTGGCTAAGATTTAATGGTTCACACTTTCTGGTAAGAACAAAACCTTTCAATACTGTTAATTCAGGTGGAAAATTTGCTGCGATTATTTAACTGTAAGAATTAAAATTTTAGGGGATGTCAGAATGCAACAGAGAATATCAATGGAAATAGTTGTTTTTGTGTAAGTCCAAAATATGATGCATTATCGAATATTTGTTTTGGATCATGTATGGTGACCTTGAAAGTGTGTATATATGCTACCAGTGCATCACCTAGCAAAGAGATGGGTGAGAGAACAACATTTCATCAAGACAGAGGTATCATGCCTTCAAACACTAACACATGTTTAAATGGGTTACTTCAAAGCTGTGGAAGAGGATTGAAGAGAAATGAGACTTTCTAGCATAAGAAAGCAATATGCAATGGTCCTGCTAATAATTCTATTGATTGGGTTGGAATGGTTGTTCTTTCTATGGAAAATAATGGTTCTACTTTTGGAGAAGAACAAAGATCTTCTGAAGCCAAGCCTAATAGTTTACAAAACTCAAATCATAGTATAAATGGTGGCTTGTTGAGTCTAGTGGGGCAAAAGTTTCATGAACATTCTGACACTAGTAAGAGAAAGCCTTTTTTTAAACCACACAAAGTATGTGGTAATCAGAAACACATTTATGTTGAAACTAATGCCCGATATCCTTGTAAGAACTTTGAGAGTGGTATGAATGTGCAAAAGTATCATTGGCATAATGACAAAGAGAAAATATTTGATAGCGAACAGAAATAAAAACAACAGACACAACATGGGATACTAGAACAATATATATTTTCTTCCCCCTCGTCTATAGTGTCTTTTGTGCCACATGTTTTACAGATTCCATTTATGTATTCTAATGTGCAAGTTGTAGATAGTTCTTCAGATTTTTCTTATTCATCATCTTTGTCCATTAGAGGAATCCATTTATATTCCACATGGTACTTGTATTTTTACGTCAACTTATGACATGTCTGAAGGTAATGAAGTAAATATGCATGCTCTTCATTCTAAGATATTACAATTTGCCCATAATGTGAGACCTAGCGATGCCGTCTATCAACAAGCACAGGCTGAGTTGGAATGTGTACTCCTAGTAGTAAAACACCATTGGCCTAACAAGGACATAGAGGTTATTCATATGGTTGTTACTCTCCAGTCTACTTTTTGATTTCTGATTATGTAAAAGTATCATCATTTGAAAAAATCTATATGTTTTTCCCCATTTGCCATGTTAATTGTGGGTTTATTTAAATTTTATACATAAGTAGCATGCACCTATTTCTTATATGTATTATAATGCAATGTGCATCTTGAATTATTTCTCTAAAGAACAACTAAGAAGATAAATATTTCAGCTAACTAGCTAGCTAGTTATTTGAAGAATAATATTGTTTTTGATTTGGTTGTTCGTTTCTTTAGCCCTTTTATGTTTTCTTCCCAAACTTGTGATTATTGTTAGGTTGAATTTCTTTCCCATATAAATGGAAGATATTTTAGGACTTGATATATTGTAGTTTGAAATGCAAATGAAATATATTACATATCTTTACTATGTTAACTTTTTCTCCTAGTGTAGATGCAATTTTCCATTTCATATAGTTTGAAAATGCATTATACTTGGTTTCATCTTTTGATGACAATTGAATAGATTGTGTCGACTAACTTTTACTTGGGATTCATTTGTTTTACATTTGGCTTTGTAATAACTGGATACAGTTTCTCTTTACTATCATTGTTTATGATGACTACATAATAGTGATTCTCCATTTAGTGTTTTTCTTTCCTTGGATATTTCCTCTTCCCTTTGTGCTTATCTTTGTAATTGTGATAGACATGAATTTCTCTCTGATTAAGCGCACCTGCTAACTTGTTAATGTAGTACCTTCATTGATATGGCATATAGATTTATTTTGTATTAGTTTTCTTCTTATGCTTTTCAAATGTAGTGATCTTCTGTGGTATTGTTACAAGTTTTCAATTCCATTAGGTTGTGCTTGGTAGTTGGTAGCCAATTCATACTCAGCAACAGAAGGACGTGTTGGTGCCTGAATTAACTGTCAGTTCTTGAGCAATTTTTATGCAGGCACCATCCCAAAAAATCCAAAATTTTTTCCAGTTTTGGCACCCCTTCAGTGTTTTGTAACATCCACATCATCTTTCTTGAAGGGGGGGTCTTCATGTTTTGTCCATCGGCATGAGTTTGGAATGTGTCTTGGCGATCATGATTGGTACCAATGGCGTGTTGTCTTCTATCGCTAAGACTTTACCTATCGGCGTAGGTGTTTTGTGGCTTACCGACAGACTTGGTCTCGCCGACGAGGGTTTTGGAGTGCTATCGCCAAGACTTTGGCTATCGGAGTGAGCGGGCAAGTGTTGGACCGACGTTGGTTGTCTGGCCGATGAGGGATGTTCAAGGTGGTCGTCGGCAGGAGTAGTGCTATCGGTGAGAGAGTTTTTAGGTTCACCGACGCCTGAGGTCTCGCCGACAGAGTATAGTTTGTTGGCGCCATCGGTGTAATGGAGGATTATCGGGTGAACGGGCAGATTGTTGGCCGATGGCGCAGGTTTGGCCGATGGAGTTGCCATCGGCGAGTATGGGGTAGTGTCTGGCCGATGGTGGTAATAGAGTTTGGTTTCGGCGTGACAGGGGCTATCGGGCTAGCCGTTGGAAGGTCTGCCGATGGAGAGTGTTTGGCCAAGGGTGTCATCGGCGTAAGTCACACCGACAGGGGGGCAGTGTAGTGTGTGATTGGAGAGACTAGTGAGGTCGGGGTAAGTTTTGTGGAGCTGGCCGATGGTTCTCCTCTGGCCGATGGGGATGTTGGTGACTTGTGGAGATGTTGCGATCGGCGAGACCACTGTGGTCGGCAGGAGATCTGTGCGGTGGGCCGATAATGTATGTCATGGCGATGGGCTGTGGGCGAAGGGTCGTGTGTCGAACGCGGCAAAACGCTTGATACTTAGTATGCGTGTGACGATGTTCTTAAAGTGATAGAGGGGTTTCCGCACTATGCATGTGGGATTAATTTCCCTACACATTTGAAACCTCAGGAAGCACCTTTTGGCGGGAAGCTCCATTTTGATCGCTGCGATAGTCTTCTGGGTGGTTGCGGGTTGTTGAGCCATCAATGGCGATAGTGCAGGGGTATGGGTGACGGTACAAGCAATTAAGCTGCCTGATCGTGGATGAAGACTTTCAAGTGGTGGCACAAAGCTCAAGATCCCCCCTGTCTGTTGCATTTAATCTGTGGAGGCCATTTTCAAATGGAAGGAATGTATCTGGCAAATTTTTTGGACTTCTGGCCATGTAATTAATTGCTAAATGTACACGGTTCTGTATAAAGGGTTTTGGCTGTGTTACTTTTTAGAGGTTGGATGTTTTTGGGCTTTCTGCTCTGACTCTGAACGTAAGCTATTCACATTTTGAAAGGCATTTTTTGCTACAGACTCGGTCCTTAGTCTGGTGTACTAATCTATCTTGGCTTGTAAATGATGATTTTCTCTGTGATGGCCTTCTATGCAGATTGATTTTAAATGAAAAACTCCTGTGTGTGTATTGTTTCTGATTGTCTCCTGTATGTCATTTGTTTTCCTTTCAAACAAGGTTGTCAAGGGCTTCCAAGTTTTTCAGTATGTGCATACTGTGTGTCTGATTTATTGCATCTGCTCAAGGAGTGGTTAAATAGGCTTTTGATCAGATACAAAGGGAAATAGATTGCATCATAGGATCTGTTAAGTATGATCATTAATGATACTCTTTCTTGGACATGTTGCTGTTAGGCAGTAGCATTATTCTTAGGTCCTCTGGATATGAATTTATGTTGTCATGGGGAGACATTTACAGTCTTAGATATGACTCTGCTACCCAGATAAGGCACTGGTTTGGGAATCTGTCTGTTCAATGGGTCTAGGAAAGTCCCATAACTCCAAACACCATTTCAAACCATCTCATCCTTCCATCTGTTAGTTGTAGGATTAGGATTAGGATCCTTGCATGCTCTCATACCCAACCAGACATCATGTCCAAGAATGTTGCCAACCTTGTGATTTGTTACACAAATCTTGGTCCATACATGAGAGTATTCTGCCTGTTGATGTCAAGTTAAATCCTTCTGTCATTGAGCTAGTCAAGGTTATACTTTTATCAAGTAGGGAAACCCCCCTTGGTGCGGCAGAACCAGAAGTGAAGGGGAGGAGCTCACGCAACCTCCTGTATTCAGTTGGCTGAATCTGCCTGTGCATTAGAACTGGCAAACCCTAATGCTGATTCAGAAGAAAAACCAATAGGACGCAATTGCAAGTGATCTTCCAACAGAATAAGAAGTTTGGTGAAAGACCCAATACATGGCAAAATACTTGCCTCTAAAACCTCGAGAGCCTCTTCTATTATAACTATTTCTGCTGGCATTATTCCCACAACACTAGCAATAGCATCTTCATCTGCTGGCACTGCCTCCTCAACAGTAGCATATTCATTTGTTGGCATTAACTCCTCCTCAGTAGTAGCATAATCTCTAGATTTTTCATCAGTACTGGAGTTATCACTATCATGCTCACCAGCTTCAGAGGTCTCTTTGGGCTGGTCTACAAACAAAGAAAATGTATTGCATGTGGCTAGAGCCACGGTTTCCACAACCTTTTGCTTCTCTTTACTTTGGCTACTACTTTTCTCAGCATTTTAACTTCAATCAAAGTGGGTTTTCTAACTTATGTCATACTTAGATTAACAATGAGGTCAAGCCTCTTTTACATAATTTATAATTATTAAATTCCTTCAACTACATCTGTTCTTATAGGGGATTAGCCTCTTTATTAGCTGTTCTCTTCGTGCTTGTGGTTTGGAATTTTGATTCCTAGGGATACTTGATTTTGTGTTAGTTTGCAAACTTATTTTATTCCTTCACAAAATTGTTAGTAGCACCAATCTCTTGTTTATTTATTTCTCATATTTGATTGAGCAATGCATTTCTTTCGCTCACTATATAAATTGAGAGAATTTTCTGAGGTCAAGATGATTGTTGAGAAGCCTGCCTCATGATTGGAGGTATCCTCTATACCTTCATTGTAGGTGAGGCTATCTTTTCTATTAGTTCTATTATGTGACTCCCTCATTGTTTGGATTTTTTTTATCGAGATCATAACTTCTATAGTTAATTCCTCCTTGTGACCCGATAATGATGATAAGCAAGAGAAGGGCTAAACTGCTAGATGTCAGAAGTTATTAATTTTCCTTTTGTAATGTCCCCTTTTTAAGCAAGCATCAGGGTTGGTGGTTTAGCCTATCATCGGGTCCTCGTAGGCTAATAATGGTGTTTAGAGGACCTAGTGCTGGTGTTGCTAGCTTCTCAGTTGTTAGTTGGCAGAGCCTAGGATGGATCTTCCAGTTAGGCAGAGGTTTGTTTGGATTCAGATGGCGCAGTTGGCACTGTTAGTGTTGGTTAGGACGCTTTGTAGTGGATTTACTATTTTTAGAAAATTCAGAAATGGGGCCATTTTGGGATTTTTAGAGTTGGAGTGGATGCGTCTCGTTGAGACCTTTCCGGTGAGCTATAGAACTCTGAATTCCAAGTTCATCTTGATATTTATTTTAAAGTCTAAAGATTATTATTATTTTATTATATGGGACTTTATAAATATTAAGGCAAAGTGGCATATTTAAGTTATATCAAAAGTGTCACTATATTATCTTGGGCACCCATCTCTAGGGGAAAAATAAAGTAAAATTAAATGACATATTTCCCCTAAAAGTGCATTGACCCCCTCTTGAGGATTTTATAAAAGGTAGATTTGAGCTTCATTTGGATAGGCTTGGATTATTATTTTCTTCTGTTGTTTCTTGGAGCTTGAAGAGCTTTGAGGGTTTGGATTGAATTTGCTGAGACAAAAACGTCTGCAAGATAGAGTTTGATCTTGGCTTCTGGGGACGAAAACCTCCATTAGCAATACTATTGAGGCGAATGCATCCAATATTCGTAGTTGTGCTTCATTGAGATTCATATGTTGAGGGTTTTGAAGAAGAACATGTTCATTCTTGCAGATTTTCAGAGATTTCTTCAATGCAGATTTGTGGATTGATTATAGAACACTGTTAAGCATAGATTGAAGGAGTTTGGGACTGTTCTTGCTGCACATAGGCTGGCTGTACAACCTCCATTGCTATCTGTACTGCTACTGAAGAAGGACATATCAGATATTAAGGGTTTTTGGTGGTTGTTTGGTGTTAATACCTCATCCTTCAGGGTCGCCTTGGATCTAAAAATAGGTGCAGCACAAAACAGTAGCAGATTGGAGTCCTTATAATTTGTTTGTGGCTGGAAACTCACTTCACAGGGCCGTACATCTCATAGTATAGGCTGTACTTTCTTTGGAGACTTTTGGGTGTTGTTCGAAGGTGCAAATCTCATTGTTTGGTACTATTTGGATTACAAAGGCCATAAGAGACATTGCTTGAGCAAATTACTTCATTGTTTATGCATTTTATGTGAGTTATCAACATGTATGTTGCTGGTCCGGCTACAACATAAAAATGAAGTTGCAAATCTTGATATGGGTATTCAACCATAATTCATTTAGAGGTATTTCTTGATCTGGGTTGTTATTTTTCTCATAATCATTGTACTATTTCTAGGTTTGGAATATATGTTCAATATTGCATGTTCCGGCAACACCCATGTCAAGAAAATTGAAACCCCTTCTGTATCTTCTCTCTAGTCTGAAAGAACACATTAAAAATTTAAAAATAACACTTACAAGATTTTAAAAAGAACCAACAGGTGCAGCACATTACAGTGGTATCAGAGTAGTGAGCTTGCCATCCTGTGAGGTCAGATTTAGACGTGCAGATGAAAAATGAGACATGCAGCTGTTTGGGTTGCTACCCTTTTCTTGCAGATCTTCAAGTGTTGGGCAGATTCTTAAACATCGTATGTGGGTGATCAGCACTTGCATGAGTGTTTAGAGTTGGGCAGTTGAAAGGTTTTGATTAGTGAATGTGAGATCATGGCATCTCTCATGAAGGATGATCTTTGTGAAAGACTTTTTGATGCAGGATTGAAACTGAAATTTTTGCCATGGTTAGATGAGAGACTTCTCAGCACTTTGGAAGAAGCTGAGAAATATTTGTCTAAAATCCCTCAGACACTTTTTGAGTCAATGCGGGTGGCTTTGGTTCCTTCAGAGGCTTTGTTGTGTAAGCCCAAGTTGTTGAGGCATCCAGACAAGAAGGTAAGATTGGAAGTTATCACATGCATCAGTGAAGTCATGAGAAATTCAGCTCCTAAAGCACCCTACAATGATGACTTAATGAGGGAGATGTTATAGTTGATTATTGAAAGCTTTCATGGATTGGGTGATACCAGAAGCATATCTTTTAAAAAGATTGCTAAGATGTTAGAAATTATGGCTGAGGTCAGGTCATATGTCTTTTTACTTGATCTTAAGTGTAATGATTTAATTCTCAACATGTTTCATTGTTTCTTTGACCAAATCAGAAAGTATCATGCGGATAGTGTTAAAACAACAATGCAAACTATCTTGTCTCTGATTATAGATGAAGATGATGACATCTCCAAGTTGTTGTTATCAAATTTGCTGAGTATGTGGAGGAAGGAACAACCTATTTCACCCACAGCACATGAGTTGTCAAAGACATTGGTTGAGCAGAAAATTGAGAAAGTTAAAAATCACTTGACAGAAGAGGAATCTATTGCTTGTGGTTTACAGGTTACAAGGATTCCTATAATGAGCAAGAACCAAATGAGAAGACAAGGTCTATGCTTCTCTTGCAAAGAATTTCGGGAGCCTAACCACCAATGCACGGATAAAAAGGACTGACAACTTGATGATAGTTTGGCAGAAGCTCTTGAAGTTACTTTTAGCACTCAAGAGGTTGTTATCAGTTCTGACAACAATTCTGATTTTTATGACAGCAGTCATTCTTTTGAGCGTAGTCGTGATTTAAATGTTATGGCACATGAGGAAAATGTTGTAGAAGAGACTTCTAATGTTGGCACACAAGATATGAATGTCAAACATGAGGAAAGCGAGGAGAATACAAGCCATAACAGTTCTGATTTGTGTGACAACAATCTAATCTATTTGCATCAGCAGGAAGTTACCGCCATTACACATGAGAATGTTGGTCGTGTGGAGTCACCAAATGTAGACACTCAAGTTTTGGGTGATATTGATGCAATAGGTGTTGTGGATTCAAGCCACAACAAGGTTGATTTTGTATATCAGACCTTAGAAGATGAGAACAAAACTGAAAAGTGGCCTAATGGAGATGGTTTTGAAGATTCTTTGACGAACGTGTGTGCATATATTTTGATAGGGGAGGTGTGCATTGATATTGGCAAATCAGCAACCTCTAGCATGTCATTTGAGCCATCCATAGAGATTCATAACAATAGTACACTTGATGAGGATGTGAGCGAAGTTGATAGCACACAGAAGGATGCCTACCAATCAGTGAGTGATGATGATTCAACCTCTTACCATAGTGCAGATTACAAATCAGAAGAATTGTGTGGAGACAATTTGTTAGTGGGGTCTAATCATTTGGCAGGGCAATTGAAGGTGAACGAAGGCATGATTGCTTCAGCCTTAGAACACTTTGATGTTGTTCAACAGTTGGTGGCACACTGTTGTTGGACTCCAAGTATATATGAGCACCTTGATAGTGGACTTTCCCTTGCTGAGTTTCAGGCACTTAGAGATGTAGTTGGAATAATGAAGAATAATTACCTATAGTTGTTATTAGATAGAGATCATCTGCTCACGCTCGATGGTATCTATTATGATGTTCTAAAGGGGAAGGAAGAGGAGGTTGATGAGCTCACCTATGAGCTTGAGGTCACCACGGACTCGTTGAAGAGCGCTCAATCAGCCCTTCAAGAGTCAAAATTACTAATAGATGAGCTTACTGTGGAGTTGAGCTTAGCACAGTCTTCATCTCCAACAGTCACAGTTCCGATATCTATGACAATTACTGGTGATGAGCATACACCCATGGATAGTGGTAAGGAGTACTTTGTGGATGTGGCTACACCCATTACAGTTGCAGGTGCAGGTGATATAGATGGTGTTGGTGCCTGAATTGACTATCAGTTTCTGAGCAATTTTCACACAGGCACCCTTCCAAAAAATCCAAAAAAGTTCTAAGTTTTGGGGCCCCTCAGTGTTTTTCAGCATCTGCATCTCAGTTCTTGAGGAAGGGGCCATCATGTTTTCTCTATCGGCATAAGTTTGTTTTTGTGTCTTCGAACTTTCGGGTTGAACTTGAACCCTTTTTCTCAAAGTTCATCGGTTCAATGGGTTCGCGGGGTTGCTTTTATGTTGCCGACTGAGTTGGTATCGGCGTTGAACTTCTCGGTTGAACCTTTCTTTTGAACCTAGCTGTTGAACCAGTTTAGAGGTTCATTGGTTCAACCCGTCGGAGGGGGAAGTAGGAGGCTGATATGTTATCGGCAGGAGTTGTTATGTAGGCAAAAGATTTCTTGAGTGCTCCGATTGTTTTGGTTTGGCCGATGGATGTCCATCGACGTGTGTTTGGCTATCGGCGAAGCAAATTTTTGGGCCACCGATGTAAGGTGTTTGGCCGATGGGGTGTCATCGGCGTGAGTCTGACTGATGGAGGAGTAGTGTGTGGCTGGCGAAGATGTCGTCGGCGTGACCTTTGTGATCGGCAGGAAACTTTTTGGATGCTCTGATGGTGTGTGTTACACCGACAGAAGGGAGGAAGCCAGGGTCTATCGGCGTGAGTTGTATTGTCGGGTGAACTGTGGAATGGTTGGCCGACAGACTAATCTCTAGCCGATGAGGGGGAGTGTGGTGTAGCGATCGGCCAGACTATGGAGATCGGTGAGAGGTTTTTCAAGTTGGCCGATGGTAGTGGTCTTGGCGATGGGCTTTTGGAGAGAGGCGTGTGTCGAGCGTGGCAAAAGCGCTCGACACCTATCATGCTCGCGGCCATGCTTTTAAACTACTGAAGGAGTCTCCGCACCATGCATGTGGGATTATTCCCCTGTATAATTTGAACCTGCGGAGAAGTGCATTTTGGCGAGAATTTCTCTTTTGAGCGCAGTGACGGTTTCTAGGTGAAACACGGGTGGTTGAGCCATCAATGGCGACAGTGTAGGGGTATGGGCGATGGTACAAATGATCAAATTGCCCGATTGAGAATGAAGACTTCCAGATGGTGGCGCAGGGCTCAAGGACTCCCTTGTCTGCTGCATTAATGATTTCTAAGCGCCATTCTTTCTGATGGATGTATCTGGCAGATTTTTGACTTTTGGCCATGTAATTAATGCTGAGTACGCTTCCCTCTAGCTGTTTTTAAGCAGGAAGTGTTACTCATTTTAGAGGTTGGATGTTTTTGGGCTTTCTGCTCTGACTCTGAACATAAGGTGTTCACATTTTGAAAGGCATTTTTTGCTACAGACTCGGTCCTTAGTCTGGTGTACCAGTCTATCTTGTCTTGTAAATGATAATTTTCTCTATGATGACTTTCTATGCAGATTGATTTTAAATGAAAAACACTTGTGTGTGTATTGTTTCTGATTGTCTCCTGTATGTCATTTGTTTTCCTTTCAAACAAGGTTGTCAAGGGCTTCCAAGTTTTTCAGTATATGCATACTGTGTGTCTGATTTATTGCATCTGCTCAAGGAGTGGTTAAATAGGCTTTTGATCAGATACAAAGGAAAATAGATTGCATCATAGGATCTGTTAAGTATGATCATTAGTAATACTCTTTCTTGGACATGTTGCTGTTAGGCAGTAGCATTCTTCTCAGGTCCTCTGGATATGAATTTATGTTGTCATAGGGAGACATTTACATTCTTAGATATGACTTTGCTGCCCAGATAAGGCACTGGTTTGGGAATCTGTCTGTTCAATGGGTCTAGGAATGTCCCATAACTCCAAACATCATTTCAAACCATTTCATCCTTTCACCTGTTAGTTGTAGGATAAGGAGTAGGAAACCCCTGCATGCTCTCATACCTAACCAGACATTATGTCCAAGAATGTTGCCAACCTTTTGATTTGTTACACAAATTTTGGTCCATACATGAGAGTATTCTGCCTGTTGCTGTCAAGTTAAATCCTTCTGTCATTGAGCTAGTCAAGGTCATACTTTTATCAAATAGGGACACCCCCCTTGGTGCGGCAGAACCAGAAGTGAAGGGGAGGAGCTCACGCAACCTCCTGTATTTAGTTGGCTGAATCTGCCTGTGCATTAGAACTGGCAAACCCTAATGCTGATTCAAAAGAAAAACTAACAAAAATGGCGACTCTGCTGGGGATGTTGATGTAAAGTGATATCCTGCAGTCTCTGGTGAAGTTTTGCTCTGCTGGTGGAATGAACCTAGAAAAATAGCTTTCAGCTACTATAAATTTTGTCCTCTCTGGAGAGGTGGCAACTCTACAAAAGATTCAAGTGCACATGAAAAGTTGATGTGTGTTGTGACAGAAAATGTGCTTTCAGACTTCAGCATCTGTATGAGAAAAGGTACCCTGTTTCTTCCCACTTATATTTATTGTTCTACTGCATAAGTTAGATGCCAGGGGAGGCTATAGGTCTTAGGAATGCAAAGGATGTCTGAAAATAGAAATTTCATGAATCCAAATATGTATACACCCATACTCAGTCAAAAGGGGGATGATTTGTTGGATAAAAGAATAGAAGAGATAAAAAAATAGGTTGATATTCTTAGAGGCTAGGTAGGCCCAATTAAATCATGATAACCTTGTTGTGTCTGCCAGTCAGAAAGCTAAACCTCCTGTCAGCCCTTTTGATCCTTTGTATCACCAGTTAGATTTGTCATGGGTTGATTATAAAGTAGAAAATATGCCTGCTAGGATATATTGTCAGATGCCTAGATTTAGTGGTCACGGTGTATGTGATGGGGATGCACATATCCAAAATTTTCATGAGTTCATGGGAAAACATTCATTTAGAGATGAGGATATGTGGATGAGGGTTTTTGTTAGGTCCCTTGATGCAAAAGCAAAAGACTGGTATTTGAGCTTCCCAAAAAGATTTTTTGCCTGTTGGGATGAGCTTACTGACTGTTTCAAAAAGGAATTTGCAAAAGAACCTGCTGATCTTGTTGCAGAATTGATGAAAAACAGAAAACAAGATGAAGAGCTATGTATTGATTTCAGTCACAGGTTTGCAGTAGCCCTTTCACAGATCCCAGAAGTCTTCAGACCTGATATTTCAGCCTGTGTTGGCATATTCTTTGAGGCTTTTGAGGAGGGTTCTAGTGCAGTACTGAGGGATTTCAAGGTGACAAATATGCAGATGGCATACAAGTTCATAGAAAATATAGAAAAAATCAGAAATGAGCACTTGCTGAAATCCCTGCCCCCAGGCTTTGGTGTGAATATTGGTTGTGAAGCTGCGAATGACCAAGAGATTAAGGCATCATGTGAAGATGAAAAGATGAATACTGAAGGTGCCAGTGAAAGGACTAATGAAGACTCCCATTGCAATGATGAGGCAGCTGACCATGAAAACAACAATGAGGTTGTGGACAACAATGAGCAACTTTTGGAATGGACTTGTGGGGATAATTGTGAGTATTGTACTCAAGACAGAGAAGATATAAGCAAACAGAAAAATAGTCCCATGTGTGATCCATTGCCTTCCTTTCAAACACATGGAGATCATGAAGAGCAGTCAGAAATTGAAATAGGTGCTAGTGCAGAGCATGGTTGTTTTTTATTTGGTGACTGTTTTGCTTATGACACACAGGCCGATACTCCTCCACAATGTGAATCCATTGGTGATGAAGATGCGTGCTCTGCTGCCCATGAACAAATGGCATATTATGATGAAACTGATGCACCTGGATCACCCATCTTTGACACATATGGTGATGAGGATCTATTTGAGTATGGTGAGGATCTATTTGAGTATGTTGAGGATCAAGACATTGTTTTTGGCTTGGATTCTGTTTCTCATCATGATGAAAGAGGAAACAACATACATCAGGTAGATGACTGTAAAAATGTGCCTGATTTGAAAGAGATGCCAGAGCCTGATCTTTTCCAGTTTGATGCTGCTTTTGGTTGTGTGCATGATGTGCACAATTGTGAATTTGAAAGCTTTTCTTTTGATGTGCCAGCAAATGAAGAGAGCCCTGTTTTTCCTAGTTGCATGGTGGACTTTGAGTGTTTTCAATTTTCAGTCCAGCTAGGAAATCATTTTGCAATGCATAGTGATGATGACAAGTGTTACATACCATTTGAGTATGCATTGCCTGATACGTTCTGCATTCACTTGTTGCTGGATGCTGAGTGTTGTCTGCATAGGGGTAACAGTGACAAAATAAATTAGAAGGTTGAATGTGCAGATCATTTGTTTGTGGTCAGATCATGGCATCATCCCCAGGCTTGACCTAGTGTATGCAGATGAGAACAAGGTGTTTGACAAGGGGAAATATTGGTTTTCCTTCTCTTGGTGGCCTTAGGCCATCAAGTGTATTTGGTGATGCAGATCATGGTAACTTCATGACTCTATGCCCAATGGAATAGGGACTGGTCTGCATCCCAGAGATCTGGAGTTCTCGCTGCAGTCTTGCACTTGCACGTCCCCAATCAGAGCCACTGTTGGTGCCTGAATTGACTGTCAGTTTCCGAGCAATTTTAACGCAGGCACCCTCCCAAAAAATCCAAAAAAGTTCTAAGTTTTGGGGCCCTTCAGTGTTTTTCAGCATCTGCAGCTCAGTTCTTGAGAAAGGGGCCATCATGTTTTCTCCATCGGCATGAGTTTGTTTTGTGTCTTCGAACTTTTGGGTTGAACTTGAACCCTTTTTCTCAAAGTTCATCGGTTCAATGGGTTCGCGGGGTTGCTTTTATGTTGCCGACTGAGTTGGTATCGGCGTTGAACTTCTCGGTTGAACCTTTTTTTTGAACCTAGCTATTGAACCGGTTTAGAGGTTCTGTTGACTTTTTCCCAGACTGGATGCTTATTCCCAGATTTCCCTACAAGGTAGCCATCAGTGATCAACAGGATCTCTGGGCCAGGGGCCAACAGTGTAGGAGATAGACTCTATATTTTATCTCCTCTTCTTCTTCAGGCTCTGCAAAACCTAGGGGGGTATTCCCTACTCAACATCCATGAGGATATGCATACAAGGCTGGGATGCTGACAGAAAGCAGATAAGTCCTCCTGTAAGTAGACCAAAATTGAAAGATAAGAGCAAAGGGGCTAGCTTTGGGCCTATTTGCAATTGTAGACAGAGGACTGAGGATCCTAAAACTAATTCTAATGTCCTAATGGTTGTTTTAGATTTTGATTTGGATTTTAAGTTTGGATACAAAGCTGGACATGGTTGTAACACAAACACAAAGCAAGATTGGTGCCTATCCAGGGCCTGGAGTCAGTAGACATACACCTATGAATGATCAACATGAACAGCTAAAACTGGATTTCAGGGGGATATATGTGATACCTGCCTTACAGATATCTCCCAATACAGAGTGTTAAGTTATCTCTACTTATGGCATCCCTACTGCAGTATACCCTTCCCAATGTTCAACCTGAAAACAGTTTAATCTACCCCTTGAGCAGAAGTTAAAAGATCAGACATTCAACATAGGAATTCTATGCTCTAGAATCTAAACATTACCCAAATATCCAGATTCAGAAGAAGAATACATGCAATACTGGAGACAGAATTAACAAAACACATGCTAAGATAGCATTTCTCATATAAGATTAATCATGAAATCAGTGGGTTCGTGCCAAAACATACAACAAGAGATACATAGACTCACAGGTTTAGCTGTACAGAGCAGCTAGATCAACTTGTTTTGAATTACAGAGCCAAAAATCTTCAACTTTCAACAACCAAAAATGAGTAACACTTCCTGCTTATAACAGCCAGGTAGTGTACCACAGCAATTAATTACATGGTTGACCAAAAATCCCGCCAGATACACAGTATCAGAAAAATGGCGCTCAACGCATTACCAGATTGGCGCCCAAACATGAATGCAGCAGGTAGGGGAGGAGACAGGAAGAAACCTCGAGCCCTGCGCCACTGTCCGTTGATGTACACCTTCAATCGGGTACCAGATCCGTCCATACCTCTGCAACCTTCGCCATTAATGGCGCACCAACCCGCGGCCTCGGGAAAACATCAAACTGTGCATCGCAACCATTTCCCGCCAAGATACCTCATCGTCATGATATTTCAAATATGCAGGATATCAATTATCCCACATGCACCCCGCGGTGACCTTTTCAACACTTTATATACTAGGCCACGAGCATATATAATGTCGGTGCTTTTGCTCCTGATGACACTAGTATAAGACTTCATCATCATCCTCCAACAGCATGATATCCTGTCGCTTGAAATATCACCCTGACGTCAGCATCATATCGCAATATCACCTGCATGATAATCGCCTTCATCGGCACAACCTGATCCATCGGAGGAAGATCCTCCTGCTTAGCCGATACCAAAAGTCTGGCCGATGAACATCCTGATGACGTCATCGTCATAACCTGCTGATGTCATCAGCATATCTGCCTACTGCGCACCTCCTCATATCCGGATGACGTCATCATCATATCGACATCAGGATGATAAAACAACGAACATGAAGTGATACAACAACATCAGGATGATATTGACTAAGATCATCTTGACGTCCAAAATATGATGACCACGATGAATATCGGGTCGCACTTAGAACTTTACAGCAACATCATCAGGATGATCTTAACAAAGATCACCCGATGTTAAAAATTCACCCCAGCGAAAAATCATGCAGGTAGACAATATGATGACCCTCGCAAGCAACACGGCGATAACTAGAAATATGATCATGATGATGACGACGACCCTTAAGAAAAAACAAGTCGGGTCGAACAACTCAGAAAATAACCCCCTCGGAAGATCGGGGTGACATCATCATCATAAAAGGGCAGGGTGATAATTGGAAGATCACCGGATATTTGAAAAATACCCTCCGCAAGAAAATTAAGGCACATTGTAGCTCATCAGCAGGATCGGGATGATATCCAAACATCACCCAATATTGAAATATGATGATCCTGATGAAAAACAAGTCGACAGAAAACATGATGATGCTGACCACCATCGAAGCAAACATGATGATGACTTCCTCCTCGAAGAAAATATGATGCTGCAGCTGAAAAATGCCGAGGAGGTCCAACACTTAGGAAAATGGGCAAGAAGATATAGGGTTCAAATGAAGAAACCCCCTAAACATGAAAAAACAACCCCCAGGTCAAAATGAGTGCTAACACTGGCTCCGAATCGGGATGTGCAGGTGAAAACCTGCAGCGAAAACCAGATCTCCGGGCAGACCAGGCAAAAAACCAAAAAGCACGAACTGCACAAGACATTTACACTACATACATGTTTTTACAAATGTGCACAGCGACAAGTCATTTATGCAAAATACAACTTAAGGAATTGGCCATGCACAGGCAATTCCAGAACTTCACCATCTAGGGCCTGGAGGAAATAAGAATCCTCCCCATGAGTACTGCAAATCTGATATGGGCCCATCCATAAGGGTTCAAATTTACCATGTTTACCCTTTTCTTGACCTTTTGCATTCCAAATGAGCACCAGATCATTGACTTGAAACTTCCTTTTTATAGCTCTCCTGTCAAACTGATATTTCACATCTTGTTGTCTTTTGAGATTGATCTGGTGGGCTTTCCTTCTGTTTTCATCCAATGCAACCAGCTGGTTCACTCTTTCTGTCATGGAATCTTCAATCTCCTCATCATTTTCCTGAATGAATCTGTAAACTGGTAGGAGATTGTTTATGGGCAATCTGGCTGATGCACCATATACTAGCTCAAAAGGTGACGTCCCAATAGCCCTTTTTACTGTCACTCTGTCAGCCCATATTGCTAAGTTTAATTTTGAGTCCCAAGCTCTCTTGTTCTTGTCCAGTATCCTCTTGATAATTTTCATGATGCTTTTATTGCTTGATTCTGCTTGACCATTCCCTTGTGGGTGATATGGTGATGTATATGATAGATTTATCCCGTACCTATTGCAAAAATCAACAAACTCACCTGATCTGAAGCACATAGCATTATCAGTGACTATCTTGAATGGTACTCCAAACCTGATGATAATATTTTCTAGCATGAAATCTGTCACCACCTTACTTGTAGCTCTCTTAGTTGGAATGGCCTCAATCCATTTGGTAAAGTAATCAGTTGCCACCAAAATCCAACTGTGTCCCCCACTTGATTTGTCTGCAATTTCCCCTATGAAATCAATTCCCCATTGCTGAAATGGAGCATCTACAGTTACAGTTCCGAGGGGTAAAGCACCATCATATTTCAGCTTTCCTGAAAATCTTTGGCAAGGGTCACACTTCCTCACTAACTTTTGTGCATCTGAAAAGAGAGTGGGCCACCAATATCCTGCTCTGAGAATTTTATGAGCTGTTGTTTGGGCAGTATAATGTCCACCACACAATCCTTTATGCATATCAATCAAAACATTGTTAGCCATATCCTCATCCACACATCTCAGCAGCACACCATCAGGGTTTTTCCAGTATAGCTCACCTTGAACAATAACATACCTGATTGCATGTAACTTTAAAGTCCTCTTTTGACTGTCACTGAAATGGGAAGGACAATTCAGATTTTGCAAGTAGTAGATAATATCCTTGTACCATTCAGATCCTGATACATTTACACTCTCATTTTGGACTGCATTAACTTGGCATGCTTCCAAGTTTGACTGTGCCATCATCTTGGCTAATCCTTGTCCTCTTATCAACTTGGTAACTTGTATGTCTATGTTGAACTCTTGCAGTTTGTTTATCCATCTGCACCTTCTTCCAGTCACCTCCTGCTGAGTGAATATGTCTTTGACTACTGCATGGGGTACATATGCAATTATATATGATCCTACCAAGTATGGTCTGAAACTTTTGATGGCTCTGACTAGTGCATATGCCTGTTTTTCCATAATATCATACTTCAACTCAGAGGCCTGCAAGGACATACTGAAGAAAGCGATGGGCTATTCAAAACCATCTTCGTTTTTCTGTAGCAAACATGCAGCAACAGTATGAAAGGAAGCAAATGAAAATACTTGGAATGGCCTAGAAAAATTAGGAGATTTAAGAACAGGGGCCATCTTGATTGCCTCTTTGATACTCTGAAATGATTCTATTGCTTCACTTTCCCAGTGGACAGTTGCATCCTTCTTCATCATCTTGGAAATGTTCCTTGTGGTTTCTGCAAAGTTGGGAACAAATCTCCTAACAAAATTTATCTGTCCAAAGAAGGACTGAACTCCTTTTACAGTTTTTGGCATTTGAATTCTGTCAATAGTAGCCACTCTCTCTGGATCTATCCTGACTCCATCCTTGGAAACAATATGTCCCAGGAGCTTTCCTTCAACTACCCCAAAGGCACACTTCTTTGGATTTAAAGAAATACCATACTCTAGTGCTCTTATGAAAATCTGCTCCAGATGCAAACAATGCTGCTCTTCTTTCTTTGAGTAAGTAGTCAAGTCATCCTGATACACAGCCAGGATTGAATCAATCAACCCTGCAAAAGCAACATCCATTGCTCTTTGAAATGTAGCACCTGCATTGGTTAGTCCGAAGGGCATTCTAACATACACATAAGTTCCCCATGGAGTGGTAAAGGCGGTCTTATACTGTTCTGATTCCTTTACCTTCACCTGATTATAACCTGAAAATCCATCCATCATGGATAAGAGTTCACAACCAGTCACTCTCTGCAACATAGCTTCCATATTAGGCAGTGGATAGTTATCCTTTAAAGAGGATACATTCAAGTTCCTGAAGTCAACACAAAGCCTAATATCACCATTCTTTTTTCTGACTGGGACAAGGTTAGACACCCAAGTTGAATGCCTGATTGGCACAATTATTCCAGCTTCCCTGAGCCTTTTGAGTTCTTCTTGCATCTTGGGAGCTAAGGTAGGATTAATAGGTCTTTGCTTTTGTCTAAATGGCTTAGCTCCAGGCTTCAATGGGATCTCATGCTGGAATAAATCTTCCCTATAGGCTTTTAGGTCCTCATATGACCAAGCAAAAACATGTCTATACTTTTTCAGTAATGCAATCAGCATACTCCTAATGTGTGGTTTGAGCTGTTTACCAATGTATACCTTCTGAGGGGCCTGAGATGTCCCCAAATTTATCTCTTCTAAATCTTCCTTATTTGTGGGAGATGTCCTTGTGACCAATTTATCTCTACTGTCAAAAGCTCTTTCCAAAGCTACCAACCCTCTAGGGATTTTATTAGTCTTCAATTGAATTATCTCTTTTCCCACAAGAGTTTCTTTTCCATCTATAGTCTCTACAAAAGCTTGGAAATCAATTTCTTGATTCTCATATTCATCTATGCAGTGCAAAAATTTCAACAAATCCCTATCATCATTAAACACTTGCCAACTGCATATATTTTCTGGTACTGCAGGCCTAATTTTAACTTCTACATTTGTAACATCTGACAGAGTGATGTCATCTGGCCTTATTGCAACATTGGCTAAGAAATCAGCCATAACATTCTTTGACCTCTCTACCCAGCCTATTGAAAATGCATCAAATAGTTCAATGGTATCCCAAACAGCATGCTTGTATTGTTTCAATCTTTTATTTTTTGAAGCATACTTATCTCTAATTTGGGATACAATCAGCTCAGAATCCCCAAATACTCTTAACATTTTAATTCCATGTTTGAGAGCAATATTTAGGCCTAAGAGTAAAGCCTCATATTCTGCAATGTTGTTTGTGCAATCAAACCTCAGCAAAAAAGAGAATTTGAGGAGCTTACCAATTGGAGACAGGAAAATAACTCCAGCTCCAGAGCCTTCTTTTGCACAAGCTCCATCAAAAAACATGGTCCACAAACCTCGCTGATCCAATTCTTCAATGCAGGCATTTTTCTTTTTATCTTCTGTATCATCTGAGACAACCTTGAAGTTATCACAGTCAGTGTCTACAAAGCATACCTGTTCCTCTGCTTCTTGGTCTTCCACTGTCTCTGATGATCTTTGTTCTCTGATTAGCTTAACATCCCTGCCATTCATTGGAATCATGGCATATGACAGGGCCAACTGCATACTTCCACCAATTAGTGCTGCCCATCTTCTTGACAACAACATACCATACTGTGGCTTGATGTCAACCACTGTTATATTCATTTTATATCTCTTTTCAGGAAATGCTGCCAGTTTGAAATCTACATCCTTCATGATTCCAATAACTGGTACCTCTCTGGCATCCATAGCATAACATTTTCCACATGCCTTGTCGATTTTCAATCCAGCTTGTTGCATGATGGCCAAAGGCATGACATTTGTAGATGCTCCAGAGTCAAGCATACAATTTCTAATTATTTTTCCATTTATAACCAGGGAAACATAAAATGGTTCCACTTGTGAAGGACACTTTGTCATAGTCACTCCTAAATAGACTTCAGGAGTCTCATCTTCTTCATTACACATGACATGTTTTTCACCCTGGATCTGAACATTTTGTTTAGCTTGAAAGGGCACCCCTGAAATTAGGGATATTGTCCTATTCTTGATCTCTTCCACTTTCATGAGTTCCATAAGTGGAACAGAGACTTTTACCTGGGAGAGGACCTGAGCTACATCAAATGGAGCATAATTTTGTATAACAGTTGTAGCTTGCTCCACAATCTTGTTTTTATCCTGAGCTGATTTAGCTTTTACTTTCATAGTTCCCTGATCATCATTCTTGTCTTGGGAACCTTTACTTTGATCTTCAGCCTGAGGGATTTTGTTTTCTGGTCCTTGAGATTCATGACCTGTTCTATGTCTAAAATTCTGTTTATTATTTACCCACTGCCTTTTTTGTGGTTCAATTCCTTTATGACCATGCACTAGCTGACCTGCAGAAATATCTTCTGGCTGATGTGGGCTGCCTACTTGATTTTTACCTCTGAGATTGTAGTTGCTTTTGACTTGAGCAACTGCTGCAGCTGTGAAGGCTCTAATTTCCTCATCAGAAGGTCGTTGTAAGTTACTCAGAAAATTGTGTGAGCTATGAGCATACACATAGTTATCTTCATTATCTTCATCATATGGGAACTGTTGGCAGGCCTGAATTTGATGATCTGTATTCTCATCAGCATCATAAAGAGTGTATTCATTACCTATGGACATCATATTAACATCATCATCTTGCACATAATGTGGCTCATTGCATTCATTACAAGATGTAGCATTATCATACAAGGATTGAGCAATCATACACTGTAACTGTGAATGTGGCATCTGGCAAATTATACACCATGGAGCATCATCAACAATATTTATAGCTTTCTTTAAAGGATCAGGAGTTTCTTTGACATGTTGAGCCCTCTGACTTGTGTGGTTACGTGGGAAAATAGGCTTACCATCATGCCAATTGGTATTATAAGGCATATCATGCAATGATGGCCTCTTTTCCTGCCTTTGATAGACTTGCCTATCAGAACCTATCCCTTTTTCACTTCTAGCTAATCTATAGCTTAGGTCCTTAACAACATTTGCCAATTTGTCTATCTTATCTTCAGGGGCAGATGTATTACCTTGAGTGTTCTGAGGCTTGTTTGGATTCTGCAGAATTTTTATATCATCCCTTCTATTTGTCTTGCCCGATGCTTTCCTGTTGTTTTCAATATTCACTGCAATTTTGAAAGCATCCCTGAGAGTAGCAGGACCTTTATCTCTTAATCCATATGCAGTTTTTGCATCAAAGGCATTGATATACAATATTATGCACATTGGTTCATTTGGCCTCATGTGATGTGGCAATTTGTTTAACACTTTAGTAAATCTTGCATTAAAATCTGCAACCTGCTCATTTGACCCTTTAGTGATACTGGTGAACTCATTTACAAAAAAGCTAGGGTCAGTTTTGTCACCATATTGCTCCTTGAACATCCTTTTAAAATCATCCCATGATGAAATACTCCGGTCAGGCAGATTCTTGTACCATTCTCTTGCCTCATCTATTAAGGATTGCATGAATGACTTCATGAAAACATCCTCATGTTCAACCTCAAAGTTATCCATGACATTTTGAAAAGCTTTTAGATGATCTTCTCCTGACACAGTGTTGTTTCCTGAAAATTTAGGCACTTGCAGCCTTAGATGCTTATCAATGGGGTTAGGATACCCAGGAATACCATCAAACACCAGCTGCCTGAATCTATCTAACTGCATGGGTTGTCTGTTTAACTGATTAACATTAACATTTCTGTTTGCATTCTGGTTTCTTACATTGTTCAGTGGTATCCTAGCATCATTCACATTTTGTCTCTCATCATTATGCTGATGTTGCACTTCATTTCTTTGCTGATGTCTCTGCACATTTGCATTCTCTAGGGTAGGAACTGAATCATTTTGGGCAGTTCTTAAGGCTTGCACTTTCTGCTTCATATCATCTCTGATTTTCATGGCTTGTAGATATTCTAGTTCTGCTCTTAGATTTCTGATTTCTTCAGCTAATTGTTCATCCTTAGGCATGGAGGTAGATGGTCTCATACCATTCTGGTCATCATCTTCATCATCCCTCAGAGACTCTGCCTCTTCAAACCTTTCACTAGGGTCTAGAAATGGGCGTTCTTGGAACACCTCTGACCTCATTCTCATGCTACCACCCTGTTGCCTCTCATATGCACCTTGAATATCAGCTTTTGCATTTGAAAAGTAAGGCACATGCTGTCCTGATGGCCTAGGGTTATCTTGCATATCATCACCTTTTCTGGGGGAACCCTCATGACTAACTGAGACAGCTCCCTTTCTTCTGTACATCATTCTTCTTGTTACTGGTAACTCTTTAAATAAAGGATTTTGTTGGGATCTTCTCCCCTGCATATAAATTTTACTTTGACCGGTTGGGAGATTACTTCGGAGTCGCCACCTATTACTAGGAACTATTTTCTTTTGAAAACCAGGGTTCTTTCACAAATTCCCCAGTGGAGTCGCCAATTTCTGTTGACTTTTTCCCAGACTGGATGCTAATTCCCAGATTTCCCTACAAGGTAGCCATCAGTGATCAACAGGATCTCTGGGCCAGGGGCCAACAGTGTAGGAGATAGACTCTATATTTTATCTCCTCTTCTTCTTCAGGCTCTGCAAAACCTAGGGGGGTATTCCCTACTCAACATCCATGAGGATATGCATACAAGGCTGGGATGCTGACAGAAAGCAGATAAGTCCTCCTATAAGTAGACCAAAACTGAAAGATAAGAGCAAAGGGGCTAGCTTTGGGCCTATTTGCAGTTGTAGACAGAGGACTGAGGATCCTAAAACTAATTCTAATGTCCTAATGGTTGTTTTAGATTTTGATTTTGATTTTAAGTTTGGATGCAAAGCTGGACATGGTTGTAACACAAACACAAAGCAAGATTGGTGCCTATCCAGGGCCTAGAGTCAGTAGACATACACCTGTGAATGATCAACATGAACAGCTAAAACTGGATTTCAGGGGGATATATGTGATACCTGCCTTACAAATATCTCCCAATACAGAGTGTTAAGTTATCTCTACTTATGGCATCCCTACTGCAGTATACCCTTCCCAATGTTCAACCTGAAAACAGTTTAATCTACCCCTTGAGCAGAAGTTAAAAGATCAGACATTCAACATAGGAATTCTATGCTCTAGAATCTAAACATTACCCAAATATCCAGATTCAGAGGAAGAATACATGCAATACTGGAGACAGAATTAACAAAACACATGCTAAGATAGCATTTCTCATATAAGATTAATCATGAAATCAGTGGGTTTGTGCCAAAACATACAACAAGAGATACATAGACTCACAGGTTTAGCTGTACAGAGCAGCCAGATCAGCTTGTTTTGAATTACAGAGCCAAAAATCTTCAACTTTCAACAACCAAAAATGAGTAACACTTCCTGCTTATAACAGCCAGGTAGTGTACCACAGCAATTAATTACATGGTTGACCAAAAATCCCGCCAGATACACAGTATCAGAAAAATGGCGCTCAACGCATTACCAGATTGGCGCCCAAACATGAATGCAGCAGGTAGGGGAGGAGACAGGAAGAAACCTCAAGCCCTGCGCCACTGTCCGTTGATGTACACCTTCAATCGGGTACCAGATCCGTCCATACCTCTGCAACCTTCGCCATTAATGGCGCACCAACCCGCGGCCTCGGAAAAACATCAAACTGTGCATCGCAACCATTTCCCGCCAAGATACCTCATCATCATGATATTTCAAATATGCAGGATATCAATTATCCCACATGCACCCCGCGGCGACCTTTTCAACACTTTATATACTAGGCCACGATCATATATAATGTCGGTGCTTTTGCTCCTGACGACACTAGTATAAGACTTCATCATCATCCTCCAACAGCATGATATCCTGTCGCTTGAAATATCACCCTGACGTCAGCATCATATCGCAATATCACCTGCATGATAATCGCCTTCATCGGCACAACCTGATCCATCGGAGGAAGATCCTCCTGCTTAGCCGATACCAAAAGTCTGGCCGATGAACATCCTGATGACGTCATCGTCATAACCTGCTGATGTCATCAGCATATCTGCCTACTGCGCACCTCCTCATATCCGGATGACGTCATCATCATATCGACATCAGGATGATAAAACAACGAACATGAAGTGATACAACAACATCAGGATGATATTGACTAAGATCATCCTGACGTCCAAAATATGATGACCACGATGAATATCGGGTCGCACTTAGAACTTTACAGCAACATCATCAGGATGATCTTAACAAAGATCACCCGATGTTAAAATATCACCCCAGTGAAAAATCATGCAGGTAGACAATATGATGACCCTCGCAAGCAACACGGCGATAACTGGAAATATGATCATGATGATGACGACGACCCTTAAGAAAAAACAAGTCGGGTCGAACAACTCAGAAAATAACCCCCTCAGAAGATCGGGGTGACATCATCATCATAAAAGGGCAGGGTGATAATTGGAAGATCACCGGATATTTGAAAAATCACCCTCCGCAAGAAAATTAAGGCACATTGTAGCTCATCAGTAGGATCGGGATGATATCCAAACATCACCCAATATTGAAATATGATGATCCTGATGAAAAACAAGTCGACAGAAAACATGATGATGCTGACCACCATCGAAGCAAACATGATGATGATGACTTCCTCCTCAAAGAAAATATGATGCTGCAGCTGAAAAATGCCGAGGAGGTCCAACACTTAGGAAAATGGGCAAGAAGATATAGGGTTCAAATGAAGAAACCCCCTAAACATGAAAAAACAACCCCCAGGTCAAAATGAGTGCTAACAGGTTCATTGGTTCAACTCGTCGGAGGGGGAAGTGGGAGGCCGATATGTTATCGGCAGGAGTTGTTATGTCGGCAAAAGATTTCTTGAGTGCTCCGATTGTTTTGGTCTGGCCGATGGATGTCCATCGGCGTGTGTTTGGCTATCGGCGAAGTGAATTTTTGGGCCACCGATGTAAGGTGTTTGGCCGATGGGGTGTCATCGGCGTGAGTTTGACCGATGGAGGAGCAGTGTGTGGTTGGCGAAGATGTCGTCGGCGTGACCTTTGTGATCGGCAAGAAACTTTTTGGATGCTCCGATGGTGTGTGTTACACCGACGGAAGGGAGGAAGCCAGGGTCTATCGGCATGAGTTGTATTGTCAGGTGAACTGTGGAATGGTTGGCCGATAGACTAATCTCTGGCCAATGAGGGGGAGTGTGGTGTAGCGATCGGCCAGACTATGGAGATCGGTGAGAGGTTTTTCGAGTTGGCCAATGGTAGTGGTCTTGGTGATGGGTTTTTGGAGAGAAAGGCGTGTGTCGAGCATGGCAAATGCACTCGACACCTATCATGCTCGCGGCCATGCTTTTAAACTACTGAAGGAGTCTCCGCACCATGCATGTGGGATTATTCCCTTGTATAATTTGAACCTGCGGAGAAGTGCGTTTTGGCGGGAATTTCTCTTTTGAGCACAGCGACGGTTTCCAGGTGAAACGCGGGTGGTTGAGCCATCAATGGCGACAGTGCAGGGGTAAGGGTGATCATACAAATAATCAAACTGCTCGATTGAGAATGAAGACTTCTAGATGGTGGCGCAAGGCTCGAGGCCTCCCTTGTCTGCTGCATTAATGATTTCTGAGCGCCATTCTTTCTGATGGATGTATCTGGCAGATTTTTGACTTTTGGCCATGTAATTAATGCTGAGTATGTTTCCCTCTGGCTGTTTTTAAGCAGGAAGTGTTACTCATTTTAGAGGTTGGATGTTTTTGGGCTTTCTGCTCTGACTCTGAACATAAGGTGTTCACATTTTGAAAGGCATTTTTTGCTACAGACTCGGTCCTTAGTCTGGTGTACCAGTCTATCTTGTCTTGTAAATGATAATTTTCTCTATGATGACTTTCTATGCAGATTGATTTTAAATGAAAAACACCTGTGTGTGTATTGTTTCTGATTGTCTCCTGTATGTCATTTGTTTTCCTTTCAAACAAGGTTGTCAAGGGCTTCCAAGTTTTTCAGTATATGCATACTGTGTGTCTAATTTATTGCGTCTGCTCAAGGAGTGGTTAAATAGGCTTTTGATCAGAAACAAAGGAAAATAGATTGCATCATAGGATCTGTTAAGTATGATCATTAGTAATACTCTTTCTTGGACATGTTGCTGTTAGGCAGTAGCATTCTTCTTAGGTCCTCTGGATATGAATTTATGTTGTCATAGGGAGACATTTACATTCTTAGATATGACTCTGCTACCCAGATAAGGCACTGGTTTGGGAATCTGTCTGTTCAATGGGTCTAGGAAGGTCCCATAACTCCAAACATCATTTCAAACCATTTCATCCTTTCACCTGTTAGTTGTAGGATTAGGAGTAGGAAACCCCTGCATGCTCTCATACCTAACTAGACATTATGTCCAAGAATGTTGCCAACCTTGTGATTTGTTACACAAATCTTGGTCCATACATGAGAGTATTCTGCTTGTTGCTGTCAAGTTAAATCCTTCTGTCATTGAGCTAGTCAAGGTCATACTTTTATCAAATAGGGACACCCCCCTTGGTGCGGCAGAACCAGAAGTGAAGGGGAGGAGCTCACGCAACCTCCTGTATTTAGTTGGCTGAATCTGCTTGTGCATTAGAACTGGCAAACCCTAATGCTGATTCAGAAGAAAAACCAACAGATGGGATGGGTGCTTTGGTTGAGAGTAGCAAAGAACTAGATGTTGCATCTGGGGTCTCTGAGGATAGTCCCATGACAGGTGATGCAGAGCAGGTTATTGATAGCTCATGCAATTAGTTGGTGGATTTCCCCGAGAGTTGTATGACAGATCACCACACTACTCCATCATTTCACAGGAGATATGCAGGGCTTCATTTAGTGGGGAGATCGGTTCTCATGTTGATTTGTTTCCCTCTCCTGGAAGCAAATCAAAGATTGCATCCTATGTAGCTAATTGTGATTGACAACTTATTGAGCCACAGAGATGGAGAGATCAGTTGAAGGTTACCAAGGGTAAGGTTGTTCAAACCTTAACTCGTATTGGCAACACCCACAAGTTTGTGGAGGACCTCTTTTGGACGTTACAATTGGAGGAAAGGTAGATAGGGGTAGTAAGGGGCACTTCTATATCTAATTTATTAGCTATTCAGCATGCCATGGAGTGGATTAAATCATAATACCTCCAATTGCTTTCAGATCGGGACTTTGCTATTGCATATGCAGAGAGGACTTGTAGAGTATATACCCAATTAGCCATTCAGGATCAGAGACATGAGCCATCTTCTGATTCGAGTGATGAGGAGTGTGTTCCCCATAACTATGATGGCTAACCGTTGACATAGGCAGGTGCTTTTTATTAGTCCACACACAGAAGACCTGATGATGCGTAAGTGTGGATTGGCTCGGAATTTATATCATCCGTTGTGGGATGAAGGGTTGCCATCTACAGAAGATGGAATTGGAGATTGCAGGTGTCTGACTCAGATATATTCAAAGGATTACTTGCAGGGTCAGAGATCAATTTACCATCGTGTTGTTGCACACCGGATAGAGTTTGCAACTTCTTTGTCTCAAAAATTTCCAATGGAGACATGGCTTTAGAAAGGTTGCAGTGTCAGTGGGCACGATGACATGTTTAGCCTTTTTGGCGGAGGTGGAAAAAAGTTTATTTATTCCTTTGACTTGGAAGGAGCAGTGTCATATCTTCCAGCACCTACGTTGGATAGTCAACACATCCATATGAGTTTTCCAGAGGATGAAAGGGGATGTTGTGGTTCAGACACTTTGAGATTTAATTACCTCTTCATGATTGATGGATGTGTGGTTCTGATTTGTTGGGATCCGGGTGGTGACAGGTTTGGCATGACAGTTCGGTTGGATTTTGATGTGTTGCTTCACCACTCTCTGCATGGTGAAGATTATCTCAGAGTAGTGTAGTGGAAGTCATCGGGTGTTGTGTATGGAAGACTTCCATATTGGGTTTGGGATCCAAGGATATATTATTGGACCTACTACAGTTTGCTATGGGATCCTCCTTGTGCGTTAGGATTCCAGTCAGGGTTTGCTGATGAGTTTTACAGCATGTTCATTGTGTGGTATGCATACAGGTTCATCGTTGATTCATAGGTACACGAGCTGATTTCAATGCACAAATATTGTGCGCAGGAGTTGGACAGATGGTATGATGTTTATCTTTGTGCAGTTGTGTGTATGTTGGTACTGTCTGAGTTATTTGGAGACATGTGGGTCAATCTACAGTTCTTTCCTTGAGCCTCTGAAGAAGTGATGTTTTCCTATTTAGTGGTGATTGCTTTGGGATAACCAATTTTAGGGAGGGCAAGTTGTAATGTCCCCTTTTTGAGCAAGCATCAGGGTTGGTGGTTTAGCCTATCATCGGGTTCTCGTAGGCTAATAATGGTGTTTAGAGGACCCAGTGCTGGTGTTTCTAGCTTCTCAGTTGTTAGTTGGCAGAGCTTGGGATGGATCTTCCAGTTAGGCAGAGGTTCGTTTGGATTCAGATGGCACAGTTGGTACTGTCAGTGTTGGTTAGGATGCTTTGTAGTGGATTTACTATTTTTAGTAAATTCAGAAATGGGGCCATTTTCGGGATTTTCAGACTTCGAGTGGATGCGTCTTGTTGAGACCTTTCCAACGAGCTATAGAACTCTAAATTTCGAGTTCATCTTGATATTTATTTTAAAGTCCAAAGATTATTTTTATTTTATTCTACGAGACTTTATAAATATTAAGGCAAAGTGGCATATTTAAGTTATATCAAAAGTGTCACTATATTATCTTGGGCGCCCATCTCTAGGGGAAAAATAAAGTAAAATTAAATGAGATATTTCCCCTAAAAGTGCATTGACCCCGTCTTGAGGATTTTATAAAAGGCAGATTTGAGCTTCATTTGGATAGGCTTGGATTATTATTTTCTTCTCTTGTTTCTTGGAGCTTGAAGAGCTTTGAGGGTTTGGACTGAACTTGCTGAGACGAAAACCTCTGCAAGATAGGGTTTGATCTTGGCTTCTAGGGACGAAAACCTCCATTAGCAAATACTATTGAATGCATCCAGTATTCACAGTTGTGCTTCATTGAGATTCATATGTTGAGGGTTTTGAAGGACATGTTCATTCTTGCAGATTTTTAGAGATTTCTTCAATGCAGTTTTGTGGACTCATTATAGAACACTGTTGAGCATAGATTGAAGGAGTTTGGGACTGTTCTTGCTGCACATAGGCTGGCCATACAACCTTCATTGCTAGCCGTACTGTTGCTGAAGAAGGATGTATCAGATATTGAGGGTTTTTGGTGGTTGTTTGGTGTTAATACCTCATCCTTCAGGGTCGTCTTGGGTCTGAAAATAGGTGCAGTACAAAACAGTAGCAGATTGGAGTCTTTATCATTTGTTTGTGGCTGAAAACTCACTTCACAGGGCCGTACATCTCATAGTATAGGTTGTACTTTCTTTGGAGACTTTTGGGTGTTGTTCGAAGGTGCAAATCTCATTGCTTGGTACTGTTTGAATTACAAAGGCCATAATAGACATTTCTTGAGTAGATTACTTCATTGTTTATGTATTTTATGTGAGTTATCAACATGTATGTTGCTGGTCCGGCTACAACATAAAAATGAGGTTGCAAATCTTGATATGGGTATTCAACCATAATTCATTTAGAGGTATTTCTTGATCTGGGTGGTTGTTATTTTCCTCATAATCATTATACTTTTTCTGGGTTTGGAATATATGTTCAATATTGCATGTTCTGGCAACACACATCTCAAGAAAACTAAAACCCCTTCTGCATCTTCTCTCTAGTCTGAAAGAACACATTAAAAATTTAAAAATAACTGTACAGTAAAATACTCTACATTTTGTTTTGAGTTTCAGTTGCGCGAGTTCCATTTTGTCTCTGCGCGTTTCAGTTTTGGCAGTGAGGGTTTTTGACACAGAGCGCGGGCGCGGGTTTTCATTTTGTTTGCCTAAATTTTGCCTAAGTCTTAGAGTTGTGCGGAACATGCCAAGTGTCATCAGCGGGGACACATTATAAAGTTTCTCTAAGTAACGCAGAGTCTGCCATGTGTCGTCTTCTGCATTGCAGTTTAAAGCCCCTTTTAAATGTTTCTCAGAGTGTGGCGGGTCCTCTTTTTAAAGCTTCAGTGAGCGCAGAAGGCACCAAGTGGCAGCTGCGGAGGGTTTCAATAAAGTTTCTCTAAGTTACTCGGATAGCGCCGCGTGTCCCTTGTAATATCTGCGGAGCACGCCCAATGTCGACATCCGCAGGTTCTTCTTTTTGTTTCAATGATAAGTAAAGACTGTTGGTGGGCCCCCAGTGAAGTTGCTAAAGTTAAGTGGAGTGCGACAAGTGTCATCGTCCGCATGAATCTAAATAAGTCCCAAATGTTTCTAATACTGTTTCTAAACTCAGCAGAGTCTGCCATGTGTCATCTTCTGCAGGACTCTCAAAAGGTATCTAAAGTCTCGTTAATTGAGCGGAAGCCGCCATGTATCACTTGTTAAGCTCAGCGGAAGGCACCACCTGTCCCTGTTCCTTTTTGAAGCTGCTCGAGCGAGAAGTATGGTGGGTCCCATTTTTGGTAAGTGATATAAGTTTCAGGGTAGCGGATTGTGACACATGTCTAAGGCGGAGCTCTCCCAATATAAAGACACAATAGTTGCGGACGGCGCCATGTATCTTTTTGCAAGGGCCGCAGACGCTGCCAAGTGTCATTTTCTGGTGCCTCCTGAATAATGAGACAGTTTCTTAAGTGAAGCACGTGGATGCTGCCATCTGTCTCAAGGGTTTTGTTTCTAAATGCAGCAGAGAGTGCCACGTGTTAAGTTCTTGTTTTTCTGGAAAGATGAAGGAGTTTCAAGTAAAGGGCGCATATGTGTGCCATCGGTCTCAAGGGTTTATAGTCGCAAAGACTCGCTGATGCTGCCAAGTGTCCTCGCCTGTTTCACAGTGGGAGTGCCACATATACCAATTTCAGCCAATGAACTTGCAGAAAGGTTAACCGTTTCAGATCCAAAAGATATCTTCTATCAGACACTTCCAGTTAAGTTCCAGTTCAGTTAGACCGTTGGGATTTGATCGTGCGGGCAATCTTGAGCCAGTCTTATGCTATAAATATGGGTCCAGATCAGAGATAGAGATAGAGAATTTCTTGCATACAGATTGTTATCAGAGATTTAAAAGAAGTTTGAAGACCTTTTGTTGTGGCCAGTAATATCATTTGCCTTTATTCTGTTTTCTTGATTTAGAAAGTTTGTATAACTGTGCATGTATCAATGCCTTTTATGTGACTAGAAAATTAATAAGAAGACTGAGTTCTGTGCCTTTGCTGATATTTCCTGTGTTATTGCAAAATCGTCTAAGTTGTGAGCCTTTGATTCTATTTGTTCTTCATCTTTTACATTGATCATGCATTGTTTGCTCTTTAATGTAACTGAATCCTAGAAATAGCTTCACTGTGTTTAGTGTTAAGGAAAGAATCACATTCAAGCGCATCACCATAGTTTAGTTCTCTTTCATTGCATTTGTGATTCCGTTTAGTTTCTATCCCTTTTCCCAAAATACATTTGAGATAGAGAAGAGCCAACTTCTTTAAAATTTGGAGGTTGTTTCAGGTCGCAAGTCCTACATTCCTAAAACTTCCCATGTTGGTGTTGGAAACAGCGCAATTCTAAGCATCAACAGTTTTTGGCACGCCCAGTGGGACCATTCTTGAAGTTTCTTTCAAGACTGTATGAACCAGAGAGCTACAAGGAGTCAAAGCTGTGGACCAGTAACAAGAGCTCAATCTGCTGTGAACCCAGGTATTCTTTTACCACCATTGATAACTAATTCAAGAAGAAGGGTCAATCAGTTTACAGCAACACCAAGAGCAAACATGGGAGCACCTATAGCTCCAAGAAATTATGCAAATTGGAACACTGGCAGTGCTCTGATTCTCCCAGTACCACCAGCCACTTGGGATCCTATTCCAGCAAATGCCCTGAAGGCTCTGCCCAAATTCAGTGGGGAGATTTCAAAACACCTGAAGAACATCTACAAGATGTGTCTGATGTCTGTGCAATACATGAGATCACATAGCAGAATGTGGCTATAAGATTGTTAGCAGCTTCTTTTAAGGGGAAGGCTCTAGACTGGTACAAATCTTTGACCCCAAATACAATATCTACATGGGACTAGCTTGGAGATGCTTTCTTTGCAAGATTTAAAGAAAAGGGTGATAAATCTTTTTTGTTGCAACAATTGATTACTATCAAAAGGGCACCATAAGAAGCAATGACTAATTTCAATTCAAGATTTCAAAAGAGTTGGGAAAGAATTCCTGCTACAGCAAGACCACTACCAAGTATGGCTATAGTATTTTATCTTAAAGCCTTAAATTCAAATATATCAGTAATGATTCAGTCACTTGGAGGTCAAACTTTGCTAGAAGCCTATGACTATGCAGTCAGAGCTGAAAATAACTTAATAGATGCTGGAAAGTTGCCCCAAGGCCTCCCATGCCCATGTTTCCAGAGATTACCTTACCTTTGCCCCAAGAAGACCCTAATCCCATAGCCCCACCTATGTCTATGTATACATTTCCTCAACAACCTGCTAAAGCAGCTGTCCCTGTCCAGTCATCTGAGATGGATGATGTCAAGAACATCTTAAGGACATTTTCTAATGAGATAATTAACCTAAAAAGACAGCAAAATCCCTATCCTAAGCCCCAATATCAAGGTTACCAAGGGAATAGACCTGCTTTTCAGCCAAATCAATACTGGGGCCCTTAGAGACAGGCTAATCCTCAGCCATCAAATCAATTAGTCACAGTTCCTACACCCTTGCAGACTGTTCCTCCTAATCCAAACAGAGAGATTGTCCCAGGGTAGAATAATTATGCAGATGGCACCAATGCTTGGTGTTTCCCTTGTAATAATGCCCATATGCCCAGAGATTGTCCCAGGGGTAATCTACAGCAAAAGATAGCAGAGTAAAGAAGATTAGATGGACAATTTGCAAATACTTCTGACATTCAACCCTACCAATCTCCTGGTATGCAAAATTCAGTCCTGGTGGCTCAGATGCAAGGGATGTCCTTACAGCAAGAAGAAGAAATAGCCCCTGAGCATGCTTTGTTTTCATGGATTGAAGATGAAGAGTCAGTATTCTTGAATGAAGCTTCTACTTCCAAGAAGCCATTGGTACAATCAGATTACTACACTAGAGCCAAGAGAAGGATGATAGAATAGCCTGAAGTCACAAATAAGGAAATTATGGGGATTCTTCCATTTCAAGATCATCAAAACACAGCTGCTAGACAAGAAATACCTCAGCCAGTGCAGAACCAGGTAGTTTCTAGACAAGTTCAAGAAAAAGCAAGGTACCCTTATTATCCAAGAACCCAAACACTAGGACCTATGAATGTGGTGGATCAGCTGAAGAGGACCCCTGCACATGTGTCAATATGGGACATGTTAGCTATTCCTGAGCAAAAGACACTGTTGCAAGAAGCTCTACAGGGCCAAGCAGTGCCTAAACATACTGGTACCAAAGGAGGACCTGCTGATAAGGAAAAGCTCAAAGACACTGTTCCTCTGCAGACAACAGCCCTTTTGAAAATTGCACCAGAGGTAAGCAAATCCAAACTAGAGCCCTTCTATTTGACTTTGATAGTTGGAAAGAAACTGTTACATAATGCAATGATAGACTCAGGGGCTAGTACTACAGTAATGCCTAAACAGATAGCAGATGCTTTAAAAATAAAGTATGAGCCACTTACTAAAGGAGTAATGCAGCTGGATGGGAAATCAGTGCAAACAATAGGAAAAAGTAAACAACTCCCATTGCAATTGTATACTTGCCCTAACATAATTGTCAATCAGGATGTGGTAGTCATAGATATACCCCCTGTATTTGGCCTATGTTTATCCAGAGATTTCACAGCCAAGATAGGAGGTTATATGTCACTTGATTGGTCTCACCTCATCCTAAGAAACAAATATGGTACAAAAATGAAAATACTATCTGAGTCATTATCTAAGGATCACATCACAAATGAACCAACCCCAAAATTAGAGGCAGCTCATGCTATGCTGAATAAAGAAGAAAGGGTCTTTGTTGAAGAGTTAGGTGACTGGACTGAACATGACCAAGAGGAGGAAAATAACCAGTTGTTAACTATGATGGAAAGTGACCCATATGGAAATTATGACTCTATTGGTCTGGGCACTTATGTCATATTTGATGAAGATCATGAAATCCCAAATGTTCTAAGGGAAGAAACACCAAAGACTCAAGAATCTGAAAAGGACTCAGAAATCTGGACCTTAAACTTTGATGGGGCTAGAAGTAAAAATGGTGCTGGAGTAGGAATTTGTCTTGTTGCTCCAAATGGTGAGAAAATTTTAAGAGCTATCCGTTTCCAATTTGCCTGTACTAATAATGATGCTGAATATGAATCCTTAGTACATGGGCTCATGTTAGCCAAGAAAAAGGGAGTAAAGAATCTGATAGTCAAAGGAGATTTAGAGCTAGTGGTGAAACAAATCAGAGAAAAGGCAGTAGCCAAAAATGTAAAGATGAGGTCCTATAGACACATAATTTGGGACTTAATAGATGATTTTGAAGCTTTCAATATTGAAGTAGTTCCTAGAACCCAAAATTCTGAAGCAGATAGGATGGCACAGATTGGCTCACAGTTTGACCCAGCAACTGATCTATTAGTCAACAATGAGTCAGTCAAAGTGATAGTAAGGCCAACTATCCCAGACAATGATGAGAATTGGCAAGTCTTTGAAAATGATTTTCAGGTACTCTCATTTTTGCAACAGTCAGGGGAGTTTGCTGATCAATTGCAACCCAAAATTGAAGAAGCATATGGAGACCAAATTCTTCAATTAAAGACTAATAAGCTTCCCAAGGGCTTGATTACTTTAGAAAACCTATTTGATCCAGAAGATGTAAGCCTAGAGAAGAAAAGGTTTCAAGCAAATCAAGCAGATTATTCAGAGATACAAGTGAGTGAAGGGAGAAAACTAAAGATTGGAAATTCCACAACCCAACAGGAAAGGGAAAGACTAATTGACTTGTGTGAAAGATATGACAGAGTAATAGCCTGGACCTATGAAGACCTTCATGGCTACAACAGAGACATCATTCAGCACACCATAGAACTGATTGAAGGATCTAAGCCAGTCAGGCAGAAGCAGAGGCCAGTGAATCCAAGGATTGAACCTCTAATGGTGGATGAGTTGCAGAAACTCTTAGAATCTAAAATAATTTTTCCAATCAAACACTCAACCTGGGTATCCAATCTAGTACCAGCCAGAAAAAAGAATGGGGACATAAGGCTCTGTGTAGATTTCAAAGACCTAAATAGGGCATCTCTGAAGGATCACTATCCCCTGCCCTCTATGGAACAAATTTTACAGATTGTGGCTGGATCAGAGAGATTTTCTTTGCCAGATGGTTTCTCTGGATACAATCAAATTTGGTTGGCTGATGAAGACCAACACAAGACTGCATTTACTACCAAATGGGGAACGTTTGCATATGCCAAGATGCCATTTGGCCTGTCAAATGTTGGGGCCACTTTTCAAAGAGCAATGGATGTTGCATTTAGAGAACTTATAAATAAAATCATTCTGATTTATCTTGATGATCTCACTATTTTTTCCAAGAATGCTGTTGATCATTTTGATCATCTGGAATCTGTTTTTAAGAAGTGTCAAGAGTTTGGAATATCCCTGAACCCTAAGAAGTGCATCTTTGTAGTACCTCAAGGCAAACTACTGGGACATATAGTATCCAAAGAAGGAGTCTCTATAGATCCAGAGAGAGTCACAGCCATAATGAACTTGTCCCTGCCAGTAAATAAGAAGGCAGTTCAGTCCTTTTTGGGAAAGATTAATTTTGTTAGTCGGTTCATATCAGACTTTGCAGGCCTAATAAGACCAGTGACACTCTTGTTGAAGAAAGACCTGGTGTTCAAGTGGACTACAGAAGGAAGACAAGCTTTTGAGGAGGTCAAGAAAGCAATTTCAACAGCCCCAGTACTTAGGAATCCAGATTTCTCTAAGTCTTTTATAATGTATGTCTATGGGGGAGAGTTCAGTGTTGCTGCTGTCCTAACACAGAAGGATGATCAACAAGAGGGAGAACACCCAATAGCCTTTTTCTCAAGGACTCTTAGGGAGTATGAAGCTAGATACAACTTTGTGGAGAAATAGGCATATGCTATGGTAAAAGCCCTCAAGAAATTCAGGCATATGGTGACAGGAAATAAGATTCTGATACTTGTGGCTCATCCTAGTGTCAGAGAATACATTATGGAAGGTGAAATCACTGAAAAAAGAGCAAACTGGATAACAAAGATCCTTGAGTATGATGTAGAGGTCAGACCCACCAAGTTGGTCAGAGGTAGGGGGTTGTGCCAATACATGGCTCAAGATATGGAAAAGATGATAACTGAAGAAACAGAAAAAGAAAATGTATTAAGGATACAAGAAATTGATGAGAACTCTTGGGTCACAAACAGAATCTAGTTTATGAAACATGGGATTTTCCCAAAAAAGCTCTCTCATGACAAGAGGAGATACTATAGGCAGCAAGGAGTCCATTTTGTTTTAATTGACCAAATTCTTTTCAGAAGAAATACTGATGGCATACTTCTAAGATGCATAGAAAAAGGTGAAGCCCAAAGAATACTACATGAAATGCACCATGGAGTCTCAGGTGGACATTTTTCTGCAAGAACCACAGCTATAAAGATAAGTCAGGCAGGTTACTTCTGGCCCATTTTATTTACATACTGTTATCAACTGGTTAAAGAGTGCCAATCTTGTCAGTATTATGTGGGGAAGAGAAGGAATGCAGCAATGCCCCTTAGTCCTATAATTGTTGATGAACCCTTTGCCCAATGGGGTCTAGACTTCATTGGAATGATCAATCCGGTGTCAAGTATGGGACACAAATGGATTCTAATTGCCACAGATTATTTTACCAGATGGAGCGAAGTAGTACCACTCAAAGAAGCAACAGAAAAGGTGATCCTAGACTTTCTGGAGGGTATCACTACTCGCTTTGGGCCTCCTCGTACCATAATTTTAGATAATGCTAAGGCATTTTTAGGGGCCAAAATATCTGACTTTGCACTAAAGTATGGAATCTATCTGAAAACTTCCTCAAATTATTATCCTTAGGGTAATGGTTTGGCAGAATCAACTAACAAGAATCTGATTAGACTTATTAAGAGAATAGGAGCTGATCATCACAAGGAGTGGCATAAAGTGCTTAATATAGCACTATGGGCTGATAGGATCACGCCTATACAAGTGACAAAGATGTCCCCATGTGAATTGGTCTATGGTAAGCCTGCTGTAATGCCCCTGAGCTTAGAGATTCTTGCTCTCCAGTTATTAAAATAGATTGAGATTGAGGAAAATGGCCCCATGCAGGTCAGACTCGCTGAGCTCCTCAAAGTCCAAGAAAAGAGGGATACAACACATGAATCATTATTGAAACATTAGAAAATAATCAAAGACTGCTTCGATAAGAAGACTTCAAACCCCTTTTTCGAAGTAGGCTCAGTTGTTTTGAAATGGGATGAGAGAGCTACCAAGCCGGGTCGACACAGTAAATTTGAGTCATTGTGGACTGGCCCCTATAAGATTCGTTCATGTAAACAGCAGAATTCATTTGAGCTTGAAACAATGGAAGGCGAACCTGAAGAGATTCCTGTGAATGGGATCTACTTGAAGCATTTCAATTAAGCAGTGTCTCCTATGTATTATAGTTAGATAGTTTCCCTTTCCTTGTTGCTTTGCTTTCCCACTTTGTTTTCCCGCTCTTTCTTTTAAATAAGTGTTCTATGAACACGTGGCCATGGCTGAAGTCTCTTCATTTTTTGAAACTCTCGCATTCACTAAGTCTCTCTCCAATCCCCAAAATTCCCCAAAGGTACCTTTACGCAGCCACTTTTATGACGTGTCTGACACTCTGTCCCACACAGATTTCATAAGATTTACTAACGGTTTTCCGGTTTTAATGCCATTTATGAGACTTGATGTGTCATTAAAATACCCTAATAACAAGAGTTAAGGCTTAACTGTGTCTCATTTGTTCCTACAACTACTAAGAAAATCCTGTTACCTGCATTTTCAATTCATAGCAAAACCTGTTTCATAAGCGTGTCTTCCCTGTTGCAAAGCTTCCATACTTGTTACATAAGTTCACTATTTTTCAGTATAGACACAGAGATGGCAGAGGCACAGTCTTCACAGCAGGGGCTAGGGATTTACGAGTCCATTGACAGGCTTCTCGCCAGCAAATCATATGCTTCGGCCCCTACACAACCCTTAAGGACCTATCTAAGGACCAGGGTCCCCGAGGTTGGTTATGCAGTTGACCCAGCTAAAGTGAAGGATTTCACAGACGGTATCGCAGACCCAGCCCTTCAAAAGCCTGGCAAAGCTTTGCAAGAAGGGGCACACCAAAGATGTCTCCAGAAGGCCAAGGCTAAACAATCTGAAACATTCGGAATGAGGATATGGACCTCTCCATTGGCAAAATTTATTGTCCCAAGCATACATTTATGCCCCGACCTGATTGAGGTGTGCGCAGAATTGTTTCATGCACCCTCAAGTACCATACAAAAGGGTTCTTTCATGGTGCAAATTACACCAAAGGCTATTAGGGACATGTTGGCCCTATACCATGACAAGACAGCTACATTTCCCACCATTGCCAAAATGCATAAAACATGGGCAAACGTCAATAATCAATTGAGGTTTCTCAATTCAGAGTTGCAGCATGGAGATGAAAACACCCAAATGCCAGTGCTACCGACAGGAAGGGCACAATTTGCACAAGCCAGTCAAGAGGCACTATCCATGATGGCATTTATCTTTGGAATGAAGGAGGACATTACTGTTTATGACTGGCAAATTGCCATTTTGTTCCAATTAAAGACTGTGGACAAGTCTCAGGAGTTTCGGCTAGACTTCTCGGAGAAGATTGCCTATTCAATGGCTAACCAACTCACCCATTTCAAATCAATAGGGGTTTTCAGGTATTCTTCTTATTTGTTTCACCTCATGTTATATCGAAACCCTGCCATCTTTTCGCAATATATGCATCTGAATATGTATGACCCAAGTTTCGGTCACAATAGGACCATTCCTATGTCCGCATGGACACATGTCTTATCCGAAACATCTGATCCCTATGAATTTTGGGAACTTTTTGTTGCCCCTGCCTTTAGTCACCTAAGCCTAGAGCCTGTTGAGAATAGATTAACATTAAGTGTCAGAGGCCTCATGGCAAATTCCCCCATTCCCTGTGATTATTTCTTTGGGGCTCACCATACTATCATTAGGGTCCATGGTTTTAATGGAGAGCCAGTGTTGCTACCCAAGGTTTTGACTCCTAGGTTAGCCTTCTTAGAGGTCACCTGGCAAATGTCTGTGGTTGATAATGATTATGGCACTGGGAAGAAGAAAAAGAAAATGTATGATATTCCATGGGTGAAGAAAAACATGGCCATACTAGTCAGGGATGCTGAGCACTTGTTACTGAGGAAGTTAGCTGTCCTGGGTTTCTTTCTGATTGAAGATAAATGGAGATATGACCCAAGCAGTTTCATAACCTTATGGGTCAAGAATAACAATGTTGGTGCTAAAATTGTGCATGAGGGCCGTCCCTTTTGGGAAGACAGAAGAAACCCTAAGGAGGATACTCTTGATTTGTATGTAGAGCTAACAGATTTACCTTTTGAGGGACCCAGGCCATGGGAAATATTTTATAATAAACAAAAGGCCTATGACCCTAAGCTCAAAATGGGCACTGGATTGAAGAAAAATCTATTAAGGGACAAAGAATGGAAACCCGAGAAAATAGAAGCCTATTGGAAGTATAGGCAGGAAGTTTTTGAGACAACTCATTCTTTTGGCAAGGTTGATATAGATGAAAAATGGGAGTCCATTTGGGACAAATGGCATCCCTCTCTAGTCTCTAGCCCTAATACAAGCAGGATCCATAGAAAGGGTGAGGAGTCTGAAGAAGAACCTGAGTCCACTCATACAGTACAGGCCACTGCAACTGTCTGGCCCCAATCCCTCAGTACCATAGAAAAAAAAAGAATGTGGTATCCTCACCACCCAGAGCTTCTCCATCAGTGTCAGCCATTAGGGTTTCCAGTTTTGTGCAAACACCACTAGCAGCAGTGGTAAATGTGGAAGAGAAGGAAGGACAGCAAGAAGAAAGGCCAAGGAAACATAAGAAGCTGAAACTTCAGCCTGATTCAGATGAGGAGGTAAAACCTACACAGCAACAACCACCGAGTACATCTGTTGCTCCTCAGGTACGTGCTTTTTCTCCTTCTTCTCAGTCTTTTTCTTCTTCCATAGGGGTGGCAATCCCAACTGGCCAAATATTATTCCCTGCCACCTCTGCTGTGCCAATTTCCCAGTTTTCCCCACCTGTCACTACTCAGGCCATGTCATCACAGGCCACATCATTGCCTCCCTTTTCCCCTTCTTTTCCAAAGAGAATACCTCCTCAGATTCCTCCTAGCCAACATTTGGCTATTCCCTATGGCTTGCCACAGGGTCATCCTTTTGTGGGCGGGTATATTGCCTCTCCCCCTACCTTCCAAGCTCAAGCAGACATTGCTAAGAAGGCTAGGGAAGCCCAGATGGAAGAAGAGGAAGAAAGATAATAAAGCTCAGGCTGTACCACACATGAAGTCACTATTTGACCCAATTCAGCAGTAGCTAACTGTGACTCATTTGTCGCCTAATGTAGTCAGGCCAAATGAGCAGATGCAGCCCCAGGATTATACCATGAGTGTAGTGGCTATGGATATGTCACTTTTCAGACCACAAGATAGGGTCGAGCTGCTAAATGAAACCACTTCTGCTATAGCTACTGATTATTTGAAACTATCAAGGAAGTTGCAGAAGGTGGAGGCTGATTTAGCTCAGGAAAAGGCACATTGTAATAACCTTGCTGCGGAGCTTAAATCAAAAAATGATGAAGTAGAAGATCTCAATAAATAGTTGCAAAATACTGTTTCATGTCAGATTCATCAGGCTACACAGAGCCAAAATGCTTCTTTGAAAGAAGAGCTAGTACATGTAAAGTCTATAGTGACAACCCTAAGGCAGGAAAAGGCCATGCTATAGAAAAAGGATCAGGAAAACCTGCAACAAGTCACACAGTTCCAGCAGAAGCTGCTGAACGAACAAAATAATGCTGCTGCCATGCAGGCCCAACTTCAAGCCGAGCAACAAACATCAAAATAGTTGACACTTGAGTTGGCTAATAGGCCAAAGAATGCAGGAGTGTTGAACCTGGTTAAGGAGCTATATGTATTAGTGTGGAAAAGAATCTCTGAGGAGATTATTCAGCTCAAACCTTCTTTAACTTTCCTTCTACATGCACACAAATTGTGTGAGAAGGTAGAGACTTCAGTTCAGGCCACTCTGTCCACTGTTTCCTTAAGGGTTTCAGATTCTCAACTGCTGCTGAAGAAGCTGTATGGCACTACTGATGAAACATTATCAGCAGCAGGGATCAGTGATAGAATGATTGCTGCAAAAGGGGTGAACGAGGTTCTCAGTTGCAACTCTACTGCAATTACTTGCAAAGAGCTCCTAGATGTGGTCAAGGAGGGAGTCAAAGACATGAAGAAGCACATTGAAGATCTGGTGCAATTAGGTCTTCCCTCCCCTTTTCTTGATAGCAACACTGTGCTAATGGTTGATGAAATTAAGCCTTTGTTGTTAGCCAGGCAAAATGATCAGTCAGTTTTCCAGGGTTTAACAGATGCTTCATCAGTACCAGAAGTGGAAGCTGTTTTGATCCCAATGGCCCAGCTTGATTTCCAATTGAAGGTTGTTCATGTTTTGCAGAGGTTTTCACACAAGGATATCATTAACCTTGATTTAGCCTTCCAGGATTTGCAAAATAAACAGGGCCTATCTGATGCTGAGTGGTCTGTTTATCAGACGGCCTTGCAAAATTTGTGAATTTTTGCTGTATATATACACATTTTTGGGTTCTTTTTGAGCAGGCTCAAAAGTCCTCAGGGTCGCCAAGAACTGTAGAGTAAAATATTCTACATTTTGTTTTGAGTTTCAGTTGCGCAAGTTCCATTTTGTCTCTGCGCGTTTCAGTTTTGGCAGTGAGGGTTTTGACACAGAGCGCGGGTGCGGGTTTTCATTTTGTTTACCTAAATTTTGCCTAAGTCTTAGAGTCGTGCGGAACATGCCAAGTGTCATCAGTGGGGACACATTATAAAGTTTCTCTAAGTAATGCGGAGTCTGCCATGTGTCATCTTCCGCGTTGCAGTTTAAAGCCCCTTTTAAATGTTTCTCAGAGTGTGGCGGGTCCTCTTTTTAAAGCTTCAGTGAGCGTGGAAGGCACCAAGTGGCAGCTGCGGAGGGTTTCAATAAAGTTTCTCTAAGTTACTCAAATAGCGCCGCGTGTCCCTTGTAATATCTGTGGAGCGCGCCAAGTGTCGACATCCGCGGGTTCTTCTTTTTGTTTCAATGATAAGTAAAGACTGTTGGTGGGCCCCCGGTGAAGTTGCTAAAGTTAAGCGGAGCGTGACAAGTGTCATCGTCCGCGTGAATCTAAATGAGTCCCAAATGTTTCTAATATTGTTTCTAAACTCAGCGGAGTCCGCCATGTGTCATCTTCCACAGGACTCTCAAAAGGTATCTAAAGTCTCGTTAATTGAGCGGAAGCCGCCACGTATCACTTGTTAAGCTCAGCGGAAGGCGCCACCTGTCCCTGTTCCTTTTTGAAGCTGCTCGAGCGAGAAGTATGGTGGGTCCCATTTTTGGTAAGTGATATAAGTTTTGGGGCAGCGGATTGTGACACATGTCTAAGGCGGAGCTCTCCCAATATAAAGACACAGTAGTTGCGGACGGCGCCACGTATCTTTTTGCAAGGGCTGTGGACGCTGCCAAGTGTCATTTTCCGGTGCCTCCTGAATAATGAGACAGTTTCTCAAGTGAAGAACGTGGATGCTGCCATCTGTCTCAAGGGTTTTGTTTCTAAATGCAGCGGAGAGTGCCACGTGTTAAGTTCTTATTTTTCCGGAAAGATGGAGTTTCAAGTAAAGGGCGCGTATGTGTGCCATCGGTCTCAAGGGTTTATAGTCGCAAAGACTCGCGGATGCTGCCAAGTGTCCTCACCTGTTTCACAATGGGAGTGCCACATATACCTGTTTCAGCCAATGAACTTGCAGAAAGGCTAACCGTTTCAGATTTGAAAGATATCTTCTGTCAGACACTTCCAATTAAGTTCCAGTTCAGTTAGACCGTTGGGATTTGATCATGCGGGCAATCTTGAGCCAGTCTTATGCTATAAATATGGGTCCAGATCAGAGATAGAGATAGAGAATTTCCTGCATACAGATTGTTATCAGAGATTTAAAAGAAGTTTGAAGACCTTTTGCTGTGGCCAGTAATATCATTTGCCTTTGTTCTATTTTCTTGATTCAGAAAGTTTGTATAACTGTGCATGTATCAGTGCCTTTTATGTGACTGGAAAATTAATAAGAAGACTGAGTTCTGTGCCTTTGCTGATATTTCCTGTGTTATTGCAAAATCATCTAAGTTGTGAGCCTTTGATTCTATTTGTTCTTCATCTTTTACATTGATCATGCATTGTTTGCTCTTTAATGTAACTGAGTCCTAGAAATAGCTTCACTGTGCTTAGTGTTAAGGAAAGAATCACATTCAGGCACATCGCCATAGTTTAGTTCTCTTTCATTGCATTTGTGATTCTGTTTAGTTTCTATCCCTTTTCCCAAAATACATTTGAGATAGAGAAGAGCCAGCTTCTTTAAAATCTAGAGGTCGTTTCAGGTCGCAAGTCCTACATTCCTGAAACTTCCCATGTTGGTGTTGGAAATAGCGCAATTCTAAGCATCAACAATAACACTTACAAGATTTTAAAAAGAACCAACAGGTGCGGCACATTACACCTTTTGATTTAATGGATTCACTTTATGTGAGGCCACCATATAGATAGATAGATCTAATCCTAATATGCCCTGCCATATGCTTTTCTTCACATTATGCTCAAGCAATCGACTTTATATCATTCCTATCTGTATGAGGAAAGGATATTATCCTGAGTTTTTCCCTTTCCATTTTTTGCTATAATTGGACGTATTCTCTTCCTAGCAATAGAATACCCGAGACTGTGTTAGCAGGAATGCAGTTATATCTCATGCCCAACTATGAACCATTGATATAATTTTTGCACTGAGTATAGCATTGACTATATGTATTATTGCAGTGTTGCTTCTATGTGACTATATTGCTAATGTTTTGGTTGCAACAGGGTATTCAGGATTGGCTAGGCTTGCCTTCAGATGTAAAATTTGACCCCACAGATCAGGAGCTGATAGAGCATCTTCAAGGAAGGTTGGCATTGATAATTGCACCCCTCTTCCTCTGATTGATGAGTTTATTCCAACAATTGAAGGAGAAAATGGAATCTGCTACACCCATTAAGAAAAACTGCCAGGTATACAATATACTTTGTCTATTATAGTTTAAAATGGGTATCTATCTGCATCATAAATTATTATTAATAGTATATTGAGATAAGCACAATGGCAAGTCTTATTCTTTATAAACAAGTAATTTCATTATTAAATCAAACTACGTAAAGACTATGGACAAGTCTAGCATTATGTATTTAGTTTCATGTTATGTAAATATTGTAAAGTTATCCCATTGGTTATCTTATTTATGCCTTAAAAAATGGTTTATCATGTATTGCATTTGTTATAGATGCTTACAAAGCCTTTTAAAATCCCACCTTTCTTCCTCTATGCCTTTTAAATCCAAATATCCATGTAAAATGTCTTTCGCATTACAACTTGATTTAATCTGTATTGGGTTGTCAAATTACTATTAAATACATGTATTTTTGAATTATGGTTTACACATTTAAGCTGTATTTGATTATCAAATTCTTATTAAGTTTATTTTTGAATGATTATGTACACACAAGGAGCACAAAAGGTGCTAATAAAATTAAACAAAAACCTGAGTTTTGTACATAGAAGACACTAGTAGAGAAAAATGCTTCGCAGAAATGATTAAACACTACATATTTTAAAGAAGAAATCCTTGTTGTAATTGAGAAAGATGTCATTTTTGGAAAAGTTGAGATTGGCAACATAGCAAGGAAATATCCATTTTGTATTCTGGTAGATTTCAGAGTTCAAAATAGAGCATACAGTGATTAAGTTAAATGCTAAGTTTCATCATTTCTCTCATGCTTGTAGAAGCTACAACTGCCAGCATTTACTATTTTTCTGCCATTTTGGCAAATGATAAAACTATAGTGTTCCACGGGGACCCGTCTCCCCCCTAAAACCACCCGTCCCCAAGTCCGGAACATTTCCGAGACTTGGGGACCCCTGCAAGACGTCCCCCCGCCATCCCCCCACCTCCGCCAGTACACGAGATTCGTCGAGGAAACTTTGGGGACTTCTAGACATCCCTCGAGCATCTTTGGGACTTCTAGACATCTCCTGCGCTGGGGGCAGCAAAAAGTCATTCTTAAAAAAAGAAAATTTGTTTTGCCTTGGACTCGGGGACGTCTAGAAGTCCCTCAAGTGTCTCGGGGACTTCTGGACGTCCCTGCGCTGGGGGCAGCAAAAAGTCATTTTAAATTTTTTTTTTTGTTTTGCCTTGGACTTAGAGCCCAAGTCCGAACCCTAAGGAGTTGTTTGACCATTTTAAAAGTTAAAAACTCTCATTCTTCATTTTATTTGCTCAATATGCCATTTCATGTTTTGCAACAGCTAGGTGAAGAAGAGGAAAACCAGTTAGAAGAGTGGGTGAAAGAGTGAATTTGAGGTGTTGCAAGTGCAAGAGGGGTGAGAAGATTGGGTGGAAGAGTGAGTTTGGCAGAGCTTGACCGTGAGGATTCCAGTAGTTCGAGTGATGAGGAATTTGGGGACGATTAGAGGCCTCCCTTCACTACATTTTGATTTTTGCATTTTGTAGTTTGTACTTATTTTGATATCATCATATGCTACTCATTGTAACCATCTTTAAGACTTTAAGATACATTGATATGATATTATGATGTGACATGTTATATTTTCCGTTTTCGATATAATAGAAATTTCAAATTCGACAATTTCATTTGTCTTTTAGTAATAGTATTCAAGTATTTAAAATGTTGGTATTTGCAATTTTGCTATTTTACTAATTTGCCAAAGTTTAATTTGAAATGTTATTCTTAAACATCTTTTTATAACTAGTTATTCAAGTACCATATGTATATCAGTGCCGCCCCCCTGCCGCCGTCCCCAAACTTAGACCCTTTGTCCCCCGTCCCCGTTAGGAAACTCCGTGGAACACTAGATAAAACAGAAAAATATTTTGCAATCAACCTTTGGCATTCCACCATATTTGGGTTTTGTGTTTGCTTCCTGCATTTCTATTATTCATGAGCTGAAATGTGCAGTGTGAGCTTAAAACAGGGCTACAGTGTTCAAATGTTTAGTATCCTTACAATATTTTTCCTGTTGGAATGGTAATTGTTTATTTCTGAATTTTGAAGTTTTGTATTTGATTATTGATCATGACATTATCACCTACTATTTTTGAAGTTTTATATTCAATTCCAAGCCAAGATATAATGCAGAAAAATGTGCAGGTGTAGGGGCTATTGGAATAAAATTTTGCAGACAGAGCGAGCAGAAAGAGTTAAACAAGCAAAGGAGCACTGGGATCTTCAATCTCGATTTATGTTAGGATTTTAGCAGAGTGATTGAGATTCTCTATTATCCAGAGTTTACTAAGCAAAGCATCTTGTTTTGTAGATAGATTGCAATATTAGAAATGCCTTGACTGAAATTATGGCCAATTAATATTATATATAAAACACATCCATAAATTGAATCTATAGTTGCACTTGTTAGGAACCAGTCACTGCAGATCCAGTGATTCTGGCAGCATGGGAATTAGTATCAATGGCTTCTTTGAAATTCCATTCCAAAGAGTATGAATTTGTTTTCCCAAGGATTCTTTTGTAGATCATTGGGTACCCAGTTACATGTATTTCGATGGCCCTATTCAGTAAATCAGGGCATATTTATGAATGCATTTTTGCATATTTCCACACTGACCAAGGCATGGGACTGAATCTCTGTCCATTTGATATATAATGTATAAAAAAACCATTTACAAAAATTATGGTTGTGCATGCTAGAAACTAGGCCCTTGACTAAAATTATGGCCAATTAATATTATATATAAATGCATCCATATATTGAATCTGCAGCGACTGCTTCCTTCTGAGATGGATAGTTTGGGCCGATTCCAATTTTGTTTAAAAGTCGATAATGTTGTATAAAACTTTGCACGACTTTTCAAGTTTTTAAATTTTATCAAAATGGATAAGCTTACTCCTAACCAGCTCACTCCTAACCAATTTTCTCAATTGCTTGCTGTGTAGCCTCAACTTTCTAGATATGGATGGGAAGTGTCGGTTGATTTTTTTGCCCTAGAAAATTTTGTAAAATCATTATGCATATCATGTGTTTTATTATTGTAGGGCAACGTACTTGTTGTTTCTTACATATTGCTTTATGAAAAAGGTTGCTACTTTCCTCACTAGTTTCCAAATTCCTCAATTTCAGTAAAGGATGGACAGAAGTTTTTCTCTGTTTTTTGAATTTATTACTAACTATTTAGATAACTTTTTGATCTTCTCTAATAATATTGAAGAACATTGCAACCATCTGTAGCAATTTGCAAAGTCTGTACACAACCACAACATTATTTTAAATAGTGATCCCAAGAAAAACAAATGTTTGAAGATGAAATGGAATTTTTAGGGGTTATCATAGGAGGTGGCAAAATAAAGATGCAACCACATGTTATAGAGAAAATTCATTTATTTCATGGCACATTTTGTAGTCTATAATAGTGTCAGAGATTTTTAGGATGTGTAAATTACGTACATAGGTTTTTAGCGAACATTTCTACAATTTGTAAACTAGTAAGAGATGCCATGAAGGCAAAACCATTTAATAGGGCAGAAGATGCTTTGGCTGTTGTTCATGAGTGTAAGCAACTCTGTAAAGAATTACCAGAACTAACACCATGTTTTGCAGGACCATTTATAGTCCAAACTGATGCATCACAGAATAATTGGGCTGCCATCTTGTTAAAGGATAATGGAGGAAAAATAGAATTATGTATTTATTGCTTGGGTCAGTTTAAAAATCATAAGCTTAATTATTTTCTAGCCAAAAAAGAAATTTTGCAATTGTCAAAGTTGTTGGCAAATGACGAGGCCACCTTTTGCTAGAAAAAATCTTTTTAAGGACTGACAAAGAATTTCAAATTTTTTATGAGCAAGCCCATAGGAGCACAACCGTGTAGAGACAGATATGCCTGGTGGCAGAGTCTAATGATGAAATATGATTTTGAAGTCCAGTATATTCTAAGAAAATATAATTGTTTGCATGATGCTCTCATTGGATCAGCATGTTTTGAGAAATTTTTTTTCAGAAGAATATATTTCAAATGAAAAATTGGAAGAATTGTTTAATAATCCAAAATATCTTCCCCAAACAGCAAATCAGCTAATACAAAGTTCAAACAGTCCAAAATTGCAAAATTTGGACAAAAGGTTGTCCTGTTTCTTTTAACAACAATCCTGCCTTCAATTTTACCTAAATTGTAATAATCAGTTTTGTATTCTTGCTAATACTCCTAAATGGTGTATGTTGTACACCACTTGATATGTAGACACCGCCATCTAGTATGTGGTAGGACCCACATCACCGTTGGTCTTAGTGGTTAGAATAACGTGTTTCATAAATTTTCTAGAAGCCTTCTTATGCTATATAAGAAGTTTGGAGTAATTTAAGAGCATTTGAATATTAGTATTGTAATTTGCATTTTGCAATATTGAATAAAGAAGCCTTAGGCAACCTATCCTGCATGATAGTTCTCTCATTCAAGCCGAGCTTTGAGAAAAGACACTGTAGTCAATTGGTCCGTTGAGTACTAGAGCAAAGCTCCCTGTGCACAAGTGTCCCTGAATATATATTTTTTCTAAGTATTCTTTGTAATGGTCACACGAACACCTATTACATGAGAAAAGGAAGAGGCTTGTGTTCAAATCGTTGAAGTGATGTTAAAGTTTTTGAAGAAGTCAAAATATCAATCTCAAATTGAAACTTGATCTCTAACTTTCTTCAAATCTTTTGTTGTAGGTACTGCTTCTAACTTGTGTTCCCATGGCTGTTTTGGACAAATGAACTAATTTAAAATGGCACAAACTCTTTACATTGCTGACAACAACTGTGATCAAAATTAAAATAGAGACTAACTTTTTTTTTTAAAAAAAAAATGGTTACAGTATCCTCTTTAATGTTATATGCTATAAAAAAGGGACCAAAGAATATGGGCCCATCGAATATGATAAACTTCTCACATCTGTTTTGAAGAAGGGGAAGGTAAGGGACTTGCTACGAGGGCTTTAGAAATAATTTTTTTAGTTACATTCTATTTTCCTATTGTATTTTTACTTGGTGGATGTTTGAGAGTGTCTTTTTGGATGGACATTTGGGAATCCCCTCTTTAAGGAGGACGACCCTTGCCATATCACTAAATGTAATGTGTTCCTCAAGCGAGGATGGGAGGGAGGCATTATTGTGTTCATTGAAATTATCATAAGAGATGCCATCAAAAAAGGGAAAAACTCCAATAGTGGTATCATCACCAACACATGATCCCTAAAACTCGATTGGTGTCTAGGAGGGAAGGACCATATAACAAACTACCATAAGGGCTAGGTCTTAGTCCCTGGCCCTTTTATTAAAAAACAAAAGTACACATGTAAGAAATTATTCTTAAAAAACTGTTGTTGAAAATGACCTAATTCTTTTCCTCGTTTGGATTAGAGCTACTATTTCCATCCTTCTCCTAATACTATTGCTTGTAAAATTCCTTTTTGAGTAGCTTGTATAGGGCTTCTAGGCCTATTATTGTTATGGGACTTTCTCCCCACAGTGAAAATGAAAGTTATTTTCATATGTAAATGACCCTTTGGAATTAAAAGGGAGATAAAATAAAAGTTATGCATAATTATCCTTAAGATAAAAGAGGGGTAAAAAGAATATGTTTAATTACTTTTGAAAAAGGTCTTGAAAATAAATCATTGTTGGGTGAAAAACAAGGCAAAAGAATTAATTCTTTATGAAAAGGTGTGATGGTTTGGAAACCACCCCTTAAAATATTATATAATCCATTTATGAGAAGCTTAGAAATGTCATGGAGATTAATTCAAAGAAGAAAGTGGTTTGGTGTGCTATGGGTATTGGAGAAGGATACAGGGTGTGTCCAACTTAGGGGCAGATGATACACTTGGGATTGTCTTGGCTAGGGTGTTTGCTCCATTGAGCATGTTTTATATGCTGAATTCTAAATAGAATTGTTCCTCTTGGGGTGTGCCATAGCTAAGAGGAACAAAACCATTGAGATCTTGGAGTGAGAGTGGCCATTCCGGTAGTTGAACTCAAATAAGTATTTAAACTATTTTTCAATAGATGATATTTCATGAATAAAATGGAACTATCTCTAGTTTACCGATCAATTTGATTCATTGCATTTGATCAAGCTACACTAATTTATTGTTTAAATTAATAAATCAAATTAAAGCTTGTAGATTTGCCCTTACACCAAAACCCACAGGTGTTAGTAAACTTCCAAATTCTATATCTTCACCTTGAGTGGGTGGTTGGTCCTAGGTTCCTAGGGTGGCGGTTAGTCCACAAGATGAATTCTTAGAGGTGTGGTGGTTAGTCCAACACCCCCGTTCGATGTAACTTGGGGGAATCGAACTTAAGTCATGGCTCTAATACCACATGTAGATTTGTTGTTACACCAAAACCCATAGGTGTTAGTAAACTTCCAAATCCTGTATCTTCACCTTGAATGGGAAGTTAGTCCTAGGTTCCCAGGGTGTTGGTTAGTCCATGAGATCAATTCCCAGAGGTCTGGTGGTTAGTCCAACAAAGCTTCTGATATTTCAATTTGATTCATTGCATTTGATCAAGTTATACTAATTCATTGTTTAAATTACATTTGATTAAATTATAATAAAGTAGCAAAATGTTTAGAATAAACTACAAAAATCAATCTTATTAAATTTGTGACGAATATCAAAGTAACTCTGATAACTTGAAAATGTTCCTATTTCTGATTTTTAAACTTTGAAAGAAGTTGCACTACAATTACAGTGTGCTTTAGAGCATCTCAAGCATTGTCCTTGACATTTTCCACCTGGTCAAAATCATTTTCTTCCATTGTTGTTTGGTCAGTCAATCTCTCGTGGATAGCTTTTGACACCCATATTATGTACTCCTTTGCCTCTCTCTCAGTCAATCTAATTTAGTCAAAAAACACTTGGTTTCAAATTGTAGACATGGGGACTTCTCCACTTCCTTGCTGATTTATAAATCACTAATTTTTCTCTTTCCTTTATTGTAGGTGGCCTCCTCTTTCTCATGGACAGAGTCCCTAGTCAACTCCTTGTTTGGCTCCTCCTTTTCCCCTTTTTCAGTCGACTTCTCTTTGGCACTTGTATTGAGGTCCAAAGCAAACAATTGGGTGGCAAGATCCCATAAAATACTTATCCCCTTGAAGCTGGGTTTTTGAATTCCAAAGAAGATAATTGGATGGGAAGATCTCATAAAAACTTTTCCCCTTTGAAGCTGGGTTTTTGAATTCCATACCTCTTCAATCTTCAAGGAAGGCCTGTTGTTCCTGTCTTAGTTTAATTTTCTTCTTATTCTTGACTTTCCTCCCTTTTTGACTGCACTCTCCATACTCCATGGCCTTCCTTTTCCTAGAGCAATGAACTTCAACTTTTGAAGGAAAAGATACCACTTGTTTGAATTTAAAACTAGTAATGATAAATAATCACCTCTTTTCTCTCCATGGGCACATCCAACCCCACAATATCCTCATTAGACCTCTCCCTTTCCCTATTTCTAAAATCACATTGATCTAGGTGTTATCATTTCTTTTTTGTTGACTATGATCATTTCATGCGTCTTGGATTCAAGCTTTTAGTATTGGACAATTTAGAGATGTTGATGTTGCTTCTACCCTTTGTTGTAGACTCCATAAATAGTAGCAGATAAGAAGCAATTTGAACAATGAAAAGACATAAAACACACAATTGACAGAAGATATCAAAAAAGTTCATCCCTTGGCACGCTTGTGCTGCAACAGAAACAATTCCCTACATAGTTCTACAAAGCCACCATCACATCCCCAAGCGATGGTGCCACCACAAGCCAATAAAATAACTTATAAAGGGGAAGGGTGCTCAATCAAAAAAGAGGAAAATCGTCCACTCGTCTAGATAGAGGCTGTTGTTTTCTAGTGGATCTTGGGAATTGCATGCAATAAGTAGAAGCATTCCAAGTGTGCTTGCAAACATCTTTGCTGCCAATTCCATCCATACACTCCATAACCGTCTTCTTGAATGGTGCCCAAGAGCATTCAAGATCCTGGTAGAACTACTGTTCATTGCCAAAACCAGACCATCTCTCTACGATTTTATGAAGGCTTGCAACTATTCATTATGCTGATGTAGGTAAATTGGAACAGAAAATACAATCCAAATAATCCTAATAAGCCCCTTCTCAATCTGCAATGGCCTGCTTCAGTCTCACCTTCCAAAGAACTAAGGTGTTAATATGCACCCCATGCCAACCATAAGGGTACAAATTTTAAAAGAAAACTGCCTCATTAAACTTAAAACATGACACAATAAACAATAAAAGATGGAGTAAAGGAAATAAAAGACCCCCACCAAAGGATCACCAATACCACCATAATACTTGCTCAATTAAAACTCGTCTTGAACATTAAAATTTTGAAAAACTCATTAACTCCCCCATAAAGAGTTGCTTCTCTTCTGAAGAATAAAAATTTAGATGTTGAAACCATAGTTGGCAGAAACTCGCCGAGTTTTTAAAAACTCGCGAGTTTTTTTTTCAAACGAGTCAACTTGACTTTTACTCGCAGAGTCTTCCTGGCGAGTTTTTCTGAGTTTTCGCCGAGTTTTTGGCGAGTTTTTTACAAAAACTCGTCGAGTCCGTACAAAAGACTCGCGGGCAGAGGTATAAGTCATTTCCACGGCCAGAAAAGGTAAATCTTAATCAGATTTTAGGTTTTTTGAGCTCTACATAGCAAAAAACCCCCCTCCAAGCAAAAATAGTTCATTTGCAACGTTGTGGCGTCGAGAAGATCAGATTCAAACGCCATTTTTTGTGGCTTTTGAAGGCAAATTTGAATCCTAGGTAAGTTTTTGTTTTTCCATTTTTCTTTTTGTTTAATCATTTTTTTTGGTTCTTGTTGCAAAATATTGAATCCAAATTGAAAACAAAATCTTCATAGAGCAAAAAGAAGCTTCATTTTTGCATTTAGATTCCAAAAAAACAAGATTCTTCACTATTGTTTGTGGGTTTTTTCTGATTTTTTTCATGATTTTTGCTGTTTTTTGAAATTTTTAAACCTAGGTTCATTTTTTTATTGTAAATCTATTTTGTTGTTTAGATTAGTTAATTTATTGACTAATTTAATCATTGAAACACATTTGTATGAGTATCAATTTAAATCAATTTTAGAGAGATTTTTTTTATATTAAAAACCTAATATGTTGTACATTTTTTTTGTATGTGTAGATTAAATTCGCACTATAATGGCTTCAAGTTCAGCCTCAGGCTCCACCGGCACCCCATCCATGGCACAGACATCGTCATGGGTTCCAGGCACTCGTCCTTCAAGAGCTAGAGACCCAACATGGAAGTATGCTGTGAGAGGACCGAATCCTGGAACGGTTGTTTGCAATAAATGTACGAGGGTATTACATGGAGGCATAAATCGCCTCAAATACCATCTTGCAGGCATTGCTTGTCATGATTCCAAGTGTTGTCTTAAGAGCACAGAAGAGATAAAAAGGGAGATGCTTGCCTTACTTGCAGCTGCCGAAGAAAGAAAATTGCAAAGGGAGAGGACAAAGGCAGCCATAGCAGCAAGCATAGCTAGTTCCGGTGGACATGGTCATGAGCAAATGCAAGTGGACATAGAGTATGAATTAGATGAGGAGACAAGTGGAGCTGATGTTAACATTGTGGGCTCTTTTCATGGTCCACGCATTCGTGGCACATCGGCCCCTAGGCCCCCCATTTCCTCTACTTCGAGTAGAATGCCACTGCCGGGGTCTACATCTTCACGCTCACCACATAGTTTTTTTGTGCCAAGAAACACACCAGGAGCACAGACATCATTGGAGGCTACAGGGTGGAATAGGGAGGTGCATCAACATGCCGACATGGCATGTGCAGACTTTTGGTATTTCAATAACATTGCATTCAATGTGGCGAGTAGTCCCTATTGGCACAATTTGGTTACCGCATTGATAGTTGCGGGAAAAGGCTCCAAGCCACCTTCTCGTAAAGACTTGAGTGGGAGGTTAGTGATTAATCATTAGTCAATTTAAATTTTATGCTAAGTTTATCATTTAAATTTTATGTGATTAGTTAATTTATGTTAAGTTATTTTTTGTTTAAAAAATAAAATTTTGTACTTATTTTAATTTTTACTTAAAAAATTTTGTAGGTTGCTCACAAATGCAACGGAAAGGGCGGTGCAAGTAGTTGAAGATCAAAAGAAAGAATGGAAGAAACATGGCTGCACCATTCTTTCTGATGGGTAGACGGATGGGAGAAACCGCACCATCCTTAATTTTTTGATTTCTTCAAAAGGTCAAGTTGTGTTTTTGAAATCAGTGGATGCCTCCAACAAAATAAAAAATGCAGAAACATTGTGTACATTGTTGGAGGAAGTTGTCATGGAGGTGGGGATAGATAATATTGTGCAAGTCATCACGGATAATGCAGCAGCATATGTGGCAGCTGGGAGATTGCTTGAGGATAGACATCCTACACTTTTTTGGACACCTTGTGCAGCACATTGCCTTGACCTTCTTTTGGAGGACATAGGCAAACTTGATTGGGTGGCACCAATTGTAAATGATGCAAGGAGCATAACAAAATTTATCTACAATCACCCTTGGGTTCTTAGTTTGATGAGGGAATATACGAAAGGGAGAGAGTTGGTGAGATCGGGTGCCACAAGGTTTGCAACGATTTTCTTGACATTGCAAAGCATTATTGGTTCATTGAATGCTTTGAAACAAATGTTTGTGTGTCCAACATGGCTAGAATCATCTTATAAAAAAAAGCCTGAAGGAGAGAGAGTTGCAAGCATAGTGTTTGATAAGCTCTTTGAGGAAAGAGCTACAGAGGTCGTGAAGGTAACCTCAAAACTTTGATTTTAAATTCAAATTGAGTATTTTATTTCTTAATTTAAGTCTTTCATTATAAATTTGTAATTTTTAATTTTTAATCTTTTTGTATTTGTAATGTAGGTGTCAGAGCCCCTGGTTAGAGTCCTTCGCTTGGTAGATGGGGATCAAAACCCCATGGGATATATTTATGAGGCCATAGATAGGGCCAAAGAGGCTATAAAAAATTATTATATGAGGGACAGCCTCAAATTTGATCCCATATGGGAGATTGTTGATAGGAGGTGGAACAATCAACTCCACCAACCCATCCATGCTGCAACATACTTCCTCAAACCTCAATTTCACTTCTCAGAGAACTTCTCCAATCCTAATGGAGAGGTTATGGAGGGGCTCACAACAGGTATTCAGAGGATGGAACCCATGGTTGAGGTGAGAGACCTCATTGTCCAAGAGTTGGATCTTTATAGTGAAACGAGGGGTAAACTCTTTTCTTCAGATCTAGCTATTTGAGGAAGAACCACTCAGACACCAGGTATAAAATTCAGAGTCTTTAAGTTTATTTCACTGTCACTGTGTCACATCATACATGCATCTTGATTCTTAATATCTTATATTTATAATTTGATAAAATGTGTTTTGAGTCTTGACTTTGTTTTCTAACTCTTCAGTATTTTTTTTGCAGAGGCTTGGTGGAAAAGTTGGGGTGGAAATACCCCACATCTCCAAAAAATTGCCCTCGGCATACTATGCCAGCCTTGTAGTGCATCCAGTTGTGAGCAGAATTGGAGCTTGTTTGAGGCCATTCACACGAAGAAGAGGAACAAACTAGCCCAAAAGCGCCTCAATGACCTTGTCTTTGTGCAATACAACCTTCGGTTGCACACAAAAGAGGTAGAGGACAAATCACTGGATCTTATTGATTTGGATGAGATAGATCCTTATAGTGATTGGACAGGGCAGGATGAGCAGGCTCCATTGTTTATCGCAGACGAAATTCTTGATTTTGAGAGACAGGCAATGGAGGATCTGGGTGCAACAGGAGATGTAGGGTTGGAGGACATTCATGAGCATGAGGAGCCAGAGCCAGAGCCACTGGCACCACGCACTCGCAGGACTAGAGCATCTGCCTCTTCCCTAGCTTTGGCTAAATTAGGGAAGAGGAAGATGTAATATGTTGTGTTACTGTTTACTTTTAGTATTTACTTCTAGACTAGTTTTACTATTTTCATTTTCAGCTATCTATTGTAATTTGTAATTACTAATTTGTATCAGACTATCAAGCTTTTAGCCATCAGGATTCCGCATGAGAATGCGATTTTGTAATCAATTTGCATTGAAGTCAATCAAATTTAATAGAAAACACTTTTGTACTCATTTATGGACTCATTGGATTCATCTTGTCATTGAATTTTGCAAAAAAAATGTGTTTCTAATGAAATTTTAGCAATTTTTTTAATTTGCCGAGTTTTTTGCCGAGTTTTTGCCGAGATTTCTCCGAGTTTTTTTTGACTCTCCAAAAATTGGCTTGCCAAGTTTTTTGCCCAGCCGAGTTTTCCAACTATGGTTGAAACCACTCATGACTCTCTCTATAAGCTCCTAAGTTCTCAGAGACTAGGAAAAAATGCCATGTTTTGATTAGCTACCTTCATTTTGTAGTCTTCTTTCTTTATCTACAATCTTCTGAAGCTGGTCACAAAGAAAGATAACTTCATTTAACCCTTTAGAGCGTATTTCTTTTCACAATCCCTCTATTAGCCAGCCAATCTGTCACTCTATTCTTTTCTTGAAAGCAGGGGAGAAAACTTATTTGTCGCTTAGTTGATGAGCCCCTTGATGGCATTGACCCTTCTTCATGTCTTCAAATGATACCAGAGTCCTCTACCACAATTGTTAGAAAATATGAATCAATATCTAGCTTAAGACTTATCACCAAGCACTCAGGTTCCACCGCATTGTTGGAATTACAACCCATGGAGGCTGCTTCGAACTTGATTACCTTTTCTTCACAGTTTTGGCTAACATAACATGCTTTAGAGGACCATGGATTACCTTAGATGCACTATAAAACTTAAACCTTCTAGCTACTCTTTTCTTAGAGGAAGCTAGTTCGTTGTCCTCTTAAAATGGGTCATTGCTGATGTAGAATTAGGGACCTTAATGTATCACTCCATGAGCCCAACTCCTCCTCTCTAACAGGTCCAGGTTCTCTTTTTTCCTCATCTTATGGCTATGCATAATCTCCTTGAGGGCTATTTCTACCTCACTGTAGATCCCCCTCCGAAATCTATATTTGTTTTGGAAGATCCATCTATTTTTTTATCTCCCCACCTTCCAACAAACCATTGCCAGTATAGAGTTCCAAAGCATCCTAAAAGAAGATGAATTTGATGTTATACACCATCTAACAATAAGCTCCTCAAGCTTGCACTGGAAGACCCTACTAACATTAGAGTTATTTACCAAACCTAGCCACACCTTATTAGTGAAAGAACGAATTAGAAGGATGTAATTTGTGACCTCCTAATTACATCAAAGCTCACATTTGAAAGGTCATGACAATCCCACTTTTCAGTTGATTTCTTGTTAAGATCTTGTCTTAAACCATTACGCACAAAAAAGGTTTAGCTTTAGGCCAATCTTGGGAATTCCATACTCTTTTCCAAAACACCAATCTAAGTAGATCATATCTTAAAACAACAATATAACTTCTGAAAACATTTCCATTGATGTTTTTCTTGGAGATTGTTCTAGAGAACTCTAAATTTTTGTGTTGCAAGCTTTAATTCAGCCAAGAGGGACTCGGTCTGTTTGAGAAGCATTTGTCTTTCCATATCTTTGTTTTCCACCTACCCATGTCTCGGTTAACCTAATAGTCTTTTGGTTTCCTGCCCAAACTTGGGATGCTACATTTTGAACATCCCTCAAATTTGGGTGCAATGTAATTGGGTAATCCATTAGTCAAGCATTGTCTGATAAATTTGCCATCTTACCATTGCCTATCTTCTAGAAAAGTGCTTTCTGAATCAATAATTTGGCAAAGGCCATATTGCCCCAGATAGTAGATCCTTTGAGAGGTGAATTCATGGTGAAGATTCTTTTTAGGCCATCACTACCGAGGTAGTTCTTGTGAATCATGGTGCTCCAACTTGTGTTAATTTTGCTATAGATCCTCCAAACTAGTTTTGCATTTAAGGCGAGATTACCTAGTTTTCCATTGCTAATTTTGATGCCCCTAAGATCCTTAGATAATCATACCTTTTTCCATATTACTAATGGAAATTTCCTTGTCCTGTTGTCCCTTGCCACAAGAAAAGGCACAACCTTATCTATCTCTTTATGAACCTTCTTTGGTGCTTGTAAGATGGAATTCAAAAACTTAGGGACCACTTTGATCATTGTTAGCCTTCTTGTGGAAGACAACCACTACCCATTCCTGATACTAAACTTCTTCTTGAGTCTATCTAGTATCCTGAGCCAATGGTAGCTTCAGGCTTCTCTTTGAAGAGAGGAACTCTTAGATAGGAATTTGGAAGATGCATCACTTCACATCCTAACTTTTGGTGAAGTAATTTTTCTCTCTAGTTTTCGTGTTCATGAAGAAAGATTTAGAGTTCCTTCTAATGACTTGTCCTCACATTATTCCATAGTTCCTCAAAATCTCCTTGATGCATCTGCACTCCCCTAGCAAAGGTTTGATAGTCAACATATCCACAAATTAAAGGTGGGTAATTGCTTCATCAATAGTAGAAACTTGAAGCCCCTCCAAAGCGTTGCCTCCTTGTTTATTTAAGTGATCTCCCAAGATCCTCAACTATAATGATAAATAGGTATAGGAAAAGGGGTTCTCCCTATCTCAACCCACTCAAAGGTTTAAAAAAGAAAATGTGGGTCCCACTAGACAACCTCTCCCTATTTCAAATAAATGTTGAAAAACGCAAATGCCATTGGTCCCTCGTATGCCCCTAGATAACATGAACTACACATCACCCTCCTTGATAGAAAGTATTCTAAGGTGAGTTTGTTGATGGAGGACATGGGGCAAACTTGGCTTTGAGTGACTTGCTCACTTATCTTGGATGGATGGATTGATATTAGACATTGGTTCCTTATCAATATCATAATTACATCTACCATTGACTCTTATTTTCTTAGAGCCATTGGTTGTACAAGGAAGCGCAAGGATTTGAACTTCCAATTTCAGATTTTGAGAGAGGCCATAGAGAAGTTGGGGCCCCAAATGTTATATAGGTTGTCACCGACTTACTATGTGTTTGTGGACTAGTTGTCATGATGGTAGAGGGTGCTTACAAACACATTTTTTGACCTGCATGTTCACGTGTTGAACAATGCATTGAAAGACATTGGGAAGATAGAGTGAGTGAAGGTAGTGGTGGTAGAAGATAGGGACATAAATATTTTCATTTGCAACCATCACACCTCACTAGCTCTCGTCAATACTTTTTCTAAAAGGAATTCCTCAAACTTGGGGAGACTAGATATGCTTGTTACTTCATCTTGTTAGAGACAATGCTTGAGGTGAAGGAGGCTATATAATTAATGATAGTTAATGCTGAGTGGAGTAGGTGGTAAGAGGCCGGCATAGTTAAAGAGAAAAGTGTGAAGCAGAAGATCCTTGATGATGATTGGTGGTCCACTTTGAGGTAAATTACTAAATTAGAATTTTTTTGCTTTTATTGTATTTAAAATTTGAAAATTTATGTATATTAATTTTAAATCAGAATTGAGTCTTTTTTTTTTTGAATATTTTGTTTGCAGATGCATTTGCTCTTTTATTTCAACTGCTGCGTAGGTGATTAGGTATGTTGATAAAGACTTCCCTAGTCTTAGGGAAATTTATGAGACATTTGACAACATGTTTGGCCAAATGAAGGAAGCTATTCATAGTAGTGACCTTGATATGAGACTATATGAGGAGCATATTAGACCCATTATGATGTAGTAGTGGAACTATATTAACACCCCGCTTCATATCACAACTTATGCTTTAAATCCCAAATGATATGCACCCAAGTTTGGTAGAGTGCCTCCTTTTGATGATGACGAGGTGAAAGAAGGCTAATGAAGGCCCTTTGAAAGATGTATAGCATTGAGAAGGCAATTTTACTTGTACAATAGTGGATTACCTTTGTCAATCTTTGGGGTCCAATATTTAGTAAATCAAAGGTTAAGGCAAACATTACATTAGCTCAAAATGACCATATTGAATGGTGAACATGTCATGGCAAGGATGCCTTGGAGTTGAGGATGCTTGCCACTCACCTCCTTTCATAGGTTGCTAGTTCATTTGCTGTATAGAGGAATTGGCCCACACAACTTCATTCAGTCTATCAAGAGAGGAACATACTTACCTTTGACTATTGGAGAAGTTGGTGGCCGTGCATATTGACTTTTGACTTCATGATTGATAGATTCCCATTACATGTTGGGATGTTGAACATCTCAAAGATGCCACTCAAATTGATGAGGAAAAGACACGGGAAGGGCTGGTTAGGGTACCATTAGACGAGGTAATCCCTCTTATTTGAAGTGATTTAGACAAACTCCGATTTTGATGTAGTGTTACTAGATGAAGATTAATTTCAGCAACATATTTTCTATTTTTTTGTTATTTTGTAGTTGTAACTTGTAGTCTTTGGGCATTTTGTTGTAATTTTTATATAATATACATGCATATTGACAATGAAAGCAACGAAATTTTTTTAATTTGTGTGTCATGTCTCATGTGAATTCTCAATTCAGCTCTAATTTTATATTTTATGGTCCCATAATGTGTATATGATGAATGCCTTCTATATGAATAATTGAAATTTCCTATATCTTAAAAAATTTCCCTATTTTTTTAATTGCCATCCCTAGTTGTCACCTAAAAAAGGCCTCTAGTTCCCCGCTGTCCTAGAAATGTGTCCTACCATCCCCATCCCAAAACTCCATAGAAAAAAGCAAAAGAATTTGTAATTTGTCATTTTTGTAAACAATACAAGTAAAAGAAGTTTAAATTTATACAAAATTGGACTGATGTATGTCATTTTGCATTAGAGACAATGAATCTTAATATGTTATCACCCTCTATCTTGAGTGAAATTGTACCATTGACCAAGACTCCATTGTTAGACTTTGTAGTATCATCTTTTCCACAGTTTGATGTCTCAATGTCAGCCATGTTGTAAACAATCTAAGCAAATTTTGGTACCATTTTTCTGCAGTTTTCATCATCTCAAAAAAGAGTACCAGGCTCCAACATTATTCATCAAATGAATAAAGTAAATACACCAATGCCAGCCAGATTTTGAATGGGCCATTTTATAATATCAGCGAGGAGCTTCGACATGTTGCCATGTAATAGAACTAGACAAAGAGGTTGACAATAAGTTGTAGTGCCAATGCACATATGTGAAATTCAAGCATCTTCACTACGATCATTATGTTTACTGTCTAAATCACTTAACTGTAACCATAGTAGCATTACTAGGAATTGCGATTGACTTGGCAAACCAAGCGTGTAACTGTATTCAATTACTTGGGATTTATCTGGCACAACACAACGATTTTTATTTTTTGCTATTTAAAACTAGAGTGGGGGCTCCCTAGTAGGGTCAAGGGTTAGTGCCTTAGGTGCATTACTTGTCGTGATATAGGATGGGGACAAGGAGCGGAGCCCCAGCTACCAAGGCCAAATAAAGCCTTTGAGGCCACAAGGACCCTCATGGCATATTCACCTTGTTTTTTACTCTTCCTCTTCCTCTTGCAGCTTCTTGTTGGTGATTTGAAATGAGGGCAGACAAGCATTTTTATAGTTTTTAGGGTGGAGGGCCTTGATGGCCTCCCCTTTTAGACTAGGTTTAGCGTTTCCATTTTTTTTTTGAGTCTTTAAAAAACAAGTGTTTCTGTAAAGGATGTGGGGATACCTTACTGTGCTCAGGACAGTTGAGGGACGTCTGCATTCCTCTGGATATCTTGGGGACGATAGGGCATCCTTGGATGCACCTCTTAGGGGTTGAATGTTTCATCTTGTGATGCCCCTGCCCATCGGTACATTTGTTTTATCCTGGGTACATGTTCCCAAGGACCGTTTGATTTTCACGATATATCAAATTATGTGATTGTTTTTTGGGACTCAACTATGTATATTTGAGTCAATCTTCTTCAACTCATATTATGAGTAGTGGTTCACATGAACCCATCTCTCATGACCATGAATGGTCCACTTAGTGCTCATTGCATTTAGGTGATGCTCATAGGGGTGAAGCATTAGAATTTCTCTAGAAGTCACCTAGAGTGGTACTAGAATTGATCTCCCAACTAGCACTACTCTTTGTGATCTTGTTTATTGGAGGCCATGATCAACATAACGAAATCTGCCTCCCTAATTTATCTCTTGGCTGCTTGTATCCTTTAAATTTGTTAAGGGGAGTGTTGTTCATATCTCCTGATAAATTTTTAAAGGACAATCCTTTACCAGGTGCCCATACTGATTGCAGGCTCTGCACCTGAATGGTATGCACTCATAGTCAATAGCTGAATCCATTCCAGGTTTTCCAATTTTAGTTTCACAGCTTTTGGTAATGGATGATTCAAATCCAGCTCCACACATATCCGAGCATAGTTTATCTCTCCTCTACCTGTGGTCATCTTGGACATACAAACAAATCTGTCCATGAAACTCCCTAGAGATTGGAAGACATAGACTGATGATAACTCTTGTGGCAAGGAAGCCAAACAGGAGCTTTATAAGGCATTGCTTCCATTGGTTTGAAATCCATCTGACAGAGCTGCATAAAGAGACCAGTGTTCTGAAAAAAACAGGGTTAATTAGTGGGGAATGCCTTTCCCTACCAAGAGAAGGTTGGTCAAAGGGTTGATTAGTAAGGAGAAACCTGATATTCTTCTATTGCAAGAAAATAGGCTAAGGGGTAGTTAGGTGGAAAGGTATGACAAAACCCAATGGAGTAAGGCCATGAGACATGACTTGGGTGCTGAGGGCCAGGCTGTTTTTTGGGACCTAGATGCTGAGAGTTAACAAGGACAGCATAACTTGTAAAGCTCGGAGTTTGAACTTTGGCCTCAGTTTTGTGCTAACAAATTTCTATGACCCAAGGGAAATTTCATTTCTCCGCTGTTTGTATCTGCTTTCAAATTTCCAAAGGATGCTCCCTTACCACGTGCCTATACTCATGGCATGCTCAGCATCTGAATTGTATGCATAATCGATAACTGAATTTGTTCCAAGCCAGCCAATTTCAGTGACATTTTTTTGGTAAGACAAGAGGGACTGAGGAAATTGTTGAACTCAGGGAATTAGAGAGGGAACCCCTCTCATCAGTCATGGAAAACTCTGAAAGGGAACAAGATTTGTGATGTTTTCTTTACGTTCACGTTAGGCTCTGAAAATGGGTTGAGCCTGTATTCCTGTGCATGTAACTTAATGTGGTAGTTACATCTCTGAGAAAGAATTGAGGTCGGATTATTTGAGCAAAGGCGGTGTTTTAATTTACTTCTCCCCAGAGCAAAGGCGGTGTCATATGAACACGATGCATTGGTTTTCTCTATGAAAAGTATGTGAATTATTGTATTTTTAGATTCTTGATGGCCATTGTTGCCTTTGCATATGAATAGTTTTCTATTCACAATTGGTATCCAGGGATATGACCCTATACCCATGGAATTGACCCTTTTTTCATGGGTGTGAACTAGTATATACAAATTTGATTTGTGAAATTTATTGATACCCATAGATTTAAACTAGAATGTTTAAATTTTTAAATTCTTAGTAGATTTAACATTTTATTAGTAGATCTTCATTTTTTTAGTGATACTAACAATTGATTTATTGTTTTTTATTTTTATTTTTTATTTTTTAATCTTATAATTTTTTAAATGTATGACTTAGTCCTTTTATTCAACAACTTAAAAATGGCTCTGACCCCGTCCATTCTTGGAACCCTATCTCTATAGTCGACTGTTGTTTTTATGCCATTCCCTCTCTCTGGTGGTGGTGTGGAATTGTTAATGGCAACGACAATAGTGTATTAACGACGATGAATTTTGGCAACCGTGCGCTTGTTCTTGGTGATGATCACGACGAGTTTGGGGCCAGTTATGGTGTAGCATCTCTAGAGATAAATGTGTTTGTAACTGTGGCCTCTCTTGATCATGTTATTGTTGGTGGTGCAAAGGGGTCAAGTCGTGGTTCCCCTCTGTCCTATGTGGCCATGGTTAGGTCAGGGGTTCTTGCTCACAATCCTCCCTTGTCATGGTTTATGGATAAGATGTGAATGATGCTAAAGACTTTTATGTTTGTTGTGGCGTGGTCTACAGATTTAATAGCTTGTGGTCCTTTCTTCCTAACTTGCATAAATGGGTTTTGGAATCTTGGAAGCCTCTTGCTGAGGGAAACATTGAGCTATATCCTTGTGTAAGGGTTTTATCATAGTGACCTTTGACTCTTCAGATGTCAAGGATTTGATGCTAGATGATTGGTTATGGATGTGGGGCGAGCATTCCCTCTTGCTCAAGCCATGGTTTGCCTCTTTCAACCTTCTTTTAGAACCTCTCAATATCAGGCTAGTTTTGGTTAAGCTACCCAATCTCCCTCTCCAGTTCTAGGAAGACTCCTATTATGAGGCCACTCACAATGCTATTGGTCATTTTTGAAGGTTGACACAACAACTTTATCATGGATCACTCTATGTATACTTGTATTTTGGTGGACATCAATATCTTAAAGGCTCTTCATGGGGATATTGTATTGATGGTGGAGGAGAGGCGTGGACTCAATCGCTCAATTATGAGGGTCTCCCCTTTCAATGTAGATGTTGTTTAGCCATAATACACTTGGCTTTTGATTGTCTCCATTCTCATCACAAGGTTGGTGAATCTACGTGGTGATGGAATGCCCACATTGACCACTTGACTATTTTTGCTTCTGAATCTTATGATGATGAATCATCTTAGGATGACAAGTCTTCTCAGGATGTTGGGTCTTGTCCTCCCATTCCCCCTGTGGCAAGTCACATACTTGAATGAGTTTCCCTTGAGGTTGGTGTGACTGGCAAATTCCTTGACTCCTACTGAGACATCTTCTTCATATCTAGTTCTATTAGCTCCTTCATTGGTTCCCATCCCCCCATGATGTGTTATGATGGGATCTCTACTCTCAATATGTCTATGGATTTTGTGTGACATTCAACTTCTTTAGTTATATAGTCTCCCTCTTTGCATGAGATGCCTTTGGTGGAGGTGACTGTAGAGGATATCCCTTTCCTCTCTCCTCGATATGAGGATTTAGATTTATCTTGGATGATTGTTCAAAGAAGGAAGATAGTCTTCCCAAATTTGTTTTAGAATCCCATACCTAGGTCAAGGGTGTGCAGATTGCTAGGATGGGGTCTAGCATTGTGTATGATGTTGACCCTTTGATGTTGAGAGTTTTGTTGGGTTGTTGTCCTATTTTGGTAGTGGGGTTGCAATTGTGTTGTTGTTTGGCTCTTAGTGGTCACTGCCTTGCTTTGTAAAAGGTTCCAGGTCCTTTCAAAACCTATTTTACCCCTTAATAAAAATAAGTGATTTATTGTTAATGTATGTTGTAAGATAAGAGTAAGATTAGAGAGCACTTTGTTGGCACCCAGATTTTCAAGCCTCATATTTGCACCATCTTGTCAAATTTTTCAAAACTTTCCTAAGGAGACCATGTGCCTTTACCTTGATGCATGTTGTTGAACCCCTGAATTTGGCTAAGTCTAAAACCCTGAAAAATCTAAAATCTGAGGGATCCTCCAAATTATAGATTCTACATTTTAACTCCTATGGATTTGAAACCACTCTCAAACATCCTGACAATATATACATAAGATATAAAATTAAAGTATAATATACGATTTACCTTCTTATAATTATATTTATATCTTATGTATATACTATCCCTGCATGCTTTCGGGTCCCACCAGCACTTGGGAACATTTCCCAAGGTCCAATTTTACTCTGCTTCCCCGCTCCCTACTCTCTATCCTCTTCCAAAGTTTCGAGCCAAAACTTTTTCCCAGCCCGGACCCTCCTTTTCCCTTCGGGATTTCAGGTCCCACTGGAACTTTCGGATCCAGTTCCAAATTTCCTCATCCCCCTGAACTTCCCATCATAGAAGGTCTTTTAAGTCTGAAATCTTTCTAGATCCCCTGAATTTTCAATTCAAATTTGAAGGTACAAAAAATTGAATTTTCAACTAATTTTTTAAGAAAATGTCTAAGTATTTTGTGAAGTTTCAAATCAATTTTTCATTTGGGACCTTTGTCACTTTTGGTTTTGGTGGGACTTTAGGTCCTTCCAACACCTTGGTACCAATTCATGTGTGTCAAGTTCTCTCGACGTCCTGCCACCCACTAGAGGTCCAGAAATGCCCAGAATCATGCAGAAATGCACCAGCTACTTTCTAGATCACCATTAATATGAAGTGGGTGTTGAAATTGGAGTTTTTATTGCAGTAGATGGATTTGTTGGGGATTCCCCTCCCATTTTTCCATCAAATCCAAGTTGTGAAGGCTATAGATTGAAAATTGCAACTCTTTTCAAGGGTTGGTTAGTTTGGCATTTTTTTAGACAACTGGAGTAGCGCGATAAGGGTTTCTATCATTGTGAAAGTTTCAGATCTCAGGGGCAACTTTTTGTAAATCATATGGATGAATCAATGCAAAATTTTTGAGTAGACTCATTTGTCTCCATTGTTGCAGATGTTCACTTAGGGAATTTCTAATTTGTTATAGAATTCCTCTTGCCATGGTTTGTGGTGTGACTGTAATCTTCATTTGAAGGATTTAACAGGTCCATAATATATTACATGTTGTAATAGTCATTTTAAGATTGCATATGAACGAATGTTGTGTGAGAAGGGATCAATAAGCATGTCTGGTTCTATTTTCAAGTTTCTTGCATCTAGGTGTTCTAGTTAGGCAACTCACTATCATTTCATTGTTGTTCTCCCTTTTTGATCTGTAAACTTTGTAATCCATTGAAGGCACCGGTTTGAATGGTGTTTTGATCACCAAATTTTTTTATAAATCAAACAAATCAACCTAGTGTGAGGTAGATGTAATCATATATGTCTGTCTTGTGTAATTTGCATTATAACCAGGGAATGTAAACTATGAACTATTTTCAAACCATCTCTAAAACAAATCACTTGTGCATATCAGCAACTTGCAATCATGCAAGAATGTTTCCATAGCTTAGAATAAGGTTCAAATGTGCAACAAGTATGTTTTGAATTTAGTGACAGTTTTTTGGGATTAAAACAATGGTTTGGGTATTATTGCAAAGTTACAAATTTGAATATATATATATATATATATATATATATATATATATATATATATATATATAGAATGTAGTTTTCAATCCCTGTTAAGGGATACCTCAAGATTACCCTCCTAATCTTAGTTCATCTTGAAGTGTAGAGGAGTTTTCCCACTCTTGTAAGTTGGCCAAAATTGTCCTAAACCTGGTGATAAACCCCTTTCAATCACTCTGATGACACCACTAGCCCAAGTGCTTGAGTAATGCTTTAGGGTTTTGGGTTGTAGTATTTTTGTGAACCAAAATTTTGGCGCCATTGTTGCGTACCCATAGAATCAATCTACTTTTGTTTGTTGCAGTCTTGTAATACAATGAAATTTCAAGTTTTTCTTCCCAGCAAGGAAGTGGTGACTCTATTTTTACAATCAAAAAATTTATTGTAGTTTGAAAAGAAAAGATATTCAAAATGAATAGAGGAAGAAGCTAGGAACATCCTGGGCATGATGATTCCTCTGGAAATGTAGGCAATAGGAGTAGATGGAGGGCAAGAAACTCTAACGTGTTGCCTCCATTGAATGCCCAAGATCAAGTAGGTACCTCTAGCATAAATGATACCTTTGATGATTTCAGAAATCAATATCAATACACTTCTGAGGACTCTACATATAACATACACAAAACGAACAGAAGGATGAATATAAATGAGTATGACGTCCAAATAAATGAGAATATTATGGGTAGAGGAAGTAGAGATAAGTCTCATGATGCATACTTGAGAGCATTTGGAATGCCCAATGAGATTGAAGAGACACTTCAGTATACTCAACATCCAACTTCTCCCACAAGATCACTTAGTGGTCGTCATGATAACAAATTTCTAAAGAGGAAGATCAACATGAACAACTTGATGCTGAGGAAAGAGAAAGGACCCTCTATGATGATCTTGACCTACTTGATCATATCAAGAATAGACCAAGAGAGGTACAAGACCTACTTGACCAACAACAAGCTAAGCTTGCTCAGAATGCACATAATCAACATCAACAATAGAACATTCCCAATCCTAGGCCTATCGCAAATTAGAGAGAACATCAACAACGTCAACAAATGGGACAACAAGGTATACATCATGCTCATGTTCAAAATGTTTACAATCAGCCACCACAAAATCAAATGAATCAACAATATGGTAATGTTCAGAACCCTAGGCCTGCACAATGAAGACAAGTATAAAGATTTCCTCCACTAAGGCAACCTTTGGAAGCTAAAAGGTATAAACAACTTGATTTCTTTGGCATCCCTAATTTTTCCAATCCAATTCCAAATGATATTAGAGGAAAGATTCCAAGGTTCCAAGGCAACAATGTTGTCATAGGTGAAGATCATTTTAGACATTTTATTAATGTCACTCGTGAGTATGAAATTGAGGATGAAGATGTCATGATGAAATTATTTGTACATTCACTTGAGGAAAGTGGCAAAGAATGGTACAAGGCTCTCCTAGATAGCAGTATTGACTCTTGGGAGGAGTTCATGAGGTTATTCTGATTACAATACGGGGGTTCCCATCCATGAACTCATCTATTAAAAAGGCAATAAATGAAATAGTAGCTGATTTTAATAACCGCTTCAGCATGACTATGAGAAAGACCTCCTCATCTAAGACCTAATGAGTCAATGTGTTTGGTGTTATATTGTGGTGAATTTGATTCAAAGATTGGTTATTGTTTGAGGGAAAAGAGTCCACAAACATTAAAGGAAGCTTATGCTATGGCCATTAACATTGAAAGCAACATGAGGGCTTTAGGGAAGCACATTAAAAGATCATATGTAAAACTGCCCTAGCCAAATAGAGCAATTTTCAACATGCCCCTCACAATTGAAGACAAATTGGATAAACATATTGGTGTCATGAAAGACCTCTCTTATAAGGTTGCAAGAAATGAGAAAGGGTTGCCACCTAAGGGTGCAACAACACACTTTAATGAAGGTCAAAGATCACATAATAGGCCATACAATACTGATTGGTCTAATAGACCACAACAAAATGATAGACATGCAGCCCCAAGCAGGCCAGTTTCAAACAACCTGAAAGAGACACACTTGATTCATTTAGAAAGGATCAAAACAATTTTCAAGAGGTTTATTTATGGTTCCAGGCGTGTTTCCTTCCCCATGATCCAACCAATTATGAGTGGTTTGATAAAAATGATGAGTATGATAGTTATGAAGAGGATGATTATCTTTTCCAAACTAATTATAGTGATGGTCCGAAGAGATATTAGCTGCCAGCTTATGATTTTGAACATTTGAGGGACCTCATGCACAAGAAGTCCAAACCATTGAAAGAAGATATGAAGGCCTTGACCAATGTAGTTGTCATGCAAATCTGAGGAGGTTATTAACTGAGGAATAGGAAAGTGCCTATGCAGAACTCTCCTACTGTTGAATCAAGAAAAAAAGGATTGGATGGTGAGAAAGAAAAACATAAGACAAGCTTGGAGATGAAAGAGAACAATACTCCCAAGAAGAATATTTCAGAAAGGAAGATAATTCTGGCATAACCATCAACAACAAAAAAGAAATATGTACAAGAAGCTCCAACACACGTGGTACAAATAGATGTTGTACCTATTATTGATACTCACAAGACAAAATGTGATGCCAAAGAGAGTCATCCTCAAGCATCAAGTGAACTGCAAAAGAGCAAAGATAAGAGGAAGGAGGTAAAAGGTATAGATTTTTCTTCCAGTCAGTTGATAACTTACATTCCTGATGCAAATGATGTTACAGTTTCATGTGACACCCCTCTACCTCTGTATCATGCCTTTGACATGTCCTACTAGATGTTAAGTCAAATAGGAATTTCACTACCATTAGGGGAGGCTCTTAGGATTCCTGAGCATAGCTATAGGGATGTCTCATTATCACAGCCACTGGTACACATGTACAACCCATTGTTGTTCCTCCTAAGGATGATGAAATAATTGAAGTTTATTCGGAGTAATCTATGGTGATAGCCAAATGGGTGTAGATACCTTCTACACCACATTGATCATAAATGGATGGCTACTACATAATTGTATGCTTGATTCTGGAGCATCTAGTAATGTCATGCCACTTGTAATCATGAATGATTTGGGGTTGAAGGTGTCCAAGTCTTTTGGTAAGTGATTTTCCGTGGACTCAAGAGAAGTAAATGTAATTGGTCTCATCAAGGATAGTGAGGTTCAACAAGCTGCACATCCTAAAAAGTCCTTTCTGATGGATATAATTATTGTGGATTGCCCTACTAAATGGGGTATGTTGTTATCTAGAAAGTGGGAAGCCTCTATGGGTAGAAGTATACAGATGGATCTATCATATGCCACCATTCCAGTCCATGGTGTTGAGGTAAGGATTTACATGGAAAAGAAGGTATAGGATCAAAACATTGAAGACCATTACAAAACTTATGATGAAGTGAACTTCTTTGACACTGACATTGATTGTTTTATGGGGTTTTGTGATGAAAATGAACCTAAGCTATGTGTTGATCTACCTCAAATTGTTTCTCCCATGCATGGTGAAAATGTTTTGTGGACATTATACTTTTATGGTGCATGTTCTAGAGATGGATCGAGTGTAGGCATTGTTGTTAGGTTTAAATGTTTCTCATAAGGATGGAGTCTAGTGTTTGAAGATCTATGGTGATTCAGAGCTAGTTGTGTAGTAGGTTAGAGGTGTTTTTGCAGTGGAGGATAGTAGATTAAGAGCATACAGGAATGTGGTGTGGGACACTATATAAGTATTTGATGCTATTGGTATTGAATGGGTGGAAAGATTTAAAAATGAGAAGGTAGATGCTTTGGTTGTAGCTACCTCAAAATTTGACCATCAGTCAAATTTTTCTTATGGTCATTATGTTGTTGAAGTGCTTACAAGGCCAACAATCCCTGACAACATATACAGTTGGCAAGTTTTTAATGACATCAATTAGATTTACAATTTCCTCAATTGCCTAGATGCGTTTGACAATCAGTTAATCAATTGGCAACCTATGATAGACATAGAAGATGGCAAGGAAACATTGCTTGGGAATGAAGTGATGTAGCTGAAGACAAATACCCTTCCCAAGGGTTTGGTTGCACTTGAAATGATGTTTGATAGTGTCGTATGTTGGAAAAGCAAAGGTTAATCAGTTGAAGAGGACAATGTTGAAGGTGTTAACCTTGGCATTGAGGAGTCACCTAGGATGGTTTATATTGGTAAGAGACTAAAACTCCATGAAAAGAAAATGTTGATTGCTTTGCTGAGAAAACTCAAAAAATGTTTTGTATGGTCATATGATGTGCTTAAAGCTTATAGGGAATATTTATTTCAGCATAGCATTCCCGTTCAACCTGATGCAAAACCATTTAGATAGAAGTAAAGACTGATCAATCTTACCATAGCTCCAAAAATGAAACAAGAGTTGTCAAATCCGAAAGACAAAGGGATTATAAATCCAATTAGAAAATATGAGTGGGTATCTCATCTTGTCCTAGTGACGAAGAAGAATGGGGAGATTAGATTGTGTGTAGACTTTAGAAATTTGAAGATCAAATCCCTTAAGGACAATTATCCTCTTGCAAGTATGGATCACATGTTGCAAAGGGTTGTTGGATCATAGATGATGTCTATGATGGGTGGGTTCTCAGTATACAATCAGGTGTTGGTCAAGGAGTCAGAATAGTACAAGACAACATTCACTACTCCTTGGGTACCTATGTTTATTTGAGGGTGTCATTCAGGTTGAAAAATGCAGGATCAACGTTTCAACGAGCAATGGATGTTGCCTTTGCAAGCCTCATTGATGAAATCATGGTAGTATACCAAGATGATCTCACTGTAATCTTCAAAGATAGGAAAGATCATTACAAGCATTCAGGATTGATCTTTGAAAAATGTTTGGAATATGGGATTTCTTTGAATCCCAAGAAAAGTCAATTTGGAGTGGAAGAAGATAAGTTGTTGGCACATATTGTGTCAAAGGATAGAGTTAAAATTGATACAGAAAGGGTGAAGGCTTTTGACCTCATCCCTCAGCCTATATCAATCAAAGGTGTCCAGTCTTTCTTCAAACAAATCAACTTTGTGAGGCGATTTGTCCCTAACTTTGCTGAGAAGACCAAGGCAATATCCAAGATACTCAAGAAGGGGCAGTCTATTGCATGGGGCAAGGAACTAGTTGAAGCCTTTATTGACATAAAGGAGGCTCTCAAAGATGCACTAGTGTTGGTAAGTTTGGACTACTCCAAGCCTTTTCAGCTCCTCTTTTGCTTCATACTACACTATTGTTGTTGTACTATTACAAAATAATGGGGATGTGTTTGAGTATCCGATAGGATTCTTTAACAAATCCTTGTAGGATGTTAAATTAAATTATTCAAATATGGAAAAACATGCATATGCTTTGGTCAAGGCAGTAAAATTTTTAAGGTCATATCTTATGGGCGTAAAGACAATTGCATATGTTCCCCATTCAGTTGTGAAAAACATTTTCATGTAGTAGGAAGTCTTTGGAAGGAGATGCAAATGGATCGACAAAATATGAGAATATGACATTGAGGTGCAAGTCACCAAACTGGTTAGGGGCCAGGGTTTAGCAAGGTTGATGGCTAATTCCAATTTAGAGGCATTTGAAATAAATTCAAGGTAGATGTTGTTCCATCTACTAATGTTTGTGTGTTGGCAAATGATGCATGGTACAAGGATATCATTTTCTATATTGTCAACATGCAATACCCCCTAGGTATGAATGTAACTCAGAAGAGAACACTTAAGCTTTAGTCCCAAAAAATATGTTTTGATTCAAGGTGTTTTAATGTGAAGAAATCATGAGGGACTACTATTGAAGTGTTTGGACTAGCAACAATATGAGAAAGTCATTGAAGAATATCACCAAGGGATATGTGATGGACACTTCCATACTAAAACCACAACACATAAGATTATTAGGGCATGTTTTTGGTGGCTGAGCCTCTTCAAGGATGTTGCAAAACAAATCAGAAAATGTGATGCCTTTCAAAGGTTTGTAGGTAAATTAATTTTTCAAGGTGCTCTTCCCCTTATGAATCTCACCACTAAAGCACCATTTCAGTAGTGGGGCATTGATTTCATAGGGGAAATTCAAGAAAGACTAAGCAATGGATATATGGATCTTAGTGGCGACTGATTATTTCACAAAGTAGGTTGAGGTTGTTCCAACTTGCAATGCCATGTCCAAGGTGGTGATTGAGTTCATTTTGAGCAATGTGATAACCAAATTTGGCGTGCCATCTAGAATTGTTGCAGACAATGCCATGTGCTTCAAATCTCAAGACATTGTAAGTGTGTGTTCCAAGTATGGGATAGAGTTGACTCATTCATCACATACCATTTGTAGAACAATGGACAAGCTGTGTCCAAAAATAAGAGTGTTATAAAAATTCTAAAGAGGAATCTAGATGTGAACAAGAAAAGGTGGATGACAAACTGAAATATGTTTGGGTTGATAGGATCCCCTACAAATGTGCTACAGGCAAAAGTCATTTTGAGCTAGTGTATGGGTTAGAGGCTAAAATGCCAATGTCATTAGAACTGCCTTTGTATCAATTGCTGCAACAAATAAGAGAATATGGAGATGATGCTTTGGTATTAAGGATGCTTGAGTTGACAAAATTGGATGAAACTAGAAGGGTGGCATATGATAAAAATTTGCTACAGTATCAAAAGGTTGAGCATTTGTTCAATAAGAGAATTGTTAAAAGATGTTTTTAGATTGGTGATTTGGTTCTCCTTTGGAATGCAAATTTAAAGGACAAGGGAAAGCATGGTAAGTTTGAACTGCTATGGGTAGGCCCATATCAGATTGATGAAAAGGATAGCCAAGACACCTTTTATATTAGAGATGTGGAAGGAGAACTTTTAGAGCAAAATACAACATAGCATAAACACAAAGATAATTAAGACAAGTTTTCTAGGAGTTGTAAACACAATTTCTACATGTTGATGTTTTATCCAATCTCAAGATCATATTCATACATTGAAAACAACTAAACGCCTAGTTTAGACTCATCTAATAAGATCCATTAGTTCACTAGATAACACCCATAATTTCAATTCAAAATCACTCATAACAAGTAAGTTATTATTCAATCAAATTTCCATAATAGAATTATACAATTAGTATAGTAAAAAATAACCCATAGGTTTCCTGAACCAATATCTACCATAAGATCTAAGTCACATTTCCACAAGAATCCATAGCTAGGCTATTCCTAATCCATTATTTCAAAAACAAATTCATGGAGTTTCAAATACCAAAAAATTATCCTTAAAATGGTAAAATTTGATTTCCTATTTTTTTAATTCATTCCTAGATAGAGTATTGAAGAAATGTACAACTCCATAGCCACAAATCACTTATTCTACTCTAGGTTAAACTAGGGTTACTTGTTAGATTTCCTTCTGTACAAGTAACCCTAATTTCCAAGATCTACAACAACTAAATTTAAATAATTTGATTCATTGTATATCCTAAATCATTCTACCAATCTACCAATGTTTTGATCTTTCCTAAATTAAAATCAATCTCCTAAATCCATTGAATGAACATGAAATACCCACTCTTGTGTTTACCTTATGTTCTTTTTTAGTCATATGATATATATTGTATTGAATGTTTCATCAGTGTATTATGTGATTCTCGTGTTATGAGTTGTTGCATGGAACTTGTTGATGAGGTTTGTTGTGCCATCAAGGTGTTCTGATGGTGTATTCTGGATGCATTTATGGAGATGTTTTGTATGACCATTAGGGTGTTTCTAATGAGGTTATGTATTAGCATTGGTTTTCTCACTATGAATTATGGTATGCATATGTTATGCCTTTGTATGTTAGATCATTTCAGTGTTTTAGCTTCACTATTTTAATTATATTCAATATAGCTATGATTATTATAATTGTTTAGCATTATGAATCATGGTTGGTTATGAATCTTATTCCTGGATCATGCTAGTCATGATGATTTATATTAGATGTGATAATTCAATATCTTGTTATAATTTATACCAAGTTGGTTGGATTATGTTGCTTCGACTATTATTATGTGTAGGTATGTCTGATGTTTGACTTGAGTATGTAGGAAACTTATAGGTGTTTGACCAATGGCTAATATGTGGAGAAGTTGACATAGATTATACTTAGTCATCTCACCCTACTTAGTCCTTGTGAATCCCTATGTTAACTTGGAAGCGAATCGATGGTGATTTCAAAGTCCGTATGTTGTGAAAACCTATAAAGTGTGGTTGATTCATTTGCATGTGTCTAATTTATCTTTTACATTGCATTTAAATTTACTTTGAAATATGCATTTATTGTGTTTGTAGAATATTTAATTCTTGCAAATTGAAAAGATAATATTTATGGCTTAGTAGGAAAAAGTTTGTTGCATTATTATATTTTGGTAGAAGAAATTAGATGAATTTAGTTATTCATTGAAATGAGATATTTGGATTAGTAAAATAATTGCTTGTTAAAACATAATTTAATCTCCTACCTATTACAAATGTATCAATTAGAATTGCATTATCATATAGTATATTTATTTTGTTTTGTAATTGTTGATTTTCTTGAAAATATTATTTGTAAAAGGTGAGTATTTGAAAAAGAGAAAATAGAAAAAAGTAAAAAAATAGAAGGGAAAAGTATAAAAAGGGGAAAGGCTTTTGTATTACTCAATCTTAACTTTTTAGTTTTGAAAACCCTCTCTTTCTAAATAAATAAATACATTGAATCTCTTGGAAGAAATGCTGGACTTGAAAATGGTTTGGTTTTGGATTTTATGTGCTTGTGGCAAGGAATGTTGATTGGTGTGGCGACATCAAATAAGAGTCTTTCTCCATTACTTGTGTTCTTCATTGGATGTATTCTTCCTCTTTGTATTTAATTTGAAATTTGAAATTAGAATGAGTTTCATCCTCCTGACATGCCCACACTAGGTGGAATCATATGTACATGTTATTAGAAGAGTAATTTAGCTTCAATTTCTATTTTCTATTTATGTTTTAAATTTTTGAAAACTTGCATTTTGAGGCCAAGTTATGGAAAAATTCTAAAACCATGTGTTGGAAATTTGGAAAATTTGATTGAAGAAGTAGGTTGTTGTGCATTTTTAGATGAAAAGGGTATCTTCTAAATTTAGAAATTTATTTTATTTTAAAAGTTAAAAAATTACATGAATTCTTGAAAGTATCATGTGACTCTGTTAATAGAGGCTTGGGAATAATTATGGTTTTGACCTCTTTGAAAAAAAAGAAAAAATACATTTTAGACTTCAAATGAATGAATTATTTTGTGAAATGATTTGTCTCGTTATTTTTAGATTTTGTATCTTTTGGTAATGTGCCATTAGATTTTGTATTGGATTGTGCACCATGCCCAATTTTTAAAATTGGAGTGTTAGACTTTTAGGATTGAGTTATAGAATAGGAAAGGAGTGGCTCTAACCATTTGTTGGGTTACAACTTGAGTTACCTAGAACAGATGTACGGACATTGTTAATCAAGTGAAAATGAAATAGAGATTGGGTAAATACTAATGTTTAATCAAGAGTCCTTGTGCTAGGATTTTCCATGCTCACAAAGGCTTGGTCTAGATATGAAGGGCATGTCACAACTCTAGGAGTTGGTGAATGTCATAGTTACCCATGGTGCCAACATGAGACTGTGATGACACTCCTTGTCTTATTGCTAGGATCCTCATCCTTCCCTTTTTTGGTATTGGTATCAGACATGATTGTGATCACTTGCAATATGTACATTTATTGGCATGTATGCCATGTATTATCTTATGTGCATTGATTAGTGCATGTGCCATATAGCCTTATGCTTGTTTGGCATGAGTTGCCACATGTAATGTGTTTGCATTGATTAGTATGAGTTTTTCCATGTACAATTGTATGTGTGTGAGCCTTGGCCTTGATAGTGATGTATCTATGATCTTCTCCCTAGCTATGGGGTTGCTTAGAGTGGCATAGGAATCTATTGCATTTGATGATGATAATATGGTAGGGTGGTAGGTAACATTCCACCATTCATGCCTCTTTGAATATCTCTGAAGAGATGGAATAGTTCTTGGTTCAACATTTTATGTTATGCTTTGTGATTATTGGAGCACCTTTGAGGTGGCTCATCATTGATGTATTATTATACTTTGTGTATTTATGTATTGGAGTGTGACCCATCCATGTTTGGGAAGTAGCCTATAGCTTATAATTATGTTATTATCATGTTGTTATATTTATCCTTTGTCTGGAAATGATTAATTTGGGATGTTGGAGTCCTCTTTTATATATGTTGTAATTATGTTTATGGATGCTTATATGTGTTGGGTTGTATTGTTCCCCCTTAGTGGATAAGATTTATATATTTGCTTTTGGCTCATGTGAACATTGGTGTCGAATGCGTATGGATTTTTGTATAATTCTCCTCATGACTTTGATGAATGTTGTAGATTCATTAACTAAGCTTCTGAGCATAGAGAAGTTTAGATGGTGTTCAGAGTCTATGGGATTCTCAACCCAAGCAATTAAATGATGGTTTTGATACTCCCTTTGCTCTTGCAAGGTGTTCGACAAGTGGGAGAATGTTAGGAAATGTGTCTCAACCTTGAAATTGCAAAAGGTTACTATTCTTTCCAATTTAGTATTGTCAAATACCCATTAGCTTGAAGAATGGTTTATAACATTCAAAGTTTCCAAAAGGGACTAAAAATGGCAGGGCTAATTATTTTTAGTAAGTCTACATTTGAGCACGAATGGACCTAAAATTTTCTCAAAATGTGTGGAGCTACCAAATAAACATTTTGGGTGAGTTTCAACCCAATATCATGCCTAGATTACCAGATATTAAAGTTTCCATTTTTGAAACTCCCGAAAAAGTTTCAAACTCAGATTTGAGGAAATTAGAGGTCCTGATTTTCCATGAGAGTTGTCATAATCGGAGAAGTAGTTTATAGATTGATATCTCTTCACAAGATTTTTGACACATTAAATGGTTCGTCAATTAGACACTCGGATCAAAAGTTATGGCTACCTTAGATTCCTTACTAGTTATGTTTATTTTTTATTATTATTGTAAAGATCTAAAAAATTTTGCATATCACTCCTCTCAAGATTAGTGTAGGATTTTTGTTCTAGTACATTAACTTCCTTACAAGTTATATCAGAGCTTGATCACCTTTGTTTTCAGTTGTGGGTTGTTGGGTTTTTTGAACTAATCCAGTTTTGAGTAGGAGCTTGTGTAGAAGATACTTTGTAAACTTATTGTAAGAATCTTGAAATGACGAGCACATCAAGGAGAATAGAGGTAGAACAAATTTTTGGTAAAAATTTAGAGATGTGTAAGTTGAAGATGGAGGATCTGTTAATTGATCAAGATCTGTGGGATTCTATTGATGAGAATGTTCCAAGGACTACAAATGCTACTTTGGCTACTAAATATGATTTTATGGACCATAAAGCCAAGGGTCTAATCGGATTCTGCTCAGAAGACTCTATTTTAATCAATGTCCATGAATAGTCAAAGAAACTATGGAATAAACTTGGTGAGATATATCAAGCTAAATATTTAGTGAACATAATTTCCTTGAGGAAGAAATTGTATTCTTTGATAATGGAAGAGGGTGGAAGAATTGCAGACCACCTAGAAGCATTCAATATGTTTGTGTCTCAATTGGCATTAGTTGGTGTAAAAATGGATGACGAGGAGAGACGTTAGTGTTGATAACTGAGAGGGGGGGTGAATCAGTTATCTAATTTATTTCTTCTTTTTGAACTTTCTTATTAATTAATGCAGCATTAATTCAAACAAGCAAACATAACCATGAAATGGAGATACACATGACACAATATTTTTGACGTGGAAATCCTGTTAAGGGAGAAAACCACGGGGTGATTAACCCAAAGATTATTCTCTGTTAGAAGAATAATGAATTACAAAATGGCACTTGCCAATTAGGGCTCACTGCCCGAGCACACTGCTCACAAGGAGGCACACTGCCTACAAGAGACACACTGTCTACAAAAGAGTGTTATACAATACTTGAACTGATTGGTAGCATCCACATATGCTGGAGTTCAGTACCGGTTAGGCTCAATACACTGATCTGCTACACTTCATCTTTCCTCTTCTCTTATGCTGCTTTCCTTTCACATACCAGACCTTCCTTACTGTTTCTGCTCTGCTCTACTTTTATTCGCATATCACATGTCACCACACGACTTCTCACAACTAAATCCATCCTATATATATATCCACACAAGTGATTTCATTATCTTTCTAGTCAGCACCCGGAACAGTCAATCTTCTCACAAACTCTGTTCTGTTGGCTGAATCCTTGCACTTCAAGTAATGGGGATCAAGCATATACTTGTAGAAATCATTAATCATGTCGGCCAAACATAATTCATGTCTTCATAACCTTTACCACCATCAGAAACGCATCCGGAAAATAGTCTGATGTTCAGTCAGTCAGTTCTTCCTCTGTTCACACTGTGACTCAGGAACCCAGTACTCAAGTATTCATATCTTTTACCTCATCTATCACCGGAGGCTAAAACCTTGGAATCTATCACTCAAGGTAGTACTCTTTACTTCCCCAAATCCGTACTTCACCAAGATACTTCCTCTGAGAGATCTGGACCTGTCTGTCAGACCTTGTCACATGCTCTGTTCTTGTTTACCGGACCACCACATTCTTCATTATGACTTCCAGTAGAGACACACCATGTCCTGTGGATGTGTGGGATGAACTTTGTTGCCATCAATGACAACATTCATGAATCCATATAGTGTCTCTTGCCAACAATCTCCCCCTTTGGCATTGATGGCAACACTTAGTGAAAAATGACTAGGTGTTTACACTATGCTCCCCCTTGGCTGATGCTCTATTTTTATATACATTTTATGGAGCTCTCCCTTAGTTGAATTCCTCATTTTTCACTGCTCTTCACTCCCCCTTTGACATCAATGGCAAAGGGTAGGGTCCGCACACCAAAATTTTCAAAAAATTTACTATACTTAGTCGCATAAGTATATACATATGGCATACTTACATATACTTAAGTATGTCTGCAAAAGTTGTCTTCAATTGAATAAATTATGTAGCCCAACTTTGCTTCATTTTGTCCAAAATTGAGATATGACCGCTCAACAGGAATGCAAATGCATCTACCCTTTTTAGATCTGTTGGATCATTTGTCTGGGCTGTGATTTGAGCTTCACTTATGGCCTCATGCATGGCCTCTAACTTAGGGACAATGATCCTCCTAAGTTCACCCATCCGGCTGATCATGTTCTTCCTTTCCTTCTCAAAATTCTTTATTGTAGTTGTGATTGCAATAGTCTGACACTCTTGATTGATTATGGAGGAAGAGAGAGGGTCAAAACTTTGAGACAAACTTAGTAGTTTATCCTCTTGCTCTTTTATTTTCTTCTCAATCTCTACTGTTACTCTGGAACATGAAATACAAAATTTGTATATTTTTTTGCCATCTATAAGAGCATTTTCTAAGCTCTTTATCCCTATACTCATATTTCTCCTATCATTACTTATCAAACCTTGTACCTTTGATAATCTTTTTGCAAGAAATTCCTTTTGGACCTTATCTTCTGCTGACTTCTCTAGTGAATCAAAATGTGTATTAACACTGCTGACTAGAGTTTTGAGATTACCGGAAGTGGAGGCTGTGGGATCTTTCTGAACCGATAGCATAATCTTTTCAAGCACTCCGAAAGCAGCTTCTATCTACTCACAGTCTTCCATATGAGACTTTAGGAGTTTTTCTTTCACTTTTGCATTAGTGAATGAAGCTATCTTCATAGTTTGTACCGGAGAAAGAGAATCAAAATTGAATGGACCTTGTAGAAGCTCCAGTTCATCAATCTCCATTGTTTCTTTGTTCAAGAATTCTTGGACAGTTTGTGCAGTGTCTCTTGCCGGAGACAGATGTTTCTTCTCTTCTGCAATCTTGGAGCTGTCCTTTTGAGTTTTCTCTCCTCCTACATTCTCACCACTAGCAGTTGTGGTCTTTTCTATTGAGGTCTTCTCTCCTTCTGCAACCTTAGCACTGTCATCTTCTTTTTCTTTTACCTCTATTTCTTTCTCCTGTGATTTTTCTTCTCCTTTAGATCCAGAGACTATAGGGGAAACTGGAGGAGAAATGTTAGTCTGTTCAGGGCCCACCTCTTTTGTCATTTTCTCAGTAGTTTCTTCTGCAACACTTGTGGTTGAGGGATCAGTACCCAAGTCCTCTATAATAGGAAGATTAAATCTTTTGAAGGCTTTCCAAAGAATCTCTTCAGTGTCCTTGGCTACCTTGTCAGTCTCACCAAGCATGAGCTGATTCATCCTTGCTTTGCTCCTAAACTCATCCTTGCAATCCTTGAATATCATATTCATTGTTTTGGGATCGATTGAAGGATATAGTTGAATAGCTATCTGTTCCTAGATCTCAATGTCTTTTTCCATGGCATTGTTCTTTCTCATTTCTAACTCCTTTTCTAGGCTCTTAGGAATTAGAGATATAATTTCAATGAAAGCCTTATTGTATATGTTCAGATACCTGATTGTAGCTTCCTGCAGGATCTTTTGGTCAGCCTCATTGTAATCATCATAGAATTCGGCCATTGGTTGAAGGTTTCCATCCACAGTGACTGATTTGATTACACTTTCTAGAGACAGGGTGGGCTTTTCAACAAATTCCTCTACCATTTCTTCCTTGTCTTGGCTTGTGGAGGGTTTACCGGATCCTTTCTTCTTCTGCTTCTTTATTTCCTTTACCCCCTCATCTAATTCAGTTTCCTCTTCATCTCTTTGACTTGCATAAGCCCTTGTTGCTTTTGTTTTTGATCTTTTCTCTCTTTTTCCAGATGCCTGGACTTCCGGTTTTGATGTTCTTGAGCTTTTGGCTGTGATAGGTGCAGATCTCTTTGATGATCTAGTCCGGGTGGAGGTTTCTAACGGAGCACTTTCCTTGCTTTTCTTTTCTGCCTCTTTCTTCTCTTCCTCAGCCCTTTCCATCCTTTTCTTGTGGGCATCAAGTGCCTCCTTTGAGATGCCAAGGCCTTGAGCAATATTTTCTACTTCTTTTCTCACCTTCTTCTTGATCTCTAGTTCTCTGAGTTCAACATGAATCTTTATACTCAGCTCCTCAAAGGTTCCAAACCTTTCTGCTTTTGGATCCTTAGGCTGACTTAGCATGTGTTGAACATGCAGCTCCACAATTTGTTTATCAACCTTGTTAGTGCCTGAATTGACTGACAGTTTTTGAGCAATTTTCATGCAGGCACCTTCCTTAAAAATGTTCTAAGTGTTGGACCTCCTCAGCATTTTTCAGCTGCAGCATCATATTTTCCTGAGGAGGAGGTCATCATCATCATGTTTTCTTCGATGGTGGTCAGCATCATCATGTTCTCTGTCGACCGGTTTCTCATCAGGATCATCATATTTCAATATCGGGTGATGTTTGGATATCATCCCGATCCTGCTGATGAGCTACAATGTGCCTTAATTTTCTTGCGGAGGGTGATTTTTCAAATATCCGGTGATCTTCCAAATATCACCCTGCCCTTTTATGATGATGATGTCACCCCGATCTTCCGAGGGGGTCATTTTCTAAGTTGTTCAACCCAGCCTATTTTTTCTTAAGGGTCGTCATCATCATCATCATATTTCTGGACATCACCCCAATGTTGCTTACGAGGGTCATCATATTTTCTGCCTGCATGATCTTTCGCGGGGTGATATTTTAACATCGGGTGATCTTTGTTAAGATCATCCTGATGATGTTGCTGTAAAGTTCTAAGTGTGACCCGATATTCATCGTGGTCATCATATTTTGAACGTCAGGATGATCTTAGTCAATATCATCCTGATGTTGTTGTATCACTTCATGTTCGTTGTTTTATCATCCTGATGATGCTGACGTCATTCTTATGTCAGGGTGATATCTTTTTCTCTGCCTATCTGCATCATGATATTTCTGAAGGGAGATATCCACCTGTCGGCTTCGTGCATTATCTAGTGGGGGGTGATCTTTTCAAATATCTGGCATATTCATCTATCACCCCGATCTTATAGTGGAGCTACAGTGCAGCATGATATGTGTGCATCAGGATGATATTTCCAAATATCCGGTTATCTTCTGAATATCATCCTGATGTCGATATGATGATGACGTCATCAAGGTTCGGGGGGGTCATATTTCTAACACTGATCATCTTGTGGAGATCCCCCGATATTTGCAAACATGATGATGACGTCATCTGGATATGAGGAGGTGCGCAGTAGGCAGATATGCTGATGACGTCAGCAGGATATGATGGTGACGTCATCAGGATGTTCATCGGCCAGACATTTGGTATCGGCTAAGCAGGAGGATCTTCCTCCGATGGATCAGGTTGTGCCGATGAAGGCGATTATCATGCAGGTGATATTGCGATGATGATGCTGATGTCAGGGTGATATTTCAAGCGACAGGATATCATGCTGCTGGAGGATGATGATGAAGGTTTATACTAGTGTCGTCGGGAGCAAAAGCACCGACATCATATATGCTCGTGGCCTAGTATATAAAGTGTTGAAAAGGTCGCTGCAGGGTGCATGTGGGATAATTGATATCCTGCATATTTGAAATATCATGACGATGAATCTTGGCGGGAAATGGTTGCGATCGACTGTTTGACATTTTCCCGAGGCCGCAGGTTGGTGCGCCATTAATGGCGAAGGTTGCAGAGGTATGGACGGATCTGGTACCCGATTGAAGGTGTACATCAACGGACAGTGGCGCAGGGCTCGAGGTTTCTTCCTGTCTCCTCCCCTACCTGCTGCATTCATGTTTGGGCGCCAATCTGGTAATGCGTTGAGCGCCATTTTTCTGATACTGTGTATCTGGCAGGATTTTTGGTCAACCATGTAATTAATTGCTGTGGTACACTACCTGGCTGTTATAAGAAGGAAGTGTTACTCATTTTTGGTTGTTGAAAGTTGAAGATTTTTGGCTCTGTAATTCAAAACAAGCTGATCTGGCTGCTCTGTACAGCTAAACCTGTGAGTCTATGTATCTCTTGTTGTATGTTTTGGCACGAACCCACTGATTTCATGATTAATCTTATATGAGAAATGCTATCTTAGCATGTGTTTTGTTAATTCTGTCTCCAGTATTGCATGTATTCTTCTTCTGAATCTGGATATTTGGGTAATGTTTAGATTCTAGAGCATAGAATTCCTATGTTGAATGTCTGATCCTTTAACTTCTGCTCAAGGGGTAGATTAAACTGTTTTCAGGTTGAACATTGGGAAGGGTATACTGCAGTAGGGATGCCATAAGTAGAGATAACTTAACAGTCTGTATTGGGAGATATCTGTAAGGCAGGTATCACATATATTCCCCTGAAATCCAGTTTTAGCTGTTCATGCTGATCATTCACAGGTGTATGTCTACCGACTCCAAGCCCTGGATAGGCACTAATCTAGCTCTGTGTTGAGGTTATACACCATGTCCAGCTTTGCACCCAAAATCCAAACTAAACCATCTCTTCCTTCCATCTGTTAGTTGTAGGATTAGGAGTAGGAAACCCTTGCATGCTCTCATCCCTAACCAGACATATATGTCCAAGAACATTGCCCACCTTGTGATCTATCATACAGATCTTGGTCCATACATGAGAGTATTCTGCCTGTTGTTGTCAAGTTAGATCTTTCTATCTTTGAGCCAGTCAAGGTTACATCTTGAGTTATAGGGATACCCCCCTTGGTGCGGCAGAACCAGAAGTGAAGGGGAGGCAGCTCACGCAACCTCCTGTATTTAGTTGGCTAAATCTGCCTGTGCATTAGAAGTGGCAAACCCTAATGCTGATTCAGAAGAAAAGTCAACAAAATGGCGACTCTGCTGGGGAGAAAATTGATGAAAAAGTGTTATATCTTGTGGCCCATCTGAGTCACCAACAAAATAATGCTCTGCTGGTGGAATGAACCTGGAAAAGTAGCTTTCAGCTATTGAAAATTTTGTCCTCTCTGGAGAGGTGGCGACTCTGCAAAAAAGATCTGAATGCACATGAAAGATGGATGTATGTGATGTGACAAAAATGTGTCGTTCATTTTTCTGCATCTGTATGAGAAAAGGTACCTTGTTCCTTCCCCTTTATATTTGCTGTTTTGCTGCATAAGTTAGATGCCAGGGGAAGCCTTAGGTCTTAGACAGACAAAGGATGTCTAAGAGTAAGATTTTTATGAATCCAAGTATGAATTATCCCATACTCAGTGGTGAAATGTCGAATAAAAGAATAGAAGAGATAAGAAATAGATTGATATTCTTAGAGGCTGAGCAGGCCCAGTTAAAAAGCAGTAACCCTGTTGTGTCTGCCAGTCAGAAGGCTAAACCTCTTCTCAGCCCTTTTGATCCTTTGTATGACCAACTGGTGTTAGTGCCTGAATTGACTGATAGTTTTTGAGCAATTTTCATGCAGGCACTTTCCCTAAGTATCCAAAAAATGTTCTAAGTGTTGGACCTCCTCAGCATTTTTCAGCTGCAGTATCATATTTTCCTGAGGAGGAGGTCATCATCATCATGTTTTCTTCGATGGTGGTCAGCATCATCATGTTTTCTGTCGACCGGTTTCTCATCAGGATCATCATGTTTCAATATCGGGTGATGTCTAGATATCATCCTGATCCTGCTGATGAGCTACAGTGTGCCCTGATTTGCTTGCGGGGGTGATTTTTCAAGTATCCGGTGATCTTCCAATTATCACCTTGCCCTTTTATGATGATGATGTTACCCCGATCTTCTGAGGGGGTTATTCTCTGAGTTGTTCGACCTGACTTGTTTTTTCCTAAGGGTCGTCATCATCATGATCATGTTTCCAGTTATCGCCGTGTTGCTTGCGAAGGTCATCATATTTTCTGCCTGCATGATATTTCGCCGGGGTGATATTTTTATCATCGGGTGATCTTGGTTATGATCATCCTGATGATGTTGTTGAAGAGTTCTAAGTATGACCCGATATTCACTGGGGTCATCATATTTTGAACGTCAGGATGATCTTAGTCAATATCATCCTGATGTTGTTGTATCACTTCATGTTCGTTGTTTTATCATCCTGATGATGCTGATGTCATTCTTATGTCAGGGTGATATCTATTTCTCTGCCTATCTGCATCATGATATTTCCGAAGGAGGGGGTGATATTTTCATTTTTGAATATCACCCGGATGTATGTTTGTTCCAGCGTCATGATGATGCTGATATCAAGGAGATATCCGCCTGCCGGCTTCGTGCATTATCTAGTGGGGGGTGATCTTTTCAAGCGTCATCATATTCATCTATCACCCCGATCTTATAGTGGAGCTACAGTGCAGCATGATATTTGTGCATCAGGATGATATTTCCAAATATCCGGTTATCTTCCGAATATCATCCTGATGTCGATATGATGATGACGTCATCCGGTTATGAGGAGGTGCGCAGTAGGCAGATATGATGATGACGTCAGCAGGATATGATGATGATGTCATCAGGATGTTCATCGGCCAGACTTTTGGTATAGGCTAAGCAGGAGGATGTTCCTCCGATGGATCAGGTTGTGCCGATGAAGGCGATTATCATGCAGGTTATATTGCGATATGATGCTGACGTCAGGGTGATATTTCAAGCAATAGGATATCATGCTGCTGGAGGATGATGATGATGAAGTCTTATACTAGTGTCGTCAGGAGAAAAAGCACCGACATCATATATGCTCATGACCTAGTATATAAAGTGTTAAAGAGGTTGCTGCGGGGTGCATGTGGGATAATTGATATACTGCATATTTTCATATATCATGATGATGAATCTTGGCGGGAAATGGTTGCGATGCAGAATTGATGTTTTCCCGAGGCCGCGGGTTGGTGCGCCATTAATGGCGAAGGTTGCAGAGGTATGGGAGGATCTGGTACCCGATTGAAGGTGTACATCAGCGGACAGTGGCGCAGGGCTCGAGATTTCTTCCTGTCTCCTCCCCTACCTGCTGCATTCATGTTTGGGCGCCAATCTGGTAATGCGTTGAGCGCCATTTTGCTGATACTATGTATCTGGCGGGATTTTTGGTCAACCATGTAATTAATTGCTGTGGTACACTACCTGGCTGTTATAAGCAGGAAGTGTTATTCATTTTTGGTTGTTGAAAGTTGAAGATTTTTGGCTCTGTAATTTAAAACAAGCTGATCTGGTTGCTCTGTACAGCTTAACCTGTGAGTTTATGTATCTCTTGTTGTATGTTTTTGGCATGAACCCACTGATTTCATGATTGATCTTATATGAGAAATGCTATCTTAGCATGTGTTTTGTTAATTCTGTCTCCAGTATTGCATGTATTCTTCTTCTGAATCTGGATATTGGGGTAATGTTTAGATTCTAGAGCATAGAATTCCTATGTTGAATGTCTGATCTTTTAACTTCTGCTCAAGTGGTAGATTAAACTGTTTTCAGGTTGAACATTGGGAAGGGTATACTGCAGTAGGGATGCCATAAGTAGAGATAACTTAACACTCTGTATTGGGAGATATTTGCAAGGCAGGTATCACATATATCCCCCTGAAATCCAGTTTTAGCTGTTCATGTTGATCATTCACAGGTGTATGTCTACTGACTCCAGGCCCTGGATAGGCACCAATCTTGCTTTGTGTTTGTGTTACAACCATGTCCAGCTTTGCATCCAAACTTAAAATCCAAATCAAAATCCAAAACAACCATTAGGACATTAGAAATAGTTTTAGGATCCTCAGTCCTCTGTCTACAACTGCAAATAGGCCCAAAGCTAGCCCCTTTGCTCTTATCTTTTAGTTTTGGTCTACTTACAGGAGGACTTATCTGCTTTCTGTCAGCATCCCAGCCTTTGTATGCATATCCTCATGGATGTTGAGTAGAGAATACCCCCCTAGGTCTTGCAGAGCCTGAAGAAGAAGAGGAGATAAAATATAGAGTCTATCTCCTACACTGTTGGCCCCTGGCCCAGAGATCCTGTTGATCATTGATGGCTACCTTGTAGGGAAATCTGGGAATAAGCATCCAGTCTGGGAAAAAACCAACAACTGGATTTGTCATGGGTGGATTATAAAGTAGAAACTATGCCTGCTAGGATATACTGTCAGATGCCTAGATTTAGTGGTCACAATGTATGTGATGGGAATGCACATATCCAAAATTTTCACAGTTTTATGGGAAAATATTCATTCAGAGATGAGGATATGTGGATGAGGTTTTTTGTTAGGTCCTTTGATGCAAAAGCAAAAGACTAGTATTTGAGCTTTCCAAAGAAATCCTTTGCCTATTGGGATGAGCTTGCTGACTGTTTCAAGGAAGAATTTGCAAAAGAACCGGCTGATCTTGTTGCAGAATTGATGAGAATCAGAAAACAAGATGAAGAGCCATGTGTTGATTTCAGTCATAGGTTTGCAATAGCCCTTTCACAGATCCCAGAAGTCTTCAGACCTGATATTTCAGCCTGTGTTGGCATATTCTTTGAAGCTTTTGAGGAGGGCTTTAGTGCAATACTGAGGGATTTCAAGGTGACAAGTATGCAGATGGCATACAGGTTCATAGAAAAGATAGAAAAAATCAGAAATGTGTACCTGCTGAAACCCCTGTCCCCAGGCCTTGGTGTGAAAAATCGTTGTGAAGCTGCAAATGACCAAATAATTAAGGCATCATGTGAAGATGAAAAGATGAATATTGAAGGTGCTAGTGAAAGGACTAATGAGGATTCCCATTGCAATGATGAGGCATCTGACCATGAAAACAATAACGAGGTTGTGGACAGCAATGAATAACTTTTGGAATGGACCTGTGGAGATAATTGTGAGTATTGTACTCAAGACAGAGAAGATATAAGCAAACAGAGAAACGGTCCTATGTGTGACCCATTGACTTCTTTTCAAACACATGGGGATCGTGAAGAGCAGTCAGAGATTGAAACAAGTGTTGGTTCAGAGCATGATTATTTTTCATTTGATGGCTGTTTTGCTTATGACACACAAGCTGATACTCCTCCACAAAGGGAATCCATTGGTGATGAAGATGCATGTTCTGCTGCCCATGAACAAATGGCATACTCTGATCAAGCTGATGTACCTGGATCACCCATCTTTGACACATATGGTGATGAGGATTTATTTGAGTATGGTGAGGATCTAGACATTGTTTTTGGTTTGGATTCTGTTTCTCATCCTGATGAAAGAGGAAACAACATACATCAGGTAAGTGACTGTGATAATGTGCCTGATTTGAAAGAGATGCCAGAGCCTGATCTTTTCCAGCTTGGTGTACCAGATGGTTGTGTACATGATGTACACAATTGTGATTTTGAAAGCTTTTCTTTTGATGTGCCAGTATATACAATGAGCTCTGATCTTCCTAGCTGTGTGGTGGACTTTGAGTGTTTCCTATTTTCAGTCCAGCTAGGAGATCATGTTGCAATGCATGATGATGATATAGATGATAAGTGCTATATGCCATATGAGTATGCATTGCTTGATACATTCTACACCCACATGTCACATGATGCTGAAGGTTATCTGCACAGGTTTGACAATGACAAGCCAAATCAAAGGGTTGAGTGTGCAGATGACAAGGTTTGTTTGTGGGTGGATCCTGACAGTATCTCCAGGCTTGACCCAGTGCATGCAGATGAAAACAAGATATTTGACAAAGGGAGATACATGTTTTTCTTTTCTTGGTGGCCTTAGGCCATCAAGTGTGTTTGGTGATGCAGGTCGGTGCAGTATTTGACTCTGTGCCCAATGGATAAGGGACTGGTCTGCATCCCAGAGATCTGGGGTTCTCGCTGCAGTCTTGCACCTGCACGTCCCCAGACAGAGCCAATGTTAGTGCCTGAATTGACTGACAGTTTTTGAGCAATTTTCATGCAGGCACCTTCCTTAAAAATGTTCTAAGTGTTGGACCTCCTCAGCATTTTTCAGTTGCAGCATCATATTTTCCTGAGGAGGAGGTCATCATCATCATGTTTTCTTCGATGGTGGTCAGCATCATCATGTTCTCTGTCGACCGGTTTCTCATCAGGACCATCATATTTCAATATCGGGTGATGTTTGGATATCATCCCGATCCTGCTGATGAGCTACAATGTGCCTTAATTTTCTTGCGGAGGGTGATTTTTCAAATATCCGGTGATCTTCCAAATATCACCCTGCCCTTTTATGATGATGATGTCACCCCGATCTTTCGAGGGGGTCATTTTCTAAGTTGTTCAACCCGGCCTATTTTTTCTTAAGGGTCGTCATCATCATCATCATATTTCTGGACATCACCCCGATGTTGCTTACGAGGGTCATCATATTTTCTGCCTACATGATCTTTCGCGGGGTGACATTTTAACATCGGGTGATCTTTGTTAAGATCATCCTGATGATGTTGCTGTAAAGTTCTAAATGTGACCTGATATTCATCGTGGTCATCATATTTTGAATGTCAGGATGATCTTAATCAATATCATCCTGATGTTGTTGTATCACTTCATGTTCGTTGTTTTATCATCCTGATGATGCTGACGTCATTCTTATGTCAGGGTGATATCTTTTTCTCTGCCTATCTGCATCATGATATTTCCGAAGGGAGATATCCGCCTGTCGGCTTCGTGCATTATCTAGTGGGGGGTGATCTTTTCAAATATCTGGCATATTCATCTATCACCCCGATCTTATAGTGGAGCTACAGTGCAGCATGATATGTGTGCATCAGGATGATATTTCCAAATATCCAGTTATCTTCCGAATATCATCTTGATGTCGATATGATGATGACGTCATCAAGGTCCAGGGGGGTCATATTTCTAACACTGATCATCTTGTGGAGATCCCCCGATATTTGCAAACATGATGATGACGTCATCCGGATATGAGGAGGTGCGCAGTAGGCAGATATGCTGATGACGTCAGCAGGATATGACGGTGACGTCATCAGGATGTTCATCAGCCAGACATTTGGTATCGGCTAAGCAGGAGGATCTTCGTCCGATGGATCAGGTTGTGCCGATGAAGGCGATTATCATGCAGGTGATATTGCGATGATGATGCTGACGTCAGGGTGATATTTCAAGCGACAGGATATCATGCTGCTGGAGGATGATGATGAAGGTTTATACTAGTATCGTCGGGAGCAAAAGCACCGACATCATATATGCTCGTGGCCTAGTATATAAAGTGTTGAAAAGGTCGCCGCGGGGTGCATGTGGGATAATTGATATCCTGCATATTTGAAATATCATGACGATAAATCTTGGCGGGAAATGGTTGCGATCGACTATTTGACGTTTTCCCGAGGCCGCGGGTTGGTGCGCCATTAATGGCGAAGGTTGCAGAGGTATGGACGGATCTAGTACCCGATTGAAGGTGTACATCAACGGATAGTGGCGCAGGGCTCGAGGTTTCTTCCTGTCTCCTCCCCTACCTGCTGCATTCATGTTTGGGCACCAATCTGGTAATGCGTTGAGCGCCATTTTTCTGATACTGTGTATCTGGCAGGATTTTTGGTCAACCATGTAATTAATTGCTGTGGTACACTACCTGGCTATTATAAGAAGGAAGTGTTACTCATTTTTGGTTGTTGAAAGTTGAAGATTTTTGGCTCTGTAATTCAAAACAAGCTGATCTGGCTGCTCTGTACAGCTAAACCTGTGAGTCTATGTATCTCTTGTTGTATGTTTTGGCACGAACCCACTGATTTCATGATTAATCTTATATGAGAAATGCTATCTTAGCATGTGTTTTGTTAATTCTGTCTCCAGTATTGCATGTATTCTTCTTCTGAATCTGGATATTTGGGTAATGTTTAGATTCTAAAGCATAGAATTCCTATGTTGAATGTCTGATCCTTTAACTTCTGCTCAAGGGGTAGATTAAACTATTTTCAGGTTGAACATTGGGAAGGGTATACTGCAGTAGGGATGCCATAAGTAGAGATAACTTAACACTCTGTATTGGGAGATATCTGTAAGGCAGGTATCACATATATTCCCCTGAAATCCAGTTTTAGCTGTTCATGCTGATCTTTCACAGGTGTATGTCTACCGACTCCAAGCCCTGGATAGGCACTAATCTAGCTCTGTGTTGAGGTTATACACCATGTCCAGCTTTGCACCCAAAATCCAAACTAAACCATCTCTTCCTTCCATCTGTTAGTTGTAGGATTAGGAGTAGGAAACCCTTGCATGCTCTCATCCCTAACCAGACATATATGTCCAAGAACGTTGCCCACCTTGTGATCTATCATACAGATCTTGGTCCATACATGAGAGTATTCTGCCTGTTATTGTCAAGTTAGATCTTTCTATCTTTGAGCCAGTCAAGGTTACATCTTGAGTTATAGGGATACCCCCCTTGGTGCGGCAGAACCAGAAGTGAAGGGGAGGCAGCTCACGCAACCTCCTGTATTTAGTTGGCTGAATCTGCCTGTGCATTAGAAGTGGCAAACCCTAATGCTGATTCAGAAGAAAAGTCAACAAACCTCATACCCCATGGGCATGATCCATACAGTTCTTGGTTCTACTGCCTCCATTAGGCACTGATCAGTCTCTACCATAAAGCAAATTGTGTCTTTGTATTTCTCAACAAAAGACTGGAGAATCCTTTCTCTTGCTTGCATCATGTTCTAAAAGTTCTTGAAATATCCCCACAGAGCTATATTTTGTGCTTTGTTGTCACCAAGTCCATGTAAATAATCTCTGATTTGGATAGCTACCGGTTTATCATTCTCCCATACCCAGCCATTAGATCTGGGAAGCTCATTCATAAAATAGAAGAATAAGCACAATATCAATCCACCATACTTGAATGAATTCTTTTTATCTTTCTTTATTTTCTACAGATTCTCCATGAGTTGGTTCAAGAGAAGCTGGCAAAGATCATAGTCTGCATCCTTTCTTAGCATTTCATATGCAGTGTAGATGGCAGTTCTAGGTACAGAATTTTCCCTGCTAGAATGATATATTTTATACCCAATGATCATGGAGGCAAACTTGACATCCGGATCAGAGATGTCATCTACTGTCATTGCTCTTTTGTCAAACTTGGATCTGGTAGCTTCACTCACAGTTTGATTCTTCACAAATTTAAGAACAAGAATCCCACCGGATGAGTGTAATCCGGTAACTGCCCTAATGGCATCTTTTGTGATTTTGAATGGTCCATTTAACCACATGAAGTTGTCGTGTATTCTACTCAAAATGTACCTGCCCCATTCATCCTCAGTAAAACAGGGGAAATGTATGAATTGTGCGAAGTGCTTAATCCGGATGCCCTTGTATTGGGGTTTGAGCTCAAATGAATCATCTAACAGTTGTTTGTGATAGATATCTCTTAGTTTGAATTCCCCAAACTCTTCAATATTTGCGTGTATGTAAACCCTAATGTCTTCTGTATGCAAAACGCCATGCGGAACACTGGAAAATGCTCCCAGGGGATCTACCTCCAAGGATTTATATGGATGTTTCTTAAATGTGGGCCGAGGTCTATCAGAGATCTTTACTATATTCAGAGTAGCCATCATCAAAGAATCTTACTGAAGGATATCAAGAACGATAAATACCTTTTACGCAGTTTAGGGCACACGAAGAAATCCGAATAGAGCTGTATGAAGGGTTGCCTTGATCTTTTGGGAGAAGTTGTTTGTAGAGCTCCTTTTCTTTCTTCTTCGCATGTGAGTGTACAAATGTGTAAATGACAGACAAATGAACTCTTTTATTCCAAGAAGCCCTAATCTTCACCCTGCAATAAATGTGCAACCTAATTCATTTCGGTTTGCCTGGTTTTCCTTGTTCAAGGAGGAAGAAACTCATCCAGATCATTTTGATGCCTTTGTGATCGATGTTAGTGATAAATCACAATGTCCGCTTCTTCTCCTGATCATCTCATATATCTGCAGATCAGGCTATTTCAATTTGGAGCCATACCAGGCCAACCTTGTGAGAACCCTGTCTTCCTGGAAGACTTGTTTAACCGAACCAATTTTGAAGGAATTAAACTTTTTAAATTTTCTTGCGGATCTCTCAGATCTTTACCTGACCTTCTTTACATGTTTCTCTAGAAACCTTTTGATCCGTAGCTTCACATGTGCCAATTTCAGGCACCAATTAACTGGCTGGAGGAACAAGTTTTTCTTTGTGTCTCCCCCTGAGCCAGAGCTCATCTCTTAATTTTCGGAAGGAATATCAGCACCAGAGTCTGGTGTGGATCCATCCTCTACATTATCTATACTCTTCTTTACCCAAATCTTGTTCATCTCACTTTTAACTTCATCTGCATTCACCTTTTGTTTCCCCTTATCTTGATTCTGTCTATGATATACCAGACCTCTTTTGTCCTGATTCTTGCTTCTATAGAATTTTGCAATATGACCGGATCTATTGCAAATTTGACAAACAGCATTTCTTTGCATATTGGATTGATATCCTCTTGATCTGCATTGATTAGCCATATGACCTATTCTATTGCATGCAAAGCATCTACCATTGAATGATTTGTTCATTTGCATAATTTTGCATTCATGAGATTTGTGACCATACCTTTTGCAGTTAAAACACTGTCCGGAGAAGGATGAATTAGTCTGATTCATTCTCTTTCTGCACTGATTAGCTTTGTGACCAAAGTGATTACAGTTGTGGCAGTATCCATTGAAGGATGGATATCTTTGAGCATTAGGCTGTCTTACCGGAGGTCTTCTAGGCTTGATCCTTGGATTTTCTGATCCAAAATTCTTCTGACCAGATCCAGAGCTTTCTCCTTTCTCACATCCCAAACCACACTTGTCATCTACTTTCTTTTGACTTCCAAGAAGAACTTCAAGTTGAGCAGAACTTATCTTGAATTTCTCTTTATACTCATTTGCTGTTTGAAGATCCCTTTTTAGAGAGACAATTTGATCCTCAAGTTTTTCTTCATTATCTTTAGCATCTTCAAGATCAAATTCAAGATGTTTGATAATTCTATCCATCTGGTGGCAATCTTTTGATTTCTCTTTGAGAGATTGTCTTAGATTATCTTCAGTTTTTCTTTTCTCTTCAACTTCTTGGGTAAACTTCATGACTCCTGATTCCATTTCATGTCTTACCATAATGATTTCTTTTGATAACTTTTCACACAACTCAATTTTTTCCTTCAGCTCTTCATTTGCATTATTTGCTTCACCTTGTCTTGCCAATTGCTGAAGCAACTCCTTTCTCTTCTTCATAGAAAGACTTAATTTATCTTTTAGTTCTCTCATGAAATCATTAGCCTGTTTGAGTCTTTCCTTTAATTCATTGACTTCAGAGTTTGACTGTTCAAGATCATCAAGGGCAGTCTTGAGTTGCTCCTTTAAACCATATGCATCCATTTGAACTCCTAGATCCTCCTCAAGCTGTTAGGCTCTGTTAGGAGGAACTTAGCTCTAATACCAATTGTTGATAACTGAGGGGGGGGTGAATCAGTTATCTAATTTATTTCTTGTTTCTGAACTTTCTTATTAATTAATGCAGCATTAATTCAAACAAGCAAACATAACCATGAAATGGAGATACACATGACACAATATTTTTGACGTGGAAACCCTGTTAAGGGAGAAAACCACAGGGTGATTAACCCAAAGATTATTCTCTGTTAGAAGAATAATGAATTACAAAATGGCACTTGCCAATTAGGGCTCACTGCCCAAGCACACTGCTCACAAAGAGGCACACTGCCTACAAGAGACACACTGTCTACAAAAGAGTGTTATACAATACTTGAACTAATTAGTAGCATCCACATATGCTGGAGTTCAGTTCCGGTTAGGCTCAGTACACTGATCTGCTGCACTTCATCTTTCCTCTTCTCTTATGTTGCTTTCCTTTCACATACCGAACCTTCCTTACTGTTTTTGCTCTGCTCTGCTTTTATTTGCATATCACATGTCACCACACCACTTCTCACAACTAAATCCATCCTATATATATCTGCACAAGTGATTTCATTATCTTTCTAGTCAGTACCTTGAACAATCAATCTTCTCACAAACTCTGTTCTGTCAGCTGAATCCTTGCACATCAAGTAATGCGGATCAAGCATATACTTGTAGAAATCATTAATCATGTTGGCCAAACATAATTCATGTCTTCATAACCTTTACCACCATCAGAAACGCATCCAGAAAATAGTCTGATGTTCAGTCAGTCAGTTCTTCCTCTGTTCACACTATGACTCAGGAACCCAGTACTCAAGTATTCATATCTTTTACCTCATCTATCACCGGAGGCTAAAACCTTAGAATCTATCACTCAAGGTAGTACTATTTACTTCCCCAAATCTGTACTTCACCAAGATACTTCCTCTGAGAGATCTGGACCTGTCTGTCAGACCTTGCCACATGCTCTGTTCTTGTTTACCGGACCACCACATTCTTCATTCTGACTTCCGGTAGAGACACACCATGTCCTGCAGATGTGTGGGATGAACTTTGTTGCCATCAATGACAACATTCATGAATCCATATAGTGTCTCTTGCCAACAGTTAGATCTTGCTTTGTTCTTTGCCTAATTTGTGGGATTCTCTTGTTATGGCTATTGGGAGTACTGATATTGTCTTGAAAATTGAAGATGTTGTGGGTCCTTTGCTTTTTTAATAGATAAGGAGGAAGGTATCCATCAGTGCCAAAGAAGCTTTAAATGTTCATGGAAGACCTAAAGAAAAATGCAAGAAGAGCGAGAAGCATGAAAAATCTAAGTCCAAGGGGAGATCCAAATCTTCTAGAAAGTCCAAAGTTATTTGAAGGAATTGTTGTAAGCCTAGACACTTTCATAAGGAGTGTAAATAAGAAAAGAAGAAGAAAAAGAAGAAAATTGGTTTTGATTCTAAGTCTGAGAAGGAAGATGGTGATGTGTTCATTGCAGCTTTAGCCACTTGTGCAGGTAATGATGCATGGTTAATTGACGTAGGTGCATCTTTTCATATGACCCCTAATAGAGATTGGTTTTTTGAATGTGAAGAATTTGATGGAGGTAACTTGGGTGATGATTCTTATTTAATTATTGTTGGCCATGGTAAAGTTAAAATCAAATTTCCTGATGGTAGAGTAAAAAGGATTAAAGGTGTATTGCATATCCCTGGATTAGTACAAAATTTATTATCTCTAAACAATCTAATAGATGCAGGTGTGTAGGTAGTCTTTTCTGATACAAGGTGCAAGATGGTTAGAGGTGCTATGGTGATAACTAGAGGCCTCAAATTTGGCACATTGTATAAGCTTTATGCATGCACTACTGAGTGCAATAGAGCTTCTATGACAAGAGAGTCTGTGACTACTTCATTGGAAAATGAAAGGGTTTCATTTTCAGTGGATGGTCGTGGCTTCTGGGTACCTATTGTTACATAGATTTGTACCCAGTGTTAAAAGATTTTAGGGCTCCAACAATCTATTGAAACATTGAGACAACCTCTAGGTGTGGGACCCTATAGGGAGGCCGAATCTCCAGAGAGAGGCTGGTTCCTTTGTTGAATGAGAGAAATTCAGCAATCCTAAGAATAAACCTAATCTATCCACCAGTTTATGAAAAGAGTAAGAGGGAGTAAAAATTAAAAATGAAGGGGAGGTGATACACCATGTTTGAATAAAAAACATTCACAGAGCTAAAATGCACAAATAAAGAAATACAATTGATAAACTTACATAGATCATGGAGATTTTAACAGACATAAAGAATGGATTGCCAGGAATTAAATATTCACAAACAATAGCCAATTCTAAGACTACACAAAGTTAAAAAGCATGAAAAGGTAAAACACCATATATATTGATCAAGAGACATAGTTACAACAGAGGAAAGTTTTGTTTGGAATATAGAAGCATAAGAGTAACTATTTTCCCACCTTTCTTACATCTTACATTCATGCATATATAGCATCTGATTCCAAATGACCTAATTAGGTTACAATAAATTGCCCCATGGGCTCTGTCAGAAAATATCTCTACCTGAAGGGATGTCTATTTGTAAGAATTAACTACAGAAAATATCTAGAGACCTAGGCAGATGAAAGATATTTCCTTTCAATGCGAACAACTAATTTATCACCTGCAACCATAAATGCTACAAATATCTGATAAGGGGCAGCTGAGAAGATTGGATCTATTTTGATGGCATATGAGACAAATCTCTCGAGCAAATCTTTTACAACACTTTAAAAAAATGAACCCTTGAGTCTTTGTGTCCTCATTGCCTTTGAATCCTTTGAAAAAATTAGCCCCTGCAATGTCACCTAACCAAGTTTGCACATCTGAGACCTTACCGCAGTCCCGTATGCCATATTTGATGCTATGCAAAACCATTTGAGGGCTGCGGGCTGCAGTTCATATTTTACTTCATACCGTTGGCCCGTAGATATCGTCATCAACCTCTGCGGGACCGTGGTGAACACTATATGCTTTATTTACCCCTTTACCGCAAACCCATTGCAGTCCCTTAAGACCGCCTGTGACAATGTGGTGAGCATCTTATCCTTTTACCGCCAACCCACTGACTTCTCTAACAACTGCCACGGGGTCACGACACTCAACATCCACACCTCTTGAAATCTTGTATACTGCACCATCGCAAGCTTCACTTGAAACTGTTGGGGGGGGGGGCATGGTGACCATTTTATATTGGCTCCTTCTTACCACATTTCTATCGGTCATCCTCTTACCTGTCACGGGACCGTGGTGACATATTATATGCTGCTTAAGTTTACACCGCTGGCTTGCCATACTTCATATAAACCTCTATGGTATTGTGATGGGCAGCTCCATGCTTGGGATAAATCTTCATTGCTATCCTATGGGCTCCTTCACAAACTGTTGCAGTAGTGCGGTGACTGCATCGTTACTTACCACCATCCCACCACAACCCATATAGATCGCTGCGGTAGCAGGGTAATTGCTAACTTTTTGCTGGTCCTACCATGGTAGCGCAGTGACTTCTTTCTTTCTTTCCAGGATCTCATGGGCTTCTCCCTTAACCGCCATGGTAATGCGGTGACGGTTCAGACTACTTTATTCCCACAAGCCCACAAACCTTTCAACTAACGGATGTGGTAATGCAGTAAGTGACTATATTGCACCCTAGCTCCCGCAAGCCCGTAAGGGTTCATAAGACATACCCACAGGGATGTGGTAATGATAAGAAATGCAAAGATTTAGCAATGGATTTTTAGCAAAAGAAGGATTAATATAATTTTATGAAACTCTGGTTTAGGGTTTAAAGAATAAAACCTAGGGCTTAAAGGGGAAATAAGGAAAACACTTAAAGATTTTTTGGTTTGGGCTATTTGACTGGGGATCAAAATAGGACAACATTTTGGTGACTTCTCAAGGGTGTCTTCCTGCTAGACAAATGGAAACCAGTGGGCTTAAGCATTTGTTGTGCATAGAGTGAAGTCTGAAACATGTTGGAAAAACTGAAATCTACCTCAAAACAAGACCACAAAAAGAAACAAGGCCTGCATTCTCCTAATGACAATGCAACCTATGCAAGGCACTTAGGGAAAGGAAACCTAAAGCAGAAATAAACTAAAATAATATGTACAAAATCTCAGACTAACCTTAATGGTAGGGTTTGAGATGGATACCATTGACTGAGATTGGGAGAACTTCACCATCCAGCCTTGAAAGAATGAAGGTGTTTGCTTGCTTGCTACTGATGATGACATAACGCCCACTCAAAAGTGCATCAAACCTGGCATGGCCTCCTGGTTTGGCTCAGTCTGCATCCTATTTCAGAACAAGATCACCTTCTTTGAAGGTCTGGACCTTGGCCTTCTTGTCAAAATACTTTTTGGTCTGCATCTGATGTTCTTTTAATGTGATCATGGCTGACTGTATTTCCTCTTCTAACTCAATTAAATTAGCCATCCTAACAAACCTTGCATCCTCTCCTTCTAATGCCATTTGATGAGCCATATCTAGTGTAGGAAATTCTAAAGATATAGGCAATCTAGCTTCTCTTCCATACACCAGAACAAAAGTAGAGTTCCAAATGACTCTCTTGTATGTGATCCTATAAGCCCAAAGAGCTAATCTGATCTTATTGTGCCATTGTCTCTGGTTTGTCTCCATGGTCCTCTTTAGAATCCTGATCAGGTTCTTATTGGTGGATTCAACCAACCCATTACCTTAGGGGTAATAGTTGGATGAAGTCTTTAAGAACACATTCTACTTAAGAGCCTAATCAGCAATCCTAAAACTAATGAATGCTTTTGCATTATCAGAAATTATAGTTTGAGGAACTCCAAACCTTGTCATGATTTCTTCCAAGAAATCCATGATTGATGACTTAGTGGCCTCCTTGAGTGGGACTGCTTCAACCCTAGTGAAGTAATCAGTTGCAGTCAAAACCCACTTATGACTAGCACTGGAAGAGGGATTTATCATGCCAATGAAATATAATCCCCACTGCGAAAAGGATGATCAGCTTGAATAGGGTGGAGTAGAAGTAGTGCTAATCTCTTCTTTCTAGCAAAGAGAGCACACTCTTTGCATCTTCTTACCCACTGTAATGTTAGAAAATGTCCCCTTGGGGGCTTTTCCCTCATAAGGTTTAGCTCCCAGGTCTTTAGTGTGCATTTAGGACATTTTGCATCATATTTCAACATCTCGATGGAATGAACCCTAGGTATCATGTCAAATGGGACCTAGGGGGACCCCTTGAACCTAACCATGCCCAAATAGGGGGGAGGACTTGGGCACCTAGGCCCTAGTCTTGCCCTATTTTGGGTTAGTCCCAAATTTTGGGTGTCAGCTTGTGACCGTTATTTAGGTCCTATGTCGACACGGTAAGTTTGAATTATAAAATTCTTAGGAGTGTTTGTAGTTGCATATATAAACATGTTTAGGCATTCATTTGTAAACTAGATGGCTATTGTGAACTTTATGCATTCTAAAGGTGATTCAAGGCATTCATTCATGTGGCAAGAGCATATTTGTGTTGTTTGTGTGTTTGTATTCGCAAATTTGAGAATCCATCTCCTCATGGCATGAAGAGCTTCTTCCTTCCATGAGATCTTCACTAAAAGGTGATATCATTTGTGTTTTTGAGCATTTATCATTTGGTTTTTGCCTCTGCCTCCAAGGCCACGTACTCTCTATCTAACAACGGTGTTCAGAAGACTTGAATGTCTCTCTAGGGCTTGACTGAAGCAAGCCTCTAAACACCACAACCCCCTCCCAAAGTTTTCATGATTGTAGGTTACAGGTTGAAGCTACAGACAAAGTGAAGTTGCAGGAGGGTACAACATAGTGTCAGAATTGTAGATCAGAGAAGAAAATAGCTCCCTGGACTACGGTGCCCACTCATTAGTCCTCAAAGCTTTGTGACGGGAAAACCTTCGGTACAACAGGAACAGGTTGCAGATCTTGTTTGCAGATCCCGACAAAAAGCAGGGCACTGGACTTGGGTGCCCACTCTTTAGTCCCCAACTATTCCGCTTCTGAACCCTAAAAATAGGTGCATAGTTATTTGTCATTTTACATCTTTCTGTAGCAACATTTATGATATTTGTCTGTTTGTTGTCATATTTGCCTAATTAGGGTTTTTAGGTATAATTGAGCATAAGAGAAGATAATTGGCAATCAAATCATAAAAATCTAAGTTTCCCTACATCTCATAGTGACCTAGGGTATGATAGTACATTGCAACTTGACCCTAGGTCCTTGAATGAAAGGGTGAAAGGAGGACACACACATAAACTATCGAAAACCAAAACATCCAAATTTTACCTTTTACATTTTGGTGAACCCGTGTTGCTAGACTTGTTTGCACCTTGCTAAGTGTTTTGCTTCATATTTTCTTTGATTTCATTCATTCATAGTATCATTCATCTTATTGCATTGGAAAACTTACAAAAAAATTAACAAATTGGAAAAATTGAAAAAAAAAATTACAAACCCTAGTTTGCAGGTTGCATCAATTAATTTGAATTTCATTAAATTTTTTATTTTTACATTATTTTTGATTTAAATTTCAGAAAATTACAAAAATCCAATAACTTGCATTGCATTTTTATCGTAAAATTGCTATGGTTTTGTTGAAAATTTTGAATTTTTCATATAACCTAGTAATTCCAAAAGCTAGGGTTTGTAGGTAAAATCTTGTTTCATATTTTTCTACTAATTTTAGAGACTCATTCAAATTTATATTTGGCTGTAGTCTTGCATTTTAGAACAAATCTGCATTTAGATTTCAAAAATTTGCATTTTTGTATAGAAAAAATCAACAAAAACTAGCATTTTCATTAATTTTTCATTAGATTTACACTTGCATTGTGCATGTTAGAGCATGGAAATCATTTTCAGATCTGAGAGCATGTAATTTTCATCATATATCAGCTTGCAAAACATTCATACAACATTTTACATCAAGATCTCAAACCTAGGGCTTGAAAAACCTTGATTTTCACTAAATTTGGCCTTGTCGACTCTCAAAATTTGCACCATAGGTGTGTTGTAAAGAATATTTTTACACTAATTGGTTGATATCAGGGGTATTATCTTTTTCACCTCCTAAAAATCTTTACAACACCTTTCTATTGGCCTCTTGTGTTGAGGCTACAGGATATGTATCTGATGAGAAAATAGAAAACTAGATAAAGAGCTAGCCCAATTTCAATCATTTATGGACAATGAGAAAATAGCTAAAGAAGTTGTTCCTACAATTCATAACATAAGAGAATTAATAAAAGGACAATATGGTGTTAATGCAATTCATGGTCTAGCACATATTGTACAAACTAACATTATGCCAATGACCGAATGTGCACAAGTGATAAATAACACTTTATCACCATCTCATACTCAAGTATTAGTACCTATATCGACTACGGGAATATCTACCTTTACATCAACAATCTTAACAACTGATGCGAATGCTTGTAGTAATGCTACCACTAGTATTGGAGTATCGAATGGCATTAATTACAAAGCTATGAGATTTGATTATCAGAATTTGGTTCCTAAGAGGACCTCTTCTATGAATAATTGCTCTCAACCACCTCTTCATCCAACTTATTCTCAACTGCCCATTACATATAGTTATTCTCAACCACCTACCACCTACCATTATGTTCAACCACCGTTGACCTATTCACAGCCTCTGCCTATCATATCTCAAGCTCAATGGCCTCCTCACTTTGGTTCCAATTCCTTGCAACAAACTGCATCTCCTAATGATGCCATCCTAAACCAACTTTTGCAAGGCATGACTGCTTTACAACAAAAAGTAACAAATTTGACAAATTCTTTGCAGCCTAATATACCCACATATCATGCCCGTAATCCCCTTTCCTATGCAATTTTGATAACTCCTATGCCTGAGAGGTTTGAGACTCCTCGCTTTGAAAAATATGGTGGAAAAAGTGATCCTAATACTCATGTGGCAGCATTCACAGCTATGTGTAGTGATTTCTATTTTGAAGAGGATTTGTTGGCAAAACTTTTCCCGCGATCTCTCAAAGATATCGCTTTAGAATGGTTTTGCTCTTTACCTCTAAATTCAATACACTCCTTTTCACAGTTGACTGATCAATTTTTACAACATTTTCAAGCAAGCATCAGACCTCAAGTCTCCTTGATTGATTTAGTTCATTGCAAGCAAGGTCCGAAAGAGAAGTTAACTAAGTTTATTAGTTGATATCAAGCTTTATATATGCAAATTCAGTATCAAATGAAAGATGAGGATGTTTAGAAGGTGTTTATTACAAATCTACAACCTAACATCTGTGCTAAGATCCTCTTGATGAAGTATAACTCCTTTCAACATTTATGCACTGCCCTTCGTGATTATCAACTTTCGTCTAGTCAGTATGAAAACCAAAACTCATCGGCTCAAGTTGGTCAATCCATGGGTGGATCATCACAAAACAACTTTAAGAGGAATAATAATAATAGGAATTTCATCAAGATTAATGGATCGAATACGAACAACTTTTCTAATGTGTCTGCTATCACTAATCCAAAGAAAGCATCATATCAACCCAAAAAGTTTACTCCAATATCCAAGTCTTATCATTCTTTCATGAATCAAGCTATGAGTAATAACATTCTGAAGCTTCCCCCGATTAAGCCTGTCGATCCTAGTAGAGTACAAGGACCTTACTTTGATGCTAATGCCTTTTGTCATTTCCATTGGACACAAGGACATGATACTAAATGATGTATGTGTCTTAAACATGAAATACAAGACCTCATTTATTCGAATATCATACAGGTGTCAGGTGTGATTGATAATGGAAATAAGTCAGTTGCTCCGCCAAATCAAAATTTGCAAATCTTCACTAATCCTTTTCCTAAACATACTGATACCAATAAGTTGGAACAAGGATTAGCAGAAATAGCTTATGATGATTATATAGACTATGATAGTATCGTGGGAATGATTGAGGTGGATAAGGAAAAGTTGGATAACCGACCTCGTCCATGAGGAAATGGAATTTATGCTGAGGTTCCTCCTCCAATATCCTTCTATGGATCAGGAGATAATCAAAACACATAAAAAAGACAAATAGAACAACCGATATAGACGAGTGAGATGGTACATGATGATTCCTGTTACTGTGTTAGACGGCATCAACAATGAAAACTTGCTAAAAATTGGAAAAGAGTAAGATGATTGTTAGTAGTTGGAAATAATAGTGGTTCTCCTCCTCACAAGCAACAAAATGTTCCATTTACATAAGGATTTGAGAAACAAATATCATACGATAACAAACAAAACTCTCATAAGAACCACTCAAACTTTGCACTAAACATGATTGAGTACCTCTCCAAGAGGTTCGCAAACTCAAAAATTTGATACAACGATCATACAGGTAAGTATTTCTAACCCTTTATCTCTCTTGTGATGTGCTTCCCCCATGATATGTTATGTGTTGTTTAGGCCTCGTGGGATGACCCCTGATTCTCTTGTAAGGTTCAGGATACCAGGAGACTACCTCTATTGTGACCTTCTTCTATTTGTATCATCATTCCTCTATATTGCTTCTCTCTCTGATTTCATTGTTGTGTGTTGTGTCTTACGGACATAGCGTTGTGGTTGGTGACTTGGGGGCACCCTCCTACGTGACTATTCCTAAGACACGTGTTTCTCCTCTCTTATTTATTGTTTCCCTTCCTCTAGTGTTTCTATCTAGTGGATGAATGATGAAAAACATTTATACTGATGCCGATCTAGCATCCCTTTAGTGAGAAATAAAAAATTGGACTTAGTTTCTAGTATGACAATGGGGTTGTATATCTTATCCGACGCTTGGCTAGTGGAAGCACTTGTTCTTTCCACATAGTGAATTTGATGATGTTTTTATCTCATTTACAAATCATAAAAATACTATTGCTTCGTGCACTTTGCCTATCTTGAATCTTGCATTCCTTAGATTTCATATGCATTATCATGATTTTGTAGACACTAACATGTTTCTTGCAGGGATGTGTTTGTGGGAATATTTGGCGATTGTAAAGTACATGTCACCTTTGGGGGGCATGGGCTTTGCGAAAGTTTGTGTTCCCTTGTGTGTTTTCTTCCTACCTTAACATGCTTGATATCGATACCTGATATCAACCACCTTAAGGTGAGGGCATAAATAAGGTAAGCTGTTTGTTGTAGATGTTAGCAATGTGCTTGTCCTTAGGTGCAGTTTAAAGACTAGTGCGATGAGTACTTCTTGCACTCTGAGTTTGTTTGCAATCAATCAATCAATCAATCATTTAAGCCCTCTGCAGAGGTAGGGGTGGTGTATTTCTTGGAGCAGATTGCACCATCCTGTCATTTTCAAAAGTCCTCATCGGGAGGTGGGGAGAGGTTCTGTGACTAACTCAACCCTTAAGTGTGTCTTTAGTGATTGTTGTGGTGAATCCCAATTGTCGGTGTGTGCCTGTAATGTGCCTAAGATGGTGTTGAACCTAGAAATAGGAGCATTCCATCACTTGTCTGCAGCGTTTTCTCCGTGTCTTCAAAGTGTGTGTTTTGGTGTGCTTGCTTTGTTTGGCATGTATATTGCCCCATATGTAGTATAAAGACCTATGCGATGAATGCATCCTACATTATGGGAGGTTTGTTGTGTCTTGCGTGTGTGTTGCCCCATATACAGTTTAAAGACCTGTGTGATGAGTGCATCTTGTATTATGGGAGGTGTGTTTACTTTCCCGTACTTGCATCTACATTTCACATATATGAGAAAAAGAAAAGAAAAGAAATCATTTATGTCTTCTATGCATTAACTGTCTTCTATGCATCTGTTGTCTTCTCCATGTTTTGCGTGACTGAAACTGTCTTCTCCATGTTTTGCGTGCCTGCCATTGTCTTCAATGTGTTTGGTGTGTCTTCTCGGTGCTTGGCATGTTTGTTGTGTTTGTTGACCGTACTTTAATGCATGTATTGGCCTTGCATTTATACATACATTAAAGTGGGGGTTAAATGTAACGTTGAAAAATGTCCCCTTGGGGGCTTTTCCCTCATAAGGTTTAGCTCCTAGGTCTTTAGTGTGCATTTAGGACATCTTACATCATATTTCAACATCTTGATGGAATGAACCCTAGGTATCCTGTCAAATGGGACCTAGGGGGACCCCTTGAACCTAACCCTGCCCAAAATAGGGGGAGGAATTGGGTGCCCGCGCCCTAGTCTTTCCCTATTTTGGGCCAGTCCCAAATTTTGGGTGTCAGCTTGTGACTGTTATTTAGGTCCTATGCTGACACGGTAAGTTTGAATTATGAAATTCTTAGCAAGAGTGTTTGTAGTTGCATATATAAGCATGTTTAGGCATTCATTTGTAAACTAGATGTCTATTGTGCACTTTATGCATTCTAAAGGTGATTCAAGGCATTCATTCGTGTGGCAAGAGTAGATTTATGTTGTTTATGTGTTTGTATTTGCAGATTTGAGCATCCATCTCCTCATGGCATGAAGAGCTTCTTCCTTCCATGAGATCTTCACTACAAGGTGATATCATTTGTGTTTTTGAGCATTTATCATTTGGTTTTTGCCTCTACCTCCAAGGGCACTCACTCTCTATCTGACAACGGTGTTCAGAAGACTTGAATGTCTCTCTAGGGCTTGACTGAGGCAAGCCTCTAAACACCACAACCACCTCCCAAATTTTTCATGATTGCAAGTTATAGGTTGAAGCTACAGACAAAGTGAAGTTGTAGGAGGGTACAACAGAGTGTCAAAATTGTAGATCAGAGAAGAAAATAGCTCCCTGGACTAGGATGCTAGCTCATTAGTCCTTGAATTTTCACGACGGAAAAACCTTAGGTACAAAAGGAATAGGTTGCAGATCTTGTTTGCAGTTCCTGACAAAAAGTAGGGCACTGGACTTGGGCGCTCGCTCTTTAGTCCCCAACTATTCCACTTCCAAACCCTGAAAATAGGTGCATAGTTATTTGTCATTTTACAACTTTCAGTAGCAGCATTTTCTGATATTCATTTGTTTCTTGTCGTATTTGCCTAATTAGGGGCTTTAGGTATAATTAAGCATAAGAGAAGATAATTGGCAAACAAATCATAAAAGTCCAAGTTTCCCTACATCTCATAGTGACCTAGGGTATGATAGTACATTGCAACTCGACCCTAGGTCCTTGAATGAAAGGGTGAAAGGAGGACACACAAATTATCAAAAACCAAAACATCCAAATTTTACCCTTTACACCCACATATGGGCATCATGGAATAATGTGGGCTAAAAATAACCTACCCTCATTATTTTCATTGTTGTAGCTCTAGCAGAGAAATGGCCAGGGCCATCATGAAACTCACCAAGAAGTCTATCAACTTGATCTTCTTCTATGCATCTCAGTAAGACTTCATCCAAGTTTCTCTTGAAGAGAATACCATTTACCAAAGCATAAGGGATAGACTGTAGCCTAAAATGTCTTCTTTTGGTTATGTCCAGTCCATAGGGATAATCACCAGTGGATAGGAAACTAGCCATATCTGTTGTCCAAGAACTTACAACCAATGGCTCAGCTGTAGGTTCCTCCTCATTCAAATGGTAAGATAAATTTACCTCATCTACTGATGTCTGAGAGCTAGTTGTTCACATAATCCTCAGCCTCTAATTAACTTAGTGGCTTTGATGATCACATCAAACTCCAGGATCTTGGTGACCCAACTAGCTCATTTTTCACTAATCTCTATCCTCATTATGTAATCTCTCACACTAGGATGAGAAACTAAAAATTTAATATGATTATTTTCTAGCATATATCTGAATTTCTTTAAATCTCTAACAATGGTAAATACCTGCCTATCCATGGGGAGCCTATATCTGACCTCATAGTTCTTCAATGTTTGATTGAAGAAGGTCAAAGGCTGTTCTAGTCCATGTTTATTTTGTTGCATCAGGACAATGGCAATACTGTTCTCTCCTCCATGTGCATAAAGGACAAAGTCCTTCTCATAATTTGGATTCATGAGAGTAGCTACCTAGGCAATCTCTTCCTTGATCTTTTCAAAACCATCCTTCCCTTCCTTAGTCCATCTAAAGATTGCATCTTTCTTAAGCATAAGGGTTAGAGGCTTCACTAAGCCAGTGCGGTTAGGAATGAACTTCCTAACAAAGTTGATCTATCCTAGAAATAATTTTAAGGCATTTTTGTGAGCATGCGGAGGAAGAGAAAGTAGAGCAGATGTTCTATCTAGATCTATGGTTATCCCATCCTCAGACACTATGTGACCCAAAAGCTTACCCTGGACAACAATAAAAATACATTTCTTGGGGTTTAGAGACACCCCAAACTCTCTGCATCTCTAGAAAACCTTTTCCAGATGCTCCATATGTTTCTCCCCCTTCTTGGATAAGACTGTGATGTCATCCAGATAAATCAGGATGAACCGATTTATAAATCCTTTGAAGGCAATATCCATTGCCCTCTAAAATGTGGCACCAACATTAGACAAACCAAATGGCATTTTTGCATATGCCACGGTTCCCCATTTGGTTGTGAATGTTGTCTTAAATCTCTCCTCTCTGACAATGATTTGATTATAGCCAGAGAAGTCATCTAATAATGAAAACCTTTCTGCCCCTGCAACTGTTTGTAAAATCTGATCCATAGAGGGAAGAGAGTAATGATCTTTTAGAGATGCACGATTCAGGTCCTTGAAATATACATAGAGCCTAATTTCTATGTTCTTCTTTCTTACAGGCACTAGATCAGCAACCCAAGTAGAATACTTAATAGGGAAGATAATCCTTGCTTGTATGAGCTTAGCAAATTGGTCTGCAATTAGGATCCAGATCAATGGCATGCTGAGCCACATCTGGATTGAATCCTTTAAGATCTTCATATGTCTGTGCCAGGACATCATTATACTTTTGGGTAAGTCTTATGAATCATTGATCTTCTTCATCACCACATACCTTCCCTAGCAGCAGCTCTTTGTCCTGGGCGACGGTCACCTTTTGGTAATCTTCTTTCTTGAAGGTCATGTTATTCCTATCTCCCTTGAACTCATCATCACGGTTGAAGATGGCCTGAAGAGTAACTAGACCCTTGGGCCGCTTGTTTGATTTGAGCTAGATGACCTGATCAGCATAGCACTCCTACAATGTAGGCTATGCCCTGGAGGAAAATTCTACTTCATTCTGAATGAAGCTCACAATTTGCTCATTGTTGTCAAAGAATTGTCAATGGATATCATTATTAGGAATAGATGGTCTAACAATAATCCTCACATGTTGATCATGACCTTGGGATAAGTCTATAGGTGGAGAAAACTGAGCCCCCACCGTTGCTAATTGATCAGCATCAATATTTAATTTCCTTGGGATCACCTGTAGGTTGAGAGCATCAAAACTCTCAAATAGGTCCCAAACTCTATGTCTATAAGCTCTTGAAAGCTAGTTCTTTGTTGCACACCTCTCTCTAACTTGGTTGACCACTAGTTCAGTATCACCAAAAATCTCCAAATGCTTGATATTTTTCTTCTCAACAATCAATAGGCCATGAACCAATGCCTCATACTCTGCTACATTATTGGTGCAAGAAAAGTGCAACCTATGAGCAAAATGCAACTTCTTACCACTCAAAGAGACTAGAAAAACACCTGCACCAGCTCCATTCTTGCTCTTCGCACCATCAAAAAACATCTTCCATGGGCCATTGGAGTCATCATTAGGCTTGAGTACAGAAGGAGTTAAAGAATCCCCTTCATGGATCATGTAGTTACCTAAGTCAGGTGCTTCAGTGGTATCATACGGATCAAAAAATTTATAATCCCTTGCCCATTCATCTAAAAATAGGTCAGGGATAGGAAGAGGTGAAGGTTCTGCCTCAATAGTTTATGAGTCATGCACTTCCTCACCCTGAATCATCACATGTGGGTTCACTAGGCTATGGTTGTAATTATCCACATGATAATCTGAAATTGGTTCAGCCTTGATGGTGAACCATGTGCCATATCTGGTCCTCAGCAACATATGAGACCAATTAGAAGAAAGATAGCCACCTACCTTGGCTATGAAGTCTCTTGACAGACAAATGGCAAAGAAAGGAGGAAGATCAATGACTGAAATGTCTTGTTTGAAAGTTAGGTTAGGACATGCATGCAGAGTCAAGTTCACTCCCTTGATCACTCCTATAGTGTTCATAGAGGTGCCATCTAGTTGTAATACTCCTGATAAAACATGGGTATACTTGATGCGTAATGCATTTGCTATCTTCTTGGGCATGACCAAAACACTAGCCCCAGAGTCTATCATGAAATTGTGCACTAAAAACTTGCCAATGATTAAAGACAAGTAGAAAGGAGATAGTTTCTTGACTGTACTTACTTCTCCTTCCATTAGTTGCACTAGGCTAATAGGATCCTTCTCTATCTGCTTATTTGATGGATCTGATGCTACTAACTCAGCAGATGGGAAGTGCCTTAAGGCTTCTTGTAACAGATCCCTCTAAGAGGGGATGGATATCACTTCCCACATAGAAAAATTTATGTTTGTTTTCTTCATTTGTTCTACAATATTTAATGGAACAATGGCTGCCTTATGCATTGAGGGAATCCATGTTCCTTTCTTTGTTTGATCTGTAGTTTGTTCAGGCACTTTTAAGCCTGGTGGAATTTCTTTTGTAGAGGTGGTTTTGCTGATCAGAATTGGAATTGTAGCACTGGCCACTTTAGCCTTAGGAACAGGTTCCTTTTGTAATACAATAGGCATATGACTAGCCTCCAACTACCTCTTTTTTGACCTGATGTTGTCTGCAATAGGCATAACAACACTGTCCATGGGCTGATTAATAACATAAAAATCCTTTGGAGTCCATAGCATCATACTAGCATCATTGGTAACCTCATTTGACACTTCAGAAATGCTATTTGGTGCCTCTGATAGTGATTCCTACTGAGTGTGGAATTTTTGCACCATTAAAACTCTTTCTTGTGCTCCAAAAGCACAAGAGGATTGATTGTGAGGTTGGTTGTAGGGATAGCACCAATCTGCCTCCTAGGTCAGATCATTATGAGTAGGGACTAAAGCCCTAACTGGATTCATAACTGGTATTTGTTGGATAGGTCTAATAGTTTGTAAAGGTTGTGCAGGGTTAGGATTTTGGTATCTATTCTGCTGATAACCCTGGTTCTAGTTCTAATTTCTATTTTGATTATACCCTTGATTTTAATTTTGATTAGATGTCTACCCCTGGTTATAGTTCTGATAGGGTTTGGGAGCAGTTTGAATAGCTATACTATTCACCTTATTTGTCAAATTAGACATTAGGGTCTTAAGGTCACTCTCTTCTTGAGAAAGAGAGGATGTTGAAGATTTAGGCTCTGGGATAGAAGCAATAATGGGCTGCTGGGATGAGGAAGGCAGCTCTGGAAAAAGTGGGATAGGAGGCCTGGGAGTAATTTTCCTAGCCTAGATTAAATAATTTTCAGCTTTCAGAGTTGTCTCATAACCATTTGGTAGAGTCTCAGTGCTGATTGATTGCATCATCACAACAATGTCAGAATTTAAAGCTCTTTAAAAGTACAAGAATGCACCTTGTGGAGATGGCATGAGGGTAGCTGGAATTCTCTCCCACGTCCTCTAGAATCTAAAGTTAAACTCTGTCAGCATCTCACTTAGAGCCCTCTTGATAGTCGTCAACTGCTCAAGCAATGAAACATTATCTACCCTCTCACCAAACTGCTTATAGAGGGCTTCTCCCAGCTCATCCCAGGTATGTATTGAAGTAGGGGTCAAACTCCTAAACCATTGAAGAGCTCTCCCTTTGAAAGATGAAACCATGAGGTGGACTGCAACATCTTCATGTTGTATATGATGGACCGAGCACACGTTGGATATATCTTTGATGTGCTCAGCAGCAATTACAGAACCATCACCTGTGAAGGTTGAAACACTTTTCAGGGCTGCACCAAGTATGTCATCATATGTAGCCAAATCTAATGGAATTCCTCCATTGAAGGTTACAAAAGGCAAATTCCTTGCCATCCTAGGAATGTTCATATTTAGTCTAGGGATATGCAAGCTTCTTCTATTATACTAAAACCTAACAGGAGGGGGTGTGGACTGAGCTCTTGAAAGAGGTAAAATAGAGGTGCTACTCCTTCTCACAGGAGACCTAGACAACCTAGACCTGCTTGAAGTAGCAGCAGATAATTTAGCAAATTAGAAATTACCTCTTGAAGACGCCCTAGTTTGCATAGGCATAAAAGATGGCATTGATTAGAACCGGTAGCTTGTAGAGTCATGAGGTGCATGAAAATTCTGCCCAAATGTAGAGTGCTGAGAAGAACACCAGATTCTTAGCTTGATTCTTTTTCTTTAAGTCCCACCGAGCGTGCCAGAAACTGTTTTCACATAGATTTGCACCCAGTGTTGAAGGCTTTTAGGGCTCCAACAATCTAGTGAAACATTGAGATGACCTCCAGGTGTGGGACCCTATAGGGAGGCCGTATCTTTAGAGAGAGGTTGGTTCCTTTGCTAAATGAGAGCAATTCAACGATCCTAAGACTAAACCTAATCTATCCACCAGTTTATGAAAAGAGTAAGAATGAGTAAAAACTAAAAATTAAGGGGAGGTGATACACCAGGTTTGAATAAAGAACATTCACAAAGCTAAAATGCACAAATAAAGAAATACAACTGATAAACTTACATAGATCACAGAGATTTTAATAGAGGTAATAATGGATTGCTAGGAATTAAATATTCACAAACAATAGCCAATTCTAAGACCACAGAGTTAAAAAGCATGAAAAAGTAAAACACCATATGTATTGATCAAGAGGCATGGTTACAGCAGAGGAAAGTCTTGTTTGGAATACAGAAGCATAAGACTAACTATTTTCCAACCTTTTTTACATCTTACATTCATGCATATATAACATCTAATTCCAAATGACCTAATTAGGTTACAAGAAATTGCCCCATGGGCTCTGCCAGAAAATATCTCTGCCTGAAGGGATGTCTATCTGCAAGAATTAACTGCAGAAAATATCTAGAGACCTAGGCATATGAAAGATATTTCCTTTCACTGCGAACAACTGATTTATCACCTGCAACCATAAATGCTACAAATATCTGATAAGGGACAACTAAGAAGATTGGATCTGTTTTGATGGCATATGAGACAAATGTCCCAAGCAAATCTTTTACAACTCTTAAAAAAATGAACCATTGAGTCTCTGTCTCCTCATCGCCTCTGAATCCTTTGAAAAAATTAGCCCCTACAATGCTGCCTGGCCGAGTTCGCGCATCTGAGACCTTACCACAATCCTGCATGCCATATCTGATGCTATGTAAAACCGTCGCGGGGCTGCGGGCTGTAGTTCATATTTTACTTCATACCACCAGCCTGCAGATATCCTCATCAACCTCTGCGGGACCGCGATGAACACTATATGCTTTATTTAGCCCTTTACCACAAACCCATTGCAGTCCCTCAAGATTGCTTGTAGCAATGCAGCGAGCATCTTATCCTTTTATCACCAACCTGCGAATTGCTCTAACAAGTGCCGCGGGGTCGCATCACTCAACATCCACACTGCTTGAAATTCTTTATACTGCACCACCGCAAGCTTCACTTGAAACCGCCGCAGGGGCACAGTGACCAGTTTACATTGGCTGCTTCTTACCGCATTGTCGTCGGTCATCCTCTTACCTGCTGCGGGACCGTGGTGACATATTATATGTCGCTTGAGTTCCTACCACTGGCCCTCCATACTTCATATAAACCTCTATGGTATTGTGGTGGACGGCTCCATGCTTGGGGTAAATCTTCACTGCTATCCCGCAGGCTCCTTCACAAATTGTTTTGGTAGTGTGGTGACTACATTGTTACTTACCACCATCCCACCATGACCCATATAGACCATTGCAGTAGCGCGGTAATTGCTAACTTTTTGCTGACTGCCGCGGTAGCGCAGTGACTTCTTTCTTTTTTGCCATGATCCCATGGGATTCTCCCTTAACCGTCGTGGTAATGCAGTGATGGTTTAGACTACTTCCTTTATTCCTGCAAGCTCACAAGCCTTTCAACTAATGGCCGCGGTAATGTGGTAAGAGACTATATTGCACCCTAGCTCCCGCAAGCCCGCAAGGGTTCATCAGACATACCCGCAAGGATGCGGTAATGATAAAAAATGCAAAGATTTAGCAATGGATTTTTAGCAACAGAAGGATTAAGACAATTTTATGAAACTCCAGTTTGGAGTTTAAAGAATAAAATTAGGGCTCAAAGGCGAAATAAGGAAAAAACTTAGAGATTTTTTTGGTTAGGGCTATTTGGCTAGGGAGCAAAATAGGACAACAGTACCTAAGGGTGCACTTTCTTCTGAATCAAAATTACCTATAGAGAAGACTATGTTATGGCACCTGGGATTAGGCCACATTGGAGAAAAGGGTCTAAGAACCTTGAAAAATAAAAAACTTGTTGAAGGGTTAACTGATTGTAATCTTGATTTTGATTTCTGTGAGCATTACATTTATGGTAAACAAAACTGCATTTAGTTTTACTCAAGTTCTCATAAATTTTGTAGTGTATTGGATCTTATTCATTCTAATATGTTTGTTCTTGTAGATGTTGCTTCCATTGTAAAATCCACATATTATGTTTCATTTATTGATGATTATAGTAGAAGGACATGGGTATATTTTCTAAAGAGTAAATTTAAAGTTTTTAGTTGATTTAAATAATTCAAAGCAATGGATGAGTTTCAAACTAGAAAAAAAATAATTTTTTTGAGGACTGACAATGGAGGTGAATTTTTCCCTAATGGTTTGGATAGATTCTGTAAAGATTATGGCATTGAGAGACAAAAGACAATTCCGTATTCTCCACAGAAAAATGAAGTTGCTGAAAGAATGAACATGATACTGATGGAGAAGGCTAGGAGTATGCTTAGTGGTGCTAGTCTAGAACAAAGGTTTTGGGTTGAATTTGTTTCCACTACTTTCTACTTGATTAACAGGTCTCCTACATTAGCTCTTGTTGATCAAATTCCTATGGAGGCGTGGTCGGTACACAAGCCTTCACCGATACATCTTAGAGTTTTTGGTTACAAGGCATATACATGTGCAAAAGGAGAAGTGGACAAAGTTGGAAAACAAGGATGTGAAATGTATCTTCATTGGGTATAGTTATGGTGTGAAAGGATACAAGCTTTGGGACCCTGTTGTACAGACAGTAATATATAGTAGAATAATTATTTTTAGAGAAACTAAGCTTTCTTTTGTTACATTGTGTTGGTTTTTCTTCTGAATCAGCATTAGGGTTTGCTAGTTCTAATGCACAGGCAGATTCAGCCAACTGAATACAGGAGGTTGCGTGAGCTCCTCCCCTTCACTTCTGGTTCTGCCGCACCAAGGGGGGTTTCCCTACCTGATAAAAGTGTAACCTTGACTAGCTCAATGACAGAAGGATTTAACTTGACATCAACAGGCAGAATACTCTCATGTAAGGACCAAGATTTGTATAACAAATCACAAGGTTGGCAACATTCTTGGACATAATGTCTGGTTAGGTATGAGAGCATGTAGAGGATCCTAATCCTACTCCTACAACTAATAGATGGAAGGAAGAGATGGTTTGATTTGAATTTTGGATGCAAAGCTGGACATGGTGTATAACCTCAACACAGAACCAGATTGGTGCCTATCCAGGGCTTAGAGTCGGTAGACATACACCTGTGAATGATCAGCATGAAAAGCTAAAATTGGATTTCAGGGGGATACACATGATATCTGCCTTACAGATATCTCCCAATACAGAGTGTTAAGCTGTCTATACTTATGGCATCCCTATTGCAGCAAGAAAGACACATGCAAAACTGGAGACAGAATCAGCATAACACATGCAAACATAGCATTATTCATATGAGATTAACCATGAAATCAGTGGATTCATGCCAAATCGTACAACAGGAGATACATAAACTCATAAGTTAAACTGTACAGAGCAACCAAAACGAACTGTATTGTGTTACAGAGCCAAAATGTTCAACTTTCAACAACCTCTAAAAATGGTAACACAGTCTGCTTATAACAGCCAGAGAGTGTACCACAGTAATTAATTACATGGTTATTACAAAGAAATCCGCCAGATACCGTCCTCAGAAGGAATGGCGCTCAAAATTTATTGTTGCAGAGACAGAAGGAACCCTCGAGCCCTGCGCCACTATCTGGGGGTCTCTCTTCTCAATCAGGCAGCCTGACCATTTGTATTCCTCGCCCATACCCTTGCACGACCGTCATTGATGGCTCAACCACCCGCATTTCACTTGGAGACTGTCGCTGTGCGTCAAAAAGGAATTCCCGCCAAAACGCCTCATTCGCAGGTTCAAAATATACAAGGGAATAATCCCACATGCATGGTGTGGAGACAACCTCGACACTTTAAAAGCATTGTCACACGCAAACTAAGTGTCGAGCGCTTTTGCCGCGCTCGACACACATGCCTTCGTCCACAGCCCATCGGCCAAACATATACCATCGGCCTTCCTCAAAAATCTCCCGCCGACACCAGTTGTCTCGCCGATCGCCACATCTCCACAAGTCACCAACATCCCCATCGGCCAGAGGAGAACCATCGGAGGACCCTTCAAAACCTTCGCCGATCACATCAGTCTGGCCGATGGTCCTTCGCCTCCCACCTCCGTCGGCGAGACACACACCATCGGCACCACAAAAAAAACTTAGGCCGACAATACTCCTCACTCCGATAGACATCCTCCAAGTTCTCATCGGCCAGCTCCACAAAACTTACCCCGACCTCACAAGTCTCTTCGATCACACACTACACTGCTGTCGGTGTGACCAACACCATCGGCGAACAACAAAATACCTACGCCGATGTCAAAGGTTACGCCGATGGCCACTTCACATTCCTTGTCTGTCGGTGAGACCAAAACCATCGGCGAGCAACAAAATACCTACGCCGATGATACCATTTGCACCGATGACCACTCCAAGCTCCCCTCCATCGGTGAGACCTACGCCGATGACATCGCATCGGCCAAACACTCTCCATCGGCGAATCTTCCAATGGCTAGCCCGATAGCCCCTGTCACGCCGAAACCGAACTCTATTACCACCATCGGCTAGACACTACCCCATACTCGCCGATGGCAACTCCATCGGCCAGACCTGCACCATCGGCCAACAATCTGCCCGTTCACCCGATAGCCAAAGTCTTGGCGATAGCACTCCAAAACCCTCGTCGGCGAGACCAAGTCTGTCGGTAAGCCACAAAACACCTACGCCGATAGGACAAAGTCTTGGCAATAAACAAAGAACACACCATGCTATTGATATGATCGCCAAGACACATGAAAACTCATGCCGATGGGCAGAACAAGATGACCCCTTCCATCAAGAAAGATGATGTGGATGCTGCAAAACACTAAAGGGGTGCCAACATTGGAAATTTTTTGGATTTTAGGGAAGGTGCCTGCATAAAAATTGCTCAAGAACTGTCAGTCAATTCAGGCACCAACACATTGTAGCTAGAACAAAGCGAATAGAAAGATGTGATTCAACTTCCTTCTATTCCTAATAAAGTTGGATTGATACCCCTAGATAGATAAGAAGTTGAGGAGAGCTCATCTGACTCCGAATCTTCAGAAGAGGAGGAAGAACCTCTCGCTCAACTTGTTTGAAGGTCTACAAGGCATAGACAACCACCTAAAGGGTATTCACTTGATGACTAGAGATATATCTTTGCTTTGAATACTGACATAGATGAACCTAGATATGTAGAAGAGACATTAGGTATGAATGATGCATAGTAGTGCAAGATTGCTATGGATGAAGAAATGACATCTTTGAAAAATAATGATACATGGGGCCTAGTACGATTGCCTGAAGGAAAAACCCTGTTGGTTGTAGATGGGTATTCAAAAAAGATTGGTTCAGATGGAGGTATTGAGAAGTACAAAGCACAGTGGTTGTGAAAGGTTACTCTTAGGTTGAGGGTGTTGATTATGGTGAAATATTTTCTCTTGTTGCAAAAATGACATCGATTAGATTCTTAATTTCTAGTGTTGTTGCTTATGATCTAGATGTTGAGAAAATAGATGTGAAAATGATGTTCCTTCATGGTGATTTGGAGGATATTTCTATGACAAAACTAGAGCACTACGTGGTAAAAGTAATTTGGTTTGTAAATTGAAGAAATATTTGTATGGACTCAAACAAAGTCCTAGGAAATGGTACCAAAAATTTGATGCATATGTGTTGAGTTTGGGACTTAAGTGTTCTAAATCCGATCACTGTGTTTATTATAAATTTGATGGTGATTGTTTATTGTTTATTGCATTATATGTTGATGATATGTTATTTACTGGTAAATGGAAATGAATCATTTTAGAACTAAAGTCTCAACTTGCATCTAAATTTGAAATGAAAGATTTTGGTGTAGCTAAACACATTCTTGGGATGCAAATAAGAAGAGATAGAGTGAACAAAAAACTATGGCTTGGCCAAAATAAGTATGTCAATTCAGTTCTATAGATGTTTAATATACAGGATTTTAGACCATTGTGTGTTCCTCTTAAAGTTGGAATGAAGTTATCTACTTCACAATATCCAACATCCCCATCAGAGATGGAAGACGTGAGTAGAGTGCTTTACCAGAGTGTAGTTGGAAGTTTTATGCATGTTATGGTCTATACTAGACTAGACATATATTTGCAGTAGAATTTATTGGGATGTAGTTAAAAGAGTCTTTAAATATTTGCGGGTACCTTAGAGTATTCCTTATGTTATCATGGTAATTTGATAGGAGACATGCATTCCCTTGATATTCATGGTTATGTGGATTAGACTGAATAAGTGATGTTGATAGCAAACGATCCACCAGTGCTTATGTGTTTACTTTATTTGGTAGTGCAATTAGTTGGAAGTAAGCACCAGGTTGTGGTTTCTTTGTCCACTACTGAAGCTGAGTATATGGCATCTACTCATGCTTGTAAATAAGTCATTTGGATTAAGAGGTTGTGTTTAGATATAAGAATAAAATAAGGTGTAGATTCATTAACTATGTCTGTGAGTACAGATAAGTTTAGATGGTGTTCAAAGTCTATGGGCCTCTCAACCCTAGCAATTAAATCATGGTGTTGATATTCCCTTTTCTCTTACAAGGTGTTTGACAAGTGGGAGAATGTTAGGAAAAGTGTCTCAACCTTGCAATTACAAAAACGTTCCTATTTTTTTTTCAATTTTGGTATTTTCAAATACCCATTAGCTTGAAGAATGGTTTAGAATATTTGAAGTTTCCAAAAGGGACTCAAAATGGTAGGGATTACTATTTTTAGTAAGTCTAAATTTGATTATGGATGGGCCTAATTTTTTTCCAAAAGCTACAAATCTTCCAAGTAAATATTCTAGGTGAATTTTGACCCAAGATCATGTCTGGATTACAAGATATTAACGTTTTCGTTTTTGAAACTCCTGGAAAAATTTTGAACTTAGATTTGAGGCACTTAGAGGCCCTAATTTTCCTTGAAATATATTGTAACTAGAGAAGTAGGTTATATCTTTATAGATCTCTTCTTAATCTTTCTGACATATTAAACGGTTCATCAATCAGACACTCGGATCAAAAGTTATGACCTTTGGAAGTTTGGCCTCCCGTTTTCAGAAATGTGAAAACATGTTGGACACTTAAAAGAGCTATAAAGGGGGGGAGGGGTGATGCAGAGCATCTAGGACAGCAATCTCACAGACTAACATGGCATTGCTATTCCATTGGAATAACAGTCACACAACCACCTTGGGATGGCCTCCCTCAACACAAACACATTCTCATTGCCATTTATCAATCCTACAACATGCATTCAACATAATGCCTTCCTTTTCAAAGTAATGACATGTCAAAAATACCTCGTTGCTGCTGTCCTCTATTAGTTTTAGAAAAAATAGTTACAAAGCAGTTTTTGGGAAAACATGCATATCTTCCTTATTATCCATTGCCAAGACTTCCAACCACTTGCAGATGAAAGTTAACTCTCCACTCTAAACATGCATTATAAACATCAACTACTCCTCAGCCATACTATTACGGATCAAGGCAGAAAACAGCAAATTTTTAACTGTGACAACAATTCTGGAAAAAAAATAGTTTTTGGGAAATTGACCATATCTCCCACCTAGATCATCATCAAGATCCCAAACTAGTCTCAAATTAAAGGTACTTCAAAGTACTTTCCATCCATCACAAGTTTTGGCAATAACAAATCCGTACAATCACAGGTACTGTAGCAAAACAGTGAAGAAAACAGAAAAAAAGCAGAAAAAAATAGTTTTTGGTAAAACAGAGATTCCTCCCTTCAAATTCAACATTAAGACCTCCAATAAGCTTTGAATCAAAGCTGCTTCAGTCCCCTTTCATCCCATTCTAAATTCATGCCAAGACTCTTCCGTACAGGTACGGATTTCTGAGGAACAGTGACGAAAAAAACAGAAAAAACAGAAAAAAACATAAAACAACAATCTTTTTTGATATTTCTCTCTATTCCCTCTAAAAATCTCTCCACAATACAACTTGGTAGGCTTGAAATAAGCCTCAACATTAGCATGAGGACGTTTGGAGTCCAAAAAAAAACTGCCCCATCATAGAATTCTTTCTAATTTTTAACTGCAGCATAAAGACTGTTTTGTTGTAACTGTCCATTCTTGGCTGCCCTTTCCGTTTTTGAGGTTTTAAATGCTTTTTGACACTTGGATTAACCTTTGGTATGGTTATATCACACCCACTAACCTAAGACATGCTTTTTAAAGGCTTACAATAGGAAATTTAAATGACTATCTTATAAAAACATTAAAACTTAAAGTCATCTTGCAAACTACCTATGACTACAAGACTGTCCTACCTAGGACTAATAACATAACCAAAATATTATTTTCGACCTTTGGACATAGTCCAACTAAAACATGGCATTAAGCCTTATTACAACATGAAAAAGACCTTATTGAACAAAATAATACAACTTGAAAATCAAGTAGAATCTCCACATCTTGGTGCTCCTGCACCAAGGGGTTACACATATTGGTGTGTGTTTTGGCACATCACAAGGCATATTTTATTGGAGATAATTTGGGCACCACTTTTGGGTGGTTTTGGCTCATGGTTTTGTAATTATCATTTGATGGTTTCATGTATTGTATCTCCTATATATTAGGTGCTTGAGATGGAGGTTGGTGTGAGAGTCTTATAGATGTTGAGTTGCCTCTAAATCTCTGGTTGGTTATACTCTTGTGAAAGCTTGCTCTGCAAGTATATTGTAATCTTGTTGATTTTTGAATAATATATTGGGTGGCTTTTGGAGTGTGGAGTTTTTCTCCCGAAAGGGTTTTTCCCACGTAATTACTGTGTTGTGGTATGATTGCTATTTATGTTTATTTCTGTAATTGTTGTAAAGATCTGAAAAGTTTTGTATATCCCTCCTCTCAAGATTAGTGTAGGAATGTGTTTTGCTACTTTAGCCTCCTTACAAGATTCACTTTCCAACTTGTTCCTTGGGAACCATGCCCTTTGAGAGGCATCTCATGTTGCTAAGTTAGAGTCCATGATCTCTTGAGTATTTTCCTTGAATCATTTCATAATAGCTTGTAACTCAAGAAAGCTATGCCTCATTGAGTGAAGGAACTAAACCTTTCTATTTTCTTACCTTCGTGCTCTTTCCTACTCTTTGTTTGCAAGTCCAAATATAGTCTAAAATGTAGTATTGGATGGGTTTCCAGTCTAAAGTTACAAGTTGAAATTGGACCCTAAAACCTGAGAGTGTAGGAGGTTTGGAGTTCATAGTTGTAATGTACATTAAAATGTGTAAGTGGCATTTAATCTTTGAATTTTGAGTTGTCTTGGGAGTCAAAGTTTAGAGTTGACTGACACCTTACAAGTTGCAATTGCAAATGAAACCTTGAAGCCCAAATTACCGAAGACATCTTTGTTGGTGTGAATGAGGAATATTACGTAATCAATTTCCCTATTAGGTTTTATTCACACTAGTTTAATTAGGTCTTCTTTAGGTAATTTAATATTTGTGTCTCGTGTCATAAGACTAAGACACTCTCATGATCAAATGTTGTCCTATCTCTCAATCTTGCTTATATAAGCAAGGTCCCATATGTACCTTTTTTTAATCATAATATCATAATTCCATTTTGTACCACAATCAAGCAATTCATCCTCTTGCTACCAAAATTAGTACCATAGGGGCACAATTGTACCCACTTCCACCATAGACTGGCATGTGGCCCCATAGGCCTTGCTGCCTACTACCATCATCAGTAGCCGATGTGATCAAACACTTGCAAAATCTCTAGGGAATATTCTCCCACCGCCTGCAAAACTATCCAAGATCACCATAACCCATAAGTTGAATTGATCATCGGTTCCTCATCACACATAGATGGTTTTAGATATCTAAATGGTGGTTCTATAAGTTTAAAGATAGTTTTTCAAAGTTCTAAAGGCAGTTTTGAGATTGACAAAATATTTCGTCAACCTAACAAGAATATTCTGCCAACTTTTACTAATGTCAAGATGACATCATCAACCCTTCAACCCCATCCAACCCCCTACTCCATTTGTATTTTGATTTTAACACTTGAATTTCAGAGGCCTCTTTCTTAGTCATATGGGCTCCTTTTTGTGAGTAATTTTTTTTATTTGAGGAAGAATTTTGTAGGCTTCATAGTGGTGAAATTATGTTTTGATTTTGGTATATAATTTTTCTAGAAATTGTAGGTTTCAAAACTATTGCTAAGCAATTCTCATTATGGAAATTTCCAAGGCTCTATTTGGGCACATACAGTAACATTTTTGGGTACAATATTTTTGAAAGTACATATTTTTTTGGGTACTTCTTAGTGATGTAGTCAAATTGTTCTCATTCTACGTAGAAACTATACTTTCAATTTGTGGCCTAATTTGGCATCTACATGTACTAAGATCAAGACCACTTTGTTGTTTTGGCTAATGCTAGCTATAATCACACTAAGTTTAAAATGTCAAGATCATATATTGTTGGGGGTCTCATGATTGAATGAAATTAGAGGGTAATCTTATGATTTTTGATCTTTGAGGATATATCATGGGTTTTTCTATTTATCCTTCTATGATCACCTCAGATAAGGATAGTTATGAGTTTTGGAAAAAAGATATCTTAACACATTGTAGGTAGCTTAATCTTTTGGGCCTTATCTTTATGGACTCATAGTTGAACCAGATACAACTGGGAGGAAATCTTCATGGGGAAATAATATTGATCATATCATAGGATTGATTGGTTGGAGTGTTGATTTTGGCACTATGTGTTTTATCTCACATATTGAGTGCCCATGCACTCTTTTGACCAAAAATTTGTGAGATCTATGGAGATCCACATCTCTCTCCATTTTTATATGATCCTACTGTTGATTTTCTCATACCCCTTGATGATGCAATTAATATACCCTTTGATGATGATACTATCTAGAGGAGCTTGAATATGTTGAAGGTCTTGAACATTCAAATGACACAAAAACTTCTCCTAATACTCCTCTTATCGAGATCATATTTCCATCACCTATTTCTCCTTCAGAGTTCAATGCTGCTTGTTTGAGAGCTTTCAATGATTCTTTATAGTAGGACCATTTCAGTCTTATTGATCCACCTCATTGGGATTCATATTTAGTAGACATCACATCTTTGTTTGTGGGGTTTCACATATCAGATTTGGAGGACACATTTTAGGGTTTATCTCTCCTCATTGATGGTAGTAATGTCATTGCATTTTTAGTGTTTTCAAATGTAGTTTGGAATCTTTCCTCTCTTGGTTCTACTTCTTTGATTGGGTAATCAATTTTTGATTTGGAGGAGACATCTTTTTCCAGTATGAGGACACCATAGTTGTATTTTGAGATACACATTGATTTAGATTCCCTTTTTCATTTAGATTGTGGGAGTTGCTTCTATATCCACCATTGGATTTGTTTCTTTCCAAGGAGGAAATGTTGTTTGTAGGTAGTGGATTGTATTCTATCTTCAAGCATTCACCATTGGCATAGGAGCTACTTCTTTGTGAGGGGGATCTATCATCTCACTCATTCTCTCCTATGGGGGGTTATTAATTGAAAGAGGGATATTTTCCTATGATCTTTTTCCTTTAATCTATTTGTGAGAGATATTTTGTACATGGGTACCTAACATGGCCTTATAGCTGGGACCCATCAATCATCCATCATTGTATCATTGCATGATTTTCATATTTTTTCATTCTCCCTAAGTTGCACTTAAAGGGGGTGTTGGTGTGAACAAGGTATATTAACTAATTGGTTTCCCTACTAGGTCCTATTCACACTAGTTTACTTAAGTTTTCTTAGGGAATCTTTAGGTCACTTAGTATTTGTGTCTCATGTTTAAGACACTTGTCATGATCACATGTTGTCCTATCTCTCAACCTTGCCTATATAAGAAAGGTCCCTCATGTACTTTTTGTATCATAATATCATAATTCTATTTTACACCACAATAAAGCAATTCATCCTCTTAATACTCTCTTATGGAAGTTTATTTCTAGTTTTATAGGTAATCCTAGGAGCTTGAGTCCATTGGGGACTCTTATAATCTTGTCCTAGACTTTCACTAGTCTTTTGTAAATGGTAAGTTTCTTTCTAGACCCGATGTTTGAAGTGCATGTTGCAATTGGATCCCAAAGTCTAACGTTATTCTAAGGTGGGGGCTTAGTGTCTTTGCACTTTACAATTTGCAAACTACACTTGTTTCCTGAAACCTGAGAAGGTGTTGCAGGTTGCGAGTTGCATGGTGTAGTTCCAGTTTTGGGAAGAAACCCAAAGTGTAAGTCCAACCTACTGATCTGAGTTGCAAGGCTTGGGAAAAGTCCAAACTTTTTGTAGGTTTCCCTTGAAGTCCAAACTTTGGTAGTTTTGACCTCTTTTTCTTCTCTAGCTTTGAGATAGTTGAGTGGTCTTGTAGGGATGTTATAAGGGTTTTTTAGTGACCTTGAGAATCTCGATGCTCGTCCTTATCTCATTTTTGTGCCAAACATGGTGTTTTGTCACATAGTATTTTTTAGTCTTTTACTTGTGTCATGTTGCTTTGTGCATTGGTGTGTGTACCAAGTGTGTCATTACATGTTGTTATGAGATATTTCACACATAGGAGTGTTGTGTGGCTAATTTAATGCCACTTTTGTATCACAAAAAGTTTATCTAGTGTTTATCCATCAATGTCTTGAGTGTAAGGTTGGGGCATTACAGACTAATTATCCTATTACTTTATTTTGAACAAACACATTCATTCAAATAAGAACACCTCTTTCACAATCATAGATCTAAGTTCTTTATTAAGCCAAATCAAAATGTTTGCTAAAGGCATGTTGGTTTTTTCCCTGACTGGATGCTTACTCCCAGATTTCCCTACAAGGTAGCTATCAATGATCAACAAGATCTTTGGGCCAGGGGCCAACAATATAAAAGATAGACTCTATTTTTATCTCCTCTTCTTCTTCAGGCTCTGCAAAACCTAGGGGGGTATTCCCTACTCAACATCCATGAGAATATGCATACAAAGGCTAGGATGTTGACATGAAGAAGATAAGTCCTCCTATAAGTAGACCAAAACTGCAAGATAAGAGCAAAGGGGCTAGCTTTGGGCCTATTTTCAGTTGTAGACAGAGGACTTGGGATCCTAAAACTAATTCTACTGTCCTAATGGTTGTTTTGGAGTTTGATTTTGATTTTGTGTTTGGATGCAGAGCTGGACCTGGTGTATAATCTCAACACAGAACTAGATTGGTGCCTATCCAGGGCTTGGAGTCAGTAGCCATACACCTGTGAATGGTCAGCATGAACACCTAAAACTGGATTTCAAGGGGATTTATGTGATATCTGCCTTACAAATATCTCTCAATACATAGTGTTAAGCTATCTATACTTATGGCATCCCTATTGCAGTATACCCTTCCCAATATGTAATCTGAAAACAATTTAATCTACCCCTTGAGCAGAAGTTAAAAGATCAAACATTCAATACAGGAATTATGTATTCTAGAAAACAAGACACCCCTTAGATATCTAGACTCAGAAGAAGGACACATGCAACATTGGAGACAGAATTAACAAAACACATGCAAAACAACATTACTCATATAGGATTAATCATGAAATCAGTAGATTCATGCAAGAAACATACAACAGGAGATGCATAAACTCACAAGGATTCCTGCACAGAGCAAACCAAAACTAGTCGTATTGTATTACAGAGCCAAAAATGTCCAACTTTCAACAACAATGAAATGGGTCACACAGTCTACTTAAATAGCAAGAAAATGTACCCAGCACATTAATTACATGAGAGGCCAAAAATCTTGCCAAATACACAGTATGATTAGATTGGCGCTCAAAACAGTAAATGCTGCAAAGGGACAAAGAGGAAGTAGCAGGTGAGATTGGGATCTGGGCAGCCGCTCAGGGACACTCCTCATAAATTCAGGTGGTTGAGCTGTCAACACGACCCATGCCTCTGCAACAATATGCCATTACAATTTCACCAACCCGCAGCCCTAGAGTGTAGCCACAGCAAGTTTCCTCAGAGTTTTTCCCGCCCAAACATGGCCACAGATACAAAGAAAAAACCTGTCGTTGCAAGCTTTAAAACCTGGCCGTCGATCAAAAACACACCGCAGAAATCAACGGCCCCAAAAAATGTTGAAAAGTCGCCACCAACCAGATCGTGCCACGTAGGCACCTTAAGTTTCTATCGCCGAGTCCTTTTCCTTTATTTTCTTTGCCGAGAGTCAACTGTCGGAACCATACAAGGAAGCCACCACGTGGCAAGCCCTGTGGCACCCTTGAAACATTAGAGACTCTCCGTGAAACACCAGCGGAATTGGACACTTGGCGCTGTCCGTGCTACACCTGAGAAACATTTGAAACAATTGAGACTCTCATGGAGATCGACACCTGGCAGGTTCCGCGGCCTCTTGAAACTCAAAGAAACTCCCTCGGAAGCTTGGCGGAGGCAGACACATGGCAGGCTCTGCGCCCTCTTGAAACACATAGAGAAACTTTAAAGAAACTCAGTGGAAGCAGCCACGTGGTGGCTTCTGCAAAAATCTTGAGAAACATAAAGGGTCCTTCGGAAGCTTGCCGGAGATTGACACTTGGCACTATCCGCGGGGCATTAGTCGCTCCACTGGGACCCACCACCACTTCGCTACACTCAGAAACAAAATAGAAACAATCTCGGAAGCTGACACTTGTCAGCTTCCGCAGCAACCTCAAGGGGTATGTGGCACTTCTGCCCCTACTCGGAAACTTTTTAGAAACTTTAATAGGGAGTGACATGTGGTGCATTCTGCGCGCCTGTTGCAACATATAGAAACTGCCCCCGCTGTTTGACACTTGGTGCCATCTACGTGATCGTAGAAAGTTTATAAAAAGGGGCTCTCGAAACATAAACGGAAGTCGCCACTTGGCGCCTTCCATGTAGCAGGGACTCATCATCGGGACCCACCTCGCCACAACTTGCATTGCATGAAACAAAAAAGAAACTAACACGGAAGCTGACACTTTTCGGCTTCCGCGGCAACTTAGAAACCTTTTGAAACTTTCCTGAAACATAAGTGGAAGCTGCCACTTGTCACCGTCTGCGCTACCTTTGAGAAACATTAAGGGTCTATCGGAAACTTTGGCGAATGCCAACACTTGGCAAGCTCTGCATTGCCCCCACTAAAGAAACATTTAGAGTCTGAAGCAGTGACCCGAGATGCATTTTTTATGCATGTGACCCATTTTTAACCTTTTTCGAGGGCCGATGGAGATTTCTCGACCCACCACTATATATTTTGACCCTGAGCATACAAGGTGAGATGCATTTTTAGCACTATAGAGGCCGAAAGACACAGAAATTTTAGATTTTTTGGGAAGAGATCCTGCTTGAAACCCCAAACATAAATTATTACTAACAAGGCATTCCATGATTAAAAACTTACCTTGAATCATTTCAAACTTGATGACAATTGATAAAGATCATACACACAAATCCAATCGATTCTTGAATTAATCCAAAAAGCAATTGATTTAAAACTCAAATCTTCAACCTGTTAATCCTTCTCTAATTTCTTATTTTTGAATTAAATAATACATCCCCTCTAAAAGAGTTCTCATCATTTTTAATCTAAACCACGTAATTCCTAATTGTAGGAATACAACTTATAATAATAAATCCTCTATATTTCCTTTTCCAAAAAATGAAACAAATATAATTGTTTATTTTCCAAATTTCAATTATAAACTTTCACATTCAAATCTATTTTAATTAAAACAAATTAAAATTACTAAATCTACTTTATTTCTTTCTCTAAAAGATATTAGAAATTATCTAGAATTGAATAATTAAAATTACTTCTAAGCACTAAATAAAATAATTCAATAACATAGTTTATTTATTTTTAATTAGCTTATCATCTTAATTTAATTATTTACTATCCATGCAATAATACCTATACTTGCTCCATAACATGTAATCTTGCCACACATACCCTAATAGCATTGTTATTGTTTTTTATTAGATAAGTACTTTTAACTGGAGCTATGAACCAGAAAGGATTTTAAAACGACCCCAAAACCTTGTACAACAAGAACAACTGACAACCACAAGAGACAAGAGCATGGAGACAAGAACCAACAACAACATGGGACTAGAATCAAAAAAGAAACATGCCTTAAAATAACAAGGCCACAACAAAGGGACACCCACGACCACAATCATGGAGGTTTAAAACTGAACCTCACCAAAGAACTCTAAGGTGGACTCAAGGCTTGGCTTGACCCAATTTAGCTAACCTTCCTTTTTTCAAAGATGAGCCAGGCTCAACCAAAGGACATCTATTATCCTTCAATGGAGACCCCCGCACATCCCCTATGGGACCTTCAATGTCCATATCATTTCCTTCATTCCTTGTAGCATAATCATTAACAGATTCCTTCCCAGCATTTTGACAATCTTTCCCATGCTCAAGAGGACCTTTGCAAGAATGAGAAAAGTGCCCAGCTTTGTGACAATACAAACAAATCTACGAAGATGACTCATAATGAATTCTTTGCTCCCAAACACCAAATTTGGAACAGAGTTTTATGACTTTTGGCATCACCTTATCAATATCAACACTCCCACAAAATCTACCAAAAACCAAACATTTCATAGATTTCATAACATTATCAATAGATAAAAATTGACCTAGGGCATTGGCTATACCACATATTATCACTTCATTCCAGTACTCTAAAGAAAGACCTAGTCCGAGCCTAACCCAAATAGAAACCCTCTTTAAATTGTCCTTGGCATCATCAAAACCAATATGCCATCTTTTCAACAAAAAATCATACTTGCTAAGGAACCAAGGACTTCCCTGTAAAACTCTCATACTTTCTTCAAGAGATTGAAAGGAGAAAAGGAAAAATCCATTAGTCATGGCAACCACCTGAATCTGAATAGGCTCACACTATCTTTTTTGAACCCAGTTTCAGACAACATCAATATTCAAATTAAAGCCTGAGAATCTCCCAATGAGGGCATTCTCCATGTAGGCAGTAGCACTATCAACATTAGCATCAGGGACCTTCAAAATGACACAAGATCCATTCAAAGAAGAGGGAACAACACCCCAACAAAGGTCTAGAGAATTCAAAGGTGGAATGAAAGAGGACCCCCTGCCATAGGCTAACAAAGGGATCCCCAATCTGCTCAATAAACCAAGAGGAGCTGATTTGCAGGTTCAAATCAGAAGTCTGTAAAACCTGTGTAGAAGGGGGACCCAAAGGGGGTGTCACAAAAGCCTCTCGAGTTCCCTGTAGCTTTGACGAGGGGGACAAAACCCTAGTAGGGCTCACATTAAACTTGTCCCCAACAACGGATGGACCAAAACCCTCCACGTCCCCAATAGAAAGATCCACACATTTTGTATCAGACCCAGAATGGATCTGGGTTGAGGAAGCAACCACCGAGGAGATGAGAAATCCTCTTCATAGCCCCCTTAAAGGATCATTGCAAGAAGAAGTAGTGAGGGACTACATGAAATCCCCCTTACAGCTTCAATCAGGCCTCTAACAACAAATCAAGAAGTAATTCATCTTCCTCGTCGTCCTAAGCACCAAACCACTAATCCTCGTCTACAGCTTCATCTTCATCAGTCTTCACCGCATTCTCTTTTGCGTCATCAAGATCACCATCTAAATCTTCATCGGTCTTCCCACCCATAGAAGACCTCGGACTCTCGCTTTGTCTCGCCAGACTCCTGCTTCATCGACCTCGGACTCTCGCTTCGTCTCGCCAGACTCCTGCTTCATCTCACCTCATCACTTTATTCATTGTTATTGTTGTACTCTGTACTAGTATTTTAATTACACATCAACAACACTCCATAAAAGTATAAATAGTTTTCAATTATAAAGGTTTCAAACAAAAAAATTTAATAAATTAAAATAACAAAATTCAACTCCTAGTAAGAAGAAAACTTGAATAAAAAAATTACAAACTAAACTAAATTGTTAGTTTATTTTTTATTTTTTATTTGGGACTTAGATAAAAGGATATGGCATGCATTTTATATAAAAATAATTTTTAATTTAAAGATTTACATGTTCTTTATAATTTTTATTTTTTAATTTGAAATTTAAATAAAAGAATATGATATGCATTTTATATTAAAAATAATTTTTAATTTAAAGATTTACATGCTCTTTAAAAATTTATTTTTTTTATTTTTTTAATTTGGGACTTGGATAAAAGAATCTGACATGCATTTTATATTAAAACTAATTTTTCATTTAAAGATTTGCATGTTCTTTAAAAATTACATTTTTTAAAAATAAGTTTCTTGCATGATATTATATGTAAAAAAAAAAAAAATCAAAATTTTTAATTTAAAGATTTGCATGAAAAAAATTAAAATGGTTAATTTAAAGATTTGCATGAAAAAAATTAAAATTGTTAATTTAAAGATTTGGATGAAACAAATTAATATCGTTAATTTAAAGATTTGCATAAGAAAAATTAAAATCTTTAATTTAAAGATTTGCATGAGAAAAATTAAAAATAAATTGCATGTTGTTTTCCCATTCACCAGCGTAAATGGTCGTCTATATAGGAGGAGGAATTCTCCTAACAAGGAAGAAAGACGGGAGGAATTCTCCTGCCTTAGGAAGGAAGAAAGCTCTTGCCATGTCATTGGAATTCTCCTGTGTCGATAAAGACAGGGGAGACGTCTGATAAAGAAAGACAGGGGAGACGTCTGCAGGATGGCATTCTTAATTGACAGATTTTTGTTGGTCTTGGCGATTTCTCTATGTTTCTGTCTGGACACTCTTTGGTCTTGAATGTAATATCTCATAATGAAGAGCATGCATATTTACTTCATTACCTTCCAAGGGAATGAAGTAAATATGCATGCTCTTCATTATGAAATACTACAATTTGTCCATAATGTGAGATCCAACAATGCAGTATATCAACAAGCACAGGACATAGAGGTTAGTCATATGGTTGTTACTGTTCAGTCTATTATTTTGATTTTTGATTGTGTAAAAATATCTTCTGTATGTTTTTCCCCATTTGCCATGTTGATTTGTGGGTTTATTTAAATTTTAGATATAAGTAGCATGCACCTATTTCATATAAGTATTGTAATGCAATGTGCATCTTGAATTATTTCTCTGAAGAACAATTAAAAAGATAAATATTTCAGCTAAATAGCTAGCTAGTTATTTGAAGAATAATATTGTATTTGATTTGGCTGCTGATTTCTTTAGCCCTTTTATGTTTTCTTCCCAAACTTGTGATTATTGTTAGGTTGAATTTCTTTTCCATATAAATGGAGGATATTTTAGGACTTGAAAATGCAATGTACCATTTCATATAGTACATTTCAAGACCTGCATATCATAGTGTAGATGCAATGTTCCATTTCATATAGTTTGAAAATGCATCATACCTGGTTTCGTCTTTTGATGAAAATTGAATAGATTGTGTCCACTAACTTGTACTTGGGATTCATTTGTTTTACATCTGGCTTTAGTAAAACATCCCCTAACTTGTACTGGGGATTATCCCCGGTGGAGTGAAAGAAATCCTTGAAAAAATAAGGTCCCAAGCAGCAGAGGGCAAAAACCATGGTCCTGAAATACAAATGGTTTTAAGACCTTATGTGCATCTTAATCTTAATAATGAAGACCTCGTTCCTTCTTGTGTTCCCTATGTTGTACTGAAAAAGTATGCAAATCCTTTGGCACATGACAAAAATGAGTACCATTCAAAGCATATTAGCTTACTGAAAGAGCCAGAGCTTGGATGAAGTGGAGACAGGTTTTCCCACCTTCCAAAAGGGTTGCAGAGCTCATTCGAAAATGTTTTCCTCCTCCTGATGATGAGTTTCCTGTTGAGCTTCTCCAAAAGATTGAGCAAGGCTCTCCCACTGGTGACTGTGGTCCATGCTGCAGTAGTGGCAGTGAATCTTCTTCTCAGTGTTCTCACCATTAAAGCATGTATTGAAGATCAGGATTTTACTCAATGGGTGTTTCATATTGGAAGAGAAATACATGAAATCATTATATCTAGTCTATACAACAAGGTACTTAAGGATCAGGAAATTGAAAATCATTTCGGAATAATATATGTATATAAATGTATCTGTTACTACTCTTTACAATCAATTCAAAAGGTCTATACAAATAATCTTTTCAAAATAGATAATGAATTTGAAAATGAGCAAGTATTTAATATTAGAAAAAATAGGTACATATATCACTAATTATCAGGGATTGAGAGAATAATTTTATTAATATTTATAAAGTGTCAAGGATAATAAATTTAGAGGAGGTGTGGCAAGGTAAATGGGAAAAGAATCTCTTCATGTGCATTTAGTAAGAGGGTCTCATTTATCAAATTGGTCTCTTTGTAATTAGTTATCTTTCTTGAACTTTCTAAAATATTTTAAAAATATTTTCATTGACATATTTGAAGGGTTAATAGACTTTATTAGGAGGATTTTGTAACATGATAAAACTAAAGAATTTTTCAATGTTCATTGATAGATCCAAGATGAGTGAACAATTATATTGTAATAACTGGATACATTTTCTCTTTACTATCATTGTTTATGATGATTACATGACAGTGATTCTCTATTCAGCCTTCTTCTTTCCTTGGATTTTTCCTCTTCCCTTTGTGCCTATCTTTGTAATTGTGATAGACATGAAGTGCTCTCGGATTAAGCGCATCTACTAACCTGTTAATGCAGTACCTTCATTGATATGGTATACGGATTTATTTTGCATTAGTTTTCTTCTTATGCTTTTCGAATGTAGTGATCTTCTGTGGTATTATTACAAGTTTGCAATTCCATTAGGTTGTGCTTGGTAGTTAGAAGCCAATTCATACTCAGCAACAGAAGGACGCAATTGCAAGTGATCTCCCAACAGAATGAGATGTTTGGTGAATGACCCAATACATGGCAAAATACTTGCCTCTAAAACCTCGGGAGCCTCTTCTATTATAACTCTTTCTGCTGGCATTACTCCCACAGCACTAGCAATAGCATCTTCATCTGCAGGCACTGCCTCCTCAGCAGTAGCATATTCATTTGTTGGCATTAACTCCTCCTCAGTAGTAGCATAATATCTAGATTCTTCATCAGTACTTGAGTAATCACTATCATGCTCACCAGCTTCAGAGGTCTCTTCAGGCTGGTCCACAACCTTTTGCTTCCCTTTACTTTGGCTACTACTTTTCTCAGCATTTTAACTTCATTGTTTAATCTAAGTGGTTTTCTCACTTATGTCATACTTAGATTAACAATGAGGTCAAGCCTCTTTTACATAATTTATAATTATTAAATTCTTTCAACTACATCAATTCTTATAGGGGGATTAGCCTCTTTATTAGCTGTCCTCTTTGTGCTCGTGGTTTGGAATTTTGATTCCTAGGAATACTTGATTTTGTGTTAGTTGGCAAACTTATTTGATTCCTTTACAAAATTGTTAGAAGCACCAATCTCCTGTTTATTTATTTCTCATATTTGATTGAGCAATGCATCTCTTTCGCACGCTATATAGATCAAGAGAATTTTCTGAGGCCAAGATGATTGTTGAGAAGCCTGCCTCATGATTGGAGGTATCCTCTATACCTTCATTGTAGGTGAGGGCTATCTTTTCTATTAATTCTATTATGCAACTCCCTCACTATTTGGATTTTTTTATCGAGGTCATAACTTCTATAGTTAATTTCTCCTTGTGACCAGGACTTATCTTTTCATATGGATCTCACTTAGAAATGACCCGATAATAGGATAAGCAAGAGAAGGGCTAAAGTGCTAGATGTCCGAAATTATTAATTTTCCTTTTGATTTTATGGATTAACTTTGTGTGAGGCCACCCTATAGATAGATAGATCCAATCCTAATATGCCCTGCCATACGCTTTTCTTTACATTATGCTCAAGCAATCAACTTTATATCATTCCTGTTTGTATGAGGAAAGATATTATCCAAGTTTCTTCCTTTCTACTTTTTGCTATAATTTGACGTAATCTCTTCATAGCAATAGAATACCCGAGACTGTGTTAGCAGGGCTGCAGTTATATCTCATCCCCAGCTATGAACCACTGATATAATTTTTGCACTGAGTACAGCATTGACTGTACGTATTATTGCAGTGCTGCTTCTATGTGACTGTATTGCTAATGTTTTGGTTGCAGCAGGGTATTCAGGATTGGCTGGGCTTTCCTTCAGGTGTAAAATTTGACCCCACAGATCAGCAGCTGATAGAGCATCTTCAAAGAAAAGTTGGCATTGATAATTGCACCCCTCATTCTCTGATTGATGAGTTTATTCCAACAATTTAAGGAGAAGATAGGATCTGCTACACCCATCAAGAAAAAATGCCAGGTATACAATATACTTTATGTTTGTCATAGTTTAAAATGGGTATCTATCTGCTTCATAAATTATTATTATTAGTAGATTGAAATAAGCACAATGGCAAGTCTTATTCTTTATAAAGAAGTAATTTCATTATTAAATCAAACTATAGTTTATGTATTTAGTTTCACGTTATGTAAATATTATAAAGTTATCCCATTGGTTATCTCATTTATGCCATAAAAACTGGTTTATCATGTATTGCAATTGTTATAAATGCTCACAAAGCCTTTTAAAATCCCACCTTTCTTCCTCTATGCCTTTTAAATCCAAATACCCATGTAAAATGTCTTTCATATTGCAACTGGATTTAAGCTGTATTGGGTTGTCAAGTTACTATTAAATACATGTATTTTTGAATGATGGTTTACACATTTAAGCTGTATTTAATTATCAAATTCTTGTTAAGTTTATTTTTGAATGATTATGTACACACAAGGAGCACAAAAGGTGCTAATAAAATTAAAGAAAAACCTGAGTTTTGTACATAGAAGACACTAGTAGAGAAAAATGCTTCACAGAAATGATTAAACACTGCATATTTTAAAGAAGAAATCCTTGTTGTAATTGAGAAACATGTCATTTTTTGAAAAGTTGAGATTGGCAACATCACAAGGAAATATCCATTCTGTATGCTGATAGATTTCAGAGTTCAAAATAGAGTATACGGTGATTAAGTGAAATGCTAAGTTTCATCATTTCTCTCATGCTTGTAGAGGCTACAACTGCCAGCATTTACTGCTTTTCTGCCATTTTGGCAAATGATAAAAGAGAAAAATATTTTGCAATCAAGCTTTGGCATTCCACCATATTTGGGTTTTGTGTTTGCTTCCTGCATTTTTACTATTCATGAGCTGAAATGTGCATTGTGAGCTTAAAACAGGGCTACAATGTTCAAATGTTTAGTATGCTTACAATATTTTTCCTGTTGGAATGGTAATTGTTTATTTCTGAATTTTGAAGTTTTATATTTGATTCTTCATCATGACATCGCTTACTATTTTTGAAGTTTTATATTCAATTCCAAGCCCAGATATAATGCAAACAACTGTGCAGGTGTAGGGGCTATTGGAATGAAAAATTACAGACAGAGCGAGCAGAAAGAGTTAAACAAGCAAAGGAATCTCAATTTATGTTAGGATTTTAACAGAGTGATTGCATCTTGTTTGTAGATAGATTGCAATATTAGAAATGCCTCAACTTAAATTATGGGTCCAATTAATATTATATATAAAACACATCCATAATGTTATGTTTTATGGTTCTCATGTGAATTCTCAATTCAGCTCTAATGTTATGTTTTATGGTTCTATAATGTATATATGATGAATGCCTTCTATATGAATAATTGAAATTTCCTATATCTTAAAAAATTTCCCTATTTTTTTAATTGCCATCCCTAATTGTCAGCTAAAAAAGGCCTCTAGTTCCCCGCTGTCCTAGAAATGTGTCCCACCATCCCCATCCCAAAAACTCCATAGAAAATAGCGAAAGAATTTGCAATTTATCATTTGTGTAAACAATTCAAGTAAAATAAGTTTAAATTTATATAAAATTGTACTGATGTATGCCATTTTGCATTAGAGACAATGAATCTTAATATGTTATCACCCCCTATGTTGAGTAAAAATTGTACCATTGACCAAGATTCCATTGTTAGACTTTGTAGTATCATCTTTTCCATAGTTTGATGTCTCAATGTCAGCCATGTTGTAAACAATCTAAGCAAATTTTGGTACCATTTCTCTGCAGTTTTCATCATCTGGAAAAAGAGTACCAGGCTCCAGCATTATACATCAAATGAATAAAGTAAATACACCAATGCCAGCCAGATTTTGAATGGGCCATTTTATAATATCAGCTAGAAGCTTCAACATGTTGCCATGTAATAGAACTGGACAAAGAGGTCGACAATAAGTTGTAGTGCCAATGCACATGTGTCAAACTCAAGAATCTTCACTAAGATAATTATGTTTAATTTCTAAATCACTTAACTGTAACCATAGTAGCATTACTAGGAATTGAGATTGACTCGGCAAACCAAGCGTATAACTGTATTCAATTACTTGGGATTAATCCGGCACAACACAACAATTTTTATTTTTTTCTATTTAAAACTAGAATGGGGGCTCCCTAGTAGGGTCAAGGGTTAGTGCCTTAGGTGCATTACTTGTCGTGATATGTGATATAGGACGGGGACAAGGGGAGGTGCCCTAGCTACCAAGCCCAAATAAAGCCTTTGAGGCCACAAGGACCCTCATGGCATATTCACCTTGTTTTTTATTCTTCCTCTTCCTCTTGCAGCTTCTTGTTGGTGATTTGAAATGAGGGCAGGCAAGCATTTTTATAGTTTTTAGGGTGGAGGGCCTTGATGGCTTCCCTTTTTAGACTAGGTTTAGGGTTTCCATTTTTTTTGAGTCTTTAAAACACAAGTGTTTCTCTAAAGGATGTAGGGATACCTTACTGTGCCCAGGACAGTTGAGGGACGTCTGCATTCCCTTGGATGTCTTGGTGACAATAGGGCATCCTTGGATGCACCTCTTAGTTGGGGAATGTTTCATCTTGTAATGCCCCTGCCCATTGGTACATTTGTTTTATCCTAGGGACGTGTTCCCAAGGACCGTTGGATTTTCACAATGTATCAAATTATGTGATTGTTTTTTGGGACTCAACTATGTAGTTTTGAGTCAATCTTCATCAACTCATATCATGAGTAGTGGTTCACATGAACCCATCTCTCATGACCATGAATGGTCCACTTAGTGCTCATTGCATTTAGGTGATGCTCATTGGGGTGAAGCATTGGAATTTCTCTAGAAGTCACCTAGAGTGGTACTAAGATTGATCTCCCGACTAGCACTACTCTTTGTGATCTTGTTTATCGGAGGCCATGATCAATGTAATGAAATCTGCCTCCCTAATTTATCTCTTGGCTGCTTGTATCCTTTAAATTTGTTAAGGGGAGTGCTGTTCATATCTCCTGACAAATTTTTAAAGGACAATCCTTTACCAGGTGCCCATACTCATTACATGCTCTGCAGCTGAATGGTATGCACTCATAGTCAATAGCTGAATCCATTCCAAATTTCTAGGTTTTCCAATTTTAGTTCACACCTTTTGGTAATGGATGATTCAAATCCAGCTCCACACATATCCGAGCATAGTTTATCTCTCCTCTACCTGTGGTCATCTTGGACATACAAACAAATCTGTCCATGAAACTCCCTAGAGATTGGAAGACATAGGCTGATGATAACTCTTGTGGCAAGGAAGCCAAACAGGAGCTTTATAATGCATTGCTTCCATTGGTTTGAAATCCATATGACATCACTGCATAAAGAGACCCACGTTCTCGAGAAAACAGGGTTAATTAGTGGGGAATGCCTTTCCCTACCAACAGAAGGTTGGTCAAAGGGTTGATTAGTAAGGAGAAACCTGAAATTCTTCTATCGCAGAAAGGTATGACAAAACCCAATGGGGTGAGGCCATGAGACATGACTTGGGTGCTGAGGGCCAGGCTATTTTTTTGGGACCTAGATGCTGAGAGTTAAACAAGGACAGCATAACTTGTAATGCTCGAAGTTTGAACTTTGGCCTCAGTTTTGTGCTAACAAATTTCTATGACCCAAGGGAGATTTCATTTCTCCGCTGTTCGTATCTGCTTGCAAATTTCCAAAGGATGCTCCCTTACCACGTGCGTATACTCATGGCATGCTCAGCATCTGAATTATATGCATAATCAATAACTGAATTTGTTCCAGGCCAGCCAATTTCAGTGACATTTTTTTTGTAACAGATGATTCAGATCCAGCCCCAGACATCTGAGCATAGTTTTCCACTCTACCAGTGGTCATCTTTGAAACACAAACAAACCTGACTATGAAATTCCCCAGAGACTTGAATACATAGTTTGACCATAAATCATGCCACCGCCAGACATGAGCTTTATAAGGTATTTCTTCCATAGGTTTGAAATTGGTATGCCAGTGCTACACAAGGAGGCCACATTTTGAAAAAAAAATAGGGTTTGAGTCCAAAAATCCACATATTAAACCCCTTGAAAACAATTTGTGGATGTAACCAGTTGGTTCATATCTAACTCCAAGACCAAACTATCCTCCATTATTAGAAGATAAACTGACCCATTTGTCATTGTTTGGGAGATACATTTCTTGTCAGCTGCTTCAATAGCCACTTCTACACTTCTTTGAAGCACCTCCAGATTTCCTCCTGTTACCGCTATCTGGAAATTTTGTTTAATATTTGATGCCCAAAGACCACTCGGATACGGGAAGGCCTGACAAGACAAGGTTAAGTCACAAAGAAACAATTCATCAGTCGCAAACGGGAAGGCATTTGAACATAAAAGTTTTGTTTCTGTGGCAAATGGAAATGCAGGATCTGTGGATCACGAGGGTGAATTGTTGATGTCAGCAGGCAGCAGCAGGCTGAAAGTGAGTAAGACAAGAGGGACTGAGGAAATTGTTGAACTCAGGGAATTAGAGAGAGAACCCCTCTCATCAGTCATGGAAAACTCTGAAAATGGGATGAATTCAAGTGTCATATGAACACGATGCATTGGTATTCTCTATGAAAGTATGTGAATTATTATATTTTTAGATTCTTGATGGCCATATGAACTTGCAGAAATGTAGCGAAGCATTGCTGGAATTGTACAATAAGATTTTGGCCATTGTTGCCTTTGCATATGAATATATAAGGTTAGACGAACAAGTCTCCTCCTGCCAGGTGCCAATTTAGGTTTGCAAGCATAAATCTAAACTAGATCAGTTCTGCCAGGTGCCAATTTAGGTTTAGAAGTATGGGAATTATTGTATTTTTAGATTCTTGATTCTTGATTGCAGCAATGTAGCGAAGCATTGCTGGAATTGTACAACTATGTGCCAATTTAGGTTTGCAAGAATAAATCAGTTCTGCAAGTACGAATTTGAACCAGATTAGTGCACAATCAGTTTGTGGATTTTGAGACAGTTATTTAAGTGAGCCTTAAAAATTCAATGATATGGTGCAAGAAGTTTTCATCTTGGAATCTAGCTAAGTATTGCAATTTATTTTTGCATTTAATTTTAATATTTATTGTTTCCAATCCCAACTCATTTATGAGGTTAATTATTTCTTAATTAATTAATTAGAGAGAGAACCCCTCTCATCAGTGATGTCAAGATTGAGATTAGATAATTTATTATTTGCCAACTTCCACATGAAATAGACCATCTTAGACACTAGTCGATGCATTTGAGAACAACCTAGTGAACATGGGATCAAAATGTAAGATAATGGGGCTATGTAATTTTCATCATTACATTTTTCCCCACTTTAACTTGCATGTGAACTACTACAAGAATGTATGTCAAAGTAAAATCAAGCAACCAACATGGAAATTAAATAATTTTCAGACACAATTGATATAGATCTACGTAAAGTATGCAGAACATAAAAGTTTTGTTTCTGTGGCAAATGGAGGGTGAATTGTTGATGTCAGTAGGCAGCAAGTGAGTAAGACAAGAGGGACTGAGGAAATTGTTGAACTCAGGGAATTAGAGAGAGAACCCCTCTCATCAGTAATGGAAAACTCTGAAAGGGAGCAAGATTTGTGATGTTTTCTTTACGTTCACGTTAGGCTCTGAAAGGGAGCAAGATTCCTGTACATGTAAATTAATGTGGTAGTTAATCTCTGAGCAAGATTCCTGTGCAAAGGTGGTGTTTTAATTTTTACTTCTTCCTAGAGCCCTTGCAGGCATGAATTCCAGTGTCATATGAACACGATGTATTGGTTTAAAAGTATGGGAATTATTGTATTTTTAGATTCTTGATTCTTGATTGCAGCAATGTGCCAATTTTGTTTTGCAAGAATAAATCAGTTCTGTAAGCATGAATTTGAACCAGATTAATGCACAATCAGTTTGTGGATTTTGAGACAATTATCTAGTGAGCCCTAAAATTTCAATGATATGGTGCACCACTTTTTCTAGCTAAGTATTGTAATTTATTTTTGCATTTAATTTTAATATTTATTGTTTCCAATCCCAATAGGGTGCACCACTTTTTCATCTTGGGAATCTAGCTAAGTATTGTAATTTATTTTTGCATTTAATTTTAATATTTATTGTTTCCAATCCCAATTCATTTATGAGGTTAATTATTTCTTAATTAATTAATTTAATTAGCCTAGATATTTTTATGTCTATGGTTTTTTCCCCTTAATAAAAAAACACAAATATTAGATTGATTATTATTTATTTATGGACAATTGTAAGATATGTTCAATTATTGTATTATTTTTCACGTAAATATCTTGGTTAATTAAATAAATAGAGCATTAAAGTAATTAATAACCTACACAAATGTGAGTCTGATAATTGAAATAAATGCTATAATTAAATCTAAGTTTGATGAAGATGCCATATAGATAGGATTTCATTCGTCTAGGTGTCATAATTTAAAGCTCGTCTGATGACTAGCATTGACTTGTAAACCTAATTGTGTATAATTTGGGTTCACTTTTGCATGGAAGTAATCTCTTTGAGTGTGGACCTAAACTTGAGTGTCGACAATAAGTTGTAGTGCCAATGCACATGTGTGAAATTCAAGCATCTTCACTAAGATCATTATGTTTACTTTCTATATCACTTAAATATCTTGGTTAATTAAATAAATATCTCTGCAGTTTTCATCATCTGAATAAAGAGTACCAAGCTCCAGCATTATTCATCAAATGAATAAAGTAAATACACCAATGCCAGCTAGATTTTGAATGGACCATTTTATAATATTAGCTAGGAGCTTCAACATGTTGCCATGTAATAGAACTGGACAAAGAGGTCAACAATAAGTTGTAGTGCTAATGCACATGTGTGAAATTCAAGCATCTTCACTAAGATCATTATGTTTACCATTTCTCTGCAGTTTTCATCATCTGAAAAAAGAGTACCAAGCTCCAACATTATTCATCAAATGAATAAAGTAAATACACCAATGCCAGCCAGATTTTGAATGGGCCATTTTATAATATCAGCTAGGAGCTTCAACATGTTGCCATGTAATTGTAAATCACAAACTTGATTTGGTAGAGTTATGCTATTCGAAACTTGTTTGTCTTTGTGTCTATGTGGTGTTTACAAATACCTTTGGCAAATTTGTTGAATTGCAAGGGTCATGTTCTCCTTAGTTAGACCCCTAGATGGATTGATTTAATGATGGTGAACCAAGGTCAAGAACAATAGACAATTATGCAATATGCTACTAAGATGATAATGCAATGTTGATGTGATATCTTTTGTCCACTTGCAATCTAATTCGTAAATGTGTTTCTTAGTTATATCTATATGATTTATTTGAATTAGGGTTAGTCTTTAAATACATTACCCTAACATGAAATTTGGAACTACTCACACTTTAGTCAGCTTACGATGACTAGTGAAAATAGAGGGAAAGGGGCCCAATTTGAAAATTTGAATTTAAAAGTTTGGGGTTTAGATTTGTGGGTGCAAAGATGATCTAGATCATATCTGCACTTATGGAACTAAACCGGGTTAGCAAATAGAATATTCAGGGATCAAGATTAACATCTGGGATGAGTAATGTCAAGATTGAGATTAGATAATTTATTATTTGCCAACTTCCACATGAAATAGACCATCTTAGACACTAGTCGATGCATTTCAAAACAACCTAGTGAACATGGGCTCAAAATGTAAGATAATGGGGGTAATGTAATTTTCATCATTACATTTTGCCCCCACTTTGACTTGCATGTGAACTACTACAAGAATGCATGTCAAAGTAAAATCAAGCAACCAACATGGAAATTAAATAATTTTCAAACACAATTGATATAGATCTACGTAAAGTATGTAGATCATAAATGTGGATCATGTGTACTCTTGTTGCTACAAGTGTGTAAAAAACCTATAAAACATAGAAGAAAAAAGTTGCAATGAGTAGCATTTGTCAAGCATTTAAAATTGAGCATATTATCAACTTGCTAAAATTGTTTTAAAAATGTAAAAATGAGTAGGATGAGAGATTCCCTTGCTATGGAAAGTAATAAAGCTTTGACTATGCAGAAAGGACTTTGATCAAGTGGGAAAATATAAAGGGGTATATTTGGATGTGAAATAATATTTGACTCTACATATAGCATGATAAATGTATCCAACTATGCAGAATTGTACTCCATTTGGATATAGTGTGAAACTTTGTTTGGTATCATAAAATTATCATAATTGTCATAACTACATTACTATAATCAAACTCATGAAGAAATGTCAGTGATAATAAATGCCTCTTCCAATTGGTTAGGTACAAAGGACATCATGAATTGGAGGTAAGGGAAAAATGATAACATGTAAAACACATCAAGCATGTAACATTGTCAAATATATGCTCATAGAAAGGCACATGCAATAAATGTCCATAGATAACAATAGATCACATAATGTACTAAATGTCCATAGCTAACACTGTGCAGGGAAAATAAGCATGTAAGCATTAACAATAGATAACATTCTGTATGTGTAATAAGCATGCAAAGTAAGAGATACACGTGTAAGAACATAAAAGCAATGGCATGAGATGCCCCCAGGGTTTCTCCTAGTGAAAAGTAACACACAATAATAAATAATGATAAGTTGTGAGCATAATGAAGCATGTCTCCTAGGGTGTAAATAATGTAAATAGCAACATGTAGGGTGGTCCAAAAGATACGAGCATGAAGGCACAAGAAATAATTAAATGATGTCAAATCAAGAATGATAATATAATATTTAATAACTACTAGTGTAGGCAAAGTAAATAACAAGTGAAGGATGCCAACAATGTAAAAATACCCCTTTTGAAAAGAATCGATGAACGTAATGTTTCTAATCATCATATAACTCATAAATGTCATACTTGAAAAAATGAGGAGTGTAATAAGTGCACTTTGATATAAATTCTCTAAAAATATGTCCATGTCTCATATCATTAATGGTGTAAATTATTGTGAATAATATTGTTTCGTGTCAAATGTAGGTGATTAAGGTAAATATTTAACATGGAGGCACATATAACCTAACTATATATAGGAGGGTTAAAGTGTGAAAGAGACATTCATTTACATATTCACCCTTAGGGAGAGATCTCTTAGCACAATACCATGGTGCACCGCAGAGGCCACATCCCTACATGCCTTGAGAGAGTACACACAACTAGAACAATGTAGGTGGACCCTTGGAGGCAGTAAGCATCTAAATTTTTTGTTTTATTTAAATTTTTTTATTTGGAAAACTAATCAAAACATCATAAAACTAGAGTAGGATAGTTTTCTATTCACAATTGGTATCCATGGATATGAACCTATACCCATGGAATTGACCCTTTTTTCATGGGTGTGAACTAGTATATACAAATTTGATTTGTGAAATTTACTGATACCCATAGATTTGAACTAGAATGTTCAAATTTTTAGATTCTTAGTAGATTCAACATTTTATTAGTAGATCTTCATTTTTTTAGTGACACTAACAATTGATTTATTGTTTTTTATTTTTATTTTTTATGTTTTAATCTTTTAATTTTTTAAATTTATGACTTAGTCCTTTTATTACACAACTCAAAAATGGCTCCGACCTCGTCCATTCTTGGAACCCTATCTCTATAGTCAACTGTTGTTTTTCTGCCATTCTCTACCTCTGGTGGTGGTGTGGATATTGTTAATGGCAACAACAATAGTGTATTAATGACAATGAATTTTGGAAACCATGCGCTTGCTCTTGGCAATGATCATGACGAGTTTGGGGCCAGTTATGGTGTAGCATCTCTAGAGATAAATGTGTTGGTAACTGTGGCCTCTCTTGATCACGTTATTATTGGTGGTGCAAAGGGGTCAAGTCATGGTTCCCCTGTGTCTTATGTGGTCATGGTTAGGTCAAGGATTCCTACTCACAATCCTCCCTTGTCATGGTTTATGGATAAGATGTGAATGATACTATAAGCACAAAAATCATGCACAGCCTCCACGAGGACCCCTATGATGATTCAAATCCTTGTCACATACATGTAAACATGAAATAATGTCCTTTAAAGAAACAAACCTCTTTATGACGTGTCTTCTTTCTTGTCTTGTATTGATTCCTCTTTATCAATTTCTCTCTCTCCCCGTTTGCGAAGCTTTTTGACACTTTTTTGTGACACTTGTCAATTGCATTTTTTGAGCTTTTGACCATGCTCCTAAGCCTTGTAAGCATCTTGTAGGTGAGTTTTCACCTTTCCCCTATGTTTTTCATCCTCTATACCCCCTAGAAGCCTTCTACAGGTCCCCCCTATCCATCTCCCACTTTCAGTTTTCAGTTCCGCTCAACCAATCCAAATCTCCCCTGGGAGATCCTATAGGTGCAAGTGGAGATTTGGATTCTTGGACATGACTGACCTATTTCTGAAGGCAAAACCCTTCCTTTTCTTGTCTTCTTTCATTCTCCCCTACAATTCTTCAGAAAACCTTGTCCATCCCAGATATCCCCTGGGCAACCCTACTGGCAAAAGGGGGCGACCCTGTCATGTTTTCAGCCGCAGAAAAACTTGAGTTTCTCACTTGTTTTAGCTCCGTTTTCACCCATTTTTCTTCTAGTTCGCATGAGTTTTGATGCCTAATATGGAGTTGACTATTTCATGCACCCACACATGCATAATTATGTCTATTTGATCTAAAATTAACAACTCAATCTCTCTCATGCATTCTTCCAACTCTAATCCTTCTTCAGTGATAATCTATTATTGATTTATCACTCCTTAGTTAGTTGAATTCACTGGGTAATCAACCCTATTAACTCCCCAATCAATCCTGGGTAATCCACCTCTCATCCCCTCTTCCAACCTATAAATACCCCTCACGTCTTCATTATTTTCCAAGTGGAGCAAGTTGGAGAATACTCTTCTCATCTTCACAAGCTTTTTCAAGCTTCTTCACAGGCCTTTGAGCCTCTTTCTTCATTTCTTTCTTTAGTTTTTGCAAAGCTTCAAAGCTTTCATTGTTGCATAGCTTCAAAGCTCTTCCATGAAGGTAAATTCATTGTGCACATAGCTCTTGCCAGTTTTTGATCTCCAACTTAGCATTCTAATGCTCTTACAGGATGAAGGTGCCTTTTGCTTTATTCATTGTTCAACCAAGCATCATTACACTGCTTCATTCAATGCCATTGTGCTCAACCAAAGCTCTCATTAAGCTCTTTCAAGCTTCAACAAGCTTCTTTTTGCTTCTTTGTGTCATTTTGTCATCAAGAGGTTCTCCCGCTGCTTCAAAAGGACTTGAGGTTGCCAATATCAAGGATTTATGAGGGTACTAGAGTCACACAAATCTCCATTTCTTTCAGGTTCCTTTATTTCTCTATTCAATTCGTAGTAATTAGAAAACCAAATTTGCTCTTAAGAATAGTAAATCTTTGCTTTTTCCTTGATAGTTAGATCTTGCATGTTAGAATAATTGTTTTCATATTCTTAGATCTAGATTATTTGAAGAAGCAATTTCCCTTTTTAGATTAGATTACTTCACAACAATCAAAAAACCAAAAACATAGATTAAACTTGAATTAGGAAAAGTCATATTAGCTTGCACTCATATTTCCCTTTCATAGATTAGAGAGCACTTTTCATTTCCAAAATACTAAAAAAGCACAAAAACACATCTGCATATCATTTAGCTTTGCATGCATATAGAAACCCTAGAAAAGACAAACTTGTAGACCCTCGATACCATCATGAGGCAAACCATGATAAACAATTCAGTCAAACCTTTGATCACATCAAAAGGTAAACACAAATCAAAACATAGTCAACCACTAGGTCAACTAAACCCTAGGTCAAAACCCTGAATCTAGTTAAGGTTAGTCATCACACATCTACCTCTATCTTGGCTCATGGCTGTGCCTAGGAGTGAGAGGAGGGTGGGTGAGGGCTATCCATGACGAGATTGAGGAAATCAATCCGTGACAACAGTAAGAGACATTTACTTTACCACAACAAGACCCATTTGTCCTCTTATTGATAGAAGAAACTAGACAACTCCAAATACAATGAGAACTCATTCAACGCATTGAGAAACAAGAGGACATAAACGCAATAAACTGCTTACCCACACAAAGGTGGAATAGAAGAAACCTCAACAGGAGGAGAGAAACTAGTGACCCTTTGGGTCATAGGGTTATCTCAACAACTACAATCGAACAAAACATTCAACTTAGCACACAACAACAAAGGCCACAAAACTTGCCGATCGCTCTCCGTGAAGTCCAGCTCTCCAACGAACTAGACCCTCGCCATGTCTCACCTCCTCTCAACTAGCTACTTCCACAAGAGTGAGAGTGATGTGACAGATCACCCTGTGGCAAGGAGGGAAGGGTCCTTGTGCATGCCGAAATCTGACCCGATTGCCCCAGGCAACCGGAGTCACGATTTTGAGTGTACATATTTTGGTGAACTCGACGTGAACCACAAGGCCTTTTGGTTATGTTGTTTGTGTTCACATTGCATGGATTTCATTATCATTGTCACATATGCCGTCAGCTTCACCACATATTTTGGTGAACCGGACATGAAGAACAAATCCTTTTAAAATGGATTCTTTCACATTTTTATGCATTTCACAACGTTTCATGCAAAAATTCCAAGGGAGTGTCCCCTCGAGTAAAATTACAAATCCAAAAGGGATCCAACAAAATCCACACAACTTTGACTAAATCAAAACACAACATGTGAACATGCAATCTAAGATCCATCAAGATTATCAACCCATAACAAGCCAGAGAAAAATTGCCACCGACATGGACAATGAAGTATATTGTCAAGAAAAGAACATACAAGAAGCTCAAGAGGTACAAAAATCACTCCACATAGTACATCAAGATAAAAAGTCCACAACATGTGAAATGTCATCAGAAAGAACAAATAGGGTCACTCAAACACCAATGCGAAGCAATCCATCTCAAGGTGGAAAAATTCAAAGAACACACAAAGCCTCACTCACAGACCTTATAGAAAGTTTGGTCCAATGAATCGAAACCCTTGAAGCTAGGAGTGTTGAGAAATCTTGCCAAAACAACATTTCAGAAAAACCTAGAGCACAAGGAAATCATTTCATTAATTGAATCAAATAAAACCAAAGGGCAACACAAAATACCCCTCATCTAAACTCCCATTCGTATGACATAGATAACAAAGCATTCAGGCCCCCCTTGCCCTCACAATCCAACACAACAAGTCTCAACGAAATAGGTGGGATTCCTATGACACAAGATCAACCACAAATGATCCCACCCAATATTCAAAACATAAACATGACGCCATCTAGTCATCCAACTTTTTTAGGATATCAACAATCTAGCATACTGTTTCAACAAACATAACAATTTCCACTTGAAGGGCTAATGTTTGGAGGAACAAAATCCTCTACACATAACTCCCTCCTAGGAACATACCTCGAGTATTTAAAGGAGCCTCTTAACTACAACATTTGTCAGGTTATACTACCACGACCTCTCCCTAAGATTCCAAATTTTAAAGGAGAGGGTGATCCCAACTCTCATATCAAGGCTTACATCATGGTAGTGTGAGAACTCCTTCCTTGGGATGGGGTGGTAGCAAAGATTTTTCCAAAAAATTAAGAGGGTATCGCTCTAGATTGGTACTATCGACTTCCAGAAGCATTGATCCACTTTTTTAAGCAACTAATTGATCAATTTGTGGCTGCCTTTGACATAAACAAACTAGCCAAGATAGGAATACGAGAAATTTTAACAATCAAGCAAGAAGCCAATGAGTCAGTTGTGCATTTTATCCCACGATGGAGGAAAGTCCTCTATTCTTCAACAAGCGCACCAAACATGGATCATAGAGAACTTTGTGATCTCTTCTTACATGCTCTCAACAGTGACATATAAGAACAAGTCCAAAAACTCCCTTACAAATCATATGAAGAAGCACTCGAAAATGCCCTTAGAATTGACCAAGCCGCTATTGATAGTAGAAGAAAGGAGTATGATTCCAATGGAAGGTTGATAAACCATGATACAAATGACAAATCCACAACAAATGATCAAGACATAGATGGGTCAACAAACACCTCACCATCTAGAAACAACAACAATTGTGACTACAATAGTCATACAAATTTTAGAAATGAAAATGCCAACAACTATCCCTTGAGAATCAATAAGAGGTCATACAACAATCATCATAAACCTTGAGATCACAATCATGATAAATATTGCTCATTTCACAAGAGAAGGGGGCATGAGATCAAGTCATATCGTGGGTACCGTCTCTTCATATCAAACCTCCCAAAACATCAACAAAAAGCATTCATGGACACATTCTCCCAAGATGAAGAGCTTAGTCCCAAAATCCATCAAAACACCTTAGACCTTGTGGAATTAGGTAAAGATCAAGAAATTTGTGTCATACAAGGACCAGAACAACCAGATGACACCTCCAACAATTCAAAATTTTCTCACATGCTAGAGCTTATCAAGAGTTCTCCTATGCACAAGAACGCTTTCCTCAAAGCCTTAGATCTAGGCCATCTAGTTTGAAACACTCCAAGTGAAAAGTGTTCTTCTTCGACATTTGATTTCAAAAATTTACACTCAGACAATGACATAGCTAAACAGGGTGATCTCCCCCTCCATCTGATAGTCCAAGTTCAAGATTGTTCCATTAAACATGTAATGATCAATGATGGGTCTGCAATCAACATAGTCTCTTTTTTGCTTCTTCAAAGAATGGGTTATGACGAAACACAAATCACAAAAAATACTTCCATCCTTAGAATTCATGATAATCAAAACATTCAAACTATGGGTAAGGTCAATCTTCAAATCACATTGGGTCCCAAAACCCTCCCAACTAAAGTTTATGTCATCAATGAAGAAACCACTTACAACATGATCCTAGGAAGGCCTTAGATCCATAGGATGAGGGCCATTCCCTCCACATTATTTCAAGAATTACACTTCTTGTACATGGGACAAACCCACATCATCAAAGGAGATCCTGATCCTTTTAGCCTTTATAGAGTTGAACAAGTCAAAAAGAAGGGAAAGTCCATGGAAACCACTAGTGACCCAAAAATCAACACTTTTGAAAAAGGAGAGACATCAAAACAAATTGCAAACATAGCCAAGACCTCGAAATGTATAGGAAAGGGGGCAACAGGAGAATTCCCCTTTGATCCCCACTCAATAAAGTCTTACACTCCATTCAACTTAGTGGCCATTCCAATCGAACCAGACATAAACATTCTTATGATTGAAATCACAAATAAAGAAGAAGAACTAAATCTCACATAGAAACTAGGAGAGTCAACACCAACTCCAATTGCCCCTCAAATTTTCAAAACAAACTTGAGAACTAAATAAGAACAGAAAATGATAAAGCTAGGGGGCAAATCATCAAACAATGAAACATGTGAGTACACGAAACTCCTCACTGAATACAAAGACATTTTTACACCAAGTCTTCGAGTGTCCTTGAAAAGACTTTCAAGCAAAGTTTAGACCAAATTGGACAGCTCCACACATAGTGAAGGAAGATGTAAAAAAACAACAACGCTACCTCTTGTGCATTATGAAAGGAGAAGAGTTCAACATCTCAAAACACCAAAAAAATCATAGAACATAAAAACACAAAAAATTATAAAAATCAAAATGTCCAAAAGAATTTCTTTCTTGCATTTCAATTTCATTCTATTCATCTTGCATTATAGTGAATGACTTGTTTTTGTACTATTTTCTCTTTAGTAAGGAGTCTAGGGTTGCCTAGATATACGTCTTCCTTTCAGGACCTAGAGATTCCCCATTTTTCACAATCGCCATTATCCCCTTTCATTTCCAGTGATTCTAATCAAAGCCTAGCTCTTAGCTTTACACTGATCCTAGTCTTAATGAGTCAAGATGTTAGGTCTAAACAAAGTCAGTTTTCAAACCTTCAGTGTTCAAAGGAAGCTTGCAAGTAGACCTTCCCAATTCTTCCCTAGTATTAGAGAAGTCCAACTAGATTACAAAAACTTTAGGTGGCACTCAACCCCTTATCTTTCCTGGCCAAAAATGTCAGGAAGATTAAAACTTTGAAGGAAGCAATCTAAAATTTAAGTGAATAAAAAAATGAGTGATCAAAATAAGAGTGTCAAAAAGTGAGAATTTAGATATCAAAGTATTGCATATCAAAAGTTCCAAAAGAATTCATTTCTTGAAAAGTCAAAAATCCAAAAAAATGAGAAAAATAAAGTGAGGAAAATACAAAAAGGTGAAAGGTAAAAAAAGAGTGAGAGAGAAGATTGTTGAATGTCCGTACTTTTGGGTGGAGATCAGTCTAAGCTCGAAGCTGCAAGGGTGACATTCTAACAGAGAAAGTAAAAAGAAAGGTACAAAGCACACACATGCACTAGATGAGCAAAACCAAGAGTCTAGTAGTCTCTAGAATCATCTTCTATCTAGGGACCCTTGTTCTTTCCTATTTATCCTTTATCCCGGGTCTATCTTGCTTGGCATCTATGATCTAAGTCTAGCGAATATCAATAAAAATTATTACTTGTCTAAGTTGAAAGCTTGTTAGATTCTCTTATCTAGATAAGTGTTTAGCCTTTAGTAAAGTCCAAAATTAGAACCACTCCATTTTTCACTCTCGCTCCCCATTTGAGTTCCAAATCCTATCTCACAGCCTTGAATAGGTCTCTTATATCTGGACAGCTCACAATCCCTTGGATTGAAAATCCTACTCAAGAGCAGTCATTTTGTTTGTTCCATAATGCATTCATATCAAAATCAGAAAAAGAGTTCCAAAGAAATAAAGTCAATGTCATAACTCATGGCATTCCATAGAAATAAAAGTTTCATTTCAGCATCACTTGTCTTATTGCATTTGCATATCATCACCTACATTCATATATATATATATATATATATATATATATATATATATATATATATATATATATATATATATATATATATATATATATATATATATATATATATATATATATATTCCTAAAAAGACAAAAACAAATTGCATCATCCATATGTGATCATCTTAGGTATGCATTCTCGTAAGAAAAATAAAAGCTCTATTCAACCATATGCACAAGAGGGAAAGTGAAGTACAATATGTCAACTAAATCTATATATGGATCTCATCAAATCAGGGATTGTAACAATAAAGTGTAAAACAATGTCTGAGAACAAGTCAAAAGAGAAATACTGTGTAATCAAGTACACAAGTCTCCCCATGCAAGGGGGCAAAGGTAGAAATATCATAAATATAGGCCTTCCAAAGACCTCAAGGAGTGTCAAATCAAACCTTTGCAAAATCTCCACAAAAACCATAAAAATTAGAAAAATCAAAATAACCTAAAAAAATTGTAAAACATAAAAAATCCCTAAAAATCAAATACATTCTTCAAAATCTGCAATAAAAGTTTCTCCTCTCTAGATTAGCATGTGTTCTATTTCATTTATACATCTCTTTTGTGCATCGTTTTGCATGCTTTCATTCCTAAAGGTCTAACTGAAAAAGGCAAACTAGTCGAACTCAAACAATCCATGGTAAGTTTGTCATTTCAATTTTCATTATTCATTTTGATACATTTAGATGCCAGACTAATACTAGTTATTGCAGGTATAATTGTGGGAAAATTGACAACAGGTAAGGCCTAGTTCAGGAACGGTACCTACCTTTCATGTAGACTATCGTCCCTAAGGGGACAAATATGTAGGCACAAAAATTATGCATAGCCTCCATGAGGACCCCTATGATGATTCAAATCCTTGTCACATACATGTAAGCGTGAAATAATGTCCTTTAAAGAAACAAACCTCTTGATGGCGTGTCTTGTTTCTTGTCTTGTGTTGATTCCTCTTTGTCGATTTCTCTCTCTCCCTGTTTGCAACATTTTTTGACACTTTTTTGCGACACTTGTCGATTTGCATTTTCTGAGCTTTTAACCTTGCTCCTAAGCCTTGTAAGCATCTTGTAGGTGATTTTTCACCTTTTCCCTATGTTTTTCATCCTCTGCACTCCCTAGAAGCCTTCTAGAGGTCCCCCTATCCATCTCTCTCTTTTAGTTTTCAGTTCCACTCAACCAATCCAAATCTCCCCCTATTATTTCTAGATCTCCCCCAGGAGATCCTATAGGTGTAAGTGGAGAATTGGATTCTTGCACATGACTAACCTATTTCTGGAGGTAGAACCCCTCCTTTTCTTCTCTTTATTCATTCCCCCCTGCAATTCTTCAGAAAACCCTATCTAGCCCGAAAACATGACAGGGTCGCCCCTTTTACCAGTAGGGTCACCCCTGAGTGACCATGGATCTCCCTTGGACAACCCATGGTCACCCAGTGGTGACCCTACTGGCAAAAGGGGTGACCCTGTCATGTTTTTAGCCATGGAAAAACTTGAGTTTCTCACTCGTTTTAGCTCTGTTTTGGCCATGGAAAAATGAAGGTGCCTTTTGCTTTATTCATTGTTCAACCAAGCATTATTGCGCTGCTTCATTCAACGCCATTGTGCTCAACCAAAGCTCTCATTGAGCGCTTTCAAGCTTCAACAAGCTTCTTTTTGCTTCTTTGTGTCATTTTGTCGTCAAGAGGTTCTCCCGCTGCTTCAAAAGGACTTGAGGTTGCCGATATCAAGGATTTATGAGGGTACTAGAGTCACACAAATCTCCATTTCTTTCAGGTTCCTTTATTTCTCTATTCAATTCGTAGTAATTAGAAAACCAAATTTGCTCTTAAGAATAGTAAATCTTTGCTTTTTCCTTGATAGTTAGATCTTGCATGTTAGAATAATTGTTTTCATATTCTTGGATCTAGATTATTTGAAGAAGAAATTTCCCTTTTTAGATTAGATTACTTCAAAACAATAAAAAAACTAAAAACATAGATTAAAATTACATTAGGCAAAGTCATATTATCTTGCATTCATATTTCCCTTTCATAGATTAAAGAGCACTTTTCATTTCCAAAATACTAAAAAAGCACAAAAACACGTTTGCTTATCATCTAGCTTTGCATGCATATAGGAACCCTAGAAAATACAAACTTGTAAACCCTCGATACCATCATGAGGCAAACCATGATAAACAATTATGTCAAACCCTTGATCACATCACAAGGTAAACACAAATCAAAGCATAGTCAAACCCTAGGTCAACTAAACCCTAGGTCAAAACCCTAAATCTAGTTAAGGTTAGTCATCACACATCTACCTCTATCTTGGCTCACGGATGTGCCCAGGAGTGAGAGGAGAGTGGGTTACGGCTATTTGTGATGAGATTGAGGAAATCAATCCGCGACAACAGCAAGAGACATTTACTTTACCACACCAAGACCCATTTGTCCTCTTATTGATAGAAGAAACTAGACAACTCCAAATACAATGAGAACTCATTCAACCCATTGAGAAACAAGAGGATATAAATGCAAGAAACTGTTTACCCACACAAAGGTGGCACAGAACAAGCTCCAACAGGATGAGAGAAACCAATGACCCTTTGGGTCATAGGGTTATCTCAACAACAACTACAATTGAATGAAGCATTCAACTTAGCACACAACAACAAAGGCCACAAAACTTGCTGACCCCTCTCCGCGAAGTCCATCTCTCCAACAAGCTAGACCACCACCACGTCTCGCCTCCTCTCGACTAGCTACTTCCACGAGAGTGAGAGTGATGTGGTGGATCACCCTGTGGCAAGGAGGGAAGGGTCCATGTGCGTGCCAAAATTTGACCCGACAGCCCCAAGCAACCAGAGTCACGATTTTGAGTGTATAGATACTGAAGACTTTTATGTTCATTGTGGCATGGTCTATAGATTTAATAGCTTGTGGCCCTCTCTTCCTAACTTGCATAAATGGGTTTTGGAATCTTGGAAGCCTCTTGCTAAGGGCAACATTGAGCTATATCCTTGTGCAAGGGTTTTATCATACTGATCTTTGATTCTTCAAATGTCAAGGATTTAGTGCTAGATGACAGGTTAAGGATGTGGGCCGAGCATTCCCTCTTGCTCAAGCCATGGTCTACCTCTTTCAACATTCTTTTATAACCTCTCAATATCAGGCTAGTTTTGGTTAAGATACCCAATTCCCTCTCCAATTCTAGGAAGACTCCTATTATGAGGCCATTCACAATGGTATTGGTCATTTTTGAAGGTCAACACACCAACTTTCATCATGGATCACTCTAAGTATACTTGTACTTTGGTGGACATCAATATCTTAAAGGCTCAATTAGGAGGGTCTCCCCTTTCAATGTAGATGTTGTTTCTCCATTAGACACTTGGCTTTTGATTGTCTTAATTCTCATCACAAGGTTGGTGAATCTATGTGGTGATGGAATGCCCACATCGACCACTTGACTATTTTTGCTTCTAAATCTTAGGATGATCAATCATCTTAAGATGACAAGTCTTCTCAGGATGTTGGGTCTTGTCCTCCCATTCCCCCTGTGGCAAGTCACATATGTTGGTGTGACTTTGGCAAGTTCCTTGACTCCTACCAAGACATCTTCATATCTAGTTCTATTAGCTCCTTCATTAGTTCCCATTCCCCCATGACGTGTTCTAATGGGATCCCTACTCTCAATATGTCTACGGATTTTATGCGACATTCAACTTCTTCAATTATATAGTCTCCCTCTTTGCATGAGATGCCTTTGGTGGAGGTGACTATAGAGGATATCCATTTCCTCTCTCCTCGATATGAGGATTTAGATGTATCTTGGATGATTGTTCAAAGAAGGAAGATAGTCTTCCCAAATTTGTTTTAGAATCCCATACCTAGGTCAAGGGTGTGTAGATTGCTAGGATGGGGTCTAGCATTGTGTATGATGTTGACCCTTTGATGTTGAGAGTTTTGCTGGGTTGTAGTCCTTGTTTGGCAGTGGGGTTGCAATTATGTTGTTGTTTGGCTCTTAGTGGCCATTGCCTTGCCTTGTAAAAGGTTCCAGGTCCTTTCAAAACCTATTTTACCCCTTAATAAAAAAAATGATTTATTGTTAATGTATGTTGTAAGTTAAGATTAAGATTAGAGAACACTTTGTTGGCACCCAAATTTTCAAGCCTCATATTTGCACCATCTTTTCAAATTTCTCAAAACTTTCCTAAGGAATCCATGTGCCTTTACCCTGATGCATGTTGTTGAACCCCTGAATTTGGCTAAGTCTAAAGCCCTAAAAAAATTGGTTGTCTAAAATCTAAGGGATTCTCTAAATTATAGATTTTGCATTTTAACTCCTATGGATCTAAAACCACTCTCAAACATCCTGACAATATATACATAAGATACAAAATTAAAGTATAATATAAGATTTACCTTCTTATAATTATATTTTTTATCTTATGTATATATTGTCCCTACACGCTTTCAAGTCCCACCGTCACTAGGAACTTTTCCCAAGGTCTAATTTTGCTTTGCTTCCCTACTTCCTACTCTCTATCCCCTTCCAAAGTTTCAGGCCAAAATGTTTTCCCAACCTGGACCCTCCTTTTCCCTTTGGGATTTTAGGTCCCATTGGAACTTTTGGATCTAGTTCCAAAGTTCCTCATCCCCCTGAACTCCCAATCCCCGCCATCATAGAAGGTCTTTTAAGTCTGAAATCTTTTTGGACCCCCTGAATTTTCAATTCGAATTTGAAGGTGCAAAAAATTGAATTTTCAACTAATTTTGTCTAATTATATTGTGAAGTTTCAGATCAATTTTTCATTTGGTACCTTTGTCACTTTTGGTTTTGGTGGGACTTCAGGTCCTTCCAACACCTTGGCACCAATTCCTATGTGTCAGGTTCTCTCGACGTCCTACCACCCACTAGAGGCCCAAAAATACCCAGAATCATGCAGAAATACGCCAGCTACTTTTCAGATCACCATTAATATGAAGTTGTGGTCAAAATTGGAGTTTTTATTGCAGTAGATGGATTTGATGGGGATTCCCCTCCCATTTTTCCATCAAATCCAAGTTGTGAAGGCTATAGATTGAAGATTGCAACTCTTTTCAAGTGTTGGTCAGTTTGGCATTTTTTCAGACAACTGGTGTAGCGCGATAAGGGTTTCTATCACTATGAAAGTTTCAGATCTCAGGGGCAACTTTTTGTAAATCATATGGATGAATCAATGCAAATTTTTTTAGTAGACTCATTTCTCTCCATTGTTGCACATGTTCATTTAGGGTCTTGCCATGGTTTGTGGTGTGACTGTAATCTTCATTTGAAGGATTTGATAGGTCCATAATATATTACATGTTGTAATAGTCATTTTAAGATTGCATATGAATGAATATTGTGTGTGAAGAGATCAATAAGCATGTCTAGCTCTATTTTCAAGTTTCATGCATCTGGGTGTTCTAGTTAGGAAACTCACTATCATTTCATTGTTGTTCTCCCTTTTTGATCTGTAAACTTTGTAATCCATTGAAGGCACCGATCTAAATGGTGTTTTGATCACCAATTTTTTTATAAATCATACAAATCAACCTAGTGTGAGGTAGATGTAATCATATCTGTCTGTCTTGTGTAATTTGCATATAACCAGGGAATGTAAACTGTGAACTATTTCCAAACCATCTCTAAAAAAAATCACTTGTGCATATCAGCAGCTTGCAATCATGCAAGAATGTTTCCATAGCTTAGAATAATGTTCAAATGTGCAACAAGTATGTTTTGAATTTAGTGATATTTTTTTGGGATTAAAACAACGGTTTGGGTATTGTTGCAAAGTTACAAATTTGAATATATATATATTGCGTAGTTTTCAATCCGTGTTAAGAGATACCTCAAGATTACCCTCCTAATCTTAGTTCAACTTGAAGTGTAGAGGAGTTTACCCACTCCTGTAAGTTGGCCAAAATCACCCTAAACCTATTGATAAACCCCTTTCAATCACTCTGATGACACCCCTAGCCCAGGTGCTTAAGTAATGCTTTAAGGTTTTGGGTTGTAGTAGTTTTGTGAATTAAAATTTTGGCGCCATTGTTGGGTACCCATAGAATCAATCTACTTTTGTTTGTTTTAGTCTTGTAATACAATGAAATTTCAAGTTTTTCTTCCCAACAAGGAAGTGGTGATTCTGTTTTTACAATCCAAAAATTAATTGTAGTTTGAAAAGAAAAGAGATTCAAAATGAATAGAGGAAGAAGCCAGGAACATCTTGGGCATGATGATTCCTATGGAAATGTAGGCAATAGGAGTAGATGGAGGGCAAGAAACTCTAATGTGTTGCCTCCATTGAATGCCCAAGATCAAGTTGGTGCCTTTGGCAGAAATGATACATTTGATGATTTTAGAAATCAATATTAATACACTTCCGAGGACTATACAGATAACATACACAGAATGAACAAAAGGCTGAATAGAAATGAGTATGAGGTCCGAAGAAATGAGAATATTATAGGTAGAGGAAGTAGAGATAAGTCTCATGATGCATACTTGAGAGCATTTGGAATGCCCAATGAGATTGAAGAGACACTTCAGAATACTCAACTTCCAACTTCTCCCACAAGATCACTTAGTGGTCGTCATGATAACAAATTTTTGAAGAGGAAGATCAACACTAACAACTTTATGTTGAGGAAAGAGAAAGGACCCTCTATGATGATCTTGACCTACTTGTTCATATCAAGAATAGACAAAGAGAGGTACATGAACTACTTGACCAACAACAAGCTAAGCTTGCTCAGAATGCACATAATCAACATCAACAACAAAACATTCCCAATCCTAGGCCTGTAGCAAATTAGAGACAACATCAACAACGTCAACAAATGGGACAACAAGGTATAAATCATGCTTATGTTCAAAATGCTTACAATCAGCCACCACAAAATCAAATGAATCAACAATATGGTAATGTTCAAAACCCTAGACCTGCACAATGAAGACAAGTATGAAGATTTACTCCACTAAGGTAGCCTTTGAGAGCTAAAACGTATAAACAACTTGATTTCTTTGGCATCTCTGATTTTCCTAATCCAATTCCAAATGATATTAGAGGAAAGATTCCAAGGTTCCAAGGAAACAATGCTGTCACAGGTGAAGAGCATCTTAGGCATTTTACTAATGTCATTGGTGAGTATGAAATTGAGGATGAAGATGTCATTATGAAATTATTTGTGCATTCACTTGAGGAAAGTGGCAAAGAATGGTACAAGGCTCTCCTAGATAGCAGTATTGACTCTTGGGAGGAGTTCATGAGGGTATTCTGATTACAATGCGGGGATTCCCATCCATGAACTTATCTATTAAAAAGGCAATAAATGAAACAGTAGCTGATTTTAATAACCACTTCATCATGACTATGAGAAATACCACCTCATCTAAGACCTAATGAGTCAATGTGTTTGGTGTTATATTGTGGTGCATTTGACTCAAAGATTGGTTATTGTTTGAGGGAAAAGAGTCCACAAACATTAAAGGAAGCTTATGCTATGGCCATTAATATTGAAAACAACATGAGGGCTTTAGGGAAGCACATTAAAAGATCAGATGTAAAACTGTCGTAGCCAGATAGGGCAATTTTCAATATGCCCCTCACAATTGAAGACAATCTGGATAAACATATTGGGGTCATGAAATACCTCTATTATAAGGTTGCAAGAAATGAGAAAGGGTTTCCACCTAAAGGTGCAACAACACACTTTAATGAAGGTCAAAGACTACATAATAGGCCATACAATACTGAATGGTCTAATAGACCACAACAATATGATAGATAGGCAGCCCCAAGCACGTCAGTTTCAAACAACCTGAAAGAGACACACCCGATCCATTTAGAAAGGATCAAAACAATTTTCAAGATGTTTCTTTATGGTTCTAGGCATGTTTCCTTCCCCATGATCCAACCAATTATGCAATGGCTCATTCAATGAGCAAAGAGAAGGAGTTTCCAAATCAAGAGGGCGCAACTAAATACTATGAAGAGGATGAAATAAATAAGTTTGACACCAACGACTATGAGCGGTTTGATAAAATTGATGGGTATGGCAGTTGCAGAGGATGATTATCTTTTCCAAACTAATTATAGTGATGGTCCGAAGATATATCAGCTTCCAACTCATGATTTTGAACATTTGAGGGACCACATGCACAAGAAGTCCAAGCAGTCCAAACCATCGAAATAAGATATGAAGGCCTTGACCGATGCAGTTGTCATGCAGATCCAAGGAGGTTATCAACTGAGGAATAGGAAAGTGCCTATGCAGAACTCTCCTACTGCTGAATCAAGAAAAAAAGGATTGGATGGTGAGAAAGAAAAACATAAGACAAGCTTGGAGATGAAATAGAACAATACTCCCAAGAAGAATATTTCAGAAAGGAAGATAATTCTGGTATAACCATCAACAACAAAAAAGAAAAAAGGAAAGGAAGCTCTAGCACATGTGGTACAAATAGCTATTGTACCTATTATTGATACTCACAAGACAAAATGTGATTCCAAAGAGAGTCATCCTAAAGCATCAAGTGAATCGCAAAAGAGCAAAGACAAGATGAAGGAGGTAAAAGGTATGGATATTTCTTCCAATCAGTTGATAACTTACAGTCCTAATGCAAATGATGTTACAGTTTCATTTGACACCCCTCTACCTCTGTATCATCCCTTTGACATGTCCTAAATGTTAAGTCAAATAGGAATTTCACTACCATTAGGGGAGGCTCTTAGGATTCCTGAGCATAGGTATAGGGATGTCTCATTTATCATAGCTACTAGTACACATGTACAACCCATTGTTGTTCCTCCTAAGGATGATGAAATAATTGAAGTTTATTCTGAGTAATCTATGGTGAATAGCCAGATGGATGTAGATCCCTTCTACACCACATTGATCATAAATGGATGGCTACTACATAATTGTATGCTTGATTCTGGAACATCTAGCAATGTCATGCCACTTGTAATCATGAATGATTTGGGGTTGAAGGTGTCCAAGTCTTTTGGTAAGTGATTTTCCATGGACTCAAGAGAAGTAAATGTAATTGGTCTCATCAAGGACATTGAGGTTCAACTAGTTGCACATCCTAAAAAGTCCTTTCTGATGGATATAATTATTGTGGATTGCCCTACTAAATGGGGTATGTTGTTATCTAGAAAGTGGGAAGCCTCTATGGGTAGGAGTATACATATTGATCTATCATATGCCACCATTCCAATCCATGGTGTTGAGGTAAGGATTTACATGGAAAAAAAGGTAGAGGATCAAAACATTGAAGACTGTTACAAAACTCATGACAAAGTGAACTTCTTTGACACTGACATTGATTGTTTTATGGGGTTTTGTGATGAAAATGAACCTAAGCTAAGTGTTGATCTACCTCAAATTGTTTCTCCTATGCATGGTGAAAATGTTTTTTGGACATTATACTTTGATGGTGCATGTTGTAGAGATGGATTGGGTGTAGGTATTGTTGTTAGGTTTAACTATTTCTCATAAGGATGGAGTCTAGTGTTTGAAGATCTATGGTGATTTAGAGCTAGTTGTGTAGTAGATGTTACCTAAATTTCACTACTAGCTCAATCAGGTAGAGCTTTTCAATTTTTGAAGGAGAGAAAGGTACATTTTTATTTTTGTTGCATTATATCCATGTACATATATGGTACAAATTAAGATTACATTGTATTGTTGCATTAAGATGCATTTCAAACTTAAGAGATTGTACAAATCTTTTAAAAGATCAACAATTTGTATTGAAAAAAATAAGTGTATAAGGTCTCACACAAGCTGTGAGACTAACTATTTCATTGCAAGTGAAAAGACAAACTATACATTTATAAAAGAACTAAAAGACAAATATGCATATGAGATAGGGTGAATCGTCATTGCTTGAATGACGAGCCTTCATCATGTTGTCGTGTCTTGTGTCATCCTGTATCATCTGCGTGTCCCGCATCTAGCTGCTATCTCCTTGCTACCCCCTAGTTATCTACATAAAATTTTGGAAAACTGATGTTAGAGCAATGATGAGGCATCATACATCATATGATATACATCTATAAATATACAATTTGTTCTTCATGCGCAATAAACTGTCAGCATCACATAGACCTCCAAGAAAGCAACAGGGTTATCAAACACATCAATTACATGCATGCATATATTTTCCTAACATGTTTGTTTCCTGTGTAGATATAGAGAAAGATTCGTTACTGATTTGCTTATCTGATTTTAGCATGTGGGTTAAAATGTGGCTCCCACAAGGGTCAAGCCCAGCATGCTACTCTTAGCTTTTAAGAGGAATCAAGATATAAAGTCTTTACATGTGTCATTTTGATACAATATCTCATAATTTATATTAGTGAAATGGTTGATATCACTACTATAGATTACAAGATATTGTTAGCCCACATGACTAGATAATGGATCAAAGTAAAAGTAAGCCTATCATTGATTTATCAAGTCACAAAGATCATAAGATGCCTATATTCAATGATCCTCACTCAAACATATTAAAAAGATAGCAAACGTTGTCATGCAACAGGTGCCAGTAGACTATTTTGTGGTTTGTAGAAGGTCTTGATGGACGGTGGCATGGATGCACATAGGTTGTAGAATAGTCATAGCAAAGAGCAGATGTGAAGGTAGAGTCCTCATGTTTGAGGAGGTTAAACATGCATACTAACATATGCTTTTAGTCCTAATAATTCAAGGGGAAGCCTTCAAGGGCTGAAGAATGATCATACATGGAAAGAAAAGAAGATCTAACTCTGCTATCAAAGAAATGACTATCCTAAATGCCAGCAGTTATCAGTCTCTAAGGGCAGTCCACAAGGAATAGTTAATAGAGAAGCCTTCATGTTTTGCAACAAGGATATGTAGTTAAAAGAGATTTCCAAGAGACATCCATTGACAAGGTTAAAAGACAATCATGGAAGTGACTGTCACAAAAATAGTCATAGTAAGGTGCAATGGTCAAAATGATTGTTAAAGTAGTAGCTTGTGACTACAATTATAAGGCATGCAAGTTATGGAGATCACAGTGAATGAGTGATCCATCTTAAATGATACAAGTTTGCTGTTATAGTATGCTATGAAGTGGGGTTCAGCAGTCAATAATGGAACAACATTCAATTGAACTAGGCCTAGTAGTGTATGAAGAGCAGTCACTAATATTGTGAAAGGGACAGTAGTATTCCGTGACAGAGGGAAATGTAGCAGATGTTGCAGACATTACAAAGATGAAGAGGATGAAACCATAATCTTGCAACACGAACACTTCTTCAATCAGAGAAACACTCAAGGCAAACAATAGGATACTATACAATAAATTCCCATACAAGATGTGATACCTCTTTACACCAATTGTTTTATCCTCAGAAAACTTTGTTTAATACTGTCTTCTGATTGTCTCAAGAAGTTGGAGCTCTGTGATGGTCAAAGTGCTATTGTGGCTGTCAATGTTCGTTATGGATATAACTAGGTAGACTCTCTAGTTTTAAACCATGCCTTAATAGATCGAGGGTTGTTTCAAAGCATGCATTTTCATACATTCACATCAGAGACAGACCATGATGATAGTGAGCACAAAGTTATCAAAGAGGATGTTTGATCATGGTAAAACATTTGAGTACATTTGAAGAGCATAGTTTATAATAGTTATGAAAGTTGTTGATCTCTATCAACAATGAACGAGTAGCCAACAACACAAGGAACAGTCACCAGTGCTCGTGAAGATAACAACCATAAAGATAACAACCATTTTTAGTTTGGACATCAATCATATTGGCAAACAAGGATCAATCATATGTGCAAGAGGGTTTAGGTCTACAAGATCACTATGCTTTTGACAAGGCTAGCTTGGGTTTTCATTCTCCATTCTGTATAGGCCTTGTTACAAGCTAGGACCTCCACTTCAAACTTTTTCATCTTCATGGATCTCTGCAGACTATGGCAAAGGTATGATAGTTGATAAGTTTTTTACAAATCAAGATGAAGGGTGTATGGTCACAAAAGGTGGTCCTAGAGTTCTATGAAGTTATGATAGAGAGGTCTATAGAAAACATGATAGCAGACAAAGGATAGTATGAGAAAGCATGGTTGATTGAGGTCTACATTTTATGATAGTCATCAAAGGTTAAATGCAACAGTGATACATGAACAGAGAGTTATGAGGACAACATGAAAGAGACAATCCTCAAAGTCATGATTACAAGGCATTTAGGGGTCTGTCAGAGACCTTGAACTCATTATCACCCGCCCAAGGTTATGCATGAGGTTAAGAATAGTGATGCAGTCTAAAGACTGCCATAACAAACATTAGAGACAGTCAAGCCTATGGAATACACAAAAGACACTCAGCAACTCAGAGTAGCAATGAAAAAATAGTCCTAGACCAGGTGATTGTGAGGACAACATGGCAATCATGAAGTATAAAGAGAACATTGAAGGCAAAACAAGGTGACAGTCACATGAGAATATAGTGTATGAGATACTAGTACAGAGGTCTAAAAGAAGACTGGTAACAGTGAGAAGAAGAGAAGCAGTCTTGGGACAGTCAATAAAATGACTGTCGGAGTAGTCCTAATCACTTGGAGTATACCTTATCATTGAGGGATAGTTAAAAATAGGTAGGTATGGATGAATGTTTCAAATCTCAGAGACTGTGTTAACAGTCATGATGAGTAGACAAGGATAGAATAGCCAAGCTCATGATCAGCAGGGCATACCATGATTCATTATTCATGGCTAGGATTAGACCAATGGGCATGATCTTTATTCCATGCTATAAAGGCTATAGTCATAGGCCAAATGAATATGCATCGATTGATCATATTTCCAATGGAGTGATAATATTCAAACCCTAGCATTTCCATGACACTGAAAACAAATTTCCTTTACAAACCCACATAAAGGCCTCACACTACAGCAGCAAAATAAAAATACAATTTTTTGAGAAACAGAATGCACAAGAATGTCATTTTATAAGTTTTTCTGATGCAAACAACAGAGAAAATGCAGATTTTCAAGAATAAAATGCTTAGATTTTCTTCAAATCACGCTTCAGTAGCGAATATACAAGAAAATACAGATTTTCCAAGTTCTAAATACATAGAGCGGTCGAGCATGGCAGCAGAAAGGTGATATATAGTAATGAAAATCTAAAAAAAAAAAAGGAAAAGATCAACAGAAGGACAGAATTATTCATTCTTCAATGCAAGGTTCGAGCAATGAAATGCTTACCCGTTATTTGTTGTTGAAGAAACTCATTAAAAGGAATCTGTAATGTGGCTTCAAAAGCTCGAACTCATGCTCTCATGGCAGCCTCAAATAGTGAAAAAGAAATACATGATGGTTGGCCATGACAAAAACAAGAAAATGCATTAAAACCAGTCAGGTTTGTGGCTTTGGATGCCCAGAATCAGCCCAAAATTGACAAATATGAGGCCAAAATCTCAGTAAAAACAACTTACCAAGCATTTTGTGTAGGAAATCCCCAAAGTTGCACCCATAATCAACAAAAAATGGTGCGGTTTGAGCTTCAAACCCTTCCTGTGGTGGTGGTCAAGCAGCATTGAGCACAACAGCAGAAGCAAATGCAAATGAATATTTTTTTAGGTTTTCCTTCCTTTTTGGTCGATTAAAACCTAATTTGCTTTTTTGAGTTTTTTTTTTTGACTTTTGATTTTGCAAATCATTACAATCTATTATGCATCATGGGGAAGACTTCATGTCTTTTTCAAACCTAGCAATAATGCAATAGGGGTCGTGAGGCATGTTTTTCTGCCTTAGTTATTTTCTTAAGGTCAAATGCATTATGAGAAAACACAAGGTCAAATGCCTTATTTTGCCAAGGCATATCATGGCTAGGAGTTACAAGGTGGATGAAGTGTGGCCACAAGGCACGGTGGTGTGTGTTGGGAGCTATAAGGTGGTGTTAATGCATGTGAAGCTTTGTAATGTATGGGGAGTCATAAGGGTTATTTTTGAAATGTATTGCATTAAACCTCACATCATGATGGTGGATAGGTATAAATGGGAACGGCTAGGAATGGTGAAATGTTTTGTTATGGCCTTGTGACATGTAATATGATGCAAATGTATGTAAGTCGTGTCATTTTGCCTAGGAGTTACAACATTTTTTATGTCATTTTTGCATAGTCTAGAAATAGATTAAATGTTGTAAACGAACGATAAAGTAATGAATTATGAATTACTTTATCGTTTGTAATAAAAATGCAAAGAGGCAACATTAGGCAAATTTATCACAAACGACAAAGTAAGTCTTGTCGATTACTTTGTCATCCTTTCATGATATTTAATTGACCCTAAATCATGTAAAATCAGGGAATTAAATGTTGTGTCCTAAATGCCATTTTTTTGCATAGGTTTGTATAAATTTGGGTTGTAAAAACATTAACTAAGTGGTGCAATTATAAACCTCTTAGTCAATGTTTAATGAATGCAGAAAAATGTGTATTTATGTCATTTATTGTGAAATATCAGACATTTATGATGCTGCAGGGTGGAGTTGACAAAATAGGGGTAGGAGTTATTACACAGATTTGACTTATTTTTAGTGGCCTTAAAGATCATTTAAAGGCATTCAAAGACATTTTCAGGTGCTTTTATGATTAGTGATGGCATGCCTTGACTTTTTCTGCATTGTGAGCCCACTTTGGAGGACTTTGGGCAGATATTTTGAAGACATTTATGAGATGGACGAAAATGGAGGTGGCTCATCTTTATCTGATTATAGCTATTTGGAGAGTATATAGTCATTCATTTGACTCTTTGTAGTGAGTGTTTTTTCATTTACATTCTTGAGTTAGTGATTTTTTCTGCAATCCTACTTAGTTTGAGTATGTTTTTTGTAACTCTTTGGGCATATGAAATATATTGAATACCTAGGATACCACTATAGTCAGATTTTGCCTTCTTGTCTTGCAGTATTGGGTGTTATTAAGTGTTTGATCAGGTCATTTGTGAGGTAATTCATTTCCTTGTGACTGTCTTATGTTTTCAATACCCTTTTTCTACAGAAGTTGTGTTTATGCAAGTTGCAAACTGTGTCTTAGAGTGTTATAAGGCTTTAAATTGTGAAGTTTAGCTTCCTTTTAAAGATTTTAATGTTGTTAGGCCTCTTTGTGAAGTGCTTTTGCAAACATATAGTGATAGGTTGTGCAGGTTTTATTTTCTGTTGTCTGTGGCCAAGTGTATGCAGGTTTGAGTTTCATTTTACCTTATCAAGTTTGGTGAATCACCCTTATTTTCAAGTTTTCCAGTTTTATCTTTCATTTTTAAAAGCATTCCTCCTCCTTTTAGCTCTGCAAATCTAGTAGATTTTAGGTGATAACCAGCTAGGAAGCCGGCCTTCTCCAAAGGTTCTTTCCATCACAGGTGACACAGACCTGGAAAGATCCCATGTTTCTCTAGATTGCCAAGTTTTACAACTCAAGAAGGGTGCAAATCTGAGAGACAACAGTAGGTCAGAGGTATTTTTGCAGCTAAGGATAGTAGATTAAGAGCATACAGGAATGTGGTGTGGGACACTATATAACTATTTGATGCTATTAGTATTGAATGGGTGGAAAGAGTTAAAAATGAGAAGGTAGATGCTTTGTCTGTAGCTACCTCAAAATTTGACCATCAATCAAATTTTTCTTATGGTCATTATGCTGTTGAAGTGCTTACAAGGCCAAAAATCCCTGACAACATATACAGTTGGCAAGTTTTTAATGACATCAATTAGATTTACAATTTCCTCAATTTCCTAGATGAGTTTGACAATCAGTTAATCAATTGGCAGCCTATGATAGACATAGAAGATGGAAAGGAAACATTGTTTGGGAATGAAGTGATGTAGCTGAAGACAAATACCCTTCCCAAGGTGTAGAGGAAAACTAATGCGTTGTAGACTTAAACAAAATCTAGGGTTAAACCTAACTAAACAAGCCACTCTATCATTGCATTCCTACATTGAATTATCGACCAAGGAGCGTAAGATTATGATGATGCTCACACTATATATGCCTTCAAGACTCATTTCTATCCTAAACTAACTCATACAGACTTATTCTAATCAACTTAATTTACTGAAGTTCACAGAAATGAAAGAACAACAAAAACAGTTAAAAACCTAGTTGCTACGGGTACCCTCAACATAAGCTGAAGATAGCTATATTCAACAGAGAACTACAAAATTAACTTGAAATACACATAATGATAAAAGAATTGAAACTAACCTCCAAAGGACTTCAATTATGTATTCTATTCATGAATCACAATTATCAGAAATAGAAATCACGATTTCTTACTTTATTTCACAATGCAACGTATAAGATAACATGAAACAATTTAACTAGAAATGCATAAATAAATAAGGAAATCTACAAAGTGAGGGTTAGTACCTTGAGTGGCCAGCTCAAGGAACTATCTCACTTAATCTGGAAACTAAATCTACTTCTGATTCTCATACATTTCCCATGACACGCAGTTGAATTCAATTCATATCAAAGACAAAATCTTTTCAGATTTTATTCAAAATCAAAACATGTCTAGAATAATTGATAACTGTAAAAACAGAGTAATGGCTATATAGATAGAAATTAAGAATAACAACTAACTAATCAACAAACTCATCCCCTAACTTATACAAAAGTGGGAGAGTTTTATGAGGTCTTCCAACTAACTGTGATCATCAATTCATCCCTGGATATCAGGATATAGTTTTGAGATCAACTTATTAATTATCTAGAACAAAGGAAATAGAGTCCTATTCGAATAGAAATCTCACACAATGGCTCATGAATGAAAACACATAAGCTGCAATTAGACTTTTAGAACAAGTCTTCTTCTTCTCTTGCATTTATTCTTCCATGATGACCACATTCATCTCCATCGATCTTCACTTCTGGCACTTGGATTGTACTTTAATCAATTCCCCTGTTCTACACTCTGTTGCAATTACTCCTTCTAGGATGCTATGTCTTTGCTACACAAGGTTAATTATCCAACATATATACACAAAATAACCTTTCATATTAAACTGATGAAATCCTATCTATATTACATGCATATCAATAATTTAAATCATCCACTTGATAATATAACTAGTGATGAGTGCCAGGTAGAACCCATGAAATACATATTTTTACCTCTCTTTTTCTCCCTTTCTATCCCATTGTCCTGATGACTGCACCTAAATAGGCTAACAAGATTGTTCTAAATGATGATTAATGAGAGATGAATTACTTAAGATCATGGTTTCTGATTAAAGGTCTAATGTACATTGAATTGATGGAAATATGTAGAAATCTCCTCTTTTTGAATCAATAGGTGCAGGTGTTCAAGTAGACAGTTTTGTACATCTTTGGAGGTAGTCCTAATGATCTCTGGAGCTGACATCAACCTACAACGTCTGGTCTCCAAAGTTTCAGATTTAATTGGAGAAGTTTTTGGGATAAGAAGGTGGAGCATCTCCAAAGTTGTATTGAAGTCTTGAGCATCTCCGGAGCTGAATGAGAAGGTCACAAACATATCTCTGGAGCTACAGACAAGGACATACATCTCTGGCGCCTTTTTAGAATAGTGCAAATTTCCAACACAGCTGCCAGTCAGACACTTCTAGTGGTGATTGGTATGCTCCTGATGTTACTCAAATCATCACCTGAGTAATTAAGGGTAGTTTATAGTTAACTTCTAGAAGTTTTATCTCATTTTAATTTTTGCATGAGTTACTGATGAATGAATTTAATCCCTATATTTCAGGGCCTCGCTGCCCATTTGTATTTAAGACTAAGACTCAAATTCAGTGTGAACTTCTGTTCCACTCAGTCTATTTTTATTTGCATGGATATTTATTATGTAGTTAGACTATTAGTACAATAAAGAGATTGATGTTATCTCTTAGATGAACTAGTAGAATAGGATGCGTGAACTATCATCACAGATTTAGATATAAACTTATAGAAGTAGCAAAAAAGACAACAATTATTATTCTAATTTCTGTAATCTCATTTTGATATCAATATTTTGCTTAATACAAAGCTGATGGAATTCGACTGAATTGTGTTGTGATATTATTCTCTTGTGCTGATTCTTTACTTTAGTCTTCAACCCTAAGGGTGTGGAGCAAGGGCCCACTCTCACCACCAAGGCAAAAGGATAGTACTATTATTTTGTTATTTCAGATTTTGCTTTAAAAGATATTTACTATTTTCATAGATAGATGCATGTTTCAGTTTATAGATTTGCTAAATAAGTAATTTACTGTTCAGTTCTATTTTCAATACTCTTGGAATTCATTTCATAGCAGATAGATCAGGTCCTTTAAATCAATAGAAGTCATTAAAGTTAGTTAGATAAAACTAGAAACTATAGGATTCCTAATTGCAGATAGCCAAGGACACAGCCCTGGATTTGACAAAGAAATATGATTAAATGATAAGGTACAATGACCCTTGTCATTTTTGGCACCGTTGCTGGGGATGTATTGTGTTAATTAGGAAAACATAGCTAAACAATTTTAGGATAAATCTATATGGTTAGAGCTAGAGATTCAAAAGGAAGATACATAAAACAGACGCCCCATCAACAAACTATAGGAGAAAGCAGTGGGGTGGCACAAGATCTTGTTGAAGAGAGACATCTAGAACATGTCCTGGAAGCTACATCTGAAATTAATAATCCTTTCAATCCTCTAAATCTTCCACTTGCTGACTATATCCAAGAATTACAACAAAAATTCTAGGCAGACCCTTTGATAGAACCTAATTTCCTAGAACCTCAAGGAGACGAACTAGTACTAGACATGGACGATAATCATGAAGATGAGGAAAATTAGGCTCCAATAACTTTTTCATACCCTGTTGTTCTGGCTACTGGAGATAATGCCCCTATGAAAAATATTTCACCTACACGCTTGCCAAATTTTAGGGGCCTTGATTCTGAGGATCCAGATCAGTTTTTATTTGAATTCAAAGTGGTATGCCAGACTTATGATTATGGATCAGATAATCAAAAACTCAAACTATTTCCCTCAACCCTAAAGGATTCTGCAATGAGATGGTTTATGGGCCTGCCCCAAAATTCCATCCATTCCTGGGATCAGATGGAGATAGAATTCTTAGGAAAATACCAGGAGTATTGTAGAGTCGGTGATAAGAATGAGGAGTTATTCAAAATTAAACAAAGAGAGGAAGAGACCTTAGACTATGTGGATAGGTTCAACTTTGCTTTGAGAATATATGGCAATCCTGTAAATCATTCTTTGGCTAGAACCCTATTTATAAAAGTATTAGACAAAGAATCAAAACAAGCACTGGATCTGATGGGGAAAGGGAATATCAATAAAATGGATATGCCTGCTATAGAAGAACTTTGTAGGAACTATTCCAGAACCCAAGATGGAGGAAGAACACCCAAATCTTTCAAAGAGAAGAATGAAATAGGACAGTTAATGGAAGAGATTGCAAATATGAAAACATATATTCTGGTCCAGGTAAATACCACATTGGATGGGATTCAGGCAAAAACTAGAACAACTGATCAAGGTAGAACAACTGAACCACTCTCCATCTATTGTCCTAGGTGTAGAAACAAGCATCTGTTGAGAGAATGCCCTTTAGACAAATCAGAGATCTATCAGATCTGTGACATGGAGCATCCTACTAGTCAATGTAGTAAACTTCTAGCCCTAAAAAGGTTGAGTAAGAAGAATGCCATCATAGAGGAAGAGTTGAACTATGTAGGACAAAAATAAGCTAGGAATTTCCCTTATAATCAGTATCCAAGCCAGCCTTCTTATAGGGTTCCTTCTAATTGGGGAAACAATCAATGGAATCAAACTTGGCATGGGCCTCAAAATAATCCTCTTTGGGGACAACAAGAGTGGCCAAATCAACAATGACAAAACCAACATTGGCAAAATCAGCCCTGGGGAAATCAACAGTGGCCACCACAGTTTGGATCACAAAACATGCAGCCTCAATGGGGTCCTCAATAGGGATATAATCAACAATACTAGGGACAACCTAGATGTTTCCAACCTCAACAACAAGCATTACTAACTGGACCCCCCAATACACAAGGTTAGTCACAAAATGAACCAGTTAACCAACCACCCTTACCAACTCAACCTATACCAAACGCACGAAATAAATTGGAAGCATCTATTTACATGACAGAACAAGAAAACATGGCTGGTATTAATGCTATATTTTCCAACAATCACCATCTGCATTCTAGGAAAGCATTCCCAAGACCATCTCCTCCAACTATAGTTGAAGTAACCAATGCTATGGAACCTAAAAATTTATCCACTCAACTCCCAGAGGAGATTACTACAACAATGCAAAAAGAATCATCCTTGGATAACTCTAGAGTTCCTCCTAAAAGGGTAACTCCAAAGAACATTCTTGGAAACATTTTTGATAGATGTTAGAAGTTTTCTGGGTCATGTAGGCTACTATAGGAGATTCATAGAAAATTTGAGTAGAACAACTACCCCCCTATTTACCCTGCTTAACAAAGACATAATTTCTATGGACATAAGATTATCAATTGGCATTTGAAACCCTCAAAGAGAAGCTTACTGTCACACCTATTTTGAGAGGACCTAATTGGACTTTACCATTCCATATACAAACTGATGCTTCAAATGAGTCCATTGGGGTAGTCTTAGGACAAAAGGAAGAAGGGGAAAGTATGCATGCCATCTATTACATCAGCAAAAACCTTACCTCTGTAGAAAGAAATTACACCACAACTGAAAAAGAATTCTTAGTAGTCATCTATGCTATAAACAAATTTAGGCATTATATCACTAGATATAAAGTATTTGTTCACACTGATCATGCAACCATCGAATACTTAATGAATAAGCCAGTAGTGGGTGCAAGGATCATTAGGTGGTTATTGCTATTGCGGGAATTTGACATTACCATAGTTGATAATCTAGGCAAGTTTAATTTGGTTGCTGACTTTTTGTTAAGATTACATACAGGAGGAGAAAACCAACCAGTGGAGGATAGGTTTCTAGATGAACATCTTTTTGCTATCTCCTCTACTGCACCTTGGTTTGCTGACATAGCTAATCTCTTGGCTACAGGCTTGTATCCATCCCATTTTACCTCAAAATAGAAGAAATGCTTAGTTAAGGAAAGCTTATCTTACAAATGGTTGAATGGTTTGCTATTTAAATGTGGTCCTGATTTCATTTTACGCAAGTGTTTAAAAGCTGATGAAATTTTTGATGTGTTGAAAGCATGTCATGATGAACCATCTGGTGGGCATTATTCTTCCCACATAACTATTCACAAGATCCTAGGAACTGGTTACTATTGGCCCTCTATTCATAAGGATACCAAGAAGTTTGTGCAGGAGTGTGACCAGTGCCAAAGGATGGGACAACCAACTTTCACTCAAGAGATGTTACTGCATCCTCAAGTAATGATGGAGCCCTTTAAACAGTGGGGTCTACACTTTATGGGACCAATTTCTGCACCTTCGTCAGGCAAAGAGTATATTTTGGTATGCACAGACTATGTGACTAAATATGCTGAGGTTCAAGCTTTGCAATTTGCAAGAGAAGAGAAAGTTGTTGATTTCCTTTATAATAAGATTTTCTTGAGGTTTGGAGCCCTAAGATCCATAGTTTCAGATAGAGGGCCTTAGTTTACTTCACAGGTAATCAAAACATTCACAAATCTATATCAAGTCAAGCATAGGAAATCTTCACCTTACCATCCTCAAGCCAACGAGCAGGTAGAGGTGACTAATAGGGAACTTGAGAACATCCTGACAAGGACAATGGCAATGAATAGAAAAGATTGGGCTAACAGATTACCTAAAGCAGTTTGGGCTTACAATACCACTTGGAAGTCAACAACAAAATTCTCACCTTATGAATTAGTTTATGGAAAAAAGCCCATCCTGTCCATAGAATTTGAACTACAGACACTTAAAAATGCATTAGATATTGGTCTACCATTGTCCATAGCCCAACAAAACAGGATTCTCTAGCTTAATGAATTAGATGAAATCCAGACAGAAGCCATTTAGCAAACAGAACTGGTCTAGTATCAAAAGAAGCAATGGCATGATCAACATGTCAAGAGGACATTTCAATAAGGTGATTGGGTTCTTCTTTACGATTCTAAATTCAAGGAGTTCAAGGGGAAGCTACAAACACATTGGATGGGTCCTTATCAGATAAAGGAAGTTTTTAAGAATGGAACAGTGCTATTGGAACCTATTGATGGAAGCACAGACACATTTTTAGTGAATGGACACCGAATTAGACTCTATAAAGGGCCATCCACTAAGGAGGAGTTCATTAGAGACGTATGTCATTTGATGAAGTCATCATGACTCATCCTCCACTTTATGATAGGAACAAAGATGAAGTCAGTACGCATCTCAGGAAAGATCATTACTCTCATTTGCACGGGTACTTACAAGGACTGCACTGACGTTACCTAGATACATGGATTCTCGAACCACTCAGCGGGAATGATTGCAGGTTGCATGACAATAAAGATGCTGATGTCATTTTAAACCATAGAGAAGCTACTTAGATACCACGTCACGTCAAGTCTCATCAATGCCGTAGCATTTCAGCCAAGTACATCAGTTCCTCATCGTTACGATTAGTTCAGGTAATTCTCTCTTAATTAAACATTAATTAGCAACTGTCTTGTCATTTCTATTTTTGGGTGTCGTCATTATGACACATCCTCTTGCCATTATTTTCCTTCCCAAATGCATGCATGCCGCCATCTTTGTTGCATTGTCACCATGCCTATGGAGCGTCCCATCACTCTGCTTCAATTATGATCGCATAAGCACTCTAACCAATTTTAAGTTCTCTTTCCATAATCCAAACCATTAAATGAATTGACATCATAATCCTCATTCAAATTGCAAAATACCCTGACGAACAGAGTCAGCTGATACAGTCCTCCAAAGCCTACGGAGTGAGGAAGAATTGTAAGCACAGAGGATAGAAAGAAAAATTTGAAATGGGGCTTAAAAATAAATCAGAGCCAGAAAGTGTTACAGGTCTTTTGCAAGATGATGTTGCAGTAGACATTCTGAGGAATGTAGGATGGTTGGTGTAAGGGTAAAATAGTGATCAATCAAATGAATTAAACAAGACCCAAACATCAACAGAATAGTGAAACAAGAAGGATTCAATAAACAAAGCAATGAACAAACACAGTGCAAACCTCTCCCGTTTTGAAACTTCTGTTGTTCGCCTATCACAAATCGTCCTTTTGCAGATGAGATGAGCCCTCAGAGAGTGCAATCTTTTCAGCTGTTTTTAGGAAGTCGATGGTGAACGGCTATGGTGATATGCAATGAAGATGAGCTCCAATGCAAATAGGTGATCTCAAGCTTGTAGATGACAAAAGGGTGCCAAAGGCGCACTGGTGGTATTTCTGCAGAGTAACGATGTCAAAAGCCTGGATGATTAGAATGGAGGGATGAAGCTTCATTTATAGACTTGGAAGAATGGGAATCAATGGTTGAGAGGAGATGTGAAGATCGACGGCTGAGGATGGTTGAGGAATGTGCAACCAGTAGAAATGTGACAAGTGTCCCAGCTGCATCAGAAAGAGGGGATGTGACAAAATTGATTGAAGAGTTAACTCCATTGACTGAACAGTTAACAGACTTGATTGATCAGTTAGAAGAGTGGATTATGGGATTGACTGAATTGATTGACCAGTGAACTGGGTTGATTGAGGAGTCAACAGAATAGATTGACCAGTGAACTCAAATGACTAATTAGTTAACAGATTTGATTGATTAGTTAACTAACTTTTGATTTGAGAAGAAATAGGCCATGTGGGTGAGAGAAAAATAGGTAAATAAATATTAAATATATTTAATTACATGTGCAACCTGATGAGGTGGACAAGGTGAGGTGGAAAAGGTGAGGTGTAAAGGTGAGGTGGATTTTTGAATTTAGAACTTAGGATAGAGGAATTTGGATTAATTAAATAATTTATAATTATTTAATTGTGGAGGACATTAGAAGAATTTTAATTAAATAAATAGCTTTTATTTAATTATGGAACAATGAATCAATTAAATAAATTTAGAATATTTATTTAATTGATAGAAGAAGGGAATAAATATTTAGAATATTTATTTAGGATGAATCATGTCATTTTTAGGCATATACAGTTGGAGTTTTTGGAAAAGTTTGAGTGGTTTCAAGAGGATATTGTTGATGATTTCCTAAGAAACCTGAGGGACAATCAGACAGTTGTAAGGGGAGTTCAAGTCAATCTCTCTGCAACCACTATCAACCATATTTTTGGATTGCCTAAACAAGGTGAGAGGTTCTATCATCTGAAAACTTTATATGCTGATTTGATTAGGAATTTCTTTGTTGAAGGTGAACCTGCAATACAGTTGCAATTAAGTAAGAACGAGGTTAAAGGAATTCTTAGGTCCTCACTTCTAAACTCATGGCAATCTATAGCTACATGGTTGATGAAATATTTCACATGTGATGGTCAATTTTCCTTAGTTCTAGGACCAGTAATGAAAATGTTGATTTTTCTGAGACATGGGAATGCACACCCTGAATTCAGTATAAATATACCCAATTTCTTGTACTCTGCCATTATAGCAACAGTAAAAAAGTATCAACAAAACAAGGGTCCTATGAAGCACCATGGCCTCATTTTTCTAGTAGTCAAACATCACTTTCATTCCCAAGCTGATGGGGAAGAATTATGTCAGACATTTCTGGATAACCAACCCTAGGACAGAGAGCCAGAGAGAGATCAAGAAGTGGGTGAGGTTTCCTCTACCCAGCAAGAAGAATGGACAGAGCCTTCAACTTCCTCTACAGCTATTGAAAAAGGTAAAAAGCCATCATTGGAGGCAACTTCATCTACTACCCTTGTTTCTGACAAGAAGAGGAAAGAAAAAGAAATTAGAGAACCTATTATGAAGCATACAACATATATGACTCACTCAGCAAAGAGAAAAATGATCTTGGCTAAGGAATCTACCCCAATAAGACCAACAAAAGAAAGCCAAGGTAAAAAAACAAAGAGAATTTCAAAGAAAATAGACTCTGACATACATTATTGGGCTAAAGAGCCATCCCATGACTCAGATGACATTTCCCTAATAAGAAAGAAGAAACAGAGAGAGGTTTCTCCTAAGCCATCTATGCATCTAAGTCCAACTTCACAACATTCTCCTGCTCTGGAGTCAATACAAAAAGAAACTTATACCATTTCCTCCTATTCTAAGGATGATACATTTGCTCTGGAGGCACCTGCTCCACCCATTCTATGGAGAAGAAAAAGGAAAAGGTAGCTCTCCCAGACCGAAAAAGATACTGCTCTCCTAGCTGAAGTTCTTTTGGGTTTCAGAGCTTCTGAGGAGAAAGTTGGGCCTTCATCAATGCCAGTAGTTGCAGAGAAGACCCAAGAAGAAATTCAGGACAGAAGGATTGGAGGGGAAGTTGAAGTAGAGCAAATGGATGTAGCTAGTAGTGAAGAGCCAATGGTTGTGGGAGCCCCTGAGGTACAGGAGACAAAAGAAGAAACAGGAGCATATTGTCACCCCTCTAACCAAGAGGATATTAAAATTTCAAAAGAACAACAGATGTCAGAGGAGATTGATAATATGAAAAGACTAATTTGGGGAAAGAATCTGATCATCACTGAGCTCAAGAAGGTCATGAATGAGAAAGAGATGGAGCAAAAAGAGGTAATTGGGAAACTGCAAGAAGAGCTCCAGAGCAAACAAAAAATAATTTAGGAGAAGGAAGAAGAATTGAAAGCTCAGGAGACTGAGGCAGCTAAAATCCTTAAGGAGAATGAGGCAGAGGTAGTACAAAACATTTCTAATCTTAACCAGGCCAGAGACAATGGTCTCATAATCATTGCAACATTAATTGAAAAAGTACAGAGCCAAGATAAACAATTGACTTGGGCCAACAATAAAATAGATGATCAGAAGGAATACATTCATGAGTTATCTGGCCCAAGGGCAACCAGTGAACAGGAGGTACAAACAGATCCATATGTGGGTCCAATCTCCATTTATATTCTTAAGGCCATATTCCACTGGGAAAGGAGATGTATAGAATATGAGGCTTCTAAGCCTATGCTGCAATTACAGAGGGCAGTTACTGCCATGACAAAAAGAGTAGAAACCTTGGAGGAAAAAGTCATTCAGATGGCCTCCATTTCTTTTGAAATTCTATCTTGCAGGCCTCCAAGTGCCAGTTATGCTATGTTTTTACAGGAAAGAGTCCTACAGAGGAAGTTATCTTTAGTCCTATCTAATCTGACTGAGAATACAGAGACAACAGAGGGATTCATGGAAGAATATACAATGAGTTCTGATGAAGACCAAAAACAATTGTGTGAATTATATCTGCATGGTTTTTGTGTGGATAATATGACCTTCATTCTTAGTTATTTTGTAGGGGAATGCCAGTTGAAAGCATTCATGTCACTGATGAGGAATCATCAAATTTGGAATGAGTGAATGGAGGCTCATCTCAAGAAGGATACAGAAACAAATTTTTTCATCAGAAAGGAGTGTCCAAACCCTTATGCTTTTGAGGTCCAATTCAGAGCATATGCCTATCATCCTAAAAGTCAGACCAAAATTTTGCCATTGTATCTAAAAAATCTATAAGAGTGTTCCATTGATTTTGGTCTTTTAATGAACATTTCAACTAATCCAGTGCTTGTAGTAGCAAAGAAAAGGTGGAACATTCTAACTTCAGAGAAAAAAATGAGAGAAGTAGTGACCCTTTCTAACTTAAGGTTATTTATGAGGAAGGCATGGCTAATATCCAAAATGATGGATAAACACAAACAGGAGTAGATAGGTGGCCATTTCAGACCCCCTCTCATCATTGAGCCACTACCTATCTGGGCTGAGCAGATGGAAGATGATAAGTTGCAGAAGTGGTTGAAACAAGTTGATCAATATAGGGGAAATAGTAATACCAACCGCACCACCTAGACTACCTATGCACAAGACTACAACTTGACTGATAGGATCTTCCACCAGAATAAATCCAGATTGTGAGAAGTAGGAGGACCTGCTAATCCTTAAGTACGGGGGGAAATGATGAGTACTAGGTAGCACCCATGAAATACATATTTTTACCTCTCTTTTTCTCCCTTTTTATCCCATTGTCCTAATGACTGCACCTAAATAGACTAACAAGATTGTTCTAAATGATGATTAATAAGAGATGAATTACTTAAGATCATGGTTTCTGATTAAAGGACTAATGTGCATTGAATTGATGGAAATATGTAGAAATCTCCTCTTTTTGAATCAACAGGTGTAGGTGTTCAAGTAGATATCTTTGTGCATCTCTGGAGGTAGTCCTAATGATCTCTAGAGCCGACATCAACCTGCCACGTCTAGTCTCCAAAGTTTCAGATTTAATTGGAGAAGTTTTTGGGATAAGGTGGAGCATCTCCAGAGCTGGATTGAAGTTTGGAGCATCTCTGAAGCTGAACGAGAAGGTCACAAACATATCTCTGGAGCTACAGATAGGGACATACATCTCTGACACCTTTTTAGAATAGTGCAAATTTCTAGCACAACTGCTAGTCAGACACTTCTAGTGGTGATCGGGATGTTCCTGATGTTACTCAAATCATCACCTAAGTAATTAAGGGCAGTTATAGTTAATTGCTGGAAGTTTTATCTCATTTTGGTTTTTGCATGAGTTACTGATGAACAAATTTAATCTCTATATTTCAGGGCCTTGTTGCCAATTTGTATTTAAGACTAAGACTCAGATTCAGTGTGAACTTCTGTTCCACTCAATCTATTTTTATTTGCATGGATATTTATTTTGTAGTTAGACTATTAGTAGAATAAAGAGATTGATGTTATCTCTTAGATGAACTAGTAGACTAGGATCTGTGATCTCTCATCACAGATTTAGATATAAACTTATAGAAGTAGCAAAAAAGATAGCGATTATTATTCTGATTTCTGTAATCTCATTTTGATATCAATATTTTGCTGAATACAAAGCTAGTGGAATTAGACTGAATTGAGTTGTGATATTATTCTCTTGTGCTGATTCTTTACTTTAGTCTTCAGCCCTAAGGGTGTGGAGCAAGGGCCCACTCTCACCACCAAGGTAGAAGGCTAGTACTATTGTTTTGTTGTTTCAGATTTTGCTTTAAAAGATATTTACTATTTTCATAGATAGATGCATGTTTCAGTTTATAGATTTGCTTTAAGTAATTTATTGTTTAGTTCTATTTTCAATATTCTTGGAATTCATTTCATAGTAGATAGATCAGTTCCTTTAAATCAGCAGAAGTCATTAGAGTTAGCTAGATAAAACTGGAAACTATAGGATTCCTAATTGCAGATAGCCAAGGACATAGCCCTGGATTTGACAAAGAAATATGTTTAAATGATAAGGTACAATGACCCTTGTCAACCACCATATTCCATTTATCAGCATAGGTTTAAAGTCTTTGAGAAGTATATGTGAAACATCATATAATAAAGGTAATGTTTGTAAGGTTCTTGTAGAATCATGTGAAAAGGTCTTAAAAACATATAAAAATATTATAAAAGAAAGTCAATATTTCAACCCAACATTTCCCCCCAACTTAAACTTTTGCTTGTCCCTAAGGAAAACCAAGGAACTAACATCTAGGGCAGAAGGTTATAATGCAAAGTGATTTTTTTGAGGTCCATGTTTTCTTTGACTCCTTGTTTGAGATAAAATCCATTGTAACATGCAAGTCTCTCCATCCTGTTTAGCTCAACATGCCTACACTTATCACCTCTCCCTCCTGTCTAGTGTGGCACTGGGAAGAGAAGGATAGGAGACTAATAAGTAAGAGGCAACCATGCTACTCCCTTTTGCTATGAGATCTAGATGTACCTGCGTAACCTTTCAAACATATTCATGAAGTTTTGGAAAGAGGGGTTCCTTCTTTTGCAATTCTAGAGTTAGGCTATTCTACCTATTCTGTACATACCTTTAATAATTCTGAATGATGGACATTGCTAATCTCTGTATCCTTCTGTGATCCTTGAGTCTTAAATCTATGATCACCTTACCTGGACCTTTATAAGAAAGTAATGTTAGCCATTGTGTCAGGATCACTTCAGGTTCTAAGGCTTCTTTCCTAATTGGCAGTGGCTCCTTCTTTTCCTACTCCTCATACTGGTCCATCAGTTCTCCCCTGAGTTGTTCATTTTTAAAGTATGACATTAGTGATTTGATCTGTAGGTCTCCAACATAGATGCAGGGGTTCCATTCTATGTCCTCATCCATCAGGTAATTATGCAGATAGTATTCACACAACTGGTCCTGTTCTTCTAGACTAACCTCTTTGAAATATTTGCAAAAAATGTGCCTTGAATGCAAGTCATGTTGATTATTGATAAATCTATTAAACTAAAAACCAAGGAATTTCTCTTTCAGAAACAATGCATAAACCCTGGATGGAGGTCTGCATCCAATGATTTTCTTGGCTTTATCAATAACCTCTGCCAAACGATCCTCCAACCTTTTGATTGTCAAATCCTTTTCTGCAACTGATGCATTGAGACTATGTTTCTCTTTTTCCCATTTTTTTTTTCTTTCTTAGTCTTATCAGTCAATTTCATTAATTCAAATCCCAAAGACAGGGTAGTATGGTACTATGGGGTCTTTGTCACAGGAGGTTGGAGAGTAAGTACTTCTTCTACCTCAATTTTTGTTTTATTTTTAGCCAATTGTGCCAACAAATCTAATTTAGAACCATGGCCATAAGTCTGGATCTTCTCCTCCAACTCCTGAATCCTTTTCTCTTTCTTTTTATCTTTCTCTTCATACCCCCTTTCCTATTCCTCTAGCTATCTTATTATGTCCAAGGCTTCTTGAAGTTCCTTCCTAATATCTTTGTCCTCTAATAATTCCTTTTCTTTTTCAACATTTTCATCATTTCTTTCTCTAAGAACATCAAAAACTTCTTTAGGAGAATCATCAGGCACAGGTTTACCCATCTTTCTTGCAGTAAACAAATCTTCTGACTCAGAATCAGAAGAAGAAATGTACTTTCTTTTCCTTGTAGGCATATTAACATTTCCACAGGCATCTACAGAGACATCCTCAAGGGGGTTTTCTCCTCTATCTAAATCTAGATTCAGAGGAGTTGGATCATTATTTTCCTTACCAGATGTTGAAGGATTGGTTCTTTTAGTTTTAGGGGTGGATGTTGAGGGTTCTTCAGCTAATAAAGACCTAAACTCTGGAGGGTTCTCATTTTGTGCTTCCTCCTGCTCAGTTTCAAAAGGAGACTCAGACTCATATGAAATCTCATCTTCTAGTTCTAGTGCCTCTAAAAGTGTTGAAATGTCTACACATTGTTTAAAAGATTCCCACCCAATATGTGGGTACTGAATCCTTAAAATCCTCTATATTACTAGAGCTATTAAACAATGGTGGGAAAGAGTGGTGTCTTCCTGTTGTCGCTGATATTTTGAAGACATTCTTTTCAACATAGTATACAGATAATTTGGAACATTGACAAGTTTTTCATGTCGTAAATGGTTGAGCAATTTAAGATGTACAATATATAACATATTGTATCTACCATCACAGGTAATATACTTGATATTATAAAAGGCACATTTCCCCCAAAAGAAGGGAAGAGATAGTCATTTGGTACCTTGTGTGGTAGAATCCAAGTGCTTGCCTCTTTCACAGAACTCCTCCCTAGCCATGACTGCATCAGCTCTAGCTGGGTAATCGGACCCTGTTTGTGCCAACCCTGTGACCTGAGCAATATCTAACTCAGAAGTATCTATAGTCAACCCCTTCACCATTGCTTCATCATACTGTAAAGTAAATGCAAATTATTTCACCATATCATCATCATACTCTATCAATTTTAGGAAGTAATCTAACCATCCTACTCTCTTAAAGAGCAGGAGAACCATCACATCCTCCAGTATTTCCTTATGTGCTAAAGGTTCTCTTTTGATTAGATCCCCTCCCATTACTGCTATGAATTGCAAACTCTATAGTGTCAATTTTATGCACATTGTCAATTTCTATTGCTCAATTCTTGATGTTTCAGCTCGCCACCCCAAAAGAACCAATCTTACAATCTACCTCTTCTTTCCTTTTCACTATAACTTCCTTAGGGTACTAATTCACTCATTGGCAGAATAAGGTCAGTTCATGACACATAATATTTGTCTGGTTTTCTTGAAAGGCAAGGTTTTCAAAGGCAAATGATATTCAAATGGAAAAAATTGAAAATAAACCCCTCCCCCCAACCTAATTATGAAGTGACCTCACTTCATGTGGCATGTATTATAGAATGAGGAGTAGTGATTAAAAGAAATGGTGGTAATAATCGTCGCATGCATGAAATAAACTATGACTAATCATGAATATAAAAAGAAATCTAGTTGTAATAATTGAAAGTTATTGAATGTACATATGAAGTGGAAATGAATAATTAACATACCTTGGAAGTTGTGAACAATGCTAATGATTTGAGATGATATGCATGCAGCGAACGAGATAGAATAGGATACAATGTGGCGGGTACGGCTGCAGAGATATAATGTGATAGCTCAAGATGATGGAGAAAAATACCAACTCATAAATGTGAATTGATACGTGGAGCAATAGAATGAAGCAATTTAAAATAGATACAGGCATGTGGAATGGGTGGAAGAATTTAGGTATTGTTCACCAAGTGATGGAAGAAAGCTGCATAAAGATGTTGCTACGGCTGCCTCCAACACAAGTCTCGATTGTCTAAGTGTAAACACAATATATCGGGTCCCAGCTGAGTCAAGTCCCAATTGAATGAGTGAAAAATAGGTCTCGGTGGAAATAACTTGTTGTAACCATGGAAATTGTGTTGTGTGTGCATGTGATTTTTAAAACAAAGAAAATTATGTTTTAGCAACAGGGGTTGAGTATTGCAACTCAACCTCCGCATCAATGGACATTGTTGGTGGATTAGTATCTAAAGGTGTATCATCTGGTGTCATAGCATCATCATTAGGAGTGTTATGAGGATCATATTAAGCAGCTAAAGAAACAAGTCATCCTTCTGAAGTGGCTTTTTATATAATTTTAGCTTGTGCCCATTTACCAGTAGAGAAAACCAAACTTCATCAATACTCTGCAATTGAATTGTACCATTAGGAAAGACTTACTGGATCTCATATGGGCCTAACCAACGGGACTCAAGGTTGCCCTTGAATTCCTTATACCTTGAATCATAAAGGAGTGCCCAGTCACATGCAATGAATTCCTTTGTCTTTATGTACTTTTCATGCCATTTTGCTCTTTGTTTCTGTATGACCTCAGTGTGCTGAATAGCCTTCAATCAGATTTCATCCAAAGCATTCGAATGTTGTAACCTTTCTTGTTGTGCTATGGTCAAATCCATTCCTAGGTCCACTGCTTTCCTTAGGGTTTTGTGTTCAAATTTAATAGGCAGGCTTATTGTCTTGCCATAGACCAACTCATAAGGTGTAAACCTTGTAGTTGTCTTCTAGGTTGTTCTGTATGCCCAAACAGCTTTAGGGAGCCTAGAAACCCAATCTCTTCTGTGAAGCTGCATTGTCTTTGTCAGAATGTTCTCAATTTCTTTATTAGTGACTTCCACCTGACCATTAGCCTGAGGATGGTATGGAGTGGATTTCTTATGCCTGATCTAATATTCTACAACTAATTTGGTTATTAAATCAGATGTAAACTGTGGTCCTTGGTCAGTTCCTATTTCTCTTGGCACTCCATACCTAGTGAAGATGTCTTCATACAAGAATTTTTCCACATTGCCATCTCATGCAAACTGTAATGCCTTAACTTCAACCCATTTTGTCAAGTAATCACTACTTACTAGGATATATTCTTTGTTGTTGGATGTAGGAGATATAGGTCCCACAAAATTGAATCCCCATTTGTCAAAAGGAGCCAATGAGATTTGTGGCTGCAAAGGCATCTCATCACTTCTAGTAGGCCTCCCCATCCTCTAGCATCTATCACAACTCCTAGTGTACTTGACAACATCTTTATGAAGCGTTGGCCAGTAATATCCTATTGTTAGTATTTTGAAGGTTGTCCTCTTAGCTGCAAAATGTCCCCCACAAGGCTCATCATGACAAGCCTTGATTATATCAAATACTTCATCCTCCCTAATATATCTTCGCATAATATTGTCTGGCCCAGTGTAAAATAGAAATCCAGAAATCCAAGAGTAAGAGAAGCATTTATGAACTAGCTACCTCTTCTCCCTTAGAGAGAAGTATTCTGGAATCTGTCCTGTAACCAAATAATTGGCTATATCTGCATACCATGGATTGTGTATAGTGAGAGAAAATAGATGCTCATTAGGAAAAGAATCATCAACCACTCCATCTGAAGACTGTGTAGGTAGTCTGGACAGAAAATTAGCAACAACATTGGCCTTGCCTGGTTTGTCAATAATTGTAATATCAAACTCCTACAACAATAATATCCACCTTACAAGTCTACCACCTACTATGGATTTATTCATCAAATATTTGATGGCTGCATGATCTGTATGGATGAAAACCTTGTAACCAGTTATGTAATGCTTGAATTTATTAATTGCATAAACAACTGCCAACATCTCTTTCTCTGTCATAGTATAGTTTAACTCAGCTCCTTGCAGATTCTTACTTACATAGTATATGGCATACTCCTTGTTTCCTTTGTGTTGACCCAGGACTGCCCCAATGGCAAAATCAAATGCATCTGTATGGATGTGAAAAGGCAGTGACTAATTTGGACCTCTGAGGATAGGGGCTTGTGTCAAGGATGTTTTTAGCTTTTTAAAAGAGATCTGACAATCTGATGTCCATTCAAATTCACTGTCCTTGGTTAGTAGGGTAAACAGAGGGGCAACAATCTTGCTAAAATCCTGAATGAAACTCCTATAATATCTTGCATGGCCTAGGAATCTCCTTACATCCTTCTATTTTTGTGGAATAGGTAGGGTAGATATGATCTCAATCTTCTTTGGGTCAACTTGTATGCCTGCACTTGAGATGAAATGTCCCAAGACTATTCCCTGTGTCATCATCAAAAAACACTTTTCATTATGTTGTTCTCAAAATCAGCTACGCTCATTTTGTAGACAACCCCACGAAACTTGTCCGTTTCGTGAATCTACACTCTAAGCTCGCAAATCGAGAAAAGATTTTCTTGTTCTCGTGCGAGGTCAGTTGACATTTTAAAACTCGTTTGCGACGTTTCCTTGAATTAATTTCTCGATATTTGCGAGGAAAATCCAAGTCGTAAATCGGTTAAGATGTTAATTTTAGTCATTTTTTTAAGTCTGTAAATTTTTTACTCTTGATATGCAAGAGCGGCAAAATTTGCCGCTCTTACATATTAAGTTTTGTTTTTGATGCGATGGCGGCAAAATTGGCCGCTATTACATCGCTTTGAGTGAAATGTGCGAGAGCGGCAAAATCCGCCGCCATCGCATATCTTTCGTTGGAGTCACCTAGCCCATGTAAGGGCGGCCTTTTTCGCCGACGTCGCATGTTCGCCAACAAGGATGTCATAGCGGCTGAAATTGCCGCCCGAACGAGATCTTCGGGATTCTGCCGTCGAGTGCCATTAATGGCCACTCGTGCCAGGCGCTTCAACTCCAGTTTTAACCTTTTAAAAAGCTTTTTCCCCTTGCCACTCGTCATTCCTTATCCACAAGTCTTCTGCGCGACTCACTCGACGCTTGCTTGATCACACCATTCCGATTCACCGACGGATCTATCCTTAGGGTTTCCACTTCGAGCACGGGTAAGTTTCACCTTTCCTTCGTCGTTCAACTTTTCCTTTAAGTTTATCATAGGTTTTTGTGTTTGATGTTGGTTTTTAGTTTTTATTTACGTTTCGTGTTTGTTTAGAGTGTTGTTTTCGTTTTGTGTTGTCGTTGTTTTTGTTCACCTGCGTGCCCTAAATTCTACCCCGAAAACCCTAAGGATTGCGTGCCCTAGATTTCCCAAACCCACATTGCATTCCTCTCATACAACATCGGCGGATTTTGCCGAGCTTTCAGTCTTTGGTTACCTCTGTTGAATCAGCGAACATCCCGTTCCCTGCGCTCAAACTTGCCGATGTTATCGAATGCAACGTCGGCGTTTTTCGCCGCCCGGACTTCTTCACTTTACCTTGCTATGTAATGTCGGCAAAATTCGCCGCTCGTACATATATGGAACCCCCATGTGGTGTCGGCAAAAATCACCGACGGAACATCGAAAAAATGAAGTTACTAGTTATCAAATGCAGCGTCGGCGAAAATTGCCGCTCTTACCAAACAAACCTCCGCTTTCCTATTTCCTGCATCGACGGCAAATTTTGCCGCTCCAACCATCTCACGGTTCTCTCAAACTGCAAAGGCGGCAAAATTCGCCGCCGATGCACAATATCAAACCCCTCACATGCAAGGGCGGCGAATTTCGCCGCCCATACAAAAAATATCTCAAATTTTCCTAACACTGGAAAATTTCCAATTTCATTTTCCCGAGCCCGCTTCTCCTCTGATTCTTGGCCAGCTCGCACTATAGCCCTTTTTCAAGCGTACTCCCATAGTCGTGATCGTCAACATGCAATTTTCCCAGATTGCCCATATTTTCCCTGATTGCATGATCATGATTTCTGTTGCAGTTTCTTCTGCGGAGCTCCTTTCGACGTCAAATTTCTTCTCAGTGAAAGATCGTCCAAATGACTGATTTGTCTCCGAAGAAGGCAAAAGCTATGAAGTACAAATATCAAGGTGTTTTCCCAATCACCTCAGTCCACTCTAATGTTGAAGATATTAGAGATACAGAGATTGGCCATGTTGATATGGCTGAGTTTGTAGAGAGAACCAAGTCGAGCAACCCCAGTGCTATGATGAGGAAAATAGTGGAAAGTAATATTCATCTGGTATCCTCCTTCTCAGTGGCGGCTCACAATACAGAATTTGTTCTTCAGTGCGCCCATTTCTACAACAAAGATATCAGAGCTGTGGTGGACGCCAGTGGTAATGTAATAATCAGGTTGGATCCTGAGTTTATTGACAAGGTGTTCATGTGTCCTCCTGCAACAGAGGTGTTGAAGCTTGATTTCACCGAAGCTCAAAAGGAATATGATAAGAATCCAGAGAAGGCGAAGAAAGTAATCAACAACAAATGGTTGAAGATTGCGAGGTCAAGTTTGTCTAGATGGCCACGCAGCTTCCCTCGGAGTGATTTCGTGGAAGAAGTTGGTGACTTGATTACCCTCCTCAGCAGGATAAGAGGTTTGTCTTCCTCTTCACAATTTCAGGAATGGATGTATCCCTTCATTAAGGTCATACTCCAAGGCAAGCAGGTTATTTTCTGGGGAGAGCAAATCAGTAACGCTTTGCATGATCAATTGACAAAGGTATCCACTACCTCCAAGTTCTTCATGACTTCCTATCTGGTATACATTGCAGCCTCCATGAGGATTTTTCCAGGATTGTCGTCAGAAGGGGATAGAAGAGTAGTCCCAGTATACCAGTACTATTCTCAACTAACATTGAAAGGCTCAATTCACCATTTCAGGAGAGTGAATGATGCATTCTTTGCTGTATTCTTGTGTCTTTTCAATCCCCAACTGGAGCAGAGAAGAATCTCAGATGAGGCATGGACAGTGGTTAATGGTTTTGGTTGTATGTTTTTGCAATTTCCATCTTTCTCCTACTTGAGGGTTGGCTTTTTCCAAGGTTACCCTTATATGCTTCCAAGGTTTCCTTCAGATAGATTGGTCTTGATGGAGTTGTGCAGGCAAATGATTGTCGTGCATAACAAACAGATGGAACTCAAGAAGCCTGGCTTTAGATTTCCTGTAGAAATCGGCAGATACTCAGTATTGACTGCCGCAAAGGCAAGAGCTATGGAAACGGAGATGCAGCTGGTCACCATGAAGCAATTCAAGAGGAGACCAAAGTTTGATTACGGGGGTGTAAAGGATAAAATCAAGAGGAAAACATAGTTCCATGAACCCATGGTGGAAGATGTCTAGATAGATTTGAGAACAAAGGAAGACATCAGGAAACTGGGCTATAGCAGGCTGTCTCTAGAGCAAATTGAATACCTAGGACTTGCTGATATCCCAGAGGACCTTGTGGATGATGGAGAATTGGTTGATGCCAAGTATGAAACAGAACAGATAGCTGGTACTCCTCTACCGCCAATCCAATGGTCCCAAAAGGAGCTGACTTCCCTAAGGAAGAGATTTGAACCTATATTGGCCAACACCAATAAGTGGCTGGAAGATAAAGGAATTACGCTGAAGGAATTCCTCACTGGTTCAGAAACTGAAGTTCAAGAGCAAACTGGTAAGAAGGTTGAAAACAGAACGAAGAATAAGAGTGATGCTCCATCATCCTCTAAAACACATAAACCTAAAATCAGATTTGTGACAAAGAAAGCAAAGGTTGTTGAGAAGGAACCTGAAGCGAAAGATATGGAACTTGAGGAGCCAGCGGCTGAGGATCCAACAACTGAAGAGCTAGCTACAGAAGAGATGGATGTCGAAGACAAGGGGTCAGAGGAACAAGATAAAGAGGCTTTGTCTCCACAAGACAATACACCTGTTACACCCCCTGTGCCTGCTTCCCCCATTATCATTCCTTCCTCTGAATCCCCCTCTCCTCCTAAGATAATCTTTGATAATCCCCAGGGCACTTTTGAAAATGTTCTCCATTCTTCTGATTCCATTCCTAGTTTGTCTTCTTCGTCATTTGATATAGGAGATACTTCTATGTTTGATCATTTTGTGATGAATACTGAGCAAGTTTCAAGTGCCAATGTAACAGGTGCGGTTTTTACCAACACCCCGCCTATTGTATCTACCACCAGCACAAGTACAGTTCCAGTAACACCAGTGGTAGGAATGGACTCCAATGTGAATACTTCTCTGCTGCCACCTTGGTTGTCAGCTTACACGCCAAAGAGAAAAAAGAAAGTCATCTCTCCAGATGAATTTGATTTCACTAAGCTGACACCTGCAAAACCTAAGGCTCCAAAGAAACCAAAGATCCTTTCAAGGGTACTTGAAGAAAAGGGGCAGAAAGTTTTGGAGATAGCAAAACCCCCACAGGATGCAACTGTCGAAAATTTTGACATGAATGACTATTCTATTTCTAGGGTTGAATTGGGCAAAATCACCCATGAAAGCGCTAAAAATGATATGCAGTCAGCCATGGACATCCTGATCCAGAAATTCGACAAGGAAAAAGAAATGAAGGACTACTACAAGGCAAAAGCAGAACAGCTGACTGCAGTGGTAAGAAAAATCACGTTGAATTCAGAAGCAGTTACTCCAGAGGCCGTATCTGTAGAAGACCCCGTCATCCTGAAAGCGGAAAAGACTCACCTCAGAGGAAAAGTACTTGAAGAGTACTTAGACAGGATGCGAGCTCAGGGAATCTCTTTGCTCAAGGAGGTATTTGAGAAAACGGATAAGATGAGGAAAGTAAGAGCAGAACTCAATGATCTCATTGATGCCATCTCTCATGATATTGAACACACAGAGGATACTCATGATAAGTGGGTTGAAATGAGGAAGCTGAAAATGAGCACTTTAATATCCATTGGTGCCATTTCCAACAGGGATTCATATATAGAGACAAAGGAAGCTCTAATGTACAGGAGCAATGTGCTAAGAAATTTGATCAAGGATCTCGAAGCTGCCAAGGAAACCAGTGAAGAAAATGATGTTAACATTTTGCATAAGCTGGAGGAGTTGCCTTGTAAATTGGTATCACAGGATAACCAGTTTCTTTCTGCAGAAGAAATGGTTAAGGAATTTGAGGACATGTTTCAGAAGGAATTTGAAGACAAGGTATTTTCAATAACTTCTGTGGACAGCATATTAGACAACCAGTTAACCTTGGACAATTTGAAAACCAGGTTAACCAATCATGCCAAGTCAATCACTACAGTAAGGGATGCCATAGTGAGGGCCAGGATGATCTTCAAAAACACATTCAAACCAGATAGCATTGAAATGCAGGCGACCTTCACTATGTATGATGACCACGTGAGAAAGGGTGGTGACACAAGTTGAAGCAGCTGGTTTTTTCCCTTAGTTTATTTTCTGATTTCCATATGTACTTTCAAAACAGTTTTGGACATTTTTACATGTACATTTTTGATATGCAATTACATGTAAAAAATAGGAAGTCCCAAGTCAATAAGGACTCCTATTTTTGAATAAGTCAAAGTAGTTGTAGATTTCCTAGATTTTCTCAAGGTCTTTCCCTATAAATAAAGGGGACCTCTTTTGTAAATATTATCTTTTATCTATTGCAAGAAAACTCTTGCGAATTGAAAAGTAAATCAAGACTTTGTGCTTATTGTGAAAATCAATATTCAAATATTCATCAATACAAGAAAGCAAGTTCAATTCCAATCTTTGTCTTGGGATTATTTGTGTTGTGATAGTTTTGTTCTTATGTCTTGCTATCATAATCTTAATTGATAATAATTGAACGGTGGAGTTTGTTTCAAGTGATTGAAGAGCGCTCTAGATTTGATTCTGATAAACTTTGTGTTATCAAATCGGTTGTGGGTTATATGTTCATGTTTGTGAAAATACAACAGTTTGGGGACTTTGTGCTGCAAGTTGTTATATTTGAATTGTTTTTATCATATTGAAGAAGAGTGAAGACTTTGGGCTGCATTTTGCTTCAAAAAAGTTCTGGTTACAAGTAGTGAGTGAGGTAACAGAAAACTTTGTGTTTCTGTGATATTGTGATAATTTATAAGTTTTATATCAAGAGTTTGAAATATAAACATCTATTCTGAAAAAAGAGAATGAGATGAGATGGAACCACCCCAAACATAGTTTTTAGTGTACATAAATTTGATAAGTGTTTGATTTACAAAAGTTAAGTAATTAGAGGGAACCTCCCCTTGCTGAGAGGAGAGACTTTGTCTCATCATAGCTATGGCTGATATACCCATTTTGCCGTTAGCGAGTTAACGACAAAATATTCACCCAACACATTACTCAAAGAGAGGTTGTGCTCTATACATCTCTTCAATACCTTCTCCAAGTTGTGTAATGCCTCATCATATGTGTCACCATATGTGGTGAAGTCGTCCATATAAGTCTCCATACTGTCATGTGTAAAATCAAAGAAAATACTGAGAATTGCTCTTTGAAATGTAGTTAGAGCATTGCACAAACCAAAGGGTAAGACAGAGTATACATATGTCCCCCAAGGGCAAGTAAATGTTGTCTTATCCTGATCCTCTAGAGCAATATTAACTTGGTTATAACCACTAAAACCATCAAGAAAGGAAAAATATTTCTTGCCTGCTAAAGAGTCAAGAACTTGGTCAATAAAAAGCAATGGAAAGTGATCCTTCTTGGTAGCAGTATTCAATTCTTTGTAATCAACATAGACCCTCATTTTGCCACCTTTCTTGGGGACTATAACCAATGGTGAAACCCATTAACTATCTGAAATGGGGTATATAAAGCCTACGTCCAAAAGCTTCTAAATCTTGGCTTTAACAATTTCTCTGAGGGTTGGATTCATGCACCTCTGTTACTTCCTGATTGGTCTATATACATCATCTATGTATATCTTGTGCATGCACAAGGCAGGATCAATGCCTTTCATATCATTGTAATCCCAAGCAAATGCTACAGAGTGTGTATGTAATATTTCATGCAGGGATTGTTGTTGTTCATCAGTCAATGTATTGTTAATGTTCAACATCTTGCCTGGCTTGACTTCTACTTGTTTGGATAGTTCTTGAACGGAAGACAAATCAAGGCTGGGTAGTATAGGTAAGCATTACTGAGGTAATAACACATGGAAGATTTGGGAGACTTCTTCTGATGAACTGTTGGGTATTATGTTGCTCAAAAGATCTTGTAAGCAAGATAGGCAATCTTGCTGATGTGGGTGTCTCCCACAATTGTTTTGTATAACATGAGTAATTAATTCATCTTCATCTGGAATATTCAATAAAGGGTTGCGTTCTATAGTCATCAGGGTTTACAGGGAATAGGTATCCTCATCCTCCAGGCTAGGCCAAATGGTCTACTCAAGCTCATGGTATGGCTAGGCTGGTGGATATAAAACCAATTTCTTGGTCACTTTCCCATTAGATATGATCATGTTGCTAGACCTGCAACCTATAAATGCATCAACAATGGCAAGCCATGGTCTACCTAGTATAAGAGGATATCTAGAAAGATTAACCCTAGGCTATAAAACTATGAAATTAGCAGGGTATTCCCAAGAATCTAATGCAATGACCAAATCTTCTATGACTCCTTCAGGTTTGACAGTAGACCTATCAGCTAATTGCAAGACTATCTGAGTAGGCCTAAGGTTGTTTAATTGGAGGGTCTGCATTGTCTCCTTGGTCATGACATTAATTACAGCTGCTAGATCTATCAAAGTATTCTTAATCAGAGTCCCATTGATCTTTACATCCAACAATAGGCTACCTGGATCTGTGTATTTGGGAACAATTATATTACCCAACATGATGTCAACAAGATTACCTAAAACATGTACTATTTGAGGGTCCATTTTCTTCCTTCCTGGCTTCTTTATGCAAAGATCCCTAATAGTTTTAGTATAGATAGGAATATCCTTGATGGCTTGGATTAAGGGAATCTTGATGCTTATATCTTTTAGCTAGCTGAGAAGGATAGTGTTAGGTTGGGTTGTTTGCTTTTGCATGGCCAATCGCTTAGGGAAAGGAGGAGACTTCTGTTGTAAGGTAGTTTGGACATCTTGGGTTGATTTAGGTTCCAAGGGTGGCTTATCTGAGGCTTCTTCAATGGGTTCTTCATCTAGAATCTCATTAATTTGGGGAGATGAAGGCCCTGCAAGTTGCTTCCCTGATCTAAGATGAACATTACTCACTTCCAACCCATAGGTGGGATATTGCATTACCTCGTTAGTATAAGCCTGCTAGACAGGCTTGTTGTTAGGGTTAGGTGCAGGTTGGGCAAGGATTTGGGTAGTTCTAGGAGGTGGATTTTGAGGTGGTGGCATTATGGCTGGCTGTTGTGGCTAAGATGGAATCATATGTTGCTGAAATTGTGCATTTTGTTGCCATTGTTGGCCCTTGTTCCACTGAGGTTGCCATTGTTGTTGCTACTCAGTAGGCTACTGAGGATTATAGTTGGGACCTTGGAAATTTTATTACGGCCATGAGTTAGGCTGTTGTTGGTTCCAACCAGCTTGTGGAGTAGGCCATTGGGGGTTTTTCCATGCATTTGGGTTATCAGGCCATTGTTGAGCATTCCAAGCAGAGAAGTTTTGATTTGTAGCAGGAAAGGGAGAATTAAAACTAAGTGGATCAAAGGGCATACCTTACATTTGCTTCCAAGGTCTCCTCTGAGCTATAAAGAATAGTTTCCCATCTTCTCCTTCAAATGGTTGCAGTTCTGGCATCTCAATCTTTTCTTGCTGGATGCTAGCCACCCTTTTGCATTTACAGTTGGCATTCCATTGTCTACAGTTGGGGCAATACTCAGTAAGCATTGCATTTTCCTCTTCTTGTTTCTTCTTGATATGGAGAGTGTCCAGCTATGTAGCCATATGGCTAATAATGTCCTCTTTCATGTTTTTCAGTAGGTTAATAATATCCACTCTTGAAACTCCATTAGTTGCCTTGCCTGTGATGGCTGCTCTTTCTCCCCTTGGTTTTCTAGAAAATGTTCTAGAATAATTTCTGTAGGCTGTACTAATATCTTCAAAGGGAAGTTGATATATATCCCCTATTCCAATGAAATTGAGGGCATCCATGCAGTCATCATTAACTCCTCTCAAAAAGACTAGCTTTAGTGATTCTTCAGACAATCTATTCTAAGGGTTTTTCTTCAAGGCAAACTGGAATCTTTCCACATAGTCTTCTAGTGGTTCATCCTCTTTCTGTGACATCCTAAAAATGTCATCTCTTCTCCTATCATGTCCTCTACAGTAGTCTTTATATTTTGCCAGGAACTTTGTCTTCATGGTATCCCAATCTAGAATGGCATCTTTCCCCAACCCCATAAACCACCTTAAAGCAACATCTTTTAGTGTGGCAGGGAACAGCTTGAGTCTATAAGGATCAGTGGTGTAGTCATAACTCCTACACAATACATCAAACTCATACATGAAAGTGTCAGGATCTTCGGTCACCAAGCCATAGAAAATAGGCAATGTAGAAGGTGGTATATTTTTTAGAGTAGCAACTTGTGCTTGGTCTGGGATAGGGAATTCAAACATTACTTGTCCTGGAGGATCATCTACTGCAACATCTCCCATGGTTCTAAAAGTCCCTTCTGTGGCAGTGGAGGAAGCTGATGGAGATGTAGGGGGTGTTGATGAAGATGTAAAAGTAAACTCTTCTTTAGCACTTCCTATTGTGTAGTTGTTGAAATCAGTCGTGCCCTTGTTATTCTGAGAAGTTGAAGGGAGGAATCTACCTCGATTATCTCTCTGCATCCGCATACAGTAATTTGAGCTTTATGTTTTAGTAGTCCTACACAGTGTTAGTAGAATACTTGGCGTTTCTTGAAAAATGAATTTATTAAATCTAATACTGAAACCAAGATTTAACTATGAAAGCATATGAAACTAATGAGACTATGAAGATAGCACCATCCCCGACAACGGTGCCAAAATGTAGAGGAAAACTAATTTGCGTTGTAGACTTAAACAAAATCTAGGGTTAAACCTAACTGAATAGTCCACTCTATCATTGCATTCCTACATTGAATTATCGACCAAGGAGCATAAGCTTATGATGATGCTCACACTATATATGCCTTCAAGACTCATTTCTATCCTAAACTAACTCATACAGACTTATTCTAATCAACTTAATTGACTGAAGTTCACAGAAATGAAAGAACAACAAAAATAGTTCAAAACCTAGTTGCTACGGGTACCCTCAGCATAAGCCGAAGATAGCTATATTCAACAGAGAACTACAAAATTAACTTGAAATACAAAGAATGATAAAAGAATTGAAAATAACCTCTGGAGGACTTCAATTATGTGTTCTATTCATGAATCACAATTATTAGAAATAGCAATCATGATTTCTTACTTTATTTCACAATGCAACGTATAAGATAACATGAAACAATTTAACTAGAAATGCATAAATAAATAAAGAAATCTACAAAGTGAGGGTTAGTACCTTTGTTAGATTTAGGACAGACAACTGAGAGGGGGGGGACTGAATCAGTTGTCCAAAACTTTCTTCAATTAATCACTTAAATCCTTTTCTTAATTCATCAACATAATAATAAATCAATCATGGAAACATAATGCATCAATTCAAGAGCAAAAACACATTAACACATATGACACCAAGACTTTTAATGTGGAAAACCTAGTTAAGGGAAAAACCACAGGGTGACTAACCTGAGATTGTATTCTCTGTTAAAAGAATAGAAAGAACAAAATGGCACATGCCAATTAGGGCTCATTGCCCAAGCACACTGCTCACAAGAGGCCCACTACCTACAGGAGACACATTGTCTACAGAATAATAAGTATTACATACTTGAACTGAAGAATAGCGTCTTCACCATGCTTGAGTCAGTTCCATTTAAGCTCAATACTTCTGCTCTGCCTTTCATTCTCCTCTTCTCTACCACACTCTCATCTCCACAAGATCATCTTGGAATGACTTTACAACTCCTTATTTATACAGGACATCAACTTAGGGATAATCATCCAAGTCGGCATACATTACAGAGAAAATACATAAATACAACATGACTAATTACAAAAAGACTTCACGCGGATCAACAGACTATCGGCCACACAGATCTGAGACTTTAATCTTCTTTTAGGAACATGCCAATCTTCACAGAACATCTTCAAGATCATCTGCAGGATGTGTTACTCATCCAGTTGGCCAGACTTAGGAAGAACACCATCATCCAGAAGTAGTTCTTCAATTACGAGCTTAATTTTCAATGCGGATCACCAACATGAAGTGGAAATAATCCAAAGACCTCCACAATCTTGCATGAATCACCAAGAACATCCACACTACTTCTGCTTACTGAAATCATTCTCTCCTTCATCCAGAACCTCAAGAACACAGTCTGTCATCACTGTCTTATTGGAATAGATGCTTGCGGACCTCCAGACCATGAACCAATTAAGTTGTCAATTCACATTGACTTCATAAACACTCTACCAAATCCAAAAAATAAGATATTGCATTTCTGGATCTTACCGGACCTATCTGTGTCACTCTGTCACCTCTGAACATCTGCCAAAACTGGTTTAACTTAAGTGGCCATAACTTCTTCAAATCTTCATGCGAACCTCTGAAATCTTTACTGGATCATCTTAAGACACTTATCTACAAACCCTTTGATGTGCATCCTCTGATCTTCATTTTAGCTAGGATCTTTGCCTCACTGACTTCACTGTTCTTCTCTATTCCTAATAGGACTAATTTTCTCAATATCCTCAGCATTCATCTCATCCAATCAGCATTCAACTCATCCAATCCTTATCATCAATGCAACAGGAGTATGTTGACACCAATGACAACACCAGTTAGGCCCATACTTACAACAATCTCCCCCTTTGTCATTGATGGCAACATATGATGTGAAAAACTATTTTAACCATCAAGACAAGAACTTCTCTTCACTTACACAACTCCCCCTATCAACAACAACCATTCGCATGTCTTCTCTTGCTTTCCTGCTCCCCCTTTGATCAGAAATTACTTATTTTTCACATGTCTTTTCTCTCCCTTTGACATCAATGGCAAAGGGCACATACTTGCATCAATTCAGAATCATACTGGCTGCTCCCTTTGAGTAGCAGCTTCTCAAACATCAATCCGGACCATAGGGGCAATAACCCCTAACTTCTCCCTGAGATACTTAAAAGAGTCCTTAGGTAGAGGTTTGGTAAAGATATCGGCAATCTGATCCTTGGAAGGCACAAACTCCAATCTGACTTCATTCTTGTTCACTTGCTCTCTTAAAAAGTGAAACTTGATGGATATATGTTTAGTCTTTGAATGCAACACTGGATTCTTTGATATTTATTGCACTTGAATTATCATAGAAGATTGTGATAGGTTCCTCATACTCTACTTTGATGTCTCTTAGCATTTGCTTCATCCACAATACTTGAGTGCAACTACCTACTGTTGCAATATATTCTGCTTTTGTAGTGGATAGAGATATTGCCTCTTGTTTCTTGCTCAGCCAAGAAACCAATCTCTTCCCCAAAAAGAATGCTCCACCACTGGTACTCTTCTAGTCATCCACATCTCCTACCCAATCCACATCTGTATATGCATGAAGAGAGAAAACATGATCTCTAGGATACCACAAACCATACTCAACTATCCCTTTTAGATATCTAAAGATCCTCTTGATTGCCATGACATGAGATTCTCTAGGATCAGCTTGGAATCTAGCAACAAGACCAACAACATTCATAATGTCAGGTCTAGTTTGAGTGAGATACAAAAGTCCTCCAATCATTGACCTGTACTTTTTTTGATCAGCCTTAGGAGAGTCATCATCTTTGCTCAATTTACATCTAGTTGCCATGGGAGTACTCATTGGTTTTGAGTCTTCCATCCCAAATTTCCTCAACAATTCTTTCACATATTTGGTTTGAGAAATGAAGATTCCTTTCTTTGTTTGAGTGATTTGCAGACCCAAGAAGAAATTTATTTCCCCAAACATGGACATCTCAAATTCACTTTTGATTTGATTTGCAAAAGTTTTGCACATAGTATCTCTTCCTCCAAAAATGATATCATCAACAAACATTTCAACAATCAAGATATTTTCATGATCAATTTTGAAGTAGAAATTACTATCAGCAGTACCTTTGTTGAAACCAATCTTCAAAATATGCTTATATAATCTCTCATACCAGGCTCTTGGGGCTTGCTTGAGTCCATACAATGCTTTCTTCAATTTGCAGACCATTTCACCATGATCAGACAATTGAAATCCATTCGGTTGCTTAATGTATACTTCTTCTTCCAAGTCACCACTCTAGAAGGCAGACTTGACATCCATCTAATATACTTTGAAGTCCTTGAAGGTAGCAAAGGCAAGAAATAGCCCAACTGCTTCAATTCTTGCCACCGGAGCAAAAGTTTCTTCAAAATCAACTCCTTCTACTTGGGAGTAACCCTTGTAGACCAATTTGGCTTTGTTTCTGACTACTTCATCATCTTCATTCAGTTTATTCTAGAAAACCCATTTGGTTCCAATCACATTCTTATTTTTAGGTCTGAGAACAAGATCCCAAGTGTGATTTTTCTCAATTTGCATCAGCTCTTCCTTCATTGCTTTAATCCAATTTTCATCATTGCATGCTTCATTCACTGTTTTGGGTTCAATCTTTGAAATCAAACAATACTCTTTTAAATCTTGAGCAATCCTTCTTCTTGTTTGAACACCTTTGCTTTTATCACTTATGATCTGGTCTTTAGAGTGATTCAGTTTCACATACTTGGGAATTTTGGGACTTCCTTGCACTTCTATCTCTTACACAGGTTCATTCAAACTTATCTCCTCTTCCTAGTTCACCGGATCAGTCTGAATCTAAATCTCAGAAGGGGCTTGGACTCCTTGGATCAAAACATCATTCTAATCATCTTCATCATATTCATAAAACCTTGAGGGTTTTTCAATACCCTCATCAACCATCACATTTGTACTTTCTATAATCTTTCTCAATCTCTTGTTATAACACTGGTATGCTTTGCTTTGAGTAGAGTAACCCAAGAATATTCCTTCATCACTTCTAGCATCAAATTTGCCTAAATCTTCATCTCTTTTAATGTAACATTTGCTACCAAAAACTCTGAAATACTTCACAGTGGGAGTGATGCCAAACCAGAGTTCATAAGGAGTCTTACTAGTATTGCTTTTGATTTGAATTCGATTAAGAGTGTAGATTGCAGTGATTACAGCTTCTCTCCAGTAGATCTGAGGAACATTTGCTTCCATCATCATGGTTCTAGATGCCTCCTAGATGGTTCAGTTCTTTCTCTCCACTACTCCATTTTGTTGTGGTGTCCTTCGAGCAAACAACTGTCTTTTTATCCCATGTTTCTCACAGAATTCTATGAACTCACAGGATGTGAATTCTCCACCTCTGTTAGACCTTAGACATTTTATGTTCAATCCAGTTTCATTTTCTACCATAGACTTGAATATTTTGAATTTCTCAAGAGCCTCTGATTTTTCTTTCATAAAAGACACCCACATCATCCGAGAGTAGTCATCAATTAATAGCATGAAGTATTTATCACCTTGCACACTCCTAATTCTTGTCGAACCACATAGATCAGTATGAACTAAGTCCAATAATCTGGTAGAAGACTGTTCCTTACTTTTGAATGTGACTCTGCTCTGCTTGCCCAACTGACATTCTTTGTACAAACTATTAGTAGGTTTCACTAGTTTTGGAAGATCTCTCACAGCCTGAGTGTTGCTTATCTTGATGATATTATCAAAATTCACATGGCACATTCTTCTATGCCACAACCAACTTTGATAAATTTGAATAATTAAAACAACTTTTACTAGTACCAACCAAGTGGAAGATATTACCTTTAGTTTGAGTACTAGATGCAATCTCTGTTCTGAAACTTTCAAAGATCTTGGATTTTCCATTTTTGAATAGGAGATTATAGCCTTTGTCCACTAATTATCCAACACTGAGAAGATTGTGCTTCAGGCCTTCAACATACAGTACATTACTGGTTTTGTTCTTTCCATCAAAAGAAATAGTTCCTCTACCTCTAATTCTACCAGCAGAATTATCACCAAATTTTACCACTCTGCCTTCATACCTTTCCAAATCTATGAACCTATTGTTGTCGCTTAGAATTGCACCCTGCTTGGAGAGAGTCCAAGCATTCTAATGACACAATGGGAATGATCTCGAAGTGTGGGACCTTGTGAACTAAGATCAGAGCTCCGGAAAAGGCAGACTTCCTACCTTTGAGCCTAATACTTAGAGGAAAATATCTAAACCTAGTGCTAGTGCTTGCAAGGGAAAAGGGTTAGAAGGAAACTGAAATGAAAGGGGATGATACACCAGATTTAAATATGTTTGGCTACAATTGAATCGACACAGTAATAATCTCACAGCTGGAAAGACTTACACAAACTCATATTGATTATAATAGAGGTCCAGACAGAATAATGGAGGAATGAAAGGGACCGTTTTGTCCACAATACACAGCCTACACTAATCCAAAGAACAGACACAGTGCTAAAATCATAAAAGAGAGGCAAAATACTAGTTTATATTGATTATAGAGGCCAAGTTGCCATTACAAAAATAGCCCAGAAGAATAACCAACAAAAATACATTTGTTTCATATGTATATATATCATTTTTCATTTTGACCTAAGTCGATTACAATGAATTCTGGAAACTGTTGTCACATAGGCCCGTCAGAAAATATTTGCGCCAGAAGGGACGTCCACCTGCAAGAATTCATGGCATAAAAATATCTGGAACAGGGGTAGATGGAAGATATTTTGAATCTTCAATGTGAGCTGCACTCATAAATGCCACAAATATCTGCATCTGTATATGCCAAATTGGTCGCTGAAACGTCCAGTCGATCGAGCCTATAGATGTGCATCAAATTTTAAAAGTGGAAATATCCTACTCAAAGTCTGCCAGATGAAAGAGGAGGTAAAAATAAGCACTTATGCTTTTTGAAGCATGTTGAAATTCGCCAGGATGAGGGAGATACGGGCGGTCAAAGTTATGGTCAACTGTGTCTTGTATCTGCATATCACCCTGCATATCTACATTTGTATACTATTGTATCTTGCAATTGTATATACAACAGTATATGCATTTTGACTGTTGGGTTTACTTTATGCATTTATGCAACCTCCCTCCTTTTGCATATTCAAATCGCCTTGCATCTGCCAACAAACAATCGCGGGTCTTTACCTTTTGAATCGGCCTTTGAATTGGCCCTGACATGTGGCACTTATCTAATTTGCCGGTGAGTTGAACCTAGGACCCATCACTGAATGTTTGCATGCTTTATCAGCCGTCAGAGAGACCACAAACTGAGCCATCGATGCACAATGTCTCGCTGAAAAAATCTCTTTGTATCTGCATTGTACATCCCAATTGTATATGAGTTGCACATACATACAATGTGGAACTCAAATGGATTATTAACCATATTGGAACTTTAGAACATGTCTGACTTGTATCTCTGCCTTTTACATATCGGCACATAAATGCACTTCAACATACAAATTGCGGACCCCACCATTGAGTTTGCCAATTTTCATTTCCCAGTCAGGTCCGCCTTGTATATTGTCTTTGTACCTAACCTTTGTATATCACATATACAATGCGAAATATACAAACAAAAATTTCATACAAACTTGCACCTTTGTATGTGACCTTGCATTTGCGCCTTGTATATTGTCAACATACAATGCAAACATACAAACAAAAGATGCATACAATCACTTGTGCCTTTATCAACCATAATGCATACTCTTTTCAGGTCTGGGACTTGTATATCAGGAATGTATATGCCCTTGTATATGCATTTGTATGTGTTAAGATAGAATCGCATATTCATTAAATTGGTGGGCCCTAACCTTTGTATCTCTTCCTTTGTATCTGCGTATGCATTGACTATCAGGGAGACCTTTAGCTGAGTCACCGATATGCAAAGTCTCGCTGAAGACACTTGTATCTTTGCATTTCATATGCCTTTGTATGTCTGCCTTGTATGCTTCATCAGCCATTGGAGAGACTATGACTTGAGCCGCCGATAAGCATGTCACGCTGAAAATCCTTTATATGTCTCCCCTTGTATATTGCCTTATGTATCTTTTCGATGTACATTCACCTTTGTATAATGAGGAAAATAGCTATTTGGAGGCAAATAGCTGTTTGGAGGCCAAAAGTTTGAATTTGGATTAGGGGTAGGGGAATAGCCATGATTCCCATAAAATTCTGACATTTTATAGCATCTAAATGCTGGATGATCATAAAAATGTCAGAGTTAGAGCGAAATAGGTCTGCAACCAAAGAGAAAAACTAGATACATACCAGAGAGGGAGTCGCCAAGTGATTGAGATGCTTCTGGAAGCTGAATAGACCAGGTAAACCACCAAAATCCTGACCTTTGATAAAATTTTAGGTATTTGGGTTGCTTTCACTAGTAGGTTTGTTCAGTAGAGTCACCATGGTGTTGAAGAAATTGCCCTGAAGGCTAGTAATACTAGGAGAAACACCAAATCTCTTTATACTTTGATGAGAAGTTCACCGAACTGGTCCCACCGGGCATGCCAGAAATTGTTGTCGCTTAGAATTGCACCCTACTTGGAGAAAGTCCAAGCATTCTAATGACACAATGGGAATGATCTTGAAGTGTGGGACCTTGCAAACTGAGATCAGACCTCCAGAGAAGGTCGGCTTCCTACCTCTAAGCCTAATGCTTGGAGGAAAATATCTAAACCTAGTGCTAGTGCTTGTAGGGGAAAAGGGTAAGAAGGAAACTAAAATGAAAGGGGATGATACACCAGATTTAAATGTGTTTGGCTGCAACTAAATTGACATAGTAATAATCTCACAGCTGGAAAGACTTACACATACTCATATTGATTATAACAGAGGTCCAGACAGAATAATGGAGGAACGAAAGGGACTGTTTTATCCACAATACACAGCCTACACTAATCCAAAGAACAGATACAATGCTAAAATCATAAAAGAGAGGCAAAATACCAGTTTATATTGATTATAGAGGCCAAGTCGCGATTACAAAAATAGCCCAGAAGAATAACCAACAACAATACATCTGTTTCATATGTATACATATCATTTTTCATTTTGACCCAAGTCGATTACAATGAATTCTAGAAACTACTGTCACATAGGCCTGTCAGAAAATATTTGCACTAGAAGGGACATCCACCTACAAGAATTCATGGCATAAAAATATCTGGAAAAGGGGCAGATGGAAGATATTTTGAATCTTCAATGTGATTTTCTGAATCATCGACCTACACTCATAAATGCCACAAATATCTGCATCTGCATATGCCAAATTAGTCACTGAAATGTCCAGTCAATTGAACCTACAGATGTGCATCAAATTTTGAAAGTGGAAATATCCTGCTCAAAGTTCGCCAGATAAAAGAGGAGGCAAAAATAAGCACTTTTGCCTTTTGAAGCATGTTGAAATTTGCCAGGATGAGGGAGATATAGGCGGTCAAAGTTACGGTCAACTGTGTCTTGTATCTGCATATCACCCTGCATATCTGCATTTGTATACTGTTGTATGTTGCAATTGTATATACAACAGTATATGCATTTTGACTGCTGGGTTGACTTTATGCATTTATGCAACCTCCCTCCTTTTGCATATTCAAATCGCCTTGCATCTGCCAACATACAATCGCGGGTCTTTACCTTTTGAATCGGCCTTTGAATTGGCCCTGACACATGGCACTTATCTGATTTGCTGATGAGTTGAACTTGGGACCCATAGCTAAATGTTTGCATGCTTTATCGGCTATTGGAAAGACCACAAATTGAGCTGCCGATGCACAATGTCTCGCCGAAAAAATCCCTTTGTATCTGCATTGTACATCGCAATTGTATATGAGATACAATCGTACATACATACAATGTGGAACTCAAATAGATTATTAACCATATTGGAACTTTAGAACAGGTCTGGCTTGTATCTCTACCTTTTGCATATCGGTACATACATGCACTTCAACATACAAATTGCGGACCCCACCGTTGAGTTTGCCAATTTTCATTTCCCAGTCGGGTCCGCCTTGTATATTGTCTTTGTACCTAACCTTTGTATATTGCATATACAATGTGAAATATACAAACAAAAACTGCATACAAACTTGTACATATAAACATGCATTTAAACTTGTACCTACCCTTTGTATGTGACCTTGCATCTGCACCTTGTATATTGTCTACATGCAATGCGAACATACAAACAAAAGATGCATACAATTGCTTGTGCCTTTATCAACCAGAATGCATACTCTTTTCGGGTCCGGGACTTGTATATCAGGAATCTATATGCCCTTGTATATGCATTTGTATGTGCTAAGATACAACTGCATATTCATACAATTGGTGGGCCCCAACCTTTGTATTTCTTCCTTTGTATTTGCGTATGCATTGGCTGTCAGGGAGACCTTTAGTTGAGTCACTGATATGCAAAGTCTCGCTGAAGACACTTGTATCTTTGCATTTCATATGCCTTTGTATGTCTACCTTGTATGCTTCATCGGCCATTGGAGAGACTATGAGTTGAGCCGCCGATAAGCATGTCACGCCGAGAATCCTTTGTTTGTCTCCCCTTGTATATTGCCTTATGTATCTTGCCGATGTACATTCACCTTTGTATATACAAAATACATACAAAAGGACCCGATGTATAGTAACATTGTACATGAACAAGATACAAGGAAAAATGTATCTGAGATGCAAATCGACCAAATGATAGAAAACCCCAAAACAAGGATGACATCATCATCATATACATGAAAAATGGCTAAGTATAAAACTGAGAAATCTTTGCGATGGAAGGCATTTGAAGACAAGATTTCTGGGTTTTTCTGGGTTTTATGCAAGGATTCTCTAGGCAAGATTTTGGGATTTTTGGTAAAGTAGAGCATGGGTAATTGAAGGATTTAACCCTTTTTTTCCTTCTATTTAGGCTTTCTCTAATAGAAGGAGAGAAACATAATATTTTGTGGTAAAAAAAAATATGACTAACACTTATTTTTGTCACCTGTCATATGGTGGGAGTATGCACTGTCAATGACCCAATCATCCTTTTCTTCAACTTAGGCAGCCAGAGCTCTTTCTACAATTTTATGATTGACAGATTCAGAGGGCATTAGATCTTCTTCCTTGTTGGCAATAAACACCCAGTCACTTCCGGATTTGTTTCCTATCTCTGATTCATCATCTGTTACTCCATCATCATCATCTTCATAAACATAGTAACATTTCTTTTGGAACCTTGATCTGTTAGGATTTGGCCTTGAAAATCTTTCCGGACACCTTGAGGCAAAATGACCAATCTTATTGCAGTTAAAACATTTAAAAGGCAATTTTCCCTCATACTTACTAGATCCTCTTGGCAGTCCTTTTACAATAAGGGCTTTAAGTTGAGCAGCTTCTGCTTCATCTTCTTCCAGGTCTTTTCTTGCTTTTTCATACCATGATAGTTTTTGTGAAGAGTTCTCTCCCAAATCAAACTTTTGTTTTCCTTTTACATAGGCACTAGCTTTGAATGCAGATTCAGTCTTGGGGGGCATCTCGAAACTCAGTCAATTCAAATGCAGCCAGTTTACCAACCAATTGATTTCTTGTGGTACCTGAAAAGGATCTGAATTCTTCAATAGTAGCAACCTTATATTTGTAAGAATCAGGAAGGGATCTAAGAACTTTGCCAACAATCTCATCTTCATCCAAGATTCCACTAGCACATCTAATGCCACAAACAAGCTCATTTACTCTTGGCATAAATGTAGTGATATTTTCATCTTCTCTCATCTTTAGGTTTTTGAATTTTCCTTTCATACTCTGTAACTTGGCACATTTAACATACTTATCTCCTTCATGCAGAAGTTCCAATTTTTCCCAAATCTCATGAGTAGTTTTTAGGTCAATAACATTTGTCAACTCTGAATCAAATAAGGCACTTAGAAGAGCTTCTTTAGTCTATAGTTTATTTTCAGCATCTATGATTTCATCTACGGTACGTGGACCATTCTGTGGAGGATCATACTTCTTTGAAGCCATGATCCAATACTGCATTCCTATACATTGCAAGTGGCATTCCATGCGACTTTTCCAAAGAGTGAAATTAGTTCCATCAAACCTCGAAGTATCCTTTTTGTAGGATGACATCCTGGATCTCCTCAAGCGGTTAAGCTCTTTTGGAGGAACTTAGCTATAATACCAATTGTTAGATTTAGGACATATAACTAAGAGGAGGGGTGAATTAGTTGTCCAAAACTTTCTTCAATTAATCACTTAAATCCTTTTCTTAATTCATCAACATAATAAAATATCAATCATGGAAACATAATGCAGCAATTCAAGAGCAAAAACACATTAACACATATGACACCAAGATTTTTAATGTGGAAAACCTAGTTAAGGGAAAAACCACGGGGTGACTAACCCAAGATTGTGTTCTCTATTAAAAGAATAGAAAGAACAAAATGGCACATGCCAATTAGGGCTCACTTCCCTAGCACACTACTCACAAGAGGCCCACTGCCTATAGGAGACACACTGTCTACAGAATAATAAGTATTACATACTTGAACTGAAGAATAGCATCTTCACCGTGCTTGAGTCAATTCCATTTAAGCCTAATACTTATGCTCTACCTTTCTCTCTCCTCTTCTCTACCACACTCTCATCTCCACAAGATCATCTTGGAATGACTTTACAACTTATTTATACAAGACATCGACTGAGGGATAATCATCCAAGTCGGCATACATTACAGAGGAAATACATAAATACAACATGACTAATTACAAAAAGACTTCACGCGGATCAACACACTATCGGCCACACAGATTTGAGATTTCAATCTTCTTTTAGGAACATGCCAATCTTCATAGAACATCTTCAAGATCATCCATAGGATGTGTTACTCATCCGGTCAGCCAGACTTAGGAAGAACACCATCATTCGGAAGTAGTTCTTCATTTATGAGCTCAATCTTCAATGCGGATCACCAACACAAACTAGACACAATCCAAAAACCTCCACAAGCTTGCATGAATCACCAAGAACATCCACACTACTTCTGCTTATTGAAATCATTCTCTCCTTCATCCAGAACCTTAAGAACACAGTCTGTCATCATTGTCTTATTGGAATAGATGCTTACAGACCTCCAAACCATGAACCAATTGAGTTGTCAATTCACATTGACTTTATAAACACTCCACCAAATCCACAGAACAAGATATTGCATTTTTGGATCTTACCGGACCTATCTATGTCACTCTGTCACCTCTAAACATCTACCAGAACCAATTTAACTTAAGTGGCCATAACTTCTTCATATCTTCATGCGAACCTCTAAAATCTTTACTGGATAATCTTAAGACACTTATCTACAAACCCTTTGATGTGCATCCTCTAAGCTTCATCTTAGCTGGGATCTTTGCCTCACTGACTTCACTGTTCTTCTTTGTTCCTGATAGGATTAATTTTCTCAATATCCTTAGCATTCAGCTCATCCAATCAGCATTCAGCTCATCTAATCCTTATCATCAATGCAACGGGAGTATGTTGACATCAATGACAACACCGGTTAGGCCCATACTTGCAACAACCTTAAGTGGCCAGCTCAGGGAAATCTCACTTAATCTGGAAACTAAATCTAATTTAGATTCTCATACATTTCCCATGACATGCAGTTGAATTTAATTCATATCAAAGACAAAATATTCTTCAGATTTTATTCAAAATCAAAACATGTCTGGAATAACTGATAACTGTAAAAACAGAGTAACAACTATATAGATAGAAAGTAAGAATAACAACTAACTAATCAATGAACTCATCCCCTAACTTATACAAAAGGGGGAGAGTTGTATGTCATCTTCCAACTAACTGTGATCATCAATTCATCCCTAGATACAAGAGATAGTTTTGAGATCAACTTATTAATTATCTAGAACAAAGGAAATAGAGTCCTATTCAAATAGAAATCCCACACAACGGCTCATGAATGAAAACACATAAGCTGCGGTTAGACTTCTAGAACAAGTCTTCTTCTTCTCTTACATTTATTCTTCCATGATGACCACATTCATCTCCATCGATCTTCACTTCTGGTACTTGGATTGTATTTTAATCAATTCCCCTGTTCTTCACTCTGTTGCAATTACTCCTTCTCGGATGCTATGTCTTTACTACACAAGGTTAATTATCCAACATATATACACAAAATAACCTTTCATATTAAACTTATGAAATCTTATCTATATTACATGCATATCAATAATTTAAATCATCCACTTGATAATATAACCACCATATTCCATTTATCAGCATAGATTTAAAGTCTCTGAGAAGTATATGTGAAACAACATATACTAAAGGTAATGTCTATAAGGTTCTAGCAGAATCATGTGAAAAGGTCTTAAAAACATATAAAAACATTATAAAAGAAAGTCAATATTTCAACCTAACACAAGGGTTTGGTTGCACTTGAAAGGATGTTTAGTAATGTCGTCTGTTGGAAAAGCAAAGGTAAACCAGTTGAAGAGGACAATGTTGAAGGTGTTAACCTTGGCACTGAGGAGGCACCTAGGATGGTTTTGTTGGCATGAGACACTGCTATGCATGACATGTGTTTTCATTGATGGCAACTAAGTCTATCCTACACATCTGCACTACATGATTTGTTCATACCAGAAGTTAGAGTGAGGATTTGTCTAAGTCCGGATGTTTGAAATAGAGCATGTGACAGGGTCCGATATCTTAGTCTGGATCTCTCTGGTGGTAATTCACAGTGTGCTACGGATTTGAAGAAGTGATAAGGAGTGTCAGGACTATCTAAATCCAGAATCTTAGCCTCCGGTGATGGAGTCAAAAGTTATAAGGATTTGAGTATCAGGTTCTAATTAGTTAGCTCAATCAGAAGAAGAACATGGCGACCTAGTATTTGATCTTGGTCCAGATGTAGAAAAGTTGCTGGATAAGAAATTAGTGATAATCAATGGTATTGGATGACATGATTGATGATTTAGGAACACATGTGTTTGGTCCACGTTGTTATTTGTGCATGGATTCAGTCAACAGAGCAGAGTTCTTAATAAAAGTTCTAAGTTTCCTTGAAGCTGACTGCAGTTGATTGAACTTGTTGATGCGGGTATATATAGCCAATGGATTCAAGTCTTTTGGTGTGTGATTGTGATGTGATGATGGAGTAAGTGCGAAAAGGCAAAAAGAAGTGTGAAAGAGAAGAGATCTAAGGACCGAGCAAGGATGAAGTGTGTAAGATCAGTATTTTGAACTTAATCGGAACTGAATTCTTGCATTGGTAGATGCTATTCATCAGTCCAAACACTCTGTAATCTTCTTGTAATCATTTCTATAGGTAGTGAGCCTCTTTGAGCAGTGAGCTCTGGGCAGTGATCCCAAAGGCATGTTCCTTCCCCATTTGTAATACTTTTAACAGGGTATTAATATTTGTGGATTAACCTCCACTGTGGTTTTCCCTTAACCGGGTTTCCATGTTAAAAATCTTGGTGTCAAGTGTGTTATTTGTGTTTCTACTCATGTGTTATTGATTCATACTTTCTTGGTTATAATAATGATCTATTAATAAATGATAGAGAAGAATTAATTGTAGCAAGTGTTCAAGTTTTGTGACAACTGATTCACCCCTGCTCTCAGTTGCCTGCCCTTATTCCAACAATTAGTATCAGAGCAAGGTTCTTTCGAAGAAGCTTAACAGCTTGAGGAAGATCTAGGAAGGAGTTTCAATGGGTTCACTCAAAGAACAACTTTAATTGGATTTAGAAGATCTTGATCAGTCCAAAGCAGAAATAGATGGCCTGAAAGCAAAGCTTAAGGATGCTAATGATTGCATTGAGTTGCTAAAAGATAAATTAAAGAAATCAATGGAAAAAAGGAAGGAGCTACTTCATCAACTAGCTAATCTTACTGAAGAAAATGGCATGAATGAGGCTTTGGAAGAAAAGACAAAGGAATGTGAGAAGCTGACAAAAGAAGTTTATGTTATAAAACATGAGATGGAATCAGGGGTGATGAGGCTAACCAAGAAATTGAGGAAAGGAAGAAGACTGAAGAAGACCTGAATCAAACTCTGAAGGAAAGAACAAAAGAATGCTGCTGAATGGACAGAACAATTGGCCACCTAAAATCTGATCTACAAGAATACAGATATAATGAGGAGGAACTTGAAAGGCAAATTCTCACTCTCAGACATGACCTAGAAATTGCAAATGAATACAAGGAGAAGTTCAAGATAAGATCGGCTAAACTTAAAGTGTTGCTTGAGAGTCAGAAGAAGGTTGATGATAAGCATGGTCTTGGGCATGAGAAAGGTGAAAGCTCTGGATCCAGACAAAGAAATTCTCAATCAAGGAATGAAGAAACAGACCTAGAAGACCTCCGGTAAGATAGCATAATGCTCAAAGATATCCATCTTTCAATGGAAATTGTTTCAATTGCAATAAATTTGGTCATAGAGCTACTCAATACAGAAGCAGAGTAAATCAAAGTGGTCCATCCTTTTCTAGTTAATGCTTCAAGTGTAAGAGTTATGGTCATAGATCCAATGAATGCAGATATATGATAATGAATAACTCTAACAATAAAGGAAATGACAATTCTTTCAGTGGCAAATGCTTTACATGCAATAGATTTGGACATATGGCTAATCAGTGCAAATTAAGAGGAAATAAATCAAATGGGAAAATAAATGTTGTATGCTTCAATTGTAATTGATCCAGTCATATTGCAAGATTTTGCAGAAATAGGATTAATGAAAGAAGAGGTTTGGTAAATAGAAAATTAGATGAGCAAAGACAAGAGAAAGGCAAGAGCAAAGTTGATGTAAATAAGGTCCAGAATGAAATGAACAAGACATGGGTGAAGAAAGGTGCAATAAACAATGATGATGGGTCCGCACCGAAATCCGGTGCTGGTAATTCCTTAGAGAATTGAATTAGGAGCTCTAGCTCAGGGGGAGTTGTATAGAAAAATAAATTCCCCCAGCCAGTAAGTTGGTGCATGAATCTGGCACGATGATTAAAGTTAAAAAGCCTATTGCAGACTTGTTGAAGCAAATTCTGGAAGAAAAGAAGACAATGTGACTGATTGCAAAGCAATTGAAGATCAACTATATGTAAAACACCAGATGTGTTAGGGCAGAGCATTTATTACAATGACAAATTAGGTTTTGCAGAGGATAAAAGGTCATTCATTTGAGCATTTGAATCACTTTGCATTTGAAGAGAGCAAGCAAAAGAGCACCTGAGCTAAGATTTCAAGGATTTGAAGTGCGACTGATGAATTCATCAGTTAACCCTAAATTCTGTGGAAGAAAAAGGTATTTTTCTATGTAGGTTTGAACCTGTAATCTTTTGAGATGGCTATTCCGCATGTTGTTGATACTATTGAAAGACCCCGACCAAAATTTAAGAAGCATCCACACAAATCAATCGAAGTCAAACCATTAGGAGCATTTTCTAGCGTGCCTTATAGAGTGTTGCATGTGGAGGATATTAGGGCATACATTCACTGTAGCATAGATGAATTTGGGAACCTGAAATTGTTGGATTTGTTTGACAACTACCTTGAGGATGATAATTATGAGTTGAAATTGAAATACAAAGCCCTAGAAAGCAAACATTTTCTACAGGTCATTGAATTTTTGACATTTGATGAGAGTGAGTGGGTTAGATATGTCTTGAACCAAATGCATGATGAGTTTATATGGCTATTGAAACCATTCAAGATTACAAAGGATGTTATCAGGATTGTAACTGGGTTAAATTCAACTGGTGGTTTACCCATGCTAAAATCTGTGAAGAATGAGACCATTACTGATGCAACCGGTGCCAAATTTGACAAAAGGGCAATGACTATCAATGACATTATTGATTCGGATGTTAAGTTTGCTTCAATGGTAGTTGGTTACAAGATTTATCACTCCTGCAGGGAGAATTATGTGTCTAGAATGGCCATATATGCTGCATACAAAATGTTGAAAGAAAATGCAAATTATGACAGGTGTGAGTTGTCACAGAACCAACTAATTGAGAACTTGAGAAAAATCAAGAAGGACAAGAAAAACACCTTCAAATATGGTTCTTTGGTTATATGTTTATTTTTCTACTTCATGAATGAGGTGCCTGGAGTAAAGGGTGTGCACTAGAGTAATGATAGGCTAGTTGCTATTCAGATAAGAGATCATCTATAAAGCATTGGTGACTCTAAAGCATAGAAAACTGCAATCTGGGGACACTTCAAGAATTTTTAGAGTATGATGCATTCTAGGGAAAGAATACCTAAATTAGTTATTAAGAAATACAAGAATGAAATCTATTTTATGTTGGACACTGATCAGTACTTAATGGAAGTAGTAGAGCCCAGAATTGTTTGGATCATACCCATGGGGTATGAGGTAGATGAGAAAATTTTGAATATGTATGCTCAACACCTTTTGAGCAAGCGAAAGGCCACAACGGTTGAAATATTTGGGACATGTGAGGAGATAAGTGTGAAACTACATGTTGAACTTAGAAAACTTGAAACCAATAGGAAAGTAAGGAAAGAAGTTGAGTAGTTGGCCGAGAATCTAGGCCTCACCAAGGAAGCTGTGAGGCAATTTAGGGAAAGAACTGAAAAGGATGAGAGGGAAAAGAAAAATAAGAAACAAGCAAGTGCTTCGGAAGTCTCCTCCAGCCAGCCTAGAAAAACTAGGAGCTTTGTTGTTACCCCCGTTCCCCCAAAATCTGCCAAGATTGAGAAACTGGAAGACAAATCATCTAGTAAGGAAAAGAAAAGAACAAAAGTAATGGAAAAAAGGCCATATGGCAGCTTGGAAAAAGAGGATGAAGAAAAGATAGATTTTGATGAAGAGCTTAAAGAGTTGAAGGCCACAAGCACTAAAGCTATTAACGTGTCAAAAGAGAAGCCTTCTGAAAGCAACAAGACAAACAAGAGGCAGAAGTCAGAGGCTGATATTGAGAAGTCAATTCCCTCTGTGAAAACCATTGTTAAGACAATCACTATTGATGGGAATTTAAAGCCATTGATTAAATTCTATGATCTTTACAATGATACTGACAAAAGACTTTTGGAAGAAGCCACTATCAAGTACTTGAATGTATTCAATTGAGCACCAGTAGAAATTTTGTAAGAAGTTCCAAAAGGTTTGAGAGATATTCTAGAAATTAGGAAAGAAGCTACCAAGACAAAAGATATGGAACTGAGGGAACATGTGTTAACCACTCTATGTCTGGTGATCTCTACTAGAGAAGTAGATACATTTTTTAAAGAGGTCAAAAATGAATTCAGGAGTAAGACAAGGATGAACATATTGATGATTGGAGACATAGACAAAGTTGTCCAAGAAGCTGAACAAATATTGAGGAAAGCATTGGACAAGAACAAATTTTTTGTGGTTTTAGATGAACCTGCTGATAACACATCAGTTCCAGATGATGAAGAGTAGCAGAAGAATGAGCAACAAATTGGAATAGATGGCTCCTCTATTTTGGAAGAGGAAGCAATAAACAAAGAAGATGAAGAGATGATAGATAAAACTAATGATGCAGGAGGTATTCAAACTCCTTCAAATCAATCCGGAAAAGAAAATACAGAGATGAATGTTGAAACATATGATCACATTGAAGATTAAAGAGCATGAAATAGAAAAGGCTAAGGACCAAGAGGCAAAAGAAGCCAAGGAGAAAAATGATAAAGAAGAAGAGATTGTAAAGGTTGATGAAGAGCCCAAGCAAGACAATCCGGTTGATAGTACCGATAAGGATCAAATAGATACATCATCATTTTAGACAAGAGACACTGCAAAAGTAGTGAAGGAAGTTTTGGAAAGAGACAAGCATATTGAAGAAGATCAGGACATTATACAAGGTCCAATAAACTTTGATACCTTTTCTCCCATGCAAAAGATAAAGTTGGCCTCCATTACTCAAGCTAAAGCCAGAGAAGACATCTTGAAGTCTCACATAGAAGACAGTGAGCTACTTGGCCTGACAGCAGGAATTTTGGAGAAGATCATGCCCACTTTTTAGAAGGATTCTTTGGCATCTCCATCCAGCCAATAGAAAAATCTAATAAACTCGGTAAGTTCTCATTTTGAATCTCTAGATAAGTTTGCAGAGGTCAAGGTTCAAAAGGAATTCAATGATAAGAGATTTGATGCTCTAAAGGGGTTGATTGGAGTAGATAGAATGGTGCTAGATGCCAATGAAAAAGAGTATTCAGAATGCTCTTACAGAAGGAGGAAATGTATATAAATTTTGCTTATCTTGTCCTAAAGTTATAGAGGATAATGAAGATAAAATAAAAGTGTCTAAGAAAAAACTATCTAGTGTATCCAAATCCTTTGATCATGTGACAGCATTAGTGCCAAGCAAGGAGGGTCAAGTAATCAGCTTGATTGAAAACATAAAGAAATTGACAAAAGAAAAGGAGAACATAGAGGCAAGAATGAGTGAGCTTTGAGGACTAATTTCCCCCAAAATGGAAGCAATGTTCAATGCTCTGATCGAAGCCCAAGGTGTAGTTCAGTCAAGTGACCCCATTGATCTGCAGATGACAGAATCACATGCATTCCTATTTAGTGGCCACATCTCAATTTTGAACACTATGAAGAAGAGCTGGGATAGCGAGCTGGCATGATTGAAGAACATTTTTGGTGATGTACTTAAGTTTATGTAAATAAGACTTAAGGATTGTTTGTACATATCGGCCTGGTATGTAGAATTTTTGTGTAATTTTTGGTTTGCGGATCCCAACCTTTGCCATTGATGTCAAAGGGGGAGTGAAGAGCAGTGAAAAATGAGGAATCCAGCAAAGGGGGAGCATTGGAGAACAGTGAAAAGCACAAGTTTACATAGAGAGGGGGAGTTGTTCTGATACTTAGTCATTTTTCACTAAGTGTTGCCATCAATGCCAAAGGGGGAGATTGTTGGCAAGAGACACTACTACACATGATAGGTGTTGTAATTGATGGCAACTAAGTCTATCCTACACATCTGCATTACATGATTTGTTCATATCAGAAGTCAGAGTGAGGATTTGTCTAAGTCCGGATGTTAGAAATAAAGCATGTGATAGGGTCCGATATCTTAGTCTGGATCTCTCCAGTGGTAGATAACAGTGTGTTGTGGATCTGAAGAAGTGATAAGGAGTGTCAGGACTATCTAAATCAAGAATTGTAGCCTCTGGTGATGGAGTCAAAAGTTATAAGGATTTGAGTATCGGGTTCCAGTTAGTCAGCTTAGTCAAAACAAGAATAGGGCGACCTAGTATTTGATCTTGGTCCGGATGCAGAAAAGTTGTTGGATAAGCAATTAGTGATAATTAATGGTATTGGCCGACATGATTGATGATTTGGGAACACAAGTTTTTGGTCCACGTTATTTGTGCATGGATTAAGCCGTCAAAGTAGAGTTCTTAATAAAAGTTCTAAGTTCCCTTGAAGCTGACTGCATTTGATTGAACTTCTTGATGTGGATATATATAGCCAATGGATTAGAGTATTTTGGTGTGTGATTGCAATGTGATGATGGAGTAAGTGCGAAAAAGGTAGAAAGAAGTGCGAAAGAGAAGAGATCTAAGGATCGAGCAAGGATGAAGTGTGTAAGATTAGTATTTTGAACTTAACCAGAACTGAATTCTTGCATTGGTAGATGCTATTCATCAGTTCAAACACTCTGTAATCTTCTTGTAATCATTTATGTAGGTAGTGAGCCTCTTTGAGTAGTGAGCCTCTTTGAAACAAGGTATTAATCTTTGTGGATTAACCTCCACTGTGGTTTTCCCTTAACCAGGTTTCCACATTAAAAATCTTGGTGTCAAGTGTGTTATTTGTGTTTCTGCTCATGTGTTATTGATTCATACTTTCTTGGTTATAATACTGATTTGTTAATAAATGATAGAGAAGAATTAATTGCAGCAAGTGTTAAAGTTTTGTGACAACTGATTCAACCCCCCTCTCAGTTATCCGCCCTTATTCCAGTAGGTTTATATTGGTAAGAGAATTGAACCCCATGAAAAGAAAATGTTGGTTGCTTTGCTGAGAAAACTCAAAAAATGTTTTGCATGGTCATCTGATGTGCTTAAAGCTTACAAGGAATATTTATTTCAACATAACATTCTCGTTCAACCTAATGCAAAACCATTTAGACATAAGTAAAGACTAATCAATCTTACCATAGCTCTAAAAATGAAACAAGAGTTGGCAAAGATGAAAGACAGAGGGATTATAAATCCAATTAGAAATTCTGAGTGGGTATCTAATCTTGTCCTAGTGAGGAAGAAGAATGGGGAGATTAGATTATGTGTAGACTTTAGAAATTTGAACATCAAATCCCTTAAGGTCAATTATCCTCTTGCAAGTATGGATCACATGTTGCAAAGGGTTGTTGGATCAGAGATGATGTCTATAATGGGTGGGTTCTCAGTATACCATTAGGTGTTGGTCAAGGAGTCAGAATAGTACAAGACAATATTCACTACTCCTTGGGGTACCTATGTTTATTTGAGGGTGTCATTCAGGTTGAAAAATGCAGGATCAATGTTTCAACGAGCAATGGATGTTGCCTTTGCAGGCCTCATTGATGAAATCATGGTAGTATACCAAGATGATCTCACTGCATTCTCCAAAGATAGGAAAGATCATTAAAAGAATTTGGGATTGATCTTTGAAAAATGTTTGGATTATGGGATTTCTTTGAATCCCAAGAAAAGTTAGTTTGGAGTGGTAGAAGACAAGTTGTTGGCACATATTGTGTTAAAGGATGGAGTTATAATTGATACAGAAAGGGTGAAGTCTTTTGACCTCATCCCTCAGCCTATATCAATCAAAGGTGTCCAGTCTTTCTTCAAATAAATCAACTTTGTGAGGCGATTTGTTCCTAACTTTGCTAAGAAGACCAAGGCAATATCCAAGATATGCAAGAAGGGGTAGTCTATTGCATGGGGCAAGGAACTAGTTGAAACCTTTATTGACATAAAGGAGACTCTCAAAGATACACTAGTGTTGGTATGTTTGGATTACTCCAAGCCTTTTCAGCTCCTCTTTTGCTTCATACTTCACTATTGTTGTTGTACTATTGCAAAATAATGGGGATGAGTTTGAGTAGCCCATAGGATTCTTTAGAAAATCCTTGCAAGCTGTTAAACTGAATTATTCAAATATGGAAAAATATGCATATGCTTTGGTCAAGGCAATAAATTTTTTTAGGTCATATCTTATGGGTGCAAAGAAAATTGCATATGTGCCCCATTCAGCTGTGAAAAACATTTTCATGTAGTAGGAAGTCTTTGGAACGAGATGCAAATGGATCGACAAAATATGAGAATATGACATTGAGGTGCAAATCACCAAACTGGTTAGAGGCCAGATTTTAGCATGGTTGATGGGTAATTCCAATTTAGAGGCATTTGAAATAAATGAGGTAGATGTTGTTCCATCTGCTAATGTTTGTGTGTTGGCAAATGATCCATGGTACAAGGATATCATTTTCTATCTTGTCAACATACAATACCCCCAGGTATGAATGTAACTCAGAAGAGAACACTTAAGCTTCAGTACCAAAAATATGTTTTGATTCAAGGTGTTTTAATGTGGAGAAATCATGAGGGACTACTGTTGAAGTGTTTGGACTAGCAACAATCTGAGAAAGTCATTGAAGAATATCACCAAGGGATATGTGGCAGGAACTTCCATGCTAAAACCACAACACATAATATTATTAGGGCATGTTTTTTGTGGCTGAACCTCTTCAAGGATGTTGTAAAATAAATAAAAAATGTGATTCCTTTCAAAGGTTTGCAGGTAAATTAAAGTTTCAAGGTGCTCTTCCCCTTATGAATGTCACCACTAAAGCACCATTTCAGTAGTGGGGCATTGGTTTCATAGGGGAAATTCAAGAAAGACTAAGCAATGGATTTATGGATCTTAGTGGCGACTGATTATTTCATAAAGTAGGTTGAGGTTGTTCCAACTTGCAACACCATGTCCAAGGTGGCGATTGAGTTCCTTTTGAGCAATGTGATAACCAAATTTGGCGTGCCATCTAGAATTGTTGTAGACAATGCCATGTGCTTCAAATCTCAAGACATTGTAAGTATGTGTTCCAAGTATGGGATAAAGTTGATGCTTTGGTATTAAGGATGCATGAGTTGACAAAATTGGATGAAACTAGAAGGGTGGCATATGATAAAATTTGCTACAGTAGCAAAAGGTTGAGCATTTGTTCAATAAGAGAATTGTTAAACGGTGTTTTTAGATTGGTGATTTGGTTCTCCTTTGGAATGCAAATTTAAAGGACAAGGGAAAGCATGGTAAGTTTGAACCGCTATGGGTAGGCCCATATCAGATTGATGAAAAGGATAGCCAAGACACCTTTTTATATCAGAGATGTGGAAGGAGAACTTCTGGAGCTAAATACAACATAGCATAACCACAAAGCTAATTAAGACAAGTTTTCTAGGAGTTGTAAACATAATTTCTACATGTTGATGTTCTATCCAATCTCAAGATCATATTCATACATTGAAAACAACTAAACACCTAGTTTAGACTCATCTAATAAGATTCATTAGTTCACTAGATAACACCCATAATTTCAATTCAAAATCACTCATAAGAAGTAAGTTATTATTCAATCAAATTTCCATAATAGAATTATACAATTACTATAGTAAAAAATAACCCATAGGTTTCCTGAACTAATATCTACCATAAGATCTAAGTCATATTTCCACAAGAATCCATAGCTAGTCTATTCCTAATCCATTATTTCAAAAACAAATTCATGGAGTTTCAAATACCAAAAAATTATCCTTAAAATGGTAAAATTTGATTTCCTATTTTTTAATTCATTCCTAGATAGAGTATTGAAGAAATGTACAACTCCATAGCCACAAATCAATTAATCTACTCTAGGTTAAACTAGGGTTACTTGTTAGATTTCCTTCTATACAAGTAACCCTAATTTCCAAGATCTACAACAAGTAAATTTAAACAATTTGATTCATTGAATATCCTAAATCATTCTGCCAATCTACCAATATTTTGATCTTTCCTAAATTAAAATCAATCTCCTAAATCCATTGAATGACCATGAAATACCCACTCTTGTGTTTACCTTATGTTCTTTTTTAGTCATATGATATATATTGCATTGAATGTTTCATCAGTGTATTATGTGATTCTAGTGTTATGAGTTATTGCACGGAACTTGTCGATGAGCTTTGTTGTGCTATCAAGGTGTTCTGATGGTGTATTCTGGATGCATTTGTGGAGATGTTTTGTATGACCATTAGGGTGTTTCTAATGAGGTTATGTATTAGCATTGGTTTTCTCACTATGAATTATGGGATGAATATGTTATGCCTTTGTATGTTAGATCATTTCAGTGTTTTAGCTTCACTATTTTAACTATATTCAATATAGATATGATTATTATAATTGTTTAGCATTATAAGTCATGGTTGGTTATGGATCTTATTCCTGGATCATGCTAGTCATGATGATTTATATTAGATGTGATAATACGATATCTTGTTATAATTTATGCCATGTTCGTTGGATTATGTTGCTTCGACTATTATTATGTGTAGGTATGTATGATGTTTAACTTGAGTATGTAGAAACTTATAGGTGTTTGATCAATGGCTAATATGTGGAGAAGTTGACATGGATTATACTTAGTCATCTCACCCTACTTAGTCCTTGTGATTCCTTGTGTTAACTTGAAAGCGAATCGATGGTGATTTCAAAGTCCGTATGTTGTGAAAACTTGTAAAGTGTGGTTAATTCATTTGCATGTGTCTAATTTATCTTTTACATTGCATTTAAATTTACTTTGAAATATGCATTTATTGTGTTTGTAGAATATTTAATTCTTGCAGATCGAAAAGATAATATTTATGGCTTAGTAGGAAAAGGTTTGTTGCATTATTATATTTTGGTAGAAGAAATTAGATCAATTTAGTTATTTGTTGAAATGAGATATTTGGATTAGTAAAATAATTGCTTGTTAAAACATATTTTAATCTCCTACCTATTGGAAATGTATCAATTAGAATTACATTATCATATAGTATATTTAATTTGTTTTTTTAATTGTTGATTATCTTGAAAATATTATTTGCCAAAGGCGACTATTTGAAAAAGAGAAAATAGAAAAAAAGTGAAAAAATAAAAGGGAAAAGTATAAAAAGGGGAAAGGCTTTTATATTACTCAATCTTAACTTTTCAGTTTTGAAAACCCTCTCTCTCTAAATAAATAAATACATTGAATCTCTTGGAAGAAATGATGGATTTGAAAATGGTTTGGTTTTGGATTTTATGTGCTTGTGGCAAGGAGTGTTGATTGGCATGGCTACACCAAATAAGAGTCTTTCTCCATTACTTGTGTTCTTCATTGGAGGTATTCTTCCTCTTTGTATTTAATTCAAAATTTGAAATTAGAATGAGTTTCTTCCTCTTGACATGCCCACACTAGGTGGACTCATATGTACATTCTATTAGAAGAGTAATTTAGCTTCAATTTCTATTTTCTATTTATGTTTTAAATTTTTGAATACTTGCATTTTGAGGCCAAGTTATGGAAAAAATTCTAAAACCATATGTGTTGGAAATTTGGAAAATTTGATTGAAGAAGTAGGTTGTTGTGCATTTTTAGATGAAAAGGGTATCTTCCAAATTTAGAGATTTATTTTATTTTAAAAGTTAAAAAATTACATGAATTCTTGAAGGTATCATGTGACTCTGTTCATAGAGGCTTGGGGATTTTTATGGTTTTGACCTCTTAGAAAAAAAGAAAAAAAATATTTTAGACTTCAAATGAATGAATTATTTTGTGAAATGATTTGTCTCTTTATTTTTAGATTTTATATCTTTTGGCAATGTGCCATTAGATTTTGTATTGGATTGTGTGCCATGCCCAATTTTTAAAATTGGAGTGTTAGACTTTTAGGATTGAGGTATAGAATAGGAAAGGAGTGGCTCTAACCATTTGTTGGGTTACAAAGAGTTCCCTAGAACAGATGTATGGAGATTGTTAATCAAGTGAAAATGAAATAGAGATTGGGTAAATACTAATGTTTAATCAAGAGTCCTTGTGCTAGGATTTTCCATGCTCACAAAGGCTTGGTCTAGCTATTAAGGGCATGTCACAACTCTAGGAGTTTGTGAATGTCATAGTTACCCATGGTGCCAACATGAGACTGTGATGACACTCCTTGTCTTATTGCTAGGATCCTCATCCTTCCCTTTGTTGGTATTGGTATTTGACATGATTGTGATCACTTACAATATGTGCATTGATTGGCGTGTATGCCATGTATTATCTTATGTGCATTGATTGGTGCATGTTCCATATAGCCTTATGCTTGTTTGGCGGGAGTTGCCACATGTAATGTGTTTGCATTGATTAGTATGAGTTTTTCCATGTACAATTGTATGTGTGTGAGCCTTGGCCTTGATAGTGGTGTATCAATGATCTTCTCCCTAGCTATGGGTTTGCTTAGAGTGGCATAGCAATCTATTGCATTTGACGATGATAATATGGTAGGGTGGAAGGTAACATTCCACCATTCATGCCTCTTTTAAGATCTCTCAAGAGATGGAAGAGTTCTTGGTTCAACATTTTATGTTATGCTTTGGGATTATTGGAGCACCTTTGAGGTGGTTCATTATTGATGTATTATTATAATTTGTGTCATTTATGTATTGGAGTGTGACCCATCCATGTTTGGGAAGTAGCCTATAACTTATAATTATTTTATTATCATGTTGTTATATTTCTCCTTTCTATAGAAATGATTAATTTGGGATGTTGGAGTCCTCTTTTATATATGTTGTAATTATTTTTATGGATGCTTATATGTGTTGGGTTGTATTGTTCACCCGAGTGGATAAGAGTTATATATTTGCTTTTGGCTCATGTGAACATTGGTGTCAAATGCATATGGATTTTTGTATAATTCTCGTCATGACTGATGAATTTTGTAGCTTCATTAACTAAGCTTCTGAGCACATAGAAGTTTAGATGGTGTTCGGAGTCTATGGGCCTCTCAACCCAAGTAATTAAATCATGATGTTGATACTCCCTTTGCTCTTGCAAGGTGTTTGAGAAGTGGACAATGTTAGGAAATGTGTCTCAACCTTGAAATTGCAAAAAGGTTACTATTCTTTCCAATTTAGTATTGTCAAATACCCATTAGCTTGAAGAATGGTTTAGAACATTCAAAGTTTCCAAAAGGCACTAAAAATGGCAGGGCTAACTATTTTTAGTAAGTCTACATTTGAGCACGGATGGACCTAAAATTTTCTCAAAATCTGTGGAACTACCAAATAAACATTATGGGTGAGTTTCAACCCAATATCATGCCTAGATTACAAGATATTGAAGTTTCCATTTTTTAAACTCCCAGAAAAGTTTCAAACTTAGATTTGAGAAAATTAGAGGCCCTAATTTTCCATGAGAGTTGTCATAATCAGAGTAGTTTATAGATTGATATCTCTTCACAAGATTTCTAACACATTAAATGATTCGTCAATTGGACACTCAGATCAAAAGTTATGGCTACCTTAGATTCCTTACTATTTATGTTTATTTTTGTGATTGTTGTAAAGATCTAAAAAATTTTGCATATCACTCCGCTCAAGATTAGTGTAGGATTTTTGTTCTGCTACATTAGCTTCCTTACAAGTTGTATCAGAGCTTGATCACCTTTGTTTTTAGCTGTGGGTTGTTGGGTTTTTTGAACTAATCTAGTTTTGAGTAGGAGCGTGTGTAGAAGATACTTTGTGATCTTGTTGCAAGAATTTTGACATGATGAGCACATCAAGGAGAATAGAGGTAGAACAAATTTCTAGTAAAAATTTAGAGATGTGTAAGTTGAAGATGGAGGATCTATTAATTGATCAAGATCTGTGGGATTCTATTGATCAGAATATTCAAAGGCCTACAAATGCTACTTTGGCTATTGAATATGATTTTATGGACTGTAAATCCAAGGGTCTAATCAAATTGTGCTCGAAAGACTCTATTTTAATCAATGCCCATGAAGAGTCAAAGAAACTATGGAAGAAACTTGGTGAGATATATCAAGCTAAATATTTAGTGAACATAATTTTCTTGAGGAAGAAATTGTATTCTTTGATAATGGAAGAATATGTTGGTGGATCAATTGGCATCAGTTGGTGTAAAAATGGATGAGGAGGAGAGACATTAGATCTTGCTTTGTTCTTTGCCTAATTTGTGGGATTCTCTTGTTATGGCTATTGGGAGTACTTCTATTGTCTTGAAAATTGAAGATGTTGTGGGTTCTTTTCTTTTTTAATAGATGAGGAGGAAGGTATCCATCAGTGCCAAGGAAGCTTTAAATGTTCATAGAAGACCTAAAGAAAAATGCAAGAAGAGCGAGAAGCATGAAAAATCTAAGTCCAAGGGGAGATCCAAATCTTCTAGAAAGTCCAAAGTTATTTGATGGAATTGTTGTAAGCTTGGACACTTTCGTAAGGAGTATAAATAAGAAAAGAAGAAGAAAAAGAAGAAAATTGGTTCTAATTCTAAGTTTGAGAAGGAAGATGGTGATGCATTCATTGCAGCTTTGGCCACTTGTGCAGGTAATGATGCACTTAGGTGCATCTTTCCATATGACCCCTAATAGAGATTGGTTTTTTGAATATGAAGAATTTGATGGAGGTAAGGTGTACTTGGGTGATGATTCTCATTTAAATATTATTGGCCGTGGTAAAGTTAAAATTAGATTTCCTGATGGTAGAGTAAAAAGGATTAATGGTGTATTGCATATCCCTAGATTAGTACAAAATTTATTATCTCTAAACAATCTAATAGATGTAGGTGTGTAGGTAGTCTTTTTTGATACAGGGTGCAAGATGGTTAGAAGTGCTATGGTGATAACTAGAGGTGGCAAATTTGGCACATTGTATAAGCTTGGTGCATGCACTACTGAGTGCAATAGAACTTATCTAACAAGAGAGTTTGTGACTACTTCATTGGAAAATGAAAGGGTTTCATTTTCAGTGGATGGTCATGGCTTTTGGGTACTTGTTGTCACTTAGATTTGTACCCCGTGTTGAAGGCTTTTAGGGCTCCAACAATCTAGTGAAACATTGAGATGACCTCCAGGTGTGGGACCCTACAAGGAGGTCGAATCTCCAGAGAGAGGTTGGTTCCTTTGTTGAATGAGAGAAATTCAGTGATCCTAAGACTAAACCTAATCTATCCACTAGTTTATGAAAAGAGTAAGAGGGAGTAAAAACTAAAAATGAAGGGGAGGTGATACACCAGGTTTGAATAAGGAACATTCATAGAGCTAAAATGCACAAATAAAGAAATACAATTGATAAACTTACGTAGATCATGGACATTTTAATAGAGGTAAAGAATGGATTGCCAGGAATTAAACATTCACAAATAATAACCAATTCTAAGACTACACAGAGTTAAAAAGCATGACAAAGTAAAACACCATATGTATTGATCAAGAGGCATGGTTACAACAGACGAAAGTTCTGTTTAAAATACATAAGCATAAGACTAACTATTTTCCAACCTTTTTTACATCTTACATTCATGCATATATATCATCTGATTCCAAATGACCTAATTAGGTTACAATAAATTGCCCCATGGGATCTGTCATAAAATATCTCTACCTGAAGGGATGTCTATCTACAAGAATTACATATAGAAAATATCTGGAGACCTGGACAAATGAAAGATATTTCCTTTCAATGCGAACAACTGATTTATCACCTGCAACCATAAATGCTACAAATATCTGATAAGGGGCAACTGAGAAGATTGGATCTATTTTGATGGCATATGAGACAAATCTCCCGAGCAAAGCTTTTACAACACTTAAAAAAAAAGAACCCTTGAGTCTCTATGTCCTCATCACCTTTGAATCCTATGAAAAAATTGGCCCCTGTAATGCCACCTGGCCGAGTTCGCTCATCTAAGACCTTACTGTAGTCCTGCACACCATATCTGATGCTGTGCAAAACCGTCGCAGGGCTGCAGTTCATCTTTTACTTCATACTGTTGGCCTGCATATATTGTCATTGACCTCTACGGGACCACGGTGAACACTATATGCTTTATTTGCCCCTTTACTGCAAGCCTGCTGCAGTCTATCAAGACCCCCTGCGGTAATGCGGTGAGCATCTTATCCTTTTACCGCCAACCTGTGGACTGCTCTAATAGCTGTCGTGGGGTCATGACACTCAACATCCACACTGTTTGAAATCCTTTACACTGCACCATCACAAGTTTCACTTGAAACTGCCATGGGGGCATGGTGACCATTTTACATTGGCTCCTTACCGCATTGCCGTGGGACTGCGGTGACATATTATATGCCACTTGAGTTTATACCGCTGGTCTGCCATACTTCATATAAACCTCTGTGGTATTACGGTGGGTGGCTCCATGCTTGTTCTAAATCTTCACCACTATCCTACGGGCTCCTTCACAAACTATTGCAGTAGTGCGGTGATTGCATCATTACTTACCGCTATCCCACCATGACCCATATAGACCGCTACAGTAGCGTGGTAATTGCTAACTTTTTGCTGTTGCCATGGTAGCGTGGTGATTTCTTTCTTTCTTACTGTGATCCCACGGGCTTCTCCCTTAACTGCTGTGATAATGCAGTGATAGTTCAGACTACTTCCTTTATTCTCGCAAGCCTACAAGCCTTTCAACTAATAGCCACGGTAATGAGATAAGCGACTATATTGCACCCTAGCTCCCACAAGCCCACAAGGGTTCATCAGACATACCCATGGGGATGTGACAATAATAAAAAATGCAAAGATTTAGCAATGGATTTTTAGCAGAAGAAGGATTAAGACAATTTTATAAAACTTTGGTTTGGGGTTTAAAGAATAAAACCTAGGGCTTAAAGGGGAAATAAGGAAAACACTAAGAGATTTTTTTGGTTTGGGCTATTTGGCTAGGGAGAAAAATAGGACAACATTTTGGCAACTTCTTAAGGGTGTCTTCTTGCTAGACAAATGGAAACCAGTGGCCTTAAGTATTCGTTGGGCATAGAGTCAAGTCTGAAACATGTTGGAAAAACTAAAAACCTACCTCAAAACAAGACCACAAAAAGAAACAAGGCCTACATTCTCCTAATGACAATGTAGCCTATACAAGGCGCTTAGGGAAAGGAAACCTAAAGCAGAAATAAACTAAAACAATATGTACAAAATCTCAGACCAACCTTAATGGTAGTGTTTGAGATGAATCCAATTGACTGAGATCGGGAGAACTTCACCATCTAGCCTTGAAAGAATGAAGGTGTTTGCTTGCTTGTTGTTGATGATGACATAAGGCCCACTCCAAAGTGCATCAAACTTGGTATGGCCTCTTGATTTGGCTCATTCTGCATCTCATTTCAGGACAAGATCACCTTCTTTGAAGGTCTAGACCTTGGCCTTCTTGTCAAAATACTTTTTTGTATGCATCTGATGTTCTTTTAATGTGATCATGGCTGACTATCTTTCCTTTTCTAACTCAATTAACTTAGCCATCCTAACAAACCTTGCATCCTCTCCTTCTAATGTCAACTGATGAGCTAGATCTAGTGTAGGAAATTCTAAAGATATAGGCAATCTAGCTTCTCTTCCATACACCAGAACAAAAGGAGAGTTCCCAATGGCTCTCTTGTATGTGATCCTATCAACCCAAAGAGCTAATCTAATCTTATTGTGCCATTATCTTTGGTTTGCCTCTATGGTCCTCTTCAAAATCCTGATCAGGTTCTTATTGGTGGATTCAACTAGCCCATTACCTTGGGGGTAATAGTTGGATGAAGTCTTTAAGAACACATTGTACTTAAGAGCCCAATCAGCAATCCTAAAACCAGTGAATGCTTTTTGCATTATCAGAAATAATAGTATGAGGAGCTCCAAACCTTGTCATGATTTCTTCCAAGAAATCCATGATTGATAACTCAGTGGCCTCCTTGAGTGGGACTGCTTCAATCCACTTGGTGAAGTAATCAGTTGCAGTCAAAACCCACTTATGACCAACATTAGAAGAGGAATTTATCATGCCAATGAAATCTAATCCCCACTACGAAAAGGGTTGATCAACTTGAATAGGGTGGAGTGGAAGTGTTGCTAATATCTTCTTTCCAGTAAAGAGATCACACTCTTTGCATCTTCTTACCCACATATGGGCATCATTGAATAATGTGGGCCAAAAATAACCTGCCCTCATTATTTTCATTGTTGTAGCTCTAGCAAAGAAATGGCCACCAGCTGGGCCAGCATGAAAGTCACCAAGAAGTCTATCAACTTGATCTTCTTCTATGCATCTCAGTAAGACTCCATCTAAGTTTCTCTTGAAGAGAACACAATCTACCAAAGCATAAGAGATAAACTGTAGCCTAAAATGTCTTCTTTTGGTTCTGTCCAGTCTATAGGGATACTCACCAATGAATAGGAAACTAGCCATATCTGATGTCCAAGAACTTACAACCGATGGCTCAGCTATAGGTTCCTCCTCATTCAAATGGTAGGATGAATTCACCTCATCTACTAATGTTTGAGAGCTAGTTGTTCACATAATCTTCTGCCTCTAATTAACTTAGCGGATTTGATGATCACATCATACTCCAGGATCTTGGTGACCTAGTTGGCTCATTTTTCACTAATCTCTATCCTCGTTATGTAATCTCTCACACTAGAATGAGAAACTAAAACTTTAATATGATTATTTGCCAGCATATATCTAAATTTCTTTGAAGATCTAATAATGGAAAATACCTACTTATCCATGGGTAGCCTATATCTGACCTCATAGTCCTTCAAGGTCTAACTGAAGAAGGCCAAAGGCTAGGCCAGTCCATGTTCATTTTGCTGCATCAAGACAACTACAATACTATTCTCTCCTCCATGTGCATAAAGGACAAAGTCCTCATAATTTGGATTCATGAAAGTAGGTGCCTAGGAAATCTCTTCCTTGATCTTTTCAAAACCATCCTTCCCCTCCTTAGTCCATCTGAAGTGTTGGTGCCTACCTGGGGTTAGGGTTTCAAGCTTGAAAATCCATTTGTCTTTTTATTTAAACCCTCAAAATTCTAAGTCTGTCGGCCTTCACATTTTTATGCATGTATCTTTGTATATGGCCGCTTGTATGTGTCTTTGTATGTACAAGTGCAGATGTACATTGGTGGACCCGAAAAAATGTTCAATCAGGCTTTCAAAAAGTGAAAAAATAGTTGTATGCATATCAGGCTTCTATGTGATATTCAGGTGCAATTCTGGAGGTAAAAAAGGTAGATTCCATCGCATATTCCTAGAATATTCTGTGCTTGTATGTAAAGGTTGCATGCATATTGTTGTTGTATATTTGATATACAACGAGTAAGATACAACGGCTGGACTTCAAAAAAGATTCAGATCGGGCCTGGCAGATGTACATACAATGGCAAAGTTGAAAAGTCAAGGGCATTCTTTTGTATCTTGCATTGTATGTATGTTCGACATACAATTGTTTCATACATACAAGTGAATGTACAAGTGAAATATGCAAAGTGGACGTGACCAGTGAATTAACTGCATTTATAAGTTGGGTGAGATCCGCAGTTGTCTATTGGGATTGTATTTTCCCAATATACAATTGAACATACAACAGACGTATACAAAGAAATGTGCAAGGCAGGAGTGTTCAAAGTCAACGGTCTTCAAAAGCATGGTGGGCCTGCATAGTTGTATGTCCTAGATTGTATGTATGTACTATATACAATGCAAAATATAAAGCTTACATACAATCCCAGACACGAAGGAAAGTTTGTTGTGGTGGATAAGTGGTTGGGGTCCGCAAGTTGTATGTTGCACATTGTATGTGAGATATACAAGGTAATATACAATGGATGAGATATAATGCCAGATTTGAAAATTGTTCCAATTTGGCTGATAAATGCAGTGTATCCCATGGTTGTATGTATATTGCATTTGTATATGCAATATACAAGGAGATGTACAAGAAAGGAGATGCAAGCTGGACCCGATTGCAATTTCAATTTGTTTCATAATGATTTGGGGTCCGTGCCTTGTATATGTTGTCATTGTATGTATATACAACCTCACATACAACCACAGATGCAAAAGGGAGATACAAATGAACATCCAAAGGGGATAATTGCCGAGACCTTGCCTATTGGCAGCCAAGCTAGGGGTCCCTCCAATGGCCGATGAGATATACGAGGATGGTCTTCGATGTGATAGCGACCGTCAGCGGACACTTCCAGGGTCTTTCCGACGACCAATGGAGAGGCAAATATTCAACGATGGAGAACCAATCAGGGGATGACACGTGTCCAAATGTAGTTGTATGTACATGCTTTTGCATATACAAAGATTTGAAGGCATAAAAGGCAAAAAGGGCGAAAAGGGTAAAATGTGTGTTCACGTTGTGAAAAGTCAAAGGGGACAATGTGCCTGCATGGCATGATTTCATTGGTTTTTGACTTGTCACCATGATTTGAAGTATTGATCTTGGCGATGAAGAGGATGGAATCGACGACCTTGTTTCAAATTTTCAAAGGAGGGATTTCTGCGTGTCTGCAGCTGCATTCCAAGTGGAAGAATTTCAAAACACACAAACTGTTGCATTTCAAAATAGGTAGGTCAGCCATAATGATAGATTACAGAGACATGGGTCGATAGATTGACGGGCCAACTACCATCTTAAAGGAGAAAATCTTCAGGCGGCTGCATGTCTCCCGAGTTCAACTGCTCCTTCCCTCTTCTTCTCCCTAGTGCCTTCAATGTTTTAGGTGCCATTCTGATGGTGCACTGTATCTGGCAAAATTTTGAAAAGACCATGTAATTAATTGCTGAGTACATGTTCTTAGTTTATATCAGAACTGTGTTACTCATTTGGAGGAGTGAAAGACTTGGGAAAATTTTTTGGAGGAAATAACGAAAATAGAGCATTTCTTGGTTGTTCTATCTCTTTTTGTGAGTTTATGAGTTGCATTTGAATGCATGTTGCATACATGTTCAGTTTCATGTTGTGTTTATATGAAAAATGTTTCATGGCATGTGTTTAGTTATTTGTCTCCATGGTTGTATGCATCCCTTCTTTTGAATCTGGTTGCTAAGGGTTACTTAGATTCTAGGATATAGATTTATGTATTGCATGCTTAACTTTTGACCTCCATTCAAGGAGTGGATTAAACTGTTTTAGGTTAAGTATGAAGAAGATTGTATGACACCAGCGATGTTTGTAAGTAGAGATAGCTAAATACTCATTCTTGGGTCTTGAAACTTGAATCTCTATTGAGTTTGTGCAAATCATTCACATGTATACGTCTAGTTGACTCCTTGCCCTAAGATAGGCACCGGTCTACCCTTGTGTAGTAGTCATGATCCAAAACCCCCTATCTTGCATCCAAAAAATAAATACAAATCATTTCATAATTCCAACCTGTTAGTTTGTAGGAGTAGAAATAGGACCCCTACATACTCTCATTCCTAACTAGTTAGATATGTCCAAGAACATTGCCAAACTTGTGATCTATCATTCAAATCTTGGTCCAAACATGAGAATATTTTGCCTGTGACTATAAGGCTAAATCTTTCTGGTGGGTGAGTCAAAGAAAAATCTTTAGCAAATAGGGATACCCCCCTTGATGTGGCAGAACCAGAAGTGAAGGGGAGGTAGCTCATGTAACCTCTTGTATTTGTTGGCCGAATCTACCTGTGCATTGGAACTAGAAAACCCTTTGCTGATTCAGAAGAAACCCCAACATGAAGACTGCATCTTTCTTGAGCATAAGGGTCAGAGGCTTCACTAAGCCAGCGCAGTTAGGAATGAACTTCCTAACAAAGATGATATGTCCTAGATATGATTGTAAGGACTTTTTATGAGCAGGCGGAGGAAGAGAAAGCAGAGTAGATGTTCTATCTGGATCTATGGATATCCCATCCTCAAACACTATGTGACCCAAAATCTTACCTTGGGCAACAACAAAAATACATTTCTTGGGGTTCAGATACACCCCAAATTTTTTACATCTCTAGAAAACCTTTTCTAGATGCTCCATATGGTTCTCCCCCTTCTTGGAGAAGATTGTGATGTCATCCAGATAAATCAAGATGAACCAATTTATAAATCATTTGAAGGCAATATACATTGCCCTCTGAAATGTGGCACCAGCATTAGACAAACCAAATGGCATTTTTGCATATGCCATGGTTCTCCATTTGGTTGTGAATGTTGTCTTAAATCTGTCCTCCTCTCTGAAAATGATCAGATTATAGCCAAAGAAGCCATCTAATAATGATAAACTTTCTGCCCCTGCAATTATTTGTAAAATTGGATCCATAGAGGATAGAGGGTAATGATCTTTTAGAGATGCACGATTCAGGTCACTGAAATCTACACAGAGCCTAATCTCTTTGTTCTTCTTTCTCATAGACACTAGATTAGTAACCCAAGTAGAATACTTAATAGGGAAGATAACCCTTTCTTGTATGAGCTTAGAAATCTCTTTCCTCATGAGTGGTTCAATTTTTGGATTTATAGTCCACTGCTTTTAGCAAACTGGCCTGCAATTAGGATCTATATCAATGGCATGCTGAGCCACATCCAGATTGAATCCTTTAAGATCTTCATATGTCCATGCTAGGACATCATTGTACTTTTGGGTAAGTTTTATGAATTCTTTCTCTTCTTCATCACCACATACCTTTCCTAGTAGCAACTCTTTGTCCTGGGCGACGGTCACCTTTTGGTAATCTTCTTTCTTGAAGGTCATGTTATTCCTATCTCCCCTGAACTCATCATCATGACTGAAGATGGCCTCAAGAGTAACTAGACCCTTGGGCAGCTTGTTTGATTTGAGCTAGATGATCTAATCACCATAGCACTCCTGCAACCTAGGTTGTGCCCTGGAGGAAAATTCTGCTTCATTCTGAATGAAGCTCATAATCTGCTCATTGCTGTCAAAGACCTGCCAATGGATATCATTATCAAGAATAGATGGTCTGACAACAATCCTCACATGTTGATCAGGACCTTGGAATAAGTCTGTTGGAGAAAACTAAGCCCCCACCATTGCTAATTGATCAGCATTAGTATTTAATTTCCTTGGGATCACCTATAGGTTGAGAGCGTCAAAACTCTCAAATAGGTCCCAAACTCTATCTATAAGCTCTTAGAAGCTAGCTTTTTGTTGCACACCTCTCTCTAATTTGGTTGACCACCAGTTCAATATCACCAAAAATCTCCAAATGCTTGATATATTTCTTCTCAGCAATCAATAGGCCATGAACCAATGCCTCATACTCTACTACATTATTGGTGCAAGAAAATTACAACCTATGAGAAAAATTCAACTTCTTACAAGTTGGAGAGACTAGAAAAACACTTGCACCAACTCCATTCTTGCTCTTTGCACCATCAAAAAACATCTTCCATGGGCCATTGGAGTCATCATTAGGCTTGCTTGTACAAAAGGAGTTGAAGAATCCCCTTCATGTATCATGTAGTTGCCCAAGTCAGTTGCTTCAGTGGTATCATAAGGATCAAAATTTTCATGATCCCTTGTCCACTCATCTAAAAATAGGTTAGGGATAGGAAGAGGTGAAGGTTCTACCTCAATAGGTTCTGAGTCATGCACTTCCTCACCCTGAATCATCACGTGTGGGTTCACCAGGCTATGGTCGTAATTCTCCACATGATAATCTAAGATTGGTTCAGCCTTAATAGTGAACCGTGTGCCATATCTGGTCCTCAACAACATATGAGACCAATCAGAAGAAAGATAGCCACTTGCCTTGGCTGTGAAGTCTCTTGACAGACAAATGGCAAAGAAAGGAGAAAGATCAATGACTGAAATGTCTTGTTTGAAAGTTAGGTTAGGACATGCATGCAGAGACAAGTCCACTCCCTTGATCACTCCTATAGTGCTCACAGAGGTGCCATCCAATTGTAATACTCCTGATGAAACATGGGCATACTTGATGCCTAATGCATCTGCTATCTTCTTGGACATGACCAAAACACTAGCCCCAGAGTCTATCATGCAATTGTACACTAAAAACTTGCCAATGATTAAACACAAGTAGAAAGGAGATGGTTTCTTGACTGTACTTACTTCTTCCATTGGTTGCACTAGGCTGATAGGAGCCTTCTCTTTCTGCTTATTTGATGGATCTGATGCTACTAACTCAACAGATGGGAAGAACCTTAAGGCTTCTTGTAACAGATCCCTCTGAGAGGGGATGGATATCACTTCCCACATAGAAACATTTATGTTTGTTTTGTTCATTTGTTCCACAATATTTAATGGAACAATGGCTGCCTTATGCATAGAGGGAATCCATGTTCCTTTGTTTGATCTATAATTTGTTCAGGCACTTTTAAGACTGGTGGAATTTCTTTTGTAGCAACAAATTTGCTGCTCTTTTTTGATCTGATGTTGTCTGCAATAGGCATAACAACACTGTCCATGGGCTAATTAATAGTACAAAAATCCTCTGGAGTCCATAGCATCAGACTAGCATCATTGGTAACCTCATTTGACACTTTAGGAATGCAATTTGTCGCCTCTAATAGTGATGTCTACTGAGTGTGGAAGTTCTGCACCATTAAAGCTCTTTCTTGTGCTCCAAAATCACAAGAGGATTGATTGTGAGGTTGGTTGCAAGGATAGCACCAATTTGCCTCCTGGGCTAGATTATTCTGAGTAGGGACTAAAGCCCTAACTAGATTCCTAGCCAGTATTTGTTGGATAGGTCTAATCGTTTGTAAAGGTTGTGTAGGGTTAGGATTTTGGTATCTATTCTACTGATAACCCTGGTTCCAGTTCTGATTTCTATTTTGATTATACCCTTGATTCCAATTCTTATTAGATGTCTGGCCCTGGTTATAGTTCTAATAGGGTTTGGGAGCAGTTTGAATAGCTATACTATTCACCTTATTTATCAAATTGGACATTAGGGCATTAAGGTCACTCTCTTCTTGAGAAAGAGAGGATGTTGAAGCTTTAGGCTCTGGGATAGGAGCAATAATGGACTACTATGATGAGGAAGGTAGCTCTAGAAAAAGTGGGATAGGAGGCTTGGGAGCAATTTTCCCAACCTGTATTAAAATATTTTTTGCTTTTAGAGTTGTCTCATAACCATCTGGTAGAGTCTCAACACCCATTGATTGCATCACAACAATGTCAGAATTTAAAGCTCTTAAAAAGTACAAGAAAACACCTTGTGGAGATGGCATGAGGGTAGCTGGAATTCTCTCCCACATCCTATGGAATCTGAAGTTAAAGTTTACTAGCCTCTCACTTGGAGCCCTCTTGATAGTCGTCAACTTCTCAAGCAATGAAACATTAGCTATGTTGGGTTGAAATATTGACTTTTATAATGTTGTTATTTGTTTTTAAGGCCTTTTCACATGATCTTGCAAGAACCTTACAGACATTGCCTTTATTATATGGTGTTTCACATATACTTCTTAGAAACTTTAATCCTATGCTGATAAATGAAATATGGTGGTTATATTATCAAGTGGATGATTTCAATTATTGATATGCATGTAATATAGATAGGATTTCATAAGTTTAATATGAGAAGTTATTTTGTGTATATATGTTGGATAATTAATCTTGTGCAGCAAAGACATAGCATTCGGGAAGGAGTAATTGTAGCAAAGTGCAAAACAAGGGAATTGATTAAAGTGCAGTCCAAGTGCTAGAAGTGAAGACTAATGGAGATGAACATGGTCATCATGGAAAAATAAATGCAAGAGAAGAAGAAGACTTATTCTAGAAGTCTAACTGTAGCTTATGTGTTTTCATTCATGAGCCATTGTATGAGATTTTTGTTCGAATAGGACTCAGTTTCCTTTGTTCTAGATAATTAATAAGTTGATCTCAAAACTATATCCTGATATCCAGGAATGAATTGATGATCACAGTTAGTTAGAAGACCGCATACAACTCTCCCACTTTTGTATGAGTTGGGGGATGAGTTCGTTGATTAGTTAGTTGTTATTGTTAATTTCTATCTATATAGCCATTACTCTATTTTTATAGTTATGAGTTATTCCAGACATGTTTTGATTTCAAGAATAAAATCTGAAGAAGATTATGTCTATGATATGAATTGAATTCAACTGCGTGTCATGAAAATGTGTGAAGATCTGGAGTAGATTTAGTTTCTAGAAGAAGTGAGATAGTTCCCTAAGATAGCCACTCAAGGTACTAACTCTCGCTTCATACATTCATTTATTTATTTATGCATTTCTAGTTAGACTGTTTCATGTTATCTTATACATTGCATTGTGAAATAAGTAAGAAATCGTGATTGCTATTTCTGATAGTTGTGATTCATGAATAGAATACATCATTGAAGTCCTTTGGAGGTTAGTGTTAAGTCTTTTCTCATTCTATGTATTTCAAGTTAATTATGTAATTCTCTGTTGAATATAGATATCTTTAGCTTATGCCTAGGGTACCTGTAGCAACTAGGTTTTTAACTATTTTTGTTGTTCTTCCATTTCTGTGAACTCCAGTCAATTAAGTTGATTAGAATAAGTTTGTATGAGATAGTTTAGGATAGAAATGAGTCTTGAAGGCATATATAGTGTGAGCATCATCATAAGCTTATGCTCCTTGGTCTGTAATTCAATGTAGGAATGCAATGATAGAGTGGATTGTTCAGTTAGGTTTAACCCTGGATTTTGTTTAAGTCTACAACGCATTAGTTTTCCTCTCCAATCTGACCTCTCACCAAACTTTTTGTAGAGGGCTTCTCCCAATTCATCCCATGTATGTATTGAAGCAGGGGTCAAGCTCCTAAACCATTGATGAGCTCTCACTTTGAAAGATGAAACCATGAGGTGGACTACAACATCTTCATGTTGTATATGATGGACCAAGCATACAGATATAACTTTGATGTGCTCAGCAGGGGTTACAAAACCATCACTCGTGAAGGGTGAAACACTTTTCAGGGCTGCAGCAGGTATGTCATTAGATGCAGCCAAATGTAATGGACTTCCGCCATTGAAGGTTACAAAAGGAAAATTCCTTGCCATCCTAGGAATGTTCAGATTTAGTCTAGGGATATGCAAGCTTCTTCTATTATACTAAAACCTAACAGGAGGGGGTGTGGACTAGGATCTTGAAAGAGGTAAACCAAAGGTGCTAGCCCTTCTCACAGGAGACCTAGACAACCTAGACCTCCTTGAAGCAACAACAAATAATTTAGCAAATTGAAAATTACCTCTTGAAGACACCCTAGTTTGCATAGGCATAAAAGATGGCATTGATCAAAACTAGTAGCTTGTAGAGTTGCCAGGTGCATGAAAATTTGCCAAAATGCAGAGTGCTAAGAAGAACACTAGATTCTTAGCTTGATTCTTTTTCTTTAAGTCCCACCGGGTGTGCTAGAAACTGTTGTCACATAGATTTTTACCCAGTGTCGAAGGCTTTTAGGGCTCCAACAATCTAGTGAAACATTAAGACGACCTCCAAGTGTGGGACTCTACAAGGAGGCCAAACCTCCAGAGAGAGGCTGGTTCCTTTGTTGAATGAGAGAAATTCAGCGATCCTAAGACTAAACCTAATCTATCCACCAGTTTATGAAAAGAGTAAGAGGGAGTTAAAACTAAAAATGAAGGGGAGGTGATACACCAGGTTTGAATAAAGAACATTCATAGAGCTAAAATGCACAAATAAAGAAATACAACTAATAAACTTACATAGATCATGGAGATTTTAATAGAGGTAAAGAATGGATTGCCAGGAATTAAATATTCACAAACAATAGCCAATTCTAAGACCACAGAGTTAAAAAGCATGAAAAAGTAAAACACCATATGTATTGATCAAGAGGCACAGTTACAGTAGAGGAAAGATCTGTTTGGAATATAGAAGCATAAGACTAACTAGTTTCCAACCTTTTTTACATCTTACGTTCATGCATATATAGCATCTAATTCCAAATGACCTAATTAGGTTACAATAAATTGCCCCATGGGCTCTCTCAGAAAATATCTCTGCCTGAAGGGATGTCTATCTGCAAGAATTATCTGCAGAAAATATCTAGAGACCTGGGCAGATGAAAGATATTTCCTTTCAATGCGAACAACTGATTTATCACCTACAACCATAAATGCTACACATATTTGATAAGGGACAACTAAGAAGATTGGATCTATTTTAATGGCATGTGAGACAAATCTCCCAAGAAAAGCTTTTACAACACTTTTAAAAAAATGAATCCTTGAGTCTTTGTGTCCTCATCGCCTCTGAATCCTTTGAAAAAATCAGCCCCTATAATGTTGTCGTTGGTCATCCTCTTACTTGTCACAGGACCGCAGTGACATATTATATGTCATTTGAGTTTATACCGTTGGCCCACCATACCTCACATAAACCTCTATGGTATTGTGGTGGGCAGCTCCATTCTTGGGATAAATCTTCACCGCTATCCCGTGGGCTCCTTCACAAACTATTGTGGTAGTGTGGTGACTGCATCATTACTTACCATTATCCCACCACGACCCATATAGACCACTATGGCAGCGCAGTAATTGCTAAATTTTTGTTGACTTCCGCGGTAGCGTGGTGACTTCTTTCTTTCTTGCCACAATCCCATGGGCTTCTCCCTTAACCGCCAAGGTAATGCGGTTATGGTTCAAACTACTTCCTTTATTCCCGCAAGCCTGCAAGCCTTTCAACTAACGGTCGCGATAATGTGGTAAGCGGCTATATTGTACCCTATCTCCCGTAAGCCCGGAAGAGTTCATCAGACATACCTGCGGGGATGCGGTAATGATAAAAAATGCAAAGATTTAGCAATGGATGTTTAGCAACAAAAGGACTAAGACAATTTTATGAAACTCTGGTTTGGCGTTTAAAGAATAAAACCTAGGGCTTAAAGGGGAAATAAGGAAAAAACTTAGAGATTTTTTTGGTTTGGGGAAATACTTTCTTCTAAATCAAAATTACCTATAGAGAAGACTATGTTATGGCACCCAGGATTAGGCCACATTGGAGAAAAGGGTCTAATAACCTTGAAAAATGAAAAAACTTATAGAAGGGTTAACTGATTGTAATCTTGATTTTGATGTCTACGAGCATTACATTTATGGTAAATAGAACTGCATTTAATTTTACATGAGTTCTCATAAATCTTGTGGTGTATTGAATCTTATTCATTCTGATATGTTTGGTCTTGTAGATGTTGCTTCCATTGTAAAATCCACATATTATGTTTCATTTATTAATGATTATAGTAGAAGGACATGGATATATTTTCTAAAGAGTAAATCTGAAGTTTTTAGTTGATTTAAATAATTCAAAGCAATGGATGAGTTTCAAACTGGAAAGAAAATAAAATTTTTAAGGACTGACAATGACGGTGAATTTTTCCCTAATGGTTTTGATAGATTCTGTAAAGATTATGGCATTGAGAGACAAAAGACAACTCCATATTCTCCACAGCAAAATGGAGTTGCCGAAAGAATGAACATGACACTGATGGAGAAGGCAAGGAGTATGATTAGTGGTGCTGGTCTAGAACAAAGCTTTTGGGTTGAATTTGTTGCCACTACTTTCTACTTGATTAGCAAGTCTCCTACATTAGCTCTTGTTGATAAAATTCCTATGGAGGCATGGTTGGTACACAAGCCTTCGTTGATACATCTTAGAGTTTTTGGTTGCGAGGCATATACACATACAAAAGGAGAAGTGGACAAAGTTGGAGAACAAGGCTGTGAAATGTATCTTCATTGGGTATAGTTATGGTGTGAAAGGATACAAGCTTTAGGACCCTATTGTACAGAAGGTAATATATAATATAATAATTATTTTTAGAGAAACTAAGCTTTCTTTTGTTACATTGCAGCTAGAACAAAGTGAACATAAATATGTGATTCAACTTCCTTCTATGCCTAATAAAGTTGGATCGATAGCCCTAGATAGACAAGAAGTTGAGGAGAGCGCATCTAGCTCCGAATCTTTATAAGAGGAGGAAGAACCTCTAGCTCAACTTGTTTGAAGGTCTACAAGGCATAGACAACCACCTAAAGAGTATTCACTTGATGACTAGAGATATATCTTTGCTTTGAATATTGACATAGATGAACCTAGATCTGTAGAAAAGGCATTAGGTATGAATGATGCATAGTCGTGCAAGATTGCTATGGATGAAGAAATGACATCTTTGAAAAATAATGATACATGGGACCTAGTATGATTTCCTAAAGGAAAAAACAATTTGGTTGTAGATGGGTATTCCAAAAATATTGGTTTAGATGGAGGTATTGAGAAGTACAAAGCACGGTTGGTTGTGAAAGGTTACTCTTAGGTTGAGGGTGTTGATTATAGTGAAATATTTTTTGTTGTTGCAAAAATGACATCCATTAGATTCTTACTTTCTATTTTTGTTTCTTATGATCTAGAGGTTGAGAAAATAGATGTGAAAATGATGTTCCTTCATGGTGATTTGGAGGAGGATATTTCTATGACACAGCCAGAGCACTACGTGGTGAAAGATAAAAGTAATTTGGTTTGTAAATTAAAGTAATATTTGTATGGACTCAAACAAAGTCCTAGGAAATGGTATGAAAAATTTGATACATATCTATTGAGTTTGGGATTTAAGTGTTCTAAATCCAATCACTATGTTTATTATAAATTTGATGGTGATCGCTTATTGTTTATTGCATTATATGTTGATGATATGTTATTTATTGGTAAAGGGAAATGAATGATTTCAGAACTAAAGTCTCAACTTGCATCTAAATTTGAAATGAAAGATTTTGGTGTAGCTAAACACATTCTTGGGATACAAATAAGAAGAGATAGAGTGAACAAAAAACTATGGCTTGGCCAAAATAAGTATGTCAATTCAGTTCTACAGAGGTTTAACATGTAGGATTCTAGACCATTGTGCGTTCCTCTTAAAGTTGGAATGAAGTTATCTGCTTCACAATATCCAACATACCCATTAGAGATGGAAGACGTGAGTAGAGTGCCTTACCAGAGTGTAGTTGGAAGTTTTATGTATGTTATGGTCTATACTAGACTAGACATATATTTGCAGTAGAATTTATTGGGATGTAGTTACAAGAGTCTTCAAATATTTGTAGGTACCTTAGAGTATTCCTTATGTTATCATGGTAATTTATAGGATACATGCATTCCCTTGATATTCATGGTTATGTGGATTAGACTGAGTAAGTGATGTTGATAGCAAACAATCCACCAGTGCTTATGTGTTTACTTTATTTGGTGGTGTAATTAGTTGGAAGTAAGCACCAAGTTGTGGTTGCTTTGTCCACTACTGAAGCTAAGTATATGACATCTACTCATGCTTGTAAATAAGTCATTTGGATTAAGAGGTTGTGTTTAGATATAAGAATAAAACAAGGTTCAGATTCATTAACTAAGTCTGTGAGTACAAATAAGTTCAGATGGTGTTCAAAGTCTATGGGCCTCTCAACCCCTAGAAATTAAATCATGGTGTTGATATTCCCTTTGCTCTTACAAGGAGTTTGACTAGTGGGAGAATGTTAGGAAAGGTGTCTCAACCTTGCAATTACAAAAAGGTTACTATTTTTTTCAATTTTGGTATTTTTAAATACCCATTAGCTTGAAGAATGGTTTAGAACATTTGAAGTTTCCAAAAGGGACTAAAAATGGTAGGGATTACTATTTTTAGTAAGTCTAAATTTGAGTATGGATGGGCCTAAATTTTTTCCAAAAGGTACAAATATTCCAAGTAAATATTCTAGGTGAATTTTGACCCGAGATCATGTTTGGATTACAAGATATTAATGTTTTTCATTTTTGAAACTCTTAGAAAAGTTTTGAACTTAGATTTGAGGCACTTAGAAGCTCTAATTTTCCTTGAAATATATTGTAACTAGAGAAGCAGGTTATATAGATCTCTTCTTGACCTTTCTGACACATTAAATGGTTCATCAATCAGACACCCAGATCAAAAGTTATGGCCTTTGGAAGTTTGGCCTCCCGTTTTCAGAAATGTGAAAACATGTTGGACACTTAAAAGAGCTATAAAGGGGGGAGTTACACGTATTGGTGTGTGTTTTGGCACATCACAAGGCATATTTTATTGGAGATAACTTGGGCACCACTTTTGGGTGGTTTTGGCTTATGGTTTTGTAATTATCGTTTGATTGTTTCATGTATTGTATCTCCTATATATTAGGTGCTTGAGATAGAAGTTGGTGTGAGAGTCTTATAGATGTTGAGCTGCCTCTAAATCTCTAGTTGGTTATACTCTTGTGAAAGATTGCTCTGCAAGAATATTGTAATCTTGTTGATTTTTGAATAATATATTGGGCAACTTTTAGAGTGGAGTTTTTCTCCTGAAAGGGTTTTTCCCACATAATTACTGTGTCGTGGTATGATTGCTATTTATTTTTATTTCTGTATGTGTTGTAAAGATCTAAAAAAATTTGTATATTCCTCCTCTCAAGATTAGTGTAGGAATTTATATTTCTACCTTAGCCTCCTTACAAGATTCACGTTCCAACTTGTTCCTTGGGAACCATGCCCCTCATGTGGCTAATTTAGAGTCCATGATCCCTTAAGTATTTGCCTTGAACCATTTTGTAATAGCTCATAACTCAAGAAAGATATGCCTCATTGAGTGAAGGATCTAAACCTTTCTATTTTCTTACCTTAGTATTCTTTCCTACTCTTTGTTTGCAAGTCCAAATATAGTCCAAAATGTAGTATAGGATGGGTTTCCAGTCTAAAGTTACAAGTTGAAATTGGACCCCAAAACCTGAGAGTGTAGGAGGTTTGAAGTTCATAGTTCTAATTCACATTACAATGTGTAAGTTGCATTTGATCTTTGAATTTTGAGTTGTCTTGGGAGTCAGAGTTCAGAGTTGACTGACACCTTACAATTTGCAATTGTAAATGAAACCTTGAAGCTCAAATTACCGAAGACATCTTTGTTGGTGTGAATGAGGAATATACGTAATCGATTTCCCTATTAGGTTTTATTCACACTAGTTTAATTAGGGCATCTTTAGGTCATTTAATATTTGTGTCTCATGTCATATGACTAAGACACTCTCATGATCAAATGTTGTCCTATCTGTCAATCTTGCTTATATAAGCAAGGTCCCTTATGTACTTTTTTTAAATCATAATATCATAATTCCATTTTGCATCACAATCAAGCAATTCATCCTCTTGCTACCAAAATCAGTACCATAGGGGCACCGTTGTACCCACTGCCACCATAGGCTGGCATATGGCCCCATAGGCTTTGCTGCCTACTACCACCATCAATAGCCGATGTGATCAAACACTAGCAAAATCTATAGGGAATATTCTCCCACTACTTGCAAAACTATCCAAGATTACCATAACCCACAAGTTGAACTGATCATCAATTCCTCATCACACATAGATGGTTTCAGACATCTAAATAGTGATTCTACAGGTTTAAAGATAGTTTTTCAAAATTCTAAAGGTAGTTTTGAGATCGACAAAATATTTCATCAACCTGACAAGAATATTCTGCCAACTTTTACTAATGTCAGGATGACATCATCAACCCTTCAACCCCATCCAACCCCCTACTCCATTTGTATTTTGATTTTAACACCTGAATTTCAAAGGCCTCTTTCTTAGTCATATGGGCTCCTTTTTGTGAGTAATTTTTTTATTTGAGGAAGAATTTTGTAGGCTTCATAGTGGTGAAATTATGTTTTGATTTTGGTATCTACTTTTTCTAGAAATTGTAGGTTTCAAAACTATTGTTGAGCAATTCTCATTATGGAAATTTCCAAGGCTCTATTTGGGCTTATACAGTAACATTTTTGGGTACAATTTTTTGAAAGTGCATAATTTTTTGTGTACTTCTTAGTGATGTAATCAAATTATTCTCATTCTACGTAGAAACTATACTTTCAATTTGTGGCCTAATTTGGCATCTACATGTACTGAGATCAAGACCACTTTGTTGTTTTGGCTAATGCCAGCTATAATCACACTAAGTATAAAATGTTAAGATCTTGGGGGTCTCATGATTGAATGAAATTGGAGGGTAATCTTATGATTTTTGATCTTTGAGGATATATCATGGGTTTTTCTATTTATCCTTGTATGATCACCCCAAACAAGGATAATTATGAGTTTTGGAAAAAAGATATCTTAACACATTGTAGGTAGCTTAATCTTTTGGGCCTTATCTTTATGGACTCATAGTTGAAACAGATACAATTGGGAGGAAATCTGCATGGGGAAATAATAAATTGATCATATCATAGGATTGATTGGTTGGAGTGTTGATTTTGATACTATGTGTTTTATCTCACATATTGAGTGCCCATGCACTCTTTTGACCAAAAATTTGTGATGTGTTTTATCTCCATTTTTAGATGATCCTACTATTGATTTTCTCATACCCCTTGATGATGCAAATAATATACCCTTTGATGATGATACTTTCTAGAGGAGCTTGAATATGTTGAAGGTCTTGAATGTTCAAATGACACAAAGACTTCTCCTGATACTCCTCTTATCGAGATCATATCTCCATCACCTATTTCTCCTTCAGAGTTCAATGCTACTTGTTTGAGAGGTTTCAATGATTCTTTATAGTAGGATCATTTCAGTCTTATTGATCCACCTCATTGGGATTCATATTTATCAGACACCACATCTTTGTTTGTGGAGTTTCACATATCATATTTGGAGGACACATTTAGGGTATATCTCACCCCGTTGATGGTAGTAATGTCATTGCATTTTTAGTGTTTTCAAATATAGTTTAGAATCTTTCCTCTATTGGTTCTACTTCTTTGATTGGGTAATCAATTTTTTATTTGGAGGAGACATCTTTTTCTAGTATGAGGACACCATAGTTGTATTTTGAGATGCACATATTGATTTAGATTCCCTTTTTCATTCAGATTGTGGGAGTTATTCTAAATCCACCATTGGATTTGTTTCTTTCCAAGGGGGAAATGTTGTTTGTAGGTAGTGGATTGTATTCTATCTTCAAGCATTCATCATTGGTATAGGAGCTACTTCTTTGTGAGGGGGATCTATCATCTCACTCATTGTCTCCTATGGGGGGTTATTAATTGAAAGAGGGATTTTTTCCTATGAGCTTTTTCCTTTAATCTATTTGTGAGAGATATTTTGTACATTGGTACTTAACATGGCCTTGTAGCTGGGACCCATTAATCATCCATCATTGCATCATTGCATCATTTGCATATTTTTTCATTCTCCCTAAGTTGCACTTAAAGGGGGTGTTTGATGTGAATAAGGTATATTACCTAATTGGTTTCCCTACTAGGTCCTATTCACTAGTTTACTTAAGTTTGCTTAGGGAATCTTTAGGTCACTAATAATTTGTGTCCCATGTTTAAGACACTTGTCATGATCACATGTTGTCCTATCTCTCAACCTTGCCTATATAAGCAAGGTCCCTCATGTACTTTTTGTATCATAATATCATAATTCTATTTTACACCACAATAAAGCAATTCATCCTCTTAATACTCTCTTATGGAAGTTTATTTCTAGTTTTATAGGTAATCCTAGGAGCTTGAGTCCATTGGGGACTCTTATAATCTTGTCCTAGACTTTCACTAGTCTTTTACAAATGGTAAGTTTCTTTCTAGACCCGATGTTTGAAGTGCATGTTGCAATTGGATCCCAAAGTCTAAAGTTATTCTAAGGTGGAGGCTTAGTGTCTTTGCACTTTACAATGTGCAAACTACACTTGTTTCCTGAAACCTGAGAAGGTGTTGCAGGTTGCGAGTTGCATGGTGTAGTTGTAGTTTTGAGAAGAAACCCAAAGTGTAAGTCCAACCTACTAATCTAAGTTGCAAGGCTTGGGAAAAGTCCAAACTTTTTGTAGGTTTCCCTTGAAGTCCAAACTTTGGTAGTTTTGACCTTTTTTCCTTCTCTAGCTTTGAGATAGTTGAGTGGTCTTGTAGGGATGTTATAGGGGTTTTTTAGTGACCTTGAGAATCTCGATGCTCCTCCTTATCTCATTTTTTGTGCCAAACATGGTGCTTTGTCACATAGTATTTTGAGTCTTTTGCTTGTGTCTTGTTGCTTTGTGCATTGGTGTGCGTACCAAGTGTGTCATTACATGTTGTTATGAGATCTTTCACACATAGGAGTGTTGTGTGGCTAATTTAATGCCACTTTTGTATCACAAAAAGTTTATCCAGTGTTTATCCATTAATGTCTTGAGTGTAAGGTTGGGGCATTACAGACTAATTATCCTATTACTTTATTTTGAACAAACACATTCATTCAAATAAGAACACCTCTTTCACAATCATAGATCTAAGTTCTTTATTAAGCCAAATCAAAATGTTTGCTAAAGGCATTCCATGATTAAAAACTTACCTTGAATCATTTCAAACTTGATAATAATTGATAAAGATCATACACACAAATCCAATCGATTCTTGCATTAATCCAAAAAGCAATTGATTTAAAACTCAAATCTTCAACCTGTTAATCCTTCTCTAATTTCTTCTTCTTTTTGAATGAAATAATACATCCCCTCTAAAAGAGTTCTCATCATTTTTATCTAAATCACGCAATTCCTAATTGTAGGAATAAAACTTATAATAATAAATTCTCTACTTTCCTTTTCCAAAAAATGAAATAAATATAATTGTTTATTTTCCAAATTTCAATTATAAATTTTCACATTCAAATCTATTTTAATTAAAACAAATTAAAATTACTAAATCTACTTTATTTCTTTCTCTAAAAGATATTAGAAATTATCTAGAATTGAATAATTAAAATTACTTCTAAGCACTAAATAAAATAATTCAATAACATTGTTTATTTATTTTTAATTAGCTTATCATCTTAATTTAATTATTTATTATCCATGCAATAATACCTATACTTGCTGCATACTATAGTCTTGCCACACATACCCTAATAGCATTGTTATTAATTTTTATTAGATAAGTACTTTTAACTGGAGCTATGAACTAGAAAGGATTTTAAAATGACCCCAAAACCTTGTACAACAAGAACAACCAACAACCACAAGAGACAAGAGAACGGAGACAAGAACCAACAACAACATGGGACTAGAATCAACAAAGAAACATGCCTTAAAATAGCAAGGCCACAACAAAGGGACACCCATGACCACAATCATGGAGGTTTAAAACTCAACCTCACCAAAGAACTCTGAGGTGGAGTCAAGGCTTGACCCAATTTAGCTAACCTTCCTTTTTTCAAAGATGAGCCAGGCTCAACCAAAGGACATCTATTATTCTTCAATGGAGACCCCTGCACGTCCCCTATGGGACCTTCAATGTCCATATCATTTCCTTCATTCCTTGTAGCATAATCATTAACAAATTCTTTCCCAACATTTTGATATTCTTTCCCATGCTCAGGAGGACCTTTGCAAGATTGGGAAAAGTGCCCAGCTTTGTGACAATACTAACAAATCTACAAAGATGACTCATAATGAATTCTTTGCTCCCAAACACCAAATTTGGAACAGAGTTTTATGACTTTTGGCAGCACCTTATCAATATCAACACTCCCACAAAATCTACCAAAAACTAAACATTTCATAGATTTCGTAACATTATCAATAGATAAAAATTGACCAAGGGCATTGGCTATACCACATATTATCACTTCATTCTAGTACTCTAAAGGAAGACCTGGTCCGAGCCTAACCCAAATAGAAACCCTCTTGAAATTGTCCTTGGTAGCATCAAAACCAGTATGCCATCTTTTCAACAAAAAATCATACTTGCTAAGGAACCAAGGACCTCCCTATAAAACTCTCATACTTTCTTCAAGAGATTGAAAAGAGAAAAGGAAAAATCTATTAGTCATGGCAACCACTTGAATATGAATAGGGTCACACTATCTTTTTTGAACCCAGATTCGAACAACATCAATATTCAGATTAAAGCCTGAGAATCTCCCAATGAGGGCATTCTCCATGTAGGCACTAGCACTATCAACATTAGCATTAGGGACCTTCAAAATGACACAAGATCCATTCAAAGAAGAGGGAGCATCACCCCGACAAAGGTCTAGAGAATTCAAAGGTGGAACGAAAGAGGAACCCCCCGCCACAGGCCAACAAAGGGATCCCCAGTCTGCTTAATAAACTGAGAGGAGTTGATTTGCAGGTTCAAATCAGAAGTCTGCAAAACTTGTGTAGAAGGGGGACCCAAAGGGGGTGTCACAAAAGCAACTCGAGATCCCTATAGCTTTGACGAGGGGGACAAAACCCTAGTAGGGCTCACATTAAACTTGTCCCCAACAACGGATGGACCAAAACCCTCCACGTCCCCAATAGAAAGATCCACACGTTTTGTATCAGACCCAGAATGGATCTGGGTTGAGGAAGCAACCACCGGGGAGATGAGAAATCCTCTTCATAGCCGCCTTAAAGGATCACTGCAAGAAGAAGTAGTGAGGGACTACACGAAATCCCCCTTACAGCTTCAATCAGGCCTCTAACAACAAATCGAGAAGTAGTTCATCTTCCTCCTTGTCCTAGGCACCAAACCACTCATCCTCGTTTGCATCTTCGCCTCCATCAATGTTCATCGCATCCTCTTTTGTGTCGTCAGGATCATCATCTGAATCTTCATTAGTCTTCCTGCCCGCAGAAGACCTCGGACTCTCGCTTCGTCTCACTGAACTCCCGCTTCATCTCACCTCATCACTTCATTCATTGTTATTGTTGTACTTTGTAGTAGTATTTTATTTACACATCAACAACACTCCAAAAAAGTATAAGTAGTTTTCAATTATAAAGGTTTCAAACAGAAAAAGTTTAATAAATTAAAATAACAAAATTCAACTCCTAGTAAGAAGAAGCCTCTAATAAAAAATTACAAACAAAACTAAATTGTTAGTTTATTTTTTATTTTTAATTTGGGACTTAGATAAAAGGATATGGCATGAATTTTATATAAAAATAATTTTTAATTTAAAGATTTACATGTTCTATATAATTTCTATTTTTTAATTTGAAATTTAAATAAAAGACTATGATATGCATTTTATATTAAAAATAATTTTTAATTTAAAGATTTGTATGCTCTTTAAAAAATTTGTTTTTTTATTTGGGACTTGGATAAAAGAATATGACATGCATTTTATATTAAAAATAATTTTTCATTTAAAGATTTGCATGTTTTGTAAAAATTACATATTTTAAAGATAAGTTTCTTGCATGATATTATATATAAAAATAAAAAAAATTTAATTTAAAGATTTGAATGAAAAAAATCAAAATATTTAATTTAAAGGATTGAAAAATCAAAATATTTAATTTAAAGACTTGAAAAATCAAAATCTTTAATTTAAAGATTTGAATGAGAAAAAGTAAAATCTTTAATTTAAAGATTTGCATGAGAAAAATTAAAAATAGATTGCATTTAAATTAAAAATAAATTGCAAGTTGTTTTCCCATTGGAAGTAGTTTGAGCTTCACTGGCGTAAATTGTCGTCTATATAGGAGGAGGAATTCTCCTAACAAGGAAGAAAGACTGGGAGGAATTCTCCTGCCTTAGGAAGGAAGAAAGCTCTTGCCTTGTCATTGTAATTCTCCTGTGTCGATAAAGACAGGGGAGACGTCTGATAAAGAAAGACAGGGGAGACGTCTGCAGGATGGCATTCTTAATTGACAGATTTTTGTTGGTCTTGGCGATTTCTCTATGTTTCTGTCTGGACACTCTTTGGTCTTGAATGTAATATCTCATAATGAAGAGCATGCATATTTACTTCATTACCTTCCAAGGGAATGAAGTAAATATGCATGCTCTTCATTATGAAATACTACAATTTGTCCATAATGTGAGATCCAACAATGCAGTATATCAACAAGCACAGGACATAGAGGTTAGTCATATGGTTGTACTGTTCAGTCTATTATTTTGATTTTTGATTGTGTAAAAATATCTTCTGTATGTTTTTCCCCATTTGCCATGTTAATTTGTGGGTTTATTTAAATTTTAGATATAAGTAGCATGCACCTATTTCATATAAGTATTATAATGCAATGTGCATCTTGAATTATTTCTCTGAAGAACAACTAAAAAGATAAATATTTCAGGTAAATAGCTGAACAACTAAAAAGATAAATATTTCAGGTAAATAGCTAGCTAGTTATTTGAAGAATAATATTGTATTTGATTTGGCTGCTGGTTTCTTTAGCCCTTTAATGTTTTCTTCCCAAACTTGTGATTATTGTTAGGTTGAATTTCTTTCTCATATAAATGGAGGATATTTTAGGACTTAAAATGCAATGTACCATTTCATGTAGTACATTTCAAGACCTGCATATCATAGTGTAGATGCAATGTTCCATTTCATATAGTTTGAAAATGCATCATACCTGGTTTGGTCTTTTGTTGAAAATTGAATAGATTGTGTCGACTAACTTGTACTTGGGATTCATTTGTTTTACATCTGGCTTTAGTAAAACATCCCCTAACTTGTACCGGGGATCATCCCCGGTGGAGTGAAAGAAATCCTTGAAAAAATAAGGTCCCATGCAGCAGAGGGCAAAAACCATGGTCCTGAAATACAAATGTACCATTCAAAGCATATTAACTGGCTTACTGAAAGAGCCAGAGCTTGGATGAAGTGGAGACAGGTTTTGCCACCTTCCAAAAGGGTTGCAGAGCTCATTCGAAAATGTTTTCCTCCTGATGATGATGAGTTTCCTGTTGAGCTTCTCCAAAAGATTGAGCAAGGCTCTCCCACTGGTGACTGTGGTCCATGCTGCAGTAGTGGCAGTGAATCTTCTTCTCAGTGTTCTCACCATTAAAGCATGTATTGAAGATCAAGATTTTACTCAATGGGTGTTTCATATTGGAAGAGAAATACATGAAATCATTATATCTAGTCTACACAGCAAGGTATTTAAGGATCAGGAAATTGAAAATCATTTTGGAATAATATATGTATATAAATGTATCTGTTACTACTCTTTACAATCAATTCAGAAGGTCTATACCAATAATCTTTTCAAAATAGATAATGAATTTGAAAATGAGCAAGTATTTAATATTATAAAAAATAGATACATATATCACTAAGTCACCTAAAGTGGTACTAGAATTGATCTCCTGACTAGCACTACTCTTTGTGATCTTGTTTATCGGAGGCCAGGATCAACATAATGAAATCTGCCTCCCTAATTTATCTCTTGGCTGCTTGTTTCCTTTAAATTTGTTAAGGGGAGTGCTGTTCATATCTCCTGACAAATTTTTAAAGGACAATCCTTTACCAGGTGCCTATACTCATTGCATGCTCTGCACCTGAATGTTATGCACTCATAGTCAATAGCTGAATCCATTCCAGGTTTTCCAATTTTAGTTTCACACCTTTTGGTAATGGATGATTCAAATCCAGCTCCACACATATCCGAGCATAGTTTATCTCTCCTCTACCTGTGGTAATCTTGGACATACAAACAAATCTGTCCGTGAAACTCCCTAGAGATTGGAAGACATAGGCTGATGATAACTCTTGTGGCAAGGAAGCCAAACAGGAGCTTTATAAGGCATTTCTTCCTTTGGTTTGAAATCCATGACAGATCTGCATAAAGAGACCTGCGTTCTGAAGAAAACAGGGTTAATTAGTGGGGAATGCCTTTCCCTACCAACAGAAGGTTGGTCAAGGGGTTGATTAGTATGGAGAAACCTGATATTCTTTTATTGCAAGAAAATAGGCTTGGAGGTAGTTAGGTGGAAGGGTATGACAAAACCCAATGGGGTAAGGCCATGAGACATGACTTGGGTGCTGAGGGCCAGGCTGTTTTTTGGCACCTAGATGCTGAGAGTTAACAAGGACAGCATAACTTGCAATGCTCGAAGTTTGAACTTTGGCCTCAGTTTTGTGCTAACAAATTTCTATGACCCAAGGGAGATTTCATTTCTCCGCTGTTCATATCTGCTTTCAAATTTCCAAAGGATGCTCCCTTACCACGTGCGTATACTCATGGCATGCTCAGCATCTGAATTATATGCATAATCAATAACTGAATTTGTTCCGGGCCAGCCAATTTCAGTGACATTTTTTTTGTAACAGATGATTCAGATCCAGCCCCAGACATCTGAGCATAGTTTTCCACTCTACCAGTGGTCATCTTTGAAACACAAACAAACCTGACTATGAAATTCCCCAGAGACTTGAATACATAGTTTGACCATAAATCATGCCACCGCCAGACATGAGCTTTATAAGGTATTTCTTCCATAGGTTTGAAATTGGTATGCCAGTGCTACACAAGGAGGCCACATTTTGAAAAAAAAATAGGGTTTGAGTCCAAAAATCCACATATTAAACCCCTTGAAAACAATTTGTGGATGTAACCAGTTGGTTCATATCTAACTCCAAGACCAAACTATCCTCCATTATTAGAAGATAAACTGACCCATTTGTCATTTTTTGGGAGATACATTTCTTGTCAGCTGCTTTCTTCGATGCACCTCCAGACTTCCTCCTGTTACCGCTATCTGGAAATTTTGTTTAATATTTGATACCCAAAGACCACTCGGATACGGGAAGGCCTGACAAGACAAGGTTAAGTCACAAAGAAACAATTCATCACACGCAAACGGTAAGGCATTTGAACATAAAAGTTTTGTTTCTGTGGCAAATGGAAATGCAGGATCTGTGGACCACGAGGGTGAATTGTTGATGTCAGCAGGCAGCAGCAGGCTGAAAGTGAGTAAGACAAGAGGGACTGAGGAAATTGTTGAACTCAGAGAATTAGAGAGAGAACCCCTCTCATCACTCATGGAAAACTCTGAAAATGGGATGAGCCTGTGTAGTTACATCTCTGAGAAGGAATTGAGGTGTTTTAATTTACTTCTCCCCAGAGCATGAATTCAAGTGTCATATGAACACGATGCATTGGTTTTCTCTATGAAAAGTATGTGAATTATTATATTTTTAGATTCTTGATGGCCATATGAACTTGCAGAAATGTAGCGAAGCATTGCTGGAATTGTACAATAAGATTTTGGCCATTGTTGCCTTTGCATATGAATATATAAGGTTAGACGAACAAGTCTCCTCCTGCCAGGTGCCAATTTAGGTTTGCAAGCATAAATCTAAACTAGATCAGTTCTGCCAGGTGCCAATTTAGGTTTAAAAGTATGGGAATTATTGTATTTTTAGATTCTTGATTCTTGATTGCAGCAATGTAGCGAAGCATTGCTGGAATTGTACAACTATGTGCCAATTTAGGTTTCCAAGAATAAATCAGTTCTTCAAGTACGAATTTGAACCAGATTAGTGCACAATCAGTTTGTGGATTTTGAGACAGTTATCTAAGTGAGCCTTAAAAATTCAATGATATGGTGCACGAAGTTTTCGTCTTAGGAATCTAGCTAAGTATTGCAATTTATTTTTGCATTTAATTTTAATATTTATTGTTTCCAATCCCAACTCATTTATGAGGTTAATTATTTCTTAATTAATTAATTAGAGAGAGAACCCCTCTCATCAGTGATGTCAAGATTGAAATTAGATAATTTATTATTTGCCAACTTCCACATGAAATAGACCATCTTAGACACTAGTTGATGCATTTGAGAACAATCTAGTGAACATGGGATCAAAATGTAAGATAATGGGGCTATGTAATTTTCATCATTACATTTTTCCCCACTTTAACTTGCATGTGAACTACTACAAGAATGTATGTCAAAGTAAAATAAAACAACCAACATGAAAATTAAATAATTTTCAGACACAATTGATATAGATCTACGTAAAGTATACAGAACATAAAAGTTTTGTTTCTGTGGCAAATGGAGGGTGAATTGCTGATGTCAGTAGGCAGCAAGTGAGTAAGACAAGAGGGACTGAGGAAATTGTTGAACTCAGGGAATTAGAGAGAGAACCCCTCTCATCAGTCATGGAAAACTCTGAAAGGGAGCAAGATTTGTGATGTTTTCTTTACGTTCACGTTAGGCTCTAAAAGGGAGCAAGATTCCTGTGCATGTAAATTAATGTGGTAGTTACATCTCTGAGCAAGATTCCTGTGCATGTAAATTAATGTGGTAGTTACATCTCTGAGCAAGATTCCTGTGCAAAGGCGGTGTTTTAATTTTTACTTCTTCCTAGAGCCCTTGCAGGCATGAATTCCAGTGTCATATGAACATGATGTATTGGTTTAAAAGTATGGGAATTATTGTATTTTTAGATTCTTGATTCTTGATCGCAGCAATGTGCCAATTTTGTTTTGCAAGAATAAATCAGTTCTGTAGGCATGAATTTGAACCAGATTAATGCACAATCAGTTTGTGGATTTTGAGACAATTATCTAGTGAGCCTTAAAATTTCAATGATATGGTGCACCACTTTTTCTAGCTAAGTATTGTAATTTATTTTTGCATTTAATTTTAATATTTATTGTTTCCAATCCCAATAGGGTGCACCACTTTTTCATCTTGGGAATCTAGCTAAGTATTGTAATTTATGTTTGCATTTAATTTTAATATTTATTGTTTCCAATCCCAATTCATTTATGAGGTTAATTATTTCCTAATTAATTAATTTAATTAGCCTAGATATTTTTATCTCTATGGTTTTTTCCCCTTACTAAAAAAACACAAATATTAGATTGATTATTATTTATTTATGGACAATTGTAAGATATGTTCAATTATTGTATTATTTTTCACGTAAATATCTTGGTTAATTAAATAAATAGAGCATTAAAGTAATTAATTACCTACACAAATGTGAGTTTGATAATTGAAATAAATGCTATAATTAAATCTAAGTTTGATGAAGATGCCATATAGATAGGATTTCATTCGTCTAGGTGTCATAATTTAAAGCTCGTCTGATGACTAGCATTGACTTGTAAACCTAATTGTGTATAATTTGGGTTCACTTTTGCATGGAAGTGATCTCTTTGAGTGTGGACCTAAACTTGAGTGTCGACAATAAGTTGTAGTGCCAATGCACATGTGTGAAATTCAAGCATCTTCACTAAGATCATTATGTTTACTTTCTAAATCACTTAAATATCTTGGTTAATTAAATAAATATCTCTGCAGTTTTCATCATCTAAAAAAAGAGTACCAAGCTCCAGCATTATTCATCAAATGAATAAAGTAAATACACCAATGCCAGCTAGATTTTGAATGGACCATTTTATAATATCAGCTAGGAGCTTCAACATGTTGCCATGTAATAGAACTGGACAAAGAGGTCAACAATAAGTTGTAGTGCCAATGAACATGTGTGAAATTCAAGAATCTTCACTAAGATCATTATGTTTACCGTTTCTCTGCAATTTTCATCATCTGAAAAAAGAGTACTAGGCTCCAACATTATTCATCAAATGAATAAAGTAAATACACCAATGCCAGCCAGATTTTGAATGGGCCATTTTATAATATCAGCTAGGAGCTTCAACATGTTGCCATGTAATTGTAAATCACAAACCTGATTTGGTAGAGTTATGCTATTCGAAACTTGTTTGTCTTTGTGTCTATGTGTTATTCACAAGGACTCGTGGTGTTTACAAATACCTTTGGCAAATTTGTTGAATTGCAAGGGTCATGTTCTCCTTAGTTAGACCCCTAGATGGATTGATTTAATGATGGTGAACCAAGGTCAAGAACAACAGACAATTATGCAATATGCTCCTAAGATGATAATGCAATGTTGATGTGGTATCTTTTGTCCACTTGCAATCTAATTCATAAATGTGTTTCTTAGTTATATCTATATGATTTATTTGAATTAGGGTTAGTCTTTAAATACATTACCCTAACATGAAATTTGGAACTACTCACACTTTAGTCAGCTCACGATGACTAGTGAAAATAGAGGGAAAGGGGACCAATTTGAAAATTTGAATTTAAAAGTTTGGGGTTTAGATTTGTGGGTGCAAAGATGATCTAGATCATATCTGCACTCATGGAACTAATCAGGGTTAGCAAATAGAATATTCAGGGATCAAGATTAACATCTAGGATGAGTGATGTCAAGATTGAGATTAGATAATTTATTATTTGCCAACTTCCACATGAAATAGACCATCTTAGACACTAGTCGATGCATTTCAGAACAACCTAGTGAACATGGGCTCAAAATGTAAGATAATGGGGGTAATGTAATTTTCATCATTATATTTTGCCCCCACTTTGACTTGCATGTGAACTACTACAAGAATACATGTCAAAGTAAAATCAAGCAACCAACATGGAAATTAAATAATTTTCAAACACAATTGATATAGATCTACGTAAAGTATGTAGATCATAAATGTGGATCATGTGTACTCTTGTTGCTACAAGTGTGTAAAAAACCTATAAACATAGAAGAAAAAAGTTGCAATGAGTAGCATTTGTCAAGCATTTAAAATTGAGCATATTATCAACTTGCTAAAATTGTTTTAAAAATGTAAAAACGAGTAGGATGAGAGATTCCCTTGTTATGGAAAGTAATAAAGCTTTGACTATGCAGAAAGGACTTTGACCAAGTGGAAACATATAAAGGGGTCTATTTGGATGTGAAATAATATTTGACTCTACATATAGCATGATAAATGTATCCAACTATGCAGAATTGTACTCCATTTGGATATAGTGTGAAACTTTGTTTGGTATCATAAAATTATCATAATTGTCATAACTACATTACTATAATCAAACTCATGAAGAAATGTCAGTGATAATAAATGCCTCTTCCAATTGGTTAGGTACAAAGGACATCATGAATTGGAGGTAAGGGAAAAATGATAACATGTAAAAAACATCAAGCATGTAACATTGTCAAATATATGCTCATAGAAAGGCACATGCAATAAATGTCCATAGATAACAATAGATCACATAATGTACTAAATGTCCATAACTAACACTGTGCAGGCAAAATAAGCATGTAAGGATTAACAATAGATAACATTCTGTATGTGTAATAAGCATGCAAAGTAAGAGACACACGTGTAAGAACATAAAAGCAATGGCATGAGATGCCCCTAGGGTTTCTCCTAGTGAAAAGTAACACACAATAATAAATACTGATAAGTTGTGAGCATAATGAAGCATGTCTCCTAGGGTGTAAATAATGTAAATAGCAACATGTAGGGTGGTCCAAAAGATATGAGCATGAAGGCATAAGAAATAATTAAATGATGTCAAATCGAGAATGATAATATAATATTTAATAACTACTAGTGTAGGCAAAGTAAATAACAAGTGAAGGATGCCAACAATGTAAAAATACCCCTTTTGAAAAGAATCGATGAACGTAATGTTTCTAATCATCATATAACTCATAAATGTCATACTTGAAAAAATGAGGAGTGCAATAAGTGCACTTTGATATAAATTCTCTAAAAATATGTCCATGTCTCATATCATTAATGGTGTAAATTATTGTGAATAATATTGTTTCGTGTCAAATGTAGGTGATTAAGGTAAATATTTAACATGGAGGCACATATAACCTAACTATATATAGGAGGGTTAAAGTGTGAAAGAGACATTCATTTGCATATTCACCCTTAGGGAGAGATCTCTTAGCACAATACCATGGTGCACCGCAGAGGCCACATCCCTACATGCCTTGAGAGAGTACACACAACTAGAACGATGTAGGTGGACCCTTGGAGGCAGTAAGCATCTAAATTTTTTGTTTTATTTAAATTTTTTTATTTGGAAAACTAATCAAAACATCATAAAACTAGAGTAGGATAGTTTTCTATTCACAATTGGTATCCATGGATATGAACCTATACCCATGGAATTGACCCTTTTTTCATGGGTGTGAACTAGTATATACAAATTTGATTTGTGAAATTTATTGATACCCATAGATTTGAACTAGAATGTTCAAATTTTTAGATTCTTAGTAGATTCAACATTTTATTAGTAGATCTTCATTTTTTTAGTGACACTAACAATTGATTTATTGTTTTTTATTTTTATTTTTTATGTTTTAATCTTTTAATTTTTTAAATTTATGACTTAGTCCTTTTATTACACAACTCAAAAATGTCTCCGACCTCGTCCATTCTTGGAACCCTATCTCTATAGTCGACTGTTGTTTTTCTGCCATTCCCTACCTCTGGTGGTGGTGTGGATATTGTTAATGGCAACAACAATAGTGTATTAATGACAATGAATTTTGGAAACCGTGCGCTTGCTCTTGGCAATGATCATGACAAGTTTGGGGCCAGTTATGGTGTAGCATCTCTAGAGATAAATGTGTTGGTAACTGTGGCCTCTCTTGATCACGTTATTATTGGTGGTGGAAAGGGGTCAAGTCATGGTTCCCCTATGTCTTATGTGGTCATGGTTAGGTCAAGGATTCCTGCTCACAATCCTCCCTTGTCATGGTTTATGGATAAGATGTGAATGATACTATAAGCACAAAAATCATGCACAGCCTCCACGAGGACCCCTATGATGATTCAAATCCTTGTCACATACATGTAAACATGAAATAATGTCCTTTAAAGAAACAAACCTCTTTATGACGTGTCTTCTTTCTTGTCTTGTATTGATTCCTCTTTATCGATTTCTATCTCTCCCCGTTTGCGACGCTTTTTGACACTTTTTTGTGACACTTGTCAATTGCAATTTTTGAGCTTTCGACCTTGCTCCTAAGCCTTGTAAGCGTCTTGTAGGTGAGTTTTCACCTTTCCCCTATGTTTTTCATCCTCTATACCCCCTAGAAGCCTTCTACAGGTCCCCCTATCCATCTCCCACTTTCAGTTTTCAGTTCCGCTCAACCAATCCAAATCTCCCCTGGGAGATCCTGTAGGTGCAAGTGGAGATTTGGATTCTTGGACATGACTAACCTGTTTCTAGAGGCAAAACCCCTCCTTTTCTTCTCTTCTTTCATTCTCCCCTACAATTCTTCAGAAAACCTTGTCCATCCCAGATATCCCTTGGGCAACCCTACTGGCAAAAGGGGGCGACCCTGTCATGTTTTTAGCCGCAGAAAAACTTGAGTTTCTCACTTGTTTTAGCTCCGTTTTCACCCGTTTTTCTTCTAGTTCGCATGAGTTTTGATGCCTAATATGGAGTTGACTATATCATGCACCCACACATGCATAATTAAGTCCATTTGATCTAAAATTAACAACTCAATCTCTCTCATGCATTCTTCCAACTCCAATCCTTCTTCAGTGATAAGCTATTATTGATTTATCACTCCTTAGTTAGTTGAATTCACTGGGTAATCAACCCTGTTAACTCCCCAATCAATCCTGGGTAATCCACCTCTCATCCCCTCTTCCAACCTATAAATACCCATCACCTCTTCATTATTTTCCAAGTGGAGCAAGTTGGAGAATACTCTTCTCATCTTCACAAGCTTTTTCAAGCTTCTTCACAATCCTTTGAGCCTCTTTCTTCATTTCTTTCTTTAGTTTTTGCAAATCTTCAAAGCTTTCATTGTTGCATAGCTTCAAAGCTCTTCCACGAAGGCAAATTCATTGTGCACACAGCTCTTGCCAGTTTTTGATCTCTAACTTAACATTCTAATGCTCTTATAGGATGAAGGTGCCTTTTGCTTTATTCATTGTTCAACCAAGCATCATTATGCTGCTTCATTCAATGCCATTGTGCTCAACCAAAGCTCTCATTGAGCTCTTTCAAGCTTCTTTTTGCTTCTTTGTGTCATTTTGTCGTCAAGAGGTTCTCCCACTGCTTCAAAAGGACTCGAGGTTGCCAATATCAAGGATTTATGAGGGTACTAGAGTCACACAAATCTCCATTTCTTTCAGGTTCCTTCATTTCTTTATTCAATTCGTAGTAATTAGAAAACCAAATTTGCTCTTAGGAATAGTAAATCTTTGCTTTTTCCTTGATAGTTAGATCTTGCATGTTAGAATAATTATTTTCATATTCTTAGATCTAGATTATTTGAAGAAGCAATTTCCCTTTTTAGATTAGATTACTTCACAACAATCAAAAGACCAAAGACATAGATTAAACTTGAATTAGGAAAAGTCATATTAGCTTGCATTCATATTTCCCTTTCATAGATTAGAGAGCACTTTTCATTTCCAAAATACTAAAAAAGCACAAAAACACATCTGCATATCATTTAGCTTTGCATGCATATAGAAACCCTAGAAAAGACAAACTTGTAAACCCTCGATACCATCACGAGGCAAACCATGATAAACAATTCAGTCAAACCTTGGATCACATCACAAGGTAAACACAAATCAAAACATAGTCAACCACTAGGTCAACTAAACCCTAGGTCAAAACCCTGAATCTAGTTAAGGTTAGTCATCACACATCTACCTCTATCTTGGCTCATGGATGTGCCTAGGAGTGAGAGGAGAGTGGTGAGGGCTATCCATGACGAGATTGAGGAAATCAATCCGCGACAACAGTAAGAGACATTTACTTTACCACAACAAGACCCATTTGTCCTCTTATTGATAGAAGAAACTAGACAACTCCAAATACAATGAGAACTCATTCAGCGCATTGAGAAACAAGAGGACATAAACACAATAAACTGCTTACCCACACAAAGGTGGAATAGAAGAAACCTCAACAGGAGGAGAAAAACTAGTGACCCTTTGGGTCATAGGGTTATCTCAACAACTACAATCGAACAAAACATTCAACTTAGCACACAACAACAAAGGCCACAAAACTTGCAAACCCCTCTCCGTGAAGTCCAGTTCTCCAATGAGCTAGACCCTCACCATGTCTCACCTCCTCTCAACTAGCCGCTTCCACGAGAGCGAGAGTGATGTGACAGATCGCCCCATGGCAAGGAGGGAAGGGTCCGTGTGCATGCCGAAATCTGACCCGACTGCCCCAGGCAACCGGAGTCACAATTTTGAGTGTACATATTTTGGTGAACTCGACGTGAACCACAAGGCCTTTTGGTTATGTTGTTTGTGTTCCCATTACATGGATTTCATTATCATTGTCACATATGTCGTCAGCTTCACCACATATTTTGGTGAACCCGACATGAAGAACAAATCCTTTTAAAATGGATTCTTTCACATTTTTATGCATTTCACAACGTTTCATGCAAAAATTCCAAGGGAGTGTCCCCTCGAGTAAAATTACAAATCCAAAAGGGATCCAACAAAATCCACCCAACTTTGACCAAATCAAAACACAACATGTGAACATGCAATCTAAGATCCATCAAGATTATCAACCCATAACAAGCTAGAGAAAAATGGCCACCGACATGGACAATGAAGTATATTGTCAAGAAAAGAACATACAAGAAGCTCAAGAGGTACAAAAATCACTCCACATAGTACATCAAGATAAAAAGTCCACAACATGTGAAATGTCATTAGAAAGAACAAATAGCGTCACTCAAACCCCAATGCGAAGCAATCCATCTCAAGGTGGAAAAATTCAAAGAACAAACAAAGCCTCACTCACAGACCTTATAGAAAGTTTGGTCCAATGAATTGAGACCCTTGAAGCTAGGAGTGTTGAGAAATCTTGCCAAAACAACATTTCAGAAAAACCTAGAGCACAGGGAAATCATTTCATTAATTGAATCAAATCAAACCAGAGGGCAACACAAAATACCCCTCATCTAAACTCCCATTCGTATGACACAGATAACAAAGCATTTAGGCCCCCCTTGCCCTCACAATCCAACACAACAAGTCTCAACCAAATAGGTGAGATTCCTATGACACAAGATCAACCACAAATGATCCCACCCAATATTCAAAACATAAACATGACGCCATCTAGTCATCCAACTTTTTTAGGATATCAACAATCTAGCATACTATTTCAACAAACATAACAATTTCCACTTGAAGGGCTAATGTTTGGAGGAACAAAATCCTCTACACATAACTCCCTCCTAGGAACATACCTTGAGTATTTAAAGGAGCCTCTTGGCTACAACATTTGTCAGGTTATACTACCACGACCTCACCCTAAGATTCCAAATTTTAAAGGAGAGGGTGATCCCAACTCTCATATCAAGGCTTACATCATGGTAGTGCGAGAACTCCTTCCTTGGGATGGGGTGGTAGCAAAGATTTTTCCAAAAAATTTAGAGAGTATCGCTCTAGGTTGGTACTATCGACTTCCAGAAGCATTGATCCACTTTTTTAGGCAACTAATTGATCAATTTGTGGCTGCCTTTGACATAAACAAACTAGTCAAGATAGGAATACGAGAAATTTTAACAATCAAACAAGAAGCCAATGAGTCAATTGTGCATTTTATCCCAGGATGGAGGAAAGTCCTCTATTCTTCAACAAGCGCACCAAACATGGATCATAGAGAACTTTGTGATCTCTTCTTACATGCTCTCAACAGTGACATACAAGAACAAGTCCAAAAAACTCCCTTACAAATCATATGAAGAAGCACTCGAAAGTGCCCTTAGAATTGACCAAGCCGCTATTGATAGCAGAAGAAAGGAGTATGATTCCAATGGAAGGTTGATAAACCATGATACAAATGACAAATCCACAACAAATGATCAAGACATAGATGGGTCAACAAACACCTCACCATCTAGAAACAACAACAATTGTGACTACAATAGTCATACAAATTTTAGAAATGAAAATGCCAACAACTATCCCTTAAGAATCAATAAGAGGTCATACAACAATCATCATAAACCTCGAGATCACAATCATGATAAATATTGCTCATTTCACAAGAGAAGGGGGCATGAGATCAAGTCATATCAAGGGTACCGTCTCTTCATATCAAACCTCCCAAAACATCAACAAAAAGCATTCATGGACACATTCTCCCAAGATGAAGAGCTTAGTCCCAAAATCCATCAAAACACCTTAGACCTTGTGGAATTAGGTAAAGATCAAGAAATTTGTGTCATACAAGGACTAGAACAACTAGATGACACCTCCAACAATTCAAAATTTTCTCACATGCTAGAGCTTATCAAGAGTTCTCCTACGCACAAGAACGCTTTCCTCAAAGCCTTAGATCTAGGCCATCTAGTTTGAAACACTCCAAGTGAAAAGTGTTCTTCTTCGACATTTGATTTCAAAAATTTACACTCAGACAATGACCTAGCTAAATAGGGTGATCTCCCCCTCCATCTGATAGTCCAAGTTCAAGATTGTTCCATTAAACGTGTAATGATCGATGATGAGTTTGCAATCAACATAGTCTCTTTTTTGCTTCTTTAAAGAATGGGTTATGACGAAACACAAATCACAAAAAATACTTCCATCCTTAGAATTCATAATAATCAAAACATTCAAACTATGGGTAAGGTCAATCTTCAAATCACATTGGGTCCCAAAACCCTCCCAACTAAATTTTATGTCATCAATGAAGAAACCACTTACAACATGATCCTAGGAAGGCCTTGGATCCATAGGATGAGGGCCATTCCCTCCACATTATTTCAAGAATTACACTTCTTGTACATGGGACAAACCCACATCATCAAAGGAGATCCTAATCCTTTTAGCCTTTATAGAGTTGAACAAGTCAAAAAGAAGGGAAAGTCCATGGAAACCACTAGTGACCCAAAAATCAACACTTTTGAAAAAGGAGAGACATCAAAACAAATTGCAAACATAGCCAAGACCTCAAAATGTATAGGAAAGGGGGCAATAGGAGAATTCCCCTTCGATCCCCACTCAACAAAGTCTTACACTTCATTCAACTTAGTGGCCATTCCAATCGAACCAGACATAAACATTCCTATGATTGAAATCACAAATAAAGAAGAAGAACTGAAGCTCACACAGAAACTAGGAGAGTCAACACCAACTCCAATTGCCCCTCAAATTTTTAAAACAAACCTGAGAACTAAATAAGAACAGAAAATGATAAAGCTAGGGGGGCAAATCATCAAACAATGAAACATGTGAGTACACGAAACTCCTCACTGAATACAAAGACATTTTTACACCAAGTCTTCGAGTGTCCTTGAAAGACTTTCAAGCAAAGTTTAGACCAAATTGGACAACTCCACACATAGTGAAGGAAGATGTAAAAAAACAACAATGCTACCTCTTGTGCATTATGAAAGGAGAAGAGTTCAACATCTCAAAACACCAAAAAAATCATAAAACATAAAAACACAAAAAATTTATAAAAATCAAAATGTTCAAAAGAATTTGTTTCTTGCATTTCAGTTTCATTCTATTCATCTTGCATTATAGTGAATGACTTGCTCTTGTACTATTTTCTCTTTAGTAAGGAGTCTAGGGTTGCCTAGATATACGTCTTCCTTTTAGGACCTAGAGATTCCCCATTTTTCACAATCGCCATTATCCCCTTTCATTTCCAGTGATTCTAATCAAAGCCTAGCTCTTAGCTTTACACTGATCCCAGTCTTAATGAGTCAAGATGTTAGGTCTAAACAAAGTCAGTTTTCAAACCTTTAGTGTTCAAAGGAAGCTTGCAAGTAGACCTTCCCAATTCTTCCCTAGTATTAGAGAAGTCCAACTAGATTACAAAAACTTTAGGTGGCGCTCAACCCCTTATCTTTCCTGGCCAAAAACGTCAGGAAGATTAAAAATCTGAAGGAAGCAATCTAAAATTCAAGTGAATAAAAAAATGAGTGATCAAAATAAGAGAGTCAAAAAGTGAGAATTGAGATATCAAAGTATTGCATATCAAGAGTTCCAAAAGAATTCATTTCTTGAAAAGTCAAAAATCCAAAAAAATGAGAAAAATAAAGTGAGGAAAATACAAAAAAAGTGAAAGGTAAAAAAAAGAGAGATACAAAAAAAGAGTGAAAGAGAGAAGATTGTTGAATGTCCATACTCTTGGGTGGAGATCAGTGTAAGCTCGAAGCCGCAAGGGTGACATTCTAACAGAGAAAGTAAAAAGAAAGGTACAAAGCACACACATGCACTAGATGAGCAAAACCAAGAGTCTAGTAGTCTCTAGAATCATCTTCTATCTAGGGACCCTTGCTCTTTCCTATTTATCCTTTATCCCGGGTCTATCTTGCTTGCCATCTATGATCTAAGTATAGCGAATATCAATAAAAATTGTTACTTGTCTAAGTTGAAAGCTTGTCAGATTCTCTTATCTAGATAAGGATAAGTGTTTAGCCTTTAGCAAAGTCCAAAATTAGAACCACTCCATTTTTCACTCTCGCTACCAATTTGAGTTCCAAATCCTATCTCATAGCCTTGAATAGGTCTCTTATATCAGGACAACTCACAATCCCCTGGATTGAAAATCCTACTCAAGAGCAGTCATTTTGTTTGTTCCATAATGCATTCATATCAAAATCAGAAAAGGAGTTCCAAAGAAAGAAAGTCAATGTCATAACTCATGGCATTCCATAAAAATAAAAGTTCCATTTCAGCATCGCTTGTGTTATTGCATCTGCATATCGTCACCTACATATATATATATATATATATATATATATATTCCTAAAAAGACAAAAACAAATTGCATCATCCATATGTGATCATCTTAGGTATGCATTCTCGTAAGAAAAATAAAAGCTCTATTCAACCATATGCACAAGAGGGAAAGTGAAGTACAATATGTCGACTAAATCTATATATGGATCTCATCAAATCAGGGCTTGTAACAATAAAGTGTAAAACAATGTCTAAGAACAAGTCAAAAGAGAAATACTGCGTAATCAAGTACACAAGTCTCCCCATGCAAGGGGGCAAAGGTAGAAATATCATAAATATAGGCCTTCCAAAGACCTCAAGGAGTGTCAAATCAAACCTTTGCAAAATCTCCACAAAAACCATAAAAATTAGAAAAATCAAAATAACCTAAAAAAATTGTAAAACATAAAAAATCCCTAAAAATCAAATACATTCTTCAAAATCTGCAATAAAAGGAGAATCTATTCTCCTCTCTAGATTAGCATGTGTTCTATTTCATTTATACATCTCTTTTGTGCATCATTTTGCATGCTTTCATTCCTAAAGGTCTAACCGACAAAGGCAAACTAGTCGAACTCAAACAATCCATGGTAAGTTTGTCATTTCAGTTTTCATTATTCATTTTGATACATTTAGATGCCAGACTAATACTAGTTATTGCAGGTATAATTGTGCAAAAATTGACAACAGGTAAGGCCTCGTTCAGGAATGGTACCTACCTTTCATGTAGACTACCGTTCCTGAGGGGACAAATATGTAGGCACAAAAATTATGCATAGCCTCCACGAGGACCCCTATGATGATTCAAATCCTTGTCACATACATGTAAGCGTGAAATAATGTCCTTTAAAGAAGCAAACCTCTTGATGGCGTGTCTTGTTTCTTGTCTTGTGTTGATTCCTCTTTGTCGATTTCTCTCTCCCTGTTTGCAACTTTTTTTGACACTTTTTTGCGACACTTATCGATTTGCATTTTTTGAGCTTTTAACCTTGCTCCTAAGCCTTGTAAGCATCTTGTAGATGATTTTTCACCTTTTCCCTATGTTTTTCATCCTCTGCACTCCCTAGAAGCCTTCTAGAGGTCCCCCTATCCATCTCCCTCTTTCAGTTTTCAGTTTCGTTCAACCGATCCAAATCTCCCCCTATTATTTCCAAATCTCCCCCAGGAGATCCTGCAGGTGTAAGTGGAGATTTGGATTCTTGCACATGACTGACCTATTTCTGGAGGTAGACCCCCTCCTTTTCTTCTCTTTATTCATTCCCCCCTACAATTCTTCAGAAAACCCTATCTAGCCCGAAAACACAACAGGGTTGCCCATTTTACCAGTAGGGTCACCCCTGGGTGACCATGGATCTCCCTTGGGCAACCCATAGTCACCTAGTGGCGACCCTACTAGCAAAAGGGGTGACCCTGTCGTGTTTTTAGCCATGGAAAAACTTGAGTTTCTCACTCGTTTTAGCTCTGTTCTGGCCATGGAAAAACGAAGGTGCCTTTTGCTTTATTCATTATTCAACCAAGCATCGTTGCGCTACTTCATTCAACACCATTGTGCTCAACCAAATCTCTCATTGAGCTCTTTCAAGCTTCAAAAAGCTTCTTTTTGCTTCTTTGTGTCATTTTTTCGTCAAGAGGTTCTCCCGCTGCTTCAAAAGGACTCGAGGTTGCTAATATCAAGGATTTCTGAGGGTAGTGGAGTCACACAAATCTTCATTTCTTTTAGGTTCCTTCATTGCTTTATTCAATTCATAGTAATTAGAAAACCAAATTTGCTCTTGGGAACAATAAATCTTTGTTCTTTCCTTGATAGTTAGATCTTGCATGTTAGAATAATTGTTTTCATATTCTTGGATCTAGATTATTTGAAGAAGAAATTTCCCTTTTTAGATTGGATTACTTCAAAACAATAAAAAAACTAAAAACATAGATTAAAATTGCATTAGGCAAAGTCATATTATCTTGCATTCACATTTCCCTTTCATAGATTAAAGAGCACTTTTCATTTCCAAAATACTAAAAAAGCACAAAAACACGTTTGCATATCATCTAGCTTTGCATGCATATAGGAACCCTAGAAAAAACAAACTTGTAAACCCTCGATACCATCATGAGGCAAACCATGATAAACAATTCTGTCAAACCCTTGATCACATCACAAGGTAAACACAAATCAAAGCATAGTCAAACCCTAGGTCAACTAAACCCTAGGTCAAAACCCTAAATCTAGTTAAGGTTAGTCATCACACATCTACCTCTATCTTGGCTCACGGATGTGCCCAGGAGTGAGAGGAGAGTGGGTTAGGGATATTTGTGATGAGATTGAGGAAATCAATCCGTGACAACAGCAAGAGACATTTACTTTACCACACCAAGACCCATTTGTCCTCTTATTGATAGAAGAAACTAGACAACTCCAAATACAACGAGAACTCATTCAACCCATTGAGAAACAAGAGGACATAAACGCAAGAAACTGCTTACCCACACAAAGGTGGCATAGAAGAAACTCCAATAGGATGAGAGAAACCAATGACCCTTTGGGTCATAGGGTTATCTCAACAACAACTACAATCGAATGAAACATTCAACTTAGCACACAACAACAAAGGCCACAAAACTTGTTGACCCCTCTCCACGAAGTCCATCTCTCCAACGAGCTAGACCACCGCCATGTCTCGCCTCGTCTCGACTAGCTACTTCCATGAGAGCGAGAGTGACGTGGTGGTTCACCCTGTGGCAAGGAGGGAAGGGTCTGTGTGCGTGCCAAAATCTGACCCGACAGCCCCAAGCAACCGGAGTCACGATTTTGAGTGTATAGATACTGAAGACTTTTATGTTCGTTGTGGCATGGTCTATAGATTTAATAGCTTGTGGCCCTCTCTTCCTAACTTGCATAAATGGGTTTTGGAATCTTGGAAGCCTCTTGCTGAGGGCAACATTTAGCTATATCCTTGTGCAAGGGTTTTATCATACCGATCTTTGATTCTTCAAATGTCAAGGATTTAGTGCTAGACGACAGGTTAAGGATGTGGGCCGAGTATTCCCTCTTGCTCAAGCCATGGTCTACCTCTTTCAACATTCTTTTATAACCTCTCAATATCAGGCTAGTTTTGGTTAAGATACCCAATTCCCTCTCCAATTCTAGGAAGACTCCTATTATGAGGCCATTCATAATGCTATTGGTCATTTTTGAAGGTCGACACACCAACTTTCATCATGGATCACTCTAAGTATACTTGTACTTTGGTGGACATCAATATCTTAAAGGCTCAATTAGGAGGGTCTCCCCTTTCAATGTAGATGTTGTTTTGCCATTAGACACTTGGCTTTTGATTGTCTTAATTCTCATCACAAGGTTGGTGAATCTATGTGGTGATGGAATGCCCACAATGACCACTTGACTATTTTTGCTTCTGAATCTTAGAATGATGAATCATCTTGAGATGACAAGTCTTCTCAGGATGTTGGGTCTTGTCCTCCCATTCCCCCTGTGGCAAGTCACATATGTTGGTGTGACTTTGGCAAGTTCCTCGACTCCTACCAAGACATCTTCATATCTAGTTCTATTAGCTCCTTCATTGGTTCCCATTCCCCCATGACGTGTTCTAATGGGATCCCTACTCTCAATATGTCTATGGATTTTATGCAACATTCAACTTCTTCAGTTATATAGTCTCCCTCTTTGCATGAGATGCCTTTGGTGGAGGTGACTATAGAGGATATCCATTTCCTCTCTCCTCGATATGAGGATTTAGATGTATCTTGGATGATTGTTCAAAGAAGGAAGATAGTCTTCCCAAATTTGTTTTAGAATCCCATACCCAGCTCAAGGGTGTGCAGATTGCTAGGATGGGGTCTAGCATTGTGTATGATGTTGACCCTTTGATGTTGAGAGTTTTGTTGGGTTGTAGTCCTTGTTTGGTAGTGGGGCTGCAATTATGTTGTTGTTTGGCTCTTAGTGGCCATTGCCTTGCCTTGTAAAAGGTTCCAGGTCCTTTCAAAACCTATTTTACCCCTTAATAAAAAAAATGATTTATTGTTAATGTATGTTGTAAGTTAAGATTAAGATTAGAGAGCACTTTGTTGGCACCCAGATTTTCAAGCCTCATATTTGCACCATCTTTTCAAATTTCTCAAAACTTTCCTAAGGAATCCATGTGCCTTTACCTTGATGCATGTTGTTGAACCCCTGAATTTGGCTAAGTCTAAAACCCTAAAAAAATTGGTTGTCTAAAATCTGAGGGATCCTCCAAATTATGGATTCTGCATTTTAACTCCTATGGATCTAAAACCACTCTCAAACATCCTGACAATATATACATAAAATATAAAATTAAAGTATAATATAAGATTTAACTTCTTATAATTATATTTTTTATCTTATGTATATATTGTCCCTACACGCTTTCGAGTCCCACCGTCACTAGGAACTTTTCCCAAGGTCTAATTTTGCTCTGCTTCCCTACTTCCTACTCTCTATCCCCTTCCAAAGTTTCAGGCCAAAATTTTTTCCCAGCCCGGACCCTCCTTTTCCCTTCGGGATTTCAGGTCCCATTGGAACTTTTGGATCCAGTTCCAAAGTTCCTCATCCCCCTGAACTCCCAATCCCCGCCATCATAGAAGGTCTTTTAAGTCTGAAATCTTTCTGGACCCCCTGAATTTTCAATTCGAATTTGAAGGTGCAAAAAATTGAATTTTCAACTAATTTTGTCTAAGTATATTGTGAAGTTTCAGATCAATTTTTCATTTGGGACCTTTGTCACTTTTGGTTTTGGTGGGACTTCAGGTCCTTCCAACACCTTGGCACCAATTCCTATGTGTCAGGTTCTCTCGATGTCCTGCCACCCACTAGAGGCCCAAAAATACCCATAGTCATGCAGAAATGCGCCAGCTACTTTCCAGATCACCATTAATATGAAGTGTGTTATCGAAATTGGAGTTTTTATTGCAGTAGATGGATTTGTTGGGGATTCCCCTCCCATTTTTCCATCAAATCCAAGTTGTGAAGGCTATAGATTGAAGATTGCAACTCTTTTCAAGCATTGGTCAGTTTGGCACTTTTTCAGACAACTGGTGTAGTGCGATAAGGGTTTCTATCACTGTGAAAGTTTCAGATCTCAGAGGCAACTTTTTGTAAATCATATGGATGAATCAATGCAAATTTTTTTAGTAGACTCATTTCTCTCCATTGTTGCACATGTTCATTTAGGGAATTTCTAATTTGTTACAAAATTCCTCTTGCCATGGTTTGTGGTATGACTGTAATCTTCATTTGAAGGATTTGATAGGTCCATAATATTTTACATGTTGTAATAGTCATTTTAAGATTGCATATGAATGAATATTGTGTGTGAAGAGATCAATAAGCATGTCTAGCTCTATTTTCAAGTTTCATGCATCTGGGTGTTCTAGTTAGGAAACTCACTATCATTTCATTGTTGTTCTCCCTTTTTGATCTGTAAAATTTGTAATCCATTGAAGGCATTGATCTAAATGGTGTTTTGATCACCAAATTTTTTTATAAATCATACAAATCAACCTAGTGTGAGGTAGATGTAATCATATCTGTCTGCCTTGTGTAATTTGCATATAACCAGGGAATGTAAACTGTGAACTATTTCCAAACCATCTCTAAAACAAATCACTTGTGCATATTAGCAGCTTGCAATCATGCAAGAATGTTTCCATAGCTTAGAATAATGTTCAAATGTACAACAAGTATGTTTTGAATATAGTGATATTTTTTTGGGATTAAATCAATGGTTTGGGTATTGTTGCAAAGTTACAAATTCGAATATATATTTATTGCGTAGTTTTCAATCCGTGTTAAGAGATACCTCAAGATTACCCTCCTACTCTTAGTTCAACTTGAAGTGTAGAGGAGTTTACCCACTCCTGTAAGTTGGCCAAAATCACCCTAAACCTATTGATAAACCCCTTTCAATCACTCTGATGACACCCCTAGCCTAGGTGCTTAAGTCATGCTTTAAGGTTTTGGGTTGTAGTAGTTTTGTGAACCAAAATTTTGGCGCCATTGTTGGGTACCCATAGAATCAATCTACTTTTGTTTGTTTCAGTCTTGTAATACAATGAAATTTCAAGTTTTTCTTCCCAGCAAGGAAGTGGTGATTCTGTTTTTACAATCCAAAAATTAATTACAGTTTGAAAAGAAAAGAGATTCAAAATGAATAGAGGAAGAAGCTAGGAACATCTTGGGCATGATGATTCCTCTGGAAATGCAGGCAATAGGAGTAGATGGAGGGCAAGAAACTCTAATGTGTTGCCTCCATTGAATGCCCAAGATCAAGTAGGTACCTTTGGCAGAAATGATACATTTGATGATTTTAGAAATCAATATTAATACACTTCTGAGGACTATACAGATAACATACATAGAACAAACAAAAGGCTGAATAGAAATGAGTATGAGGTTCGAAGAAATGAGAATATTATGGGTAGAGGAAGTAGAGATAAGTCTCATGATGCATACTTGAGAGCATTTGGAATGCCCAATGAGATTGAAGAGACACTTCAGAATACTCAACTTCCAACTTCTCCCACAAGATCACTTAGTGGTCGTCATGATAACAAATTTTTGAAGAGGAAGATCAACACTAACAACTTGATGTTGAGGAAAGAGAAAGGAACCTCTATGATGATCTTGACCTACTTGATCATATCAAGAATAGACAAAGAGAGGTACATGAAATACTTGACCAACAACAAGCTAAGCTTGCTCAGAATGCACATAATCAACATCAACAACAAAACATTCCCAATCCTGGCCTGTAGCAAATTAGAGACAACATCAACAACATCAACAAATGGGACAACAAGGTATAAATCATGCTCATGTTCAAAATGCTTACAATCAGCCACCACAAAATCAAATGAATCAACAATATGGTAATGTTCAAAACCCTAGACCTGCACAATGAAGACAAGTATGAAGATTTCCTCCACTAAGGCAGCCTTTGAGAGCTAAAACGTATAAACAAATTGGTTTCTTTGGCATCCTTGATTTTCCTAATCCAATTCCAAATGATATTAGAGGAAAGATTCCAAGGTTCCAAGGTAACAATGTTGTCACAGGTGAAGAGCATCTTAGGCATTTTACTAATGTCACTGGTGAGTATAAAATTGAGGATGAAGATATCATTATGAAATTATTTGTACATTCACTTGAGGAAAGTGGCAAAGAATGGTACAAGGCTCTCCTAGATAGCAGTATTGACTCTTGGAGGAGTTCATGAGGGTATTCTGATTACAATATGGGGATTCCCATCCATGAACTTATCTATTAAAAAGGCAATAAATGAAACACTAGCTGATTTTAATAACCACTTCATCATGACTATGAGAAATACCACCTCATCTAAGACCTAATGAGTCAATGTGTTTGGTGTTATATTGTGGTGCATTTGAATCAAAGATTGGTTATTGTTTGAGGGAAAAGAGCCCAAAAACATTAAAGGAAGCTTATGCTATGGCCATTAATATTGAAAACAACATGAGGGCTTTAGGGAAGCACACTAAAAGATTAGATGTAAAACTGCCCCAGCCAGATAGGGCAATTTTCAACATGCCCCTCACAATTGAAGACAATCTGGATAAACATATTGGGGTCATGAAATACATCTATTATAAGGTTGCAAGAAATGAGAAAGGGTTTCCACCTAAAGGTGCAACAACACACTTTAATGAAGGTCAAAGACTACATAATAGGCCATACAATACTGAATGGTCTAATAGACCACAACAATATGATAGATAGGCAGCCCCAAGCAAGTCAGTTTCAAACAACCTGAAAGAGACACACCCGATCCATTTAGAAAGGATCAAAACAATTTTCAAGAGGTTTCTTTATGGTTCTAGGCATGTTTCCTTCCCCATGATCCAACCAATTATGCAATGGCTCATTCAATGAGCAAAGAGAAGGAGTTTCCAAATCAAGAGGGCGCAACTATATACTATGAAGAGGATGAAATAAATCAGTTTGACACCAACGACTATGAGTGGTTTGATAAAATTGATGGGTATGGCAGTTATGAAGAGGATGATTATCTTTTCCAAACTAATTATAGTGATGTTCTGAAGATATATCAGCTGCCAGCTCATGATTTTGAACATTTGAGGGACCTCATGCATAAGAAGTACAAGCAGTCCAAACCATCGAAATAAGATATGAAGGCCTTGACCGATGCAGTTGTCATGCCGATCCAAGGAGGTTATCAACTGAGGAATAGGAAAGTGCCTATGCAGAACTCTTCTACTGCTGAATCAAGAAAAAAAGGATTGGATGGTGAGAAAGAAAAACATAAGACAAGCTTGGAGATGAAATAGAACAATACTCCCAAGAAGAATATTTCAGAAAGGAAGATAATTCTGGTATAACCATCAACAACAAAAAAGAAAAAAGGAAAAGAAGCTCTAGCACATGTGGTACAAATAGTTGTGGTACCTATTATTGATACTCACAAGACAAAATGTGATTCCAAAGAGAGTCATCCTAAAGCATCAAGTGAACCACAAAAGAGCAAAGACAAGATGAAGGAGGTAAAAGGTATGGATATTTCTTCCAGTCAGTTGATAACTTACATTCCTGATGCAATTGATGTTACAGTTTCATTTGACACCCCTCTACCTCCGTATCATCCCTTTGACATGTCCTAAATGTTAAGTCAAATAGGAATTTCACTACCATTAGAGGAGGCTCTTAGGATTCCTGAGCATAGGTATAGGGATGTCTCATTTATCATAGCCACTAGTACACATGTACAACCCATTGTTGTTCCTCCTAAGGATGATGAAATAATTGAAGTTTATTCTGAGTAATCTATGGTGAATAGCCAGATGGATGTAGATCCCTTCTACACCACATTGATCATAAATGGATGGCTATTACATAATTGTATGCTTGATTCTGGAACATCTAGCAATGTCATGCCATTTGTAATCATGAATGATTTGGGGTTGAAGGTGTCCAAGTCTTTTGGTAAGTGATTTTCCATGGACTCAAGAGAAGTAAATGTAATTGGTCTCATCAAGGACATTGAGGTTCAACTAGTTGCACATCCTAAAAAGTCCTTTCTGATGGATATAATTATTGTGGATTGCCCTACTAAATGGGGTATGTTGTTATCTAGAAAGTGGGAAGCCTCTATGGGTAGGAGTATACATATGGATCTATCATATGCCACCATTCCAATCCATGGTGTTGAGGTAAGGATTTACATGGAAAAGAAGGTAGAGGATCAAAACATTGAAGACCGTTACAAAACTCATGACAAAGTGAACTTCTTTGATATTGACATTGATTGTTTTATGGGGTTTTGTGATGAAAATGAACCTAAGCTAAGTGTTGATCTACCTCAAATTGTTTCTCCTATGCATGGCAAAAATGTTTTTTGGACATTATACTTTGATGGTGCATGTTGTAGAGATGGCTTGGGTGTAGGTATTGTTGTTAGGTTTAACTGTTTCTCATAAGGATGGAGTCTAGTGTTTGAAGATCTATGGTGATTCAGAGCTAGTTGTGTAGTAGATGTTACCTAAATTTCACTACTAGCTCAATCAGGTAGAGCTTTTCAATTTTTGAAGGAGAGAAAGGTACATTTTTATTTTTGTTGCATTATCTCCATGTACATATATGGTACAAATTAAGATTACATTGTATTTTTGCATTAAGATGTATTTCAAACTTAAGAGATTGTACACATCTTTTAAAAGATCAACAATTTGTATTGAAAAAAATAAGTGTATAAGGTCTCACACAAGCCGTGAGACTAACTGTTTCATTGCAAGTGAAAAGACAAACTATACATTTATAAAAGAACTAAAAGACAAATATGCATATGAGATAGGGTGAATCGTCATTGCCTGAATGACGAGTCTTCATCATGTTGTCGTGTCTTGTGTCATCCTGTATCATTTGCATGTCCCGCATCCAGTTGCTATCTCCTTGCTACCCCCTAGTTATCTACATAAAATTTTGGAAAACTGATGTTAGAGCAATGATGAGGCATCATACATCATATGATATACATCTATAAATATACAATTTGTTCTTCATGTGCAATAAAACTGTCAGCATCACATAGACCTCCAAGAAAGCAACAGGGTTATCAAACACATCAATTACATGCATATATTTTCCTAACATGTTTGTTTCCTGTGTAGATATAGAGAAAGATTCGTTATTGATTTGCTTATCTGATTTTAGCATGTGGGTTAAAATGTGGCTCCCACGAGGGTCAAGCCTAGCATGCTACTCTTAGCTTTTAAGAGGAATCAGGATATAAAGTCTTTACATGTGTCATTTTGATACAATATCTCATAATTTATATTAGTGAAATGGCTGATATCACTACTATAGATTACAAGATATTGTTAGCCCACATGATTGGATAATGGATCAAAGTAAAAGTAAGCCTATCATTGATTTATCAAGTCACAAAGATCATAAGATGCCTATATTCAATGATCCTCACTCAAACATATTAAAAAGATAGCATACATTGTCATGCAACAGGTGACAGAAGACTATTTTGTGGTTTGTGGAAGGTCTTGATGGACGGTGGCATGGATGCACATATGTTGTAGAATAGTCGTAGCAAAGAGTAGATGTGAAGGTAGAGTCCTCATGTTTGAGGAGGTTAAACATGCATACTAACATATGCTTTTAGTCCTAATAATTCAAGGGGAAGCCTTCAAGGGCTGAAGAATGATCATACATGGAAAGCAAAGAAGATCTAACTCGGCTATCAAAGAAATGACTATCCTAAATGCCAACAATTATCAGTCTCTAAGGGCAGTCCACAAGGAATAGTTAATAGAGAAGCCTTCATGTTTTGCAACAAGGATATGTAGTTAAAAGAGATTTCCAGGAGACATCCATTGACAAGGTTAAAAGACAATCATGGAAGTGACTGTCACAAAAATAGTCATAGTAAGGTACAATGGTCAAAATGATTGTTAAAGTAGTAGCTTGTGACTACAATTATAAGGCATGCAAGTTATGGAGATCACAGTGAATGAGTGATCCATCTTAAATGATACAAGTTTGTTGTTATAGTATGCTATGAAGTGGGGTTTAGCAGTCAATAGAGGAACAACATTCAATTGAACTAGGCCTAGTAGTGTATGAAGAGCAGTCACTAATATTGTGAAAGGGACAATAGTATTCTGTGATAGAGGGAAATGCAGTAGATGTTGCAGACCTTACAAAGATGAAGAGGATGAAACTGTAATCTTGCAACACGAACACTTCTTCAATCAGAGAAACACTCAAGGCAAACAATAGGATACTATACAATAAATTCCCGTACAAGATGTGATACCTCTTCACACCAATTGTTTTATCCTCAAAAAACTTTATTTAATACTGTCTTCTGATTGTCTCAAGAAGGTGGAGCTCTGTGATGGTCAAAGTGCTATTGTGGCTGTCAATGTTCATTATGGATATAACCAGGTAGATTCTCTAGTTTTAAACCATGCATCAATAGATTGAGGGTTGTTTCGAACCATGCATTTTCATACATTCACATCAGAGACAGACCATGATGATAGTGAGCACAAATTTATCAAAGAGGATGTTTGATCATGGTAAAACATTTGAGTACATTTGAAGAGCACAGTTATAATAGTTATGAAAGTTGTTGATCTTTGTCAACAATGAACGAGCAGCCAACAACACAAGGAATAGTCACCAGTGCTCGTGAAGATAACAACCATAAAGATAACAGCCATTTTCAATTTGGACATCAATCATATTGGCAAACAAGGATCAATCATATGTGCAAGAGGGTTTAGGTCTACAAGATCACTATGCTTTTGACAAGGCTAGCTTGGGTTTTCATTCTCCATTCTGTATAGGCCTTGTTACAAGCTAGGACCTCCACTTCAAACTTTTTCATCTTCATGGATCTCTGCAGACTATGGCAGAGGTATGATAGTTGATAAGTTTTTTACAAATCAAGATGAAGGGTGTATGGTCACAAAAGGTGGTCCTAGAGTTCTATGAAGTTATGATAGAGAGGTCTATAGAAAACATGATAGCAGACAGAGGATAGTATGAGAAAGCATGGTTGATTGAGGTCTACATTTTATGACAGTCATCAAAGGTTAAATGCAACAGTGATACATGAACAGAGAGTTATGAGGACAACATGAAATAGACAATCCTCAAAGTCATGATTATGAGGCATTTAGGGGTCTGTCAGAGACCTTGAACTCATTATCACCCACCCAAGGTTATGCATGAGGTTAAGAATAGTGATGTAGTCTGAAGACTGCCATAACAGACATTAGAGACAGTCAAGCCTATGGAATACACAAAAGACACTCAGCAACTCAGAGTAGCAATGAAAAAATAGTCCTAAACTAGGTGATTGTGAGGACAACATGGCAATCATGAAGTATAAAGAGAACATTGAAGGCAAAACAAGGTGACAGTCACATGAGAATATAGTGTATGAGATACTAGTACAGAGGTCTAAAAGAAGACTGCTAACAGTGAGAAGAAGAGAAGTAGTCTTGGGACAGTCAATAAAATGACTGTTGGCGTAGTCCTAATCACTTGGAGTATACCTTATCATTGAGGGATAGTAAAAAATAGGTAGGTATGGATGAATGTTTAAAATCTCAGAGACCGTGTTAACAATCATGATGAGTAGACAAGGATAGAATAGCCAAGCTCATGATTAGTAGGGCATACCATGATTCATTATTCATGGCTAGGATTACACCAATGGGCATGATCTTTATTCCATGCTATAAAGGCTACAGTCATAGGCCAGATGAATATGCATCGATTGATCATATTTCCAATGGAGTGATAATATTAAAACCCTAGCATTTCCATGACACTAAAAACAAATTTCCTTTACAAACCCACATAGAGGCCTCACACTACAGCAGCAAAAATAAAATACAATTTTTTGAGAAATAGAATGCACAGGAATGTCATTTTATAAGTTTTTTTGACGCAAACAACAAAGAAAATGCAGATTTTCAAGAATAAAATGCTTAGATTTTCTTCAAATCACACTTCAGTAGCAAATATACAAGAAAATACAGATTTTCCAAGTTCTAAATACATAGAGCGGTCGAGCACAGCAGTAGAAAGGTGATATACAGTAATGAAAATCTCAAAAAAAAAAAGGAAAAGATCAACAGAAGGACAGAATTATTCATTCTTAAATGCAAGGTTTGAGCAATGAAATGCTTACCCATTATTTGTTGTTGAAGAAACTCATTAAAAGGAAGCTGCAACGTGGCTTCAAAAGCTTGAACTTATGCTCTCATGGTGGCCTCAAATAGTGAAAAAGAAATACATGATGGTCGGCCATGACAAAAACAAGAAAATGCATTAAAACCAGTCGGGTTCGTGGCTTTGGATGCCCAGAATTAGCTCAAAATTGACAAATAAGAGGCCAAAATCTCAGTAAAAATAACTTACCAAGCATTTTGTGCAGGAAATCCCCAAAGTTGCACCCATAATCGACAAAAAATGGTGCGGTCTGAGCTTCAAACCCTTCCTGTGGCGGTGGTTGAGAGGCAGTGAGCACAATAGCAGAAGCAAATGCAAATGAATATTTTTCAGGTTTTCCTTCCTTTTTGGTCGATTAAAACCTAATTTGCTTTTTTGAGTTTTTTTTTTTTTTACTTTTGATTTTGCAAATCATTACAATCTATTATGCACCGTGGGGAAGACTTCATGTCTTTTTCAAACCTAGCAATAATGCAATAGGGGCTGTGAGGCATGTTTTTCTGCCTTAGTTATTTTCTTAAGGTCAAATGCATTATGAGAAAACACAAGGTCGAATGCCTTATTTTGCTAAGGCATATCATGGCTAGGAGTTACAAGGTGGATGAAGTGTGGCCACAAGGCACGGTGGTGTGTGTTGGGAGCTATAAGGTGGTGTTAATGCATGTGAAGCTTTGTAAAGTATGGGGAGTCATAAGGGTTATTTTTGAAATGTATTGCATTAAACCTCACATCATGATGGTGGATAGGTATAAATGGGAACGGCTAGGAATGGTGAAATGTTTTGTTATGGCCTTGTGACATGTAATATGATGCAAATGTATATAATTCGTGTCATTTTGCCTAGGAGTTACAACATTTTTTGTCATTTTTGCATAGTATAGAAATAGATTAAATGTTGTAAACGAACGATAAAGTAATGAATTATGAATTACTTTATCGTTTGTAATAAAAATGCAAAGAGGCAACATTAGGCAAATTTATCACAAATGACAAAGTAAGTCTTGTCGATTACTTTGTCATCCTTTCACGACATTTAATTGACCCTAAATCATGTAAAATCAAGGAATTAAATGTTGTGTCCTAAATGCCATTTTTCTGCATAGGTTTGTATAAATTTGGGTTGTAAAAACATTAACTAAGTGGTGCAATTATAAACCTCTTAGTCAATGTTTAATGAATGCAGAAAAATGTGTATTTATGTCATTTATTGTGAAATATCAGACATTTATGATGCTGCAGGGTGGAGTTGACAAAACAGGGGTAGGAGTTATTGCACATATTTGACTTATTTTTAGTGGCCTTAAAGATCATTTAAAGGCATTCAAAGACATTTTCAGGTGCTTTTATGATTAGTGATGGCATGCCTTGACTTTTTATGCATTGTGAGCCCACTTTAGAGGACTTTGGGCAGATATTTTGGAGACATTTATGAGATGCACGAAAATGGAGGTGGCTCATCTTTATCTGATTACAACTGTTTGGAGAGTATATAGTCATTCATTTGACTCTTTGTAGTGAGTTTTTTTTCATATACATTCTTGAGTTAGTATTTTTTCTGCAATCCTACTCAGTTTGAGTATGTTTTTTGTAACTCTTTGGGAATATGAAATATAGAGAATACCTAGGATACCACTGCAGTTAGATTTTGCCTTCTTGTCTTGTAGTATTGGGTGTTATTAAGTGTTTGATCAGGTCATTTGTGAGGTAATTCATTTCCTTGTGACTGTCTTATGTTTTCAATACCCTTTTTCTACAGAAGCTGTGTTTATGTAGGCTACAAGCTGTGTCTTAGAGTGTTATAAGGCTTTAAATTGTGAAGTTTAGCTTCCTTTTAAAGATTTTAATGTTGTTAGGCCTCTTTGTGAAGTGCTTTTGCAAACATATAGCGATAGGTTGTGCAGGTTTTATTTTCTGTTGTCTGTGGCCAAGTGTATGGAGGTTTGAGTTTCATTTTACCTTATCAAGTTTGGTGAATCACCCTTATTTTCAAGTTTTCTAGTTTTATCTTTCATTTTTAAAGGCATTCCTCCTCCTTTTACCTCTGCAAATCTTGTAGATTTTAGGTGATAACCAGCTAGGAAGCCGGCCTTCTCCGGAGGTTCTTTCCATCATAGGTGACACACAGACCTAGAAAGATCCCATGTTTCTCTAGATTGCCAAGCTTTACAACTCAGCAAGGGTGCAAATCTGAGAGACAATAGTAGGTCAGAGGTGTTTTTGTAGCTAAGGATAGTAGATTAAGAGCATATAGGAATGTGGTGTGGGACACTATATAACTATTTGATGCTATTGGTATTGAATGGGTGGAAAGAGTTGAAAATGAGAAGGTAGATGCTTTGGCTGTAGCTACCTCAAAATTTGACCATCAGTCAAATTTTTCTTATGGTCGTTATGTTGTTGAAGTGCTTACAAGGCCAAAAATCCCTAACAACATATACAGTTGGCAAGTTGTTAATGACATCAATTAGATTTACAATTTCCTCAATTGCCTAGATGAGTTTGACAATCAGTTAATCAATTGGCAGCCTATGATAGACATAGAAGATGGCAAGGAAACATTGTTTGGGAATGAAGTGATGTAGCTGAAGACAAATACCCTTCCCAAGGTGTAGAGGAAAACTAATGTGTTGTAGACTTAAACAAAATCTAGGGTTAAACCTAACTAAACAGTCCACTCTATCATTGCATTCCTACATTGAATTATCGACCAAGGAGCGTAAGATTATGATGATGCTCACACTATATATGCCTTCAAGACTCATTTCTATGCTAAACTAACTCATACAGACTTATTCTAATCAACTTAATTTACTGAAGTTCACAGAAATGAAAGAACAACAAAAATAGTTAAAAACTTAGTTGCTACGGGTACCCTCAGCATAAGTTGAAGATAGCTATATTCAACAGAGAACTACAAAATTAACTTGAAATACACATAATGATAAAAGAATTGAAACTAACCTCCAAAGGACTTCAATTATGTATTCTATTCATGAATCACAATTATCAGAAATAGAAATCACAATTTCTTACTTTATTTCACAATGCAACATATAAGATAACATGAAACAATTTAACTAGAAATGCATAAATAAATAAGGAAATCTACAAAGCGAGGGTTAGTACCTTGAGTGGCCAGCTCAGGGAACTATATCACTTAATCTGGAAACTAAATCTACTTTAGATTCTCATACATTTCCCATGACATGCAGTTGAATTCAATTCATATCAAAGACAAAATCTTTTTAGATTTTATTCAAAATCAAAACATGTCTAGAATAATTGATAACTGTAAAAATAGAGTAATGGCTATATAGATAGAAATTAATAATAACAACTAACTAATCAACAAACTCATCCCCTAACTTATACAAAAGTGGGAGAGTTGTATGAGGTCTTCCAACTAACTGTGATCATCAATTCATCCCTGGATATCAGGATATAGTTTTGAGATCAACTTATTAATTATCTAGATAGAAATCCCACACAATGGCTCATGAATGAAAACACATAAGCTACAATTAGACTTCTAGAACAAGTCTTCTTCTTCTCTTGCATTTATTCTTCCATGATGACCACGTTCATCTCCATCAATCTTCACTTCTGGCACTTGGATTGTACTTTAATCAATTCCCCTATTCTACACTCTGCTGCAATTACTCCTTCTAGGATGCTATGTCTTTGCTACACAAGGTTAATTATCCAACATATATACACAAAATAACCTTTCATATTAAACTAATGAAATCCTATCTATATTACATGCATATCAATAATTTAAATCATCCACTTGATAATATAACTAGTGATGAGTGCCAGGTAGAACCCATGAAATACATATTTTTACCTCTCTTTTTCTCCCTTTCTATCCCATTGTCCTGATGACTGCACCTAAATAGGCTAACAAGATTGTTCTAAATGATGATTAATGAGAGATGAATTACTTAAGATCATGGTTTCTGATTAAAGGTCTAATGTGCATTGAATTGATGGAAATATGTAGAAATCTCCTCTTTTTGAATCAACAGGTGCAGGTGTTTGAGTAGACAGTTTTGTACATCTCCGAAGGTAGTCCTAATGATCTCTGGAGCTAACATCAACCTGCAACGTCTGGTCTCCAAAGTTTCAGATTTAATTGGAGAATTTTTTGGGATAAGAAGGTGGAGCATCTCCAAAGCTGTATTGAAGTCTTGAGCATCTCCAGAGCTGAACGAGAAGGTCACAAACATATCTCTGGAGCTACAGACAAGGACATACATCTCCGGCACCTTTTTAGAATAGTGCAAATTTCCAGCACAGCTGCTAGTTAGACACTTCTAGTGGTGATTGGGATGCTCCTGATGTTACTCAAATCATCACCTGAGTAATTAAGGGTAGTTTGTAGTTAACTGCTAGAAGTTTTATCTCATTTTAGTTTTTGCATGAGTTACTAATGAATGAATTTAATCCCTATATTTTAGGGCCTTGCTGCCCATTTGTATTTAAGACTAAGACTCAAATTCAGTGTGAACTTCTATTCCACTCAGTCTATTTTTATTTGCATGGATATTTATTATGTAGTTAGACTATTAGTACAATAAAGAGATTGATGTTATCTCTTAGATGAACTATTAGAATAGGATGTGTGAACTATCATCACAGATTTAGATATAAACTTACAGAAGTAGCAAAAAAGACAACAATTATTATTCTGATTTCTGTAATCTCATTTTGATATCAATATTTTGCTTAATACAAAGCTGATGGAATTAGACTGAATTGAGTTGTGATATTATTCTCTTGTGCTGATTCTTTACTTTAGTCTTCAGCCCTAAGGGTGTGGAACAAGGGCCCACTCTCACCACCAAGGCAAAAGGCTAGTACTGTTGTTTTGTTGTTTCAAATTTTGCTTTAAAAGATATTTACTATTTTCATAGATAGATGCATGTTTCAGTTTATAGATTTGCTTTAAGTAATTTACTGTTCAGTTCTATTTTCAATACTCTTGGAATTCATTTCATAACAGATAGATCAGTTCCTTTAAATCAATAGAAGTCATTAAAGTTAGATAAAATTGGAAACTATAGGATTCCTAATTGCAGATAGCTAAGGACACAGCCCTGGATTTGACAAAGAAATATGATTAAATGATAAGGTACAATGACCCTTGTCATTTTTGGCACCGTTGCTGGGGATGTATTGTGTTAATTAGGAAAACTTAGCTAAACAATTTTAGGATAAATCTATATGGTTAGAGCTAGAGATTCAAAAGGAAGATACACAAAACAAACACCCCATCAACAAACTATAGGAGAAAGCAGTGGGGTGGCACACGATCTTGTTGAAGAGAGACATCTAGAACATGTCTTGGAAGCTACATCTGAAATTAATAATCCTTTCAATCCTCTAAATCTTCCACTTGCTGACTATATCCAAGAATTACAACAAAAATTCTAGGCAGACCCTTTAATAGAACCTAATTTCCTAGGAGAAGAACTAGTACTAGACATGGATGATAATCATGAAGATGAGGAAAATCAGGCTCCAAGAACCTTTTCATACCCCGTTGTTCTGGCTACTGGAGATAATGCCCCTATGAAAAATATTTCACCTGCACACTTGCCAAATTTTAGGGGTCTTGCTTCTGAGGATCTAGATCAGTTTTATTTGAATTCAAAGTGGTATGCCAGACTTATGATTATGGATCAGATAATCAAAAACTCAAACTATTTCCCTCAACCCTAAAGGATTTTGCAATGAGATGGTTTATGGGCCTGCCCCAAAATTCCATCCATTCCTGGGATCAGATGGAGACAGAATTCTTGGGAAAATACCAAGACTATTGTAGAGTTGGTGATAAGAATGAGGAGTTATTCAAAATTAAACAAACAGAGGAAGAGACCTTAGACGATTATGTGGATAGGTTCAACTTTGCTTTGAGAATATATGGCAATCCTGTAAATCATTCTTTGGCCAGAACCCTATTTATAAAAGTATTAGACAAAGAATCAAAACAAGCATTGGATCTGATGGGGAAAGGGAATATCAATAAAATGGATATGCCTGCTATAGAAGAACTTTGTAGGAACTATTCCAGAACCCAAGATGGAGGAAGAACACCCAAATCTTTTAAAGAGAAGAACGAAATAAGACAATTAATGGAAGATATTGCAAATATGAAAATAGATATTTTGGTCCAGGTAAATACCACATTGGATGGGATTCAGGCAAAAACTAGAACAACTGATCAAGGTAGAACAACTGAACCACTCTCCATCTATTGTCCTAGGTGTAGAAACAAGCATCTGTTGAGAGAATGCCCTTTAGACAAATTAGAGATATGTCAGATCTATGACATGGAACATCCTACTAGTCAATGTAGTCAACTTCTAGCCCTAAAAAGGTTGAGTAAGAAGAATGCCATCATAGAGGAAGAGTTGAACTATGTAGGACAAAAACAAGCTGGGAATTTCCCTTATAATCAGTATCCAAGCCAGCCTTCTTATAGGGGTCCTTCTAATTGGGAAAATAATCAATGGAATCAAACTTGGCATGGGCCTCAAAATAATCCTCTTTGGGGACAATGGGAGTGGCCAAATCAACAATGGCAAAACCAACATAGGCAAAATCACCCCTGGGGAAATCAACAGTGGCCACCACAGTTTGGATCACAAAACATGCAACCTCAATGGGGTCTTCAATAGGGATATAATCAACAATACCAGGGACAACCTAGATGTTTCCAACCTCAACAACAAGCATTACTAACTGGACCCCCCAATACACATGGTTAGTCACAAAATGAACCAGTTAACCAACCACCCTTATCAACTCAACCTATACCAAACCCACAAAATAAATTGGAAGCATCTATTTACATGACAGAACAAGAAAACATGGCTGGTATTAATGCTATATTTTCCAACAATCACCATCTGCATTCTGGGAAAGCATTCCCAAGACCATCTCCTCCAACTATAGTTGAAGTAACCAATGTTAAGGAACCTAAAAATTCATCCACTCAACTCCCAGAGGAGATTACTACTGAAACAATGCAAAAAGAATCATCCTTAGATAACTCTGGAGTTCCTTCTAAAAGGGTAACTCCAAAGAACATTCCTGGAAACATTTCTGGTAAGAGCTCCGAAGATGCTCCGGAGATGGAAAAACTAGCACCGTACCCAGAATGACTCAAATAGCATGTTCCCCAGAAAATGATCTTACAAAAACAAGTCCAATCTACCCTAGAATTAGAACTGTTACAAGAAACCAGGAACTGAACATTGAAATTCCACTCCTCCAAGCAATTAGAGATGTGCCATAACTAAACCAATTCATTAAGCAACATTGTGTCAAAACACAGGGCAGGAAGAAAAACTTTCCTTCTACAATCCAAGTGGAAGGGAAAGTAGTAGATCTACTGATGGGAGAAATGCTCCTCCCAAAGTATGGAGATCCTAGAAATCCTGTCATAACTATTTACATTTTAGGAGTAGAAATTTCAAATGTTTTGGTTGATTTGGGAGCAACGATAAATGTGGTGATAGTTCATACAATGGATAAATTAGCTCTCACAGGTATCCAATCCACATCAATCCTTCAGCTTGTTGACCAGTCAGTAGCTATCCTGAAAGGGGTAATTACTGATGTCCTAGTTGTGATAGAATCATGGGAATTCCCAGTAGACTTTCTGATATTGGAACCAAGAAACCAGAGAAATGCTTATCCACTAATATTAGGAAGACCGCGGTTGGCTACAACAACATCTATTGATTGTCAAACTAGGGATATGGTCATTTCTAATGGGATAGATTTGAAAAAAATATCTCTATATCCTCCAGCTAAACCATCAATACATTATACAGGAAGAGTACGGGTGGATGAGCCAGATAACATGGAAAATATTGCCTCAGTAGCTATGGTCACCATCAAGGAACATTTGGGTGAGTTGGAAGAAGAAATCTACTATGATACAACAAAAGACATTACCCACATCCTAATCAATGAGGATGTGATGGAGCTTGCCCAAGATTCTAGGAGAGAACTTCTCACTTCTACTCATTGTACCCTAGCAAATATCATTCCTTGTGGGGAGACCTTTTACAGAGACTTAGCCACATTCCACATGTTGCTTCCACATTCTTGTCCCCTCAATACCATGACTCCAGTGTATGGATTGACCACATCCATGAGTCAAATCACAAAACAAGTCATGATTTTACCAGGGAAAACACTTAATATCAACACTCAGTTAACAACAAATTGGGAAGAAAAGCTTATCCAACTTCTAATTTCCCATTCAACAGCTTTTGCTTGGGAATATCAAGATATGAAGGGGATTCCTCTTGAGATTTGTACCAATCATATATACACTGAGGATATCAAACCTCTCAGACAACCCCAGAGAAGATTGCATCCTGCTTTAAAAGATATTGTTAAGACTGAAATAGAAGAATTGCTGCAAGCAGGGTTTATATATCCAATCTCAGATAGTCAATGGGTCTCACCCCTAGTCATAGTGCCTAAAAAGAATGGGAAATGGAGGGTGTGTATTGACTATAGGGAGCTAAACAAAGCTACAAAAAAGGACTACTTTCCCTTACCATTCATTGGCCAAGTTCTGGACAACCTTGCAGGGAGAAAGTATTTTTCTTTCCTAGATGGGTTCAGTGGGTATAACCAAATCCAAGTAGCACCTAAGGATTAGGACTAAACCACTTTCACCTGTCCTTGGGGAACTTTTGGCTACAAAGTTCTTCCATTTGGACTATGTAATGCCCCATCTACATTTCAGAGGCTTGTTTTAGCATTTTTTGTTGAATTAGCAAATGAGTGCATGGAGGTCTATATGGATGACTTTACTGTGTATGGGGACAACTTTGAGGAAGATCTCATAAACCTTGAGAAGGTACTAAAATGCTATGAGAAAAATCAATTATCCCTGAGCCATGAAAAGTGTTTTATGATGGTAGAGGAAGGAATTGTATTGGGACACCACATTTCATCAAATGGGATCAAAGTGGATCAAAACAAAATAAAAGTAATCAAATAGTTACTTTCACCCAAAAATTAGATAGATGTTAGAAGTTTTCTGGGTCATGTAGGCTATTATAGGAGATTCATAGAAAATTTTAGTAGAACAGCTGCCCCCTTATTTACCCTGCTTAACAAAGACATAATTTCTATGGACATAAGATTATCAATCAACATTTGAAACCCTCAAAGAGAAGCTTACTGTCACACCTATTTTGAGAGGACCTAATTGGACTTTACCATTCCATATACAAACTGATGCTTCAAATGAGTCCATTGGGGCAGTCTTAGGACAAAAGGAAGAAGGGGAAAGTATGCATGCCATCTATTACATCAGCAAAAACCTTACCTCTGCAGAAAGAAATTACACCACAACTGAAAAAGAATTCTTGGCAGTCATCTATGCTATAAACAAATTTAGGCATTATATCACTAGATATAAAGTATTTGTTCACACTAATCATGCAGCCATCGAATACTTAATGAATAAGCCAGTAGTGGGTGCAAGGATCATTAGGTGGTTATTGCTATTGTGGGAATTTGATATTACCATAGTTGATAATCCAGGCAAGTTTAATTTGGTTGCTGACTTTTTGTTAAGATTGCATATAGGAGGAGAAAACCAACCAGTGGAGGATAGGTTTCCAGATGAACATCTTTTTGCTATCTGCTCTACTGCACCTTGGTTTGCTGACATAGCTAATCTCTTGGCTACAGGCTTGTATCCATCCCATTTTACCTCAAAATAGAAGAAATGCTTAGTTAAGGAAAGCTTATCTTACAAATGGTTGAATGGTTTGCTATTTAAATGTGGTCCTAATTTCATTTTACGCAATTGTTTAAAAGCTGATGAAATTTTTGATGTGTTGAAAGCATGTCATGATGAACCATCTGGTGGGCATTATTCTTCCCACATAACTATCCACAAGATCCTAGGAACTGGTTACTGTTGGCCCTCTATTCATAAGGATACCAAGAAGTTTGTGCAGCAGTGTGACCAGTGCCAAAGGATGGGACAACCAACTTTCACTCAGGAGATGTTACTACATCCTCAAGTAATGATGGAGCCCTTTGAACAGTGGGGTCTACACTTTGTGGGACCAATTTCTGCACCTTCATTAGGCAAAGAGTATATTTTGGTATGCACAGACTATGTGACTAAATATGCTGAGGTTCAAGCTTTGCAATTTGCAAGAGAAGAGAAAGTTGTTGATTTTCTTTATAATATATTTTCTTGAGGTTTGGAGCCCCAAGATCCATAGTTTCAGACAGAGGGCCTCATTTACTTCACAGGTAATCAAAGCATTCACAAATCTATATCAAGTCAAGCATAGGAAATCTTCACCTTACCATCCTCAAGCCAACGGGCTGGTAGAGGTGACTAATAGGGAACTTGAGAACATCCTGACAAGGACAGTGGCAATGAATAGAAAAGATTGGGCTAACAGATTACCTGAAGCAGTTTGGGCTTACAATACCACTTGGAAGTCAACAACAAAATTCTCACCTTATGAATTAGTTTATGGAAAAAAGCCCATCCTGTCCATAGAATTTGAACTACAGACACTTAAAAATGCATTAGATATTGGTCTACCATTGTCCATAGCCCAACAAAATAGGATTCTCTAGCTTAATGAATTAGATGAAATCCGAACAGAAGCCATTTAGCAAACAGAACTGGTCTAGTATCAAAAGAAGCAATGGCATGATCAATATGTCAAGAGGAGGACATTTCAATAAGGTGATTGGGTTCTTCTTTATGATTCTAAATTCAAGGAGTTCAAGGGGAAGCTACAAACACATTGGATGGGTCCTTATCAGATAAAGGAAGTTTTTGAGAATGGAACAGTGCTGTTGGAACCTATTGATGGAAGCACAGACACATTTTTAGTGAATGGACACCGAATTAGACTCTATAAAGGGCCATCCACTACGGAGGAGTTCATTAGAGACTTATGTTTGGTTACAGAGGACACATCCTCTGTCACAATTTTGGACTGAAAAAAAAAATAGAAAAAAAAAAAGAGAGGGTTGAAAACCAACAAATGGCGACCTTCTTAAAAAAAACAAAGAAAGAGGGTTGAAAACCAGTAAATGGTGGCCTTCTTAGAAAAAAAAAGAAAAAAAGAAAAAAAATGGGAAAGATAGAAAACCAACAAATGGTTGTCTTTCTCGACCAAGGGGATTGAAAACCAGTAAATGGCGGTTCCCTTCTTCATGCCAGATAAGAATAATCAAGCTATGGAGGTGATCAGGTGCCTAGAACTACTCTCACACACCTCCGGTGCTTGCAAATAAGGAGCACCTCCAGCGCTTGCACACTAGGAGCACCTCCGGCGCTCCACCAATAACGAGCTATCTAGAATATAATTGGAAGGTGACCCACCTCTCTAGGTAATAAAGTAGAGATGTCATTTGGTGAAGTCATCATGACTTATCCTCCACTTTATGACAGGAACAAAGATGAAGTTAGTATGCATCTCGGGAAAGATCATTACTCTCATTTGCACGGGTACTTACAAGGACTGCACTAACGTTACCTAGATACATGGATTCTTGAACCACTCAGCGGGAATGATTCCAGGTTGCGTGACAATAAAGATGTTGATGTCATTTCAAGCCATAAAGAAGCTACTTAGATACCACGTCACGTCAAGTCTCATCAATGCCGTAGCATTTCAGCCAAGTACATCAGTTCCTCATCGTTACGATTAGTTCAGGTAATTCTCTCTTAATTAAACATTAATTAGCAACTGTCTTGTCATTTCTATTTTTGGGTGCCGTCATTATGACACGTCCCCCTGCCATTATTTTCCTTCCCAAATGCATGCATGCTGTCATCTTTTTTGCACTGTCACCATGCCTATGGAGCGTCTCATCACTCTGCTTCAATTATGACCGCATAAGCACTCTAACCAATTTTAAGTTCTCTTTCCATAATCTAAACCATTAAACGAATTGACATCATAATCCTCATTCAAATTGCAAAATACCCTAATGAACAGAGTCAGCTGATACAGTCCTCCGGAGCCTACGGAGTGAGGAAGAATTGTAAGCATAGAGGATAGAAAGAAAAATTTGAAATGGGGCTTAAAAAGAAATCAGAGCCAGAAAGTGTTACAGGTCTTTTGCAAGATGATGTTGCAGCAAACATTCTGAGGAATGTAGGATGGCTGGAGTTTTTGGAAAAGTTTGAGTGGTTTCAAGAGGATATTGTTGATGATTTCCTAAGAAACCTGAGGGACATTCAGACAGTTGTAAGGGGAGTTCAAATCAATCTCTCTGCAACCACTATCAGCCATATTTTTGGATTGCCTGAACAAGGTGAGAGGTTCTATTATCTGAAAACTTTATATGTTGATTTGATTAGGAATTTCTCTGTTGAAGGTGAACCTGTAATACAGTTGCAATTAAGTAAGAACGAGGTTAAAGGAATTCTTAGGTCCTCACTTCTAAACTCATGGCAATCTATAGCTACATGGTTGTTGAAATATTTCGCATGTGATGGTCAATTTTCTTTAGTTCTAGGACCAATAATGAAAATGTTGATTTTTCTAAGACATGGCAATGCACACCCTGAATTCAGTATAAATATACCCAATTTCTTGTACTCTACCATTATAGCAATAGAAAAAAAGTATCAACAAAACAAGGGTCCTATGAAGCACCATGGCCTCATTTTTCTAGTAGTCAAACATAACTTTCTGTCCCAAGCTGATGGGGAAGAATTATGTCAGACATTTCTAGATAACCAACCCTAGGACAGAGAGCCAGAGAGAGATCAAGAAGTGGGTGAGGTTTCCTCTACCTAGCAAGAAGAAGGGACAAAGCCTTCAACTTCCTCTACAGCTATTGAAAAAGGTAAAAAGCCATCATTGGAGGCAACTTCATCTACTACCCTTGTTTCTGACAAGAAGAGGAAAGGAAAAGAAATTAGAGAACCTGTTATGAAGCATACAACATATATGACTCGCTCAGCAAAGAGAAAAATGACCTTGGCTAAGGAATCTACCCTAATAAGACCAACAAAAGAAAGCCAAGGTAAAAAAACAAAGAGAATTTCAAAGAAAATAGACTCTGACATACATTATTGGGCTAAGAGCGATCCCATGACTCAGATGACATTCCCCTAATAAGAAAGAAGAAACAGAGAGATGTTTCTCCTAAGCCATCTATGCATCTAAGTCCAACTTCACAACATTCTCCTACTTCGGAGTCAATACAAAAAGAAACTTATATGATTTTCTCCTATTTTGAGGATGATACACTTGCTCTGGAGGCACCTGCTCCACCCATGCTATGGAGAAGAAAAAGGAAAAGGCAGCTCTCCTAGACTGAAAAAGATACTGCTCTCCTAGCTGAAGTTCTTTTGGGTTTTAGAGCTTCTGAGGAGAAAGTTGGGCCTTCATCAATGCCAGTAGTTGCAGAGAAGACCCAAGAAGAAATTCAGGATAGAAGGACTGTAGGGGAAGTTGAAGCAGAGCAAATGGATGTAGTTGGTAGTGAAGAGCCAATGGTTGTGGGAGCCCCTGAGGTACAGGAGACAGAAGAAGAAACAGGAGCATATTCTCACCCCTCTGACCAAGAGGATATTAAAATTTCAAAAGAACAACAGATGTCAGAGGAGATTGATAATATGAAAAGACTAATTTGGGGAAAGAATCTGATCATCACTGAGCTCAAGAAGGTCATGAATGAGAAAGAGATGGAGCAAAAAGAGGTAATTGAGAAACTGCAAGAAGAGCTCCAGAGAAAACAAAAAATAATTTAGGAGAAGGAAGAAGAATTGAAAGATCAGGAGACTGAGGCAGCTAAAATCCTTAAGGAGAAGGAGGCAGAGGTAGTACAAAACATTTCTAATCTTAACCAGGCTAGAGACAATGGTCTCATAATCATTGCAACATTAATTGAAAAAGTACAGAGCCAAGATAAACAATTGACTTGGGCCAACAATAAAATAGATGATCAGGAGGAATACATTCATGAGTTATTTGGCCCAAGGGCAACCAGTGAACAGGAGGTACAAACAGATCCATATGTGGGTCCAATCTCCATTTATATTCCTAAGGCCATGTTCCACTGGGAAAGGAGATGTATAGAATATGAGGCTTCTAAGCCTATGCTGTAATTACAGAGGGCAGTTACTGCCATGACAAAAAGAGTAGAAACCCTGGAGGAAAAAGTCATTCAGATGGCCTCCATTTCTTTTGAAATTCTATCTTGCAGGCCTCCAAGTGCCAGTTATGCTATGTTTTTACAGGAAAGAGTCCTACAGAGGAAGTTATCTTTAGTCCTATCTAATCTGACTGAGAATATAGAGACAACAGAGGGATTCATGGAAGCATATACAATGAGTTCTGACGAAGACCAAAAAAAATTGTGTTAATTATATCTGCATGGTTTTTGTGTGGATAATATGACCTTCATTCTTAGTTATTTTGTAGGGGAATGCCAGCTCAAAGAATTCATGTCACTAATGAGGAATCATCAAATTTTGAATGAGTGAATGGAGGCTCATCTCAAGAAGGATACAGAAACAAATTTTTTCATTAGAAAGGAGTGTCCAAACCCTTATGCTTTTGAGGTCCAATTCAGAGCATATGCCTATCATCCTGAAAGTCAGACCAAAATTTTGCCATTGTATCTAAAAAATCTACAAGAGTGTTCCATTGATTTTGGTCTTTTTATGAACATTTCAACTAATCCAGTGCTTGCAGTAGCAAAGAAAAGGTGGAACATTCTAACTTCAGAGAAAAAAGAGAGAGAAGTAGTCACCCTTTCTAACTTAAGGTTATTTATGAGGAAGGCAAGGCTAATATCCAAAATGATGGATAAACACAAACAGGAGTAGATAGGTGGCCATTTCAGACCCCCTCTCATCATTGAGCCACTACCTATTTGGGTTGAGCAGATGGAAGATGATAAGTTGCAGGAGTGGTTGAAATAAGTTGATTAGTATAGGGGAAATAGTAATACCAACCGCACCACCTAGACTACCTATGCACAAGACTACAACTTGACTGACAGGATCTTCCACCAGAATAAATCCAGATTGTGAGAAGCAGGAGGACCTACTAATCCTTAAGTATGGGGGGAAATGATGAGTGCCAGGTAGCACCCATGAAATACATATTTTTACCTCTCTTTTTCTCCCTTTTTATCCCATTGTCCTAATGACTGCACCTAAATAGACTAACAAGATTGTTCTAAATGATGATTAATAAGAGATGAATTACTTAAGATCATGGTTTCTAATTAAAGGACTAATGTGCATTGAATTGCTGGAAATATGTAGAAATCTCCTCTTTTTGAATCAACAGGTGCAGGTGTTCAACTAGATAGTTTTGTGCATCTCTGGAGGTAGTCCTAATGATCTCTGGAGCTGACATCAACCTACCACGTCTAGTCTCCAAAGTTTCAGATTTAATTGGAGAAGTTTTTGGGATAAGGTGGAGCATCTCTAGAGCTGGATTGAAGTCTGGAGCATCTCCGGAGCTAAACGAGAAGGTCACAAACATATCTCTGGAGCTACAGATAGGGACATACATCTCTGACGCCTTTTTAGAATAGTGCAGATTTCTAGTACAGCTGCTAGTCAGACACTTCTAGTGGTGATCAAGATGCTACTGATGTTACTCAAATCATCACCTAAGTAATTAAGGGCAGTTTATAGTTAATTGCTGGAAGTTTTATCTCATTTTGGTTTTTGCATGAGTTACTGATGAACAAATTTAATCCTTATATTCAGGGCCTTGTTGCCCATTTGTATTTAAGACTAAGACTCAGATTCAGTGTGAACTTCTATTCCACTCAATCTATTTTTATTTGCATGGATATTTATTTTGTAGTTAGACTATTAGTAGAATAAAGAGATTGATGTTATCTCTTAGATGAACTAGTAGACTAGGATCTATGATCTCTCATCACAGATTTAGATATAAACTTACAGAAGTAGCAAAAAAGACAGTGATTATTATTCTGATTTCTGTAATCTCATTTTGATATCAATATTTTGCTGAGTACAAAGCTGGTGGAATTAGACTGAATTGAGTTGTCATATTATTCTCTTGTGCTGATTCTTTACTTTAGTCTTCAGCCCTAAGGGTGTGGAGCAAGGGCCCACTCTCACCACCAAGGCAGAAGGCTAGTACTATTGTTTTGTTGTTTTAGATTTTGCTTTAAAAGATATTTACTATTTTCATAGACAGATGCATGTTTCAGTTTATAGATTTGCTTTAAGTAATTTATTGTTCAGTTCTGTTTTCAATATTCTTGGAATTCATTTCATAGCAGATAGATCAGTTCCTTTAAATCAGTAGAAGTCATTAGAGTTAGTTAGATAAAACTAGAAACTATAGGATTCCTAATTGCAAATAGCCAAGGACATAGCCCTGGATTTGACAAAGAAATATGTTTAAATGATAAGGTACAATGACCCTTGTCAACCACCATATTCCATTTATCAGCATAGGTTTAAAGTCTTTGAGAAGTATATGTGAAACATCATATAATAAAGGTAATGTTTGTAAGGTTCTTGCAGAATCATGTGAAAAGGTCTTAAAAACATATAAAAATATTATAAAAGAAAGTCAATATTTCAACCCAACATTTCCCCCAACTTAAACTTTTGCTTGTCCCTAAGGAAAACCAAGGAACTAACATCTAGGGTAGAAGGTTATAATGCAAAGTGATTTTTTTGAGGTCCATGTTTTCTTTGACTCCTTGTTTGAGATAAAATCCATTGTAACATGCAAGTCTCTCCATCTTGTTTAGCTCAACACTTATCACCTCTCCCTCCTGTCTAGTGTGGCACTGGGTAGAGAAGGATAGGAGACTGATAAGTAAGAGGCAACCATGCTACTCCCTTTTTCTCTGAGATTTGGATGTACCTGCATAACCTTTCAAACATATTCATGAAGTTGTGGAAAGAGGGGTTCCTTCTTTTGCAATTCTAGAGTTAGGCTATTCTACCTGTTCTGTACATACCTTTGACAATTCTGAATGATGGACACTACTAATCTCTATATCCTTCTGTGATCCTTGAGTCTTAAATCTATGATCACCTTACCTGGACCTTTATAAGAAAGTAATGTTAGCCATTGTGTCAGGATCACTTCAGGTTCTAAGGCTTCTTTCCTAATTGGCAGTGGCTCCTTCTTTTCCTGCTCCTCATACTGGTCCATCAGTTCTCCCCTGAGTTGTTCATTTTTAAAGTATGACATTAGTGATTTGATCTGTAGGTCTCCAACATAGATGCAGGGGTTCCATTCTATGTCCTCATCCATCAGGTAATTATGTAGATAGTATTCACACAATTGGTCCTGTTCTTCTAGACTGACCTCTTTGAAATATTTGCAAAAAATGTGCCTTGAATGCAAGTCATGTTGATTATTGATAAATCTATTAAACTAAAAACCAAGGAATTTCTCTTTCAAAAACAATGCATAAACCCTGGGTGGAGGTCTGCATCCAATAATTTTCTTGGCTTTATCAATAACCTCTGCCAGATGATCCTCCAACCTTTTGATTGTCAAATCCTTTTCTGCAACTGATGCATTGAGACTATATTTCTCTTTTTCCCAATTCTTTTTTTCTTTCTTAGTCTTATTAGTCAATTTCATTAGTTCAAAGCCCAAAGATAGGGTAGTATGGTACTATGGGGTCTTTGTCACAGAAGGTTGGAGAGTAAGTACTTCTTCTACCTCAATTTTTGTTTTATTTTTAGCCAATTGTGCCAACAAATCTAATTTAGAACCATGGCCATAAGTCTAGATCTTCTCCTCCAACTCCTGAATCCTTTTCTCTTTCTCTTTCTCTTTCTCTTCATACCCCCTTTCCTATTCCTCTAGCTATCTTATTCTGTCCAAGGCTTCTTGAAGTTCCTTCCTAATATCTTTGTCCTCTAATAATTCCTTTTCTTTTTCAACATTTTCATCATTTCTTTCTCTAGGAACATCAAAAACTTATTTAGCAGAATCATCAGGCACAGGTTTACCCATCTTTCTTGCAGTAAACAAATCTTCTGACTCAGAATCAGAAGAAGAAATGTACTTTCTTTTCCTTGTAGGCATATTAAAATTTCCACAAGCATCTACAGAGACATCCTCAAGGGGGTTTTTTCCTCTATCTGAATCTAGATTCAGAGGAGTTGGATCATTATCCTGCTAGCCTATATTTTTGTCCTCTCCTCTCTATTTCTCAACAACTTTTTATTTGGCACCTTGCCTTCTTAACCTACCTGAGCGTCTAGGAGTGATTGTTTCCTACTTATCTACCTTTTTCCTCCTTTTATTGTCCCCCTTCTTCCTCATTTCCCCTGCACTTCCTTCTTTTGTTGCACTCTTGTGTTTTCTCACTCCCTTCCTACTCTTCTTTTCCTTACCAAATGTTGAAAGATTGGTTCTTTTAGTTTTAGGGGTGGATGTTGAGTGTTCTTCAACTAATAAAGACCTAAACTCTGGAGGATTCTCATGTTGTGCTTCCTCCTGCTCAGTTTCAAAAGGAGACTCAGACTCATATGGAATCTCATCTTCTAGTTCTAGTGCCTCTAAAAGTGTTGAAATGTCTACACATTGTTTAAAAGATTCCCACCCAATATGTGGGTACTGAATCCTTAAAATCCTCTTTATTACCAAAGCTATTAAACAATGGTGGGAAAGAGTGGTGTCTTCCTGTTGTCTCTAATATTTTGAAGACATTCTTTTCAACATAGTATACATATAATTTGGAACATTGACAAATTTTTCATGTCATAAATGGTTGAGCAATTTAAGATGTACAATATATAACATATTGTATCTACCATCACAGGTAATATACTTGATATTATAAAACCCCAAAAGAAGGGAAGAGATAGTCATTTGGTACCTTGTGTGGTAGAATCTAGGTGCTCACCTCTTTCACAGAACTCCTCCCTAGCCGCGGCTGCATCAGCTCTAGCTGGGTACTCGGACCCTGTTTGTGGCAACCCTATGACCTAAGCAATATCTAACTCGGAAGTATCTATAGTCAACCCCTTCACTATTGCTTCATCATACTGTAGAGTAAATGCAAATTATTTCACCATATCATCATCATACTCTGTCAATTTTAGGAAGTAATCTAACCATCTTACTCTCCTAAAGAGCAGGAGAACCATCACATCCTCTAGTATTTCCCTATGTGCTAAAGGTTCTCTTTTGATTAAGTCCCCTCCCATTACTGCTATGAATTGCAAACTCTATAGTGTCAATTTTATGCACAATGTCAATTTTTGTTGCTCAATTCTCGATGTTTCAACTTGCCACCCCAAAAGAACCAATCTTACAATCTACCTCTTCTTTCCTTTTCACTACAACTTCCTTAGGGTACTAATTCACTCATTGGCAGAATAAGGTCAGTTCATGACACATAATATTTGTCTAGTTTTCTTGAAAGGCAAGGTTTTCAAAGGCAAATGATATTCAAATGGAAAAAATTGAAAATAAACCCCCCCCCCCAACTTAATTATGAAGTGACCTCACTTCATGTGGTATGTATTATAGAATGAGGAGTAGTGATTAAAACAAATGGTGGTAATATTCGTTGCATGCATGAAATAAACTATGACTAATCATGAATATAAAAAGAAATCTAGTTGTAATAATCGAAAGTTATTGAATGTACATATGAAGTGGAAATGAATAATTAACATACCTTGGAAGTTGTGAACAATGCTGATGATTTGAGATGATATGCATGCAACGAACGAGATAGAATAGGATACAAGGTGGCGGGTACGGCTGTAGAGATATAATGTGATAGCTCAAGATGACGGAGAAAAATACCAACTCATAAATGTGAATTGATACGTGGAGCAATAGAATGAAGCAATTTAAAATAGATACGGGCATGTGGAATGGGCAGAAGAATTTAGGTATTGTTCACCAAGTGATGGAAGAAAGCTGCATAAAGATGTTGCTACGGGTGCCTCCAACATAGGTCCCGACTGTCTAAGTGTAAACACAATATATCAGGTCCCAGCTAAGTCAGGTCCCAATTGAATGAGTGAAAAACAGGTCTCGGTGGAAATAACTTGTTGTAACCATGGAAATTGTGTTGTGTGTGCATGTGATTTTTAAAACAAAGAAAATTATGTTTTAGCAATAGGGGTTGAGTATTGCAACTCAACCTCCACATCAATGGACATTGTTGGTGGATTAGTATCTAAAGGTGTATCATCTGGTGTCATAGCATCATCATTAGGAGTGTTAGGAGGATCATACTGAGTAGCTAAAGAAACAAGTCATCCTCCTGAAGTGGATTTTTATATAATTTTAGCTTGTGCCCATTTACCAGTAGTGAAAACTGAACTTCATCAATAGTCTGCAATTGAATTGTACCATTAGGAAAGACTTGCTGGATCTCATATGGGCCTAACCAATGGGACTCAAGGTTGCCCTTGAAGTCCTTATACCTTGAATCATAAAGGAGTGCCCAGTCACATGCAGTGAATTCCTTTGTCTTTATGTACTTTTCATGTCATTTTGCTCTTTGTTTCTATATGACCTCAGTGTGTTGAATAGCCTTCAATCAGATTTCATCCAAAGCATTCGAATGTTGTAACCTTTGTTATTGTGCTATGGTCAAATCCATTCCTAGGTCCACTGCTTTCCTCAGGGTTTTGTGTTCAAATTCAATAGGCAGGATTGTTGTCTTGCCATAGACCAACTCATAATGTGTAAACCCTGTAGTTGTCTTCTAGGTTGTTCTGTATGCCCAAACAGCTTCAGGGAGCCTAGAAACCCAATCTCTTCTGTGAAGCTACATTATCTTTGTCAGAATGTTCTCAATTTCTTTATTAGTGACTTCCACCTGACCATTAGCCTGAGGATGGTATGGAGTGGATTTCTTATGCCTGATCTAATATTCTACAACCAATTTGATTATTAAATCAGATGTAAACTGTGGTCCTTGGTCAGTTCCTATTTCTCTTGGCACTCCATACCTAGTGAAGATGTCTTCATACAAGAATTTTTCCACATTGCCATCTCATGCAAACTATAATGCCTTAACTTCAACCCATTTTGTCAAGTAATCAGTACATACCAGGATATATTCTTTGTTGTTGGATGTAGGAGATATAGGTCCCACAAAATCCAATCCCCATTTGTCAAAAGGAGCCAATGAGATTTGTGGCTGCAAAGGCATCTCATCACTTCTAGTAGGCCTCCACATCCTCTAGCATCTATCACAACTCCTAGTGTACTTGACAACATCTTTATGAAGCGTTGGCCAGTAATATCCTTGTTAGTATCTTGAAGGTTGTCCTCTTAGCTACAAAATGTCCCCCACAAGGCTCATCATGACAAGCCTTGATTATATCAAATACTTCATCCTCCCTAATATATCTTCGCATAATATTGTCTGGCCTAGTGTAAAATAGAAATCTAGAAATCCAAGAGTAAGAGAAGCATTTATGAACTAGCTGCCTCTTCTCCCTTGGAGAGAAGTATTCTGGAATCTGCCATGTAACCAAATAATTGGCTATATCTGCATACCATGGAGTGTGTATAGTGAGAGAAAATAGATGCTCATCAGGAAAAGAATCATCAACCACTCCATCTGAAGACTGTGTAGGTAGTCTGGATAGAAAATCAGCAACAACATTGGCCTTGCCTGGTTTGTCAATAATTGTAATATCAAACTCCTACAACAATAATAACCACCTTACAAGTCTACCACCTACTATGGGTTTATTCATCAAATATTTGATGGCTGCATGATCTGTATGGATGAAAACCTTGTAACCAGTTATGTAATGCTTGAATTTATTAATTGCATAAACAACTACCAACATCTCTTTCTCTGTCATAGTATAGTTTAACTCAGCTCCTTGCAGATTCTTACTTACATAGTATATGGCATACTCCTTTTTCCTTTGTGTTGACCCAGGACTACCCCAATGGCAAAATTAAATGCATCTGTATGGATGTGAAAAGGCAGTGACCAATTTGGACCTCTGAGGATAGGGGCTTGTGTCAAGGATGTTTTTATCTTTTTAAAAGAGATCTGGTAATTTGATGTCCATTCAAATTCACTGTCCTTGGTCAGTAGGGTAAATAGAGGGGCAACAATCTTGCTAAAATCCTAAATGAAACTCCTATAATATCTTGCATGGCCTAGGAATCTCCTTACATCCTTCTATTTTTGTGGAATAGGTAGGGTAGATATGATCTCAATCTTCTTTGGGTCAACTTGTATGCCTACACTTGAGATGAAATGTCACAAGACTATTCCCTATGTCATCATCAAAAAACACTTTTCATTACTCAAAGAGAGGTTGTGCTCTATATATCTCTTCAATACCTTCTCCAAGTTGTGTAATGCCTCATCATATGTGTCACCATATGTGCTGAAGTCGTCCATATAAGTCTCCATACTGTCATGTGTAAAATCAAAGAAAATACTGAGAATTGCTCTTTGAAATGTAGTTGGAGCATTGCACAAACCAAAGGGTAAGACAGAGTATACATATGTCCCCCAAGGGCAAGTAAATGTTGTCTTATCCTGATCCTCTAGAGCAATCTTAACCTGGTTATAACCACTAAAACCATCAAGAAAGGAAAAATATTTCTTGCCTGCTAAAGAGTCAAGAACTTGGTCAATAAAAAGCAATGGAAAGTGATCCTTCTTGGTAGCAGTATTCAATTCTCTGTAATCAACATAGACCCTCATTTTGCCACCTTTCTTGGGGACTATAACCAATGGTGAAACCCATTAACTATCTGAAATGGGGTATATAAAGCCTACGTCCAAAAGCTTCTAAATCTTGGCTTTAACAATTTCTCTGAGGGTTGGATTCATGCGCCTGTGCTACTGGCTAATTGGTCTATATACATCATCTATGTATATCTTGTGCATGCACAAGGTAGGATCAATGCCTTTCATATCATTGTAATCCCAAGCAAATGCTCCTGAGTGTGTATGTAATATTTCATGCAGGGATTGTTGTTGTTCATCAGTCAATGTATTGTTAATGTTCAACATCTTGCGTGGCTTGACTTCTACTTGTTTGGATAGTTCTTGAACGGAAGACAAATCAAGGCTGGGTAGTATAGGTAAGCATTGCTGAGGTAATAACACATGGAAGATTTGGGAGACTTCTTCTGATGAACTGTTGGGTATTATGTTGCTCAAAAGATCTTGTAAGCAAGATAGGCAATCTTGCTGATGTAAGTGTCTCCCACAATTGTTTTGTATAACATGAGCAATTAATTCATCTTCATCTGGAATATTCAATAAAGGGTTGCATTCTATAGTCATCAGGGTTTGCAGGGAATAGGTATCCTCATCCTCCAGGCTAGGCCAAATGGTCTACTCAAGCTCATAGTATGGCTAGGCTGGTGGATAGAAAACCAATTTCTTGGTCACTGTCCCATTAGATATGATCATGTTGCCAGACCTGTAACCTATAAATGCATCAGTAATGGCAAGCCATGGTCTACCTAGTATAAGAGGATATCTAGAAAGATTAACCCTAGGCTATAAAACTATGAAATCAGCAGGGTATTCCCAAGAATCTAATGCAATGACCAAATCTTCTATGACTCCTTTAGGTTTGATGGTAGACCTATCAGCTAATTGCAAGACTGTCTGAGTAGGCCTAAGGTTGTTTAATTGGAGTGTCTGCATTGTCTCCTTGGTCATGGCATTAATTATAGCTCCTAGATCTATCAAAGTATTCTTAATCAGAGTCCCATTGATCTTTACATCCACCAATGGGCTACCTGGATCTGTGTATTTGGGAACAGTTATATTACCCAACATGATGTCAATAAGATTACCTAAAACATGTACTATTTGAGGGTCCATTTTCTTCCTTCCTGGCTTCTTTATGCAAAGATCCCTAATAGTTTTAGTATAGATAGGAATATCCTTGATGGCTTGGATTCAGGGAATCTTGATGCTTATATCTTTTAGTTGGCTGAGAAGGATAGTGTCAGGTTGGGCTGTTTGCTTTTGCATGGCCAACCACTTAAGGAAAGGAGGAGACTTCTGTTGTAAGGTAGTTTGGACATCTTGGGTTGATTCAGGTTCCAAGGGTGGCTTATCTGAGGCTTCTTCAATGGGTTCTTCATCTTCAATCTTGTTAATTTGGGGAGATGAAGGCCCTGCAAGTTGCTTCCCTAATCTAAGATGAACATTACTCACTTCCAACCCATAGGTGGGATATTGCATTACCTCATTAGTATAAGCCTGCTGGACAGGCTTGTTGTTAGGGTTAGGTGTAGGTTGGGCAAGGATTTGGGTAGGTCTAGGAGGTGGATTTTGAGGTGGTGGCATTATGGTTGGCTGTTGTGGCTGAGATGGAATCATATGCTGCTGAAATTGTGCATTTTGTTGCCATTATTGGCCCTTGTTCCACTGAGGCTGCCATTGTTGTTGCTACTTAGTAGGCTACTGAGGGTTATAGTTGGGACCTTGGAAATTTTATTACAGCCATGAGTTAGGCTGTTGTTGGTTCCAACCAGCTTGTGGAGTAGGCCATTGGGGGTTTTTCCATGCATTTGGGTTATCAGGCCATTGTTGAGCATTCCAAGCAGAGAAGTTTTGATTTGTAGTAGGAAAGGGAGAATTAAAAGTAAGTGGATCAAAGGGCATACCGTGCCTTTGCTTCCAATGTCTCCTCTGAGCCATAAAGAATAGTTTCCCATCTTCTCCTTCAAATGGTTGCAGTTCTGGCATCTCAATCTTTTCTTGCTGGATGTTGGCCACCCTTTTGCATTTACAGTTGGCATTCCTCTGTCTACAGCTGGGGCAATACTCAATAAGCATTGCATTTGCCTCTTCTTGTTTCTTCTTGATATGGAGAGTGTCCAACTATGTAGCCATATGGCTAATAATGTCCTCCTTCATGTTTTTCAGCAAGTTAATAATATCCACTCTTGAAACTCCATTAGTTGCCTTGCCTGTGATGGCTGCTCTTTCTCCCCTTGGTTTTCTAGAAAATGTTCTAGAATAATTTCTGTAGGCTGTACTAATATCTTCAAAGGGAAGTTGATAAATATTCCCTATTCCAATGAGATTGAGGGCATCCATGCAGTCATCATTAACTCCTCTCAAAAAGACTAGCTTTATTGATTCTTCAGACAATCTATTCTAAGGGTTTTTCTTCAAGGCAAACTAGAATCTTTCCACATAGTCTTCTAGTAGTTCATCCTCTTTCTGTGACATCCTAAAAATGTCATCTCTTCTCCTATCATGTCCTCTACAGTAGTCTTTATATTTTTCTAGGAACTTTGTCTTCATGGTATCCCAATCTGGAATGGCATCTTTCCCCAACCCCATAAACCACCTTAAAGCAACATCTTTTAGTGTGGTAGGGAACAGCTTGAGTTTGTAAGGATCAGTGGTGTAGTCATAACTCCTACACAATACATCAAACTCGTACTTGAAAGGGTCAGGATCTTCAGTCACCAAGCCATAGAAAACAGGCAATGTAGAAGGTGGTATATTTTTCAGAGTAGCAGCCTGTGCTTGGTCTGGGATAGGGAATTCAAACATTTCTTGTCCTGGAGGATCATCGACTGCAACATCTCCCATGGTTCTAAAAGTCCCTTCTGTGGCAGTGGAGGAAGCTGATGGAGATGTAGGGGGTGTTGATAAAGATGTAAAAGTAAACTCTCCTTTAGCACTTCCTATTGTGTAGTTGTTGAAATCAGTTGTGCCCTCGTTATTCTGAGAAGTTGAAGGGAGGAATCTACCTCAGTTATCTCTCTGCCTCCGCATACAATAATTTTAGCTTTATGTTTCAGCAGTCCTACACAGTGTTAGTAGAATACCTGGCATTTCTTGAAAAATGAATTTATTAAATCTAATACTGAAACCAAGATTTAACTATGAAAGCATATGAAACTAATGAGACTATGAAGATAGCACCATCCCCGGCAATGGTGCCAAAATGTAGAGGAAAACTAATGCGTTGTAGACTTAAACAAAATCTAGGGTTAAACCTAACTGAATAGTCCACTCTATCATTGCATTCCTACATTGAATTATCAACCAAGGAGCATAAGCTTATGATGATGCTTGCACTATATATGCCTTCAAGACTCATTTCTATCCTAAACTAACTCATACAGACTTATTATAATCAACTTAATTGACTGAAGTTCATAGAAATGAAAGAACAACAAAAATAGTTCAAAACCCAGTTGCTACGGGTACCCTCAGCATAAGCTGAAGATAGCTATATTCAATAGAGAACTACAGAATTAACTTGAAATACAAAGAATGATAAAAGAATTGAAACTGACCTCTGGAGGACTTCAATTATGTGTTCTATTCATGAATCACAATTATCAGAAATAGCAATCATGATTTCTTACTTTATTTCACAATGCAACGTATAAGATAACATGAAATAGTTTAACTAGAAATGCATAAATAAATAAGGAAATCTACAAAGTGAGGGTTAGTACCTTTGTTAGATTTAGGACAGACAACTGAGAGGGGGGGCTGAATCAGTTGTCCAAAACTTTCTTCAATTAATCACTTAAATCATTTTCTTAATTCATCAACATAATAATAAATCAATCATGGAAACATAATGCATCAATTCAAGAGCAAAAACACATTAATACATATGATACCAAGACTTTTAATGTGGAAAACATGGTTAAGGGAAAAACCATAGGGTGACTAACCCGAGATTGTATTCTCTGTTAAAAGAATAGAAAGAACAAAATGGCACATGCCAATTAGGGCTCACTGCCCAAGCACACTGCTCACAAGAGGCCCACTGCCTACAAGGGACACACTGTCTACAGAATAATAAGTATTACTTACTTGAACTGAAGAATAGCATCTTCACCATGCTTGAGTCAGTTCCATTTAAGCTCAATACTTCTGCTATGCCTTTCATTCTCCTCTTCTCTACCACACTCTCATCTCCACAAGATCATCTTGGAATGACTTTACAACTCCTTATTTATACAGGACATCGACTTAGGGATAATCATCCAAGTTGGCATACATTACAGAGAAAATACATAAATACAACATGACTAATTACAAAAAGACTTCACACGGATCAACACACTGTCGGCCACATAGATCTGAGACTTTAATCTTCTTTTAGGAACATGCCAATCTTCACAGAACATCTTCAAGATCATCCACAGGATGTGTTACTCATCCAGTTGGCCAGACTTAAGAAGAACACCATCATCCAGAAGTAGTTTTTCAATTACGAGCTCAATCTTCAATGCAGATCACCAACATGAACTGGAAATAATCCAAAGACCTCCACAATCTTGCATGAATCACCAAGAACATCCACACTACTTCTGCTTACTGAAATCATTCTCTCCTTCATCTGGAACCTCAAGAACACAGTCTGTCATCACTGTCTTATTGGAATAGATGCTTGCAGACCTCCAGACCATGAAGCAATTAAGTTGTCAATTCACATTGACTTCATAAACACTACCAAATCCACAGAATAAGATATTGCATTTCTGGATCTTACCGGACCTATCTGTCTCACTCTGTCACCTCTGAACATCTGCCAAAACTAGTTTAACTTAAGTGGCCATAACTTCTTCAAATCTTCATTTGGACCTCTGAAATCTTTACTGGATCATTTTACGACACTTATCTACAAACCCTTTAATGTGCATCCTCTAATCTTCATCTTAGCTGGGATCTTTGCCTCACTGACTTCACTGTTCTTCTCTATTCCTGATAGGACTAATTTTCTCAATATCCTTAGCATTCATTTCATCCAATCCTTATCATCAATGCAACAGGAGTATGTTGACACCAATGACAACACCGGTTAGGCCCATACTTACAACAATCTCCCCCTTTGTCATTGATGGCAACATATGATGTGAAAAACTATTTTAACCATCAAGACAAAAACTTCTCCTCACTTACACAACTCCCCCTATCAACAACAACCATTCACATGTCTTCTCTTCCTTTCCTGCTCCCCCTTTGATTAGAAATTACTTGTTTTTCACATGTCTTTTCTCTCCCTTTGACATCAATGGCAAAGGGCACATACTTGCATCAATTCAGAATCATACCGGTTGCTCCCCCTGAGTAGTAGCTTTCCAAACATCAATCCAGACCACAAGATATGACTATGAGATCCACTGAACTGATGCACATCAGTGCACCTTAATTTAGAACCGGAGGGGCAATAACCCCTAACTTCTCCCTGAGATACTTAAAAGAGTCCTTAGGTAGAGGTTTGGTAAAAATATCGGCAATCTGATCCTTGGAAGGCACAAACTCCAATCTAACTTCATTCTTGTTCACTTGCTCTCTTAAAAAGTGAAACTTGATGGATATATGTTTAGTCTTTGAATGCAACACCGGATTCTTTGATATATTTATTGCACTTGAATTATCACAGAAGATTGTGATAGGTTCCTCATACTCTACTCTGATGTCTCTTAGCATTTGCTTCATCCACAATACTTGAGTGCAACTACCTGTTGCTACAATATATTCTGCTTTTGTAGTGGATAGAGATATTGCCTCTTGTTTCTTGCTCAGCCAAGAAACCAATCTCTTCCCCAAAAAGAATGCTCCATCACTCGTACTCTTCTGGTCATCCACATCTCCTGCCCAATCTGCATCTGTATATGCATGAAGAGAGAAAACATGATCTCTAGGATACCACAAACCATACTCAACTGTCCCTTTTAGATATCTAAAGATCCTCTTGATTGCCATGACATGAGATTCTCTAGGATTAGCTTGGAATCTAGCAACAAGACCAACAACATTCATAATGTCAGGTCTAGTTTGAGTGAGATACAAAAGTCCTCCAATCATTGACCTATACTTTTTCTGATTAGCCTTAGGAGAGTCATCATCTTTGCTCAATTTACATCTAGTTGCCATGGGAGTACTCATTGGTCTTGAGTCTTCCATCCCAAATTTCCTCAACAATTCTTTCACATATTTGGTTTGAGAAATGAAGATTCCTTTCTTTATTTGAGTGATTTACAGACCCAAGAAGAAATTCATTTCCCCAAACATGGACATCTCAAATTCACTTTTCATTTCATTTGCAAAAGTTTTGCACATACTATCTCTTCCTCCAAAAATGATATCATCAACAAACACTTCAACAATCAATATATTTTCATGATCAATTTTGAAGTACAAATTACTGTCAGTAGTACCTTTGTTGAAACCAATCTTCAAAATATGCTTATATAATCTCTCATACCAGGCTCTTGGGGCTTTCTTGAGTCCATACAATGCTTTCTTCAATTTGCAGACCATATCACCATGATCAGACAATTGAAATCCATTCGGTTGCTCAATGTATACTTCTTCTTCCAAGTCACCACTCAGGAAGGTAGACTTGACATCCATCTAATATACTTTGAAGTCCTTGAAGGTAGCAAAGGCAAGAAATAGCTCAACTACTTCAATTCTTGCCACCGGAGCAAAAGTTTCTTCAAAATCAACTCCTTCTACTTGGGAGTAACCCTTGCAGACCAATTTGGCTTTGTTTTTGACTACTTCACCATCTTCGTTCAGTTTATTCCAGAAAACCCATTTGGTTCCAATCACATTCTTATTTTTAGGTCTGGAAACAAGATCCCAAGTGTGATTTTTCTCAATTTGCATCAGCTCTTCCTTCATTGCTTTAGACCAGTTTTCATCATTGCATGCTTCATTCAATGTTTTGGGTTCAATCTTTGAAATCAGACAATACTCTTTTAAATCTTGAGCAATCCTTCTTCTTGTTTGAACACCTTTTCTTTTATCACTTATGATCTGGTCTTCAAAGTGATTCAATTTTACATACCTGGGAATTCTGGGACTTCCTTGCACTTCTATCTCTTAACAGGTTCATTCAAACTTATCTCCTCTTCCTAGTTCATCGGATCAGTCTGAATCTAAATCTCAGAAGGGGCTTGGACTCCTTGGATCAAAACATCATTCTAATCATCTTCATCATATTCATAAAACCTTGAGGGTTTTTCAATACCTTCATCAACCTTCACATTTGTACTTTCTATAATCTTTCTCAATCTCTTGTTATAACACCGGTATGTTTTGCTTTGAGTAGAATAACCCAAGAATATTCCTTCATCACTTCTAGCATCAAATTTGCCTAAATCTTCATCTCTTTTAATGTAACATTTGCTACCAAAAACTCTGAAATACTTCACAGTGGGAGTGATGCCAAACCAGAGTTCATAAGGAGTCTTACCAGTATTGCTTCTGATTTGAATTCGATTAAGAGTGTAGATTGCAATGATTATAGCTTCTCTCTAGTAGATCTGAGGAACATTTGCTTCCATCATCATGGTTCTAGATGCCTCCTAGATGGTCCGGTTCTTTCTCTCCACTACTCCATTCTGTTGTGGTGTCCTTGGAGAAGACAACTGTCTTTTTATCCCATGTTTCTCACAGAATTCTATGAACTCACTGGATGTGAATTCTCCACCTCTGTCAGACCTTAGACATTTTATGTTCAATCCAATTTCATTTTCTACCATAGACTTGAATATTTTGAATTGCTCAAGAGCCTCTGATTTTTCTTTCAGAAAAGTCACCCATATCATTCGGGAGTAGTCATCAATTAATAGCATGAAGTATCTATCACCTTGCACACTCCTAATTCTTGTCGGACCACATAGATCAGTATGAACTAAGTCCAATAATCTGGTAGAAGACTGTTCCTTACTTTTGAATGTGACTCTGCTCTGCTTGCCCAACTGATATTCTTTGCACAAACTATTAGTAGGTTTCACCAGTTTTGGAAGATCTCTCACAGCCTGAGTGTTGCTTATCTTGATGATATTATCAAAATTCACATGGCACATTCTTCTATGCCACAACCAACTCTGATTAATTTGAATAAATAAACAACTTTTACCAGTACCAACCAAGTGGAAGATATTACCTTTAGTTTGAGTACCGGATGCAATCTCTGTTCTGAAACTTTCAAAGATCTTGGATTTTCCATTTTTGAATCGGAGATCATAGCCTTTGTCCACCAACTATCCAACACTGAGAAGATTGTGCTTCAGGCTTTCAACATACAGTACATTACTAGTTTTTTTCTTTCCATCAAAAGAAATAGTTCCTCTACCTCTGATTCTACTAGCAGAATTATCACCAAATTTTACCACTCCTCCTTCATACCTTTCCAAATCTATGAACCTATTGTTGTTGCTTAGAATTGCACCCTGCTTGGAGAGAGTCCAAGCATTCTAATGACACAATGGGAATGATCTTGAAGTGTGGGACCTTGCGAACTAAGATCAGAGCTCTGGAGAAGGCAGACTTCCTACCTCTGAGCCTAATACTTGGAGGAAAATATCTAAACCTAGTGCTAGTGCTTGCAGGGGAAAAGGGTTAGAAGGAAACTGAAATGAAAGGGGATGATACACCATATTTAAATGTGTTTGGCTGCAACTGAATCGACACAGTAATAATCTCACAGCTAGAAAGACTTACACAGACTCATCTTGATTATAACAGAGGTCCAGATAGAATAATGGAGGAATGAAAGGGACCGTTTTGTCCACAATACACAGCCTACACTAATCCAAAGAACAGACACAGTGCTAAAATCATAAAAGAGAGGCAAAATACCAGTTTATATTGATTATAGAGGCCAAGTTACCATTACAAAAATAGCCCAGAAGAATAACCAACAAAAATACATCTGTTTCATATGTATATATATCATTTTTCATTTTGACCTAAGTCGATTACAATGAATTCTGGAAACTGCTGTCACATAGGCCCGTCAGAAAATATTTGTGCCAGAAGGGACGTCCACCTGCAACAATTCATGGCATAAAAATATCTGGAATAGGGGTAGATGGAAGATATTTTGAATCTTCAATGTGAGCTGCACTCATAAATGCCACAAATATCTGCATCTGTAAATGCCAAATTAGTCGCTAAAACGTCTAGTCGATCGAGCCTGCAGATGTGCATCAAATTTTTAAAGTGGAAATATCCTACTCAAAGTCCTCCAGATGAAAGAGGAGGTAAAAATAAGCACTTTTGCCTTTTGAAGCATGTTGAAATTCGCCAGGATGAGGGAGATACGGGCGGTCAGAGTTATGGTCAACTGTGTCTTGTATCTGCATATCGCCTGCATATCTGCGTTTGTATACTGTTGTATCTTGCAATTGTATATACAACAGTATATGCATTTTGACTGCTGGGTTCACTTTATGCATTTATGCAACCTCCCTCCTTTTGCATATTCAAATTGCCTTGCATCTGCCAACATACAATCACGGGTCTTTACCTTTTGAATCAGCCTTTGAATCGGCCCTGACACATGGCACTTATCTAATTTGCCGTTGAGTTGAACCTGGGACCCATCGCTGAATGTTTGCATGCTTTATCAACTATCGGAAAGACCACAAACTGAGCCACCAATGCACAATGTCTCGCCGAAAAAATCCCTTTGTATCTGCATTGTACATCCCAATTGTATATGAGATACAATTGCACATACATACAATGCGGAACTCAAATTGATTATTAACCATATTGGAACTTTAGAATAGGTCTGACTTGCATCTCTGCCTTTTGCATATCGGCACATACATGCACTTCAACATACAAATTGCAGACCCCACCATTGAGTTTGCCAATTTTCATTTCCCAGTCGGGTCCGCCTTGTATATTGTCTTTGTACCTAACCTTTGTATATCGCATATACAATGTGAAATATACAAACAAAAATTTCATACAAACCTGTACATACAAACATGCATTTAAACTTGTACATGCCCTTTGTATGTGACCTTGCATTTGCGCCTTGTATATTGTCTACATACAATGCAAACATACAAACAAAAGATGCATACAATCGCTTGTGCCTTTATCAACCATAATGCATACTCTTTTCGGGTCTAGGACTTGTATATCAGGAATGTATATGCCCTTGTATATGCATTTGTATGTGTTAAGATAGAACCGCATATTCATTAAATTGGTGGGCCCCAACCTTTGTATCTCTTCCTTTGTATCTACGTATGCATCGACTATCAGGGAGACCTTTAGCTGAGTCATCGATATGCAAAGTCTTGTCGAAGACACTTGTATCTTTGCATTTCATATGCCTTTGTATGTCTGCCTTGTATGCTTCATCGGCCATTGGAGAGACTATGACTTGAGCCGCCGATAAGCATGTCACGCCGAAAATCCTTTGTATGTCTCCCCTTGTATATTGCCTTATGTATCTTTTCGATGTACATTCACCTTTGTATATGGCCTTTGTATACACAAAATACATACAACAATACATACAAAAGGACCCAATGTATAGTAACATTGTACATGACCAAGATACAAGGAAAAATGTATATGAGATGCAAATCAACCAAATGATAGAAAACCCAAAAACAAGGATGACGTCATCATCATATAAATGAAAAATGGCTAAGTATAAAACTGAGAAATCTTTGTGATGGAAGGCATTTGAAGACAAAAGATTTCTAGGTTTTATGCAAGGATTCTCTAGGCAAGATTTTGGGATTTTTAGTAAAGCAGAGCATGGGTAATTGAAGGATTTAACCCCTTTTTTCCTTCTATTTAGGATTTCTCTGACCGGATTTCTCTGATAGAAGGATAGAAACAAAATATTTTGTGGTCAAGCAAAATATGACAACAGCTTTGGTGACCTCTCAGGGATGTTTGCCTGCTAAACATTAGATCAGGTGCTTTAGTATCCATGGGGCATGGAGTCAAAAAAGACTGCAACATTGGGCAGGCTACCCAGCCAAAACAAAACAACAAGCAAGCATGTATCTCCTAATGAGAATACAGCAGAGTGCAAGGGCACTTATTGAAAGGAAACTTAAAACTGAAATAAAACCTACTCTAATCCTAAACTAACCAGTCAGAGGTGACCTTAAACAAAGCCATTAATTGGTTCTTGAAAGTAAATGCCCCTCCTTAACAATTTACAATGTTTCTCATGCATGTGGGCAGTTAAAAAGAGGTGAGGGAGGGATGGCCATATGACAAATTGATAAAACACCCCCCACAAAATGGAGATAAACTCACCTATCCACCTGGACTGATTGTTGATGTTGCTAACTTGTGGTGAATAAATGGGTTGACCCCACTCATTTTGATGCTCAACTTCATGCTTAGAGATAAGCATGACAAGTGGTGACTCCTCTTGATGTGTCTCCAACTGGGCTAGATGCCTGATTGGGCATCCCCTTGAAGTGACATGCAAATCATCATGCTTAATCTCATGTCTGTGTTCTAATTCTTTCTCTTCTTGCTAGTCTAAATACTCTAGCTCTTGTATCTCAATTAGAGATATGGTTGTCTCCACCTCATGAACAAGATGCTCATGACTTTTTAGGCTCAGAAAATGAGCCATGTACATGCTCAAAAGAGAAAACCTCCCCACCAAGAAACTGATATCCCTGTTGGATAATAAAGAACAAATCTTCAATTTGCTCTAGCCCATGTTCACTCTCCTCATTATTTTCAATAAAGCATGGAAGCTCCTCAAGCATATCAGCATCATCAGCCTCTACATCATCTATCATAGGGCAACATGCTTGCCCTTTTTTATGGTTTGGAACCTCACTATCATGCTCAGCCTTGACCTGCAACAATTTGTCATTATTTTTAGTGTTTTGATGTTGCTGCATATCCACAACCAACTGTTCATCCTCTTCATCTTCATCATAATTAGGTAGTTCATGAAGTAGGGCAACATCATCCACCTCTAGAGTGACCTTAACAGTACTCACAGGTATAATAGGTTCAAACAATTCTATCTTTGTGAGTGTAGGAACGAATTGTTCCTCATTAGTTTTATCTTCTTCCACCTCCTCTCTTAGCTCATCTTTCCTATTATCTTGGTAGACAACAGGTCCACCCTTGAGGATTGAAATAGCATCAGGGAAAGAGGCCTGAATATCTTCTTGAATTTCTTGGAGGGGAGAGGGTTTTGGACAAATTTGTTCCTGGGGAGTGATAATTTGAGTTTGCATAGGAACATGGACTTGTGGAGGGATAAATGTGTTGAAGCTTGGAAACTTGTGGAGTCTAGGTTGCTCTTGGTTGTGAATTGGTTGTTGGGTCAAAAAAACACCCCTAAAACTTGGAATTATGATAGGCTTCGATTCTACAACTATTTCCTCTTCTTGATTTTGAATTGGTATGAGAGGATTGGCCTTTACAAAGTTTGGTACTTTGTAACCAAGATGCTTGGTCCAAGAAAGTTGCCATGATAGAGAAGTTTGAGCCCCTTTTGTAGATTCACTTTGGTCTGAAGGATGGATTTGTTTGAAGCTAGGAACAGGAGAGAAATTTTTTACTTTGGCTCTTGTACTTGAGCAAGCAATTGTTTTATTTGTTTCTCCTTGGCTGCAAGTTGCATGTTCAAGCATTCCTCCTCATACACCCTTCTATTTTCCGTCTCTTGCTGGTGCAAAAAAGCTTGATATGCAAGCTCTTCTTGCTACATGTTATATTGCATTTCTCTATCTATTTCTAAAATTTGCCTTTGGTAATCCAACAACCAACTCTTAATTTTACCCAAATTAGTATCATTTTGGGACTGACTAGGGAGGTTGCATGTTTGATTTAGAGTAGAGTGGGTTTCACAAGGCTGACTATAGGTATAAATAGGCTGCAAACAAGGATAAACAAGAGTGATTTGAAAATGCTCTTGCTGGTAATGCTGATTGTAATGAGGCAACGAGCTGTTTGGAGGCCAAAAGTCTGAATTTGGATTAGGGGCAGGGGAATAGCCATGATTCCCATAAAATTCTGACATTTTATAGCATCTAAATGCTGGATGATCATAAAAATGTCAGAATTAGAGCGAAATAGGTCTGCAACCAAAGAGAAAAATTGGATACATACCAGAGAGGGAGTCACCAGGTCATTGAGATGCTTCTAGAAGTTGAATAGACCAGGAAAACCACCAAAATCCTAACCTTTGATAAAATTTTAGGTACTTGGGCTGCTTTCACTAGTAGGTTTGTTCAGTAGAGTCGCCATGGTGTTGAAGAAATTGCCCTGAAGGCTGGTAATACCAGGAAAAACACCAAATCTCTTAGTACTTTGATGAGAAGTTCACCGAACTGGTCCCACCGAGCGTGCCAGAAACTGTTGTCACTTAGAATTACACCCTGCTTGGAGAGAGTCCAAGCATTCTAATGACAATGGGAATGATCTTGAAGTGTGGGACCTTACGAACTAAGATCATACCTCCGAAGAAGGTCGGCTTCCTACCTCTGAGCCTAATGCTTGGAGGAAAATATCTAAACCTAGTGCTAGTGCTTGCAGGGGAAAAGGGTTAGAAGGAAACTGAAATGAAAGGGGATGATACACCAGATTTAAATGTGTTTGGCTACAATTGAATCGACACAGTAATAATCTCACAGCTGGAAAGACTTACACATAGTCATATTGATTCTAACAGAGGTCTAGACAGGATAATGGAGGAATGAAAGGGGACTGTTTTGTCCACAATACACAGTCTACACTAATCCAAAGAATAGACACAGTGCTAAACTAATAAAAGAGAGGCAAAATACCAGTTTATATTGATTATAGAGGCAAAGACGCCATTACAAAAATAGTCCAGAAGAATAACCAACAATAATACATTTGTTTCATATGTATATATATCATTTTTCATTTTGACCTAAGTCAATTACAATGAATTCTAAAAACTGCTGTCACATAGGCCCGTCAGAAAATATTTGCGCTAGAAGGGACGTCCACTTGCAAGAATTCATGGCATAAAAATATCTGGAACAGGGGCAGATGGAAGATATTTTGAATCTTCAATGTGAGCTACTGAATCATCGACTTGCACTCATAAATGCCACAAATATCTGCATTTGCATATGCCAAATTGGTTGCTGAAATGTTTAGTCAATCAAGCCTACAGATGTGAATCAAATTTTGAAAGTGGAAATATCCTGTTCAAAATCCACCAAATGAAAGAGGAGGCAAAAATAAGCACTTTTACCTTTTGAAGTATGTTGAAATTTGCCAGGATGAGGGAGATACGGGTGGTCAAAGTTACGGTCAACTATGTCTTGTATTTGCATATCACCCTGCATATCTGCGTTTGTCTATTGTTGTATCTTGCAATTGTATATACAACAGTATATGCATTTTGACTGCTGGGTTCACTTTATGCATTTATGCAACCTCCCTCCTTTTGCATATTCAAATCACCTTGCATCTGCCAACATACAATCGCGGGTCTTTACCTTTTGAATCGGCCTTGACACGTGGCACTTATCTAATTTCCCATTGAGTTGAACCTGGGACCTATCGCTAAACGTTTGCATGCTTTATCGACCGTCGGAAAGACCACAAACTGAGCCGCCGATACACAATGTCTCGCTGAAAAAATTCCTTTGTATCTGCATTGTACATCGCAATTGTATATGAGATACAATCGCACATACATACAATGCGGAACTCAAAGGGATTATTAACCATATTGGAACTTTAGAATAGGTTTGGCTTGTATCTCTACCTTTTGCATATCGGCACATACATGCACTTCAACATACAAACTGCGGACCCCACTGTTGAGTTTGCCAATTTTCATTTCCCAGTCGGGTCCGCCTTGTATATTGTCTTTGTACCTAACCTTTGTATATCACATATACAATGCGAAATATACAAACAAAAACTGCATACAAACTTGTATATACAAACATGCATTTAAACTTGTACCTACCCTTTGTATGTGACCTTGCATTTGCGCCTTGTATACTATCTACATACAATGCGAACATACAAACAAAAGATGCATACAATCGCTTGTGCCTTTATCAACCAGAATGCATACTCTTTTCGGGTCTGGGAATTGTATATCAGGAATGTATATGCCCTTGTATATGCATTTGTATGTGCTAAGATACAACTGCATATTCATACAATTGGTGGGCCCCAACCTTTGTATCTCTTCCTTTGTATCTGCATATGCATCGGTTGTCGAGGAGACCTTTAGTTGAGTCACCGATATGCAAAGTCTCGCCGAAGACACTTGTATCTTTGCATTTCATATGCCTTTGTATGTTTGCCTTGTATGCTTCATCGGCCATTGGAGAGACTATGAGTTGAGCCACCGATAAGCATGTCACACCGAAAATCCTTTGTATGTCTCCCCTTGTATATTGCCTTATGTATCTTACCGATGTACATTCACCTTTGTATATGGCCTTTGTATATACAAAATACATACAACAATACATACAAAAGGACCCGATGTATAGTAACATTGTACATGACCAAGATACAAGGAAAAATGTATCTGAGATGCAAATTGACCAAGTGATAGAAAACCCCAAAACAAGGATGACGTCATCATCATATACATGAAAAATGGCTAAGTATAAAACTAAGAAATCTTTGCGATGGAAGGCATTTGAAGACAAAAGATTTCTGGGTTTTATGCACGAATTCTCTAGGCAAGATTTTGGGATTTTTGGTAAAGTAGAACATGGGTAATTGAAGGATTTAACCCCTTTTTTCCTTCTATTTAGGCTTTCTCTAACTGGATTTCTCTGATAGAAAGAGAGAAATAGAATATTTTGTGGTCAAGCAAAATATGACAACAACTTTGGTGACCTCTCAAGGATGTTTACCTGCTAAACATCAGATCAGGTGCCTTAGCATCCATGGGGCATGGAGTCAAAAAAGACTGCAACACTAGGCAAGCTATCTAGCCAAAACAAAACAACAAGCAAGCATGTATCTCCTAATGAGAATACAGCAGAGTGCAAGGGTACTTATTGAAAGGAAACTTAAAACTGAAATAAAACCTACCCTAATCCTAAACTAACCAGTCAGAGGTGACCTTAAACAAAGCCATTAACTAGTTCTTGAAAGTAACTACCCCTCCTTAACAATTTACAATGTTTCTCATGCATGTGGGTTAAAAAGAGGTGAGAGTGGGATGGCCATATGACAAATTGATAAAACACCCCCCACAAAATGGAGATAAACTCACCTATCCACCTAGACTGATTGCTGATGTTGCTAACTTGTGGTGAATAAATGGACTGATCCCACTCAATTTGATGCTCAACTTCATGCTTAGAGGTAAGCATGACAAGTGGTGACTCCTCTTGATGTGTCTCCAACTAGGCTAGATGCCTGATTGGGCATTCCCTTGAAGTGACATGTAAATCATCATGTTTGATCTCATATTTTGTTCTGATTCTTTCTCTTCTTGCTGGTCTGAATACTCTAGCTCTTGTATCTCAATTAGAGATATGGTTGTCTCCACCTCATGAACAAGATGCTCATGACTTTCTAACTTAGGCTTAGAAAATGAGCCATGTACATGCTCAAAAGGGAAAACCTCCCCACCAAGAAACTGATATCCCTGTTGGATAATAAAGAACAAATCTTCAATTTGCTCTAGCCCATGTTCACTCTCCTCATTATTTTCAATAAAGCATGGAAGCTCCTCAAGCATATCAGCATCATCAGCCTCTACATCATCTATCATAGGGCAACATGCTTGCCCTTTTTATGGTTTGGAACCTCACTATCATGCTCAGCCTCGACCTACAACAATTTGTCATTATTTTCAGTGTTTTCGTGTTGCTGCATATCCATAACTAGCTGCTCATCCTCCTCATCTTCATCATAATCAAGTAGTTCATGAAGTAGGGTGACATCATCCACCTCTAGAGTGACCTTAACAGTACTCACAGGTGCAATAGGTTCAAACAATTCTATCTCTGTGATTGTAGGAACGAACTGTTCCTCATTAGTTTTATCTTCTTCCACCTCCTCTCTTCCTCATCTTTCCTATTATCTTGGTAGACAACAGGTCCACCCTTGAGGATTGAAATAGCATCAGGGAAAGAGGCTTGAATATCTTCTTGAATTTCTTGGAGGGGAGAGGGTTCTGGACAAATTTGTTTCTGGGGAGTGATAATTTGAGTTTGCATAGGAACATGGACTTGTGGAGGGATAAAGGCATTGAAGGCTAGAAACTTGTGGAGTCTAGGTTGCTCTTGGTTGTGAATTGGTTGTTGGATCAAAAAAACACCCCTAAAACTTGGAATTATGATAGGCTTGGATTCTACAACTATTTCCTCTGCTTGATTTTGAATTGGTATGAGAGGATTGGCCTTTACAAGGTTTGGTACTTTGTAACCAGGATGCTTGGTCCAAGAAGGTTGCCATGATAGAGAAGTTTGAGCCCCTTTCGTAGATTCACTTTGGTCTAAAGGATGGATTTGTTTGAAGCTAGGAACAGGAAAGAAATTTTTTACTTTGGGCTCTTGCACTTGAGCAAGCAAATGTTTTATTTGTTTCTCCTTGGTTGCAAGTTTCATCTTCAAGCATTCCTCCTCATACACCCTTCTATTTTCTGTCTCCTACTGGTGCAAAAAAGCTTGATATGCAAGCTCTTCTTGCTGCATGTTATATTGCATTTCTCTATCTATTTCTAATATTTGCCTTTGGTAATCCAACAACCAACTCTTAATGTTATCCAAATCAGTATCATTTTGGGACTGACTAGGGAGGTTGCACATTTGATTTAGAGCAGAGTGGGTTTCACAAGGCTGGCTATAGGTATAAATAGGCTGCAAACAAGGATAAACATGAGTGATTTGAAAATGCTCTTGCTAGGAATGTTGATTGTAATGAGGCAAATAGCTGTTTGGAGGCCAAAAGTTTGAATTTGGATTAGGGGTAGGGGAATAGCCATGATTCCCATAAAATTCTGACATTTTATAGCATCTAAATGCTGGATGATCATAAAAATGTTAGAATTAGAGTGAAATAGGTCTGCAACCAAAGAGAAAAATTGGATACATACCAGAGAGGGAGTCGCTAGGTGATTGAGATGCTTCTGGAAGCTGAATAGACCAGGAAAACCACCAAAATCCTGACCTTTGATAAAATTTTAGGTATTTGGGTTGCTTTCACCAGTAGGTTTGTTCAGTAGAGTCTCCATGGTGTTGAAGAAATTGCCCTGAAGGCTAGTAATACCAAGAGAAACACCAAATCTCTTTGTACTTTGATGAGAAGTTCACCGAACTGGTCCCACCAGGCATGCCAGAAATTGTTGTCGCTTAGAATTGCACCCTACTTGGAGAGAGTCCAAGCATTCTAATGACACAATGGGAATGATCTCAAAGTGTGGGACCTTGCGAACTGAGATCAGACCTCCAGAGAAGGTCAACTTCCTACCTCTGAGCCTAATGCTTGGAGGAAAATATCTAAACCTAGTGCTAGTGCTTGTAGGGGAAAAGGGCATGAAGGAAACTGAAATGAAAGGGGATGATACACTAGATTTAAATGTGTTTGGCTGCAACTGAATCGACATAGTAATAATCTCACAGCTGGAAAGACTTACACATACTCATATTGATTCTAACAGAGGTCTAGACAGAATAATGGAGGAATGAAAGGGACTGTTTTATCCACATTACACAGCCTACACTAATCCAAAGAACAGACATAGTGCTAAAATCATAAAAGAGAGGCAAAATACCAGTTTATATTGATTATAGAGGCCAAGTCGCCATTACAAAAATAGCCTAGAAGAATAACCAACAACAATACATCTGTTTCATATGTATATATATCATTTTTCATTTTGACCTAAGTCGATTACAATGAATTCTAGAAACTGCTGTCACATAGGCCCGTCAGAAAATATCTGCGCTAGAAGGGACATCCACCTACAAGAATTCATGGCATAAAAATATTTGGAAAAGGGGTAGATAGAAGATATTTTGAATCTTTAATGTGAGCTGCTGAATCATCGACCTGCACTCATAAATGCCACAAATATCTGCATATGCATATGCCAAATTAGTCGCTGAAACGTCCAGTCAATCGAACCTACAAATGTGCATCAAATTTTGAAAGTGGAAATATCCTACTCAAAGTTTGCCAAATGAAAGAGGAGGCAAAAATAAGCACTTTTGCCTTTTGAAGCATGTTGAAATTTGCCAGGATGAGGGAGATACAGGTGGTCAAAGTTACGGTCAACTGTGTCTTGTATCTGCATATCACCCTGCATATCTGCATTTGTATACTGTTGTATGTTACAATTGTATATACAACAGTATATGCATTTTGACTGCTGGGTTCACTTTTTGTATTTATGCAACCTCCCTCCTTTTGCATATTCAAATCGCCTTGCATCTGCCAACATACAATCGCGGGTCTTTACCTTTTGAATTGGCCTTTGAATTGGCCTTGACACATGGCACTTATCTGATTTGCTGATGAGTTGAACTTGGGACGCATCGCTAAATGTTTGCATGCTTTATCGGCTGTCGAAAAGACCACAAACTGAGCCGCCGATGCACAATGTCTCGCCGAAAAAATCCCTTTGTATATGCATTGTACATCGCAATTGTATATGAGATACAATCGCACATACATACAATGCGGAACTCAAATAGATTATTAACCATATTGGAACTTTAGAACAGGTCTAGCTTGTATCTCTGCCTTTTACATATCGGTACATACATGCACTTCAACATACAAACTGCGGACCCCACCGTTGAGTTTGCCAATTTTCATTTCCCAGTCGGGTCCGCCTTGTATATTGTCTTTGTACCTAACCTTTGTATATCACATATACAATGCGAAATATACAAACAAAAACTGCATACAAACTTGTACATACAAACATGCATTTAAACTTGTACATGCCCTTTGTATGTGACCTTGCATCTGCGCCTTGTATATTGTCTACATACAATGTGAACATACAAACAAAAGATGCATACAATCGCTTGTGCCTTTATCAACCAGAATGCATACTCTTTTCGGGTCCGGGACTTGTATATCAGGAATGTATATGCCCTTGTATATGCATTTGTATGTGCTCAGATACAACCGCATATTCATACAATTGGTGGGCCCCAACCTTTGTATCTCTTCCTTTGTATTTACGTATGCATTAGCTGTCGGGGAGACCTTTAGCTGAGTCACCGATATGCAAAGTCTCGCCGAAGACACTTGTATCTTTGCATTTCATATGCCTTTGTATGTCTACCTTGTATGCTTCATCGGCCATTGGAAAGACTATGAGTTGAGCCGCTGATAAGCATGTCACGCTGAGAATCCTTTGTATGTCTCCCCTTGTATATTGCCTTATGTATCTTGTCGATGTACATTCACCTTTGTATATGGCCTTTGTATATACAAAATACATACAACAATACATACAAAAGGACCCGATGTATAGTAACATTGTACATGAACAAGATACAAGGAAAAATGTATCTGAGATGCAAATCGACCAAATGATAGAAAACCCCAAAACAAGGATGACATCATCATCATATACATGAAAAATGGCTAAGTATAAAACTGAGAAATCTTTGCGATGGAAGGCATTTGAAGACAAGATTTCTGGGTTTTTCTGGGTTTTATGCAAGGATTCTCTAGGCAAGATTTTGGAATTTTTGGTAAAGCAGAGCATGGGTAATTGAAGGATTTAACCTTTTTTTCCTTCTATTTAGGCTTTCTCTGATAGAAGGAGAGAAACATAATATTTTGTGGTCAAGAAAAATATGACAACACTTATTTTTGTCACCTGTCATATGGTGGGAGTATGCACTATCAATGACCCAATCATCCTTTTCTTCAACTTGGACAGCTAGAGCTCTTTCTACAATTTTATGATTGACAGATTCAGAGGGCATTGGATCTTCTTCCTTGATGGCAATAAACACCCAGTCACTTCCAGATTTGTTTCCTATCTCTAATTCATCATCTGTTACTCCATCATGATCATCTTCATGAACATAGTAACATTTCTTTTGGAACCTTGATCTGTTAGGATTTGGCCTTGAAAATATTTCCAGACACCTTGAGGCAAAATGACCAATCTTATTACAGTTAAAACATTTAAAAGGCAATTTCCCCTCATACTTACTAGATCCTCTTGGTAGTCCTTTTACAATAAGGGCTTCAAGTTGAGCAGCTTCTACTTCATCTTCTGCCAGGTCTTTTCTTGCTTTTTCATACCATGATAGTTTCTGTGAAGAGTTCTCTCCCAAATCAAACTTTTGTTTTCCTTTTACAGAGGCACTAGCTGTGAATGCAGATTCAATCTTGGGGGGGCATCTCCAAACTTGGTCAATTCAAATGCAGCCAGTTTACCAACCAATTGATCTCTTGTGATACCTGAAAATGATCTGAATTCTTCAATAGCAGCAACCTTATATTTGTAAGAATCAGGAAGGGATCTGAGAACTTTGCCAACAATCTCATCTTCATCCAAGATTCCACCAGCACATCTAATGCCGCAAACAAGCTCATTTACTCTTGGCATAAATGTAGTGACATTTTCATCTTCTCTCATCTTCAGGTTTTTGAATTTTCCTTTCATACTCTGTAACTTGGCACATTTAACATACTTATCTCCTTCATGCAGAAGTTCCAATTTTTCCCAAATCTCATGAGCAGTTTTTAGGTCAATAACATTTGTCAGCTCTGAATCAGATAAGGCACTTAGAAGAGCTTCTTTAGTCTATAGATTGTTTTCAGTACCTATGATTTCATCTACGATACATGGACCATTCTGTGGAGGATCATACTTCTTTGAAGCCATGATCCAATACTACATCCCATACATTGCAACTGGCATTCCATGCGACTTTTCCAAATAGTGAAATTGGTTCCATCAAACCTCAGAGTATCCTTTGTGTAGGATGACATCCTGGATCTCCTCAAGCGGTTAAGCTCTTTTGGAGGAACTTAGCTCTAATACCAATTGTTAGATTTAGGACAGATAACTGAGAGGGGGGGTGAATCAGTTGTCAAAAACTTTCTTCAATTATTCACTTAAATCCTTTTCTTAATTCATCAACATAATAAAAAATCAGTCATGGAAACATAATGCAGCAATTCAAGAGCAAAAACACATTAACACATACGACACCAAGATTTTTAACGTGGAAAACCTAGTTAAGGGAAAAACCACGGGGTGACTAACCCAAGATTGTATTCTCTGTTAAAAGAATAGAAAGAACAAAATGGCACATGCCAATTAGGGCTCACTTCCCTAGCACACTGCTCACAAGAGGCCCACTGCCTATAGGAGACACACTGTCTACAAAATAATAAGTATTACATACTTGAACTGAAGAATAGCATCTTCACCGTGCTTGAGTCAATTCCATTTAAGCCCAATACTTCTGCTCTGCCTTTCTCTCTCCTCTTCTCTACCACACTCTCATCTCCACAAGATCATCTTGGAATGACTTTACAACTCCTTATTTATACAAGACATCGACTGAGGGATAATCATCCAAGTCGGCATACATTACAGAGAAAATACATAAATACAACATGACTAATTACAAAAAGACTTCACGCAGATCAACACACTGTCGGCCACACAGATCTGAGATTTCAATCTTCTTTTAGGAACATGCCAATCTTCATAGAACATCTTCAAGATCATTCACAGGATGTGTTACTCATCTGGTCAGCCAAACTTAGAAAGAACACCATCATACGGAAGTAGTTCTTCAATTACGAGCTCAATCTTCAATGCGGATCACCAACACAAACTAGACACAATCCAAAAACCTCCACAAGCTTGCATGAATCACCAAGAACATCCACACTACTTCTGCTTATTGAAATCATTCTCTCCTTCATCCAGAACCTCAAGAACACAGTCTGTCATCACTGTCTTATTGGAATAGATGCTTGCAGACCTCCAAACCATGAACCAATTGAGTTGTCAATTCACATTGACTTTATAAACACTCCACCAAATCCGCAGAACAAGATATTACATTTCTGGATCTTACCAGACCTATCTGTGTCACTCTGTCACCTCTAAACATCTGCCAGAACCAATTTAACTTAAGTGGCCATAACTTCTTCATATCTTCCTGCGAACCTCTGAAATCTTTACTGGATAATCTTAAGACACTTATCTACAAACCTTTTGATGTGCATCCTCTAATCTTCATCTTAGTTGGGATCTTTGCCTCCCTGACTTCATTGTTCTTCTCTATTCCTGATAGGACTAATTTTCTCAATATCCTCAGCATTCAGCTCATCCAATCCTTATCATCAATGCAACAGGAGTATGTTGACATCAATGATAACACCGGTTAGGCCCATACTTGCAACAACCTTAAGTGGCCAGCTCAGGGAACTATCTCACTTAATCTGGAAACTAAATCTACTTTAGATTCTCATACATTTCTTATGACATGCAGTTGAATTCAATTCATATCAAAGACAAAATATTCTTCAGATTTTATTCAAAAACAAAACATGTCTGGAATAACTGATAACTGTAAAAACAAAGTAACAACTATATAGATAGAAAGTAAGAATAACAACTAACTAATCAATGAACTCATCCCCTAACTTATACAAAAGGGGGAGAGTTGTATGTCATCTTCCAACTAACTGTGATCATCAATTCATCCCTAGATATCAAGATATAGTTTTAAGATCAACTTATTAATTATCTAGAACAAAGGAAACAGAGTCCTATTCGAATAGAATTCCCACACAACGGCTCATGAATGAAAACACATAAGCTGCGGTTAGACTTCTAGAACAAGTCTTCTTCTTCTCTTGCATTTATTCTTCCATGATGACCACATTCATCTCCATCGATCTTCACTTCTGGTACTTGGATTGTATTTTAATCAATTCCCTTGTTCTTCACTCTGTTGCAATTACTCCTTCTCGGATGCTGTCTTTGCTGCACAAGGTTAATTATCCAACATATATACACAAAATAACCTTTCATATTAAACTTATGAAATCCTATCTATATTACATGCATATCAATAATTTAAATCATCCACTTGATAATATAACCACCATATTCCATTTATCAGTATAGATTTAAAGTCTCTAAGAAGTATATGTGAAACAACATATACTAAAGGTAATGTCTATAAGGTTCTTGCAGAATCATGTGAAAAGGTCTTAAAAACATATAAAAACATTATAAAAGAAAGTCAATATTTCAACCTAACACAAGGGTTTGGTTGCACTTGAAAGGATGTTTAGTAATGTCGTCTGTTGGAAAAGCAAAGGTAAACCAGTTGAAGAGGACAATGTTGAAGGTGTTAACCTTGGCATTGAGGAGGCACCTAGGATGGTTTTGTTGGCACGAGACACTGCTATGCATGATAGGTGTTGTCATTGATGGCAACTAAGTCCATCCTACACATCCGCACTACATGATTTGTTCATACCAGAAGTTAGAGTGAGGATTTGTCTAAGTCTGGATGTTCAAAATAGAGCATGTGACAGGGTCTGATATCTTAGTCTGGATCTCTCCGGTGGTAATTCACAGTGTGCTACGGATCTAAAGAAGTGATAAGGAGTGTCAGGACTATCTAAATCCATAATCTTAGCCTTCGGTGATGAAGGAGTCAAAAGTTATAAGGATTTGAGTATCGGGTTCCAATTAGTCAGCTTAATCAGAAGAAGAACATGGTGACCTAGTATTTGATCTTGGTCCAGGAGTAGAAAATTTGTTGGATAAGAAATTAGTGATAATCAGTGGTATTGGCTGACATGATTGATGATTTGGGAACACAAGTTTTTGGTCCACATTGTTATTTGTGCATGGATTCAGCTGACAGAGTGGAGTTCTTAATAAAAGTTCTAAGTTTCCTTGAAGCCGATTGCAGTTGATTGAACTTGTTGATGCAGGTATATATAGCCAATGGATTCAAGTCTTTTGGTGTGTGATTGTGATGTGATGATGGAGTAAGTGCAAAAAAAGGCAGAAAGAAGTGTGAAAGAGAAGAGATCTAAGGATCGAAGCAAGGATGAAGTGTGTAAGATTAGTATTTTGAACTTAATTAGAACTGAATTCTTGCATTGGTAGATGCTATTCATCAGTTCAAACACTCCGTAATCTTCTTGTAATCATTTCTATAGGTAGTGAGCCTCTTTGAGTAGTGAGCTCTAGGCAGTGATCCCGAAGGCATGTTCCTTCCCCATTTGTAATACTTTTAACAGGGTATTAATATTTGTGGATTAACCTCCACCGTGGTTTTCCCTTAACCGGGTTTCCATGTTAAAAATCTTGGTGTCAAGTGTGTTATTTGTGTTTTTGATCATGTGTTATTGATTCATACTTTCTTGGTTATAATAATGATCTATTAATAAATGATAGAGAAGAATTAATTGCAGCAAGTGTTAAAGTTTTGTGACAACTGATTCACCCTCGCTCTCAGTTGCCTGCCCTTATTCCAGCAATTGGTATCAGAGCAAGGTTCCTTCGAAGAAGCTTAAAAGCTTGAGGAAGATATAGGTAGGAGTTTCATTGGGTTCACTCAGAGAACAACTTTAATTGGATTTAGAAGATCTTGATCGGTCCAAAGTAGAAATAGATGGCCTGAAAGCAAAGCTTAAGGATGCTAATGATTGCATTGAGTTGCTAAAAGATAAATTAAAGAAATCAATGGAAAAAATGAAGGAGCTACTTCATCAACTAGCTAATCTTACTGAAGAAAATGGCATGAATGAGGCTTTGGAAGAAAAGATAAAGGAATGTGAGAAGCTAACAAAAGAAGTTTGTGTTCTAAAACATGAGATGGAATCAGGGGTGATGAGGCTAACCAAGAAATTGAGGAAAGGAAGAAGACTGAAGAAGACCTGAATCAAACTCTGAAGGAAAGAACAAAAGAATGCTGCCGAATGGACAGAACAATTGGCCACCTAAAACCTGATCTACAAGAATACAGATATAATGAGGAGGAACTTGAAAGGCAAATTCTCACTCTCAGACATGACCTAGAAATTGCAAATGAATACAAGGAGAAGTTCAAGATAAGATCAGCTAAACTTAAAGTGTTGCTTGAGAGTCAGAAGAAGGTTGATGTTAAGCATGGTCTTGGGTATGAGAAAGGTGAAAGCTCTGGATCCAGACAAAGAAATTCTCAATCAAGGAATGGAAGAAACAGACCTAGAAGACCTCCGGTAAGATAGCATAATGCTCAAAGATATCCATCTTTCAATGGAAATTGTTTCAATTGCAATAAATTTGGTCATAGAGCTACTCAATACAGAAGTAGAGTAAATCAAAGTGGTCCATCCTTTTCTAGTTAATGCTTCAAGTGTAAGAGGTATGGTCATAGATCCAATGAATGTAGATATATGATAATGAATAACTCTAACAATAAAGGAAATGGCAATTCTTTCAGTGGCAAATGCTTTACATGCAATAGATTTGGACATATGGCTAATCAGTGCAGATTAAGAGGAAATAAATCAAATGGGAAAAGAAATGTTGTATGCTTCAATTGTAATCGATCCAGTCATATTGCAAGATTTTGTAGAAATAGGATTAATGAAAGAAGAGGTTTGGAAAAAAGAAAATCGGATGAGCAGAGACAAGACAAAGGCAAGAACAAAGTTGATATAAATAAGGTCCAGAATGAAATGAACAAGATATGGGTGAAGAAAGGTGCAATGAACAATGATGATGGGTCCACACCGGAATCCAGTGCTAGTAATTCCTTTGGGAATTGAATTAAGAGCTCTAGCTTAGGGGGAGTTGTATAGAAAAATAAATTCCCCCAGCTAGTAAGTTGGTGCCTGAATCTGGCACGATGATTGAAGTTAAAAAGCTTATTGCAGACCTGTTGAAGCAAATTTTGGAAGAAAAGAAGACAATGTGACTGATTGCAGAGCAATTGAAGATCAACTGTATGTAAAACACCAGATGTGTTAGGGTAGAGCATTTATTACAATGACAAATTAGGTTTTGCGGAGGATAAAAGGTCATTCATTTGAGCATTTGAATCACTTTGCATTCTAAGAGAGCAAGCAAAAGAGCACCTGAGCTAAGATTTCAAGGATTTGAAGTGCGACCGACAAATTCATCAGCTAACCCTAAATTCTATGGAAGAAAAAGGTATTTTTCTGTGTAGGTTTGAACCTGTAATCTTTTGAGATGGCTATTCCGCATGTTGTTGATATTACTGAAAGACCCCGACCAAAATTTAAGAAGCATCCACACAAATCAATCGAAGTCAAACCATTAGGAGCATTTTCTGGCATGCCTTATAGAGTGCTGCATGTCGAGGATATTAGGGCATACATTCATTGTAGCATAGATGAATTTGGGAACCTGAAATTGTTGGATTTGTTTGACAACTACCTCAAGGATGATAATTATGATTTGAAATTGAAATACAAAGCCCTAGAAAGCAAACATTTTCTATAGGTCATTGAATTTCTGACATTTGATGAGAGTGAGTGGGTTTGATGTGTCTTGAACCGAATGCATGATGAGTTTATATGGCTATTGAAACCATTCAAGATTACAAAGGATGTTATCAGGATTGTAACTGGGTTAAATTCAACTGGTGGTTTACCCATGCTAAAATCCATGAAGAATGAGACCATTACTGATGCAACCAGTGCCAAATTTGACAAAAGGGCAATGACTATCAATGACATTATTGATCTGGATGTTAAGTTTGCTTCAATGGTAGTTGGTTACAAGATTTATTACTCCAGCAGGGAGAATTATGTGTTTGGAATGGCCATATATGTTGCATACAAAATGTTGAAAGAAAATGCAGATTATGACAGGTGTGAGTTGTTATAGAACCAACTAATTGAGAACTTGAGAAAAATCAAGAAGGACGAGAAAAACACCTTCAAATATGGTTCTTTGGTTATATGTTTATTTTTCTACTTCATGAATGAGGTGCCTGGAGTAAAGGGTGTGCACTAGACTAATGATAGGCTAGTTGCTATTCAGATAAGAGATCATCTATAAAGCATTGGTGACTCTAAAGCATAGAAAATTACAATTTGGGGACACTTCAAGAATTTTTAGAGTATGATGCATTCTAGGGAAAGAATACCTAAATCAGTTATTGAGAAATACAAGAATGAAATTTGTTTTATGCTGGACATTGATCAGTACTTAATGGAAGTAGTAGAGCCCAGAATTGTTTGGATCATACCCATGGGGTATGAGGTAGATGAGAAAATTTTGAATATGTATGCTCAACACCTTTTGAGCAAGCCAAAGGCCACAATGGTTGAAATATTTGGGACATGTGAGGAGCTAAGTGTGAAACTGCATGTTGACCTCAAAAAACTTGAAACCAATAGGAAAGTAAGGAAAGAAGTTGAGTAGTTGGCCAAGAGTCTAGGCCTCACCAAGGAAGCTGTGAGGCAATTTAGGGAAAGAACTGAAAAGGATGAGAGGGAAAAGCAAACTAAGAGACAAGCAAGTGCTTCGGAAGTCTCCTCCAGCTAGCCTAGAAAAACTAGGAGCTCTGTTGTTACCCCCATTCCCCCAAAATCTGCCAAGATTGAGAAATTGGAAGACAAATCATCCAGTAAGGAAAAGAAAAGAACAAAAGTAATGGCAAAAAGGCCATATGGCAGCTTGGAAAAAGAGGATGAAGAAAAGATAGATTTTGATGAAGAGCTTAAAGAGTTGAAGGCCACAGGCACTAAAGTTGTTAAAGTGTCAAAAGAGAAGCCTTCTGAAAGCAACAAGACAAACAAGAGGTAGAAGTCAGAGGCTGATATTGAGAAGTCAATTCCCTCTGTGAAAACCATTGTTAAGACAATCACTATTGATGGGAATTTAAAGCCATTGATTAAATTCTATGATCTTTACAATGATACTGACAAAAGACTTTTGGAAGAAACCACTATCAAGTACTTGAATGTATTCAATTGAGCACTGGTAGAAATTTTGTAAGAAGTTCCAAAAGGTTTGAGAGATATTCTAGAAATTAGGAAAGAAGCTAGCAAGACAAAAGATATGGAGTTGAGGGAACATGTGTTAACCACTCTATGTCCGGTGATCTCTAGTAGAGAAGCAGATAAATTTTTTAAAGAGGTCAAAAATGAATTCAAGAGTAAAACAAGGATGAACATATTGATGATTGGAGACATAGACGAAGTTGTCCAAGAAACTGAACAAATTTTGAGGAAAGCATTGGACAAGAACAAATTTTTTGTGGTTTTAGATGAACCTGCTAATAACACATTAGTTCCAGATGATGAAGAGTAGCAGAAGAATGAGCAACAAATTGGAATAGATGGCTCCTCTATTTTGGAAGAGGAAGCAATAAACAAAGAAGATGAGGAGATGACAGATAAAACTAATGATGCAAGAGGTATTCAAACTCCTTCGAATCAATCTGGAAAAGAAAATACAGAGATGAATGTTGAAACATATGATCACATTGAAGATTAAAGAGCATGAAATAGAAAAGGCTAAGGACCAAGAAGCAAAAGAAGCCAAGGAGAAAAATGATAAAGAAGAAGAGATTGTAAAGGTTGATGAAGAGCCCAAGCAAGACAATCCAGTTGATAGTACCTATAAGGATCAAATAGATACATCATCATTTTAGACAAGAGACACTGCAGAAGCAGTGAAGGAAATTTTGGAAAGAGACAAGCATATTGAAGAAGATCAGGACATTATACAAGGTCCAATAAACTTTGATACCTTATCTCCCATGCAAAAGATAAAGTTGGCCTCCATTGCTCAAGCTAAAGCCAGAGAAGACATCTTGAAGTCTCACATAGAAGACAGTGAGCTACTTGGCCTGACATTAGGAATTTTGGAGAAGATCATGCCCACTTTTTAGAAGGATTCTTTGGCATCTCCATCCAGCCAATAGAAAAATCTAATAAAGTCGGTAAGTTCTCATTTTGAATCTCTAGAGAAGTCTACAGAGGTCAAGGTTCAAAAGGAATTCAATGATAAGAGATTTGATGCTCTAAAGGGGTTGATTGGAGTAAATAGAATGGTGCTAGATGCCAATGAAAAAGAGTATTCAGAATGCTCTTACAGAAGGAGGAAATGTATATAAATTTTGCTTATCTTGTCCTAAAGTTATAGAGGATAATGAAGATAAAATAAAAGTGTCTAAGAAAAAACTATCTAGTGTATCCAAATCCTTTGATCATGTGACAGCATTAGTGCCAAGCAAGGAGGGTCAAGTAATCAACTTGATTGAAAACATAAAGAAATTGACAAAAGAAAAGGAGAACATAGAGGCAAGAATGAGTGAGCTCTAAGGACTAATTTCCCCCAAAATGGAAGCAATGTTCAATGCTCTGACCCAAGCCCAAGGTGTAGTTCAGTCAAGTGACCCCATTGATCTACGGATGACATAATCACATGCATTCCTATTTAGTGGCCACATCTCAATTTTGAACACTATGAAGAAGAGCTGGGATAGCAAGCTGGCACGATTGAAGAACATTTTTGGTGATGTACTTAAGTTTATGTAAATAAGACTTAAGGATTGTCTATACATATGTGGCCTGGTATGTAGAATTTTTGTGTAATTTTTGGTTTGCGGATCCACCCTTTGCCATTGATGTCAAAGCGGGAGTGAAGAGCAGTGAAAAATGAGGAATCCAGCAAAGGGGGAGCATTGGAGAATAGTGAAAAGCATAAGTTTACATAGAGAGGGGGAGTTGTTCTGACACTTAGTCATTTTTCACTAAGTGTTGCCATCAATGCCAAAGGGGGAGATTATTGGCAAGAGACACTACTACACATGATAGGTGTTGTAATTGATGGCAACTAAGTCTATCCTACACATCTGCATTACATGATTTGTTCATACCGGAAGTCAGAGTGAGGATTTGTCTAAGTCCAGATGTCAGAAATAGAGCATGTGATAGGGTCCGATATCTTAGTTTGGATCTCTCCAGTGGTAGATCATAGTGTGTTTTGGATCTGAAGAAGTGATAAGGAGTGTCAAGACTATCTAAATCAAGAATCATAACCTCCGGTGATGGAGTCAAAAGTTATAAGGATTTGAGTATCAGGTTCCAGTTAGTCAGCTTAGTCAAAAGAAGAATAGGGCGACCTAGTATTTGATCTTGGTCCGGATGCAGAAAAGTTGTTGGATAAGCAATTAGTGATAATTAATGGTATGGGCCGACATGATTGATGATCTAGGAACACAAGTTTTTGGTCCACATTATTTGTGCATGGATTAAGCTGACAGAGTAGAGTTCTTAATAAAAGTTCTAAGTTCCCTTGAAGCTGGTTGCAGTTGATTGAACTTCTTGATGTGGATATATATAGCCAATGGATTAGAGTATTTTGGTGTGTGATTGTGATGTGATGACGGATTAAGTGCGAAAAAGGCAGAAAGAAGTGCGAAAGAGAAGAGATCTAAGGATTGAGCAAGGATGAAGTGTGTAAGATCAGTATTTTGTACTTAACTGGAACTAAATTCTTGCATTGGTAGATGCTATTCATTAGTTCAAACACTCTATAATCTTCTTGTAATCATTTCTGTAGGCAGTGAGCCTCTTTGAGTAGTGATCCCGAAGGCATGTGCCTTCCTCATTTGTAATACTTTTAACAGGGTATTAATCTTTGTGGATTAACCTCCACTGTGGTTTTTCCTTAACCAGGTTTCCACGCTAAAAATCTTGGTGTCAAGTGTGTTATTTATGTTTCTGCTCATGTGTTATTGATTCATACTTTCTTGGTTATAATAATGATTTGTTAATAAATGATAGAGAAGAATTAATTGCAGCAAGTGTTAAAGTTTTGTGACAACTGATTCACCCCCCCTCTTAGTTATCCGTCCTTATTCCAGCAGGTTTATATTGGTAAGAGAATTGAACCCCATGAAAAGAAAATGTTGATTGCTTTGCTGAGAAAACTCAAAAAATGTTTTGCATGGTCATCTAAAGTGCTTAAAGCTTATAGGGAATATTTATTTCAACATAACATTCCCGTTCAACCTGATGCAAAACCATTTAGACATAAGTAAAGACTAATCAATCTTACCGTATCTCAAAAAATGAAACAAGAGTTGGCAAAGATGAAAGACAGAGGGATTATAAATCCAATTAGAAATTCTGAGTGGGTATCTAATCTTGTCCTAGTGAGGAAGAAGAATGGGGAGATTAGATTATGTGTAGACTTTAGAAATTTGAACATCAAATCCCTTAAGGACAATTATCCTCTTGCAAGGATGGATCACATGTTGCAAAGGGTTGTTGGATCAGAGATGATGTCTATGATGGGTGGGTTCTTAGTATACCATTAGGTGTTGGTCAAGGAGTTAGAATAGTACAAGACAATATTCACTACTCCTTGGGGTACCTATGTTTATTTGAGGGTGTCATTCGGGTTGAAAAATGCAGGATCAATGTTTCAACGAGCAATGGATGTTGCCTTTGTAGGCCTCATTGATGAAATCATGGTAGTATACCAAGATGATCTCACTGCATTCTCCAAAGATAGGAAAGATCATTAAAAGAATTTGGGATTGATCTTTGAAAAATGTTTGGAATATGGGATTTCTTTGAATCCCAAGAAAAGTTAGTTTGGAGTGGAAGAAGACAAGTTGTTGGCACATATTGTGTTAAAGGATGGAGTTATAATTGATACAGAAAGGGTGAAGTCTTTTGACCTCATCCCTTAGCCTATATCAATCAAAGGTGTCCAGTCTTTCTTCAAATAAATCAACTTTGTGAGGCGATTTGTTCCTAACTTTGCTAAGAAGACTAAGGCAATATCCAAGATACTCAAGAAGGGGTAGTCTATTGCATTGGGAAAGGAACTAGTTGAAGCCTGTATTGACATAAAGGAGGCTCTCAAAGATGCACCAGTGTTGGTATGTTTGGATTACTCCAAGCCTTTTTAGCTCCTCTTTTGCTTCATACTTCACTATTGTTGTTGTACTATTGCAAAATAATGGGGATGAGTTTGAGTAGCCCATAGGATTCTTTAGAAAATCCTTGCAAGCTGTTAAACTGAATTATTCAAATATGGAAAAACATGCATATGCTTTGGTCAAGGCAATAATTTTTTTTAGGTCATATCTTATGGGTGCAAAGAAAATTGCATATGTGCCCCATTCAGATGTGAAAAACATTTTCATGTAGTAGGAAGTCTTTGGAAGGAGATGCAAATGGATCGACAAAATATGAGAATATGACATTGAGGTGCACATCACCAAACTGGTTAGAGGCCAGGGTTTGGCATGGTTAACGGGTAATTCCAATTTAGAGGCATTTGAAATAAATGAGGTAGATGTTGTTCCATCTGCTAATGTTTGTGTGTTGGCAAATGATCCATGGTACAAGGATATCATTTTCTATCTTGTCAACATACAATACCCCCCAGGTATGAATGTAACTTAGAAGAGAACACTTAAGCTTCAGTCCCAAAAATATGTTTTGATTCAAGGTGTTTTAATGTGGAGAAATCATGAGGGACTATTGTTGAAGTGTTTGGACTAGCAACAATCTGAGAAAGTCATTGAAGAATATCGCCAAGAGATATGTGGCAGGAACTTCCATGCTAAAACCACAACACAAGATTATTAGGGCATGTTTTTTGTGGCTAAGCCTCTTCAAGGATGTTGCAAAACAACTAAAAAATGTGATTCCTTTCAAAGGTTTGCAGGTAAATTAAAGTTTCAAGGTGCTCTTCCCCTTATGAATGTCACCACTAAAGCACCATTTCAGTAGTGGGGCATTGGTTTCATAGGGGAAATTCAAGAAAGACTAAGCAATGGATTTATGGATCTTAGTGGCGACTGATTATTTCATAAAGTAGGTTGAGGTTGTTCCAACTTGCAACGCCATGTCCAAGGTGGTGATTGAGTTCCTTTTGAGCAATGTGATAACCAAATTTGGCATGCCATCTAGAATTGTTGTAGACAATGCCATGTGCTTCAAATCTCAAGACATTGTAAGTATGTGTTCCAAGTATGGGATAAAGTTGATTCATTCATCACCATACCATTCATAGAGCAATGGAAAAGCTGCGTCCAAAAATAAGAGCGTTATAAAATTTATAAAGAGGAATCTATATGTGGACAAGAAAAGGTGGATGACAAACTAAAATATGTAGTTTGGGCTAATAGGACCCCCTACTAATGTGCTACAGGTGAAAGTCATTTTTAGTTAGTGTATGGGTTAGAGGCTAAAATGCCAATGTCATTAGAATTGCATGTGTATCAATTGTTGCAACAAATAGGAGAATATGGAGATGATGCTTTGGTATTAAGGATGCATGAGTTGACAAAATTGGATGAAACTAGAAGGGTGGCATATGATAAAATTTGCTATAGTAGCAAAAGGTTGAGCATTTGTTCAATAAGAGAATTGTTAAACGGTGTTTTTAGATCGGTGATTTGGTTCTCCTTTGGAATGCAAATTTAAAGGACAAGGGAAAGCATGGTAAGTTTGAACCGCTATGGGTAGGCCGATATCAGATTGATGAAAAGGATAGCCAAGACACCTTTTTATATCAAAGATGTGGAAGGAGAACTTCTGGAGCTAAATACAACATAGCATAACCACAAAGCTAATTAAGACAAGTTTTCTAGGAGTTGTAAACATAATTTCTACATGTTGATGTTCTATCCAATCTCAAGATCATATTCATACATTGAAAACAACTAAACACCTAGTTTAGACTCGTCTATTAAGATTCATTAGTTCACTAGATAACACCCATAATTTCAATTCAAAATCACTCATAAGAAGTAAGTTATAATTCAATCAAATATCCATAATAGAATTATACAATTACTATAGTAAAAAATAACCCATAGGTTTCCCGAACCAATATCTACCATAAGATCTAAGTCATATTTCCACAAGAATCCATAGCTAGTCTATTCCTAATCCATTATTTCAAAAACAAATTCATGGAGTTTCAAATACCAAAAAATTATCCTTAAAATGGTAAAATTTGATTTCCTATTTTTTAATTCATTCCTAGATAGAGTATTGAAGAAATGTACAACTCCATAGCCACAAATCAATTAATCTACTCTAGGTAAAACTAGGGTTACTTATTAGATTTCCTTCTATACAAGTAACCCTAATTACCAAGATCTACAAGTAAATTTAAACAATTTGATTCATTGAATATCCTAAATCATTCTGCCAATCTACCAATGTTTTGAGCTTTCCTAAATTAAAATCAATCTCCTAAATCCATTGAATGACCATGAAATACCCACTCTTATGTTTACCTTATGTTCTTTTTTAGTCATATGATATATATTGCATTGAATGTTTCATCAGTGTATTATGTGATTCTTGTATTATGAGTTATTGCACGGAACTTGTCGATGAGGTTTGTTGTGCTATCAAGGTGTTCTGATGGTGTATTCTAGATGCATTTGTGGAGATGTTTTGTATGACCATTAGGGTGTTTCTAATGAGGTTATGTATTAGCATTGGTTTTCTCACTATGAATTATGGGATGAATATGTTATGCCTTTGTATGTTAGATCATTTCAGTGTTTTAGCTTCACTATTTTAATTATATTCAATATAGATATGATTAGTATAATTGTTTAGCATTATGAGTCATGGTTGGTTATGCATCTTATTCCTGGATCATGCTAGTCATGATGATTTATATTAGATGTGATAATTCGATATCTTGTTATAATTTATACCATGTTGGTTGGATTATGTTGCTTCAACTATTATTATGTGTAGGTATGTATGATGTTTAACTTGAGTATGTAGAAACTTATAGGTGTTTGATCAATGGCTAATATGTGGAGAAGTTGACATGGATTATACTTAGTCATCTCACCCTACTTAGTGCTTGTGAATCCCTATGTTAACTTGAAAGTGAATCAATGGTGATTTCAAAGTCCGTATGTTGTGAAAACTTGTAAAGTGTGGTTAATTCATTTGCATGTGTCTAATTTATCTTTTACATTGCATTTAAATTTACTTTGAAATATGCATTTATTGTGTTTGTAGAATATTTAATTCTTGTAGATCAAAAAGATAATATTTATGGCTTAGTAGGAAAAGGTTTGTTGCATTATTATATTTTGGTAGAAGAAATTAGATCAATTTAGTTATTCGTTGAAATGAGATATTTGGATTAGTAAAATAATTGCTTGTTAAAACATAATTTAATCTCCTACCTATTGGAAATGTATCAATTAGAATTACATTATCATATAGTATATTTAATTTGTTTTTTTAATTGTTGATTATCTTGAAAATATTATTTGCCAAAGGTGAGTATTTGAAAAAGAGAAAATAGAAAAAAAGTGAAAAAATAGAAGGGAAAAGTATAAAAAGGGGAAAGGCTTTTATATTACTCAATCTTAACTTTTCAGTTTTGAAAACCCTCTCTCTCTAAATAAATAAATACATTGAATCTCTTGGAAGAAATGATGGATTTGAAAATGGTTTGGTTTTGGATTTTATGTGCTTGTGGCAAGGAGTGTTGATTGGCATGGCTACACCAAATAAGAGTCTTTCTCCATTACTTGTGTTCTTCATTGGAGGTATTCTTCCTCTTTGCATTTAATTCAAAATTTGAAATTAGAATGAGTTTCTTCCTCTTGACATGCCCACACTAGGTGGACTCATATGTACATTCTATTAGAAGAGTAATTTAGCTTCAATTTCTATTTTCTATTTATGTTTTAAATTTTTGAATACTTGCATTTTGAGGCCAAGTTATGGAAAAAATTCTAAAACCATATGTGTTGGAAATTTGGAAAATTTGATTGAAGAAGTAGGTTGTTGTGCATTTTTAGATGAAAAGGGTATCTTCTAAATTTAGAAATTTATTTTATTTTAAAAGTTAAAAAATTACATGAATTCTTGAAGGTATCATGTGACTCTGTTAATAGAGGCTTGGGAATTTTTATGGTTTTGACCTCTTAGAAAAAAAGATAAAAAACATTTTAGACTTCAAATGAATGAATTATTTTGTGAAATGATTTGTCTCGTTATTTTTAGATTTTGTATCTTTTGGCAATGTGCCATTAGATTTTGTATTGGATTGTGTGCCATGCCCAATTTTTAAAATTGGAGTGTTAGACTTTTAGGATTGAGGTATAGAATAGGAAAGGAGTGGCTCTAACCATTTGTTGGGTTACAAAGAGTTCCCTAGAACAGATGTATGGAGATTGTTAATCAAGTGAAAATGAAATAGAGATTGGGTAAATACTAATGTTTAATCAAGAGTCCTTGTGCTAGGATTTTCCATGCTCACAAAGGCTTGGTCTAGCTATTAAGGGCATGTCACAACTCTAGGAGTTTGTGAATGTCATAGTTACCCATGGTGCCAACATGAGACTGTGATGACACTCCTTGTCTTATTGCTAGGATCCTCATCCTTCCCTTTGTTGGTATTGGTATCTGACATGATTGTGATCACTTACAATATGTGCATTGATTGGCGTGTATGCCATGTATTATCTTATGTGCATTGATTGGTGCATGTTCCATATGGCCTTATGCTTGTTTGGCAGGAGTTGCCACATGTAATGTGTTTGCATTGATTAGTATGAGTTTTTCCATGTACAATTGTATGTGTGTGAGCCTTGGCCTTGATAGTGGTGTATCAATGATCTTCTCCCTAGCTATGGGGTTGCTTAGAGTGGCATAGGAATCTATTGCATTTGACGATGATAATATGGTAGGGTGGAAGGTAACATTCCACCATTCATGCCTCTTTGAAGATCTCTCAAGAGATGGAAGAGTTCTTGGTTCAACATTTTATGTTATGCTTTGGGATTATTGGAGCACCTTTGAGGTGGATCATTATTGATGTATTATTATAATTTGTGTCATTTATGTATTGGAGTGTGACCCATCCATGTTTGGGAAGTAGCCTATGACTTATAATTATTTTTTTATCATGTTGTTATATTTCTCCTTTCTATAGAAATGATTAATTTGGGATGTTGGAGTCCTCTTTTATATATGTTGTAATTATGTTTATGGATGCTTATATGTGTTGGGTTGTATTGTTCACCCGAGTGGATAAGAGTTATATATTTGCTTTTGGCTCATGTGAACATTGGTATCGAATGCATATGGATTTTTGTATAATTCTCCTCATGACTTTGATGAATTTTATAGCTTCATTAACTAAGCTTCTAAGCACATTGAAGTTTAGATGGTGTTCGAAGTCTATGGGCCCCTCAACCCAAGTAATTAAATCATGATGTTGATACTCCCTTTGCTCTTGCAAGGTGTTTGACAAGTGGAGAATGTTAGGAAATGTGTCTCAACCTTGAAATTGCAAAAAGGTTACTATTCTTTCCAATTTAGTATTGTCAAATACCCATTAACTTGAATGGTTTAGAACATTCAAAGTTTCCAAAAGGCACTAAAAATGGCAGGGCTAACTATTTTTAGTAAGTCTACATTTGAGCATGGATGGACCTAAAATTTTCTCAAAATCTGTGGAACTACCAAATAAACATTATGGGTGAGTTTCAACCCAATATCATGCCTAGATTACAAGATATTAAAGTTTCTATTTTTTAAACTCCCAGAAAAGTTTCAAACTTAGATTTGAGAAAATTAGAGGCCCTAATTTTCCATGAGAGTTGTCATAATCGGACTAGTTTATAGATTGATATCTCTTCACAAGATTTCTAACACATTAAATGATTCGTCAATCAGACACTCGGATCAAAAGTTATGGCTAACTTAGATTCCTTACTATTTATGTTTATTTTTGTGATTGTTGTAAAGATCTAAAAAATTTGCATATCACTCCACTCAAGATTTGTGTAGGATTTTCGTTCCGCTACATTAGCTTCCTTACAAGTTGTATCAGAGCTTGATGACCTTTGTTTTTAGTTGTGGGTTGTTGGGTTTTTTGAACTAATCCAGTTTTGAGTAGGAGCGTGTGTAGAAGATACTTTGTGATCTTGTTGTAAGAATTTTGACATGATGAGCACATCAAGGAGAATAGAGGTAGAACAAATTTCTAGTAAAAATTTAGAGATGTGTAAGTTGAAGATGGAGGATCTGTTAATTGATCAAGATCTGTGGGATTCTATTGATGAGAATATTCAAAGGCCTACAAATGCTACTTTGGCTATTGAATATGATTTTATGGACTGTAAATCCAAGGGTCTAATCAGATTGTGCTCGAAAGACTCTATTTTAATCAATGCCCATGAAGAGTCAAAGAAACTATGGAAGAAACTTGGTGAGATATATCAAGCTAAATATTTAGTGAACATAATTTTCTTGAGGAAGAAATTGTATTCTTTGATAATGGAAGAGGGTGGACAAATTGTAGACCACCTAGAAGCATTCAATATGTTGGTGGATCAATTGGCATCAGTTGGTGTAAAAATGGATGAGGAGGAGAGACGTTAGATCTTGCTTTGTTCTTTGCCTAATTTGTGGGATTCTCTTGTTATGGCTATTGGGAGTACTTCTATTGTCTTGAAAATTGAAGATGTTGTGGGTTCTTTTCTTTTTTAATAGATGAGGAGGAAGGTATCCATCAGTGCCAAGGAAGCTTTAAATGTTCATGGAAGACCTAAAGAAAAATGCAAGAAGAGCAAGAAGCGTGAAAAATCTAAGTCCAAGGGGAGATCCAAATCTTCTAGAAAGTCCAAAGTTATTTGATGGAATTGTTGTAAGCCTGGACACTTTCGTAAGGAGTATAAATAAGAAAAGAAGAAGAAAAAGAAGAAAATTGGTTCTAATTCTAAGTCCGAGAAGGAAGATGGTGATGCATTCATTGCAGCTTTGGCCACTTGTGCAGGTAATGATGCATGGTTAATTGACTTAGGTGCATCTTTCCATATGACCCCTAATAGAGATTGGTTTTTTGAATATGAAGAATTTGATGGAGGTAAGGTGTACTTGGGTGATGATTCTCATTTAAATATTGTTGGCCGTGGTAAAGTTAAAATTAGATTTCCTGATGGTAGAGTAAAAAGGATTAATGGTGTATTGCATATCCCTGGATTAGTACAAAATTTATTATCTCTAAACAATCTAATAGATGCAGGTGTGTAGGTAGTCTTTTTTGATACAGGGTGCAAGATGGTTAGAAGTGCTATGGTGATAACTAGAGGTGTCAAATTTGGCACATTGTATAAGCTTGGTGCATGCACTACTGAGTGCAATAGAACTTATCTGACAAGAGAGTTTGTGACTACTTCATTGGAAAATGAAAGGGTTTCATTTTCAGTGGATGGTCATGGCTTTTGGGTACTTGTTGTCACTTAGATTTGCACCCCATGTTGAAGGCTTTTAGGGCTCCAACAATCTAGTGAAACATTAAGATGACCTCCAGGTGTGGGACCCTACAAGGAGGTCGAATCTTTAGAGAGAGGTTGGTTCCTTTGTTGAATGAGGGAAATTTAGTGATCCTAAGACTAAACCTAATCTATCCACCAGTTTATGAAAAGAGTAAGAGGGAGTAAAAACTAAAAATGAAGGGGAGGTGATACACCAGGTTTGAATAAAGAACATTCATAGAGCTAAAATGCACAAATAAAGAAATACAACTGATAAACTTACGTAGATCATGGAGATTTTAATAGAGGTAAAGAATGGATTGCCAGGAATTAAACATTCACAAATAATAGCCAATTCTAAGACTACACAGAGTTAAAAAGCATGAAAAAGTAAAACACCATATGTATTGATCAAGGGGCATGGTTACAAAAGACGAAAGTTCTGTTTAAAATACATAAGCATAAGACTAACCATTTTCCAACCTTTTTTACATCTTACATTCATGCATATATATCATCTGATTCCAAATGACCTAATTAGGTTACAATAAATTGCCCCATGGGATCTGTCATAAAATATCTCTACCTGAAGGGATGTCTATCTACAAGAATTAAATGCAGAAAATATCTGGAGACCTGGATAGATGAAAGATATTTCCTTTCAATGCGAACAATTGATTTATCACCTGCAACCATAAATGCTACAAATATCTGATAAGGGGCAGCTGAGAAGATTGGATCTATTTTGATGGCATATGAGACAAATCTCCCGAGCAAAGCTTTTAGAACACTTAAAAAAAATGAACCCTTAAGTCTCTATGTCCTCATCACCTTTGAATCCTTTGAAAAAATTGGCCCCTGCAATGCCACCTGGCCGAGTTCACGCATCTGAGACCTTACCGTAGTCCTACACACCATATCTAATGCTATGCAAAACCGTCGCGGGGCTGCGGTTCATATTTTACTTCATACCGTTGGCCCGCATATATTGTCATTGACCTCTACGGGACCACGGTGAACACTATATGCTTTATTTACCCCTTTACTGCAAACCTACTGCAGTCTCTCAAGACCCCCTGCGATAATGCAGTGACCATCTTATCCTTTTACCGCCAACCTGTGGACTACTCTAATAGCTGTCGTGGGGTCATGACACTCAACATCCACACTGCTTGAAATCCTTTATACCACACCATCGCAAGTTTCACTTGAAACCACCATGGGGGCGCGGTGACCGTTTTACATTGGCTCCTTACCGCATTGCCGCGGGACTGCGGTGACATATTATATGCCACTTGAGTTTATACCGCTAGTCTGCCATACTTCATATAAACCTCTGTGGTATTACGGTGGGTGGCTCCATGCTTGGTCTAAATCTTCACCACTATCCTATGGGCTCCTTCACAAACTATTGTGGTAGTGCGGTGACTGCATCATTACTTACCACTATCCCACCATGACCCATATAGACCGCTACGATAGCGAGGTAATTACTAACTTTTTGCTGCTGCCGTGGTAGCATGGTGATTTCTTTCTTTCTTACCGTGATCCCACGGGCTTCTCCCTTAACTGCCGCGACAATGCAGTGACGATTCAGACTACTTCCTTTATTCATGCAAGCCTGCAAGCCTTTCAACTAACAGCCACGGTAATGCGATAAGCGACTATATTGCACCCTAGCTCCCACAAGCCCACAAGGGTTCATCAGACATACCCATGGGGATGTGATAATGATAAAAAATGCAAAGATTTAGCAATGGATTTTTAGCAAAAGAAGGATTAAGACAATTTTATGAAACTTTGGTTTGGGGTTTAAAGAATAAAACCTAAGGCTTAAAGGGGAAATAAGGAAAACACTTAGAGATTTTTTTGGTTTGGGCTATTTGGTTAGGGAGAAAAATAGGACAACATTTTGGCAACTTCTTAGGGGTGTCTTCTTGCTAGACAAATGGAAATCAGTGGCCTTAAGCATTCGTTGGGCATAGAGTCAAGTCTGAAACATGTTGGAAAAACTAAAAACCTACCTCAAAACAAGACCACAAAAAGAAAGAAGGCCTACATTCTCCTAATGACAATGTAGCCTATACAAGGCGCTTAGGAAAAGGAAACCTAAAGCAGAAATAAACTAAAACAATATGTACAAAATCTCAGACCAACCTTAATGGTAGGGTTTGAGATGAATCCAATTGATTGAGATCAGGAGAACTTCACCATCTAGCCTTGAAAGAATGAAGGTCTTTGCTTGCTTATTGCTGATGATGACATAAGGCCCACTCCAAAGTGCATCAAACTTGGTATGGCTTCTTGGTTTGGCTCATTCTGCATCTCATTTCAGGACAAGATCACCTTCTTTGAAGGTCTAGACCTTAGCCTTCTTGTCAAAATACTTTTTTGTATGCATCTGATGTTCTTTTAATGTGATCATGGCTGACTATCTTTCCTTTTCTAACTCAATTAACTTAGCCATCCTAACAAACCTTGCATCCTCTCCTTCTAATGTCAACTGATGAGCCAGATCTAGTGTAGGAAATTCTAAAGATATAGGCAATCTAGCTTCTCTTCCATACACCAGAACAAAAGGAGAGTTCCCAATGGCTCTCTTGTATGTGATCCTATCAACCCAAAGAGCTAATCTAATCTTATTGTGCCATTATCTCTGGTTTGCCTCTATGGTCCTCTTCAAAATCCTGATCAGGTTCTTATTGGTGGATTCAACTAGCCCATTACCTTGGGGGTAAGAGTTGGATGAAGTCTTTAAGAACACATTGTACTTAAGAGCCCAATCAGCAATCCTAAAACTAGTGAATGCTTTTTGCATTATCAGAAATAATAGTATGAGGAGCTCCAAACGTTGTCATGATTTCTTCCAAGAAATCCATGATTGATGACTCAGTGGCCTCCTTGAGTGGGATTGCTTCAATCCACCTAATGAAGTAATTAGTTGCAGTCAAAACCCACTTATGACCAACATTGGAAGAGGGATTTATCATGCCAATGAAATCTAATCCCCACTACGAAAAGGGTTGATCAACCTGAATAGGGTGGAGTGGAAGTGTTGCTAATATCTTCTTTCCAACAAAGAGATCACACTCTTTGCATCTTCTTACCCACATATGGGCATCATTGAATAATGTGGGCCAAAAATAACCTGCCCTCATTATTTTCATTGTTGTAGCTCTAGCAAAGAAATGGCCACCAGCTGGGCCAGCATGAAAGTCACCAAGAAGTCTATCAACTTGATCTTCTTCTATGCATCTCAGTAAGACTCCATCTAAGTTTCTCTTGAAGAGAACACCATCTACCAAAGCATAAGAGATAGACTGTAGCCTGAAATGTCTTCTTTTGGTTCTATCCAGTCCATAGGGATACTCACCAATGAATAGGAAACTAGCCATATCTGATGTCCAAGAACTTACAACTGATGGCTTAGCTGTAGGCTCCTCCTCATTCAAATGGTAAGATGAATTCACCTCATCTACTGATGTTTGAGAGCTAGTTGTTCACATAATCCTCTGCCTCTAATTAACTTAGTGGATTTGATGATCGCATCATACTCTAGGATCTCGGTGACCCAGTTGGCTCGTTTTTCACTAATCTCTATCCTCATTATGTAATCTCTCACACTAGAATGAGAAACTAATACTTTAATATGATTATTTGCCAGCATATATCTAAATTTCTTTAAAGATCTAACAATGGAAAATACCTACTTATCCATGGGTAGCCTATATTTGACCTCATAGTCCTTCAAGGTCTAACTGAAGAAGGCCAAAGGCTACTCCAGTCCATGTTCATTTTGCTGCATCAAGACAACTACAATACTATTCTCTCCTCCATGTGCATAAAGGAAAAAGTCCTCATAATTTGGATTCATGAAAGTAGGTGCCCAGGCAATCTGTTCCTTGATCTTTTCAAAACCATCCTTCCCCTCCTTAGTCCATCTGAAGTGTTGGTGCCTACCTAGGGTTAGGGTTTCAAGCTTGAAAATCCATTGGTCTTTTTATTTAAACCCTCAAAATTCTAAGTCTGTCGGCCTTCACATTTTTATGCATGTATCTTTGTATATGGCCGCTTGTGTGTGTCTTTGTATGTACAAGTGCAGATGTACATTGGCGGACCCGAAAAAATGTTCAATCGGCCTTTCAAAAAGTGAAAAAATAGTTGTATGCATATCAGACTTGTATGTCATATTCGGGTGCAATTCCAGAGGTAAAAAAGGTAGATTCCATCGCAGATTCCTGGAATATTATGTGCTTGTATGTAAAGTTTGCATGCATATTGTTGTTGTATATTTGATATACAACGGGTAAGATACAACGGCCAGACTTCAAAAAAGATTCAAATTGGGCCTGGCAGATGTACATACAACAGCAAAGTTGAAAATTCAAGGGCATTCTTTTGTATCTTGCATTGTATGTATGTTCGACATACAATTGTTTCATACATACAAGTGAATGTACAAGTGAAATATGCAAAGTGGACGTGACCAGTGAATTAACTGCATTTATAAGTTGGGTGAGATCCGTGGTTGTATATTGGGATTGTATGTTCCCAATATACAATCAAACATACAACAGACATATACAAAGAAATGTGCAAGGCAGGAGCGGTCAAAGTCAACGGTCTTCAAAAGCATGGTGGGCTTGCACAGTTGTATGTCCTGGATTGTATGTATGTACTATATATAATGCAAAATGCAAAGCTTACATACAATCCCAGACACGAAGGAAAGTTTGTTGTGGTGGATAAGTGGTTGGGGTCTGCGGGTTGTATGTTGCACATTGTATGTGCGATATATAAGGTAATATACAATGGATGAGATACAATGCCAAATTTGAAAATTGTTCCTATTTGGCTGATAAATGCAGTGTATCCCGTGGTTGTATGTATATTGCATTTGTATATGCAATATACAAGGAGATGTACAAGAAAGGAGATGCAAGCCGAACCCGATTGCAATTTCAATTTGTTTCATAATGATTTGGGGTCCGCGCCTTGTATATGTTGTCATTGTATGTATATACAACCACAGATGCAAAAGGGAGATACAAATGAACATCCAAAGGGGATAATTGCCGAGACCTTACCTATCGGCAGCCAAGCTAGGGGTCCCTCCAATGGCCGATGAGATATACGAGGATGGTCTTCGGTGTGACAGCGACTGTTAGCGGACACTTCTAGGGTCTTTTCGACGACCGATGGAGAGGAAAATATTCAACGATGGAGAACCAATCAGGGGATGACACATGTCCAAATGTAGTTGTATGTACATGCTTTTGCATATACAAATATTTGAAGGCATAAAAGGCAAAATGGGCAAAACGGGTAAAATGTGTGTTCACGTTGTGAAAAGTCAAAGGGGATAATGTGCCTGCGTGGCATGATTTCATTGGTTTTTGACTTGTCAGTGTGATTTGAGGCCATTGATCTTGGCGATGAAGAGGATGGAATCGACGACCTTGTTTCAAATTTTCAAAGGAGGGATTTCTGCGTGTCTGCAGCTGCATTCCAAGTGGAAGAATTTCAAAACACACAAACTGCTGCATTTCAAAATAGGTAGGTCAGCCATAATGATAGATTACAGAGACATGGGTCGATAGATTGACGGGCCAACTACCATCTTAAAGGAGAAAATCTTCAGGTGGCTGCACGTATCTCAAGTTCAACTGCTCCTTCCCTCTTCTTCTCCCTGGTGCCTTTAATGTTTTAGGCGCCATTCTGATGGTGCACTGTATCTGGCAAAATTTTGAAAAGACCATGTAATTAATTGCTGAGTACATGTTCTTGGTTTATATCAGAACTGTGTTACTCATTTGGAGGAGTAAAAGACTTGGGAAAGTTTTTTGGAGGAAATAATGAAAATAGAGCATTTCTTGGTTGTTCTATCTCTTTTTGTGAGTTTATGAGTTGCATTTGAATGCATGTTGCATACATGTTCAGTTTCATGTTGTGTTTATATGAAAAATGTTTCATGGCATGTGTTTAGTTATTTGTCTCCATGGTTGTATGCATCCCTTCTTTTGAATCTGGTTGCTAAGGGTTACTTAGATTCTAGGATATAGATTTCTATATTGCATGCTTAACTTTTGACCTCCATTCAAGGAGTGGATTAAACTGTTTTAGGTTAAGTATGAAGAAGATTGTATGACACCAGGGATGTTTGTAAGTAAAGATAGCTAAATACTCATTCTTGGGTCTTGAAACTTGAATCTCTGTTGAGTTTGTGCAAATCATTCACATGTATACGTCTAGTTGACTCCTTGCCCTGAGATAGGCATCGATCTACCCTTGTGTAGTAGTTATGATCCAAAACCCCCTGTCTTGCATCCAAAAAATAAATACAAATCATTTCATAATTCCAACTTGTTAGTTTGTAGGAGTAGAAATAGGACCCCTGCATACTCTCATTCCTAACTAGTTAGATATGTCCAAGAACATTGCCAAACTTGTGATCTATCATTCAAATCTTGGTCCAAACATGAGAATATTTTGCCTGTGACTATAAGGCTAAATTTTTCTGGTGGGTGAGTCAAAGCAAAATCTTTAGCAAATAGGGATACCCCCCTTGGTGCGGCAGAACCAGAAGTGAAGGGGAGGCAGCTCATGCAACCTCTTGTATTTGTTGGCCGAATCTACCTATGCATTGGAACTAGAAAATCCTCTGCTAATTCGGAAGAAACCCCAACATGAAGACTGCATCTTTCTTGAGCATAAGGGTTAGAGGCTTCACTAAGCCAGTGCAATTAGAAATGAACTTCCTAACAAAGATGATATGTCCTAGATATGATTGTAAGGACTTTTTGTGAGCAGGTGGAGGAAGAGAAAGCAGAGTAGATGTTCTATCTGGATCTATGGATATCCCATCCTCAGACACTACGTGACCCAAAATCTTACCTTGGGCAACAACCAAAATAAATTTCTTGGGGTTCAGATACACCCCAAATTTTTTGCATCTCTAGAAAACCTTTTCTAGATGCTCCATATGGTTCTCCCCCTTCTTGGAGAAGACTGTGATGTCATCCAGATAAATCAAGATGAACCAGTTTATAAATCATTTGAAGGCAATATACATTGCCCTCTGAAATGTGGCACCAGCATTAGACAAACCAAATGGCATTTTTGTATATTCCATGGTTCTCCATTTGGTTGTGAATGTTGTCTTAAATCTATCCTCCTCTGAAAATGATCAGATTATAGCCAAAGAAGCCATCTAATAATGAAAACCTTTCTGCCCCTGCAATTGTTTGTAAAATCAGATCCATAGAGGATAGAGGGTAATGATCTTTCAGAGATGCACGATTCAGTTCCCTGAAATCTACACAGAGCCTAATCTCTTTGTTCTTCTTTCTCATAGACACTAGATTAGTAACCCAAGTAGAATACTTAATAGGGAAGATAACCCTTGCTTGTATGAGCTTAGAAATCTCTTTCCTCATGAGTGGTTCAATTTTTGGATTTATAGGCCACTACTTTTAGTGAACTAGCCTGCAATTAGGATCTATATCAATGGCATGCTGAGCCACATCCAAATTGAATCCTTTAAGATCTTCATATGTCCATGCTAAGACATCATTGTACTTTTGAGTAAGTCTTATGAATTCTTTCTCTTCTTCATCACCACATACCTTCCCTAGTAGCAACTCTTTGTCCTGGGCGACGGTCACCTTTTGGTAATCTTCTTTCTCGAAGGTCATGTTATTCCTATCTCCCCTGAACTCATCATCATGACTGAAGATGGCCTCAAGAGTAACTAGACCCTTGGGCAACTTGTTTGATTTGAGCTAGATGATCTGATCACCATACTCCTGCAACCTAGGTTGTGCCTTAGAGGAAAATTCTACTTCATTCTGAATGAAGCTCATAATCTACTCATTGCTGTCAAAGACCTGCCAATGGATATCATTATCAGGAATAGATGGTCTGACAACAATCCTCACATGTTGATCAAGACCTTGGAATAAGTCTATTGGAGAAAACTAATCCCCCACCATTGCTAATTGATTAGCATTAGTATTTAATTTCCTTGGGATCACCAACAAGTTGAGAGTGTCAAAACTCTCAAATAGGTCCCAAACTCTATGTCTATAAGCTCTTAGAAGCTAGTTTTTTGTTGCACACCTCTCTGTAACTTGGTTGACCACCAGTTTAGTATCACCAAAAATCTCCAAATGCTTGATATATTTCTTCTCAGTAATCAGTAGGCCATGAACCAATGCCTCATACTCTACTACATTATTGGTGCAAGAAAATTACAACCTATGAGAAAAATTCAACTTCTTACAAGTTGGAGAGACTAGCAAAACACTTGCACCAACTCCATTCTTGCTCTTTGCACCATCAAAAAACATCTTCCATGGGCCATTGGATTCATCATTAGGCTTGCTTGTACAGAAGGAGTTGAAGAATCCCCTTCATGTATCATGTAGTTGCCCAAGTCAGTTGCTTCAGTGGTATCATAAGGATCAAAATTTTATGATCCCTTGTCCACTCGTCTAAAAATAGGTTAGAGATAGGAAGAGGTGAAGGTTCTACCTCAATAGGTTTTGAGTCATGCACTTCCTCACCCTGAATCATCACATGTGGGTTCACCAGGCTGTGGTCATAATTCTCTACATGATAATCTAAGATTGGTTCAGCCTTAATGGTGAACCATGTGCCATATCTGGTCCTCAACAACATATGAGACCAATTAGAAGAAAGATAGCCACCTACCTTGGCTGTGAAGTCTCTTAACAGACAAATGGCAAAGAAAGGAGAAAGATCAATGACTGAAATGTCTTATTTGAAAGTTAGGTTAGGACATGCATGCAGAGTCAAGTCCACTCCCTTGATCACTCCTATAGTGTTCACAGAGGTGCCATCCAATTGTAATACTCCTGATGAAACATGGGTATACTTGATGCCTAATGCATCTGCTATCTTCTTGGACATGACCAAAACACTAGCCCCAGAGTCTATCATGCAATTGTACACTAAAAACTTGCCAATGATTAAAGACAAGTAGAAAGGAGATGGTTTCTTGACTGTACTTACTTCTTCCATTGGTTGCACTAGGCTGACAGGAGCCTTCTCTTTCTACTTATTTGATGGATCTGATGCTACTAACTCAACAGATGGGAAGAACCTTAAGGCTTCTTGTAACAAATCCCTCTGAGAGGGGACGGATATCACTTCCCACATAGAAACATTTATGTTTGTTTTGTTCATTTGTACCACAATATTTAATGGAACAATGGCTGCCTTATGCATAGAGGGAATCCATGTTCCTTTCTTTGTTTTGATCTGTAGTTTTTTCAGGCACTTTTAAGCCTGGTGGAATATCTTTTGTAGCAACAAATTTGCTACTCTAAATTGGAATTGTGGCACTAGCCACTTTAGCCTTAGGAACAGAGTCCTTTTGTAATGTAGTAGGCATAGGACTAGCCTCCAAATGCCTCTTTTTTGATCTAATGTTGTCTGCAATAGGCATAACAACACTGTCCATGGGCTAATTAATAGTACAAAAATCCTCTGGAGTCCATAGCATCATTGGTAACCTCATTTGACACTTTAGGAATGCTATTTGTTGCCTCTAATAGTGATGTCTACTGAGTGTGGAAGTTCTGCACCATTAAAGCTCTTTCTTGTGCTCCAGAATCACAAGAGAATTAATTGTGAGGTTGGTTGCAGGGATAGCACCAATTTGCCTCCTAGACCAGATTATTCTGAGTAGGGACTAAAGCCCTAACTAGATTCATAGCTGGTATTTGTTGGATAGGTCTAATCATTTGTAAAGGTTGTGCAGGGTTAGGATTTTGGTATCTATTCTATTGATAACCCTGGTTCCAGTTCTGATTTCTATTTTGATTATACCCTTGATTCCAATTCTTATTAGATGTTTGCCCCTAGTTATAGTTCTAATAGGGTTTGGGAGCAGTTTGAATAGCTATACTATTCACCTTATTTATCAAATTGGACATTAGGGCATTAAGGTCACTCTCTTCTTGAGAAAGAGAGGATGTTGAAGCTTTAGGCTCTGGGATAGGAGCAATAATGGGCTGCTGCGATAAGGAAGGTAGCTCTAGAAAAAGTGGGATAGGAGGCTTGGGAGCAATTTTCCCAACCTGTATTAAACAATTTTCAGCTTTTAGAGTTGTCTCATAACCATCTGGTAGAGTCTCAACACCCATTGATTGCATCATCACAACAATGTCAGAATTTAAAGCTCTTAAAAAGTACAAGAAAACACCTTGTGGAGATGGCATGAGGGTAGCTGGAATTCTCTCCCACATCCTATGGAATCTGAAGTTAAAGTCTACCAGCCTCTCACTTGGAGCCCTCTTGATAGTCATCAACTTCTCAAGCAATGAAACATTATCTGTGTTGGGTTGAAATATTGACTTTTATAATGTTGTTATATGTTTTTAAGGCCTTTTCACATGATCTTGCAATAACCTTACAAACATTGCCTTTATTATATGTTGTTTCACATATACTTCTCAGAAACTTTAAACCTATGCTAATAAATAAAATATGATGGTTATATTATCAAGTGGATGATTTAAATTATTGATATGCATGTAATATAGATAGGATTTCATAAGTTTAATATGAGAAGTTATTTTATATATGTTGGATAATTAATCTTGTGCAGCAAAGACATAGCATTCGGGAAGGAGTAATTGTAGCAAAGTGCAAAACAAGGGAATTGATTAAAGTGCAGTCCAAGTGCCAGAAGTGAAGACTAATGGAGATGAACGTGGTCATCATGGAAAAATAAATGCAAGAGAAGAAAAAGACTTATTCTAGAAGTCTAACTGCAGCTTATGTGTTTTCATTCATGAGCCGTTGTATGGGATTTTTGTTCGAATAGGACTCAGTTTCCTTTGTTCTAGATAATTAATAAGTTGATCTCAAAACTATATCCTGATTTCTAGGGATGAATTGATGATCACAGTTAGTTAGAAGACCGCATACAACTCTCCCACTTTTGTATAAGTTGGGGGATGAGTTCGTTGATTAGTTAGTTGTTATTGTTAATTTCTATCTATATAGCCGTTACTCTATTTTTACAGTTATGAGTTATTCCAGACATGTTTTGATTTCAAGAATAAAATCTGAAGAAGATTATGTCTATGATATGAATTGAATTCAACTGCGTGTCATGAAAATGTGTGAAGATCTGAAGTAGATTTAGTTTCTAGAAGAAGTGAGATAGTTCCCTAAGCTAGCCACTCAAGGTACTAACTCTCGCTTCATACATTCATTTATTTATTTATGCATTTCTAGTTAGACTGTTTCATGTTATCTTATACATTGCATTGTGAAATAAGAAATCGTGATTGCTATTTCTGATAGTTGTGATTCATGAATAGAATACATCATTGAAGTCCTCTCAAGGTTAGTGTTAAGTCTTTTCTCATTCTGTGTATTTCAAGTTAATTTTGTAATTCTCTGTTGAATATAGATATCTTTAGCTTATGCCTAGGGTACCTATAGAAACTAGGTTTTTAACTATTTAAGTTGATTAGAATAAGTTTGTATGAGATAGTTTAGGATAGAAATGAGTCTTGAAGGCATATATAGTGTGAGCATCATCATAAGCTTATGCTCCTTGGTCGGTAATTCAATGTACGAATGCAATGATAGAGTGGATTGTTTAGTTAGGTTTAACCCTGGATTTTGTTTAAGTCTACAACGCATTAGTTTTCCTCTACAATCTGCGCTCTCACCAAACTTCTTGTAGAGGGCTTCTCCCAACTCATCCCATGTATGTATTGAAGCAGGGGTCAAGCTCCTAAACCATTGATGAGCTCTCATTTTGAAAGATGAAACCATGAGGTGGACTATAACATCTTCATGTTGTATATGATGGACCTAGCATACAGATATATCTTTGATGTGCTCAGTAGGGGTTACAGAACCATCACCCGTGAAGGGTGAAACACTTTTCAGGGCTGCAGCAGGTATGTCATTAGATGCAGCCAAATGTAATGGACTTCCTCCATTGAAGGTTACAAAAGGAAAATTACTTGCCATCCTAGGAATGTTCATATTTAGTCTAGGGATATGCAAGCTTCTTCTATTATACTGAAACCTAACAGGAGGGGGTGTGGACTGGGATCTTGAAAGAGGTAAACCAAAGGTGCTAGCCCTTCTCACAGGAGACCTAGACAACCTAGACCTCCTTGAAGCAACAACAAATAATTTAGCAAATTAAAAATTACCTCTTGAGAAGCATAGGCATAAAAGATGGCATTGATCAGAACCAGTAGCTTGTAGAGTTGCCATGTGCATGAAAATTTTGCCAAAATGCAGAGTGCTAAGAAGAACACTAGATTCTTAGCTTGATTCTTTTTCTTTAAGTCCCATCGGGTGTGCCAGAAACTGTTGTCACATAGATTTTTACCCAGTGTTGAAGGCTTTTAGGGCTCCAACAATCTAGTGAAACATTAAGACGACCTCCAGGTGTGGGACCCTACAGGGAGGCCAAACCTCCAAAGAGAGGCTGGTTCCTTTGTTGAATGAGAGAAATTCAATGATCCTAAGACTAAACCTAATCTATCCACCAGTTTATGAAAAGAGTAAGAGGGAGTAAAAACTAAAAATGAAGGGGAGGTGATACACCAGGTTTGAATAAAGAACATTCATAGAGCTAAAATGCACAAATAAAGAAATACAACTAATAAACTTACATAGATCATGGAGATTTTAATAGAGGTAAAGAATGGATTGCCAGGAATTAAATATTCACAAACAATAGCCAATTCTAAGACCACAGAGTTAAAAAGCATGAAAAAGTAAAACACCATATGTATTGATCAAGAGGCACAGTTATATTAGAGGAAAGATCTGTTTGGAATACATAAGCATAAGACTAACTAGTTTCCAACCTTTTTTACATCTTACGTTCATGCATATATAGCATCTAATTCCAAATGACCTAATTAGGTTACAATAAATTGCCCCATGGGCTCTCTCAGAAAATATCTCTACCTGAAGGGATGTCTATCTGCAAGAATTATCTGCAGAAAATATCTGGAGATCTGGGCAGATGAAAGATATTTCCTTTCAACGCGAACAACTGATTTATCACCTGCAACCATAAATGCTACACATATTTGATAAGGGACAACTAAGAAGATTGGATCTATTTTGACGGCATGTGAGACAAATCTCCCAAGAAAAGCTTTTACAACACTTTTAAAAAAATGAATCCTTGAGTCTTTGTGTCCTCATCGCCTCTGAATCCTTTGAAAAAATTAGCCCCTATAATGTTGCCATTGGTCATCCTCTTACTTGTCGCGAGACCGCGGTGACATATTATATGTCGTTTGAGTTTATATCGTTGGCCCACCATACTTCACATAAACCTCTGTGGTATTGCGGTGGGTGGTTCCATTCTTGGGATAAATCTTCACCGCTATCCCATGGGCTCCTTCACAAACTATTGTGGTAGTGCGGTGACTGCATCATTACTTACCACTATCCCACCATGACCCATATAGACCACTACGGTAGCGCGGTAATTGCTAAATTTTTGTTGACTTCCACGGTAGCGCGGTGACTTCTTTCTTTCTTGCCATGATCCTGTGGGCTTCTCCCTTAACCTCCAAGGTAATGCGGTTATGGTTCAAACTACTTCCTTTATTCCCGCAAGCCTGCAAGCCTTTCAACTAACGGCTGCGGTAATGTGGTAAGTGGCTATATTGTACCCTAGCTCTCGTAAGCCCGTAAGGGTTCATCAGACATACCCGCGAGGATGCGGTAATGATAAAAAATGCAAAGATTTAGCAATGGATGTTTAGCAACAAAAGGACTACGACAATTTTATGAAACTTTGGTTTGGCGTTTAAAGAATAAAACCTAGGGCTTAAAGGGGAAATAAGGAAAAAACTTAGAGATTTTTTTGGTTTGGGCTATTTGGCTAGGGAGCAAAATAGGACAACAATACCTAAGGGTGTACTTTCTTCTGAATCAAAATTACCTATAGAGAAGACTATGTTATGGTACCCAAGATTATGCCACATTGGAGAAAAGGGTCTAATAACCTTGAAAAATGAAAAAACTTGTTGAAGGGTTAACTGATTGTAATCTTAATTTTGATGTCTACAAGCATTACATTTATGGTAAATAGAACTGCATTTAATTTTACATGAGTTCTCATAAATCTTGTGGTGTATTGGATCTTATTCATTCTGATATGTTGGGTCTTGTAGATGTTGCTTCCATTGTAAAATCCACATATTGTGTTTCATTTATTGATGATTATAGTAGAAGGACATGGATATATTTTCTAAAGAGTAAATCTGAGTTTTTAGTTGATTTAAATAATTCAAAGCAATGGATGAGTTTCAAACTGGAAAGAAAATAAAATTTTTGAGGACTGACAATGGCGGTGAATTTTTCCCTAATGGTTTTGATAGATTCTGTAAAGATTATGGTATTGAGAGACAAAAGACAACTCCATATTCTCCACAACAAAATGGAGTTGCCGAAAGAATGAACATGACACTAATGGAGAAGGCAAGGAGTATGATTAGTGGTGCTGGTCTAGAACAAAGCTTTTGGGTTGAATTTGTTCCCACTACTTTCTACTTGATTAGCAGGTCTCCTACATTAGCTCTTGTTGATAAAATTCCTATGGAGGCATGGTCGGTACACAAGCCTTCATTGATACATCTTAGAATTTTTGGTTGCAAGGCATATACACATGCAAAAGGAGAAGTGGACAAAGTTGGAGAACAAGGCTGTGAAATGTATCTTCATTGGGTATAGTTATGGTGTGAAAGGATACAAGCTTTGGGACCCTATTGTACAGAAGGTAATATATAGTAGAATAATTATTTTTAGAGAAACTAAGCTTTTGCAGCTAGAACAAAGTGAACATAAATATGTGATTCAACTTCCTTCTATGCCTAATAAAGTTGGATCGATAGCCCTAGATAGGCAAGAAGTTGAGGAGAGCTCATCTAGCTCTGAATCTTCAGAAGAGGAGTAAGAACCTCTAGCTCAACTTGTTTGAAGGTCTACAAGGCATAGACAACCACCTAAAGAGTATTCACTTGATGACTAGAGATATATCTTTGCTTTGAATATTGACATAGATGAACCTAGATCTGTAGAAAAGGCATTAGGTATGAATGATGCATAGTCATGCAAGATTGATATGGATGAAGAAATGACATCTTTGAAAAATAATGATACATGGGACCTAGTATGATTTCCTGAAGGAAAAAACATGTTGGTTGTAGATGGGTATTCCAAAAATATTGGTTTAGATGGAGGTATTGAGAAGTACAAAGCACGGTTGGTTGTGAAAGGTTACCCTTAGGTTGAGGGTGTTGATTATGGTGAAATATTTTTTGTTGTTGCAAAAATGACATCCATTAGATTCTTACTTTCTATTTTTGTTTCTTATGATCTAGAGGTTGAGAAAATAGATGTGAAAATGATGTTCCTTCATGGTGATTTGAAGGAGGATATTTCTATGACACAGCCAGAGCACTACGTGGTGAAAGATAAAAGTAATTTGGTTTGTAAATTGAAGAAATATTTGTATGGACTCAAACAAAGTCCTAGGAAATGGTATGAAAAATTTGATACATATCTATTGAGTTTGGGATTTAAGTGTTCTAAATCCGATCACTATGTTTATTATAAATTTGAAGGTGATCGCTTATTGTTTATTGCATTATATGTTGATGATATGTTATTTATTGGTAAAGGGAAATGAATGATTTTAGAACTAAAGTCTCAACTTGCATCTAAATTTGAAATGAAAGATTTTGGTGTAGCTAAACACATTCTTGGGATACAAATAAGAAGAGATAGAGTGAACAAAAAACTATGGCTTGGCCAAAGTAAGTATGTCAATTTAGTTCTACAGAGGTTTAACATGTAGGATTGTAGACCATTGTGTGTTCCTCTTAAAGCTGGAATGAAGTTATCTGCTTCACAATATCCAACATCCACATTAGAGATGGAAGACGTGAGTAGAGTGCCTTACCAGAGTGTAGTTGGAAGTTTTATGTATGTTATGGTCTATACTAGACTAGACATATATTTGTAGTAGAATTTATTGGGATGTAGTTAAAAGAGTCTTCAAATATTTGTAGGTACCTTAGAGTATTCCTTATGTTATCATGGTAATTTATAGGATACATGCATTCCCTTGATATTCATGGTTATGTGGATCAGACTGAGTAAGTGATGTTGATAGCAAACGATCCACCAGTGCTTATGTGTTTACTTTATTTGGTGGTGTAATTAGTTGGAAGTAAGCACCAAGTTGTGGTTGCTTTGTCCACTACTGAAGCTGAGTATATGACATCTACTCATGCTTGTAAATAAGTCATTTAGATTAAGAGGTTGTGTTTAGATATAAGAATAAAACAAGGTGCAGATTCATTAACTAAGTCTATGAGTACAAATAAGTTCAGATGGTGTTCAAAGTCTATGGGCCACTCGACCCCTATAAATTAAATCATGGTGTTGATATTCCCTTTGCTCTTACAAGGAGTTTGACTAGTGGGAGAATGTTAGGAAAAGTGTCTCAACCTTGCAATTACAAAAAGGTTACTATTTTTTTCAATTTTGGTATTCTTAAATACCCATTAGCTTGAAGAATGGTTTAGAACATTTGAAGTTTCCAAAAGGGACTAAAAATGGTAGGGATTACTATTTTTAGTAAGTCTAAATTTGAGTATGGATGGGCCTAAATTTTTTCCAAAAGGTACAAATATTCCAAGTAAATATTCTAGGTGAATTTTGACCCAAGATCATGTTTGGATTACAAGATATTAACGTTTTTCATTTTTGAAACTCCTAGAAAAGTTTTGAACTTAGATTTGAGGCACTTAGAGGCCCTAATTTTCCTTGAAATATATTGTAACTAGAGAAGCAGGTTATATAGATCTCTTCTTGACCTTTCTGACACATTAAATGGTTCATCAATCAGACACCCGGATCAAAAGTTATGGCCTTTGGAAGTTTGGCCTCCCATTTTTAGAAATGTGAAAACATGTTGGACACTTAAAAGAGCTATAAAGGGGGGAGTTACACGTATTGGTGTGTGTTTTGGCACATCACAAGGCATATTTTATTGGAGATAACTTGGGCACCACTTTTGGGTGGTTTTGGCTCATGGTTTTGTAATTATCGTTTGATGGTTTCATGTATTGTATCTCCTATATATTAGGTGCTTGAGATAGAGGTTGGTGTGAGAGTCTTATAGATGTTGAGCTGCCTCTAAATCTCTAGTTGGTTATACTCTTGTGAAAGCTTGCTCTACAAGAATATTGTAATCTTGTTGATTTTTGAATAATATATTGGGCGACTGTTGGAGTGGAGTTTTTCTCCTGAAAGGGTTTTTCCCACATAATTACTGTGTCGTGGTATGATTGCTATTTATGTTTATTTCTGTAAGTGTTGTAAAGATCTAAATTTTTTTGTATATTCCTCCTCTCAAGATTAGTGTAGGAATTTGTATTTCTACCTTAGCCTCCTTACAAGATTCACTTTCCAACTTGTTCCTTGGGAACCATGCCCCTCATGTGGCTAATTTAGAGTCCATGATCCCTCAAGTATTTGCCTTGAACCATTTTGTAATAGCTCGTAACTCAAGAAAGATATGCCTCATTGAGTGAAGGAACTAAAAATTTCTATTTTCTTACCTTAGTGTTCTTTCCTACTCTTTGTTTGCAAGTCCAAATATAGTCTAAAATGTTGTATAGGATGGGTTTCCAGTCTAAAGTTACAAGTTGAAATTGGACCCCAAAACCTGAGAGTGTAGGAGGTTTGAAGTTCATAGTTCTAATTCACATTACAATGTGTAAGTTGCATTTGATCTTTGAATTTTGAGTTGTCTTAGGAGTCAAAGTTCAGAGTTGACTGACACCTTACAATTTGCAATTGTAAATGAAACCTTGAAGCCCAAATTACCGAAGACATCTTTGTTGGTGTGAATGAGGAATATTATGTAATCGATTTCCCTATTAGGTTTTATTCACACTAGTTTAATTAGGGCATCTTTAGGTCATTTAATATTTGTGTCTCATGTCATAAGACTAAGACACTCTCATGATCAAATGTTGTCCTATCTCTCAATCTTGCTTATATAAGCAAGGTCCCTTATGTACTTTTTTTAAATCATAATATCATAATTCTATTTTGCACCACAATCAAGCAATTCATCCTCTTGCTACCAAAATCAGTACCATAGGGGCACCGTTGTACCCACTGCCACCATAGGCTGGCATGTGGCCCCATAGGCTTTGCTGCCTACTACCATCATTAGTAGTCAATGTGATCAAACACTAGCAAAATCTATAGGGAATATTCTCCCACTACTTGCAAAACTATCCAAGATTACCATAACCCACAAGTTGAACTGATCATCGGTTCCTCATCACACATAGATGGTTTCATACATCTAAATAGTGATTCTACAGGTTTAAAGATAGTTTTTCAAAATTCTAAAGGAAGTTTTGAGATTGACAAAATATTTTGTCAACCTGACAAGAATATTCTACCAACTTTTACTAATCTCAGGATGACATCATCAACCCTTCAACCCCATCCAACCCCCTACTCCATTTGTATTTTGATTTTAACACTTGAATTTCAAAGGCCTCTTTCTTAGTCATATGGGCTCCTTTTTGTGAGTAATTTTTTTATTTGAGGAAGAATTTTGTAGGCTTCATAGTGGTGAAATTATGTTTTGATTTTGGTATCCACTTTTTCTAGAAATTGTAGGTTTCAAAACTATTGTTGAGCAATTCTCATTATGGAAATTTCCAAGGCTCTATTTGGGCTTATACAGTAACATTTTTGGGTACAATTTTTTGAAAGTGCATAATTTTTTGTGTACTTCTTAGTGATGTAATCAAATTGTTCTCATTCTACGTAGAAACTATACTTTCAATTTGTGGCCTAATTTGGCATCTACATGTACTAAGATCAAGACCACTTTGTTGTTTTGGCTAATGCCAGCTATAATCACACTAAGTATAAAGTGTTAAGATCTTGGGGGTCTCATGATTGAATGAAATTGGAGGGTAATCTTATGATTTTTGATCTTTGAGGATATATCATGGGTTTTTCTATTTATCCTTGTATGATCACCCCAGACAAGGATAATTATGAGTTTTGGAAAAAAGATATCTTAACACATTGTAGGTAGCTTAATCTTTTGGGCCTTATCTTTATGGACTCATAGTTGAACCAGATACAATTGGGAGGAAATCTGCATGGGGAAATAATAAATTGATCATATCATAGGATTGATTGGTTGGAGTGTTGATTTTGACACTATGTGTTTTATCTCACATATTGAGTGCCCATGCACTCTTTTGACCAAAATTTTGTGATGTGTTTTATCTCCATTTTTAGATGATCCTACTATTGATTTTCTCATACCCCTTGATGATGCAAATAATATACCCTTTGATGATGATACTTTCTAGAGGAGCTTGAATATGTTGAAGGTCTTGAATGTTCAAATGACACAAAGACTTGTCCTGATACTCCTCTTATCGAGATCATATCTCCACCTATTTCTCCTTCAAAGTTCAATGCTGCTTGTTTGAGAGGTTTCAATGATTCTTTATAGTAGGACCATTTCAGTCTTATTGATCCACCTCATTGGGATTCATATTTATCAGACACCACATCTTTGTTTGTGGAGTTTCACATATCATATTTGGAGGACACATTTTAGGGTTTATCTCACCCCATTGATGGTAGTAATGTCATTGCATTTTTAGTGTTTTCAAATGTAGTTTAGAATCTTTCCTTTGTTGGTTCTACTTCTTTGATTGGGTAATCAATTTTTTATTTGGAGGAGACATCTTTTTCCAGTATGAGGACACCATAGTTGTATTTTGAGATACACATATTGATTTAGATTCCCTTTTTCATTCAGATTGTGGGAGTTACTTCTATATCCACCATTGGATTTGTTTCTTTCCAAGGGGGAAATGTTGTTTGTAGGTAGTGGATTGTATTCTATCTTCAAGCATTCATCATTGGTATAGGAGCTACTTCTTTGTGAGGGGGATCTATCATCTCACTCATTGTCTCCTATGGGGGGTTATTAATTGAAAGAGGGATTTTTTCCTATGAGCTTTTTCCTTTAATCTATTTGTGAGAGATATTTTGTACATTGGTACCTAACATGGCCTTGTAGCTGGGACCCATTAATCATCCATCATTCCATCATTGCATCATTTGTATATTTTTTCATTCTCCCTAAGTTGCACTTAAAGGGGGTGTTTGATGTGAATAAGGTATATTACCTAATTGGTTTCCCTACTAGGTCCTATTCACTAGTTTACTTAAGTTTGCTTAGGGAATCTTTAGGTCACTTAATATTTGTGTCTCATGTTTAAGACACTTGTCATGATCACATGTTGTCCTATCTCTCAACCTTGCCTATATAAGCAAGGCCCCTCATATACTTTTTGTATCATAATATCATAATTCTATTTTACACCACAATAAAGCAATTCATCCTCTTAATACTCTCTTATGGAAGTTTATTTCTAGTTTTATAGGTAATCCTAGGAGCTTGAGTCCATTGGGGACTCTTATAATCTTGTCCTAGACTTTCACTAGTCTTTTACAAATGGTAAGTTTCTTTCTAGACCCGATGTTTGAAGTGCATGTTGCAATTGGATCCCAAAGTCTAAAGTTATTCTAAGGTGGGGGCTTAGTGTCTTTGCACTTTACAATGTGCAAACTACACTTGTTTCTTGAAACCTAAGAAGGTGTTGCAGGTTGTGAGTTGCATGGTGTAGTTGTAATTTTGAGAAGAAACCCAAAGTGTAAGTCCAACCTACTGATCTGAGTTGTAAGGCTTGGGAAAAGTCCAAACTTTTTGTAGGTTTCCCTTGAAGTCCAAACTTTGGTAGTTTTGACGTTTTTTCCTTCTCTATCTTTGAGATAGTTGAGTGGTCTTGTAGGGATGTTATAGGGGTTTTTTAGTGACCTTGAGAATCTCGATGCTCCTCCTTATCTCATTTTTTTGGGCCAAACATGGTGCTTTGTCACATAGTATTTTTGAGTCTTTTGCTTGTGTCATGTTGCTTTGTGCATTGGTGTCCGTAACAAGTGTGTCATTACATGTTGTTATGAGATCTTTCACACATAGGAGTGTTGTGTGGCTAATTTAATGCCACTTTTGTATCACAAAAAGTTTATCCAGTGTTTATCCATTAATGTCTTGAGTGTAAGGTTGAGGCATTATAGACTAATTATCCTATTACTTTATTTCGAACAAACACATTCATTCAAATAAGAACACCTCTTTCACAATCATAGATCTAAGTTCTTTATTAAGCCAAATCAAAATGTTTGCTAAAGGCATTCCATGATTAAAAACTTACCTTGAATCATTTCAAACTTGATAATAATTGATAAAGATCATACACACAAATCCAATCGATTCTTGAATTAATCCAAAAAGCAATTGATTTAAAACTCAAATCTTCAACCTGTTAATCCTTCTCTAATTTCTTCTTCTTTTTGAATGAAATAATACATCCCCTCTAAAAGAGTTCTCATCATTTTTATCTAAATCATGCAATTCCTAATTGTAGGAATAAAACTTATAATAATAAATTCTCTACTTTCCTTTTCCAAAAAATGAAATAAATATAATTGTTTATTTTCCAAATTTCAATTATAAACTTTCACATTCAAATCTATTTTAATTAAAACAAATTAAAATTACTAAATCTACTTTATTTCTTTCTCTAAAAGATATTAGAAATTATCTAGAATTGAATAATTAAAATTACTTCTAAGCACTAAATAAAATAATTCAATAACATTGTTTATTTATTTTTAATTAGCTTATCATCTTAATTTAATTATTTATTATCCATGCAATAATACCTATACTTGCTGCATACTATAGTCTTGCCACACATACCCTAATAGCATTGTTATTAATTTTTATTAGATAAGCACTTTTAACTGGAGCTATGAACTAGAAAGGATTTTAAAATGACCCCAAAACCTTGTACAACAAGAACAACCAACAACCACTAGAGACAAGAGCACGGAGACAAGAACCAACAACAACATGGGACTAGAATCAACAAAGAAACATGCCTTAAAATAGCAAGGCCACAACAAAGGGACACCCATGACCACAATCATGGAGGTTTAAAACTCAACCTCACCAAAGAACTCTGAGGTGGAGTCAAGGCTCGACCCAATTTAGCTAACCTTCCTTTTTTCAAAGATGAGCCAAGCTCAACCAAAGGACATCTATTATTCTTCAATGGAGACCCCTGCACGTCCCCTATGGGACCTTCAATGTCCATATCATTTCCTTCATTCCTTGTAGCATAATCATTAACAAATTCTTTCCCAACATTTTGATATTCTTTCCCATGCTCAGGAGGACCTTTGCAAGAATGGGAAAAGTGCCCAGCTTTGTGACAATACTAACAAATCTACAAAGATGACTCATAATGAATTCTTTGCTCCCAAACACCAAATTTGGAACAGAGTTTTATGACTTTTGGCAGCACCTTATCAATATCAACACTCCCACAAAATCTACCAAAAACTAAACATTTCATAGATTTTGTAACATTATCAATAGATAAAAATTGACCAAGGGCATTGGCTATACCACATATTATCACTTCATTCTAGTACTCTAAAGGAAGACCTGGTCCGAGCCTAACCCAAATAGAAACCCTCTTGAAATTGTCCTTGGTAGCATCAAAACCAGTATGCCATCTTTTCAACAAAAAATCATACTTGCTAAGGAACCAAGGACCTCCCTATAAAACTCTCATACTTTCTTCAAGAGATTGAAAAGAGAAAAGGAAAAATCTATTAGTCATGGCAACCACTTGAATCTGAATAGGGTCACACTATCTTTTTTGAACCCAGATTCGAACAACATCAATATTCAGATTAAAGCCTGAGAATCTCCCAATGAGGGCATTCTCCATGTAGGCACTAGCACTATCAACATTAGCATTAGGGACCTTCAAAATGACACAAGATCCATTCAAAGAAGAGGGAGCAGCACCCTGACAAAGGTCTAGAGAATTCAAAGGTGGAACGAAAGAGGAACCCCCCGCCACAGGCCAACAAAGGGATCCCCAGTCTGCTTAATAAACCGAGAGGAGTTGATTTGCAGGTTCAAATCAGAAGTCTGCAAAACTTGTGTAGAAGGGGGACCCAAAGGGGGTGTCACAAAAACCTCTCGAGATCCCTATAGCTTTGACAAGGGGGACAAAACCCTAGTAGGGCTCACATTAAACTTGTCCCCAACAACGGATGGACCAAAACCCTCCACGTCCCCAATAGAAAGATCCACACGTTTTGTATCAGATCCAGAATGGATCTGGGTTGAGGAAGCAACCACCGGGGAGATGAGAAATCCTCTTCATAGCCCCCTTAAAGGATCACTGCAAGAAGAAGTACTGAGGGACTACACGAAATCCCCCTTACAGCTTCAATCGGGCCTCTAAGAACAAATCGAGAAGTAGTTCATCTTCCTCCTTGTCCCAGGCACCAAACCACTCATCCTCGTTTGCATCTTCGCCTCCATCAGTGTTCATCGCATCCTCTTTTGTGTCGTCAGGATCATCATCTGAATCTTCATTAGTCTTCCTGCCTGCAGAAGACCTCAGACTCTCGCTTCGTCTCACCGAACTCCCGCTTCATCTCACCTCATCACTTCATTCATTGTTATTGTTGTACTTTGTAGTAGTATTTTATTTACACATCAACAACACTCCAAAAAAGTATAAGTAGTTTTCAATTATAAAGGTTTCAAACAGAAAAAGTTTAATAAATTAAAATAACAAAATTCAACTCCTAGTAAGAAGAAGCCTCTAATAAAAAATTACAAACTAAACTAAATTGTTAGTTTATTTTTTATTTTTAACTTGGGACTTAGATAAAAGGATATCACATGCATTTTATATAAAAATAATTTTTAATTTAAAGACTTGCATGTTCTTTATAATTTCTATTTTTTAATTTGAAATTTAAATAAAAGAATATGATATGCATTTTATATTAAAAATAATTTTTAATTTAAAGATTTACATGCTCTTTAAAAATTTGTTTTTTTATTTGGGACTTGGATAAAAGAATATGACATGCATTTTATATTAAAAATAATTTTTCATTTAAAGATTTGCATGTTCTTTAAAAATTACATATTTTAAAGATAAGTTTCTTGCATGATATTATATATAAAAATAAAAAAATTTAATTTAAAGATTTGCATGAAAAAAATCAAAATATTTAATTTAAAGGATTGAAAAATCAAAATATTTAATTTAAAGACTTGAAAAATCAAAATCTTTAATTTAAAGATTTGAATGAGAAAAAGTAAAATCCTTAATTTAAAGATTTGCATGAGAAAAATTAAAAATAGATTGCATTTAAATTAAAAATAAATTGCATGTTGTTTTCCCATTGGAAGTAGTTTGAGCTTCACTGGCGTAAATTGTCGTCTATATAGGAGGAGGAATTCTCCTAACAAGGAAGAAAGACTGGGAGGAATTCTCCTGCCTCAGGAAGGAAGAAAGCTCTTGCCTTGTCATTGTAATTCTCCTGTGTCGATAAAGACGGGAGACGTCTGATAAAGAAAGACAGGGGAGACGTCTGCAGTATGGCATTCTTAATTGACAGATTTTTGTTGGTCTTGGCGATTTCTCTATGTTCCTGTCTATATGCATGCTCTTCATTATGAAATACTACAATTTGTCCATAATGTGAGATCCAGCAATGCAGTATATCAACAAGCACAGGACATAGAGGTTAGTCATATGGTTGTTACTGTTCAGTCTATTATTTTGATTTTTGATTGTGTAAAAATATCTTCTGTATGTTTTTCCCCATTTGCCATGTTAATTTGTGGGTTTATTTAAATTTTAGATATAAGTAGCATGCACCTATTTCATATAAGTATTATAATGCAATGTGCGTCTTGAATTATTTCTCTGAAGAACAACTAAAAAGATAAATATTTCAGGTAAATAGCTAGCTAGTTATTTGAAGAATAATATTGTATTTGATTTGGCTGCTGGTTTCTTTAGCCCTTTAATGTTTTCTTCCCAAACTTGTGATTATTGTTAGGTTGAATTTCTTTCTTCCCAAACTTAAAATGCAATGTACCATTTCATGTAGTACATTTCAAGACCTGCATATCATAGTGTAGATGCAATGTTCCATTTCATATAGTTTGAAAATGCATCATACCTGGTTTGGTCTTTTGTTGAAAATTGAATAGATTGTGTCGACTAACTTGTACTTGAGATTCATTTGTTTTACATCTGGCTTTAGTAAAACATCCCCTAACTTGTACCGGGGATCATCCCCGGTGGAGTGAAAGAAATCCTTGAAAAAATAAGGTCCCATGCAGCAGAGGGCAAAAACCATGGTCCTGAAATACAAATGGTTTTAAGACCTTATGTGCATCTTAATCTTAATAATGAAGACCCTGTTCCTTCTTGTGTTCCCTATGTTGTACTGAAAAAGCATGCAAATCCTTTGGCACATGACAAAAATGAGTACCATTCAAAGCAAATTAACTGGCTTACTGAAAGAGCCAGAGCCTGGATGGAGTGGAGACAGGTTTTCCCACCTTCCAAAAGGGTTGCAGAGCTCATTCGAAAATGTTTTCCTCCTCCTGATGATGAGTTTCCTGTTGAGCTTCTCCAAAAGATTGAGCAAGGCTCTCCCACTGGTGACTGTGGTCCATGCTGCAGTAGTGGCAGTGAATCTTCTTCTCAGTGTTCTCACCATTAAAGCATGTATTGAAGATCAGGATTTTACTCAATGGGTGTTTCATATTGGAAGAGAAATACATGAAATCATTATATCTAGTCTATACAACAAGGTACTTAAGGATCAGGAAATTGAAAATCATTTCGGAATAATATATGTATATAAATGTATCTGTTACTACTCTTTACAATCAATTCAAAAGGTCTATACCAATAATCTTTTCAAAATAGATAATGAATTTGAAAATGAGCAAGTATTTAATATTAGAAAAAATAGATACATATATCACTAATTATTAGGGATTGAGGGAATAATTTTATTAATATTTTTGAAGCATCAAGGATAATAAATTTAGAGGAGGTGGGGCAAGGTAAATGGGAAAAGAATCTCTTCATGTGCATTTAGTAAGAGGGTCTTCTATATCAAATTGGTCTCTTTGTAATTAATTAATTTTCTTGAGCTTTCTAAAATATTTTTTAAATATTTTCATTGACATATTTGAAGGGTTAATAGACTTTATTAAGAGGATTGTAACATGATAAAACTAAAGAATTTTTCAATGTTCATTGATAGATCCAACATGAGTGAACAATTATATTGTACTAACTAGATACAGTTTCTCTTTACTATCATTGTTTATGATGATTACATAACAGTGATTCTCTATTCAGCCTTTTTCTTTCCTTGGATTTTTCCTCTTCCCTTTGTGCCTATCTTTGTAATTGTGATAGACATGAAGTACTCTCTGATTAAGCGCATCTACTAACCTGTTAATGCAGTACCTTCATTGATATGGTATACAGATTTATTTTGCATTAGTTTTCTTCTTATGCTTTTCGAATGTAGTGATCTTCTGTGGTATTATTACAAGTTTGCAATTCCATTAGGTTGTGCTTGGTAGTTAGTAGCCAATTCATACTCAGCAACAGAAGGACGCAATTGCAAGTGATCTCCCAACAGAATGAGATGTTTGGTGAATGACCCAATACATGGCAAAATACTTGCCTCTAAAACCTCGGGAGCCTCTTCTATTATAACTCTTTCTGCTGGCATTACTCCCACAGCACTAGCAATAGCATCTTCATCTGCAGGCACTGCCTCCTCAGCAGTAGCATATTCATTTGTTGGCATTAACTCCTCCTCAGTAGTAGCATAATCTCTAGATTCTTCATCAGTACTAGAGTTATCACTATCATGCTCGCCAGCTTCAGAGGTCTCTTCAGGCTGGTCTACAAGCGAAGAAAATGTATTGCATGTGGCTAGAGCCATGGTTTCCACAACCTTTTGCTTCCCTTTACTTTGGCTACTACTTTTCTCGGCATTTTAACTTTATTGTTTAATCTAAGTGGTTTTCTCACTTATGTCATACTTAGATTAACAATGAGGTCAAGCCTCTTTTACATAATTTATAATTATTAAATTCCTTCAACTACATCAATTCTTATAGGGGATTAGCCTCTTTATTAGCTGTCCTCTTTGTGCTTGTGGTTTGGAATTTTGATTCCTTGGATACTTGATTTTGTGTTAGTTTGCAAACTTATTTGATTCCTTTACAAAATTGTTAGTAGCACCAATCTCCTCTGTTTATTTATTTCTCATATTTGATTGAGCAATGCATCTCTTTTGCACACTATAGATCAAGAGAATTTTCTGAGGCCAAGATGATTGTTGAGAAGCCTGCCTCATGATTGGAGGTATCCTCTATACCTTCAATGTAGGTGAGGGCTATCTTTTCTATTAGTTCTATTATGCGACTCCCTCACTGTTTGGATTTTTTTATCGAGGTCATAACTTCTATAGTTAATTTCTCCTTTCTATGGTTTTCTTAAGTCCTACAATGTTTTCATATGGATCTCACTTAGAAATGACCCGATAATGATGATAAGCAAGAGAAGGGCTAAAGTGCTAGATGTCCGAAGTTATTAATTTTCCTTTTGATTCAATGGATTAACTTTGTGTGAGGCCACCATATAGATAGATAGATCCAATCCTAATATGCCCTGCCATACGCTTTTCTTTACATTATGCTCAAGCAATCAACTTTATATCATTCCTGTTTGTATGAGGAAAGGATATTATCCAAGTTTTTTCCTTTCCACTTTTTGCTATAATTGGACGTAATCTCTTCATAGCAATAGAATACCCGAGACTGTGTTAGCAGGGCTGCAGTTATATCTCATGCCCAGCTATGAACCACTGATATAATTTTTGCACCGAGTATAGCATTGACTGTACGTATTATTGCAGTGCTGCTTCTATGTGACTGTATTGCTAATGTTTTGGTTGCAGCAGGGTATTCAGGATTGGCTGGGCTATCCTTCAGGTGTAAAATCTGACCCCACAGATCAGGAGCTGATAGAGCATCTTCAAAGAAAAGTTGGCATTGATAATTGCACCCCTCATTCTCTAATTGATGAGTTTATTCCAACAATTTAAGGAGAAGATGGGATCTGCTACACCCATCAAGAAAAACTGCCAGGTATACAATATGCTTTATGTTTGTCATAGTTTAAAATGGGTATCTATCTGCTTCATAAATTATTATTATTAGTATATTGAAATAAGCACAATGGCAAGTCTTATTCTTTATTAAATCAAACTATAGTTTATGTATTTAGTTTCACGTTATGTAAATATTATAAAGTTATACCATTGGTTATCTCATTTATGCCATAAAAAATGGTTTATCATGTATTGCAATTAGTATAAATGTTTACAAAGCCTTTTAAAATCCCACCTTTCTTCCTCTATGCCTTCTAAATCCAAATACCCATGTAAAATGTCTTTCACATTGCAACTGGATTTAAGCTGTATTGGGTTGTCAAATTACTATTAAATACATGTATTTTTGAATGATGGTTTATACATTTAAGCTGTATTTGATTATCAAATTCTTGTTAAGTTTATTTTTGAATGATTATGTACGCACAAGGAGCACAAAAGGTGCTAATAAAATTAAAGAAAAACCTGAGTTTTGTACATAGAAGACACTAGTAGAGAAAAATGCTTCACAGAAACGATTAAACACTGCATATTTTAAAGAAGAAATCCTTGTTTTTGAAAAGTTGAGATTGGCAACATAGCAAGGAAATATCCATTCTGTATACTGATAGATTTCAGAGTTCAAAATAGAGTATACGGTGATTAAGTGAAATGCTAAGTTTCATCATTTCTCTCATGCTTGTAGAGGCTACAACTGCCAGCATTTACTGCTTTTCTGCCATTTTGGCAAATGATAAAAGAGAAAAATATTTTGCAATCAAGCTTTGGCATTCCATCATATTTGGGTTTTGTGTTTGCTTCCTGCATTTCTACTATTCATGAGCTGAAATGTGCATTGTGAGCTTAAAACAGGGCTACAATGTTCAAATGTTTAGTATGCTTACAATATTTTTCCTGTTGGAATGGTAATTGTTTATTTCTGAATTTTGAAGTTTTGTATTTGATTCTTCATCATGACATTATCGCTTACTATTTTTGAAGTTTTATATTCAATTCCAAGCCTAGATATAATGCAGACAACTGTGCAGGTGTAGGGGCTATTGGAATGAAAAATTGCAGACAGAGCGAGCAGAAAGAGTTAAACAAGCAAAGGAGCACTGAGATCTTCAATCTCGATTTATGTTAGGATTTTAACAGAGTGATTGCATCTTGTTTGTAGATAGATTGCAATATTAGAAATGCCTTGACTTAAATTATGGGTCCAATTAACATTATATATAAAACACATCCATAATGTTATGTTTTATAGTTCTCATGTGAATTCTCAATTCAGCTCTAATGTTATGTTTTATGGTTCTATAATGTATATATGATGAATACCTTCTATATGAATAATTGAAATTTCCTATATCCTAAAAAATTTCCCTATTTTTTTAATTGCCATCCCTAGTTGTCACCTAAAAAAGGCCTCTAGTTCCCCGCTGTCCTAGAAATGTGTCCCGCCATCCCCGTCCCAAAAACTCCATAGAAAATAGCAAAAGAATTTGCAATTTATCATTTTTGTAAACAATACAAGTAAAAGAAGTTTAAATTTATACAAAATTGTATTGATGTATGCCATTTTGCATTAGAGACAATGAATCTTAATATGTTATCACCCCCTATCTTGAGTGAAAATTGTACCATTGACCAAGATTCCATTGTTAGACTTTGTAGTATCATCTTTTCCACAGTTTGATGTCTCAATGTCAGCCATGTTGTAAACAATCTAAGCAAATTTTGGTACCGTTTCTCTGCAGTTTTCATCATCTGAAAAAAGAGTACCAGGCTCCAGTATTATTCATCAAATAAATAAAGTAAATACACCAATGCCAGCCAGATTTTGAATGGGCCATTTTATAATATCAGCTAGGAGCTTCAACATGTTGCCATGTAATAGAACTGGACAAAGAGGTCGACAATAAGTTGTAGTGCCAATGCACGTGTGAAATTCAAGCATCTTCACTAAGATCATTATGTTTACTTTCTGTATCACTTAACTGTAACCATAGTAGCATTACTAGGAATTGAGATTGACTTGGCAAATCAAGCGTATAACTGTATTCAATTACTTGGGATTAACCTAGCACAACACAACAATTTTTATTTTTTGCTATTTAAAACTAGAATGGGGGCTCCCCAGTAGGGTCAAGGGCTAGTGCCTTCGGTGCATTACTTGTCGTGATATAGGATGGGACAAGGGACAGTACCCCAGCTACCAAGCCCAAATAAAGCCTTTGGGGCCACAAGGACCCTCATGGCATATTCACCTTGTTTTTAATTCTTCCTCTTCCTCTTGCAACTTCTTGTTGGTGATTTGAAATGAGGGCAGGCAAGCATTTTTATAGTTTTTAGACTAGGTTTAGGGTTTCCATTTTCTTTGTTGAGTCTTTAAAAAACAAGTGTTTCTCTAAAGGATGTGAGGATACCTTACTGTGCCCAGGACAGTTGAGGGACATATGCATTCCCTTGGATGTCTTGGGGACGATAGGGCGTCCTTGGATTCACCTCTTAGTGGGGGAATGTTTCATCTTGTGATGACCCTGACCATCGGTACATTTGTTTTATCCTAGGAACATGTTTCCAAGGACCGTTGGATTTTCACGATGTATCAAATTATGTGAATCTTTTTTGGGATTCAACTATGTAGTTTTGAGTCAATCTTCATCAACTCATATCATGAGTAGTGGTTCATATGAACTTATCTCTCATGACCATGAATGGTCCACTTAGCACTAATTGCATTTAGGTGATGTTCATAGGGGTGAAGCATTGGAATTTCTCTAAAAGTCACCTAAAGTGGTACTAGAATTGATCTCCTGACTAGCACTACTCTTTGTGATCTTGTTTATCAGAGGCCATGATCAACATAATGAATTCTGCCTCCCTAATTTATCTCTTGGCTGCTTGTTTCCTTTAAATTTGTTAAGGGGAGTGCTGTTCATATCTACTGACAAATTTTTAAAGGACAATCCTTTATCAGGTGCCTATACTCATTGCATGCTCTGCACCTGAATGGTATGCACTCATAGTCAATAGCTGAATCCATTCCAGGTTTTCCAATTTTAGTTTCACACCTTTTGGTAATGGATGATTCAAATCCAGCTCCACACATATCCGAGCATTGTTTATCTCTCCTCTACCTGTGCTCATCTTGGACATACAAACAAATCTGTCCATGAAACTCCCTAGAGATTGGAAGACATAGGCTGATGATAACTCTTGTGGCAAGGAAGTCAAACAGGAGCTTTATAAGGCATTTCTTCCATTGGTTTGAAATCCATATGACAGCGCTGCATAAAGAGACCTGCGTTCTGAAGAAAACAGGGTTAATTAGTGGGGAATGCCTTTCCCTACCAACAGAAGGTTGGTCAAGGGGTTGATTAGTAAGGAGAAACCTGATATTCTTTTATTGCAAGAAAATAGGCTTGGAGGTAGTTAGGTGGAAGGGTATGACAAAACCCAATCGGGTAAGGCCATCAGACATGATTTGGGTGCTGAGGACCAGGCTGTTTTTTGGCACCTAGATGCTGAGAGTTAACAAGGACAGCATAACTTGCAATGCTCGGAGTTTGAACTTTGGCCTCAGTTTTGTGCTAACAAATTTCTATGTCCCAAGGGAGATTTCATTTCTCCGCTGTTTGTATCTGCTTTCAAATTTCCAAAGGATGTTCCCGTACCACGTGTCTATACTCATGGCATGGTCAGCATCTGAATTATATGCATAATCGATAACTGAATTTGTTCCAGGCCAGCCAATTTCAGTGACATTTTTTTGGTAACAGATGATTCAGATCCAGCCCCAGACATCTGAGCATAGTTTGCCACTCTACCTGTGGTCATCTTTGAAACACAAACAAACCTGACCATGAAATTCCCCAGAGACTTGAATACATAGTTTGACCATAAATCATGCCACCGCCAGACATGAGCTTTATAAGGTATTTCTTCCATGGGTTTGAAATTGGTATGCCAGTGCTACACAAAGAGGCCACAATTTGAAAAAAAATAGGGTTTGAGAGTGGGGCCCCCAAAAATCCACATATTAAACCCCTTGAAAACAATTTGTGGATGTAACCAGTTGGTTCATATCTAACTCCAAGACCAAACTATCCTCCATTATTAGAAGACAAACTGATCCATTTGTCATTTTTTGGGAGATATATTTCTTGTCAGCTGCTTCAATAGCCACTTCTACATTTCTTTGAAGCACCTCCAGACTTCCTCCTGTTACCGCTATCTGGAAATTTTGTTAATGGGGTGTTTGATGCCCCCTTACTCTTGTCTGCATGCCCAAAGATCACTCGGATACCAAAACTTTTTCCAATCTTGACCTCTACTCCACCTTAATCATCATCCACTCAAACCTGGTAAACCTAGTAGAGCTCCTTACATCTCCATCACACCATAATTTTGATGTTATTGATGATAAATTATTGTTAGATTTTCTTGCATGAGGGAAGAGTTTCCAATTCATTAAAATCTAGAAATATTAAGTAAGTTGCATGGAGACAAATTCTTTGTTAGATCTACAAACCGGATATTCCTAAATAAGATTCTCTGTTAAAGATATACCTTCTTTCACTTGCTTCTAGGAAATTGGCTTGGGAGAAGCCTAACTCATTATGATTATGATAACGATTTTAGACATCCTCCAAACCAAATTGGTCTGTAGGTCCCAACAAAGTGTATAGACAATGCATTTTGCTTAAATTGTCTCTGCAAAGTGTGATCTTTTAGCTGTTTTTCTTGATGCTGTCCTTCACTATCTTTGGACTCTTTCCAACTGAAGTGCCTAGAAAAGAAGTAATGAATCATAAACATATTAAAAAAATAAATGATTGAGCATGCAACTAAAAATGAGACAAATTTGAGAAATGATTTTCAACATCGTATTTGTCTAATGAAAATTTGGTTCTTAAAATTCTGTGCTTGCTTATTTAGATTGTTATTTGGATGGGCATTGAGATTCACAATAAATTCTCCATGTCTTGTTTGTTTGTGTAGGTCTAAGATTTTTTTAATCAAATTGTGATTATCAATGTCCTTGCAAACATGTCTAATATCATTGTATAATGGAGGTGTAGACACTTCTAATATCAATGTATGGTGAACATGTAAATACCTCTAATATCATTATATAATGGACCTGTTAGAAGTAAACAAATTCTATCTTCTATCTCATTAAGTTATATAGCTCACAGATTCGGTTTTTTTCAAAGGTGTTTTTGGTAGTATCCATATATTTTTTGCACTATCAGGTCAGTGGAATCGCAAAAACACTTTATTATGGAGTGTGAGGCTTTCAAGGACATCATGGACAAGTATACCAGTAGTTTGACAGCTCTTTCATGGCATAGTTTATTCAGTGAAGAGAATGTTGCAAAGTTTGAGGGACTCATCCTCACTTTGAAGAGGAAAAGGATTGAAGTGCAGAAGACTAAAACAGCAAGGCTAGTGGTCCCATAGGCCATTTTCAGCCTCATGGTCTTTAAATGCTATTCATTCATTCATATATTGGTTTTGCTATGCAGCTAATCCAAGTGAAATCATGGTGTTGCAATGCAGTTTGGGATTGATGATGTTTTTATAATAGCATAGGTTATTTTTCTCTAAAAGATATTTTCATCCTTTCAGAGGTATTCGGATACTTATTTTCAATTTTTAATTTTAGGCTTTCATAGTCTGAGAGGTTGTGCCATTGTGGATGCCCCCAAAGTTCTAACCATTTATCAAAGTCATTATTCTAACATTGTTTTAGATGTGGACGGATTAGCCATGCTTGTTGGGTAATGATGGGAAGTGTATCTTATTTTTGTATTGTCAGTGTGTTTGCATAACATGTATTGTTTAAGGATGCTTCACTTTCAATAGGCAACATCTGTTTCCATGAGGGAGATGGGTAAGGTCTACTGCTTTAAATATTGAAGTTTTAATAATGAATTGTTTTAGGTATCCTATTATCTCAGGTGTGTCTACTCCATAATACTTCTTTATTTCACTACTACAAAGAGTATTTCACAGGGTGTAGGGTGTAGCTGTTACTATACTATACCCACAAGAAGGAACAATATATTCTTTTTGTGAGATTGGAACCGGAAGCCCCACAAAAGTATTGTTCTATTGTGTGCCTATAAACACATCTAATGTATGTCCTCACAAAAACACTGTTCTTTTGTGTGGGCCAACGAGTTTTAACTTGTTGTCATCCAGATGTCATCATATGCATCTCATGCTGTCTGCATTTAATGTTCTCTTAGCAGTCTTACATTGTTGCTTATATGGAACTGGCAGGGTTATGGTGATCAAGGGGAGAGAATACATCACTCAGGACCTTTGCTTCCACCATCTGGAAATGTTGATGAGTTATCCAGCAAGCCATGCAAGACAAGGTTAAGTCACAAAGAAACAATTCATCACACGCAGACGAGAAGGCAAATGGACATAAAAGGGTGAATTCAATGTCAGCAGGCAGCAGCAGGCTGAAAGTGAGTAAGACAAGAGGGACTGAGGAAATTGTTGAACTCAGGGAATTAGAGAGAGAACCCCTCTCATCAGTCGTGGAAAACTCTGCAAGGGAGCAAGATTTGTGATGTTTTTTTACGTTCATGTTAGGCTCTAAAAATGGGATGAGCCTGTATTCCTATGCATGTAAATTATTGTGGTAGTTACATCTCTGAGAAAGAATTGAGGTCGGATTATCTGAGCAAAGGCGGTGTTTTAATTTTTACTTCTCCCCATAGCCCTTGCAGTTCCAGTGTCATATGAACACGATGCATTGGTTTAAAAGTATGGGAATTATTGTATTTTAAGATTCTTGATGGCCATATGAACTTGCAGCAATGTAGCTAACCATTGCTGGAATTGTACAATAAGATTTTGGCCATTGTTGCCTTTGCATATGATGCAACTATGGTTGTAAATGTTATGAATATATAAGGTTAGAGGAAAAAGTCTCCTCCTGCCAGGGGCCAATTTAGGTTTGCAAGCATAAATTTGAATCAGATTAGTGCACAATCAGTTTGTGGATTTTGAGACAGTTATCTAAATGAGCCCCAAAAATTCAATGATATGGTGCACCACTTTTTCATCTTGGGAATCTAGCTAAGTATTGCAATTTATTTTTCCAATCCTAACTCATTTATGAGGTTAATTATTTCTTAATTAATTAATTTAATTAGCCTAAATATTTTTATGTTTTGTGGTTTTTTCCCTTACATCAAAAACACAAATATTAGATTGATTATTATTTATTTATAGACAATTGTAAGATATATTCAATTATGGTATTATTTTTCACGTAAATATCTTGGTTAATTAAATAAATAGAGCATTAAAGTAATTAATAACCTACACAAATGAGCTGAGTGTAATAATTGAAATAAATGCTATAATTAAATACATGGGTACTTAGCTCTAAGTTTGATGAAGATGCCATATAGATAGGATTTCATTTGTCTAAGTGTCATAATTTAAAGCTTATTTGATGACTAGCATTGACTTGTAAATCTGATTGTGTATAATTTCGGTTCACTTTTGCATGGAAGTGATCTCCTTGAGTGTGGACCTAAACTTGAGTGTGGATCTAAACTTGTAAATCACAAACTTGATTTGGTAGAGTTATGCTATTCGAAACTTGTTTGTCTTTGTATGTTTTAAATTTTCACAAGAACTCGTGGTGTTTACAAACACCTTTGGCGAATTTGTTGATTTGCAAGGGTCATGTTCTCCTTAGTTAGACCCCTAGATGGATTGATTCAATGATGGTGAACCAAGGTCAAGAACAACAAACAATTATGCAATATGCTCCTAAGATGATGATGCAATGTTGATGTGATATCTTTTGTCCACTTGCAATCTAATTCATAAATGTGTTTCTTAGTTATATCTATATGATTTATTTGAATTAGGGTTAGTCTTTAAATACATTACCCTGGCATGAAATTTGGAACTACTTTGTAATGTCCCTGTGCGCGGGTGATGTGCCCTAGCGGCCACGTGTCCGTTGGGCTTGTGTAAGGCCTCAGATTCTCCAGTGGTGGCTTTGGTGGTGAAAGATCCCCCCTGGTTGCCACCCTTAACACCCTGGGATGCCGCCCTCACCACCAGGCCAGTCTTTTGGTGTAGTGGTTGGGCCTTAGTGGTATTAGAGCCGAGGTCTCGAGGTCTCAGCCCGTGGAGTATGGTGGGCTGTAATGTCCTAGTGCATGTGTGATGTGCCCTGACAGCCACGTGTTCGTTGGGCTTGCGTAAGGCCTTAGATTCTCTGGTGGTAGCTTCGATGGTGAAAGATGCCCCCTGGTTGCCACCCTTAACACCCTGGGATGCCAGCCTCATCACCAAGCTGGCGTTAAGGGCCAGCAGAAGGGCTCATCTCCTAACCATTGTCGAAGCGTACGTGAGGAGACCTTGAGCCACGAGCGCTGAGAAGGGGCTCATCTCCCTTTTGTGGGGCCCATCTCCCACCCAGTGGGGCACATCACCCACCGCTAGCCTACGAGACATTATAGTCCGCTTGCCCCAAAGAGTCTCAACCTCGAGACCTCAGCTCTAATACCAAGCTAGGCAACCACTATGCCAAAAGCCCATATTGGTGGTGAATGGCGCCCCCCGGCATTAAGGGCCAGCGGAAGGGCTCATCTCCTAACTGTTGCCGAAGAGTACACAAGGAGACCTTGGGCCATGAGCATTGGGAAGGGGCTCATCTCCCTTCAGTGGGGCCCATCTCCCATCCAGTGGGGTACATCACCCACCGCTAGCCTACATGACATTACATACTCACGCTTTAGTCAGCTCACGATGACTAGTGAAAATAGAGGGAAAGGGGCCCAATTTGTAAATTTGAATTTAAAAGTTTCGGGTTTAGATTTATGGGTGCAAAGATGATCTAGATCAAATTTGCACTCATGGACCTAAACCAGGTTAGCAAATAAAATATTTAGGGATCAATATTAACATCTAGGATGAGTGCTGTCAAGATTGGGATTATATAATATTATTTGCCAACTTCCATATGAAATAGACCATCTTAGACACTAGTCGATACATTTGAGAACAACCTAGTGAACATGGGTTCAAAATGTAAGATAATTGGGGTATGTAATTTTCACCATTACATTTTGCCCCCACTTTGACTTGCATGTGAACTACTACAAGAATACATGTCAAAGTAAAATCAAGCAACCAACATGGAAATTAAATAATTTTCAAACACAATTGATATAGATCTACGTAAAGTATGCAAATTATGAATGTGGATCATGTGTACTCTTGTTTCTACGAGTGTGTAAAAAACTACAAACATAGAAGAAAAAAAGTTGCAATGAGTAGCATTTGTCAAGCATTTAAAATTGAGCATATTCCCAACTTACTAAAATTGCTTTAAAAATGTAAAAAGAGTAGGATGAGATATTCCCCTGTTATGGAAAGTAATAAAGCTTTGACTATCCAAAAAGGACTTCAACCAAGTGGAAAGATATAAAGGGGCTCTGTTTAGATATGAAATAATATTTGACTCTATAGATAGCATGATAAATGTCTCCAACTATGCAGAATTGTACTCCATTTGGATATTTGGATATAGTGTGAAACTTTGTTTGGTATCATAAAATGATCATAATTGTCATAACTACATTACTATAATGAAACTCATGAAGAAATGTCAGTGATAATAAATGCCTCTTCCAATTGGCTAGGTACAAAGGACATCATGAATTGGAGGTAAGGGAAAATGATAACATGTAAAGCACATCAAGCATGTAATATTGTCAAATATATGCTCATAGAAAGGCACATGTAATAAATGTCCATGGATAACAACAGATCACATTATGTATCACAATAAGCATGTACTAAATGTCTATAACTAACATTGTGCAGGCAAAATAAGCATGTAAGGATTAACAATAGATAACATCGTGTATGCGTAATAAGCATGTAAAGTAAGAGATACACATGTAAGAACATAAAAGTAAGGGCATGAGATGTCCCTAGGGTTTCTCCTAGAGAAAAAGTAACACAAACAATAATCAATAATGATAAGTTGTGAGCATAATGAAACATGTCTCCTAGGGTGTAAATAATGTAAATAGCAACATGTAGGATGGCCCAAAGATATGAGCATGAAGGCACAAGAAATAATTAAATGATGTCATCGAGAATGATAATATAATATTTAATAACTACTAGTGTAGGCAAAGTAAATGGCAAGTGAAGGATGCCAACAATGTAAAAATACCCCTTTTGAAATGAATTGATGAACGTAATGTTTCTAATTGTCATATAACTCATAAATGTCGTACTTGAAAAAATGAGGAGTGTAATATGTGCACTATCATGTAAATTCTCAAAAAATATGTCCATGTCTCATATTATCAATGGTATAAATTATTGCGAATGATATCATTTCGTGTCAAATGTAGGTGATTAAGGTAAATATTCAATATGGAGGCACATATAACCTAACTTTATATAGGAGGTTAAAAGTGTGAAAGAGACATTTCATTTGCATATTCACCCTTAGGGAGAGAGCTCTAAGAGCAATACCATGGTGCACCGCAGATGCCACATCCCTACATGCCTTGAGAGAGTACACACAACTGGAATAATGTGGGTGGACACTTAGAGGCAGTAAGCATCTAATTTTTTTTAATTTAAAAAAAAATCAAAACATCATAAAACTAGAGTAGGATAGTTTTTTGTTCACAATTGGTATCCATGGATATGACCCTATACCCATGGAACCAACCCTTTTTTCATGGGTGTGAACCAATATATACAAATTTGATTTGCAAAATTTATTAATACCCATAGATTTATAGTAGATTCAACATTTTATTAGTAGATCTTCATTTTTTCGTGATACTAAAATTGATTTATTGTTTTTTTTTTTTAATTCTTTTAATTTTTTTAATTTATGACTTAGTCCTTTTATTCAACAACTCAAAAATGGATCCAACCCTACCCCACCCATTCTTGGAACCCTACCTCTATAGTTGACTATTATTTTTCTGCCATTTCCTACCTTTGGTGGTGGTTTGGATATTGTTAATGGCAACAACACTAGTGTATTAGTGATGATGACCTTTGGCAACCGTGTGCTTGCTCTTGGTGATGATCATGATGATTTTGAGCCCAATTATGGTATAGGATCTACAGAGATAAATGTGTTGGTAACTATGGCCTCTCTTGATCATGTTATTGTTGGTGGTGCAGAGGGGTCAAGTCGTGGTTCCCTCTGTCCTATGCATCCATGGTTAGGTCAGGGGTTCTTGCTCACCCTCCTTTGTGTGAAAAAATTTGGCCCCTTCTTTGTTCACAATCCTCCCTTATCATGCTTTGTGGATAGGATGCACGATTGATACTGAAGACTTTTATGTTCATCGTGGCCTAGTCTACAGATTTAACATCTTGTGGCCCTCTCTTCCTGACTTGCATAAATGGGTTTTGGAATCTTGGAAACCTCTTGTTGAGGGCAACATTTAGCTATATCCTTTCACAAGGGTTTTTTCATAGTGACCTTTGACTTTTCAGATGATAGGGATTTGGTGCTAGACGATAGGTTATGGATGTGGGGCGAGCATTCCCTCTTTCTCAAGCCATGGTCTACCTCTTTCAACCTTCTTTCAGAACCTCTCAATATCAGGCTAGTTTGGGTTAGGCTGGCCAATCTCCCTCTCTAGTTCTAGAAAGACTCCTATTATGAAGCCATTCACAATGCTATTGGTCATTTTTGAAGGTTGACACAACAAATTTCATCATAGATCACTCTATGTATGCTTGTATTTTGGTGGACATCAATATCTTAAAGGTTCTTCATAGGGATATTTTATTGATGGTGGAGGATAGGCATGGACTCAATTGCTTGATTATGAGGGTCTCCCCTTTCGATGTAGATGTTTTTTTGCCACCGAAGACTTGGATGCCCCTCTATGTGGTAGGCAAAAAATATTTATTCTTCACATGTAATTGTAGTGGAATTTAAGTTGGAAGTTACATTTGGGAAGATATTAGAAATTGGGTAAAGATTGGGATGCATAAGAGGATGTAAGAGGATCTTCTACAAATAGATCTTATGACAGATTTGGTCAACCTTCCCATGGAGCACCAAGGATTGGGATCTTGACCAATTTGACTATTATGACATGTAAGGTGGGTGCAAGGTGCATAAGAGGAGTTACTATTCAGGGTAGTTGACCATTTTGGTGCAGTGTGAGATTTCCCATGATGGAGGTGGACACGTATCTTGTATATCTCCTATATATTGGTGATTTGAGATGGTAGTATTATGAGATTGTTTTGCAGGTCATTCAAGCACCATTATGCTACCACAAATCTAAAGAGATAAGCAAATTATGTTGATATAACAATTTATATGATTAATACAAGCTTGGGTCTCTTTGGGTGTGGAGTTTCTTCCTGCAAAGGTTTCTCCACATAAACATTGTGTTATGGTTTGCATTCTCTTTCATGGTTGATTTCCATTTCCATATGATCTATCATTGTTAATGAATTTGGATGCACTAAAGTTCAACATGTCTTGCTATATTGTTTCAACTTGTTTCTAACATTTGGTATTAGAGCCATTTTTTGGCTTGATTAGAGAGAGGGACACCTCTTTCAAAGTGTTTGATTGGGTTGTGTGCTATAGTGATAGTGCGTTGTGTTTTCTTGTAGTTTTAGGTTTTGGGTGACAAAGATCATGGCTAGCTCCTCTCAATTGGAGATCAAAGAGTTTAATGGCTTAGGTTTTGAACTTGGGAAGCTAAAGATGTAGGATCTCTTCGAAGAAAGAGATCAATGGATTATCCTAAAAAATGAAAAAAAATATACCAAATAATCTATTGGATGAAAAATGGGTAAAACTTGATAAAAAGCTCATGACACTATTCAATCTTGATTATCTGAATCTATTCTTTTGAATGTGTAATGTCTTTTTCTAAAATTTTGTCATAAATTATGCAATTTTTTGTATTTATGATTTATGCAAACAATAAATACTAAACTCCAATAACAAGTATTGAACAACAATAATCAAACCCTAAACAATAAACATCAATTAATATTGTAGCAGATCTAAATAATGAATAATGTTGATGTAAATATGGAAGCCCTCAAATGACAAAAATATTAAGTTATTGTATACACTAGAAAATGCACACAAGAAACAAGCTAAAACAATAACCTATTTCATGCAAGTCCTAATATACCTCGGATCAAGAAAAAGGAATGCAAAAATATGAAGTTAAACAAGCTAACTCCATGCAAACCTTGATACTTGGATGTGCTCCTTGATGTCTTGATGTGGATGGCTCCTCAAATGGGCAACATGACCTTGCTTCTCATGGAGTCTTGGAGGAAAAGAGGGAGCATTTAGTAGTATGCAGAAGTTATATCATTTGTGAAGGGGTGAGCTCCCATTTATAGATTTTTGGAGACTCAATTGGATGGTTAGGATTTGATTGAAAGATTGAAATGGTGGAGGATTATTGAGAGCTCTATAGAAAGGAGAGCTTTCCAAGTGTCATGATAGGATTGGATGAGAAGGGATGTCCTTGGATCAAGAAGGAATGAATGGTCAAGATTGGGCTTTGGGAATATTGGAGGGATGAAATTGTCTTGGTAGATGGGAGGTATGGGTTGGATTTAATTGGAATTTTAAATTGGGAAGCATGGGTACATGCCCAATTTAAAATTAGAGGAAAAAGGATGAGTTGGATTTGATTTAAATTTTAAATTAGAAGCATGGGTACATGCCCAATTTAAAATTGGAGGAATACGAGATGGAGGACAAAAGGACCCTTGTACATGGGTCCTTGACCATGCCTTTTATAAGAAGGCTATATGGACATGTACAAGAGGCCCATGCCTTTTGACATTTGGGGGAATGGAGAGGATTTGACCAAGGTTAGATTAGGGTTTAGGTTGTGTAAGTGGGGGATTAGGTTAATTAATTAGGTTTAGGAAAACCTAATCAAAAGTGTAGAAAACAGGAATTAAATAAATACAAATATTTATTTAATTCATAGGATGGGGTAAGGGGATATTAGATAAATTAAATTTATCTAATGTTTGGACTATAGAGAAAGGGGATAAATGATTAATAAATCATTTTGGCTAGGGATAAGTACCGATGCAAGTATTGATATAGGTACAGATGAATAGTGTATAGTATATGAATAGTGATTTTGATAATAAAATATTGTAAAATCATGGATTGGAGGGGAATTGGTAAGTTAACTATCTAAACATGCATTTATTCAATTAATGTGGAAGAAATAGTGATTTAGGAATGTTTAGAGATGTTTAGGGATGAATAGGGATGAATTAGGGATATTTAGGGATGACGCAAAGAGTGGATAATTTTAGGTGTCTACATTTTGCCCCTCTTTGAGATGGTGTTGCAAAGCAACATCATTTCAAAGAAAGACAAAACATAGTGCTAGGTGGGATAGAAGAAGGTGATAGGTTGAGGGATGAAGATGGCCCAACCACTCGAAGTGAGAGTGAAAAGGAGAGATGATGGCAAAGATGATGGTAGGTATGATTGTAGGGATGATGCCCCTTTGAGAGGGTAGACAAGTTCGAAGAACATGGGTGTGCTCTCAAAAGGATGAATACGATTGGATTAGAAAGAAGAAAGTGGAATTTAAAAGACCACATGGATAGGGGGATAGGGCAGATTGGAGGAAGGTGTTGGAGGAAGGGGATGATGGGGGATAAATTATAGGATAGATGATGAGATAGAAGGATGGGATGAAAGGATTAAGGAGGAAAAATGGATGGATGCAAGCAGGAGATGCCTAACATATAATACAACTTTGTCTAGACATGTGAGGAAGAAAACTTAGAGTAGAATTTCTTAGTGCACAGAAGGTATTGAATGGCCTTAGATGCAAAAGGGCGACTGGTATGCAAAAAGCTTTTCTGACACACACAAGATATGCATATTATCTAGAATAATGATAGTTATCGACCCCATGGATTATGTGTCATGCTACACTGATAAATGAGAGCCATCTTTATTTGATATGGCATTAGACGTTATGCACCAAGGTATAAGGAACCGGGGTGACAATGTGTCCCATGCGTAAAAGCCAACCAATAAGGTCACAAGCAACCCTATGCCATAATAGCACCATGATACCGTTGTGGCAGGTAGGCTACAAGGACCCATACTAAAGCAAGATAAAAGTAATGCACACACACAAGAAAGCATGTATGCACAAAAAATGATACAAAGACAAACATGATGTTGTCCTTGGTCAAGCTTAAAAGCCAAAGATGGATGGGATGATGATATTGGATAATGTTGTTGATGATAAGAAAAACATGAGGATTGGGAATGATATATCCTGATGATGATGATGGATGATGTGGATCAAAGGCTTACAACAAGGTTGGGAACAAGACCATGGATTTGATTGGATGATTTTGATTAGGATGTGAGATTGCGATGCACATTGATAAGGACATTCTTACGATTTTGGATATTAGGGAGATTTGGATATTGAGGGATTTAGATTACTATGAGGGATGCATTGGTTTCCCTGTAGGTAGCCTTAAGCTAGATACCAATAACAAGGGAAATTCAAGTGTATTAATGAGGCACGATGGGGTGATGGGGATGAAGTGATAAAGGGATAATGGATAATGGGTAAGAAGGATGAGTGATAAAGGGATAGTGGATAAGCGATAGTGGATAATGGATAGGGAGTAAAGGAAAAGATGCGGAGATGAAAGGATTGGGAAATAGAGGGAGGAATAAAGTGCTCAGACTGTATTCATGGTATCAAAACCACATATAGGGTGGGGATAGGGGGATGACAGATTCGGAGGAAAGGATAGGAGATGGGGAAGGATGAGTAGATGATGGAGGATGATGGATGTGGGATGGAGGGATGGGGAGATGATGTAAAGTAGGGTGGAGGCTCTCAAACAATAACAATTCAACCAACTTCTCAATTTGGAAACCCAATCTTTGTGTCTTGTTCACAATTCCTTCAAACTTGCTTGTAGCCCTCCAAATAGGGGTTTTTCAACATATCTTTTGGAGAAAGCCTCAAAACCAAAAACTAAACACCATTACATATACCCTTTTGTCTATTTGACAACATATCTAGATTTGGGATAGGGTTAATTTGGATCAGAGCCCCCTAAAATTGACTGCTACAACTCTACTAGGCCTAATTAGCCATGTTTTGCAAAGCAAGTCTATGAAATTCAAAACCCACAATACAAAACCCTAATTCAAGACACTCTACACATTGCATGGGGTCTAAATCTACCAATTTTGTCAATTGGGACAATACCCAGATCACCCTTCTTCAAAACCCTATCTCAACCTACTCAAACAAGCCTAATACAAGGAGATATTAGGCTAGGGCTGCTTGAAAACCTACCTTATCACCATCCCCTACTCTTGCAAACACTAGAAACACAAAAAATAGCTTAAATACTTCCATCCCACCAATTTTCATAATTTTCCACTAGTGGAATGGGTCAAAATTCTATTTTTTCCTCTCAAACCCTAGCTACCTAGGTTTTACAGATAGTTTTTACAAACTAAGCTCTAACTTTCGCCAACCTAATGAAAATTGACCAAACTAGGCTCAAATGAAAGCTAGGTCATAGCTCTACAACATACACATGGTTTTAGATCATGAACGTACTGTATTGGGCCGTACCATGTCCTGAAACAATAGAAAACAATGAAAAAATGTAGAAACAACAGTATATCTTTATTGGTTTTCCTCTAAAACGTCTCCAGAACATAGCTTTGAACCTTTTCAGACATATTTACATTCTTTGTTTTAGAAACCAACAGTTTCCATTGACCCTTCAAGTTTTTGACTCTTCAACTTCCCTAAAACACTCTAAAAATGCCACTTTGCAACTTGTTTTGCTACATAAACTAAGCCCATGAACTTATTACATTTAAAATGGTCTAAATAGACCTTATTACACCACACAAGACTCAAAACACCCCAAAATATAACATTTGACCATATTTACAAAATATACCTAGGTGCCCCTACACCAGGGGATAGGGTGACCAGCTGGGGAACTTTTTGGCAGTGTGAAGACGTGATGTTATAAAACCACCAAAGTGACTAGGGGATGAGGAATAGATGATAGATAGGTGATAGAGGATGCGAAGATGATCTTTGAGGGCTATGCTGCTTAGTAATAGGATGCCCCACTCGAGATGTGTCATGCATGACTAGGTGTTATGATGGTGGGGATGGATGGACATTATAGGATATGCATGGAAGGATGTATGCCAAGAGGTGTCCAAAGCACATTTTAGATATTTTTCCCTTGTCCTTAGTAGGATCATAAGTGGGGAAGGAGGATGAAAGGATGACAATAGGATAGGATTGGAGGTATGGAGAGGAAACAATAGGATAAGTGGATAGGGATAGCGGAGGGTATTAATGGATAAGTAGATGGATAGGATGATAGGATGAGGATATGCGATGTATGGGGCAATGATAAGCAAGTGGAAATTTGCCCACAATTGTAGGGTGCAAATGGAGGAGGGATTACGCATGACACCCACAAGGGGTTTTCATCATGGTACTTGCCCAAGGTGCCATGAGTATTAGTTTTCACCATTGGACAAATTATTTCTTTTTACTTTTTTTATTTTTTTGATTTTTTCTATTTATTTATTTTATTTTTTATTTTGGAATATCTGGATGGGATGGGTGGATGGAATGGATGGAGAAAAGGAATTTGGAGGAGGATGGGGACTCAAGTGTCATTTTCCAAGATGGGGTGATAATGTTCCATGTGGATAGACAATGCACGTGGACCATGTCAAATGTCGTTATGTGCATGGATGTTGGTAGAGGGTTGCATGAGATGGAGATGGAGTGAGATGGATGGATTATGATGTGGATTATTGGATGCGATGGATGGATGATGGCAAAATGGGGGTTTATGCAAAAGCATGGACCATAGGGATGTGATGGGGAGGATATGCGGGATAACGGATATATGATGGGGGATGAAGGTATGTGGAAATGTCATGGTGGGAATCAAGACCAATGGTTGCACACACTATAATGGATTTTGAAGATTTTGATTTGGAGGGGGAGTGGGGAGTAATGGGGATTTGGGATTCATGATGGATTTGTGGGATCGGGATGGGGGATTTTTGGATTTCCATTTTGGGAATTTAGGGACCCAAATAAACTTGGGATTTTTATGATTTTTTGATGGGGAGCAGGATTTTTGGGACGTGGTGATGGAGGGAGAGTTGGATGCTCCACTTGGATTTATCACTTTTTGTTTAGGACCCACACCATTTTGGTTTTTTCTTGTGGAGGTGTGGCTTATGTAGCCTTTTAGATGGATTTTTTTTGCATTTTGTGTATCGATGCCCTATGACATGATACTCTTTAGGCTTTTATGGATTGTGTTCTTTATATAGGGAGGAATCCAAATTATTATTTTTGAATCCCATGGATTTGGTGGAAGCTTCATGTTTGGATGATTTGTGTTTTGGGTGATCTTGATTAAGTATTTTAGGGAATCAGTATTTATGGATGAGGATATTAAGGATGGGTGGATGAGGGGATTTGAGGATGGGGATATTGGGAGTTGGAAGAAGTGGGTGAATCATGGATTTAGGGAGATGTATGGTCACATGATTTTTGTACTAATGGATGAAATACGACGAAGGAGGGGATGATAGCGTATGATTTGGAGGTACGATGAGATGCACCAGGTTTGGGTTTGGAAGAAGTGGATTTGGGAGGTGTGTGGGTGGAACCAACATGTTTGGATTCTTTTCCTTGGGATGTATAACCAAGGCCATGTGGGCGCAGATGGATTTTCACATGGATGGGCTCCAAAATGTCATTTTCATGAAGACCTAGACCTTTACCATGATACTTCATGTTTTGGAGCATATGTTGTGCGATGGGATGGGTGTTGTTTTGGAAACAAGACGTGAGTCCATTATTAGATGGAGGGGGATGAGTGGTGGAAGAAAGTTGTTCCTCTCCTATGAGAGAACCACCATGGAGGAATGTAGCAGGACCAAGATTATAAGATAGTGGATTTGGGATAGGGTTAATAAGTGATGGTAAAGGTTCAATGGTAGATGGTGAAGGAATGATGGGAGATGGTAAAGAATTGAAGGGGGAGGATGGTGGATCAATAGGAGATGGTGCGGGATCGAGAATAGGAATAGATGGGATTCTTGGATCATGATTAGGAAGGGGGTGGATATATCATCATACTTTGGACTAGGCCCTTGACATAGCCGGGTTTGCATGGATGGTGTGATGGGGAGGAGAATGTAGCTTCAATTATTTGAATAGGCTCCTTGCATGGGGTAGATGGAGGAGAGGGTGATACTTTGGATAGGACTTTGTATAAAATGGAGGATGATGATGATGTGGTTTTTATGGGTGTGAGGTGGATGACGGGGTCAATGACACATGTAGGTGATTGGGAAGGAGTGGGGTTACATGACTCCACAAGTTTGTTTTCATTATTTTTATCAACACTCTTAGTGAGGAGTCCTTGGAGAAAGGATGATATAGATTTAGTAGAGGATTTGGATGATGGAGTAGATGGTGGATTGGATGATGAAGTAGATGGCGAGGTTGATGGGTAAGGAGATGGTGGATTTGGATATGATAGATTCAAATAAGAGGGTTTGTCATTAATGTCAAAAGAGCATGAGTTTGTTGGCACTAGGATGTCAAAGAGCATTGTTATTATGGACTATGATGTCAGAGTTGCTTCATGGTGTTTATGGTTCACAGAGTTGCTTTAGAGTGTTTGATGGTGTTGATCATCTCATGATGCCATGATGTATGTACTATGTTGATACTCATCTCATGGATTGATGTCAAAGAGATGCAAAATGCAAATAGTTGCAGTGGTATTTGTTGATGTTGATTAGAGTTGCTTCATGACAAGGTATGATAATGTTTCTTGCTTCATGACAAGGTACTATGATGATGGTTTGACACCTCCAAAGGCAAAGGTACTTTTCCTTTTCAGTTCACATTGATGATGCAATTCATAGTGTTAGTGATGCTTTCAAAGTGATGATGCTTTCACATTGATGATGCAATTCATAATGTTGATGCTCATTGTTCCTTCTCAATTCATGGTGTTGATATTGGTGCAAAAGTGTCAAAGGTAGTGGTGTTACAAAATGCAAACGTGCTTATACTGTTATTACTTGTTCCTTCATAAAGGTGTTGATGCTTGATACATTGCTTGATGCATTGTTTGATATTTTCAAAGGGTGCTAGTTCATACTTTCATGGTGTTGTTGCTTGATGGTTCCAAAGAGGTATATTGAGCTGGTATTTCATAAGAATTCTTCATGATCAGGAGTATTGGTATTCTTATGAGAATTAAAGTTATGGAGTGCCTCTCAAGAAATTGATATTGTGTCCATTGTTCAGTATCAGCTTTAGAGACAAGTAGCATGGTGATTATTCCTTTTTAGGATTTTAGTTGTTAAGATTTCTCTACATCTTAACCTAAAATACTAAGGTCTAAAACTGTAAGAGAGAATTCTAAAGACCTAGGGTTTATGTTTGGGGACCTAGGGTTTATATGTTATGAAGGTCATCAATGCAAAATTACTTTTTGTTCTAACTACTCGGTGACCTGCTATACCCAGTGGACATGTCACTTAAGTGACATCTTGAGTGGTCTAAGTCATTGGACTACCGACCCCATCTCCTAGTCCCATCTGGTGTCTTCAATGGATAGTTTGTATGTGAGCGGGAAACACTTCATCCATAGTGGTTGTTTAATTTGTTCTAGGAAAGAAGAGAATAATCTATAGTCTACATTCAAAGTCCTTTTAAACTATAACAACTAGTCTTCTTAGATAACGTTTGACAGGCAAATGGAAGTATTATTCTGTATGTATAGTTTAGGTCAGTTTTACAACTTTTTCTCTTTCATTGATTTATGAGATTGAAACCCTAAGACTTTGGTGGAGTGTCAGAGCCTTTAGAATGGTTTTGGCAGGGACAAATAATTTGAAATTATAGTAATGACAATGATTGGTGTAGTCACAAAAGAACACTATTTTTGTCAGTGATATAGGAATATAATCTAGAAGATTTTCAATGTTATAACAAAGAGCAATGTTGTAGTAGAGATGTCAAATGATTACAAATGTATGATGTGCAGAGCATATATGTGATAGATATAGAAGAATGATGAGAGTTGTGTTTGGCAAAATATGATGATGGGAGAGTATGATGAGTGCAAGGTATAAGGATGATTGCAGAATATAACATAAATTCTAGAGGTATGATAATAGGTGATGCATATGTTTTCATGTTGGTCCATGGTAATCTTGATGCTTTTGAAGATTGATTGAAAGCATTCTTTGTGTTGTGAGAAGGATAAGGTTGTGTAAGAGTCTTTTGTGTTATCTATGTTGATAACTGAGAGGGGGGGGTGAATCAGTTATCCTAATTATTTCCCTTATTGAACTTTCTTTTTAATTGATGCAGCATTGAATCAAACACAAAAACATTAATCATGAAATAAGAAACACATGACACAGTATTTTTGACGTGGAAACCCTGTTAAGGGAGAAAACCACGGGGTGATTAACCCAAAATTATTCTCTGTTAGAAGAATAGGAAATTACAAAATGGCACTTGCCAATTAGGGCTCACTGCCCGAGCACACGGCTCACAAGAGGCCCACTGCCTACAAGAAGACACACTATCTACAAAGTGATAAGAATCACAGTCTTGAACTGATTGGAAGCATCTGCATATGCTGGAGTTCAGTTCTGGTTAGGCTCAGTACACTGATCTGCTGCACTTCATCTTTCCTCTGTTCTTTATTCTGCTATCTTTCACATACCGGATCTTTCTTGCTACTTCTGCTCTGTTCTGTACTTCTTCGCATATATCTTCACACCATCACACACTTCACAACTAAATCCATCCTCTATATATATCCGCACAAGTAATTTCATCACCTTTCTAGTCGGCATCCGGAACAGTCTAGTTTCTTACAAACTCTTGTTCTGTCGGCTGAATCCTTCCTCACCAAGCAATGCGGATCAAGCATATACTTGTAGATATCATTAATCATGTCGGCCAAACATGATTCATGCCTTCACAACCTCTATCATCAATAGTAACACATCCGGAAAGTAGTCTGATACTCTGTCAGTCAGTTCTTCCTCTGTTTTCACTGTCTCTCAGGAATCCGGTACTCAACTATTCATATCTTTTTCCTTGTCCATCACCGGAGGCTAAATCCTTGGAATATACCATTCAAGGTAGTCCTCTTGACTTCCCCAAATCTGCACTGCACCAAGACACTTCCTCTGAGAGATCCGGATCAATCTGTCGGACCTTGCCACATGCTCTGTTCTTGTTCACTGGACCACAACATTCTTTATTCTGACTTCCGGTAGAGACACATCATGACTTGCGGATATGTGGGATGACCTTTGTTGCCATCAATGACAACAGCCATGAATCCATATAGTGTCTCTTGCCAACAATCTCCCCCTTTGGCATTGATGGCAACACTTAGTGAAAAATGACTAAGTGTTTACACTATGCTCCCCCTTTGCTGATGCTCTGTCTTTATATACAATTTCCAGAACTCCCCCTTAATTGGATTCCTCATTTTTCACTGCTCCTCACTCCCCCTTTGACATCAATGGCAAAGGGTAGGGTCTGCACATCAAAATTTTCAAAAATTTTCTATACATAGCCGCATATTTACATACTCACATATACTGAAGAATGTCTGCAATTGGATCATTTCTGTAGCCCAACTTTGCTTCATTCTATCAAAAATTGAAATGTGACCACTCAACAAAAATGCAAAAGCTTCTGCCCTCTTGAGATCTGTTGGATCATTTGTTTGGGCGGTGGTCTGAGCATCACTGATGGCCTCATGCATAGTTTCCAACTTAGGGATTATAATCCGTCTAAGTTCTCCCATCCGGTTAGTGATGTTCTTCCTTTCCTTCTCAAGATTCTTTATTTCATTCAAGACTGCAATAGTCTGACATTCTTGATTTATTATGGAGGAAGAGAGAGGATCAAAACTTTGAGATAAGCTTTGTAGCTTGTCCTGTTCCTCTTTTATTTTCTTATCAATTGCTGCTGTTGCCTTTGACCAGGATATACAAAATTTGTAGATGTCACCGCCATCCTTAAGAGCATTCTCTAAGCTCTTTATTCCAATGCTCACAATCTTCCTATCTTTAGAGATTAATTCTAATACTTCTGAAAATCTTTTATCCAAAAATTCCTTCCGGACCTTTTCTTCAGCTGATTTTTCTAGAGAATCAAAATGTGTATCAACACTGCTGACTAAGGTTTTTAGATTACTGGAAGAGGAGGCTGTCGGATCTATCTGGATTGATGGCATAATCTTTACAAGTACTCCGGAAGCAGCCTCTATCAACTCACAGTCTTCCATATGAGACTTCAGGAGTTTTTCATTTGCCTTGGCATTTGCAAATGAAGCTATCTTCATTGTTTGTACCGGAGAGAGAGAGTCAAAGTCGAATGGGCCTTTTAGAAGCTCCGGTTCATCAATCTCTAAAGTTTCTTTGCTCAAGAATTGTTGAACAGTTTGTGCAGTGTCTCTTGCCGGAGACAGATGTTTCTTTTCTTCTGCAGTCTTGGAACTGTCAACCTCTTTGTCTTTCACCACTGCTTCCTTCTCCTGTAATTTCTCTTCTTCTTTGGATCCGGAGACTGTAGGGGAAACCGGAGGAGAGATGCTAGCTTGTTCATAGGCCACTTCTTCTGGAGCAGAGGGTTCCAAGTCCTCAGCTGTTTCTGTACCTAAGTCCTCTACAACAGGAAGATTGAACCTTTTGAAGGCCTTTCGGAGGATCTCTTCTGTCTCTTGGGCCACTTTGTCAGTCTCACCAAGCATGAGTTGATTCATCCTGGCTTTACTTCTGAACTCATCTTTGCAGTCCTTGAAGATTATGTTCATTGTCTTGGGATCAATTTGAGGATATAGCTGAATAGCTATCTGCTCCTGGATCTCAAGATCTTTTGCATGAGCATTGTTCTTTCTTACTTCCAATTCCTTTTCTAGGCTTTTAGGAATAAGAGATATGATCTCAATGAAAGCCTTATTATATATGTTCAGATATTTGACTGTGGCTTCCTGCAGAGTCTTTTGGTCAGCCTCACTGAAGTCATCATAAGATTCAGTCATTGGTTGAAGGTTTCCATCCACCGTGACCGACTTGATTACATTCTCTAGAGACAGAGTGGGCTTTTCAACAGATACTTCTGCCATTTCATCCTTGTCTTGTCCTGAGGAGGGTTTACCGGATCCTTTCTTCTTCTGCTTCTTTATTTCTTTTACTCCCTCATCTGACTCTGTTTCCTCTTCATCCTTTTGGCTTTTATAAGCCCTTGTGGCTTTTGTCTTGGATCTTTTACCGGATGCCTGGACTTCCAGTTTTGAACTTTTGGTTGAGGGAGGTGCAGATCTTTTTGATGATCTGGTCCGGGTGGGAGTTTCAACCGAAACACTTTCTTTACTTTTCTCTTCTTCCTCAGCCTTCCTCCTCTTTTCCCGGCTGGCATCAAGTGCCTCTTTTGAGATGCCTAGGCCTTGAGCAATATGCTCAACTTCTTTTCTTACCTTTCTCTTTATCTCCGGTTCCCTGAGTTCTACATGTAACTTTACACTCAGTTCCTCAAAGGTTCCAAACCTTTCTGCCTTAGGATCTTTGGGCTGGCTTAGCATGTGTTGAACATGCAGCTCTACTATTTGTTCATCCACTTCATACCCCATGGGCATGATCCAAACAGTCCTTGGCTCTACTGCCTCCATCAGACACTGATCTGTTTCAACCATGAAGCATACTGTATCTTTGTACTTTTATACAAGGGATTGGGGTATTCTTTCTCTTGCATGCATCATGCTTTGGAAGTTCTTGAAGTATCCCCATAGAGCTGTATTTCTTGCTTTGGCATCCCCAAGTCCATGCAAATAGTCTCTGATTTGGATGGCAACCGGTCTGTCATTTTGCCATACCCATCCACTGGATCTGGGAAGCTCATTCATGTAGTAAAAGAAGAGACAAAGGATCAGATTGCCATATTTGAAGGAGTTTTTCTTGTCCTTCTTAATCTTCTGCAGATTTTCAAAGAGTTGGTTTACTAGAAGCTCGCACAAGTCATAGTCTGCATTCTCCTTTAACATCTGATAGGCTGTGTAGATTGCAGTTCCCGGTACTGAATTTTCCCTACTGGAGTGATAGATTTTGTAACCAATTATCATAGCTGCAAATTTGACATCCGGTTCAATGATGTCATCAACTGTCATAGCTCTCTTGTCAAACTTGGATCCGGTTGCATCACTGACTGTCTGATTTTTGACAGATTTGAGAACAGGTAATCCACCGGATGAGTGCAGACCGGTTACAGCCCTAATTGCATCTTTGGTGATCTTGAAGGGCTTGTTCAACCATAGGAAGTTGTCATGTACTCTACTTAGTACATACCGGACCCATTCATCTTCTTCAAAACAAGGGAAATGAATGCACTGTGCAAAGTGTTTGTCCTGGATGGCTTTATACTGAGGTTTGATCTCAAAGGAGTCATCTATCAATTGTTTGTGATAGATATCCATCAGTTTTGATTCTCCAAAGTCTTCAAGATTCGCATGGATGTAAACCCTAATATCTTCCGTATGCAATACACCATGAGGAACACTAGAGAAGGCTCCTAGTGGATCTACCTCCAATGATTTGTAAGGATGTTTCTTGAATGAGGGGCGAGATCTATCAGAGATCTTAACTATATTTGGAGTAGCCATTCTTCAAAGATTTGCAGTGAGGTAATGAAAAACGGAGAATACCTTATGCGCCTTCGATTTGCACGGAGTGATTGGATTGATTTCTTTATGCAATGACTTCTGCAGGAGATCCTTGGTGTGCTTGATGAATCTTGTTGCAGAGCTCCACTATTCGCTTCTTCTTGAGTGCAGAATGAGCAAATGACTTTTGAGAAATCCCTTATATTGCTCCGTGAACCCTAATATCTGTCTGCAATAAATGCTTCACCTACATTAATCCGGTTTGCCTTGTCTGGATAGCTTGGAGTATCCCAGATTAGTCCTGATCTGTGAATATCATCCGGATCTTTCAATCATGAATAAATCGAGGTAACATATTACAAGAACATCCCAAACACTCTGTCCAATCTGCAGAACAAGATAGTGCACTTCCGGATCTCTCCGGACCTTTTTGTAATCCTTTGTCATACCGGAGCATCTCCCTGAATAGGTCTTATTTGATCGATCACAGCTTCTTCATAACTCCATGCGGACCTCTGAAAACTTGACTGAAGCATCTCAAGACTCATATCTGCAAACCCTTTAATCCGCATCTTGTGCCACATCCGGCACCACTTGTTTGGCTGGGGGAACAGGATTTTCTTTGAGTCTCCCCCTGAGCCTGAGCTCACTTTTTAATTTCTGGAAGAAATATCTGCACCAGAGTCTGGTGCGGATCCAACCTCTACATTCTTTGAACTTTTCTTCACCCAAATCTTGCTCATCTGATTCCTAACTTCATCCGCATTCATCTTTTGTTTACCCTTGTCTTGATTCTGATTATACACCGGACCTCTTTTGTCCTGATTCTTGTTTCTGCAGACTTTAGCATTATGACCGGACCTATTGCAGATTTGGCAAATAACATTTCTTTGCATATTTGACTGATATCCTCTTGATCTGCATTGATTAGCCATATGACCTACTCTATTGCATGTAAAGCATCTACCTTTGAATGATTTGTTTACTTGCATAATTCTGCATTCATGGGATTTGTGTCCATACCTTTTGCAGTTGAAGCATTGTCCGGAGAAGGATGAATTAATCTGATTCATTCTCATTCTGCACTGATTAGCTTTGTGACCAAAGTGGTTGCAGCTGTGGCAGTATCCATTGAAGGATGGATATCTTTGAGCATTTGGCTGTCTTACCGGAGGTCTTCTAGGCCTGCTCCTTGGATTTTCTGATCCAAGATTCTTCTGACCGGATCCGGAGCTTTCTCCTTTCTCATATCCCAAACCATACTTGTCATCTGTCCTCTTTTGACTTCCAAGAAGAACTTCAAGTTGAGCAAAACTTATCTTGAATTTCTCTTTATATTCATTTGCTGTTTGAAGGTCTCTTTTGAGAGAGGCAATTTGATCCTCAAGTTTTTCTTCATTATCTTTGGCATCTTCAAGATCAGATTCAAGATGTCTGATAATCCTGTCCATCTGGTGGCATTCTTCTGATTTTTCTTTAAGAGATTGTCTTAGATTGTCTTCAGCCTTTCTTTTTTCTTCAATCTCTTGAGTAAACTTTATAGTTCCTGATTCCATTTCATGTCTTAACATAATGACTTCTTTTGATAACTTTTCACATAACTTGGTTTGCTCAGTCAATTCTTCATTTGTATTGCTTTCTTCACTTTGTCTTGCCAACTGTTGGAGCAGCTCCTTTCTCTTTTTCATAGAGAGACTTAATTTGTCTTTTAATTCTCTCATGAATTCATCAGCCTGTTTGAGTCTTTCTTTTAATTCATTGACTTCAGAATTTGACTGTTCAAGATCCTCAAGGGCAGTCTTGAGTTGCTCCCTTAAACCATATGCATCCATTTGAGTTCCCAGATCTTCCTCAAGCTGTTAGGCTCTATTAGGAGGAACTTAGCTCTGATACCAATTGTTGATAACTGAGAGGGGGGGGGTGAATCAGTTATCCTAATTATTTCCCTTATTGAACTTTCTTTTTAATTGATGCAGCATTGAATCAAACACAAAAACATTAATCATGAAATAAGAAACACATGACACAGTATTTTTGACGTGGAAACCCTGTTAAGGGAGAAAACCACAGGGTGATTAACCCAAAATTATTCTCTGTTAGAAGAATAGGAAATTACAAAATGGCACTTGCCAATTAGGGCTCACTGCCCGAGCACACTGCTCACAAGAGGCCCACTGCCTACAAGAAGACACACTGTCTACAAAGTGATAAGAATCACAGTCTTAAACTGATTGGAAGCATCTGCATATGCTGGAGTTCAGTTCCGGTTAGGGTCAGTACACTGATCTGCTGCACTTCATCTTTCCTCTGTTCTTTATTCTGCTATCTTTCACATACCGGATCTTTCTTGCTACTTCTGCTCTGTTCTGTACTTCTTCGCATATATCTTCACACCATCACACACTTCACAACTAAATCCATCCTCTATATATATCCGCACAAGTAATTTCATCACCTTTCTAGTCGGCATCCGGAACAGTCTAGTTTCTTACAAACTCTTGTTCTGTCGGCTGAATCCTTCCTCACCAAGCAATGCGGATCAAGCATATACTTGTAGATATCATTAATCATGTCGGCCAAACATGATTCATGCCTTCACAACCTCTATCATCAATAGTAACACATCCGGAAAGTAGTCTGATACTCTGTCAGTCAGTTCTTCCTCTGTTTTCACTGTCTCTCAGGAATCCGGTACTCAACTATTCATATCTTTTTCCTTGTCCATCACCGGAGGCTAAATCCTTGGAATATACCATTCAAGGTAGTCCTCTTGACTTCCCCAAATCCGCACTGCACCAAGACACTTCCTCTGAGAGATCCGGATCAATCTGTCGGACCTTGCCACATGCTCTGTTCTTGTTCACTGGACCACAACATTCTTTATTCTGACTTCCGGTAGAGACACATCATGACTTGCGGATATGTGGGATGACCTTTGTTGCCATCAATGACAACAGCCATGAATCCATATAGTGTCTCTTGCCAACAATCTGTTTGTTCATTCAAAGAAGATTACAGTCAAGGTGTGAGCAAAGATCACGAATTCTTTGTTCTTATGTATATCAGATCAAATCTTGTTTATAAGAATAGTCTTGTAAAGTTGTTGTCATCCATGTATGCAAGAAGGGTTGAATGTTTATTGTTCTAGTAAATATTGTAAACAAAGTAGTACTTTGTATTTATGTCTTTCATTTCTCATTGGAGTTGGTGCTCCTATTTGTTATTAGAGTTGGTGCTCATGTTTGTCATAATAAGTTGGTGCTCCTACACATATTGTATTAAGTGAGAATTTGGTCAGTGAGGCCTAATGGTGGAGTTGGTTCTCTATTGTAATCAATGAAAGTTTTGGTCAGTGAGACCTAATAAAGATTTTGGAGAGGTTGGATAGTGGTTTTTCCTTGTTAAGGGTCTTCCACTTTTGGTAGCACACTCCCTAGAAGCATCTAGAGATACTCAATGCCAACCATCGATAGAGAACTAAGTCTCTGCATATTAAAACTCTTCTACAGCAGACCTTCTATCAATATATAATAGAAACTTGGCCAGTGACATAAAAGATTAACAAAGTCATCATATGATAGTAACATGCAATAAAGATTCACCACACTATTTCAATAACCGTGACAGTAGCTTAGAGTCCAGACAATTATTCAATAGAAGTTACTATTCTACTCTAACTTGCTACATGCACAATCAAGCTACAGAACCATAAAGAATAAAGAATTAAACATTCATTTCGTGCAGCTAAATCGGCTTCCATTACAATATCAAAATTCACAATAACATCCATACAAAAACTCGATTCATAAGCTAGGCCAATGACCCCTATCTGACTTCTTCTTTTTAGATCTTAGACTATTTGGCCTATGGCCACATTCGACTGCTTTTTAATGGTCTGATCTATTCTTTCTACCTATCGTTCACTCACCTCCTGTTAATATCGACCTTGCATCATTAATGACCTCTTCAAAATAGCTATCTCCATTCTTTAACACATTGCGCTCTCTTTCTTTGGATATTTGACCACTTCCTATAACATATCGGTCTTACTCCATTCTTCTTAGCCTCCACATGGTCTCCACCTTATTCATCCTTGTTGAGGCACTAAGCCCTCTTCTTTTCTGTATCAGCCTCCCTCTTCTGTTGCCTATCGACCTTCTCCTTCTGCCTTACGACCTCCTCCTTTCTTTATGCCATCGTTCTATCTTTTATGCCTCTTCGCTTTCTTTTCTAGTTGTCCTTCTACTCTTGCCAGTCGACCATTTCCATAACTGTCCTTCCACTTCCTCTATTTGTCTCTTCTACAGTCTGATCGTCCCCCTCATTCTTCTGCAACCATTACAAGATGATACCATTTCTTAACTGCAAAATGATTCAATCACCAAACGAATGCCCACTCTTCTATGCTTGGCCTCCTCATTGATGGCCTCTCTGCCTTCTATCCATTTGGCCTATGTGCAGCTGTTACTGTTACTATTACACTATTTAGCTGTGTATCTTTTCTTGGCCTTTCTCTCTACATGCAACCTGCTTTTATTTTCTTCTGCCACTTTTGTCTATTTCCTTTTTTTGTCTTTCTGCCTTTCTCCACCTTCCACTGTCAGTTACTAAGCATCCCTCTTCCTTTTATAACTAACCTCCAACTGTCAAGAAGATATGTATCCATCCATAACATCTGTCACGAGTAACTAACCTTTTCATTATCAGTGACAGGAAGTCTATAGACTGGAGATAGGAAGCTACACCACAACACCTTTGAACACTCAAACCAACAAAACACCATAGAAACTCAACACATAAAAACCAAAAATTTAAATGCTAACATAAATTTCAAAAATTCATTAGATACCCCTCCATCAAACTCCCCAGGGGACAAGGATCATGTGCTCCAGCACATGTGATTCCTCTGTAAATTTACCAAAATTTCTTCTTCTTTCACTTCTTCCACATTTTCTCCTGCTTATATGTAGTATTCCTCCAACACTGTTGTGCACTGTTGCCTACTATTCTCCCAAAACTGTCTTCAATAAATTCCATCCTCCTCTGATTTCTAACTCTCCTTTTATTTATATCTAATATATCATAAACAAATGGAAAAATTTCCGTACCTTCAACATTACCTATTGCATTATCAACATTTACCATGTCTACATTTGAATTTCTTTCCAACCACTCTTCCTCCATGGCCATCTGCTGCAACAAAGTATTCTCCAATTCATCCTTTATCATCTTCCTCTCCAAATCTGCAACATCTTCTATCTTCATTTCAGCCACCACTTCTGTATCATTGTCTATAGTCTCCTCTGTTGTCCTACTTATGCTCAAACTCTTAATCTTCTCATTCCATTCTTCTTCAATGGATACAAATTGTCTCCACAAATCTTCTTCATTGTCTTCAACTGCTATTCCTTTTTCAAATTCTTTTGCTACATCATATTCATCATTCTTTTGTTTGTCTTCCTCTCCTTGGACAACATCATCCTCTTCATTTTTAGCTACTCTCTTGTCCAAATCTGCATCTTCATATTTTGCAATATATACCACTATTGTCCTCTTTTCAGGTTTAAATCTACCAATCAACTTTTCCTCTTCTCTGGCATGCTTCCTACTACATCTTTCAATGTGCCTTTGTTTACCCTTTTGTTTCTTCTCGTATTTTCTTCTCTTCATCTCCTTCTCATACACCATCTTCCACATTTCTTCCTCATACTTATTTATCTCCCTATCACTATTCAACTCATCAACACTGGCAACTTCTTTAAAATTATAAATTTCATTCAAAGCCTCATCACCAACATCACAATCTGGCACCTTGTTTAATCTATCTTCTCTTACAACAAAAACATCAAAAGTTTCAAAAACATCATGAATTAACTTAGCTTGTTTACCCTGCTCAACACATGGGGCATTTTCTAACTGCTGCCACTCTAGTGCCTTCATTCTCTTCTCATTAGGTTCATTGCCAAGCTCTTTTCCAACACCTTTCTTTCCAACTTTCACTCTTTTATTTGTCTCATCATCATTTATTGCAGCTCCCTTTGTTTTCTCAGCTGCCATGCTTTTTTCCTTCCAAACTTTGTTTGCCTCAACCTTGGGCTGCCCTCTCTTCATTGTTGCATTTATGGTCCCCACTCTTTGCTTTGACTTCATTCTCAATTCATCTTCTTCCATAGGCCTCCTTGCTGGCTATTTTATCTACACATCTGTTTGCTTCTTGTTCATCAACATACTCTTCACTCCTTGCACATGCTTGTTAGTATAAACATGATAAAAAACAACATTCTTTTTATATTTCAGCTCAGGCTCTTTATCCATTGTCCTCTTTTTCCAACATGGGATTATGTACCCATGATCCACCCCATTTCTCTTCTCACCAACTTATCCATTTATAATTAGACTTCTATGCACATGATTAAAACCAACATTACAATCTTTATTTACATAATCAAAATCAACCTTGCAACTCTTGTTTACATGCTGCCCTGATTTATTATCTTCATTGGCTTCTTCCATTTCCATCTCTTCCTTTTTATGATCAACTTGTGCTACATCTGCAACTTCTTCCAAAGCATCATAGAATTCAAGGGCTGTCTTCTTTTCTTCATCCTCTATACGAAAATCCTCAGCTTCATGCTCCACTTCATTTTCAGGCACTTTACCACGTACCTCCGCTGCAAGCTCTTTTTGACATGCTGTTGCAATCAATCTTTTCTCACCTTCAACTCTCTTTTCGGGTGCTATTCTTACCCCATTTTCCATCATCTTTAAGGTCTCATGCTTGACCTTCTTTAATGCATTCTTCAAACCTACATACACAGCTGTAAACACAATATTAATCAACAAAATAAGAGACCACAGTGTCTCTCTTAGTGCCTTTTTTAGGGACACTCTTCTCTCTTCATTTCTCATTTCCACAAGTGTTGCTTGCAACACTTCTTTCTCCTCTTTCTCTCTTCTTTCTTCCTTATCTTCTCTCGTGTTCTCCACAATGAGAACTTCAGTCACCATATCTGGTGCATGTTGCTTATTCGGCAACCTCTTGTTGTCCTAGCCTCTGTGGGTACTCAAGGCACTCATCTTTTGCCTTTTGCTTCTCTCCATAATCATCCTCACGGGTCACCTTACTTTCTTTTCCATTGGTCATACCCAAAAGTATCCCTGGATTTCTTCTTCAAGCCATTTTTGCCTTGTAATCATGTATTCTTTTAAATCTCTTCTCAACGCTGCCAGCTCTCTTTCAAAATCCATATTTTGCTTCTTCATCTTTCCCAGGCTAAGTTGCCCCACTTCGGTGATCTACTCAACACTTAGAATCAACCTGTTAATCAACCACAAAAATACAACAAATAACACATACAATTTTCATACTCAGATCGGTCTATGCTCTGATACCAATCTGGTAGCACGCTCCCTAGAAGCATGCAGAGATACTGAATGCCAACCATCGATAGGGAACTAATTCTTTGCATATTAAAAGTCTTCTACAATAGACCTTCTATCAATATATAATAGAAACTTGGCCAATGACATAAAAGATTAACAAAGTCATCATATGACAATAACATGCAATAAAGATTCACCACACTATGTCAATAACCATGATAGTAGCTTAGAGTCCAAACAATTATTCAATAGAAGTTACTATTTTGCTTTATCTTGCTATAGGAACAATCAAGATATAGAACCATAAAGAATAAAGACTTAAACATTCATTTCGTGCAGCTAAATCAGCTTCCATTACAATATCAAAATTTGCAATAACATCCATACAAAAACTTGATTCATAAGCTAGGCTGACGGCCCCTATCTGGCTTCTTCTTTTTAGCTCTTAGACTATTTGGCCTATGGCCACATTCAACTACTTTTTAATGGTCTGATCTATTCTTTCTGGCTATCATTCACTCACCTCCTGTCAATATCAACCTTGCATCATTAACGACCTCTTCAAAATAGCTACCTCCATTCTTTAACACATTGCACTCTCTTCCTTCAGAGATTCAACCACTTCCTATAGCATATCGACGTTACTCCATTCTTCTTAGCCTCCACACGGTCTCCACCTTATTCCTCCTTGTTGAGGCAGTAAGTCCTCTTCTTTTCTGTATCGACATCCCTCTTCTGTTGCCTATCGGCCTTCTCCTTTTACCCTACGACCTCCTACTTTCTTTATGCCATCATTATATCTTTTATGCCTCTTCACTTTCTTTTCTAACCATCCCTCTATTCTTGCTAGTCGACCATTTCCATAACTATCCTTCTACTTCCTTTATGTGTCTCTTCTACAGTCTGATTGTCCCCCTCATTCTTCTGCAGTCGTTACAAGATGATACCATTTCTTAACTGGAAAATAATTCAATCACCAAACGACTACCCACTCTTCTATGCTTGGCCTCCTCATCGACGAACTCTTTGCCTTTTGTCCATTTAGCTTGCATGTGGCTGTTACTGCTACTGTTACATGATTTAGCTGTGTACCTTTTCTTGGCCTCTCTCTGCATGCGGCCTGCTTTTATTTTCTTCTGCCACTTTTGTCAATTTCCTTTTTTTTGTCTTTCTACCTTTCTCCACCTTCCACTGTCAGTTACTAACCGTCCCTCTTCCTTTTATAACTGACCTCCAACAGTCAAGAAGATATGTATCCATCCATAACATCTATCATGAGTAGCTAACCTTTTCATTATTAGCGACAGGAGGTTACACCACAACACCTCCGAACACTCAAACCAACAAAACACCACAGAAACTCAACACATAAAAACTAAAAATTTAAATGCTAACATAAATTTCAAAAATTCATGAGATGCCCCTGCATCAACTTTAAATACTTGTGTCATGGTTTCAGGTTTGAAGATTTTTTTGCTCTCTATGGCTTTGGCATGTTGGTATTAATTACATTTATAACTATTGGGCTAATGAATGAATTAGTTTGATTAGATCATTGGTTCACCCCCCTCTCAGTGATCCATTGTATTCCAACAATTGGTATCAAAGTTGCATGTTCCTTATAGGAGTCTAATAGACTTGGGTTGATCTTGGAGGTGGAATACTATGGCAAAGAGTAAAATTAATAAGGGAAGAAGAAATGCTAAGAAACATGTTGTTCAAAAGGTACCATCAATACCAAATACAAACAGTGATGTAGAATCAGTTGAAAGAAATGGCTTACGAGTTGAAATAGGTAAAAAGTTAGAAGAAGAATTTTCTGGAGTACCTTTCTTTGATGGCTCAAATTTCTCTATATAGATTGTTAGAATGCAAGCTTATTTATCTTCTTTAGGATTTGATGTGTGGATGTCAATAGAGGACGAGTATTTTATATCTTCTAAATCACCTACTACTGCAAGTGATAAAGAGGCTTATGGATGTAATGATAAGGCAAATAAGGCTATTCTTTCTAGTTTGTCTAATGATGTTTCTTGTAAAGTTATGCATTGTGAAACTACACAGGATGTTTGGAAGAAATTGATTAGCATCTATCAAGATGATGTATTTGAAAGAGAGGACAGCCTGGTGATTGAAGATAGTGACAATGAAAGGAGATATTCACATGAAGAAGAAGAAGTCAAATCTGACCTAGAGGATGATGAAGAAGTAGATCTTGAAGAACTCTTTTATGCCTACAATGTGGTTGAAAAATTGAAAGAGAAAAACTCAAGACTAAAGGTGCAACTTCAAGAAGAAAAGAATCAAAGGCCAAAGCACTTTCAACCCTTGAAGAATCAGACAATTTAATCATCAACCTAAAAACATAGATTGAAGAGGCCAAAATGATAGCATATGTGACAAAATCTAATTTTGAAGTCAAAACAATAGAATTCCAAAAACTTGAAGCAGAGATAGTTACTCTAAGAAAAGATCTTGAAAAACTCAAGGTTCAGTTAGAGAAAAATCAGAAGTTTGAAGACAACACCAGCAGATTGAATGAGATGTTGAGCAAGCAAAAACATCACAAGGATACTACTGGTTTAGGCTATGATAGAGGGAAGAGTTCTGAGGTTAGAGAAAATCCTAGAATGAAAATAGATCTAAACATTATTCTACTGCTCCTGAGACTGAAATCAAGAAGACAAAATAAAGAACTCCTCCACAAGTCAACAAAAACAAGTTTAGAAGATTCTTTCATTCAGGAAAACATCAAATGACTAGGTTTGAAAACTATTTTCATGGTTATTGCTCTTCATGTTATGAATTTGGTCATAGAGCAATAGAGTGTTCGATGCATGCAAAGAAAATTGGATGGAATAACAGTTCTTATGAGTTGTCAAATAGGAGAAGTAATGTCCTATGTTATAAATGCAACCATCTAGGACATACTGCAAGGTTTTGTAGTATACAAGTAAGAAATGGTGTCTTTGGATCTTCAAGAAGATATAATTCATTTGTTCCTTTGATTGGCAATAATATCACTTTTTATAAGTGTAATAAACTTGGGCATAAAGCACAACATTGTAGAATTAAGTTGATGAAATCACCTAGACATAACAAAAAGATAGATATCATGACCAACCAAAAGAGAGAACCTATGAAAGTCTGGAGAAGAAAACAAAATCAAGAGAAAGATAAACCTAAGCCAGTACATATTGCACAAGAGGCATCAAAAATTGCATAAGAAGTAGCATGAGGTTAGGGGGAGATGTTTATTGTCTTATCATTCAGCCCCATAGACAACAACAAAGAAGTTGTCTCTGCAGCGATAATGGTAACATGGTAACATTAAGTTCATGTAGACAGTCATGGTTAGAGAGAAGTCATTTTTTAAAGATTGCAAGTGCTATGCTTAGTCATGTTTGTTTATGCATTGGCAAGAATTTGCATGTGTTATGAACAGTGATTCCAATACAATGATATGCATCATCTATCTTGATATGACAGTGTCCAGGTTTGTACTAACAAGCCTTCCATGAGCATACAAATCCTCATGATAGTGGTCTACTACAACAGAAATTCCATGAAATTTGTATATCTTATTGAATACCAATGTGGGAGAAAGGAGATCTACAAAGTATGCATGCTTATCTCTTGTGATTAGTAATTTGTCAAAGACATCTCTACATTATAGAGTTGGTCCATCACAAGGCAGTCACACTAGGAAAAAGTGACAGTGAAATCACTTAGTGTGAAGAATCCCATGACAGATGAAGTCAGATAAAGGGCAGTGAATATGTGGCAAACACTATAGCCATGGCAAAACAAAATGAAGAAAGGTGGCATACCTCACATTAGGAAAAAGGATAGTCCTCACAAGGATGACAGTTCACATGCCCAAAAGGTTCTTTATTCACATTATGATAGTCATCATGGAGCAAGCCAAACATGAACTATTAAATGACAACAAGCAATGTTATGTGATGATATTCTGTAATAATAGTCATCAAATGGATAGTGACTCATAGTGTGATGGTGGAAAGTTGTGGTGTTTGTATCAGTATCTCTATGATTGTTCCATAGTGCAAGAATTCTATTTACAGTGGACAATACTCTTGTTTCACAAATCAAACATCCTAGTGGACCGATAAGTTGTAGAGGGAGCAAGATTCACAGGGGAAGCAAGTTTGTGTTAGTGGCAGTCTCCTGTCTGTTATTTGCATTGACAATGGTAATATGGGTCTTTGTCAATGATTCTTCATGTTTATAGTTGTGGTTTTAACTAAATACACTGTTTACCATATATATTTTCTTAGTCACAGCAACCATTCTAGAAAGTTTCTTGTTGAAGATAGCAACACTCCACTTCAAAATGCATAATATGAAGGTCAAGATGATAAGTGGACAACAATTTCTACACTTTTCACACTTTGTCAACATGGAGAGGTAGTTCAATCTACGTAAGAGTGTGTGAAGACAAAGTTCAATAACATTGGTCAAATTGAAGATAGAGAAAACACAATGAGTAGACAATAGATTACAAACATCTTCTTCTATGTCTATATCATGAATAATGCAAAAAGATGACAAAGATAGCTATCAACCCAGTACTTCAATTAGGATGTATGAGAGGAGAGGATGCAATCTTAAAAGGAGTATTTATTGAAACAATGAAGGACATTCTTGAAGGGTTGACAATGCACAAATAAGAGGCCTCCTACCAAACCCTAGTATGTGCAGTGACAGTGTCATATAGATCTTGGACAGTGATTTCCATGTTTGCTTTCTCTATCCTAGTTTGCTAGTTATTTCCTTGTATGTTTGTTCAGTCATAGAGGACTTGCATATCTCAACCAAGGTTTGCCAGTGATATGTTTTCAAGTGATTGGTATGAAACACTCTTTTGTTTGGACAATGTAATACAGATTTTGGAAACTAGTATGATGCTTAGTCTTTCATGATATATAGTTGTGACTTTGTCAGTGTATAATGATCTTCATCACAATTTGATAGTGCTATTCATTTCTTAGTCATAGAGATTTGTAGATCTTAGTAGTAGTTTGATGGTAGTTTCTTTTGTTTTGGACTGATAGTGATGTTTTGCCTTGAGGAACTCTTGTTGCATGGGTCTAATAACAATCCTAACATAATTGACAGTGCTTTGCTAGATGATGAGTCTATGGCACCAGTGCAAGTTATACCCATTTTGTAGGGGGGGTGATTGATTTGCAATCAAGAGTCATTTGTCCTTGATGTCAAAGGGGGAGAGATTAAAGAGAGTGGATGGAGAGATTTTTCCATCAATGACAAGGGGGAGTTTGTTGAGATTAGGTTTGTCATTGATGTCAAAAGAGCATGAGTTTGTTGGCACTAGGATGTCAAAGAGCATTGTTATTATGGACTGCATGTCAGAGTTGCTTCATGGTGTTTATGGTTCATAGAGTTGCTTTAGAATGTTTGATGGGGTTGATCATCTCATGATGCCATGATGCTTGTACTATGTTGATACTCATCTCATGGATTAATGTCAAAGAGATGCAAAATGCAAATAGTTGCAGTGGTATTTGTTGATGTTGATTAGAGTTGCTTTATGACAAGGTATGATAGTGTTGCTTGCTTCATGACAAGGTACTATGATGATGGTTTGATGCCTCCAAAGGCAAAGATACTTGTCCTTTTCAATTCACATTGATGATGCAATTCATAGTGTCAGTGATGCTTTCATAGTGATGATGTTTTCACATTGATGATGCAATTCATAGTGTTGATGCTCATTGTTCCTTCTTAGTTCATGGTGATATTAGTGCAAAAGTGTCAAAGGTAGTGGTGTTGCAAAATGCAAAGGTTCTTATATTGTTATTACTTGTTCCTTCATAAAGGTGTTGATGTTTGATACATTGCTTGATGCATTGTTTGATATTTTCAAAGGGTGCTTGTTCATACTCCCATGGTGTTGCTGCTTGATGGTTCCGAAGAAGTATATTGAGCTGGTCTTTCACAAGAATTCTTCATCAAGAGTATTGGTATTCTTATGAGAATTAAAGTTGTGGAGTACCTCTCAAGAAGTTGATATTGTGTCCATTGTTCATTATCAGCTTCAGAGACAAGTAGCATGGTGATAATTCCTTTTTAGGGTTTTAGTTGTTAAGATTTCTCTACATCTTAACCTAAAATACTAAGGTCTAAAACCCTAAGAGAGAACTCTAAATACCTAGGGTTTATGTTTGGAGACCTAGGGTTTATATTTTATGAAGGTCGTCAATACAAAATTACTTTTTGTTCTAACTACTCGGTGACCTGCTATACCTGATGGACATGTCACTTAAGTGACATCTTGAGTGGTCTAAGTTGTTGGACTACCGGCCCCATCTCCTAGTCCCATCCAGTGTCTTCAATGTATAGTTTGTATGTGAGCAGGAAACACTTCATCCACGGTGGTTGTTTAATTTGTCCTAGGTACGAAGAGAATAATCTATGGTCTGCATTCAAAGTCCTTTTAAACTATAACGACTAGTCTTCTTGGATAATGTTTAACAGGCAAATGGTAGTTTTGTTTTGTATGAACAGTTTGGGTCAATTTTATAACTATTTTCTCTTTCATTGATTTGTGAGATTGAAACCCTAAGACTTTGGTGGAGTGTCAGAGCCTTTAGAATGGTTTTTACAGGGACAAATAATGTGAAATGATAGTAATGATAATGATTGGTGTAGTGTCTATCTCTCTCTCTATATATAAATATAATATTTATTTATGGTTGCTATTTAAATATATAGTTATTTTATACAAGACATCTATATTTTAATTATCTCTCTATCCCCTTCTCTCTCATTTAAATAGTATATATAATATATAAACTATACACTATACTATATTTTATTTAATATATTTTATTACATATTAAATAGAACTATGATATAAATTATATATATATATATATATATGATTTTAGAATATAATATTATACTAGAAATATATATAATAATTAAAATGTTGTATATAATAATAAATATAATTATATATTTATTATATAAAATAAATTTAATTGAATAATTAATAATTGAACACGCTAGAATAATAAAAAAAAGGATACAAGTTATAAGTCCAAGAGGTAGATGGGGCCTACCATAGATGTGGTAGAACAAAAACTATGCATCCATTGGTGTCGGAGATATGTACAAGATCTTCCCATTCTCATCGGATGACTCTGCTACTCTTAACTTCACAATTGGACTAGTCAAAGAAAAGAGATCTTATCCAATCATTGATAAGTTAGTTTAAAGATTTGCATACGAAGAGGTCTTATCCAATCATATCAAAGAGAAGTCTCAGTTGAATGAATGGTTAGATTTATTTACATTGTATTGGACAGTCTCAGCGGCTGATTTCCTCGGATTAAAATTTATAATTTAAAGATTTGCATGTTGACTTTTAAATATGTGGATTTATTTTTTAAGCATCTTAGAAGTGGATTTATTGTTTAAGCATGTTCACTAACTTGATCTATACCAAGGGAAGGTCACCTTTCCCTAACACACATTCTAAAATGTTAAAATGCATGTCAAGGAAAGACGACCTTCCCTCAATATAGATCAAGTTAGATCTGCTCTTTATAGACATGACCACCATGAACTTCAGCTTGAATTATATCCAGTAGAGGTAGATTGGTCATGAACCATGGAATTTGTGGCATTGAGAATTAATAGGTTCTAACTGGCTAAGATTTAATGGTTCACGCTTTCTGGCAATAATAAAAGCTTTCAATACTATTAATTCAGGTGGACAATTTGTTGTGATTATTTAACTATAAGAATAAAAATTTCAGGGGATGTCAGAATGCAACAGAGAATATCAATGGAAATAATCATTCTTCTATAAGCCCAAAACATGAAGCAATATCAAATATTTGTTTTGGATCATATAGGGTGACCTTGAAAGTGTGTATATATGTTACCAGTGCATCACGTAGCAAAGAGATGGATGAGAGAACAACATTTTGTGAAGACAAAGGTATCCTGCCTTTAAACACTAACACATGTTCAAATGGGTTACTTCAAAGATGTGGAAGAGGATTGAAGAGAAATGAGACTTCCTAGCGTAAAAAAGCAATATCCAATGGTCCTGCTAATAATTTTACTGATTGTGTTGGAATGGCTATTCTTTCTATGGAAAATAATGGTTCTCTTTTTGGAGAAGAACAGAGATCTTCTGCAACCAAGCCTAATAGGTTACAAAACATAAATCATAATATAAATGGTGGCTTGTTGAGTCTGCCGAGGCAGAAGTTTCATGAACATTTTGACACTATTAAGAGAGCCTTTTTAAGCCACACAAAGTATGTGGTAATCAAAAACACATTTATGTTGAAACTAATGTCCAGTATCCTTGTAAGAACTTTGAAAGTGGTACGAATGTGCAAAAGTCTCATTGGCATAATGACAAAGAGCAAATATTTGATAGAGAAGATAAATAAAAAGAACAGACACAACATGCAATACTAGAACAATATATGATTTCTTCCCGCTTAAGTGTCTTTTGTGCCACATGTTTTACAGATTGCATTTTTGTATTCTAATGTGTCAGTTGTAGATAACTTTCTTCACATTTTTCTCATTCATCATCTTTATCCATTAGAGGCATCCATTTATACTCCACATGGTACTTGTATTTTTGCGTCAACTTATGACGTGTTGGAAGGTAATGAAGTAAATATGCATGCTCTTGATTTTGAGATATTGCAAGTTGCCCATAATGTGAGACCTAACGATGCAGTATATCAACAAGCACAGGCTACAGTGGAATGCGTACGCATAGTAGTAGAACATCATTGGCCTAACAAGGACATAGATGTTAGTCATATGGTTGTTACTCACTAGTCTACTATTTTGATTTCTAATTATGTAAAAGTATCATAAGTTGAAAAAAATTTGTATGTTTTTCGCCATTTGCCATGTTAATTTAAATTTTAGACATAAGTAGCATGCACCTATTTCATATACAATTATAATCATTGTTATGTAATCATAATAAACAATGATAGTAAATAGAAACCGTATCCAGTTACTACAAAGATAGATTTAAAAAAAATGAATACCAAGTACAAGTTAGTTGACACAATCTATCCAATTGTGATCAAAGGATGAAACTAGGTATGATGCATTTTTAAACTATATGAAATGGAACATTACATCTACACTAGGAGCAAAAGCTAACATAGTAAAGATGTGTAATCTATTTCATTTGCATTTCAAACTACAATATATCAAGTCCTAAAATATCCTCCATTTATATGGAAAAAAAATTCAACCTAACAATAATCACAAGTTTGGGAAGAAAACATAAAAGGGTGAAAGAAACCAACAGCGAAATCAAATACAGTATTATTCTTCAAATAACTAGCTAGCTGTTTAGCTGAAATATTTATCTTCTTATTTGTTCTTCAAATAAATAATTCAAGATGCACATTGCATTATAATACGTATAGGAAATAGGTGCATGCTACTTATGTCTAAAATTTAAATAAACTGACAAATTAACATGGCAAATGGGGAAAAACATACAGATTTTTTTCAATTGATGATACTTTTACACATTCAAAAATCAAAATAGTAGACTTGAGGGTACCAACCATATGATTGACCTCTATGTCCTTTTTAGGCCAATGGTGTTTTATTACTAGGTGTACACATTCCATTGCAGCATGTGCTTGTTGATATATTGCATTGCTGGGTCTCACATTATGGGCAAATTGTAATATCTCAGAATGAAGAGCATGCATATTTATTTCATTACCTTCCAACATGTCATAAGTTGACGCAAAAATAGAAGTGCCATGTGGAGTATAAATGGATTCCTAAATGGATAAGATGATGATTGAGAAAAATAGAAGGCTGCAAATTCATATAAGCAGTGATAAAACAAAGGGGCTATGAATTGTTAAAGACTATGAATTATTATCATGGCAGCGCTGACTTCACTCCCCTCCATCTCAAGTTAGTTAAATGAAGATTTATTGAAAGGTGCAATTCTTCCTAAATATATAATTTAGAACAACTATTAGAAAATAAGGATTAGAGGCAGCACTTGGTATTTTCTAGGACTGAGGCTACAACATACATTAAGTGTTGTATAGTTATGAAAGGTTACGATTTAGGGAAGAGACACTCCCTTAATAATAGACATATCCTCTCACAAAAAGGCACCTTGTTAAGAGGTATAAAAAGGTAGAGGATAATTGGAATGAGAAAAACATAGGAAATAGATTTTTGATTTAAGTAGAAACATATATATTCAAAAAGGGAATATAGATATATTACTGATCTAAATTCATACTACTACAATCAACACTAAATCTTCAAGGATATAAAGTCCAAGAATTATATACTTGGTATGATGTATCTAACCTTATGTTTATGATGATGAATGTCATGTGTCAAGTAAATGTATACAATTGAAAGATTATCATTAGACATGTATATCTATATATATACATTATAAAACTTGCTATATATATATATATATATAAAGTAATGGTATGTTCATCTCATTACCTATTTACTTCTATTGCCTGTGACCTTAGGGTAGGTTGGTTTTGTTAGGGAGAGGTGGAGTAAATCCATCCATCGAGTTGATGTCATCACGCCCTAGACAAGTTAATCCCCATCCATGGTTGAAGATTAGAAGAGAAATGAGGATTGAGACTTGAGCATAGCCAATACATAATGTTCTATGAATAAATGTGATCATTTGGTATGTTGAAAGTTAATACTTAGTTATTTCTATTGCCTACAACCTCAGGAGAGGTGAGGTGTTGTTAGGGAGAGGCAGAGTAAATCCAATCCATGAGGTGGTTGTTGGTAGGTGGTGACTGATCATGAAAGTATTGTACACTAGTTTTGTATCCTCTCCAGGGTTCAGGGCCGGGTCAGGCCCCGAGCAATGGTTCGGGAGCGGTAGCCCCCAAATTTTTTTTTCCATGAGCTGACATTAAAAAAAAACCTTATTTTTGTAACCGACATAAGGCTTGATAAAAGCAACTAAGGGTTAGGGTTTTGGTTGATATTGTATTGTAGCATTTGCAATGGTATTGAGTTGCAGGGATTGTTGGTTGTAATCGGTTTGATTTACTTGATAATAATATTGGACTCTCTGTTGGTGGATGTAGCCTGAGTTTGGGTAAACCACATTAAAACTTGTCTCTCGCTGTTATTATTTCTATGTATTTTCATTCCTTTGTTTAATCTTTATTTGCATTTAATTGATATCTTCTTTCATCTAACCCTAACAAGTGGTATCAAAGCGGGTTGTGTTTAATTATCGTCTGCAGGAAGGTCTCAAGGTTGAGTGGGAGTCTCACAGTTGGGTGGGAGCAATGGCAGATGAGGGTAAATTGAAGGTAGACAGATTCAATGGGTAGATTTATCAATTATGGAAGATACAGATGGAGGATTATCTCTATCAGAAGGATTTATGGATGCTGTTGGAAGGAGTAGCCAAGAAACTGGCAACAATGACTGATGAGGATTGGAATCTTCTGGACAGAAAGGCACTGGGAACCATTCGGTTGTGCCTGGCACCATCGATGGCATTCAATATAACAGAAGCGAAGACAATAGATGGTCTGATGAAAGCTTTGGCTAAATTGTATGAAAAATCCTTAGCCTCAAATAAGGTATTTCTCATGAAGCGTTTGTTTAATCTGAAAATACCACAAACTCCAGTGAATGTTAGATGGTCAACAAGGGTAAGTAGACCTCCTAAAAGGTTTTCTCCCTCTTTGTATTCTATTTTGTTAACAGATGCTAGTGAACCAAAAGGGTATGATGAAGCTATGCAGGTGGATACCAAGGTTCAGTGGGAGCTTGCAATGAAAGAAGAAATGGACTCCTTGCTGAAAAATCAGACTTGGGAATTATGTAAGTTGCCTGCAAGTAAAAAGGCTTTACCAAACAAATGGGTTTATAGGCTGAAAGAGGAAGATGGAGGTAAGAAAATATTTAAAGCCAAGTTAGTAGTAAAAGGATTTGCATAGAAAAAGAGCATTGATTTTGATGAGATTTTTTCTCCAGTTGTTAAGATGACTTCTATTCGCACTGTTTTAAGTATTGTGGCTGCTGAAGATTTGCATTTGGAACAACTAGATGTGAAAATTGCCTTTCTCCATGGTGATTTGGAGGAGGAGATATATATGGAAGAACCACATGGATTTGAGGTCAAAGGTAAGGAGAAATTGGTGTGCAGATTGAAGAAGAGTTTGTATGGCTTGAAATAAGCACCTCGGCAATGGTATTTGAAATTTGATAGTTTTATGGCTAAGCAAGGCTACAACCAGTGTAATTTTAACCATTGTGTTTATTTTAAGAGGTTGGATAATGACAACTACGTTATTTTATGTTTATATGTTGATGACATCCTTGTAGCTGGGTCTAACATGGATCACACAAGAGAGTTAAAACAACATTTAGCACAATCATTTGCTATGAAGGATTTGGGGACAGCAAAACAAATCCTTGGTATGAAAATTTGCAAAGATAGGAAGAACAGGAAATTGACTCTATCTTAGGTTGCTTATGTTGAAAAGGTGCTGCAGAGATTCTATATGCAGAATGCAAAAGCTGTCAGCACACCTTTGCCCAGTCATTTGAAATTGACCAAGGAGATGTGTCCAAAGACACAAGAGGAAGAAGAAAAAATGTCCAAGATACCATATGCTTCAGCTGTAGGAAGCTTAATGTATGCCATGGTATGCACGAGACCAAATATTGCACATACTGTAGGAGTCGTAAGCAGGCATATGAGTAATCCTGGATTGGAGCATTAGAATGCAGTAAAATGGATTCTCAGATATTTGAGAGGTACATCCATTAAACACTTATGCTTTGGGGGCTATAATACTGATTTAGCAGGCTATGTAGACTCATATTTGGCAGGGGATATTGATACCAGGTGGAGTACTACATGTTACGTATTTACTGTAGGTGGGACAACAGTGAGTTGGATCTCACGGTTGTAAAAGGTGGTTGCTTTATCCACCACAGAGGCAGAGTATGTAGCTGCAATAGAGGCAAGGCAAGCAAGGAGATGATATGGCTGCAATCTTTCATGGAAGAATTGGGCAAACAACAGGCTAACAGTTCTTTGTATACAGATAGTCAGAGTGCCATACATCTTGCAAAGAATTTCACCTTGCATTCAAAGACCAAACACATACAATTGAGGTATCACTTTATTCAGTCAGTGTTGGATGATGGACACTTAAGGCTGGAAAAGATACATATAGATGAAAATCCAGGGGATATGTTTACAAAGGTAGTGATAAGGGAGAAGCTGAGCTCCTCTTCAGCTTCAGTTGGTCTTCAAGACTGAAACAATAAAATCTGAACAACAGAGTCCAGGGTGCTTATTTCCGATGGGAGCTGCATGCACAGTGGTGTCATCCAGGATCAGTCTCCAAGTGGGAGATTGTTTGGTGTGGAGCCTAATCAATCTCCAAGTGGGAGATTGTTGGTAGGTGGTGACTAATCATGCAAGTACTGTACACTAGTTTTGTATCCTCGCCAGGGTTCCGGGCCGGGCCCAAAGCGAGGGTTCGAGGGCGCAACCCCCGAAAAAGTTTTTTCCATGAGCTGACATAAAAAAACCCTTTTTTTGTAAGCAACATAATGTTGGAAACAAGGTAGATAACTGAGGGGGGGGGGTGAATCAATTATCTTAATATTTTAACTTTTTGTTCTTCTTAACAATTAGTGCAACATCAAAACATATAAGCATTTATAACCATGAGAGAAGAAATAAAATCAACACACATAACACAATGATTTTGACTTGGAAAACCCTATTAAGGGAAAAACCACAAGATGACTAACCCAAGATTGTATTCTCTGTTAAAAGAATAAGTACAAAATGACACTTGCCAATTAGGGCTCACTGCCCGAGCACACTGCTCACAAGAGGCACACTACCTACAAGAGACTCACTGTCTACAAGGATATAGAAGGTAACCAGTTGTTTGAACTGAAGAGAGGCATCCACATATGCTAAGGTTCAGTTCCAGTTAGGTTTAATATATTGATCCATTGCACTTCATACTTCCTCTGTTTTAGTGCTGCTATCTTGTTACATACCAGACTTGTATTGCTACTTCCACACTTCTCTCTGCCTTTTGTTGCACATTATTCCATACCACACACACCTTCATACTGAAATCCATCTGGTATATATATCCGCACCAAGGATTTCAACATCTTTCTAGTTGGCAACTGGAATACTCAAGATATTTAATAAATATTGGTCTGTCGGCTGAATCCATGCTTAATATGTGATGCGTATAAAAAATATAGACATAGAAGTCATCAATCATGTCGACCAACCATGAATGATCCCTCAAGAAGCTTGATCACCATCAATTTCTCATCTGGATTAAAGTCTAATGCTCTACTGGTTAGTTCTTCAATCTACTCTGCCTGTCAAGAACCCAACACTTAGATGCTCATATCTTTTCACTCTTTCATCACCGGAGGCTCAATCTCTAGAATGTAGTAGTCATGGTACTCCTCTTGACTTCCCCAAGTCCACACTTAGCTGAGATACATCCTCTAAGAGATCCAGACCTAATTGTCGGACCTTACTGCATGCTCTGTTCTTGTTCACCGGACCAAAACACTCTTCAATCTGACTTCCGGTAAAGACATACTATGTGCTGTAGATGTGTGGGATAAACTTTGTTGCCATCAATGACAACAATAATGAATCCACACAGTGTCTTTTGCCAATAATCTCCCCCTTTGGCATTGATGGCAACACTTAGTGAAAAATGACTAAGTGTCGTAGCAAACTCCCCTTAGTTGATGCTTTGTCTTATGTACATTCTACCGGAGCTCCCCCTTTGCGGGATTCCACATTTTTCACTACTTCTCACTCCCCCTTTGACATCAATGGCAAAGGGTTAAATCCACACACCAAAATTTGCAAAAATCAACCTATACATAGCCGCATAAGAATATATACATGTTATACTTACATATACTTAAGTATATCCGCAAAAGTGGTTTTAAACTAGACAAATTATGTTGCCCAACTCTGCTTCATCCTGTCCAAAATTGAGATGTGACCACTTAACAAGAATGTAAAAGCTTCTACCCTCTTTAAGTCTGTTGGATCACCGGTCTAGGCTGTAGTTTGAGCATCAGTTAGGGCCTCATGCATTGCCTCTAACTTAGGGATACTTATCTCTCTTAGTTCACTCATTCTACTTATTCTATTCTTCTTTTCTTTCTCAAGCCTCTTTATCTCATTTATAATGGCAATAGCCTGGCACTCTTGATTCATTATGGATGAGGTGAGAGGATCAAAATTCTGAGATAAACTTGACAGTTTACCCTCTTGTTCTTCCACTTTCTTTGCAATGTCTGCTATCACTGTGGACTAAGATAAACAAAATTTGTATAATTCTCTACCATCTTTAAGAGCATTTTCTAGGCTCTTTATCCCAATATCCAAATTTCTCCTATCATTTGCTATGAGTCCCTGTACTTCAGAGAATCTCTTTTCCAAAAACTCTTTCTGGACTTTCTCTTCTGCTAATTTCTCCAAAGAATCAAAATGTGTGCTAACATAATTAACAAGAGATTTCAGATTACCAGATGAAGAGGCCAAAAGATCCTTTTGGAAGGATGGCATGATTTTCTCTAGGACACTAGATGCAATCTCTATTAGCTCATAGTCTTCCATGTGAGACTTCAGAAGCTTTTCTTTTGCTTTAGCTTGAGCAAAAGATGCTACCTTTATTGTCTGGACCGGAGAGAGGGAGTCAAAATTGAGTGGTCCTTGAAATAATTCTGGTTCATCTATCTCTAACATTTCTTTGTTCAAGAAGCTCTTTACTGCCTCAGCAGTGTCTCTTGCCAGAGACAGAGTCTTCTTTCCTTTTTCCACCTCAGAACTATCATCTAGGATCTTCTCTGTTTGATCTTCCTCTCTTCCCTTTACCTCTTCTTCTTGACTAATTTTCTCTTCTTTTCTTTCTTCTCCTTCAGTTCCGGAGTCTGCTGGGGGATTTGAAAGAGAGATGTTTACTTCTTCACGGACTTCCTCTTCTGGAACAAAGGAATCCAAGTCCTTAGACCTTTCCTCACCTATCTCCTTTGGCTCTTCTGTATTTTCTCAGTAGATTCTTCTTTTGATGTACTTAGTCCTTTGTCATCCATGGCAGAAGGTTCATCATCTATGTCCTCTATAATAGGAAGATTGAATCTTTTAAATGCATTCCGGAGGATGTCTTCAGTCTCTTTTGCCACCTGATCAGTCTCTCTGAGCATAAGTTTGTTCATTCTTGCTTTGCTCTGGAACTCATCCTTGCAGTCCTTGAAGATCATGGTCATTTGTTTTGGAGTAATGGAAGGATAGAGCTGAATTACAATCTGTTCCTGGATCTCCAAATCCTTTTCCTTAGCATTGTCTTTTCTGAGTTCAAGTACCTTCTCTAAACTTTTGGGGATTAGAGAGATGATTTCAATGAATGCTTTATTATAAATGTTTAGGTACTTAACTGTAGCTTCTTCCAAGATCCTTTTGTCTGTGTCACTATACTCATCATAGTATTATGTCATTGGTTGCAGATTCCCATCCGCTGTGACTGCCTTGATGATATCATCAACAGAGAGAGTAGGCCTTTCAACAAATTCTTTTGCCTCTTCTTCTTTGTTTGCACTGGCAGAGGATTCACCCGAAGTTTTCTTCTTCTTCCTCATTTTCTTAACTTTCTCATCAGTCTCTGTTTCTTCATCATCCTTTTGGCTTATATAGGACCTTGTGGCCTTGGTTTTTGTTCTCTTTTCTCCCTTACTGGATGTCTTGGCTTCCAGTTTGGAGGATCTTGAGCTCTTAGAAGTGCCAGGTGTAGAGCTCTTGGAGGATCTAGTCTGAGAGGGGGCTTGCACCAGATCACTTTCTTTTTCTGCATCTTGTCTCTCTTTCTCTGCTCTTTCTACTTTTTCTCTGTTTGCATCAACTACCTCTTTTGAAATGTCATATCTTTTGGCAACTTCTTCTACTTCCCTTCTCATGTTTCTTTTTATCTCTAGTTGTCTTAGCTCAACATGAATTCTTACACTCAATTCTTGAAAGGTTCCAAACATTTCTGCCTCAGGGTCGTTAGACTGACTCAATAGGTGTTGGACATGCAGTTCCAGGATTTTCTCATCTACCTCACGTCCCATTGGCATAATCCAGACTATTCTGGGCTCTACTGCCTCCATTAGGCATTGATCAATGTCTACCATAAAACACACTGTATCCTTATATTTTTCAACTATTGTCTGAGGAATTCTTTCTCTGGCCTGCATCATACCTTGGAAGTTCTTGAAATATCCCCAGAGTGCTGTGCTTTGAGCCTTGGCATCACCAAGCCCATACATATAATCTCTGATTTGTATGGCAACTGGTCTGTCATTTTGCCATACCCAACCACTTGTTCCAGGTAACTCACTCATATAGTAAAAGAAGAGACATAGTATTAGGCCACCATACTTAAATGAGTTCTTCTTATCCTTCTTTATTTTCTACAAATTTTCTAACAGTTGGCTCAGAAGAAGTTCACATAGATTATAGTCTGTATTTTCCCTTAGCATCTAATATGTAGTATAAATTACATTTCTGGATATAGAGTTCTCCCTACTGGAATGATATATTTTGTAGCCAGTTATCATAGAGGAAAATTTGATATCCGCATCTGTGATATCTTCTATTGTCATTTCTCTCTTGTCAAACTTTGATCTGGTAGCCTCACTTACTATTTGGTTCTTGATCAATTTGAGAGTAGGCAACCCACCGGATGAGTGCAAATCGGTTACTGCCCTAATGGCATCTTTTGTTATGTTGAATGGCCTCATCAACCACATGATGTTGTCATGTATTCTGCTAAGAACATACTGGACCCATTCATCCTCTGCAAAACAGGGAAAGTGGATGCAATGTCCAAAATGCTTATCCTGGATGGCCTTGTATTGAGGTTTAAGTTCAAATGTTTCATCTATTAATTGTTTGTGATAGATATCCATCAATTTGGATTCCCTGAATTCCTCAATATTGGTGTGTATGTATACCCTAACATCTTCTACATGTAGAACCCCATGCGGAATGCTAGAGAAGGCGCCTAAGGGATCAACTTCTAGGGATTTGTAAGGATGTTTCTTGAACTTAGGGGGCAGCCTATCAGTGATCTTAACAACATTTGGAGTAGCCATCTTGCAAAAGATTCAGAGAGAGATATTCAAGAATGGAAATACCTTTTTACACTTCTAGGGTTCACGATATGAGCTGGAAAAGATCGTTGGTTGAATCAAATTCTGTAGTTGATCTTTGAGAGGGTTGAAGTAATCTTGTTTGCAGAGCTCTTTCTTTCTTCTTCTCGAATGCAAATGTGTAAATGATGAATAAAAGAACCCTTATATTTCTGCGCAAACCCTAATTTCATATTGCAATAAATGCACACCTTAAGTCATTTTGGTTCCCTTGTTTTGATCTTGTTCTGAGAGAGATCCTTCTGAATCACTGAGATGCACTTAGAATTATTCTTGGTGATAATTGACAATGTATCTCCCTTTCTTCAATCATTCCATTTATCCGTAGATCAAGATATTTCAATTTTGAGTCTAACTGTGAAAATCTTGCTTTTACCGGATGACTGTCAAACAGGATCAATCTTGGATGATTAACCTCTTCAAACCCCTTGCAGATCTTTCATATTTTTACTGAGGGTTATTTAGATATTTCTCTGAGAACCCTTTAATCTGCAACTTTCCATGTGCCAATTTTAGGCACTGATTGACTGGCTTGGGGAATTTATTTTCATTTATGACTCCCCCTAAGCCAAAGCTCATCTATTTAGTTTTCGGAAGGAATATCAGCACCAGATTCTGGTGCGGATCCATCCCCAATATTTTATGTACTTCTCTTCACCCAAATCTTGTTCATCTCCCTTTGAACTTCATCCACATTCACTTTTCCTTTTCCTTTGTCTTGATTTTGATTATGATGCATAGGACCCTTTTATCCTGATTCTTACTTCTGCAGAATTTGGCAATATGACCGGATCTATTGCAATTGTAGCAAACATTTCTTTGCATATTTGACTGGTATCCTCTTGATCTGCATTGATTAGCCATATGTCCCATTCTATTGCATGCAAATCATCTACTATTGAATGAATTGTTTGTTTGCATATTTCTACATTCATGAGATTTGTGACCATACCTTTTGTAGTTAAAACATTGTCCGGAGAAGGATGAATTAGTCTAATTCATTCTTCTTCTGTACTGATTTGCTTTATGACTGAAGTAATTGCAATTGTAACAGTATCCATTGAAGGATGGATATCTTTGATGATTTGGTTGCCTTACCGGAGGTCTTCTAGGCCTGTTCCTTGGATTTCCTGATCCAAAGTTCTTCTAACTGGATCTGGAGCTTTCACCTTTCTCATACCCCAAGCCATGCTTGTCATCTACCCTCTTTTGGCTTTTAAGAAGAACTTCAAGTTGAGTAGAGCTTATCTTGAATTTCTCTTTATATTCATTTGTTGTTCGAAGATCCCTTTTAAGAGTGTCTATCTGATTCTCAAGTTATTCTTCATTATCTCTAGATTCTTCAAGATCAAATTCCAGATGCCTGATTATTCTATCCATTTTGTGGCAATCTTCTGACTTCTCCTTGAGAGATTGTTTTAGATTATCTTCAATTTTTCTTTTCTCTTCAATTTCTTGGGTGAATTTCATAACCCCTGATTCCATTTCATGTCTCACCATAATGACCTCTTTTGATAACTTCTCACATAACTTGTTTTTCTCATTCAGATCTTCATTAGTATCATTGGCTTCACTTTGACTTGATAATTGTTGAAGTAGTTCCTTTCATTTTTTCACAGAGATACTCAGTTTTTCTTTGAGTTCATTTATGAAATCATCAACTTGTTTGAGTCTTTTCCTCAAGTTATTGACTTCAAAGTGAGATTGCTCAAGATTGTCTAGGGCAAATTGAAGTTGTTCCCTCATACCATACATATCCATTGAGATTCCCAGATCTTCCTCAAGCTGTTAGGCTTTGTTTAGAGGAACTTAGCTCTTATACCGATTGTTGGAAACAAGGTAGATAACTGAGAGGGGGGGTGAATCAGTTATCTTAATATTTTAACTTTCTGTTCTTTAACAATTAGTGCAACATCAAAACATATAAGCATATATAACCATGAGAGTAGAAATAAAATCAACACACATAACGCAATGATTTTGACGTGGAAAACCCTGTTAAGGGAAAAACCACGGGGCGACTAACCCAAGATTGTATTCTCTGTTAAAAGAATAAGAAGTACAAAATGACACTTGCCAATTAGGGCTCACTGCTCACAAGAGGCACACTGCCTACAAGAAACTCACTGTCTACAAGGATATAGAAGGTAACCAAATGTTTGAACTGAAGAGAGATATCCACATATGCTGAGGTTCAGTTCCAGTTAGGTTCAATATACTGATCTATTGCACTTCATACTTCCTCTGTTTTAGTGTTGCTGTCTTGTTACATACCGGACTTGTATTGCTGCTTCCACACTTCTCTTTGCCTTTTGTTGCACATTATTCCATACCACACACACCTTCATACCAAAATCCATCTAGTATATATATATGCACCAAGGATTTCAACATCTTTTTAGTCGGCAACCAGAATACTCAAGATATTTACTAAATATTGGTCTGTCAGCTGAATCCATGCTTAATATATGATGCGTATCAAAAATATAGACATAGAATTCATCAATCATGTCAGCCAACCATGAATGATCCCTCAAGAAGCTTGATCACCATCAATTTCTCATTCGGATTAAAGTTTGATGCTCTGTCGGTTAGTTCTTCTTCAGTCTACTCTACCTGTCAGGAACCCAACACTTAGATGCTCATATCTTTTCACTCTTTCATCACCAGAGGTCAATCTCTAGAATGTAGTAGTCATGGTACTTCTCTTGACTTCCCCAAGTCTGTACTTAGCTGAGATACATCCTTTGAGAGATCCAGACCTAATTGTCAGACCTTGCTGCATGCTCTGTTCTTATTCACCAGACCAAAACACTCTTCAATCTGACTTCCGGTAAAGACATACTATGTGCTGCGAATGTGTCGGATAAACTTTGTTGCCATCAATGACAACAATAATGAAGCCACACAGTGTCTCTTGCCAACACATAAGGCTTGATAAAAGCGGCTAAGGGTTGGGGTTTTGGTTGATATTGTATTGTAGCATTTGCAATAGTATTGAGTTGTAGGGATTATTGGTTGTAATCAGTTTGATTTACTAGATAATAATATTGGACTCTTTGATGGTGGATGTAGCTTGAGTTTGGGTGAACCACGTTAAAACTTGTCTCTCGCTGTTATTATTTCTGTGTATTTTCATTCCTCTATTTAATCTTTATTTGCATTTAATTGATATCTTCTACCGTCTAACCCTAATAGTGGTGTCATCGTGCCCTAGACAATTAAAGTTGTTAGGGAGAGGCAGAGTAAATCTAATCCATCAGGTGGTGTCATTGCACCCTAGAGAAGTAAATCCTCATCCAAGGTTGAGGAATAGAAAGGAGGTAAGGATTAAGACTTGAACATAGTCAATATTAAATTGTGTTATGAATTGAACTAAATATGGATTATGCTATTATAGATAAGTTCAATATTATCTTGACTGAGTTCCCGTTAATAGTTCTAATGTCCCTTTCTAGTGATATTATTGTGTGTAAGGAAATTAGGAATATCATAAAAGGGGACATTACAGACACAAGTAAGAGAAAGCCTTTTTTTTAAACCACACAAAGTATGTGGTAGTCAGAAACACATTTATGTTGAAACTAATGCCCGGTATCCTTGTAAGAACTTTGAAAGTGGTATCAATGTGCAAAAGTCTCATTGGCATAATGACAAAGAGAAAATATTTGATAGAGAATAGAAACAAAAACAAAAAAAAACATGGGATACTAGAACAATATATCCTTTCTTCCCCCTTGTGTTTAGTGTCTTTTGTGGCACATGTTTTACAGATTCTATTTTTGTATTCTAATGTGCCAGTTATAGATAGTTCTTCACATTTTTCTCATTCATCATCTTTATTCATTAGAGGAATCCATTTTTACTCTACATGGTACTTCTATTTTTGCGTCAACTTATGACGTGTTGGAAGGTAATGAAGTAAATATGCATGCTCTTCATTCTGAGATATTACAATTTGCCTATAATGTGAGACCCAACAATGCAGTATATCAACAAGCACAGGCTATAGTGGAATGTGTATGCCTAGTAGTAAAACACCATTGGCCTAACAAGGACATAGAGGTTAGTCATATAGTTGTTACTCACCAGTCTACTATTTTGATTTCTAATTATGTAAAAGTATCATAAGTTGAAAAAACTCTGTATGTTTTCCCCCATTTTCCATGTTAATTTGTGGGTTAATTTAAATTTTATACATAAGTAGCATGCACCTATTTCATATACGTATTATAATCACTATTATGTAATCATCATAAAGAATGATAGTAAAGAGAAATCGTATGCAGTCACTATAAAGACAAATGTAAAACAAATGAATTCCAAGTACAAGTTAGTTGACACAATCTATCCAATTGTGATCAAAGGATGAAACTAGGCATGATGCATTTTCAAACTATATGAAATGGAACATTACATCTACAATAGGAGAAAAAGAAAACATAGTAAAGATGTGTAATCTATTTCATTTACATTTCAAACTACAATATATCAAGTCCTAAAATATCCTCCATTTATATGGAAAAGAAATTCAACCTAACAATAATCACAAGTTTGGGAAGAAAACATGAAAGGGCTAAAGAAACCAACAGCCAAATCAAATACAATATTATTCTTTGAATAACTAGCTAGCTGTTTAGCTGAAGTATCTATCTTCTTAGTTGTTCTTCAAAGAAATAATTCAAGATCCACATTGCATTATAATACATATAGGGAATAGGTGCATGCTACTTATGTCTAAACTTTAAATAAACCCACAAATTAACATGGCAAATGGGGAAAAACATACAATTTTTTTCCAATTGATGATACTTTTACATAATCAAAAATCAAAATAGTAGACCGGAAGATACCAACCATATGATTGACATCTATGTCCTTTTTAGGCCAATGATGTTTTATTACTAGGCATACACATTCCATTGCAACCTATGCTTGTTGATATATTGCATTGTTGGGTCTCACATTATGGGCAAATTGTAAGATCTCAAAATGAAGAGCATGCATATTTACTTCATTACCTTCCAACATGTCATAGTTGACAAAAAAATAGAACTGACATGTGGAGCATAAATGGATTCCTAAATGGATAAGATGATGATTGAGAAAAATGTGAAGAACTATCTGCCACTAGCACATTAGAATACAAAAATGGAATTTATAAAACGTGTGGCACAAAAGACACTACAGACAAGGGGGAAGGAAGCATATATTGTTCTCGTATCCCATATTGTGTCTGTAGATTTTGTTTTTGTTCTCTATAAAATATTCACTCTTTGTCATTATGCCAATGAGACTTCTGCACATTCTTACCACTCTCAAAGTTCTCACAAGGAGATGAGGCATTAGTTTCAACATAAATGTATTTCTGATTACCACATACTTTGTGTGGTTTAGAAAAAGACTTTCTCTTACTAGTGTCAGAATGTTCATGAAACTTCTGCCCCGATAGACTCAACAGGCCACCATTTATATTATGATTTGAGTTTTGTAAACTATTAGTCTTGGCCTCAGAAGATCTCTATTCTTCTCCAAATGTAGAACCATTATTTTCCATAGAAAGAACAACCATTCCAGCATAATCAACAAAATTATTAGCAGGACCATTGGATATTGTTTTCTTGTGCCAGAAAGTCTCATTTCTCTTCAATCCTCTTCCACATCTTTGAAGTAACCCATTTGAACATGTGTTAGTGTTTGAAGGTAGGATACCTCTATCTTGACGAAATGTTGTTCTCTCACCCATCTCTTTATTGGGTAATGTACTGGTAGCATATATATACACCTTCAAGGTGGCTCTATATGATCCAAAACAAATATTTGATATTGCATCATATTTTGGGCTTACAAAAGATCAACTATTTTCATTGATATTCTTTGTTGCATTCTAACATCCCCTAAAATTTCTATTCTTGCAACCAAATAGTTGCAACAAATTCTCCACCTGAATTAATAGTATTGAAAGGTTTTGTTATTGCCAGAAACTGTAAATCATCAAATCTTAGCCTATTATAACCCATTAATTGTCAATGCCACAAATTCCATGGTTCATGACCAATCTACCTTTGCTGGAGATAATTCAAGATGAAGTTCATGGTGGTCATGTCTATAAAGAGAAGATCTAACTTGATCTATATCAAGGGAAGGTTGCCTTTCCTTGACATACATTCTAAAATCTTAAAATGCATGTCAGGGAAAGGTGAGCTTCCCTCAATATAGATCAGGTTAGATCTGCTCTTTATAGACATGACCACCATGAACTTCAACTTGAATTATCTCCAGCAGAGGTAGATTGGTCATGAACCATAGAATTTGTGGCATTGAGAATTAACATGTTCTAATTGGCTAAGTTTTAATGGTTCACACTTTTTGGAAATAACATAACCTTTCACTACTATTAGTTCAGGTAGAGAATTTGTTGCGATTATTTAACTGCAATAATAAAAATTTCAAGGGATGTTAGAATGCAATAGAGAATATCAATGGAAATAGTTGTTTTTCTGTAAGTTGAAAACATGATGCAATTTCAAATATTTTTTTGGATCATATAGTGTGACCTTGAAAGTGTGTCTATATGCTACCAATGCATCACCTAGCAAAGAGATGGGTGAGGGAACAACATTTTGTCAAGACAGACAGAGGTATCCTACCTTTAAACACTAACACATGTTGAAATGGGTTACTTCAAAGCCATAGAAGAGGATTGAAGAGAAATGAGACTTTCTAGCGCAAGAAAGTAATATCCAATGGTCCTACTAATAATTTTGCCGATTGTGCTGGAATGGATGTTCTTTCTATGGAAAATAATCATTCTACTTTTAGAGAACATAGATCTTCTAAAGCCAAGCCTAATAGTTTACAAAACTCAAATCATAATATAAATGGTGGCTTGTTGAGTCTGCCGGGACATAAGTTTCACGAACATTCTGACACTAGTAAGAGAAATCCTTTTTTTAAACCACATAAAGTATGTGGTAATCAAAAACACATTTACGTTGAAACTAATGCCTAGTATCCTTGTAAGAAATTTGAGAGTTTTGTTGGGTTGTTGTCCTGTTTTGGCAGTGGGGCTGCAATTGTGTTGTTGTTTGGCTCTTAGTAGCCATTGCCTCGCCTTGTAAAAGGTTCCAGGTCCTTTCAAAACATATTTTACCCCTTAATAAAATAAATGATTTCTTGTTAATGTATGTTGTAAGATAAGAGTAAGATTAGAGAGCACTTTGTTGGCACCCAAATTTTCAAGCCTCATATTTGCACCATCTTGTCAAATTTCTCAAAACTTTCCTAAGGGGTCCCTGTGCCTTTACCCTGATGCATGTTGCTAAACCCCTAAATTTGGCTAAGTCTAAAACCCTAAAAATTTTGGCTGTCTAAAATTTGAGGGATCCTCCAAATTATAGATTATGCATTTTAACTCCTATGGATCTGAAACCACTCTCAAACATCCTAACAATATATACATAAGATATAAAATTAAAGTATAATACAAGATTTACCTTCTTATACTTATATTTTATATCTTATGTATATACTGTCCTTGTGCGCTTTTAGGTGCCACCGGCACTTGGGAGCTTTTCCCAAGGTCTAATTTTGCTCTGCTTCCCCGTTCCCTACTCTCTATCCCCTTCCAAAGTTTTGGGCCAAAATTTTTTCCTAGCCCGGACCCTTCTTTTCCCTTCGGGATTTCAAGTCCTGTTGGAACTTTTGGATACGGTTCCAAAGTTCCTCATCCCCCCGAACTCCCAATCCCCACCATCATAGAAGGTCTTTTAAGTCTGAAATCTTTCTGGACCCCCTGAATTTTCAATTCAAATTTGAAGGTGCAAAAAATTGAATTTTCAACTAATTTTTTAAGAAAATGTCTAAGTATTTTGTGAAGTTTCAGATCAATTTTTCATTTGGGACCTTTGTCACTTTTGGTTTTGGTGGGACTTCAGGTCCTTCCAACACCTTGGCACCAATTCCTGTGTGTCAGGTTCTCTTGATGTCCTGCCACACACTAGAGGCCTAGAAATGCCCAGAATCATGCAGAAATGCACCAACTACTTTCCAGATCACCATTAATACGAAGTGTGTGGTTGAAATTAGAGTTTTTATTGCAGTAGATGGATTTGTTGGGGATTCCCCTCCCATTTTTCCATCAAATCCAAGTTGTGAAGGCTATAGATTGAAGATTGCAACTTTTTTCAAGGGTTGGTTAGTTTGGCATTTTTTTAGACAACTGGTGTAGCGCAATAAGGGTTTCTATCATTATGAAAATTCAAGATCTCAGGGGCAACTTTTTGTAAATCATATGGATGAATCAATGCAAAATTTTTGAGTAGACTCATTTGTCTCCATTGTTGCAGATGTTCATTTAGGGAGTTTCTAATTTGTTATAGAATTCCTCTTGCCATGGTTTGTGGTGTGACTGTAATCTTCATTTGAAGGATTTGACAGGTCCATAATATATTACATGTTGTAATAGTCATTTTAAGATTGCATATGAATGAATGTTGTGTGAGAAGAGATCAATAAGCATGTTTGGTTCTATTTTCAAGTTTCATGCATCTAGATGTTCTAGTTAGGCAACTCACTATCATTTCATTATTGTTCTCCCTTTTTTATCCGTAAACTTTGTAATCCATTAAAGGCACCGGTCTGAATGGTGTTTTGATCACCATTTTTTTTATAAATCAAACAAGTCAACCTAGTGTGAGGTAGATGTCATCATATCTATCTGTCTTGTGTAATTTGCATTATAACCAGGGAATGTAAATTGTGAACTATTTTCAAATAATCTCTAAAACAAATCACTTGTGCATATCAGCAGCTTGCAATCATGCAAGAATGTGTCCATAGCTTAGAGTAAGGTTCAAATGTGCAGCAAGTATGTTTTGAATATATATATATATATAGTGTAGTTTTCAATCCCTACTAAGAGATACCTCAAGATTACCCTCCTAATCTTAGTTTAGCTTGAAGTGTAGAGGAGTTTACCCACTCCTGTAAGTTGGCCAAAATCACCCTAAACTTGTTGATAAATCCCTTTCAATCACTCCGATGACACCCCTAGCCCAGGTGCTTGATTAATGCTTTAGGGTTTTGGGTTGTAGTATTTTCGTGAACCAAAATTTTGGAACCATTCTTGGGTACCCATAGAATCAATCTACTTTTGTTTGTTGCAATCTTGTAATACAATGAAATTTCAAGTTTTTCTTCCCAACAAGGAAGTGGTGACTCTACTTTTACAATCCAAAAATTAATTACAATTTGAAAAGAAAAGAGATTCAAAATGAATAGAGGAAGAACCCAGGAACATCCTAGGCATGATGATTCCTCTAGAAATGTAGGAAATAGGAGTAGATGGAGGGCAAGAAACTCTAATGTGTTGCCTCCATTGAATGCCCAAGATCAAGTAGGTACCTCTGGCAGAAATGATACATTTGATGATTTCAGAAATCAATATCAATACACTTCTGAGGACTCTACAAATAACATACATATAACGAACAGAAGGATGAATATAAATGAGTATGAGGTCTGAAGAAATGAGAATAATATGGGTAGAGGATGTAGAGCGAAGTCTCACGATGCATACTTGAGAGCATTTGGAATGCCCAATGAGATTGAAGAGACACTTCAAAATACTCAACATCCAACTTCTCCCACAAGATCACTTAGTGGTCATCATGATAACCAATTTTCAAAGAGGAAGATCAACACGAACAACTTGATGTTGAGGAAAGAGAAAGGACCCTCTATGATGATCTTGACCTACTTGATCATATCAAGAATAGAAAAAGAGAGGTACAAGACCTACTTGACCAACAACAAGCTAAGCTTGCTCAAAATGCACATAATCAACATCAACAACAGAACATTCCCAATCCTAGCCCTATAGCAAATCAGAGACAACATCAACAACAATGTCAACAAATGGGACAACAAAGTATACATCATTCTCATGTTCAAAATGTTTACAATCAACCACCACAAAATCAAATGAATCAACAATATGGTAATGTTCAGAACCCTAGGCCTGAACAATGAAGACAAGTATATAGATTTCCTCCACTAAGGAGGCCTTTGGGAGCTAAAAGGTATAAACAACTTGATTTCTTTGGCATCCCTTATTTTTCTAGTCTAATTCCAAATGATATTAGAGGAAAGATTCCAAGGTTCCAAGGCAACAATGTTGTCACAGGTGAAGAGCATCTTAGACATTTTATTAATGTCACTGGTGAGTATGAAATTGATGATGAAGATGTCATGATGAAATTATTTGTACACTCACTTGAGGAAAGTGGAAAAGAATGGTACAAGGCTCTCCTAGATAGCAGTATTGACTCTTGGGAGGGGTTCATGAGGGTATTCTGATTACAATATGGAGATTCCCATCCACAAACTCATCTATTAAAAAAGCAATAAATGAAACAGTAGCTGATTTTAATAACCACTTCATCATGACTATGAGAAAGACCTCCTCATCTAAGACCTAATGAGTCAATGTGTTTGGTGTTATATTGTGGTGCATTTAACTCAAAGATTGGTTATTGTTTAAGGTAAAAGAGTCCACAAACATTAAAAGAAGCTTATGTTATGGTTATTAACATTGAAAGCAACATGAGGGCTTTAAGGAAGCACATTAAAAGATCATATGTAAAACTGCCCTAGCCATATAGAGCAATTTTTAACATTCCCCTCATAATTGAAGACAAACTGGATAAACATATTGGGGTCATGAAAGACCTCTCTTATAAGGATGCAAGAAATGAGAAAGGGTTGCCACCTAAAGATGCAACAACACACTTTAATGAAGGTCAAAGACTACATAATAGGCCATACAATACTGATTGGTCTAATAGACCACAACAAAATGTTAGACAGGTAGCCCCAAGCAGGTCAGTTAACAAACAACCTGAAAGAGACATACCCAATCCATTTAGAAAGGATCAAAACAATTTTCAAGAGGTTTATTTATGGTTCTAGGCATGTTTCCTTCCCCATGATCCAACCAGTAATGCAATGGCTTATTCAATGAGAAAAGAGAAAGAGTTTCCAAATGAAGAGGGTGCAACTAAATACTATGAAGAGGATGAAATAAATCATTTTGACACCAACGAGTATGAGCGGTTTGATAAAATTGATGAGTATGATAGTTATGAAGAGGATGATTATCTTTTCAAAACTAATTATAGTGATGGTCCAAAGATATATCAGCTGCCAGCTCATGATTTTAAACATTTGAGGGACCTCATGCACAAGAAGTACAAGTAGTTCAAACCATCGAAAGAAGATATGAAGGCCTTGACTGATGCAGTTGTCATGCAGATCTGAGGAGGTTATCAAATGAGGAATAGGAAAGTGCCTATGCAAAACTCTCCTACTACTAAATCAAGAAAAAAAGGATTGGACGGTGAGAAAGAAAAACATAAGACAAGCTTGGAGATGAAAAAGAAAAATACTCCCAAGAAGAATATTTTGGAAAGGATGATAATTCTGGCATAACCATAAACAACAAAAAATAAATATGTACAAGAAGCTCTAGCACACGTGGTACAAATAGCTATTGTACCTATTATCAATACTCACAAGCCAAAATGTGATGCCAAAGAGAGTCATCCTCAAGCATCAAGTGAACTGCAAAAGAGCAAAGATAAGAGGAAGGAGGTAAAAGGTATGGATATTTCTTCCAGTTAGTTGATAACTTACATTCCTGATGCAAATGATGTTACAATTTCATGTGACACCCCTCTACCTCCATATCATCCCTTTGACATGTCCTAGATGTTAACTCAAATAGGAATTTCACTACCATTAGGGGAGGCTCTTAGGATTCCTGAGCATAGGTATAGGGATGTCTCATTTATCACAACCACTAGTACACATGTACAACCCATTGTTGTTCATCCTAAGGATGATGAAACAATTGAAGTTTATTCAGAGTAATCTATGGTGAATAGCTAGATGGATGTAGATCCCTTCTACACCACATTGATCATAAATGGATGGCTACTACATAATTGTATGCTTGATTCTGGAGCATCTAGCACTGTCATGCCACTTGTAATCATGAATGATTTGGGGTTGAAGGTGTCCAAGTCTTTTGGTAAGTGATTTTCCGTGGACTCAAGAGAAGTAAATGTAATTGGTCTCATCAAGGACATTGAGGTTCAACTAGCTGCACATCCTAAAAAGTCCTTTCTGATGGATATAATTATTGTGGATTGCCCTACTAAATGGGGTATGTTGTTATCTAGAAAGTGGGAAGCCTCTATGGGTAGGAGTATATAGATGGATCTATCATATGCCACATGTAGAAACTAAAATTTGTCCATGTCCTTACCATGACCTAGTCGACACTTTACTAGGGACATCATAAGCCATTTTGTCCTAATCCCACTCAAAATTCCAACTTAATCATATTCCCAATTAATTAAATAAATCCCATTTATTTAATTAATTTCCCATTTCCTCTAATTTAAATAAATGAAATATTTATTTAAATTATCCCCTTTCACATGTTTCCATAGTTCAAATTAAATATTTGAATTATTTCCCTCACCTTTCATCACATGATGACACTTGTCCACTTCCCTATTTGTCCTGTGTGGGGTAGTACATATTCCATTTAATACAAGTCACATGTGCAAGCTAATTCAAATAAAATATTTGAATTAGATTCCTTTCATTCTCCTTCGCACACTTGTCACATGACTACGATTTCTTGAGGTGCAAGGAAACCTAATCAATCCTAGCCATCCATAGCATCTAAACCCTAATTGATCTTGTCCATCCATTCAAACGAGGTCTTTCCTATAAACCTAGCCTCCTCTAAGCCATTTTGGGGGATGCAATCTAATTTCATACCATTATACTGCCAAAATCTTGAGCAACCGACATTCAACCATATCCATCAATCTCTCTCTTGCATCCATTTCCATCTCCATCTTGCATCTTTCTTCATATTGCATCCATCATATTGCATCCATCATCTTGCAGGTATCAATCAAGCTATCATCTTGCGCATATCATTTGAGGTATATTGAAGGTTTGGGTTTGGTAATGTATGCATTTGTTTCATCATTTCAGCTAATCCAAATTTTTAGTATACACCACTATTCCAGTCCATGGTGTTGTGGTAAGGATTTACATGGAAAAGAAAGTAGAGGATCAAAACATTAAAGACCATTACAAAACTCATGACGAAGAGAACTTCTTTGACACTGACATTGATTTTTTTATGGGGTTTTGTGATGAAAATGAACCTAAGCTATGTGTTGATCTACCTCAAATTGTTTCTCCTATGCATGGTGAAAATGTTTTGTGGATATTATACTTTGATGGTGCATGTTCTAGAGATGGCTTGGGTGTAGGCATTGTTGTTAGGTTTAAATGTTTCTCATAAGAATGGAGTCTAGTGTTTGAAGATCTATGGTGATTTAGAGCTAGTTTGACAATTAGTTAATTAATTGGTAGCCTATGATAGACATAGAAGATGGAAAGGAAGCATTGCTTGGGAATGAAGTGATGTAGCTGAAGACAAATACCCTTCCCAAGGGTTTGGTTGCACTTGAAAGGATGTTTGATAATGTCATATGTTGGAAAAGCAAAGGTAAACTAGTTGAAGTGGACAACATTGAATGTGTTAACCTTGGCACTGAGGAGGCACCTAGGATGGTTTATATTGGTAAGACTTAGACCCCATGAAAAGAAAATGTCGATTGCTTTGCTGAGAAAACTCAAAAAATGTCTTGCATGGTCATATGATGTGCTTAAAGCTTATAAGGAATATTTATTTCAACATAGCATTCCCATTCAACATGATGCAAAACCATTCAGACATAAGTAAAGACTGATCAATCTTACCATAACTCCAAAAATGAAACAAGAGTTGGCAAAGTTGAAAGACAGAGAGATTATAAATCCAATTAGAAATTCTGAGTGGGTATCTAATCTTGTCCTAGTGAGGAAGAAGAATGGGGAGATTAGATTATGTTTAGACTTTAGAAATTTGAACATCAAATCCCTTAAGGACAATTATCCTCTTGCAAGTATGGATCACATGTTGCAAAGGGTTGTTGGATCAGAGATGACGTCTATGATGGGTGGGTTCTCAGTATACAATTAGGTGTTGGTCAAGGAGTTAGAATAGTACAAGACAACATTCACTACTCCTTGGGGTACCTATGTTTATTTGAGGGTGTCATTTGGGTTGAAAAATGCAGGATCAATGTTTCAACGAGCAATAGATGTTGCCTTTGCAAGCCTCATTGATAAAATCAAGGTAGTATACCAAGATGATCTCACTACATTCTCCAAAGATAGGAAAGATCATTACAAGAATTTGGGATTGATCTTTGAAAAATGTTTGGAATATGGGATTTCTTTGAATCCCAAGAAAAGTTAGTTTGGAGTGGAAGAAGACAAGTTGCAACATATTGTGTCAAAGGATGGAGTTATAATTGATATGGAAAGGGTGAAGACTTTTGACCTCATCCCTCAGCCTATATCAATAAAAAGTGTCTAATCTTTCTTCAAATAAATCAACTTTGTGAGGTGATTTATCCCTAACTTTACTGACAAGACCAAGGCAATATCCAAGATACTCAAGAAGGGGTAGTCTATTGCATTGGCAAGGAACTAGTTGAAGCCTTTATTGACATAAAGGAGGCTCTCAAAGATGCACCAGTGTTAGTAAGTTTGGATTACTCCAAGCCTTTTCAGCTCCTGTTTTGCTTCATACTACACTATTGTTGTACTATTGCAAAATAATGGGGATGGGTTTGAGTAGCCCATAAGATTCTTTAGCAAATCCTTGTAGGCTGTTAAACTAAATTATTCAAATATGGAAAAACATGCATATGCTTTGGTAAAGGCAGTAAATTTTTTTAGGTCATATCTTATGGGTGCAAAGACAATTGCATATGTGCCCCATTCAGCTGTGAAAAACATTTTCATGTACAAGGAAGTCTTTGGAAGGAGATACAAATGGATCAACAAAATATGAGAATATGACATTGAGGTGGAAGTCACCAAACTGGTTAGAGGCCAGGGTTTAGCATGGTTGATGGTTAATTCCAATTTAGAGGTATTTGAAATAAATGAGGTAGATGTTGTTCTATCTGCTAATGTTTGTGTGTTGGCATATGATCCATGGTACAAGGATATCATTTTCAATCTTGTCAACATGCAGTACCCCCTAGGTATGAATGTAACTTAGAAGAGAACACTTAATCTTCTGTCCCAAAAATATATTTTGTTTCAAGGTGTTTTAATGTGGAGAAATCATGAGGGAATACTGTTGAAGTGTTTGGACTAGCAACAATCTGAGAAATTCATTGAAGAATATCACCAAGGGATATGTGGCGAGCACTTCCATGCTAAAACCACAACACATAAAATTATTAGGGCATGTTTTTGGTGGTTGAGCCTCTTCAAGGATATTGCAAAACAAATCAGAAAATGTGATGCCTTTCAAAGGTTTGCAGGTAAATTAAAGTTTCAAGGTGCTCTTCCCCTTATGAATGTCACCACTAAAGCACCATTTTAGTAGTGGGGCACTGATTTCATAGGGGAAATTCAAGAAAGACTAAGCAATGGATATACGGATCTTAGTGGTGACTGATTATTTCACAAAGTAGGTTGAGATTGTTCCAACTTGCAATGCCATGTCCAAGGTGGTGATTGAGTTCCTTTTGAGCATTGGGATAACCAAATTTGGCGTGCCATCTAGAATTGTTACAGACAATGCCATGTGCTTCAAATCTTTAGACATTGTAAGTATGTGTCCCAAGTATGGGATAAAGTTGATTCATTCATCACCATACCATCTGCAGAGCAATGGACAAGTTGCGTCCAAAAATAAGAGCTTTATAAAAATTCTAAAGAAGAATCTAGATGTGAACAAGAAAAGGCAAATGACAAACTGAAATATGCAGTTTAGGCTGATAGTATCCCCTACAAATGTGCTACAGGCAAAAGTCATTTTGAGCTAGTGTATGGGTTAGAGGCTAAAATGCCAATGTCATTAGAACTGCCTGTGTATCAATTACTGCAACAAATAGGAGAATATGGAGATGATGCTTTGGTATTAAGGATGCATGAATTGACAAAATTGGATGAAACTAGAAGGGTGGCATATGATAAAAAAAAAATTTACAGTAGCAAAAGGTTAAGCATTTGTTCAATAAGAGAATTGTTAAAAGGTGTTTTTAGATCGGTGATTTGGTTCTCTTTTGGAATGCAAATTTAAAGGACAAGGTAAAACATGGTAAGTTTGAACTGCTATGGGTAGGCCTATATCAGATTGATGAAAAGGATAGCCAAGACACCTTTTATATTAGAGATGTGGAAGGAGAACTTCTAGAGCAAAATAAAACATAGCATAAACACAGATAATTAAGACAAGTTTTCTAGGAGTTGTAAATACAATTTCTACATGTTGATGTTCTATCCAATCTCAAGATCATATTCATACATTGAAAACAACTAAAGACCTAGTTTAGATTCATATAATAAAATTCATTAGTTCACTAGATAACACCCATAATTTCAATTCAAAATCACTCATAACAAGTGTTAGAGGAAATATTGTCAACAATATTAAATTACTAATAATCCAATAATCTCAATGAAATATGATGCAAATCAAATAAACAAAGACATTTTAGCTTGAAGACTGATTTACCTCGAAGCTTCCATTGTTTTCCTCTCTTGTATTGATCTTGTTGATGAATAGAGCTCTCAGAAGTGTGCACTTCCTCACTGTTTGAAGATGACAATACTTGAATGGCTGTAGTTGGATAAAATACAATGAAGATTACCTACAATGCAACTATTGTGAGGATGAGGGATGGATGATTGAAGCCATGGTTGTATGGATATGAAGATAATGGATATAAAATGCAATGAGAAATATGGATGCTTTGCCAAAGGCACGTTGGAATTTCTGTAGAGTAACTTTGCTATAGCTTGTGTGTTGTAGAATGAGGGAATGAGCTTCCTTTTATAGGCCAAGGAGGGGGCAAATCCATGTGTCAAGATCTCAACGGTGGAGAAGAAATCTTGAGAGATGTATGGTGAGGATTGAGTTGGTTAAGATGAGGGAGAGAAAGAGGGAAGATGTTACTCTCACCTTGGCATGGAGGAGAGAAAGGTGTGACATGAGTCCACATGTCACAAGGGTCACAATGACCAAAGAGAGATGGTCAAACAAGGAGACCATGTTTGTAGGGAAGTTGGAAAGATTCTAGGGACTATGGAACAAGTGTCACAAAGTGTCCCTTTGACCATCATGACATGTAGAGACCATGCCCTTCAGAATAGGGATGGTTGGAGGAAGAATAGGCCATGTGGGTGAGGGAAAATAGATTAATTAAATATTAAAATATTTAATTACATGTGCAAGATGGTGAGGTGGATTAGATGATGTGGAATAGAGGACTTTTGACTTTGGAATAGGATGATTTGTGATTAAATAATTTGATTATTATTTAATTAAGGGATGACATTAGAATAACAGGTTTAATTGATTTAATTAAATAAATTGATATTTATTTAATATTTGGACTATTAATGATGAATGTGAATCAAATAGATAAATTGATGAATTTATTAAATGATAGAAGAATGGGAATTAAATAAATAATAAATATTTATTTAATTTGTCTTTGCCATTTTTAGGTGTATACATTTTGCCCCTCTTTGAGACAATGTGTTTTAGCATGTTGTTTCAAAGAATAAAATTTTTCTGATTATGATACATGCCCCAGTTTGCCCCTTGTACAGGTTAATGACAATAGGATGTCCCCTCGGGAGATTGGACAGGAAGAAATTGACGATAGGATGACAATCTCACAATGAGATAGGTTGAATGACAGGTTGACTGGATAGATGGGTGAATAAATTGGTTAACCTAAAATAAAAATTAGGTGAAAAATCATGCCCCGGCATGGACAAGGTCAAGCACCTCCCATTAGGGTTCCATGCGCTATATATAGGAGTGTGGGGTCACATTCCTAGTCATTTGCACACTTGTCTTTGTTGGAGAGCTTTTAGAAGATTAGAGCCTTTTGAGCACAGAGCAATTAGCGAAGATGCAACAATTTCCTCTTGAGCTTCATCGATTCGAGTGGATCTGATGATTCAACCATCCAGCAGACTATGGGTCGCTAGTAAGTACCCCTTCATTTCTAGGTTAGGGTCATTAATGATAGCAATAAATGTAGGCCAAAGTTTTAGGTTTTGAATGTGCCGAAAGGTAGAACTGTGCATATGATGCACGATACCATGCATATGACGCGATTCTGTGCATATGACGCTAGAATCAGTGCATATGTAGTTTTTTTGCATTTAAAGTTTACTCATGTGTAAATGAAATTCTGCTATGCAAATGAAGAGGGATGACACGCATGTAACGTTCTGCTACGCTTTTGAAATCTTCCTGTGCAAGCAATATGTTGTTGCACATACAAGGTATAGTCCTGCGCATGTGAATTATTTCTATGCAAACAAGATGCTTCTACACATACAAGATATTTTTGCTCATATGAGGTAAAACTGCACATCTAACAGGTAGAACTACGCATATAAGTTTAGTTGATCAAATCACTTAGAAATTTGATGAAGTTGATTGTACGATGGATATTGGTCAACTGATAGGTCATCTTTGAGATTGATAGAATCTCCAGAGAGATGATAAGATTTCTTTCCTGTTGAAATAACTAAGTTTTTGATGTTGGATAAATAGACTTGCAGTTTAGTCAATTTTGATTGATTAACGTGCACTTGCTTGTTTGCAAGAGGAGTTAGATGATGTCCTCATGTCGAGGGAGTGGTCTCCAGTTATGCACATGTTGAGGCCTTATCTTATGGAGACTGATCTACTTGTTATTGGATTGGATGGATTGTCATTTGTGCTCTTCATGCCCGAGATTAGGGCAAATCTCAGCATGTTGACTGCTCTGGTTAAGAGATTCCACAGTGAGGATGGGACTTTTCATCTTCCCACTAGGGAGATTATAGTTACACTAGAGAATGTTCACAGGATTCTGCATATACTAATTGATGGTGAGCTCGTGGAGTACAAGTCACAGACTGGGACAGGGTTGGATGAGTGTAGACGAGTTTTTGATGATGATGAGATCAAGGGCACTAAGATTAGCTGGGCTGACATGGTGGCCTACTATGAGCCCCTTCCTTCAGTTGTGGCTGGGTTGATTGGAGGTATTGTGTACCCTGATAGATGGTCACATGGTTTTGTAGTTGGATGGGGGTGGGTACTAGAGCAGATCACTACAGAGGGTACCGGATATGCTTGGGGAGTTTGCATCCTCGCTCACTTATACCATGATTTATACTAGTTTGTCTATGATGGCTCTTCCAATTTGGCTTGTGGAGTTTCACTTCTGCAGATATGGGCATGGACACACATAGCCATTACTTGTCCTATTGGTATTGGCACTCGGGGTAGGGATCAGCCCTACTCCTACATGTTTCAGGATAGCCTTTCCCAGCCCAAGCTAGGAAAGTTGGAGTATTGGAGACATGCTTTTGACAATGTAGACAGAATCAAGTGGCAACCATACCTAGACTGCGAGGTATGAGATGATGATGTGTCTAAGCTTCCCTTCTGCTTTCAGACAAGATGGCTTATAGGGAGTGGTGGTGTTCACCTGTGGTTAGGGTTTTGAGTTGTTTCTATAGGTTTATGTTTTGGTTCCTTCAAACCCTTGGTGCCTTAGTTTTAAATTTTCCTCGGCCCCCATGCATTGGTTTACCGCTTTTTCCTATCGCACTTGAGAGGAATGTTAAGTTTCTGTATGTACAATTGCAAATGTATGTTGGCGGGCTTGTGAATTATCAATCAACCTCCAAAAAATGATAAAGAATTGAGTTATATGCATTTTAGATGCATATCGGGTTAAATATACAAAGAGGGAATCTCTTGCAGATTCCTGGGAATATTCTGCAGTTGTATGCAAAGTTTAAATGCATATCGGGCTCAAAAGGGATGCATGTACATTGGGGGAATCTATTGAAGATTCCAGGAATATGCCGTCATTGTATATCGGGTTTGCTTGTATGTATTTTGTCCAAATATACAACGACTACATGCATTAGAAAGATACAATGGAAATGTACAAGGGCGAGATATACATTATGGGCATATTCCAGGAAAGATTCGCTGTTTGTATGCAGGGGTGAATGCATGTTCGGACATGCAAAGGGTCACATACAAGGAACAATATACAAGGCAGTAGGATATACAACTGGTGGGGCCCGCAGACATACAAGGACGAATGTATGTGAAATATACATTCGTAATATGCAAAGAAGGCAACATACAACCTGGACACGGAGGAGAAATCAAATGCAGCGAATAATATTTTGAGGTCCATGGGTTGTATAAAGCACTTGTATATGCTGATATACAAGCCGATGTGCAATGAAGAATATACAAGCCAAATTTCAAAAGGAGGTACATTCTGGTGCATAATGATTTAAAGTCCGCAGCATGTGTGTATATGTGTTGTATATCGTGGATGTACAAAGGAGAAAGATACACGCCAGACCTGATTGAAAATTCCAATTTGCTCTATAACAGTTTGAGGTCCGCTCTGTATGATGAACAATTGTATGTATATGCTCTCGCATATACAAAGATTTGAAAGGCAAAAAGCAAGTGATTGTGTATGCATCCGTTCTTGCATGTACGAGGGCGAGATGGCAAAATGGAGATGGTGAAAAGTCAACGATAGGAACATGGAGTGCCTACGTGGCACAACATCATTGGCTCTTGGCTTTTTTGCAGGATTTTGGGCCATTTGATCTCAGCGATAGGAAAATAAAATCAACGGCTGTGTTTTAAACCCTCAATGAAGGTTTTTCCTGAGCATCGACAATCATGTTTTGAGCAGGAAAATTCCATGGACAAGCTATTGCAAATTCCAAGAGGGCTGTGAATAGCTGAGGCATTAATGGCAGTTTACGAAAGGATGGTCGATGGAATGACGGGCCAACTACCAGATTTAAGATGAAGATCTTTAGGTGGCGATGCAAATCCCAAACCTACCTGCTCCTTCCTCTTTGTCCCTCTGCTGCATTGATTATTTTGAGCGCCAATCTGGAGATACGTTGTATCTGGCAGATTTTTGATTTGCCTTGTAATTAATTTTGTTGAGTTTATAGTCTTGGTATAAAAGACAAACTGTGTCACTCTTTGTTGTTGTTGAAAACTGGACAAATTTTGGTGTTGTAAGAGGATACAATTTCGTTGGTGGCTCTATTTTGGGTGCCTTGTGAGTTTATGAGTTGTATGTCAAATGTCTTATATATAGAATTCATCAGTTTCATGTTGATTTAAATGAGTAATGCTTTATAGCATGTATTTTGTTATTTGTCTCCAAATTGAATGTGTTCTTCTTTTGAATTTAAATATCTAAGGGGTGTTAGAGATTCTAGGATATGGGTTTCCTATATTGAATGCTTAGTCTTTTACTTCTGCTCAAGGAGTAGATTAAATGTTTTGGGTTAAGTATTGAGAAGAATACATTGCAGTAAGGATGTTTGTAAGCAGAAATAACTAAATACTTTGTCTTGGGTATTGTCTGTAAGGCAGACATTGCATAATCCCCTTGAAATTTGATTGTTGTTTTAGGTCTGTGATAAACATTCACATATATATATATATCTATTGACTCTGAGCCCTGGATAGACACTGATCTGGTCTTGTATTTTGGTTGCAACCCAAAGTCTCAGTTTTGCATCCAAACATAAAATCAAACTCAAACTTTAAATACAAACCTCTAGGACATTAGAAGTAGTTTTAGGACCCAAAATCCTCTGTCTACAACTGAATATAGGCCCAAAGCTAGCCCCTTTGCACTTATTCCACAGTTTTGGTTTGCATAAGAGAGGATTTATCTGCTTTGTATCAACATCCCCGTCAGTCATAGTTCTATTTTATGGATGTTGAATAGGGAATACCCCCCTTGGTTTTGCAGAGCCTAAAGAAGAAGAGGAGATATTTAGAGAGTCTATCTCCTGTACTGTTGGCACTGGCCCGGGAGTCCTATTGATCAATGATGGCTACCTTGTAGGGATTACTGGGAATAAGCATCCAATCTGGGAAAAACACCAATAGGGAGGACACCCTATATTTTGGAGAGACATATTGTATCATGTGTGTTCAAGCGATTTGGCAGAATCTAAGGGATGACCCAAGGTAATGACATATTTTCCCATACGTAAAAGGAGTGGACACGATGGGGACCCAACCCATCTTATGAGCAATCTCACACTGAGTTTCTTCACATCCCGTACTAGCCTTGGCTGATGATGAGAGCAGTAGAAGATTCCGGTATGACACAGGATTTCTTTGATTGGTTTGCTGCACATCCTTTTCCATTCTACTCTGGACCAGGAGAGTTAACCCCGATTCTAGATGATCAGGAGGAGGACAATGAGGGGCCATGGAAGTGACCTAGGAGATGCAGAGGATGGGGAGGTAGAGGTGGCTGAGGTGGGGATGATCATGATGGTGGTGTTCGAGGAGGAGATGGAGGTCATGGCGGCAGTGATGTGGATGATGACAGAGATGGAGATGGGAGGAGGATTCACCAGCAAATTGATCCCACCTAGCATGCTCAACTAGCTTTACAGGCACAGGTATAGCCTCCAGTGCAGCCACAAGGGTAGGGGCCAGATGATGGGGTGATAGCAGGATTACGAGCCCAATTGGCTCAGGCTCAGTCTATGCTACAACAACAGCATGGACAGATAGGGCAGATGCAGGCCCAGATTACACAACTGTAGGGTGACCTACAGACTGCCTATCTAGAGAGAGACACAACCATTCAGAGGTACGAGAGGGCAGAGGCACTCTTGGAGCAAGTGCAACAGACTGCGGGATAGGGTCCCACTGGCTAGACCATTACAGAGATGGTTAGGACAGACCAGGAGATCTTCTACTGGTGGTCCCTTTATGAGCAGGTTGTACCTCCAGTGCATAGGGCAGGCAATTATTGGCCTAGTTACCACAGAAGATCATAGAGGGCACCTACAGAGAGTGGTGGGGTGATGGGACCTATGGAGCCACCTCGTGGACCACCAGGAGGAGGTACAACAGGGACCGGGACACCAGGGATAGGGACAGCCGGTGGAGGAGGAGGTATCCTACCACCATAGGCAACACCATCAAGGGGGAGCCACTCCTAGCTGTTTCCAGACATGTATTTGTTTCTAGCACTTTTATTTGGACATGTATACACCACTTTAGGTTGGACACTTTGAGATGTTTTATTATTTTGACATCATTGTATACTTGGACACTCTTATTCTTTTTGATGATGATGATATGTTATCCTAATTAGACAAACTATGTTATGATTTAATGTGATGGACATGACTTATGTTATGATGCTATGATGTGTTATGCTCATAGATGACTTACATGGTTTATGATTTTGATGCATATGTTTATGTTATGTGATGGATCTGATGCTCTATATGATGACTTGTATGATGTCACACTATGATGATTATGTTGATGCTTCTATAGATTTTGATACTAGACATGATGCATCTACATCCTTATGATGTTTGACCTAATACTAGATGCAAGATGTACCTATATGCTATGATTTCTACATGTGTTGATTTGCACAATACTAAATTTAATGATATGAATCACGTATGCATGCACTAAGATAGTTTAATTTGATGATTATGCTATCTATGTTTTTCCATTTTTTTGTTTTCTATCATGATATACATATGAAACTCAGATGGATGGAATGATGTGAGTATATGACTCTTGCTATGGATAATTTATGATTTACTTGTGTTTATGCATCCTAATGAACAAAATAATATGCATCTATGATGATGGACTTGATTATGACACATGATGGTTTTATTTTTATTAATGCCAAGTATACTCAATCTTAATAACAATTCACCTTTTAGAAGAAAAAGAATTGGATATATGAAAAGAAATGATAATGAAAGATAAGAAATGTGATAATGAATGATCTGGTAATAAATGATAAGAAATTGGATAAACATATGATCACAAAGACACATGGATTTTTGTAAAGTGATAACATGCTTACAATGCAATGGAATGCAACGGGATAAGTATGGATATGAATTCTTGTAATCTTTGATTGTACGAGTTTTTGAAGTACTTTGTTTCATCATTGAGCTTTTTAAAATGTTGTAAGAAAATACAAGCATCTAGGTATAATTAAACCATGATGACCTGAGTATTTCTTACATGAATTTTTATTTAGCAAGTTAGTACAAGCATCTAAGTATAATTGAACCAAGATGACCTGAGTACTGCTTGCGTATCAATAGACAAGGATTACACCTGTTTCATGTTTAGGCCTTTGATGTCCTCGATGATCATTTTGTCGATCATGTCATTAGACAAGGCTTTCACATTACTAAAGATAAACCCACAAATAGTAGACAAATAAAATGATTATGCCCCCATCATAGCTTCTCTAGTTTGATACATCCTTTAGTAGTGTAGAAAGACATAATAACAAAAATCATGATTTAAGACTTTTAAAACAACCATTGAAAAACTTTCTTGCCCAAACATGTTTTCTTGCAATAATTTGATAGAATCAGTTTGATGTCTTAGGCTAAAAGGGATTTGCCAAGCGTAGTTTTGCTGTCTTTTATGTCAAGATGTTGAAAACTTGCTTATCATGTTGCTTGTTATCTAGTGATAAAATCGTAATCTGATTGTTTACCCTTTGAATTTATAGCATTCAAGAATCCTATTCCCTGACTAGGTCGAGGATTTATTTATTATGGATGAACTAATGATGAACAATGTGATGGGCCCTAATGGACTGACCTAGTGCCTCGGGGGCTCATTGCTAAATGGCCTTGCCTACGTGACAATGCAGAGGCAATGTAGTTCAAGGTGGACTTACGTGGACCTAAAGACCTAGGCAATGAGAAATGGTGCAGACTCGAATGGACCAAAGGTTGAATGACATGGGATGGAATGGATGGAAAAGGAGCCTCGGGGGCACATCGATGATGGCCTTGTTTAAGTGATAACTCAGAGGTGACATAGTTCAGAAATGATTGATACTGACAATGTACTTGCGATAAGATAAATGATAGGGTAATGTGATGGGATGACCCTACTGGATAAGATGATAGGGGTGAGAAGACACCAAGATATGGTAGGTCATTGTTAGGTAGATGCGAGATGGATGTGGTTATTGGATGAATACGATAGGAAAGATGGATGTGGGTTGGGTTGTACTAATAGATGGAGGTAGCGGTTAGTCACAAATAGCGCCTGTTTCCAGGTTTTCACCACTTGCTTCTATTTGTACCATTTTTGATTTTTTTGTCCCTTGCATTGGGGTTATTAGGTATAGAACCTTCGAAGGTGCATACTGTTGATGGGATCATCAAACACTTCACCTTCTGATGTTGAGAGATGATACGCACCTAATCCATAGGCAGCGACTATGACATAGGGACCTAACCAATTGGGTTCAAACTTCCCCTTCTTTTCTCTATCATGTTGATTGCGTGGGTTCTCTCTTAGGACCAGATCACCTACCTAAAAGACCTATGGCTTAAACTTGTGATTGTAGCTCCTTAACATTCTCTGCTGGTATGTCTTAAGATGGTTAAAGGCATGTTGTCTCCATTCTTCTAGCAATTCTAGTTCTTGAAGCCTTGATACTCCGTATTCCTTATCATTTATGAGTGCTTTTAACGACACCCTGAGGGAAGGAATTTCAGCTTTGATAGGCAATATGGCTTCAGAGCCATAGACAAGGGAGTATGGTGTTGTACATGTGGGTGTGCGTATACTAGTTCTGTCGGCCCATAGAGTGGGGTTTAATTGCATATGCCAGTCCGGGCCAGTATCATCGACAATCTTTTTGAGTATATTCAGAATAGTTTTGTTTGATGCCTCAACTTGGCCATTACCTTGTGGGTAGTATGGAGTCGAGAAACGATACTGGACATGGAATTTACTACAAAGTTCCTGTACATCCTGATTCTTGAAGTGTCTTCCATTATCTATGACAATAGATAATGGAATACCATATTTGCATATGATATAGTTAAGGATGAAATCTGTTTCCCTGTGACGATGGTTAATGGAACGGCCTCAATCCACTTTGTAAAATACTCTATGGTTGTGATAATGAATTTGTGGTCATTGGAGGAGGAAGGGTGAATCTTGCCTATGAGATCAAGTCCCCATTGACAGAAGGGTCAAGGTGTCATTAAAGGTTATAATTTCTGAGTAGGTGCATGTATCAGATTACCATGAATCTGGCATTTCTTACACTGCTTGACAAACTGATAGGAATCTTTTTCCATGCTTGCTCAGTAATATCCTAAACACATGAGTTTCTTCACCAAAGTAGGACCACTAGAGTGTGTCCCACAAATGTCTTCATGAACCTCCCTTAGAGCGGTTTGATATTCATCACTATCTAAATACCTAAGGAGAGTACCATCTAAACCTCGTTTGTACAGGGTGTCGGCAATAATGGTATATTGGGATGATTGGCGTATGAACATGCATTTTTGGTTGTTTGACAGGTTGGGAGGTAGGATATTCTCTTTAAGATAGGTGAAAACCTTGCCATATAAAGGAGAATCAGCTCCTACGATATGGTAAATGGTGTTATTTTTTGGGCTTTCATAGGATGGATGGGAGACTGGCTCCATCAAAAACTCATAACGCGATTGATTTTTAGAGATATCTAGAAGGGATGTAATAGTGGCTATTGCATATGCTACTTTGTTTTCCAACCTTGGTATTTGTTCGAAGGACATCACAACGAAATATTCCTTGAATTCGTCCACCATACGCTTGTATGGTATTAGCTTCTCATCCTTTGTTTGGTATTCATCATTTATTTGATTAACGACAAGTTGTGAGTCCCCATATACATGAAGTTCTTTCATCTTGTACTCAACTGCCATCTTTATGCCAATAACCAAAGCTTCATACTTGGCCACATTGTTGGTGCATGAGACCAAAAGTCTGTATGATTTAGGGATTGTATCCCCCTGTAGTGTTAATAGTAAAATACCTGCTCTAGATCCTTGTTGCGTGTATGACCCATCAAAGTAGAGCTTCCAAGTGATTGTTGTGATGTTGAATATAGATTCATCAGGAAACTCAAAACTCAAGGGGTTGTTATCAATCAAAGGTGCATCCGCCAGCTGATCTACGATGACTTGTCCTTTTATGGCTCTTCTATCCATGTACTCAATGTCAAACTCACTGAGAATCATAACCCATTTAGATATTCTACCTGTTAGGGTAGCTTTGCTGAGGAGATACTTTAGTGGGTCAATCTTTGCTACTAGCTTTATGGAGTGAGAGAGCATGTAGTGTCTCCACTTTTGTGAAGTGAAGATGACTGCATGACATGCCCTTTCAATTGATGTGTACTGAAGCTCATAACCTACTAATGTCCTGCTGATATAGTAGATTGCCTACTCCTTTCCTTCATGGTTTTCTTGTGCTAGCAATGCTCCCAAAGCTGTGGGTGTAGCTGAGATATATAACAATAGAGGTTTGCCTTGAATTGGCAGCATTAGGACTGGTGGATTCATCAAATATTCTTTTAAGCGCTGAAATACTTGCTCACAGTTATCATCCCATTTGAATGGAACATTTTTATGCAACAGATGTGAGAATGGGTGGCACTTGTTTGCCAGTTGGGAGACGAACATTCTAATTGACTGCAACTTTCCTTGTAGAAACCATAGCTGACTTAGATTCTTTGGTGGAACAATTTCCATAATTGCTTTGACCTTTACCGAGTCTACATCTATTCCATTTGTTGATACGATGTATCCAAGTAGTTTTCTGGATGTTACTCCGAAAACACACTTTCTAGGATTGAACCGTACATTAAACTACTCTAGTCTTGTGAATATTTTGTCTAAGACTTCAAGATGTCCCTCTCTGGTGAGTGATTTCCCTAAGATATCATCAACATAATCCTCCATGATGGTATGCATCATATCATGGAAGATTATTGTCATTGCTTGCTGATATGTTGCTCCTGCATTCTTGAGACTGAATGGCATAATGCACTAACAATAGGTGCCCCATGGACATGTGAATGTTGTTTTATGTTGATCCTCCAGTGTTATCTTGATTTGGTTATATCCAGAGAAACCATCCATTAAGGACAACATGGTGTGACCTGTTGTGAGGTCAACAATGATATCAATGTTTGGTAAAGGAAAATCATCCTTCAAACAAGCCTTATTTAGATCTCTTATCAGGCTTTAAAATAGGTACAATATTACAGACCCACTCTGGGTAGTCAATGGCTCTAATGAACCCCACATCTAGTAACTTCTTGAGCTCTTCTTTTACCATTAAAGCCATGTGGGGGTGCATTTTCCTCAGCTTATGTTTAACTGGCTTAGCTCCTGGAGCTAGTGATAGATGGTGCATGATCAAATCAGGATTAGTACCTAGCATATTGGCATAAGACCAAGCAAAGTTTATCTGCTTTCTTCTGTAGAACTCAAAAAACTTTATTTTCTCTTGTGCAGTTAATGACTCTACTTGATAAAGGAGTCTTGGTTGTGCCCCTGTGCCAATGTTGATTGATTCCGCAGGTTTAATCAATACTGAAGATCTTTCTAGATGTGCATAAAGGGGGAGAGGGTCAAGCCTTTCATTCATTAGTGCCTCAGAGAGGTTTTCACCTTCAGATACGTCTTTTCTTTTTCTCTTTTCATGATCTAGCACTGCCGCAAAGTGGTTTTCACCATTAGATCTCATGTTTATTTTGACATTTTTACGACTGAAAGGGTTGGCACTCTCTTCAAAGTATGCCTTCTCATTAAGGTTGATGGGGAAGCTATCCTTGTGGTCTCCTGTGGGCAAGTGTTCTCTAAGCTCGAAGTAGTCGATGATGGCATCATCATTTTCAAAGGTGTCTAGTTGAGGTGACGTTTCAGATAGATCCCAATCTATTAATTTAGGGTGAACTAGAGGTAAGGGATCATCAGGTTGATCAGACTCAAGGGTAGTTATGGTTAGGATAGAGGATTCATTTGAATGGGACAAGGTATTGATGAGGTCTATTATGGTACTCTCCTCAAGTTGGTTTGTCAAGTTTTATATCGTACTCTCTTCATGAGGTTCATTCTCATCATGTTGCGGTCTGAACTCTAGCGGTCTAGCCCTAGAGCTTTGTCCCTCATGCATTGTTGGAGTATTGCTATATCGTTGGACCACATCAATCCCTTTGTCTTCACAAGACATCTTAGAGAGGCTATCCCACTCATAATCATTTGAATCAGTTTCACTAGCCTCTTGTAAAAGGTGAATTTATTCCAAAAAGTTAGTGGTAGCTATTTGTCTATCTTCAACCTTTTGCTTACCTTTGCCTTTGGTCTTCTTTTGACCTTGCTATCCTAACCCAGTAGTAGCTCAAGTTGTTTGAGTAGGGCTTTGATAGGTTCTATGATACCATCCTTTCTTAGTCCTACGGGACCATGACCATTGTATCCCATCCTTTGCCAAACTTAGGTTGTTGGTCCTCTGGTATGGTTTGACTATCTTCATCTTTGAAAAGCCATTGTAAGACATATTTCTCATCACTCTCATCGGATAGGCTTTTCCATTTAATGAAAGGACCCATGGGAGTCTCAAGTGACTTAGCTTTGTTTGGGGCGGGTTTCCCATAAGACTTTGGTGATAGTGGCAATTGTGCTAGAGAGAAAGATTGTTCAATAACATAATCCCCGACGCCCTTGTCTTTGACCTTGATTTTAAGCTTTGATGTTTTTGAGGTAGAAGCTAAGGAACTTGGATCCACTTGGTTGGAGGAAGAAGAAATTGCTCTATTGGTAGGTATCACAAGTTCTGGTTTCGACTGTATGGTGTTGCAATACTGAAATGGATCAAGGTCTCATTGTATAGTTATTTCTTGACCATTATGTGGGAACTTGATACATTGGTGATACATTGATGGGACAGCCTTCATTGCGTGGATCAAAGGTCTGCCTAGAAGTATGTTATATGCAAGCTCTATATCAAGAACTTGGCACACTACATCTCTTTCTACCGGTCCAACTCGTATTGGCAAAACCACCATTCCTTTGGAGGTCCTTTCTTCCTCATCATATGCCTTGATGGTTATCTTCTTCTTGGGATCAACAGTATTTTTAGAGAACCCCAATGCAAGGATTAACTTAGTGTACAAATGTTCAAACCAGCCCCTCCATCTATTAGGACCCTTTTTATTTTGTGCTTATGTATTTAGGCCTCAATGTGTAGGGATGCATTGTGTGGTTGATTGATTGATATGTCATCCCTCTCAGTGAAGGATAGGAAATGTGGTGTGGTGAGATGGCCTACCATAGCTTGGAATTGATCTTGGGCAAGGTTTGTAGGAACTGTTGTTTCCAAGAGAGCTTTTTTCTAAAATGGCCTTATGGTGTAAACGCAATAACTCCAAGATGGATATATGCACGGGTGTTTTGTGAAGTTGGTTAATGAAGCTGTACTAATTTGATGTGGGGGATGACTTGGATGGATTTGGTTGAGCCCCTTGCAAAGTTATGTTTCCACGACGCGTGGTCACATTACAATTAGGCTAATTATTAATGGTGATCACATTGATGTGTGAATCACATTGGGAGATATGATTGATGGTGTATTCGAAAGAAGCATTGTTATAGCTCACTTTGTCAGCACCATTTTTGTTGTTTTGGTTTGAAGAACCTCCCTTCTCATAATGAGGAAGAGGATTCTTGAATGCTATATGTTCATCATTGGTAGTATGTCCTTCATTAATGGATATATGTTTTTGGTCAAGGAGATCTTGAATGACATATTTGAGTTTCATACAATCATTTGTTTTATGACCTTTGCTCCTATGTTATTTGCAAAAGTCATTTTCATTCCACCAAGGAGATTTGAACATGGGTTCGTATTCGCGCACTAGTGGGAGTGTGATGAGGTTGCCCCTAATTAACTTTCTAAGTGTGGATTCAAGTGATTCACCAAGTTGTGTGAACTTTCTTCTTGGAAGGAAGTTGTTTTGTTTTTGTTCAGTGCCTTGAGGCTTGGTAGATGGTGTGTTGCTTTGTGGATTGGATAGGTTGAAAATAGGTTGCTTTGGTGTTGCATGTTTTGTATCTACCACACCATCATTCACTATGGGTTTGTTTTTAGTCCAAAACTATGACTTATCCACATTGTTGTTAGAGCTTGGGGTGTCTTTGTATATCTTTACTTGCCCCTTCGCTATCAAGGCTTTCTCAATGAGAAGCCCCATCTCAATGACCTTACTAAAAGTTGATGGACATTGAATTTGTATTTGATAGCTTAGCTCAGTGGACAAATTGTGCACAAACATTTCTATCATTTGTTTTTTATGTATGTGATAGGGACACTTGCTCGCAAGTTGCCTCCATCTTTGTAGAAAAGATGCAAATGATTCTCCTCCTTTTTGTTTGTTATTGCAAAGGTCTAGCATGGATATTTCATGTTCTATGTTATAAGAGAAATGTGTGACGAATTTGTCTACTAATTAATCAAAGGTGTGGATGCCTAGAGGTAGACGTGAAAACCACTCCATAGCTTGTCCTCCTAGGCTTCTAGGGAATAGTCGCATTAGATAAGTTTCATTGTGGGCGACTTCAAGACAAGTGGCACTAAATTACCTGATATGATCTCTAGGATCTCCTTTTCCTCTATACTTGTCAAATTTTGGCACTTCAAATCTTATAGGAAAAGGTATCATGTTCAAGGATTTGTCAAATGGGTAAGGTGAGATATCTTCAAGTGAATAATGTTTTGTTGTGGTTCCGCTTTGGATATCTACCAATTGCTGTTGTAAGGCTTGAATTTGGGTTGTTAATGCATCCAAGGGATTAAGTGTATCCTTAGCCTTTTCTATTTTTGGAGCCTCTTTGTCAGTTTTGGAGCCATCTTTTGACGACTCAACTTCATTTGAGGCATTATTCTCCCATAGATTAGAGATATCAAAGTCTGTGGGCAGCTTTGCTCCTTGTTGAGCAAGCATGAGGAAATACTTTTGAGGGTCCGTAGCAACAACTCTATCCATTATCTTTTGGAACTTAGGAACTTGGAGTTGTTGGAGGATTTCCTCTTGAGTGACTTCCTCATCATCTAGATCAGGTATATTATTGTTAAGGTTGTCCATGTTTTGCTTTTGTTTTGATTGAGATCTAGTTTGCACCATGCAAGATTTTTGGGATGGGATGAAATTGGATTATGAGATTTGTTGGATTTTGTTTTTGATTGGAGGTGTGATATGGTAGGTGAGTTTGATTGGAATAAATTTTGTTGAGGTTTTTGTTGATTCTATGTTTGACTCAAACAAGGTAATTCTTGAGCTATAATGTCTAATAGCTATCAAAGTGTCGATACAAGGGGCAGTCTAAATAGGGATAGATTGACACCGCTATTTGATGAGGACTATTCTCTTGTCAAGGTTACACTAGTATAGTTTTTTTGGGAAGGATGATTTGATATCCTATTATAAAAACTAACTAGCTCTTGTTTGGATTGGTAGAGTATCAACTAGGTCCTAGAAGCAAGTTGTGGTTTGATTTTGAGGTGTTTTGATAGCAAGGTAATGATGTGAAAAAAAGATGTTTGTGAAAATGATATGGAAAGGTGTTTGCACGGTATAGCCAATTTTTTAGGGTGAAACTATAGCAAAAAAGGTACCTAAAACTGATAATGTTTTTGTCCCACACTGTATAGAATATCTCTTTGTTTTGGATGTGCAGCTTCAAAAGCGCAGGATAACAGGTTAAATGTGCAACTTTGTGTGTCAAATGTGCAGATCTGGTTGATTTTGAAAGTGCAGTACTTTGGTTTGCATACGTTGTTCTATGTGTCAAATGCGCAAAAAGATTATAAGCGCAGCAAAATGTTTCAAATGTGCAGCAAAATTGGTTATATGTGCAGCAAGATTAATTGCGCACCAAAATTTGTTGTATGCGCAACAGAGTGTTTTAAATGCTCAGAACTGCATGTACTTGGTTTTCTGCTTCAATTTGACAGTTTGATTTGTTTGGAACATTTTCCTAAGTTAATCTAAGGTTTGTAATGCTAATTTTGGTTCAAGTTATTGCTAGAAAACACAGAGAACAAAAGCTTTCCATGATTACTTGACAAAATTAAAAAAAACAAACAATTACAACCCTAGGGATGGAAAAGACAATATTTGATGAGTTCCAACTTGGGTTTCCCCAACCACTTGCATAAAGGTGGACAGCTAGTAACTTGGTAGCACCGGCTCCCCTCCACGGCACTCACTTCTCACGCATACCAAGTTACAATTCCTCCGAAGAGTTGAACTTTTCTATCTCTACACTAAATGAGTGTATGACGTTGGATGGATCTAGAGGTTCCTCCTCCTGTGTCACTAAATAGGGGATTTTGGCTTACTAGAACAAAAGGATTTTAGTCAAGGCATCCGTTCAGGTGGTTACACGTGCGGCCATTCGCTTTGATAAGAAGGCTTCCCAGCCTGCAGAGGTTATGCTCCATAGGGTTTTGGGGGAAACATTGGTCAGTGTAACACAACATCACCCGCTATTTGCAACTTTCATCACAAACACAATTTACTTTTAAGTGACTTGGAGGTGGCTTGGCTTTAGCCTGTTATCACTCAAGGTCTTCCTGCTTGGAAGGATGGAATTCCAAGGGCAGGCCTCTTCTAAAGATGACAAAGATAAAATGATAAGTTTGGCATTTTGGTCACCCAGTTAAGGGGAGAGCATAGGCCTATTATCATTTTTCAAGCACGGAAAACAGTGGTTCTTTATCCTCCTAGTTAAAATAAAAATAACTAAATGTGTTAACACTACCAAGCACAGAAATTTGTAATAAGATAGCAATAACTTGGAAAAGATTTTGTTAATTTTATCCCTCTAACAAATCTAGGTGTAGATTGTTGTTTGAAGAAATAAGACAAGTGTTACTTTCCCCTATTAAGCTATGTGATAGATTGTAGTGCAAGATAGTAAAAACATAAAGAAATTGTTCAGTTTTAACCCCTAGGTTGGGACGAGGTGAAAGTTGTGATGCAACAAAATGATTTAATTTCCTCCTATTTAAGTCTATGTGATGATTTGCATGAACATATTAAGTTACTTCTTCCTTAATAGTTTTAGGTGGCTTAATAATGTAGCTAAAATGACTAAATCTAGCTCCTAACACCTACAAATGAAAGTTAGTACAGAAAACCTTATAAAACTTTTTACAACCCTCTGTTACAAATTGAATGCGCAGGACTGCAGGTCATATATACAGCACTGCGTAGTATATGCACCGATTTTCAAATGCGCAGTAAAATGAATCAGATGCGTAGGACTATGTGTTGTATGCGCAGAAAGAGCAAAAGTGTAGGAAACTGTTTTGGATGCGTAGCAGGATATGTAGTATGCGCAAAAAGGTAAAAGTGCAACAAAAAGTGTTGAATGTGCAAAACTAGAAGTTGTATGCGCAAAAATGACCTGTCATGACAGAACCTTCACAAAACACTCAAATGGAAGTTAAAAATAGGGCAAGGCCCCATAGTGGGTGCCAAAAATGTTAGAGGAAATATTGTCAATAGTATTAAACTACTAATAATCCAATAATCTCAATGAAATATGATGCAAATCAAATAAACAAAGACATTTTACCTTGAAGACTGATTTAGCTCAAAGCTTCCATTGTTCGCCTATCTTGTATTGATCTTGTTGATGAATAGAGCTCTCCGAAGTGTGCACTTCCTCGTTGTTTGAAGATGACAATACTTGAATGGCTATAGTTGGATAAAATGCAATGAAGATTACCTACAATGCAACTATTGTAAGGATGAGGGATGGATGATTGAAGCCATGGTTGTATGGATATGAAGATAATGGATATAAAATGCAATGAGCAATATGGATGCTTTGCCAAAGGCACACTGGAATTTCTACAGAGTAACTTTGCTATACCTTGTGTGTTTTAGAATGAGGGAATGAGCTTCCTTTTATAGGCCAAAGAGGGGGCAAATCCACGTGTCAAGATCTCAACGGTGGAGAAGAAATCTTGAGAGGTGTATGGTGAGGATTGAGTTGGTTGAGATGAGGGAGAGAAAGAGGGAAGATGTTCCTCTCACCTTGGCATGGAGGAGAGAAAGGTGTGGCATGAGTCCACATGTCACAAGGCTCACAAGGACCAAAGAGAGATGGTCAAACAAGGAGACCATGTTTGTAGGGAAGTTGGAAAGATTCTAGGGACTATGGAACAAGTGTCACAAAGTGTCCCTTTGACCATCATGACATGGAGAGACCATGCCCTTTGGAATAGGGATGGTTGGAGGAAGAATAGGCCATGTGGGTGAGGGAAAATAGATTAATTAAATATTAAAATATTTAATTACTTGTGCAAGATGATGAGGTGGATGTGTGAGGTGGATTAGATGATGTGGAATAGAGGACTTTTGACTTTGGAATAGGATGATTTGTGATTAAATAATTTGATTATTATTTAATTAAGGGATGACATTAGAAGAATAGGTTTAATTGATTTAATTAAATAAATTGATATTTATTTAATGTTTGGACTATTAATGATGAACGTGAATCAAATGGATAAATTGATGAATTTATTAAATGATAGAAGAATGGGAATTAAATAAATAATAAATATTTATTTAATTTGTCTTTGCCATTTTTAGGTATATACAATAAGTAAGTTATTATTCAATCAAATTTCCATAATAGAATTATATAATTAGTATAGTAAAAAAAAACCCATAGGTTTCCTAAACCAATATCTACTCTAGGTTAAACTAGGGTTACTTGTTAGATTTCCTTCTATACAAGTAACCCTAATTTCCAAGATCTACAACAACTAAATTTAAACAATTTGATTCATTGAATATCCTAAATCATTCTACCAATCTACCAATGTTTTGATCTTTCCTAAATTAAAATCAATCTCCTAAATCCATTGAATGACCATGAAATACCCACTCTTGTGTTTACCTTATGTTCTTTTTTAGTCATATGATATATATTGTATTGAATGTTTCATCAGTGTATTATGTGATTCTTGTGTTATGAGTTGTTGCACGAAACATGTCGATGAGGTTTGTTGTGCCATCAAGGTGTTCTGATGGTGTATTCTAGATGCATTTGTGGAGATGTTTTGTATGGCCATTAGGGTGTTTCTAATGAGGTTATGTATTAGCATTGGTTTTCTCACTATGAATTATGGGATGCATATGTCATGCCTTTGTATGTTAGATCATTTCAGTGTTTTAGCTTCACTATTTTAATTATATTCAATATAGCTATGATTAAATTATTACAATTGTTTAGCATTATGAATCATGGTTGGTTATGGATCTTATTCCTGGATCATGCTAGTCATGATGATTTATATTAGATGTGATAATTCGGTATCTTGTTATAATTTATACCATGTTGGTTGGATTATGTTGCTTCGACTATTATTATGTGTAGGTATATCTGATGTTTGACTTGAGTATGTAGGAAACTTATAGGTGTTTGACCAATGGCTAATATGTGGAGAAGTTGACATGGATTATACTTAGTCATCTCACCCTACTTAGTCCTTGTGAATCCATGTGTTAACTTGGAAGCGAATTGATGGTGATTTTAAAGTTTGTATGTTGTGAAAACATGTAAAGTGTGGTTGATTCCTTTGTACGTGTCTAATTTATCTTTTACATTGCATTTAAATTTACTTTGAAATATGCATTTATTGTGTTCGTAGAATATTTAATTCTTGCAGATTGAAAAGATAATATTTATGGCTTAGTAGGAAAAGGTTTGTTGTATTATTATATTTTGGTAGAAGAAATTAGATGAATTTAGTTATTCGTTGAAATGAGATATTTGGATTAGTAAAATAATTGCTTGTTAAAACATAATTTAATCTCCTACCTATTGGAAATGTATCAATTAGAATTACATTATCATATAGTATATTTAATTTGTTTTTTAATTGTTGATTTTCTTGAAAATATTATTTGCCAAAGGTGAGTATTTGATAAAGAGGAAATAGAAAAAAGTGAAAAAATAGAAGGGAAAAGTATAAAAAGGGGAAAGGCTTTTGTATTACTCAATCTTAACTTTTCAGTTTTGAAAACCCTCTCTCTCTAAATAAATAAATACATTGAATCTCTTGGAAGAAATGATGTATTTGAAAATGGTTTGGTTTTGGATTTTATGTGCTTGTGGCAAGGAGTGGTGATTGGTGTGGCTACATCAAATAAGAGTCTTTCTCCATTACTTTTGTTCTTCATTGGAGGTATTCTTCCTCTTTGTATTTAATTCAAAATTTGAAATTAGAATGAGTTTCTTCCTCTTGACATGCCCACACTAGGTGGAGTCATATGTACATGCTATTAGAAGAGTAATTTAGCTTCAATTTCTATTTTCTATTTATGTTTTAATTTTTTTGAAAACTTACATTTTGAGGCCAGGTTATGGAAAAAATTCTAAAACCATATGTGTTGGAAATTTGGAAAATTTGATTTAAGAAGTAGGTTGTTGTGCATTTTTAGATGAAAAGGGTATCTTCTAAATTTAGAAATTTATTTTATTTTATAAGTTAAAAAATTACATGAATTCTTGAAGGTATCATGTGACTCCGTTAATAGAGGCTTGGGAATTTTTATTGTTTTTCCCTCTTTGAAAAAAAAGAAAAAATACATTTTAGATTTCAAATGAATGAATTATTTTTTGAAATGATTTGTCTCGTTATTTTTAGATTGTGTATCTTTTGGCAATGTGCCATTAGATTTTGTATTGGATTGTGTGCCATGCCAAATTTTTAAAATTGGAGTGTTATACTTTTAGGATTGAGGTATAGAATAGGAAAGGAGTGGCTCTAACCATTTATTGGGTTACAAAGAGTTCCCTAGAACAGATGTATGGAGATTGTTAATCAAGTGAAAATGAAATAGCGATTGGGTAAATACTTATGTTTAATCAAGAGTCCTTGTGCTAGGATTTTCCATGCTCACAAAGGCTTGTTCTAGCTATGAAGGGCATGTCACAACTCTAGGAGTTGATGAATGTCATAGTTACCCATGGTGTCGACATGAGATTGTGATGACACTCCTTGTCTTATTGCTAGGATCCTCATCCTTCCCTTTGTTGGTATTGGTATCTGACATGCTTGTGATCACTTACAATATGTGCATTGATTGGCATATATGCCATGTATTATCTTATGTGCATTGATTGGTGCATTTTCCATATATCCTTATGCTTGTTTGGCATGATTTGCCACATGTAATGTGTTTGCATTGATTAGTATGATTTTTTCCATGTACAATTGTATGTGTGAGCCTTGGCCTTAATAGTGGTGTATCTATGATCTTCTCCCTAGCTATGGGGTTGCTTAGAGTGGCATAGGAATCTATTGCATTTAACGATGATAATATGGTAGGGTGGCAAGTAACATTCCACCATTCATGCCTCTTTGAAGATCTCTCAAGAGATGGAAGAGTTCTTGGTTGAACATTTTATGTTATGATTTGTGATTATTAGAGCACCTTTGAGGTGGCTCATCATTGATGTATTATTATACTTTGTGTCATTTATGTATTGGAGTGTGACCCATCCATGTTTGGGAAGTAGCCTATAACTTATAATTATGTTATTATCATGTTGTTATATTTATCCTTGGTGTGGAAATGATTAATTTGGGATGTTGGAGTCCTCTTTTATATATGTTGTAATTATGTTTATGGATGCTTATATGTGTTGGGTTGTATTGTTCCCCCTTAGTGGATAAGAGTTATATATTTGATTTTGGCTCATGTGAACATTGGTGTCGAATGCATATGGATTTTTGTATATTTCTCCTCATGACATTGATGAATGTTGTAGATTCATTAACTAAGCTTCTGAGCACAGAGAAGTTTAGATGGTGTTAAGAGTCTATGGGCCTCTCAACCCAAGCAATTAAATCATGATGTTGATACTCCCTTTGCCAAGAAAGTGCTCTCTAATCTTACTCTTATCTTACAACATACATTAACAAGAAATCATTAATCTATGGAGAATGTTGGGAAATGTGTCTCAACCTTGACATTGCAAAAGGTTACTATTCTTTCCAATTTAGTATTGTCAAACACCCATTAGCTTGAAGAATGGTTTAGAACATTCAAAGTTTCCAAAAGGGACTAAAAATGGTAGGGCTAACTATTTTTAGTAAGTCTACATTTGAGCACTGATGGACCTAAAATTTTCTCAAAATCTGTGGAACTACCAAATAAACATTCTAGGTGAGTTTCAACCCAATATCATGCCTAGATTACAAGATAGTAAAGTTTCCATTTTTGAAACTCCTAGAAAAGTTTCAAACTTAGATTTGTGGAAATTAGAGGCCCTAATTTTCCATGAGTTGTCATAATAAGAGAAGTAGTTTATAGATTGATATCTCTTCACAAGATTTCTGACACATTAAACGGTTCGTCAATTGGACACTCAGATCAAAATTTATGGCTACCTTAGATTCCTTACTATTTATGTTTATTTTTGTGATTGTTGTAAAGATCTAAAATTTTTTGCATATCACTCCTCTCAAGATTATTGTAGGATTTTTGTTCCACTACATTAGCTTCCTTACAAGTTGTATTAGAGCTTGATCACCTTTGTTTTCAGTTGTGGGTTGTTGGGTTTTTGGAACTAATCCAGTTTTGAGTAGGAGCATGTGTAGAAGATACTTTGTGATCTTGTTGTAAGAATTTTGAAATAACGAACACACCAAGGAGAATAGAGGTAGAATAAATTTTTGGTAAAAATTTAGAGATGTGTAAGCTGAAGATGGAGGATCTGTTAATTGATCAAGATCTATGGGATTTTATTGATGAGAATGTTCCAAGGCCTACAAATGCTACTTTGGCTACTGAATATGATTTTATGGACCATAATGCCAAGGGTCTAATTGGATTGTACTTGGAAGACTATTTTAATCAATGTCCATGAAGAGTCAAAGAAACTATGGAAGAAACTTGGTGAGTTATATCAAGCTAAATATTTAGTGAACATAATTTCCTTGAGGAAGAAATTGTATTCTTTGATAACGGAAGAGGGTGGACAAATTGTAGACCACCTAGAAGCATTCAATATGTTGGTGGCTCAATTGGCATCAGTTGGTGTAAAAATGGATGAGGAGGAGAGACGTTGGATCTTGCTTTGTTCTTTTCCTAATTTGTGGGATTCTCTTGTTATGGATATTGAGAGTAATGCTATTGTCTTGAAAATTGAAGATGTTGTGGGTTCTTTTCTTTTTTAATAGATGAGGAGGAAGGTATCCATCAGTGCCAAAGAAGATTTAAATGTTCATGGAAGACCTAAAGAAAAATTTAAGAAGAGTGAGAAGCATGAAAAATCTAAGTCCAAGGGGAGATCCAAATCTTCTAGAAAGTCCAAATTTATTTGATTGAATTGTTGTAAGTTTGGACACTTTCGTAAGGAGTGTAATGAGAAAAGAAGAAGAAAAAGAAGAAAATTGGTTCTGATTCTAAGTCTGAGAAGGAAGATAGTGATGCATTCATTGCAGCTTTGGCCACTTGTGTAGGTAATGATGCATGGTTAATTGACTTAGGTGCATCTTTCCATATGATCTATAATAGAGATTGGTTTTTTAAATATGAAGATTTTGATGGAGGTAAGGTGTACTTGGGTGATGATTCTTGTTGGTGCCTGAATTGACTGTCAGTTTCTGAGAAATTTTTCATGCAGGCACCTTCCCAAAAAATCCAAAAGGTTCTGAGTTTTGGCACCCCTTCATCTTTCCTGAGGAAGGGGTCATCATGTTTTGTCCATCAGCGAAAGTTTTGTTTTTTTTGAGTGCTCCGATTGTGTCTTTGAACTTTCGGTTTGAACCTCGCCGGTGAACCTCAGTGTTGAACCTCGCCATTAAACCATCTGTTTGAACCGGTTCAATGGTTCAAAGATTTATGTTTTTGGTTTCATCGGCGTGATGGCAGCTATCAGCATAGGTTTGTGGTCTTGCTCCGACGGTCTAAGTCACACCGACGGAGATGGGAAGCCAAGTTGCCATCGGCGTGACTTTTGTTGTCGGCGAGCATTGCTTTTGGGTTGGCCGATGGTTTTTGTCTTGGCGACGGGTGTTTTTTGCTTGGCCATCGGTGAGACTTGTTTTATCGGCCTAGTCGATGGAAGTTGGCCCGATGGTCTATCTCTGGCCGATGATGGGAAATATGGAGTTTGCGATGGCGTCGGCGAGACTATTGAGGTCGGTCAGAGGAGTTTCAGGTTGGCCAATGGGATTGGTCTGGCCGACAGGGGATTGCGATGGGCTTCATCGGTGTAACACATGAGGTTGGCCAGAGGATTTTTGGATGCTCTGATGGAGGGAGTCACGGCGACGGAGGTTGTGTTTTGTTTGCCATCAGAGAGACTTGATAGATCGGCGAGAGTTTTTTGGGGCAAGCCGATGGCTTAGCTTTAGGCAAGGGCTTGTGTGTCAAGCGCGGCAAAAGCGCTCGACACTTAGTATGTTTGTGGCCATGTTTATAAAACGTTGAAGTGGTCTTCTCACTATGCATGTGGGATTAATCTCCCTACGTTAATTTGAACCTGCGAGGAAGAGCTTCTTGGCGGGAAGCTCCATTTTGAACAGTGCGACGGTTTCCAAGTAGGCCGCGGGTGGTTGAGCCATCAATGGCGATTGTAGCAGGGGTGTGGGTGACAGTACAAGTGATTAAACTGCTCAATTTTTAGCATGAAGACTTCCAGATGGTGGCACAGGGCTCAAGGCCACCCCTGTCAACTCTCCTGCCTACTGCATTGATAACTTATGGGCGCCATCTCTCATGGGCTGTATCTGGCAGTTTTTTGTAAAAATCATGTAATTAATTGCTGTGGGTACACTTTCTGGCCGATATAGGCAGACTATGTGACCATTGTTTTGGTTGTTGAAAACTGGACATTTTGGCTCTGTAATAAGATACAACTAGTTTTGGTTGCTCTGTGCAGCAAAACTTGCGAGTTTATGTATCTCTTGTTGTACGTTTGTGCATGAATCCACTGATTTCATGGTCAATTTTATATGAATAATGCTATGTTTGCATGTGTTATGCTGATTCTGTCTCTAGTTTTGCATGTATCTTTCTTCTGAGTCCAGGCATTCAAGGAATGTCTGAGATTCTAGAACATAGAATTCCTGTGTTGAATGTTTAATCTTTTAACTTCTGCTCAAGGGGTAGATTAAACTATTTTTAGATTAAATATTGGGAAGGGTATATTGCAATAGGGATGCCATAAGTATAGACAGCTTAACACTCTGTATTGGGAGATATCTGTAAGGCAGATATCATGTATATCCCCCTAAAATCCAGTTTTAGTTGTTCATGCTAATCATTCACAGGTGTATGTCTACCAACTCCAAGCCCTGGATAGGCACCAATCTAGCTCTGTGTTGAGGTTATATACCATGTCCAGCTTTGCATCCAAAAATCAAATCAAACCATTTCATCCTTCCACCTGTTAGTTGTAGGAGTAGGATTAGGATCCCTGCATGCTCTCATACCCAACCAGACATCATGTCCAAGAATGTTGCCAACCTTGTGATTTGTTACACAAATCTTGGTCCATACATGAGAGTATGCTGCCTGTTGCTGTCAAGTTAAATCCTTCTGTCATTGAGCTAGTCAAGGTTATACTTTTATCAAATAGGGACACCCCCCTTGGTGCGGCAGAACCAGAAGTGAAGGGGAGGAGCTCACGCAACCTCCTGTATTTAGTTGGCTGAATCTACCTATGCATTAGAAGTGGCAAACCCTAATGCTGATTCAGAAGAAAAACCAACAAAAATGGCGACTCCGCTGGGGAGAGAGAGAGTCAAGTAACCTGAGGGCTGGAAAATCTAGTTTCCAGTGAAGTTGTTGCAAAAAAAAGGAACCATGTGGTGCTCTACTGGGGTGATGAATCCAGAAAACAAAAGTGCCTTGCTGACATTCTGTCCTCTCTCTAAGAGGTGGAGACTCTGTTGAAAGAACCTATCAATGCTGCAACATATATCCAAGTATTCATCTTTGATTCAAAATGTTGAGTTTAGAACAGCAAGCCTGGTCATGCTCTCAGAGAAGACCATTCTTTATTAAAAGATATAAAGCCCTAAATTTCACAGGGATATATGGTTACCCAAATATTATTCCCAATAAAATTAGAATATGTTTGCCAAAATATAGTGGATCAGATTCTGAATCAGCAAACAAACATCTGCAAAGATTTTGTAATTTAATAGAAGATTATGAGGTAGAGGATGAAGATGTAGTAATGAGACTCTTTGTTCAGTCATTGGAAGATGATGCTAGGATATGGTTTTCAGACCTGCCTGTTTGTTCAGTTTCTTCATGGATAGATTTAGAAGTTGCATTCCTAGGGCAGTTTGGTGAAAGGTTTGATGTGGCCTCATTAATCATACATTTTATGAATATCCAAAGGGAAGATGAGGAGCTGGTTCCAGCCTTTAATCTTAGGTTTATTAAATTGCTCAGGCAGATCCCTGAATATATGAGACCTAATAATGCATTGTGCTTGACAATTTATTTGGCTGCATTTGATGAAGAAATGAGTTATCTGTTGAGAGATAAAGAACCAGTCATACTTCACCAGGCTTTCCAATTTGCTATGGACATAGAAAACAATGAGAAATATGGAATGCCAGTAGGTTTCATGGCTGCAAGTTATCAAAGCAGTTATCAAAGTGAATATATTTCAGCTCTCCCAGTATGTGCATTGAGAAATGATTGTATAGAGGGAAATATATTTCAGAATAATGTGTGCAACCATGATGTGATGCATGAAGAAAATGTTGTAGAAAATGTAAGCACATCTTGTAATAATGAAAACAAAGATTGTTATCAGCCTTTAGAAGACAAGCCTGCAGACACAAGGTGCCCTCCAATTGATCAAATGAGAGACATACATGAAGTTGTGTCTTGCAGCAGTGTGCATATCCCAGTTATGCCTGATTATTTATATGAAGTGGATATGCAAAGCTTCACTCTAAATATAAGAAAACATTGATTCAAGGGATGGCAGTGAATATGCTAGTGATTGCCAGCATTCAGATGCATATGTGAGCCTTTCAGATAATGAAATATATTTGGATGCTGATTATGAATGTTTCCTTGAAGATTTTGGCCACCTTCATAGTGCAGAGGTTGAAAACTTTGCTTTTGATTATCAGGGCACTGGTGAAGATAAAAAACAAGGTCACTATTCAGAGGTGGATGGGAAAATTGCAGATGTGTGTGCTCATACAGTTGGGGATAGTGTTGATTGCAGGGGTGACTATGAAGCTTTCAGTGTAGGGCTACATTCTGAGTTATTTCTGCCTTCTCTTGAGACATTTCAGGTGGACATTAATGACAAAACTACCGTGCATGATGATGATGGATATCTGTATGTTCATCAAGATAAATTTGATTATGAGATGTTGCTTGTGCCTGAATATTGCATGTTTGATACAGAGGAGCTCTTATTTTTTGAGGAAGGGCAAAATTCTGATGTGGATTCATTTGTTTCATGTGAGTCTGTTATTCTTCCAAGCAACATCAGTGACTCATATGATGATGACATTCTACAACTGATAATTATATATGCTGATGAAGCTAGCTGTAGATTTGTTGAAGAAAAAGAAATGAGCAGCAGCACAAATAATTGCCAAGGGGCTTGCTGCAGACAGTTAAATGCTTTTAGGCCTCATTTGAAGAAATCAAAAGAAAATCAGGTGTTTGACAAAGGAAAAGTCTGGTTTTTCCTTTTTGGTGGCCCTGGGCCACCGTGTTTATTTTAAAATAATGTGTTTGGTGATGCAGATTGGTGCAAGTTTGACTCTGTGCCCAATGGATAGGGGACTGGTCTGCATCCCAGAGATCTAGAGTTCTCACTGCAGTCTTGCACCTGCACATCCCCAATCAGAGCCACTGTTGGTGCCTGAATTGACTGTCAGTTTCCAAGCAATTTTTCATACAGGCACCTTCCCAAAAAATCCAAAAGGTTCTGAGTTTTGGCACCCCTTCATCTTTCCTGAGGAAGGGGTCATCATGTTTTGTCCATCAGCGAAAGTTTTGTTTTTTTTGAGTGCTCCGATGTGTCTTTGAACTTTCAGTTTGAACCTCGCCGGTGAACCTCAGTGTTGAACCTCGCCATTGAACCATCTGTTTGAACCGGTTCAATGGTTCAAAGCTTTATGTTTTTGGTTTCATCAGCGTGATGGCAGCTATCGGCATAGGTTTGTGGTCTTGCTCTGACGGTCTAAGTCACACCGACGGAGATGGGAAGCCAAGTTTCCATCAGCGTGACTTTTGTTGTCGGCGAGCATTGCTTTTGGGTTGGCTGATGGTTTTTATCTTGGCGACGAGTGTTTTTTGCTTGGCCATCGGTGAGACTTGTTTTATCGGCCTAGTCGATGGAAGTTGGCCCAATGGTCTATCTCTGGCCGATGATGGGAAATATGGAGTTTGCGATGGTGTCGGTGAGACTATTGAGGTCGGTCAGAGGATTTTCAGGTTGGCCGATGGGATTGGTCTGGTCGACAGGGGATTGCGATGGGCTTCATCAATGTAACACATGAGGTCGGCCAGAGGATTTTTGGATGCTCTGATGGAGGGAGTCACGGCAACGGAGGTTGTGTTTTGTTTGCCATCGGAGAGACTTGATAGATCGGCGAGAGTTTTTTGGGGCAAGCCGATGGCTTAGCTTTGGGCGAGGGCTTGTGTGTCGAGCGCGGCAAAAGCGCTCGACACTTAGTATGTTTGTGGCCATGTTTATAAAACGTTGAAGTGGTCTTCTCACTATGCATGTGGGATTAATCTCCCTACATTAATTTGAACCTGCGAGGAAGTGCTTCTTGGTGGGAAGCTCCATTTTGAACAGTGCGATGGTTTCCAAGTAGGCCGCGGGTGGTTGAGCCATCAATGGCGATTGTTGCAGGGGTGTGGGCGATAGTACAAGTGATTAAACTGCCCAATTTTTAGCATGAAGACTTCCAGATGGTGGCACAGGGCTCGAGGCCACCCCTGTCAACTCTCCTGCCTACTGCATTGATAACTTATGGGTGCCATCTCTCATGGGCTGTATCTGGCAGTTTTTTGTAAAAATCATGTAATTAATTACTGTGGGTACACTTTCTAGCCGATATAGGCAGACTGTGTGACCATTGTTTTGGTTGTTGAAAACTAGACATTTTGGCTCTGTAATAAGATACAATTGGTTTTGGTTGCTCTGTGCAGCAAAACCTACGAGTTTATGTATCTCCTGTTGTACGTTTGTGCATGAATCCACTGATTTCATGGTCAATTTTATATGAATAATGCTATGTTTGCATGTGTTATGCTAATTCTATCTCCAGTTTTGCATGTATCTTTCTTCTGAGTCCAGGCATTCAAGGAATGTCTGAGATTCTAGAACATAGAATTCCTGTGTTGAATGTTTAATCTTTTAACTTCTGCTCAAGGGGTAGATTAAACTATTTTCAGATTGAATATTGGGAAGGGTATACTACAATAGGGATGCCATAAGTATAGACAGCTTAACAATCTGTATTGGGAGATATCTGTAAGGCAGATATCATGTATATCCCCTTGAAATCCAGTTTTAGTTGTTCATGTTGATCATTCACAGGTGTATGTCTACCAACTCCAAGCCCTGGATAGGCACCAATCTAGCTCTATGTTGAGGTTATATACCATGTCCAGCTTTGCATCCAAAAATCAAATCAAACCATTTCATCCTTCCACCTGTTAGTTGTAGGAGTAGGATTAGGATCCCTGCATGCTCTCATACCCAACCAGACATCATGTCCAAGAATGTTGCCAACCTTGTGATTTGTTACACAAATCTTGGTCCATACATGAGAGTATTCTGCCTGTTGTTGTCAAGTTAAATCCTTCTGTCATTGAGCTAGTCAAGGTTATACTTTTATCAAATAGGGACACCCCCCTTGGTGCGGCAGAACCAGAAGTGAAGGGGAGGAGCTCACGCAACCTCCTGTATTTAGTTGGCTGAATCTGCCTGTGCATTAGAAGTGGCAAACCCTAATGCTGATTCAGAAGAAAAACCAACAATTCTCATTTAAAAATTATTGGTCGTGGTAAAGTTAAAATTAGATTTCCTAATGGTAGAGTAAAAAGGATTAATGATGTATTACATATCCTTGGATTAGTACAAAATTTATTATCTCTAAACAATCTAATAAATGCAGGTGTGTAGGTAGTCTTTTCTAATACAGAGTGCAAGATGGTTAGAGGTGCTATGGTGATAACTAGAGGTGTCAAATTTGGCACATTGTATAAGCTTGATGCATGCACTACTAAGTGCAATAGAACTTATGTGACAAGAGAGTCTGTGACTACTTCATTGGAAAATGAAAGGGTTTCATTTTTAGTGGATGGTCGTGGCTTCTGGTTACCTGTTGTCACTTAGATTTGCACTAGTGTTGAAGGCTTTTAGGGTTCCAACAATCTAGTGAAACATTGAGATGACCTCTAGGTGTGGGACCCTACAGGGAGGCCGAATCTCTAGAGAGAGGCTGGTTCCTTTGTTGAATGAGAGAAATTAAGTGATCCTAAGACTAAACCTAATCTATCCACTAGTTTATGAAAAGAGTAAGAGGGATTAAAAACTAAAAATGAAGGGGAGGGGATACACCAAGTTTGAATAAAGAACATTCACAAAGCTAAAATGCACAAATAAAGAAATACAATCGATAAACTTACATGGATCATGGAGATTTTAATAGAGGTAAAGAATGGATTGCCAGGAATTAAACATTCACAAACAATAGCCAATTCTAAGACTACACAGAGTTAAAAAGCATGAAAAACTAAAACACCATATGTATTGATCAAGAGGCACAGTTACAGCACAGGAAAGTTTTGTTTGGAATATAGAAGCATAAGACTAACTATTTTCCAACCTTTTTTACATCTTACATTCATGCATATATAGCATCTGATTCCAAATGACCTAATTAGGTTACAATAAGTTACCCCATGGGATCTGTCAGAAAATATCTCTACCTAAAGGGATGTCTATCTACAAGAATTAAATGCAGAAAATATCTAGAGACATAGGAAGATGAAAGATATTTCCTTTCAATGCGAATAATTGATTTATCACCTGTAACCATAAATACTACAAATATCTAATAAGGGACAGCTGAGAAGATTGGATCTATTTTGATGGCATGTGAGACAAATCTTCCAAGCAAAGCTTTTACAACACTTTAAAAAAATGAACCCTTGAGTCTCTATGTCCTCATCGCCTTTGAATCCTTTGAAAAATCAGCCCCTGCAATGCCACCTGGCCGAGTTCATGCATCTAAGACCTTACCGCAGTCCCGCACGCCATATCTGATGCTATGCAAAACCATCGTGGGGTTGTAGTTCATATTTTACTTCATACTGTCGGCCTGCAGATATCCTCATCGACCTCTGCGGGACCGCAGTGAACACTATATGCTTTATTTACCACTTTACCGCAAACCTGCTGCAGTCCCTCAAGACCCCCTGCGGCAATGCAGTGAGCATCTTATCCTTTTACCGCCAACCCGCAAACTACTCTAACAACTATTGTAGGGTCACAACACTCAACATCCACACCTCTTAAAATCCTTTATACCGCACCACTGCAAGCTTCACTTGAAACCTCCACGGGGGCACGGTGACCATTTTACATTGGCTCCTTCTTACCGCATTGCTTCCAGTCATCCTCTTACTTGTCGGGAGACCATGGTGACATATTATATGTCGCTTGAGTTTATACTGCAGGTCTGCCATACTTCATATAAACCTCTGTGGTATTGTGGTGGGCAGCTCCATGCTTGGGCTAAATATTCACTACTATCCTGTAGGCTCCTTCACAAACTATTGTGGTAGTGTGGTGATTACATCGTTACTTACCACCATCCTGCCACGACCCATATAGACCGCTATAGTAGCACGATAATTGTTAACTTTTTGCTGACTGTGTAGTAGTGCGGTGATTTCTTTCTTTCTTGTCATGATCCCATGGGCTTCTCCCTTAACTGCCATAGTAATGTGGTGACAGTTCAGACTACTTCATTTATTCCTGCAAGCCTGCAAGCCTTTCAACTAACAGTCGTGGTAATGCGGTAAGCGACTATATTGCACCCTAGCTCTTGAAAGCCCACAAGGGTTCATCAGACATACCCACAGGGATGTGGTAATGATAAAAAAGGCAAAGATTTAGCAATGGATTTTTAGAAGAAGAAGGATTAAGACAATTTTATGAAACTTTGGTTTGGGGTTTAAAGAATAAAACCTAGGGCTTAAAGGGCAAATAAGCAAAACACTTAGAGATTTTTTTGGTTTGGGCTATTTGGCTAGGGAGCAAAATAGGACAATATTTTGGCGACTTCTCAGGGGTGTCTTCCTGCTAGAGAAATGGAAACTAGTGGCCTTAAGCATTTGATGGGCATAGAGTCAAGTCTGAAACATGTTGGAAAAACTAAAACCTGCCTCAAAACAAGACCACAAAAAGAAACAAGGCCTGCATTCTCCTAATGACAATGCAGCCTATGCAAGGCACTTAGGGAAAGGAAACCTAGAGAAAAAATAAACTAAAACAATATGTACAAAATCTCAGACCAACCTTAATGGTAGGGTTTGAGATGGATCCCATTGACTGAGATCGGGAGAACTTCACCATTTAGCCTTGAAAGAATGAAGGTGTTTTCTTGCTTGTTGCTGATGATGACATAAGGCCCACTCCAAAGTGCATCAAACTTGGTATGGCCTCCTAGTTTGGCTCACTCTACATTCCATTTTAGGACAAGATCATCTTCTTTGAAGGTCTAGACCTTGGCCTTCTTGTCAAAATACTTTTTGGTCTGCATTTGATGTTCTTTTAATGTGATCATGGCTAACTGTCTTTCCTCTTCTAACTCAATTAACTTAGCCATCATAACAAACCTTGCATCCTCCCCTTCTAATGTCAACTGATGAGCCAGATCTAGTGCATGAAATTCTAAAGATATAGGCAATCTAGCTTCTCTTCCATACACCAGAACAAAAGGAGAGTTCCCAATGGCTCTCTTGTATGTGATCCTATCAACCCAAAGAGCTAATATGATCTTATTGTGCCAGTGTCTCTGGTTTGTCTCCATGGTCCTCTTCAAAATCTTGATTGGGTTCTTATTGGTGGATTCAGCCAGCCCATTACCTTGAGGGTAATAGTTGGATGAAGTCTTTAAGAACACATTGTACTTAAGAGCCCAATCAGCAATCCTAAAACCACTGAATGCTTTTGCATTATCAGAAATAATAGTATGAGGAGCTCCAAACCTTGTCATGATTTCTTCCAAGAATCCATGATTGATGACTCAGTGGCCTCCTTGAGTGGGACTGCTTCAACCCACCTGCTGAAGTAATCAGTTGCAGTCAAAACCCACTTATGACTAGCACTGGAAGAGGGATTTATCACGCCAATGAAATCTAATCCCCACTACAAAAAGGGCTGATCAACCTGAATAGGGTGGAGTGGAAGTGCTGCTAATCTCTTCTTTCCAGCAAACAGAGCACACTCTTTGCATCTTCTTACCCACATATGGGCATCATTGCATAATGTGGGCCAAAAATAACCTACCCTCATTATTTTCATTGTTGTAGCTCTAGCAGAGAAATGGCCACCAGCTAGGCCAGCATGAAACTCACCAAGAAGTCTATCAACTTGATCTTCTTCTATGCATCTCAGTAAGACTCCATCCAAGTTTCTCTTGAAGAGAACACCATCTACCAAAGCATAATGGATAGACTGTAGCCTGAAATGTCTTCTTTTGGTTCTGTCCAGTCCATAGGGATACTCACCAATGGATAGGAAACTAGCCATATCTGATGTCCAAGAACTTACAACCGATGGCTCAACTATAGGTTCCTCCTCATTCAAATTATAAGATGAATTCACCTCATCTACTGGTGTCTGAGAGCTAGTTGTTCACATAATCCTTTGCCTCTATTTAACTTAGTGGCTTTGATTATCACATCATACTCCAGGATCTTGGTGACCCAGCTGGCTCGTTTTTCACCAATCTCCATCCTTATTATGTAATCTCTCACACTAGGATGAGAAACTAAAACTTTAATATGATTATTTGCCAGCATATATCTAAATTTCTTTAAAGCTCTAACAATGGCAAATTCCTACTTATCCATGGGGATCCTATATCTTACCTCACAGTCCTTCAAGGTCTTACTAAAGAAGGCCAAAGGTTGCTCCAGTCCATGTTCATTTTGCTACATCAAGACAGCAGCAATACTGTTCTCTCCTCCATGTGCATAAAGGACAAAGTCCTCATAATTTGAATTCATGAGAGTACGTGCCTGGGCAATCTCTTCCTTGATCTTTTCAAAACCATCCTTCCCCTCCTTAGTCCATCTGAAGACTGCATCTTTCTTGAGCATAAGGGTTAGAGGCTTCACTAAGCCAACACAGTTAGGAATGAACTTCCTAACAAAGTTGATATATCCTAGAAATGATTGTAAGGCATTTTTGTGAGCAGATGGAGGAAGAGAAAACATAGCAGATGTTCTATCTGGATCTATGGATATCCCATCCTCAGATACTATGTGACCCAAAATCTTACCCTGGGCAACAATAAAAATACATTTCTTAGGGTTCAGACACACCCCAAACTCTCTGCATCTCTAGAAAACCTTTTCCAAATGCTCCATATGGTTCTTCCCCTTCTTGGAAAAGATTGTGATGTCATCCAAATAAATTAGGATGAACCAGTTTATAAATCATTTGAAGGCAATATCCATTGCCCTCTAAAATGTGGCACCAACATTAGACAAACCAAATGGTATTTTTGCATATGCCATGGTTCCCCATTTGATTATAGCCAAAGAAGCCATCTAATAATGAAAACCTTTCTGCCCTACAACTATTTGTAAAATCTGATCCATAGAGGGCAGAGGGTAATGATCTTTCAGAGACGCATGATTCAGGTCCCTAAAATCTACACAGAGCCTAATCTCTCTATTCTTCTTTCTCACAGGCACTAGATTAGTAACCCAAGTAGAATACTTAATAGGGAAGATAATCCTTGCTTGTATGAGCTTAGCAAGCTCTTTCCTCATGAGTGGTTCAATTTTTGGATTTATAGGTCACTACTTTTAGCGAACTGGCCTACAATTAGGATCTAGATCAATGGCATGTTGAGCCACATCCAGATTGAATCCTTTAAGATCTTCAAATGTCCATGCCAGCACATCATTGTACTTTTGGGTAAGTCTTATGAATTCTTACTCTTCTTCATCACCACATACCTTCCCTGGTAGCAACTCTTTGTCCTGGGCAATGGTCACCTTCTGGTAATCTTCTTTCTTGAAGGTCATGTTATTCTTATCTCCCTTGAACTCATCATCACGATTGAAGATAGCCTCAAGAGTAACTAGACCCTTGGGCAGCTTGTTTGATTTGAGCTAGATGATCTGATCACCATAGCACTCCTACAACCTAGGTTATGCCCTAGAGAAAAATTTTGCTTCATTCTAAATGAAGCTCACAATCTGCTCATTGTTGTCAAAGACCTGCCAATGGATATCATTATCAGGAACAAATGGTCTGACAACAATCCTCACATGCTGATCAGGACCTTGGAATAAGTCTGTAGGTGGAGAAAACTAAGCCCCCATCATTCCTAATTGATCAGCATCAATATTTAATTTCCTTGGGATCACCTGAAGGTTGAGAGCATTAAAACTCTCAAACAGGTCCCAAACTCTATGTCTATAAGCTCTTAGAAGCTAGTTTTTTGTTGCACACCTCTCTCTAACTTGGTTGACCACTAGTTCAGTATCACCAAAAATCTCCAAATGCTTGATATTTTTCTTCTCAGTAATCAATAGGCCATGAACCAATGCCTCATACTCTGCTACATTATTGGTGCAAGAAAATTGCAACCTATGAGAAAAATGCAACTTCTTACCAGTCAGAGAGACTAGAAAAACACTTGCACCAGCTCCATTCTTGCTCTTCGTACCATCAAAAAACATCGTCCATGGGCCATTGGATTCATCATTAGGCTTGAGTATAGAAGGAGTTAAAGAATCCCCTTCATGGATCATGTAGTTTCCCAATCGAGTTGCTTCAGTGGTATCATAAGGATCAAAATTTTCATGATCCCTTGCCTACTCATCTAAAAATAGGTCAGGGATAGGAAGAGGTGAAGGTTCTGCCGCAGTAGGTTCTGAGTCATGCACTTCCTCACCCTAAATCATCACATGTGGGTTCACTAGGCCGTGGTCGTAATTCTCCACATGATAATCTAAAATTGGTTTATCCTTAATGGTGAACCATGTGCCATATCTGGTCCTCATCAACATATGAGACCAATCAGAAGAAAAATAGCCACCTACCTTGGCTGTGAAGTTTCTTAACAGACAAATGGCAAAGAAAGAAGGAAGATCAATGACTAAAATGTCTTATTTGAATGTTAGGTTAGGACATGCATGTAGAGTCAAGTCCAGTCCCTTGATCACTCCTATAGTGTTCACAGAGGTGCCATCTAGTTGTAATACTCGTAATGAAATAGGGGTATACTTGATGCCTAATGCATCTGCTATCTTCTTAGGCATGACTGAAACACTAGCCCCAGAGTCCATGCAATTGTGCACTAAAAACATGCCAATGATTAAAGACAAGTAGAAAGGAAATGGTTTCTTGACTGTGCTTACTTCTCCTTCCATTGGTTGCACTAGACTGACAGGAGCCTTCTCTTTCTGCTTATTTGATGGATTTGATGCTGCTAAATCAACAGATGGGAAGTGCCTTAAGGCTTCTTGTAATAGATCCCTCTGAGAGGGGATGGATATCACTTCCCACATAGAAACATTTATGTTTGTTTTCTTCATCTGTTACACAATATTTTATGGAACAATGACTGCCTTATGCATAGAGGGAATCCATGTTCCTTACATTGTTTGATCTATAGTTTGTTTAGGCACTTTTAAGCCCGATGGACTTTCTTTGTAACAACAGATTTGCTACTCTGAATTGGAATTGTGGCATTGGCCACTTTAGCCTTAGGAACAGGCTCCTTTTGTAATATAGTAGGCATAGGACTAGCCTCCAACTACCTCTTTTTTGACCTGATGTTGTCTGTAATAGGCATAACAACACTGTCCATGGGCTGATTAACAACACAAAAATCCTCTGGAGTCCATAGCATCATACTAGCATCATTGGTAACCTTATTTGAAACTTTAGGAATACTATTTGTTGCCTCTGATAGTGATGTCTTCTGAGTGTGGAAGTTCTGCACCATTAAAGCTCTTTCTTGTGCTCCAAAAGCACAAGAGGATTGATTGTAGGGTTGGTTGCAGGGATAGCACCAATTTGTCTCCTGGGCTAGATTATTTTGAGTAAGGACTAAAGCCCTAACTGGATTCACAGTTGGTATTTGTTGGATAGGTCTAATAGTTTGTAAAGGTTGTGTAGGGTTAGGATTTTGGTATCTATTCTGCTGATAACCCTGGTTCCAGTTCTAATTTCTATTTTGATTATACTCTTGATTCCAATTCTAATTTGATGTCTACCCCTGGTTATAGTTCTGATAGGGTTTGGGAGCAGTTTGAATAGCTATACTATTCACCTTATTTGTCAAATTGGACATTAGGGTCTTAAGGTCACTCTCTTCTTGAGAAAGAGAGGATGTTGAAGCTTTAGGCTCTAGGATAGGAGCAATAATGGACTGCTAGGATGAGGAAGGCAGCTCTGGAAAAAGTGGGATAGGAGGCTGGGGAGCAATTTTCCCAGCCTGTATTAAACAATTTTTAGCTTTCAGAGTTGTCTCATAACCATCTGGTAGAGTCTCAGCACCCATTGATTGCATCTTCACAACAATGTCAGAATTTAAAGCTCTTAAAAAGTACAAGCAAGCACCTTGTGGAGATGGCATGAGGGTAGCTGGAATTCTCTCCCACGTCCTTTGGAATCTAAAGTGAAAGTATGTCAGAATCTCACTTGGAGCCCTCTTGATAGTCATCAACTGTTCAATCAATGAAACATTATCTGCCCTCTCACCAAACTACTTGTAGAAGGCTTATGCCAGCTCATCCTAGGTATGTATTGAAGCAGGGGTCAAGCTCCTAAACCATTGAAGAGATCTCCCTTTGAAAGATGAAACCATGAGGTGGACTACAACATCTTCATGTTGTATATGATAGACCGAGCACATGTTGGATATATCTTTGATGTGCTCAACAGGGGTTACAGAACCATCACTTGTGAAGGGTGAAACACTTTTCAGGGCTGCAACAGGTATGCCATTATATACAACCAAATCTAATGGACTTCCTCCATTGAAGGTTACAAAAGGCAAATTCCTTGCTATCCTAGGAATGTTCAGATTCAGTCTAGGGATATGCAAGCTTCTTCGATTCTATTGAAGCCTAACAAGAGGGAGTGTGGACTGAGCTCTTGAAAGAGATAAAACAGAGGTGCTACCCCTTCTCACAGGAGACCTAAACAACCTAGACCTCCTTGAAGCAGTAACAGATAATTTAGAAAATTAGAAATTACCTCTTGAAGACACCCTAGTTTGCATAGGCATAAAAGATGGCACTAATCAGAACCAGTAGCTTGTAGAGTTGCCAGGTGCACGAAAATTCTACCAAAATGCAAAGTGTTGAGAAGAACACCAGATTCTCACCTTGATTCTTTTTCTTTATGTCCCACTGGCCGTGCTAGAAACTGTTGTCACATAGATTTTCACCCAGTGTTGAAGGCTTTTAGGGCTCCAACAATCTAGTGAAACATTGAGACGACCTCTAGGTGTGGGATCCTACAGGGAGGCCGAATCTCCAAAGAGAGGCTGGTTCCTTTGTTGAATGAGAGAAATTCAACGATCCTAAGATTATTTACCTAAGCTATCCACCAATTTATGAAAAGAGTAAGAGGGAGTAAAAACTACAAATGAAGGGGAGGTGATACACCAGGTTTGAATAAAGAACATTCACAAAGCTAAAATGTACAAATACAGAAATACAGTTGATAAACTTACATAGATCATAGAGATTTTAGCAGAGGTAAAGAATGGATTGCCAAGAATTAAATATTCACAACCAATAGCCAATTCTAAGACCACAGAGTTAAAAAGCATGAAAAAGTAAAACACCATATGTATTGATCAAGAGGCATGGTTATAGCAGAGGAAAGTTTTGGTTGGAATATAGAAGCATAAGACTAACTATTTTCCAACCTTTTTTACATCTTACATTCATGCATATATAGCATATGATTCCAAATGACCTAATTAGGTTACAATAAATTGCCCCATGGGCTCTGTCAAAAAATATCTCTACCTGAAGGGATGTCTATCTACAAGAATTATCTACAGAAAATATTTGGAGACCTGGGCAGATGAAATATATTTCCTTTCAATGCGAACAACTAATTTATCACCTGCAACCATAAATGTTGTATTATCTGGTAAGGGGTAGCTAAGAAGATTGGATCTGTTTTGATGGCATATGAGACAAATATCTCGAGCAAAGCTTTTAAAACACTTTTAAAAAAATGAACCCTTGAGTCTTTGTGTCCTCATGGCCTCTGAATCCTTTGAAAAAATCAGCCCCTGCAATGCTAGCGCCGGTCATCCTCTTACTTGCCGCATGACCGCGGTGACATATTATATGCCGCTTGAGTTTATATCGCTAACCTGCCATACTTCATATAAACCTCTATGGTATTGTGGTGGGAGGCTCCATGCTTGGGCTAAATCTTCACCGCTATCCTGCGAGCTCCTTCACAAACTGTTGTGGTAGTGCGGTGACTGCATCGTTACTTATCGCCATCCCGCCACGACCCATATAGACCATTGTGGTAGCGTGGTAATTGCTAACTTTTTGTTGAATGTCACAATAGTGTCGTGAATTCTTTCTTTCTTGTTGTGATCCCGCGGGCTACTCCCTTAACCACCACGGTAATGTCGTGACGGTTCAGACTACTTCCTTTATTCCCGCAAGCCTTTCAACTAATGGCTACGATAATGCGGTAAGCGGCTATATTGCACCCTAGCTCCCGCAAGCCCACAAGGGTTCATCAGACATACCTAATGATAAAAAATGCAAAGATTTAGGAATAGATTTTTAGCAATAGAAGGATAAAGACAATTTTATGAAACTCTAGTTTGGGGTTTAAAGAATAAAACCTAGGGCTTAAAGGGGAAATAAGGAAAAAACTTAAAGATTTTTTTGGTTTGGGCTATTTGGTTGGGGAGCAAAATAGGACAATAGTACCTAAGGGTGCACTTTATTTTGAATCAAAATTACCTATAGAGAAGACTATGTTATGGCACCCGGGATTAGGCCACATTGGAGAAAAGGGTCAAGAACCTTGAAAAATAAAAAAACTTGTTGAAGGGTTAATTGATTGTAATCTTGATTTTGATTTCTATGAGCATTACATTTATGGTAAACAAAACTACATTTAGTTTTACTCGAGTTCTCATAAATCTTGTGGTGTATTGGATCTTATTCATTCTGATATGTTTGGTCTTGTAGATGTTGCTTCCATTGTAAAATCCACATATTATGTTTCATTTATTGGTGATTATAGTAGAAGGACATGGGATATTTTCTAAAGAGTAAATCTGAAGTTTTTAGTTGATTTAAATAATTTAAAGCAATGGATGTGTTTCAAATTGGAAAGAAAATAAAATTTTTGAGGACTGATAATGGCGGTGAATTTTTCCCTAATGGTTTTGATAGTTTCTATAAAGATTATGGCATTGAGAGACAAACGACAACTCTGTATTCTCCACAACAAAATGGAGTTGCTAAAAGATTGAACATGACACTGATGGAGAAGGCTAGGAGTATGATTAGTGGTGCTAGTCTAGAACAAAGGTTTTGGGTTGAATTTGTTGCCACTACTTTCTACTTGATTAACAAGTCTCCTACATTAGCTCTTGTTGATAAAATTCCTATGGAGGCGTGGTCGGTACACAAGCCTTCATTGATACATCTTAGAGTTTTTGGTTGTGAGGCATATACACATGCAAAAGGAGAAGTGGACAAAGTTGGAGAACAAGCTTGTGAAATGTATCTTCATTGGATATAGTTATGGTGTGAATGGATACAAGCTTTGGGACCCTATTGTACAAAAGGTCATATATAGTAGAATAATTATTTTGAGAGAAACTAAGCTTTATTTTGTTACATTGCAGCTAGAACAAAGTGAACATAAAGATGTGATTCAACTTCCTTCTATGCCTAATAAAGTTGGATCGATACCCCTAGATAAACAAGAAGTTGAGGAGAGCTCATCTAGCTTCGAATCTTCAGAAGAGGAGGAAGAACCTCTAGCTCAACTTGTTTGAAGGTCTACAAGGCATAGAAAACCACCTAAAGGGTATTCACTTGATGACTAGAGATATATCTATTCTTTGAATATTGACATAGATGAACCTAGATCTGTAGAAGAGGCATTAGGTATGAATGATGCATAGTCATGCAAGATTGCTATTGATGGAGCCTTGCTAGTCATAGATTCACACAACTTCATAATGACTTCCGACAAAACAGAGATTCAAAAATTAGTGACATGAAAAATAAATAAAATTAACTCAAATGATAGGAGGTATTCATAGGTAGACTTGTTGACACAGAAATCACAAAATAGAATATAAATTCTCTAATCCTCAGTATTTTATTCCATGAACAAAGCATTACAAAAACAAGCTAATGGCTTGCACAATCAACCTCTTCTAACTACATATAAACTGTTTCTTCCTAAACTTTAATCTATCTACTGCCTTCCTGTCGATTCACTTCCCTCCTCTACATTCTATTTCATCCTCCTTCTTCTATCTGTCCCTCTTCACAGATGATGTCGATTCATATTCTGCTATGCTGCATTTTCCTGTCGATTCTTCTTCTCTCGATTCCTCCACAGCAAACATTTTCTTTCTGTTTCCTTTTCCTGGCATCAAACCACCGGCCAAGGTTGTCATTTACTGTTGTCGATTCCCATTCTCCTAGCACGTAATGGTTTCATCTTCCAACTGATGTTTCGCATGCATGGATTCCTTCCTGGCATTGAGGGACTCCTTCATTGGGTTTTAAAATGATTCTGTAGTTGCTCCAACCCACCATCTATCAATTTGCAAAATGACCAACAACAGTTTAACCTAGATGATAATGGCTCTACACTCAGGCGACATGAGGCTTCTAAAATAGAACTTCAATCCTAGCAAGCGACAAGAATAGAAAACATAAAGTGACAGAAACTCCTCAACAAATTTATCTTTACAATAGATAGGAATTTACAAGATGATGACAGAAGGCAAAAAGCCACCTACAAAAACAAACAAAAACAACAAAAAGAAGAAAAACTAAAACTATAGGGCAAGATACCCCTGCATCAAACTCCCTGGGTGGAAAGAGTTCATGAGCTCCTGCTCATGAGGTTTGCAATTGAATGACCCTGCTTGATGATCTCCTCCTTAGTGAACCATGAAGCATCTTCAACCGGATGATGGCTCCATTTGACGAGATACTTGTAGTACTCATGCTTACAGGTCTTCTTCAACAATTGTTTGTCTAGAATGCATTCAATATGTGGTGGAGCAACGACTATCCCAGATTGCTCTTCATGAGATGAATCAGTTGCTTCAGCTTCATCTACCTCTTTATCCCCCTTGTATGTATATAAATATGCCACATTAAAAATGGGAGATATATTCAGATCTACAGGCAGTGATATCTCATATGCATTGGCAAAAAAAATCCTAAGGATTTGACATGGACCAATTTTCTTCATCTGAATTTTGTTGTATGTTCCAGTAGGAAATCTCTCCTTTCAAAGATGTGCTAATACAAGGTCTCCAACTTGAAACTACAACTCTCTTTTCTTTTTATCAGCATGCCTTTTGTACTGCAGATTGTTGTCCTCAATGTTATGCTTCACCTTCTCTTGAATGTCATGAATGACTTGAGTAAATTCTTCCCCATCTACACTCCTCTTGTCCATTCCTGCAAGATCACGAAGTTCAAATACACCTCTTAGATGCATACCATACACCACATAGAAAGGACTAAAACCTATGCTTTTATTTGGGGAATCATTATATGCAAATTCAACTTGTGCTAACATGAGATCCCAACTTCCAGGTGAACTACCAACAAGACATCTTAACAAATTACCAAGGCTCCTATTGACAATCTTGGTCTGACAATTCGTTTGTGGATGATAAGTAGAACTAAAATTTAGATTTGTGCCCAATTTCCTCAATAGAGTCCTCCAAAAATGGCCCACAAACTTAGTATCTCTATCAGAAATTATACTTCTTGGATTACCATGCAGTATTACAACTTATTTAAAGAACAAATTGGCAATGTTAGTGGCATCACTAGTCTTCTTACATGGTATAAAATGCACCATTTTGGAAAATCAATCTACCACAACAAAGATTGAATCATTACCCCTTTGTGTTCGAGGCAAACCCAAAACAAAATCCATACTCACCGAATCCCAAGGCCTGGTTGGAACTGGTAATGGCTGATATAGCCCAGTATTTTGACTTCTTCCCTTAGCATGTTGACAAATTTTGCACCTTTCCACATATCTTTTCACATCTACCTTCATCTATGGCAAATAATAATGAGTGCTCAACTATTGAAAAGTCTTATCTTGTTCAAAGTGACCAGCAAGACTACCACTATGTTTTTCTTTCAACAAATTATCTCTCATGGAGCCTCTAGGGATACACAACTTGTTTTCCTTAAACAACAAATCTTCTTGAATCATGTAATCCGTCCATGGCTCTTTATTCCAGAAAATAGGATCATTGCAAGCTACAAATGCTTCTCCAAAATCTGCATCTTCTGTATATAACTCTTTCAAACTTTCAAACCCCACACTGTTAGTTTGTATCTCACACAACAATAAACTCTTCCTACTTAAAGCATCAACAACTCTATTCGTTTGACCACTCTTATGCTTCAAAACAAAGTTAAAACTCTGAATATACTCAACCCATTTAACATGCTTTTGATTCAATTTGTGTTGACTGTTAATAAACTGCAAAGCATGGTTATTCGTATACACAATGAACTCTTTGGGCAAAAGATAATGTCTCCATTTCTTGAGGGACTAAACCAAAGCATAAAACTCCAAATCATAAGAAGAATACTGTCTTTTTACCTCATTTAACTTCTCACTAAAATATGCAACTGGTTTTCCCTCTTGTCTTAGGACTGCCCCAATAGCCAATCCACTAGCATCACACTCTACTTGAAACACTATCAAAATTAGGCAAAGCAAGTATGGGCTGTTCACTTACCTTCTTTTTGAGAAATCTAAAATTTTCTTCAGCCTCCTTGGTCCAAACAAATGGTCTTTTATTCCCCTCAATAGTCTCTAATATAGGTGCTACAACATAACTGAAATTTCTTATAAACTTTCTATAAAAAGTAGAAAGACCATGAAAACTCCTTACCTCCATGACACTTCTTGGTGATGGCCAATCAAGTATGGCCTGAACCTTCTCCTTATCCATCTTCAACCCTTCTTTTGAAACCACAAAGCCCAAGAAACCAGTTCAGTCTGCATCAACACACACTTCTTCAAATTGACCTGCAACTTCTCTTCATGTAGCCTCCTCATAACCTGCCTCAAATGCTCTATATGCTCCTCTTTGGACCTGCTAAAGACCAAAATGTCATCCAAATATACAACCACAAATTTACCAATAAATGGTTTCAAAACCTCATTCATTAACCACATAAAAGTACTAGGAGCATTAGAAAACCCAAAAGGCATAACCAGCCACTCATACAACCCATCACTAGTTTTAAAGGTTGTCTTCCATTCATCCCCCAGTCTGATTCTTATTTGGTGATAACCAATTTTCAAATCTATCTTAGAAAAATACATTGAACCACTCAAACAATCCAATAAATCTTCAATTCTAGGTATGGGAAACCTATATCTTATTGTGATTTTATTTATTGCCCTTGAATCAGTACACATGCGACATTCCCCTCCTTTCTTTGGAACCAACACTACAGGAACAGCACAAGGGCTTAGACTTTTCCTTATCAATCCTTTCTTCAAAAGGTCCTCCACTTGCTTCCTTATCTCCTCATTTTCCATAGGTGTTAGCTTATATGCAACCTTGTTTGGAAGGCTAGCACCCAGAATCAAATCCATATGATGGCTAATACTTCTAATAGGAGGCAATTCATTAGGCAAATCATTTGCAATAATGTCCATATTCTCATTCAAAATGTCTTGTATTTTGATAGGCAAATCCTCTAACTTTGTAGAAGTCATTACACATCTAGGTTTAGGAACCAAAGCATAACCAATTTCTTCATTCTTCAAATCATTCAAAAACTCTTTACCACTTACCATCATTGCCTTACTACTGCTAATGTTGTTGTCCTCTTTCTCCTTTTATGGGTAGCAAGGTATGCTTCTCTCCATCCTTCTCAATTGTGTATGTATTATCCTTTCCATCATGCACCAATTTCCTATCAAATTGCCATGGTCTTCCAAGCAAAACATGACACACATCCATGGGCATTATATCACACAACACACAATCTTTATAACTGCTAATCTAAAAATCAATGTAGGCCTTCTCACTAACCAATATTTGATGGCCTTTTTGTAACCAAGTCACTTTATATGGAGTAGGGTATTTAATCCTTTTAAGATTCAACTTTTCTACCATCTCAGTTGCAACAATATTATCAATGCTACCACTATCTATAATTAGCTTACAACATTTACCTTGTGACTTACACTTGGTTTTAAACAATGCTCTCCTTTGAATTGGCTCTTGACTTTATTTTTGCGGCTTCAACAACACCCTCTTAAGTATTAAAGACTCTCCTGATTCTTCTTCATCCTTGTGATGCACTGGAGATCCCACACTCTCTTGATCAGCATGAATAACTTGATTACTTCTCTCAAATTTTGAATGTCCTCCTTGTGATGATTAAGAGCATTCCCAACTCTTGTGCCCATATTGACTACACTTGAAACATTTTCTAACAAATCCTCTTCCTCTACCTTGTGAACCACCTCTTCCATAAGACCTTCCTCCTCTATTTTGATAACCACCTCTATCATTGTTGGTTGTCCCATTGGAACTTCCAGCTTCTTCACCTTGGTGATGCTATTGTCCCCTACTTATTTGTTGTCCCCTTCCTCTAAAACCTCTTCCTCTCTTCTTCTCTTACTAACTTTGATTCCTTTGCAGCTTCTCCTCTGCCTTAAGAGCAAGTTGATAAGCCTCTTCTAGGCTCCTTGGGGATAAAAGACTCGTTTCATCTTGCAAATTGTACTTGAGACCATTCACATATTGGGCTATCTTCTCCACATCTTCTTCAGCATGCCCAGATCAGATTATTAACTTTTAGAATTCCTCCATATAATCCTTCACAGATATATCTTTCTGCTTCAAATTCTGTAATCTCTTAAAGAGATTTTCTTGATAATCACTAGGAAGAAATTTGGCCTTCAACTTGGCCACCATTCGATCCCAAGAGTTGATCTTTTCCTTATTTCTCTTTCTCCTCTTCATTTGGACAAAGTCCCACCACATGGCAGCATGACCCTTCAATTTGGTGCAGGCAAACTTCACTCTTCTTTCCTCTACTACACCCTCATTCAAAATATTTATCTAAGTCATTGATCTAATCGATCAAATCTTCATCATTTAGGCTTCCATCATAAGTTGGCACCTCTATCTTGGGTTTAGAACCCAAACTCATGACTAACTTCAGTAGTCTCTCACCAAATTGTTCTTCTTGGTCTACCTATCCTGCATCATTCTCTTCTCTCTGTTGTTCTTTCTCCTCATCACTCACATCCACAACATCAGGGTTTCCTCTCCTCTATGCCCTCTTAAGAGCTTCCATCCTTGCAACCAAATTCTGCAACAACTCAAGGTCACCATGGTCTCTTCAGCCTCAGCCTCAGCCTCTGCCCATTCTTCTTGGAGGCATATTGACCACTTATCAATGCCCAATCTCAACCTTAGTATCTGATACCAATCTAATGGAGCCTTGCTAGTCATAGATTCATACAACTTCATAGTGACTTCCCACAAAATAGAGATTCAAAAATTAGTGACAGGAAAAATAAATAAAATTAACTCAAATGACAGGAGGTATTCATAGGCAGACTTGTTGACAGAGAAATCACAAAACAGAATATAAACTCTCTAATCCTTAGTATTTTGTTCCATGAACAAAGCATTACAAAAACAAGCTAATGGCCTGCACAATCAGCCTCTTCTAACTACATACAAACTATTTCTTCATAAACTTTAATATATTTGTTGCCTTCCTATCGTTTCACTTCCCTCCTCTGCATTCTATTTCATCCTCCTTTTTCTATCTCTCCCTCTGCACAGATGATGTCAATTCATATTCTACTCTACTGCATTTTCCTGTCGATTCTTCTTCTCTCGATTCCTCCACATCAAGCTTTTTCTTTCTGTTTCCTTTTCCTGGCATCAAACCACCGGCCAAGGTTTTCATTTACTATTATCGATTCCCATTCTCCTGGCATGTAATGGTTTCATCTTCCAACTGATGGTTCGCATGCACGCATTCCTTCTTGGCACTGAGGGACTCCTTCGTTGGGTTCTGAAATGACTCTGCAACTGCTCCAACCTGCCATCTGTCGATTTGCAGAATGACCAACAACATTTTAACCCAAATGATAACGACTCTACACTCAGGTGACAAGAGGCTTCTAAAATATAACTTCAATCCTAGCAAGTGACAAGAGCATAAAACATAAGGTGACATGAACTCCTCAGCAAATTTAGCTTTACAATAGATAGGAGTTTACAAGATGACGACATAAGGCAAAAAGATACCTAAAAAAATTTAAAAAAAACAACAAAAAGAAGAAAAACTAAAACTATGGGGCAAGATGCCCTTGCATTAGCTATGGATGAAGAAATGACATCTTTGAAAAATAATTATATATGGGACCTAGTATGATTGTCTAAAGAAAAAAACCTATTGGTTCTAGATGGGTATTCAAAAAAGATTGGTTCAGATGGAGGTATTGAGAAGTACAGAGCACGGTTGGTTGTGAAAGGTTACTCTTAGGTTGAGGGTGTTGATTATGGTGAAATATTTTCTCTTGTTGCAAAAATGACATCCATTAGATTCTTACTTTCTATTGTTCTTGCTTATGATCTAGAGGTCAAGAAAATAGATGTGAAAATGATGTTCCTTCATGGTGATTTGGAGGAGGATATTTCTATGACACAACCAGAGCACTACGTGGTGAAAGATAAAAGTAATGTGGTTTGTAAATTGAAGAAATATTTGTATGGACTCAAACAAAGTCCTAGGAAATGGTACCAAAAATTTCATACATATGTGTTGAGTTTGGGATTTAAGTGTTCTAAATCCGATCATTGTGTTTATTATAAATTTGATAGTGATCATTTATTGTTTATTGCGTTATATGTTGATGATATGTTATTTATTGGTAAAGGGAAATAAATGATTTCATAACTAAAGTCTCAACTTGCATTTAAATTTGAAATGAAAGATTTTGCTGTAGCTAAACACATTCTTGGGATGCAAATAAGAAGAGATAGAGTGAACAAAAAACTATGGCTTGACCAAAGTAAGTATGCCAATTTAGTTCTATAGAGGTTTAACATGCAAGATTGTAGATGATTGTGTGTTCATCTTAAAGTTGGGATGAAGTTATCTATTTCACAATATCCAACTTCCCCATCAGAAATGGAAGATGTGAGTAGAGTGCCTTACCAAAGTGTAGTTGGAAGCTTTATGTATGTTATGGTCTATACTAGACTAGGCATATATTTGCGGTAGAATTTATTGGGATGTAGTTAAAAGAGTCTTCAAATATTTACAGGTACCTTAGAGTATTCCTTATGTTATCATGGTAATTTTATAGGAGACATGCATTCCCTTGATATTCATGGTTATGTGGGTCAGACTGAGTAAGTGATGTTGATAGCAAACGATCTACCAGTGCTTATGTGTTTACTTTATTTAGTGGTGCAATTAGTTGGAAGTAAGCACCAGGTTGTGGTTGCTTTGTCCACTACTAAAGCTGAGTATATGACATCTACTCATGCTTGTAAATAAGTCATTGGGATTAAGAGGTTGTGTTTAGATATAAGAATAAAACAAGGTGCAGATTCATTAACTAAGTCTGTGAGTACAGATAAGTTCAGATGGTGTTCAAAGTCTATGGTCCTCTCAACCCCTAGCAATTAAATCATGGTGTTGATATTCCTTTTGCTCTTACAAGGTGTTCGACAAGTGGGAGAATGTTAGGAAAGGTGTCTCAACCTTGCAATTACAAAAAGGTTACTATTTTTTTCAATTTTGGTATTTTCAAATACCCATTAGCTTGAAGAATGGTTTAGAACATTTAAAGTTTCCAAAAGGGACTAAAAATGGTAGGGATTACTATTTTTAGTAAGTCTAAATTTGAGTATGGATAGGCCTAAATTTTTTCCAAAAGCTACAAATCTTCCAAGTAAATATTCTAGGTGAATTTTGACCCAAGATCATGTTTGGATTACAAGATATTAACGTTTTCGTTTTTGAAACTCCTGGAAAAGTTTTGAACTTAGATTTGAGGAACTTAGAGGCCCTAATTTTCCTTATAATATATGGTAACTAGAGAAGAAGGTTATATCTTGATAGATGTCTTCTTGAGATTTCTGACACATTAAATGGTTCATCAATCAAACACCTGGATCAAAAGTTATGGCCTTTGGAAGTTTGGCCTCCCGTTTTCAGAAATGTGAAAACATGTTGGACACTTAAAAGAGCTATAAAGGGGGGAGTTACACGTATTGGTGTGTGTTTTGGCACATCACAAGGCATATTTTATTAGAGATAATTTGGGCACCACTTTTGGGTGGTTTTGGCTCATGGTTTTGTAATTATCATTTGATGGTTTCATGTATTGTATCTCCTATATATTAGGTGCTTGAGATGGAGGTTGGTGTGAGAGTCTTATAGATGTTGAGTTGCCTCTAAATCTCTGGTTGGTTATACTCTTGTGAAAGCTTTCTCTGCAAGTATATTGTAATTTTGTTGATTTTTTAATAATATATTGGGTGACTTTTGGAGTGGACTTTTTCTCCCGAAAGGGTTTTTCCCACATAATTACTGTGTTGTGGTATGATTGCTATTTATGTTTATTTCTGTAACTGTTGTAAAGATTTGAAAAGTTTTGTATATCCCTCCTCTCAAGATTAGTGTAGGAATTTGTTTTTCTACCTTAGCCTCCTTACAAGATTCACTTTCCAACTTGTTCCTTGGGAACCATGGCCTTTGAGAGGCATCTCATGTGGCTAAGTTAGAGTCCATGATCCCTTGATTATTTGCCTTGAACCATTTTGTAATAGCTCATAACTCAAGAAAGCTATGCCTCATTGAGTGAAGGAACTAAACCTTTCTATTTTCTTATCTTAGTACTCTTTCCTATTCTTTGTTTGCAAGTCCAAATATAGTCTAAAATGTAGTATAGGATGGGTTTCTAGTCTAAAGTTACAAGTTGAAATTGGACCCCAAAACTTGAGAGTGTAGGAGGTTTGGAGTTCAATGTTCTAATTCACATTACAATGTGTAAGTTGCATTTGATCTTTGAATTTTGAGTTGTCTTGGCAGTCAAAGTTCAGAGTTGAATGACACCTTACAAGTTGCAATTGCAAATGAAACCATGAAGCCCAAATTACCAAAGACATCTTTGTTGGTGTGAATGAGGAATATTACGTAATCGATTTCCCTATTAGGTTTTATTCACACTAGTTTAATTAGGGAATCTTTAGGTCATTTAATATTTGTGTCTCATGTCATAAGACTAAGACACTCTCATGATCAAATGTTGTCCTATCTCTCAATCTTGCTTATATAAGCAAGGTCCCTTATGTACCATTTTTAAATCATAATATCATAATTCCATTTTGCACCACAATCAAGCAATTCATCCTCTTGCTACCAAAATCAGTACCATAGGGGCACTGTTGTACCCACTTCCACCATAGGCTAGCATGTGGCCCCATAGGCCTTGCTGCCTACTACCATCATCAGTAGCCGATGTGATCAAACACTAGCAAAATCTCTAGGAAATATTCTCCCACTACCTGCAAAACTATCCAAGGTCACCATAATCCACAAGTTGAATTGATCATCGGTTCCCCATCACACAGATGGTTTTAGACATCTAAATAGTGGTTCTATAGGATTAAAGATAGTTTTTCAAAATTCTAAAGGCGGTTTTGAGATTGACAAAATATTTCGTCAACCTAACAAGAATATTCTGCCAACTTTTACTAATGTCAGGATGACATCATCAACCCGTCAAACCCATCCAACCCCCTACTCCATTTGTATTCTAATTTTAACACCTAAATTTCAGAGGCCTCTTTCTTAGTCATATGGGCTCCTTTTTGTGAGTAATTTTTTTATTTGAGGAAGAATTTTGTAGGCTTCATAGTGGTGAAAATATGTTTTGATTTTGGTATCTAATTTTTCTAGAAATTGTAGGTTTCAAAACTATTGCTGAGCAATTCTCATTATGGAAATTTCCAAGGCTCTATTTGGGCTCATATAGTAACATTTTTGGGTACATTTTTTTTGAAAGTGCATAATTTTTTGTGTACTTATTAGTGATGTAATCAAATTGTTCTCATTCTACGTAGAAACTATACTTTCAATTTGTGGCCTAGTTCGGCATCTACATGTATTAAGATCAAGACCACTTTGTTGTTTTGGCTAGTACCAGCTATAATCACACTAATTATAAAGTGTCAAGATCATATATTGTTGGGGGTCTCATGATTGAATGAAATTGGAGGGTAATCTTATGATTTTGATCTTTGAGGAGATATCATGGGTTTTTCTATTTATCCTTCTATGATCACCTCAGACAAGGATAATTATGAGTTTTGGAAAAAAGATATCTTAACACATTGTAGGTAGCTTAATCTTTTGGGCCTTATCTTTATGGACTCATAGTTAAACCAAATACAACTGGGAGGAAATCTACATGGGGAAATAATATTGATCATATCATAGGATTGATTGGTTGGAGTGTTGATTTTGACACTATGTGTTTTATATCACATATTGAGTGCCCATGCACTCTTTTGACCAAAACTTTGTGAGATCTATGGAGATCCACATCTCACTCCATTTTTAGATGATCCTACTATTGATTTTTTCATATTCCTTGATGATGCAAATAATATACCCTTTGATGATGATCTACTTTCTAGAGGAACTTGAATATGTTGAAGGTCTTGAACATTTAAATGACACAAAGATTTCTCCTGATACTCCTCTTATCAAGATCATATCTCCATCACCTATTTCTCCTTCAGAGTTGAATGTTGCTTGTTTGAGAGCTTTCAATGATTCTTTATAGTAAGACCATTTCAGTCTTATTGATCCACCTCATTGGGACTCATATTTATCAGACATCACATCTTTATTTGTGGAGTTTCACATATCAGATCTGGAGTACACATTTTAGGGTTTATCTCTCCCCATTGATGGTAGTAATGTCATTGCATTTTTAGTGTTTTCAAATGTAGTTTAGAATCTTTCCTCTCTTGCTTCTACTTCTTTAATTGGGCAATCAATTTTTTATTTGGAAGAGACATCTTTTTCCAGTATGAGGACACCATAGAATTGTATTTTGAGATACACATTGATTTAGATTCCCTTTTTCATTTAGATTGTGGGAGTTGCTTCTATATCCACTATTGGATTTGTTTCTTTCCAAGGGGGAAATGTTGTTTGTAGGTAGTGGATTGTATTCTATCTTTAAGCATTCATCATTGGCATAGGAGCTACTTCTTTGTGAGGGGGATCTATCATCTCACTCTTTCTCTCCTATGGGGGTTATTAATTGAAAGAGGGATTTTTTCCTATGAGCTTTTTCTTTTAATCAATTTGTGAGAGATATTTTGTACATGGGTACCTAACATGGCCTTGTAGCTGGGACCCATCAATCATCCATCATTGCATAATTGCATCATTTGCATATTTTTTTCATTCTCCCTAAGTTGCACTTAAAGGGGGTGTTGGTGTGAACAAGGTATATTACCTAATTGGTTTCCCTACTAGGTCCTATTCACACTAGTTTACTTAAGTTTGCTTAGGGAATCTTTAGGTCACTTAGTATTTGTGTCTCATGTTTAAGACAGTTGTCATGATCACATGTTGTCCTATCTCTCAACCTTGCCTATATAAGCAAGGTCCCTCATGTACGTTTTGTATCATAATATCATAATTCTATTTTACACCACAATAAAGCAATTCATCCTCTTAATACACTCTTATGGAAGTTTATTTCTAGTTTTATAGGTAATCCTAGGAGCTTGAGTCCATTGGGGACTCTTATAATCTTGTCCTAGACTTTCACTAGTCTTTTGCAAATTGTAAGTTTCTTTCTAGACCCGATGTTTGAAGTGCATGTTGCAATTGTATCCCAAAGTCTAAAGTTATTCTAAAGTGGGGGCTTAGTGTCTTTGCACTTTACAATGTGCAAACTACACTTGTTTCCTGAAACTTGAGAAGGTGTTGTAGGCTGCGAGTTGCATGGTGTAGTTGCAGTTTTGGAAAGAAACCCAAAGTGTAAGTCCAACCTACTGATTTGAGTTGCAAGGCTTGGGAAAAGTCCAAACTTTTTGTAGGTTTCCCTTGAAGTCCAAACTTTGGTAGTTTTGACCTTTTTTCCTTCTCTAGCTTTGAGATAGTTGAGTGGTCTTGTAGGGATGTTATAAGGGTTTTTTAGTGACCTTGAGAATCTCGATGCTCCTCCTTATCTCATTTTTTGTGCCAAACATGGTGTTTTGTCACATAGTATTTTTGAGTCTTTGCTTGTGTCACGTTGCTTTGTGCATTGGTGTGCATACCAAGTGTGTCATTACATGTTGTTATGAGATCTTTCACACATAGGAGTGTTGTGTGGCTAATTTAGTGCCACTTTTGTATCACAAAAAGTTTATCCAGTGTTTATCCATTAATGTCTTGAGTGTAAGGTTGGGCATTACAGACTAATTATCCTATTACTTTATTTCAAACAAACACATTCCTTCAAATAAGAACACCTCTTTCACAACCATAGATCTAAGTTCTTTATTAAGCCAAATCAAAATGTTTGCTAAAGGCATTTCATGATTAAAAACTTACCTTGAATAATTTCAAACTTGATAACAATTGATAAAGATCATACACACAAATCCAATTGATTCTTGAATTAATCCAAAAAGTAATTGATTTAGAACTCAAATCTTCAACCTGTTAATCCTTCTCTAATTTCTTCTTCTTTTTGAATGAAATAATACATCCCCTCTAAAAGAGTTCTCATCATTTTTATCTAAACCACACAATTCCTAATTATAGGAATAAAACTTATAATAATAAATCCTCTATCTTTCCTTTTCCAAAAAATGAAATAAATATAATTATTTATTTTCCAAATTTCAATTATAAACTTTCACATTCAAATCTATTTTAATTAAAACAAATTAAAATTACTAAATCTACTTTATTTCTTTCTCTAAAAGATATTAGAAATTATCTTGAATTGAATAATTAAAATTACTTCTAAGCACTAAATAAAATAATTCAATAACATAGTTTATTTATTTTTAATTAGCTTATCATCTTAATTTAATTATTTATTATCCATGCAATAATACCTATACTTGCTGCATAACATAATCTTGCCACACATACCCTAATAGCATTGTTATTGTTTTTTATTAGATAAGCACTTTTATTATATAAGCACTTTTAACTGGAGCTATGAACCAGAAAGGATTTTAAAATGACCCCAAAACCTTATACAACAAGAACAACCAACAACCACAAGAGACAAGAGCATGGAGACAAGAACCAACAACAACATGGGACTAGAATCAACAAAGAAACATGCCTTAAAATAGCAAGGCCAAAACAAAGGGACACCCATGACCACAATCATGGAGGTTTAAAATTGAACCTCACCAAAGAACTCTAAGGTGGAGTCAAGGCTTGACCCAATTTAGCTAACCTTCCTTTTTTCAAAGATGAGTCAGGCTCAACCAAAGGACATCTATTATCCTTCAATGGAGACCCCCGCACGTCCCCTATGGGACCTTCAATGTCCATAGCATTTCCTTCATTCCTTGTAGCATAATCATTAACAGATTCTTTCCCATCATTTTGATAATCTTTCCTATGCTCAAGACATTATTTCCCATGCTCAGGAGGACCTTTGTAAGAATGGGAAAAGTACCAAGCTTTGTGACAATACAAACAAATCTACGAAGATGACTCATAATGAATTCTTTTCTCCCAAACACCAAATTTGGAATAGAGTTTTATGACTTTTGGCAGCACCTTATCAATATCAACACTCCCACAAAATCTACTAAAAACCAAACATTTCATAGATTTTGTAACATTATCAATTGATAAAAATTGACCAAGGGCGTTGGCTATACCACATATTATCACTTCATTCTAGTACTCTAAAGGAAGACCTGGTCCGAGCCTAACCCAAATAGAAACCCTCTTGAAATTGTCATTGGCGGTATCAAAACCAGTATGCCATCTTTTCAACAAAAAATCATACTTGCTAAGGAACCAAGGACCTCCCTGTAAAACTCTCATACTTTCTTCAAGAGATTGAAAGGAGAAAAGGAAAAATCCATTAGCCATGGCAACCACCCGAATTTGAACAGGCTCACACTATCTTTTTTGAACCCAGTTTCGGACAACATCAATATTCAGATTAAAGCCTGAGAATCTCCCAATGAGGGCATTCTCCATGCAGGCAATAGTACTATCAGCATTAGCATTAGGGACCTTCAAAATTAAACAAGATCCATTCAAAGAAGAGGGAGCAGCACCCCAACAAAGCTCTAGAAAATTCAAAGGTGGAACGAAAGAGGAACCCCCCGCCACAGGCTAACAAAGGGATCCCTAGTATGCTCAATAAACCAAGAGGAGCTAATTTGTAGGTTCAAATTAGAAGTTTGCAAAACCTGTGTAGAAGGGGGACCCAAAGGGGGCATCACAAAAGCCTCTCAAGATCCCTGTAGCTTCGATGAGGGGGGCAAAACCCTACTAGGGCTCACATTAAACTTGTCGCCAACAACGGATGGACCAAAACCCTCCACGTCCCTAATAGAAAGATCCACACATTTTGTATCAGACCCAGAATGGATCTGGGTTGAGGAAGCAACCACCGGGGAAATGAGAAATCCCCTTCATAGCCCCCTTAAAAGACCACTGCAAGAAGTAGTGAGGGACTACACGAAATCTCCCTTACAGCTTCAATCGAGCCTCTAACAACAAATCGAGAAGTAGTTCATCTTCCTCCTCGTCCTAAGCACCAAACCACTCATCCTCGTCTGCATCTTCGCCTCCATCAGCCTTCACCACATCCTCTTTTGCGTCGTCAGGATCACCATCTAAATCTTCATCAGTCTTCCCGCCCGCAGAAGACCTCGGATTCCCGCTTCGTCTCGCCGGACTCCCGCTTCGTCTCGCCGAACTCCCACTTCATCTCACCTCATCACTTTATTCATTGTTATTGTTGTACTCTGTAGTAGTATTTTATTTACACATCAACAACACTCCAAAAAAGTATAAGTAGTTTTTAATTATAAAGGTTTCAAACAGAAAAAGTTTAATAAATTAAAATAACAAAATTCAACTCCTTAAGAAGAAACCTCTCATAAAAAAATTACAAACTAAACTAAATTGTTAGTTTATTTTATATTTTTAATTTGGGACTTGGATAAAAGAATATGACATGCATTTTATATTAAAAATAATTTTTCATTTAAAGATTTGCATGTTCTTTAAAAATTACATATTTTAAAGAAAAGTTTCTTGCATGATATTATATGTAAAAAAATTAAAAATCAAAATCTTTAATTTAAAGATTTGCATGAAAAAAATTAAAATGGTTAATTTAAAGATTTGCATGAAAAAAATTAAAATCGTTAATTTAAAGATTTGCATAAGAAAAATTAAAATCTTTAATTTAAAGATTTGCATGAGAAAAATTAAAAATAAATTGCATGTTGTTTTCCCAATCACTGGCGTAAATGGTCGTCTATATAGGAGGAGGAATTCTCCTAACAAGGAAGAAAGACGGGAGGAATTTTCCTGCCTTAGGAAGGAAGAAAGCTCTTGCCTCGTCATTGGAATTCTCTTGTGTCGATAAAGACAGGGGAGACGTCTGCAGGATGGCATTCTTAATTGACAGATTTTTGTTGGTCTTGGCGATTTCTCTATGTTCCTCTGGACACTCTTTGGTCTTGAATGTTATGTTGAATGTAATATCTCACAATGAAGAGCATGCATATTTACTTCATTACCTTCCAAGGGAATGAAGTAAATATGCATGCTCTTCATTATGAAATACTACAATTTGTCCATAATGTGAGATCCAGCAATGCAGTATATCAACAAGCACAGGACATAGAGGTTAGTCATATGGTTGTTACTCTCCAGTCTACTATTTTGATTTTTTATTGTGTAAAGTATCTTCTCTATGTTAGTCATAGAGGTTAGTCATATGGTGATACTCTCCAGGTTAGTCATATGGTTGTTACTGTCCAGTCTATTATTTTGATTTCTGATTGTGTTTCTCTGAAGAATAAATTTAGAGGAGGTGGGGCAAGGTAAATGGGAAAAGAATCTCTTCATGTGCATTTAGTAAGAGGGTCTCATTTATCAAATTGGTCTCTTTGTAATTAGTTATCTTTCTTGAGCTTTCTAAAATATTTTTTAAATATTTTCATTGACATATTTGAAGGGTTAATAGACTTTATTAGGAGGATTGTAACATGATAAAACTAAAGAATTTTTCAATGTTCATTGATAGATCCAAGATGAGTGAACAATTATATTGTAATAACTGGATACAGTTTCTCTTTACTATCATTGTTTATGATGATTACATAATAGTGATTCTCTATTCAGCCTTTTTCTTTCCTTGGATTTTTCCTCTTCCCTTTGTGCCTATCTTTATAATTGTGATAGACATGAAGTGCTCTCTGATTAAGCGCATCTACTAACCTGTTAATGCAGTACCTTCATTGATATGGTATACAGATTTATTTTGCATTAGTTTTCTTCTTATGCTTTTCGAATGTAGTGATCTTCTGTGGTATTATTACAAGTTTGCAATTCCATTAGGTTGTGCTTGGTAGTTGGTAGCCAATTCATACTCAGCAACAGAAGGACGCAATTGCAAGTGATCTCCCAACAGAATGAGATGTTTGGTGAATGACCCAATACATGGCAAAATACTTGCCTCTAAAACCTCGAGAGCCTCTTCTATTATAACTCTTTCTGCTGGCATTACTCCCACAGCACTAGCAATAGTATCTTCATCTGCAGGCACTGCCTCCTCAGCAGTAGCATATTCATTTGTTGGCATTAAATCCTCCTCAGTAGTAGCATAATCTCTAGATTCTTCATCAGTACTGGAGTTATCACTATCATGCTCACCAGCTTCAGAGGTCTCTTCAGGCTGGTCTACACGCGAAGAAAATGTATTGCATGTGGCTAGAGCCATGGTTTCCACAACCCTTTGCTTCCCTTTACTTTGGCTACTACTTTTCTCGGCATTTTAACTTCATTGTTTAATCTAAGCGGTTTTCTCACTTATGTCATACTTAGATTAACAATGAGGTCAAGCCTCTTTTACATAATTTATAATTATTAAATTCCTTCAACTACATCAATTCTTATAGCGGGATTAGCCTCTTTATTAGCTGTCCTCTTTGTGCTCGTGGTTTGGAATTTTGATTCCTAGGGATACTTGATTTTGTGTTAGTTTGCAAACTTATTTGATTCCTTTACAAAATTGTTAGTAGCACCAATCTCCTGTTTATTTATTTCTCATATTTGATTGAGCAATGCATCTCTTTCGCACGCTATATAGATCAAGAGAATTTTCTGAGGCCAAGATGATTGTTGAGAAGCCTGCCTCATGATTGGAGGTACCCTCTATACCTTCATTGTAGGTGAGGGCTATCTTTTCTATTAGTTCTATTATGCGACTCCGTCACTGTTTGGATTTTTTTTATCGAGGTCATAACTTCTATAGTTAATTTCTCCTTGTGACCAGGACTTATCTATGGTTTTCTTAAGTCCTACAATGTTTTCATATGGATCTCACTTAGAAATGGCCCGATAATGATGATAAGCAAGAGAAGGGCTAAAGTGCTAGATGTCCGAAGTTATTAATTTTCCTCTTGATTTAATGGATTAACTTTGTGTGAGGCCACCATATAGATAGATAGATCCAATCCTAATATGCCCTGCCATACGCTTTTCTTTACATTATGCTCAAGCAATCAACTTTATATCATTCCTGTTTGTATGAGGAAAGGATATTATCCAAGTTTTTTCCTTCCCACTTCTTGCTATAATTGGACGTAATCTCTTCATAGCAATAGAATACCCGAGACTGTGTTAGCAAGGCTGCAGTTATATCTCATGCCCAGCTATGAACCACTGATATAATTTTTGCACCGAGTATAGCATTGACTGTACGTATTATTGCAGTGCTGCTTCTATGTAATGTTTTGGTTGCAGCAGGGTATTCAGGATTGGCTGTGCTTTCCTTCAGGTGTAAAATTTGACCCCACAAATCAGAAGCTGATAGAGCATCTTCAAGGAAAAGTTGGCATTGATAATTGCACCCCTCATTCTCTGATTGATGAGTTTATTCCAACAATTTAAGGAGAAGATAGGGATCTGCTACACCCATCAAGAAAAACTGGCAGGTATACAATATACTTTATGTTTGTCATAGTTTAAAATGGATATCTATCTGCTTCATAAATTATTATTATTAGTATATTGAAATAAGCACAATGGCAAGTCTTATTCTTTATAAAGAAGTAATTTCATTATTAAATCAAACTATAGTTTGTGTTTAGTTTCACGTTATGTAAATATTATAAAGTTATCCCATTGGTTATCTCATTTATGCCATAAAAAATGGTTTATCATGTATTGCAATTGGTATAAATGCTTACAAAGTCTTTTAAAATCCCACCTTTCTTCCTCTATGCCTTTTAAATCCAAATACCCATGTAAAATGTCTTTCACATTGCAACTGGATTTAAGCTGTATTGGGTTGTCAAATTACTATTGAATACATGTATTTTTGAATGATGGTTTATACATTTAAGCTGTATTTGATTATCAAATTCTTGTTAAGTTTATTTTTGAATGATTATGTACACACAAGGAGCACAAAAGGTGCTAATAAAATTAAAGAAAAACCTGAGTTTTGTACATAGAAGACACTAGTAGAGAAAAATGCTTCACAGAAATGATTAAACACTGCATATTTTAAAGAAGAAATCCTTGTTGTAATTGAGAAACATGTCATTTTTTGAAAAGTTGAGATTGGCAATATAGCAAGGAAATATCCATTCTGTATGCTGATAGATTTCAGAGTTCAAAATAGAGTATACGGTGATTAAGTGAAATGCTAAGTTTCATCATTTCTCTCATGCTTGTAGAGGCTACAACTGCCAGCATTTACTGCTTTTCTGCCATTTTTGCAAATGATAAAAGAGAAAAATATTTTGCAATCAAGCTTTAGCATTCCACCATATTTGGGTTTTGTGTTTGCTTCTTGCATTTGTACTATTCATGAGCTGAAATGTGCATTGTGAGCTTAAAACAGGGCTACAATGTTCAAATGTTTAGTATGCTTACAATATTTTTCCTGTTGGAATGGTAATTGTTTATTTCTGAATTTTGAAGTTTTGTATTTGATTCTTCATCATGACATTATCGCTTACTATTTTTGAAGTTTTATATTCAATTCCAAGCCCAGATATAATGCAGACAACTGTGCAGGTGTAGGGGCTATTGGAATGAAAAATTGCAGACAGAGCGAGCAGAAAGAGTTAAACAAGCAAAGGAGCACCGAGATCTTCAATCTCGATTTATGTTAGGATTTTAACAGAGTGATTGCATCTTGTTTGTAGATAGATTGCAATATTAGAAATGCCTTGACTTAAATTATGGGTCCAATTAATATTATATATAAAACACATCCATAATGTTATGTTTTATGGTTCTCATGTGAATTCTCAATTCAGCTCTAATGTTATGTTTTATGGTTCTATAATGTATATATGATGAATGCCTTCTATATGAATAATTGAAATTTCCTGTATCTTAAAAAATTTCCCTATTTTTTTAATTGCCATCCCTAGTTGTCACCTAAAAAAGGCCTCTAGTTCCCCGCTGTCCTAGAAATGTGTCCCACCATCCCCGTCCCAAAAACTCCATAGAAAATAGCAAAAGAATTTGCAATTTATCATTTTTGTAAACAATACAAGTAAAAGAAGTTTAAATTTATACAAAATTGTACTGATGTATGCCATTTTGCATTAGAGACAATGAATCTTAATATGTTATCACCCCCTATCTTGAGTGAAAATTGTACCATTGACCAAGATTCCATTGTTAGACTTTGTAGTATCATCTTTTCCACAGTTTGATGTCTCAATGTCAGCCATGTTGTAAACAATCTAAGCAAATTTTGGTACCGTTTCTCTGCAGTTTTCATCATCTGAAAAAAGAGTACCAGGCTCCAGCATTATTCATCAAATAAATAAAGTAAATACACCAATGCCGGCCAGATTTTGAATGGGCCATTTTATAATATCAGTTAGGAGCTTCAACATGCTGCCATGTAATAGAACTGGACAAAGAGGTCGACAATAAGTTGTAGTGCCAATGCACGCGTGAAATTCAAGCATCTTCACTAAGATCATTATGTTTACTTTCTAAATCACTTAACTGTAACCATAGTAGCATTACTAGGAATTGAGATTGACTTGGCAAACCAAGCGTATAACTGCATTCAATTCCTTGGGATTAACCTGGCACAACACAACAATTTTTATTTTTTGCAATTTAAAACTAGAATGGGGGCTCCCCAGTAGGGTCAAAGGTTAGTGCCTTAGGTGCATAACTTGTTGTGATATAGGACGGGGACAAGGGGCGGTACCCCAGCTACCAAGCCCAAATAAAGCCTTTCAGGCCACAAGGACCCTCATGGCATATTCACCTTGTTTTTTATTCTTCCTCTTCCTCTTGCAGCTTCTTGTTGGTGATTTGAAATGAGGGCAGGCAAGCATTTTATAGTTTTTAGACTAGGTTTAGGGTTTCCATTTTCTTTTTTGAGTCTTTAAAAAACAAGTGTTTCTCTAAAGGATGTGGGGATACCTAACTCTGCCCAGGACAGTTGAGGGACATATGCATTCCCTTGGATGTCTTGGGGACGATAGGGCGTCCTTGGATTCACCTCTTAGTGGGGGAATGTTTCATCTTGTGATGCCCCTGACCATCGGTATATTTGTTTTATCCTAGGAACGTGTTCCCAAGGACCGTTGGATTTTCACAATGTATTAAATTATGTGAATGTTTTTTGGGATTCAACTATGTAGTTTTGAGTCAATCTTCATCAACTCATATCATGAGTAGTGGTTCATATGAACTTATCTCTCGTGACCATGAATGGTCCACTTAGCACTCATTGCATTTAGGTGATGCTCATAGGGGTGAAGCATTGGAATTTCTCTAGAAGTCACCTAAAGTGGTACTAGAATTGATCTCCTGACTAGCACTACTCTTTGTGATCTTGTTTATCGGAGGTCATGATCAACATAATGAAATCTGCCTCCCTAATTTATCTCTTGGCTGCTTGTTTCCTTTAAATTTGTTAAGGGGAGTGCTGTTCATATCTCCTGACAAATTTTTAAAGGACAATCCTTTACCAGGTGCCTATACTCATTGCATGCTCTGCACCTGAATGGTATGCACTCATAGTCAATAGCTGAATCCATCAGGTTTTCCAATTTTAGTTTCACACCTTTTGGTAATGGATGATTCAAATCCAGCTCCACACATATCCGAGCATAGTTTATCTCTCCTCTACCTGTGGTCATCTTGGACATACAAACAAATCTGTCCATGAAACTCCCTAGAGATTGGAAGACATAGGCTGATGATAAATCTTGTGGCAAGGAAGCCAAACAGGAGCTTTATAAGGCATTTCTTCCATTGGTTTGAAATCCATATGACAGTGCTGCATAAAGAGACCTGCGTTCTGAAGAAAACAGGGTTAATTAGTGGGGAATGCCTTTCCCTACCAACAGAAGGTTGGTCAAGGGGTTGATTAGTAAGGAGAAACCTGATATTCTTTTATTGCAAGAAAATAGGCTTGGAGGTAGTTAGGTGGAAGGGTATGACAAAACCCAATGGGGTAAGGCCATGAGACATGACTTGGGTGCTGACGGCCAGGTTGTTTTTTGGCACCTAGATGCTGAGAGTTAACACGGACAGCATAACTTGCAATGCTCGGAGTTTGAATTTTGACCTCAGTTTTGTGCTAACAAATTTCTATGACCCAAGGGAGATTTCATTTCTCCACTGTTTGTATCTGCTTTCAAATTTCCAAAGGATGTTCCCTTACCACGTGTCTATACTCATGGCATGCTCAGCATCTGAATTATATGCATAATCGATAACTGAATTTGTTCCAGGCCAGCCAATTTCAGTGACATTTTTTTGGTAACAGATGATTCAGATCCAGCCCCAGACATCTGAGCATAGTTTGCCACTCTACCTGCGGTCATCTTTGTAACACAAACAAACCTGACTATGAAATTCCCCAGAGACTTGAATACATAGTTTGACCATAAATCATGCCACCGCCAGACATGAGCTTTATAAGGTATTTCTTCCATAGGTTTGAAATTGGTATACCAGTGCTACACAAAGAGGCCACCATTTGCAAAAAAAAATAGGGTTTGAGAGTGGGGCCCCCAAAAATCCACATATTAAACCCCTTGAAAACAATTTGTGGATGTAACCAGTTGGTTCATATCTAACTCCAAGACCAAACTATCCTCCATTATTAGAAGATAAACTGATCCATTTGTCATTTTTTGGGAGATACATTTCTTGTCAGCTGCTTCAATAGCCACTTCTACATTGCTTTGAAGCACCTCCAGACTTCCTCCTGTTACCACCATCTGGAAATTTTGTTAATAGGGTGTTTGATGCCCCCCTACTCTTGTCTGCATGCCCAAAGACCACTCGGATACCAAAACTTTTTCCAATCTTGACCTCTACTCCACCGTAATTATCATGCACTCAAACCTGGTAAACCTAGTAGAGCTCCTTCATCTCCATCACACCATAATTTTGATGTTATTGATGATAAATTATTTTTAGATTTTCTTTCATAAGGGAAGGGTTTCCAATTCATTAAAATCTAGAAATATTAAGTAAGTTGCATGGAGACAAATTCTTTGTTAGATTTACAAACAGGATATTCCCAAATAAGATTCTCTGTTAAAGATATACTTTCTTTCACTTGCTTCTAGGAAATTGGCTTGGTAGAAACCTAACTCATTATGATTATGATAACGATTTTAAACATCCTCCAAACCAAATTGGTCTGTAGGTCCCAACAAAGTGTATAGACAATGCATTTTGCTTAAATTGTCTCTGCAAAGTGTGATCTTTTAGTTGTTTTTCTCGATGCTGTCCTTCACTATCTTTGGACTATTTCCAACTGAAGTGCCTAGAAAAGAATTAATGAATCATAAACATATTAAAAAAATAAATGATTGAGCATGCAACTGAAAATGAGGCAAATTTGAGAAATGATTTTTAACATCGTATTTGTTTAATGAAAATTTGGTTTTTAAAATTCTGTGCTTGCTTATTTAGATTGTTCTTTGGATGGGCATTGAGATTCACAATAAATTCTCCATGTCTTGATTGTTTGTGTAGGTCTAAGATTTTTTTAATCAAGTTGTGATTGTCAATGTCCTTGCAAACATGTCTAATATCATTGTATAATGGACGTGTAGACACTTCTAATATCACTGTATAGTGAACATGTAAATACGTCTAATATCATTATGTAATGGACCTGTTAGAAGTAAACAAACTCTATCTTCTATCTCATTAAGTTATATAGCTCACAGATTCTTTTTTTTTTCAAAGGTGTTCTTGGAAGTATCCATATATTGGTTTCGCTATGCAGCTAATGCAAGTAAGGTCATAGTGTTGCAATGAAGTTTGGGATTGATGATGTTTTTATAATAGCATAGGTTATTTTTCTCTAAAAGATATTGTCATCCTTTCAGAGGTATTGGGATACTTATTTTCAATTTTTAATTTTAGGCTTTCATAGTCTGAGATGTTATGCCATTGTGGATGCCCCAAAGTTCTAACCATTTATCAAAGTCATTATTCTAACATTGTTTTAGATGTGGATGGATTAGCCATGCTTGTTGGGTAATGATGGGAAGTATATCTTGTTTTTGTATTGTCAGTGTGTTTGCATAACATGTATTGTTTAAGGATGCTTCACTTTCAATAGGCAACATCTGTTTCCATGAGGGGGATGGGTAAGGTCTACTGCTTTAAATATTGAAGTTTTAATAATGAACTGTTTTAGGTATCCTATTATCTCAGATGTGTCTACTCCATAATACTTTACTTCTTTATTTCACTACTACAAAGAGTATTTCACAGGGTATAGCTGTTACTGCACGACAGTATATTTGGTACTTTATGTATCTACTCCAAAGAGTACTTCACAAGGTGTAGCTGTTACTGCACTATAATGTATTTGGCTCTTTATTTTCAGCCCGTTGAATTTCTTAGAAAATATTATGACCATCTGTAACTGTTCCCTTTTTATTGGAGACTAGTACTATACTATACCCAGAAGAAGGAACAATATATTCTTTTTGTGAGATTGGAACCGGAAGGCCCACAAAAATATTGTTCTATTTTGTGCCTATAAATGTTGGGAGATGAAGCCCATTCGCTCCTTCAGACTGTCACCTCTATTGTAACGCCCCTGACATATGTTTGGTGTAACGCTCACTTCTTTCTGTCCTCTGTTATTTCCTTTTCGTTGGGGGTTAATAATAGTGATAAATCCTTTGTAGGTTAATAATATATATAGAATGTAAGTATTGAGGGTTAGCAGCTGTAGGTTGAAGGAGAGTTGAAGATATGCTGTAACTAAGTTTTATTCTGGGTTGAATAGAAACAGAGCTATCCCCTGCTCTATGTGGATGTAGTGCTCTATGTGGATGTAGTGTGGATGTAGCCATTTGGTGAACCACGTTAAAAATCTTATTCTTCTTTCTTGCAGCTGTCTGTGTATGTTTGATTTGTCTATTTGCATTTAGTTTTTATCTGCCATTTAATGTGTGTGCCTCACAAAAACACTGTTCTATTGTGTGGGCCAACGAGTTTTAGCGTGTGGTCATCCAGATGTCATCATATGCATCTCATGTTGTCTGCATTTAATGTTCTCTTAGCAGTCTTACAGGTTTGAATTTGTCATATAGGTTTCAGCTAGCATTTGCTGTTTGTTAACTTGTAGTGATAAAATTGGTGTGCTTTGTTGCTTATATGGAACTGGCAGGGCTATGGTGGTCCAGGGGAGAGAATACATTACTCTGGAAATGTTGATGAGTTATCCAGCCAGCCGTGCAAGACAAGGTTAAGTCAAAAAGAAACAATTCATCACACGCAGACGGGAAGGCATTTGAACATAAAGTTTTGTTTCTGTGGCAAATGGAAATGCAGGATCTGTGGATCATAAGGGCGAATTGCTGATGTCAGCAGGCAGCAGCAGGCTGAAAGTGAGTAAGACAGGAGGGACTGAGGAAATTGTTGAACTCAAGGAATTAGAGAGAGAACCCTGAAAGGGAGCAAGATTTGTGATGTTTTCTTTACGTTCACGTTAGGCTCTGAAAATGGGATGAGCCTGTATTCCTGTGCATGTAAATTAATGTGGTAGTTACATCACTGAGAAAGAATTGAGATCGGATTATTTGAGCAAAGGCGGTGTTTTAATTTACTTCTCTCCAGAGCCCTTGCAGGCATGAATTCCAGTGTCATACGAACACGATGCATTGGTTTTCTCCATGAAAAGTATGGGAATTATTGTATTTTTAGATTCTTGATGGCCATGAACAATGTAGCGAAGCATTGTTGGAATTGTCTAATAAGATTTTGGACATTCTTGCCTTTGCATACGATGCAACTATGGTTGTAAATGTTATGAATATATGAGGTTAGAGGAACAAGTCTCAGATATCACCATTTTCTTTTTTTCCCATTGCAATGAAATGCAGGCAAGATTCACAAAGATTTTTGCCACGTCATTTTATAACTTTTGGATAACTGGTGTTCTCAAGGAATTGGTCAAGGGGAGTTAAGACATTATGTTAGACATTTTGTTGTTAGGGCAACTATTCTGCTCCATTGTATTAGAAACAACTGGAATTTCGTCCGGTTTCTGGAAGAATTCCTATTTTGGAAGCAACCCTTTGATAAAGACGGGAGAACTAGAAAATTGCTAATATATGCAAGGATGCTTACATGTAATACTTGAATCTGTGGGGTATTAATTTGATAAGTAGCGGATTCCATCTCTGGATGATTCCAATCTCCATGAAAGTCTCTCACTCGAGCTCCTTACTTCGCACATTAAATTCCAATAGTCCAGTGCGTGTTTATGCTATATGAACTTAAAAGAAGTAGCAATCATGTATGGCTTGTTACATTAAAAATTTTAGTGATTGTAACGGTGGAAATTGCATACCCACGCTCCTTTCCCTTATGTTTTGGGCCAGTTTTGATTAGTACCTTAAATAACAAGTGTACAAGTGGTATATTGTTGGATGAATAAGGCACATTACATTTCTATATGCCAATTTGATTATCATTGATCCCTAGAGATTTGGTCCTAATGACCGAGGTCATTTTTGTAGTTGTGGATTTGAACCTTGAACTTTTAATAATCAAATTTAAATTTCATCTTATCGACTTCCTCCTATTAGATGTTGTGAGCCAACCTAGAGCATGTTTGCATTGATTTGTATGATTGGTTGTATTTAAAGACATGCAAGGATGACCCATCTATTAATTGAGCACCTCCAAATTTTGATTTGCAAAAGGAAGCAAAAGAATCCAACGACATTATTACAGCATTACATCAACACACAACATTCTAGGCACATCACATGTTTCTTGTCTCCGAACCTTTCGCTCAAAGTCATAAAGCTAGTCCAACTAGGGGTCTGATTGAGGAGAATATGACCTTCACAATTAAGTAGATTCCCAAAAGTGTTCTCAAACACTGCTAGTTCTTGCATGGATTTAGATATCAGAAGATGAAGGCGAGCTATTTCTTTTGCTCCACTTTTTGCTAGATCAATTCCATAGGTATTGGTTAAGGGCCACATGCCAATTTAGGTCTGCAAGCATAAAGCTAAACTAGATCAGTTCTGCAAGCACAAATCTGAAACGGATTAGTGCACGATTAGTTTGTGGATTTAAAGACAGTTATCTAAGTGAGCCCTAAAAATTCAATGATATGGTGCACCACTTTTTCATCTTGGGAATCTAACTAAGTATTGCAATTTATTTTTGCATTTAATTTTAATATTTATTGTTTCCAATCCCAACTCATTTATCTAGGTTAATTATTTCTTAATTAATTAATTTAATTAGCCTAGATATTTTTATGTAGGTGGTTTTTCCCCTTACATCAAAAAACACAAATATTAGATTGATTATTATTTATTTATGGACAATTGTAAGATATGTTCAATTATTGTATTATTTTTCAAGATAAGAACACCACTTAAACATTTTGGTTAATTAAATAAATAGAGCATTAAAGTAATTAATAACCTACACAAATGAATAATTGAAATAAATGCTATAATTAAATACATGGGTACTTAGCTCTAAGCTTGATGAAGATGCCATATAGATAGGATTTCATTCATCTAGGTGTCATAATTTAAAGCTTGTATGATGACTAGCATTGACTTGTAAATTTGATTGTGTATAGTTTGGGTTCACTTTTGCATTGAAGTGATCTCCTTGAGTGTGGACCCAAACTTGATGTGTGGATCTAAACTTGTAAATCACAAACTTGATTTGGTAGAGTTATGCTATTCGAAACTTGTTTGTCTTTGTCTGTTTTAAATCTTCATAAGGACTCGTGGTGTTTACAAACACCTTTGGCGGATTTGTTGATTTGCAAGGGTCATGTTCTCCTTAGTTAGACCCCTAGATGGACTAATTCAATGATGGAAAACCAAGGTCAAGAACAACAAACAATTGTGCAATATGCTCCTAAGATGATAATGCAATGATGATGTGATATCTTTTGTCCACTTGCAATCTAATTCATAAATGTGTTTCTTAGTTATATCTATATCAACAAGGGTCGTGTTCTCCTTAGACCCCTAGATGAATTGATTCAATGATGGCAAACCAAGGTCAAGAACAACAAACAATTGTGCAATATGCTCCTAAGATGATAGTGCAATGATGATGTGATATCTTTTGTCCACTTGCAATCTAATTCGTAAATGTGTTTCTTAGTTATATCTATATTTCTTAATTTGAATTAGGGTCAGTCTTTAAATACATTACCTAACAGTAAATTTGGAACTACTGACACTTTAGTCAACTAACGATGACTAGTGAAAATACAGGGAAAGGGGCCCAATTTGAAATTTTGAATTTAAAAGTTGGGGGTTTAGATTGGTTGGTGCAAAGATGATCTAGATCAAATCTGCACTCATGGACCTAAACCAGGTTAGCAAATAGAATATTTAGGGGTCAAGATTAACCTCTGGGATGAGTGATGTTAAGATTGGGATCAGATAATATTATTTGCCAACTTCCATATGAAATAGACCATCTTAGACACTAGTCGATGCATTTGAGAACAACCTAGTGAACATAGGCTCAAAATGTAAGAGAATGGGGTTATAGTTTTCACCATTACATTTTGCTGCCACTTTGACTTGCATGTGAACTACTATAAGAATGCATGTCAAAGTAAATCAAGCAACCAACATGGAAATTAGATAATCTTAAGACAATTGATATAGACCTATGTAAAGTATGCATACCATAAATGTGGATAATGTGTACTCTTGTTGCTATGAGTGTGTAAAAAACCTACAAACATAGAAGAAAAAAAGTTGCAATGAGTAGAATTTGTCAAGCATTTAAAATTGAGCATATTCCCAACTTGCTAAAATTGTTCAAAACATATAAAAATAGTAGGATGAGAGATTCCCCTGTTATGGAAAGTAATAAAGCTTTGACTATGCAGAAAGGACTTTGACCAAGTAGAAAAATATAAAGTGCCTCTGTTTGGATATGAAATAATATTTGACTTTACAGATAGCATGATAAATGTCTCCAACTATGCAGAATTGTACTTCATTTGGATACAGTGTGAAACTTTGTCTGGTATCAAAAAATGATCATAATTGTCATAACTACAATACTATAATCAAACTCATGAAGAAATGTCAGTGATATCAAATGCCTCTTCCAATTGGTTAGGTATAAAGGACATCATGAATTGGAGGTAAGGAAAAAATGATAACATGCAAAGCACATCAAGCATGTAATGTTGTCAAATATATGCTCATAGAAAGGCACATGTAATAAATGTCCATGGATACAAATTGATCACATCATGTATCACAATAAGCATGTACTAAATGTCCATAACTAACACTGTGTATGCAAAATAAGCATGTAAGGATTAACAATAGATAACATCATGCATGCATAATATGCATGTAAAATAAGACACACATGTAAGCACATTAAAGCAAGGGCATGAGATGCCCCTAGGGTTTCTCTTAGTGAAAAAGTAACACAAACAATAATCAATAATGATAAGTTGTGAGCATAATGAAGCATGTCTCCTAGGGTGTAAATAATGTAAATAGCAACATGTAGGGTGGTCCAAAAGATATGATAATGAAGGCACAAGAAATAATTAAATGATGTCATCAAGAATGATAATATAATATTTAATAACTACTAGTGTAGGCAAAGTAAATAGCAAGTGAAGGATGCCAACAATGTAAAAATGCCCCTTTTGAAAAGAATCGTAATGTTTCTAATCATCATATAACTCATAAATATCACACTTGAAAAAATGAGGAGTGTAATAAGTGCACTATCATATAAATTCTCAAAAAAATATGTTCATGTCTCATATCATCAATGCTGTAAATTATTGTGAATAATATCATTTTGTGTCAAGTGTAGGTGATTAAGGTAAATATTTCACATGGAGGCACATATAACCTAACTATATATAGGAGGGTGAAAGTGTGAAAGAGACATTTCATTTGCATATTCACCCTTAGGGAGAGAGCTTTAAGCACAATACCATTGTGCACTGCAGATGCCACATCCCTACATGCCTTGAGAGAGTACACACAACTAGAATGATGTAGGTGGACCCTTGGAGGTAGTACGCATCTAAATTTTTTGTTTTATTTTTAAAAAAAATATTTCAAAAATTAATCAAAACCTCATAAAATTAGAGTAGGATAGTTTTCTGTTCACAATTGGTATCCATGGATATGACCCTATACCCATGGAACTGACCCTTTGTCATGGGTGTGAACCAGTATATACAAATTTGATTTGCAAAATTTATTGATACCCATAGATTTAAACTAGAATGTTCACATTTTTAGATTTTTAGTAGATTCAACATTTTATTAGTAGATCTTCATTTTTTTCATGACACTGACAATTGATTTATTGCTATGTAGCTTAATGCAAGTAAGGTCATATTGTTGCAATGAAGTTTGGGATTGATGATGTTAAGTCACAAAGAAACAATTCATCACACGCAGAGAAGAAGGTATTTGAACATAAAAGTTTTGTTTTTGTGGCAAATGGAAATGCAGGATCTGTGGATCACGAGGGTGAATTGTTGATGTCAACAAGCTGAAAGTAAGACAAGAGGGACTGATAAAGATGGGGAGAACTAGAAAATTGCTAATATATGCAAGGATGTTTACATGGAATACTTGAATATGTGGGGTATTAATTTGATAAGTAGCAGATTCCATCTCTAGATAATTCCAATCTCCATGAAAGTTTCTCATTCGAGATGCTTACTTTGCACATTAAATTCCAATAGTCCAATGCATGTTTATGCTATATGAACTAAAAAGAAGTAGCAATTATGTATGGTTTATTACATTAAAAACTTTAATGATTGTAATGGTGGAAATTGCATACACTCCTTTTCTTTATGTTTTGGGTCAGTTTTGATTAGTAACCTTAATACAGGTGTACAAGTGGCATATTCTTGGATGAATAAGGCGCATCGCATTTCCATATGCCAATTTGATTATCATTGATTCCTAGAGATTTGGTCTTAATGACCCAAGTCACTTTTGTAGTTGTGCATTTGAACCTTGAACTTTTAATAGTAAAATTTAAATATCATCTTGCCTACTTCCTCCTATTAGCTATTGTGAGTTGACCTAGAGCACGTTTGTGTTGATTTGTATGATTGGTTGTATTTAAAGACATGCAAGAACAATCCATCTATTTATTGAGCACCTCTAGATTTTGATTTGTAAAAGGAATTACAAAAATCCAACAACATTATTAGAGCATTACATCAACACACATCATTCTAGGCACATCCCATGCTTCTTGTCTCCGAATCTTTCGCTCAGAGTCATAAAGCCAATCCAACTAGGGGTTCGATGAGGAGAATATGACCTTCACAATTAAGTAGATTCCCAAAAGTGTTCTCGAACACTGCTAGTTCTTACATAGATTTAGATATCAGAAGATCAAGGTGATCTATTTCCTTTGGTCCACTTTTTGCTAGATCAATTCCATAGGTATTGGTTAAGGTTCACATGCCAATTTAGGTTTGCAAGCATAAATCTAAACTAGATCAATTCTGCAAGCATGGATATGAACCAGATTAGTGCACAATCAGTTTGTGGATTTTGAGACAATTATCTAAGTGAGCCCTAAAAATTCAATGATATGGTGCACCACTTTTTCATCTTGGGAATCTAGCTAAGTATTGCAATTTATTTTTACATTTAATTTTAATATTTATTGTTTCCAATCCTAGCTCATTTATCTAGGTTAATCATTTCTTAATTAATTAACTTAATTAGCCTAAATATTTTTATGTAGGTTTTTTTTCCCTTACATCAAAAAACACAAATATTAGATTGATTATTATTTATTTATGGACAATTGTAAGATATGTTCAATTATTGTATTATTTTTCACAGTAAGAACACCACTTACACAAATATCTTGGTTAATTAAATAAATAGAGCATTAAAGTAATTAATAACCTACACAAATGAGCCGTCTGATAATTGAAATAAATGATATAATTAAATACATGGGTACTTAACTCTAAGTTTGATGAAGATGCCATATAGATAGGATTTCATTCGTCGATGTATCATAATTTAAAGCTTGACTGATGACTAGCATTGACTTGTAATTATGATTGTGTATAGTTTGGGTTCACTTTTGCATGGAAGTGATCTCATTGAGTGTGGACCTAAACTTGATGTGTGGATCTAAACATGTAAATCACAAACTTGATTTGCTAGAGTTATGCTATTTGAAACTTGTTTATCTTTGTGTCTATGCTTTAAATCTTCACAAGGACTCGTGGTGTTTACAAACACCTTTGGGGAATTTGCTAAATTGCAACGGTCATGTTCTCCTTAGTTAGGCCCCTAGATGGATGATTCAATGATGGTGAACCAAGGTCAAGAAAAACAAATAATTGTGCAATACGCTCCTAAGATGATAATGCAATGTTGATATGATATCTTTTGTCCACTTGCAATCTAATTCATAAATGTGTTTCTTAGTTATATCTATATGATTTATTTAAATTAGGGTTAGTCTTTAAGTACATTACCCTAACATGAAATTTGGAACTACTCACACTTAAGTCAACTCTCGATGACTAGTGAAAATAGAGGGAAAAGGGCCCAATTTGGAATTTTGAATTTAAAAGTTTGGGGTTTAGATTGGTGGGTGCAAAGATGATCTAGATCATATCTGCACTCATGGACCTAAACTGGGTTAGCAAATAGAATATTTAGGGATCAAGATTAACATCTAGGATGAGTGATGTCAAGATTGAGATTAGATAATTTATTATTTGCCAACTTCCACATGAAATAGACCATATTAGACACTAGTCAATGCAATTGAGAACAACCTAGTGAGCATGGGCTCAAAATGTAAGATAATGGGGGTATGTAATTTTCATCATTACATTTTGCCCCCACTTTGACTTGCATGTGAACTACTACAAGAATGCATGTCAAAGTAAAATCAAGCAACTGACATGGAAATTAAATAATTTTCAGACATAATTGATATAGATCTACGTAAAGTATGCATATCATAAATGTGGATCATGTGTACTCTTGTTGCTATGAGTGTGTAAAAAACCTACAAACATAGAAGAAAAAAGTTGCAATGAGTAGCATTTGTCAAGCATTTAAAATTGAGCATATTCCCAACTTGCTAAAATTGTTCTAAAAATGTAAAAAAGAGTAGGATGAGAGATTCCCCTATTATGGAAAGTAATAAAGCTTTGACTATGCAAAAAGGACTTCGACCAAGTGAAAAATATAAAGGGGATCTGTTTGGATGTGAAATAATATTTGACTCTACATATAGCATGATAAATCTCTCCAACTATGTAGAATTATACTCCATTTGGATATAGTGTGAAACTTTGTTTGGTATAATAAAATTATCATAATTGTCATAACTACATTACTATAATCAAATTCATGAACAAATGTCAGTGATAATAAATGCCTATTCCAATTGGTTAGGTACAAAGGACATCATGAATTGGAGGTAAGGGAAAAATGATAACATGTAAAGCATTGTCAAATAAATGCTCATAGAAAGGCACATGGAATAAATGTCCATGGATAACAATAGATCACATCATGTACTAAATGTCCATAACTAACACTGTGCAGGCAAAAAAAGCATGTAAGGATTAACAATAGATAACATTGTGTATGCGTAATAAGCATGTAAAGTAAGAGATACACATGTAAGAACATAAAAACAAGGGCATGAGATGCCCCTAGGGTTTCTCCTAGTGAAAAAGTAACACAAATAATAATCAATAATGATAAGTTGTGAGCATAATGAAGCATGTCTCCTAGGGTGTAAATAATGTAAATAACAACATGTAGGGTGGTCCAAAAGATGAGCATGAAGGCACAAGAAATAATTAAATGATGTTGGATCAAGAATGATAATATAATATTCAATAACTACTAGTGTAGGCAAAGTAAATAGCAAGTGAAGGATGCCAACAATGTAAAAATACCCCTTTTGAAAAGAATCGGTGAACTTAATGTTTCTAATCATCATATAACTTATAAATGTCATACTTGAAAAAATGAGGTGTGTAATAAGTGCACTTTCATATAAATTCTCTAAAAATATGTCCATGTCTCATATCATTAATGGTGCAAATTATTGTGAATAATATCATTTCGTGTCAAATGTAGGTGATTAAGGTAAATATTTAACATGGAGGCACATATAACCTAACTATATATAGGAGGGTAAAAGTGTGAAAGAGACATTCATTTGCATATTCACCCTTAGGGATAGATCTCTAAGTACAATACCATGGTGCACCATAGAGGCCACATCCCTACATGCCTTGAGAGAGTATACACAACTAGAATGATTTAGGTGGACCCTTGGAGGCAGCAAGCATTTAAATTTTCTGTTTTATTTAAATTATTTTTTATTTGAAAAAATAATCAAAACATCATAAAACTTGAGTAGGATAGTTTTCTATTCACAATTGGTATCCATAGATATGACCCTATACCCATGGAATTGAGCCTTTTTTCATGGGTGTGAACCAATATATACAAATTTGATTTGCAGAATTTATTGATACCCATAGATTTGAACTAGAATGTCCAATTTTTTAGATTTTTAGTAGATTCAACATTTTATTAGTAGGTCTTCATTTTTTTTTCGTGACACTAACAATTGATTTACTATTTTTATTTTTATTTTTTAATCTTTTAATTTTTTAATTTTTTAATTTATGACTTAATCCTTTTATTCAACAACTCAAAAATGGCTTCAACCCCGCCCATTCTTGGAACCCTATCTCTATAGTTGACTATTGTTTTTCTATCATTCCCTACCTCTCGTAGTGGTGTGGATATTGTTAATGAAAAAAACAATAGTGTATTAGCGGCGATGAATTTTGGCAACCATGCACTTGCTTTTGGCAATGATCACGATGAGTTTGGGGCTAGTTATGGTGTAGGATCACTAGAGGTAAATGCGTTGGTAATTGTGGCCCATCTTGATCATGTTATTGTTGGTGGTGCAAAGGGTTCAAGTTGTGGTTCCGCTCTATCCTATGTGGCCATATTTAGGTCAGGGGTTCCTGCTCACAATCCTCCCTTGTCATGGTTTGTGGATAGGATGTGATTGATACTAAAGACCTCTATGTTCATTGTGGCATGGTCTATAGATTTAACAACTTGTGGCCCTCTATTCCTGACTTGCATAAATGGGTTTTGAAATCTTGGAAGCTTCTTGCTGAGGGCAACATTGAGCTATATCCTTGTGCAAGGGTTTTTTCATAGTGACGTTTGACTCTTCATATGATAGGGATTTGGTGCTAGACGACAAGTTATGGATGTGGGGCAAGCATTCCCTCTTTCTCAAGCCATGGTCTACCTCTTTCAACCTTCTTTTAGAACCTCTCAATATTTAGCTAGTTTTGGTTAGGCTACCTAATCTCCCTCTCTAGTTCTAGGAAGAATCCTATTATGAGCCCATTCACAATGCTATTTGTCATTCGTGAAGGTTGAAACAACAACTTTCATCATGGATCACTCTATGTATGCTTGTATTTTGGTGGACATCAATATCTTAAAGGCTCTTCATGGGGACATTAAATTGATGGTCAAGGATAGGCGTGGACTCAATCGCTCAATTATGAGGGTCTCGCCTTTCTATGTAGATGTTGATTTGCCATCGTACAATTGGCTCTTGATTGTCCCCATTCTCGTCATAAGGTTGGTGCATCTACGTGGTGATGGAATGCCCACATCGACCACTTGACTATTTTTGCTTCTGAATCTTAGGATGATGAATCTTCTTAGGATGACAAGTCTTCTCAAGATGTTGGGTCTTCTCCTCTCATTCCCCCTGTGGCAAGTCACATACCTGAAGGGGTTTCCCCTGAGGTTGGCATGAATTTGGCAAGTTCCTCAATTGTTACTAAGAGCTCTTCTTCATATCTAGTTCTGTTAGGTCCTTCATTGGTTCCCATCCCCCCATGATGTGTTCTGATGGGATCCCTACTCTCAATATGTCTATGGATTTTGTGCAACATTCAACTTCTTCATTTAGATAGTCTCCCTCTTTGCATGATATGTCTTTAGTGGAGGTGACTATAGATGATATCCCTTTCCTCTCTCCTCGATATGAGGATTTAGATGTATCTTGGATGACTTTTCAAAGAAGGAAGATAGTCTTCCCAAATCTATTTTTGAATCACATACCTAGGTCAAGGGTTTGTAGATTGCTAGGATGGGGTTTGGCATTGTGTATGATGTTGACCCTTTGATGTTGAGAGTTTTGCTAGGTTGTTGTCCTGTTTTGGCAGTGGTGCTGCAATTGTGTTGTTTTTTGGCTCTTAGTGGCCATTGCCTTGCCTCATAAAAGGTTCCTTGTCCTTTCAAAACCTATTTTACCCCTTAATAAAAACAAATGATTTATTGTTAATATATGTTGTAAGATAAGAGTGAGATTAGAGAGCAGTTTGTTGGCACCCAAACTTTCAAGCCTCATATATGCACCATCTCGTCAAATTTCTCAAAATTTTCCTAAGGAGTCCTTGTGCCTTTACCCTGATGTATGTTGCCAAATCCCTAAATTTGGCAAGTTTGAAACCCTAAAAATTTGGCTATGTCTGAAATATGAGGGATCCCCCAAATTATAGATTCTGCATTTTAACTCCTATGGATCTGAAACCACTCTCAAACATCCTGACAGTATATACATAAGATATAAAATTAAAGTATAAGAAGATTTACCTTCTTATACTTATATTTTATATATTATGTATATATTGTCCCTACACGCTTTCAGGTTCCGCCGGCCCTTGGGAACTTTTCCCAAGGTCTAATTTCCCTCTGATTGCCTACTCCCTACTCTCTTTCCCCTTCCAAAGTTCTAGGCTGGAACTTTTTCCCAACCTAAACCCTCCTTTTCCCTTCAGGATTTCAGGTCCCACTAGAACCTTTGGATCTGGTTCCAAAGTTCCTCACCCCCCCACACTCCCAATCCCCATCATCATAGAAGGTCTTCTAAGTCTGAAATCTTTTTGGACCCCTTGAATTTTCAAGTTGAATTTGAAGGTACAAAAAATCAAATTTTCAAATAATTTTTTAAGAAAATGGCTAAGTATTTTGTGAAGTTTCAGATCAATTTTTCTTTTGGGACTTTGGTCACTTTTGGTTATGCAAGACTTTAGGTCCTGCCAACACCTTGGCACCAATTCTTGTGTGTCAGGTTCTCTCGACATCCTACCACCCACTAAAGGCCCATAAATGCCTAGAATCATGTAGAAATGCGCCAGCTACTTCCCAGATCACCATTAATGTGAAGTAGGTGGTTGAAATTGGAGTTTTTATTGTAGTAGGTGGATTTTTTGGGGATTTCCCTCCCTTTTTTCATCAGATCCAAGTTGTGAAGGCTATAGATTGAAGATTGAAACTCTTTTCAAGGGTTGGTCACTTTGGCATTTTTTCAGACAACTGGTGTAGCATGATAAGGGTTTTTATCACTGTGAAAGTTTTAGATCTTAGGGGAAACTTTTTGTAAATCATATCAATGAATCAATGCACAATTTGTGAGTATACCCATTTATCTCCATTGTTGCAGATGTTCATTTATTATCTCCATTGTTGTAGATGTTCATTTAGAGAATTTCTAATTTGTTATAGAATTCCTCTTGCCATGGTTTGTGGTGTGACTGTAATCTTCATTTGAAGGATTTGACAGGTCCATAATATATTACATGTTGTAATAGTCATTTTAAGATTGCATATGAATGAATGTTGTGTGAGAAGGGATCAATAAGCATGTCTGGTTCTATTTTCAAGTTTCATGCATCTAGGTGTTCTAGTTAGGAAACTCACTATCATTTCATTGTTGTTCTCCATTTTTGATATGTAAAATTTGTAACCCATTGAAGGCACCGGTCTGATTGGTGTTTTGATCACCAAAAAAAATTATAAATCAAACAAATCAACCTAGTGTGAGGTAGATGTAATCATATATGTATGTCTTGTGTAATTTGCATTATAACTAGGGAATGTAAACTATGAACTATTTTCAAACCATCTCTAAAACAAATCACTTGTGCATATCATCAACTTGCAGTCATGCAAGAATGTTTCCATTATCTTAGAATGAGGTTAAAATATGCAACAAGTATGTTTTAATTTAGTGACAGTTTTTTGGGATTAAAACAACTGTCTAGGTATTGTTGCAAAGTTACAAATTTGAATATATATATAGTGTAGCTTTCAATCCCTATTAAAAGATACCTTAGGGTTACTCTCCTAATCTTAGTTGAGCTTGAAGTGTAGAGGAGTTTAGCCACTCCTATAAGTTGGCCAAAATTGCCTTAAACCTATTGATAAACCCCTTTCAATCACTCTAATGACACCCCTGGCCTGGGTGATTGAGTAACGCTTTAGGGTTTTGGGTTGTAGTATTTTTGGGAACCAAAATTTTGGCACTGTTGTCAGGTACCCATAGAATCAATCTAATTATGTTTGTTGCAGTCTTGTAATACAATCAAATTTCAACTTTTTCTTCCAAGCAGGGAAGTCGTGACTCTATTTTTACAACCCAAAAATTAATTACAGTTTGAAAAGAAAAGAGATTTACAATGAATAAAGGAAGAATCCAGGAACACCTTGGGCATGATGATTCCTCTGGAAATGTAGGTAATAGAAGGAGTAGATGGAGGGTAAGAAACCCTAATGTGTTGCCTCCATTGAATTCCCAAGATCAAGTAGGTACCTCTAGAAGAAATGATACAATTGATGATTTTAGAAATCAATATCAATACACTTATGAGGAATCTATAGACAACATACTCAGAACAAATAGAAGGATGAATAGAAATGAGTATGAGGTTCGAAGAAATGAGAATATTATGGGTAGAGAAATTAGAGATAAGTCTCATGATGCATATTTGAGAGCATTTGGAATGCCCAATGAGAATGAAGAGAGACTCTAGAATACTCGGCATCCTACTTCTCCCACAATATCACTTAGAGATCGACATGATAACATTTCTAAAGAGGAAGATCAACACGAATAGCCTGATGTTGAGGAAAGAGAAAGGACCATGTATGATGGGCTTGACCTACTTGATCATATCAATAATAGACAATAAGAGGTACAAGCCCTACCTGACCAGCAACAAGCTTAGCTTGCTCAGAATGTACATAATCAGCATCAACAATAGAACATTCCCAATCCTAGGCCTGTAGCAAATCAGAGACAACATCAACAACAATGTCAACAAATGGGACAACAAGGTATACATCATGCTCATATTCAAAATGTTTACAATGAACCACCACAAAATCAAATGAATCAACAATATGGTAATTTTTAGAACCCTAGGCCTGCACAATGAAGACAATCACAAAGATTTCCTCCACTAAGGCATCCTTTGGGAGCTAAAAGGTATAAACAACTTGATTTCTTTGGCATCCCTAATTTTCCCAATCCAATTCCAAATGATATTGGAGGAAAGATTACAAGGTTCCAAGGCAACAATGCTATTATAGGTGAAGAGCATCTTAGACATTTTATTAATGTCATTGGTGAATATGAAATTGAGGATGAAGATGTCTTGATGAAATTATTTGTACATTCACTTGAGAAAAGTGCCAAAGAATGGTACAAGAATCTCCCAGATAGTAGTATTGACTCTTGGGAGGAGTTTATGAGGGTATTTTGATTACAATACAGGGATTTCCATCCATGAACTCATCTATAAAAAAGGCTATAAATGAAATAGTAGCTGATTTTAACAGCCTCTTCATCATGACTATGAGAAAGACCTCCTCATCTAAGACCTAATGAGTCAATGTGTTTGGTGTTATATTGTGGCGCATTTAACTCAAAGATTGGTTACTGTTTGAGGGAAAAGAGTCCACAAATGTTAAGGGAAGCTTATGCTATGGCCATTAAAATTGAAATCAACATGAGGCCTTTAGGGAAGCACATTAAAAGATCAAATGTAAAACTGTCCCATCCAGATAGAGCAGTTTCAACATGCCCCTCATAATTGAAGACAAACTAGATAAACATATGGGGGTCATGAAAGACCTCTCTTATAAGGTTGCAAGAAATGAGAAAGGGTTTCCACCTAAGGGTGCAACAACATACTTTAATGAAGTTCAAAGACTACATAATAGGCCATACAATACTGATTGGTCTAAGAGACCACAACAAAATTATAGATAGACAGCCCCAAGCAGGTCAGTTTCAAACAACCTAAAAGAGACACACCTGATCCATTTAGAAAGGATCAAAACAATTTTCAAGAGGTTTCTTTATGTCTCTAGGCATGTTTCCTTCCCCATGATGCAACCAATAGTGTAGTGGCTCATTCAATGAGTAGAGAGGAGTTTCCAAATGAAGAGGGTACAACTAAATACTATGAAGAGGATGAGATAAATTGGTTTGACACCAACGACTATGTGTGGTTTGATAAAATTTATGAGTATGATAGTTATGAAGAGGATGATTATCTTTTCCAAACTGATTTTAGTGATGGTCCAAAGAGATATCAGTTTCCAGCTCATGATTTCAAACATTTGAGGGACCTCATGCACAAGAAGTACAAGTAGCCCAAACCATCAAAAGAATATATGAAGGCCTTGATTGATGTCATTGTCATGCAGATCCAAGGAGGTTATCAACTGAGGAATAGGCAAGTGCCTATGCAGAACTCTCCTACTGCTAAATCAAGAAAAAAGGGATTGGATGGTGAGAAAGAAAAACATAAGACAAGCTTGGATATAAAAGAGAACAATACTCCCAAGAAGAATATTTTGGAAAGGAAGAAAATTTTGGCATAGCCATCAACAACAAAAAAGAAATATGTACAAAAATCTCTAGAACATATGGTACAACTAGTTGTTGTACCGATTATTGATACTCACAAGCCAAAATGTGATGCCAAAGAGAGTCGTCCTTAAGCATCAAGTGAACCGCAAAAGAGCAAAGATAAGAGGAAGGAGGTAAAAGGTATGGATATTTCTTCCATCTAGTTGATAACTTACATTCTTGATGCAAATGATGTTACACTTTCATGTGACACCTCTCTACCTCCCTATCATCCCTTTGACATGGTCTATATGTTAAGTTGAATCAAAATTTTACTACCATTAGGGGAGGCTCTTAGAATTCTTGAGCATAGGTATAGGGATGTCTCATTTATCATAGCCACCAGTACACATGTACAACCCAATGTTTGTTCCTCCTAAGGATGATGAAATAATTGAAGTTTATTTAGAGTCATCTATGGTGAATAACTGGATGGGTGTAGATCCCTTCTACACCATGTTAGCACTCATTTTGACCTAGGGTTGATTTTCATGATCAGGGGGTTTCTTCTTTTGAACCCTTTATCTCCTTGCCCATTTTTTCTAAGTGTTGGACCTCCTCAGCATTTTTCAACTGCAGCATCATTTTTTCCGAAGGAGGAGGTCATCATCATCATCTTGTTTTCGATGATGGTCTGCATCATCGTGTTCTCCGTCGACCAGTTTCTCATCGTCATCATCATATTTTATTGTCGGGTGATGTTTGGATATCATCCTGATCCTGCTGATGAGCTACAGTGCGCCCTGATTTGCTTGCGGGGGTGATTTTTCAAGTATCCGATGATCTTCCATTTATCACCTTGCCCAAACATGATGATGATGTTGCCCCAATAGTCTGAAGGGGTTATTCTTCGAGTTGTTCGACCTGACTTGTTTTTTCTTAAGGGTCGTCATCATCATCATCATATTTTCAGTTATCACTGTGCTGCTTGCGGGGGTCATCATATTTTCTGCCTTCATGATATTTCGCCGGGGTGATACCTTTATCATCGGGTGATCTTGGTTATGATCATCCTGATGATGTTGTTGAAGAGTTCTAAGTGCAACCCGATGTTCACTGGGGTCATCATATTTTGAACGTCAGGATGATCTTAGTCAATATCATCCTGATGATGTTGTATCACTTCTTGTTCGTTGTTTTGTCATCCTGATGATGCTGACGTCATTCTTATGACAGGGTGATATCTATCTCTGCCTATCTGCATCATGATATTTCTGAAGGAGGGGGTGATATTTTCATATCACTCGGGTGTATGTTTGTTCCAGCGTCATGATGATGCTGATATCAAGGAGATATCCGCCTGCCGGCTTTGTGCATTATCTAGTGGGGGTGATCTTTTCAAGCATCATCATATTCATCTATCGCCCCGATCTTATAGTGGAGCTACAGTGCAACCTGATATTTGTACATCAGGATGATATTTCCAAATATCCGGTTGTCTTCCGAATATCATCCTGATGTTAATATGATGATGACGTCATCAAGGTCCGGGGGGGTCATATTTCTAACACAGATCATCTTGTGGAAATCCCCCGATATTTGCAAACATGATGATGACGTCATCCGGATATGAGGAGATGCGCAGTAGGCAGATATGATGATGACGTCAGCAGGATGTGATGATGATGTCATCAGGATGTTCATCGGCCAGACTTTTGGTATAAGCTCAGCAGGAGGATGTTCCTCCGATGGATCAGGTTGTGCGGATGAAGGCGATTATCATGCAGTTATATTGCAATATGATGCTGACGTCAGGGTGATATTTCAAGCGACAAGATATCATGCTGCTGGAGGATGATGATGATGAAGTCTTATACTAGTGTCGTCAGGAGCAAAAGCACCGACATCATATATGCTCATGACCTAGTATATAAAGTGTTAAAGAGGTTGCTGCGGGGTGCATGTGGGATAATTGATATCCTGCATTTTCAAATATCATGATGATGAATCTCGGCGGGAAATGGTTGCGATCGACTGTTAGATGTTTTTCCCAAGGCCGCGGGTTGGTGCGCCATTAATGGCGAAGGTTGCAGAGGTATGGGCGGATCTGGTACCCGATTGAAGATGTACATCAGCGGACAGTGGCGCAGGGCTCGAGATATCTTCCTGTCTCCTCCCCTACCTGCTGCATTCATGTTTGGGCACCAATCTGGTAGTGTTTGAGCGCCATTTTCCTGATACTATGTATCTGGCAGGATTTTTGGTCAACCATGTAATTAAATGCTGTGGTACACTACCTGGCTGTTATAAGCAGGAAGTGTTACTCATTTGTGGTTGTTGAAAGTTGAAGATTTTTGGCTCTGTAATTCATAACAAGCTGATCTGGTTGCTCTATACAGCTTAACCTGTGAGTTTATGTATCTCTTGTTGTATGTTTTTGGCATGAACCCACTGATTTCATGATTAATCTTATATGAGAAATGCTATCTTAGCATGTGTTTTGTTAATTCTGTCTCCAGTATTGCATGTATTCTTCTTCTGAATCTGGATATTTGGGTAATGTTTAGATTCTAGAGCATAGAATTCCTATGTTGAATGTCTGATCTTTTAACTTCTGCTCAAGGGGTAGATTAAACTGTTTTCAGGTTGAACATTGGGAAGGGTATACTGCAGTAGGGATGCCATAAGTAGAGATAACTCAACACTCTGTATTGGGAGATATCTGTAAGGCAGATATCACATGTATCCCCTTGAAATCCAGTTTTAGCTGTTCATGCTGATCATTCACAGGTGTATGTCTACTGACTCCAGGCCCTGGATAGGCACCAATCTTGCTTTGTTTTTGTGTTACAACCATGTCCAGCTTTGCATCCAAACTTAAAATCCAAATCACAATCTAAAACAACCATTAGGACATTAGAATTAGTTTTAGGAACCTCAGTCCTCTGTCTACAACTGCAAATAGGCCCAAAGCTAGCCCCTTTGCTCTTATCTTTCAGTTTTGGTCTACTTACAGGAGGACTTATCTGCTTTTTGTCAGCATCCCAGCTTTGTATGCATATCCTCATGGATGTTGAGTAGGGAATACCCCCCTAGGTCTTGCAGAGCCTGAAGAAGAAGAGGAGATAAAATATAGAGTCTATCTCCTACACTGTTGGCCCCTGGCCCAGAGATCCTGTTGATCACTGATGGCTACCTTGTAGGGAAATCTGGGAATAAGCATCCAGTCTAGGAAAAAACCAACACACCACATTGATCATAAATGGATGGCTGTTGCATAATTGTATGCTCGATTCTAGAGCATCTAGCAATGTCATGCCACTTGAAATCATGAATGATTTGGGGTTGAAGGTGTCCAAGCCTTTTGGTAAGTGCTTTGCCATGGACTCAAGAGAAGTAAATGTAATTGGTCTCATCAAGGACATTGAGGTTCAACTAGTTGCACATCCTAAAAAGTCCTTTCTGATGGATATAATTATTGTGGACTACCCTACTAAATGGGGATGTTGTTATCTAGAAATTGGGAAGCCTCTATGGGTGGGAGTATATAGATAGATCTATCATATGCCACCATTCCAGTCCATGGTGTTGAGGCAAAGCTTTATATGGAAAAGCAGGTAGAGGATCAAAACATTGAAGACCATTACAAAAGTTGTGACGAAGTGAACTTCTTTGACATTGACACTAATTGTTTTATGGGGTTTTGTGATGAAAATGAACCTAAGCTATGTGTTGATCTGCCTCAAATTATTTCTCCTATGCATGATGAAAATGTTTTTTGGACATTATACTTTGATGGTGCATGTTCTAGAGATGGCTCGGGTGCAGGCATAGTTTTGACTTCACCAAATAAGGAATAGTTTGGACTTTCTTTCAAGCTTGATTTCTAGTGCACTAACAACATAGGTGAGTATGAGGCATTGTTGGTAGGTTTAACTATTGCTCATAAGGATCGAGTCAAGTGTTTGAAGATCTATGGTGATTCAAAGCTAGTTGTGTAGTAGGTCAGAGGTATTTTTGTAGCCAAGGACCGTAGATTAAGAGCATATAGGAATGCGATGTGGGACACTATAGAACTATTTGATGCTGTTGATATTGAATGGGTGGAAAGAGTTGAAAATGAGAAGGTAGATGCTTTCGCTGTGTTGGGTCTTTCTCTCTGAATCCGCAGAGGGTTTGCAGTTCCAATGCATAGGCAGATTCGACCGACAAATATAGGAGGTTACGTGAGCTGCCTCCCCTTCATTTCTGGTTCTATTGCACCAAGGGGGTATCCCTATAGCTAAAGATTTTGCTTTGACTCACCCAATAGAAAGATTTAGCTTTTTAGTCACAGGCAGAATACTCTCATGTTTGGACCAATATTTGCATGATAAATCACAAGTTTGGCAATGTTCTTGGACATATCTAACTGATTAGGAATGAGAGTATGCAGGGGTCCTATTTCTAATCCTACAAACTAACAGGTTTGAAGTTTTGAAATGATTTGTCTTAAGTTTTGGATGCAAGACAGGGGGTTTTGGATCATAACTACTACACAAGAAGCAAACTGGTGCCTATCTCAGGGCAAGGAGTCAACTAGACGTATACAAGTGAATGATTTGCACTGGCATTCAAGTTTCGAGGGGCTGGATTGGTATTTGCCTTACAAACACCACCCAAGAATGAGTATTTAGCAATCTCTACTTACAAACATCCCTGCTACCATACATTCTTCTTCATACTTAACCCAAAATAATTTAATCCACTCCTTGAATGGAAGTTGGAGATCAAGCATGCAATACAGCAAATCTATATCCTAGAATCTAAGTAACCCTTAGCAACCAGACTCAAAAGAAGGGATGCATACAGCAATGGAGACAGACAACTAAACACATGCAACAGAGCATTTTTCATATACAAATAACATGAAACTGAACATATGTGCAACATGCATTCAAATGCAACTCATAAACTCCAAAGAGATAGAATAGCCAAAAGGCTCTGTTTTTCATTATTTCCTCCAAAAATTGCCCAAGTCTTCCACCACCTGTAAAATGGCCATGGATTCCTTCTTAAGGAGCACACAAGCTTTCGACCACCTACACACTGACCCCTTCATAAATGCATAGATCACCCTCTTAAGATTTTCAATGAAACAATCAGATCTTCAACAAATTCAGTAGCTGAAGAAGTCAGATCCATACTGAAAACCGCTGGCAAAAGCAACTTGGACCTCAAGCAAACAAATAGATGTGATCTTTTCTTTCAATCACCGCATAGCAAGGTAGGTTGACTGTGGAATGAGCGCGCAAAAATGGTGCCAACACTCAGTCATTTGAAACATTTAACCTCGACCACAGGCTCGGGCTCCACGCAGGTAAGATCGACGGTCAAAATCTGCCAATACAGGTTAAAAATTCATGTCGGCATCTTTGAAAAGTCCACCGCCAATAAGATCGCGCCACGTAGGTGCCCCTTTTCCATCACTAACTTTTCCCAATCGTGAGATCTAATTATCCCACATTCATCCTGTAGTGATCCTTTGATCGCTTTATATACTAGGCCACTGGTATATCTAACGTCACACACTTTTCCCTGACGTGACCAGTGATCCACCCGCTAGCGGTCTATTGCTCCATCTCCCGTTGATGCCAAGACCTTATCGGAGTGACCTCAAGTGTTGGAGCAACATCCCGTTATCTAGCCGATGTATATTGTCACTCCGATAGCATCTTCATCGGTGCGACCCCAACCCGTCGGAGCAACATCCCTCAGGCATGCTGATGTTGCCAGTTAGGCTGATACCAAACCCCCGTCGATGTGACCCAAATAGTCAGAACGACATCCTTCAGGCACGCTAATACATATTACCTCACTAATGACCCACCTATATCGGTGTGACCCCAACCCGTCGGCACACCCAAAAACTCTTCCGTCGACACATCGATCTCACCGATGACCACACTTGTCAGCAAGACCTGCATCATCGGTGAACTCCTTGTTCATCCTCTGATATGCTGATATAACTCGATCGGCCAGAACACCACTGTCAGCTCAACATCTCGTTATCTACCTGATGTATATTGTCACTCTGATAGCATCTTCATCAGTGCGACCCCAACCCGTCGGAGTGACACTTCCATAGCACACCGACGAAGACTATCATGCCAACCCATCCATCAGAGTAACACAACATACCCTCTCACCGATGCAAGGAACAAACCACTATGAACAATGTGATCACTGAGACAAAGGTCTACTCTTGTCGATGGACCTAGAAAGTTTTTGGGTTTCTCTGAAAAGGCTTGCGGATAAAATACTCGAAACCCAAACTCTAGGTGGGCACCACCATTGGCTCTGTCTGGGGACGCATGCCTCTTGCAGGCATGGCGAGAACTCCAGATCTCTGGGATGCAGACTGAGTGCCATATCCATTGGGCACAAAGTCAAAGCTACACCAACCTGCATCATTAACCACATTTTTTTTTTAAATTTACTTAATGGCCCAGGGCCACCAAAAAGGAAAAACCAGAATTTCCCTTTATCAAACACTCGATTTTCTTTTGATTTCTTTAAATGAAGCCGAAAAACACTTGTCTGTCTGCAGCACCCAATGTTGCAATTATTCGTGTTGCTTTTCCTCTCTCCTTCAACACATCTACAACAAGATTCATAAGCATCTACCATTCTCAGCAGTAGACTGTCATGATCATATGAGTCACTGATGTTACTTGGAAAAATAACAGACTCACATGAAACAAATGAATCAACATCAAAACTTTGCCCTTCATCAAAAAATAAAAGCTCCTCTATACTAAACAAGCAGTATTCAAGCATAGGCAACATCTCATAATCATATTCATTTTTATAAACATTCAAATATTCATCATCATTGCTCTCAACAATTTTATCATTGATGTCCATCTGGAATGTCTCAAGAGAAGGCATAAATAACTCAGAATGCAGCCCTTCACTGAAAGCTTTGTAGTCACCCCTGCAACCAACACTATCCCCATCTATATCAGCATGAACATTTGCAACTCGTTGATTCACATCTGAATAGTGACCCTGTTTTTGCTCTTCACCAATGCACTGATAATCAACAGCAAAAGTTTCAACCTTTGCACTGTAAAGGTAGTCAGAATTTTCAAGGAAACACTCATATTCAACATCCATATATATTTCATCATCTGAAAGGCTCACATATGCGTCTGAATGCTGACAATCATTAACATATTCACTGTTGTCCCTTGAATCTACATCTTCTATATTCAGAGTGAAGCTTTGCATATCCACCTCATATAAATATTCTCGATCAGATGAGATATGCCTATTACTGCAAGACACAACTTCATGTATATCTTTCATTTCATCATTTGAAATGCATTTTGCATCTGTAGACTTCTTTTCCAGTGGCTGATAACAATCTTTGTCCTCACCATTACAGGATGTGCCTACATTTTCTACATCTTCTTCATGTTTATGCATCACATCATGACTACACCCATTGTTCTGAAATACATTCCCCTTTGCAAAATCATTTCTCGATGAACACACTGGGAAAGCTGAAACATATTCACTTTGAAAACTATTTTGAAAGCTTGCAGTCATGAAACCTACTGGCATTCCATATTTCTGATTGTTTTCAATATATATAGCAAATTTGTAAGCCTGGTGAAGTGTAGTTGGTTCTTTATCTCTTAATAGATAACTCATTTCTTCATCAAATGCAGCCAAATAAATTTCCAAGCACAATGTATCATTGGGTCTCATATATTCAAGAATTTGCTTGAGCAACTTAATAAATCTAAGATTAAAGGTTGGAACCAATTCCTCATCTTCCTTTTGGATATTCATGAAATGTATGATCAATGAGGCTAAATCAAATCTTTCACCAAACTGTTCTAGGAATGTAACTTCTAAATCTACCCATGAAGAAACTGAACACACAAGCAAGTCTGAAAACCATACCCTAGCATCATCCTCTAATGACTAAACAAAAAGTCTCATTACTACATCTTCAGCCTCTACCTCATAATCTTCTATCAAATTACAAAAATTTTGCAGATGTTTATTTGCAGACTTAGAATTTGATCCACTATATTTCGGCAAACATTTTCTAATCTTATTGGGGATAACATTTGGATAACCACATATTCCTGTGAAATTTAGAGCTTTATATCTTTCAATAAAAAATGGTCTTCTTTGAGAGCACAACCAGGATTGTTGCTCTATTTGAATCATTTCGAGTGAAAAGATGGAATACCTAGAAATATGTTGCAGCTTTGGATAGGTTCAATCAATAGAGTCGCCACCTCCCACAGAGAGGACAAAATATCAAGAAGGCACCTTTATCTTTTGGATTCATCATGCCAGCAGAGCACCACATGGTCTTTATTTGGTATTACTGCAACAACTTCACTAGAAACTACATTTTCCAACCTATAAATCACTTGACTCTCCCCAGTAGAGTCGCCACTTTGTTGGGTCTTTCTCTCCAAATCGATAGAGGGTTTGCCAGTTCCAATGCACAGGCAGATTCAACCAACAAATATAGGAGGTTACGTGAGCTGCCTCCCCTTCACTTCTGGTTTTGCCGCACCAAAGGGGGTATCCCTATAGCTAAAGATTTTGCTTTGACTCACCCAATAGAAATATTTAGCTTTTTAGTCACAGGCAGAATACTCTCATGTTTGGACCAAGATTTGCATGATAAATCACAAGTTTGGCAGTGTTCTTGGACATATCTAACTGATTAGGAATGAGAGTATTTAGGGGTCCTATTTCTAATCCTACAAACTAACAGGTTTGAAGTTTTGAAATGATTTGTCTTAAGTTTTGGATGCAAGATAGGGGGTTTTGGATCATAACTACTACACAAGAAGCAGATTGGTGCCTATCTCAGGGCAAGGAGTCAACTAGACGTATACAAGTGAATGATTTGCACTGGCATTCAAGTTTCAAGGGGCTAGATTGGTATTTGCCGTACAAACACCACCCAAGAATGAGTATTTAGCAATCTCTACTTACAAACATCCCTGCTGCCATACAATTTTCTTCATACTTAACCCAAAACAATTTAATCCACTCCTTGAATGGAAGTTGGAGATCAAGCATGCAATACAACAAATCTATATCCTAGAATCTAAGTAACCCTTAGCAACCAAACTCAAAAGAAGAGATGCATACAGCAATGGAGACAGATAACTAAACACATGCAATAGAGCATTTTTCATATACAAATAACATGAAACTGAACATATGTGCAACATGCATTCAAATGCAACTCATATACTCCAAAGAGATAGAACAACCAAAAGGCTCTGTTTTTCATTATTTCCTCCAAAAATTGCCTAAGTCTTCCACCACCTATAGAATGGCCATGGATTCCTTCTTAAGGAGCACACAAGCTTCCGGCCACCTACACACTGACCCCTTCATAAATGCATAGATCACCCTCTTAAGATTTTCAATGAAACAATCAGATCTTTAATAAATTTAGTAGCTAAAGCAGTCAGATCCATACTGAAAACCGCTGACAAAAGCAACCTGGACCTCAAGTAAACAAACAGTTGTGATGTTTTCTTTCAATCACAGTGCAGAAAGGTAGGTTGACTGTGGAATGAGCGTGCAAAAATGGCACCAACACTCAGTCGTTTGAAACATTTAACCTCGGTCGTAGGCTTGGGCTCCACGCAGGCAACATCAACAGTCGAAATTTGCCCATACAGGTTGAAAATTCATGTCGGCATCTTTGAAAAGTCCACCACCAATAAGATCGTGCCACGTAGGCGCCCCTTTTCCATCACTAACTTTTCCCAATTGTGAGATCTAATTATCCCACATTCATCTTGTAGTGATCCTTTGATCGCTTTATATACCAGACCACTGGTATATCTAACGTCACACACTTTTCCCTAACGCGACCAGTGATCCACCCGCTAGCAGTCTATCACTCCATCTCCCGCCGATGCCAAGACCTTATCGGAGTGACCCCAAGTGTCAGAGCGACATCCCATTATCTGCCCAATGTATATTGTCACTCTGATAGCATCTTCATCGGTGTGACCCCAACCCGTCGGTACACCTGAAAACTCTTCTACCGACACACCAATCTCACTGATGACCACACTTTTCGGCAAGACCTGCATCATCGGCAAACTCCTTGTTCATCCTCTGATATGCTGATATAACTCGATCGACCAGAACACCATTGTCGACTCAACATCCCGTTATCTACCTGATGTATATTGTCACTCCGATAGCATCTTCATTGGTGTGACCCCAACCCATCAGAGTGACACTTCCACAGCACGCCAACGAAGACTGTCACACCGACCCATCAATCGGAGTAACACAACATACCCTCTCGCCGATGCAAGGAACAAACCACTGTGAACAACGTGATCGTTGAGACAAAGGTCTACTCTTGCCGATGGACCTAGAAATTTTTTGGGTTTCTCTAAAAAGGCTTGCGGATAAAATAGTTGAAACCCAAACTCTAGGTGGGCACCACCAGGCTGTAGCTACCTCAAAATCTGACCATCAGTCAAATTTTTCTTATGGTCATTATGCTGTTGAAGTGCTTACAAGGCCAACAATCCTTGACAACTATACAGTTGACAAGTTTTTAATGAGAACAATCAGATTTACAGTTTCCTCAATTACCTATATGAGTTTGATAATCAATTAATCGATTGGTAGCCTATGATAGACGTAGAAAATGGAAAGGAAACATTGTTTGGGAATGAAGTGATGCAACTAAAGACAAATACCCTTCCCAAGGGTTTGGTTGCACTTGAAAGGATATAATGCTGACCATTGGAAAAGCAAAGGTAAACTAGTTGAAGAGGACAACATTGAAGGTGTTAATGTTGGTACTGAGGAGGCATCTAGGATGGTTTATATTAGTAAGAGACTTGAACCCCATGAAAAGAAAATGTTGATTGCTTTGCTAAGAAAACTCAAAAAATGTTTTGCATGGTCCTATGATGAGCTTAAAGGTTATAGGGAATATTTATTTCAGCATACCATCCCCCCTCAACTTGATGCAAAACCATTTAGACATAAGTAAAGATTGATCAATCTCAACATAGCTCCAAAAATGAAACAAGAATTGGCAAAGCTAAAAGACAGAGGGATTATAAAGCCAATTAGAAATTCTAAGTGGGTATCTAATCTTGTCCTAGTGAGGAAGAAGAATGGGGAGATTAGATTGTGTGTAGACTTCAAAAATTTGAACATCAAATCACTTAAGGACAATTATCCTCTTGCAAGTATGAATCACATGTTGCAAAGGGTTGTTGGATCAGAGATGATGTCTATGATGGATGGGTTCTTAGGATACAATCAGGTGTTGGTTAAGGAGTGAAAACAGTACATGACAACATTCACTACTCCTTGGGGTACCTATGTTTATTTGAGGGTGTCATTCAGGTTGAAAAATGTAGGATCAATGTTTCAACGAGCAATGGATGTTGCCTTTGCAAGCCTCATTGATGAAATCATGGTAGTATACCAAGATGATTTCACTGGATTCTCCAAAGATAGGAAAGACCATTTTAAGCATTTGGAATTAACCTTTGAAAGATGTTTGGAATATGGGATTTCTTTGAATCCCAAGAAAAGTTAGTTTGGAGTGGAAGAAGACAAGTTGCTGGGACATATTGTGTCAAATGATGGAAATAAAATTGATACAGAAAGGGTGAAGCCTATTGACCTCATCCCTTAGCCTAAATCAATCAAAGGTGTCCAATCTTTCTTCAGACAAATCAACTTTGTGAGGTGATTTGTCCCTTACTTTGTTGAGAAGACCAAGGCAATATCCAAGATGCTCAAGAAGGAGTAGTCTATTGCATGGGGCAAGGAACCAATTGAAGCCTTTATTGACATAAAGGAGGATCTCAAAGATGCACCAGTGTTGGTAAGTCACGAAACTAGTTAGAGGCCAGGGTTTAGCATGGTTGATGGCTAATTCAAATTTAGAGGCATTTGAAATAAATAAGGTAGATGTTGTTCCATCTACTAATGTTTGTGTGTTGGAAAATGATCCATGATACAAGGATATCATTTTCTATCTTGTCAACATGCAATATCCCTTAAGTATGAATGTAACACAGAAGACAACACATAAGCTTTAATCCCAGAAATATGTTTTGATTCAATGTATTTCAATGTGGAGAAATCATGAGGGACTACTATTAAAGTGTTGAACCAGTAACAATATGAGAAATTCATTGAATAATATCACCAAGGGATATGTGGCGGGCACTTCCATGCTAAAACCACAACACATAATATTATTAGGGCGGGTTTTTGGTGGCCGAGCCTCTTCAAGGATGTTGCAAAACAAATCAGAAAATGTGATGCCTTTCAAAGGTTTGCAGGTAAGTTAAAGTTTCAAGGTGCTCTTCCCCTTATAAATGTCACCACTAAATCACCATTTCAGTAGTGGGGATTTGATTTCATAGGGGAAATTCAAGAAAGATCAAGCAATGGATATATATGGATCTTAGTGGTGACTAACTATTTCACAAAGTGGGTTGAGGTTGTTCCAACTTGCAATGCCACGTCCAAGGTGGTGATTTAGTTCCTTTTGAATAATGTGATAACCAAATTTGGTGTGCCATCTATAATTGTTGCAAACAATGCCATGTGCTTCAAATCTTAAGACATTGTAAGTTTGTGTTCCAAGTATGGGATAAAGTTAATTCATTCGTCACCATACCATCCGCAGAGAAATGGACATGTTGAATCCAATAATAAGAGCCTTATGAAAATTATGAAGAGGAATCTAGATGTGAACAAGAAAAGGTGGGTCAACAAACTAAAATATGCAGTTTGTGTTTATAGGATCACCTAGAAATGTGCTACAGACAAAAATCATTTTGAGCTAGTGTATGGGTTTGAGGATAAAATACCAATGTCATTAGAATTGCATGTGTATCAATTACTGCAACAAATGGGAGAAGGTGGAGATGATGCTTTGGCATTAAGGATGCATGAGTTGAAAAAATTATATGAAGTTAGAAGGGTGGCACATGATAAAAAAAAATTGCTACAGTAAAAAAAGGTTGAGCATTTGTTCAATAAGAGAATTGTTAAAAGGTGTTTTTAGATTGGTGATTTGGTTCTCCTTTGGAATACAAAATTAGAGGACAAGGGAAAGCATGGTAAGTTTGAACCGCTATTGGTAGGACCGTATCAGATTGATGAAAAGGTTAGCCAAGACACCTTTTATATCAAAAACATGGAAGGAGAACTTCTAGAGCTGCCTATTCATGGACAACATTTGAAACTTTATTTCTCATAAGTAATGTAGCCCTTCAAAATTTTATGATGAAATCTTGATATATCTATCATATTTTGACTTCAAGCAGTCTTGACCAATGTTGGTCTTGATGGTGTTTGTGTTTCCATTCTAGGTGTGTTATTTTTGGTCTACGCCAGAGATTTGTTGGCACCCAAATTTTCAAGCCTCATATTTTCACCATATTGTCAAATTTATCAAACTTTTCCTAAGGGGTCCTTGTGCCTTTACCCTTATGCATGTTGTTGAACCCCTGAATTTGGCTAAGTCTAAAACCCTAAAACCCTAAAAATTTGGCTAAGTCTAAAATCTAAGGGATCCTCCAAATTCTAGATTCTGCATTTTAACTCCTATGGATCTAAAACCACTCTCAAACATCTTGACAATATATACATAAGATATAAAATTAAAGTATAAGAAGATTTACCTTCTTATGTTTTATATCTTATGTATATATTGTCCCTACATGCTTTTGGGTCCCACCGACAATTGCAAACTTTTCCCAAGGTCTAATTTCCCTCTGCTTCCCTATTCCCCATCTCTTTCCCCTTTCGAAGTTCCAGGCTAGATCTTTTTCCTGGCTCGACCCCTCCTTTTCCCTTCAAGATTTTGGGTCCTGTTGGAACTTTTGGATCCGGTTCCAAAGTTCCTCATCCCCCCAAACTCCTGATCCCTACCAGTAGAGAAGGTATTCTAGGTTTGAAATCCTTCTAGACCCCTTGAAGTTTTTAGTCAAATTTGAAGGTACAAAATATCAAATTTTCAAATAATTTTTTGAGAAAATGGCTGTATTTTGTGAAGTTTTGGATCAATCTTTCATTTGGGACCTTGGTCACTTTTGGTTCTGGTGGGACCTTGGCACTAGTTCCTACGTGTCAGGTTCTCTTGATGTCTCACCACCTGCCAGAGGCCCAAAAACACCTAGAATCACATAGAAATGCACCAACTACTTTCCAGATCACCATTAATGTGAAGTGGTGGTTGAAATTGGAGTTTTTATTGCAGTAGGTGGAGTTGTTGGGAATTTCCCTCCCATTTTTCCATCAGATCCAAGTTGTGAAGGCTATAAATTGAAGATTGAAACTCTTTTAAAGGGTTGGTCACTTTGGCATTTTTTAGATGACTGGTGCAACGTGATAAGGGTTTCTATCACTATTAAAGTTTTAGATCTTCAAGGGCAACTTTTTTTATATCATATGGATGAATCAATGCAATTTTTTTGAGTAGAATCATTTGTCTCCATTGTTGCAGATGTTCATTTAGGGAATTTCTAATTTGTTATAGAATTCCTCTTTCCACGGTTTGTGGTGTGATTGTAATCTAAATTTGAAGGATTTGGCAAGTCCATAATATATAACTAATAGTCACTTTGATGCAAGAGCATCCAGTGGTGTAAGGGCAATCTTGCATCACCCCAAAAAAGATGATGATTCGAAATTGTTGATGTTGTTTTCAATTCTTTTTAAAATTTATATTTCAGGTACCATAATCGCTTGAATAATGATGTAGAACCTTCAGTTTTTCCAAACTGCTAAAAATAGCAAATTGCTATTTTTGGAAAGTTTGCATTTGGGTACGTATGGAAGTGAAAATTTACAGGAAGCTTTATAAATAAAAAATAAGACCTTTGGAAAAGGAATTAGGGAAAGATCATTTGCGGAATGAAAGATATTAAAGTTTTTGTTTCTTAAAAAACCCTTGAAAAAGTTTCAAAGTCAGGTTTGAGGCACTTAGAAGCCCCATACGACCCTAAAAATGGGTGGAATCAATAGAGCAAATTTTTAACACGTAGAGTACTCCACGAGCTTTCCAATGCTTCAAATGGTTTGTTAATCGAACACTTGAATCAAAAGGTATGGCTCTAGGAAGTTGACCTATTTTTAGAGGGAGATGCAAATTTTGAAATTTGGCTGGAGGCCGCCAAAAAGGGCTATTTATGACCATTTTTGGGAACCCTTGGTAGTAGTAGATAAAGGGGGAAAGTTTAGAGTCAAGAAAAGGTGGGAAAACACAACCTCTAGAAGATTTGGGGCTATAGAAGGCATAAGGTTCCAAAGTCTGGAGATAGGAAGCTGTAATGTGTTGTAGCCTGTGGAGGATTCATCCTCTGATTGTATTTGAGATTCTATAATGTAATGTGTTGTCCATATCAATAAAAGAACATTCCTATTTTCTATGTGCAATTGGTGTTATTATATGTTTTGTGATTTAGCCCCTTCATCAAGTGGTATCAGAGCGAGGGTTTTTGAGTGTGTAGACAAATCGTCGACCACGAGGCAATTTGCACTAGGACTTGAGGTTATGGGTTTGATGCAGATATCAAAATACCTCTACGAAGAAACCATGGTGGGAGAAATGATTTGATGGAAGAGGGTTTTAGAGCCCTGCAAAGGCAAATTGATGCATTGCAAGAGGAGCTATGAAGAGGGTTTGAGCTGAGAACAAGAGAAGAAAGTGAAGATGAAGTTGAAGAAAAGCTATCTGAGGAAGAACAAGATGTTGTAGGAGATCCTGCAAAAGTTATTTTGTTGAGGGCCATTTCAAAGATTGGAAAGAAACCAAGGATTGAAGTCTCTACCTATTTTGGGAATCTGAACCTAGAAGAGCTTATTGATTGGATCAATGATATGGAAGAATATTTTGAGTATGAAGATGTGGAAGATCCAGAATGGGTCAAGTTTGCAAAAATAAAGTTGAAGGGCCATGCCAGTATTTGGTGGAAGGAGGTCCAGTTAGAGAGAAATAGAAGAGGAAAAGGAAAGATTTCTAGATGGGACCGGATGGTGGACAAACTAAAGAATCATTTCATTCCTGTGGACCATGAGTTGGAGTTGTTGAAGAAGTTGCAAGGATTGAAGCAAGGTAACAAGTTTGTTAAGGAGTATACAAAAGAGTTTTATAAGGTTAGTATTAGGACAGGCCATGCAGAGGCCAATAAGGAGAAGGTAGCCCATTAAATTAATGGGTCAAGGCCAAGTATTCAAGAGGAGCTGAGCCTGGTCAGAATGACCACCATAGAAAATACATACTAGTTTTCCCTGAAGGTGGAAGAGAAGTTGAATAAAAGATTCAAAAGCAAGCAAAGGAGAAGAGGTCAAGGTGGAAGGACTGGTGGAAGATCCTATGGAGGCCGTAATGAAGACCAAAAGAAAAGTGAAGAAGACGGCACCAGTCAAAATCAGAGAGGAGATAATGCCTATCTCCCTCGTGACCAAAACAATGGTGAGAAAAGAGGAAGAGGTAGACTTGGGCAAGGACCTGGAAGAGGAGGTTTCAAACGAACTTGTTTCCAATGTGGAGAAGAAGGACATCGAGCATACGAGTGTCTGCAACATCAAGGAAGGACACATAAGAGACCTGAAGGTAATGCACGAGTTGCACATGTAGATGTAGAGTCTGAGCATTTTGAAGATGCTGAAAGGGGAGAAACCCTAGTTGTTAGAAGAACCTTGTTGAATAAGAAGAAAGAGCCATAACAAAGGAAGAGTTTATTTTGCACGAGGTTCAAGTGTGAAGGTAAGTGTTATGATATTACTATTGATAGTGGAAGCACTGACAACCTTGTTTCAGAGGAGATGGTTAACAAGTTGAAATTGACAAGAAGAAGGCATCCACATCAATATCAGATTGCATGGTTGCAGAAGGACCATAGAGCTTTGGTCAATGAGTAGTGTTTCGTCAAGTTCAAGATTGGGGACTACCATGATGAGATGTTGTGTGACATCATACTGATGGATGCATGTCATATGCTATTGAGAAGGTCGTGGCAGTATGATAGGTGCGCTATCCATGATGGCCATGCAAACACATATTCCCTAACAAAGGATGGAGTTCATCATAAGTTGAAGCCCTTGAAGGAGGTAGAAGAAAAGGTATGTAGTATTGCCAGAATTTGCTTGGTAGATGGTAGGAAATTTTTGGAAAGTATGAAGCAGGAGTGTCATTGCTTTGCATTGATTCCTAAGATCAGCAAGGAGAAATGTGAAGATATTTGAACAAAAGTCATAGATCTATTGAAAAAATTTCAGGACATTGTCTCTTATAATGTTCCAGAAGGTTTACCACTGGTGACGAAGATAAGTCACCAAATGGATTTGATACCAGGAGCTAGTTTGCCGAATAAGGTAGCCCATAGAAGGACTCCTATAGAGAATGAAGAGCTAAACATATAAGTTCATGAGATGTTAAGGGACTGATAAGGGAGAGCCTCAGTCCATGTGTGGTATCTACAATACTAGCATCGAAGAAAGATAGAGAGTAGAGAATGTGTACAGATTTTTGAGCCATCAATAAGATCATGATCAAGAACATATTTCCATTGCCTAGAATGGACGACATAATGGATTGTTTGAGTGGAGCCAAGTACTTCACGAAGATTGACCTAAAGAGTGGGTATCACCAGATCTGAATCAGAGAAGGAGATGAATGGAAGATAGCCTTCAAGACAAAGGAAGGTTTGTATGAATAATTAGTCATGCCATTTGAGCTAACCAATGCAACGAGCATATTCATGCAGCTCATGAACGAGGTATTGAAAGAGTTTTTTAAGAAATTTTGCTATTGTTTATTTATATGACATTTTGATTTTCAGTAAGACTTGGGATGAGTATTTGATGTATATCAGAAGGCTTTTAGAAAAGCTGAGGGAGGAGAAGTTGTTGATTAATCTAAAGAAATGTAGTTTTTCAAAGAAGGAGTTGGTATACCTAGGATTTGTTGTTTCAGAGAAAGCTCTTAAGATGGACCCAGAGAAGGTGAGGCCTATCATTGAATGGACTACGCCAAGGAGTGCTACAGAGGTACAATCTTTTCATGGTTTGACAAGTTTTTTATAGAAAATTTATCAAGAATTTTAGTAGCATTTGTGCACCCCTAACTGAGACAATGAGAGGGGATAGAAAAGAGTTTAAATGGACTACAAGAGTAGCCAAAAGTTTTTTATACATTGAAGCAGAAAGTAGCAGAGCAACTTATTTTGGCACTTCCATATTTTAATAAGGTATTTCAGGTATATTGCGATGCTAGTGGTAGTTCCATAGGAGTTGTTTTGAGTCAAGAAGGTAAGCCTGTTGCCTATTTCAGTGAGAAGCTTAATGATGCCAAGAAAAAGTATTTTGTTTATGATTAAGAGTTTTATACAATAGTTTAGGCTTTGAAGAAATGGAGACATTATTTGTTGCCATAAGAGTTTGTTTTATATATTGATCATCAGGAATTATAATATCTTAATATCAAGGAAAGTTGATCCAGAGGTACTTTAAAAATGGGTTGAGTTTTGCAGAGTTATACTTTGGTTCTAAAACACAGGAGTGCAAGATCAAACAGGGTTGCAGATGCCTTAAGTAGAAGGCAAAATTTGTTGATAGAAATGAAGATAAAGGTTGTTGGGTTCAATGAGATCAAAATTTTGTATCCTGAAGATCCAGATTTTGCAGAGGCTTGGAAAGCTTGTTTGAAACCCGTTACTTTGGACATGACAAAATGGTTGGATTTCACAATCCAAGATGGCATGCTGTTTAGAGGAAGCTAGTTGTGCATTTCAAGGAGTTCCATGAGAGAGAACTTGATTAAGGAGAAGCATAGTGGGGGATTAGCTAGACAATTTGGTCAAGATAAGGCCATTGCTATTGTTGATGAGCATTATTATTGGCCATAATTATATCAGGATGTGAGGAAATTTGTGTAGAGTTGCAAAGTGTGTCAGATGGCAAAAGGAACAAGTTAGAATACAGGGCATATCAGCCATTACCTGTACCAGAGAGGCCATGGGATGATATTAGTATAGATTTTGTTCTTGGTTTACCAAGGACACAAAGAGGACATGATTCCATTTTTGTGGTGGTGGACAAATTCTCAAAGATGACACATTTTATTCCTTGTAAGAAAACCAATGATGTTGTTCATATTGCGGAGTTATTTTTCAGAGAGGTGATGAGACTACATGGTCTACCGAAGAGCATAGTTTCAGATCAAGATACCAAGTTTGTTGGTTATTTCTAGAGGACATTATGGAAGAAGTTGAACACAAATTTGAAGTTCACTTTTGCACACCATTCACGGACTGATGGACAGACAGAAGTGGTGAATAGGAGTTTTGGTAACCTGCTATGATGCTTAATAGGAGATAAGCCCAAGGGATGGGATTTGATTTTACCATAGGCATAATTTGCTTACAACAATTCTTTCAATAGGAGTACAAGTAAATCACCATTCCAGATTGTTTATGGGAGTAGTCCAAGAAATGCTTCAGAGTTATAGAAGCTGGACAAGGGAGAAAGGACAAGTGTCGAAGCTGAAGACTTTGCAAAACACTTGAAGAATTTGCATGAAGAGGTGAGAAAGCACATTAATAAGATGAATACTTAGTACAAGGCTAAGGCAGATCAGAAGAGGAGATAATGGTTCACTTGAGAAAAGAGAGGTATCTAGTTGAACATATAATAAGTTGAAAATGAAGAAATTTGGACCATGCAAAATCCTGAAGAAGCATGATTCAAGAAATGCATATGAGGTAGAGCTGTTGAGTGGGATCAAGATTTCCCCTGTGTTCAACATTTCTGATTTAACATAATATCATGAAGGTGGAACAAGACCAATAGAAGAATAGTGGAGTATTCCATCATCTACTTCAAGGGAGGAGATAGAAGAGATCTTGGATAGCCATGTGGGAAGAAGTACTTGGAAAAGGCAATATGAGGAATATCTGGTGAAGTGGAAAGGAAGGCCTATTGAAGATTCTTCCTGGTTGTCTAAGGTAGAGGTTGACCATTTAGGTTTTCCTCAAACAAACACCTGCGATGTGACAAGGTCACTTCTCAAATTACCCTGGGTGTTTGATGTAGGAGCATCTAGTGGTGTAAGGGCAATCTTGCATCACCCAAAAAAAGATGATGATTTAAAATTGTTGATGTTGGTTTTATTTCTTGTCAAAATTTATATTTTGGGTTCCATAATCGCTTGAATAATGATGTAGAACCTTTAGTTTTTCCAAACTACTAAAAATAACAAACTACTATTTTTGGAAAGTTTGCATTTGGGCATGTATGGAAGTGAAAATTTACAGGAAGCTTCGTAAATGAAAAATAATATATTTGGGGAAGGAATCAGGCAAAGATCATTTGTGGGCTGAAAGATATTAAAGTTTTTGTTTCTTGAAAAACCCCTAAAAAAGTTTCAAATTCAGGTTTGAGGAACTTTGATTCCTCGTATAGCCCCCAAAAGGGAAGAATCGACAGAGAAAAATTTTAATGCGTAGAGCACTCCACGAGCCTTCCAACGCTTCAAATAGTTCATCAATCAAACACCTGGATCAAAAGTTATGGCTCCCGAAAGTTGACCTATTTTTGGAGGGAGATGCAAATTTTGAAATTTGGCTGGAGGCCACCAAAAAGGGCTATTTATGACCATTTTTGGGAACCCTTGGTGGTAGTAGAGATAAGGGGGAAATTGTAGCGTCAAGAAAAGGTGGGAAGACACTAACAATACATTAGTGGAAGACTAACCAATTCTGTGACAAGGTCACCACGATAACCCTATGAGAGAATGGAGATCACTCCATGACGAAGGTCAGATGCCAATCCACAACCTCAGAGTCTCACAACCACATAGAATAGGATGAGGGTGATAATCACCTCAAATCTATCCCATCATGACACAACATGAGCTCCATGCACATGAAACAACCTACTCAAGAAGGGGATCCACTGAGGGAATCACAACCTTCATAGAAAATAATGACAACTAGTCGACACTGTGCAAAGCATGCTTCCCAAGACAAAAATGACCATAAATCCCAAAATACATCATACCCAATTAAGTTGAACACATGGGAAGACTCATAGGACCAATGGGAACATCTTTTGTATAGAAAGTTTCTCCAAAAAATGTTAGGAAGTACTAGTTGTTTGAAGGCTCAAGGACCACATCGTGAAATAAGACTACAACGCAAAACTAGGACTCTAGTGCTTTTCTATGACTATCAATTTTCTCTAGTGTCCCCTCTAGGTGCTAGTGTCCTTCTTGGGTTCTATAGTTCTCTTGGGGTGTTGTAGTCCTTCCTGAGTGTTGTAGTCCTTGAATAGTGCCTGAATGAAAATTTCTCAAAAGCACAAAATTAAGAAAAAACACTCACACCTCCACAAGGTCACTACAAACCCCAGAAACACACCAAAACTCTTATAAAAATTTAGGAAGATAAAACGAAGCCCAAAGACCACACAAGTTTGACAATGCACATGCATGTCGAAAATGCTCTCCAACAAGGATGGAGATTAACAAGAAAATCAAGTGCATGAACCAAGACATTAGAGAGAAGGTGAACACCAAGGACACACCTCTCTCAAAAATGAAAACACATCCAAACAAGCCAAGCTAATGCCGACATATGGCCAACATACCAAGCAACATCAAAATTTGACTGACAAGCCAAATGGAGGGTCGACCACAAGACCTCACCAAAATGACACATCTACAAAGATCTAAATCACAAGGCATCCATTAGTCAACCATAAACCACATGCTATCTAATCTGAAAAGCATAATATCCAACAAATATAGAAACATATACATTTACCATTATACTAACATACATGTTAATTAAGAGAAATTCCAAACGGAATGCCACGCTCATTCAACACCAATGTCAAAATAGTTAAAACCAATCATGGAAATCTCAATCATAATGTGGGCACAATACAACCCAAACCATAAAAATGGAATAATATAAACATAACATATGAAACATAGGACTTCAACATCCTCATTTAACCATTTCCATCATATAAGATAATGTTACAAAATGATAAATTCCATCCAAAACATGATTCATTTTCCACCCAAATGACATCATAAAATATGACATGATGTAGGATACTTACCAAACATGGAAGGATTGCACTCCTATAAATAAATTACTCAAATCATAAATATACATCATAATAAGACACCTCCAAGGTGCTTCAATAGGCACATAGTACAATATGCTCAAAATGCTAAGATTGAACAAAGAACCATCCAAATCCAAAAAGATCTACTCAAGGATCAATGGGGGAATGTTACCCACCCACCTACCATATTACCATCATCAAGTGTAATAGTTGTCTATGCCACTCTAGGCAACCCCTGAGATACAAAGAAGAAGATTATGGATACACAACCATCAAGCCACACTCACACAAATACAAGAGTCCCAAAACACCATCTCACACACAGAGAAGAAGATTCTGGACACACAACTATCAAGCCACACTCACACAAATACAAGAGTCCCTAAACACCATCTCACACACAATTCATATAGAATAAATATGATACTAGACTAGGAAAACAAAACTGGATCCAAGGTAGCATCCCCATTTTTAAATTTGGGACTTAGATAAAAAAAAATGACATGCATTTTATATAAAAAATAATTTTTAATTTAAAAATTTACATGTTCTTTAAAAATTACATAAGTTTCTTACATGATATTTAACATAAATATTGAATATATAATATATATTTTTAATATAAATATGTGATTTTAGAATGAAATATTATTTTAAAAATATTTATATATAAAATGTTGTATACAATAATAAATATAATATAATTATATATTTTATGTATAAAATAAATTTAATTGAATAATTAATGATTTAACAACTTAATAACCTTGATTATAATTGCATTTATTATATTTGATATTTGATATACTATAAATTATTAAATATAAATAATTAAAATATAATAGCATTATTTAAATTAACTAAAAAGAAGTTACAAAACTACCGAACATAAAAAGAAAAAGAAAAAGAAAAAATAGGATACAAGTGAAGTCCAAGAGGTAGATGGGGCCTACCATAGACGTGGTAGAAGAGAAGTGCATCCATTGGTGTGGGAGATATATACGGCCAAGATCTTCCCATTCTCATCGGACGGCATCGACTTAACTTGACAGTTGGACCAGTCAAAGAAAAGAGATCTTATCCAATCATTGACGGATTGTTGACAAGTCATTCATAAGTGAAACAACAAAAGCTCTTATCCAATCATATCAAAGAGAAGTCTCAGTTGAATGAACGGTCAGATTTATTTACATGGTATTGGACAGTCTCAGCCGCCGATTTCCTCGAATTAAAGATTTATAATTTAAAGATTTGGATGTTGACTTTTAAATATGTGGATTTATGGTTTAAGAATCTTGGAAGTTGGAAGTAGTTTGAGCTTCACTATACAATGGAGGTGGCGTAAATGGTCGTCGAATTCTCCTGACAAAAGACAGGAAGAAAGAATTGCTCTTGCCTTAGTCAGGAATTATCCTGTATGATTACATTCTTCATTGACAGATGAAGGCCAAGGTGTTTCCTCCCGCCATTTTGTTGGTCTTGGCTACATACTGGTTTGTTTGAATTTTGAATAGCCATGTAATATACAGGGGAATTGCGTCTGTCAAGAGAATGGTTCGAGCCAAATTGATAAAGAAGGAAGAATTGGCATCTCTATCTTTCGCCAGGGACAAGGGAGAAAGACAGGGAATTGCCGTCTCGGAAGAAAGACAGGGGAGGCGTAAATGCTCATTTTATTGTCTTCAGGATGACATTCTTCATCAGCAGGGGAGGCAGAAAATTTTCATGGTAATCCAGGTATTTTTCACTACTCTTGTTAATTTTCTTTAGCATTCTAAAAAGAATTCTACGTACTACATAGCTGTTTCAAGTTTGAATTGCCAAGTAATATACAGGGGAATTGTGTCTGTACTCTGTCAAGAGAATGGTTCGAGCCAAATTGAACACAGACTTAGAAATCATTCTCTGTAGAGCTGATAAGTTAGGCAGATCATCAATTTCAATTTATGCACTAGTACCTGACTATTTGTTTGTCGGTTCATGGGCAAAACTCTACCATGTCGATCATTTTTGACTTATGGAGTTTACATATTAGTTTAAATAATATTAGAATTGAATGTTAGAGTGGTAGTGACCACAAGAAGAGGAATGATTATAGAGAAAAAGAAACAAATTATAGACGAATCAACTGAAGAAGAAGAGGAGAGATACTTGTCATGATCCAAGAAATTTAACACTGTCATGATCTTGCAACGAGGGATACAGGTCTGATATCAGTGCAGAGATTGAGGGCCTCATTTTTCTTTGACATCTAAGAGTTACATGCTCCACCCCACCCTTTATCAATCGCTCAAAGAGAGATATCTCCAGGTTGTGCTTGGTAGTTGGTAGACAATTCATACTCTATTATGTAAAGAGTGAAATAATGGAATTGGTAGCCAATACCACAGAAGATCACTACATTTGAAAAGCACAAGAAGAAAACTAATTAGCCAATACCGCAGAAGATCACTACATTTGAAAAGGACAAGAAGAAAACTAATGCAAAATAAAGTTGTATACCATACCAATGATGCATTAACAGGTTAGTAGAAAACTAATGCAAAATAAAGTTGTATACCATACCAATGATGCATTAACAGGTTTAGTAGATGCGCTTAATCAGAGAGCACTTCATGTCTATCACAATTACAAATATAGGCACAGAGGGAAGAGGAAAAATCCAAGGAAAGAAAAAGGCTGAATGGAGAATCACTGTATGTAATCATCATAAAGAATGATAGTAAAGAGAAACCGTATCCAGTTACTACAAAGACAGATGTAAAACAAATGAATCCCAAGTATGGTGGTTGACCTAGAATTCTGCCTGTAGTCCTCTTGCTCTTTGTGCATTCGACTGTTCACTGTAGGGTATCCTTTCATGGCTGTGACAGTAAATCCCTCATACATTCATTGACCTCTTCATGCTGCCCCTTAAACTCAGTTTTTGTATGGCTGCTGTTGTCATGACTTCTAGCACTGCTGTCACCTTGTATAGATCACTGTGTTCATGCTTTGTGCTCTGACTGCTGGCCTCTTGAGGTCTATGACTGATCCTTTTAACAGATATGCCTGCTTTTTGTTGATCTTTAAAGACTGTTACCACTGTTTCTCTGGTGGATTCTATGTTGACTGAACTATGCCAACTGTTATGGACTGCTATTCTGAGACTGTTCCTTTGTTGTTATTGAAACTTTCCATAGTCTCTGCTATATATCAACCATAGCATCAAATCCTTGAACTGCTACAAAAAGAAAACACATATTCACCACGATCTAAGCTCTTCAAAAGATAACTCCCTTTGAAATCTGTTTTGACCACCAATGTCTTCAAAAGATGAGAAAAGCCACTGAGTTTTGAAAAAACAGACAACATTACAGTAGGAGGTTGTGTGAGATGAAGGATTGGTGTGTATATACACAAAAAAACTACTCTGTTGTCCCTTTCAAAAGCTGACAAGGTCTGAAAGCTTGGACAAGCCTCTACGTACCTCTGACAGGGCTTTTAGATTTTGATAGATTGACAGGGGTTTTAGAACTTCACACATCATCCATTGTCCTTACTAGCTCTTTGTATACCTTGGCTTTCAACATTAGACTTTGTATATGTTCACTGTCACTCTAATGTAATCCTCACAAAAGACCTCCAAAACAGTAGATTGTATCCTCTTGGCACTACTTACCATAACTATAAAAATGATAGTCCTTTTTTCATACTGCCTGCACCATCAAATGTTACAAACCTGCATGGTTATACAGTCAAACAAAATGCTTAACAGTGCTCTCCTCTTGACTGATCTATGTTTTTCCCCACTGTTCCTTTATAACAGTCACTGTTTGACTGTACCCTCATGCTTAGGCTGTTTCCTTCACTGGGTATCTGCCCTCTGAGTATGCTAATTGGATTAATGACCCTCTGTCTTCATATTGTTTCTTATACAGTCTCATGACTGACTATTCCTTTCTTTGTATACCTATGATAGGGTTTGCAAGAACATGCAGATCTTCTAAGCTCTAGAATACCGTGTGAACTTATTTAAATAGTGCAGACCTGTAGGAGCTTGCTACTTACATTATGTTTGCAACCCTAATTCTGTCTCACCCTATACAATGAGTGTAGAGTTTTGAAGCATCTTGAAAGCCATAATTCTGTACAACCATTGCTTGAAATGCTTCAAACAAATATCTATCACCTGTCCACTGTAGGCTGTCTCATACTGTAGACCACAATGGGTGTTGACTATCAAAACAGTAGCATATCCTGTTTAAGGTATTTATATCCCTTATCATTGCCTTCTCTAACCTTGCATGCATAAACCCTTCTTATTTCCTTTGAAAGCATGAATGAGATCAAGTTCTTAAGGTTTATGAATGAGAAAAGACCTTATGCTTTATTGTTCTTTTCACTCTTGTGCTTTGCTGCTCTTTTATCTGTTCATGCTATTCCCTTTCTTGTCTTCTTTGAATGACCCTTACTACTGCTCCTTAAGCTATCTTCTGAGATTTGACCACTGTCCACTGTTGTTTTCTAGGTCTCTGGTATCTTTGCTTTATCCTTATGACATCCTCTTATCTGTAGCTGCTAGATGATTGTTGTCTCTTGCACTACCTGACTTCATGTTTTCCCCTATCCAATCTTGGCTCATTGCTATCCTTGAAAAACTTAGGTTTGTGCAGATGAAAACAACCTTATTACTACTGCTGCAGTCATGGGAGTGATCCAATCTCATCACAGAGTCGATGCTTCTGCCCTGAGCAGAGATATTAGGATACCCTTGTTGTGCATAAGAGATGACAATGGCTTGTCTTCATGGTCATAATCCTCAAATACCTTATAATCCCTGAAACAAGTTCATACAACTGTCTAAAAAGAGACACAAAACTTTGAAAAGAAATGCAGACCTATGAGAGAATGCCCACATAGTCTCTTTATTTGCCTTTGCTATGCCAGTCTTCAAAGTATTTGTCTTGGTAGGTATCCTCATTGCTTGTGGATGTGTGGATGCTGATTCTAACATGCCTTGCAAGGTTTTAGCAGAGATACTTATCTATCAAGACATTACAAACCTATTAACTCTGCCTTGCTGTCTCTGCTTCTTTTGTTAACAGTCAAGAAGCTTTTGTCCACAAGTGTCCCTGGCTTTCTTTGAAAAGTTGACAAGACTGGGAAACTACGCTTGACAGTCCTCAAATATTGTTATATACCCTTTTATGTTCATAAAAAACCTTTTGATACTTGTTCCTTCATATCTTCACCCTGGCAGAGCTTCAAACCTGAATTAGTTACTTCTCTTGCAACGTTTATCTCTGCCATATTCTCTGTTCATTGCACTGGCATCTCCTAGGCTTTCACACAATTTCTCTACATTTTGACAGTGCTTCATAGGTCTCTGATATGTTCAAAACCTTAAAAACAGTCCATAAGCCCCTGCAACCTTGTCTCTCTCACTGTTGGATCTTCACTAGGGTTCAGACCATCTTCATCATGCCTTTAGCAGCCTCTCTTATTGCATAAAAAATCCTGTACGTCCCAGTTTTGCAGAACCTTTCCCTGTAGGTCTTCTTGTACTATCATGAAATTTCTAGGGTAAAAATATTTGGTATATCTCATTATGAGCCGAAGAACCTGCATGTTAGCAAGAAAACCTAGAAACCTGGTCAAAAATCTAACCCTAAACCTTAACAAAACAAGGAGAAGGCTCCAAAAGGAAACTAAGACCAAGGAAAACCTAGGCTTAACCTACAGCTTTTGAAAAGCCTTGCCACTTTTTTTTTTAAAGCAAATTCCCTCCTTATCAAATGTACGGGACATTTGGAAGAAATAAGGTTTGTTTTAGACCTTGGATTCTTGACTCACAAAGGTATGCATATTACATGGAGGAGTGACCCTTCAAACTTGTGATAACGGTGGTTTTTGGCAACTTTAATGTTTTAGAGACAATTTAAACATATCCTTATGACTTTCAACACCAAGCATTTGGTAAAATGAAACACATTTAACATTAATTGTCACCATAAAAGCACATCCATGCCTTTTTGACATAGGCTTAAAACTTGACAAACAAAGAAAGAAAGTCTAGAAACCTAAACCTTATCCTGTATCCTCTTTTTTTTTTAAAAACTAGGATCTTCACTACAAACAACGATGAATAGGATCTTCAAGGCAAGATTATGTTAATCAGTTTGCCTATTTGGGCTGGGAAGCATAAATAGGTAACATTTCAGACTTATTCAGTTGTAAGAACACCTTTTCTCAAAAAAGATTTAGTATTTTACCTTCTCAAACTTCTGTTCTATTGTGCTTTGCTGCTCTTTTATCTGCTCATGCTATTCCCTTTCTTGTCTTCTTTGCATGACCCTTACTACTGTTCCTTAAGCTATCTTCTGAGATTTGACCACTGTCCACTGTTGTTCTCTAGGTCTCTGGTATCTTTGCTTTATCCTAATGACATCCTCTTATCTGTAGCTGCTAGATGATTGTTGTCTTTTGCACTACATGACTTCGTGTTTTCCCTATCCAATCTTGCCTCATTGCTATCCTTGCAAAAACTTAGGTTTGTGCAGATGAAAAACAACCTTATTACTACTGCTGCAGTCATGGGAGTGATCCAATCTCATCACAGAGTCGATGCTTCTGCCCTGAGCAGAGATATTAGGATACCCTTGTTGTGCATAAGAGATGACAATGGTTTTTCTTCATGATCATAATCCTCAAATACCTTATAATCCCTGAAACAAGTTCATACAACTGTCTAAAAAGAGACACAAAACTTTGAAAAGAAATGCAGACATATGAGAGAATGCCCACCTAGTCTCTTTATTTGCCTTTGCTATGCCAGTCTTCAAAGTATTTGTCTTGGTAGGTATCCTCATTGCTTGTGGATGTGTGGATGCTGATTTTAACATGTCTTGCAAGGTTTTAGCAGAGATACTTATCTATCAAGACATTACAAACCTATTAACTCTGCCTTGCTGTCTCTGCTTCTTTTGTTAACAATCAAGAAGCTTTTGTCCACAAGTATCCCTGGCTTTCTTTGAAAAGTTGACAAGACTGTGAAACTACACTTGACAGTCCTCAAATATTGTTATATACCCTTTTATGGTCATAAAAAACCTTTTGATACTTGTTCCTTCATATCTTCACCCTGGCAGAGCTTCAACCCTGAATTTTAGTTACTTCTCTTGCAACATTTATCTCTGCCATATTCTCTGTTCATTGCATTGGCATCTCCTAGGCTTTCACACAGTTTCTCTACGTTTTGACAGTGCTTCTAGGTCTCTGATATGTTCAAAACCTTAAAAACAGTCCATAAGCCACTGCAACCTTGTCTCTCTCACTGTTGGATCTTCACTAGGGTTTAGACCATCTTCATCATGCCTTTAGCAGCCCCTCTTATTGCATAAAAAATCCTGTACGTCCCAGTTTTGCAGAACCTTTCCCTGTAGGTCTTCTTGCACTATCATGAAATTTCTAGGGTAAAAACATTTGGTATATCTCATTATGAGCCGAAGAACCTGCATGTTAGCAAGAAAACCTAGAAACCTGGTCAAAAACCTAACCCTAAACCTTAACAAAACAAGGAGAAGGCTCCAAAAGGAAACTAAGACCGAGGAAAACCTAGGCTTAACCTACAACTTTTGAAAAGTCTTGCCACTTTTTTTTTTAAAAGCAAATTCCCTCCTTGTCAAATGTATGGGACATTTGGAAGAAATAATGTTTGTTTTAAACCTTGGATTCTTGACTCACAAAGGTATGCATATTACATGGAGGAGTGACCCTTCAAACTTGTGATAACGGTGGTTTTTGGCAACTTTAATGTTTTAGAGGCAATTTAAACATATCCTTAGGACTTTCAACACCAAGAATTTGGTAAAATGAAACACATTTAACACTAATTGTCACCATATAAGCACATCCATGCTTTTTGACACAGGCTTAACACTTGACAAACAAAGAAAGAAAGTCTAAAATCCTAAACCTTATCCTATATCCTCTTTTTTTTTTTTTTAACTAGGATCTTCACAACGAACAATGATGAATAGGATCTTCAAGGCAAGATTATATTAATCAGTTTGTCTATTTGGGCTGGGAAGCATAAATAGGTAACATTTCAGACTTATTCAGTTGTAAGAACACCTTTTCTCAATAAAGATTTAGTATTTTACCATCTCAAACTTCTATTCTATTGTGTATAAATGAATGATTGATGAATGTTTCTGTGATATTGAATGTATGTCCTTAAACATATTTCTCATTGGGTACCTTTAAATCAGAAAATACTTGTTTTGTGTAGGTCATAAGTTGTGTAATGTTGTAAAACAGTCTTAGCTATGAAAAATTCAATCTTTTCCTCCTAAAACTGCCAAACATCAAACCTCCTGATGAAATATTGATATGTAATGAAATGAAATGAGTCTAAGTTTGTGTAGAGAAGCTAGTTTTCTTGAGTTTTTTGTGTCAGAACAGCAGCATGTTTAAGTCTTAGACTTTTGGTGAATCACCTCTATCTATAGCAAGTTTAGTTTATGACATTTCCTACCCTTTTCCTCTAAGAACATCAGTAGATTAGAGTAGTTGAGGTGAGAAAACCAAGGGAACCAGCCCTTCATCTGGAGGACTAGCTTAAGTTTTTGCAAGGTCCCACACCTAGAAGCTATTCCCATTGTATCACGGGGTCTTGTTGAATCACATTCAACAAGAGGGTGCAATCTCGTTGATAACAATAAGATTGACCTCTATGTCCTTTTTAGGCCAATGATGTTTTATTACTAGGCTTACACATTCCACTGCAGCCTGTGCTTGTTGATATACTGCATTGCTTGGTCTCACATTATGGGCAAATTGTAATATTTTAGAATGAAGAGCATGCATATTTACTTCATTACCTTCCAACATGTCATAAGTTGACGCAAAAATAGAAGTGCCATGTGGAGTATAAATGGATTCCTCTAATGGATAAGATGATGAATGAGGAAAATGTGAAGAACTATCTGCAAATAGAACATTAGAATAGAGAAATAGAATCTGTAAAACATGTGGCACGAAAGATACTATAGACAAGGGGGAAGGAAGCATATATTGTTCTAGTATCCCCTATTGTGTCTATTTTTTTTGTTTTTGTTCTCTATAAAATATTTGCTCTTTGTCATTATGCCAATGAGACTTCTGCACATTCTTACCACTCTCAAAGTTCTTACAAGGATACCAGGCATTAGTTTCAACATAAATATATTTCTGATTACCACATACTTTGTGTGATTTAGAAAAAAACTCTCTTACTAGTGTCAGAATGTTCATGAAACTTCTGCCCTGGCAAACTCAACAGGGCACCATTTATATTATGATTTGAGTTTTGTAAACTATTAGCCTTGGCCTTAGAAGATCTATGTTCTTCTCCACAAGTAAAACCATTATTTTCCATAGAAAGAACAACCATTCCAATACAATCAACAAAATTATTAGCAGGACCATTGGAAATTGTTTTCTTGCGCCAGAAAGTCTCATTTCTCATCATTTCTCTTCCATAGCTTTGAAGTAACCCATTTAAACATGTGTTAGTGTTTGAAGGTAGGATACCTTTGTCTTGATGAAATGTTGTTCTCTCATCCATATCTTTACTATGTGATACACTAGTAGCATATATATACACCTTCAAGATGGCTCTATATGATCCAAAACAAATATTTGATATTGCATCATGTTTTGGGCTTACAAAAGAACAACTATTTTCATTGATATTCTCTGTTGCATTTTGACATCCCCTAAAATTTCTATTCTTGCAACCAAATAATCACAGTAAATTCTCCACCTGAATTTTTAGTATTGAAAGGTTTTTTTATTGCCAGAAAGTGTAAATCATCAAATCTTAGCCTGTTAGAACCTATTAATTCCCAATGCCACAAATTTTATGGTTCATGACCAATCTACCTCTATTGGAGATAATTCAAGCTGAAGTTCATGGTGGTCATGTCTATAAAGAGCAGATCTAACTTGATCTATATCAAGGGAAGGTCACCTTTCCCTGACACGACATTCTAAAATGTTGAAATGCATGTCAGGGAAAGATGACATTCCCTCAATATAGATCAAGTTAGATCTGCTCTTTATAGAAATGAACACAATGAATTTCAGCTTGAATTATCTCTAGCAGAGGTAGATTGGTCATGAACCATGGAATTTCTGGCATTGAGAACTAATAGATTCTAAATGGCTAAGATTTAATGGTTCACACTTTCTAGCAATAACAAAACATTTCAATACTATTAATTCAGGTAGAGAATTTGCTGCGATTATTTAACAGCAAGAATAAAAATTTCAAGGGATGTCAGAATGCAATAGAGAATATCAATGGAAAAAATTGTTCTTCAGTTATCCCGAAACATGATGCAATATCAAATATTTGTTTTGGATCATATAGGGTGACCTTGAAAGTGTGTATATATGCTACAGTGCATCACCTAGCAAAGAGATGGGTGATAGAACAACATTTCGTCAAGTCAGAGGTATCCTGCCTTCAAACACTAACACATGTTAAAATGGGTTACTTCAAAGTCGTGGAAGAGGATTGAAAGGAAATGAGACTTTCTAGCGCAAGAAAGCAATATGCAATGGTCTTGCTAATAATTCTGCTGATTGTGCTGGAATGGCTATAATTGCTATGGAAAATAATGGTTCTACTTTTGGAGAATAACTTCGATCTTCTGAAGCCAAGACTAATAGTTTAGAAAACTCAAATTATAATATAAATGGTGGCCTGTTGAGTCTGCCGAGGCAGAAGTTTCATGAACATTCTGACACTAGTAAGAGAAAGCCTTTTTTTAAACCACACAAAGTATGTGGTAAATAGAAACACATTTTATGTTGAAACTAATGCCCAGTATCCTTGTAAGAACTTTGAGAGTGGTACGAATGTGCAGATGTCTCATTGACATAATGACAAAGAGCAAATATTTGATAGAGAATAGAAACAAAAACAACAGACACAACATGGGATACTAGAACAATATATGCTTTCTTCCCCCTTGTCTGTAGTGTCTTTTGTGCCACATGTTTTACATATTCCATTTATGTATTCTAATGTGCCAGTTGCAGATAGTTCTTCACATTTTTCTCATTAATCATCTTAATCCATTAGAGGAATCCATTTATTCTCCACATGGTACTTGTATTTTTGCGCCAACTTATGATGTGTTGGAAGGCAATGAAGTAAATATGCATACTCTTCATTCTGAGATATTAAAATTTTCCCATAATGTGAGACACAATGATTGAGTATAACAACAAGCACAGGCTACAATGGAATGCTTGAGTATAACAACAAGCACAAACTACAAGAGAAGATCAAAACAAAGAAGAGAGAAAAGCTTGCTTCTAGAGGAAGAAGTAGATTTTTTTTTAAATGGTAAGGTTGATAAAAAGAAGATTTAATGGAAAAACTAGCAATTTTCAAAATATTGTAACAAAAAAGGGAGGAACAACAAGATGCAACATGTAAAGAATGTTTTTAAAACATCCCAGAAATGGAAAAAGAGAGCCATACATCTAGATATTAAGCTAAATGGGAGGAAAATTAATATAATTCCCAAATGAACCTAGAAACTACTAGAGATACCACCACTAGAAGAAACACCTTATAATATAGCCATAGCATATGGAACTGTAATGTCCCGTTCTAGGTTCTAGAAGCAATTTTCTGAATCTTGCAAATTTCAAACTAAACCCTAAGACTGTTTACTGATTTTTTCTTCTGCACCTTTCAAATATGTCTTTCCCAAGCATGAAACAAGAGCTAACATTTGCAAATTGACGATAGAATGAAATATAGATATTGGCAGCCTTATAAATGTGAATTACAACATGAAATGCACATTACAATGAAGTCAAATCAAATCAGACCTGGCTATTACATAATTCAGTCCTTTCAAGTTTTCAATTACAACATTCCATGGCTATATGACAGCCAACATACAAACATGAACTGCTGTTGCAAACAGAGATGAGATTATGAACTAAACGTACCACAATGATGACCAATTACATTGTAAAGATGATGACAATGCTGCTGTAGTAAATCGCCCTCATGATCATGATGAGAATCAGTGTAAAACCTCCAATTGCTGATCAAAGACCCTCTAGATCTGATGGCCTGATTCCAACTGCACCTTTCAAATATGCCTTACCCAAGCATGAAACAAGAGCTAACATGTGCAAATTGATGATAGAATGAAATATAGATACTGGCAGCCTTATAAATGTGAATTACAACATGAAATGCACATTACAATGAAGTCAAATCAAATCAGACCTGGCTATTACATAATTCAGTCCTTTCAAGTTTTCAATTACAACATTCCATGGCTATATGACAGCCAACATACAAACATGAACTGCTGTTGCAAACAGAGATGAGATTTTGAACTAAACATACCACAATGATGACCAATTACATTGTAAAGATGATGACAATGCTGCTGTAGTAAATTGCCCTCATGATGTTGATGAGAATCAGTGTAAAACCTCCAATTGCTGATCAAACACCCTCTAGATCTGATGGCCTGATTCCAACTGCACCTTTCAAATATGCCTTTCCCAAGCATGAAACAAGAGCTAACATGTGCAAATTGATGATAGAATGAAATATAGATATTGGCAGCCTATAAATGTGAATTACAACATGAAATGCACATTACAATGAAGTCAAATCAAATCAGACTTGGCTATTACATAATTCAGTCCTTTCAAGTTTTCAATTACAACATTCCATGGCTATATGACAGCCAACATACAAACATGAACTGCTGTTGCAAACAGAGATGAGATTTTGAACTAAACATACCACAATGATGACCAATTACATTGTAAAGATGATGGCAATGCTGCTGTAGTAAATCGCCCTCATGATGATGATCAAAATCAGTGTAAAACCTCCAATTGCTGATCAAAGACCCTCTAGATCTGATGGCCTGATTCCAACTGCACCTTTCAAATATGCCTTTCCCAAGCATGAAACAAGAGCTAACATGTGCAAATTGATGATAGAATGGAATATAGATATTGGCAGCCTCATAAATGTGAATTACAACATGAAATGCACATTACAATGAAGTCAAATCAAATCAGACCTGGCTATTACATAATTCAGTCCTTTCAAGTTTTCAATTACAACATTCCATGGCTATATGACAGCCAACATACAAACATGAACTGCCGTTGCAAACAGAGATGAGATTTTGAACTAAACATACTACAATGATGACCAATTACATTGTAAAGATGATGACAATGCTGCTATAGTAAATCGCCCTCATGATGATGATGAGAATCAGTGTAAAACCTCCAATTGCTGATCAAAGACCCTCTAAATCTGATGGCCTGATTCCAACTGCTGATCGCTTCTTAAGGGATCTCCTTAGGCCATGTCCCCATGCTGCTGCTTAGCTTATTTTGGCTAGCAGCTACTGCTCAATTTTTTTAGGAGATATTTGTGGAGACAATGACCCCATGAAATTTTAAGCTACTGCTCATTTTGACTGATGGAGTTTACATATTAGTTTAAATAAAATTAGAATTGGATGGTAGAGTGGTAGTGACCACAAGAAGAGGAATGATTATAGAGAAAAAGAAACAAATTATAGACGAATCAACTAAAGAAGAAGAGGAGAGATACTTGCATAAGAAGAAAAATGAATTGATTGTGGAAAGATCAAAGGATTTGATAAGAGAAGATCAAAAGAAAGAGAGAAAGGCTTACTTCTAGAGGAAGAAGTAGAATTTTTTTTTTAAATGGTAAGGTTGATAAAGAGAAGATTTCATGGAAAAACTAGCAATTTTCAAAATATTGTAACAAAAAAAGGAGGGACAACAAGATGCAACATGTAAACAATGTTTGTAAAATGATGGCTCTGCACTCAACACAAAAGTCCAAACCTGTCTTCAAACTTCTTGGATGGGTCGATGATCAACTGTAGTAGCAATCCTAAGACTGATTTCCTCTTAACAGAGGTCTCCCTAGCCTTCAGACTTCTAGAATGGGTTAATTACAGCCAATAACTTTGACTTTGTGCGGTGATGAAACACAGAGATGGGTATCAGTACCTTTAAATCACTATTTTGCTCTTGAACAATTAACAAAACTAAGAACAGGAAAGTCCTCCCCAGGTTAGTCAATAGTAGCATTGAGTCATATTAGTAATAAGATCTTAAACAAGCATCCATAGAGGTCCTTTTAACCATTAAAGGATACAAGCTACAGTCTAACACTGGTTTAAACTTAAAGCAATCTCTCACTACTCCGATACAATCCCTATAGGACTCTTGGCATGGGAATTCCTGTCAGCCAAACACAACAAATATGTGTTCCCATCGTGTATAAGGCCCTACTTACATGACTTGTCAATGAAAGACTAACGATACCCTCTAAGCAAAAGTAAATCTTGGTTTGAATGCTTTACATGGAGGTAAATGTCCAATATTCCTGTTACACAGAGATAATACAATAGCAAATTGTTCCTTTATTGAAGATACCTGACTTTAGTACTTTAGAAACAATGGAAATAATAGATTTTCTTTTATACCCTTGTGGAGGGCTTCCAACCTGCAGCAATACGGACAGATTTGGTTTTCTATTACCAAAGGCTCCCTTTACAATGTAGTGAAATGTTACAGTTTCTGTGCCTTCAGTTTGAGGCCAATGCCAATTACAACATCTATACCTTCTCTGTCTCCTTCAGAACTTAATAAACCATTTTTCCTCTATTTTCTTTCTGCAGGATTACCTTTTCTAACTGCTGGGTCTAGAAAAACAAAACTACTGACTATCCAAAATGGTCTCCACACAAGAAAACCGAGCTTCCAAACTGCTGTTCCATCCAACTCCAAAAACCTGTGCCAGAACTACCAATAACTGAATCTTCTTGTTGTGGATGAAAAACTAACTCTCGATCCTATTGGAACTGCCTTGGGGTTGCCTAAGTGCACCCAATGTATTTTTTTTACCACCTTGTCGATATCTATATAAGATGAAATAGATATAAGAGGCTTATACCCAACCATTAGCTATTTCAAACCTTCCAATTGACTTCATTTGGCGGCAAGAATAACTATAAGCCACCAAGGCCGACACACCACAAAGAAGAACTCCTAAACACCTATATCACACCAAAATTAGTCCAATGACCCAGCAAACATGACAAAACAAAAACATGAAAAACTCAAAATTGTGAGGAAGAGCGATGCTCCTGCATCATAAAACATCCCAGAAATGGAAAAAGAGAGCCATACATCTAGATATTAAGCTAAATGGGAGAAAAATTAAGGACACAGTACTAGACCTTGGCACAAATATCAATATAATTCCCAAATGAACCTAGAAACTACTAGTGATACCACCACTAGAAGAAACCCCTTATAATATAGCCATAGCATATGGAACTCCCTAGTAAATTGCAAGCATAACTATCTCCATCAATGATTCTTCCACCTATCTGTGTTTGGGAACAGGCATAGTTGGAATCTTGAGGGAAGTATGACCTCAGTGGGATTGTAGCCAGATGGAAGCTGTAAAATAGGGCATAACAAAAAGGCTAGCTTACTCAAGGCCCTCTTGGTATTGCTACCATTTTGGTAACCTTGTCTAAGGAGATAAAGGCAAAATTCCACAATCAGCCAGGCTTCCTTCACATTTACTTTGCTGCTGGCCTCACTTGTCATGATTCAAGAAATTTAACACTGTCATGATCTTTCAACGAGGGATATAGGTCTGATATCAGTGCAGAGATTGAGGGCCTCATTTTTATTTGACATCTAAGAGTTACATGCTCCACCCCACCCTTTATCAATCGCTCAAAGAGAGATATCTCCAGGATGTGCTTGGTAGTTGGTAGCCAATTCATACTCTATTATGTAAAGAGTGAAATAATGGAATTGGTAGCCAATGCCACAGAAGATCACTACATTTGAAAAGCACAAGAAGAAAACTAATTAGCCATATTACCATAGAAGATCACTACACTTGAAAAGTACAAGAAGAAAACTAATGCAAAATAAAGTTGTATACTATATCAATGATGCATTAATAGGTTAGTAGATGCGCTTAATCAGAGAGCACTTCATGTCTATTACAATTACAAAGATAGGCACAAGGAGAAGAGGAAAAATCCTGGGAAAGAAAAAGGCTGAATGGAGAATCACTGTTATGGAATCATCATAAAGAATGATAGTAAAGATAAACCGTATCTAGTTACTACAAAGACAAATGTAAAACAAATGAATCCCAAGTACAAGTTAGTCAACACAATCTATCCAATAGTGATCAAAGGATGAAACCAGGTATGATGCATTTTCAAACTATATAAAATGGAACATTGCATCTACACTGGGAGCAAAAGCTAATATAGTAAAGATATGTAATCTATTTCATTTGCATTTCAAACTACAATATATCAAGTCCTAAAATATCCTCCATTTATATGGAAAGGAAATTTAACCTAACAATAAACACAAGTTTGGGAAGAAAACATAAAAATGCTAAAGAAAACAACAGCCAAATCAAATACAATATTATTCTTTGAATAACTAGCTAGTTGTTTAGCTGAAATATTTATTTTCTTAGTTGTTCTTCAGAGAAATAATTCAAGATGCACATTGCATTATAATACATATAGGAAATAGGTGCATGCTACTTATGTCTAAAATTTAAATAAACCCACAAATTAACATGGCAAATGGGGAAAAACATACAGATTTTTTTCAATTGATGAAACTTTTACATAATCAGAAATCAAAATAGTAGATTGGAGGGTACCAACCATATGATTGACCTCTATATCCTTTTTAGGCCAATGGTGTTTTATTACTAGGCATACACATTCCACTGCAGCCTGTGCTTGTTGATAGACTACATTGCTGGGTCTCACATTATGGGCAAGTTGTAATATCTTAGAATGAAGAGCATGCATATTTACTTCATTACCTTCCAACATGTCATAAGTTGACAGAAAAAAAGAAGTTCCATGTAGAGTATAAATGAATTCCTCTAATGGATAAGATGATGAATGAGAAAAATGTGAAGAACTATCTGCAACTAGCACATTAGAATACAGAAATGGAATCTATAAAACATGTGGCACAAAAGACACTACAGACAAGGGGGAAGGAAGCATATATTGTTCTAGTATCCCCTATTGTGTCTAATTTTTTTTTTAGTTCTCTATAAAATATTTACTCTTTGTCATTATGCCAATGAGACATCTGCACATTCTTACCACTCTCAAAGTTCTTACAAGGGTACCGGACATTAGTTTCAACATAGATGTATTTTTGATTACCACATACTTTGTGTGGTTTAGAAAAAAACTCTCTTACTAATGTTAGAATGTTCATGAAACTTTTGCCCTGGCAGACTCAACAGGCCACCATTTATATTATGATTTGAGTTTTGTAAACTATTAGCCCTAGCCTTAGAAGATCTTTGTTCTTCTCCAGAAGTAGAACCATTATTTTCCATAGAAAGAACAGACATTCCAACACAATCAACAAAATTATTAGCAAGACCATTGGATATTGTTTTCTTGTGCTAGGAAATCTCATTTTTCTTCATTTCTCTTCCATAGCTTTGAAGTAAACCATTTGAACATGTGTTAGTGTTTCAAGGTAGGATACCTCTATCTTGACGAAATGCTATTCTCTCACCCATATCTTTACTGGGTGACGCATTGGTAGCATATATATACACCTTCAAGATGGCTCTATATGATTCAAAACAAATATTTGATATTGCATCATGTTTTGGGCTTACAAAAGAACAACTATTTTCATAGATATTCTCTGCTGTATTTTGACATCCCTTAAAATTTCTATTCTTGCAACCAAATAATCGCAACAAATTCTCCACCTGAATTAACAGTATTGAAAGGTTTTCTTATTGCCAGAAAGTGTAAATCATCAAATCTTAGCCAATTAGAACCTATTAATTCTCAATGCCACAAATTTCACGGTTCATGACCAATCTACCTCTATTGGAGATAATTCAAGTTGAAGTTCATGTGGTCATGTCTATAAAGAGCAAATCTAACTTGATCTATATCAACGGAAGGTCACCTTTCCCTGACATGACATTCTAAAATGTTGAAATACGTGTCAGTGAAAGTCGACCTTCCCTCAATATAGATCAAGTTAGATCTTCTCTTTATAGACATGACCACCATGAACTTTAGCTTGAATTATCTCTAGCAGAGGTAGATTGGTCATGAACCATGGAATTTGTCACATTGAGAACTAATAGATTCTAAATGGCTAAGATTTAATGCTTCACACTTTCTAACGATAACAAAATATTTCAATACTGTTAATAGGTAGACAATTTGCTGCGATTATTCAATTGCAAGAATAAAAATTTTAGGGGATGTCAGAATGCAACAGAGACTATCAATGGAAATAATTGTTCTTCTGTAATCCCAAAACATGATGCAATATCAAATATTTGTTTTGGATCATATAGGGTGACCTTGAAAGTGTGTATATATGCTACAAGTGCATCACCTAACAAAGAGATGGGTGAGAGAACAATATTTTGTCAAAACAGAGGTATCATGCCTTCAAACACTAACACATGTTCAAATGGGTTACTTAAAAGCCATGGAAGAGGATTGAAGGGAAATGAGACTTTTTAGCACAAGAAAGAAATGTCCAATGGTCCTACTAATAATTTTGTTGATTGTGCTAGAATGGCTATTCTTTCTATGGAAAACAATGGTTCTACTTTTGGAGAAGAACATAGGTCTTCTGAAGCCAAGACTAATAGTTTACAAAACTCAAATTATAATATAAATGGTGGCCGGTTGAGTCTGCCGAGGCAGAAGTTTCATGAACATTCTGACACTAGCAAGAGAAAGCCTTTTTTTAAACCACACAAAGTATGTGGTAAATAGAAACACATTTTATGTTGAAACTAATGCCCGGTATCCTTGTAAGAACTTTGAGAGTGGTACGAATGTGTAGAAGTCTCATTGACATAATGACAAAGAGCAAATATTTGATAGAGAACAGAAACATAAACACCAGACACAACATGGGATACTAGAACAATATATGCTTTCTTCTCCCTTGTCTATAGTGTCTTTTGTGCCACATGTTTTACAGATTCCATTTATGTATTCTAATGTGCCAGTTGCGGATAGTTCTTCACATTTTTCTCATTCATCATCTTTATCCATTAAAGGAATCCATTCATACTCCACATGGTACTTGTATTTTTGCGTCAACTTATGACGTGTTGGAAGGTAATGAAGTAAATATGCATGCTCTTCATTATGAGATATTACAATTTGCCCATAATGTGAGACACAATGATTGAGTATATCAACAAGCACAAGCTACAATGGAATGCGTACACCTAGTAGTAAAACACCATTGGCCTAACAAGGACATAGAGGTTAGTCATATGGTTGTTACTCTCCGATCTACTATTTTGATTTGTAATTATGTAATATTATAATCACTTGAAAAAAATCTGTATGTTTTTCCCCATTTGCCATGTTAATTTGTGGGTTTATTTAAATTTTAGACATAAGTAGCATGCACCGATTTCATATACGTATTATAATCACTATTATGTAATCATCATAAAGAATGATAGTAAAGATAAACCGTATCCAATTACTACAAACATAGATGTAAAACAAATGAATCCCAAGTACAAGTTAGTCAGCACAATCTATCCAATTGTGATCAAAGGATGCAACCAGGTATGATGCATTTTCAAACTATATGAAATGGAACATTGCATCTACAATAGGAACAAAAGCTAAAATAGTAATGATATGTAATCTATTTCATTTGCATTTCAAACTACAATATATCAAGTCCTAAAATATCCTCCATTTATATGGAAAAGTAAGTCAACCTAACAATAAACACAAGTTTGGGAAGAAAACATAAAAGGGCTAAAGAAACCAACAGCCAAATCAAATACAGTATTATTCTTCGAATAACTAGCTGGCTGTTTAGCTGAAATATTTATTTTCTTAGTTGTTCTTATTTTCTTAGTTGTTCTTCAGAGAAATAATTCAAGGTGCACATTGCATTATAATACGTATAGGAAATAGGTGCATGCTACTTATGTCTATAATTTAAATAAACCCACAAATTAACATGGCAAATGGGGAAAAACATACAGATTTTTTTCAATTGATGATACTTTTACATAATCAGAAATCAAAACAGTAGATTGGAGGGTACCAACCATATGATTGACCTCTATATCCTTTTTAGGCCAATGGTGTTTTATTACTAGGCATACATATTCCACTGCAGCCTGTGCTTGTTGATATACTGCATTGCTGGGTCTCACATTATGGGCAAATTGTAATATCTTAGAATGAAGAGCATGCATATTTACTTCATTACCTTCCAACATGTCATAAGTTGACACAAAAATATAAGTGCCATGTGGAGTATAAATGGATTCCTCTAATGGATAACATGATGAATGAGAAAAACGTGAAGAACTATGTACAACTAGCACATTAGAATATAGAAATGGAATCTGTAAAACATGTGGCACAAAAGACACTACAGACAAGGGGGAAGGAAGCATAAATTGTTCTAGTATCCCCTATTGTGTCTGTTGTTTTTGTTTTTGTTCTCTATAAAATATTTGCTCTTTGTCATTATGCCAATGAGACATCTACACATTCTTACCACTCTCAAAGTTCTTACAAGGATACCAAGCATTAGTTTCAACATAAATGTATTTCTGATTACCACATACTTTGTGTGGTTTAGAAAAAATCTTTCTCTTACTAATGTCAGAATGTTCATGAAACTTCTGCCCTGGCAGACTCAACAGGCCACCATTTATATTATTATTTGAGTTTTGTGAACTATTAGCCTTGGCCTTAGAAGATCTTTGTTCTTCTCCAAAAGTAGAACCATTATTTTCCATAGAAAGAACAACCAATTTCAACACAATCAACATAATTATTAGCAGGACCATTGGATATTGTTTTCTTGCACCAGGAAGTCTCATTTCTCTTCATTTCTCTTCCATAGCTTTGAATTAACCCATTTGAACCTGTGTTAGTGTTTGAATGTAGGATACCTCTGTCGTGACGAAATGCTGTTCTCTCACCCATATCTTTAATGGGTCATGCACTAGTAGCATATATATACACCTTCAAGATGGCTCTATATGATCCAAAACAAATATTTGATATTGCATCATGTTTTGGGCTTACAAAAGAACAACTATTTTCATTGATATTCTTTGTTGCATTCTGACATCCTCTAAAATTACTATTCTTGCAACCAAATAATCGCAGCAAATTCTCCACCTGAATTAAGAGTATTGAAAGGTTTTGTTATTGCCAGAAAGTGTAAATCATCAAATCTTAGCCTGTTAGAACCTATTAATTCTCAAGGCCACAAGTTTCATGGTTCATGACCAATCTACCTCTACTAGAGATAATTCAAGTTGAAGTTCATGGTGGTCATGTCTATAACTTAGAGAAGATCTAACATGATCTATATCAAGTGAAGGTCACCTTTCCCTAACACGACATTCTAAAATGTTGAAATACATGTCAGGGAATGACGACCTTCCCTCGATATAGATCAAGTTAGATCTACTCTTTATAGACATGACCACCATGAACTTCACCTTGAATTATCTCTAGCAGAGGTAGATTGGTCATGAACCATGGAATTTCTGGCATTGAGAATTAATAGATTTTAAATGGCTAAGATTTAATGGTTCACACTTTCTAGCAATAACAAAACATTTCAATATTGCTAATTCAAGTGGAGAATTTGCTATGAATATTTAACTACAAGAATAAAAATTTCAAGGGATGTAATAGAGAATATCAATCAAAATAATTGTTCTTTTGTAATCCCAAAACGCGATGGAATATCAAATATTTGTTTTGGATCATATAGGGTGACCTTGAAAGTGTGTATATATGCTACCAGTGTATCACCTAGCAAAGAGATGGGTGAGAGAACAATATTTTGTCAAGACAGAGGTATCCTGCCTTGAAACACTAACACATGTTCAAATGGGTTACTTAAAAGCTGTGGAAGAGGATTGAAGGGAAATGAGACTTTCTAGCACAAGAAAGAAATATCCAATGGTCCTACTATTAATTCTTTTGATTGTGCTAGAATGGTTGTTCTTTCTATGGAAAATAATGGTTCTACTTTTGGAGAAGAACATAGATCTTATGAAGCCAAGACTAATAGTTTACAAAACTCAAATTATAATATAAATGGTGGCTTGTTGAGTCTGCCGAGGCAAAAGTTTCATGAACATTCTGACAATAGTAAGAGAAAGCCTTTTTTTAAACCACACAAAGTATGTGGTAATCAGAAACACATTTATGTTGAAACTAATGCCCGGTATCCTTGTAAGAACTTTGAGAGTGGTACGAATGTGCAGAAGTCTCATTGACATAATGACAAAGAGCAAATATTTGATAGAGAACAAAAACAGAAACAAGAGACACAACATGGAATACTAGAAAAATATATGCTTTCTTCCCTCTTGTCTCTAGTGTCTTTTGTGCCACATGTTTTACAGATTCCATTTATGTATTCTAATGTGCCAATTACAGATAGTTCTTCACATTTTTCTCATTCATCATCTTTATCCATTAGAGGAATCCATTTATACTTCACATGGTACTTGTATTTTTGTGTCAACTTATGATGTGTTTGAAGGTAATGAAGTAAATGTACATGCTCTTCATTATGAGATATTACAATTTTCCCATAATGTGAGACACAATGATTGAGTATATCAAGAAGCACATGCTACAATGGAATGCGTACACCTAGTAGTAAAACACCATTGGCCTAACAAGGTGATGCAAAGAAAGGACTCAAACTAGATCAAGTTGACACTTTCCATGCAATGATTCATTAGCAACAATCAGTTTGATGCATCCTAGTTCAACTTTGGAACATTGCTAAGTAGCCTAATGGCATTCAACAAAGTAAATAACATGAAACATGAAAATCTTGGACTGTACATCCCTCTACAACACATTTCATTGATTTACCACGAATTCAAGAACAAGTAATTCATAGATTCCTTTGAACCCTCAAGCAACTAGGGTTTATTCCCTTTTGACAGGGTTTTTCTTATAACAGTCAACCATAACTTCTTGTGGCCAAAAGATATCAATCTAATATTTTGGAATCCATTAGAGGATGTAAACAGAGATTTCCTGAAATTTTTAGCATTTTCCACCCTACCAATCAAGAGAAATGATTTTTTTATCAAAACTGGAAACCCTAGTTTCTGAATAGGGCTGCTAGGAAGATTGACTTATTTGACCAATCAAACAATCTTTTCTTTAGGACTGGTAAGGATGAAAAACACCTAAAATTATATTATGTTTCCACCCATAGAGCTTTCAGACCAGTCCGTAACAGGCCGTACAAACATGTTTTCTTGTTGTAAAAACAGTAAAAATCTGCAATTGTTAACACTAAAATGGCTATAACTTCTTCAAGACACAATGAAAATTCATGAAACCAAATACATTTGAAAGAGGAAAATGACCTTCAACTTCTCCAATCACTTGCAGGCCCGTACCAATCCGTACAGGGCCATACAATGAAGATTACAGACTACTACACACAGAAAATTCTAGGAAAAATGTTACAAAAATTGATGTTTTTTTTCATTCCAATCCATTTTCCCACTTTCTTCGCGTGAATGAATGTATCTTTACTTCAATTCCATCCACTCTAACTCCCAAAACTGATTTCTAACTATCAAAACCCAAAGTTGCAAAGTTGTATGCACTTTTGTGTGGACAACATTGACAACATTTGCAACTTTTTACAATTTTTTCATCTAATTAGCAAAATGACCCAGCATGACTCCAAGTGGTCCAAAATGGTCAAAAATGACCTTATTGACACAAACCAACCTAAATCAACCCAAAATCAAACATCTAACAAATGACAACAAATGCACCCAAATGGATACCCCTGCATCACAAGGGCATAGAGGTTAGTCATACGGTTGTTACTCTCCAGTCTACTATTTTGATTTCTAATTATGTAAAAGTATCATTAGTTGAAAAAAATTTGTATGTTTTTCCCCATTTGCCATGTTAATTTGTGGGTTTATTTAAATTTTAGACATAAGTAGAATGCACTTATTTCATATATGTATTATAATCACTGTTATGTAATCATCATAAAGAATGTTAGTAAAGAGAAACTGTATCCAGTTACTACAAAGACATATTCAAAACAAATGAATCCCAAGTACAAGTAGTCAACACAATCTATCCAATTGTGATCAAAGGATGAAACCAGGTATGCTGCATTTTCAAACTATATGAAATGGAACATTGCATCTACAATAGAAGCAAAAGCTAACATAGTAAAGATATGTAATCCATTTCATTTTTATTTCAAATTACAATGTATCAAGTCCTAAAATATCCTCCATTTATATGGAAAAGTAATTCAAGCTAACAATAAACACAAGTTTGGGAAGAAAACATAAAAGGGCTAAAGAAACCAACAGCCAAATCAAGTACAGTATTATTCTTCGAATAACTAGCTAGTTGTTTAGCTGAAATATTTATTTTCTTAGTTGTTCTTTAGAGAAATAATTCAAGATGCACATTGCATTTAATACGTATAGGAAATAAGTGGATGCTACTTATGTCTAAAATTTAAATAAATCCACAAATTAACATGGCAAATGGGGAAAAACATATAGATTTTTTTTCAATTGATGACACTTTTACATAATCAGAAATCAAAACAGTAGAATGGAGGATACCAACCATATGATTGAACTCTATGTCCTTTTTAGGCCAATGGTGTTTTATTACAGGCGTACACATTCCATTGCAGCTTGTGTTTGTTGATATATTGCATTGCTAGGTCTCACATTATAGTCAAATTGTGATATCTCAGAATGAAAAGCATGCATTAGTTTCAACATAAATGTATTTCTGATTACCACATACTTTGTGTGGTTTAGAAAAAAACTTTCTCTTACTAGTGTCAGAATGTTCATGAAATTTCTGCCCTGGCAGACTCAACAGGCTACAATTTATATTATGATTTGAGTTTTTGTAAACTATTAGCCTTGGCCTCAGAAGATCTTTGTACTTCTCAGAAAGTAGAACCATTATTTTCCATAGAAAGAACAGCCATTCCAGCACAATCAACAAAATTATTAGCATCACCATTGGATATTGTTTTCTTGTGCTAGAAAGTCTCATTTCTCTTCAATTCTCTTCCATAGCTTTGAAGTAACCCATTTAAACATGTGTTAGTGTTTGAAGGTAGGATAACTCTGTCTTGACGAAATGTTATTCTCTCACCCATATCTTTACTAGGTGATGCACTAGTAGCATATATATACACCTTCAAGATGGCTCCATATGATCGAAAACAAATATTTGATATTGCATCATGTTTTGGGCTTACAAAAGAACAACTATTTTCATTGATATTCTTTGCTGCATTCGGATATCCCCTAAAATTTCTATTCTTGCAACCAAATAATCGCAGCAAATTCTCCACCTTAATTAACAGTATTGAAAAGTTTTGTTATTGCCAAAAAGTGTAAATCATCAAATCTTATCCTGTTAGAACCTATTAATTCTCAATGCCACAAATTTCATGGCTCATGACCAATCTACCTCTACTAGAGATAATTCAAGCTGAAGTTCATGGTGGTCATCTCTATAAAGAGCAGATCTAACTTGATCTATATCAAGGGAAGGTCACCTTTCCCTGACATGACATTCTAAAATGTTGAAATGCGTGTCAGGAAAGATGACCTTCCCTCAATATAGATCAAGTTAGATCTGCTCTTTATAGACATGACCACCATGAACTTCATCTTGAATTATCTCCAGCAAAGGTAGATTGGTCATGAACCATGAATTTGTGGCATTGAGAATTAATAGGTTCTAAATGGTTAAGATTTAATGGTTCACACTTTTTGGCAATAACAAAACATTTTAATTCTGTTAATTCAGGTGGAGAATTTGTTGCAATTATTTAACGGCAAGAATAAAAATTTTAGGGGATGTCAGAATGCAACAGAGCATATCAACGGAAATAATTATTCTTGTGTAAGCCCAAAACATGATGCAATATCAAATATTTGTTTTGGATCATATAAGGTGACCTTGAAAGTGTGTATATATGCTACTAGTGCATCACCTAGCAAAGAGAAGGGTGAGAGAACATTTTGTTAAGACAGAGGTATCCTACCTTCAAACACTAACACATGTTCAAATGGGTTACTTCAAAGCCGTGGAAGAGGATTGAAGGGAAATGAGATTTTTTAGCACAAGAAAGCAATATCCAATGGTCCTGCTAATAATTCTACTGATTGCATTCGAATGGCTATTCTTTCTATGGAAAATAATGGTTCTACTTTTGGAGAACAAAGATCTTCTGAAGCCAAGACTAATAGTTTACAAAACTCAAATTATAATATAAATGGTGGCCTGTTGAGTCTGCCGAGGCAGAAGTTTCATGAACATTCTGACACTAGCAAGAGAAAGCCTTTTTTTAAACCACACAAAGTATGTGGTAAATAGAAACACATTTTATGTTGAAACTAATGCCTGGTATCCTTGTAAGAACTTTGAGAGTGGTACGAATGTGTAGAAGTCTCATTGACATAATGACAAAGAGCAAATATTTGATAGAGAACAGAAACATAAACACCAGACACAACATGGGATACTATAACAATATATGCTTTCTTCCCCCTCGCCTGTAGTGTCTTCTGTGCCACATGTTTTACAGATTCCATTTATGTATTCTAATGTGCCAGTTGCAAATAGTTCTTCACATTTTTCTCGTTCATCATCTTTATCCATTAGAGGAATCCATTTATAGTCCACATGGTACTTGTATTTTTGCATCAACTTATGACATGTTGGAAGGTAATGAAGTAAATATGCATGCTCTTCATTCTTAGATATTACAATTTGCCCATAATGTGAGAGACAATGATTGAGTATATCAAGAAGCACAGACTACAATGGAATGTGTACACCTAGTAGTAAAACACCATTGCCCTAACAAGGACATAGAGGCTAGTCATATGTTTGTTACTCTCCAGTCTATTATTTTGATTTCTGATTATGTAAAAGTATCATCAATTGAAAAAAATCTATATTTTTTTCCCCATTTGCCATGTTAATTTGTGGGTTTATTTAAATTTAAGACATAAGTAGCATGCACCTATTTCATATACGTATTATAATCACTATTATGTAATCATCATAAAGAATGATAGTAAAGAGAAACCGTATCCAGTTACTACAAAGACAAATGTAAAACAAATGAATCCCAAGTACAAGTTAGTCGACACAATCTATCAAATTGTGACCAAAGGATGAAACCAGGTGTGATGCATTTTCAAACTTTATAAAATGGAACATTGCATCTACACTAGGAGCAAAAGCTAACGTACTAAAGATATGTACTCTATTTCATTTGCATTTCAAACTACAATATATCAAGTCCTAAAATATCCTCCATTTATATGGAAAAGAAATTCAACCTAAAAATAAACACAAGTTTGGGAAGAAAACATAAAAGGGCTAAAGAAACCAATAGCCAAATCAAATACAATATTATTCTTCGAATAACTAGCTAGCTGCTTAGCTGAAATATTTATTTTCTTAGTTGTTCTTTAGAGAAATAATTCAACATGCACATTGTATTATAATACATATAGGAAATAGGTGCATGCTACTTATGTCTAAAATTTAAATAAACCCATAAATTAACATGGCAAATGGGGATAAACATACAATTTTTTTCAATTGACGATACTTTTACATAATTAGTAATCAAAACAGTAGACTGGAGGGTACCGAACATATGATTGACTTCTGTGTCCTTTTTAGGCCAATGTTGTTTTATTAATAGGCGTACACATTCCACTGCAGCCTGTGCTTGTTGATATATTGCATTGTTGGGTCTTATATTATGTGCAAATTGTAATATCTCAGAATGAAGAGCATGCATATTTACTTCATTACCTTCCAACATGTCATAAGTTGACGCAAAAATAGAAATGTCATGTGGAGTATAAATGGATTCTTGTAATGGATAAGATGATGAATGAGAAAAATGTGAAGAACTATATACAACTAGCAGATTAGAATACAGAAATGGAATCTATAAAACATGTGGCACAAAAGACACTACAAATAAGGGGGAAGGAAGCATATATTGTTCAAGTATCCTCTATTGTGTATGTTGTTTTTGTTTCTGTTCTCTATAAAATATTTGCTCTTTATCATTATGCCAATGAGACTTTTGCACATTCTTACCACTCCTAAAGTTCTTCAAGGACACCGGGCATAAGTTTAAACATAAATGTATTTCCGATTACCACATACTGTGTGGTTTAGAAAAAAATTTCTCTTACTAGTGTCAGAATGTTCATGAAATTTCTGCCTTGGCAGACTCAACAGGCCACCATTTATATTATGATTTGAGTTTTGTAAACTATTAGCCTTGGCCTCAGAAGATCTCTGTCCTTCTCCAGAAGTAGAACCACTATTTTCCATTGAAAGAATAGCCAGTCCAACACAATCAACAAAATTGTTAGCAGGACCATTGGATATTGTTTTCTTGCACTAGAAAGTCTTATTTCTCTTCAATTCTCTTCCATAGCTTTGAGGTAACCCATTTGAAAATGTGTTAGTGTTTGAAGGTAGGATACCTCTATCTTGACAAAATGATGTTCTCTCACCCACCTCTTTTGCTGGGTGATGCACTGGTAGGATATATATACACCTTCAAGATGGCTCTATATGATCCAAAACAAATATTTGATATTGCATCATGTTTAGGGCTTACAAAAGAACAACTATTTTCATTGATATTCTCTGTTGCATTCTGCCATCCCCTAAAATTTCTATTCTTGCAACCAAATAATCGCAACAAATTCTCCACCTAAATTAACAGTATTGAAAGGTTTTGTTATTGCCAAAAAGTATAAGTCATCAAATCTTAGCCTATTAGAACCTATTAATTCTGAATGCCACAAATTTCATGGTTCATGACCTATATACCTCTACTGGAGATAATTCAAGCTGAAGTTCATGGTGGTCATGTCTATAAAGAGCAAATCTAACTTGATCTATATCAAGGGAAGGTCGACTTTTCCTGACACGACATTCTAAAATGTTGAAATGCGTGTCAGGGAAATACATCCTTCCCTCAATATAGATCAAGTTAGATCTGCTCTATATAGACATGACCACCATGAACTTCAGCTTGAATTGTGTCCAGCAGAGGTAGATTGGTCATGAACCATGGAATTTGTGGCAATGAGAATTAATAGTTTCTAAATGGCTAAGATTTAATGGTTCACACTTTCTAGCAACAACAAAACATTTCACCTTGTGTTTTCTTGAAAATCCTTGTGAAAGTAGCATCATTCAGTATGCACATGCCTAATGTAGGATACATTTGTGATCTTCAAGTCTGAACCCAAATCTCAAGGTCTGAAACTTGCCTGAAGAAGCTTACCATGTGAAAGAGCTTGAAAAAATAGGCAAGTTTTCTTTTTACATCACCCTGAAATTCGCTAAAATAAGGAAGTTATGTATGGTCAATGTTTTGGTCAAACCTCATTTTCCATCGGGTGATATTCTGAACATCGGGTGATATTCCAAACATCGCCCCGACCTCCGAAATATCACCCGATCTTCTCCATATCGTCCCGATCTCCGAAATATCACCCGATCTTCTCCATATCGCCCCGATCTCCGAAATATCACCCGATCTTCTCCATATCACCCCGATTTCTGAAATATCACTCGATCTTCTCCATATCACCCTGATCTCCGAAATATCACCCGATCTTCTCCATATCACCCCGATCTTTGAAATATCACCTGATCTTCTCCATATCACCCCGATCTCCGAAATATCACCCGATCTCCATATCACCCCAATCTCTGAAATATCACCTGATCTTCTCCATATCACCTTGTCGCAAAATGTCACCCTATTTCCATGTAGCATGACCATGACATCATCCTTTCACGTTTCAATAAGGCTCGTCTATGGTGGTGACGTCACCATCATATCCCTCATAAGGAAAGGATGCAAGGCCGAAGAAGATGAAGTTTTTCAGCGATGCTTTTCAGGGTCAGCCCAGCGACCGATCAGGTGATGCTCCAAGCAGAGGCACATGCATGGTGCTTTGCACATACAAAGACATTTTAGGGGCTGATCCAGATAGTGATATATACACAGGTGTAAGGCGATATATATAGGCGGTTGACCGAAGCTTTGACCTCCTGTATCTCCTCCGTCCTGGCAAATTTTGACATGATGCAAGAGGCAAAAATGCATGTTTTTGCTTCCTCTTTCATATGGCGGGCTTTTCAAAGGAATATTCTCACTTTTCAGTTTCGGATCTGGATTTGCATATTTAGATCTCCGAAGGGACGTTTCAGCGACCATTTTGGGGTAGATGCAGATATTTCCTGCATTTATTACTACACAAGGATGAAACAGCTTGCATTCATGATTAGAAATATCTTTCCACCGCCTTGTTTCAGATATTTTCATATATGTGTTGTTGAGGATCGATGAGTAAGCTGCTTGCATTAAAGACTCTAAATATCTCCCCACCTGCCCCTGTTCCAGATCTTTTGCGCCATTACTCCTGGCAGCTGGGACGTCCTTTCAGAGATATTTTTGGTCGCAGCTTTCTGAGCGAATCCTGTAACCGACTTAGGGCATTTTTGAAATGCTATATAAGCTAAGGCTTATGATGTAAATAGGGTTGGAAAATTTTGGCTTAGAGGCTTTTCTATTTTCCAAACAGAGCTTTTCTGTTACTGCAACCTTGCCTTTCTACTGAATATATGCAAGTTATCATACCTCTTTTACGGATTTTCTAGTTCTGTGTAAATCTGCATATGGTTGTCTGTGAACGTTTTTTTGTTCCTCTCAATCATATTGCTTCTTGCCTTTGCTAGACTCATCTAATCTGTGTATACATACTTGCTACATCTGGTTGTGTTGTGCATTTTTCAGTTCTGTGGAAGTTTTCTTTAAATCTGTCTGGTGCATCACCCTTTTGTGTTTCAAGTTTTATTGTTTCATCTTTCACTTTAAAGCATTCCTTCTCCCTTTTCCCCTCAAAATTCAGTAGTTTTAGGTGATAATCAGGCAAGGAAGCCGGCCTTCTCTGAAGGTCTGATCTCATTTAGCAAAGTCCCACACTTAGAGATTATTCCCATGTTACTCCAGATTGCTGAAGTTTCACAACTGCAAGCAAGGGTGCAAATCTGGGTGATAACAGTGATCAAAGGATGAAATTAGGTATGATGCATTTTCAAATTATATGAAATGGAACATTGCATCTACACTAGGAGCAAAAGCTAACATAGTAAAGATATGTAATCTATTTCATTTTTATTTCAACCTACAATATATCAAGTCCTAAAAAACCCTCCATTTATATGGAAAAAAAATTCAACCTAACAATAAACACAAGTTTGGGAAGCAAACATAAAAGGGCTAAAGAAACCAACAGCCAAATCAAATACATTATTATTCTTCGAATAACTAGCTAACTATTTAGCTAAAATATTTATTTTCTTAGTTGTTCTTCAGAGAAATAATACAAGATACACATTGCATTATAATACGTATAGGAAGTAGGTGCATGCTACTTATGTCTAAAATTTAAATAAACCACAAATTAACATGGCAAGGAGAAAAACATACAGGTTTTTTTCAATTGATGATACTTTTACATAATCAGAAATCAAAATAGTAGACTGGAGGGTACCAACCATATGATTGACCTCTGTGTCCTTTTTAGGCCAATCATGTTTTATTACTAGGCGTACACATTCCACTGCAGCCTGTGCTTGTTGATATACTGTATTGTTGGGTCTCACATTATAGGCAAATTGTAATATCTCAGAATGAAGAGCATGCATATTTACTTCATTACCTTCCAACATGTCATAAGTTGACGCAGAAATAGAAGTGCCATGTGGAGTATAAATGGATTCCTCTAATGGATAAGATGATGAATGAGAAAAATGTGAAGAACTATTTGCAACTAATACATTAGAATACAGAAATGGAATCTGTAAAACATGTGGCACAAAAGATACTATAGACAAGGGGGAAAGGAAGCATATATTGTTCTAGTATCCTCTATTGTGTCTGTTGTTTTTGTTTTTGTTCTCTATAAAATATTTGCTCTTTGTCACTATGCCAATGAGAATTCTACACATTCTTACCACTCTCAAAGTTCTTACAAGGATATCGGGCATTAGTTTCAACATAAATGTATTTCTGATTACCACATACTTTGTGTGGTTTAGAAAAAAACTTTCTCTTACTAGTGTCAGAATGTTCGTGAAACTTCTACCCTGGCAGACTCAATAGGCCACCATTTATATTATGATTTGAGTTTTGTAAACTATTAGCCTTGGCCTCAAAAGATCTTTGTTCTTCTCTAGAAGTAGAACCATTATTTTCCATAGAAAGAACAACCATTCCAACACAATCAACAAAATTATTAGCAAGACCATTGGATATTGTTTTGTTGTGCCAAAAAGTCTCATTTCTCTTCAATTCTCTTGCATAGCTTTGAAGTAACCCATTTGAACATGTGTTAGTGTTTGAAGGTAGGATATCTCTATCTTGACGAAATGATATTCTTTGACCCATATCTTTACTGGGTGATGCACTGGTAGCATATATATACATCTTCAAGATGGCTATAATCCAAAACAAATAGTTGATATTGCATCATGTTTTAGGCTTATAAAAGAACAACTATTTTCATTGATATTCTTTGTTGCATTTTGACATCCCCTGAAATTTCTATTCTTGCAACCAAATAATCGCAGCAAATTCTCCATATGAATTAACAGTATTCAAAGGTTTGGTTATTGCCAGAAAGTGTAAATCATCAAATCTTAGCTTGTTAGAACCTATTAGTTCTCAATGCCACAAATTTCATGGTTTATGACCAATCTACAAGTCAACTAGAGATTATTCAAGTTGAAGTTCATGGTGGTTCTGTCTATAAAGAGTAGATCTAACTTGATCTATATCAAGGGAAGGTCGCCTTTCCCTGACACGACATTCTAAAATGTTGAAATGCATGTCAGGGAAAGACGACCTTCTCTCAATATAGATCAAGTTAGATTTGCTCTTTATAGACATGACTACCATGAACTTCAACTTGAATTATCTCCAGCAAAGGTAGATTGGCCATGAACCATGGAATTTGTGGCACTGAGAATTAATAGTTTCTAAATGGCTAAGATTCAATGGTTCACACTTTCTGGCAATAACAAAACATTTTAATTCTGTCAATTCAGGTGAAGAATTTGCTGCAATTATTTAACTGCAAGAATAAAAATTTAAGGGGATTTTAGAATGCAATAGATAATATCAGTGGAAATAAATGTTCTTCTGTTAGCCCAAAACATGATGCAATATCAAATATTTGTTTTGGATCATATAGGGTGACCTTGAAAGTGTGTATATATGCTACAAGTGCATCACCTAGCAAAGAGATGGGTGAGAGAACATCATCTTGTAAAGACAGAGGTATCCTGCCTTTAAACACTAACACATGTTCAAATGGGTTACTTCAAAGCCATGGAAGAGGATTGAAGGGAAATGAGAATTTCTAGTGCAAGAAAGCAATATCCAATGGTCATGCTAATAATTCTGTTGATTATGCTGGAAGGGTTGTTCCTTCTATGGAAAATAATGGTTCTACTTTTGGAGAACATAGATCTTCTGAAGCCAAGATGAATAGTTTACAAAACTCAAATTATAATATAAATGATGGCCTGTTGAGTCTACTGGGGCAGAAGTTTTATGAACATTCTGACACTAGTAAGAGAAAGCCTTTTTTTAAACCACACAAAGTATGTGGTAATCAGAAACACGTTTATGTTGAAACTAATGCCTGGTGTACTTGTAAGAACATTGAGAGTGGTGCGACTATGCAAAAGTCTCATTGACATAATGACAAAGAGAAAATATTTCATAGAGAACACAAACAAAAATAACAGACACAACATGAGATACTAGAACAATATATGCTTTCTTCCCCCTTGTCTATAGTGTCTTTTGTGCCACATGTTTTACGGATTCCATTTATGTATTCTAATGTGCCAATTGCATATAGTTCTTCACATTTTTCTCATTCATCGTCTTTATCCATTAGAGAAATCCATTTATACTCCACATGGTACTTGTATTTTTGCCTGAACTTATGTCGTGTTGGAAGGTAATGAATCAAATATGCATGCTCTTCATTATGAGATATTACAATTTGCCCATAACATGAGACACAATGATGGAGTATCTCAAAAAGCATAGGCTGCAGTGGAATGCGTATGCCTAGTAGTCAAACACCATTGGCCTAACAAGGACATAGAGGTTAGTCATATGGTTGTTACTCTCCAGTCTAGTATTTTGATTTCTGATTATGTAAAAGAATCATTACTTGAAAAAATTTTGTATGTTTTTCCCCATTTGCCATGTTAATTTGTGGGTTTATTTAAGTTTTAGACATAACTAACATGCACCTATTTTATATACGTATTATAATCACTGTTATGTAATCATCATAAAGAATGGTAGTAAAGAGAAACCGAATGCAATTACTACAAAGACAGATGTAAAGCAAATGAATCCCAAGTACTAGTTAGTTGACACAATCCATCCAATTGTGATCAAAGGATGATACCAGGTATGATGCATTTTCAAACTATATAAAATGGAACATTGCATCTGCACTAGGAGCAAATTCTAACATAGTAAAGATATGTAATCTATTTCATTTACATTTCAAACTACAATATATCAAGTTCTAAAATATCCTTCATTTATATGGAAGAGAAATTCAACATAATAATAATCACAAGTTTGGGAAGAAAACATAAAAGCACTAAAGAAACCAATAGACAAATCAAATACAGTATTATTCTTTGAATAACTAGCTAGCTGCTTAGCGGAAATATTTATGTTCTTAGTTGTTCTTCAAAGAAATAATTGAAGATGCACATCGCATTATAATACGTATAGGAAATACGTGCATGCTATTTATGTCTAAAATTTAAAGAAACCCACAAATTAACATGGCAAATGGGGAAAAACATACAAATTTTTTTCAATTGATGATACTTTTACATAATCAGAAAACAAATTAGTAGACTGGAGGGTACCAACCATATGATTGACCTCTATGTACCTTTTAGGCCAATGGTGTTTTATTACTAGGCATACACATTCCATTGCAACCTGTGCTTGTTGATATAGTCCATTGCTAGGTCTCACATTATAGGTAAATTGTACTATCTCAGAATGAAAAGCATGCATATTTACTTCATTACCTTCCAACATGTCATAAGTTGATGCAAAAATAGAAGTGCCATGTGGACTATAAATGGATTCCTAAATGGATAAGATGATGAATGAGAAAAATGTGAAGAACTATCTGCAACTAGCACATTAGAATACATAAATGGAATTTGTAAAACGTGTGGCACAAAAGACAATACAGACAAGGGGGAAGGAAGCATATATTGATCTAGTATCCCTTATTGTGTCTGTTGTTTTTGTTTCTGTTCTCTATAAAATATTTGCTCTTTGTCATTATGCCAATAGACTTCTGCAAATTCTTACCACTCTCAAAGTTCATATAAGGATACCAGGCATTAGTTTCAACATAAATGTGTTTCTGATTACCAAATTCTTTGTTTGCTTTAGAAAAACACTTTCTCTTACCAATGTTAGAATGTTCATGAAACTTCTGCCTTGGCAGACTCAACAGGCCACCATTTATATTGTGATTTCAGTTTCGTAAACAATCGGTAGAATTATTAGCAGGACCAATGGATATTGCTTTCTTACGCTAGAAAGTCTCATTTCTTTTCAATCCTCTTCCATGGCTTTGAAGTAACCCATTTGAACATGTGTTAGTGTTTGAAGGCAGGATACCTCTGTCTTGACGAAATGTTATTCTTTCACCCATCTCTTTGCTAGGTGATGCACTGGTAGCATATATACACACTTTCAAGCTCACCATACATGATCCAAAACAAATATTTGATATTGCATCATGTTTTGGACTTACACAAAAACAACTATTTCCGTTGATATTCTCTGTTGCATTCTGACATCCCCTGAAATTTTAATTCTTATAGAAATAATCGTAACAAATTCTCCACCTGAATTAACAACATTGAAAGGTTTTGTTCTTGCCAAAAAGTGTGAACCATTAAATCTTAGCCAGTTAGAACCTATTAGTTCTCAACGCCACAAATTCCATGGTTCATGACCGATCTACCTCTGCTAGAGATAATTCAAGCTAAATTTCATGATGGTCATATATATAAAGAGCATATCTAACTTGATCTATATTGAGGTAAAGTCACCTTTCACTGACACACATTTTAACATTTTAGAATGCAAGTTAGGGAAAGGCAACCTTCCCTTGATATAAAACAAGTTAGATATGCTCTTTATAGACATGACCACCATGAACTTTAGCTTGAATTATCTCCAACAAAGGTAGATTGATCATGAACCATGGAATTTGTGGCATTGAGAATTAATAGGTTCTAATAAGCTAAGATTGATGGTTTACACTTTCTGGCAATAACAGAACCTTTCAATATTGTTAATTCAGGTGGAGAATTTGCTGCGATTATTTGGTTATAAGAATAGAAATTTTAGGGGATGTCAGAATGTAGCAGAGAATATCAATGAAAATAGATGTTCTTTTGTAAGCCCAAAACATGATGCAACATCAAATATTTGTTTTGGATCATATAGAGCCACCTTGAAGGTGTATATATATGCTACCAGTGTATCACCCAGTAAAGAGATGAGAGAGAGAACAATATTTCATCAAGACAGAGGTATCTTACCTTCAAACACTAAAACATGTTCAAATGGGTTAGTTCAAAGATGTCGAAGAGGATTGAAGAGAAATGAGACTTTTTGACGCAAAAAAGCAATATCCAATGTTCTTGCTAATAATTTCGTTGATTGTACTAGAAGGATTGTTCTTTCTATGGAAAATAATGGTTCTTTCTTATGATGCCAAGACTATAGTTTATAAAACTCAAATCATAATATAAATGGTGGCCTGTTGAGTCTATCAAGGCAGAAGTTTCATGAACATTCTGACACTGGTAAGAGAAAGTGTTTTTCTAAACCAAACAAAGAATTTGGTAATCAGAAACACATTTATGTTGAAACTAATGCTTGGTATCCTTATATGAACTTTGAGAGTGGTAAGAATTTGTAGAAGTCTCATTGGCATAATGACAAAGAGCAAATATTTTATAGAGAACAGAAACAAAAACAACAGACACAATAAGGGATACTAGAACAATATATGCTTCCTTCCCCCTTGTCTGTATTGTCTTTTGTGCCACACGTTTACAAATTCCATTTATGTATTCTAATGTGCTAGTTGCAGATAGTTCTTCACATTTTTCTCATTCATCATCTTATCCATTTAGGAATCCATTTATAGTCCACATGGCACTTCTATTTTTGCATCAACTTATGACATGTTGGAAGGCAATGAAGTAAATATGCATGCTCTTCATTCTGAGATATTACAATTTACCTATAATGTGAGACCTAGCAATGGACTATATCAACAAGCATAGGCTGCAATGGAATGTGTATGCCTAGTAATAAAACACCATTGGCCTAAAAGGTACATAGAGGTCAATCATATGGTTGGTACCCTCCAGTCTACTAATTTGATTTCTGATTATGTAAAAGTATCATCAATTGAAAAAAATCTGTATGTTTTTCCCCATTTGCCATGTTAATTTGTGGGTTTCTTTAAATTTTAGACATAAATAGCATGCACGTATTTCCTATACGTATTATAATGCGATGTGCATCTTGAATTATTTCTTTGAAGAATGACTAAGAAGATAAATATTTCAGCTAAACAGCTAGCTAGTTATTCAAAGAATAATACTGTATTTGATTTGGCTATTGGTTTCTTTAGTGCTTTTATGTTTTCTTCCCAAACTTGTGATTATTGTTATGTTGAATTTCTCTTCCATATAAATGAAGGATATTTTAGAACTTGATATATTGTAGTTTGAAATGCAAATGAAATAGATTACATATCTTTACTATGTTAGATTTTGCTCCTAGTGCAGATGCAATGTTCCATTTCATATAGTTTGAAAATGCATCATACCTGGTATCATCCTTTGATCACAATTGGATAGATTGTGTCAACTAACTTGTACTTGGGATTCATTTGTTTTACATCTATCTTTGTAGTAATTGCATACGGTTTCTCTATACTACCATTCTTTATGATGATTACATAACAGTGATTATAATACGTATATGAAATAGGTGCATGCTAGTTATGTCTAAAACTTAAATAAACCCACAAATTAACATGGCAAATGGGGAAAAACATACAAATTTTTTTCAACTGATGATTCTTTTACATAATAAGAAATTAAGATACTAGACTGGAGAGTAACAACCATATGACTAACCTCTATGTCCTTGTTAGGCCAATGGTGTTTTACTACTAGGCGTACGCATTCCACTGCAGCCTATGCTTTTTGAGATACTCCATCATTGTGTCTCACGTTATGGGCAAATTGTAATATCTCAAAATGAAGAGCATGCATATTTGATTCATTATCTTCCAACACGTCATAAGTTCAGACAAAAATACAAGTAACATGTGGAGTATAAATGGATTCCTCTAATGGATAAAGATGATGAATGAGAAAACTGTGAAGAACTATCTGCAACTAGCACATTAGAATACATAAATAGAATCCGTAAAACATGTGGCACAAAAGACACTATAGACAAGGGGGAAGAAAGCATATATTGTTCTAGTATCCCATGTTGTGTCTGTTGTTTTCGTTTGTGTTCTCTATGAAATATTTGCTCTTTGTCATTATGTCAATGAGACTTCTACACAGTCGTACAACTCTCAATGTTCTTACAAAGATACCTGGCATTAGTTTCAACATAAATGTGTTTCTGATTACCACATACTTTGTGTGGTTTAAAAAAAGGCTTTCTCTTACTAGTGTCAGAATGTTCATGAAACTTCTGCCCCGGTAGACTCAACAGGCCACCATTTATATTATAATTTGAGTTTTGTAAACTATTCGTCTTGGCTTAAGAAGATCTATGTTCTTTTCCAAAAGTAGAACCATTATTTTCCATAGAAGGAACAACCCTTCCAGCACAATCAATAGAATTATTAGCATGACCATTGGATATTGCTTTCTTGCACTAGAAATTCTCATTTCCCTTTAATCCTTTTCCAGGGCTTTGAAGTAACCCATTTGAACATGTGTTAGTGTTTGAAGGTAGGATATCTCTGTCTTTACAAAATGTTGTTCTCTCACCCATCTCTTTGCTAGGTGATGCACTTGTAGCATATATACACACTTTCAAGGTCACCCTATATGATCTGAAACAAATATTTGATATTGCATCATGTTTTGGGCTTACAGAAGAACAACTATTTCCACTGATATTATTTGTTGCATTATGACATCCCCTTAAATTTGTATTCTTGCAGTTAAATAATCGCAACAAATTCTCCACCTGAATTAACAGAATTAAAATATTTTTTTATTGCCAAAAAGTGTGAACTATTAAATCGTAGCCATTTAGAACCTTATAATTCTTAGTGCCACAAATTCCATGGTTCATGACCAATCTACCTCAGTTGGAGATAATTCAAGTTGAAGTTCATGGTAGTCATGTCTATAAAGAGCAGATCTAACTTGATCTATATTGAGGGAAGGTTGTCTTTCCCTGACACACATTTCAACATTTTAGAATGTCGTGTCAGGGAAAGGCGACCTTCCCTTGATATGGTTCAAGTTAGATCTGCTCTTTATAGACATAACCACCATGAACTTCAGCTTGAATAATCTCCAGTAGACCTATAGATTGGTCATGAACCATGAAATTTGTGGCATGGAGAATTAATAGGTTCTAACAAGCTAAGATTTGATGATTTACACTTTTGGCAATAACCAAACCTTTTAATACTGTTAATTCAGGTGGAGAATTTGCTGCGATTATTTGGTTGCAAGAATAGAAATTTCAGGGGATGTCATAATGCAACAGAGAATATCAATGAAAATAGTTGTTCTTTTATAAGCCCAAAACATGATGCAATATCAATTATTTGTTTTGGATCATATAGAGCCATCTTGAAGGTGTATATATATGCTACCGGTGCATCACCTAGTAAAGATATGGGTGAGAGAATAGCATTTCGTCAAGAAAGAGGTATCCTACCTTCAAACACTAACACATGTTCAAATGGGTTACTTCAAAGCTATGGAAGTGAATTGAAGAGAAATGAGACTTTTTGGCACAAGAAAACAATATCCAATGGTCCTGCTAATAATTCTGTTGATTGTGCTGGAATGGTTGTTCTTTCTATGGAAAATAATAGTTTTACTTCTAGAGATGAACAGAGATCTTCTGAGGCCAAGGTTAATAGTTTATAAAACTCAAATCATAATATAAATGGTGGCCTATTGAGTCTGCCAGGGCAGAAGTTTCATGAACATTCTGACACTAGTAAGAGAAAGTTATTTTCTAAACCACTAAAAGTATGTGGTAATCAGAAATTTTATGTTGAAACTAATGCGTAGTATCGTTGTAAGAACTTTGAGAGTGGTAAGAATGTGCAGAATTCTCATTGGCATAATGACAAAGACCAAATGTTTTATAGAGAACAGAAACAAAAACAACAGACACAATAGGGGATACTAGAACAATATATGCTTCCTTTCCCCCTTGTCTGTAGTGTCTTTGGTGCCACATGTTTTACGGATTCCATTTCTGTATTCTAATGTGCTAGTTTCAAATAGTTCTTCACATTTTTCTCATTCATCATCTTATCCATTAGAGGAATCCATTTATACTCCACATGGCACTTCTATTTCTACGTCAACTTATGACATGTTGGAAGGTAATGAAGTAAATATGCGTGCTCTTAATTCTGAGATATTACAATTTGCCTATAATGTGAGACCCAACAATACAGTATATCAACAAGCACAAGCTGCAGTGGAATGTGTATGCCTAGTAATAAAACACGATTGGCCTAAAAAGGACACAGAGGTCAATCATATGGTTGGTACCCTCCAGTCTACTGTTTTGATTTCTGATTATGTAAAAGTATCATCAATTGAAAAAAAATCTGTATGTTTTTCCCCATTTGCCATGTTAATTTGTGGTTTATTTAAATTTTAGACATAAGTAGCATGCACCTATTTCCTATACGTATTATATTGTAATGTGCATCTTGAATTATTTCTCTGAAGAACAACTAAGAAAATAAATATTTCAGCTAAACAACTAGCTAGTTATTCAAAGAATAATAATGTATTTGATTTGATTGTTGGTTTCTTTAGCCCTTTTATGTTTTCTTCCCAAAATTGTGTTTATTGATAGGTTGAATTTTTTTCCATATAAATGGAGGATATTTTAGGACTTGATATATTGTAGTTTGAAATAAAAATGAAATAGATTAGATATCTTTACTATGTTAGATTTTGCTCCTAGTGTAGATGCAATGTTCCATTTCATATAGTTTGAAAATGCATCATACCTAGTTTTGTCCTTTGATCACAATTGGATAGATTGTGTCGACTCACTTGTACTTGGCATTCATTTGTTTTACATCTCTCTTTGTAGTAACTGGATATGGTTCCTCTTTACTATCATTCTTTATGATGATTACATAACAATGATTATGATACGTATATGAAATAGGTGCATGTTAGTTATTTCTTAAATTTAAATAAACCCACAAATTAACATGGCAAATGGGGAATAACATACAGATTTTTTTTAATCGATGATATACTTTTACATAATCAGAAATCAAAATAATAGACTGGAGAGTAACAATGATATGACTAACCTCTATGTTCTTGTTAGGCCAATGGTGTTTTACTACTAGGTATACGAATTCCATTGTAGCATGTGCTTGTTGATATACTCAATCATTGTGTCTCACATTATGGGCAAATTGTAATATCTTAGAATGAAGAGCATGCATATTTACTTCATTACCTTCCAACATGTCATAAGTTGACACAAAAATACAAGTACCATATGGAGTATAAATGGATTCCTCTAATGGATAAAGATGATGAATGAGAAAAATGTGAAGAACTATCTGCAACTGGTGTTGAAATGCACTAGACAACTGAGAGGGGGGGTGAATCAGTTGTCCAAAATCTTAACTACTTCTACACTTCAAATCATTAATTACTTGTCCACTGTTATTATGATTAAACCATAAAAACATCAAACCAGAAACATAAACATAGTTGCAAGATCAAACACAAGAGACACCATATTTTTACGTGGAAAACCCTATTAAGGAAAAAACCACGGTTGGGGTTAACCCACAAGATATATATGTAAAGCACAATACCGAAAATCAAAGGCTCACTACCAAAGAGTGGCCCACTACCAAATGTTTTGAACTGATATAATAGCATCTACTCCATGCCTGAGTTCAGTTCCATTGAAGCACAATATTCTTCCTCTGCTTTGCTATGCTTTTACACTTCTTCTAACTTCGCATCCTCACTCCAAGACATATTTTTCACAACCAAATTACAAGTACATATATCATTCATCAACCTTGGAATGTACATCAAGGTCGGCATTACATTCATTAACTATTGGAATTTGGAACAATCTCCAAGGTCGGCATTACAAACATTTCCAAAATAGGTCTTGACCTAATACAAAAATTATGCTAAGGAGAAGACATAAAATTATGAGCGGATCACATCATGCCTTAGCAAGGACTCAAACACAATCTTCCACTCCACAACATGCTTTTTCAATCTTCAAGAGATCTTCGCAATCACTGGAATTAACCAAGTCAGCTAAGACTGGTTACATGCTATGTTATTTGGGAATAATCTTCAAACATGATCTCAATTCCTTAACGCGGACCAATACAAAGGTAGGAACATGATCAGAAGGCCTCCACAAGCACATCACCCTGGGAGCAACTGCACAAACTCTAACCACTTTATCCATGAGATTCTTCTCACCGGAGCACATGAACTTCACTGTCTTCAACTGTCATAAAAGAAAGACAACTTGCGGACCACCAAATCATGAACCATTGGCATTGTAGGCACTTATCATCATCCTAGACTTCCTTCTAGAACCGTAGAGAAAAATACTTCATTGTGGAGGAATGCGGAGCAAAATACTTTCTCCCTGTCACCAGTGAATAATCAGAAAAAGCGAGTTTTACTCTGGTGAATATAACTCATTCAATTCTTCGTACTAGAGGTTTAGACTTAGGATTTAGCATCTTCAGACATGCCTCTAAATAACTTCCAATCCGCAGAACAAGATCTTCAATAAATAATAAATGCGAAGCAATCTTCTGGACTGTTCTTCAGTATGCAACACACTATCGTTATTGCAATTCATTGCAACTCTGTTTCTTCCGGAGGAGCAAATTTTCTCAATATCCTCAACATATAATGCTTCTAAACAAATAACAAAATGGGATACATTTGACACCAATGACAACAAAAATATGTTGACATCAATGATAACATCAATTAGGCACATACTTGCAACAATCTCCCCCTTTGTCATTGATGGCAACATATGATGTGTGTTGGCCCTGTTATCATCAGCTAATACTCTCAATTTTGAAAGTATTCAACTTGCACATTTTAAAACTTATTTCGGAGAGAGTAGAAGATTTTGAAACTCTTCTCAAATACCGATGAAGGACAACTTTTGCCATCGATAAAAGTGATAAGTTTTAAAGCAATGAAGTTACCAAAATTTCTAAAGATACCGATGAGAGAGAAGGTGTTTTTGATTAGTTTTAAAACTACTAGTCACCGCCAATAAAGATCATTGCCTATTCATTTAGGTAACTTCGATGTTTTAAAACCGTTACCTCCAAGTGTCGATGTCTAAACAGGTAGTTATTATAACTACCAAAGAAACTTTGATACAAATAAGTTCAATAGGTTAAAGATATGGTTTCAAACAACCTATGCTAGCATTCTCACCTACCTGCGCCCATAAAAGCACAAGGAAAGAAATTTTTGTTAGACATTATAGTTCGAAATGCCCTAGCATACAAGCATGCAAAATGTGGAAGTGGAGACAAGGCACAGAAGCTGTGACAGAACGCCTCAAAGGTTAGCCGTCCCCATAGCCTGTGGAGATCCATTGAAGAATGAGGAGGTAATGATTTCAGCTCTGAAGATCACGGAGTGTAATATGTGTATAGTGCAGTAGCTATTTGATAATATCCCTCAAGGAGATGCGGCATCATGGAATTCAATGATTGCAGAATGTGCACAAAATAATCTTGTTGAAAATGTCTCAAAAACCTTCTAGTAAATGCAATTTTCAAGCGCAAAGCCAAATTATATGATCATTGCCGGCATCCTCAAAGCCTGTGTCAAACCACGAAGTTTTAGAACGATGACTTTGTGGAATCGAATAATTGGAAATGCTTTGGAAGACTTGTATGTAGAATATGGAAGCACTGACACGGTCTCTAAGGTATTTGACAGTACGCCTAGAAGAGATTTGGTCTAATGAAATGCAACGGTTGCATCATATACATAAAATGGATTTGTTATCAAGGCCTCTAAAACTTTCCTGCAAATGCAATTTAAAGGTATAATGCCAAATTTCATAACCTGTGTCAACATGAGAGCTTTAAAAATGGGTTTGAACTACTTATAGCAAGTGGTGGAGTAATTAAAAGGTTAGCTACTAAAGTCATTTTTATCATTTTTTACTACATGTCAAGACAACCAAGGTGCAAATTGAACATTATGACTATTCCATCATGTTGGAGATAACTAGTGCAGGAAAAAGATCATGGTTTACCGAGGCATACTTCAAAGCTTTGTTGGAATTCTTCAGAACTTTTCATCTCAAAAAGTCATATTTGAACATCGTGATTGGTCTACCAGTCTATGGGAACATTACAACACTTGAGAAGAGCCTCAAGATTATATCCTCATTTCAACAGAGAGATAAGTTTTGTGTTATTAATTGGCTAGACAGTGAGGTAATTATAGTGGGACATAGTTGCATGATTAGCAAGATGATCGATGAACAGTTCCAGGCTAAGCTTGTAGCCCTGAGATATTAGTACTTTATGTGCAGAAAAGAGTTTTTATGTGCAGTCACGAGTGGACCAATGTTGTCAAATAGGTTCAAAACAACAGTGTGATCCCAATGCCTCGTTACAGTGAAAATTTAAATGATAATCATGGATATGGTTGTTATTCTAAGTGCCAAAGTTGGGTAGTTACTCTAAGTAACTATCTTTATGAAAAGAAAGTTAGTTATTTCAAGTAGGTGCACTTAGAGAGTTAGTTATAGGAAGTAGTTACAAAAAGTGGTTAAGGTAGTTACCTTAAGTGGTTACTAACCTCACCTATAAATACAACATTGTAATTCAATCAAAGGGGTTCCACTTTTTCACATGACAGTGTATGAAATTCTCGAATAGTGTTATTCAAGTTTGAAAGCAATAAAGAAACATTTTGAATGTGTGTTCAACTTGATTTCATGTGTTGTTATTAGTATTCATATGTTTCATCAATAATGATCATGTGCTTTCCTTTCAAAGTTGCATTGTGAGAAAAATATTTTGCATCAAGTTTTGGTATCTCTACTTGGATGCATGGAACTTAAATTCATAAGTTTAACTCTTATTTCATCATTACTATTTGTTATTTCTTTGTTTTTGTTCTTATAATTCTAGAAAATCCAAATACCCCTATCATACGAGGGAGCTGCCCCTCTTAAACGCAGAGAGGAATCGACATAGACTTGCGATTCTTCAACTGTTGTGAGCGGGTTGTTGCTAATCCAAGGGCGAACGGAGTTACTCAAGAAGATTATTTTAAAGCAACAAATCTGTTTACCAATAGATTTTTGGTGACTCTACTGGGAAAATGAGCTGAAGCATTGGTTACATTTATTCCTCAAAGAATATACAAGTATCTCCCCAGAAAAGAAGTTGGCGACTCTATCTGAAAGAAGAATCCTACGAAGATGGTTTGGTATTGAAGAACCCAGATACATAACATGCAACTTCCTGAATCAGACAGTGACAGTGATGATGAAGATTATCCTTCTCCTACGTCCTCTGCTCAACAAAATCAAGTTCTTGATGACCCTAAGCAAGTAGAGTCTTTGAAGAATTTCTATGGTGGAATGCAACTCGATTCTAACCAGATTCATCCTTCTTTGCTTCAAACATTACAGAAGATTGAACAAAAAGATGGGAAGAAGACTCATTTTCTTGCTCTTGATCACAACTTCCTATTAGAGGAAATTCATACACCTGAAGATAAAAGAAACTATGCTGAGAGATATAATTCGCATGATGAGGACAGCAACGAAGAGGCAAAGATTTTTCCTACAAATGAACCAGTATTGAACAAGATGTCTTCAAATCAAGAGCCTGAAAGAAACTCATCGGAATATGCATGTCCGCTTAAGGAAGATCGACAAGAAGAAGTGATGGAGATGGAAGAAGATTGCATGGAAGCATGCAATAATGAAGAAGAAATTTTTCCAGATGATCGCACATTCTCAGTTTCTTTGAAGAATGTCACTCCTCTTGTGACAAATTGCTCTGGTCTGAGAACTATATCTTCCAAGGAAGGTTCCCATGACATGGTTAATGTTCAAGGGAATGCAGAAGAAATTTTGGACCAAAGTGTAAACAAAGAAGATGAAGATGAGTTGCAAAGTATTTTTCTGACATGCATGCAACCTGAGCAAGAGGAGGATGATGATGAAATAATACCGCAAGATTGTCTCAAGACTCCTAAAGATGATTTTCTTTGTGAAGAAAATGTCATCCTCTCTCCTTTATCACCTGTTAAAGAAGAAGTCTTCCATGAACCTGAAAACAAGGATCTTAAAGGAGAAGTAAATAATTTCAAGACTTCCATGCAGCCCAAGCTTCAAGAAAATGATGAAGAAGAGAAGAATAAAGATGAATCTCATTATGGAAAAGATATTCCTACATCACCAATCGCTAAGGTGGAAAGATCTGTTGATGAAATCAGAGGTATAACATCTATTGGACAACTTTGTATTACTATAACCAATGGAGAGGCAATCATAAGTGAACCCTTGCAAATATCTTCCTTAGCTTCAGAAATGGAGACCTTTACTTTTGAAGATATTGATAGAGTTTCAATTAGCGGTACAGTTAATACAAAAGTCAAAGATCAACTTCAAAACGAAGATGAATCATCAAGCATTCATTCTTTATCATACATGCAATTGGAGTATGAAGTTTTCAGATTTCATGAAGAGTTCCATGGAGAAGAACCACTGAGTCCAAAGAATATTGAGCAGGTTAAAATTGAAAGCTATGTAGATACATGAACAAATGTCCATGTCTTGTTGGAAGCGCAATCTTTATCTTATGGAGCATTTAAAGTTCAAAGAAATCCTCTTTTCAAATCTTTAGATCAAGAAGACACCCCTATTTCAGAGGATAGTTGTGGGAGTTGTGCCAACAATGAAGCAAGGAATGAGGTAATGGATGATCTAATGGAGGAGTTCAATAAAGTTAACTCTCATGATGTTTGTGTCCCAAGTTGGTGCTTGAAAGATTTAGACAATAATTCCCTCTATAGCCAAGGTAGACGTCTACCTTAATCCTTTATTTGTGAACGAGAGCATTTCCACAGATGTTTCTCAAGTTGATACTCAAAAGCATGATTCAATGGGCGTGTCTACACAGATTTCTTCACATCACAAATTGTATGAAGGTTGTCCAATTCGTGGGATAATTTATTGCAAACCATATTATCAGAAAGATCTTCAGATAGAAGACATTGGTGTGCTCAGCATGATGTGCAAAGATATGTCTGAAGCTACACAGAGCAACACCAGTTCAATTTGGAAGGATTCAGATGCTTATAACGAGAAATGGTTGTTTGGCGTACTATTCAAGGAGTTCTCACATTTCATGTATTTCATTTCTCTCATCATCCAGAAAAATCTACTAAGTTCGCAGGTGCCTCATCCGTGCACATCTCTTTTTCATTCAGGTGCCTATTTTCTCAACCCGTTAATGGTTTCGCATGACCATCCTGAAGCAATTCTAAGGTAGGAGTCACCTACCATGTATATAGGTTAATTAGGTGTTTTGATAGTGTTTGCCTTGTTTTAGTTTCCGTTGGTTTTTTTTGTTTGTTTCGTCTTTGTTGTTTCTCTTGTTCTGTCTTGCTTGAGTCTCCTTGTTCCCCTTATACATCATGTTATATCCTGACTCTATCTGCCCAATGGATAAGGCACTAGTCATTACCAGAGATTCTAGGTTCATTCTGCATCCGCAAGGTCCTAGTCCCCAGTTAGAGCCAGTTGTTGGCCCTGTTATCATCAACTAATACTCTCAATTTTGAAAGTATTCAACTTGCACGTTTTAAAACTTATTTCGGAGAGAGTAGAAGATTTTGAAACTCTTCTCAAATACCGATGAGGGACAACTTTTGCCATCGGTAAAAGTGATAAGTTTTGAAAGCAATGAAGTTACCAAAATTTCTAAAGATACCGATGAGAGAGAAGGTGTTTTTGATTAGTTTTAAAACTACTAGTCACCGCCAATAAAGATCATTGCCTATTTATTTAGGTAACTTTGATGTTTTAAAACCGTTACCTCCAAGTGCCAATGTCTAAACAAGTAGTTATTAAACTACCAAAGAAACTTTGATACAAATAAGTTCAACAAGTTAAAGAGATGGTTTCAAACAACCTATGCTAGCATTCTCACTTGCCCGTGCCCATAAAAGCACAAGGAAAGAAATTTTTGTTAGACATTATAGTTTGAAACACACTAGCACACATGCATGCAAAATGTGGAAGTGGAGACAAGGCACAGAAGCTGTGACAGAACACCTCAAAGGTTAGCTGTCCCCGTAGCCTGTGGAGATCCATTGAAGAATGAGCAAGTAATGATTTCAGCTCTGAAGATCACGGAGTGTAATATGTGTATAGTGCAGTAGCTGTTTGATAATATCCCTCAAGGAGATGCGGCATCATGGAATTCAATGATTGCAGAATGTGCACAAAATAATCTTGTTGCAAATGTCTCAAAAACCTTCTAGTAAATACAATTTTCAAGCGCAAAGCCAAATTATATGATCATTGCCGGCATCCTCAAAGCCTGTGCCAAACCACAAAGTTTTAGAACGATGACTTTGTGGAATCGAATAATTGGAAATGCTTTGGAAGACTTGTATGTAGAATATGGAAGCACTGACACGGTCTCTAAGGTATTTGACAGTACGCCTAGAAGAGATTTGGTCTAATGAAATGCAACGGTTGCATCATATACATAAAATGGATCTGTTATCAAGGCCTCTAAAACTTTCTTGCAAATGCAATTTAAAGGTATAATGCCAAATTTCATAACCTGTGTCAACATGAGAGCTTTAAAAATGGGTTTGAACTACTTATATCAAGTGGTGGAGTAACTAAAAGGTTAGCTACTAAAGTCATTTTTATCATTTTTTACTACATGTCAAGACAACCAAGGTGCAAATTGAACATAATGACTATTCCATCATGTTGGAGATAACTAGTGCAGGAAAAAGATCATGGTTTACCGAGGCATACTTCAAAGCTTTGTTGGAATACTTCAGAACTCTTCATCTCAAAAAGTCATAGTTGAACATCGTGATTGGTCTACCAGTCTATGGGAACATTACAACACTTGAGAAGAGCCTCAAGATTATATGCTCATTTCAACAAAGAGATAAGTTTTGTGTTATTAATTGGCTATACAGTGAGGTAATTATAGTGGGACATAGTTGCATGATTAGCAAGATGATCGATGAACAGTTCCAGGCTAAGCTTGTAGCCCTGAGATATTAGTACTTTATGTGCAGAAAAGAGTTTTTATGTGCAGTCACAAGTGGACCAATGTCATCAAATAGGTTCAAAACAACAGTGTGATCCCAATGCCTCGTTACAATGAAAATTTAAATGATAATCATGGATATAGTTGTTATTCTAAGTGCCAAAGTTGGGTAGTTCTCTAAGTAACTATCTTTATGAAAAGAAAGTTAGTTATTTCAAATAGGTGCACTTAGAGAGTTAGTTATATGAAGTAATTACAAAAAGTGGTTAAGGTAGTTACCTTAAGTGGTTACTAACCTCACCTATAAATACAACATTATAATTCAATCAAAGGGGTTCTACTTTTTCACATGACAGTGTATGAAATTCTCAAATAGTGTTATTCAAGTTTGAAAGCAATAAAGAAACGTTTTGAATGTGTGTTCAACTCGATTTCATGTGTTGTTATTAGTATTCGTATGTTTCATCAATAATGATCATGTGCTTTCCTTTCAAAGTTGCATTGTGAGAAAGATATTTTGCATCAAGTTTTGGTATCTCTACTTGGATGCATGGAACTTAAATTCATAAGTTTAACTCTTATTTCATCATTACTATTTGTTATTTCTTTGTTTTTGTTCTTATAATTCCAGAAAATCCAAATACCCCTATCATACGAGGGAGCTGCCCCTCTTAAACGCAGAGAGGAATCGACATAGACCTGCGATTCTTCAACTGTTGTGAGTGGGTTGTTGCTAATCCAAGGGCGAACGGAGTTACTCAAGAAGATTATTTTAAAGCAACAAATCTGTTTATCAACAATGTGAAAAATTGTAACATCCATCAAAACAAGATTCTCCCCTATCTCTTTACACATTTGCATTCCTTATTTTCTAAGTTTTTCACATGATTTCTCTCCCCCTTTGACATCAATGGCAAAGGGCACATACTTGCACTCTATTGCTATGAACTAAACTCTCTTCATCTGACTACTCCCCTTCAGAAGTAGCCCTTACAAGCATCAATCCAAATCTAGATGTAGAACTCTGAGCACCACCGGACTGATGACTCTTGTGCATCTTAGTTTAGAGCAGGAAGAGTGATAACCCCTAACCTTTCTCTGAGATATTCAAAAGTATCCTTAGGTAGAGGCTTGGTGAAAATGTCTGCAATCTGATCTTTTGTGGATACATACTCCAACTCGACTTCATTCTCTGTCACTTTTTCTCACAGAAAGTGATATCTTATGGATATATGCTTTGTCCTTGAATGCATTACTAGATTCTTTGATATGTTTATGGCACTTGTATTGTCACAAAAGATTGCAATTGGATTTTCATACACAACTCTGATGTCCTTCATTGTCTACTTCATCCAATATAACACTTGAGTGCAAATGCATGTTGCTGCAATGTATTCTACTTCTGCAGTAGATAGAGATATTGAGTCTTGTTTCTTGCTTAAGTAGGATACCAGCCTTTCTCCCAAGAAGAATGCACCTCCACTTGTACTTTTCCTATCATCCACATCTCCGGCCCAATCCACATCAGTGTATGCATTGAGAGTAAAATCATTGTCTTTTGGATACCACAACCCATAATCCATTGTTCCCTTCAAATATCTTAGTATTCTATTGACTACCATCACATGTGATTCTTTAGGTTCTGCTTGAAATCTTGCCACAAGACAAACTGCATGCATTATGTCAGGTCTAGTTTGGGTCAGATAAAGTAATCCTCCTATCATAGATCTATACCTTTTCTAATCTGCCATAGGTGAGTCATCATTTTTACTCAAGTTGCAACTAATTACCATAGGAGTGCTTACTAGTTTGGAGTCTTCCATCCCAAAATTTTCAACAACTCTTTCACATACTTAGACTGAGAAATGAAGATACCTTTATCTAATTGATTAATTTGCAGACCTAGAAAGAAATTCATCTCACCAAACATTGACATTTCAAATTTGTTTTGCATTTCCCCAGCAAAAACAATGCACATACCTTCATTGCCTCCAAAGATAATATCATCATCAAAGACTACAATAATTAGGATTTGTTCATCATTGATTTTGAAATAGAGATTGCTATCGGTAGTACCCTTACTGAACCCTAATTGTATCAGATATTTATCCAATCTTGCATACCAGGCCCTAGGGGTTTGTTTTAGTCCATACAAAGCTTTCTTTAATCTACACACAATGTCACTCTGATCTAATGACTGGAATCCTTCTAGTTGTTCAATATAGACTTTTTCTTCCAATTCTCCATTCAAGAATGCAGACTTCACATCCATTTGATATACCTTGAAATATTTGTAGGCTGCAAAAGCTAAGAACATTCTTATTGCTTCAATCCTTGCCACAGGTGCAAATGTTTCCTCAAAATCTATTTCGTCAACTTGAGAGTATCCTTTACATACCAACCTTGCTTTGTTTCTTACCACTTCACCATTTTCATTCATCTTATTCCTGAAGACCCATTTAGTGCCAATTACATTTTTATCTGCTGGTCTGGGAACAAGATCCCAAGTTTGATTCTTCTCTATCTACATCAGTTCTTTTTTCATAGCCTTTACCCAATTCTCATAATTGCAAGCTTCATTTACAATCTTAGGTTCAATCTTGGAAATCAAACAGAAATTTACTTGTTCTTCTGCAGCTCTTTTTCTGGTCATAATTCCTTTGCTCTTATCTCCTATGATTTGATCTTCAGAATGATTTAGTTTTACATACCTTGGTGTCTTGGTGACAATTTCCAAAGCTTGTTCCTCTTCATCCGAACTGTCTTCATGTTGTACCATTTCTTTGCTTGCTGAAGCATCTGGTTCATCTGATTCATATCCACTTGATGCCTTTTCCTTGCTTTCATCAACTTTGACATTAGCACTTTCAAAGATCTTCAACTTGTTATTGTAGCACCGGTAGGCCTTGCTCTCGGTGGAGTATCCAAGGAAGATACCTTCATCACATTTGCATCAAACTTACCTAAATCTTCATCTCTTCTAATATAACACTTACTACCAAAAACTTTGAAGTATTTCACATTGGGAACTTTACCATGCCACAATTTATAAGGAGTCTTTGAATTGTTACCTTTGACTTGAACTCTATTTAGGATGTATACAACAGTGTGAATTGCCTCTCTTCAATATACTTCCAGTAGGTCAGCCTCCTTCATCATTGTTCTAGCAACCTCTTGAACTGTCTTGTTCTTCCTTTCCACTACTCCATTTTGTTGTGGAGTCCTAGGTGCAAATAATTGTCTTTTTATCCCTTGATCCTTATAGAAGAAGTTGGACTCATCTGATGTAAACTCTCCACCTCTATCAGACCTTAAGCACTTGATTTTCAAATCTATCTCATTCTCAACCGTTGCCTTGAATGGTTTGAACTTTTCTAGGGCTTCTACTTTTTCTTTTAAGAAGGTAACCCAAGCCATTCTTGAATAATCATCAATCAACAACATGAAATACCTGTCTCCTTGCAGACTTCTTACTCTAGTAGGCCCACATAGATCTGTATGCACTAATTCCAGTAGACCTTCAACAGATTGGTCCTTGCTCTTGAAGCTTGTTCTTCTCTGTTTTCCAAATTGGCACTCCTTGCACAATGTATCAGCAGGCTTCACAAGTTTGGGCAAATTTCTTACAGCCTGAGTGGAACTTCTCTTCACAATGTTGTCAAAATTGATGTGACACATCCTTCTGTGCCATAGCCAGCTTTCATCAACCTGAGCCAACAAGTCATAGTTATCATTTCCTTTCACATGATAGATATTGCCTTTAGTCTTTTTACCAGTTGCAATCACTGTTCTGGAGCTTTCCATGATCTTGCATCCACTGTCCTTGAATCTCAAATCATAACCCTTGTTGCACATCTGTCCAACACTCAAAAGATTGTGCTTTAATTTTTTCACATACAAAACATCTTCAGTATTATGCTTGCCATCAAAAGAAATGGATCCTTTTCCATAGATCTTACCAGTTGTGTCATCTCCAAACCTAACCAGTTCTCTATCATATCTTTCCAAACTTACAAACTTAATTTTGTCACTGGTCATGTGATGAGAGCATCCACTATCAACAACCCATTCATCTTTATCTTTAACAACTTGAACAGCCAATGCACTTTCCACTGGTTTTTCTTCCTTCACACAGCGAGTAGGATTAATAGATACAGGTTCTTCTTTAATAGCAATAAACAAGCATTCATTACTAGAAGTACTAGCATTATCTGGTTCACCATCTGATACTCCATCATCATCAAGATCTTCAACATAGTAACATTTCTTTGGGATCCTAGGTCTATCAACTCTTGGCTTAGAAACTCTTGTGAGGCATCTAGAAGCATAATGACCAATTTTACCACAACTGAAACATTTGAAAAGCAATTTACCTTTGAACTTACCAGTACCTCTGTCATGTCCCAATATTAAGGCATTGTTTAAATTAAAGATTTAAACGTCACAATAATTATACTAATATTAAATAATATTATTTTATTGTATTGTATTTATAAATACAAGTTTATATCATTATAATAATAATACATGTATCTATTCCTTAGGATATATATTATAATACATTTAAATATTATTATAATATATATATTTAAAATATTATTATAATTAATAGATATTATAAATAATATAAGCATTGGTTGATATGGATATGGCGATCCTTGTAAAAAGCAGCGCTTCATACATTAAAGGGGAACGACTGTGTGAACTAGACCAAATTTAGGGAAAATGAATAATTATATGCGATTATGATATTTAAGGAAAGAGTCACGTTTCCTTGGAAAGGTCTGATCGTTGATGGCTTTCTTGCCATATAAGAGCTCGATGGAAACAGTTGACGGAGGGGGGCATAATCAATACGATCTTCAAACTTCAACTATATATATCTCCATCTATTGCGATTGGCTTTTGGCATCAAGCGTTTGAGGGATACATCATTACGAAGACTCCACTAATCACACCATACGCTTGAAAAAAAAATGTTTGTTGAATATCTTAAAGACAATACAATGTGGCGCTCAGGTAGATCGGGACCCACATAATACTGTCAGAACTTGTCTCCCTTGAGGCGCATACCAAGAAGTATTAATCTTAATTCAACACTATATCAATTATTGCCTGCTATCTCCAAAATTACAATGAAACACTTCAACTATGGTTGTCGGTCTGAAAATAGCGCCTCAGAAATATATATCAAATATCTTCAATACAGCAATCTTCAAATCATACGATGGAATGGGAAGAAAACTCAGTCATATATATAAATTCTGCACTGCAGCAAAGAAATAGATATAAATGATACCCAAATCATCATACAAATTACACTCAGCAATCAGCAATTAAAGCGAGCAAAAGGTAACATCAGGCAGATTTCTGATATCAGATCCAACAGTCAAATCAATAAGGTATGTTCCTATGATTTCATAAGTAATTACTAACTGATTAGAATAATGCATCTGGCTGTGATAGAACACTAGTAAATTAGAATGAATATATCATCATAGTAGGTTCACAATAGCAGATTGAGTAAATATGAACATAAGGAAGACACTAAAGCTATGAATATGAATGAGAATAGTTTATGATCAGAATAGCATAATAATGATACTCATATAGGTTATAATGGATATGCGAATAGAATGGAATGAAAATACTATTATGGAATATCATAAGCATAGTTGAAATGTATACCATATGATAAGAACGCCTATCATCAAGAATGTATATGGCATGTGATATAAAAATGCTTATTAGAATGATGAAATGTATATGATGCCAAGAAATGGCAATCAATGAGATAGTAAGGATAATATCTATGACATAAGATAAGGAACCTATAGTTAGTCCGCCAACTCCATATGAAGGAATTGATAATTAGGATGAGTGATTGGCCTAACCATGGGTAATGCTTAAGATGAGATTAATGAATAGGCCCTTGTCTCAAGCTGATGCAACATCACCCCTTTGAAACAAGTGGATTGGCCTTTGGCTAAAGTTGGTGAACTATTCACCCCTCGAGCCAAAGGAGAGAAATAATGGGCCTTTGGCTAAAGTTGGTGAACTATTCACCCCCCGATCCAAAGGAGAGAAATAATAGGCCTTTGACTAAAGTTGGTGAGTTATTCACCCCTCAAGTCAAAGGAGAGAAACATTGGACCCATGGCAATAAATTGGTCTATTGCATCCTAACATATCATCTCATATGGAATGAATGGTTGGATTAACATATAGGCCCATACATAATGGATATAAGGAAAAAAATGTGAAATGCATATTGATTGTGTTTTTAAGGCTCTAACCCTAGAAGGGAGATGTAAAAAATATATGAATTTGATATTCTTGTGGATATTGTAATATGTTTAAGAAGAATTGAATACTAATGTTCTCTTGTAAGTTTAAATTGTGTGCAAGTTTGTGAAAATTTTTGGCTTATCGGAAGGGGATATTACAACCTTTGGGCAGACTGTTAACAAAGTTGGCTTCAAGTTCTTCAAGTTCATAATCTAGTTCCACCTTGTACTTGTCAGATATGGGGGTTCTTTCTAAAGTGCTGGCCTTGAAAGCAGTCTCTATCTTCGGAAGGGAATTACCAAGTTCTCTCATTTCAAAGGCTGTCAACTTTCCAAGCAACTGATCTTTTGTAATCTTTGTCACTGTCATTATTTCCTCAACTACGGCCACATTATGACTATATGATTTAGGCAGTGATCTAAGAGCTTTGTTCACAATTTCAATGTCCTCATTTTTTCCTTCCACACTTCTAATACTGCTCACAAGCTCGTTCATCTTTTGCATGAAGGATGTTATGTTGTCATCTTCGCTCATCTTCAAACATTCATAATTTGCCTTCAAACTCTATAACTTGGCACACTTCACAGATTCATCTCCTTCATATAGATTCTTCAGCTTATCCCAGATTTCATAAGCAGTTTTCAGCTCCATGATCCGTGTTACTTTGATGTCGGATAGGGCACTTACCAAGGCATCTTTGGCTTTTATGTTCAACTTAAATTGCTTGATCTCATCTTCAGTTTTTGGACCATCCTTCGATATTTCATACTTGTCTTCAGTTAGTTTCCAAACACTATAACCCAAGCAGAGGAGATGGGTTTTCATGCGGATCTTCCAGACGGAGTAGTTTATTCCATCGATGGCTCACTGCCAAACGATGGCTCACTGCCAAAGGGTGGCCCATTTCCAAATGTTTTGAACTGATATAATAGCATCTACTCCATGCCTGAGTTCAGTTCCATTAAAGTGCAATAATCTTCCTCTGCTCTGTACTGCTTTTACACTTCTTCCAACTTCGCATCTTCACTCCAGGACATGTTTTCCACAAGAAAATTATAAGTATATATATCATTCATCAACCTTGGAATGTACATCAAGGTCGGCATTACATTCATCAACCGTTGGAACAGTCTCCAAGGTTTGCATTACAAATATTTCCAAAATAGGTCTTGACCTAATACAAAAATTATGCTAAGGAGAACACATAAAATTATGAGCGGATCACATCATGCCTTAGCAAGGACTCAAACACAATCTTCCACGCCACAACACACTTTTGCAATCTTCAAGAGATCTCCGCAATCACTAGAATTAACCAAGTCGGCTAAGACTAGTTACATGTTATGTTATCTAGGAATAATCTTCAAACACAATCTCAATTCCTTAACACGGACCAATGCAAAGGTAGGAACATGATTAGGAGACCTCCACAAGCACATTGTCATCACCAGGAGCAACCACACAAACTCTAACCACTTTATCCATGAGATTCTTCTCACTGAAGCACATGAACTTCACTGTCTTCAATTGTCATAAAAGAAAGATAGCTTGCGGACCACCAAATCATGAACCATTGGCATTGTAGGCACTTATAATCATCCCAGACTTCCTTCTAGAACTGCAGAGCAAAATACTTCACTGCAGAGGAATGCAGAGCAAAATACTTTCTCAACTGGCACATTAGAATACATAAATGGAATCTATAAAACATGTGGCACAAAAGACACTACAGACAAGGGGGAAGAAAGCATATATTGTTCTAGTATCCCATGTTGTGTCTGTTGTTTCTATTTATGTTCTCTATCAAATATTTACTTTTTGTCATTATGTCAATGAGAGTTATGCACATTCGTACCACTCTCAAAGTTCTTACAAGGATACCGGGCATTAGTTTCGACATAAATGTGTTTCTAATTACCACATACTTTGTGTGGTTTAAAAAAAGGCTTTCTCTTACTAGTGTCAGAATGTTCATGAAACTTCTGCCTCGACAGACTCAATAGGACACCATTTATATTATAATTTTAGTTTTGTAAACTATTAGTCTTGGCTTCAGAAGATCTCTGTTCTTCTCCAAAAGTAGAACCATTATTTTCCATAGAAGAATAACCATTCCAGCACAATCAGCAAAATTATTAGAAGGACCATTGGATATTGCTTTCTTGCGCTAGAAATTCGCATTTCCCTTCAATCCTCTTCCATGGCTTTGAAGTAACCCATTTGAACATGTATTAGTGTTTGAAGGCAAGATACACCTGTCTTGACGAAATGTTGTTCTCACCCATCTCTTTGCTAGGTGATGCACCGGTAGCATATATACACACTTTCAAGGTCACCCTATATGATCCAAAACAAATATTTGATATTGCATCATGTTTTGGGCTTACAAAAGAACAATTATTTCCATTGATATTCTCTGTTGCATTTTGACATCCCCTTAAATTGTTATTGTTGTAGTTAAATAATCGTAGCAAATTCTCCACCTGAATTAACATTATTGAAATGTATTGTTATTGCCAGAAAGTGTGAACCATTCAATCTTAGCCATTTAGAAACTATTAATTCTCAATGCCACAAATTCCATGGCTCATGACCAATCTACCTATGATGGACATAATTCAAGCTAAAGTTCATGGCGGTCATGTCTATATAGATCAGATCTAACTAGATCTATATTGAGGGAAAGTTGTATTTCCCTAACATGCGTTTCAACATTTTAGAATGTCGTGTATAGATCAAGTTAGATCTACTCTTTATAGACATGACCACCATGAACTTTAGCTTGAATTATCTCCAGTAGAGGTAGATAGGTCATGAACCATGAAATTTGTGGCATTCAGAATTAATAGGTTCTAAAAGGCTAAGATTTGATGATTTATACTTTCTGGCAATAACAAAACCTTTCAATTTTGTTAATTTAGGTGGAGAATTTGCTGCAATTATTTGGTTGCAAGAATAGAAATTTCAAGGGATGTCAAAATGCAGCAGAGAATATCAATGAAAATAGTTGTTCTTTTGTAAGCCCTAAATATGATGCAATATCAAATATTTGTTTTGGATCATATAAAGCCATCTTGAAGGTGTATATATATGCTACCAGTGCATCACCCAATAAAGAGGTCGGTGAGAGAATAGCATTTCGTCAAGATAGAGGTATCCTACCTTCAAACACTGATACATGTTCAAATGGGTTACTTCAAAGCTATGGAAGAGAATTGAAGAGAAATGAGACTTTCTGGTGCAAGAAAACAATATCCAATGGTCCTGCTAACAATTTTGTTGATTGTGCTGGATTGGCTATTCTTTCTATGGAAAATAATGGTTCTACTTCTGGAGAAGAACAAAGATCTTATGAGGCCAAGGCTAATAGTTTACAAAACTCAAATCATAATATAAATGGTGGCCTATTGAGTCTGCTAGGGCAGAAATTTCATGAACATTTTGACACTAGTATTCTAAACCACACAAAGTATGTGGTAATCAAAAATACAATTATGTTGAAACTAATGCCCGGTATCCTTGTAAGAACTTTGTGAGTGATAAGATTGTGCAAAAGTCTCATTGGCATAATGACAAAGAGAAAATATTTTATAGAGAACAAAAAGAATAACAATAGACAAAACAAAGGATTCTTGAACAATATATGCTTCCTTACCCCTTGTCTGTAGTGTCTTTTGTGCCACAGGTTTTACAGATTCCATTTTTGTATTCTAATGTGCTAGTTGTAGATAGTTCTTCACATTTTTCTCATTCATCATCTTACCATTAGAGGAATCCATTTATACTCCACATGGCACTTCTATTTTTGCGTCAACTTATGAAATGTTGGAAGGTAATGAAGTAAATATGCATTCTCTTCATTCTGAGATATTACAATTTGCCCATAATGTGAGACCCAGCAATGCAATATATCAAAAAGCACAGGCTGCAATGGAATGTTACGCCTAGAAATAAAACACCATTGGCCTAAAAAGGACACAAAGGTCAATCATATGGTTGGTACCCTTCAGTCTACTGTTTTGATTACTAATTATGTAAAAGTATCATTAATTGAAAAAAAAATTGTATGTTTATCCCCATTTGCCATGTTAATTTGTGGGTTTATTTAAATTTTAGACATAAGTAGCATGCTGTGAGGACTACCCTTTTTACTTCTATTCTTGTGACTATTTATATTATTGTTACTGATACGTTTATATTTATGGGATAGTAGTTCCCGGATTTTTCAAACTATTAAATTTTATTATGATAACGGAAAAACTAATTGGGTGATGTTTGGATAACATTTACATTTCAGAAAAGTTAATTAGGTGATGATGGAAAGAAAATTGTAATATGATTTCATTTATGCTATTTAGAACTATGTCATGGTAATGCATGTTTTAAGTTGCTTCAGCTATGATGATTATATGTGAAACTGATCTTGTAATTGAGTGTGCAGGATTTACTAATCAAACCACAGATTCCGGAGATCATCCTGCACCTTTTTATTGTTATTCCTTGTTAAGTTGATCTGGTTCCATGAGGAACCAAGATCACTTTGTGTTTGATGTGGTGTTGTAATGTGGTCTTTCATAAGGTCGAATGGGTTAGGTTTACCCTCTTGTAACACTAAATTATGATTTGTGTTGTAAAAAGATTGAATTTGAATTTCTTTCTTTTATTTAAATTTTTGAGGCCTTTTCTTGTGCTTTACCTTGACCCTGGGTGTCCTGAATAGGTTAAAGTTGACCCTGGGTTATACCCCATGGGTCCAAGGTCCCATTTGGCATGGGTAACCCTTAGGTAACCTCCATATGGTCATCTTAACTTCACCTTGAAGTTAAGTGACGAAATTTTGGAGGAATGGGAAAGATAGGATGGGTTGTACCAACACCCAAACCCATCCCTCTTCAATCCCCAAGGTAAGAGATGACTACAAACCCATCAATTATAGAGGAATTGACTTGAAGTCACCCTCACCATTAGTGAGATTCCCCATGAGTTGTGTGGTCATCCATAATGAAGGAAGGAAGAAGAGGCATGGGTCACCTGTCTTTTCCTCCTTTAACTCCTTTTATTTCTCCCATGCGTAAGAGAAATGACATGAGGTAAGGGATAAGGAGGACTTTAGGGATGGGTGAGTGACATAAGCCAACACTCATCCCTTGGGACATAATAGTAGTTTGGGGAAGGGTGAGGAGGTGACAAGTGTCACCTCCCCATTCCTCTAAACTCATAGAGTTTTGGGTTATTTGAATCCCATTTTGGGATGGAGAGGGAGTTAGTTGAATTTTGGAGAGTTTTATTTTATTGTAAAAAAAAAAGCAAGAAAATTTGCTTTTGAGAGGAAAGGGGGAGGGAGTTGGTGGCTTAGGTTGGAGGAGATCTCAGTGGAGCTCTACATCAGCTTCATCCTTGAAGGGCTTTGTAAGGTTGGTTGTTATTACCTTTCTTTCGTATATCTGCTTATTGCCTGAAAAGTGTGTGAAAGATTGTTTATTTGCTTGTATTTTAGATTTTGTCTTTGTGGGAAATGTTGTCGAGTTGTTGACAGAGCTTCTCCCACTTGGGAGAAATACTCATCAAGTGTGGGGTAGGGGAGGAGTGATCCTCCTCGGGTGCTTACCTAGTTCTTTTGGGATGTTAAAAGCCTTGATGGTATGAGAGTGTGACTGTTAAAAAAATAATATTGTGTCATTTGGCTTGAGAGTCCAAATGCGAACTCTTTGGAGAATTTGTTATCAAATTAGGCTTGAGGCCAAGAGAAATTGTGTTGGTTATATTATCTGTAAGGGTGACACTCTGGAGTCGAGTGTGTCCACTCTCCTACCCCTTGTGAAGCTCACTGTAGTTGAGTCTTTGTGTTGTGTAATTGATCCACGGGTGTATGTGAGTTTTGGGTTTGTTGTTGTTCCCTATTGTGAAGTGGATTGCTTGAGTTACCCAGGTGTGTGGATGATCTCCCTAACTCGGGGGTGACCCTCTTGCGGGTCTACAGTAGGGAGGAGAGCTAGATGAGTGGTGTTTTCTTCTTGTTTTTTTTTTGATATGCAGGTTTCCTCTTGAAGCTGTTTGATGGAATTGGAGGAGTTCTGTATTTAGGGAGAATGTATTTCATCCTTGCTATAAGGAGAGTTTGGTTCATTGAGCTTCATCCTATTTAAATTCATTATGGAGGGATTCTCTCCCTCTGAAGTTGTAAGAATTATTGTCTGGGGAAAGAGAGAAATTCTTCCCTTCAGTATTGTTGTTGTGAATGATTTTTCAGTTATTTTATACCTGGTGAAACTAATTGTTAAGAAATGAAACTTGTATTGATTTAGACAAAAAAAAAAAAAGAATAAATTTATCTCTAGTATTGAAATTTGTTATTGATTTAGACAAAGATGATAAATTTTATCTATAGTTTTGTTCGGAAGGAAGGAATGAATTTTAGTTAGTTAGCCTTGTTATATATTGTAAATTGTTTTTATTATTGGAAATAAATATTATTGGAACTGTATATGCTTTTATATTAAATTGAATTTAACAAGTTATAAGGGGAAATTGATTTTACTAAATCTCCGGTTTAACACTATCTGTATCAAGTCAAAATTCAGAAGATTGCATACTAAGAAAATTGTGGATGGCAGTAAAATAGAGTTATGTTTCATTTTCTGCATTAAAAAAAAAAAATTTCCAATTCTTAATCGAATGGTGATTGTGAATGGCATTTAGATAAAATTATATTTTGTTCTCTATGTTTGAAATGTTCAATTATTAAATGAAAATGTGATTACCAGATAAAATAGCTTTATGTTTTTTTTATTTCTCTGTATTTATAAATTTCTCTGTGAAAAGAAATATATTAACAAGATTGTAGATGGCAGTTAAATAGAGTTATATTTAATAGCTTTATTTGTTTTTAATTCTCTGTCTTTTTTTATTTATCTGTGAAAGAAATATGTCTGAGAGTAGTTGTGGGAGATATATATATATCTTATTTTAATTGTTATTAACATAGTATAACGAAATTTTCAGTAAAAAAAAAAGATAAAAATGCATTTTCGTAGTTGATCGCTATTACACAGCATATAAAGATTGGTGGAGTGGTGGTGGGAAGGGTTTGAACCTTCCCACCACCGTCGTATAGTTTTTTGGGTGTGGGGAGGGGCGGAGCCCCCACCCACACCCCACGTAGTGGGATGTGGGTGGGGGCTCCGCCCCTCCCCACACCCTCGCCATTAAACAAACTCCCACGGCGGTTGTAACCACGGCTCTGGCCTTCTCCCTTCGCGGCCACCACAGTGCCGCCCAGACCCTGTCCCATCCGCCGCTCCTGGTGCGGCCTCCACACCTCCGCCACGCCCTGCCTCCCGCGCGGCCATTGAACCCCACGCGCCACCTCTGCCACTCACGGCGGCCACCACCACTCGCCTCTCTGGTCCATCCCCTCCGCCCAGCGACCACTGCCATAGAATAGCTCCACCACTGCGCCGCCCCCATTGCCTCTGCCTTCCTACAACAAAAAAAAAAAATAACAAGAAACAAAAATATGTTAGGGCACAAATGATATTAGGGTTCCAGCCCTATAAAGAAAATAGAAAAGTATGGAATTTATAAAAGAAAATATTTTTTGTAAAAAAAAAGAAGAAAAAGCATACATATATATAAATAAGAATAGTAATAATAATAGAATAATTATATTGAATATACATATTAATATATGTGAATATAACCTTATATATCTATATATTATTTATTTGATATAAATTTATCAGAGAGGCCGTTTTCCTTACAACAAAAAAAAAGAAGATATAATTAAAATTTATAGAGAGCATAAATAAATATAATTTAATATTTCAGGAAGAGTTTCTCAGAAGTTTCTACAATCAACGTAAATTACTAATCAGGAAAATGAAGAGGAAATTATGTTCCTTCCCTTTAAAAAGAACACTGGAAATAAACGTAAAGAAGCCATCACAGACATTCCATGTGAGGCCATTTTAAACTCAACTGTAGTTAGTAAACGTCCAATTGAGAAAAAAATGAAAGAGAGAATGAAGAAGAAAAACTAACATTGGAAAACATAGAGGAGAAAATGCGCGGCAATTCCAAAACTGGGTAAAGAGAACTAAGTGGATTTACCCTTCCACTAATCCTGCTTAGAAACAAGCTGATTTTTCAATTAATGCTAACGTAGAGGTGAACCCTAGAGTGGAGAAAACTAAGAGACGGAGTCCAGCGAAGTAGTAAACTAGTCTATGTGATCTGGTCCATCCAAGAATTAGGATTAATGTAATTTAATTTAAAAATACAGTGATAACTCTGATTGATGAGAAACATGAAGAAAAAGACAGGATAAACATAAAGAAAACTTAGAAAACAAAAGAGAGAGAGACCGAAATATAAACAAAATAAACTTCAGAGAAATAGTTAGGGTGATCACGATAGAAATACAATCAAAATTAAGATCCAGAGAAACGGAAGAGAGGGCAAATGAATGACCTTGTTGAGAATACTAGGTCCGAAGGAGGAGTATATTTCAGGAAACGAGAAACGATACGGATAATCGTGCTTTGTTATAAAATGACCAATTAGGGAAATCAAGTGTAAATTCATATTGAGTAAGGCATCGTGGGAAGTTGTTAAACTCTCAGGGAACCCCGTAAGAAGTATAGTGTTGATCAATTCCCACTTATGCCGTGAGGCGTTATGCTGCCGAAATCTTCCAAGATTTAGGGTTGGGAACCTTGAAATTGCAAACCTTGTAGCGACGTTAACTGCGTCGTGGAGACCCCCTTGTTGGACTGCTTGCGTCTGGGTGAACGCAATTGTACTTAGTACCCCGCCGACAACTGTAGTGTTTTCGCCTTGAGCGTACACCACCGAGCATGCTTATGCATGCGAGGGGGTTTCTAGGGAAGCGTGAGAAATTTTTTTTCATATTTCGTGTCATAACCACATGGCAGATGTGGACATGACACGTGTGATGCGTGTTGTGACCGCATGGAAAATGTGGGCATGACACATGCACCTATTTCCTATACGTATTATAATGCAATGTGCATCTTGAATTATTTCTCTAAAGAACAACTAAGAAAATAAATATTTCAGCTAAACAGCTAACTAGTTATTCGACGAATAATATTGTATTTGATTTGGTTGTTTGTTTCTTTAGCCCTTTTATGTTTTCTTCCCAAACTTGTGTTTATTTTTAGGTTGAATATATTTTCCATATAAATGGAGGATATTTTAGGACTTGATATATTGTAGTTTGAAATGCAAATGAAATAGCTTACATATCTTTACTATGGAAACTCAAATCACAATATAAATGGTGCCCTGTTGAGTCTACCAGGGCAAAAGTTTCATGAACATTCTGACACTAGTAAGTGAAAGCCTTTTTTTTACCACACAAAGTATGTGGTAATCAGAAACACATTTATGTTGAAACTAATGCCTGATATCCTTGTAAGAACTTTGAGAGTGGTACGAATGTGCAAAAGTGTCATTGGCATAATGACAAAGAGAAAATGTTTGATAGAGCACAGAAACAAAAACAACAAACACAACATGGGATACTAGAACAATATATGCTTTCTTCCCCCTTGTCTATAGTGTCTTTTGTGCCACATTATTTAGAGATTCCATTTTTGTATTCTAATGTGTCAGTTGTAGATAGTTCTTCACATTTTTCTCATTCATTATCTTTATCCATTAGAGGAATCCATTTATACTCCACATGGTACTTGTACTTTTGCGTCAACTTATGATGTGTTTGAAGTTAATGAAGTAAATATGCATGCTCTTCATTCTAAGATATTACAATTTGCCCATAATGAGAGACCCAACGATGCACTATATCAACAAGCATAGGCTACAGTGGAATGTGTACACCTAGTAGTAAAACACCTTTGGCCTAACAAGAACATAGAGGTTAGGCATATGGTTGTTACTCTCCAGTTTACTATTTGATTTCTGATTATGTAAAAGTATCATCAATTGAAAAAATCCCCATTTTCCATGTTAATTTGTGGGTTTATTTAAATTTTATACATAAGTAGCGTGCACCTATTTCATATATGTATTATAATGCAATGTGCATCTTGAATTATTTCTCTAAAGAACAACTAAGAAGATAAATATTTCAGATAAATAGCTAGCTAGTTATTTGAAGAATAATATTTTATTTGATTTGGCTGTTCATTTCTTTAGCCCTTTTATGTTTTCTTCGCAAACTTGTGATTATTGTTAGGTTGAATTTCTTTCCCATATAAATGGAAGATATTTTAGGACTTGATATATTGTAGTTTGAAATGCAAATGAAATAGATTACATAGCTTTACTATGTTAGCTTTTTCTCCTAGTGTAGATGCAATTTTCCATTTCATATAGTTTGAAAATGCATTATACCTGGTTTCATCTTTTGATGACAATTGAATAGATTGTGTCGACTAACTTGTACTTGGGATTCATTTGTTTTACATCTGGTTTTGTAATAACTAGATATGGTTTCTCTTTACTATCATTGTTTATGATGATTACATAACAATGATTCTCCATTCAGCGTTTTTCTTTCCTTGGATTTTTCCTCTTCCCTTTGTGCCTATCTTTGTAATTGTGATAGACATGAAGTGCTCTCTGATTAAGCGCACCTACTAACCTGTTCGTGCAGTGCCTTCATTGATATGGTATACAGATTTATTTTGCATTAGTTTTCTTCTTATGCTTTTCAAATGTAGTGATCTTCTGTGGTATTGTTACAAGTTTTCAATTCCATTAGGTTGTGCTTGGTAGTTGGTAGCCAATTCATACTCAGCAACAGAAGGATGCAATTGCAAGTGATCTCCCAACAAAATGAGATGTTTGGTGAAAGACCTAATACATGGCAAATACTTGCCTCTAAAACCTCAAAAGCCTCTTCTATTATAACTATTTCTGCTGGTATTACTCCCACAACACTAGCAATAGCATCTTCATTTGCTTGAACTACCTCCTCAGCAGTAGCATATTCATTTGTTGGCATTAACTCCTCCTCAGTAGTAGCATAATCTCTAGATTCTTCATCAGTACTGGAGTTATCACTATCATGCCCACCAGCTTCAAAGGTCTCTTTGGGCTGGTCTACAAGTGAAAAAAATGTATTGCATGTGGCTAGAGCCACAGTTTCACAACCTTTTGCTTCCCTTTACTTTGGCTACTACTTTTCTCAGCAATTTAACTTCATTGTTTAATCTAAGTGGGTTTTCTCGCTTGTGTCATACTTAGATTAACAATGAGGTCAAGCCTCTTTTACATAATTTATAATTATTAAATTCCTTCAACTACATCTATTCTTATAGGGGATTAGCCTCTTTATTAGCTATTCTCTTTGTGCTCTTGGTTTGGAATTTTGATTCCTAGGGATACTTGATTTTGTGTTAGTTTCCAAATGTATTCATTGTAGGTGAGGGCTATCTTTTCTATTAGTTCTATTATGCAACTCCCTCGCTGTTTGGATTTTTTTATGACCCGATAATGATGATAAGCAAGAGAAGGGCTAAAGTGCTAGATGTCAGAAGTCAGCAATTTTCCTTTTGATTTTATGGATTCACTTTGTGTGAGGCCACCATATAGATAGATAGATCTAATCCTAATATGCCCTGCCATACGCTTTTCTTTCCATTATGCTCAAGCAATCGACTTTATATCATTCCTATCTGTATGAGGAAAGGATATTATCCCGAGTTTTTCCCTTTCCACTTTTTGTTATAATTGGACATAATCTCTTCATAGCAATAGAATGCCCGAAACTGTGTCAGCAGGGCTGCAGTTATATCTCATGCCCAGCTATGAACCACTGATATAATTTTTGCACTGAGTATAGCATTGACTGTACGTATTATTGCAATGCTGCTTCAATGTGACTGTATTGGTAATGTTTTGGTTGCAGTAGGGTATTCAGGATTGGCTAGGCTTGCCTTCAGATGTAAAATTTGACTCCACAGATTAGGAGCTGATAGAGCATCTTCAAGGAAAGGTTGGCATTGATAATTGCACCCCTCATCCTCTGATTGATGAGTTTATTCCAACAATTGAAGGAGAAGATGGGATCTGCTACACCCATCAAGAAAAACTGCCAGGTATACAATATACTTTATGTCTGTTATAGTTTAAAATGGGTATTATTCTGCTTCATAAATTATTATTATTAGTATATTGAGATAAGCACAATAGCAAGTCTTATTCTTTATAAACAAGTAATTTCATTATCAAATCAAACTAGATAAAGAATATCGACAAGTCTAGCATTATGTATTTAGTTTCACATTATGTAAATATTGTAAAGTTATCCCATTGGTTATCTTATTTATGCCATAAAAAATGGTTTATCATGTATTGCATTTGTTATAGATGCTTACAAAGCCTTTTAAAATCCCACCTTTCTTCCTCTATGCCTTTTAAATCCAAATACCCATGTAAAATGTCTTTCGCATTACAACTGGATTTAAGCTCTATTGGGTTGTCAAATTACTATTAAATACATGTATTTTTGAATGATGGTTTACAAATATAAGCTGTATTTGATTATCAAATTCTTATTAAGTTTATTTTTGAATGATTACGTACACACAAGGAGCACAAAAGGTGCTAATAAAATTAAAGAAAAACCAGAGTTTTGTACATAGAAGACACTAGTAGAGAAAAATGCTTCATAGAAATGATTAAACACTACATATTTTAAAGAATAAATCCTTGTTGTAATTGAGAAAGATGTCATTTTTGGAAAAGTTGAGATTGGCAACATAGCAAGGAAATATCCATTCTGTATGCTGGTAGATTTCAGGGTTCAAAATAGAGTATACAGTGATTAAGTGAAATGCTAAGTTTCATCATTTCTCTCATGCTTGTAGAGGCTACAACTGCCAGCATTTACTGTTTTTCTGCCATTTTGGCAAATGATAAAAGAGAAAAATATTTTGCAATCAAGCTTTGGCATTCCATCATATTTATGTTTTGTGTTTGCTTCCTGCATTTCTACTATTCATGAGCTGAAATGTGCAGTGTGAGCTTAAAACAGGGCTACAATGTTCAAATGTTTAATATCCTTACAATATTTTTCCTGTTGAAATGGTAAATGTTTATTTCTGAATTTTGAAGTTCTGTATTTGATTCTTGATCATGACATTATCGCCTACTATTTTTGAAGTTTTATATTCAATTCCAAGCCTAGATATAATGCAATAACTGTGCAGGTGTAGGGGCTATTGGAATAAAATTTTGCAGATAAAGCGAGCAGAAAGAGTTAAACAAGCAAAGGAGCACTGGGATCTTCAATCTCAATTTATATTAGGATTTTAGCAGAGTGATTGAGATTCTCTATTATCCACAGTTTACTAAGCAAAGCATCTTGTTTGTAGATAGATTGCAATATTAGAAATGCCTTGACTGAAATTATGGCCAATTAATATTTATATAAAACACATCCATATATTGAATCTATAGTTGCACTTGTTAGGAACCAGTCACTGCATATCCAGTGATTCTGGCAGCATGGAAATTAGTATCAATGGCTTCTTTGAAGTTCCATTCCAAAGAGAATGAACTTGTTTTCCCAAGGATTCTTTTGTAGATCATTGGGTACCTAGTTACATGTATTTCCATGGCCCTATTCAATAAATCAGGGCATTTTTATGAATGCATTTTTGCATATTTCCACACTGACCAAGGCATGGGACTAAAGCTCTGTCCATTTGATATATAATGTATAAAAAAACCATTTACAAAAATTATGGTTGTGCATGCTAGAAACTAGGCCCTTGACAAAAACTATGGCCAATTAATATCATATATAAAATGCATCCATATATTGAATCTGATGTGACTGCTTCCTTCTGAGATGGATAGTTTGGGCCGATTCCAATTTTGTTTAAAAGTCGATAATGTTGTATAAAACTGTGCACGACTTTTCAAGTTTTTAAATTTTATCATATATGGATAAGCTCACTCCTAACCAATGTTCTCAATTGCCTACTGTGTAGCCTCAACTTTCTAGATATGGATGAGAAGTGTCGGTTGATTTTTTTGCCCTAGAAAATTTTGTAAAATCATTATGCATATCATGTGTTTTATTATTGTAGGGCAATGTACTTGTTGTTTCTTACATATTGCTTTATGCAAAAGGTTGCTACTTTCCTCACAGTAATGCACACGGATGATAAATTTTTGTCTATTGCTTTTGCCAGGCTTTGATTTCTTTGGGGGTAAGCTTAGCTTTTGAGGTCTAGGTTACTAGTTTCCAAAATCCTCAATTTCAGTGAAGGATGGACAAAAGTTTTTCTCTAGTTTTTGAATTTATTACTAACTATTTAGATAACTTTTTGATCTTCTCTAATAATATTGAAGAACATTGCCAACATCTGTAGCAATTTGCAAAGTCTGTACACAACCACAACATTAGTTTAAATAGTGATCCCAAGAAAAAACAAATGTTTGAAGATGAAATAGAATTTTTAGGGGTTATCATAGGAGGTGGTTGTTGTCTCTTAGATTTGCACCCTTGCTGAGTTGTAGAACTGGGCAATCTGGAGAAACATGGGATCTTTCCAGGTCTGTGGGTCACCTGTGATGGAAAGAACCTCCGGAGAAGGCCGGCTTCCTGTTGATACTCCACCTAAACTACTTATACTAAGGTCTTTGCAGAGAAAAGGGTAAGAAAGATTACATGAAAATGAAACCTACTGTCTAAGGTGATGCACCAAAATATCATCAGAAAATACACAGAAATGACACACTTCAGAACCGGTAATAATAAGAATCCTTACACAACCCAGAAAAAATCATAACCCTTGCATCATTGTTTTGTAAGGAGGCTAAATAACAGCAGTCTTGTTAAGGAGAAAGAGGTTTTCTCACTACCCACAAGCTGATTGTTATCCCTTGCACATCTCACAACCTGCAAAAATTATGTAACCCCTGCATAAAGGCACCAACATGAAAGACAACTCCAAGGACAAAGAACATCACCAAGATCTGTACTAACACTGAGGACACACAATATCAGAAGAAACAGGAAGGTATGAACTACTTATTACTGCCAAAAAGGTGTTACAATATTGTATATCTCTGAAAATGGGTTACAAGACTGTTCACTTCTGCAAAAGAACTCAGAAAATTACAATAGACAGAGTAGTGAATAATCAGAACCTCCTTAAAAAATGAATAAGGAAGAAGACTATATACTTCCTAAACAGCTATAAACAAATAGACATCCACCACCTCCATTCCCGTGTATCTCATAAATGCCCACAAAATATCTCTCTAAAGTCCCCAAAAAAGGTTTCCTAAGGCATAAATGATCAAGGCATGCCATCAACTATCATAAAGGCACCTGAAAATGTCATAGAAAGCCTTTAAATGCTCTCTGTGGCTTCTGACATACGTCAGATCTGTGTCATAATCCTCTGCAGTATCATAAATAACTGAAAAATATCCCAATAGATGACATAAAGACATATTTTCTGCATCTTATTTAACATTTAGCTAAGAGGTTTATAATTATACCACCTTAGTAAATGTTTACAATTCCAAAATTATACAAGTCTATACAGAAAAAATGACATATGACATAACAAATAACATCTAATTCCCTGATTTCCAGATTATGCAAAAAAAAGGGCATAAAAAACGTTTGTGACTCCTAGGCACAAAATGACATGATCCCACATCCACGGCATATTCACTCGCATCTCAAGACCATGTCAGCACAATGCTCACAACCTCTAGCCATCTTCTACTCCGCATACATTTCTATCAATATGATGTACAGTTTGGTGCAATATATTTTGAAAACAAACCTTATGACTCCCAAATGCATCACCATACCTTACATACATCACTTCATCCATTATCACCACCTTATATCTCCCAACATACATTTTTATTTACCCACATTTAAGTCCTAGCCAACATGCCTTGGCAAGAATATACTATTCGGCCTTGTATCTCCCATAATGCATATTGACTTGTTTTGGAAAAGAAACAAAAAGGCATAAAAAGCCACGACCACCCCTATCATTGCTAGGCTTGGACTTATGAAGTCCCTCCCCATGGCACCAAATAGATAAAATGATTGTTTTTAAATAAAAGTCAAAAATCACCATGAATGCCAAAATGGGGATTAGGTCTATCCGACCAAACAAGGAGGAAAAAAACCTAAAAATCATTTAATTTTTGCATTTGCTTTCTGTCGACCTCTTCCTGTTGCGCCGCCATGAGGGTTTGTATGAATCTGGGTCGTTTTTTGAGTGCTGCTCTTAGTCGATTCTCTGAGGAAACATGAGTTAGGTTGCATTTTTGCTGAGGTTTCGACTTCTTTCTGTCGATTTTGGGCCAATTTGGCCGCGATTTGATTGCTTATTGATGCATTTTCTCACTGTTCTCTGTGTGGCCAACTCTCTGTTGTGTGAGGCCGTCGTAGGAAAGGTGTTCTGAGGAAATTTCTGTGGTTTTAGCACAGCATCTGGCAGAAATGAAGGTAAGTCTCCTCCTTGTCGAATCTTCTCCATTTTCTGGGTTTTTTACTAGCATCTTGCTGTTATACACACGATTCTGAGGGTTTTATGAGCATTTTGCTTTGCAATGAGTAAAAACAAGAAAAACCTTCGATTTTTCCTTTTTGCTGTAGCGTGAGGTTGAACTTTGAAAAAGAAAACTGCATTTTCTCTGAGATTTGAACTCCTTTTTGAACATTTTCTGAGCATATGTTTAAAATGAGTTAAGACCCTTGCATTTTTCCTCCATATTCTATTGTTTTTTGTCACTGTCATTTTCCAGTTTTGACAAAAACTTGAAACAATGACATATCTTCCTTGTTGCTGTTCGAAATCTGTATTTCTGTGAGGTGGCTATAGCATTGAACTTGAAAAAGTGCATTTTTCTGCCAAAAATGCCATTTTATTTGCTTCCAGAAGGCACGACTGGACATTTTCTGAGTATGAATTCTTGAAATGAGTTGAAAAACCCACTTTTTTTTCTTTATATCCTGCATTTTCAGGCTGTGAACAAGCTCCAGCTTATGACAAAACTTGAAAAAAGGCATCTTGGTTGTTGATTAGCTGTAGAAAAATCCACACTTTCTGTTGTTTCTCTGTAGGGGGTTCTATTCATTTGAACTTGAACAACAGAAAAACTGTATTTTTCTTTATAAATCTGCAATTTCTTGTGCTCTGTCAGTAGCAAAAGGCTTGAAAAACTTCATATTTTTCACTCTGTATCTGTAGAAACACTGAAACTTTGCATCTGTCTGGTTTATTCTTTCATTGTTTTGGCCATTCTATCACTATAACAGTCTTTGACGATAGTGCTAAGACTTTTGATGAAGACAATAATGACAACTTCTCAGATATTGAGAAAATGTAAATTAGGATATACTTGTTATCTCTTTGAAAGCATCTGCATCATTGACACTGTATTCTCTTCTCATTGGTCTCCTGTCCTCATGAATGTTACCGAACCATATGACTGATCTGTAAAGTTTTATGACTTGATATGCAAGGGAGCTGATCCGGGAACCAAGAATTTTCTTCCCCTGTTCAATGAAAGATACATGATCTTCTACCTTTTGGATGACACTAGATTTATTTGAAACTTGAAATGTAATATCTTTATTATGTGACCCCTCTGCCTGATTGCAAAATTGCATGTCAGATGCAGCTTTCATACTTTTGATACTACTCTCTCTACGCAAATCCTGTTCTTCTGGCTTGTTGTTTCTGTCTTGTAAAAATAGCAATTGCTTGTCGATGCTAGCAATCCTCTTTTTAGCACCTCCATATTCCTTGCACATGCTTTGAAGCTGAACTCCCAAACACTGATTGTTTTGCTCAAGCTTTTTGCAAAGAGTTGTTCATGAACACGGTTCCCTTCACTTTATCTTGAGCCACTCCTTGAACGCTATTGCTCAATTTTCTACATCCATTGTCCATGTTTATAATTTGCTCATCTACAAAAGAGATCTTATTTTTCAATACTGCATTTTTGCTTTGCAAGTTGGCTTTATTGAGTTCCTTCTCAATTTCCTTACTTGTCTTTCCCTTTTTAAGTAAATTATTCTCTTTATACAGATATGATAACTCAGTCTGCAACTTTGCAACTTCTTCCTTGAGATCTTAGCCTTCTTTATCTCTTATACTACCCTCTTTCTTTAAACATGCGATCTCCTCCTTAAAATGTAGCAAGAGTTGCTCAAGTAAAGCAATTTCACCAATGAACCTTTTCTGCTTATTTGGCTTTGTTAGGTCTTGTTTTGTGACTGATTCTGTCTTGTCATGACTGAAACCTCTTGAAAGCTGAGATCTGTCCTCTATGACTGTCTTCACTTTCCTTGCAGTTTGTCTTGCATTTGTATATATGGCATATGAAATGTTTTTGTAAGGTTTATGAGCTGGACTCAACCCTTGTGGGAGCCACACTTCCTCCACTCATAATGTAACTGATGGATTAAAAGAAACATAACTACACCTGTATCTGCACATGAAGCAAACATGTTAAGAAAAACAAGGCATGCTTGCAGTCGATATTCTTGATTTGTCTTCTCAAAAGCTTCTGTGATGCTAACTGGTTTACTGCATCTGAAAACACAAATTGTACGTTTATAGATGATATCATATGATGTATGATGCCTCGTCATTGCTCTAACATCGTTTTTTCCAAAACTTTATGCAGATGACGGGATAGCAAGGAGATAGCAGCTGGATGCAGAACACGCTGACGATCTAGGACGACACAAGACGCGACAACAGCATGAAGGCTCGTCATTCAGGCAATGGCGAGTCACCCTACCTTATATGCATATTTGTCTTTCAGTTTTTATAAATGTATAGTTTGTCTTTTCATTTTGCAATGAAACAATTAGTCTCACGGCTTGTGTGAGAACTTATACACTTATTTTTTCAATATATATTGCTGATTTTTTAAAATATTTGTATAATCTCTTAAGTTCTGAAATACATCTAAATGCAACAATACAATTTTATCTCAATTTGTATCAAATGTGCTTGGGTTTAACACAGCAGAATGACATAAAGTTGAACCTATAACTTACTACTGTGATGATACACCAAATATTAAGGATTTGTAATACTGTTTTTGACACACAATGTGATCAATAAAACTCACTACAACACACACAACTCAATTTTGACATGTTTGGCATAAGTATTTCATAGAGAGGCTTTGAAGTTTATGGCAAAACTCAAGAGGAACAGCAAATGACCTTCTTAGAGGTTCAAATGTTTGACTTCACAGTTGATTCCTGCATAAAACCTAGTAGAGCACAAACATGCACTTCTAGATAAAGGCAATGAGAAACTAGATTAGAACCAAGGATAAACATTATCATCACAAGGAAATATCAATAATTTCATGTTATCACACAATATCCAGTATTGAGAAGGTGAAATAGCTTGATTTTATTGATTGAAAGGTAAAAAATACAGCTGAGTACAAGTCTGAAAACTTTGATATTACATTGTTGTTCAGAGTTACAATGTTGTTTCAGAGCTTCTAGAGCCTCAAAACAAGAAAGAACTAACTCGAAAATGATGCCCAGGGATCCTATATGGCATCATAGATCTAGGAGAGAAAATAGGTCCCATTTTTTACTAAGTTACAAGGCTAAAAAATAAGCCAACCTATTTTGCACGCCCAAGAGGTTTCATGCTTGACTTGGTCTCTTTGCCATGAGTTGGTTGACTCCATCACTCCTAGGAATGTGCTCTAGTTGTTGGTAGTGGTCCTAGATACATGGAGAGTGTTGGAACTGCTCCTAGATGCTTGGGAGGAGGTTGAATTGCTCAAAGATACCCTCCAACTGCTCCCAACTGCTCTTTACTTCCTTATCTCCCACTTTGCCAATGAGTAGGGCATGTGCTTATGCTGTTTGAAGGCTCCACTAACACTCTTGGGCGTATGGAAAGAAATATGGCATTTTTAGAGACCTCAAACTGTCCCAAACTGCCTCTTAATGGCTTCAAAACACCTGTCACTTCAATTATGACCCCTGTAAGGTCTTCTTGAGGATGAAAACCGCCTTTTTCTGTCATTAATCTGAGTTTTTGTGGCCTCCATAATATTAACTCTTTTCCTCTGTCAATGCTTCTTGTACCCAGCTTTGCTTCATCAGGGTTTCATGGCTTTTCTTCCTGATTGTTTATATGTCTCCTCCACCCTTTGTTGACAGTCATTTAGAATGTATGGTTGTTCTTCCACTGTTTAGGACTCATAAAGGCAGTAGAGGCTAGAGATGAAATTGCAGAGGAACTTGTATTAGGTAAACCTTGAAAACTGCCTTCTATAGGTTTCTCAGACCTTGTGGAGGCCTGAGTGCTTAGGAGATTCAGTCTAGGACAGTCTTTAAGTCCCTATTCATGGTCTGTCTTCAATGTTTAGGAAGAAAAACTTGCATTTTCTGAGATTTCTTTGACAGACCTCCTCAAGACCTTACATTCCACTAGACTGTTTCAATGACATCTTCATACCGTCATAGTGTCACTGTTATTGGTCATATCTTAACCTTTCTCTTTTATGACTGTTATATCATTGCTATATACATTTAAAAGACAGTCATAAAGACTGTATACAGTCATCTAAGATTGTATGACTGTTGTAAACACTGCATACAGTCATCTTGTCTTACAAACTATATAAGGCCTGTCTTCTCCTAATATCTCTGCCCCAAAACCTAATTTCTGCATATTCTTCATGCTGTCCCCATCTCTAGGCATATCTTTGATGAGCCTCTGTTAGGCTTGACAGACCCATGCAACCTTATGACTTATTGTTTTCTTTGTAACTTTGACAAAATCTTTCACAAGGTATGTTGACTTGGTTTTGACTTGATGTTCCAATGAAACCCTCAATCACTGCTTCCATGTAAAGTTTCCTTCTTTCTGTCAAGATGGCAGCTCCAAGACTTGTTAATGTATCAAGAGTTCCACTTTGCACTTATAAAAGTGATGAGGAGAACAAAACTTAGCTTTTTGGTGGTTGAAGTAGAATAAATCAGTAATATTGCTACTGTTCTTCCTTGCTTCCATGACTGATAAGCTTTTAGAACACTGCTGCACTTTCTCGAATTTGACTGTATTTGTATGTATGCAGTCATTTGACTGATTTTTGTGTGTGCAGTCCTTTGACTGCACCTTCTCTGTATGCAGTCCTTTGGCTGCCCTTTGTGTGCAACCATCTGTAGGTTCATGACTGTCAACTGCTCTTAATGCTGCTCTTGATCTCTATCCAAGGTTTCTCTATTTGCATCTATCCTTCAAATACATGCTTACCAATAATACTGTTGGTATGTTGCATTCCTTGTCTTGTCCTCTTGACTATAACCATGACAGTCAAGGATGATTTCTTACTTTATGACAGTCATTTGACTTCTCAGATTTCTACAAAGTTTGGTAGGTCTTACTAATGCATGTGTATCCCTTCCAATGATAGTGCAGGTCCCTCACAAGATCCTGTCTCCTAGGAGCATCTCTGTGTTTTGACAGTGATTTTAGGTCTTGATGGTATAGTGCATAAGTCAACATGAAACTGTCAAAGGACCATGTATATGACTGTTATCTCCCTTCATTGATTGTCTTCTTTGATGTTTCAGGCATCTTACATGACCATTTGACGGGGTTGATGACTCTTCACTGAGTCTTCATTATTGTCCTCATCAATGCTTTCCTAGGGTCTTAAGCTATAAAGCTTGTAAAATACCAACATAGTATTACTCATTGAAGTAAACAAACCCGTTATAACAAAGTATATACCTTCTAAATAATGCAGATCATTGCTCAGTGTGATTGTTTCTTTGATGGACTATTCTGTACTGTATGACAGTCATTTTGAGGACTGTCTTTGGACCTTTTTGACTGTGTCTCTGACATTTTTAAGTGACTGCCTTCTTGACATTTCTAGGACAAACTACTATCTCTGAGACTGCCTTCTCTCAATACTACTTTTATAGACCTCCTGCTTTGTAAGACATCTTTGACAGTGACCTCTACCCTTATCTCTGTCATATACAAACCTTGAAAACCCTGCAGACCCTTAAAACTTTTCATTAATGTTAGATAAGCCTTTGTGGACAGTGCAGACTCTGCATGATGAGTTCCTATATGTCTCCTTCAATACCTCTTGACAGAAAATACCTCAAGCTTATAACAATGTAGGCTTACTAAGACTTTCAACCTACCTTAACTATAGCTTACACTGTCACAGTTGGTCAAAATGCCTGACAGAAGCCTCAACAAAAAAATGTTACAGTGCCTTGCATGTATTTAGCAGACCTCTTGACACTGTCAATGACTTCTTCCTTGAGTTGTAGTAGATCTCTATTTCTTGTATATACATTTTGCTTAACAGTCATTATGTCTCTTTGTCTCTCTTGTCTGCAACTTTTGCATGCTTTAGAACACTTGCAGATGTCACTCAGACCAGTGTAGACCTTTATACTATCTTTATCTTGTCTGTCCATGACTGTTCTTTTGGTCCTTTGTTTTCATGTATATTCACCTTCAAGAATAGCCTTTACTGTTGTCCCTTCTCTTGACAGTGTTTGCTCCATATCTCTGCTCTTTTGTATGGCAATCCTTTCATGGTGATGCTTCTGCAACCTGCATGTGGGGTTTTAGTAGTAAAGTATTCACTAAGCCCATAAGGCAAGAAGTGACATGGATCCTGCCCCTGTGTTTGTCTGCTAGGAGCCTCTGGTAAGGGTACTATTGTACATGGCTTGAGTAGATGCCAACCCTAGCGATATCACAAGCCACAACATCCAAAAAAGAGCATGCTGCTATTCTAGAATCATTATCAACAGGAACTCCAAACATTTTGATCTATCTTCATAGTCCTAAGAGGTATTATATTCTTTCTTTGATCTTTGACAAAATGTATATAAACCTCCAAACTCTCAGTCTGACCTAACAGAGCTTGTCACTTCATTTAAGACCCTCTTCGCTTTCATGTCATGGCATGCTTCATGTCTCCAAAAACTCCATGGATTTCAGAGGTTCAAAACCTGGTAGACTTCTTCAATGGTCTGAGAAACTTGCAAAGTTTGAAGAGCCTCTTGAAAATGTAATCTCGACCTCAAGATCACTGTATTCCCGATCCATATACATTTCTCCCTCCTGAAAAGACTGGAAGACAAAAAAAAAATGCAGATGTATTTCTGAAAACAAACCTCCTTCCTCTCACATACCATGCAAAAGGAAAACACAGTTATCTCCATGAAAACCTGCCCTAATGCAGGAAACCTAAACCATGAGACTACTCAAACCTAAAACCTAACCTAACCCGTGAGAATTTGGGTTTAGACTTGTAAAACCGTGACCAGGTTTTGAAAAAGTATTCCCTCCATCAACATGTACGTGGAGTTTGGAGATTATGAGGTAGTTTTTTGGAAGATTAAGCTTTGAAGACAACAGTTAACAAACCCTTACTCCTTTGACTTATAAAACATATCTCTTAAATGATAAAGGACTCTTTTGACATGTGAGAGCATTACAACCATGATTTTACATGTCAAAGCTCTAAACAAAGGTCCCAAGGACTGCTCTAGGGCCAATAAATAGTCAAGGGTTACAATACCTTGAAAAACAAACTAACCAAACTCGACTCTCCAAATCAGACTAAGGACTCACTAACAACTTAAGACTACCATGCTTACTAATTTGAGCCAGAACGTATAAATGAGTAACAGGTTTTTACCTAACATTTCTACAATTTGTAAACTAGTAAGAGATGCCATGAAGGAAAAACCATTTAATGGGACAGAAGATGCTTTGGCTGTTGTTCATGAGTGTAAGCAACTCTGTAAAGAATTACCAGTACTAACACAATGTTTTGCAGGACCATTTATAGTCCAAACTGATGCATCAGAGAATAATTGGGCTGCCATCTTGTGAAAGGATAATGGAGGAAAAATAGAATTATGTATGTATTGCTTGGACCAGTTTAAAAATCATGAGCTTAATTATTTTCTAGCCAAAAAAAAAATTTTGCAATTGTCAAAGTTGTTGGCAAATGACGAGACCACCTTTTGCTAGAAAAAATTTTATTAAGGACTGACAAAGAATTTCAATTTTTTTATGAGCAAACCCATAGGAGCACAACTGTGTAGAGACAGATATGCCTGGTGGCAGAGTCTAATGATGAAATATGATTTTGAAGTCCAGTATATTCTAAGAAAAGATAATTGTTTGCATGATACTCTCATTGGAGAAATGGCTCATATCAGCATGTTTTGAGGAAAAAAAGTTCAGAAGAATATATTTCAAATGAAAAATTGGAAGAATTCTTTAATAATCCAAACTATCTTCCCCAAATGGCAAATCAGCTAATACAAAGTTCAAACAATCCAAAATTGCAAAATTTGGACAAAAGGTTGTCCTCTTTCTTTTAACAACAATCCTGCCTTCAATTTTTACCTAAATAGTAATAATCACTTTTGTATTCTTGCTAATACTCCTAAATGGTGTATGTTGTAGACCACTTGATATGTAGACACCACCATCTAGTATGTGGTAGGACCCACATCACCGTTGGTCTTAGTGGTTAGAAAAACGTGTTTCATAAATTTTCTAGAAGCCTTCTTATGCTATATAAGAAGTTTGGAGTAACGTAAGAGCATTCGAATATTAGTATTGTAATTTGCATTTTGCAATATTGAATAAAGAAGCCTTAGGCAACCTATCCTCCATGATAGTTCTCTCATTCAAGCCGAGCTTTGAGAAAAGACACTGTAGTCAATTGGTCCGTCGAGTACTAGAGCAAAGCTCCCTGTTCACAAGTGTCCCTGAATATATATTTTTTCTAAGTATTCTTTGTAATGGTCACACGGACACCTATTACACGAGAAAAGGAAGAGACTTGTGTTCAAATCCCCCATTTGAAGTGATGTTAAAGTTTTTTAAGAAGTCAAAATATCAATCTCAAATTGAAACTTGATCTCTAACTTTCTTCAAATCTTTTGTTGTAGGTACTGCTTCTAACTTTTGTTCCCATGGCTGTTTTGGACAAATGAACCAATTTAAAATGGCACAAATTCTTTACATTGTTAACAACAACTGTGATAAAAATTAAAATAGAGACCAACTTTTTCTTTTTTTAAAATAGTTACAGTATCCTCTTTAATGTTATGTGCTATAAAAAAGGGACCAAAGAATATGGGCCCATTGAATATGATAAACTTCTCACATCTGTTTTGGAGAAGGAGAAGGTAAGGGACTTGCTAGGAGGACTTTAGAAATAATTTTTTTAGTTACATTCTATTTTCCTATTATATTTTTACTTGGTGGACGTTTGGGAGTGTCTTTTTGGTTGGAAATTTGGGAATCCCCTCTTTAAGGAGGACAACCCTTGCCACATCACTAAATGTACTATGTTCCTCAAGCGAGGGGAGGGAGGCATTATTGTGTTCATTGAAATTATCATAAGAGATGCCATCAAAAAAGGGAAAAACCCCAATAGTGGTATCATCACCAACACATGATCCCTAAAACTCAATTGGAGTCTAGGAGGGAAGGACCATATAACAAACTACCATAAGGGCTAGGTCTTAGTCCCTGGCCCTTTTATTAAAAAACAAAAGCACACATGTAAGAAATTATTCTTAAAAAACTGTTGTTGAAAATGGCCTAATTCTTTTCCTCATTTGGATTAGAGCTACTATTTCCATCCTTCCCCTAATACTATTGCTTGTAAAATTCCTTTCTGAGTATCTTGTATAGGGCGTCTAGGCCTATTATTGTCATGGGACTTTCTCCCCATAGTGAAAATGACAGTTATTTTCATATGTAAATAACCCTTTGGAATTAAAAGGGAGATAAAATAAAAGTTATACATAATTATCCTTAAGATAAAAGAGGGGTAAAAAAAATATGTTTAATTACTTTTGAAAAAGGTCTTGAAAATAAATCATTGTTGGGTGAAAAACAAAGAATGAATAATCTTGAGAGAATAAAACAAAGCAAAAGAATTAATTCCTTATGAAAAGGTGTGATGGTTTGGAAACCACCCTTAAAATATTATATAATCCATTTATGAGAGGCTTAGAAATGACATGGAGATTCATTCAAAGAAGAAAGTGGTTTGGTGTGCTATGGGTATTGGAGAAGGTTACATTGTGTGTCCAACTTAGGGGCAGATGATACACTTGGGATTGTCTTGGCTAGGGTGTTTGCTCCATTGAGCATGTTTTATAAGCTGAGTTCTAAATAGAATTGTTCCTCTTGGGGTGTGCCATAGCTAAGGGGGACAAAACCATTGAGATCTTGGAGTGAGAGTGGCCATTCTAGTGGTTGAACTCAGATAAGTATTTAAACTATTTTTCAATAGATGATATTTCATGAATAAAATGGAACTATCTCTAGTTTACTGATCAATTTGATTCATAGCATTTGATCAAGCTATACTAATTTATTGTTTAAATTAATTAATCAAATTAAAGCTTGTTGATTTGCCCTTACACCAAAACCCACAGGTGTTAGTAAACTTCCAAATCCTATATCAGTAAACTTCCAAATCCTATATCTTCACCTTGAGTGGGTGGTTGGTATTAGGTTCCTAGGGTAGTGGTTAGTCCACAAGATGAATTCTCAGAGGTGTGGCGGTTAGTCCAACACCCCCCTTCGATGTAACTTGGGGGAATCAAACTTAATGTAATGTCCCCTTTCTAGCTACAGTGTTAGTCTATTATTGGGTTCCTGTAGACTGACAGTTTGGTTAGGAACCATGGTGAATTAGCCTTGGATGTGTAATTCAGAGGTGTAGGTGTGGTTTGGATCCAGTTGGCAGTGTCTTGTGGTGACTTGGCTCGTATGTGGCCATACTTGCTACTTATAGTAAGTTTGGGGTTGGCGTCATTTCGGGGTTTTCAGAGTGGGATTATATTCGTCTCGTCGAGACCTTTCCGGCGAGCTAAAGATCATGGCATTCCGACATCGTCTTGACATTTATTTTAAAGTCCAAAGTTATATTATGTTTATTTAAATGGGACTTTATAAATGTTAAGTGAAGTGACTTAAAAAAGAGAAATATTTAAAAGGGGTCACTAAAGGACATGGGCGCCCATCCCAAGGGGGATAAAAAGGTAATTTAAAAACATTAAAATTCCCCCCAAAAGCCAATGCCCTCAAGGAAGGAAATAAAAGATGAAAAAAGCAAGTCATTTGTGATCCTGGAGAATATGTTATTGCTTGTTATTTTACCTCTGCTAGGGTTTTGGTGTGAGGGTTTGAAGGATTCGAACTAGAGGCTATTGGGAACGAAAACTCCCTCTAGTAACAGCATTCTACAGGCGTGAAAGACTGTCCAAAGGTGGTACTGAGGCAAATACACATAGTGTTTGCATTTGGGCTTCAATGGAGTTTGTTGATGATGTTTATGGGGCTGATTGCTTACATCTTTCACTGTTGTTGGTAATATTTTGATATCTGAGGTTTAGAGGCAGATTTTGGTGTGTTAGAAGAGAGTTATTGTTGCTGTGATAATCTTCCTCGAATGGCCGTACCATTCTAGCTCAGCCGTACCACTTTCAAGAGGAGTTTTAGTGGGTTTAAGGTGGAGTTGGCACTCATAGCTAGTCGCCTAGTCTTTGATAGTCCAAACAGTCCATTTCAAACCATTTTGGAAGGCATTGCAGTCATCTTTGGTGTTGTTTGTTCTCCCAGCTGAGTCGTACACTTTACCAGAAGAGACGTGGGTCTGTTAGAGGGCTATTTAACATGCTTACAACAGAATTAACTATCCAAATTGAGGCGTCTAGGGTCTTTGAAGTTTCTATCACCATTTGCTGACATTGTATTTCCTTTCTATGTGATCTTTGTGAATGAATCGAGTTACCCAGCTGTTGGAATAGCTATAGCAGATTAACAAAGTACAAATCTGAACATGGGTATGTGTTAGAACTTCATTATTTGCTGATATATGAACTGGGTCTTTCATATTTCTTTCATATTCATTGTACTTTTTCTGGGTTTTCATTATATATGCTATATTGTATGCGTTCCATCAACACACATTGCAAGAAAACTGAAACCCCTTCTGCATCTTCTCTCTAGTCTGAAAGAACACTCTAAAAAAATTAAAATAGCACTAAAAAGAACCAACAGGTGCAATACATTACAGTGGTATCAAAGCATAGCTTTTCCTGCCATACTATGAGGTCAGTTTCAGACATGCAGCCGGGTACAAGTAGATATTATCTCAGACGGAATAGGTTAAGAGCCGATTTATAGGTTCCACAGAGAGATCCTTCTAATATAGATACAGAGGTAGTAGCCACAGAGGAACAACCGGTGGTCTTTTACAGTGAAGAAGACGTTGAGGTACCAAGGACAAATCCCTTTTCAGGTGTGGTTCCAGTACAGGTTGAAGAAATGGGTGATAGAGAGATTGAGGAACCCAGCTTGTGGGACATTTTGAATTCATTGGCCAAGGGATAGCAGAATATAGAGAGGAATTTCCTGAGGATGAATGAGACGATGAGAGTCACAGATTGAACTAGCCCAAATTCTTACCTAGTTGATACCTCGTGACGCGAGGAATAACAGAGACAACAACAGGGACAATAATAATAATAACAACAGGAGAAATAGAAACAACTTCGGAGACAGAAACAGGATCAATCTGGGAGGTGATAGACATAATGGTGATAGGCAGAACGGTGATAGGCACAATGGGGATAGACACCAAGATAGAGAAGATGAAGGCGAAGCTTCAGTCACCAATAGGAGGGCTACCCAGTTGACAACCAATGATAGACCTAGCATTCCTGTGTTTGCACCAAGGAACAATGTTCCTGAACAAGAGGCCACATAGATGGATTTTCAGGAGGAGATACTGAGAGATTGGAGAGCATCCAGTGAGGAGTTTAGAAATGAGATGACGTTTTGGGTGTATTCAGATCTGAGAATGAAACATAGACCCCGCAGAGGAAACATACAGCAAAACCAAGAGCTTCAAAAGAAAGTAAGCAAAATGACCTTGCCTTACTTTGACGGATCAGGCAAAACCTCTGCTAGAGCTTGACTCCAAAAGTTGGACAGTTATCTCTAGATCAGCCCCATGCCAGAGACCAATGCCATTACATATGCAAATTTACACTTAGAGGGCTGTGCACATAAGTGGTGAACAATGGTAAGGTCACCTTGGGACGTGACCAGATCACTTCCTATGTCGAGTTCACAGCTAGAATCATAGACAGATTTGATAAAAAAGATCTAGAACTACAATTTAAGGAGTTGGCACAACTCAATCAGAGTGGATTAGTGGATTCGTATATATCAGAGTACCAAGACCTTTCAGTGATGGTCTCAGATATTTCAGAGCATAGATTGATCATGCTCTTCATTGATGGATTGATAGATCCTCTACATGGTTGGGTTAAGGGATTGGACCCTTCATCATTACAGGAGGCCATGAAAAAGGCCCATGATATGGAGTCTTCTGTTTGGAGGAGTAAGTTTTAATCTAAGAGTTTTTAGTATAGGAGAGATAAGAAGGACAGAAGACACTTTCAGAGAGATTTAGGACAGCAGCATAAGAGTTCTTTGCCATTCCTACCACCTACACTGCAACTCAGGTTGTAGAGTTATTTTTTAGAGAGGTATTCCATCTACATGGGTTGCCACAGAGTATTGTGAGTGATAGAGACAACAGGTTCCTAAGTAATTTTTGGTAGGAGCTCTTCAATTTGATAGGGGCACGAGCTACCACCCACAGACAGATGGCTAGACAGAGATTGTCAATAAATGGGTGGAAGAATACCTCAGAAATTATGTAGCAGGGCAGTAAAAGGCATGGATTAAGTGGCTTCACATGGGTGAGTATTGCTATAATTCCACTTATCACATGTCTATCCAGATGTCACCCTTCATGGATTTATATGGGTATGAGGCACCGAGCTTTGTTGATTTACTGTTTGGTGATAGCAGAGTGCATAAGGCCAAAGACCTTTAGGAGAGTCAGGATATCATGAGGTCTTTGAAGGAGAATATACAAAAGGCTCAGAATCAATAGAAGTAGTATGCCGATCAGCAGAGGATTGAGCGATCATTTGAGATAGGTGACATGGTATACTTGATGCTGCAACCCCACAAGTAGTCCACTCTCAAGAAGAGTGGAGCAGAGAAGCTTAAGCCACGCTACTATGGACCTTTTAGGATCTCCAAGAAAATTGGAGAGGTGGCTTATGAGTTGGAGTTGCCAGCAAGTAGTAGGGTACACAATGTGTTTCATGTGTCACGCCTTAAAAAGGTGTTGGGGCATAATGTGACACCATTAGCAGAGTTACCTCCTCTTGATGAAGAGGGGAAATTGATTTTGGTACTCGAGGCTATAATTGATACCAAGGAGCGCACTTTGAGGAGGTTTATCAAAAAATACCTGGTAAAATAGAAAAACTTGCCAGTGGAGGATGGTATTAGGGAAAATGTGCAAATATTGGAGCATCCTGATCTAAGATTGCTTGAGGCAAGCAATCTTAGGGAGGGCAGACTGTAATGTCCCCTTTCTAGCTACAGTGTTAGTCTATCATTGGGTTCTTGTAGATTGACAATTTGGCTAGGGAACCATGGTGAATTAGCCTTGGATGTGTAATTCACAGGTGTAGATGTCTTGTGGTGACTTGGCTCGTATGTGGCCATGCTTGCTATTTATAGTAAGTTTGGGGTTGGCATCATTTCAAGATTTTTAGAGTGGGATTATATTCAGCTTGTCGAGACCTTTCTGATGAGCTAAAAATCATGGCATTCCGACATCATCTTGACATTTATTTTAAAGTCCGAAGTTATATTATGTTTATTTAAATGGGACTTTATAAATGTTAAGTGAAGTGACTTAAAAAAGAGAAATATTTAAAAGGGGTCAATAAGGGAAATGGGCGCCCAGCCCAAGGGGGACAAAAAGGTAATTTAAAAACATTAAAATTCCCCCCAAAAGCCAACGCCCTCAAGGAAGGATATAAAAGATGAAAAAAGCAAGTCATTTGTGATGCTGGAGAATATATTATTGCTTGTTATTTTGGCTCTGCTAGGGTTTTGGTGTGAGGGTTTGAAGGATTCGAACCAAAGGCTATTGGGAACGAAAACTCCCTCTACTAACAGCATTCTACAGGTGTGAAAGACCATCCAAAGGTGCTACTGAGGCAAATACACACAATGTTTGCATTTGGGCTTCACTGGAGTTCGTTGATGATGTTTATGGGGCTGAGTGCTTACATCTTTCTCTGTTGTTGATAATATTCTAATATTTGAGGTTTAGAGGCAGATTTTAGTGTGTTAGAAGAGAGTTATTATTGTTGTGATAATCTTCCTTGGCTGACCGTACCATTCCAGCCCAGCCATACCACTTTCAGGAGGAGTTTTAGTGGGTTTAAGGTGGAGTTGGCAGTCATACCTAGTCGCCTAGTCTTTGACAATCCATTTCAGATGATTTTGGAAGGCATTGCAGTCATCTTTGGTGTTGTTTGTTCTCCTAGCTGAGCCATACACTTTACCAGAAGAGACGTGGGTCTGTTAGGGGGCTATTTAATGTGCTTATAGAAGAAATAACTATCTAGATTGAGGCGTCTAGGGTCTTTGAAGGCTCTACCATCATTTGTTGGCATTGTATTTCCTTTCTATGTGATCTTTGTGAATGAATCGAGTTACCCAGCTGCTAGAATAGCTATAGTAGATTAACAAAGTACAAATCTGAACATGGGTATGTGTTAGAACATCATTATTTAATGATATATGAACTGGGTCTTTCATACTTCTTTCATATTCATTGTACCTTTTCTGGGTTTTCATTAAATATGCTATATTGTATGTGTTCCGGCAACACACATTGCAAGAAAACTGCATCTTCTCTCTAGTCTGAAAGAACACTCTAAAAAAATTAAAATAACAAAAAAATATTCTAAAAAGAACCAACAAGTACAACACATTATAGTCAAGGCCCTAATACCACATGTAGATTTGTTGTTACACCAAAACCCACAGGTGTTAGTAAACATCCAAATCCTGTATCTTCACCTTGAGTGGGCGGTTAGTCCTAGGTTACCAGGGTGTTGGTTAGTCCATGAGATCAATTCCCAAAGGTCTAGTGGTTAGTCCAACAAAGCTTCTGATATTTCTTTGATTCATTGCATTTGATCAAGTTATACTAATTCATTGTTTAAATTACATTTGATTAGCAAAATGTTTATAATAAACTACAAAAATCAATCATATTAAATTTGTGACAAATATCAAAGTAACTCTGATAACTTGAAAACATTCCTATTTCTGATTTTTAAACTTTGAAAGAAGTTGTACTACAATTATAGTATGCTTTAGAGCATCTCAAGCATTGTCCTTGACGTTTTCCACCTGGTCAAAATCTTTTTCTTCCATTGTTGTTTGGTTAGTCAATCTCTCATGGATAGCTTTTGACACCCACACTCTGAACTCCTTTGCCTCTCTCTCAGTGAATCTAATTTAGTCAAAAAACACCTGGTTTCAAATTGTAGACATGGGGACTTCTCCACTTCCTTGCTGATTTATAAATCACTAATTTTTCTCTTTCCTTTATTGTAGGTGGCCTCCTCTTTCTCATGGACAGAGTCCCTAGTCAACTCCCTATTTGACTCCTCCTTTTCCCCTTTTTCGGTTGACTTCTCTTTGGCACTTGTATTGAGGTCCAAAGCAAACAATTGGGTGACAGGATCCCACAAAATACTTATCCCCTTGAAGCTGGGTTTTTGAGTTCCAAAGAAGACAATTGGATGCGAAGATCTTATAAAAACTTTTCCCCTTTGAAGCTGGGTTTTTGAATTCCATACCTCTTAAATCTTCAAGGAAGGCCTGTTGTTCCTGTCTTAGTTTAATTTTCTTCTTATTCTTGACTTTCCTCCTTTTTTGACTGCATTCTCCATCTCCATGGCCTTCCTTTTCCTAGAGAAATGAACTTCAACTTTTGAAGGAAAAGATACCACTTGTTTGAATTTACAAAACTAGCAATGATAAATAATCACCTCTTTTCTCTCCATGGGCACATCCAACCCCACAATATCCTCATTAGACTTCTCCCTTTCCCTGTTTCTAAAATCACATTGATCTGGGTGTTATCATTGTTTTTTGGTTGACTATGATCATTTCAAGCATCTTGGATTCAAGCTTTTAGTATTGGACAATTTAGAGACATTGATGTTGCTTCTACCCTTTGTTGTAGACTCCATAAATAGCAATAGATAAGAAGCAATTGGAACAATGAAAAGACATAAAACACACAATTGACAGAAGATATCAAAAAAGTTCATCCCTTGGCACGCTTGTGCTGCAATAGAAACAATTCCCTGCATAGTTCTACAGAGCCACCATCACATCCCCAAGCGATGGTGCCCACCACAAGCCAATAAAATGACTTATAAAGGGGAAGGGTGCTCAATCAAACAAGAAGAAACTCGTCCAGATAGAGGCTGCTATTTTCTGGTGGATCTTGGGAACTGCATGCAACAAGTAGAAGCACTCAAAGTGTGCTTGCAAACATCTCTGCTGCCAATTCCATCCATACACTCCATAATCATCTTCTTGAATGGTGCCCAAGAGTATTTAAGATCCTGGTAGAACTACTGTTCATTGCCAAAACTAGACCATCTCTCTGCGATTTTATGAAGGCTTGCAACTATTCATTGTGTTGATGTAGGTAAATTGGAATAGAAAACACAATCCAAATAATCCTAATAACCCCCTTCTCAATCTGCAATGGCCTGCTCCAGTCTCACCTTCCAAAGAACTAAGGCGTCGATATGCACCCCATGCCAACATAAGAGTACAAAATTTTAAAAGAAAACTACCTCATTAAACTTAAAACTTGACACAATAAACAATAAAAGATGGAGTAAAGGAAATAAAAGACCCCCACCAAAGGATCACCAATACCACCATAATACCTACTCAATTAAAACTCATCTTGAACATTACAAATTTGAAAAACTCATTAACTCCCCCCATAAAGAGTTGCTTCTCTTCTGATGAATAAAAACTTTAGATGTTGAAACCACTCATGACTCTCTCTATAAGCTCCTAAGTTCTCGGGGACTGTAATGTTCCATTTTTGGCACATTGATTATTATGGGCATTTGTGCTTGTTCCTAGTCTTTTGGGGGCTATCCAACATGTTTGAGAAGAACTCCAATGTTCTTGGAGTGGTTTTAGTTCAGTCTGCAGAACAGTTAATTGGGTTTTCCTTTTGTAAATGGATAATTTTGTCATGGTTTTGAGCTCAGTTGATGTTCTGGGTAACATTGATGGTTTCTAAAGTTTGATCGGGCTTCTGGTTTACTCTCCAAGATTCTTGGAGGAGTTTTCTATTTTTGGAAAGTCACCCGGAAGGCATCGTTGCACATCCCAAACCTTACAGAGCATATTGGTTTAGTTTATTTTGCATTCGGAGGCCGTTTGGGATTTTCCGCAAAATTTAATATTTAGTGAGCTATTTTAATTATTATTTTCACTTAAGCTCCTAGGGGTGAAAATAATTAATAAAAATCTAAGTGTTATAACTCGTTGGAAAGAGGAAGAAAAGTATTAAATCATGGATGCATCATTTTGGGGCCTTGCGAGGCAGATATTTCATTTATTTTGATAAAGGGGTCTTTGGAGCTAAAAAGAGCTTTTAATTAAAAGTGGTGACTTTAAGTTGTGCACACTTAATGAATTATTTTTTATTGATTGAGGAGAAATATGAAGGGATAAAGGAAATAATATTTTATTTCTCTCAAAAAGTTATAAAAAGAGGAGTTGGGCTCATTGCTGAGGGGAGGCTGATGATTTGTATTGTTATGTTGCCGGAATGAACCTGCTAGTTCTTCCTATTCTCTTGAGGACGAAAACCCTCTTGTGGAATGCTCTTGAGGACGAAAACCCTCTTGAGGTTGAGTGTGGTTTCACTACAGGAATCACCATTGTGCTGAAGAAGAGATTGGAGCAAGCTCATACAGAGTTTGCCTTTGAGCTTTCCTGAAGCTGAATAGAGATTGATAGTTTGTGGTGTTTTTGCATTGTAATCTTTCTATATTGCTGGGATGCAGTTTTGATATGATAGTGATTGTTTTGGATTGAGATTTTTATATTATTGTGAATGTTCTTAGTGGTCGAACCATTGCTGGGCCGTACATGGTGTATTTGGACGAATTGCATTTGAAATTTAATATCAGTCTTTGTGCCAAAGTTGGTGTTGGGATGTCATTATTGTGCCTAGGCGTCACTCTTTAAGCAGTTTCAATAGTTATTTATCTTGTATTTTAAATGCAATGAGGATCCGTACCTTGGCTGGGCCGTACTGGCAGTCTGAGGATCTTTGAAAAATTAAATTCTTTAAGGCTGTTATTACTACTGTATTGCTTGTGATTTGCTATTTATACATAGGCGATTACCATGGAATTGGTTTGCAATGAATTGATGAAGTTTTCAGTATGCTGGGAATGAATCCGTACCTTCTGAGCGTACGACCGGGAAGGGATTCAAGTCAATAATGGGCAGTAGTTTATATCAGTTGAACAATGTAATTCTGCTGTGCATGGTAGTCATTGTTTAGTGATTGGTTTGTACTGATTTGAAGGAGATACTTCTTCTGTGGTTAAAAGTGGGTTTAAGTCTGATCGTGGCAGCCATACCTTTGGTAACAGTCTGATTTTCTGCAGCAATAAATGAACAGCAACAAATCTCAGTCATTTGGCATCTGATTTTAGAGACTTCTGTGCAGTGTATGATCTTCATTACTCAGGGGTAACTTATCAAGTTACAACTCAAGTATTATTTGCCATCCTTGTATTGCTACATTGAAATCTTTCATTTATGCAACAACATTAAAGACCCCTGGATGGTTTACCGCCAGTGTGGAGTAAATAAACATTGTTTATCTATGTTTACTCACCCACTGAATAAGTGGAGTATTCCCACTGAACAAGTGGATGGTTTTGTAATATTTCTTTCTTGTTCTTTACCCACTGAAAGTGGTGAATCCCCACAGTTTGTGGATGCCTGCATATGCAGATGAATGTCTACTTGTTTGCACAATATTTTAATTATAATCTAAAGCACATTATGCTCTCACCTTGCCCGATTTGGGATCTTGGTGATCAGAAGTGCGGAGGAGTTTAGTTGTGCTAACACTGTTTATCATTGTTCTATATTTTAGAAAAAATTTTGGGGTTGTATATTACAGGGACCAGGAAAAAATGCCATGTTTTGATTAGCTACCTTCATTTTGTAGTCTTCTTTCTTTATCTACAATCTTCTGAAGCTAGTCATAAAGAAAGATAACTTCATTTAGCCCTTTAAAGAGTATTTCTTTTCATAGTCCCTCTATTAGCCAGCCAATCTGCCACTCTATTCTTTTCTTGAAAGTAGGGGAGAAAACTTATTTGTCACTTAGTTGATGAGCCCCTTGATGGCATTGACCCTTCTTCATGACTTCAAATGATACTAGAGTCCTCTACTACAATTCTTAGAAAATATGAATCAATATCTAGCTTAAGACTTATCACCAAGCCCTCAGGCTCCACCACATTGTTGGAATTATAACCCATGGAGGCTGCCTCGAACTTGATTACCTTTTCTTCGCAATTCCGGCTAAGATAATCTACTTTAGAGGACCCTAGATTACCTTAGATGCATTGTAAAACTTCACCTTCCAGCTACTCTTTTTTCAGAGGAAGCCAGTTCATTGTCCTCTTAAAATGGGTCATTGCTGATGTAGAATTAGGGACCTTAATGTATCACTCCATGAGCCCTAATTCCTCCTCTCTAACAGGTCCAGGTTCTCTTTTTTCCTCATCTTATGGCTATGCATAATATCCTTGAGGGCTATTTCTACCTCATTATATATCTCCTCCAAAATCTATATTTGTTTTGGAAGATCCATCTATTTCTTCTTTTCCCCACCTTCCAACAAACCATTGCCAACATAGAGTTCCAAAGCATCCTAAAAGAAGATGAATTTGATGTTATACACCATCTAACAATAAGCTCCCCAAGCCTGCACTGGAAGACCCTACTAACATTAGAGTTGTTTACCAAACCTAGCCACACCTTATTAGTGAAAGAATGAATTAAAAGGATGTAATTTGTGACCTCCTTATTACAACAAAGCTCATATTTGAAAGGTCATGGCAATCCCACTTTTCAGTTGATTTCTTGTTAAGATCCTGTCTTAAACCATTACACACAAAAAAAGGTTTAGCTTTAGGCCAATCTTGGGAATTCCATACCCTTTTCCAAAACACCAACCTGAGTAGGTCATATCTTGCAACAACAATATAACTTCTGAAAACATTTCCATTGATGTTTTCTCAGAGATTGTTCTAGAGAACTCTAAATTTTTGCGTTACAAGCTTTAATTCAGACAAGAGGGTCTAGGTCTATTTGAGAAGCATTTGTCTTTCCATATCTTTGTTTTCCACCTACCCATGTCTCGGTTAACATAATAGTCTTTTGGTTTCCTACCCAAATTGGGATGCTACATTCTGAACATCCCTCAAATTTGGGTGCAATGTAATTGGGTAATCCGTTAGTCAAGCATTGTCTGATAAATTTGCCATCTTACCATTGCCTATCTTCTAGAAAAGTGCTTTTTGAATCAATAATTTGGCAAAGGCCATATTGCCCTAGATAGCAGATCCTTTGAGAGGTGAATTCATGGTGAAGATTCTTTTTAGGCCATCACTACCAAGGTACTTCTTGTGAATCATGGTGCTCCAACTTGTGTTACTTTTGCTATAGATCCTCCAAACTAGTTTTGCATTTAAGGCAAGATTACCTAGTTTTTTATTGCTAATTTTGGTGCCCCTAAGATCCTTAGACAATCATACCTTTTTCCATATTACTAATGGAAATTTCCTTTGTCCTATTGTCCCTTGCCACAAGAAAAGGCACAACCTTATCTGTCTCTTTATGAATCTTCTTTGGTGCTTGCAAGATGGAATACAAAAACTTAGGGACCACTTTGATCATTGTTAGCCTTCTTGTCGAAGACAACCACGACTCATTCCTGATACTAAACTTCTTCTTGAGTCTATCTAGTATCTTGAGACAATGGTAGCTTCAAGATTCTCTTTGAAGAGAGGAACTCTTAGATAGGAATTTGGAAGATGCAAACCTTCACATCCGAACTTTTGGTGAAGTAATTTTTCTCTCTAGTTTTCATGTTCATGAAGAAATATTTAGAGTTCCTTCTAATGACTTGTCCTCACATTATTCCATAGTTTCTCAAAATCTCCTTGATGCATCTGCACTCCCCTAGCAAAGGTTTGATAGTCAACATATCCACAAATTAAAGTTGGGTAATTGCTTCATCAGTAGTAGAAACTTGAAGCCCCTTCAAAGCGTTGTCTCCTTGTTTCTTTAAGTGCTCTCCCAAGATCCTCAACTATAATGATAAATAGGTATAGGTAAAGGGGTTCTCCCTATCTCAACCCACTCAAAGGTTTAAAAAAGCAAATGTGGGTCCCACTAGACAACCTCTCCCTATTCCAAATAAATGTTGAAAAATGCAAATGCCGTTAGTCCCTCGTATGCCCCTCGATAACATGAACTACACATCACCCTTCTTGATAGAAGTATTCTAAGGTGAGTTTGTTGATGGAGGACATGGGGCAAACTTGGCTTTGAACGACTTGCTCAATTATCATGGATGGATGGATGGATATTAGAAATCGGTTACTCATCAATATCATAATTACATCTACCATTGACTCTTATTTTCTTAGAGCCATTGGTTGTACAAGGAAGCGCAAGGATTTGAACTTCCAATTTCAGATTTTGAGAGAGGCCATAGAGAAGTTGGGGCCCCAAATGTTATATAGGTTGTCACCAACTTAATATGTGTTTGTGGACTAGTTGTCATGATGGTAGAGGGTGCTTACAAACACATTTTTTTGACTTGTGTGTTCATGTGTTGAACAATGCATTGAAAGACATTGGGAAGATAGAATGGGTGAAGGTAGTGGTGGTAGAAGATAGAGACATAAATATTTTCATTTGCAACCATCACACCTCACTAGCTCTCTTCAATACTTTTTCTAAAAAGGAATTCCTCAAACTTGTGGAGACTAGATATGCTAGTTACTTCATCTTGTTAGAGAGAATGCTTGAGGTGAAGGAGGCTATATAATTAATGATGGTTAATGCTGAGTGGAGTAGGTGGTAAGAGGCCGGCATAGTTGAAGAGAAAAGTGTGAAGCAGAACATCTTGGTGATGATTGGTGGTCCACTTTGAGGTAAATTACTAAATTAGAATTTTTTTTGCCTTTATTGTATTTAAAATTTGAAAATTTATGTATATTAATTTTAAATCAGAATTGAGTCTTATTCTTTTTTGAATATTTTGTTTGCAGATACTTTTTCTCTTTTATTTCAACTACTGCGTAGGTGATTAGGTATGTTGATAAAGACTTCCTTAGTCTTAGGGAAATTTATGAGACATTGACAACATGTTTGGCCAAATGAAGCAACCTATTCATAGTAGAGACCCTGATATGAGACTATATGAGGAGCATATTAGACCCATTATGATGTAGCGGTGGAACTATATGAACACACCACTTCATATGACAACTTATGCTTTAAATCCCAAATGATATGCACCCAAGTTTGGTAGAGTGCCTCCTTTTGACGATGACGAGGTGAAAGAAGGCTAATGAAGGCCCTTTGAAAGATGTATAGCATTGAGAAGGCAACTTTACTTGTACAACAGTGGATTACCTTTGTCAATCTTTGGGGTCCAATATTTAGTAAATCTAAGGTTAAGACAGACATTATGTTAGCTCAAAATGACCACATTGAATGGTGAACATGTCATGGCAAGGATGCCTTGGAGTTGAGGATGCTTGTCACTCACCTCCTTTCATAGGTTTCTAGTTCATTTGTTGTATAGAGGGATTGGCCCCCACAGTTTCATTCAATCTATCAAGAGAGGAACATGCTTACCTCTGACTATTGGAGAAGTTGGTGGCTGTGCATATTGCCTTTTGACTTCGTGATTGATAGATTCCTGCTACATGTTGAGATGTCGAACATCTCAAAGATGCCACTCAAATTGATGAGGAAAAGACACGGGAAGGGCTGGTTAGGGTACCATTAGATGAGGTAGTCCCTCTTATTGGAAGTGATTTAGACAAACTCCGATTTTGATGTGGTGTTAGTAGATGAAGATTAATTTCAGCAACATATTTTCTATTTTTTTGTTATTTTGTACTTGTAACTTGTAATCTTTGGGCATTTTGTTATAATTTTTATATAATATACATGCATATTGACAATGAAAACAACAAAATTTTGTTAATTTGTTTGTCAAGTCTCATGTGAATTCTCAATTCAGCTCTAATGTTATGTTTTATGGTTCTATAATGCATATATGATCAATGTCTTCTATATGAATAATTGAAATTTCCTATATCTTAAAAAATTTCCCTATTTTTTTAATTGCCATCCCTAGTTGTCACCTAAAAAAGGCCTCTAGTTCCCCGCTGTCCTAGAAATGTGTCCCACCATCCCCGTCCCAAAAACTCCATAGAAAATAGCAAAAGAATTTGCACTTTGTCATTTTTGTAAACAATACAAGTAATTTATACAAAATTGTACTGATGTATGCCATTTTGCATTAGAGACAATGAGTCTTAATATGTTATCACCCCCTATCTTGAGTGAAAATTGTACCATTGACCAAGACTCCATTGTTAGAATTTGTAGTATCATTTTTTCCACAGTTTGATGTCTCAATGTCAGCCATGTTGTAAACAATCTATGCAAATTTTGGTAAATTTCTCTGCAGTTTTCATCATCTGAAAAAAGAGTACCAGGCTCCAGCATTATTCATCAAATGAATAAAGTAAATACACCAATGCCAGCCAGATTTTGAATGGGCCATTTTATAATATCAGCTGGGAGCTTCAACATGTTGCCATGTAATAGAACTGGACAAAGAGGTCGACAATAAGTTGTAGTGCCAGTGCACATGTGTGAAATTCAAGCATCTTCGCTAAGATCATTATGTTTACTTTCTAAATCACTTAACTGTAACCATAGTAGCATTACTAGGAATTGAGATTGACTCGGCAAACCAAGCGTATAACTGTATTCAATTACTTGGGATTAATCTGGCACAACACAACAATTTAGATTTTTTGCTATTTAAAACTAGAGTGGGGGCCCCCTAGTAGGGTCAAGGGTTAGTGCCTTAGGTGCATTACTTGTTATATAGGACAGGGACAAGGGGTGGTGCCCCAGCTACCAAGCCCAAATAAAGCCTTTGAGGCCACAAGGACCCTCATGGCATATTCACCTTGTCTTTTATTCTTCCTCTTCCTCTTGCAGCTTCTTGTTGGTGATTTGAAATGAGGGCAGGCAAGCATTTTTATAGTTTTTAGGGTGGAGAGCCTTGATGGCTTCCCCTTTTAGACTAGGTTTAGGGTTTCCATTTTTTTTTTAGTCTTTAAAACACAAGTGTTTCTCTAAAGGATGTGGGGATACCTTACTGTGCCCAGGACAGTTGAGGGACGTCTGCATTCCCTTGGATGTCTTGGCGACAATAAGGCATCCTTGGATGCCCCTGCCCATCGGTACATTGGTTTTATCCTAGGGACGTGTTCCCAAGGACCATTGGATTTTCACAATGTATCAAATAATGTGATTGTTTTTTGGGACTCAGCTATGTAGTTTTGAGTCAATCTTCATCAACTCATATCATGAGTAGTGGTTCACATGAACCCATCTCTCATGACCATGAATGGTCCACTTAGTGCTCATTGCATTTAGGTGATGATCATAGGGGTGAAGCATTGGATTTTCTCTAGAAGTCACCTAGAGTGGTACTAGGATTGATCTCCCGACTAGCACTACTCTTTGTGATCTTGTTTATTGGAGGCCATGATCAACATAATGAAATCTGCCTCCCTAATTTATCTCTTGGCTGCTTGTATCCTTTAAATTTGTTAAGGGGAGTGCTGTTCATATCTCCTGACAAATTTTTAAAGGACAATCCTTTACCAGGTGCTCATACTCATTGCATGCTCTGCACCTGAATGGTATGCACTCATAGTCAATAGCTGAATCCATTCCAGGTTTTCCAATTTTAGTTTCACACCTTTTGGTAATGGATGATTCAAATCCAGCTCCACACATATCCGAGCATAGTTTATCTCTCCTCTACCTGTGGTCATCTTGGACATACAATCAAATCTGTCCATGAAACTCCCTAGAGATTGGAAGACATAGGCTGATGATAACTCTTGTGGCAAGGAAGCCAAACAGGAGCTTTATAAGGCATTGCTTCCATTGGTTTGAAATCCATATGACAGCGCTGCATGAAGAGACCCGCGTTCTGGAGAAATCAGGGTTAATTAGTGGGGAATGCCTTTCCCTACCAACAGAAGGTTGGTCAAAGGGTTGATTAGTAAGGAGAAACCTGAAATTCTTCTATTGCAGAAAGGTATGACAAAACCCAATGGGGTGAGGGCACGAGACATGACTTGTAATGCTCGGAGTTTGAACTTTGGCCTCAGTTTTGTGCTAACAAATTTCTATGACCCAAGGGAGATTTCATTTCTCCGCTGTTTGTATCTGCTTTCAAATTTCCAAAGGATGCTCCCTTACCACGTGCCTATACTCATGGCATGCTCAGCATCTGAATTATATGCATAATCTATAACTGAATTTGTTCCAGGCCAGCCAATTTCAGTGACATTTTTTTGGTAACAGATGATTCAGATCCAGCCCCAGACATCTGAGCATAGTTTTCCACTCTACCAGTAGTCATCTTTGAAACACAAACAAACCTGACTATGAAATTCCCCAGAGACTTGAATACATAGTTTGACCATAAATCATGCCACCGCCAGACATGAGCTTTAGAAGGTATTTCTTCCATAGGTTTGAAATTGGTATGCCAGTGCTACACAAGGAGGCCACATTTTGAAAAAAAAAATAGGGTTTGAGAGGGGGGCCCCCAAAAATCCACATATTAAATCCCTTGAAAACAATTTGTGGATGTAACCAGTTGGTTCATATCTAACTCCAAGACCAAACTATCCTCCATTATTAGAAGATAAACTGACCCATTTGTCATTTTTTGGGAGATACATTTCTTGTCAGCCGCTTCAATAGCCACTTCTACATTTCTTTGAAGCACCTCCAGACTTCCTCCTGTTACCGCGATCTGGAAATTTTGTTAATGGGGTAAGGCCTGACAAGACAATGTTGATGAGTCACAAAGAAACAATTCATCACACGCAGAAGGGAAGGTAAAGTCTTGTTTCTGTGGCAAATGGAAATGCAGGATATGTGGATCACGAGGATGAATTGCTGATGTCAGTTAACAAGGACAGCATAACTTGTAATTGCTGATGAATTGGGACCTAGATGCTGAGAGTTAACAAGGACAGCATAACTTGTAATGCTCGGAGTAAGACAAGAGGGACTGAGGAAATTGAGTAAGACAGCAGGCTGAGAGTGAGTAAGACAAGAGGGACTGAGGAAATTGTTGAACTCAGGAAATTAGAGAGAGAACCCCTCTCATCAGTCATGGAAAACTCTGAAAAGGAGCAAGATTTGTGATGTTTTATTTGAGCTAATTTACTTCTCCCCAGAGTCCTGGCAGGCATGAATTTCAGTGTCATATGGTTTTCTCTATGAAAAGTTTGGGAATTATTGTATTTTTAGATTCTTGACGACAGCAATGTAGCGAAGCATTGTTGGAATTGTAGAATAAGATTTTGCCCATTGTTGCATATGGTAATCTAGCTAGTTAATTATTTCTTAATTAATTGATTAAATTAGCTTTAGAGATATTTTTATGTAGGTGTTTTTTCCCCCTTACATCAAAAAACACAAAGATTAAATTGATTATTTTTTTTTATGGACAATTGTAAGATATATTTAATTATTGTATTATTTTTCATGTAAATATATTGGTTAATAGAGCATTAAAGCAATTAATAACCTACCCAAATGAGTTGAGTGATAATTGAAATAAATGCTATAATCAAATACATGGGTACTTAGCTCTAAGTTTGATGAAGATGACATATAGATAGGATTTCATTTGTCTAGGTGTCATAATTTAAAGCTTGTCTGATGACTAGCATTGACTTGTAAATCTGATTGTGTATAATTTGGGTTTACTTTTGCATGGAAGTGATCTCCTTGAGTGTGGACCTAAACTTGTAAATCACAAACTTGATTTGGTAGAGTTATGGTATTCTGTCATGTCCCCAATTTTAGAGTAACTTAAAATTGTTTTAATTGCAAATTAATTTTGTAAAGTATTTTTATTTACTTTATAAAATTAATATTTTATTTAAATTACTTAAGTTAGTAGTACTACACTTTATTAAAAAGTGTTATGAACAAGCATTTAAAAAGTTCAAGTGCAAGTATTTAATAAAGTTCATGTAAAAGCATTTAAAATGATTGGGTATGATGTAAACTCTCATTTAATAAAATTACGCTGGGCCTAATTAATGTAATGGCTTTAAAAGTAAGCTTGAGAGTCATTTGAAGTCATGTCTGACAAGGTGATGTTCCCTTGCATTTGTTGAGCCGAGAAGATGTTCCCTTGGTAAATTGTTGAGGTTAAAATCATTTTAGATTTCACAAGTGAGCTTCATTGTATTTTAGGTTTTGACATTTGCTGAATAAGTTGATATTTGGTTGGAGACCATTTGTGAGTTTCATTGAAGATCTATGTTTGAAGACATTGTTGAAGAATTTGAATATTGTTTGGAGATTTGTAGATATGCTGGGTTTTATTTGTTCAAATTTATTAATGGTTAAACCAATATAAATTTGCTAATTTGGATCAAATATATTTTTACACACTGATATAAATTTATGAAGATCTAAATTTGTTGAAGTCATCAAAGATATTCAAGAATATTTGTGAGTTTTAATATATTCATTGTTTAATCCTAATGTCATCCAGAAAGGAGATAAAGTCTGACAGGATTCAGCAGGTCTTCATTTGTAATAAGGATTAGCATATGAAAGATAGTGGTACGTGGGGCCGAGCCATGTGTTTGAGAGTTTGAATACAAATTAGAGACTATCTCTGTAATCGCAGTTTATATTTCATAGTTATTTTTGATATGAAGTATCTAAGGAAGCTCGTGGGTCCCAGCAGTGTTAAGGAGAACATATGAAACTTTCATACATTATTAAGTTTGCATAAATGGTAGTTGCTTCTACCAAGACATCGCAGCTTGTGAGTTTGGAAGGAATGCATGATAAGAAGGTTTTGTGGCTTTACTAAGTAATCACAGCTTCCAAATATAATAAGATACAGCTTCAGATGTGACAGGAAATCATGGATAGAGCAGCACGTATTTGAGTTTTATCTGATATATAAAGGAATTCGTGGCTTCTATATATGTGAAGACTTGCAACAGTGATCGCCAATAGACAAGTAATAAATAAATCGTGAGGGACAGATTTGTTTGAAGTCATTTCTTGTGCTTAGAGGTGTAAATGCGACTCTATTGTGAAGGCCACCTCCTTATTTACCTTGAGAGACTCCACACTCTTAGTCATGTGGACACCCTGATCGCAGCCTGGAGAACTTATGACAGAGTTTATATCATACAGTAGAATAGCGGCACCATTCATAGTCTTTGATCGCAGATTATAGAAGAAGTGATTTCAAGGTTAAAGACATTTCAGAGACATTCTGCAGCATCATTGAGTTTTTATTGCTTTCTTGATATCATTGAATCTGAGTCTCCTTGTCAGAGGAATATAGCAGAGATATTTGATCACTGTAGGAATATAGCAGAGACCTATTTGCAGCCTTTTCCTGTTATCATTGTATTGCAGCTCATTGGAAAGCAGTCAGCATCTGACACTTCAGATAATTTACAATTGGCATTGAAATTGGTATGTTCAAATTGCAAATATAATATATACCTCTGATTTGTTAAGTATTGTTAATGGCTAACATAAAGCTATGAATTGCTCATAGGAATTGAGAGATTTGAAGTTTGATTGGTAACAGCAAGTGCTGATTTAATCTATCATCCATTGCTATCATCTTCATATGAAAGTTTGTGGTGCAACTTATAAGGGAGAAGACTGCAGATTTATAATTTGTTTGCTATCACTCTGTATTCGTTAGTATATGTTTCATGCTTGTAGAAGTTAAATTGAAAGGTGCAGAGATAAAAATCAGTATACAGTCCTAGGGTTTGATTGAAAATTGTAAGATTCAAAATAAAATATTCGAAACTTGTTTGTCTTTGTGTCTATGCTTTAAATCTTCACAAGGACTCGTGGTGTTTACAAACACCTTTGGGAAATTTGTTGAATTGCAAGGGTCATGTTCTCCTTAGTTAGACCCCTAGAAGAATTGATTCAATGATGGTGAACCAAGGTCAAGAACAACAAACAATTGTGCAATATGCTCCTAAAATGATAATGCAATGTTGATGTGATATCTTTTGTCCACTTGCAATCTAATTTGTAAATGTGTTTCTTAGTTATATCTATATGATTTATTTGAATTAGGTTAGTCTTTAAATACATTACCCTAACATGAAATTCGGAACTACTCACTTTAGCCAGCTCATGATGACTAGTGAAAATAGAGGGAAAGGGGCCCAATTTGAAAATTTGAATTTAAAAGTTTGGGGTTGAGATTTATGGGTGCAAAGATGATCTAGATCAAACCTACACTCATGGACCTAAACCAGGTTAGCAAATAGAATATTTAGGGATTGAGATTAACATCTAGGATGAGTACTGTCAAGATTGAGATTATATAATATTATTTTCCAACTTCCATATGAAATAGACCATCTTAGACACTAGTCGATGCATTTGAGAACAACCTAGTGAACATGGGTTTAAAATGTAAGATAATGGGGTATGTAATTTTCACCATTACATTTTGCCCCCACTTTGACTTGCATGTGAACTACTACAAGAATGCATGTCAAAGTAAAATCAAGCAACCGACATGGAAATTAAATAATTTTCAGACACAATTGATATAGATCTGCATAAATTATGCAAATTAGAAATGTGGATATGTGTACTCTTGTTTCTACGAGTGTGTAAAAAACCTCCAAACATAGAAGAAGAAAAAAAATTGCAATGAGTAGCATTTGTCAAGCATTTAAAATTGAGCATATTCCCAACTTGCTAAAATTGTTTTAAAAATGTAAAAAGAGTAGGATGAGAGATTCCCCTGTTATGGAAAGAAATAAAGCGTTGACTATCTAGAAAGGACTTCGACCAAGTGGAAAAATATAAAGGGGCTTTGTTTGGATATGAAATAATATTTGACTCTATAGATAGCATGATAAATGTCTCCAACTATGTAGAATTGTACTCCATTTGGATATAGTGTGAAACTTTGTTTGGTATCATAAAATGATTATAATTGTCATAACTACATTACTATAATCAAACTCATGAAGAAATGTCAATGATAATAAATGCCTCTTCCAATTGGCTAGGTACAGAGGACGTCATGAATTGGAGGTAAGGGAAAAATGATAACATGTAAAGCACATCAAGCATGTAATATTGTCAAATATATGCTCATAGAAAGGCACATGTAACAAATGTCCATGGATACCAATAGATCACATTATGTATCACAATAAGCATGTACTAAATGTCCATTACTAACATTGTGCAGGCAAAATAAGCATGTAAGGATTAACAATAGATAACATCATGTATGCATAATAAGCATGTAAAGTAAGAGATACACATGTAAGCACATAAAAGCAAGGGCATGAGACGCCCCCAAGGTTTCTCTTAGTGAAAAAGTAACACAAACAATAATCAATAATGATAAGTTGTGAGCATAATGAAACATGTCTCCTAGGGTGTAAATAATGTAAATAGCAACATGTAGGGTGGTCTAAAAGATATGAGCATGAAGGCACACAAAATAATTAAATGATGTCATCGAGAATGATAATATAATATTTAATAACTACTAGTGTAGGCAAAGTAAATAGCAAGTGAAGGATGCCAACAATGTAAAAATACCCCTTTTGAAAAGAATCGATGAACGTAATGTTTCTAATTGTCATATAACTCATAAATGATGTACTTGAAAAAATGAGGAGTGTAATAAGTGCATTGTCATGTAAATTCTCAAAAAAATATGCCCATGTCTCATATTATCAATGGTGTAAATTATTGTGAATAATATCATTTTGTATCAAATGTAGGTGATAAGGTAAATATTCAACATGGAGGAGGCACATATAACTTAACTTTATATAGGAGGGTAAAAGTGTGGAAGAGACATTTCATTTGCATATTCACCCTTAGGGAGAGAGCTCTAAGAACAATACCATGGTGCATTGCAAACACCACATCTCTACATGCCTTGAGAGAGTACACACAACTAGAATGATGTAGGTGGACACTTGGAGGCAGTAAGCATCTATTTTTTTTATTATTTCAAAAAATAATCAAAACATCATAAAACTAGAGTAGGATAGTTTTATGTTCACAATTGATATCCATGGACATGACCCTATACCCATAGAACTGGCCCTTTTTCATGGGTGTGAACCAATATATACAAATTTGATTTGCAAAATTTATTGATACCCATAGATTTGAACATTTAGATTTATAGTAGATTCAACATTTTATTACTAGATCTTCTTTTTTTTGTGATACTAAAATTTATTTATTTTTCTATTTTTTATTCTTTTATTTTTTTTAATTTATGACTTAGTCCTTTTATTCAACAACTCAAAAATGGTTCTAGCCCCACCCATTCTTGGAACCCTACCTCTATAGTCGACTATTATTTTTCTACCATTCCCTGCCTTTGGTGGTGGTTTGGATATTGTTAATGGCAACAATACTAGTGTATTAGTGGCGATGACCTAAGTTGGCAACTGTGTACTTTCTCTTGGTGATGATCACGATGATTTTGAGGCTAGTTATTGTAGGATCTCCAAAGATAAATGTGCTGGTAACTATGGCCTCTCTTGATCATGTTATTTTTGGTGGTGCAAAGGGGTCAAGCCATGGTTCCCTCTGTCCTATGCAACCATGGTTAGGTCAGGGGTTCTTGCTCACCCTCCTTTGTGTGACAAAATTTGGCCCCTTCTTTGTTCACAATCCTCCCTTGTCATGGTTTGTGGATAGGATTCACGATTCATACTGAAGACTTTTATGTTTGTCGTGGTCTGGTCTACATATTTAACATCTTGTGGCCCTCTCTTCCTAAATTGCAAAAATGGGTTTTGGAATCTTGGAAACCTCTTGTTGAGGGAAACATTTAGCTATATCCTTACATAAGAGTTTTTTCATAACGACCTTTGACTTTTCAAATCACAGGGATTTGGTGCTAGACAATAGGTTATGGATGTGGGGCAAGCATTCCCTCTTGCTCAAGCCATAATCTACCTCTTTCTACCTTCTTTCAGAACCTCTCAATATCAAGCTAGTTTGGATTAGGCTACCCAATCTCCCTCTCCATTTCTAGTAAGACTCCTATTATGAAGCCATTCACAATGCTATTGGTCATTTTTGAAGGTTGACACAACAACTTTCATCATGGATCACTCTATGTATGCTTGTATTTTGGTGGACATCAATATCTTAAAGGCTCTTCATAGGGATATTGTATTGATGGTTAAGGATAGGCATGGACTCAATCGCTCGATTATGAGGGTCTCCCCTTTTGATGTAGATGTTGTTTTGCCACCAAACAATTAGATTTTGATTGTCCCCGTTCTCGTCACAAGGTTGGTGCATTTACATGGTGATGGAATTCCCATATCGACTACTTGATTATTTTTTCTTTTGACTCTTATGATGATAGGTCTTCTCAAGATGTTGGATCTTCTCCTCTTGTTCCCCCTGTGAAAAGTCACATAGCTAAGGGGGTTTTCCTTAAGGTTGGCATGACTTTGGTAAGTTCCTCGACTCCTAACAAGACCTCTTCTTCAAATCCATTTCTAGAAGCTCCTTCATTGGTTCCCATCCCCCATGGCGTGTTTTGATGGGTCCCTACTCTTAATATATGTACAGATTTTGTGCAACATCTAGCTTCTTTAGTTAGATTGTCTTCCTCTTTGCATGATATGTATCTGGTGGACGTTACTGTAGAGGATATCGCTTTCCTCTCTCCTTGATATGAGCATTTATATGTATCTTGGATGATTGTTCAAAGAAGGAAGAGAATCTTCCCAAATCTATTTTAGGATCCCATACTTGGGTCAAGGGTGTGCAGATTGCTAAGATGGGGTCTGGTATTGTGTATGATGTTGACCCTTTGATGTTGAGATTTTTGTTGGGTTGTTGTCTTGTTGTGGTAGTGGGGTTGCAATTGTGTTGTTGTTTGGCTCTTAGTGGCCATTGCCTTGCCTTGCCTTGTAAAAGGTTCTAGGTCCTTTCAAAACCTATTTTACCCCCTAATAAAAAACAAATGATTTATTTTTAATGTATGATGTAGGATAAGAGTGAGATTAGAGAGAAGTTAATAACCACCAGCTACACAACCTTCATGACTTGGATCATACACTCATTGAAACACAAATGGTTGATATAGTTGGCATTAGGTATATGAAGTAGATGCCTACATTTTATAATGATGTATGCATGTTCATAGTGCTCATCCAAAGGTGGGATTCAGATACAAACACTTTCCACCTACCCCTTGTCGAGATGACCTACATTGGAGGATGTGTAGAAGACCTTGAGGCTCTTCTAGTTTGGGTGAGATAGGTTTTAGCTACTAGGATTAGGTGCCATTCACCTTTAAATCCCTAGACATGTTTTAATTATTTTAATAAACATTGTCAATTAAAAATTGTTGTCTCCAAGGATCATGGAGAGAGTAGACTTGGATGCCCCTCTATGTGGTAGGCAAAATATATTTATTCTCTCACATGTAATTGTAGTGGCATTTAAGTTGGAAGTTACATTTGGGAAGATATTAGAAATTGGGTAAAGATTGGGATGCATAAGAGAATGTAAGAGGATCTTCTACAAATAGATCTTATGACAGATTTGGTCAACCTTCCCATGGAGCACCTAGGATTGGGATCTTGACCAATTTGACTGTTATGACATGTAAGGTGGGTGTAAGGAGCAGAAGAGGAGTTACTATTCAAGGTAGTTGACCAGTTTGGTGAGGTGTGAGATTTCCCATGATGGAGGTGGACATGTATCTTGTATATCTCCTATATATTGGTGACTTGAGATGGTAGATTGTTTTGGAGGTTATTCAAGCACCATTATGCTACCACAATCTAAAGAGATAATCAAATTATGTTGATATAACAATTTAGAGGATTAATGCAAGCTTGGGTCTCTTTGGGTGTTGAGTTTTTTCTCGCAAAGGTTTCTCCACATAAACATTGTGTTATGGTTTGCATTCTCTTTCATGGTTGATTTCCATTTCCATATGATCTATCATTGTTAATGAATTTGGATGCACTAAAGCTCAATATGTCTTGCTATATTATTTCATCTTGTTTCTAAACTTTGGTATTAGAGCCATTTTTTGGCTTGATTAGAGAGAGGGACACCTCTTTCAAAGTGTTTGATTGGGTTTTGTGCTACAGTGACAGTGTGTTGTGTTTTCTTGTAGTTTTAGGTTTTGGGTGATAGAGATCATGGCTAGCTCCTCTTGATTGGAGATCAAAGAGTTTAATGGCTTAGGTTTTGAACTTGGGAAGCTAAAGATGTAGGATCTCTTCGAAGAAAGAGATCAATGGATTATCCTAAAAAATGAAAAAAAACTAGATAATTTATTGGATGAAAAGTAGGTAAAGCTTGATAAAAAGCCCATGACACTATTCAATTGTGTTTATCTGAATCTATTCTTTTGAATGTGTAATGTCTCTTTCTAAAATTTTGTCATAAATTATGCAATTTTTGTATTTATGATTTATGCAAACAATAACTACTAAACTCCAATAACAAGTATTAAACAACAATAATCAAACCCTAAACAATAAACATCAATTAATATTGTAGCATATCTAAATAATGAATAATTCTAATGTAAATATGGAAGCCCTCAAATGACCAAAATATTAAGTTATTGTATACACTAGAAAATGCACACAAGAAACAAGCTAAAACAATAACCTATTTCATGCAAGTCCTAATATACCTTAGATTTAGCAAAAGGAATGCAAAAATATGAAGTTAAACAAGATAACTCCATACAAACCTTGATACTTGGATGTGCTCCTTGATGTCTTGATGTGGATGGCTCCTCAAATGGGCAACATGACCTTGCTTCTCATGGAGTCTTGGAGGAAAAGAGGCACCATTTAGTAGCATGCAGAAGTTATATCATTTGTGAAGGGGTGAGCTCCAATTTATAGATTTTTGGAGAATCAATTGGATGGTTAGAATTTGATTGAAAGATCAATGGTAGAGGATTCTTGAGAGCTCTCAAGAAAGGAGAGCTTGCTATGTGTCGTGATAGGATTATATGAGAAGGGATGTCCTTAGATCAAGGAGGAATGAATGGTCAAGATTGGGCTTTTAGAAGATTGGAGGGATGAGATTGTCTTGGTAGATGGGAGGTATGGGTTGGATTTGATTGGAATTTTAAATTGGGAAGCATGGGTACATGCCCAATTAAGAATTGGAGGAAAAGGAATGAGTTGGATTTGATTTGAGTTTTATATTAGAAGCATGGGTACATACCCAATTTAAAATTGGAGGAATATGAGATGGAGGACAAAAGGACCCTTGTACATGGGTCCTTGATCGTGCCTTTTGTAAGAAGGCCATGTGGACATGTACAAGAAGCTTATGCCTTTTGACATTTGGGGGAATGTGGAGGTTTTGTCCAAGGTTAGATTAAGGTTTAGGTTGTGCAAGTGGGGATTAGGTTAATTAATTAGGTTTAGGAAAACCTATTCAAAAGTTTAGAAAATAGGAATTAAATAAATACAAATATTTATTTAATTCATAGGATGGGGAAAGGGGATATTAGATAAATTAAATTTATCTAATGTTTGGACTATAGAGAAACAGGATAAATGATTAATAAATCATTTTGGCTAGGGATAAGTACCGATGCAGTGGTGTAGGAGCACCTAGAAAATCATGTTTTGTGTTGTAATAAGGTCTATTTGACCAATGCATTTTCATTTTTGTTTGTAAGTCCCAAGTGACTTAGGTCATATTTGTCAAATTGTTAGTCTCAAGACAGTTGGTCTCCCAGCCACTTGGAATCGGTTGGTTTTCCTCAGGGTGAGTTTATAAACCTAGAGGAATGAACCAAATGAATATATTGTGGTAATCATATTGAAGAAGTGTGATCGAATGTAATAGTGTATTGTGCTAAGGAGAAATAGAATGTTTATGTTCCGTTAATTGGTTTTCTGTTTCCTGTAATTGTAAATCATATAGCTGTAGATTCCCATTCTTTTTGTGCTTTTCATTGTTGCAATTTATCGATGTGAAGCATTCCACTAGTAAGATTTCTATCGAAATCAGTGGAATGGCTTTGTTATATGAATATTTGTTTTGCTTCTTGTTTTGTTTTTCCTGTTCAACGGTGCAAAGGATCTAGACAGTGTGGGTAGCACAGTAGGTTGACCTAGCATCTCCATGTGCTAGGGTTCAGAAGAAGGTAAACTGTGCATCAGAGTATCGGCATAGCAAACCCTAAGGAGGCCGATAGTAATTGTCATGCCGATGAAAGAAGGTCAAAGTTGACATCGGGGTGATCGGCGTATCGACAGCTCCAGAGTAAGTCCCACCAACGGAACAAGTCTCGTCGAAGGTGTTGGTTCATCAATGCATCGGCCAAAGATTGCAAGTGTTCACCAACAAAATAAGTCTCACTGAAGGTAAATGCCATCGGCACATCGGGAGATAAGTTAATAGATTCATCGACGGGAAGGGTCTTGCCGATAAGGTCACAACTAACCGGCGTGTTAACCATCACGATTAAGATGAGAGGGAACTTGACCGCCATCGGGACATCGGTAGGAGGATGAAAGACTTGGCTGATAGAAGATGTCTCGCCGAAGTTAAATCTAGTTGAGCTATCGGTGTGAGTTTGATCAACGGTAAGACCTAGGAAAGTCTTTCTGACGACGGTTGTCCAGCTTATGGTGATGTATTGGCGGCTCGTTTGTCAAGTCTTACCGACTGTAAGGAACTAGGGCATGTCTTACATTTCCCACTGTGCGTTCCCCATCATATTAGTATCAGAGCCTAAAAAGATTTGTTCGGCAAGTCAAATTGAGGATTTGTAGGAGTGTTGGCGTTTGGGTGTTGTATGTGAATAGTGTATGTTAGACAGAGAGAGCGAGACAGAGGTGGAGAGGATGCCTCCCAAAAGTATCTTGCAGGATGCCATCAAGGCACTAATCGAGGAGATGCTTGAATCCAAGTTGGGAGAGTTCAAGTAGTCTAAAAGAAAAGATAGGGAAGATGAAAGTGACAGCGCTGAAGGCAATACAGAAATTGATGAAACCAATAAAAAGACATAGGAGATACCAGCAGACCAAAGGGCATTTGTAAATGAATTGAAGTCAGTCAATAGGGACACCATAGATGGGTTACCTATGTATAGTGGAAGTATGGAAGCTGAAGAGGTGATTGACTGGATTGAGGCATTGAAAAATCATTTCGAATACAAAGAAGTCTCTAATGATAAGAGGGTTAAGTTGGCAAAGGCAAGATTGAAGGGATCTGCTCTTGCATGGTGGAATTATGAGAAAGGAGAGAGAGTCAAGGACGGGAAGACTATGATAACCTCCTAGGAAAGGATGAAGACCAAAATCAAGGCACAATTCTTACCTCTGGACTATAATGTGCAGATGTATAAGAAATTGCAGAACCTCAAACAGAGAGACCTTGATGTGAATGCATACACACAAGAGTTTCATAAACTCAGTCTCAGATCAAAGAGACAAGAAGAAGAGTCAGAGAAAGTGGCCAGGTATTTGAATGGCCTAAGGATGAACATCCAAGATGAGATCAGTATCTTAGCACCAGAAACAGTGAATAAGTGTTTCCAAATGGATTTAAGGGTTGAAGAGAAGATAAAGAGAAAGAGTGAGCAGAATCATAGAGGTAGAGGTGGAAGGAATTTTAGAGGAAGAGGCAGTTTTGGAGGAAGAAGTCCTAACCAGAGGCCTAGTGGTGAGTCTAGCCAAGAAGAGCAAGTTGGAGACTCCAGTAGCAGAGGAGGCTACCAAGGAAGAAGGCCTAATGGAAGAGGTGGGACAAGTGGATCAGGTAGAGGATCCAAATTCTCCAATATGAGATGTTATAACTGCAATTAGATAGGGCACCCAGCATACAAGTGTCCAGAGAAGGCCTTAACTTCTCATGGTGGTGAGAAGAGAACCACTTTGATTCAAGAAGATGAAAGGACTGTAACATCTCCTGAAGTGAATCTAGCATCAAAAATGGGAGAAAATTTGATGATCAAGAGGATGCTGCTCAAGGAACTATTGTAGACTAAACCATCTCAAAGAAGGGCTTTGTTTAGAATCAACTGCAAGATCCAAGGTAAGGTTTGTAAAGTTATTATTGACTCTGGTTCTACTAATAATATTATATCTTTGGAAGCAGTGAATAGGTTGAATCTAGAAAAGATACCCTGTAGCAGTCCATATAAAGTTAGTTGGTTGAATAAGGGGCGGCACATACTCATCAATGAACAGGCATGGGTAGAATTTAGTATTGGGGGGTATAGAGGTAAAATTTTGTGTGACATCCTTCCAATGGATGCTTGCCATCTTTTGTTACGCAGACCATGACAGTTTGACAGAAAGGCTCATCATGATGGAGAAAAGAATGCTTACTCATTCCAAAAGGATGGTGTGACTTATAGGATATAGTCATTGGTAGAAGAGGATCCACAACATGTAGGGTCTAGTGTAATGATGGTAGGAGAGAAAGAACTCATGGACACATTAAAGGAAGGTGATGGAGTAGGTTTTGCTTTGATTGTGAAGCCTAAGGGGGGAAAGAAGAAAAGTGTGAGAGAGTTAGGGCCTAAGGAGGTCAGAGATTTGCTTGAGAGTTACAAAGGAGTGATTGCAAAAGATATACTGGATTCCCTACCACCTGTCAGAGACATTAGCCATTAGATAGACCTCATACTAGGAGCGGTACTTCCTAATAAGGCAGCATATAAAATGACCCCATAGCAGAATGAAGAGATAGCAAACCAGATTCAAGAACTCCTAAACAAAGGGTTGATAAGGAAGAGCCTTAGCCCATGTGCAGTACCTACTATTTTAGCCCCAAAGAAGGATGGGAAATGGAGACAGTGTACTGATTCTAGGGCAATAAATAGGCTAACCATCAAGTATAGGTTTCCTATTCCTAGAGTTGAAGACCTAATGGACTATTTGGGAGGTGTTACCTATTTCTCTAAGATAGACTTGAAGAGTGGGTACCATCAGATAAGGATTAGAGAAGGGGATGAGTGGAAGACAGCTTTCAAAACCAATGAAGGGTTGTATGAGTGGCTTGTGATGTTGTTTGGTCTTTCAAATGTCCCTAGCACCTTTATGAGGCTGATGAATGAGGTGTTGCAGGAATTCATAGGGAAATTTATGGTAGTCTACCTTGATGATATCTTGGTGTTCAGTAAGAGCAAGGAAGAGCACTTGGAACATTTGGAGATAGTCTTGAAGAGGCTGCAAGATCAGAAGTTATTGATAAACTTGGAAAAGTGTGACTTCATGAAACAAGAATTGGTGTACCTAGGTTTTGTCATCTCTAAGGGTGATTTGAAAATTGATCTTTCCAAGGTAGAGGCTATTTTGAATTGACCTACACCTCGGATAGCAGGAGAGGTCAGAAGTTTCCATGGTTTGGCCACATTTTACAGGAAATTTATTAAGAACTACAGTGATATTTGTGCACCTATGTTAGAGACCATCAAGGGTGGAGGAAAGATAAAATTTGTGTGGACAAAAGAGGTAGATCAGAGTTTTGAAAGTCTGAAACAGAAAGTTGCCAAGTATCATGTCTTAGTAATTCCTGATTTCAATAAGGTTTTCACAATTGAATGTGATGCAAATGCGCTGGCCATAGGAGCAGTGTTGAGCCAAGAAAGCAGACCAGTAGCCTTCTTTAGTGAAAAGTTAAATGAATCCAAGAGGAAGTACTCCTCTTATGATTTAGAGTCGTATGCTATGGTACAAGCTTTGAAAAAATGGAGGCACTACTTGCTTCCTAAGGAATTTATTGTAAACACTGACAATCATGCTCTTAGTTTTTTGAATGGACAAGAAAAGCTCAGGCATAGACACATGAAATGGGTTGAAAGTCTTCAAGCATACACCTTCATCATCAAGCATAAGAAACGAATAACCAATAAGGTTTCCGATGCTTTAAGCAGAAGGGAGTTGACAATGCAAGAAGTGCAGCTACAAAGTGTTAGTGCCTGAATTGACTGACAGTTTTTGAGCAATTTTCATGCAGGCACTTTCCCTAAGTATCCAAAAAATGTTCTAAGTGTTGGACCTCCTCAGCATTTTTCAGCTGCAGCATCATATTTTCTTTGAGGAGGAGGTCATCATCATCATCTTGTCTTCGATGGTGGTCAGCATCTCATGTTTTCTGTCGACTTGTTTTTCATCAGGATCATCATATTTCAATATCGGGTGATGTTTGGATATCATCCTGATCCTGCTGATGAGCTACAGTGTGCCCTGATTTGCTTGCGGGGGTGTTTTTTCAAGTATCCGGTGATCTTCCAATTATCACCTTGCCCTTTTATGATGATGATGTCACCCCGATCTTCTGAAGGGGTTATTCTCTGAGTTGTTCGACCTGACTTGTTTTTTCTTAAGGGTCGTCATCATCATCATCATATTTCCAGTTATCGCCGTGTTGCTTGCGAGGGTCATCATATTGTCTACCTGCATGATATTTCGCCGGGGTGATATTTTTATCATCGGGTGATCTTGGTTATGATCATCCTGATGATGTTGTTGAAGAGTTCTAAGTATGACCCGATATTCACTGGGGTCATCATATTTTGAACGTCAGGATGATCTTAGTCAATATCATCCTGATGTTGTTGTATCACTTCATGTTCATTGTTTTATCATCCTGATGATGCTGACGTCATTCTTATGTCAGGGTGATATCTATTTCTCTGCCTATCTGCATCATGATATTTCCGAAGGGAGATATCCGCCTGTCGGCTTCGTGCATTATCTAGTGGGGGTGATCTTTTCAAATATCTGGCATATTCATCTATCACCCCGATCTTATAGTGGAGCTACAGTGCAACATGATATTTGTGCATCAGGATGATATTTCCAAATATCCGGTTATCTTCCGAATATCATCCTGATGTCGATATGATGATGACGTCATCAAGGTCCGGGGGGGTCATATTTCTAACACTGATCATCTTGTGGAGATCCCCCGATATTTGCAAACATGATGATGACGTCATCCGGATATGAGGAGGTGCGCAGTAGGTAGATATGCTGATGACGTCAGCAGGATATGACGGTGACGTCATCAGGATGTTCATCGGCCAGACTTTTGGTATCGGCTAAGCAGGAGGATGTTCCTCCGATGGATCAGGTTGTGCGGATGAAGGCGATTATCATGCAGGTTATATTGCGATATGATGCTGACATCAGGGTGATATTTCAAGCGACAGGATATCATGCTATTGGAGGATGATGATGAAGTCTTATACTAGTGTCGTCAGGAGCAAAAGCACCGACATTATATATGCTCGTGGCCTAGTATATAAAGTGTTGAAAAGGTCGCCGCGGGGTGCATGTGGGATAATTGATATCCTACATATTTGAAATATCATGACGATGAATCTTGGCGGGAAATGGTTGCAATGCACAGTTTGACGTTTTCCCGAGGCCGCGGGTTGGTGCGCCATTAATGGCGAAGGTTGCAGAGGTATGGACGGATCTAGTACCCGATTGAAGGTGTACATCAACGGACAGTGGCGCAGAGCTCGAGGTTTCTTCCTGTCTCCTCCCCTACCTGCTGCATTCATGTTTGGGTGCCAATCTGGTAATGCGTTGAGCGCCATTTTTCTGATACTGTGTATCTGGCAGGATTTTTGGTCAACCATGTAATTAATTGCTGTGGTACACTACCTGGCTGTTATAAGAAGGAAGTGTTACTCATTTTTGGTTGTTGAAAGTTGAAGATTTTTGGCTCTGTAATTCAAAACAAGCTGATCTGGTTGCTCTGTACAGCTAAACCTGTGAGTCTATGTATCTCTTGTTGTCTGTTTTGGCATGAACCCACTGATTTCATGATTAATCTTATATGAGAAATGCTATCTTAGCATGTGTTTTGTTAATTCTGTCTCCAGTATTGCATGTATTCTTCTTCTGAATCTGGATATTTGGGTAATGTTTAGATTCTAGAGCATAGAATTCCTATGTTGAATGTCTGATCTTTTAACTTCTGCTCAAGGGGTAGATCAAACTGTTTTCAGGTTGAACATTGGGAAGGGTATACTGCAGTAGGGATGCCATAAGTAGAGATAACTTAACACTCTGTATTGGGAGATATCTGTAAGGCAGGTATCACATATATCCCCCTGAAATCTAGTTTTAGCTGTTCATGTTGATCATTCACAGGTGTATGTCTGCTGACTCCAGGCCCTGGATAGGCACCAATCTTGCTTTGTGTTTGTGTTACAACCATGTCCAGCTTTGCATCCAAACTTAAAATCCAAATCAAAATCTAAAACAACCATTAGGACATTAGAATTAGTTTTAGGATCCTCAGTCCTCTGTCTACAACTGCAAATAGGCCCAAAGCTAGCCCCTTTGCTCTTACCTTTCAGTTTTGGTCTACTTACAGGAGGACTTATCTACTTTCTGTCAGCATCCCAGCCTTTGTATGCATATCCTCATGGATGTTGAGTAGGGAATACCCCCCTAGGTTTTGCAGAGCCTGAAGAAGAAGAGGAGATAAAATATAGAGTCTATCTCCTACACTGTTGGCCCCTGGCCCAGAGATCCTGTTGATCACTGATGGCTACCTTGTAGGGAAATCTGGGAATAAGCATCCAGTCTAGGAAAAAGCCAACACAAAGCATGGGTGTTGAGGCACTCAAAGGGTTGTATGAAAAGGACCACGATTTCAAGGAGATTTACAAGGTATGTAGTGAGTTTGCCAATGCTTTCCACAGTGAATTTTTAGATTATACATTGTAGGATGGACTTTTGTTTAAAGGAAGTCAACTATGTATCCCTAAGTGTTCAATGAGGGATAATATAGTGAAGGAGAAACATAGTGGTGGTTTAGGAGGACATTTTGGGCTCAATAAGACCTTAGATCTTGTTAGAAGGTTTTACTTTTGGCCAAGAATGCAATCTGATATCAAAAGGTTTGTTGAGAGTTGTATGATTTGCCAGAAGGCAAAGGGGGTCTCAACCAATGCAGGTCTGTACCAACCTTTGCCCATACCAAACAAACCTTGGGAAAGTTTGAGTATGGATTTTGTGATGGGATTGCCCAAGACAAGGACATGTTATGACAGTGTGTTTATTGTGGTAGACAGGTTCAACAAGATGGCTCACTTTATTCCTTGTAAGACCACCAATGATGCTAGTTACATTGCAGGTTTGTTCTTTAAAGAAATTGTCAGGATTCATGGGTTACCTTTGAGTATTGTATCTGACAGAGACAACAAATTTGTGGGACATTTCTAGAGAACCTTGTGGAAAAGATTGGGTACAAATTTGTCTTTTAGTTCAGCCTATCATCCTCAGACTGATGGCCAAACTGAGGTTGTGAATAGGTCATTAGGCAATCTGCTAAGATGTTTGACAAGAGAACATGGCAATAGTTGGGATGTGGTACTCCCACAAGCAGAGTATGCCTATAATGATTCTACAAACAAAAGTACCGGTCTAAGTCCTTTTGAAGTTGTTTATGGTAGTCATCCTAGAGGAATTTTTGAATTGCAAGATGTTCAAGGGTTGGACAAATGGAGTGGACATGCTGATACATTTGCAGAGGCTATGAAAGAGATCCATCAACAAGTCAGAGATACTCTACACCAGAACAGTCAGAAGATCAAGGCTAGAGTGGATCAAAGAAGAAGGGATGTGTAGAACCAAATAGGAGATATGTTCATGGTTCATCTCAACAACAAACTACCCACAGGAAAACACAGCAAGTTGATGATGAGAAAAATTGGACCTTGTAAGATTTTAGAGAAATATGGTCCTAATGCTTACAAAAATGAACTCCCTGATGATATTTCTATTTCACCTATTTTCAATGTCGCTGATCTAACATTATATCAGAGTCCTAATACAGGAGAAGGTACAGCAGATTCTGTCCAAGACAATGCAAAGTGGGTGCAGTATTTACCACCTAAGAAACCACTGAAGATGGAGTGCATCTTGGATAGCAGGACAACCAAGAAGATAAGAAATCAGACCTATTTTGATAACTTAGTCAAATGGCAAGGACTTCCAGACTCAGAGGCCACATGGATGCTGGAAGAAGACATCAAAAAGCAGGGTGGTGATTTGCAGCAGTTAGTCTCTAAGAGGACTTGAGACAACTTTCACCCGGGGAGTGTGGTGCAGGGGCACCTAGAAAAACATGTTTTGTGTTGTAATAAGGTCTATTTGACCAATGCATTTTCATTTTTGTTTGTAAGTCCCAAGTGACTTAGGTCATGTTTGTCAAATTTTTAGTTTCAAGACGATTGGTCTTCTAGCTGCTTGGAATCCGTTGGTTTTCTCCCAGCCGCTTGGAATCTATTGGTTTTCTCCCAGCTGCTTGGAATCAGTTGGTTTTCGTCAGGGCGAGTTTATAAACCCAGAGGAATGAACCAAATGAATATATTATGGTAATTAGATCGAAGAAGTGTGATTGAATGTAATAGTGTATTGTGCTAAGGAGAAATAGAACGTTTCTGTTCCGTCAATTGGTTTTCTATTTCTTGTAACTGTAAATCATATAGCTGTAGATTCCCATTCTTTTTGTGCTTTCCGTTGTTGCAATCTGTCGATGTGAAGCATTCCAGTGGTAAGATTTCTGTCGAAATTAGTGGAATGGCTTCATTGTATGCATATTTGCTTTGCTTCTTATTTTGTTTTTCTTTTTCAACAGTGCAGAGGATCCAGACAGTGTGGGTTGCACAATAGGTTGACCTAGCATCTCCATGTGCTAGGGTTTGAAAGAAGGTAAACTGTGCATCGGAGTATCGATGTAGCAAACCCTAAGGAGGCCGATAGTAATTGTCATGCCGACGAAAGAAGGTCAAAGTTGACATCAGGGTGATCAGCGTATCGACAGCTCTGGAGTAAGTCCCGCTGACGGAACAAGTCTCGTCGAGGGTGTTGGTCCATCGGTGCATCGGCCAAAGATTGCAAGTGTTCACTGATAGAATAAGTCTCACCGAAGGTAAATGCCATCGGCGCATCAGGAGATAAGTTAATAGATTTGCCGACGGGAAGGGTCTTGCTGATAAGGTCACAACTAACCGGCATGTTAACTGTCACGGTTAAGATGAGAGGGAACTTGATCGCCATCAGGACATCGGTAGGAGGATGAAAGACTTGTCCCATAGAAGATGTCTCGCTGAAGTTAAAGCTGGTTGAGCTATTGGTGTGAGTTTGATCAACGGTAAGACCTAGGAAAGTCTTTCCGACGACAGTTGTTCAGCTGATGGTGATGTATCGGCGGCTCGTTTGTCAAGTCTTGTTGACTGTAAGGAACTAGGGCCTATCTTGCGTTTCCCGCTATGTGCTCCCCATCATGCAAGTATCGATACGGGTACAGATGAATAGTGTATAGTACATGAATAGTGATTTTGACAATAAAATATTGTAAAATCATGGATTGCAGGGGAATTGGTTAGTTAACTATCTAAACATGTGTTTATTCAATTAATGTGGAAGAAATAGTGATTTAGGGATGTTTAGAGATGTTTAGGGATGAATTAGGGATGTTTAGGGATGACACAAAGAGTGGACAATTTTAGGTGTCTACATTTTGCCCCTCTTTGAGATGGTGTTGCAATGCAACATCATTTCAAAGAAAGATAAAGCATAGCACTAGGTGGGATAGAAGAAGGTGATAGGTTGAGGGATGAAGATGCCCCAGCCACTCGAAGAGAGAGTGATAAGGAGAGATGATGGCAAGGATTATGGTAGGTATAGTCATAGGGATGATGCCCCTTCGAGAGGGTAGGCGGATTCGAAGATCATGGGTGTGCTCTCAAAAGGATGAAGATGGTTGGATTAGAAAGAAGAGAGTGGAATTTAAAAGACCACATGGATGGGGAGATAGGGTAGATTGGAGGAAGGGGTTGGAGGAAGGTGGCGATGGGGGATAAATTATAGGATAGATGATGAGATAGAAGGATGGGATGAAAGGATTAAGGAGGAAAAATGGATGGATGCAAGAAAGAGATGCCCAACATAATACAAATTTGTCTAGATGTGTGAGGAGGAAAACTTAGAGTAGAATTTCTTAGTGCACAGAAGGTGTTGAATGGCCTTAAATGCAAAAGGGCGACCGGTATGCAAAAAGCTTTTCCAACACACACAAGATATGAATATTAGCTGGAATAATGATAGTTATCGACCCCATGGATTATGTGTTATGCTACATTGATAAATGAGAGCCATCTTTACTTGATATGACATGAGACATTATGCACCAAGGTATAAGGAACTAGGGTGACAATGTGTCCCATGTGTAAAAGCCAACTGATAAGGTCACAAGCAACCTAGCCATAATAGCACCATGATATGGAAGACCACGATACTGTTGTGGCAAGTAGGCTACAAGGACTTGTAATGAAGCAAGATAAAAGATAATGCACACACATAAGCAATCATGCATGCACAAAAAATGATACAAAGGCAAACAAGATGGTGCCCCTAGTCAAGCTTAAAAGCCAAAGATGGATGGGTTGTTGATGTTGGATTGTGTTGTTGATGATAAGAACAACACGAAGATTGAGAATGATATATCTCGATCATGATGATGGATGATGTGGATCAAAGGCTTGTAGCAAGGCTAGGAACAAGACCATGGATGTGATTGGATGATTTTGATTAGGATGCTAGATTGCAATGCACATTGATAAGGACATTCTTGTGATTTTGGATATTAGGGAGATTTGGATATTGAGGGAGTTGGATTGCTGGGAGGAATGCATTGGTTTGTGTAGGTATCCTTAAGCTAGATACCAATGACAAGGGAAAGTCAAGTCTATTAACGAGGCACGATGAGGTGATGGGGATGAAGTAATAAAGGGATAATGGATAAGAAGGATGAGTGATAAAGGGATATGGTAAGGGATAGTGGATAAGCGATAGTGGATAATTGATAGGGAGTAAAACGAAAGGATGCAGAGATGAAAGGATTGGGCAATAGAGGGAGGAATAAAGTGCTCATACTGTATTCATGGTATCAACATCACAGATAGGGTGGCGATAGGGGGATGACAGATTAGGAGGAAAGGATAGGAGATGGGGGATGATGAGTAGGTGATGGAGGATGATGGATGTGGGATGGAGGGATGGGGGATAAGGTGACTAGCTGCGGAACTTTTCGGTAGTGTGAAGACGTGATGTTATAAAACCACCAAATGGACTAGGGGATGACGGATAAAGGATAGGTAGGTGATAGAGGATGTGGAGATGATTTCCAAGGACTACATCGCTTACAAATAGGATGCCCCACTCGAGATGTGTCATGCATGACTAGGTATTATGATGGTGGGGATAGATGGACATGTTGGCAACATAGTCAAGAGACACTGCTAATATGGTGTTGTCATTGATGGCAACAACCTAACATGTTTAGAGACAACTCCTGAGACAAAGATGTATACAATGTTTTAGTCCGGTAAGATTAACTTAGCCAAATTGACTAAGTATTAACAACACATTGAGAGAGTGACAGTAATCTAGTTGGTACTCCTCCGCAATTGAAGATCAAGGTATGTGGTTCTGGTATGTTGTAATCAACCCCTTGGTGATGTTATGGTTCAGTGTTCAAAGTCCTAACTTCCTTCAGAAGTCCTATGGTGAAATGCCTAAGTCCAAGTGAACAGAGTTAAGCCATAAATAGTGAAGAACATCTAAATATTTCAGTCTGCATTCCTCCGGTATTGATTGTCTTGATGTGCGGTTTGGAGGTGTTGTAAACATATATGAGAAGTATCTAATTCCAAACTTTTAGATTTTGAAGTTCACCAGAAGATCATCTACAAGCTTCCAAGTATCGACATTCAGTTTGACAGTGTTTCACAAAGACAGAGTCATCAGTTCAGAGATCCGCATCTTGTCACATAAGAATATTATGATCTGTAGTTATAGAGGTATGATTGGTGATGTCCAATGAATGTTTGATATGAATTTTGGAATCCAGTTTGGTCTGCATTACAAGTTGTGTTATGACAGACAACAAGGTTAAGAGTATACTCAAGAATGAAGTTAACACTTAGTTGGATCATTGTGCAGTAAAGATATACTATTTCAATCATTATTCTAAGTGGTTCTAAAATAGGTCCACACCTATATGAACATTCTTGAAGGTTTACATTGGTCCGTATAACTTTGTGTAAAGGATTCAAGCCGACAGAGTATGGCTTTATGTGAACACGTTTCATCACTAGCAAGCTGACCTGGTTTTGATTTAAATCTTGTTATGAATATATATATTCGAGAGATTTCGACATTTGATGAGAATATAGTGTGAATTTGAAGCATGTGCAATCTAAGACAATCTTATGACCAGAAAGGAATAGTAAGGGTAGAAAATTAGAGCATATGTGAAATAGAGCAGAAAAGTAGGGCAGTCATTATGAAGACATTTGAGTTTGTATATTGAGCTATAATTGGAACTACACTTCAGCATTCTGTAGATGCACTTATAGCAGTCTTCTTCTGGAAGTGAGCCATTCCTTCTATTTTCTCATGTCTTTCTTTAGGCAGCGAGCCTATTGTGAGCAATAAGCTCAGGGCAATGAGCCCTCAGGCAGTGAGCCTCTTGTAATTTAGTATTGCTATCACTAATAAATTTGTGTGGGTTAACCCCCACCGTGGTTTTTCCCTTTTTGGGTTTTCCATGTAAAAATATTCATGTTCATGTGTTATGACTTTGTGGTTGCTCTTCTTATGTTACTTTACATTCATGTTAATGAATTTGGTAAATGGCTTAATGAATGTGTGAAAGAAAAGTTCTACAGAATATTGATTCACACCCCCCTTTCAGTATTCTTTGTATTCAACAATTGGTATTAGAGCAAGGTTCCTTGGAAGAAGCCTAATAGCTTGAGGAAGATCTAGGAATGTCTACTCATGGCAGTACAAAGGTATCTCACTTATCCTGAAGTGGATCCTCCTGGCAGCATTAAGATTGGTAATCAAGTATACATTAATAATGAACAATTTGAAGCAGCTCTAGAAGATCTTGACAACTCCAAAGATGATATCAAGGGTTTAGAAGAGAGTATCAAAGAAGCTAATATTTGCATTCTGAAATTAAAAGAATAGATCAATAAATCTCAGGGAAGAAGGAAGGAATTATGTGAGCAACTAAAACAAGCAAATGAATCTACAGAGAGTCTTCTCAGGTTGATTGAAGAAAAAACCAAGAATGAAGAATATCTGAATCAAGTTGTGAAGGACAAGTCAAAGGAATGTGAAAAACTAGGGAAAGAAGTTTTGCTCTTAAAATTTGATCTAGAAGCAGCAAATAGCTACGAAGAAAAATTCAAAATAAGCTCAGCAAAACTTGATCAGTTGCTAGCTAGTCAAAAGTATCCAGATGATAAACAAGGCTTGGGATTTGAAAAGGGAGAAAGTTCAAATTTAGGACAAGACAAATCTAAAGAAAGAAGAGGTAGAAACCATTTGGTAAGGAATCAAAGAAGAAGACCTAAAGGACCTCCGATCAGATAACCAAATGCACAAAGGTACCCATCTTTCAATGGCTATTGTTTTAAATGCAACAAGTATGGTCATAGGGCTACTCTGTTTAGAAGTAGAATGAATCAAAATGTTCCATCTTTTTCTGGTCAATGTTTCAATTGCAAAAAGATTGGTCATAAAGCAAATGAGTGCAGAAGTGTGCTAAGGAATGTGCCAAACTATTCAAGGAATAGCCAATACTTCAATGGCAAGTGTTTTTCATGTAATAGATTTGGGCATATGGCCAATCGGTGCAGATCAAGGCCAATTCCAAATTATAGAAGGAATCAAGGTTAGAAAAATATTGTTTGCTTCAATTACAACAAGTCGAGACACTTTGCTAGATTTTGCAGAAGCAGAAATGTAACAAGAAACCATCCTGCAGAGAAAGGGAAAATAGGGTAGAAAGATGTCAAGGGCAAGAACAAGATTGATCCAGTAGATACTAAGAATGAGATGAGCAAGATCTGGATCAGGAAAGATGCCAATGAAGTCAAGAATGGATCTGCACCAGTCTCTGGTACAGATACTTCCTTTAGGAAGTAAATTGAGAGCTTTGGTTCAGCGGGAGTAGTATCAAAAATTTGAATCCCCCAGCCAGAAAGTTGATGCTAGAATCTAGCACGAAGACATGTGGTAGATTCTAACATGATAGATCCTTTGAAATAAATTTTGAAAGAAAAAGTTCTAATGTAGAGTATTGCGGAGTAATCCTTATTGATTGTATTCTACTATGAAGAGTTTGACAGCTTTTCAGAACAAGCATTAATGACGATTAAGTTAAGTCATGCGAAGAATAAAAGGGAACTAGTTTAGTCTCAAAATTACTTTGCACTCGAAGGTATCAGGTGTCCAGAGAGATTAAAGCAGAACTTGAGCAACAAAAACTAAGATTTGAAGTGTTTGGAGAAATTTGAAGAAAGGAAACCCTAACACAGCAAAATAAGGTATTTTCATTGAAACCGTATTAGAAAAACTAATTAAAATTCTAAAATGGCAATGCCACAAGTGGTTAATATTAGAAGATGTTAGGGCATATATTCATGTTGCCCTAGAAGAACATGAGAAGAGCAAACTCACCAACTTATTTCTAAATCACTTGTGCAATGGAGGTTATGATCTGAAAAATGAATACAAGGCATTGGAGATAAAGAAATTTATTCAGTACATTGATATTCTGGCCTTCGCTAAGGATGAATGTGTCCAGTATGTATTGAGTAGGGTTCATGATGAATTTATGTGGCTCGAGATACCCTTTAAGATCACTAAAGATGTTATAAGATCAATAACTGGACTATGCTGTGTTGGATCGATGCTAGTTCTTAAAGCCGTGAAGAATGATAAAGTAATGGCGGCCACCAAAGCAAAGTTTGACAAAAGAGCACTAACAATCAATGATATTGAAGACTATGCAATAAGATTTTTATCCATGGTTATTTGCTACAAAGTTTACTTCTCAAACCATAAAAATTCAGTATCCAGTACAGCAATTTATACAGCTTTTGAGATGGTGAAGGAAGATGCAGAGAATGATCTTTGTGAACTGCTCCGACAGCACTTGATGGAAAATTTAAGGAAGACCAAAGAGCAAAAATATCCATTCAAATATGGTACACTACTTCTCTGTTTATTCTTCTACTACATGCAAGAATTGCTAGGTATGAAGAATCTGCTCTGGACTAGTGATAAACCTATTGCAGTTCAAATTAGAAATCATCTGAATAGCATAGGAAGTATTGATGTTCAAAAATCTGCCCTATGGGGCTACTTCAAAAATTTCCAAAGCATGATGCAGTCAAGGGAAAGAATCCCTAAGGCAATTGTTGAGAAATACAAAGATACCATATGTTTCATGGTTACCAAGGATTAGTGTTTGATGGAGGTTGTGGAGCACAGAACTGTTTGGGTTATGCCAATGGGTTATGAGGTAGATGGTGGAATATTAGAAAATTATGCTCAACATGTATTAAGTAAACCCAGAGATCCCAAGGAAGAAAAGTTTCAGACTTATGAGGAATTGCATGCAAAAATTCATGTTGAAGTGAGAAAACCTGAGATCTCCAAGAAAATGCAGAAAGTGGTAGAAGAAATTGCCATAAAACATGGATTCACAAAATAACAAGTGACAAAGGCAAGGGAAAAAGCACAAGCTATTAAGGAAACAAAAGAAAAGAGAAAAAGTGAATCAATTGGAGCTCTGGATGAACCCAAGGGTGAACTGGAAAAGCCAGAGGCCTCTAGAAGAAGAACCAAAGGATCTACCTCTCTAGAAACTACATCCATTCCCTCCAGTTCCACACCATCTGTAAGTATGGAATCCCCAACCACTAGCTCTAAAAGAAAAAAGACTAAGGCCAAGAGAATGCATGTAAGCATAGTTATTGATGAAGAAGTAATAGAATCGGATGAGGAAATAAAGAAGATGAAAACTGAGGCTACAAAGGCCTCTGAATCCAGCAAGAAGAAATCCACCAGTAAGGGTTAGCCTAGGAAAAGACAAAAGAAAGACATGCCTCAGATAGAGAAAGCTACAATAACCCTAGAAGATGTTCTCAAGGCCATAATAGTGGATGGCAATCTGAAACCCATTGCTCAGTTGTATGATGAATATAATGATCCAGATAAGAGAATCATTGAGACTGTTGTTGTACAATATCTAAACATCTACAACAAGGCTCTGATTGAAATTATTATTGATCTACCACATAGCCTGGGGAACATAATGAGTACAAGAAAGGAAGCTACTATGGCTAAGGACATAGAACTAAGAGAACAATCATTGATAAGATTATGTCCAGAGATCACCCCTGAGGAGAATGTCAAAATCACTAAAGAAATCAAGGATGCCTTCAGGACAAAGAGAAGAATGAACTCATTGATGTTGGGAGAAATTGATAAAGTGGTCAAAGAAATAGAGGAGATCACTTTGGCAGCTCTTAGGGAAAACAACATTCCTACTATTTATGACAAAGAAGAAACATGTGGTGAAGATAACACATCTGTTTCAGAAGTCAATACTGAAAAGGAAGAATCTAATCAAAACCCTACTGCTAATGATCAAGACACCGCTGAAAGCGATCAAACTAAAACAAGCCCTCCTCTAGGATAAAAGATTGATAATCTAGAAAAAAAGGAGGAAATTGATGAACAAATCAAAGTTGATAATCAAGAACAAGCTGAGGAAAGCCCTGCACCAGAGTAAAATATTGGTCAACAAGAGAATATGAACATGGAACCTTCGGAACAAAATCAAGAAGAAGTGTTTGAAGAAGTGACAAGAGACGCTGTTGCTGCCCCAGTTGATTTTGCCAGGGAATTTTTGTATAAAGAAAAAGATTTGGATGAGTCTAATCTTCTATAAGGACCAATAAATTTGGCCCCAATGTCTCCTATGCAAAAAACTAGTATCAATTGCTCAAGAAAAAGCACAAGAAGAGATACTAAAGTCACACATGCATGACAATGAACTCATTGGTGAAGTATTTAGCATCCTAGAGAAGTTAATGCCCTCATACCAAAAGGACACATCTCTGCCACCAATGGATCAACTCAAAGGCCTAATCAAATCTATAAGTTCTCATTTTGAGTCATTTGAAAATTCTGCAGAAATGAAAGTTATAAAAGAATATAATGAGAAAAGGCTAGTTGAATTGAAGACCATGGTGGATAATGATAAAATTTTGCTAGACATTGGAATCAAAAACATAGAGAAGGTTATTAAGGAATCACATGATATATACAAATTTTGCTTATCATGGCCAGATGTTACTAAGGAGATAGAAGAAAAAATCAGGGATCTAGAACTCCAATTGTCAAATATTTCTAAGTCATATGATCCGGCAGTTGAATCAATAAATAGTAAAGAGATACAAGTTGTAAATATCCACAATGATTTGAGCAATCTAATGAAAAAGAGGGAAGAAGTTAAACACAAGTTGTGTCAGTTGAGAGGGATAATAAGTCCTAAAATAGATTCAATGACCTATCTTGCAGAAGAAGCCTTGAAGACAAAAGTAATAATTGATACACCCTCAAATCTACAGAAGGCAGAAAAATTAGTCTTTTTGATATGGAAAGTGCAAAGAATAGATGGGATGGAGAGTTAGCTCTGATAAAGACCATTTATAGTGATATTCTACCTCCTACAACTAACTAATCCAGCTAAAGATTGCACCTGTACATATGAGGTAGAATATGACATTTTTGAAGTTTTGACACAATTTTGCTACCTATACATACACCTTTTCCATTGATGTCAAAGGGGGAGAAGAAGATCTAGTGAAAAATGGTTGAACATATGAAGGGAAGAAGAAAAACAAAGTGTATATGGTAAAGGGGAGTAGATAAATATTTTTCACTAAGAGTTGCCATCAATGCCAAAGGGGGAGATTGTTGGCAACATAGTCAAGAGACGCTGCTGATATGGTGTTGTCATTGATGGCAACAACCTAACACATGTGTTTACAGACAACTCCTGAGATAAATATGTATACAATGTTTTGGTTTGGTAAGATTAACTTAGCCAAATTGACTAAGTATTAACAACACATTGAGACAGTGATAGTAATCCAGTTGGTACTCCTCCGCATTTGAAGATCAACATATGTGGTTCTGGTATGTTGTAATCAACCCCTTGGTGATGTTATTTTTTAGTGTTCAAAGTTCTAACTTCATCCGGAAGTCCTATGGTGAAATGCCTAAGTCCAGGTGAATAGAGTTAAGCCATAACTAGTGAAGAACATCTGAATATTTCAGTTCGCATTCCTCTAGTATTGATTGTCTCAATGTGTGGTTTGGAGGTGTTGTAAACACATATGGGAAGTATCTAATTCCAGACTTTCAGATTCTGAAGTTCACAAGAAGATCATCTACAAGCTTCCAAGTATCGGCATTCAGTTTGACAGTATTTCACAAAGACAGAGTCATCAGTTCAGATATTTGTATCTTGTCACATAAGAATATTATGATCTGCTATTATAGAGGTATGATTGGTGATGTCCAATGAATGTTTGATATGAATTTTGGAATCCAGTTTGGTCCACATTACAAGTTGTGTTATGACAAACAACAAGGTTAAGAGTATACTCAAGAATGAAGCCGACACTTAGTTGGATCATTGTGCGGTAAAGATATACTACTTGAATCATTATTCTAAGTTGTTCTAAAATAGATCCACACCTATATGAACATTCTTAAAGGTTTGCATTGGTCCGCATAACTTTGTGTAAAGGATTCAAGCCGACAGAGTATAGCTTTTTGTGTACACGTTTCATCATTGGCAAGCCGACCTGGTTTTGATTTAAATCTTGTTACAAATATATATATTCGAGAGATTTTAGCATTTGATTAGAATATAGTGAGAATTTGAAGAATGTGCAATCTAAGACAATCTTATGACCAGAAAGGAATAGTAAGTGCAGAAAATTAGAGCATATGTGAAATAGAGCAGAAAAGCAGGGCAGACATATGAGTCTATATACTGAGCTATAATTGGAACTACACTTCAGCATTATGTAGATGCACTTATAGCAGTCTTCTTCTAGCAGTGAGCCATTCCTTCTATTTTCTCATCTCTTGCTATCACTAATAATTTTCTATGGGTTTACCCCCACCGTGGTTTTTCCCTTTTTGGGTTTTCCACATAAAAATATTGGTGTTCATGTGTTATGACTTTGAGGTTGCTCTTCTTATGCTTACTTTACTTTCATGTTATTGAATTTGGTAAATGGATTAATGAATGTGTGAAAGAAAAGTTTTACAGAATACTGATTCAGCCCCCCTCTTCATATTCTTTGTATTCAACAGGACATTATAGTATATGCATGGAAGGATGTATGCCAAGATGTGTCCAAAGCATGTTTTAGATATTTTTCCTTTGTCCTTAGTGGGATCACAAGTGGGGAAGGAGTATGAAAGGATGACAATAGGATAGGATAGGAGGTATGGAGAGGAAACAATAGGATAAGTGGATAGGGATAGTGGAGGGGATTAATGGATAAGTAGATAGATAGGATGATAGGATGAGGATATGCGATGTATGGGGAAATGATAGGCAAGTTGAGATTTGTCCCCAAGTGTGGGGTGCAAATGGAGGAGGGATTATGCATGACACCCACAAAGGGGTTTTCATCATGGTACTTGCCCAAGGCACCACGAAAATCAATTTTCACCATTGGACAAATTATTTCGCTTTACTTTTTTATGTATTTTTTTTCTATTTTTTTTATTTTTTATTTTATTTTTTTGGAATATTGGATGGGATGGGTGGATGGAATGGATGGAGAAAAGAGATTTGGAGGAGGATGGGGACTCGAGCGTCAGTTTCCAAGAGGGGGCAATAATGTCCCATGTGGATAGATGGTGCACGTTGGCCATGTCAAATGTCACTATGTGCATGGATGTCGGTAGAGGGTTGCATGAGATGGAGATGCAGTGATATGGATATTCATATAATGTTTACTATCATTCTTTTATGAAGTCATAGTTTCCTTCTTCGCCTATGCAAATAGGACAAACAGACACAATAGGCAATAAGTGGGAAAAAAATGGAGGAAGAGAGGAAAACTACTAAACAACTACAACTACAGTTGAGGAATGTAGAAAATGAAATAAAGTCTTCCCAAAATAGAGTCTAAATTTTATATAAAAAAAATAAGGCATATAATACAAAATATTTGGGAGGAAATAATGCAGAGGATTGATGATTTGTCTATATTATTTGATGTGATTGATGATCTAATAGCACATAATGTGAAGTTCAAATGATACATTCAAGACAACAAAAAGGTGACTTCAAGTCAAAAAACTACAAAGAAAATTTTGCAAACAATCTACAGAATCAGTGACAATGAATTGGCATCCAAAGGAACTAACAAATGGATTGAAGCCTCAATACATACATCATCTATCATTCGGAAGTGTATGAAGCTAGGTGAAGCACAGGAAATTCTGGATCAAATTGAAAAAAATTGTTAAAGCTACATAAAAAGGTAGAATACTTGAAAGAGCTTGGTTTGTCGTGGGCTTTTGACATTACAGAGCGATACATTGGAAAGAGTACTTTCAAAAAGAAGATGGAGGATAAAATGAAGTTGGATTTGGACCAGTTACATGTTCCTTAGAAGCTAGGTGAGGCAAACTTTTTGGATTCCATAAAAACAGTGATAAGCTTGAATGCAACTTTGATTCATACATTAAAGTTACCAATTAGCTATGAATTGTTAACAAATCTACAAGTCAGATACTATGAGTTGCAACATATTGCACTTCCATCAGATGAACAATGGGGAAAGCTACAAAAGTTGATAGAATGATTTGTTAATTTTACAATACTTCTATGTACATTGTATTCTTTCATTTGAAAATCAATATAAGACTCTTTTCCATTTTTTTTGTTCAAATTATCTATAATATTTAATTGCTTAAGTTAGGAAAACTCTAGTTTCTAGATACCAATTAAACATTTGATAATGTTGTATATGCTAGTGTTAGTGTTGTTAGTATGCATTTAGTTGAACACATCAGCATGTAACACTTATTAATATCACACATAATAATATGAAACTACTAATAATATGTTAATTTATAGATGGAAATTGAAAAATGTGTAAAATTTAGATGCTAAAATAAAATCAAATTTGGAAACAATGTTTAAAATTTAGATTCTAAAATGGAACATTGGAATATAGTAGTATGCCAATCTATTAACTTTTAAATGGAAAATGAAAAATGTATATCAAGATTCAAGATTCATTGTTCAGTGATAGAAAAATAAAATATCATCAACAATAGTTTGTAGTTTTGAATATGAAATATATTGTAAATACCTAGTAAGTGGTAAATCTCTTCCATTTACCAATTCGTCTGCTCACTCTGACCCTGAGATTGAGAGCCATCCTGATCTTGGTCCTCATTTTCTTCCCTCTGCAAGTGCATACATCCTCTTAAGTGCACCTCCTCACTACCAGTACATGTGTTATTCATTATGTCATTATCATATGTGTCAATATGGTTTGAAGTGTTGCAGAACCCTCTTCTTTAACATATGGACCTCCAAATTGTGAGTGCCCTTTCAAAAGGAAAACTTTGAATACCATACCTAGTTGTATACATCCTCAAGCAATTTTCCAAATTATTTTCAAGTTTGTTTCTTATCTTTGATTTCAAGAACCCCAATGCACTGAAAACTCTCTCATCCTCCACCAACCCCAATATCATGGTTTGACATAAATCAGCAAGTTTGAAATATTCTGATGTTGAATCATGCAATATCTCACTCTAACTTAAGGTTGCTCAAAGAATTCTTATCGATCCATCTATGTGGGGACTCTCCATGAGTTTGAATTGTTCCATCATTGATGTTGCAAAACGAGTTGATTGCCTTGTAAGCTTAGATTTATTTATAATTCCTTCTATTTGTTTTCTATTGATACCTAAACTTTTGGAAAAATGATTGACCAAGGTCTTTATCTTGTTATGATAATCAGTTGGTTGATAGTTAGACCAATGTATTGTTACCATTTGAGACTTTGGTAGAGAAGTATGAGTATTGTTACCCATTTTTATTTTCTAGCTCAATCAAGTGGAGCTAGTTAAGTTTTATAGTTTTAAGGGGTGCATGTCTATAATTAATGAGTGTTTTGCCAAGAGAAAAATGCCATAAAAGAACTTCAATTAAATGCAATTGTTTACAATCAAGAAGAACCATACAACATTGCATATTTTTAAAGGCTTTTTCATTATTCATGAATGTCAAATGAAATTCGCCCACACAAACCGTAGGAGTAACTGAAATAGGCAACATAAAAGTGAATTTTACTTTTGAAAGAAAAGAAATTCATAGGAAAAGAAAGGGGACCCGTCATTGCCTACGAATGACGAATCCCATGGTTGAGCCGGTTGCTATCTTCCTCCATCCATTTGAGCTCCAACGTACTTGGAAAATAGTTTGTGTTAATGCTCAGGGTACTAAGTATTTTCATACATAATCAGAGCTTCAAAAGTACCATTCACTATTATGTAGCAACAATATCAGTAATCAGATATCAGCATAAGAGAGGTCAAAATGAACAGACATAAGTGTTATATCAGAAAGAGATAGTTCCATACAAGTAACCCCACATCATGAATCAAAGGTATGTTTCATATGTTAACATGTTTGCTTCTTGTGTAGGTATATGAGAAATTAATTTGTTGATTCATCTTGTATAAAATGGCATGTGGAGAAAATGGGCTCCCATAAGGGTCGAGCCTAGCATGCTCAGAGTAATGACATTAATGCAGAGATATTCAATAGACCAAAACTTATGATGTTTTCATCACATGCATGTTGCTGCTATATCAGATGCATCAAGCACAAGAAAGGTACAGTCAAGTTGGAACAAATGCCATGTGGGACAGCCAAGTCAAATGCCATGTGTTACTGTCATTAAGAGCCCATGATGCCATCAAAGAAATAGAGGTTTCAGTCATAGTAGAATAGCCTATACAAGTGCAGTCAACATGATCATACATAGTCATAAAGGACAAAGGATAGCAAAGCACAATGAAGCAGGTATTTTCCTTTTGTTGTTATGAAGTATCAAATTATTGATCATATGTGCAAGTGAATAGTCCTATATCATACAAGTTCAGCCATGAGATACATAGTCAACACATCAAATGAAATGACAAGTCTTATCAATGAAGTTATCATAAGAGGAACAAGTTACAGGAATCATATGTGTGACAATAGCAAAGTATCCAATAGTCAAAATCTCAGCCTGTGCTTTAAGAATAGAACAAATATTTACCACTTATGTTGTCAATGAGGTGTGAAATTGCCAGTGAGTTTTGACTATTGACAAGGATGATATGGAAGGAATCTGTATGGTTGTGATAGCATGTGCAATACATGATGGCAACATTGATAAAGGAAGGTGCAGTAATGCCAGGAAAAGAGGCAATCATATTACATGAACAGTAGGAGGAGGTAATGTATGGATACATAATGTTTTATCTTTAGTAATTCCACTTACCTAAGTGTTACCAAAGTAAACAATGCAATGTCATCACTATCATATGCCAAGGAGAAAGACACCAATCAAAAGATGGAATCAAGTAAAAGGCATGTGAAAACAGTTGGGCAACCAATGTTTTATCATGAGACGGTCTCACAAGGTTGCTGTCATTCTCTAATACCTCAAGTGAATTATTGTTATCATTATATCATTACAAATATTCATGCTTTAGGTCATTGGGATCTTTCCACTTAAATCACAATGTTCTATTACATTTGAAAGCAAGGAATCAAATGAACAAAGTACAAGTATAGTTAAGTTTGCAAAGGACAAAGCACAACTAAAGACAATGAGTAAATGCAAAGTTCCAAGGACAAAGGCAGAGTATAGGCACTGTCAGATGCCGAGTCACAAGCACATCAAAAGAAAAAAGGAGATAGTCTCTCATAAACATCCAAACAGAGCTGAAAGGTACTATAGCGGTCATGTATGTTGAATCAAGAAATCAAGAGTGAAATGGAGCAGCCATAACCAATACAGGAGACAACATGTGTACAGATGAAGCACAACTCACATTAAATATTTTTCCATTACAAATTGAATTTTGTTGCTCCTGTCTCAAGAGTGACAAGAAGGAATCAAGTACATGTGTGGAGTAGCTAAGGCAACCATAGTAACGAATTAGAATGCATATTGCATCATGTATTGCAATAGCAAGTAAACATCATTGTCATGAAGGATATGAACAGTCAACTGATACAGTAATCATTGGTATCTCATTTGCTATACCATAGCAAGAGAAGAGGTACATTCATGATCATGGAACAGTAGGGAGCAGCTACAGAAGTTTGAGATAGCCATGCTTCTATAAAGATAAAATTGAAGCAATGAACAACATTTTATACCACATCAAGGGCATGATAGCCAAGGACACAAGATTGAACAACTTATAGATAGTAGGAGAGTTCATCTTATACATTAACAATGAACTAAATGAACAATAAGAGATCACTAGTGAGCATTGAATAAACAGTCTCTTAAAGGACAACAGATAAGTCAAGCAAGGTGCAGTCCAATACAAAGAGGAACTATCATGATAAGGAGATAGTATGACTAGTTGATAAGGCAAGAAAAGGAGTTCCAGTGCCAAGTGCAATAGTATAGAGAAATCAAGATCAAAGTGTCACTATGCCTCAAACAGCCATAGAGTAATCAAATATCATGATGAAGAAGCAACAAGTAGATAGGATCTTCATATTCTACAGAAAAGTAGATAGGTAAAAGCCAAAACTTATGACATTAGCACCATTGACATCATCTTTTCTATTTTGTGCAAATGGAACAGCAAAAGGAAACAACCAAGAATGAAGAATTTTAGTTGTGGGAACTTGTAGTTTACGTTCTTAGGAAGAAGAGCACTCAGGATATGTAGAATTACAGTATGATCACCTACAAGTGCAGTCAAAAGACCAAAAGTGCAACTATTTATGAAGAGATAGCACATGAAAGTATGCATTAGATAACAGTGAATTTAGTCATTGTAACTTCCATCGTACTGCTACAAGAACAAAAATTGCATCCACACCAAAGGCCATTACACAGTAATGAAAGAAAGACGTATCTTTTGCATGTTAGGGAAATGGACCAGTTTCAAATTGCACAGGAAAGGCAGAACACAAGTTAAAACTATATAACAGAGTGCCATGGGGACATTCAATGTATTTATTCTCTTCAAACAAATTCAAAGGACAACATCGAATTGCAGAAGGAAAAGTAAATGATATGTTGAAGAGCGGTGTGATATCATTATCTTCAGCTTACAGGAAAATAAAAAAGAGCCCAGTTCATTACTGCTGCCAAAGAGTTTTATTATTTTACAAACCCATATCATATTTTGCATGGTAAAGATCAATTACAAAAGAGATACATGGGTCGAACCCTTTTAGGTTTTTTAAGACAAAAACAAATACTCAAGAATGCCTGTGTATGCATGGCCGCAACCTTCAATACTAGAGGATGTCTTTTATTTTATGTTTACTTCTTAAAACTCATGTCGAGCTGGGATGGAGGTCAATGTGAAATGATGATCAGAGGAAGGTAAGCACAGTAAGAATAAACAGTTTGAGCTCATGAGAGTTAATTTTGCATTTTCTAGATTTGATGTTACTGTCTTCTACATATTGAAAATGATGAAAAGCCCAGTTTGAGCCATGAAAGATGGAGCATAAAAATACATTTTCTTCATACAAAGTTGAAACCCACATTGTTTACACAGAGTTCAAATAGAGAGAAGTTCAGAGATGTTTCCTTTTGCAAGTTTTTCATTCTTATAGCATGGGTCAAGCTCTTTTGGAGCCAAAAATGTAGATGTATAGGAAAATCAAAAGTTTTTTGAAGTCATTTCAAAATAAAAGTTGCAAAAAATGTCTTTTTGTTTAAAAAGGAATTATAGAATATAGTTCCATGGCTGCCCTAGATGTCTCCCTACTCAATATCATCTATATGAATGAAGTAAAACTAGAAAAGAGAATCAGATAAATATTCTTATAACACTGTAAAGATGATCACTTACCTTTAGGATTTCATTGACTTGCTAATGCTTGTAGTTGTAACTTACCTATGATCTAAATTGAGAGCTCAGAGTAGAACAAAATGTGTAAAAGATTAAATTATTTTGATTGTATTTATTGATGAGTCTAGTTTATGACTCAATTTTGTTAAACTTTATTATCCACTTGCTGTAGTTATCTTGGACTTTGGTACTTTAATCCTGATCTTTTTATGTCATTACCACAAAGCTATAACTTGTTGAGCGTAGGTCATTTCTTATATTCTTTCATGATAAAGACATGCTATATGAACTATCTATGTTAATTGTACATATGGTTAATGAATATTACTCCAAGGTAGTTACAGATGTGCAATTATTGTGTGTACTAATATTGTTATGTAGATATAATCGGCATCCATAAAGTAGAGGAAGATTTTGCTGGTTGGTCACTTACCATAAAAGTCAAACATGGTGATCGTTCAAATGTTAAATGGAGGGAAGGCAACCGCCTCGTAACTAATCTTAAATACTTGTTGAGCAATTTTAGGAGTTACTGTTATGCTAGATCTGCATTGAAGAAATTCGCTTGACCAGATTCCCCTGCATGTGTAACCTCCTTTCCACTTTCTATGTTTTCCATAATGAGGCATCCTCCTATTCTGTTGGAGTTGACCGCCCTGCTAGGTAATTAGTTTTGTAGCTCTTCTTCTATAAATAAGACTCTGATACTCCTTTTGAGGGGTTGTTAATTATTTAGAGATTGTACTTGCATTATCCAGTTTTCAGTAATATAGTTGTAATGTTCAGTTGTACTCATCTTTTTGAATGAATAAAATGAAGTTGTAAGTTCGCATTTCTGAGTTTACATTTATCTTAGGGAATACTCATCCAAGGGGGGCCACTTGGTGAGAATTCCACCCTCTAGTTTAGTTACGTTTTCTGTTAAGTATTTAGTTAAATCTAGCATTGAATGTTCCTACAGCCACTAGAATTCTATTTTGTGTCTGTTCCTGCAGCCAAAGCAGATAGAGTAGTTTCCTGTTTAGTATTTAGTTAAATCTGGCATTGAATGTTCCTACAACTACTAGAATTCTATTCTGTGTCTGTTCCCGTAGCCAAAGCAGATAGAGTAGTTTCCTATTTTTTTTCCCAGACTTTTACTTTATGTCATGTACTTGATCCTATAATAGTAGTTGGTTGATGTTCAGCATTCCTGTTATTTCCTTTCTAGCAGTTTATCTTCAGCATTATGTCTTTCTTAGCTATAGAATGAACGTGGCTACTTTGGAAATTCTTAGTGCACATACCGTGCTGACCCATTTCAAGTTCACATCCCTGGGTTGACAAGTGAAATGCATCTCCATAGTGATTAAGACAGCTACTCAGGTTAGATGTCAAATCTCTGAGTTACAGTTTTAAGAGCTCAGTTGTTAAATCATTGTAAGAGACCAACATTTATATCAATCTATATTTGGTGAATTGAGCGGGATTTTTAAATGGTGTAATAACAATTTGGTGAATCCCCTGTGATTATAACACAGTGCATATAAAATGTTGGGCAAATCAGACCTTGATCAAACACATACGTTGTAATTTTTAAGATGATTATGTCCCGGAGATTAACATGGATTTATAATGGTGTTGGTGAAATGGGTCCTCATACACGGTGAACATTGTAATGTTATTGGTGAATATGTGAGTAAATTAATACATGCCTCCAAAATTTCAAGTGAATCACTATTAGAAACACGTAGGTTACTCTGGTGAATATATTAGTTACAAATACCTCAAAAAATAAATTCATGACGAATTGAAATGCATTTGACCGATAATTCATAAAATATGGGCGATTTGGCCCCCCACCAGTAGCAATATATTCACCAAATTCAAATTTCTGGCTATGACTATTCATGAATTGGTGAAGATTCACCACTAAAAATATCCCTTCTGTTGGTGCCTGAATTGACTCCCAGTTTTGGAGTAATTTTTCATGCAGGCACCTTCCCAAAAAAATCCAAAAAAGTTCTAAGTTTAGGGGCCCCTCAGTGTTTTTCAGCATCTGCATCACAGTTCTTGAGGAGGTGGTCTTCATGTTTTCTCCATCGGCATGTGTTCGTTTTTGTGTCTTCGACATTTTGGTTTGAACTTGAACCCTTTTTCTCTAAGTTCAATGGTTCAGCGGTTCGGGGTTCATTTTTCTTCTAACGGATCATATTATGCATTTGCCTTGCGCAAATCTTGTATCGTTGAACCTCCCGCTTGAACCCTTTGAACCAGTTCAAGGTTCAATAGTTCGATGCTTCGAGTTTTTTGGTCTCGGCCGAAGTGTTTTGCTGATGGAGTATTGTTGTGGAGGTTTGAACCTCGCCGGCGTACCTCAATATTGAACCTTGCCATTGAACCGGTTTCAATGGGTTCGCGGGGTTGCTTTTTTGTTGCTGACTGAGTTGGTTTTAGCGTTGAACTTCTCGGTTGAACCTCTCCTTTGAACCATCTGCTTGAACCGGTTCAATGGTTCAAAGCTTTATGTTTTTGGTCTTATCGGAGTGATTGGCTTCATCGGCGAAAGATTTCTTGAGTGCTCCGATTGTTTTGGTTTGGCCGATGGATGTCCATCGGCGTGTCTTTGGCTATTGGCGAAGAAAATTTTTGGGCCGCTGATGTAAAGAGTTTGGCCGATGAGGAGTCGTCGGCGTGAGGTTGCTTTTCGGCCAGAGTTTTTTGAGGTTTGCCGACGGGATTGTTCTTGCCAATGGGGGAGTGTAGTGTAGCAGTCGGCGAGACAATTGAGATCGATGAGAGATTTGTGGGGTGACCCGATGGCCTAGGTCTGGGCGATGGGCTTTGGGCTGAGAGGCGTGTGTCGAGCGTGGCAAAAGCGCTCGACACTTAGTATGTTAGTGGCCATGTTTTTAAACTATTGGAGGGTCTCCACACCATGCATGTGGGATTAATTTCCCTGCACATTTGAAACTTCAGAAAATGCATTTTGGCGGGAAAATTCTTTTTGAACACAGCGACAGTTTTCACGCAGCCGCGGGTGGTTGAGCCAACAATGGCGACTGTAGCAGGGGTAAGAGAAATGGTACACATGATCAGGTGGCCCGATTTATGGATGAAGACTTCCAGATGGTGGCGCAGGGCTTGAGGCCTCCCTTGTCTGCTGTAGCAATAACTTCTGAGCGCCATTCTTCCTGTGTGATCTGTATCTGGCGGATTTTTGAAAGCCATGTAATTAGTTGCTGTGAGGTACACTTTCTGGCCAATATAGGCAGACTGTGTTACCATTTTTGAGGTTGTTGAAAACTCGACATTTTGGCTCTGTAATAAGATACAACTGGTTTTGGTTGCTCTGTGCAGCAAAACTTGTGAGTTTATGTATCTCCCGTTGTAAGTTTGTGCATGAATCCACTGATTTCATGGTCAATTTTATATGAATAATGCTATGTTTGCATGTGTTATGCTGATTCTGTCTCCAGTTTTGCATGTATCTTTCTTCTGAGTCCAGGCATTCAAGGAATGTCTGAGATTCTAGAACATAGAATTCCTGTGTTGAATGTTTAATCTTTTAACTTCTGCTCAAGGGGTAGATTAAACTATTTTCAGATTGAATATTGGGAAGGGTATTCTGTAATAGGGATGCCATAAGTATAGACAGCTTAACACTCTGTATTGGGAGATATCTGTAAGGCAGATATCATGTATATCCCGCTGAAATCCAGTTTTAGTTGTTCATGCTGATCATTCACAGGTGTATGTCTACCGACTCCAAGCCCTGGATAGGCACCAATCTAGCTCTGTGTTGAGGTTATATACCATGTCCAGCTTTGCATCCAAAAATCAAATCAAACCATTTCATCCTTCCACCTGTTAGTTGTAGGAGTAGGATTAGGATCCCTGCATGCTCTCATACCCAACTAGACATCATGTCCAAGAATGTTGCCAACCTTGTGATTTGTTACACAAATCTTGGTCCATACATGAGAGTATTCTGCCTGTTGCTGTCAAGTTAAATCCTTCTGTCATTGAGCTAGTCAAGGTTATACTTTTATCAAATAGGGACACCCCCCTTGGTGCGGCAAAACTAGAAGTGAAGGGGAGGAGCTCACGCAACCTCCTGTATTCAGTTGGCTGAATCTGCCTGTGCATTAGAAGTGGCAAACCCTAATGCTGATTCAGAAGAAAAACCAACAAAATGGCGACTCTACTGGGGACAGAGAGAGTCAAGTAACCTGAGGGCTGGAAAATCTAGTTTCCAGTGAAGTTGTTGCAGCAAAAAGGAACCATGTGGTGCTCTACTGGGGTGATGAATCTAGAAAACAAAAGTGCCTTGCTGACATTCTGTCCTCTCTCTGAGAGGTGGCGACTCTGTTGAAAGAACCTATCAATGCTGCAACATATATCCAGGTATTCATCTTTGATTCAAAATGTTGAGTTTAGAACAGCAAGCCTGGTCGTGCTCTCAGAGAAGACCATTCTTTATTGAAAGATATAAAGCCCTAAATTTCACAGGGATATATGGTTACCCAAATATTATTCCCAATAAAATTAGAAGATGTTTGCCAAAATATAGTGGATCAGATTCTGAATCGGCAAACAAATATCTGCAAAGATTTTGTAATATAATAGAAGATTATGAGGTAGACGATGAAGATGTAGTAATGAGACTCTTTGTTCAGTCATTGGAAGATGATGCTAGGATATGGTTTTCAGACCTGCCTATTTGTTCAGTTTCTTCATGGATAGATTTAGAAGTTGCATTCCTAGGGCAGTTTGGTGAAAGGTTTGATGTGGCCTCATTGATCATACATTTTATGAATATCCAAAGGGAAGATGAGGAGCTGGTTCCAGCCTTTAATCTTAGGTTTATTAAATTGCTCAGGCAGATCCCTGAATATATGAGACCTAATAATGCATTGTGCTTGACAATTTATTTGGCTGCATTTGACGAAGAAATGAGTTATCTGTTGAGAGATAAAGAACCAGTCACACTTCACCAGGCTTTCCAATTTGCTATGGACATAAAAAACAATGAGAAATATGGAATGCCAGTAGGTTTCATGGCTGCAAGTTGTCAAAGCAGTTATCAAAGTGAATATATTTCAGCCCTCCCAGTATGTGCATTGAGAGATGATTGTATAGAGGGAAATATACTTCAGAATAATGTGTGCAGCCATGATGTGATGCATGAAAAAAATGATGTAGAAAATGTAAGCACATCTTGTAATAATGAAAACAAAGATTGTTATCAGCCTTTAGAAGACAAGCCTACAGACACAAGGTGCCCTCCAATTGATCAAATGAGAGACATACATGAAGTTGTGTCTTGCAGCAGTGTGCATATCCCAGTTATGCCTGATTATTTATATGAAGTGGATATGCAGAGCTTCACTCTGAATATAGAAAACATTGATTCAAGGGATGGCAGTGAATATGCTAGTGATTGCCAGCATTCAGATGCATATGTGAGCCTTTCAGATGATGAAATATATTTGGATGCTGATTATGAGTGTTTCCTTGAAGATTTTGGCCACCTTCATAGTGCAGAGGTTGAAAACTTTGCTTTTGATTATCAGGGCACTGGTGAAGATAAAAAACAAGGTCACTATTCAGAGGTGGATGGGAAAATTGTAGATGTGTGTGCTCATACAGTTGGGAATAGTGTTGATTGCAGGGGTGACTATGAAGCTTTCAGTGTAGGGCTGCATTCTGAGTTATTTTTGCCTTCTCTTGAGACATTTCAAGTGGACATTAATGATAAAACTGTCATGCATGATGATGATGGATATCTATATGTTCATCAAGATAAATTTGATTATGAGATGTTGCTTGTGCCTGAATATTGCATTTTTGATATAGAGAAGATCTTATTTTTTGAGGAAGGGCAAAACTCTGATGTGGATTCATTTGTTTCATGTGAGTCTGTTATTTTTCCAAGCAACATCAGTGACTCATATGATGATGACATTCTACAACTGATAATTATATATGTTGATGAAGCTAGTTGTAGATTTGTTGAAGAAAAAGAAATGAGCAGTAACACAAATAATTGCCAAGGGGCTTGCTGCAGACAGTTAAATGCTTTTAGGCTTCATTTGAAGAAATCAAAAGAAAATCAGGTGTTTGACAAAGGAAAAGTCTGGTTTTCCCTTTTTGGTGGCCCTGGGCCACCATGTTTATTTTAAAATAATGTGTTTGGTGATGCAGATTGGTGCAAGTTTGACTCTGTGGCCAATGGATAGGGGACTGGTCTGCATCCTAGAGATCTGGGGTTCTCGCTGCAGTCTTGCACCTGCACGTCCTCAGACAAAGCCACTGTTGGTGCCTGAATTGACTCCCAATTTTGGAGCAATTTTTCATGCAGGCACCTTCCCAAAAAAATCCAAAAAAGTTCTAAGTTTAGGGGCCCCTCAATGTTTTTCAGCATCTGCATCATAGTTCTTGAGGAGGTGGTCTTCATGTTTTCTCCATCGGCATGTGTTCGTTTTTGTGTCTTCAACATTTTGGTTTGAACTTGAACCCTTTTTCTCTAAGTTCAATGGTTCAGCGGTTCGGGGTTCATTTTTCTTCTAACGGATCATATTATGCATTTGCCTTGCACAAATCTTGTATCGTTGAACCTCCCGCTTGAACCCTTTGAACCGGTTCAAGGTTCAATAGTTCGATGCTTCGAGTTTTTTGGTCTCGGCCGAAGTGTTTTGCCGATGGAGTATTGTTGTGGAGGTTTGAACCTCGCCGGCGTACCTCAATATTGAACCTTGCCATTGAACCGGTTTCAATGGGTTCGCGGGGTTGCTTTTTTGTTGTTGACTGAGTTGGTTTCAGTGTTGAACTTCTCAGTTGAACCTCTCCTTTGAACCATCTGCTTGAACCGGTTCAATGGTTCAAAGCTTTATGTTTTTGGTCTTATCGGAGTGATTGGCTTCATCGGCGAAAGATTTCTTGAGTGCTCCGATTGTTTTGGTCTGGCCGATGGATGTCCATCAGCGTGTGTTTGGCTATCGGCGAAGCAAATTTTTGGGCCGCCGATGTAAGGAGTTTGGCCGATGAGGAGTCGTCGGCATGAGGTTGCTTTTCGGCTAGAGTTTTTTGAGGTTTGCCGACGAGATTGTTCTTGCCGATGGGGGAGTGTAGTGTAGCGGTCGGCGAGACAATTAAGATCGATGAGAGATTTGTGGGGTGAGCCGATGGCCTAGGTCTGGGCGATGGACTTTGGGCTGAGAGGCGTGTGTCGAGCGTGGCAAAAGCACTCGACACTTAGTATGTTAGTGGCCATGTTTCTAAACTATTGGAGGGTCTTCGCACCATGCATGTGGGATTAATTTCCCTGCACATTTGAAACTTCAGAAAATGCATTTTGGCGGGAAAATTCTTTTTGAACGCAGTGACAGTTTTCACGCGGCCGCAGGTGGTTGAGCCATCAATGGCGACTGTAGCAGGGGTAAGAGAAATGGTACACATGATCAGGTGGCCTGATTTATGGATGAAGACTTCCAGATGGCGGCGCAGGGCTCGAGGCCTCCCTTGTCTGCTGCAGCAATAACTTCTGAGCTCCATTCTTCCTATGTGATCTATATCTGGCAGATTTTTGAAAGCCATGTAATTAATTGCTCAGACTGTGTTACCATTTTTGAGGTTGTTGAAAACTGGACATTTTGGCTCTATAATAAGATACAACTAGTTTTGGTTGCTCTGTGCAACAAAACTTGCGAGTTTATGTATCTCCTATTGTACGTTTGTGCATGAATCCACTGATTTCATGGTCAATTTTATATGAATAATGCTATGTTTGCATGTGTTATGCTGATTCTATCTCTAGTTTTGCATGTATCTTTCTTCTGAGTCCAGGCATTCAAGGAATGTCTGAGATTCTAGAACATAGAATTCCTGTGTTGAATGTTTAATCTTTTAACTTCTGCTCAAGGGGTAGATTAAACTATTTTCAGATTGAATATTGGGAAGGGTATACTGCAATAGGGATGCCATAAGTATAGACAGCTTAACACTCTGTATTGGGAGATATCTGTAAGGCAGATATCATGTATATCCCGCTGAAATCCAGTTTTAGTTGTTCATGCTGATCATTCACAGGTGTATGTCTACTGACTCCAAGCCCTAGATAGGCACCAATCTAGCTCTGTGTTGAGGTTATATACCATGTCCAGCTTTGCATCCAAAAATCAAATCAAACCATTTCATCCTTCCACCTGTTAGTTGTAGGAGTAGGATTAGGATCCCTGCATGCTCTCATACCCAACCAGACATCATGTCCAAGAATGTTGCCAACCTTGTGATTTGTTACACAAATCTTGGTCCATACATGAGAGTATTCTGCCTGTTGCTGTCAAGTTAAATCCTTCTGTCATTGAGCTAGTCAAGGTTATACTTTTATCAAATAGGGACACCCCCCTTGGTGCGGCAGAACCAGAAGTGAAGGGGAGGAGCTCACGCAACCTCCTGTATTCAATTGGCTGAATCTGCCTGTGCATTAGAAGTGGCAAACCCTAATGCTGATTCAGAAGAAAAACCAACACCTTCTATATAGCATAGTCCCTCAATGTACATGGAAATAATTTGGCCAACATCTTATATTCATACGCAAAATCTAAATGTGTAACTTTGAAATATTGTAAATGTGAATTATGGTCACCCTTTCTAATATACCTCTCAAATTGTCGTGCCACAAAATCCACTAGTAAAGTATAAGTAACAATCTCAAAAGCAAGTGGGTGTCATGTATCTCCTTTGTCATGTACACTAGTAATGGTATCAAACTCGTGTTCTATTGTTTCAATCTTATACAATAGTGCATCAAGGGTGGCAGTAGGAATAGTGGTGATAGGAACATGAGAAGCAATGGAAGGAGTAAAAAGAGGATGAGGAATGAGAAGTAAAGATATGACACTAGAAGAAGTTGCAAGAATTCAAGTGCAGGAGATAGGTGTGACACTAGAAGGTATGGCACAAGTAGCATAACATGAAGGTATGGCCCTAGAAGGTTGAATGTGGGAAGTAGGTGAGATACTTGTGTGCATGGAATGAAGGAATGACACTAATAGGGTACGAACTAATCATCTCACTCAAAGGAACATGAGTAGGTATTGCACTAGAAAGGGTAGCGTGGGAAATAATGAAAGTAGACAAAGTAAAGGAATAAAGTGTGACATGGGAAGTGAGAATATAGGGGCCTCTATTGGTGAAGGGTAGAGGAGCAATGTAAGAACATGATTTGATGGGTGAGGGGAAAGATGCACCATGCAAAGAGCCTGAAGAACCACTACCATAAAGAATCTCTAAAATGAATGGCTTATCAACTAATAACTCTTGAAGGCCATCAACCTATTGCATAGGAGAAGAAACATTAGCTAAAGTGGCAATCTTTTGAGAAAATGACTATGCAACAAAATCAAAGCCTTCTCTATCAATTTGTTCCAATTGTATTGTTACCTATTTGTGCTCCTCACCCAAACAGGCAACCTGGATATCAAGGTTGGTCTGAAAGGTCTTAATATTTTATCTTGTATTCTTTTAGAAGCATGGATACCATCTCATCCATGTTAGTAAAATAGAATGAAGAGGGTTTGGAGCAACCAATTCCCTTCTTTAGTCAAGGTTTAGAAGGATATGAAGAGAGGTATTATTCTGTTGAAAAGCATGTACTAGTTGTTATTAGAAGTCTGAAAAATTTTAGATATTTGGTTTCCAATAACAAGATTCATTTGATGGTTGCTCATCCAAGTGTCAAAGAGTTCATATTAAGCAAGTATTTAAATGAGAAGAGGGCTGATTGGATAACCAAAGTAATGGAATATGATGTTGAAATCAAGGTAACAAATTTGCTTAGAGGTAAAGGGTTATGTGAACAACTAGTTGTTGGGTTAGAAAATGATAAAGAAAATATTGAAGAGGTTGTCTTAGTGCTCCATAATGACTCACAAACAACTCCACCTCCTTCTAACACAAGATGGCTAGAAGATATGAAACACTTTCTGCAAGAAGGGGAGTGTCTACAAGGGTTGGACAAGGCAAAGAAAATGTACTTCAGATTACAATCTATACGGTATGTACTCTTGAATGGTGTGTTGTTCAAGAAAGATTTTAATGGTGTTTTGTTGAGATGCATTGATACTAACCAAGCTAACAAGGTTTTACAAGAATTTCATGATGGGGCAGCAGGAGGGAATTTTTCTCCAAGGACGGCCACATTGAAAATCATGAGAGAAGGATGTTATTGGTCTAGCTTATTCAAGTATGCTCATGCATGGGTAATAAAATGTAAGAAATGTGCATTTTCATGGGTAAGGAAGAGATAGCAGCCCTTCTTTTGCAGCCCATTCAAGTTGAGCAGCCATTCATAAAATGGGGATTAGATTTTATTGGAGTCATTAACCCACCTTCAAGTGTAGGCCACAAATGGGTACTTACAACCACTTATTATTTCACAAGGTGAACAGAGGTTATAGCACTAAAAGAGGCAAATGAAAGTGCAGTTCTAAACTTCTATGAAGACCTTGTCACAAGGTTTGGTGCACCCGATTCCATTATATCAAACAATGCAATGGATTTTGTTGGAACAAAAGCAAGTGATTGGGCAGTTAGAAATGATATTCATTTGGGTACTTCCAAAATTATTATCCTCAAGGGAATGGACTAGCTGAGTCCACAAACAAGAACTCAATCAAGATCATTAAAAGGAGAATTAAGGATAATCAGAGATCTTGGCACATTAAGTTGAAATATGCCTTATGGGTTGATAGAATAACCCCCAAAAGATCAACTAGAAACACACCATACATGTTAGTTGATGGAAAAGAAGCAAGGCTGCCCATATCCCTTGAACTTCCAGCACTTAAGTTAGTCAATCAGTTGGAAATGATGGAAGAAGACCCAATGACAATCAAGTTTGTACAAATGGAGTTAGAGGAAACAAGGAAACAATCAATGAAGACAATGAATTTTCACCAAGCTCAAATGAAGAAGTGTTTTGACAAGAGAGCAACCCCAATATTTTTCAAAGAAGGAGATGTTGTCCTCAAGTGAGATGAACTCAAGATTAGGCCTAAAAAACACACCATGTTTGACTCAATGTGGAGTGGGCCGTACATGATCTCTGAGTACAAGTAGCATAATGTATTATAGTTGTGCAAGATGAATGGAGAGGAGCTGTGTATCCCAGTCAATGGCATACACCTCAAACATTATTATTAAGGTGATGTTTTACCTTTTGTACATATTAGGATATGGTTAGTGTGTCAAATAAGTGATGTTGCACAGTGTTTTGTCCTTGGTTTTCCTCTAAGTGTAGATGCACAACTCGTTTGTCCTATTAGAGGATTGTTTTAGTGAGTTTCTTAGTGTTTTGTCTTTGTTTTGAAGCTATTTTGAGGTACCAATAGTTATGTCTCAGGTCTATTTTGAGATTTTTCAAGCTTCTTTGATTCTATGGCCCAATGGAAAGTGAAAGGCAGTTGGTATTCCAAGTTTTGGTAGGAAAAACTCAAGTAGAAGTCACCAAAAATGTTGCATATTTGCACTCCTTGACCCAAATAGGCAACCTGGATATCAAGGTTAGTCTAAAAGGTTTTAGTTGTAAATATTTTTCATTTTGTTGTCTCTTTGTTACTCAAACATGAAAAGGTCCAAGGTGATATAGAATGTTTTATAAGTTTAAAGGGTTTTTGGAGGAATCTAAAGTGTCTTGTGAACTATAAACTACTAAATGTTTCTTTAATATTGTTTATGTGGTCATGTTTAGAGGTTTTGGATTGTTCTAAGCATTAAACTTGTCAAAAAATTACTTTATCCCTTCCAAAAAAGACCTTCCCACGTAGCATGTATCTTTTAATTAGTCAAAAGGTCAAAAACATGAGAAATTCCACATTAAAGAAGCCTTAGTTTACAAATAACTCATGCATGCATGGAGGGAAGACCATTTCAAACTCAATCCACATTTCTAATCATTATTTTGTAAGCTCAAGTTGAAGCCTTCGAGTTAAGAGGTTAAGTCTTAGTCTGGAGTTAGGTTTTCAAGTGATTTGAGTCCTTACTATTTAGTGTGAAAAGAGGGAAAGGTGATATAAGAGTTGTTAATTAGATCCCCCTTTCACTACTAACATTCAAGGACATTTAACCGAATTGAATCACAACTTTTACAAGAGGATTCACCTATAGGTTGGTTGTCACTTGTATTGATGTGGAAATTCATAATTTGTTGATTAAATTAATGCTCAAGTATGCTTAAAATACTAATTAAGTAAAATCGTAAGCAAATAGATAAATTATGACAAATGCTCATAGACCAAGACAGTAGACAGAGATTAGTTACTAACCATTTTTCAAAGTTCAGAAATCTGAACAGTCGTGGGCTTCATGACTAGTGCCCTTGCCTAATGTAGTATTTTCTTTAGGGGGTTCTAAACTCCTGATACTAATGATCATTGTTCTATTTGTTTTCGGCTCTGTAGATGCAAAGGGCACTGTGAATAGTGCCTTAGCCCAAGGTAGGATGTTCTTTAGGTTGTCGGGACCTCTTCTAATGCTAATTATCACTATCATGGAGATTTCTACTCCTGCAACATCAGAGGGCTTTATGACTAGCGTCCTAGCCCCGACAATGCACCAAACTGCTTCTTTCTGCCGAATCTGGAATCCTTATCTTCTGCAACTCCACTCTACAAAATCTAATACCTGTAACCTATAATCACAAGGAGAGGGGTTGGGGGTTGTGGTGTTTAGGAGCTTGCCTTAGTTAAGCCCTAGAATGGCATTCAAGCCTTCCAACACCGTTGTTTGATAAACAATGTCTATCCCTATATGATAGACGCAAAAAAATTTGATAAATGATTGATTCAATACAAATAGATATCATCTCAGAGGTATAGCTTGCATGTAGATGAAAATATTTCAACACATGAGAAGATGAAGCCAAATCTGCAATCACAAACACAACAACGATATTATGCTTTACAACAATGAATATTTCAAATGCTCTAAAATCATAAGTTCACCAAAAGTTCATAATCATCTTCTAGTTTGCAAATGAATCCCTAAACATGCTTATATATGCATTCCCGCTTTAATTTTGTAATTCATACTTAAGATGTCACCATGTGACACCTTTAACAATTACATAACCAACATTCAAATTTGGGACTGCCTAAAATAGGGTAGGACTAGGGCGTGAGCTCCCAATCCCCTGGTACCTATTTTAGGGCATGTCTAAGATCACAGATGTCTCTGAAGCCCCATTTGACATGGGTTTCGGGCTATTTTGTTCTGGGAGTTAAAATGAACGTGCAAGATGCAAAACAAGGGACTCGGGAGGTAAACTTAGGAGGTAAAAGTCCTAAGGGGACATTTTATGACATAACATTTAGCCCCCACTTTAATGTATGTATGAATGCATGACCCATACATGCATTAAAAAGTACAACCAAAACACAACACACCAAGCACTTGAAGCTAATGCATACATAAAGATTGAGGAACTATTTCTAGCCCCCAGTCTTAGGTAGACATTAGAGAAAACACACCGCAAACACGTCAAACACAATGAAGACAGTAACAGACACACAAAACACAGAGAAGACAATAATAGGCATGCAAGACACAAAGAAGATAGTATTGAAGACACATAAAACATGATAAATACAATGAATGCAATGATTATTTCTTTTTCCATTTTCACATATATATAAATGAATGCAGATACATGGAAAGTAAAAAATGCAACACACAACCCTAAAAAGTAGGAGGGGCATTTCACCATGCTCTTTGGACTACATATGGGGGAGAAGACACGTAATACAAATCTCGGAGTGTAGGAGGGGCATTTTGCCATGCTCTTTGGACTACACTTGAGAACAAACACACCATACAAATCCCAAAGCATAGGAGGGGCATTTCACCATGCTCTTTGGACTATACTTGGGAAGAAACACGCCATACAAATCCCAAAGCATAGGAGGGGTATTTCGCCATCCTCTTTGGACTATACATGGGAACAAACACATGGAAGACACACAAAAAACATGAGCGTCGTATAGCATGTCAAAGACATACTATATGCCTAAAACACAACAAACAATGTGATGGAAGGAACTTATTGCTAAGCCCCACCATCTCAAGCACACTACAAGCACACATGACAGTTGGGCTTATGCCACAACAATTGTCAAAGACATGCTTAAGGGAGGATACACTAACCCTGCCTACTCGGAGGACTTTTGAAATAAAAAGGATGTGCACTAGCTCAAAAGATACACAAGCCCCACCTCCAAACAGGGCTTTAAATAAAAGGATATGCATGATATCCCACTTCTGCAAAGGGCTTATTGTTGCAATATAAAATAAAGATGTGCACTCATTCAAAGATACATCCCGCCTATGCAGAGGGCTTACAAACACACTTTGTTAGTACCAAAATCATCAAATAGCTTACCTTATATGCCCCCACCTTAAGGTGGTTGTGTTGGGATAAGTTGCCATTTACTTGCAATCCGAACCAATTCATGTGTCTCCAAAGTTCTTGGAATGTGTTCCCCAACACATAAGGACTTTGAGAGATTAATTATTTATTAATTATATCACTTTAGCTTTTGAAATCAAATCCTAATTGATAGGGTCAAACTTGGGCATCCATTTTTAGAGTGGGGGGCATGAAGACTTTGTTGACTTCTCTTAAGTCTATTTTGAGAGTTTGATAACTCCTAATAAGTGGGAGTTAAACTTGGGTGTCCCCTTTTAATGGGGACTTATATTTAGACTTAGAGTTGTGCTTTTTTATGTACATCAGTGGATAATGTTGAGACACATTGCATGGAATAATATTGGAGTTAACTAAAGTATTAGAGATGCATGAATTGGATATTGCTTGCATGAGTTCATAAAAGCTTGCATGGACTTGCATATTTTTGCATGTCACTTGCATGTACATGCATGTTGTTACATGTTACCTACATGTACTTGCATGTTGTTGCATGTTGCTTGCATGTACTTGCATGTTGTTGCATGTTGCTTGCATGTTGTTGCATGTTGCTCCTACGGACTTGCATGTAGTTGCATGTTGTTGCATGTCACTTGCATGTGCTTGCATGTTGTTGCATGTCACTCCTAGTGGACTTGTATGACCTTGCATGTTGTTGCATGTCAGTTCTGTGAGATTGCTTGCAGAACACTCCAATTCTAGAAACTTGCAGGATGGCACATCTCAGTGTTTCAAGTAATGGATATCAGTTGCATGTTGTCGCATGTGCTTGCATGTCAGTTGCATGTCAATTTTAAGATATTACTTGCAGAACACTCCAACTCCAGAAATTTGTAGGATGGTGCATCTCAATGTTTCTATATACACCTAAAATTGGCTCAGGTCGAATTAAGTAAATATTTTAATATTTATCTTAATTCCTATTTTCTTCTGTCAATTAAATAAATAAATAAATAAATTTATTTAATTGGCTCATTATCCCATAATTAAATAAAGTCATTTTATTTAATTAAATTCCCTAAATTCTTCTAATGTTTCAAATCCTAAATCCACCTCATCAAATCCACCTCATCAATCCACCTCATCTCTTCCACCTCACCATGTTGCACATTAATTAAATATTCTTAATATTTAATTAGCCAATATCCTCCATTTTCCAAAACAAATCTTTAAATCAATTATCTTCCACCAAATTGAATATTTAATTTAATGTTCCCCACTAGCCTTCACAAATGGAATATTTAATTCCATGTTCCCCATTATCCTCCACCAAATGGAATATTTAATTCCATGTTCCCCACAAGCCTTCACCAATTGAATATTTAATTCAATTGTCATATTCCACCATTCTCAAATAATGAATTTTTAATTCACCCATAACTCCATGTTCCTCACAAGCCTTCACAAATGGAATATTTAATTCCATGTTCCCCACAAGCCTTCACAAATGGAATATTTAATTCCATGTTCCCCACAAGCCTTCACCAATTGAATATTTAATTCAATTGTCATATTCCACCATTTTCAAATAATGAATCTTTAATTCACCCACAATGAATAAAAGATTCACTTTTATTCCTAGCCATTGATCCCATCCTTGGATCTTCACCCTCCATTCTATTTTCAGAAATTCTATAAATAGGACCCTCTTCTAAGCCATTGAGGAGGAACTTCATTTGCACAATCACTATACCCAAAATTCTCTCATCTTCTCTTCTCAATTCCATTCTCAAGTATCCTCCATTATTGTGTGTTGAAGCTCTCATTCAACACAAACAGGTATTCTAAGCCATTCTTCGTTTGGCATCTTCAAACAAGCAAGCAAGCAAGGAAAGCTTCTGAGGGCTTCTCAATCAAGATCAAAGCAAGATAGGCAACAATAGAAATTGATAGATAAAAGAGGTTTTGTAAGTATTCTTACTTGTTTGGTTTAATCTTCTTTGCCTTCACATTCTATTGATGTTTGGGTTTTTATTGTTTTTCATGTATTTGAACTAACACGCATTCTCCCTCACACAGTTTCAAATAATGGGTATCAGTTGCATGTTGAATCCAGTGTTTGCATGTCACTTACATGTATAGAACAAGGTAATTCAAAATAACTTTGGGGACATCAATCTTGCATGTTGTTTGCATGAGATTGGTGTGTGTTGATCACTTCAATTAACAAAAAGTGATTGGGCAAATTTGGATGCCCAATTTAAGGACTTTCTATTGTTGCTTTTATTTGGAAATCTATTTGATGTTGGATAAGTTAACTTGAGAAAACTTGAGCACCCACATCAAGGACAGGCAGTTAACAGAAGGCTTGACTTTGTTTAACTTCAGTCTTCTCTATTTGGAGTGCTTAGTTTTTGCATGAGCATTGGTTTCTATTTTATCAATTACAATTTATTGTAATTTGAGTTTCAAGCTTTCAAATTAAAGAAGCTCTTGAACTAAGAAGCTTCATGAATTAATTAAGAGCCTCATTCATTTTCCAGAGAGTTGATTTGTGAAAACGACTTAGAAGAAAAAAACAAGAAGCTTTTTGTATAAGACTTAGAAGAAAAAAATAAGAAGCTTTTTTGACTTAGAATAAAAAAAGCAATAAGCTTTTTTTGACTTAGAAGAAAAAAGCAAGAAGCTTTTTTTTAAGTTTTTTACAAGTTTGAAGATTGAAGAAGCTTTTGAAGTGCATCAAGGAATCAAAGGATTTCAGTATTGAATGTAATCTTTCACAAGAGATTTAATACAAGCATAAACACCTTTGGTGTGGAGATTTTTCCCTTAGGGGTTTCTCCACGTAAATACGTGTCTTCTTCTTGCTAGCTATTTTCTTCTACTACATTCATTAAATTGGAGAAATCATCTAACATCTAAATTGAAAGTAATTTTTAGATTTACAAATGCTATTGATTTTAGATTTGAAAACATTTTAAAGCTACATAGTTGCAATTTTACCTTGTTCTCTCTCCCATTTTTCCAACAGGTTGCTATCGTGAACCGATATCAAGCACATTAAGGTAGAGAGAAAACACACAAGGGAACAAGAGCTCTCGCAAAGCCTATGCCCCCAAAAGTGACATGTACTTTACGATCGTCAAATGTTCCCACAAACACATAATTTCCTACAAGAAGAGAGGTTAGAAATCCTTCTCTAAGATAATAACCATATCACATGATAAAAGCAATGAATGAAAATAATCACATCAAGAGCCAAGGTCATACTACGGATTTGGAAACCGAGTATAATCGTGGGGCTATATTGCAAAGATCTCAAAACCGAGTTTAACCAAGGCGAGACCCAAGATAAACAAAGTGTGTGGAGTAGCTATACTATTATGGTTTGTTAGCAAATATAAGACAACATCAAAATATCACACGAAGTGATGCTACTAGCCAAGCGTCAGATAATATTTATCAACCCCATCATCATGTATGTAATAGGTCCATTTTTGCTTCCTCATTGAAGGGACACATGGTTCGTATCAGTATTATTTGTTTTCCATCATCTGCTAGATGGATAGAATCACTAGAAGAAGGTAAACAATAAATCAAGAGAGGAAAACAAGTGTCTTAGGGTCATCACGTAGGAACGTGCCCCCAGGTCACCAACCGCAAGGCTATGCCCGTAAGGCACGATACACAACAATAAAAATAGAGGAGATGAGCAATATAAAAGAATGATGATACAAATAGAAGGGTCACAATAGAGGTGATCTCCCTATATCCTTGACCTTACAAGAGTATCAAGGATCATCCAAGGAGGCCTAAACAACACATAACACATCACGAGGGAATCAAAACACAGAGGTAAAGGGTTAGGAATACTTACCTGTAGACACAACTAAACTAACAGTTGTCATCAAGAAAATCATCATCTTCCCAATCTTGAATGTTAGAGGAAAGATGTACATAAGGCACCATAGCCGAACTTTTGTTTTTGTCTTTAAATTGTTCATTCTTTAGCTCTTCTTAGTTTGATTCAATGTTAGGTGGAATATTTTCTTGTTGAGATACATTTCGTTGGGAAAAAGCTTGTCTTTTCCTCCTCCTTTCTCTTGCTTGTCTATTTCTTCTTGTCCTATTACTTATATCTTCAAAAGTATTGTCATGTTTTCCTATTGGTCTTTTTGTGTTAGAGGAGAAAGCTTGTTCGAATCTCATTTGTCTTGATGAAGTGTTTTGTTCTCTATGACTCACTCCCAATCCTTGTAAGGATGATAGAGGAGGAACCTCAGCATAGAGTCCTTTACCTTTTTCTCTAGGAAGTTCTTCTAATATAGGTTGTTCTTCTCTTATTGTTTGCATAGGAGGCCTGGCCACTCTAGATATAAGTTTTTCTTTGTATCGTCTATATTGTAGGAAAGAGTGGTCTCTTCATGGCTCAGGGTCTCTATCAGGTTGTGGCCAAAAGTAATCAAGAGTAAATTTATTTTCCATAACCATATGTTGCCATGTATTATGTCGAATAGTATGCACTTGTCCATGTAGAGGGAATTGTATGCAATTGTGAATAGTTGAGAGGACAATGTTCATAGCTTTTAACCATGGGTGGCCTAGTTTTAAGCAGAAGAGGTAAAAGAAAGGGATAACATCAAATAATTGATCCACAGCTTTATCATATACCATAACCAATAAAGATATTTTCCCAAAGGTAGGCATGAAAGCTCCAGTGTGTGTCTTAATCATTAAATCCAAAGGTTCATAAGAATCTTGTGTCAAATCATGTGAGAGAAGAAATTCTTCGGTTACCACATTAGTCATCCAATTATGATCTATAAGTGTACCATGCACCGGAATCTCCATTATACTCATGGTGATGTAAAGAGGCCCTTCATTCTCTACAAATGTTTTATCATGAGGTGTAAATGTGATTTCATGTTCAGGGCTCCTTCTTTTCAAATAAGGCCTAAGAGAGAACCTAGCATTATTTTTGCGATGAGAATCCATGTATATATGTTTTCAAATGAATTCTAGATCATATTTTAAAATATATTCAATACTTATGCGAGGAACAAGTGCAAAACTATGTATGCTTATGACCTAAAATGCTTGATTTTTCTGCTTTTTTCAATGCAAATACCTAAAAGTAGTGTTGTGAAGAAATTAATGAGGGAAAGAAAATTAAATGCTTATTATTAGTCCATTAATTCAGAAATATCCTTCACAACACACCTATAATGCAAATCTGGATGAAAATTAGTCAAAATGTAGTGAAAATGCAAGGATTTTAAATCCTAATTGTGAAATTAAGGCGTCAAACTATGAAAAATGATCTATGAATGAATTCTAATCAGATTTATGATGTGAAATAGCTCATCTCAGATCTAAAAATGATGTTGAAATACTACAATTCTCAATGCAAGTGCAATTTTAAGAGAGGTGAATGAATATGCTAGTTTTTGTTGAAATTGACTATGTGAAAATGCAAAATTTTGAATGCAATGCAAAAACACACAATAATGAAACACTACAAACAAAAATAAGATTTGAAGGAGTGTTTTAAAAGAGTAGTAAAATCTGAAACAAGATTTTAACTACAAACCCTAGCTAATGCAAAGATTAGGTTTTATGAAAAATGCATAATTTCAAGCAAAAATCTAACAAATTAAGTATGCAAATGCAATGAAAATGATTAATTAATGATGTACTATTGTAATTTATATCAAACCTAATCAAAATATCAGAGATTAAATGAAATTTAATGGAATTGATGCAAACTATGTCAAGATGCAAGCCTAGGATGCTAATTGTTTTTCAAATTTTTCAATTTTTTTATAAATTTTCAAATGCAATAAGATGAAAATTAAATGAACGAATGTAAATCTGAAATACAACACTCAACAAGGGGTAAAATTCAATAAAAACATGGGTTCACCAAAATGTATAGTGTGAAAAGAGGGAAAGGTGATATAAGGGTTGTTAATTAGATCATCATTTCACTACTAACATTCAAGGACATTTAACCAAGTTGAATCATGACTTTTGCAAGAGGATTCACCTACAGGTTGGTTGTCACTTGTAATGATGTGGAAATTTAGAATTTGTTGATTAAATTAATGCTCAAGTATGCTCAAAACCCTAAATATATAAAATCGTAAGCAAACAAAAATTATGACAAATGCTCGCAAACCAAGATAGTAGACAGAGATTAGTTACTGACCATTTTTCAAAGTTTAAGAATCTGAATAGTTGGGGGCTTCGTGACTAGCACCCTAGTCCAATGCAATATTTTCTTCAGGGGGTTCTGGATTCCTTCTGATACTAATGGTCACTATTTTGTCTATTTCTGGCTCTGTAGATGCAGAGGGCACTGTAAATATCGACCTAGCCCAAGGAAGGATGTTTTTCAGGGTGTCGGGACCTCTTCTAATGTTGATTATCACTGTCACAGAGATTTCTACTCCTACAACCTCGGAGGGCTTTATGACTAGCATCCTAGCCCCGACAGTGCACCAAACTGCTTCTTTCCGCCGAATCTGGAATCCTTATCTTCTACAACCTTCCACTACAACTCTAATCTACGAAATCTGATACCTGTAACCTACAATCACAAGGAGAGGGGTTGGGGGTTGTGGTATTTAGGAGCTTGCCTTAGTCAAGCCCCGGAATGGCATTCAAGCCTTCCAACACTGTCGTTTGATAAAGAGTGTGTATCCGTGCAGGAGAGAGGCAAAAACAAACTGATAAATGATTGATTCAACACAAATAGATATCACCTGGAAGGTGTAGCTCACATGTAGATGAAAATCCTTCAACACATAAGAAGATGAAGCTAAATACGCAATCACAAACACAACAACAATATTCTACTCTACAACAGTGAATAATTTGAATGCTCTAAAATCATGAGTTCACCAAAAGTTTATAATCATCTTCTAGTTTGCAAATGAATCCCTAAACATGCTTATATGTGCATTCCTGCTTTAATTTCATAATTCAAACTTAAGATGTCAGCATGGGACACCTTTAACAGTCACATAACTGACATTCAAATTTGAGACCTGCCTAAAATAGGGCAAGACTAGGGTGCAAGTGCCCAAGCCTTTGGTACCTATTTTAGGGTAGGTCTAAGCTCACAGATGTCTCTCAAGCCCCATTTGACATGGGTTTCAAGTCATTTTGTTTTGGGAGTTAAAATGAACATACAAGATGCAAAATAAGGGACCCGTGAGTTAAACTTAGGAGGTAAAAGCCCTAGGGGGACATTTTATGACATAACACTTGTACCTCAGTGTTTCCACACCTTCTCTAGGGTTTTTTTAACATGTTTTTCAAGTTTTATGCATTGGAGAGCCAAATAAGTTTTCATACAGAGGCAGAGAGACATTTATACAAGGACACAGAGGCATTTATAATGTATGGTAGTAGGCAGGTCATAACAATGATATGGTGGATATAATAAGAAGGCCAGGGTTTATGCATAAGGTTTCTACAGGTTTGAAGCTCTTTTTGCATGTACATAAGTTTCTCAACTAAGAGATATTTGTAGAAACATAGAAGGTTGCATACAAGGCTGTAAGCATGTGAAAATAGATAGTAAATGCATATATAGTCTAATGAAAAAAAAATGTATCCTAACACCGTAAGCATGGGCTAGAGAGGAAAAAGGCATTGAGAAGATAATCAACCTTGTAGCTCAACCTTTTGGAGTAGTTAGATAGTGTATTGATGGAGCAATGAGTGAGAGGAGACTACTTCATAGGGTTTTCTTGCAGAGATCCATCATGAAGAACATACAAAGACAGTAGGGAAACCTTACAAGAGGGATATAGAATCTGTTGTCAAACAATGGTAACCTTGACAGTCCCTACATTAGCCTAAAAAGTATTTGAAAGCATTATCAAGGTTTTTGGAGATTCAACAAGATAGATCAACCCAATGTCAACAAAAGGACTATCACCAAGGAAATAAGTACTATATGACAGTGAGCAAGAGGTATTGTAGTATATCCAAGTATCCAAGAATGTGGCCCAAATAGGAGACAATTATTAAGAAGGTGTGTGATAGTATAAGGATTTTGAAGGAGACATGACAGTGTAGTGACTTCCAATGAGGGAACTGTGATGGGTGTGTTGGTACCCATTTTTGCCAGATGTTTAAACTTGGGTGTTTGTAGGGTTTCTTCATCTAAACCCTAGGATTTTTGTTCATCGCTGTGACTTTCCATATCGGGGAGGGTTCTTTTCACTGTTTCGATGACTTTGGTCAGGCCGATAGGAGATGTTCATGCTAATCGTCGGTGAGAGTGGTGTTATCAGCTGAAGAATTTTTGGCTAACCCGACGATGTTGGTCATATCGATGGGGATTACAATGTAGGCATCGGCGTAATGCTCTTCATCGGCAAACGTCATTTATGTTTGGCCGATATGGATGGTCTGACCGACGGGAGCATGGAGGGTGGCCATCGGGTGAACTGTGTGTTTGGTCTCGCCAATGGTGTCATCGGCGTAGTGTTTGTTATCGGCGAAGCATTTTCTGGGGCTGCCGATGTGAGGAGTTTGGCCGATGAGGAGTCATCGCCGTGTGTCTTGCCGAAGGATTTTCATCGAAGTGAGTGGTGCTATCAGTGAAGGGGCTTGGTGTTGCTCCGATGGCGTATGTCTCGCCGAGGACATTGGAATGTGGTGTGCCATCGGGACAACTGAATGCATCGGCGAGGATGGGTTGCATCGGGCCGATGGTGATTTTCTTGCCGATCGGGAGGCATCACTGTGACATAGTGTATCAGCCCAGATGGCGAGAGCTTGCCCGATGGTGTTGGTCTCACCGACAGAGGTGGGAAGTGTGGTTTACATCGGCATGATCGATGCGATCGGGAGAACTGTTGAATGCTTGGCCGATAGTCTATGTCTGGGCGACAGAGGCTTGCGGAGGTGTTATCAGTGAGACAATTGAGGTTGGCAGGAGATTTGTGGGGTAGGCCGATGGTAGTAGTCTTGGCGATGGGCATTGGACTGAAAGGTTGTGAGTCGAGCATGGCAAAAGCGCTCGACGCTTAATATGTTTGTGGCCATGTTTATAAAGTAATGAAGTAGTCTCCTCACCGTGCATGTGGGATTAATCTCCCTACATAATTTGAACTTTGAGCGTAATACATTTTGGCAGGAAGTTCTTTTTTGAATGCTGCAACAGTTTTCTCGATGAAATGCAGGTAGTTGAGCCATCAATGGCGACAGTGCAGAGGTATGGGCAATGGTACAAATGATCAAACTGCCTGATTATGAATGAAGACTCCCAGATGGCGGCACAGGGCTCGAGGCCACCCTTGTCTACTCTCCTATCTGTTGCAGTAATAACTTCTGAGCGCCATTCTTTCTAAGGAATGTATTTGGTGGATTTTTTGTGAAAAAACCATGTAATTAATTGCTAGAGGTACACTTTCTGGCCGATATAGGTAGACTATGTTACCAATTATGTGGTGGTTGAAAGTTGAACACTGGGGCTCTATAATACAATACAGCTGATTCAGTTGCTCTGTGCAGCAAAACTTGTGAGTTTATGTATCTCCTGTAGTATGTTTCTTGCATGAATCCACTGATTTCATGGTTAATCTTATATGAGAAATGTTATGTTAGCATGTGTTTTATTAATTCTGTCTCCAGTATTGCATGTATCTTTCTTCTGAGTCTGGATATTTAAAGAATGTCTGAGACTCTAGAACATAGAATTCCTATGTTGAATGTTTGATCTCTTAACTTTTGCTCAAGGGGTAGATTAAATTGTTCTCAGATTGAATATTGGGAAGGGTATACTGCAATAGGGATGCCATAAGTATAGATAGCTTAATACTCTGTATTGGGAGATATCTGTAAGGCAGATATCACATGTATCGCCCTGAAATCCAGTTTTAGTTGTTCATGCTGATCATTCACAGGTGTATGTCTACTGACTCCAAGCCCCGGATAGGCACCAATCTAGCTCTGTGTTAGTGTTACATACCATGTTCAGCTCTGCATCCAAATACAAAATCAAAATCAAAACTCCAAAACAACCATTAGGATAGTAGAATTAGTTCTAGGATCCTCAGTCCTCTGTCTACAACTGAACATAGGCCCAAAGCTAGCCCCTTTGCTCTTATCTTACAGTTTGGTCTACTTACAGGAGGACTTATCTGCTTTCTGTCAGCATCCCAGACTTTGTATGCATACTCTCATGGATGTTGAGTAGGGAACCCCCCTAGGTTTTGCAGAGCCTGAAGAAGAAGAGGAGATAAAATATAGAGTCTATCTCCTATACTGTTGGCCCCTAGCCCAGAGATCCTGTTGATCATTGATGGCTACCTTGTAGGGAAATCTGGGAGTAAGCATCCAGTCTGGGAAAAAACCAACAGAAATTGGTGACTCTACTGGGGAATTATGATTTGAAAATTGCTATTTTTTTCCTCCCTGGTGAAATATCTATGTGTCCATCCGAGCCGCAATAGAAATTGGCGACTCCGCTGGGGAATTTGTGAAAGAACCCTAATTTACAAAAGAAAACAGTTCCTAGTAATAGGTGGCGACTCCGAAGTAATCTCCCAACTGGTCAAAGTAAAATTTATATGCAGGGGAGAAGATCCCAATAGAATCCTCTATTTGAAGAGTTACCAGTAACAAGAAGAATGATGTACAGAAGAAAGGGAGTTGTCTCAGTCAGTCATGAAGGTTCCCCCAGAAATAATGATGATATGCAGGATAACCCTAGGCCGTCAGGGCAGCATGTGCCTTATTTTTCAAATGCAAAAGCTGATATTCAGGGTGCATATGAGAGGTAACAGGGTGGTAGCATAAGGATGAGGTCAGAGGTGTTCCAAGAACGCCCTTTCTTAGACCCTGGTGAAAGGTTTGAAGAGGCAGAATCTCTGAGGGATGAAGAAGATGATGATCAGAATGGTATGAGACCATCTACCTCCATGCCTAAAGAAGAACAGTTAGCTGAAGAAATCAAAAGTCTGAGAGCAGAATTAGAATATCTACAAGCCATGAGAGTCAAAGATGACATGAGACAGAAAGTGCAAGCTTTAAGGACTGTTCAGAATGATTCAATTCCTACCCTTGAGAATGTAAATGTGCAGAGACATCAACAAAGAAATGAAATGCAACATCAGCATAATGATCAAAGACAGAATGTAAATGATGCTAGGATGCCATTAAACAATGGAAGAAATTAGAATGTAAACAGAAATATTAATGCTAATTAGTTTGATAGACAACCCATGCAATTGGATAGATTCAGACAGCTAGTGTTTGATGGTATTCCTGGGTATCCTAACCCCATTGACAAGCATCTAAGGCTGCAAGTGCCTAAGTTTTCAGGTAACAACACTGTGTCAGGAGAAGATCATCTAAAAACTTTTCAAAATGTGATGGATAACTTTGAGGTTGAACATGAGGATGTTTTCATGAAGTCATTCATGCAATCTTTAGTAGATGAGGCTAGAGAATGGTACAAGAATCTGCCTGACCGGAGTATTTCATCGTGGGATGATTTTAAAAGGATGTTCAAGGAGCAATATGGTGACAAAACTGACCCTATCTTTTCTGTAAATGAGTTTACCAGTATCACTAAAGGGTCAAATGAGCAGGTTGCAGATTTTAATGCAAGATTTACTAAAGTGTTGAACAAATTGCCACATCACATGAGGCCTAATGAACCAATGTGCATAATATTGTATATCAATGCTTTTGATGCAAAAATTGCATATGGATTAAGAGATAAAGGTCCTGCTACTCTCAGAGATGCTTTCAAAGTTGCAGTGAATATTGAGAACAACAGGAAAGCATCAGGTAAGACAAACAGGAGGGATGATGTGAAAATTCTGCAGAATCCAAACAAGCCTCAAAACACTCAAGGTAATACATCTGCCCCTAAAGATAAAATAGATAAATTGGCAAATGTTGTTAAGGACCTAAGCTATAGACTGGCTAGAAGTGAAAAAGGGATAGGTCCTGATAGGCAAGTTTACCAAAGGCAGGAAAAGAGACCATCATTGCATGATATGCCATATAATACCAATTGGCACAATGGTAAGCCTATATTTCCACATAACAACACAAATCAGAGAACTCAACATGCCAAAGAAACTCTTGATCCTCTAAAGAAAGCTGTAAATATTGCTGATGATACTCCATGGTGTGTAATATGTCAGATGCCACATTCACAGTCACAGTGTATGATTGCTCAGTCTTCGTATGATAATGCTGTATCCTGTAATGAGTGCAATGAGCCACATTATGTGCAAGATGATGATGTTAATATGTTGTCCATAAGCAACAGATACCCTCTTTATGATGCTGATAAGAGTACAGATGATGGAACTCAGGCCTGTCAACAAGCTTTTTATGATGAAGATAATGAAGATAGCTATGCATATGCTCAGAGCTCACACAGTTTTCTGAGTAACCTACAAAGACCTTCTGATGAGGAAATTAGGGCCCTCACAGCTGCAGCAGTGGCCCAAGTTAAAAGAAACTACAATCTCAGAGGTAAAACTCAGATAAGCAGCCCACATCAGCCAGAAGGCATTTCTGCAAGTCAGCCAGTGCATGGTCATAAGGGGATTGAACCACAAAAAAGGCAGTGGAATAATAATAAGCAAAATTTTAGACAAAGAACAGGTCATGAATCTCAAGGACCAAAAAATAGAATCCCCCAGGCTGAAGATCAAAGCAAAGGTTCCCAAAACAAGAATGATGATCAGGCAACTATGAAGATAAAAGCTAAATCAGTCCAAGATAAGAATAAGACCATGGAGCAAGCTACAACTGTTATACAAAATTATGCTCCATTTGATATAGCTCAAATCCTCTCTCAAATAAAAGTTTCTGTCCCATTAATGGAACTCACGAAGGTTGAAGAAATCAAGAATAGGACAGTATCCCTAATCTCAGGTGTACCTTGTCAGGCTAAGCAAAATGTTCAGATCCAAGGTGAAAAGCATGTCTTATGTAATGAAGAAGATGAAGCTCCTGAGGTCTATTTAGGAGTGACCATGACAAAGTGCCCTTCACAAGTGGAACCGTTTTATGTATCCCTGGTTATAAATGGAAAGATAATTAGAAATTGTATGCTTGATTCTGGAGCATCTACAAATATCATGCCTTTAGCCATCATGCCACAAGCTGGATTGAAAATAGACAAGGCATGTGGAAAATGTTATGCTATGGATGCCAGAGAGGTACCAGTTATTGGAATCATGAAGGATGTGGATTTCAAACTGGCAGCATTTCCTGAAAAGAGATATAAAATGAATATAACAGTGGTTGACATCAAGCCACAGTATGGTATGTTGTTGTCAAGAAGATGGGCAGCACTAATTAGTGGAAGTATGCAGCTGGACCTGTCATATGCTATGATTCTAGTGAATGGCAGGGATGTTAAGCTAATCAGAGAAGAAAGATCATCAGAGACAGTGGAAGACCAAGAAGCAGAGGAACAGATATGCTTTGTAAACACTGACTGTGATAACTTCAAGGTTGTCTCAGATGATAAAGAGGATAAAGAGAAAAATGTTTGCATTGAAGAGCTGGACCAGCAAGGTTTATGGACTATGTTTTTTGATGGAGCTTGTGCAAAAGAAGGTTCTAGAGCTGGAGTTGTTTTCCTGTCTCCAAATGGTAAGCTCCTCAAATTCTCCTTCTTGCTGAGGTTTGCTTGCACAAACAACATTGCAGAGTATGAAGCTTTACTCTTAGGCCTAAATATAGCTCTCAAACATGGAATTAAGATGCTAAGGATATTTGGGGATTCTGAGTTGATTGTATCCCAAGTTAGAGATAGGTATGCTTCAAAAAACAAAAGATTAAAACAATACAAGCATGTTGTTTGGGATACCATTGAATTATTTGATGCATTTTCAATAGGCTGGGTAGAGAGGTCAAAGAATGTTATGGCTGATTTCTTAGCCAATGTAGCAATAAGGCCGGATGATATTACTCTATCAGATGTTACAAATGTAGAAGTTAAAATCAGGCCTACAGTACCAGAAAACATATGCAGTTGGCAGGTGTTCAATGATGATAGGGACTTGTTAAAATTTTTGCACTGCATAGATGAATTTGAGAATCAAGAAATTGATTTTCAAGATTTTGTAGAGACTGTAGATGGAAAAGAAACTCTTATGGGGAAAGAAATAATTCAGTTGAAGACTAATAAAATCCCTAGAGGGTTAGTAGCCTTGGAAAGAGCTTTTGACAGTAGAGACCAATTGGTCACAAAGACATCTCCCACAAACAAGGATGATTTAGAAGAGATAAATTTGGGGACATCTTAGGCCCCCAAGAAGGTATACATTGGTAAATAACTCAAACCACACATTAGGAGTATGCTGATTGCATTACTAAAAAGGTATAAACATGTTTTTGCTTGGTCATATGAGGACCTAAAGGCCTATAGAGAAGACCTATTTCAGCATGAGATCCCACTGAAGCATGGAGCTAAGCCATTTAGACAGAGGCAAAGACCTATTAATCCTACCTTAGCTCCAAAGATGCAAGAAGAACTCAAAAAGCTTAGGGAAGCTGGAATAATTGTGCCAATCAGACATTCAACTTGGGTGTCTAACCTTGTCCCAGTCAGAAAAAAGAATGGTGATATTAGGCTTTGTGTTGACTTTAGGAACTTGAATGTATCCTCTTTAAAGGATAATTATCCACTGCCTAATATGGAAGCTATGTTGCAGAAAGTGACTGGTTGTGAACTCCTATCCATGATGGATGGATTCTCAAGTTATAATCAGGTGAAGGTAAAGGAATCAGAACAGTACAAGACTGCCTTCACCACTCCATGGGGAACATATGTATATGTTAGAATGCCATTCGGACTGACAAATGCAGGTGCTACATTTCAAAGAGCAATGGATGTTGCTTTTGCAGGGTTGATTGACTCAATTCTGGCTGTATATCAGGATGATCTAACTGCTTATTCAAAGAAGGAAGAGCAACATTGTTTGCACTCGGAGCAGATTTTCATAAGAGCACTAGAGTATGGTATTTCTTTAAATCCAAAGAAGTGTGCTTTTGGGGTAGTTGAAGGAAAGCTCCTAGGGCACGTTGTTTCCAAAGATGGAGTTAGGATTGATCCTGAGAGAGTGGCTGCCATTGACAAGATTCAGATGCCACAAACAGTAAAAGGAGTTCAGTCCTTCTTTGGACAAATAAATTTTGTTAGGAGATTTGTTCCCAACTTTGCAGAAACCACAAGGAGTATTTCTAAGATGCTAAAGAAAGATCAAATTGTTAGTTGGGAAGGTGAAGCATGCAAGTCTTTTCAGGATATCAAGGAAGCAATCAAGATGGCCCCTGTTCTTAAATCTCCTGATTTCTCTAAGCCATTTCAATTGTTTTCATTTGCTTCCTTTCACACTGTTGCTGCATGTTTGCTACAGAAAAATGAGGATGGTTTTGAGCAGCCCATAGCTTTCTTCAGTATGTCCTTGCAGGCTTCTGAGTTAAAGTATGATATCATGGAGAAACAAGCATATGCACTAGTCAGAGCAATCAAGAGTTTCAGGCCATACCTAGTAGGATCCCAGATAGTTGCATATGTACCTCATGCAGCAGTCAAAGACATATTCACACAGCAGGAGGTGACTGGAAGAAGGTGCAGATGGATAAATAAACTGCAGGAGTTCAACATAGAAATACAAATTACCAAGTTGGTAAGAGGACAAGGATTAGCCAAGATGATGGCACAGTCAAACTTGGAAGCATGCCAAATTAATGCAGTCCAGAATGAGAGTGTAAATGTATCAAAATCTGAATGGTATAAGGATATCATATATTACTTGCAAAATTTGAATTGTCCTTTCCATTTCAGTGACAGTCAAAAGAGAACTTTAAAATTACATGCAATTAGGTATGTTATTGTTCAAGGCAAGCTGTACTGGAAGAACCCTGATGGTGTGCTGCTAAGATGTGTGGATGAAGATGTAGCTAACAATGTTTTTAATGACATGCATAAGGGATTGTGTGGTGGACATTATACTGCCCAAACAACAGCTCATAAGATTCTCAGAGCAGGATATTGGTGGCCCACTCTCTTCTCAGATGCACAAAGGTTAGTGAGGAAGTGTGACCCTTGCCAAAGATTCTCAGGAAAGTTGAGATATGATGGTACATTGCCCCTCAGAACTATAACTATGGATGCTCCATTCCAACAATGGGGAATTGACTTCATAGGGGAATTAGCAGACAAGTCAAGTGGGGGCCACAGTTAGATTTTGGTAGCAACTGATTACTTTACCAAATGGATTGAGGCCATTCCAACTAAGAGAGCTACAAGCGGGGTGGTGATGGATTTCATGCTGGAAAATATTATCATCAGGTTTGGAGTACCATTCAAGATAGTCACTGATAATGCTATGTGCTTCAGATCAGGTGAATTGGTTGATTTTTGCAACAAGTATGGGATAAATCTATCATATGCATCACCATACCACCCACAAGAAAATGGTCAAGTAGAATCAAGCAATAAAAGCATCATGAAAATTATCAAGAGGATACTGGATAAGAACAAGAGAGCTTGGGATTCAAAGTTAAAGTTAGCAATATGGGCTGACAGGGTGACAGTGAAGAAAGCTATTGGAATGTCACCTTTTGAACTAGTATATGGTGCATCAGCAAGGCTGCCTATAAACAATCTTCTACCAGTTTATAGATTCATCCAAGAGAATGATGAGGAGATTGCAGACTCCATGACAGAAAGAGTGAACCAGCAGAAGGAGAGCCCACCAGATCAATCTCAAGAGACAACAAGATGTGAAATATTTGTTTGACAGGAGAGCTACAAAAAGGAAGTTTCAAGTCAATGATCTAGTGCTCATTTGGAATGCAAAAGATCAAGACAAGGGAAAGCATGACAAGTTTGAACCCTTATGGATGGGCCCATATCAAATTTGTAGTACCCATGGGGAGGACTCTTATTTCCTCCAGGCCCTAGATGGTGAAGTTCTGGAATTGCCTGTGCATGGCCAATTCCTCAAGTTCTATTTTGCATAGATGACTTGTCTATGTGCACACGTGTAAAAAATATGTATATAGTGTAAATTGTCTTGTACATGTTCATGTTTTTTTGGTTTTTGCCTGGTCTACCCGGAGATCTAGTTCTCGCTGTAGTTTTACACCTACACATCCCCATTCGGAGCCAGTGTTGGTACCCATTTTTGCCAGATGTTTAAACTTGGGTGTTTGCAGGGTTTCTTCATCTAAACCCTAGGATTTTTGTTCATCGCTGTGACTTTCCATATTGGGGAGGGTTCTTTTCATTGTTCCGATGACTTTGGTCAGGCCGATAGGAGATGTTCATGCTAATCGTCGGTGAGAGTGGTGTTATCGGCTAAAGAATTTTTGGCTAACCCGATGATGTTGGTCATACCGACGGGGATTACAATGTAGGCATCGGCGTAATGCTCTTCATCGGCGAACGTCATTTATGTTTGGCCGATATGGATGGTCTGACTGACGGGAGCATGGAGGCTGGCCATCGGGTGAACCATGTGTTTGGTCTCGCCGATGGTGTCATCGGCGTAGTGTTTGTTATCGGCGAAGCATTTTCTGGGGCTGCCGATGTGAGGAGCTTGGCCAATGAGGAGTCATCGGCGTGTGTCTTGCCGAAGGACTTTCATCGGAGTGAGTGGTGCTATCAGTGAAGGGGCTTGGTGTTGCTCCGATGGCGTATGTCTCGCCGAGGACATTGGAATGTGGTGTGCCATCGGGATAACTGAATGCATCAGCGAGGATGGGTTGCGTCGGGCCGATGGTGATTTTCTTGCCGATCAGGAGGCATCGCTGTGACATAGTGTATCGGCCCAGATGGCAATAGCTTGCCCGATGGTGTTGGTCTCACCGACGGAGGTGGGAAGTGTGGTTTACATCGGCATGATCGATGCGATCAGGAGAACTGTGGAATGCTTGGCCGATAGTCTATGTCTGGGCGACGGAGGCTTGCGGAGGTGTTATCGGTGAGACAATTGAGGTCGGCAGGAGATTTGTGGGGTAGGCCGATGGTAGTAGTCTTGGCGATGGGCATTGGAATAAAAGGTTGTGAGTCGAGCGTGGCAAAAGTGCTCGATGCTTAATATGTTTGTGGCCATGTTTATAAAGTAATGAAGTAGTCTCCTCGCCGTGCATGTGGGATTAATCTCCCTACATAATTTGAACTTTGAGCGTAATACATTTTGGCGGGAAGTTCTTTTTTGAATGCTTCGACAGTTTTCTTGGTGAAATGCGGGTAGTTGAGCCATCAATGGCGACAATGCAGAGGTATGGGCAATGGTACAAATGATCAAACTGCCTGATTATGAATGAAGACTCCCAGATGGCGGCGCAAGGCTCGAGGCCACCCTTGTCTACTCTCCTATATGTTGCAATAATAACTTCTGAGCGCCATTCTTTCTAAGGAATGTATCTGGTAGATTTTTTGTGAAAAAACCATGTAATTAATTGCTAGAGGTACACTTTCTAGCTGATATAGGCAAACTATGTTACCAATTTTGTGGTGGTTGAAAGTTGAACACTAGGGCTCTGTAATACAATGCAGCTGATTCGGTTGCTCTGTGCAGCAAAACTTGTGAGTTTATGTATCTCCTGTAGTATGTTTCTTGCATGAATCCACTGATTTCATGGTTAATCTTATATGAGAAATTCTATGTTAGCATGTGTTTTGTTAATTCTGTCTCCAGTATTGCATGTATCTTTCTTCTGAGTCTGTATATTTAAGGAATGTCTGAGACTCTAGAACATAGAATTCCTGTGTTGAATGTTTGATCTCTTAACTTCTGCTCAAGGGGTAGATTAAATTGTTCTCAGATTGAATATTGGGAAGGGTATACTGCAATAGGGATGTCATAAGTATAGATAGCTTAATACTCTGTATTGGGAGATATCTGTAAGGCAGGTATCACATGTATCCCCCTGAAATCCAATTTTAGTTGTTCATGCTGATCATTCACAGGTGTATGTCTACTGACTCCAAGCCCCAGATAGGCACCAATCTAGCTCTGTGTTAGTGTTACATACCATGTTCAGCTCTGCATCCAAATACAAAATCAAAATCAAAACTCCAAAACAACCATTAGGACAGTAGAATTAGTTCTAGGATCCTCAGTCCTCTGTCTACAACTGAACATAGGCCCAAAGCTAGCCCCTTTGCTCTTATCTTACAGTTTTGGTCTACTTACAGGAGGACTTATCTGCTTTCTGTCAGCATTCCAGCCTTTGTATGCCTGCTCTCATGGATGTTGAGTAGGGAACCCCCCCTAGGTTTTGCAGAGCCTAAAGAAGAAGAGGAGATAAAATATAGAGTCTATCTCCTATACTGTTGGCCCCTGGCCCAAAGATCCTGTTGATCATTGATGGCTACCTTGTAGGGAAATCTGGGAGTAAGCATCCAGTCTGGGAAAAAACCAATAGGGTGTTTTCCATCAAATAGTACAAGAGGCAATAAATTCTGGTAGAGATGATGTATAGAGACTTTAGGGGCCTGTGAAGGTCTTAAAAGGGTTTGAGTTAATCCAAGAGATAGTGGATGCCAAGAACCTACAATGAATTGGTCAAGAGTGAGGACTCTACAATGAAAGGGCAGAGTATGTCAAAACCTTTCTCAAGCTTGTCTTCTTCTTGTAGGTTTGTGTTTTATCGAATCCATAAGAGGTAAGGTTTAGATTGATCACCTAGGGTTTGAAGAGATATCTCAAGGAAGTTTTAAACCAAGGCTAGGTTATCAAAAGTCTATGAAAAGTCTTGAATGTCCAATCTTTTAGTTTATGCCCAAACTTCCAAATGATGTGTAGCAGTGGTAGAGTATTCATAAATGGAATTGAGAAGTTGTTAAAGGAAGAAGGCGATAGTGAACTCATTGAAAAATCATGACAGGGGTTTAAAACAGTGGCAAAGATAGCCCCAAGTTAGAGAAGCAACAATAAAGGTTGTCAAACTGTCTCGTATTCTACAAAGCTTGTTGAATGTTTAAGGTTTACTCTTGGATCTTTGGAAGGTTATAGAGATAGTGATAGGTTTCATTAGATATTTCAAGGAAAGAGACAGTGACAGAGAGACCTACAAATATGAAGGTAAAGAAAGAGGTCTATGGGGCACTAAGAAAAGACTCATCTAGAAGACTGCAGAAGACTGAGAACACAACCATCATACAAAACAGGTCTTATGAGACCTTGAGTAAGTTTGTAGGTGTGGAGGAAGTGTCTATGTAGTTGTCACTATTGTTCTATGAACAATAGGTTTTAAACCCCATGTAAGGCCTACTATTAGTCATTCTAAAAGGCTTACAAAGTCTATAATATTAACTTAGTTCAAGAGCATCTACAAGATGCTAAGACCCTAACAAAGACCATGCAAGAGTATTTAATGCAAGAGGGGGTGGATTGAAGACATCAAACATCAGTAAAAAGAAGATTTAAGAGTCTCAGGATGGCTCAGTCTTCTTCCACCGCCCTCCAAGAGACCTAGTTGCTTAAGGCTTCAAAAAACATGTCCTATGATTGTGCAAGGTGGATTTTGAGGAAGTTATGAGAAATTTGAGGTAGTTGGAGCAGTTTTGAGAGCCTTGAAGGCCTTGAGGATAGCTTGGACCATCTTGTAGTGATATAGGAGGCAAATAGGGAACATGAAGAGAAATAAGAAGTTAAACACATCCTTCCTCAACACCTACAAAGAGCATTTCAAGGAGTCTACACTTGATAGAAGTCTACCAGGCACCCAAAGAGGTTTGACCCTATATAAACTGCATTTATTTTTCTTATATTCTCTCATACATTCTCTCCCACGTTGGGCTAGAGAAGATGGATGCCTAGGCTAGGAGAAGTCAGTTCTTTCAAGTTGAAAAACTAGTATTGTAACTCAATTTTAGAGCAAGATAGCATTGTAATATCATTTTTATGAAAATATAGAAGATTTCAGACATGTAGCAAACTTATTTTGTACCTTTAATGATCAATAAAGGAGCTTTTAGCTATTCAAGGCTGTCATATTATGTAAGATTATGAAATAGTTGATGATTTTTCTTGTGATTATGTTATTATCCTTAAAATTTAGTCATGTTTCTCATTACTTTTAGGAATAAATATACATGAATGTGTAGGTCATAGTTTGTTTACTGAGTAAATGCATGGTTTAGTTGTGAAAAACATCAATCGTTTCCTTCTAAATGTTGTCCAAAACTCAAACTACTTCCCATGAAATATTTATGCATGAAAACATGTCAAAAAAACCTTGAGTTGTGTAAGTTATAAGTTCAGTTATTGAATACATTATGTATTCAAACAATAGTATAGGTCCTAAACAATTTAGTGCATCACCTCCTTAGGTTATAGTTTATGTTTATGTCACTTTATCCCCTTATTCCTTGTTAAAACAATAGTTTAGAGTTAGTGTTTAGGTGATAAACCAAGGGAACCAACCCTCTTTGGATATTCATCTTAATCTATAGGCAACCCACAGGCCTTAGGATGTTTCCATGTTTATCAACTAAGGAGAGAATTGATATATCACTCTCTCTAGAGTACACTCAAGATTGATAACATGTATATCATGATCAAAGTCATTCTCCTCATTATCACTGTATCCATCATACTAGCAAATATCTCATGATTAACTAAATTTTGAGCCATTATAAGATTGAGGCAAGGACTACTACTTAAAGAAAAAGAAAGATGATGGTGAGACTTTGGCACAAACTCAATACACAAACCCTAAAATAATGAAAAGAATAAAACAAGGGAAATAATAATAAATCTCAAAAAATTAGAAAGTCTCAAGTCTAAAAAATAAAGCATAAATAAAACCCCTAAGGCCAAGACCTAAGTCGGTGTAGGATTGAACAAATTCACCAAAAGGAAAAGGGAAATAAACAACTTTTAATCTTTACAAATAAATCTAGGACTAAAAAGTAATCAAGCAAAACAATCACTTAACCCTAGAATTTAATGAGTTAGGACAAATAATGATACAAAAATAAATACATTAATTTTAAATAAATTAAACAATGATACTTAGCTCTAAACTTGATGAAGATATCATGTGACAAATGTCACCAATTGATTCACCAATGTGTTAATACCCTATAATATAATCAAACGAATGCCTCTATCTCACTGATTTTCCTATATGACATTTTGGTTTAGTTCCACACTTGAGGCTATGAACTATGCATGTGGATCTAAACCTTGACTACAAAATGATCTACACAAAAATTGATGTCCAAGACTTACTCACCTTGATGTCAGCAAGATGTGTCTACAAATGGGTGGTATTAATAGACACCATTTAGGACTTTGCTAGGCTAGAATTGTTCTCCTTTGTTCAAAATCCTTGTTACCGATTTAATGGTTTGGTGAAAAGAATTGAAGATAAAAAGTAAACATGCAATGATGTATATGATGAATATGTAAGTTGATGCAATTTTGATACTCTTTATTACTCCTTGAATCATAATGCAAGTTAGAAATAAGAGCTCTCAATGTTATCTTAATGATTAGAAATTAATTAGGGTTGTCCTTAGATACAACACCCTAGCACACAAGTTCACAAATTTTACACTTAAGTGAACACATAAAAACTAATTGGAGGGAGTCAGCTTTAGCCTAGGTTTTAAATTTGAATTTGGAAGTTCTAGGATCATTTCCACACCTACAAAACTGAATCAGTTCAATTCCACACCCACAAATTTGACCTAGGATAAGGAATTGATGAATTGAGAATTGTGATTGATCCCTAGAGATGTGTGTAGATGGAATCAAACTAGGTTCAAATTATTTACCAACTTTTACATTGAAATGCATCTCTTGTACAAGAGTCATTGTATTAGGAATAATTTAATCAAAGTGAATCCACAACAAAGGGGAAAAGTACAAGGTATGCAATTTTCACCATTACAATAATAAATTTCATTATATATACCCTCTCCCTTTACATTAACTTCCAAAAAATATTGATATACATTTCAAGTGTGAAATCACTTACTAATGGTTACAAAGATCAAAAGGTTTCTAAACAAACACTACCCCACAAAGGAGTTCCAGGCTTAAACAATCCTAAGCACAACACAGCCTAGATGTCCAAGAAAGCTTCAACTCCTATCATCCATTAGAAGCCTTTCTCTTATCCGATATTAGTGTCATCTAAAGCAAAGTCTTCATTCTCACATAATCCTTTTTTTTTATTTTTCAATTCAATTCAACCATTTTCAAAGGGAGGTGCAAATTGTAATCTCACCTCAATATCCAAACCATCATGATCTTCCTTTGAAGTTAGTGGGACAAGAGCCTCCACATTTAAGTTGTGGAAAGTAGTTTCTTGTTTTTTGAAATCCAAATTCTTGGCCTACTTTGTGCCCTCCTTCACAACCTTGAGACTTGAGGAAACCTTATCAATAATTAAAACATCAAAAGGAGTTTCCTTCCCAACCTAAGCAAGATGAAAGTGACCCCTCCCAAGAAGCCTCTTAATATTTTTCCCCGATCTCATCGTCTAAATCAATCAATTAATGATGAGGTTCAATCCCACCGAGTGAGTTTCAAATGTGCATTCATGCTTATTTCTCCTTGTTGACAAACAACCTACTTGAAGCTCTTTTTGATGCAATGGGAAGCTTGATGCTCTAAGGAAAAGTAGTGTCTACAGCAAAAAGGGATTTTCTCATAATCTGTTGCTTGTATTCAATTTTTGTCTCTAGTCCTATTAAGAATTTCAACTAGAAGCCCATTTGAAGCTCCTTTTGATACAATGGGAAGCTTGATGCTCTAGGGAAAAGTAGTGTCTAAAACAAAAAAGGATTTTCTCATTGTCTATTGCTTGTCTCAAACTTATGTCTCTAGTCCTATGAAGGATTTCAACTAGAAGCCCCTTGGAGATATCCATCTCTACACAGTTGCACAAAAATTTATAGAAGTTTTATGACCAATTTCATCAAAAGATAAATTTTCTAAGGGAATTTTGAATTGCCAAAAAATTATAACATCCACAAAATTTGAAAGGTATGGAAGTCTTACCAAATATAAGCAATTGAAAAGTTTTTATTCAAGGGTTGAAAGTTGGAGACTAGGGTTTGATGCATAGAAAATTGTCTCTCAAATCCCTCGGTATAAATTTTAAGACAAGTTCCTTATCCCTTAAAAGAATCAAACTCAAGAATATAAACCCTCGAGCATAAGGATAAATATAAATTTCATCATCCTAAAATTGTTTCCAAATTGTAGAGATTTGGTAATGTAATTCAAAAAACTTGGGCAATAGCTTCATGAATCTATAAATGATCACATACTCTAGCAAATGCTCCTCGCTCAACCAACTTTGCATCGATACCAATTTTGAGGATAAAATTAAATTCACACTAAGACGAAGAGTAAACCCTACCAAAATCCTTCTCCCATTGTGCAAAGATCCCTGACCCTCTCTATTTACTATCACGTAAATCCTTAGCAAAATAACCCTTAGTCATAGAATAACAACTAACAAAATCTACAAGAAAAGATTGAACTGCAACTGCCATACAAAACATTTTTTCCATCCATAACACTAGTTTTATGTATACTTGGAGCCCTAGAGTTGGGTGCAATTGTTAAAGAGTTGCCTCCACTTATTAGTAAACCATGTTCATTCTTGTTTGCAAGAAAATTTTAGAGGAATGGGCCAAAAAGGTTTGAATTAGCATTAATATGTGTGCATGTTTCAATATTATAGAAGTGAAAATAAAACTAATATATTTGTAATATTATTAATATTATATAAATACTAAATATATATAATAAATTATTAATTAATTTATATATTAATATATATCTATATAATTCCCATTCAACGGATGAGGGGTCCCAAACCTAGAAAAAATCAAAAACAATGGGAAGATAAAACTTATAACTCCACCACATGCTTTCCCCATTCATATGGTTGTTTAAAGTTGAATTTTGATGGGGTGGCATAAGGACATCCACAGTTGGCTAGGGAGATTTTGTGATTCATAACTTGAAAGGAGAATTGAAATATGGTGATACATTATGTTTAGGTACTCAAATTAACAGTGACGTGGAATGGGAAGTTGTGATAGCGAGGCTTGGAGCTGCCACAATGCAAAACATGAAGAATTTGATAGTGGAAGGAGATTTGTTGATTGTGATCAATGCAATGATAATGGAAAATGTTTGAGTTGAATGTTAAATAGGTTTGTTGAGGAGGCTTTGAATCTAAAAAATTATTTGTTGAAATCGATTTTGTACATTGTCTAAGAAATTTAAACATAGTTATAGATTACTGAGCGAATGAAAGAGTGTAGTATGCACCTTTAATAGCTATTTATAGTCACTACCCACAAAAAAGGTCTAATATAAGCTCTAAATTATCGTTTAAGCCCTCGTAGGTGATGATGGGAAGGTGTTATCATAATGTGTAAGCTATGTTGCATATCTTTAGGAGGTGAGATTATAATATTAGAGTTGTGAAGTTGGTTGGACTATTGAGAAATTGTTGAGTAACATGAAAAGCATGTAATGAAGTATTAGAGTGACATTTCCAATATATGGTGGTGTAAATTAATAGGATTAAGCCTTGGAAAATATGTGTAGCTATCTATAAGTTTTTATTAACATCTAGCAACTATGAGAAGGAAGGTGGTGGTATGTGGCGTATGAAGGTTGTGGATCATATTAAGGGGAGCATAATTGTGCTTAGATATGATTGGTCTTGGCACAGTGCTATCACGTCATGATGCATGTTGGCAGCTGGGAACTAAGGTTATATAACAAAGTTCATAGATGTAATATTTATTATTTCAATGGTCGCTTATAATGTGTCAAGGTGCAAGTAGCATATAGTCTTGTGGTATATAGTTGAGCATGGAAGATTCGTCAATGATTCATAGAGATGGGGTGGTGTTGTCACAAGGTGGAGTCTCTAATCAATGCTTACAGTGCATCTTTGTTGTTAGACCCTACTATGTTAGGGTTTGTAAAACCGTGTTGGTTGAGTCAACACTTAGATAGTCGACACTTGAAGATGGCTATCAAAGAGGATTTTATAGCCAGCCTAATGTTGTATCTTCCTAATGCAAAAGCATGCCTATGGCTAGTCAAGTTATTTCTACCTAACTAATTTGCAAGGATGATGGTGCTGAACATAAACCAATTTGTTAGGCCAGAAGTGTAAGCAATGAGAGTAAAAGGATTGGATTTAGCGTTACCTCACTCTCAAAGGGAGGATTCTCAAAAGGAGTTGGAAGAATTAAGGAGAGATATATGGGTGTTAAGGGCATATTTTGGTGATATCGACAAAGTTTTGTCAAGGTTGCATGTTCACCACTATAAAGGGGGGCTAGAGGTTGACAACTATACAATTCCATTTTTCTACAGCTCATTTATGCATCACTCTCAACATCATCATGAAATATGTTATGGGGTTCAAATTCTAGTGCTTGTTGGAATATGTAGGGGGTAGGGTAGCAATGAGCATGTGTCATGGGTGGAGGAAATGGTTGATACTAGCCAAGTGCAATAGGGGGACAAGAGTGATGGGGAGATATTTGGTGTCTAGTATGCATGTTTTTTGTTTGTTCAATTTCTAAGGTAGCGGGATGGAGGTTTTTGATATCAATTATATGGGTGGTTTTCTATCTCGAATAATGTTTTTAATTTGTAGATTTATGTTATTATCTTGTAATGTAACTCTTCTATTTAAAGGGCAAGGAGGGCAATAGAACCCATTAATTTATCTAAAAAGGTTTTCTATATTTTGACAAATAAATTAATAACTAAATGAATTAAATGAAAAGGTACATATGTGTATGAAAACATGTTAAAATTTTACTATAATTAATAATCATAAAATATGTACCTCTTATTATATTAGTATAAGGGTTAAACCTTCGTAATGTATAAAGATGTAATGAAGAGGATAGTGTAAACTCTAGAGGTTTTGAGTAGTAGAGGTGGTCAAAGGCGAAGGTTGCACAGTTGAAGAAAGGAATATCGTAATTTATTTTCATTTATTTTCTTCTTGATTTTCGCTGGCCTACTTCCCAAGAAAAAGTAATGAAGATTCAAAAACTTGCAAACATTATGAAAACAAATTTTTTAGAGCTTAACTACAATTTAAAAAATGCTTTGTTGAGTCCATACGCAGGTCCCTTGATCATCTCGGGACACCCCCTCAAAAATACATCCTAAATGCCTACAAAACTTTTGAAACATTATATATATTCATTGCATTCACAAGCCCAACAAAAGAATTGCTCATAATTTTCAATTTAACATTCATTTTAGGTTCCTAGTGGTGGTACTCCAAACACTTATTTCATAATAAAAATGTTGTGTCCACCAACCCAACAAAAGAATTGCTCTTAATTTTCAAATTTAACATTAATTTTTAGGCTCCTAATGGTGGGACTCTAAACACTTATTTCATAATAAAAATATGATACTTTGGGGAAGGAGGAAGGGGTTAAGATTTTGCAACACTCAATCAATCATTGTGGAGGGATCCCCACAACACTCAAGTAACCCTATCCCAAAAACATGGGCTAGGATGTCCTTGGTATGGCCTTCTCAACAAGAGAAATGCTCCACACATGCCATCTCCTAGTCCTACAAGGGCAAAGTGGAACATCAGTTTTTATAATAGTTGCAAGGAGATGTGTCTCCAATCCCCTAGGATGCATCTCGAGTACTGGGATGAATTTTCGAGAAATAGTTATGGAGTTTCTTTAATAAGATGACAAGATGACCTAACAACTCAGGGAAATCCAATCTTTAGGGAAAGATAATGCGCCTGTGTGGAAACAAAAACGCCTTAAAAGAAATGTGGAGGCGTCTCCTCTAAGCATGAAGACGCCCATCCAAAGGAAAATAAATTTTTCAATCTGAATCAGCAGCAGAGAAATTGGAGGCAAACAAATCAATCATGAAGTCATCACAGAAGAAAAAGCTGCCGCCCAAGGTCAAAGGGAAAACAGGCAAAGCTAAAAGTGCTTACCAAAGAAATTGATGCGCTTTGCAAAAACAAAGCAGGAGGTAGTCAAAAGATAAAGGCACTTCATCAGAGAAAATCAATGTCAATATCCTCTTCTTACATGCCGATTCAGGGATGAAATAAAGTGCCATAGGCAAGGAGGAAGCGTCAGTTTGAAGTTCAAATGCATACAGAGAAATCAAACGCACTTTTTCGCACTAATCTTCAAGGATCCACGCTTTGACAAAAAGAGAGCCCCCACATCATCTTCCACACATGCCTTTCTAAGTTTTTGTTTCTTATGAATTCACAAATGCTTCTAATCAGCTACAGGCAGAAAAGCAAGTAAAATCAAGACAAAAGAAATTAAAAACCTGCCAAATGTGAAGACCCAAATGTGAAAGCTCACTCAAAGCTTTAATTTGACGGTTGACCTTGCCTGTCAAGCAATTTTTTATTGACGGTTATCTATACAAAGGTGCCCTTAAAATACTATGTTATACCTTAGTATAAGTAAAATTATATACAAACCAAATATATATATCATCATAATTCTACATAAATTTTGATTGTGTATCAAAAATCTCTCCTTTCATGTCTTTCTAAAATTTTGATTGTATTTTACCGCAAAAATGTTTAAATATGATCTGCGCACTCATTTGGCCTGCCCCATGCCATAACACAAGAAAATAGAAGGTTTAAGATACAAAAGCACATTCTTCATTTTTCATGCACCGGGCTACTCAAAAATTTATTAATGTGCTCCATAAAAGAGCAGTCACACCTTTAGCTCAGTGCTCCAAGCCAACAAAGGATAGAAAAAGACAATGAATTGCCAAATTCAAGTCACCAAGGTTGTGAAGTTGTCGAAATTTCAACACTTCATCATAAAATTTTCAGTTTGCCAGATTTTGTCAAAGTGTCGGAGAGGTTTCATCAATATTAACCAGAGTTGCCTGCATAAGTCTATTTTTAACCGGCACTAAAAATAATTAATCATCAGTTTCAGAAAGAAAAACAAATTCAAAAATTACTATTTTTGGCGTTCGCTATTTTTAGTGTTGACCAGATTCTACTCCTGTTCGACTATCATGCAGAGTATAACACATGTTTGCATGATTTTGACCATCAGTAGATCCACAATTGCATGATTTTAGTTTCAGTTTAAGTGAAACAGATATTTTGTAATAAGTATGCATGTCATGCAAACAATAGTCGGTCATATTAGAATAGTCAGTCATATTAGACTTCAGTTAATTATTCTCATGCATTTATTTTGTAAGGGTATAAATAAGTGCATTTGCACATGGATTTCGGGATTCATAATTAGTTAGCTTTGAGAGCTTTTTAGAGGTTAGCTTTTATGAGAGCTTATTCAGTATTCAATATTCAATATCAATGTTGTATGATTAGTCAATGAATAAAAATCAATGGCAATTCTCATGCCTTTCTTACGCTGAAATTGTTAGTTGTCAAATGCTCATATGATTATGAATTTGTATTTATTCAATAGAATTTACTATGCTTTTCTCGCTTCTAAACATCTATTGAATTGTATCAATGTTCAAGATTAAATTGATTCAATGAATTTGAAAACTTTGTGCCACAAATGAAGTTGAAGGTATAAGTTGCGTCTTTGTACCATCTTGTACTCGTCTTTGTACCATCTTGTACTCGTTTTAATCTTAACATTCGTAATTATATGTTCTTATCTCATTCTCGTGTACTTGCCTCATTCAACGTCTAAATTAACTAAATAGTGCAAGTGTGTAGTCTAGGCTCTGATTCCAATCAAAAAACACAAAATATGTGCTTCGTGGTTGAAAGTGTGTTTCTACATTTCGCACGTCACAACCCCAAAAAGATTGCAAATTTCTCTTTCATTCAACATAAGTATGAAAAACCTCTTGAAAACACTGTACATACTCTAATTTTAAGTTAGTTTTATTTTATAGGGAGCTTCCCCTTCAAATTTGTTTTATGTCTACACTGAAAAGTGCAAAATAGAATGCTAACCCACTAAAAAAATGTGATGGCATTTCCATGCAAACGCAAAAGTAGTGAGATTTTTATTTCCGTTGCATGATTTGTATTCAATGATTCCATGACCAATGACCAAGTGTTGGGTAATTTCAAATACTTAATATTTTGTTTTAATACAAATCATGACTCAAACAATGCAAAGATCGCATCAGCACTATAGGATTAAATGGTCATATGAAAAGATCTGAAGTCAACATATTTTTATAATTTTATTGTTTATATAAAAGATAAGCATAGGTAAGGAATTCTGAAACACAACAAACTAGACGTCAACCATACAGTGGCAAATATTGTGTATAATTAATATTAACATAAACACAAATTAACATAACATTATAATTCAAATGTTTATAAAATTTGAGCTTGACATATATTTGAAGTTTCTATATATAAATAATTGACATCTACAAGTACCTATCTCCTACATTTTTCAAAAAATGACATTGTTACTGGTACCCCTCTCCCTTACCAATACTAGTACCAGTCTTTTGGCAATTGTAGTGTTTATCCACAAAAACCAAGGATGCATCCCCAATATCACATATTTTGAAACAAACTCTAAAAGATGAATTTCCCTCCCTTGACAGTTGATAAACAGAAACTCTACCTCAATTGTTTTAGGTGTCTTCAAATAGACTAGTACATCACCTTTGTTATCACACCAGCACTTGCATCGTTAGGAGGTGCAATGTTTGCATTGATAAAATGAGAGTTTCAAAGAAGGCATGAGATGACTATAAATAGAAAATATCTAGTTTGTTTGTGTTACACACCATCAAGATGATGTTATTGTACTGTATTTACATGGAAGCATGTCATGTATTATTGGGAAAATCTTGGGAAAATGATATAAGGGTTGTCCATTATGGAAAGAAAAATACACACAAATCCTTCAAAGATGGAATGAGTATCGTGTGGCTCCTCTTGAGGAACATAAGAACATAGGTGTTAATTGCCTCAATGAAGAAATTTGTTAGGGTTGTGAAAAAAACAAAAGAGTGTCATGTTGATTGCAAGATAGAAAGGTATCATTCCTTAAGAGTGCCACCAAAACATGGAAATATTCATCAAATTTGTTTTGATGCCTGGAGCAAGTCTCACAAACATTACTACTCACAGAACAAAATCCTAAAGAGAATGAAGAATAAATAAGCATATGTTAAGGTGCTGAAATAGGCATTAATTGGAGAAAGCTTGAGCCGATAATCAATCCCAGCATTGATTACCCCTAAGAAAGCTAGATACAGGAGAATGTGTACAAATTCAAGGGCAATAAATGAGGACAATAAACAAGATCACAATGAAGGCAATTCAACTATAATCCCCACCCTACTATAGCGTATTATTTAGAAAATATTGTAGAATGTTATGGTTTGGAAAAATATAAAATTGAACTTTAATAAACCTGTATGGAAGTTTAAAAGGCACTAATATATTTCCCTTTGCAATATCACGAGTTACTGAAAAATGTGAAATAAGGAGCTCATATAAATGAAAGCATCTATAGCTAGCATTCAAAATGCAAAAGCTGAGCTGGAAAAATCTGGAAAAATGGTTACCTCATGAGAAAGAGGTTAACCTGTGTTATAATAATCAAATTATATCTTACAACACCCTTTTGTCACTAACTCTTTCAAAAGACATTTTTGCATACAAATATGTGCATATATATATGCACCAAAACTGTAAGCAAACTATGACTCCAAATATATGAAATGTTCTACAACACACATTTGTCTATAAAGCCATTGGAAACATGTATTATAGATTGATGCAAGTCATATCTTTAAACAATGTTGCATAGAAAGATTAATGGCAATAGAAGAGCGATGCAAACACAATTTATCACAATCCAGAACTCAAAGATGATTTGCAAGATGCAAACACAAGGTAATAAAACAAAGACAAATGTTTTACATTGAGCAGGCAGATGGGACAAACCACAATCAAATAACACAGCTTCAGGACAAGTTCTTTTCAAAATTTGTTATTCATATCTTTCGTAGTCATGAAGGAAAATTTTACAAGCATATGATAAAATAAACATCTTTGAAAAAAAAAAGTATTAGAAAGCACCCAAAAGTACAATAAATATGCACAGGCAGGTAAAAATGGATACCGTAAAATCAATTCCTGTTTATTCCTCAAACTTTAAACCAATCAAACCAGAATCCATAATTATGACAGATTTCTTAATTATGCATATACAACTAAATTCTAGTCCTAAGTTTACCTTTTGTCCTATTTTTGCCGCAATTACATCAGCGTCCATAATTACAAGACTCATTTCTTAATTATACACATACAATGACAATACAATCATATTTTGCCTTGAGCTAAACAGATTCTACAATCACAGTAGAAATTTTTTATTAATATATGAATACAGTTGGACTACTGAAAAGCTACAGAGCTGTATAAACCAATTTACCCCAAGTAAGAGTCCTCAGTTACAACATAAATTTTCAATAATTACATCTTCACAATCAAACTGCTGGGGATAAGCCACAAATCCACAACAGCATCTACACTATACACCTCACATCGACCTAAATGAAACACATTTTCTGATTACAAAATAACTATTTTCTCACCATACATCAAAAACAATAAATTGTGGCCATATGACCACGAAGCTGCACTGTAATTACAGATAAGACATAAAACTTCACACACTTTGCAATTCTGGCTTCCAAAACTTTTTAAACAAAAAAATCACAAACTCAAGGGCAAAAAATAGTAATCTAGAAAAAGGCACAATCAGAATCCAAAAATTTAATATGCCAATATTGCTGCAGTTCTGCCTGGCCTTTATGCTCATCAGCTGCCTCACAAAATTAGGCGGAAACCTCAATATCAGAATCCCCTAAGCTCCCATGCATGCCATGCCTCCCAGACCTTAAGAACTGTGTTCCTCAAGGGAGCCGAAAATACAGTGGGAACAAGTGCTGTAAGCCCAGCCCCTGTAGCCAGGTGTCTGTGTGCTAAAGTTGCAGCAAATTGATCTTCTTAATATTGAGATATTGCAGATATGAAGAAAGGTTTAGGGTTTACAGAAACTCACCAATTTTTTTGCACTTTTTTATTTTCCCGGCTTGGAATTTCTTTTGGTGACATGAATTAACATTTCTGATTTCAGGTGATTTTTTGGACTTGTATATCCACAATAAAATCCTGTCAGCTAATAGACAAAGCGGGAAAATAATCTACAAGAACAGTATGCACGGAGAATGAATGAATTGGTCTTTTCATTGAATCAAATAAAGAACATCACTACTAGTTACAGCATTCCAGATATATTTTCTTCCAAAGCAATGAGTGCAAATGAGGAATTAGTGCCACAGCCAACCAGATACAAGAAAAAGATTCAAGGGCAAGAGAGAGCTTAACCATTTGAACATAACCACAGAAAATCTGACATGTTACCTTCATTGTATGGCATAACTGTCCGTCTTGAAACATAGATACATCTCTATTTGGGCACTGACCAAATGTAAAAGCTAAGCCATACTATACAACATAGAAAGGATGTATGTGTCATCTTTCTGTCAGTAAACATGACAGCAGTGTCAACTTTACATATCGTCGATATATTTATCTCATTGTGAATCAAACCAAAGATTTCAAGCTCCCTTGTTATGCACCATCGCAAAGATCCATATAGAAAAAAATGTTTCAAGTGACGTAAAATTGATTCTAAGGCTCCTTGTCAGCTTCTGGAATGTACACAGATATTTCAAGTGAGCTTAATCTTTTAAAATTTCATGCAAAAACATTTTGTATTGTTGTGAGTGGCCCAAAGTCAAACTAAGTATCAATTGCCATTTAGATATATTTCCCTATCAAATATACTTGGGGTTTCAAAAGACAAAGGGTTAAGGATTACCACTAATTGTGTCCATCCTATCTTCACAATACACCCCAAGAGGAGAGCCATGGACTGAAAGCAGCATTTCACCTCGTTTAGGAAGTCTTCGGGTTTTAGGTGTGATGCCAATGCTTGACTGTGTTTTGCAATCCTGCAAAAACATGACGCTTCATAATTTACTAGGCCAGTGTTTGCATAAAGTTTGAAAAAGTTCCTAAGAGTCTTCCCACATTCATATTTAAATAAATGAGAATTTAAAAAGACAGTGTAACAGAGCAACACAAACAACAGTAACGAGCAACACAGAAATCATCTACATAAAAAGTAGAAAGCAACATCAAAACCTACATATTGGATCTCTTAATTGCAGCTTATATCATAAATGAACTCAATAATAATTGGAACATGTCAGTCATTATACTCAATTATGAAAATTTTTAATGCCAACATTTGTGGGTTGCTGCAATATCTCCATTTTAATACCTTATTATATGTTATGAAGTCATTAAGTAGATACTGTAATAAGGGTATTCTGTTGCATCACCCAATTTTTTAAAATGAATGATTTAAGTGCAAATGTCCTATTAAATTCTCAGGCCACAATTTTTCCCCCTAAATTTACAGACAACATATAGATAAAGTCTGAAACTCAGGTGTTCGTATTTCCTTCATTTTGGGGGAACCAAGTGCTGAAGCTCTACTAAAAAGAATTACTACTTTAGCCAAAGTTTATATTTTCAATTTTTTGAGAGATAGTGGGCATTTCCAAAAAAATTTAAAGCCATTTTAGGAGAAAGGACATATTAATGAGCACTTTAGAACTTTGTAGCACAACACCACCTAAAGTTTTTACTTTTTAAAAATCAGGGTTTTAGTAGTCTGGGAAACTTGGAAATTTCATCTCTATGGGTTTTCCAAAATTTACTGTAGCATTTCAAAAGATGCACATATTCAATATTCAGGTGATCACAAATTCAGGAAAACCCCTTCACAAGAGAACATAATAATCTGCTGGATTGCAGCATTTCGGTAAAAGAGAATAATAAAAGGGATAAATCTCAGTTTTTCAAGAAAGAAAAAGTTCTCAATGAATTATTTAATTTTCAATGTAAATTCTATAAGCAAGCTTGTATTGAGTCCAGCTCTCATAAAAAGACCTTTCATGAAATTCACTATTGCATATCTCATGAAAAGAATTTAATTTCAGCTCCAAACTTAAAAGACCCGGGCAGTTTAGGTTTTAAGGTGTTAAACATACAAGTTAAACTGACCAAATTGAATTAAGTATTGAAATGTGATAAAAGAATCATTAATGATATACAACCCAAAATCATTAATGATATACAACCCAAAAACCCTTCTACAAAATACTTTGTCCAATCAAAAGTATTTGCTTCATGTACACATCCTAGAGAGGTAAATGTGAAATCACCATTTGTCAGGAAGCAAACAAAATCTTAAAAACTGCAGGAGCTAGTTTGCAAAATGATTGGTAATCCAAATACTATATGCATATCAACTACAATATTTTTCCGTTTCTCACCACTTTGTTTTAACTATGAGTAGAAAACAGTAGAAAACAGTCTTCACAGCATATTAGTAAGATATATTTGATGCAAGATGAATGAAAATGCCAAACTGCAAGAGGTGCTAAAAATTGAAAGAATGTTCTAATAGGGGGAACAATACATCGTTGGTGTCATTATGTTCCAAAGAATGCATCTAGATTTCTCCTCTTGGTAATTCAATACCAGTTTCAAAATAAACTCAAGATAATGAAGCCCTTGGCTCTAAAAATTCCATAACGAGCTGAAATTCATGAAGATCTGACAAAAACAGTTCATAACATTTCAAAGGCTTTAGAATTTAAAAAGAAAGCCCTAAGAGTGTCTATCTTAAAAAAAGAGTTTTCTAGTGAGGGTAAAATTTGCTTTGGAGTTGCCATGGTATCATGGGAAGGAGCAGCCTTCTTCAGTTTCTACTTATTAAAACACTAAGGAGATTGAGGACCTGACAAGCTTTGGAGAAGAATTATAGAGGCTTTGTTTAATAAACTACTCCAAAGGTGGTGATAAGTATTCAATAGGTATTTGATGTTTGTGAGAATATGCCCTAGTTTGTTGATTCATAAATTTATCACAATTTGCAAATATCCTTCAAGAATGGGTTCAAAAGAGCTGGACGGTTCCAATATCAATGAATATGATGTTGGGAGTCGGGGTATTTTACAGCCTTTTTCTGCAAATAAGATTCACAGCGGAAGCTTTTCAAGGCAGGCTATGGTTTCTAGGTATAATTGCATTTTTTGTCATTACATATTGAGAGGTTTATATGCATGCACTTTACTGCTAGTATCAGCATCCTCATATTCTGTATAAAGTGGGTCGGCCTTAGTTACTCCATCCACGAGAAGTCTAAGGAATAGAGGAAAATCTATCATTTCTACAGGCGAAGGATGGTCCTCTGAAGATGCTACATGCCACCTTTCCATCTTTGATTCTTGTTTATCTTCCTAAACTGGTTTCCAGACCAATGGTTGCACATGCAGGCTAGGTCAACATGCATCGGCTCACTAGGGACACAACTAAAGAGCTTAGGTTGAGAATTAAATCGTAAATTAGAATTAGCAATGTTTGTCACATTACTAGAAACCAATAATCAGCCTTAACTAAGAGCCCACTTTAAAGTCATCCCCCATGGCAAACAAGACATGAATTAGTCCCCAATAATGTTGTAATGTCCCCTTTCTAGCTATAGTGTTAGTCTATCATTGGGTTCCCATAGACTAGCAGTTTGGTTAGGGAACCATGGTGAGTTGGCCTTGGATGGGCCATTGGAAGTGTAGATGTGGTTTGGATCCAGTGGGCAGTGCCAGTGGCAGTTTGGGGTGCCTTGTGGAGTACTTACTATTTTTAGTAAGTTTGGGTTCGGTGCCGGATCGGGATTTTCAAAGTGGGGTTGGATTCGACTCGTCGAGGCCTTTCCGGCAAGCTAAAGATCATGGCATTCCGATATCATCTTGATATTTATTTTAAAGTCCAAAGTTATATAATGTATATTTGACGGGACTTTAATAAAGTGTTAAGTCAAGTGACTTTATGGAAAATAAAACATAAAGCAAAGTCACTTGTGGTGTGGGCACCCATCCCAAGGGGGAATTAAAAGTAATTTAAAACATTAAAATCCCTCCAAGAAAGCCAACGCCCAACTTGAGGAAATAAAAGGTGAAAAGTAGAGTTCATTTCATATGCTATGTTTTATGATATTTGCTACTTCTTGGCTCTGCTAGGGTTTTGGATTGTGAGGGTTTGAGGATTCGAACCAGAGGCTCTTGGAGACGAAAACCTGCCTGAGTAACAGCATTCTATAGGTGTGCAAGATCACTCAAAGGTGCCATTAGAGGTGGATACATTCAATGTTCACAGTTGTGCTACAATGGAGTTGATACTTGGTGGATTTGGGGATTCAAAGGTAATATCATTCTGAGATTTTGTTTGCAGCAGCTGGTGATATTGTTTAGTTGCAGATTGGAGTGAGTTTGTGGAGGCTTTGGGACTGCATTTCCAAATACTTGCTGGCTGTACCATCCTCTAGCTTGGCCGTACCATATTGAGGGACTTTTGAGGAGTTTTGGTTGCTATTTGATGATCTTACCTTGGTCGCCTAGCTGCTGTTGGGACTGCAGACTGATTTCAGAGATAATACAGCGAGATTGAGTGCAGATTTCAGTTGATTCTCTCGCCAGCCAGGCTGTACATACTGCCTGGGCTTTCATGGGAATCATAGAAGCTCAAAATCATATTGGACAGCGGTTGTAATCTGCCTATTGAGGCATCTAGAGCTCTTGAATCATTGTAATCCTTTGTAATGCCAAATACTTTCAATCTAATGAAGATTTGAGGCGATTCCAGCCATACCCTATTGCTTGTTCAGACTCAACATATGTACCAAGTTGCAAAACAAATGATGGGTATGTGATAGTAATTGTTATTTGGCCATTTTACCATCTGGGTATCTCTTATTTTCTTCATATCTATTGTAAATTTTTTGGGTTTGCATTATGTGCTATCTATTGTATGCTCCGGCAACACACATTTGCAGGAAAACTAAAACCCCTTCTGCATCTTCTCTCTAGTCTAAAAGAATGCCTAAAAAAATTAAAAATAATACATAAAAAGATCTTAAAATATACAAACAGGTGCGGCACATTACAAATGTTTTTCCTCAACTTCAACTCTAGTCCCCAACAATGTTTTTCCTCAACTATAACCCTCCTCAACCCAGCAATCATGGAGGCACCAAATTAAAGCAAGTCACATATGGACACTAAAATCGGAGCATATAAAATACAAACATTTTTAGATGTACAAATAGAAAAGATAAACAAAAGATTAAACGACAAACCAAGCATCCATTCTAATTTCATTATTGTAAATAAATATATATAGTACGAACTTTACAACTCCCTTCATGGGATTAATGAAAAGTCATGTATGACCTTTGACCTTCCAATCCATTCGAGTATAATTTTTAAATATTAACCTATTATTCTTTCTATCAATTCCTAACAAACATAGTGCATGGAGAAATCAAAATTTCCACTTTGAAATCATTGACAATAGGAGGAGAGAAGAACTTTCACAAGTGTGGCTCCCAAACGCAATCCCCAGAGGTAGGTAGCTTGGCCTGTTATATCCAAGTGACCTCTACCACCCTAGAACCACCATCATCCTCTTCAAATAAAAATTCACCTAACTTGGCTAGGAGTTTGAAGAACTCTTGAATACTTACCACCATCATCTAGCTGAAGTCTAAGGTGTCGCATTGACCTCTTAGCCTATAATGCTTCATTTACTCATAGGTCTTTTTCTATTTACTTTGCTTCCTTTTTCTATGAACTAAGGGACAAGGACTTACCTTCAGATCTATTGTTCTCCATACCCCAATTAGAATTTTAAAATCATGTAACATTATTATAAACTCAAACTCTCTGAGTTATCTTTATTAACCAGCATGCCTTGCAAACCATTCTACAATGTTATTCTTATGCTTGATCTACTACAATGTATGTCATTTGGACCCCCATCACTTGCAAGCCAATGATGTGTTGGAGTGGGTGTGCTGTACACCTTGCATAACATTGATATTATTTTATTATGTAAAATAAATATTTATTTGTGGTGCATCCATGTGATGTGTTTATCCACATTAAATATTCATTTGGTGCCACTTGTAATCGATGTATGTAACATTGGGTTAATTATTTATTTATTTGTAATTATTTAATTATTGAATGTGGGGGTCAATGGTTTTGTAGATTCATGGTTTTGGGGAAAATGGTATTACAATTCCACATGTATTTGTGTGAGCTTATGTCTATAAAAGCAAACACACGGGTAGTTGTTGAAAGTGTTAGATGCACCGGACAATAGAAAGTGGGGCGGTGAATCAGTTGTACATTAAAACATTAAACACTCAATACTATTCCAACCCTTATTAGCCTTCAAACTCTTATTATGCATTAGTAAAATATAAACATAAGAGTCATCAATGCAAACATATCCAAACACATAAGAACACCAAATTTGTGGAAAACCCAAGAAGGGAAAAACCATGGTGAGGATTAACTCACATATATATGAATAGCAACATTGAATACAACTTGGCTCACTGTCGGAGGGCTCCTTGCCCAAAAGAGAAGAAAGGCTCACTGCCAGAAGGACTGATTGTCCAGAAGAAGGAAGAATAGAAGAAGATTGTTACAAAGAGATTCACTATCTCACGGCAATGGGAGAATTCCACCACCACCACCTTATGCCATCCGCAACCTTTGGCTCACTGCCTCCGGTAACTTCAAGCAAACTGAAATGTAGACACCTACTCACTGCATCCGGAAGTCATAATCTTTTAAGCTCACACTCAAATCACCACACTTGATTATGTTCGCATCTTGCACTGTGTGTGTTTTCAAATCAAACTTCACCTTGCATTTATATCATTCGCAACTTGAAAAACATGTTCAAGACAGCCACAAAGAGACATATGCACTTCAAACAGGGAAACACCAAATAGGTCGGCTCCAAACACCTCAGTGGTGGAAAGAAGTGAATGCAGACCATACCAAGGGTTAATCAAGACCCAAATCTACATCAACACGCTACCACAAGCAACGAAGCACATCCGCAATTAGCGCTAACACACCAAGTTGGCCAAACCTACTTTAACGCCCTTAAGCAGTTAAGTTCCTACTTCATCGGGTCTAGAAACAACTTGTGGACTACGTAACAACATCATACAATATTCCTGAATATTCAGCTTCATCAGACTCTTCTCCAATACTGCCTTAACCATCTGAAACAAAGAATGCCATCATCCTGCATATCAGGATGCACTACCACTTGAATTCTAGCATAAGAATTGAACTTGTGAAGCGACCCAACACTAGAAACTCCAAGGGAAAGTAGATATAAACAATATAAGCACATTCCCAAATCCGCAAGTCAAGAAACCTCAACGCGGAGAAATGTGGAGCAATCTCATTTCTCCTTGACAACCTTCTTCACAGGCAAACACTCTATCAAACACATCTTCCACTACCGCACAATCCAGAACCTAAAACTCTATATATAACATCTCTGAACACCTCTGATCATCACTTCCAAACCGCACAAGCATATCTTCACCCATGAAGAAATGAGGAGCACAATACTGAACACACCTCTGTCACACTACACACTCTTTCATTCAAATTTTCTCAAAAGCACTTGGAGACCAAGTGAACCATCTTCATCAGCAACACTTCTCAGCATCCTCAAACTCTTCTCATCATGAATACACTAGAGGTTGACATTAGGCCATGATATAGATGACAACATAGTGCAACATTCTTCAACAATACCAACATTCTTCACACTATGGTTGATATCAGTCAAACCATAACACATCCAATAACTTCAATGCTAGGGGTTGACATCAATGACAACACTAGCAAGCTTCCAACAGAAAGAGAGTGAGGTGAGGGCTTGCTAGCCTTGGCTGGGTTTAGCTTGTTTGAGCATTTCTTGCAGGTTGCATTTGTGAGGGTTTGAAGCATGGCATTTGATGTATGGTTACATGCTTGTTCACATGGAATGCAGGTAGAGAGCTTGATGTTTCAGAGGTGATCTCTGCATATGTATTGTAATCTTTATTGTTGAATAATACATGAGAGATGGATGCTTTTGAAAGTTGGATTTTTCCCTCTATGAGGGTTTTCCCAGGGTATATCTCGGTCACCATTGATGGTATGATTGTCTATTTTTTTTGCATGTGGATTTCTGGTTATTGTTGCACATTAATCTCTTATTGGGTTATGAGGAATTAGTCTTCATGGCTGCATATTTCCAACATGATGTCAATCGATTCCATTCCCCTTGCTTTCCTATCTGTCGTATTCTTTGTTTCACGTTCCTTCTTTTACTTTAATGAATTGAGGGAACCTAACTTTCCTCAAAACATATCCCCCACTACTCCATTACATATTTAAAGTTGTATAACTTGATTAATAACTCTAATCTACAAGCTATGTTTACTAACCATAATGCATTTTGAACCACTTTGTCATTGTATTTGTGGGTTCATTCTCTTGACCAAAACTATCATATCCCTATGTCACACAGAGATGTATCCCTCCCCAATCCCTACATCCTATCCCCTAAGGCATTTCAAAGACATGGGGACAACAACGAACATCCTATGGGCATCTCATATCCCCAAGCTTTTCGGGTATGCATCCCTAAAATGCTCCTTTTGGAGGCCCTATGTTCCAAGGATGTCTAAATGTCACCAAATTTTAGGGGGTTAAAAAACAATTAAAATCTTTCTTTTGGCCCCCCACAACCCTTATCAAACCCTAAACCCTCCTGATAGCTAACCTACCCATACATTTCAACTCACAATTACAACAATTAGTTTGCATTTTGCACTTGCAACCATTAAGAGGAAGGAAATATCACCTCATTGTTAGCAATTGTCATTATTGTGTGTGATCACTCATTGTCAAGTAAGCTACAATCACTATGACTGAAATAGGGACCTTTCAAATTTGTTTTCACTAATTTTAACAGTGTTCCACGAGGACGCCTCTCCCTCCAAAAACCTCACATTTTCGAGACGAGGGCGTTTCGGGGACTCGGGGGAAACATCCACCCGCCATCCCACCGCCGCCGCCCATGCCCTGGGGATGTTTCTGGGACGTCCCCTTTTCTGGGACATCCCCTTTAATTTTAGTCTTCTAGGAGACTGTGGGACATCCCCAAGACACCTAAGGGACTCTCAAACATCTCCTATTTGTCCCCAAGACTTCCAAACATCCCCCATTGCAATTAAGGTAAAAAGTTCATTTTTTTTTAAATCAGGATTTTTTGGATCTTCGTGCTAGTAACCCTAACCCTAATGGTCTATGGGCCCTATCCACAGCCTAAGCAGTCACAAAAGTGAAAAAAATCAAAATGAGAAAGGATAAAGGAGGTTGTAATCAAGGCTGGTTGGTATTGGTTTGGAGGAGCTTGAGCATGTGGAGTCTAGTAATTCTAGTCTGTCACAAGGTTCGCGTTCGTGTTCGTGTTCGGGAACCATAAAATTCAGATGAAGTTCGGCAAGGCGAAAAAAAATCATCATTAAATTTGCCTTAAATAATTTTGATTTAAATATATATATAATGTTATAATATATTATATAGAAATATTAAATATTATTATATATTAATAATATATAAATATATTATAATATTTTAATATGAATGTATTAATACTGTTATATAAATATAAATATATTAATACTATTATTATTAATAATAATATGAATATATTAATACTATTATTATTGATAATAATATATTCATATATTACTAATATAAATATATTAACACTTATATATTAATAATAATAATAAAAATATTATTATATATTAATAATATTAATATTAGTATTATTATATATTAATAATATATAAATATATTATAATATTTTAACATAAATTTATTAATAATTTAATACTATTATATATGCACCAAGCTAGACCCAACTGCATTAAAATCAGTGATTTTTGTAGTGGCTAATATTCACCAATTGGCTAATAGTACAAGATGTACGGCGACCCGAATTGCCACATTTTTACAAAATTTTATTTTAGTCTTGGTTAAATCGCCAGAACAATTATTTTATTGAACTTTTAAACTCAAAAATTTGCCACAATATTCGATACCTAATTAGATCAGATTCGCCTAAATTTTATAAGTTATAGTAGAAAATGAAATTAATTCGCCAATAATATTATATAATTATTGGTTACTTTAGGGCCATATCGCTAAATTTTAATCACCACTATTGATCTTATTTATAATCTAACAGCTAGGGTTGTATTCCATGGGTTAAAATGCGCCCACTGAGCTCCAATGCCCATCAAGCCCGAAATTGTATGTGTTGTTGATCTTAATATATAATCAAACAACTAGAATTAAATTCCACGAGCCAAAATGTACCCATAGAGCTCCAATGCCCATAGGGCCCGAAACTACATTTGGGCCATTGATCTCAATTGAGATCAATGGCCCAAATGTAGTTTCGGGCCCTATGGGCATTGGAGCTCTATGGGTGCATTTTGCCCCATGGAATAGAACTCAAACCGTTAGACTATAAATAAAATCAATGGTAGTTAAAAAGAATTTAGGGCCAATTTAAAATATTCAATGTTTGATTTAAAATATTAAGGAATTAAGGAATTATAAACATGAGCACTACACCTTAAACTAGTCAATCACCACCACCCTCAGGCCCTTACTTTTCCATAGAAATTTATTTATTTTTTAAGGATTCGCCATGGTAATTAAAGCATTTACCTATTTTTCGTCAAGATTCACTAGGATTTTCTATAAATTTCTAGTGATTTAGAAAAATTTGCCAATAAAATTAATATTCTTTTCAAAAAAAAGGAAGGATTCGCCAATATAAATTAATATTTTTTTCCAAAAAAATGAAAGATTTGCCAAGATTTTATATCTTTTTTTAGGGGTATTTCTTAAAGTTATCATTGATTAAAATATTCGATGCGTCACATTTTTTACTAGCACTTGCACGGGAGAGGAGGTTCAAGGAATACACCGATAAGAACAATTGATGAGTATAGAAAATTTTCCAGTGCGAATTTTTTTGACAGTGTGAGACAATTTTACATATAAAAGCCTATCGGCTAAAAAGAAATAAAGCATTTATAATAGCGATTTTTATGACGAATTTGAGCGAATCCCATGCCCTAGTGAAAAGTTCGCCGAATTTCGAACCTCATGGTGAAAAATTTGGCGAACCCTGTGACACAAATTCTACTGATGAGGAGCTTGGCGAGAACTTTGGGGATGATTAGAAGCATCAGACCATTAGCTATTGATTCACAATCATTTGTATTTTGTTTTTTAACATTGTAATCAATCATCATTATTATGAAATTTTGAAAATTCAACATGTCACATTTTCATTGTTAATGTTCAAATGCAATCATTGCAATGTGTTTAAAGTTTAAACTTTATTGTTTAGTAGTTACTACTTACTAGTTTACTTAGTATGTAAAAGTTTCATTTATAATTCTTATACTTATTCCTTATACATCTTTTTATAACTAATTTTTCAAGTACTATATGTATTTGTGCCACCCCCTCGCCGTCCCCCCGTCGTCCCCAAACTTAAGCCCTTGGTCCCCCCGTCCCCTAGTCAGGAAACTCCATGGAACTATGGATTTTAACAAAGATCTTAGGCATTCTTTTTGTTGTTGTTTTTTTTCAGTTTGTTGTTCCATAAGGATCAGAAAAAATCCAAAAAAATGATCAGTGAGTTGAATTTTGGAAAGATTAACTATAGAAACATGTGGGTCAAACCTGCACCTATGGCATTGAACCTAATCGAACCTACACCTGTAAGATTGAACCTAGTCAAACTGGAACCTATCGTTTTGACCCCCAACAAATGAAAATCAGAATCTGAAACGAATAGGCATCCTTCCTGCTTCCAATTCTGAGAGGAACCTTCTAGGGCCCCAGAGGGGTGCTCCAGCACTACCAGCAACTACATATAGGAGTGGAGAATGTGTTTGGAAGCAAGGGAGACAAGATTGAATGTTGTATTGATCAAAATGAAAGGAGAATTCAGCTGGCCATAGTTTTAATTAGAGGCTTAACAATTGTGCATGCAATCAAGTGGAGCAAGGAGCAGATTGAATCCACAACACCTTATTGTGCTAGCCTATTTTTCAATAATATTACTGTAGAGATGCAATTACCACTACCAAAGCTGGTTTTCCTCTTTGGAGATTTTCCAACGTAAATTTTCTAAAGTTTTGTGTTGAGTTCTTCCATTTCTAGCATATTATTTTCTGAATTTCAGAAACATTCATCCCTCTTAAAAGCTGTCATTTGATAAATCAAGTAGAAGTGCATGTTGCTAGCATTTGTGCCATTGTTTGATCTAGGGCACATCTGTTCCTTGCAACCCAACTTCTTCAAGCCTCTTATGAGTTGAGATTCCTCTTTCAATTTAAAAAATAAAAAATAACAATACAATTACCTATACTAAAAATAATAATTTATTATAATTTACTATGTACCCCAAGGATGCGTCCCCTATGTTTCCAGACACCATCCCCTATAAAGGACATTTCAGGGATGCAGGGATGGGTTGGAAACATCCCCCAGCTGTCCCCAATTTGCATAAATCTTAGGAAACGTCCCCAAGACACCTTTTTTTAAAGAAACGGCAGGGACCGACAAAGGATGGCTAGCTGTCCTCATCTCCAAGACAGCCTAGACATCCCCTGGCTACCCTCTATGGCCCAATAAAAAAAAAGCCAATTTTAAAAAAAAACACAAAATTGAAAAGAAAAAAAGGTTAACGAAGTATGAAAGAATTTGAAAAACCTCAATACACTGCTCTTCCTGGTCTGTAGCCTTTGGGTGCATTTGATATAGTTGTTAACAGTTTCAGTACTTATTTGATATAGTTGTTAACAATTTCAGTACTTATGTGAAATATTGAATTGGTAGCTTTGGAACTGTTCGGTTTGTATACATGATGACTGTGATTCAAAACGATATCATTTTGTATTGACTTGATGGCTGGATTCTCACTCTCATGTCATGGATATAACACAATAGCTACCTCCTGGTCTCTGTCTCAGAACAAGGACCAATAATAATACAATCTTATTTTGTCTTATGTCACTATTTTGTGAATATATATAACTGAAGTAAACTCGGGATGAGAACAACATGGAATCATTTGAGATACCCTAGAATGACGATTGGAAAAGAAAGACCTATCTCATTAACCAATTTATTCCTTATGTTTTTAGACTTTTAGTAAGACAATAATCCAAAGAGGTTCCTTCATTTTGGTTAATGAATGTTCCACCTTCGTGAGCTTAGATCTCAAGCGACTTAAGTTGTCAATATGTTACCAAACTGTGTTGAACTTAATTAATTTGTTACTAAATATAGAAAGCTCAGGATGAACAAAATTACAAATGCAAAAGCTTAGAGAACTCTATTTTGAATTATAAGGTCATAAGTCAATAATATACCCAAGTTTAGATAACTCTATTTTGAATTATAAGGCAGTCCCTCATAGTGACAGTGACACAGATTCAGACTTCAATTTCAATGCAGCATCAGCAAATGCTGATTGGGGGCAGCAGCAGATTTTCTATGTTTTTGTCATCTTTTAGTTGAAACTTGCAGCCTTTGGGCATTTTGTTGTAATTTTATATAATATATATGCACACTGACAATGAAAGCTATGAAATTTTGTTAATTTGTGTGTCAGCTCTCACGTGAAATCTCAATTCAGCTCTAATGTTATGTAATAAGGTTCTATAATGTATATGATGAATGCCTTATCAATGTTATCATATGAATATTTGAAATTTCCTATATTTTTAGATTTTACCTATTTTTTAAATAGCTGTCCCTTGCCATCCCTTAAAAAATGGCCTTCCGAAAAATCCATCCCAAAAACACATTCCTTTGGCCCTTGTTGTCCCCATCCTGAAAACTTAGAGATAATTTATAATATATATTTATATAAAATATAATATATTTATTATTAATTAATTTAATAAATAGATATATTTATAATTAATAAATTTAATAAATAGATATATTTATATATTTTTATTAATTATTTATTATTTATTAAATATGCCCCCATTCAAGGGGCAGTGGGCAATCCGGGCCTCTAATAGATCTTTGGTTAAGTGGATACCACACCTTTTGGCTTCATTAAGCTCAATTTTGATGTGGCTTGCAGACGTAATCCAGGGCTCTCACGTGCAGGTTGTGTGATATAGAATCAAGGTGGTCAATTGACTAGAGCTGCCTCAAAAAAACTTCAGTTGGGACCTAACAACAAAGCAGAGGCTCGGGCATTCGTTCTAGGTCTGTCTTTAGCTTTGCAATGTGGAACCACTCACCTCATTATTGAGGGAGATTCTATTGTCATTATAAATGCTATCAAGAAGCAAAAAGCGAAAAACTAGAGGCTTGATAACATTCTTCGCAAGGCATGACCTCTATTGGATTCATTAGCTTTGTATGCTTTTAACCATTGCTTTCATGAGGCCAATTTGGTGGCCAATCACCTCGCTAATGTTGCCATCGAAAATAATGAAGAGTTTCACTTTCGATAACTTGAGTGCCTAGGAGGGGTTGGCCTCAAAATGGGACACTAGTTAATTCCACACGAAGTGGTAGTAGGCATTCAATTCTTAAGATTATATCCAACCCACATTGGATCTCTTGCCTTAACAAGCATTCAAGTTTGGCACTTTAGGAGGTGGCCTGGCAATATATATGGTGCCTCTTTGAATACTAAATAATACATTTCCTGGCCTCACCAGATATTTGTGTTCAAGTTTGGTCTCTTCCATTGTAAAGGTTGTGCTTGAAATATCTCAAACCAATTTTTTTTTGTATTTTTGCAACTATTTGACAAAATGACAATAGAATTAAAAATTGCAATAAACTGATTTTTATTTATCACAACATAAGAAATACGGCAGTAACATATAAAGGATTGCTTGTCCCGAGATTGCTTGTCCTCAAGCAATAACAAACTTGCATCTTGCAAAATGCTGTCAAATCAAATGTTCTATGATCACACAAAATCTCAACCTGTGGTTGCAACTTCCAAGAAGAATATGAAGAATGTAGACTTTGAAACACCACCACAAGTCTTCAAGCTCCTGCTGCTCCACGCTGTCAAAATCAACTACAATGCTCCGTGAGTTGTGAGGCAACTCATCAAGGTACCAAGTGTCATATCCGTCGCCACCTGGATCCCAAATCACTCTGTCATCACATCTTGCAAACATGAAAAATTGGAAACATTCCAAAGTGTTGACAACACAAAACCAATCTCTAACTCTTGTAGAACTCCCATGGATGTGAAGAGGTTGCAACTCTTCTCCAAACTCCTAAATAGCCGCTCTGCGTCCAATTCCATAGTCCAGCTGCAGTGCAAACATCAATGACTCCATTTCAATCGCCATTGCAATGCTTCCATACCTAATATCATAGTTTTGATGCAATTCCAAGTGCATGTCGACAAAAGGCAAGTGTCACCATCAAAAATCTCTGAAGTAGGGCAACTGTCAATTCAATCAAAGAGTTGTCGCTATCACAAGCAAACTCTCCAAGTGCTCCATTAATGAACAAAGTCCAAACCAAAACTGCATCACCCAAATCTCCATCTTCATGAGTAGTGACTAACAACATTCTTCCAAGAGATCAATAGAGAAGAACTCCGAAATTTGCTCAAAATCTCCCTCCAATCCATTTGCAGGAGTTCAAGTGAACTCATGAAATGATTGCAAAAAGAGATAACAATATCATTACCATTGCCCCATGGTATGTTTCTTCCATCATCATCAGTTACCAATAGCCCACAAAGATGATCCCTTGCATAGATACGTATTCCCAAAGAAACTCCACCATGATGATGCTACGCTACTCTGATATCCATGTGAACTTCACTTAGAGTGTATGTGATGATGCTTCACTTAGAGTGTATGTGATGATGCCTGGAACTTCAGCACCAATAGTTTTTATCCCATCAAACACAATACCAAAGTAGTACACCTTTCCTATATTATCAAAATCCAAATGTGCTCTATTGTCCGACTCAAAGAGTGGATTATAAAAAGTTGTTTCAAGATCCATCTCAAAAAATGGATTATCAACAAACTACACACTGCCATTATCCTCATGCTCAAACCAATTTCCTTGCTGATCCACACTGCCATTATCCTCATGCTCAAACCAATTTTCTTGCTGATCCACACTTCCACATTCTAATTTCTTGAAAATATGTGCTAGATCAAACTCCTCTTGAATGCTGTCAAGTTCTTCAATCACCTGTTTGATCTCTTCGACCAATTTCTCATTCCCAGATTGTTTGACTACATAAAGCTGACTTTCCGCTTCTTCAAGGGCCATCAACGTAATTTCCAAAGCCTCCTTAGTATGCCTAAGCTCCATGGTGAGCTTATTAACTTCATCATCTTCCACTTTCAAAGCATTAGCATACACTCCAACTATCTTGAAATTGTGATCCCTGTTTAAAAGTAATTGCAAATAATTTGATTTCATTGCCCTCAAAGCTTTTTTGACTACCTACAAATCTACAAGAGACATTACTCCTTCAACGCCCTTTTGTCTCCTCTCATTCTGAGCCTTCCAATAGAGATCCTCAACAGTTCTATGAGTGTCATCAAAGTGTACCAAGGCTGCAACAATCATATCCTATGTGATTTCCAGCTGATCCTTCAAACTACATGTCTCCATGGCCTATTCTTCATGATACCCATGTGTAAAGATTAAACCATCATATTCCATCAAAGGGTCACCACCAAAGTAGTGAGTAGAGTTTTCTCCAACAGGGCCTTCTACCATGACTGATCGAGAATGAGTATGCACCATTGTATCCTCCTCAACCACCAATTGATCCTCTATGCCTTGCAATGCTAAATCAATACTGTCCACTTCCCTTTGTTCACCACATACTGCATCCTCTGAACTGTTCACGTAGGTATGAGCAATATCCCACTCAAGGATAACCAAACCAAAACATGATTCTGAACCGAAATGTTGTAGAGGTGATGAAACAATGCTAGGAACATCACAAGAACTCAAAACCTCATGTAGCTGATCTATCGTGGCTGGTTTGACAAACTCCAATGTGGTATCTCCTTCAATCTTCAAGTGCTCTTCATCTGTGCCTTCAATAGATAGACCTTCTTCAATCGTGTCCTCATAGGGCTGAAACGAACTTGTGTCTTCATCTTCTTTAGGGTTGCAATGCAAATCATGATCAAGTGATCCTTCTTCATTCGAATATTCTGCCATGGACTCCTCTTCATCCTCCAACTCCTCGTTATCCAAGAAAGGTCTCAACTTCTTCTTACACTGAACAATCACCCTTCTAGCTAAGTTTCTTTTGACATGGTCATCCTTCTTGTTAGCCAGAAGAATAGATAGAGGTAATTGTGGCACAACATCATTCTCTTCAATAATCAGACTCATGATGGTGTACATGGATGCAACAACATCATCATCATGTTCCTTTCTAACCACGGCAAAGAAATGTAGGAACATCATGTTGATCAATTGATTTAATCCCAAATCCAACATGATAGCATGCAATCAGACCTTCACAAAAATTTCAAGTATCTCAACCCTTCTATAAAAATGAAAACATGTGATGCCATCCAAATCCTGGAAACTATCCACCATCAACTGAAATACCTCTTTCAATGTTTTATCACTGTAGGGAGCTTCAAGTGCTGAAATCCTCATGATTTCGCCCAAACATGAAGTAACAAAAAGTCTCACGGTCCTACTATTGTGTCTTAACAACTTTTGTTTACCCAAAGAAGATATTGCAGGAGCCAATGCTGCTCGCATTTCCTTAGAAGATGACTGATCCAACATGTGAAGACATCCTTCTACTTCCTCCAAGGTGCTGAGAAGTGTAGTTGTTGACTAGGTTAGGTTTTCAAGTCTACTACCTGCTTTATGAGGCTTACTTCTCGCAACTTCTTCACTTGTGCATGAATCATTATAGTGCCTAAATTGTACTGAAGGACAACCTTCATCTTCAATTCCCGACTTTGATGTGTCCTTTTGATATTCCATATACTAACTGAAGTTTATGTGCTCTTTGATGTTACTTAGAAGTGCATCATACTCGTCGCATAGGGAAACAAATTCATCTGCTAATAAAGACACAATCTTTGCACCCATGATTCACAACTCCCAACTAGGTCAATCTTTTCACACATAACAGATAAGACTGAGTCAAATCTCAACCCCATGTAGATGGATTTTAACTACAAATCTTAAGCACAAAATGCTATCGGAATAAGACTTGGCTTTCGTAAATCCAATTATGTCCTACAGGCTAACAAGGTCCAAGCTCTGATACCACTGACATGTGTCGAACTAGGGTTTGAACTACAAGTCTTGAATTTTGCCAAATTACACTATGAACCTTATGACTTAAATTTGATTTATCTTCTGCATTTTCCCATTTGTCTTTGACAACATGAACTATAAACTAACAAATGCAAATCTATAATAGAATGGATATATATTGGCAGCCTTCAATATCAATTACATCATAAACTTTGCATACAACATGTTACAATAATAAATGCAAGACTCCTGATTTGATTATCAGATTGTTTACTTTCAACACTTCAACAATGAATGGGCTCTATGATAGCCAAGATTACCATGCAAATAACTATTAGACTCAGATTTAACAGCACTGCACATACCAATTTCCAATGTCAATGTCAAACAAGTGGGCGATCTCCTCCTAAGACTGATCGGTCCTTTCAAGTGCTGAGCAATTTCCTCCAATGCTGATCACAGTTTCTATGAAAGTGATGAAATCTTCAATATGGAGGAACGTGACGCCAAGCTGCTGATGTGTAATGATGTCCGTTATCCAATGATGATTCGCTGCCCAAGTATGTGGATTGCTACCTACACAAATTTGATCGGAGTTTCCCTTAGAGCCGCTACTATTAGAATAGGCCTCACGGCTGTCACAAAGGTAGGACAGCTTCCAAACATCCAAAGTATTCAATGATATTGACTCCTTGATGTAAATCGGTACTCTTCACAATGATGGCGGCGCTAAGTGTATGGAAAATTTCCCCATAGTTGATGTGCCCCGCAACCTCCTTAATAGATCATAGTTGAGTTTCCTACTATTGTCCATGGCCTCTAATCTGATCGCTGATGTTGTGACAAGCAAATGTTGATCGTTGTCTACACAAACCGGCCACGATCCTTATCTGATCGCCGATCCTTTAATTGTGGTGAAAGGCGAATGAAATGCAATTCAAGGTGGCAGCTATGTATGAGTTCGTTGTCCACTGTGAAATGGTTGCCGCTGCAAGTTTGTAATGAATTTGCCTTGTTTCCTATCTCCAAATGGCCGATCAAGTGTGAACAAGCCCGCAAGTTAAAGCTCTCCAAGAACACAAATCGGTGCTCACAAACAAATGAATTTCCAAGTCTTCAAATGATATGCAAGGATGAGCTCCACGCTTCAAACTTCGACAATGGTCTCCAACCAAATCTTCGATTGATGAATCAATGATACTCAAGCTTCGAATCTCCAATTAAGTGCAAATGTGAACTCCGTATGAATTCACCTCCGAGATGTGATTGGGTTTTCGTCCAACACACCAACTGCACAAGGGTTTTCGTGATCATCAAATGAGCTCCTTCATGCTTTATTTATACTTGGATCTTCTTTCTTCCTCGAAATAGGCCGACGAATTCAAATTAAAGATTTGAATTACTTTTCCCTCCAAATCGGTCGACAATACTTTATTATTTTCATTCTCTAAGATGGGCACCCAATTAATAAAATAATATTATTTTATTAATTCTTCTTCCTCCAAGGTGAGCGCCTAAATTAAATAAAATATTATTTTATTTTATTTATTTCTTTTTTCCAAGTGAGCACCAAAATCCAAGAATCCTTTCTTTTTTTTTTTTTTCTTTTTTTCCTTTCTCCAATGTGGTGCTCAAATTAAATAATATTATTTATTTTATTTTATATTTCTCTTGGGCGCTAAGATTAAATAATAACAAAATATTATTATTTAATTGTCTTCTTTGATAATTAATGCAAAATTGCATTAATTTATTTTTTCGTCTTTGCTAGTGAAATTAACTGAGCCAATGTTTCGTTCTTCAAGCCTCTGAGCAACATTATCTTTTCAAAGCCTTGGCTCAACCGGAATATTGCCTTCTTTTGAGAAATTAGCCTACGGGAATGATGATAGGCTAACTCAGTTCCTCTCTGGTGATCACGCCGGATATGGGGACATGTCAAAGAGGCTTAAGAATGATGTTCTTAAACACATTAGAGAATGTGTGGTTTGTCAACAAAATAAAAATGACCATCCTTTCCCTATTAGTTTGTTGTAGCCTCTACCCATTCCAAATCAAAAATGGGAGAGTATTTCAATGGATTTCCTCACCTGATTGCCAAAGGTTCAAGATAAAGATTGCATCTATGCCGTTGTTGACAGACTTACGAAATATGCACACTTCTTTGCAATTTCTTCAGATTTCAAAACCCCACAAGTTGCTGATTTATTTTTTAGAGAAGTGTTTAGACTTCACGGATTGCCCAAAAATATTGTAACTGATAGGGGCAGCAGGGTCCTAAGCTTATTTTGGCAAGAATTGTTTCATTTATCAAGGACTGAGCCTCGATTTTATTTACCACCGCCAAACTGATGGACAAATTGAGATTGTCAACAAATGGGTGGTGGGATACTTAAGAAATTATATTTCAGGACAGCAGCGGGCATGGATTAGATGGATCCACTTGGGGGAGCATTGCTATAATACTACTTATTATATGTCCAAAATGTCACAATTTATGGCTTTGTATGGTTATGAGGCTCCAAATTTCATTGATCTTGTTTTGTGTAATAGCAAGGTAGGAGGCGCAAAAGATTTAATTCAGTAGAGCCACAATATCCTAAAATCTCTCAAAGACAACCTCCAACATGCTTAAAACCAGCAAAAGTTATATGCCGATCAATATCGTATTGAGCATTCATTTGAGGTTGGTGACATGCTTTATTTGAGGTTGCAACCCTACAGGCAGTCCTCTCTCAAAAAGAGTGGAGTAGAAAAGCTTAAGCCATGATTTTATGGCCCATTCAGGGTCGAAAGAAGAGTTGGGGAAGCAGCATATGAGTTGGAGCTGCCGGAAAGTAGTAAGGTGCACAATGTGTTTCATGTTTCTAACCTTAAGAAGGCACTTGGCCAAAATGTTGTTTGCTTCTATTGAGCTACCTCCCTTGTATGAAGAAGGGGAGCTAATTTTAATTCCTGAAGCAGTTATTGATTTTAGAAAATGTAAATTGAGAAATAGAAACATAAAGGAGTATTTGGTCAAATGGAATAATCTTCCAGTGGAGGATGCTACTTGGAAAGGAGAACAAATTTTGGAGCATCCTGACTTGCAATTGCTTGGAGACAAGCAATTTTGAGAAGGGAGGACTGTAATGTCCCCTTCTTGAGCGTAAGTTGTTGGAGACCCTTAGCCTATTTTTCAAAATTTTCCCTTAAGCTAATGGGGTGCCGAAAAAAGGGAAAATAGTTAAATAATTAAGTTGTCAAAAAGAGTTTTTAAATTATATTTTAATTGAGAACTTATATTTATTTATTTAAAAAGGATGTTTTTGAGTTGTGCAAATAAAGTGTCGCTATGCTCATGGTGCAAAAATCTAGTCACCATGACACTTTATTATGCTTTTTTATTTTTTTGGAGAGATAAGTGGGCAAAAAAGAAATAATGTTATTTTATTTCTCCAAAAAGTTATAAAAATGAGGTTGGTCTTCAGAAAACTTCTAACTAATTCATTTCTATTTGCTCTATGTTGAATGTGATTTCTTCCATTTGCCTAAGGACGAAAACCCTTTGGTGGGTCTAGTTTCGGAAACAAAAACCCTCCTAGTTGGTTTGTGTGATTTCATTGATTATGAGATTTTGAAGTTCCAGTTTTTTTCCCAATTTCTAATATCATGAAGACTTTTGATGCATTTTAAAGTGTAAATGAACTTAATATTATATATGTGATGATAATTTTATTTCCCAGCTCATGTTTGTAGTGTTGGAAGGGCCGAACACTTTCAAAAAAGGGTCGTACCAGTATTCTATGTTGTCTTATGCATTTGAACAAGCTATACTTCATGTTGGGAAGGGCATGTGAAGGGTAGAAGTGGCTGCTTCAATCTTTGAAGACTTTAATCATTAAAACTTCAGGTTGTACACTTGGTACTGGTCATAAAACCTTAGAAGAAGGGCGTGAGAATTCTTAAACTCAATCACTACATATTTTTGACTTTATTGTAATAAGCTTCCCTGATTTTTTTTTTAAAACACAAGATGACAACACTAAATGTTATGAGCAAGATTCCTCCACACTTTTTTGATCACCCAGATCCCGATGTGGGCAAGGTGAGAGCATACAAGTGCTTCAAAGTTAGCAATCAAATCATAATCAAACTGAAGTAACAATTTTCCACTTATTCAGTGGGGAGTACAAGGAAAGTAAACCAGGTGCATCCACTTATTCAGTGGGAACCTAAGCTAGGCATGAAAAGTAAATCTAGGCGCATCCACTTATTCAGCGGGAACTTGAGCTCTGAAGTACTGAAAGGAAAGGCACATCCACTTATTCAGTGGGAAGCCATTACAAAGCAAAATAGAAACTAATCTAATTGGCACATCCACTTATTCAATGGGAAGCCATTACAACCTTTATATCAGCTTATTACAATGGATTTGTCTCAGGCTACAATACAAAGATTAGCTCTATAAAACTCCCATTCACATATATCATCTGATGATATCACCATTGTTTTATGCAAACACAATTCAATAGGCATAGAAGAGAGCTTTTCAAAGGAAATATACCAAAGAAAGTACTGCTGTCTGAACCAGCAATCAGAAAGGTACTGTGCATGTTGTACGGCAGCCATGGGCAGCAAGCATCATCTTAAATCAGTCACCAACCCCCTTCAAAACTCTCAAAAACAAATAGTATCATGCTAGGCATCACCGTTGGAGTATTAACAAGTCTAGAAATGATGCGATCTCAACAAGGATTCAGACGTCCCACAATGTCTAGTATGGCCCTGCTATGAAGTACGGCATAGTACAGTTCACTTGCAACAGCAGAAAACAGACCACTTAAACTTTGAATGAAGGTGCCCAGATGATATTCAAATTACCAAGGACATAGCTTTGCAAGCAACTCACAATTTGATCAGCAAATGATTTATGCATACTCAAGCTGTATGGCCTGTAGAGGACGTACGGCCAACACAGAAACAAAAGGAAACCCAAAACAAAAAACCAACATCAAACTCCAAAAAACTATCAACCCCACACACTGAAAACAACACTCCAAAACCAAAACTTATCAAAACACATCAAACTCCATATTGCTCTGTGCAACTCTTGACAATGAAGCTGCCTTTCCAGCTAGGGTGGATATCTCACCACCGAAACTAGACCTCTTCAAGAAAGTTTTCATTCTCAAGAAGGAAGAAGATCTCACAAGTTCATTCCTACAACATAACAATATCTCAACAAACATAAAGAGCAAAATGAGCTCTCAACTCCGTTATATAGGCACTTTTGGAGTTGCACATAAAAATGAATTATTTATTGGAAAAATAAACTTTTCCACTCAAACTCCAATATTGTTTTTTCACCAACATAAGCTCTCAATTTAGTTGGGACTTTACACAAATTTGATGATTAGAGAAGCTCTCAATATTGTTTATTCAGTGGGAAGTACAAAGAAAGTAAATCAGGTGCATCCACTTATTCAGCAGGAACCTGAGCTATGCATGAAAAGTAAATCCAGGTGCATCCACTTATTCAACGGGAACCTGAGCTTTGAAGTACTGAAAGGAAAGGCACATCCACTTATTCAGTGGGCCATTACAACCTTTAGATCAGCTTATTACAATGGATTTGTCTCAGGCTGCAAAACAAAGATTAGCTCTATAAAACTCCCATTCACATATATAATCTGATGATATCACCATTGTTTTATGCAAACACAATTCAATAAGCATAGAGGAGAGCTTTTCAAAGGAAATATACAAAAGAAAGTACTATTGTCCTGAACCAGCGATCAAAAAGCTATTGTGCATGTTGTACGGCAACCATGGGCAGCAAGCATCATCTTAAATCAATCACCAACCTCCTTCAAAACTCTCAACAACAAATAGTATCATGCTAGGCATCACCATTGGAGTATTAACAAGTCTAGAAATGATGCAATCTCAACAAGGATTCAAACGTCCCACAGTGACCGGTACGGCCCTGCTATGAAGCACAGCCTAGTACAGTTCACTTGCAATACCAAAAAACAGACCACTTAAGCTTTGAATGAAGGTGCCTAGATGATATTCAAATTACCAAGGACATAGCTTTGCAAGCAACTCACACTTCGATCAGCAAATGATGTATGCATACTCAAGTTGTACGGCCTGTAGAGGAGGTATAGCCAACATAGAAACAAAAGGAAACCCAAAACAAAAAACCATCAAACTCCAAAAAACTATCAACCCCACACATTGAAAAGAACACTCCAAAACCAGAACTTATCAAAACACATCAAACTCCATATTCCTCTGTGCAACCCCTGATAGTGAAGCTGCCTTTCCAGCTAGGGTGGATATCTCACCACTGAAACTAGACTTCTTCAAGAGAGTTTTCGTTCTCAAGAAGGAAGAAGATCTCGCGGGTTCATTCCTGCAACATAACAATATCTCAACAAGCATAAAAAGCAAAATGAGCTCTCAACTCCTTTATATAGGCACTTTTGGAGTTGCACATAAAAATGAATTATTTATTGGAAAAATAAATTTTTCCACTCAAACTCCAATATTTCCTTTTTCACCAACATAAGCTCTCACTTTTATGTGCCTATAAGAAAGAGTGACTTTTCCACATTCCAATGAGCTATAACACTTAAGTCTTTCTTAAATATTCCCAACCTTAGGTGACTTAAGTGATATCATTAATATAATAGCTCATTTAATCACCAAATTTGCAGAAAATCCCAAACTGAAGCAAAACGCAAATTAAAACATACCAACAGAAACCGAAAGGTTTGGGATGAAATGTGACGCCATCAGGGTGACTTACTATAAATAGACAACTTCTCCAAGAAGTTTGAAGAGCAAACCGAGAAGCCGAAAATGCTTCTGAAAGTATCATCGTGACCCTGAACACCAATTGAGCTCAATGCCAACATCAACTACTCTGAAAACTTGATCTACGGCCATTGCACGAATATTAAAGTTCTCTCAAATATGACAAATAGCCTCCGAAGGACTAGCAACAAGCATAATGCGCACAAAAGGTCTATGCACCAAAAAGGGAACATTACATTTATCTTTGTTTTCTCTGGGTGCCATAACTCAGTCAAGTGACCGTACCAATCTGAAGTTGTTTGCAAATGATTTTAACATATTTAGAACAGTCATACAACATGTCGGGAGGGTCGTACCAGTCAGAAATTTGTCTACAGCAATTTGTAGTGATTCCTAGCAGTCCATATAGATGTACTTGTTGGCTGTACATCTCTGATTTGACAGTTTTTTGCAATATATCAGTGATTTTCAGTGTGAGGCAGTCTATTTTTCCAGGATTTTACAGTCTATAGTGTTCAATTCAGCCTTCTACCAGTGTTCATCAATTTTCAGTGCTCAATTTCCAGTGGTTTTCAACTACTCAGTCAATGTGAACTGCTTTTCATATATTTATTATTATTTGGACTGATATTTGTGTTGCAGCAGTGTGTTTGTTCATTAGCATAATATTTCTAGTGTGTTGTTGCTTAGCCTCCCTTCAATATAATTGCCATTAGTTCATACATCATGTTATTGTAACTTTGAAAGGTAGTACCACCAGAGAGTAATGCATTTCGTGATCATAATATTGTAAAACTAGATGGTTTACTGCCAGTTATGTGCATTTCAACATTGAAGGTCTTAGTTGGTTCACCGCTAGACCCACTTGCATCTCATAGCCCATTTTGGCATTGATCAAGTATGCATAGCAATCAGCCATTTTGGCTTGATCAGACTTGTTGGAATCTGCCAGTGGCTTTGCATTCTCAAGCATACTTGTCTATCAAAGAGGTGTAGATTTGGGTCGACACAACCGCCTATATGTTTCTAGTCGGCTATGCCACCTTTTACTTTCTAGCAATGCATACATTTTGATAGATAGTTGTTCAGACACCGTAAGCTCTCACCTTGCCCACACTGGGATCTTGATGATCAAAAAGTGTGAGTATTGCATTGGCATCTTCTTTATTGTAAAAATTAAAAAAAAAATCAGTGTGGGTGTTTACAATACGTGCATTCCATCTTTCATCTCCTTTTGCAAAAACAAACTAGCTGCAAGGAAGTGGACATGAGGAAATGTAATATCGAGCTAGAGCATACTAACTTGAATGCTTCCACTTCCCAACTTGCTGCACTTGAAGTTGAGGACGAGCCAACTAGCAAGTAGGTGACTTCTAATGGCATTGCTAGTGGTTCCTCTAATATACCAATACCTACATCATCTAATACTAATGGTGATGATATTTTTGAAGACCTGTATGACACTGAAGCCTAATGGCTGATTGTTGACATTATTATTATTTATTTTAATATTGAAATTTTGAACAATGAATATATATCATGACGTTCAAGTTTGACTAATTGACATTGTAGTATTTTTAATTTTTATGGTGGTTATGTTTATTATATGATGTTATGTGGTATTTTGAACTTAATTACTGATGCAAATATGTATGAATTTCTGATTTTCATTGTATGGACAAACCCAAAACAAACCCAGCCATAAAAAAAAATTGACTAAATCTGCAAACCAAAACCCAAAACTCGAACCCAAACCAGTACCAAAATTGGTAACTTAGCTCAAAACCCTAATGCCTTGCAATTATGGTGCCTCAAAAACCCTAAATGTTCTACAACTCCAGCACTTCAAACCCTAGTGTCCATGTAATGTTTGCAAAAACATGCCGAAATGAACACCAATGCTCTACAAGATAACAATAATCAACAAAACAATAACAATAGTCTTCAGAAAACCCTTTCATTTCAAAATCACACTTTTCTAGGGTCTTCGCAATTTTTCATTTTTCACTTTTTTTCAGTTAGAAATCATGTTTTATAAACCCACTCTATACTTTTGCACTTTTTGGACATTTAGACCAAAATCATGCTTTTGCGCTTTGAATGCAGGTTTTGCCAATTTGGCAATTATGATTAGAAAATGCACTTTCAAAAGAGAATCACACTTTTGCACCCAGTTAACCACTTTCCACAATGGGATCTCCCTAAGTTAGAAATTGCACTTACACACTTTCCAAGCTATTTTGGCACCTTTTTAAATTTTTAACTCTTTAAGAAGAAAACCACACTTTGCAATTTTTTACAACTTAGTCATTTCTAGTTATAAATCATGTTTGTGGAACCTTGAAGCCACTTTGTCATTTTTGAGTAAATCCAACCATTTAGTGGCAAATCACATTTTTGTCTTTCTAAGCCATTTTGCCAACTTTCACTTAGTACAAAATCATGCTTTTGCTTCTTTGATGTCATTTCAACCACTTAGTTATAAATCACACTTTTCCAGCCTCTATGTCATTTTACCCCTTTTCATTCCTAGTTAGAAATCACACTTTTCCAGCCTCAATGCCATTTTGCCCATTTTCGCTTCTAGTTCAAAAGCACACTTTTGGACCCTTTCTGCCCTTCTACTTCTTTTTGCATAACTTTCTCATTCGAACTTTGATTTTCACCCCTTTTGAAGTGTTTGAAAGCTCTTGCCACTGGGTATATGATGAACATTGAAATTGGTTTGGTTTCAAAACATGTGCAAACAAATTAAGGGCATGAGTATTTCAAAATGAAGGATTATATAGAGGAAAGATCAATATTTACGTACAAAAATGACTTGGGAAGAAAACTTTCATAGGGCTACAACCCAACTCCAATGCACGACAAAGGCAAGAGGAAGCACGAAGAGAAGTGGTGCAAGAACCACAAGATTCATACCAAGAGTGATTCTGAAGACTGAATGTTGTGCATGCAAATATCTAATTGTGCAATCCATCCCTAATCATTTGCAAAAAGTAACCAAACCTGACACCACTATCCTAAGTGTCAATGTCAACCCTAACGCCTCTACATTTGACATCACAGAGGAGAGGGAGTAGATATTCAATAATGAATGTCAGGTGAAGGTACAACCCCTCCATGTTATCATCAGAATGGAATCCAGAAGAAACTTATAAGCCTTATGACTGAACCTCATCCTCAACCATAGTCATTGAATAACTAAAGTCTAGTTAGGAGACACAAGTCAAGCACCAATCTATTTTCAAGTAAGGCATCATGCCCATGCATGAAACTGTCACTTGCAACATTTCACTAATGGACATCTGTGATGCCCTGCTTGGAAAGTCATGTGTCTTTGACCGAGATGAGACTAAAAAGCTGAGCCAAAACATTGGCCCATTAAAGTCGATAACTGCATCAACGACATTTTGAAATACTGTTCTGAAGACTGGAGATAAATTGGTATCTGCCAATGTATCTCATGCAGAAGTTCGTGTTGCTTATGATCTTCTCAAGGCACTTGCTTGTCCTAAGAAGTGGAAACTTGCAACAAGCTCGGTACACCACAGCAGCAACGACTGGATCAACAGCTATAGCAGTAAAGAGATGTCTTTCAAAAATTCAATGGCATCCCAACACACTGCAATTCCAATATCTTCACTTCTAAACAGATATCTCCATTGCAAATTGATTTGGGAGAACAATAAGATTTGGCGTCAAATTCAAGAGCTCATCAACCAAGGGAAGATTCAACCTACATCTTCATCTTGTGCCAGCATAAACAATATCCTACTGTTATCGCAAACCATCATTTTCCATGGTCACATTGACCTCTCTGCTCTGCATCAGCAAGTTTGATTGTTTTGTTCTACGTTAACCTCCATGGGTAAATTTGGAAAACGCAGGCCCAATATGTCAGACATGACAATGTAGTGATAGAGGTTGGGAGAGAGTTTTAATAGATACTTATTTATTTCAAATCCTTTTTTATTTGTAATCATTATAATGCCTTGGCTTGATAAGTGATATTGTCTGATAGAAATACACGGTATCCCATGGCAGTCATATGAAAGGATTATCATAAAACTGCACACATCCATGTAAGGCAACATACCCCTTTTAAGAATATTATTTTATATGGATGAGAATAAATTATTTAGTTCAGTAAAGGGTAACCTAGTGATGTATTTTACCATGTCATCTTCTTGCAAAAAAGAAGGTTCAAGTTTTGTATGAAATGAATAAGTGCAAAATCTTTAAAACAGAGCTTGTGAAAGCAATTGCTACTACAATATACATTCCTCTTCATCAGAACCAGACTGACAAATAACTTGAAACCATCAGAACAGAGATGTACCGTGTTAGGAGTCTGAAATGAACTTTCTCCATCGGTTATTTTGATTTCAGAATTCTCTTCAAAAGCCTAACAATACAGGAAACATACTCAACAAGTCAAAAAAAACATACAAAAAGGGAAGATATTGTGAGAGCATGCATCAATATGACAGGATCAGAGAGAAATAGCATCCTAGAAAACTACGAAATGTGCAAGTACAAAAATTAAAGGTAAACAGAAAGTAGAACTTTCTCTTCAAAGATACTTTACCAGGTTGGAAACATGAATACCAATGCTACGAAGAAATTTTTCTTTCACTGCCAAGCAAAAAAAGTTAAAACTCATATGAACAACGCATGACTTCAACATTACCAAAGGATTGTGATTTCTGATTCTTATGAAAAAAAAATCTGGTAAAGACATTATAAAAAAACCCTCGACATGACAATCATATTACAAGTGCTCATGTCCAAACCTGCAGAACTGGTAAAGTGAAAACCAACAGGTGTCGGCATCACTCCAGTTTGGTCATCAACAGAAACTGATTGCTGTTCAAATGATCCCTGACATCCAAATGACATCCGCCATTCTTTCTCACCAACATGACTTCCATCCCCATCATAGTTTTGAGTCTTTCTTTCGAACTCAATAATTCCCTCTGAGTTCTTGATGGCAATAGTGTTTGGGCAGTATTCTTTCAGGAACTGGAGAAATGGCATACTAAGTTGTTCCTTTGAAAACATTGAACGTGCCACTCTCAATTGAGTAAGCACATGTTCGATCTGTGCATCACGAATTGCTTGGATCGCAACAATTCGACGTTCAACTGAACCATTCCAAATCATATCATATGAAATTAAAATTTGCCTATTCCAATCAACATAAGATTCAAAAAACTGAATCAAACCATACAACAAAAAGAGATTAAAACATACAAGATAGATTATGAATAGGGAAAACCTTGATAATTAAGAGGAAGCATTAAATATCTATAGAGTGAATGCCATGATGCATTCTCCTTATAGGCATTGCAAGCAAAAGTAAGCCATAACTGATTTCTCAGACAAAATTAAATGGAACACACTATGCTGAAACTTTCCAACAAAAAGGTACATCACACATATAATGAAATCATCTTTGTACTATACACTAACACATAGCAAACCTTTCAAATTATCCCACCCAGAAACAAAGTCACAAGAACTCAGTGGCACACAAATTAGTCATTCACACACATACTGTAACTCAGCTAGCTTATGAGGTTCAAGAAAATAGGTGTAATAAGCAAACCTTCACAATGATTTAACTCCAAAAGTTGTTTTCGATCCACCAATTCACCAGAGTTACCATCATTCTTGCCATTTTTTTCATTTTCCATAACAGGAAATGGTTCTCTTTTCAACCTCTTTGGTCTTCCTCTTTTCTTCTGATTTTGATCTTCTAGGTCTTTATTCTGTATGTCATTACTTGGATTTTCATCATTTTTCGGAGAAGGTGATGGTTCCTTCTTTGCCGCAGTTTGCCTCCCTCTTTTAACCCCTTTCTTTCCCATTGCTTTTGCTGGCACACCTTGTGATACTGCAGTCACTATCAGTTTGAACAAGAGGAACAAGTAAACAAACAGAACTTGCAATCTTTCCTTCTTTGATTCATTTCATAACCTCACTTGCTACTTTCAAAATTGACTAAAACATTATTCAACATGCAGCATAAATGTTATAGTAGAATGTGGCATGAACATGCAACTCTGCTTCAGAAAGTATGATAATCATTTCACAGCAATTGGAGTCCAGTTTAAAAGATATCAAAGCAGGTCCATACTGCAGTCACTATCAGTTTGAACAAGAGGAACAAGTAAACAAACAGAACTTGCAATGTTTCCTTCTTTGATTCATTTCATAACCTCACTTGCTACTTTCAAAATTGACTAAAACATTATTCAACATGCAGCATAAATGTTATAGTAGAATGTGGCATGAACATGCAACTCTGCTTCAGAAAGTATGATAATCATTTCACAGCAATTGGAGTCCAGTTTAAAAGATATCAAAGCAGGTCCATATCTAATAAGCATAAGATGTAGATTTATAACTTGAATGGATCACTAGTAACCAAACTAAGTAGCCCAAGGGAAGACTTTCCAACAACCCCTGAAAATGTTCTTTAATGCCATGAGAAAAGTAAAGTATCAGAAACTCAAAACAGGGCAACAATTTTGGAGTTTTAATGCATCAAAGTAACTTTGGGAAAAAATAGCTCAACACAGTGCATTATAAAAATTCATTATTTTAAAAAAAAAAAAAAAAAAAATTCATTATTTTTACCATTCAGAAAACAGTAACACCGAATGGCATGAATGCAAATGCTGGATTAACTATTATGCTAATGAGGTACAAGTCTAGTATTAAGCACAAAATATCACCCTTGAATCATCAGACTAACATAAAGAATAAATAAATGTTTATGCGGATTAATTTTCTTTTGCCTGATCATGGCTGAGAAAGGGAAAAGGCACCTATTCCTTTTATAATCAAGATAGAATTCTTAGCATCGCGCATTGAAAAATTCACAGATACTTCCAACTTAAACTGAAGCATACCCTAAAATTTCCACCACAGTATATGTTAAACAAAACTGCATATGCATTTCTTCCTTGTCAAACTTTGTCAACAATCTATGTTATAGTGGATGAAGTTCTTTTCAGTAAATTATGCCATAGCATATAATCAATGAACCCAGGGATGCATTCTCATGTTCCCCTATCGGGGGATGTTTGGGGGTGTGGACAAAGCATCCCCTCCCCGTTGTCTTAAAACAAATTTTAAAAAAAGCTAACCCTAAGGCTGCCCAACATAAAAAATTGTTATTTCGCTCCCAAAAACCCTAGCCCACATTTTTAATCATTTTCCATTTGCATTGTTACAATTTACTTTTGCAAGCAAGAAGTAAAAAAGCATGTGTGATGGAGGTCCTTGTGGCCTTGAAGACCTTAATTTGGGCTTGGATGCGGAGGCTCCACCACTCAACTCTGCTCTATATCACAAATGGGAACACATGAGGGGCGCTGCTCCTAGACCCCCGCTGGCAACTGCTACCCCCAAACCCCTGCTGTAATTTTAATAAATACAAAATAAAGCTAGTTTTACACTGCCCCAGATGGAAAAGACCATTTCTTTCCTGAGTTTTTCCTAATTAAATCCGAAGTAATTGAATTTCATTTTTACCTTTGGTTTGCCAAGTCAATCCCAACTCCAAGTAATACTTCTATGATATAAACTATTTTGATTTATCATTAACATTTATGATTTGACTATGATAAAAAATATATTTAGAATTTACACATAATCTCAAAAATCACTAGTCCACAATATCTTCAAATTCTTCACAATTTGCTCGCTATGAGTGATAAAAAGTGAGAACCCAGTTTAAAATATTGATTTCATTGTCCCGCTTAAGCCAAAAAGTGGGACACACTATTGTCGGATCACCCCGACACTTGGTTGTTTGGAGAGGCATCCTTTTAGTGAGCTAGAAACTTGAAGGCTATCTTGAGTAGTTTTGAAAGGGCCTCTTCTCTTTTTGACACTAACACTTGAAGAAGAAGCAAAATGCTCAAATTTACTATCATGCTCTTTCATTTAAGCAATTAAATTCCACTACAAGGTTTTTAAGCTCAAAAATTTGCAATAGAAACTGGTAAGTTTTACTTGTCTATTATCAGTTAAACACTTGTTACAGGACCATGTGTGAGCATACGCTATTTGCGAGTCTTTTATAATAGCTAATTCATTATCAATTAAACACTTGTTACACGACTATGTGTGAACATATACTATTTGTAAGTCTTTTATAAGGTAAAATTAGCTACAATTTGAAATTGGATTGTTATCTTGTGATGTGAATTAATGGAGCCATGCTGTTCTTGTCGGTGCTGATGTTTGTGAAGAAAATTACAAGACTTGTAAATTTGGCTTTAAATATCTATGGCATCCAGGCCTTAGGGGAATCTATGTAGAATTCCTTTGAGTGTCTATAGATATATATCATCCCATGTTTGTAATAAAACCAATATTACCATATTGATAAGAATTGTAAGCGAAGAAAGGTTCATAAAGCAGTCTATACCCCCAAAAAATTCCAATCGATTACCTTTTCTCCTCCGTGACGTTCAGCTGAGACAAATTGATTTTGCAGGTTGATTTCCCTCCCCCTATCTGACACTTAAATTCATCGCAACAATTTTTAGGTTATTATTAAATGCCCATTTTTAGTGCTAGTAGATGGATTCTGTATTAAACGCGCATTGTTAAATGGTATTATGTAATTTGCAAATGCCCAATCTATTGTATGTTTCTGTTCTCTTTCTTAATACAAATTTTCAATGCCACAAATCTAAAATTTGAGGCCAGCCCTATAGGCAAGTCATTAAAGTTAATGAATTGTCAACTTGAAAAAGTTCTATTCTTTCCCAAAAATAAAAAGAATGCCAAAAAGACTTCCTGTTTTTTCAGCTCCAAACTCTATGATATAGTAGAACATTTTAAAAGGCAGTAATGGGGTTTTAGTTTTCTTTGCTTAATGAAATTGCAGCAAACAGATTTTAGTTGTTTGCGAACTGATGCAAATACCTTAAAAAAAAAAATCCTGCGAGGCCTTGGATCGATTTTCTTTTGTTTTCTGTTCGCGCTCGCCTTCAGCTCACCTCAAATCTTGCAATTTGATAAGCTCGCCTGAGTTATTTGCTTTCAACCGTTTTTCCTAAAAATCCCAGAGTATCCAGCGGGGGACATTTAAACGACATGAGACTTTTTCTGACACGATTTTTTTCTTGGTGTGAGAACAACTGACGAATTTTAAAAAATTGCGGCGTGAATTTTTTTACGGCGTGAGACAAGATTTCCGGCCATTTTGGCACCGAAGCTCACAGTAAATGCCTATAGGTTAATGGAAAAGTTCATTTTCAAATCGAGAGAGCAAACGAAACTTAAAAGAAATTTGAGAAAGGTTGCAGTGTTACGTGATTCGTTTCAGTACTCTTCGAAATGCGGGTCAACGAATGCAGTTCGAATCCTGCTACTTTCTGCACTTCCCGCCTTGTCTGTGCCCGGAGAAATAATTCCCGACAGAGATTTGAATGGGATTATCATATATCCTTCAAACATAACCCTCAAAATTATTTGTTCACAAAAAAGTGTTCGCATTTTGTTCATACCACTTGGTGTTATGGTTGAAAGGAAATTAAAAAAACATTTCTTAATAAACTTGTAATCAGGATATAATCTTTATACCCCTCTATTTACTCCCACTCGTACTTTTTCTTATATATTTGTTACTTATCTTTCCTTATTTCCTTATTGCATCCTTGTTTTCCCCTGGTTTCATACATTCATTCTTACATTGAGATTGTTACTCCCTTGTTGAGGTTTGTGTCATCACATGGACATGGAATAAATCTCACAGTGTGTGGGAATGAACTCAAAATTCAAGTATTTAAATTATAATTTTAATTTTCCTACCCCTTTCTACTAGTTGTCATTAGTCGACTTGACACATATATGTGTAACATGTTGATGTGTCATGGTATTAAAAAATATTTAATGTGCAATTAATTCATGAGGAGAAATATGCAAGGATCATTAAGAATCTAGGTGATTACAAGGAGAAATCATTAGAGCGTACTTCAACTTCCTAAAGGGACAAAGAACCTCATCTGCATATAGTCCACTTGCATGTTAGTGATTGTTTTCTTTGAATCTTTGTTCATGATGGTCCATCTAGGAGTTTGACCTAGGAAAACTTCGCCTTATTGATCCAATAGATTCTCCAAAGGTGTCTCTAGATAACACATTCCTTATAAGCTTATTAGACATTAAAGGTTAGAGAGAACGGGTTTTAGAAGTTTGCTTTTTGTCACTTCAAATCCACTTACTATGTATGACTCGCAAATGGCTCACACTTGCAATGTCCATGTTGATTGGATAGATAGCAAATTAATCTCATTCACATGGCAAAAGTATGTGTAATGGTGATGAGTGGAATGGACTACCTTCTTCATGAGGGAAGAGTGTTTGACAGATATTATGGATGTTTGGTTAACATGTGACTTTTGTGCAGAGAGTATTGACTTCTATACAAAGAATGTTAAGGTTTTGTTGAATTGATTTGAAGAGAGCATCCAATCAAGTAGTCTCTCGTCGATTCCCTTGAATCATTACAATCACTTTCATCTAACCTCGATTACAATCACACCAACAAATGTGGTGAAGAAAAATACATGACTTTGATTACATATTCCCTTGAATCATTACAAAATGATGAGATAGTAAATCATCTCATATATTAGCTAAATAAAATCATGTCTTTTGTTTAATTAGTGTCATTGCATGTCTTAATGATATTGCATTTTTTGGGCCTTGTAATCAACAATTAGTAGTCTGAAGAATAAACTCTGTCAAGTTGAAACCGTTACCTATTTGTGCACCTCAAACCAAATAGGCAAATCTGGGACTGAACTATATTTTTTTTTACCTCGAGAAAGAGACAGATACAAATGATTGCTAAAAGATACTAAAAAAGAAAATCCTAAATCAATGATGAAGACAACAATCATGATGGCAGTGTACAAAGAAGAAGAAAAAGGAGAGATAGACCTACAAGCAAAAACCTAGATCATGTGTCTAACACATGAAGAAAGGAATCAGAAGAATAGTGCAAGGTAAGAGCTCACTGCCGACTTTAGAAGGCCTACTACCCAAGTAGGAGGCCATTTTGGTTATCATCTCTACCAGGATCATGCATCAACTCATTAAGAATTGTTGTAGGGCCCAGATAGAGATGGGAAGGACATCCCACATGAGCAGGAGACATTCAGCATCAAATAGGAGAATGTTTTAGGTTGTTTCAAATCTATTCATTACAGCTTGTTTAAGTCTGAGATGATAAAGGTACACAGTTCATTATATTGACATGATTACAAGCAACTATATTAAACAATAAATTTTAGATGTACTTTCCTTATGCAATTGATAGCTTTACAAAAGAAGAAAAACAAACAAGTCATTGCACAAAACAACTGCTTATATTCACAAGGAAATTTTGGTCAAAGTTCCCACACAAGTTGTGGTAATTGATTATAAACTGATGAAATGAAAACAGCACATATATATCTAAAGCTGAAGGGGATCTGTCATTGCCTGAGAGACGAATCCCCTCACTTGTAGTTGTGTCATCTTCAGGTTCTCCAGTTTTGCCTCTAGAAGCAACTGCAAGAAGAGAGAAATGTTAAAACTCAGGACATCCTCCGTTTATATATGTTAAGAGCATCAAATGTACATGTTCCCTTTTCAAAAACATCAAACAGGAAATGAAAGAGATAAAGGACTATCTAGATGCAAACATGCAACCACGAGGAGATACAAAAGTGAAGATCACACAAATAGAAAGGAGGCTCCTGGCCTCTATTTTTAATTCTAACTTTTGTTATGAGTGTGTAGGTATGTCAAGATACGGTTGTTACAGGATAGTCAAAATGCTATCAAGAAATAGTCAATAAAACCCTTGTATACATTGAAAAGAGTAGTCACTAAATGTTGTAACAGACACCTATTTCATAACAACCCATTTAGAACAGCAGGTGTAGAGGAACAGGAACAACATTAATGTTGATAAGATACAGAAACACAGTCAATCATGTTAGGAACAATCATCAAGTATGACTGTAGAGAGATGACTGTAACCTCAAATCAAAGCAAAGAGTAGTAATGTAAAGACCTGTTTAGGGGAATGATAGTCAAGGCAAACAAATAAGATTAACTAAGATGATAAGAAATAGAGCAGTCACAAAGTGCTTACTACAAAGGTAACAAATGTGACCTTGTCAATCTTCATACAGTAAAGACAAAGTTAGAAAGTAGTCTTAAAGGTCTCAAGACAGTCATAGAAGCATGCATAACGGTCATTGATGTTTGTCATAGCATGAAAGAACAAATGGAACAACAGTCATCTGACAGGTCATAATAGTCATTTGAGAAGAACATTCCTACAAGGCATGATAACAGCAGCTAGTTCTATCAAATAGCAGTCATTAAGGAATAACATTCACTGTGAATTGACAGAAATATCCTAAGGATAGTCACAAAATATTATGGAACAATCATAATGAAGGATAGCAGTCATGTGTTGGCTCAATCAAAGGAACAGTCAAGAAAAAGTCATTAGGGAACAGTCATAAATAAGGAAGGGACCTTGATGAGCATAAGCCACTTAGTGAAGTTTTCAATGAGCATTGTAAAATAACCTCTAAATACAAAGATCATTCATGATAACAATGGTATGTTGAACTTGAAGTATGGCAATCATTGTAGCATGCCTTGAGCATCACAAGAGGTTGAAGCCAATGAATTTTTAGTTGAAAGGAGCAGTTTGCAGATCACAGGGCTATAGGTTGCAAGTAATAAACTCTATGGCAGTCATAAAGAGTCTAGCACTAAACCAAAAGAGTCATTACACATTGTTTTTGCAAAAGGATAAAATGACTATTCAAAGACAATCATGGAGGCAACAAGGAGTAGTCACTAGCTGTTGAGAGAAGACAGTCATACAAACATATCAAGAGCAGTCACTGTGAAGAAACAGTGAAGTAGAGAGATGTTGGAGCAGTTAATTAGAGATCATAGAATAGTCAAGTTGAGAATAGAATAGTATACAATGCATCATGAGTATGACAGTAGATCAAGGTTTGTTTTGAAAGACCTTACCCTAAGAGCTTCATCAGCACAACCAACATGACAATGAATAGGTTCGGGGATCTAGGCCAATGATCACAATAGGGTTTGGATTCATGTTTGAGGTATGCAAGAGACACAAAAGCAGTGTAGCAATCATCAGTAAAGGGTCTCAAGGAATATAATGATCTAGGAAGTCTGTCAAGCCTGGTAGGGTCTCTACAAGCTGTTTTGAGCTTTTCTTGTTATAAAGGGTATAGGTTCTTGTTAGATGTTTAAGGAACCTGCACATAGAGACTCCAAAGACCATGACCTAATATAAATTTTGAAGTTAGTCAAGTCTTTGATAGGCCTTTTCACATGTTTTAATGTACAAATGATTGTCAAAGTCTTTCACAAGGCATTAATTGTCAAATATACATGCAAGATCTTGATTTAGATATAGAGATACCTGTAACATGATTAAAGAAAAGGTAAAGAGGATTCAAGCAAAGCCTTATAGTGGATAATAGTTAGGGACTGCATAAGCATCAAAGCAGTCACTGTATGCTACAGGTTTTGAATGAAAAATATATGAAGATTATTAGAAGGTTTTATGCCATTCAAGTATGCCTGAGGTGTAAGAGTTTTCAACAGGCACACGAGTGTATTTCATAGTCATAGGCAAGATAAATTTCAGCTAGAGCCTAGGGAAGAAAACAGTCATCAAATTGCCTTTGATGAGTTGCAAGGGTCGAATCACATCAATAATGGAGAACCTAGAAGTTATTGGCATGTCTTGTCATGTTTCGATGCACTTTTTGAACTTTCTTGGCACATAAGTGTACAACACAAGTTCCTAGGGTTTTGAGGTTCTAGGGAACCTTGGAACCTCATAACCAAGTGAGAAGATTATAACAAGATTTGGAAACGCAAAAAGGAAAGGGGGGTAGAAGAGGAGTGGGAAACAAGATCCAAGAGGGACCTGGAACATGGAATAGATAACACAATCAAGATAGGGGTTCGGGGTCTAGGAGGAATGTGGAACCAAAGAGTTGAGAGGCATGATCTAGGGTTCTAGAAGAACTTGGAATCTCAGGACATGAATAGGATTCCAGGGTCCAGGAGGGCCTAGGGACTAGGGAACAAAGTAACGGGGACCAGGGTTCCAAGGGGACTTGGAACATCGGGATGAGGACAAAGGAGCAAGGAAGACTAGGATTCAATGTCTGGGAAGGATAGGGAACCAGGAATAGGAATGGCATGAACTAGGGTCTAGGAAGGACACAGGATCGAGAAATGGATGGGGACCTGAGACCGGGGTTTCAAAGAAACTTGGAACTCTAGAAACAAAGGAATGAAGGGAGCAAGAAGCTAGGGATTTAGGGGACTAGGGAACATTAGGATATTAGAACCAAGTGAAAAGGTTCCAAGGACCCCTGGGAACCCAGAAACCCAAAAAGAAAAGAAGAAGGCGAGGAATGCAGACTTTCAAGGTTTCGAGGAACCTAAGGACATCAAGACAAGGTTCCAAAAAATCTGGAAGGCAAAGAAGAAGGTGGGGAACACAAGGTTCTGGGGAAACTTGGAACTCTGGGATTTGAAGTAAAGCACATGGTTTTGAGGTTCCTGGGAACTTTGGTACCTTTGAACAAGGTTCCAAGGACCCTTGGGAACCTAAAAACCTAGGAAAGGGTAAAAAATGCAAAAAAAGGGCTCGACACTTATAAATTTTTTTTCTTCACGCTGACATCACCACTATGGCCACAAAGACTTTGAAAAGGCATACCATCAAGTCTCGAGGTTCAAGAGGAACTAGGGACCAAAGGACCAACAAGCCAGGGGCGAGGAAACTTCCCGGCCTAGAACATCCCAATGTTTTGGAAAAACCTGAAAACTCAAGAATGCTAGAAAATAGCTAAGGGGAAGCCACAATTAAGCTTTTTTGGAGTTCATTAACACTTTATCACTTGGTTAAAGTAGGGGAATGGCCAAGCTAATAAAATAACACACAACTTAGGATTTTTTGCAAATTTAGGCACAGTTAATATGGGCACTAATAGTGGCTCTAGTTGGGGATGTGTGCCTCTTGCAGGCACAATGAGGATCCAACTATCTTCAAGAGGCAAATCAAAAAGGTAAAAAATGAGGAGAAACAGGGGGAAACAAACCAAAGAACATATGTACAAGGCAAAACACCAACGACGAGAATATATACAAGACAAGACTTATACTCATGGGCATGAAGGCACCAAATAATGATGACTATAAACAAGATTTTAACACAATGCAAGTCAACCCTATAAAATATGGATGGGATTGCTTGCCTCTGTTGATGGCAAGTTGAATGAAGGAGTTTATCTCCCTCAAACCAACACTGTGATGAGGTATAAACAACCTCATTTCTCTGATGAAACAAATAATCCTTAATGCATTGCCCAATTCCCTAGCCTTGCCAATTTGTTTGTTTTTATAAGCAATATTTATCTATTTTTAATAAAATGTTGTACAAATCTTTATTTCCTAAATTGATTGAAATTAGCTTTTAAATGTTGATATAATGGCATGTAGAGTTGGGTAATTGTGCAGGGTTAATGCATTGCCTACAAGAGAAGTGGACTTCATGCAGCTGAGGTCAAGTGCGCCGGAAGTTGAGGGTGCCAGAAATTTTAGGCGTGCATTAATTGAAGTCTCTTTTTAAGTTATGTTTTTTCTGTTGGTTACTCAAGACATTATGGCTCCACTCAGAGCCCTTTATATGTTTTAAAAGACATCAGTAGTTAAAGATTCTATTTTTTAGTTATAAGACTTTTTCAAATGGCATTTTGCCGACATCTAATTTTTTTTTAATGCGCCTGGTAAACTTTTTAACATGACTGGTGACGCTGGTGTGACACGCCCTCTGGCTCCACACAACACTTTTGCCCAGAGCTATGAACCGGTGAGGCCACAACATGGGGGACCTCATCCCCAAGAAAGAACACTTCAAACCTGTGAGCTCATTGGCCCAATGAAGGCGTAACACCTACGAGGGTTTGAACTCTGGTGGCCGCCACTACAATCGTGCGACTTAGCCACTGAACCACGCCCTTATCAGCACCGACATCTAAAATTTAGGAGTTCAAATGTAGTTCAGTTTTAATTGGTTGCTCAAAACATGGATATAAATATCATACTATGGATGGATGAAAATCAATCTCTTAGTTTTTGAAAATAATCAGAGCTATGTACTGCAATTTTCTCTATGAATGCAAATAGTGTTGTTCTGAGTAATTTCTTTTGAAATAAAAAGATCTGAATAGAGCTATCATGTTGCTGTGGAAATGATTGAATGTGACCTGAGTTAAAGACAAATTTCTCCCAAGAGTTGGCCACTCGCGAGACTAAAGAGTAGATAAGTATCTTTGTTTCTGTGGATGTTTCATTTCAGCTGAAGTTATTTTATGTTGTAAACCTGCAGGGTGTGTTGTTTAAATGTTTCTGGAGCATCTGCTTTAGTTAAGTTGTTGTGTACTGCTATTTTAGAACTTTGTGTTGTTTAAATATTTTCAGTGCATCTGCCTTAGTTAAAATGTTGTTTACTGATAGTTGGAAGTTAGAATGTTTTGTGCAGTATAGAATTTATCATTGTGTTTATCATTGTTCAAAATCAAAGTAAAGTTGCATTTATGCTTTCTAGTGTATAGTTTATATGCTTTCTAGTGTAGAGTTTATATTCTTTCTAGTATAGAGTTTTTATGCTTTTTAGTATAAAATTCATATGCTTTTTGTAGAAGGATATAACTGCTTTTTTAGTTTCATATGTTGTTTCAATCTTTTAAAGGAACTAGAAAACTATTTCTCAATGAGATATCCAAACTCCCTATTGCATACAGCCTCGGACACTACCCCAGTCGATAAATTGATATTTTTCAACTAAGGTGTTAGGACCTCATGACAGCCTATCACACTGCATTCACTACCCTGCTGCAACAAACAATGACTACCACTTCCATGCACTATTTTGTAACCATTGCCCATAAAGTGAAGATTAGCTCCACCACAAATATAACCACTACAGGGCAACCAAAAGTAATATGTGCAGGAACTATCCCACACAAAATCATGCATGTTCTCAGTAATAGATAGTGGATAACTGAAACTTAGGTCAACATTAAAACACATAGATGGAAATGGACATCCATCATCAAAAGAAGCAACATTATTACACCTGCTAAGCTCTTCATGCACACTGAGGGAAAAGGAGAACACCTCTTATTCACATGGAAAAGAAAAGTATGCTTTACTACATTGTTGATCCATAAAAAGAGATGATTCTCCTTGCAAATCAAATAGAAAAATCCATCTTTGGTATACCTTCAAGGTAGGCTACAACATACTATTTTTTATCTTCATTAAGGTGCTATAACTTAAATTCATCATCTCTTGTATGTTGAACCCACACAAAGGACTCAAATTCAAGTTCCCCGCTATCATCCACAACATTAGAAACATGAACTTCATTAGAAAGGGAAGTTTCATAATCAACCAAGTCCTCATCAAGCCCTTAGACAATAGGTGGTCAACATACACCACTTTCACCTATGTTGATACAAACTTCAATATCTAAATCATAAGCACAATTCAAGTTACAATCTAAACCATCAATATAATCCTTAGCACTATGGGATATCTCATATGAAGAACTGTCCTTCTAATTGTCCCACTATTTGGAGCTCATTCTAACAACTTGTTGTGTCATATTCATTGTTGCAATTAGACTGATGACACATTTCTTCTTCCTCGTTCATTCTTGTATTATTTTATTGTGGCCTTGTTGAAGCAAATCAGCATGGGGAAGACAACAAAAATTACACCACATAGATAGGTTCTCATATGCATCCACATGATCACCACTTTCACATTCATTGAGGGCAAGTTCTCTAAAGTGAAATTCCATGTCTGCACCAACATTTATCTCTAATTGGTCATCACCAAGTGTAGGCACATCCATGTCATCCTCATGAAAATAAACATTAACAACTTCACCATCATTAACAACAACAAAGGAGGGCAACACATCGAACAAGAAACAAGTTTCTTACTCAACCGTGACATCACATGCATGTGCACACATAACATGATCAGCTTCACAAGCTGATTCACTTAACTGCTCACTTGTGCACACACCTTCTTCATTGTCTACCCAACCACATACATTATCTTCAAATTAAAGGTCATCATGCATCTCAACATTATCATCTCCATTGAATGACCTATCCAACTGAAGGTAAGTGCATACATTGTTCTTGTCATCTACATTGTTGTCATATGATGCATCATCTTCAATTTCTACTTGCCTAACTACATAATCATATTCAACCACTACTGTAGTCACTTGAAATATTGCATCCACCTGGTTGTTGCTTATAGCAACTTGTTCATTACCACCAGAACTTGTATTTGAGGTCAATAATTTTGCAATGCAACCATCCCTTGTCTTTTCAACATATTATAGGCACAAATATGCCTATTGCATGTTTGTTAGTTTTATTGAACTCAAACCAAACTTGTATGTTTCCAAGAACATGTCAATGTAGGTAGGGGTGTTAGTTTTTAAGTCATTGTAATTTTGGAAAGGGCAACTACAAACTTGTGACTAAAGTCCATGCTAGAGTCACCCTCTTGTCTTCTAATATCTGCTAGTTCTTAGACAAGATCAATAGGGTCTAAACCTCTTGCAAATTCATCTTCAAATGCAATCACAAGGTCTTTCCATAAAGCAAAGAATTTCTCTTGAATTATTTTAATTTATTATTACACCTTTCCACACAAGAACCTAACAAAGAATCTCATCCAAATGTCTTCATCTTCAAATTGAAATTTTTCCATAAAATCTAAAAAATCATCAACATGTGTGTCCCCCCCCCACCAAATATTATACCAATCAAAAATAGGCATCTGATTGTAGACCTTGGTTGCCATGCTCTACACATTTTGTAATCAACCCAAGAAAGGTGCAACTATTTATAAATTGTGTCCATGGGAATGCCAGGGGATTGAGCAACTTTCTTTTTACGGGAAATAGGGCAAGCATGGGACTACACCCTAGACTATAGCAACTTAATTTGTTTATCATACTCTTTTAGTTGCTCAAAAAATTCATTTTTCCTTTGTATGGATGCCTAAAGGTTATGCATGGATTCACATAGGATGTAAGGCTACCAGAAGAGCACAAAAGAGCATCATTAAATTAGTCATAGGAATCTGATCCAATGTAGTTTCTAGGGTCTAAAAGATAAGAAGATGCATATGAAGGGGCACTCCTGAAATGATCATATCCATACCTAGAATCCATGACTAGAACACTCTACCATGCAGGGCAAACAACATAGATATTATAAATGTATGTTTATTTACCGTGAAAGAATTATGTAGCTCAAAGGTAGGAAGGAGAAACCATGTACCTTTAACATTCCATTGTGAAATATTGAAAAGTGTTTTTGGATCACCAACAACAACTAGGGAGCAATGGAAGCAGACTCCCTTTCCTGATAGCAAAGTCACCACCTCTTTCACAAGAGGAAATCCTTGAAGTACAATTGATCTTCAAGGCCACAAACTAGTTCTAATTTTGGTAGACTAGCAAAGTCATCAATAGTTTTTAAACCAGCAATGTTTTGAGTTGGCAACTCGTCAAATTACACCAACAAGATTTTCCCAGGCAACAACACCATTCTATTGGTTCCCAAAACCATAGGTCTACAATCCTACAGTAAATCACCACCTTCTAGTCTAGGGGTGCCATCAAAAAGGTGAGAAAGAGGCTCATCCACAAATTGAGGATGGTTAAGGCCGACTAACAAGAGTGGATATGCTCTCCTGCACTTCAGGCTTGGATAGACCCAGGAGGGTATTCTTAGAGGTATCAAATGAAGCACAAATAAACAATTACAACCATACCTAATGTACACTTTACCCCCATATTTGTCACTAGGCTAAGACTAATTGGCTACATAAAACCTCTAATTAAGTTGATTATACATATTACACATGCACCCATAAATGAAAACACTTATATCTCCATAAGATGAATCCAATTTATATTTCATACATGATGGCAAGATGCAAACATGCATGACATGATTCACAAATGTTCTATTACCACCTGTATGAGCAATCTGGGTTCATGTATTCAAATATGCAGGCCCTTTCCCAAAAGTCCAAAATATTGTAACACTTTTGGTCTCCGTAGTTAAAATGTTAAAGTCAGTTAAGGTGCAAGTGTCTTTGTGCGTACAAAGTGGTTTGTATATGCGTGCAAGTCAAAAATATGTATTGGCAGGTGCAAAATCTCCATCGTTCTTTGAAAAAATGAGTTAGATGCATTTCTGAGTGCATATCGGGCTTAGAATATGCATATACAAGAGGGAATCTTTCGAAGATTCCCAAGGATATTCTACAGTTGTATGCATTTCCAAATGCATATTGGGTTCAAAGGGAGGATGTACAAGGGCAGAATATACATTGAAGATTCCAGGAATATTCGCTGCTTGCATATTGGGTTGTACGTATATTTGGTTTGTATGTTCAGACATACAACGGTTAGATACAAGGAAAAGATACATTGTAGGTATATTCCGTGGAAGATTCCCGTTTGCATGTTCGGCATACAATGGAAATGTACATTGAAAAATATACAAAGGCTGGTGCGCATACATTTGCTACAGTGCAGTAGAGATGCATTTGGTGGGGCCCGCCGCAGTTTTATACAAACAGGTGCAACATTCAAGATGGAGATACAAAGGAAGACATACAATCCGGACCCGATGAATATTTCAGGTTGCTTCATAAACATTTGGGGTCCGTGGCGTGCATATATATGGCGTTTGTACATGCCGATATACAAAGGGTGAGGTACAAGCCAGATTTCAAGGTGGATGCAACGTGTTTTATGTTTTTTGAAATCCGAGGCTTGTATCTGAATTGTATGTATATGCACATATACAAAGAAAATATGCAGGAAAAGGGGATACAAACCGGACCCGAATTGAATTTCAATTTGTTCTAAACAGGTTTAGGGTCCGCTTTGTATATCAAACAGATTGTATATGCATTTTGCATATACAAGGGATCTTTGAAGGGTGGACAGTGGCGATTGTATACGCATCCGTTCTTGCATATACAAGGGGCGAAAAGGCAAAATAGTGGAACAGAAAAGTCAGCGATAGAGGAGTGAGGTGCTAACGTGGCACGATTTCACTGGTGGGCGATTTTCAAGGCATTTTTGTGGCCACGGATCTCAGCAATAGGAGTGAATCGACGACCTTGTTTTGAACCTGCATCGATGGTTTTTCCTGAGCATGTGTGGTCATTTTTGAGCAGGAAAATCTCCAGATGCATCTGTTGTTGCATCCTGCGGGTAGCTGTGGTATTAATGGTAGTTTCAGGAGGCATGGTGGATCGAGATGACCGGTCAACCACTCGATTGAAGATGAAAATCCTTGAATGGCAGCTCAAATCTCAAACATACCTGCTCCTTCCTCTTTGTCCCTCTGCCGCATTCAATTTTGAGCTCCATTTCTCATGCATTGAATCTGGCAGATTTTTTATTTGCCTTGTAATTAATTTTTGCCGGGTAAACAGTCTTGGTATAAAGGCCAAACTGTGTTGTTGTTGTTGTTGAAAACTGGACAAGTTTTCAGATGCTGTAATCGGATACAATCTCATTGGTGGCTTTGTTCTGGGTATTTTTGTGAGTTTATGAGTTGTATGTTGAATTGTCTTATACATAGAATTCATCAGTTTCATGTTGATTTAAATGAGTAATGCTTTATAGCATGTATTTTGTTATTTGTCTCCAAGTTGAGTGTGTTCTTCTTCTGAATCTAAATAGCTAAGGGGTGTTAAAGGTTCTAGGATATGGTTTTCCCATGTTGAGTTCTTGGTCTTTTACTTCTGCTCAAGGAGTAGATTAAATGTTTTGGGTTAAGTATTGAGAAGAATGCATTGCAATAAGGATGTTTGTAAGCATAAATAACTAAATACTCTCTCTTGGGTATTATCTGTAAGGCAGACATTTTAGAAACCCCTTGAAATCTGATTACTGTCTTAAGTTTGTGATAAACACTCACATATATATGTCTATTGACTCAGAGCCCTGGATAGACACCGATCTGGTCTTGTATTTTGGTTGCAACCCAAAGTCTCAGTTTTGCATCCAAACATAAAATCCAACTCAAACTTCAAATACAAACCTTTAGGATTTTAGAAGTAGTTTTAGGACCCAGAATCCTCTGTCTACAACTGAGCATAGGCCCAAAGCTATCCCCTTTGCACTTATTCCATAGTTTTGGTCTACATAATAGAGGATTTATTTGCTTTGTTTCAACATCCGAGTAGTTTCATATGCATATGTTGTAGATGTTGAATAGGGAATACCCCCCTTGGTTCTGCAGAGCCTAAAGAAGAAGAGGAGATATCTATAGAGTCTATCTCCTATACTGTTAGCTGCTATCCCAGGAATCCTATTGATCATTGATTGCTACCTTGTAGGGACAACTGGGAATAAGCATCCAATCAGATTGAGAGGTAACATGTTCAAACACTTGAAGGTCACTTAGAATGATGCCCTAATTATAATATTAAATCATAAGCAACATGTAAAACCTAATCTAACCCTAATCTATTCCTACTACTAATAGGACAAAGGATTTGATATTTGAAATGTGTTTGATCCTTCACCAATGTGGACCGGTGCCTACTCCATTGGGTAACAGAGTCATAGAAAGCATGGAAGAGGGAGATACATCCAACAACCATCAACAAAACTAGAAATACATTCACACACAAATCCAAAATAGATTTCATATAGAGGAAATGCCTAATAATCCTTAACATAACTGTAATAATCCATTTGCAACAAAGGAAAGACCAATACAAAGGTTATGTATTGCATTAGAAGTTGTCACTTTCATCTAACCTCGATTACAATCACACTAATAAATGTGGTGAAGGAGAATACATGACTATGATTACATATTCCCCTAAATCATTACAAAACTCCATGGAGACATACCATTACATGAAAAATGTGTGTTGAGGATCATTCATACGGAGTGCAGAATAGATTATATAAATGTGTAGACCAGACAAACTTTGTTTGATGCCCTAGAACCATCACAGGCAGATGCACCTATAGAAAATTAGTTTGGTGACCAACCCTTGAAATGAGGTGAGAACTTGTATTTACATCCTTTTGGTCATGTGCCCCAATCCTCCAGTGGGATTCCAAAGAGCATGAGGAATTCTAAATTCACCAATTTCCATGAAAGCAAGGAAGAAAAAAATCCACAAAATCCATGTTTTTCACCTACCACGACCTGATAGATGCATATGGAATTGCACCCAAGAATGAGTGATTGCACTTGGGTGGAAAAATTACCTTTGAGGAGTTGCAAGGGTCAAATCAAATTAATAATAGTGGACTTGGAAGTTGTTGGTGTGTCCCGTCATGTTTTAGCACATTTTTGGAACTTTCTCAAGGTTTCAGGGTTCTAGGTAACCTTGGAACTCTGGCACCAAAGTGTACATCATTAATTCTTGGGGTTTTGGGGTTACAAGGAACCTTGGAACCTCAGAACCAAGTGACAAGGTTGTCATTCATCTTCTGTCCCCCTTTCCTTTTTAGGTTTCTGGGGTTCGAGGTCCAGGAGGAGTGTGGAACCAAAGAGTTGAGGGCTGGGATCTAGGGTTTTGAAAGAACGTGGAACCTCGAGACAAGAGTGGGATTCCAGGGTCTGGGGAACAAAGCAACAAGGATTGTGGTTTTGGGGGAACTTGGAACCTTGAGATGGGGATAAAGGAGCAGAGAAGATTAGGATCCGTGAAGGATTGGGAACTAGGAAGAGGAATGATGGGAACCAAGGTCTAGAAAGGACACAAGACCAAGAAAGGGATAGGGACTGGGGTTTTGGGGAAACTTGAAACTCTAGAACCAAAAGAATGAAGGTAGTATGAAGTTGGGGATTCGGGGAACCAGGGAACATAAGGAAATTAGAACTAGGTGAAAAGGTTCCAAGGACCCTCAGGAACCCGAAAACTTGAAAAGAAAAGAAGAAGACATGGAACATGGACTTTCAAGGTTTCAAGGAGCTAGGGAACTTGAGGATGTGAGGAAAAGGTTCTAGGATCAATGAAAACCCAAAAACTTGAAAGGTAAAGAAGGTGAGGAATGCAAGATTATGAGGAAACTAGGAACTTCGAGACCTAAAGTAAAGTGCAAGGTTTTAGAGTTTCAGAGAACTTTGGAACTTGCAAACAAGGTTACGAGGTTCTGAAGGCCCTTGGGAATTTGAAAACCCAAGAATGGGTAAAATGCATAAAAAGGGCCCAACACTTAGAAATTTTTGATCTTTGTGTTGACATCACCACTATGATCATAAGGACTTTGAAAAGGTGCATCGTTGGGTATTTGAGTTCGAGAGGAACCAAGGATCAAAGGAACAATAGGTCAGAGGTGGGGAAACTTCTCGAGCTTGGAACATCCCAATATTTTGGTAAAATCTAAAAACCTAAAAAATGCCAGAAAATGGCTAAGGGGAAGCCACACTTAGTATCTTTTAGGGTTCATTGGCCCTTTATGGCTTGGCTTAAGTAGAGGAATGTCCAAGGCAACAAAATAGCACAGGACTTGGGGTTTTTTGCCAATTTAAACATGGACAATATGGGCACTAACACAATGGATGATTGAACATAAAAAAACTCTTGATTGTATTATAAATTTCATTTCCCTTGATTTAATGTTTCAAATTGAAGCATGTACAAATTCACATGATGTTTGGTAAAAACTAAAGACTCTCTATGGTAAAACTAATGAAATTAGGGGCTATCAAATTGACACTAATTTGATGAGCATTGATTCAAAATCTTTTGACAACATCTAGGATTAAATCACAAAAGTCAATGACCTTAGATCACAATGTAAAGCATGTGGCATTGAGAAAAATGACATTTAGTTGGTATTTAGTGCCCTCAACAAACTTGGCCTTGAATATGCATCTTTTGTTTCTAGCTTTCACACTAATAGGTTGACTATGGGATCTGCATATACTATGCCATCATTTGCATCTTTCTCTGGGATGTTAATGCATGAACAAGGAAAACTACTTTCCATGGGTCTCCTAAATCCATCACAATCTCAAGCTTTGTTGGTTGGTCAGCCAAAGAATTAGAAAGAGTTAGGTCAATCTAACAAGAAACAAAAGAAGTCTAAGAATAAGTCATAGAAAGATCAAGCACAATCCTCATATGCCTCTAAAGTAGACTCCAAATGATCTTCATTCGAGGGGAACTCATAGAAGAAGGAAAGGCCAACTTGTAGCTACTGTAAGAAGGTTGGTCATGAGGAACATTCATGTCATAGGAAGCATATCAATGAGATGAAATATCTTCTAAAAAAGAATAACATTAATTTGCCTTCCTCTGTTGCTCATAAATCCTCCACTCTTTCAAAATCACGTAAAGGGAAAGTAACTACACTTGTTTCTTCTATAGAATCTTCTCAATAGTGGATTCTAGACTCAGGTGCATCACATCACATGGGTTTGTCAAAGAATAATTTTCTTTGTTGGAACCTAATTTTATACCTCACATTCTCATCAGGGAAGGACTCTCTAGTGGATGCCATCAGAAAAGTTTCAATTGATGTTAGCACTAGTACATTTGAGGATGTTCTTTGTGTGTTCAAATTTTTAGCGAACCTTCTTTCTGCCTACCAGATCACCTAGAATGGAAGGAAGGTCAAATTCACCCTATATTCCATCACCATCTGGGATCTTGAAGATAATTCTCTCCTTGCAATTGGTAAGGCCGATCATTGGATTCTATGCTCTCTCACATTTTGTACCTAATTCACATTCTACTACCTTGCTCACCCTTTCAGATTCTATGAGAAAACTATGGCATGAGTGGTTTGGCCATCTCAACTGCTGCTATATTCAACAACTCATAATACAAGACATGGTCACATATCTTCCTTGAATCATTTTTTCAGAAGGAGTTTTTTCAAGTTATGCCTTGGGAAAGCATCATAAGAACAAGTTCGACAAAGGGAAGTCTTGGAGGGCTTCAAAAGTCCTTGACCTAGTTCACAATGACTTGGTGAGTCCCTTCCCATCCTAATCTTTCAGCAAGGCTTGCTATTTGTTCATCTTCATTAATGATTGTACCATATACACATGGGTTTACTTTCTTTGGTAGAAAGATGAAGTCTTTGATAGGTTTTAGGAGTTCAAGGCTCGTGCTGAGAAACAATATGGGAAGTGCATCAAAATTATCCACACAGATAATGGAAGAGAATATGTGAACCATCACTTTGAGCAATTTTGCACTCTTGAAGGGATTTATCTTTAGCATACAGTCACCTACACACCTCAACAGAATGGTGTAGCAGAGAGGAAAAATAGGTCCCTAAAAGAAATGGTTGACTGCATAATCCACACATGCTCCCTTGCACCTAAGTATTGGACATAAGATACAATTGTGCTACACACATCCAAAATAGGGTTCCTCACAAGGCATTGAAGGGCATCACTCCCTTTGAGGCCTGGTGTGGAAAGAAACCTGTTGTGTGACACTTCAGAGTTTTTGGCTCTCCTGCATGGGCACACATTCCTTTGGAGAAGCGTCTAGCCTTAAAACCTTAGAGCATGCCTTGCACCTTTGTTGGATAACCTGATGATGTCAAATGATATCATATTTTGGATCCTTAGACACACGAGCTCTTCATTGAGTGAAGTGTTCATTTCGAGGAAAGCTCTCCTAGCTCATCCTCACATCTTCCTTCCTCAACAATAGATTCACGTGACAACGACTCAAAGGATTTTCCTCCAACTTCCTCTACTTGCATGATTGTTCGTGAGGTTCCATCCTCCCCTTCATAGAGTTTAGATTCTAAGGTTGATGAATTTCCTCCTTCATCCCCTTCCATGCCTCGTTGGGCTCGTTAGATACTCTTGTTGGGGATCCTTTGGACACTCAAAGGACTTATTCACAACACTAAGATATTCCACATTCCTACATTGCCACAACTTCAAATCCACAATCCTTTTGTGAAGGATTAGGTATTGTTGAGTGGGATTTAGCAATGGATGAAGAGTATAACTCTTCGATTCAAAAAAACACATGGGAGCTTGTTCCACTTCCTAAGGGAAGAAAATTGGTTCAATGTAAGTGGATCTGTCAAACCAAATTTGTAGTGGATGGATCATTTGACAAGTTCAAAGCTCAACTTGTGGCCAAAGATTTCTCACAGGCTCTTGGTGTTGACTACACCAAGACCTTTGCCCCCATCACCAAGATGAACTCCACATGCTTGATACTTGCTATTGTTATAGCTCATGGTTGGGATGTACATCAGATGGATGTGAAGAATGTATTTCTTCATGGGGATCTATAGGAGGATATTTACATGGAGCAACTACATGGATTTGTTCAGGATTCTTCATTGGTTTATAGATTAAGGAAGTCTCTCTATGGCCTTAAATAAGCCCCATGGGATTGGTATGCCAAGATGGATTCCTTTCTTCTCTTAGTTGGATTCTCTAGATGCCACTCAGATCTAAATGTCTACATCTTAAGACAGGAGGATGATTTTCTCTTCTTGGTTTTATATGTTGATGAATTGATTATCATAGGGAGTACCTCATCCATCATTGCAAGTGTCAAGATTACTTTGCAGGGTAGGTTTTCCAGGATTGACTTGGGTTTTTTGCACTACTTTCTGAAGATTGAGATCATCAAACCTCTTATGGGATCTCTCTTGCACAACCCAAGTATGCTCTTGATCTTCTAGCTCATTTTTGCATGGCTGATTATAAGCTTGCACATACTCCCTTTCTGTCTAGAGTCAAGCTTGAGGTGAAGTGTTCCAACTCACTAGTTGATGCCACTTTGTATCGTTAACTTGTTGGCAACCTTGTCTACCTGACTCATCCTTGCCCCGATATTTCATTTGTAGTTGACATGGTTTCACACTTCATGACGAAGCCATGTGAGCTTCATTGGAAGGCAACCAAATGCATTCTACACTACATATAGGGCACTCATAGGTACGAGATTCACTATGTAGCGGGCACAAGTTTAGATTTGATTAGATACACATACTCTTATTGGGATGGTGATCTTGATGATCAAAAGTCCACATCTAGCTACAATTTTCACCTTAGTTCTTTTCCTATTTGTTGGTAGAGCAAGAAGTAGGATGCCATTGATCTCTCTTCGATTGAGGCCAAGTATTGGGGGTTGTTAATGCCACCATTGAGGCTATTTGGCTTCAGAATATCCTCATTGAACTCGACATCACTTTTTAGAAACCATTAGTCATCTACTATGAAAACCAAAGCACTATCCAGATCTCAAAAAATATGATCCATCATCAATGGACCAAACACATCAAGATCCACATGCATTTTCTCAGGGAGTTGATTTAGAATTAGGTCATTGATTTACACTATTGTCCGACAATAAAGCAAGTTGCAAATATCTTCACCAAACCCTTCACTAAGAGCAAGTACATCCATCTTTGGTCTCTCTTGGAGGTGCAAGACATTTCTTTAGGGGGTCACTTAGCCCTTCTTATTTCATCCTCTCATGGGGGGAGTTTTTTCCCATTGGGATTTCTGTATTTCTGTTTGAGGGGATCTTTTGTACATGGGTACTTCATCAGACCTTGTTGTTGGGACCCATCTTTGCATTCATTTCCACCTAAGTTGCACTTAAGGGGGGGGGGGTGGTGTTAGTGTGAATGGGGTACTTTATCTAACTAGTTCATTTCTCAGCTTTCTCCACTTAGGTCCATTCCACTAGGTTAAGTTTACTTAGGGACTTTTCACTTTACCCATATTGATTGTGTATTTAGTCTCTCGAGTGGATTATATTTGTCAATAGACAAAGGATGAAACAAACAACGGTGGAAACTGGTGGCCAAATGGTTACGACTTCTATATATATATATATATTTGTTTCGTAAGTGTTGGAGGTCACAAGGGGGGCCTCCTCCCCATCAACATATCCACTTAATCAACTTAGAAGCCACATAGAAACCACATGTTACTTGGGGGATTCGAACTTGGATCTCCATTGTGAGAACCTTTGGCCTTTGCCATTCAAGCACAACCCCATTCACTATGACTTCTATATATTAACTAAAATACATATTATCGATTATAACTTATATGCAAATTTCTTTCAGATGTTCAAGATTGCTCTAAGTGTAAGAACAAAGCATACTTGAGACTTGCAGATGAACTCTAGAGATAGAAGACTCAACTAATGCCTACCACACTTTGGAAGTGCTTATTTATAACAAAGGAGTGACTAGTCTAATAGGTAATAAGGAATCATCTTGACAATACGGGTAAGCCGGTAACTTTAAAAAGGAGGTTTATTAGACCAAATGGCCGATAGTGTCAGTCCTTGTACAATATTCTATGTCGGATGATAAGTATTATTGCCATCAAAACTCCCATTTGAACTGGTGTTGGGAGAAGAGGCCCTTGGAGTAAAATTAGTCTCTTCGTACACATCCATCTAGTTGAGTGGTCTCCACATGGCATGCATTTGGAATTTATGAAGAATGTTCCAATCCTGTTGATCATTGTTGTGTACTAATCATGGTGAAAAGAATGAATCCCACTTAAGTCTTATGTTTATGACAACAACAATCACCATATCTTGAGAGAACAGATAATCAAGATTGATGTGTTCAGGTCCTGCATAATTGAAGAATTCTTTGATTTGTGAAGAGGGGTGAGTAACACAAGATATGACCCAGTTGAAGAAGGGTCGTCTTACTAGGTTAATGAGTTGTAAACATGTATGGTTTGTATTAATTTTTAAAATAGTGAATTGACCATAATTACGTTGGTAATAATTTGGAGCTAAAATACAACCAATGTGTTTGAGATTGTCGGGTGCTGCTATAGAACTTTGAAGATATCTTTGATTTACTCCTTTCATTAAGATATCTCATTGAGTTAACTGGTTTAGTGATCAGAAATGCACATCAAAGACTCTTTCCATATTAAACCCAAGGTGAGCTAGTTGTGAGGATCTAGATGCTTGCATGAAGACTCCAAGGAGATTGCGATTAAGGAAATATGCAACATTCTTTTCTCTTGCAATATGTTGAGCTTCATAATTATACTGATTCAGATAGGCTTGCCATTTGACATATTTTCCGCGCCCGTTCCTTCTTCCATGTTCTTTCTCCTTGAAAGTGAGAAACTTGTTGTAATATGTTCTAATAACAAAATGTTTAGGGTGTATTAGCTTACAACATTTTTTTTGAGACATTTAATGACCCCAAAATTTTCTGTCTGAGGAGATCCATTTCTTAACATCTTCTGAAAATAGGCCACTAGCATATTTAGTAATATATTCTTTACCATTTTTTACAAACACTAAATATCCTCCCCAAGCAATGCCTGATGCATATGTGTACAGGATAAATTCATCAGTACTTGGATCTTCTATATTGCAACAATGTGTTGATCAGACCATATAAGTTTTCTCTTCTTAAGGAGTATTGGAGTAGTTCTCAGTCAAATCCTGCATCTTTGTAGAAGTTGTTGACATAATTCAAAATTCCTAGAAAGGCCTGGAGAGTCTTTCTATCAAATGGAGGCTTGAATTCTAAGACTTTCTCTTTGATGTGTGGTTGGTCTTCTAACACACAATTATTGACTATCATTCCTAAAAATCTACATGGGTTTGTACACCATCGAATCTTATTAAGGGAGAAAACAATCCTTGCATTATAAGCTAATTTCTAGAATGTTTCAAGATGACTTTTATGGTCATCAAAGTTTTTGCTAAAAACAAGAATGTCATCTATGTAAACACAGAGAAACTCGTCACAACCTTTAAATATATTGTCCATTCACTCTTGGAAATAAGATGGAGCATTCATAAGTCCAAAGGGCATTATTGTCCATTCAAAGTGACCAAAGGGGCAACTGAAGACAATTTTATATTGGTCAGCTTCCTTGACCCTAATATGATAGAATCCCGATTTACAGTCAAATTGTGAGGATATCTTGGAATTAGCAACCTTTTATGATAAATATGATTTGTCAATAATTGGATAAGGAAAAGGCAAAGTAATAGCATTTAATGGACTATAATTTACTACCATTCTTTTCTTTGTTCTTCTTTGTTCACAACCTTTATTAACCATAAATGCCCAACAACAAATGGGAGATTTTAAAGGTTTAATAAACTTCCCTTTCTTGAGTTCTTCAATGGCTTGGGCCATGTTTGGATAATCATGTGCAGGTATTATTTCCCTAATTTGATTGATTTTCCTGGTTGCAAATTGATCTCCATGGTTGGCATCTCCTTTTCCCAAAACTTCTGAGGATCATCCGAACAGATTGTTTGAATTAATGCTTCTTTGAGTTCTAGAAGCATTTCGGTTGTCTAGATTCTTCTAACTAAAGGATAATTTTCAGCAACATATGTCAAACTTATAGTACTAATTTGTCTTCCTTGGAGAGTAAACATGATACTTTTCATGGTACAACCATAAGGAGTATATTGATCAATGAAATATCCACCAAGTAACATATCTACGGCCATCTGGTGCATTGCAAAGAAATCACAGTGGAAATTCTATCCTTCTATGATAATGTTTTGTTAATGTTTATATTTATCACATTTGAGGGAGTTACCTTAAACATCAACATTAGTATAAGTGGTTTTATGATTAAGTTGTTCCCAATCTTTGAGTATTGGGGTCTTACAGAAGGAGAGTGAGGCACTGGTATCGACTTGAGCATCATACTGTTTTCCATTAATGAGGACAGAGATATACTAGAAAAGTTTTCCAGTTAAAAGAGCAACCAAATAGTGTCACGAGCTTAATCTAAAGGTTGGATCAGGCAAAGCAGGGAGTACTAATTTGACTTTAGCAAGATCAGGTATTTCATTTGGGTGAAGTTTAGGCTCTTTAATTTCATCAATTTCTTCTAAGTGTACAAAAGAACTAGAAGGATATGTAGGATAGGGTAATTCATAGATTGTTTCATCAAATATAAGAGGAACTGGTGATTCAAGTGAACAATCTTCTAGGGAACATCCTTCTGAATCTTGTGATATTTCATCCTTGTGAAATTTACTAGTGTATCTAGGCTGTGCAAATTTATATTCTTTCCTTTGAACCTTAAATCCTCCAAAAATTCTAGGGGATCTTGGAATGAAGGAGCATAATATTCATCTTGTTTAAAGGATGGATTCATACCTGGATGGTAATTAGACTGGATGAAGTGGTTGTATGGATGGTTTCTTCCTGGTGAACATCCTCTAAATACTCCTCTTGTTATGGGCATTCCTCTTCTAGTCTGATTCATCATGACTATAGGATAATCTTCATTTATTTCTACATAAAGATTATCATCCTGATCTGCATTTTGGAGAGCTTTTGCAAGTTGATCTAATTGGATTGCATCTGTATCCTCATATTCTTCAATATAAGGTTCATATATATTATCCTGATTGTATAAATCTTCATCTTCATCAACAACATCCCACCATGCTGCTGCGTCATAGAATATACAGCTTTGACAACGAAATTTTGGCAAGAGTAGTCAGGGGCTTTATGGCTAGGCTTGTTGTAGATATAACATATAATTTTATGACTTTGGGAGCGAGGAGTTTAGCGACGATGCAGGAAACAATGTTTGGGAGCATATGAATGTTTTTTGGGGACCTACACTGGTAAGAAAGTTTGCATTTTTTTTATAATGCTTGCGATCTTTATGCTCTATAGAAGAGAAAGGATTGCAACCATATGTTTGTGTTTCAGGAAAAAAGGAGCAATACGTTTGGCTTGATGTTTGGTGAACTTTTATTGATACTTGTAGTCATCAATGAAAGACAATGGTCCTTGGCAAATTGAATAAGATCACTAATGGGTATTTCTGCCATGGGGATGCCTCGGGTTTGCATGTATGTCATAACCTTCTGATAAAGATGATAAGGAAGACCTTCTAAATATTTTAGTTTAGCAAAAGGAATTTGATCTTGGGGAATATCATAAATAAGTATTCTAAAATCATCAGAATATTTTTCAAAGTCAATATTCTGATGAAACAAACAGCGGCGGTGGCTGGTGACCGAATGGTTACAACTTCTATATATAACCGAAATATAGATTACAGATTATAACTCCCACCCATTGCTCTCATATGAGCATCTCATTTCATCTCATTCTTGTATGCTTTGCATTTCCTATTGAATAGAATACAATTTATTCTATCATTTTGATTTTTTAGTTTTGCTTTCCTTCCACTCATTTGCATTCTTGGGTGGCTTTACAACCAAATCTTACATTTATGCAAGCGTTGTAGAGGTTGTCAAGAAGGTGAGTGTGGTGATTTTCATAGTGGGTGATCTACATATTGCAGATTAATTCAATCTTGTCAAGGCCGTTAAGGATGTTAGAATTGTCAAGACATTTTTCCCATCAATGTTTGGGGTTGATGTTGATTGGCATGACACATAAGAGAGTACAAAGACTTCTCCAAGAAATTGTGATTCACGGAGACAGAACTATCATGTTTGTTCATTTGAAGGATGAAGATGCTGGGGCACCCACGATCAAGGCTATAGATGATCCTTGAACAAGATCTTTTACTTGAGATCTCCATTTTCATTGCATACTAAATGCCTTGTAAGCTTGTTCTTTGTTTCACAGTTATGAAGTGTAGAGTCACTTATAGTATTCATAATAGTTTTTAGATTACAGATCTTTGCATGCTATTGGAAATTGCGACGACTCTATCATTTCTACCTTGTGCAACATGTTGCATTTGATTCTTTCTCTATTAATAAAGTTTTTATTCAATTATTATTATTACTTTTAAAAGTATAGTTTAAAATATCCACATTATCATTTCAAACTTGTACACAATTAAAAATATAATTTATGTCAATTTATATCGTGTCACAATTTTGACAAAGTATTTTATAAACATAAACTCACTTTCTCTAATTCCAATAATTATATTTTATTTATTAAACATTTTAAAACAAAATAATGACTAGCTCCATTGTGATGAATATTAGTACCTTTCATAGTAGGCATGAATATTAATAAACAAAAAACATACACATTCAGAAGCACTCTCAATAGTACCTTTCATGTTAAGTTATAATAATATATATAAAAAACATAAGTTATGTTTTAAACAAAATTTAGTTATAGCGGTTCCAAATGATGGTGCACATATTGAGCCTGCAACACCATCGGGCCCTCTCCCTCTGTAAAGATTACAAACAGGAAGGACAAGGAAGGTAGCTATAAAAACTATAATGGTAGAAGGTCCATAATTTACCTGTACACTTCCAGAATTGCCTGTCCAAGCTAAATGGATTGGGAGGAAGGCGCGGATGGGAATGATTTCGGAAATGTAAATGGCGGGGTTGTGATGAGCAGTGAGCAAATGGACGTGGAGACATACGCCTCTCTTTACAGCGGGAGAACGAAGATCACGAGGCTGATGTTCATAGCGGAGAGGTGTGAAGACGATAACATGGCCTCGGAAGCGCGGCGGAGGGCCTACTCTGAGATTAAAAAGGGCGACAACACGGCTCTGCTCAAGGATTTCCTGCACAAGCTCGAGGCCAGGCTTGGTTCCTCTTCTCCCTACTCTCTCTCCAACGAGCTCGACTGGATTGATGCCGTCGATCGCCGTGCTCAACTCCGCAAAGAAAAGCTCGACAACGAACTCAATGGGTATAAGGTAACATTTTCTCTTTCTCTTTTGCTTTCTCTTGCTACTGTCTGGTGTGTTTTTATTTCAATACAAATTCAATTATAGGGACAAGTTTTAAAGTTTACTTGGCCTTAAACAACACCAAGGCAGCATTATTAATAGAAAACATCAACAACCCTAATTTAAACGTTTGAGAAGAAATTTGAAATTTTATGGGGTAACTTTAAACTGGGAGTCTAAAAACTTCCTCAAACTGCTCCAATTAGATTAGTACTTTAACCCTACTGGAAAGGAATTGAGCCGCGCCCCTCCTTTGGGTCAGTGTGACCGTTTTCCACTAGAGCCCCGGTCCTTTAACCCTACTTTAACCCTACTGGAAAGGAATTGAGCGGCACCCCTCCTTTTGGTCATTGTGACCATTTTCCACAAGGGGACTAGTCTTGAGGGTTGGTTGTGATGTTGGTTTTGTGTTTGCAGACAAATCTAATAAAAGAGAGCATTCGGATGGGATACAACGATTTTGGGGACTTTTTCTATGCGCATGGGATGCTGGGAGAGGCCTTCAAGAACTATGTGAGGACTCGTGATTACTGCACCACATCGAAGCATATAATCCAGATGTGCCTCAATGTGATCTTGGTAAGCATCGAGATGGGGCAGTTTGTGCATGTCTCCAGCTATGTCACCAAGGCCGAACAGACTCAGACACAAGCCCCTGATCTCCAAGACACTGTTCTCCTCGCAAAGCTGAAATGTGCTGCTGGACTTGCCCACCTCCATGCCTCCAAATACAAGCTAGCTGCTCGCAAGGTAATCTCAAATTCGTTGTCCTTCTATACCATAATTCCTGCACATACATGCAAATGGATCTTGATGCCTTTCTTTTACATACAATGCAATAAAGAATGTGTCGCAATCATGTTCTTAAGTTAAATGTGTTGTGCTTTCTATTTGTATATTGATTCTTAGATTGGCTCTATTTACAAGCCTTGCATTCTCTTGTCATAAAATAAAGAACACATCCCTGTCCCAGAAGCCCTACATTGCTAATTTATTTAATCTTAATTATAAAAACTGTTGAAGCAGTTCTGTTAAATGCATGACAAAGTCGTGACCGTAAAGAGCAGGTGCCGTTGTAATGCATAATTTTTTATTGAGGGCAATATTATGTGATTGCAGTTTGTGGAGACAAACTTCGAACTTGGAACCAATTATACAGAGGTTATTGCTCCACAAGATGTTGCCACATATGGAGCTCTATGTGCACTTGCATCATTTGATAGATCAGAACTTAAGGTGCGATTCCTTTTAATTTGCAATATTGGTATATTTTTCAGTGAAAAGACAAGTTCTTTGCTGCTTATGCTAAAATTATGTTTTTGCCTTCTTTGATTATGACTTGCCACCAGAATAAAGTAATAGACAACAGCAATTTCCGGAATTTCTTGGAACTGATGCCGGATGTAAGGGAACTTATTCATGACTTCTATTCAAGGTATGGTTTTATTTTTCTTCATTTGCTTTTTCCCATTTCAACTCCTCGATTTACTAATTTTATAAATTTGAAGAAAATGTTTCATTTTCCTATGTGTTCCTTACATTGAGTTCTTTGCTTCCAAGGTTCTAGTCCCTCTAGACTTGAAATGGTAGATGTCTTTACTACCATTAGGTATCTAGCCTTATTTCAAACAATATACCATCATGTCAAATATATATGAGGTTTTAAAATCCTGATTAATTTTAGAACAGATAAATTGTGTAAGAGTTTCAGTAACCTCCATTAATTCCAGGATGTCTGAATGATTTATTGCATTATGTGCTAAATGGTCTTTGACTCTTTGTGAATGATTTATAGTGTTATATGCTGAATGGTACATGTGTGTGTGTGTGTGTGTATTTTCTTAGCATTTAGTTCTCGTATGCTCTTTACACCCCATGTTGTGGTCAACCTCAATAAATAGTTAGATGGAAGATCTTGTGGTCTTATTGGGTGAAGCTGACATACAATGGTTTATAAGAGGCTTCTTTCTTTGGAACTTAGTTTAATGGTCAGGGTACATTGGCAGGGTGTGCTCATAGTAGATTGCAAGCACACACTTGAAAATGTTGTGTAAAAGATGTTTTAAGTTTTTAACTTAATATATGCTCTTTAAACCCTATGTCATGATCAACTCCAAACTACTAAATAGTTAGATGGAAGATCTTGTGGTCTTATCGGGTGAAGCTTGCATGCTATGATTTCTAAGAATCTTCCTTCTTTGGAACCTAGTTTAATTGTCAGGGTTCATTGGTAGATTGCAAGCACTTGCTTGAAAATGTTGTGTAAAAGATATTTTAAACTTCTAACTAAATGGAAGTAAGCTGAAATGAAAGTGCTCATGTTCCAGTACCCAAGCAGAGAATGCTAACAAGCTAATAATGCACTGACTGAACTAGGGTCTTTGACAGAATTTTTTGTCAATTTGTATAGGTTAAGATGCACTTTGATTTATTTATTGATTACTCTTAAGTTGTAGTACTCTAGGAAGTCTGATTCCACCAGTTATCCATGGTACATAATCCTAGTGATAGAATCTCTCCTGTTGTGTTAGTTCCACCAGAGTCGCCAGATGCTTCCTCTCCCTTGCTCAGATATGTGTATCCATGTATTGGATAATGGGTACGGATACAATATCTTGGATACAACATGGATACTGTAGTCAGACATGTCCATATATGAGCCCATATTTGGGCCATATCTAATATGTCTAGATATGGCACTGTAATGTCCAGTATTGTATCTAGTTAAGGGTTATGAAAAATACATTGTAAAATTGTAAAAAAGAAAATTTTAAAATAAGTTCTCATGCACACACACACAGATATATATATATATATATATATATATATATATATATATATATATATATATATATATATATATATATATATATATATATCACTAAAGACACATAATATAACAAAAAAAATCTAAACTAAAAATATAAAAACCAAACTATATAAATTTATAAATAAATTTTTTTAATGTCTTATGTAATATACCTTTGGATGTATAAATAATTGATATTTATGTATTTTTAAAGTGCTGTATCTATCTGTATCTGGATTAGAGGGTCTTGAAAATTTGCTCTATCTGTGTCAAAGTATCTGTTTCCATGCTACTCTAACTTTCATTAGTCCTGTTATAAGTTAGAAGGGGGCTACTTGACTTCAGTGTATTTGTATCTTAGAAACGGTGAACATGTGTCTGTGGCTTTTCTTGATAAAGTTGATACCATTCTGAAATGGCATATGCATAAATTTTATTTAAATTTTTAACTGTGTAAATGCCCTCTGCAAAATAGTTTTCTCTGCATTCATGGGTTCTCACATCCCACTATAGGATACTAGAGACCAAGACTGAACACAAAGAAGGTAAACCACAAACATGTTCGAAACAATAATGTTATCTACTCCAAAGTTCTCAAACATTACAAATAGCCATGAGAAAGGAAGACTGACCCTATTGCCAATGGATGCCATGGCTACAGATGAAGATCGACCATAGGATGAGGACATCTTACATAGATAGTAATTTAATTATAGATATTGTTTTGTCATACCCATATGCAATTTATTGGTATTGCATCAATCAGTGCATTTTGATTATAGACAGATGATGGATTGCTGTTCAAGGTAAATAAACTTTGTATACTGACTTTTAAACAAAGAATTAAGTTATCACATCAAGCCCATTTGTGCAACGTCTGGGGTTGTTTTTTCACAGGTAAGACACTGCTGCCATTGCATAAATATTTTAATTGGCAAAAATACAAAGAAATTTTCAGCACTGTTTTAGATGATGTTAGTTGTGAAACAGGAGCAAACCTGTAAACAAAATATGTGGTCTGCACACTCTATTGTCAATGTCAACCCCCACCCATGGAGAGCATCTCAATAGATTTCCTTGGCCGTTTGCCCAAGACACAATGTGGGACCAACTATCTGTTTGTACTTTGTTGTAATCAACAAGTTCAAATGGAAGTAAATTGCCCTGCAAGAAGAATTAATGGCAACAAAGTTGCAAATTTGTTATTTGTTCTTGTCGTTGTATGGGTACATTTCCAATTTTCGTAGATTATGAGAACAGACTCATGAGCCAATTATGGACTGCTAAGCAACAAGTTGAAGCATTCAACCATTTTGCACCTGTAGACTGATAGATAGACAGAAGTGACGAGATAGCTAGTTCATTTGCTGTTAGGATACAACAAAAAGCATCTGAAGATTTGAGACGGAATCATTCCATATCTTCAGCATGGCGATAACTAGGCAGTATATAGATGCATTTGCCAGTGACCTTTTGGGGATTGTTTATATTTTTTACCTCAAGCATGTCTCAATTTGGTGTTTGGAAAGAGTGGGTGACAAGCTGAGTGAAGTGATATTGAGTGCATGAGCAAGTTTTTATAGTAAATTCAGTTAACTAATACCAAGTGAAGACTCTTTAGTGTGCCTCAGGCAAGGTGCAAGGCTTGGCCTTGATGACCAGCACCAAGTGATCCATCAATTTATACATGGAGTACCTATATTTGAAAGGAGCCGTACAAGACTGAAGCACGGATATTGATGACCAGCACCAAGTGATGCATCAATTCATGCATGGAGTACCTATATTTGAAAGGAGCCGTACAAGACTGAAGTACGGATATTAAGAGTGATCTTAATGGTCCCTTCTAGATCATACAACAAGTTTGTTGGAACTTGTGTAATCTTGACAATACTTTTCATTGTATGTTGTCAGCCCAAGGCCATGCAATGATGTGTAATATTATATTGGACCAAGTTGGCATTGTCATGTTTCAATGACTTATGTTCATAAATACACATATCAACCTCATTACTAAGGATCTTGTTCGATTAAATTGATATATAAAAGTGTTTGCTGACAGGATCTACCACATCCTTTGTCTTGCTTGTGTATTTTGTTTTTTGGTTTGATTCAAGTTTATGTCATTTCAATCTCAAGGCAATCTTCAATTTCTACAAGGTATTAAGAGTTACTAGGCTTGTAAGTCTCCTCAAGGACAAAATCACAATTCCAAGAAATCTGTTGTTCAACTAAAGGAAGGACATTTTCTGGAGATCTGTTGATTGCTTTCTATTTTTGACTAAAGGGTTTATTGTGTTTGTTGTTACATGCCTATCTCTAAAATTTTGCTGCCCAAAGCTTCCTCTCAAACAAATATATCATCAGATTTAACTTTTCAAGAAATTGCTTTACTTGACATCTTGTTTGAAATTTTTCATATCAATTCGAAGATCTGCTGTTTTTTGCACTTTTTCTGATTTGGTCTCTAAGCCCTCTCAAACCGATGGTCTAACCTCAAGGTTTGCCCTAACCCTAGGTTCACCCTAGCCCTAGGCTTCAGTATAAGAAAGACTGACCAATCAGATTCGACTGCTGTCAATACACCATTGGTTACAACTTACAGTCACCACATCAGTAGATCTAACACTTGATGCCACATCATCATAAACACCATCAGCTCAAATTTGCATCAAGAACAACACTTCAATCTAGACAAGCTTCATGGAGAATCCAGTTGGAGGCTTACCTCAAGAGTCAGGGTATGGATGTACATCTCTCAAGACAATCCACCCCCTGAGGACTGTTTGTTTTCAGACCATGGTAAGCAGATATAACACACAGAAAATTTAGTCCTAACTGCAAAGAGCTTAAAATGAAAAAACTCCAATCAAAACAGCAGATCTGAGTACGCTAATCTACAAACACATGCTACTGAAAATATGAACAGAAAATACTCACAGGTCTGAACTCTCAATCCTGTATCTATCTTCTATTAAAACTGAAAAGAAAATACAATTACACTAGAATGGAATATTAGAAAAGAGACTCTATATGCAACACGATTAAAATTAGAATAAGTACCCTTTAAATAGACAAGTGCACTATGAATCTAACTAAGAGAAACAAGATGAGGTGTCAAGTAAAGCTCCAAGTTAAGCTTACAGCTCAAAGCAGTGACACTCAGTTTGACTGAACAATCAACTAGTTTTAATCAAACAATCTAGTCTAACAACTAATGACTCTCAATCAAAGTAGTTGAGACTAAGTTGCATCCACAAATCATGCAAGTCTCTAATAATTAACTGGGTGCTAATCTCAAAGAAGGCTCCCCACATAGCTGGGCCTTATTCTCCTATATAATTATGCCCTCTCCATGCTGATCTCTCTAATGCACACATGTCTGAATCTGCTGCTGTCACTGTTGTGCCGTCACTGTGAGAACACTAGCCAAGCAACTCAATGTAAAAATGCGTAACACTCTTGTTTTGAGGAAAGTGTTCACCAATACAAGTCTCTCTCTCAACATCTCAAACTTCCCCTTAGCCAGGGGCTTTGTTAAAATATCTGCAAGCTCTGAATCCTAGGGAACATGCTCACATGCCATTGCTCCCTTATGAACTCCATCCCTGAGGAATTGGTACCGAATGTCTACATGCTTAGAGTGATCGTGAAACATTGGATTCTCAGATAGCCTAATGCAACTCTTATTGGCACGATACTCAACTGTTGGTTCCAATATCTCATCGGATACTTCTGCTATCAACTTACAAAGCCAAATAGCCTCGCAACTAGCAAACAAAACTGCCATGTACTCTGCTCCTGTAGATTTCAATGCCATTTTCACTTTTTTCCTGCTGAACTAGGAAATCATACCTAACCATGAGGTGAAACAAAAATCTTAAGTGCTCTTCCTAGTACTAGCATAACCTGTTCAGTTTGAATCCACAAAGCCTTGCAACATCAACTCTCCATCTCCAACATGCCTCAACCCATAATGAAGTGTGCCCTTCAAGTATGGAAGCAGAGGCTTTGCAGCAGTCCAGTGAATTTGCTTCAGTTCAACCATGAATTGGCTCAATGTATTCATTGAAAAACAAATATGAGGTCGGATATTGGATATTCATGAAATACATGAGGGAGCCTACCAACCGCCTGTACACCAAAGGATCCACCAAAACTGAATTTGAATCCATAGTCAACTTCAGATTTGGAACCATAGTAGTAGATACGGGCTCACAATCCATTGTTTGAAATCTCTTTAGAATCTCTACAGTGTACTTGCCTTGACCAAGGAAGACCTCACCTATACCTTGCCATACCTCAAGACCCAGAAAATAGTGCATAAGGCTGATGTCCATATCAAATTTGGAGGCTAACTTCCCTATGCGCCATACTATGAGCTCCTCATTGCTAACTGTTAGGATTAGGTCATCTACATAGAGGACCAAAATTGATAGATCATATTTATCAAACAGATAGTAAAGGTTGGGATTTGCAGCATTTTTTTTTGAATCCCAAATTTGACAAGTACTCTTCAATCTATGAGTACCAAGCACGTGGTCTTGCTTTAGCCCATGTAGGCCTTCTTCAACTTGCATACATGGGTCTCTTGCTCATGCACCCCAAACCCCCTAAGCTGATTGATAAACACTTCTTTCTCTATTTTTCCATTTAGAAAAGCTGTCTTTACATCCATTTGATAGAAAGACCAAAAGACCAATGAAAATAAGATGCAAGAGACATAATTACCTTGATAGAAGTATATCTCTTAACTTGAGCAAAGGTCTCATCGTACTTTGGAAGAACCCTCATGCAACGTATCTTGCCTCGTACTTCTCGATTTTGCTGTCCACTAGATGCTTCGCTTTGTACAACCAGCTGGAATCAATCACTAACATCCCCTCTGGTCTCGACACAATCTCCCAAACATCATTCTACATAATGGAATGATGCTCCTTTGCCATGGAATCTTGCTACGCATGCTTAGAATTTACCTCCTCAAAATTGGAAGGCTTTGCATCAAAAGCTAGACATCAATGCAACATAACGTATTAACCTTCCAAGGGGGATGACTCACATGGAAAGAAGTCTTCGGTTCTCCTTTTTGTTCTCGTGCCTCTTGCAATGGCTTAGAAGGTAATGAGGTATCTGCTCTTGCATTGAAACTTGGCTGAACTGCATCTAGTATTGCTGTACTCTATAGATGAGTACTTGGGACATTAATCTAGTCACTCTCTTGAACCTCCATAGGAGGCTCTTGAGACTTGGGGGACCAAGCATCCTCATCAAACTTCATGGCTCAGCTCATTACTATCTTCCACTATGATAAAAACATAGACCTTTTAGTCCTTGGAGGACTTACTATATCACATAAATACACCCTTCAATTTGGAGGGTTCAAGCTTCGTCCTCTTCTCATCTGGCACATGAACATAGACAAGAATCTAAACACCCCAAAATAAGAAACATTAGGTTTCTCTCTTATGAAAGCTTCCTTTGCAGTCTTCTTCAAGACCCTACGAGGACACCTATTCAAAATGTGAAAAGAACAATTGAATACTTTTTCGCAAAGAAACATGGTAAATCTAGGTCATTGATCATGGCCTTTCTTGTCTTTATAATGAATTTGTTCTTTCTCTTTGCAGCCCCATTTTATTGAGGATTGTAAGGCACAATCAACTCCCACTTGATTCCTGCATCCTTGCAAAAGGTATCAAAATCCTTGGAGGTATACTCATCTCCATTGTCAGACCTTAAAACCTTAATCTTCCTACCTATTTGATTCTCCATAAGAGATTGAACTCTTGGAACTTCCCAAAGATCTCATCTTTATCTTGAAGTTCAACAATCCTTGCACAATGTCCTTTAAGAGAGGTAATACTCCATAATCTAGGTGACCAAGTCTCTTGTGCCAAAGCTTGCATAGTTTATCACTAGAATATACCAGGGCTTCATGTTTGATTGGATCATCAAGCAACCTAAAAAGGCCACCCTCTCACATATCTATGTCCAAAACTCGACCTCGTTCCTGGTTGTGATATTTGATAAATGATCTGTTGATTGTCAAAGTCAGGGGCACACCTAATATCCCACCCTCTCACATATCCATGTCGAAAACTCGACCTCATTCCTGCTTGTGATATTTGATAAATGATTTGTTGATTGTCAAAGTCAGCGACACACCTAATATCTATCATGGCTGATATCGGAAGCAAGTTCATAGTTAATCCAGGAACATACAAGACATCAAGAAGCTCAAAAACAGCAGTTGGAGGAATGTGGAAGGAAACAGAAGGCTCTAGTAAGAGTGAGGTCTAATGGCCTCCTTGTCCACTTTCTCCAATCCGATTACATTCTTAAGTCTTTTGGGCATACAACAAGCAAGTACGTACAGTGTTCTGCCGTCAAGATCAGTCACTAACTCTCACACTTCCGTCTCCGTTCTGTTACTGCATAATTACATTCACCATTGCTCATTCTATGACTAAACATTCAATCTATACGTCACTTGGATGTTTTCTCTAATGCTTAATTTACATTTACAATGGTTATTATGCTTGTAAAAGCCCAAACAGAATTTGGAAAGATGCAAGGAAGAGGAAAAATGTAGAATTTTGGAGTGCCACAGGCCATTTCTTTGTCACAGAACGAAACTGCTGCTTTTCAGAACTGGTGTTTGTGTAATTGTCCCCTATCAAAGCTGGTGGTTACATAAAGAAGCATGAAACAACTTTGTTTTCTGCCCTGAAACACTTGTTTCCTTCATCAAAAGTGTACCTTATTTTGTGACCTGTTCGTCATGGAGTCCATTTAGGGATCACCTTAGGAAGTCTGATTTGAGCACTTCCCTGTGGTACATAATCCTGATGATAAAAATCACTTTATTCTACTAGAATGACTAGTCTGCTTAGAAGTTGGAAACAACCTACATATTTCCAGCCTATCTGTAGTTTAAAAGCTTTTTGTATGCATGTTCTGTAAACATAAACATGTCTCTGGAACACAACGTTTTCAAACTCCACATAAGTTTATCTTAAGAGCCTGTTTCTTTTGCTAATTTTGTTCATCCACAATTGGTTCTGTCTGGCATTTCCTTGAAGTCATTCAAAAATGCCCCATACTTAAAAATTTCATTTGGATTTTGAACTGTATAAATATCCTCTGCAAAATAGTTTTCTCCACATCTTGGGATCTCAGATCCTTGTACAGGATAATAAAACTGGGTCTTGAACAGGATTTGGGTGCTCTGATATCTATTCCCTAATCTTCCTTGAGAAAGAAAGAAATTGTATCAATGTCCATGGATGACCAAAATAGCATGGAACCCAAACAATCAGAATAAATAGCAAAGAGGAACAGAAGGAAGCTCCAAATAGATGGATGTGTTATGAGAGAACTAAATTAAAATTGCATGAAGAGCCTATCCGTGGTTTTGAACCCAATGAACCTTAAACAAGGGAAAATCAATAATCCTATGAATTACAAGAATTACAAATAGCCACGAGAAAGGAAGTCTGCTGCCAAAGAAGTTAGGGTTGATGAATGTCATGGTTAGAGGTGAAGATTGATCCTAATTTGTCTTGTGATGAAGCACTGATCTTCTCATCATTAACAACTGTGAAACCCACAAAGATATCTGTGAGCTGCAAGTTCTTGTGGAAATGGAATAGAAAGCAAAAAGATGCTACATTGCACACATTCACGCTATGAAGTGTAATTTGTCTGGAACAAAATATGATCTATTTTCATGCCTAACACAGATCAGGAGATCAATCTTTTTCTTACCCTTTTAAAAGTAAAAATCAGCAGAGGGGGGTGAGTGGTGATTGATCAGGATAACTTGGGGTGTGATTTTTTTTGTGATTAAATTCTCCAAAAAGGGCAAAAATCAGTTTGACATGTTAAATTAAAAAAATCACTAGTTTTTAAAAGATAAAATTGTAAGGGGGGTGAGTAGCAATATCGGACGAGGTATGTTCTGGAGTGGCATATACAACTAGATATGCATATTTTAAAATACTTCACTTATTTAAAAATTTAGAAATAGTTTAATAAAACTGGAAAATAGTTTCATTTTCATTTTTAAATGTATATGCTACTCATAAAATAAATTAGCAGTGGTTAATCTTAAGATAATATTAATTTATTTGCCATGCAAATAAAATAAGTGTATATGCAAACAAAATAAATTGACCGTGCAAATAAAATAAATATTACCACTAAAATAAATGTAGATACAACTAAATAAATTGCCACTAAAATAAAAGTATATTGCCACTTAACAATATTAATTTATTTTGAGTTGGCTGTTTGCTGCAGGCTAGGTGGGTTGAGTCATCGGCTGTTTGAATATACCTTCTTTCCCTTCCCTGTTTACCCCTTTCCCGTTACTGCTATGGCTTTCCTTTTTGCTGCACTTTACACAAGAAATGTGCTTTCATTTATACTTTTTCCCTGTTGCTGCACTTGACACATGAAATGGGTAAATATGCCTTGAAAAATTTGTGGTTATAGTGTTTGGGGACAGTAGTTTAGAGTTTTGCAGGTCAAAGAGTCAACAAAAAATGCCTTGAAAACTTCGCTGATGCTGGAATTGCTATGGAATCATTCTGGAATCACCACATTGATCTTAGAACTGCCTGGGTTTGCCCTGTAATGTTTCCAGACAATTTCGACTGCTACAAACTGAACCCTGTCCGATTCCACAGTTGAGTCTGACCCACATCTGATTCTGGTATGACTTGTACCCGGAAACGATCGATTTTCCAATTTCCAGCCAATTTGGTAACATAGATTGAGATTACTCGATAGTTTTTATAACTATGGTTATAATATCCAACTGGCAAGGAAAAGGAATGGCTGAGCAGTCAAGTGCAATCCAATGCAAGGCTATCAAGAATAGTCTCTTGAAAACAAGCAGTTGATTGTGGCTCACTGAGGCAAAAGCTATGGCCATGGACGACTAATAAGGTGATGTCAACCTACAACCATAGGGATTGTAGGTAATTGCCAAGCAAGCTTGTTTGCTTTTTAATTGATTTGGATCTAGTGATAGTTTTAGGACACCAACTGTTGTGTCGAAGTTTGAACTTGACCCAAACAAAATTCTAAAGCCGTAGTAGGTGGAATGGGCTTTGGTACCCATAGAAAACTAGTAGAGGTCGGACTATAAACTATGACATGGAGTGGAATGACAGTTTCTTACATCAATCTTCATCTCACCAGACCAGACCTGAACCTGTTTTTAGCAACAAATTCACGTGGACCTGATACTGTTTTGTTTTGTTCTAATTCTCTGAACATGTGACATTGAACGAACTTTATTTTGTCCAGTTGACATTATATGATTCTAAGCTTTGCTAATGATTGTGGCTGGATGAGGCAAACACTATGGCTGTGGATTACTAATATGGTGATATTCAATCTACAACCATAGGAATTCGAGGGTAAACTGCTAAGCAAGCGCTTCTGCTTTTAATTGATTTGGATCTAGTGATATAGTCAATCTACAACCATAAGAATTCTAAGGAAAACTGCAAAGCAAACTCTTCGGCTTTTAATTGATTTGGATCTAGTGATAGTTTTATGACAAAGCTCGTTTGCTTTTAATTGATTATGATCTCATGATAGTTTTATGACCCCAAAGATTGTGCTGAAGTTTGAGCTTCAACCAAAGAAAATTGGTAGGTGGGATTGGCTTTGAAGCCAATAGGAAAATAGTGGAGGTTGAACTATAAAGTATAAACTTTGACTTGGATTTGAATGACATAATTGCTTACATCAATCTTCATCTCACCACACTTGAACCTGTTTTTAGTAATGGACACACTTGGGCCTGGTCCTGTTTTGTTTTGTTGTAAGTCTCTTAAGGTATGACATTGAACATGCTTTTTTTTTCCGTCCAAGTATTGTATAAATTGGTCACAGAAGGGCTAGTACTTGATCTTGATCCACTATAACGGTTTTCCATATCCTCCAAGACTTTCTAGATCAGCTAAGCTGCCTGCCTGTGCTTTATTGAGTTTCTATTTCCACATGATTGCCCATTCTGTGAAAAACTGTCTTTGTTATTTGTTTTTAGAGATTAAAGAGTTCTTGTTTATCTGACACGGATCCCTTTGGTTGTGTTTCAGCCGATATGCATCATGCTTGAAATATCTCCAAAATCTCAAATCCAACTTACTGCTTGATATACATCTTCATCATCATGTAGAAACACTATATGAACAAATTCGGCATAAAGCACTAATCCAATATACGAACCCTTTCATATCGGTTGACCTCCATACCATGGCAAATGCATTCAAGACAAGTGTGGCTGGGCTTGAAAAAGAGCTTGAGGCTTTGATTATGGACAATCAAATTCAGGTAAGGCTTTCTCTTGATCAGTTTTTGTGTCATAAGTTACTTCATATTGGAAATAAAATATGTAACTGACTCAGTTACAGATAATGCTTGTGGGTGTTTGTACCTGAATTTTCTAATAATTTAATTGCACAATAGTACTGAAAATTCTGCCTCGTTTATTCTCCATGTCAGGCCCGCATTGATTCACATAACAAGATCTTATATGCTCGCCATGCTGATCAGCGTAATACAACATTTCAGCGTGTTTTACAAACTGGAGTGGAATTTGACAGAGATGTACGGGCGATGCTTTTGCGGGCTAATCTCATGAGGCATGATTTTATCTTAAAACACTCCAAGAAGATATGACTCACTCAGCATGAATGTTTTGAAAAGTCTATTCTATGTTGTGTGTGACCATCTATACAGGGGCTTTGGAAATCTGTATATGTTGAAGTGTCTTTGTTTAGGTCAAAAGATTTTTGATGGAGCAAATGCTCAAGTGGGATTAGCTTCTTAACTATTGATGGTTTTTCTCCATTTCATTTACTTGGAGGGATCATATTTTAGTATACATGTATATTGTAATGGGTATAGGGGTTTTGAGTAAACTGTTTAGTTTAGATTATTTTGTTGATCATCGTATTGCCCTTGTTTGATGAAAACTGGACGATGTCTAACAAAAACAGATTTTTTGAGTAGTGCAGGTCAATTTCTTCAGATGAGGATTTAGGAGGTTGCTCCGTCCCAAGGTTTTCAAAAATGGGTTCCTCTGCTGGTCTTAATTAGTTTTGGATATTGGCTTCCAAGGTTGATTTCTTTCTTTAAACTTTAAATAAAGATTGCCCATGGCATCATAATGTTTCAATTAGGGGCGTTATATGATGTTCCTATTGAATAAAGCTGGAATGCTTGGATTTATTTATGTACTGTATATAATCATTTTGAACTTTTGCATTTTTGATTTCGAAGTTTGAGTTGGTGAGGGGCTAAACATTGTTGCTGAATTCATTTGAGTTTATTCTGGGTGATTTTGTGATGAAAATGCTTTTTTGTTGGGTATGTAATTGGATGCTTTGTTTTTTTACCTTGATACTTGCTTATGTTGTCATTTGTAGTGTTACACAAAGATGGTTTTATTTGGTTAGGCATTGTGTTATTTATTATTGTATATTTTACAGCAAGGCACTATTAAAAATTATGGATTACCTTTACTATTCCTACCCCATCTAAAACAATGCTTGAAGGTGTTTGTGTGCTCAGTGGGTTTCCTTGTGTTGTAATTATAACCAATATGAACGAGGAAAAATGTGATTAATGTAATGACTATTTATTGAGATAATTTTGAAATAGTAACAAAACACGTTTCAATGTTTTCACTTATCTAACATAAACATGATTGAATTGTAATGGATAATCCTATATTGGTGGGAATTTTGAGACGAGTGACATATAAGACATTTATGACATGTTCCAAATGTTGTGCCAATGGGAAAAGAGGCTAGAGATTGTGAAGTTCAAAGGTAGTCCCAAATTGGTGAGAATTGAGACAAGAATGACATATAATTGGGGAAAAAGGTTAAAGGGTGAAAAGCCAATCATATAATGCGTTAAATGCCCAAAAACTTTTGCTAATGAAAAAGAGGCTAGAGCAAAAAAACTAAAAGCAATGGATTACATTCCCAATTGTCTCCTTACTAAGAAATACTCAAAGGTGCTTGGAGGTCATCTTTAGATGATCAGGGTAATGACTACTCATGGAGGTTAATGCTCCAAAACGTACCACATATAATTCCCAAAACACTTTTTCTTTAAGCGTTAAGAACAATACACCAATCACTCTACCATGAATTAACTCTCTTAAACACTTTAATTGTACTTAACTAATCTTGTAAAAACATTTGCAATGCTTAAAATCATTGCAAAGACTAGTTGACTAGCCTAGGTGACACATTCAACCATCGACCACATTGCTAAGTTAGTCAAGGCTAACACCTAAACAAATGGAGCTAGTGTGGTGAATCCACTCAAGACCTTGCTCTCCAAGGAAAGGTGCACAATAGTGGCACATGATTATACTCTTATAGAAGACTAAAAAAGAATGCCCAAAAGGACATTGCAAAACCATGGAAAACATTCAAGATTCTCATGGTAGATCGCAATGAAGGGCATTGATCTCTAGTCAATGTCAAGGCAAAATAAGGAATGAGATTTACGACACAAGGTCTACACGATTGCAAACATTGGTTGGCCAAACATAATATTATTACCACCAACATAATTAAACAAATGGAGCTAGGGTGCTAACTCCACTCAAGATCTTGCTACCCAAGGAGTGACGCACAATAGTGGCATACAAGTTCTCTTGAAAAGACTAAAGAACATTAAGAATGACATTGCAAAACGATGGAGAACATTCAAGATACCCATAGAAGATGATAGAGAAGGGCATTGATCTTCATTCAATATCAAAGTAAAACAAGGAAATAGATTTACCCATAAGGCGAATCTCACTACGTGACACAAGGTCCAATTGTTTGATGATCTACATGTAGAACAAAAGTTGATAAGGTCCAATTATTGTGCAACTCTTGGTTGCAATAAGTCAACAAGCCCTAAGGTGATGTGAGGCGGCAATCAACTTTGTTATGGACCAATTCCAAGATGATACAGTACAAATGATGGAACAAGGATAGGTATGACCTCAACACCAAAACTCTTGTGCCTTGTAACATTGGGGCAACAAGTAACATCTTGCCCAATGATCGTCTCCAAGTTGCTAAGTCGCAAGAAACATAATTCATAACAAAAAGGCTTGGCACTAGGTTAGTAAACATAAATTTAAGTGCCATTTCTTTGAGAATATCATCATCATTAATCCATATGTTCTTTCCCAAATGTAAAGAATCATTGAGAACATATATATAAATATGAAGAGCTATGCAAGGAGTGCAATGTTGCTATTGCATTCCCACTTTGTAGTAAATGCAAGATCTTTTATGGGGTCTATAACACCTTGAGGTGGCAAATATCCTCGTTGCTAACAATTGCAAGCCTATATCTCTTGCACAAACATGCAGTGACAAAGCTTGCGAGTTTTTCTACACAAACACATGCTTCAAAGAGGCTATGGCTCTTGCCACATCTTCACACAAGCCAACCAAACGTCTAATGGTTGGCACATGTTGACATAATGCTTTAAAATTCATAAAACATAATACAAAATACTACAAGGTAGCACAAATGATTCTAGCATTTATCATTTTCCCTACGCATGTTCATTAACATATCCAATACTTCAATTCACATTTGAATATACTTTCTCATATAATCATTCTAGATTATCATGAAAGTTAATACTAAGCATCTCAATGATGCAAGTTTATTTACATCATTTATTTTCAACAATCAATAACAACATATCTAAAGTAATACAGTTCTTTTAAGTCTAGCTTTTACATTTCCACAACGCATGGGAAGACTTTTTGCAACATTAAATATTTCCCATAACTTAGCATAAATTATTGTTCAAGTTCCCAGTAGAGAGCATGTATTAATACATGACTAATCTCACGGTTGTCCAAATTCTAAAGTTCCTACTACTAGCAACCACAAAAGTCAAGTTAGGTGTGATGCAACAAAGAGATAACCACACATGCAACTTTTGCCATTCGGGGATATACAACAAAGATCATAAATCACCAATTCAATACATAAGTCCTAAGTTTAAGACCAATGGGATAGGGTTAGGGAAGTGGAAGTGACTCAACATGTCACAACTCATTTTATCTCACTAATCTTGGAAATGCCATGGGAATAAGGTCATCTCCTTAGGTCCCTCCACATACTATAAAAAATTTGATAATAATTTTTGTGGTAGGGCTATTCCCTTGGAACCCTCCACACAAGGTATAAGTTTGATTCAAATATTCCCAATATCATGGCTATTCCTGTTAGATTCCCAAAATCATCTACAGGAAAACTTCTACAAGAGGGAGCTCGAGAGCTGCAAGAAAAATATTGCAAAAGCCAAATGCATGCTTTTAATTATGTGCTACACATTCCCATTGCATTATTCAGAAATAAATACAAAGGATATACACAACCACTGTTCAAGAATAGACAAAGTGGGGAAAGAAAGCATAAATAAAACATATGACACATGTCGCAATGCTTTCAAGAGAAAAGAAAGCTTATTACACATGTCATGAGGCTCAAAATAGAAAAAAGAATCTCCCTAATTAACTTATGTAAAAGTGAAAATATAATTTTTCACCAACACCCCCCATAAGTGCAACTAAGGGAGATTACACAAGCTAAAAGAAAGAAAGAAAGATGGGTCCCGACAACTAAGCCATGTTAGGTACCCATGAACAACAAGAATCTCTCATAAGGTGGAGAAAAAGAGAAAAACCCAGTGGGAGAAAACTCCTCTCCAAAAGAGAGAAAACTAAAAAGTACATGAACATGTGATGGAAGGACTAACACTAAGACCCCCCAGGAACTGAATCCATCACAAAAGTACAATCATGAGTGCCCCCATAAGAGAGTGAAAAGAGAATATGAATCCCCTCCAAGAAGAAGCTCCAGAACTAATAAAGAGATCTTGAAGACAGAATCCAATCCATTGCTTGCAAACAACATTTCTCCCTTTCGGAAGAAACAGATCCACTAGTGAATGTAGAAGCCATTCCCACATCTTGGATGAAAAAGGAATCCATATCAAAATGTGTGCCTCTAAATTCAACTCAAGTGACCTCATACTGGGAGAATATGCCTTCTCCAAAACAGAAATTATTTGCCCAATCAGAGAAGAAGAACCAGGAGAGGATATGATCTGAATTGCATCTGGAAACACAGAAGATGAAGGTGGTGATGCAAAGCCACCTGAGATAGCATCAAGCAAGAGAGATAAACCCTCAAATATATCCTCCAAATCAGCAATGTGAGACTCCACAAATAGAGATGATATGTTTGCAAGATAGGAATCCCAATGAGGTGGATTTGAAAGACTGATATTGACCTACTGCACAAAATTACTAGAAGCCAATGATGATGCAACATTGAACTTTGAAGTAGCAATAGGTGATGGTGGAGCAATGATCTCATTAGGAGAAGTGATCAAAGCAAGCATTTCAAAAAGATGATGTGAGAAATGAGGACACATCTCTTTCTCATGTTGATTACTTCCACAATATCTGCTATTAGATTTATGCTGATGGTAAAATCCCATCTCCTTAGATGATTAGAAATCAAAACATGTAAATAGATTTATGTTGATAACAAAAGCCTATCAAAGCAAACAGAACCTTTCGAAGAGGCAGCATGTCCAGGATATCTAATAGAAACCATAAAATCAACAAACCGATTAAAAGATACCTAGGGCTGAATATGAAAAATTATTTAGGTGGCTGTGTAGAGCTTGCTGATGCCTTTCCAACGCCTATTCATTTTTCAAAAATAGAAATTTTGGGCGCAAGAATGAAACTCGAAAGCCAAAAATGATGCCTTGACTTCAAACAACAAAAAAAGATGTGAAATAGAAAAATAAAATAAAACTGATCATACCATCAAAAAGTGTGTAGAACCAGCTTTTTGGCAATATTTTGTTTGCAAAAAACTGACTTCGTTTTCCCAAGTTATGACAGTTTTTGTGAAACTGCTACATTAGGGTCTGGGAGAAAAAAATAGCCCCCTTCACCTAGGGCACTTGTCGCCCATATGACCAGTCGTAGGGCAGAAAAGGGATAAGAGCCTGGGCACTGGCCATTGGTCCTTGATATGACCGTGGGCTGGAGCTGGGGCTGAGAGCCTGTGACGAGATGAGGGCTTGTCTCCGGGTGACCACAGGCTCTTGTGCGCTTGGGGGCTGTGACCTCTGGTTAGAGCTAAGCGCGAAGTTTGTGTTGAGCGCTTTGTCTTCAATGGTCGGCTCTAATATTTTGCAGACCACCAAACAACTCGCCTGTCGAAGAAACTACCACCAAGGGTCTGCGACCAACGGAGGAGACTGCCGAGGATTTTTAAATGTCAAAGTCTTTAAACCCTAAACAATGACTGCGTAGGATAAACCCATATACTGCCGAACAATGAACCGAGTTGAATGCGAAGAATTTGATCGTCGACTGTGCAAAGCAGATGCTGAGGGCTAGCACGACAGGTGCGGTTAGTACAATGCCGTACGGATGGTATGGCATCTGTACGACTGTACATAATTTTTATAGATCTCCCCAATAAAAATGCCAACAAAAATTAGTCTCCAATTTTTGCGATTTGACAGGCGTTCCTAGGGTTTTTGGCCCTTCTAAATGCAAGGTGAGGGTAATGTTTCTCTAGGAGGCACAGATTAAATGCTAATGGCTAAAACCCTTTTTGATTTGAGAAGAAACTGACATATTTGGAGCTCTGATACCATGTTAGATTCCCAAAATCATCTGCAAGAAAACTTCTACAAGAGAGAGCTACAAGAAAAATATTGCAAAAGCCAAATGCATGCTTTTAATTATGTGCTACACATTCCCATTGCATTATTTAAAAATAAATACAAAGGATATACACAATCACTATCCAAGAATAGACAAAGTGGGGAAAGAAAGCATAAAGAAAGCATGTGACACATGTCACAATGCTCTCAAGAGAAGAGAAAGCCTATGACACATGTCATGAGGCTCAAAATAGATAAAGAATCTCCCTAATTAACTTATGTAAAAGTGAAAATATGATTTTTCACCAACATCCCCCATAAGTGAAACTTAGGGAGATTACACAAGCTAAAAGAAAGAAAGAAAGATGGGTCCCAGCAACAAAGCCATGTTAGGTACCCATGAACAACAAGAATCTCTCATAAGGTGGAGAAAAGGAGAAAAACCCAGTGGGAGAAAACTCCTCTCCAAAAGAGAGAAAAACAAAAAGTACATGAACATGTGATGGAAGAAGGACCAACACTAAGAATTCCCTCAAAACTCTTTGTGATAGACAAAATTGCAACATGTTCTCAATGGTAGGTTCACCCCCTTAAATTCTTCCATGGTAAGAAAAATCCAAAAAACACATAGCGGTAGGGTTGTCTTCTTAGATCCCTTTATGTGGTAAGCCAATATGGCTAAGAAAGTCTTCGATAAGGCCATGCACTTAGAATCTTCCACATATGTATTCCTTAGTAGGGCCATCCCTTTAGAACCCTTCATAATGTAATGACTAGTAACATATGTGCATGTAATCTTTTAAATGGAACATTTTCTTACACTTGTGATAGTCCAATCGATTCCCTTCCCTTCTTGAGTTGCCCATTTCGACCTAGCTTGCAACAAGGATGACTAAACCGTAACAATATAATGAAAATATAACAAAACTAGTTCTTGCACTTGTCTAATCATAATACACAAAGAAAATATGCATATTCATACACCCTCCCACAAGGTAGTTCATATTTAGATCAAGTAATACAAAATGATACAAAATTCATAAGAGGTAAACAAAAATAGTTTAGAACCTACTTGAAGGTTTGCGGCTCCTATGAAATTGTAGAGAAGAAACAAGAGTCATGAAACACTAACCTTTCCGTAGGAGTGGCATGATAATTAGATGTCTCACAGAAGCCCTTCCCAATTCTACTATCCTCTTGCCTTCTTGTCTAATCTTTCCCTCTGTTTGAACTCTCTCCATTTTTTCTTTTGGTTTTCTCCTTTTCTTGCTCTATTATTTTCTCTTCTTTTGTTCTTCCTTGTGTTATCCTTCCTCTTTCTTCTTAACCAATCTCTAACTCCCAAGCTCGTGAATTTTTAAAATACCTCTTGTGCCCTTCCCTAGCCCATAAATGAGGCTTCACACACACAACACTTTACCCCTTCCCTATATTGACACATTGCCCATCTCTCACTTCCCATTAACATAGAGACCTTTGACCCACATGGCAAAGTCGTTTCAATTAGAGAGGTTGCCTACCCATCTTCTAAAGCCTTCTCTTCAACCTTAATTGTTGTAGATTGTGCCCTCATGATTAGGTCAATATCAAAGGTCAAGTGTTAGATGTACTTCCTACTAGAATGATCAAGTTGACTCTGACTGTTCTCTCCATAGGGAGCATTTAAGTACCTATGATTTGAAGCAAGCAATCTTTAGGTTTGAGGTGACAATATTCATAGGGGTTTTAATCTAGAATCCACCGTGTTAATCAAAGAAACACTTCACAACTCAATGTTGTGTCTAGGTGACAAGCCTACTTAGTTAAATGCCCATGAGATTATAATAGTGACCAAAATGTACAAAGGTGGCACTAATAATGTAGTGCCCCTCCATTCTCATCTTGGATGTGCAGATAGTCTGGCTAAGGAGCATGAAGGTGAAAGTAAAAAAATAGGAATATTTAGGATATGTTAGACAGTTGATGTTGTACGTTATATGATGTTGGTAGATGCTACATTCATGTTGGTGACATTCTTGATTATCCTCATGTGGTTTCATATGACAGTTAGTATGTTTTATTGATAATCTTTGTTGCGACACTGATATTTATTTGAGTTATGCATATGTTATGACAACTTTATAGACTTAATTGATTATGTGGATCAATTTTATTATGTGCATCACACGATTATCTAATGATGTTTCTTATCTGGTTGATCAACTACTGATTATTATGCGTGATGTGGTTACTTGTTTGATGTGTGTTTGTGAGAAGAATAGTGTCGTATTATTCATCCGTGAGTACCTTGCTACGCTGCGATTTCCTTTCACGTTGTGTTTGATTGTATGATTATATATACATCTATATGTTTGATCATTTTTTGGTTGCTGCAGGTTGCAGGGATTAGACATCAACTCCACCTGAATTGACAGCTCTGAGCGTGCCTTAAACCTAATGGAAACTATTGAACGGAGATACCATATGGTCCCCTAGTTAACCATCATCTTTGAAAAGGATGAGTATCCAGTTTTGCACCCAGTCAGTGTTGTCTGTATGGGCGTAATGGTCAGTCACTGTCATTGTGGTCATGCTTTCGATCGTGCATTGTGTCAGGTATTGTTCGGCATTTGGGTTATTTAGTTTGGCATTGTTTGATTGCTACTTTGGTTAATTGTTGCATTAAAATAATATTATTAGTTATGAAAATATTTTTGTTAAATAAATAAATAAATATAAATGTCTTTATGAGAATTTGAGTTTATGGAAATAAATAATTAAATAATAATAATAATAATAATAATAAATGTAAATGTTAGCTAAAGATAAATAAATAAATTAATATAAATAAATGTTGTGTTAAGTGGCAATAAAAATAGATAATATTTATGAGTTGTCATAAAACTCATTTATAGTAAATACTAAATAAATAAGAATAAAAATGATTCTTGTCTAGTTGTAAAGGAAATAAATAAGATAAAAAAATATATTGTTTGGCATGCCTCAATTTGGGCATGATGGAGCTTGCCGCTCCCCTCCTTTGCTCTCCCTAGAATCTAGGGAGGCATGATGGAGGATAAGATTTCTTGAATTATAAGAATCTCCTCACAAAAGAACGAGGAGTTTACAATTAACTCAAAACAATGATTTATCCTCCCATATACTTGGAATAAAATAATAAATATAAATAGACTTGGAGTATAACTATAACAATAATAACTTTAAATAGTTATATCTTATGTCCAAGGGTCTCCAAAACAAGAGACATAAACATTATACCTGGGCTCAAAAGATGCATGCCAAATGATAAGGTATCGACGTTGATGCATGAATCGACAACTCTCGCAAGACAAATGTGACAAGAAGACTCCTCAAGCTATAATCATGACTCATATCAACACCAAAATGACAAAAGGAGAATATGGAAATCAAATGGCATACCGACACAATACAACTACTAGGTGTGTTTGTGGTTCTCAGATGGCACAATGATCATTGTATTCTCGCGATCTATCACCCTCTCCTTGGTGATGCTCTCCCTCCTCATATGGGAGGGAAAACATTGTCCCTACATTCACCTCAATTGTACAATAGTAGTTAGTCCATTACACCATTTAACCATGTGCATAATAATGTTATGTTAGAAATTGTCCACCTATATGGAATGGTACAATTTCCCCATGGTTTAGCTCCTCCCTTTTTGTGACCTTTTCAACCTAGTTTTTACAGACCTTCCCAAACCCTGACTGACTTAGACCTAATTGGAAGAATCTCATATTTCAGAATAACTGAAGACTAAATTGGAGAATCAAAGTTGGATTTGGGGTCCCCTTACCTCCCTAAAGTAGTCTTGTTCAGGAAATTAGGGCTTGGACTTGGGCGCTAGAGCCCTTGTCCTCCCTGATTTCTCGGGGTCTTGAATTTCGAAGGATTGTCAGTTTTTGCCGTGCATTCCAGGATTCCACTTCCAAATTTTTATTTTTTGCGCAATGTCGACATCTTATTTCAAAATTTGAAATTCCTAAGGTTGGATATAAAGAGACATTTGAAAATCATTTTAACACACACAATTCTTATGCAAGCTTGATGCCAAAACTTTGCCAAAATTGCCATTGAAGATCAGTGATTTGTGGAAGCTCTTGAAGTCCTTTTGATTTTGCTATCTTGGAGACAAAGGATGGAGATTAAGAGTCAAGATCTTGAGTCTATCTTGCTCTTCCTAGGGTTTTGCACACCTTTTGCATGATCGGGAGAAGGGTTGAAGCCTCCAACATCGAGCTTCAAGATCCTCCGCAGACATTGTTGATTCACCTTCTTGTTCATGCAAGTCTTCATTGATTTCATCTTCGTGAGGTGAAGTTGTATTTGTGAGTTTATGCGAGTCATTGATATTCCCTTGATTGAGACATCTAGGGTTTGTTATTTTTTGCGTACACTTTGCTAGGATTTGCACACACATCTGTAAATCTTTATCTTTGGATATTGTTGAGGTGGGAACACCGAAATGGGGATTGACTAAGGCAAGCTCCTATATAGCTGCAAACATTTTTCTCCTCTTTTTGTAAATACAGGTTGTATTTGTCAAGATCCGGTGCAAAGGAGTTGTAGGAAGGTTCATTTTGCAGACACAGTCGTGATAGAATTTGGATTTTGGAATTTCAAGACTTTCGGGACAATGGTGATGGTGCCCTATTCCAACTGGGCAAAATCTTTGGGATCTGGGAGCCTCTGAAGGTTGTTGTTCCCCTAATATAGAAAATCTTGACATCCAAAAACTTGCGGGACAATGTTGATGGCGCCCTAGTCCAACTGATCCTCAATTTCTGGGTACACTATCTCTGATATGTTTACTCTACATTTTTGTATTTGTTTCATCAGTACTTGTGTTAGAAATTAAATTATTTTAGTCTACTATGTACATTAGGGTTACAAGGTTAGAGAGAGAAAGCTAGCTTGTAAATCCTGATTTCAAACTGTCACATAATCACAATAAACAGGAAAAAGGAACATTGGTGAATAGTAGTTTATCCATAAACTTACCCTTTGCTTCCCTAATATCTTAGTCGGTGAAAGGATGGGACTCACATCTCCTATCTCGTCTCCTTCCATTTTCACCACTAAACAAATAATAATGCCACATACAATATTCATTGCATATAAAATAATATAAATCAAATGCATTTTCTAATCTAGCACAACATTACTTTAATCATAATAATTTCACCGACTATCTGTTTGCTTCAAATAAAATGATAAGTATGTTTTCTTTAGAATGGAGTGCAACATATCTCCCCCCTTAGAAATCATCATCCTTGATGATTTTGTCCATATCAAAATAAAATTAAACAAATAAGTTCTTTTACATCATGCTTTCATAACAAGATGTTGAATTTTTTGATAAAAATCATTGTAATCCTCTCAAGTAGCGTTGTCCTCCAAGTACTGGTCCCATTAGACCTTGCATTGGGTAATCTCACTGTTATGCAAGTAGAGTTTACATACCTTGAACACTTTGAGAGGCTTGATCATGACCACTCCTAGATCCTACACCTAGAGAGCATTCCAATCAAGTATATGATTAAATCCTGGTATATATTTCTTCAACTATGACACATGGAAAACATCATACATTCTAGAAAGAGTTGGTGGTAGAGCTATCATGTACGCAACCAGATTAACCACTTCTAGGACTTCAAAGGGTCCTACAAATCTAGGTGCTAGTTTGGAAAACTTTCTAAACTTGATAGGGCTCTTATGCGATTTGATTCACAAGAGAACTTTATCGCCTACTAAAAATTGTGGGTATATGCACAAAGATGAGGGACCAAAAAGTTGCCACATTACTTTTTGGTCCCATACAAGTCATAACACGAGCACGTTATGGCTCAGTATTACCGAGCCTTATAACACGAGCGCATTTTACAAAATCAAAACTCTCTCTCTCTGAGAGGCAGAGAGAGATAGGGAGAAAGTGATATATAGGGAGAGAGAGATAGAAAGAGAGTCATAGTTTTCTTTTTTCCATTTCCTTCATCGATCAGGGAGAGGGAGACATAGGGAAATAGAGGAATGATAGGGGAGGAGGTAAGAAATATGGAGATAGTGAGAGATAGATAGGTACATAGAGAGGAGATAGATAGGGAGAGGTAGAGGAGAGATAGGGTGAGCATGTTTTGTAAAATAAAAAAACTCTCTCTCTCTCTCACCCTCTCTCTCTATCTCTCACCCTCTCCCTCCCCTCATGCTCCCACTCTCCTTCTCCCTCTCCTCCTGCTCCCTCTCTCTCTCTTTGAGAGGTAGAGAGAGATAGGGAGAAAGTGATATATAGGGGGAGAGAGAGAGAGATAGAAAGAGAGTCATAGTTTTCTTTTTTCCATTTTCTTCATCGATAAGGGAGAGGGAGAGATAGGGAAATAAAGGAATGATAGGGGAGGAGGTAAGAGATATGGAGATAGCGAGAGATAGATAGGTAGAGAGAGAGTAGATAGATAGGGAGAGGTAGAGGAGAAAGAGAGGAGAGATAGGATGATAGAGAGTGAGATGTCCAGAGAGATAGGGAGATAAGGGAGATAAAGGTTTGGAGTTGCTCAGGTTTAGGGTTTAGGGGTTAGCGATTATGATTTAGGGGCATTATTTAGGGTTTAGTAGTTTAGAGAGAGACTGCTTTTGACATGCAACCCTAAAATGTTAACCCAAGCAACCCTAAAACCAAGAAACCCTAAGCCTCCAAAACCTAAATAATTCCCCTAAACCCAAGAAACCCTAAATCTCTCTCTCTATCTCTCTCCCTAAACTTGAGAAACCCTAAACAATGCCCCAAAACCCTAAACACCTCTCTCTCTCTCTCTCCCTCTCTAGATAGAGAGTGAGGGACATGTCCAGAGACAGGGAGAGAGACTGAGAGGTAGAGGGATGATAGAGATAGGGAGATAGGGGAGAGATAGGGAGATATAGGTTTAGGGTTGCTAAAGTTTAGGGCTTAGTGTTTAGAGCTTAGGGGAATTATTTAGGTGTTAAGGTTTGGAGGTTTAGGGTTTAGGGAGAGAGGACTGATAGGGGATATAGAGGACACCGAAGGGAGAGATAGGGAGATAGAGAGTGATGGACATGGCCAAAGACATAGGTAGAGAGATTGAGAGGTAGTGGGACGATAGAGATAGGGAGATAAAGATTTAGGGTTGCTTAGGTTGAGAGAGAGAGAGAGAGAGAGAGAGAGAGAGAGAGAGAGAGAGAGAGAGAGAGAGAGAGAGAGAGAGAGAGAGAGAGAGAGTTTCTCAGGTTTAGGGTTTAGAGGCATTATTGAGAGATTGAGAGGTAGAGGGATTATAAAGATAAAGAGAGAGATTTATGGTTTCTTGGGTTTAGGGTTTAGAGGTTTAGTGTTGCTTGGGTTTAAGGGCATTATTTAGGATTTAGGGGTTTAGGGTTGCATGTCAAAAGAAGTCTCTCTCTAAACCCCTAAACCCTAAATAATGCCCCTAAATCATAACCCCTAACACCTAACCCTAAACCTGAGCAACCCCAAACCTTTATATCCATACCTCTCCCTTATCTCCCTATCTCTCTAGACATCTCACTCACTCTCTATCACCCTATCTCTCCCCTCTTTCTCCTTTGTCTCTTCCTATTTGTCTCCTCTCTCCTACCTATCTATCTCTCGCTATCTCCATATCTCTTACCTCCTTCTCCCATATCATTCCTCTATTTCCCTATCTCTCCCTCTCCCTTATCGATGAAGGAAATTGAAAAAAGAAAACTATGACTCTCTCTCTTCCTATATATCACTTTCTCCCTATCTCGCTATCTCTCTTTGACTTAGAGAGAGAGATAGAGTGCTTTTGACATGCAACCCTAAACCTCTAAACCCTAAATAATGCCCCTAAACAATAACCCCTAGCCCCTAAACCCTAAACCCAAGCAAACCTAAACCTCTATCTCTCTATCTCTATCGTTCCTCTAACTCTCATTCTCTCTTCCTATGTCTCTGGCCATGTCCCTCACTATCTATTGACCTATATCTCTCCCCTCCATCTCCTCTATATCTCCCAATTGGTCCTCTCTCTCCAAACCCTATACCTCTAAACCTGAACTCCTAAAACCATAAACCCTAGACCCTAAATAATACCCCTAAACCTTAACCCTTAACCACTAAACCCTAAACTTGAGAAACCCTAAACCTCAAAACCCTCAACCCTAAACCCATGCAACCCTAAACCTCTATCTCCCTATCTCTCCTATATCTTTCTATCTCTATCATCCCTCTACCTCAAAATCTCTTTCCCTATGTCTCTGGCCATGTCCCTCACTCTTTATCTACCTATCTCTCTCCTCAACCTCCTCTATATCTCCGTATCGATCCTCTCTCCCTAAACCCTGAACCCTAAACCCTGAACCCTAAACTTGAGCAACCCTAAACTCATAAAACCTAAATAATTCCCCTAAACCCTAAACCTTTATCTCCCTATCTCTCCCTAATCTCCCTATCTCTATCATCCCTATACCTCTCAATCTCTCTCCCTATATCTTTGGTCATATCCCTCACTCTCTATCTCTATATCTCTCCCATTGGTCTCCTCTATATCTCCCTATTGATCCTCTCTCTTTATCCCCTAAACCCTAAACCTCTAAACCTTAGCACCTAACCCCTAATCCATAAATCCTAAATAATGCCACTAAACCCTAACCCCTAACCCTAAACCCTAAACCTTAAACCCAAGAAACCCTAAACCTCTATCTCCATATCTCTCCCTATCTTCCTCTCTCTATCATCCCTCTACCTCTCAATCTCTCTACCTATGTCTTTGGACATGTCCCTCACTCTCTATCTCTTTATCTCTCCCCTCTGTCTCCTCTATCTCTCCCAATCTCTATCTCTTTCTAAACCCTAAACCCTAACCCCTAAACTCTAAACCTGAGAAACCCTAAACCCTAATCTCTCTCTCTGAAATGACACATGGGATTTCAGAGAGAGAGTTTTGATTTTACAAAACACGCTCACCCTATCTCTCCTCTCTTTCTCCTCTACCTCTCTATCTCTCGCTATCTATTTCCTCTCTCTCTCTCTCTCTCTCTCTCTCCATATCTCTTACCTCCTCCCCTACCATTGCTCTATTTCCCTATCTCTCCCTCTCCCTTATCAATGAAGGAAATGGAAAAAAGAAAACTATGACTCTCTCTCTCCCTATATATCACTTTCTCCCTATCTCCCTCTACCTCTCAGAGAGAGAGAGGGAGCAGGAGGAGAGGGAGAGGGAGAGTGGGAGTAGGAGGGGGGGAGGGAGAGAGAGAGAGAGGGGTTTAAGTTCACCATAACGCTATCGCGTTATGCGTTGCCTTGGTTATTTCCAAGCCTAAGGCTTGGATTTTTCTTGGGCTTCCAACCTAAAGTCTTGGACTGTGTTTATGATGTCCAAAGATGTGTTTTTCCAGATTGTAGCAAAAACCACATAATCTGGAGCGTGCTCCCCATCAAGATGGCACTTTTTTTGATGAAAACTCAAAAAAATACCACCATAATCTTAAGCTCTCTGTTAGCTATCTAACCATATAATTTTTTTCACATTTGGAGTACATTTAGTGTTTCATCTTGAATTTCTTTTGTTAGTGTGTCCATTTTTTGTTGAAAACCAGTGTCTAGTATTTTTGATTTTTTTTAAAAACCGTTCATCAAAATTTGAAATAAGTTATATTTTTAGAAACTAGACTCCATTCTACATGTATTAAAAAAAATTGATTTTCGATTAGTTTTCAAAAAGTTTAGGGGGGAGCATGCTCAAATTTCTATTTTTCAAGATGTGTCCACTTCGAAAACTACTAAAAAATTAATTATTCATGAAAAAATTATCAGAAAAATCAAGGATAAACTACATGGTGTTAGCTAATTTCTCACTGAAGTGATTATTGAAATACTAAAAAAAGTTAACATTTTAGGGGGAGCACATCAGAAGCTATGTTACGTTTTTTTGAGAAAAACAAGACCAATTTGTGTTCTCCCCCTTTTGAACCCCTTAATCTCAACCATTTTTGGAAAAAAATAGTAGTTTAGAAACTAGATTCAGATCACTACGACTCTTGTTTTTGTTCCATCTTCAAATTTTGAGAGTAGATATCTTAAATTTCTCATCCAACATTAATGTTTCTTGATTTCAGAAAAAACGTGGCAACTTAAGACCCCATTTTGGTCCCTCATCTTTGTGCACTTACCCTTGTTGAGGTGTACACTTGGCATTAGCATAGCTTTTTTGCTTAACATTTGCTTCTGCCAATATTTTTCTGATCAGTTTTACTTGCTTTTCCATTTTTGATAACATTTATGGCCCAAGACAAATCTTATCTTCCAGTTTGTCCCAACTTATACAATGCTTCAAATGGAGCCATCTTAATTGCAAAATGATAAGAATTATTTTATGCAAATTCAACTAGTGGAAGGTACTCCTCCCACTTATACTATTGATCCATGCAGTACATCCTCAACAAATCTTCTAGTATTTGATTAACTCTCTCGATTTGACCATCTGTCTTTGGATGATAAGCTAAGATTATATTCAATTGTGTCCCTAGTGCTAAGAATAAGGTCTGCCAAAACCCTGAGGTCATCTATGCATCTCTATCTGAGATTGTCTTTTCAGGCACCCCATACAATCTAAAAACTTCTTGCATGAATTTCTTGGCTATTATGGGTGCTCCATCTGTAAGGTTCCCTGGTATCAAATGGGCGGCTTTAGAAATTTTATCTGCCACAACAAGAACAACATAATGTTTATAACATGACATAGGCAATCCCTTGACAAAATCCATACTAATTACCTACCATTTCCATTCAGGGATGTCATGAAGATACAAGAGTCTCGCCGAATGTTGATGTTTAGCCTTAACTTGTTGACATTCTAGACACCTTGCCACAAATCATGTGGCATCATTCTTCAGTCCCTTCCAAAAATATAATGGCTTCACATCAGCCAACAATTTTGTCACTCTAGGGTGACCTGAATATGGTGCAGAATGTGCTTCTTTACACAATGCTTCTCAAATATCCCTGATTTGGAACATAAATTTGGTTGTTATACCTTAACAATCCATCAAGTTCAAAATAAAACCCTTCATACCTTGCATCTTGGGGATTTTCTTATAGAGTTTTCAAAATCTGCTCATAATATTCATCTCCAACCAAATTCTTCAATACTTGAGCTCAGAAGTTAGAGTGCACTGACACCATTGCCACAATATGCCTTTTATGGCTTAAGGCATCGACCACTCAATTTTCTTTGCCCTTGGGTAAAAGTACAAACTTGTGTCACACTTTATAAAGGAATCGACCAACATAAAAAAAAATCTCAACTTCGACCACATAAAAGTGGTCTTTATGTTTTGAATTTCAAAATAATGTAAACTAAGAAAATGTAGATCTCTTATTGAAGTTTATTCCTATAACTTTTTAGATTTTTTAAAAATTGTTTTGATATATTTTTTTATCAATTTAAGAGTAGATTTTGTAATGCTAGAAATTTGAGGAAAAAGTGACATTCAGTTGACATCAAGAAACAAATAGAAAAAACTGCATTTTCTCCTGATTTTTTTCCCAAATAGGTGACTTCAATATCTAGGGCATGGAAAAAAAATCAAATTTTTGATCTATGTTTTTCTCGTAATAACGTTTTAAAGTCAAACTTACCCGAATTTGATAGTTTTCAGTTGACATCAACTATTATTTATTTTTTTTTTATTTTCAAAAAATAAATTATACCCTTTTGAAGAGGATTCTCTCCTCTAGGGCATCATATATTTTCCAATTTTTTTTATCATGTTTTACTATTTATTTATTTATTTCAAATCAGCCTCTTTTTGAACTTGAACAACCTACTTGCATTATTTTCAAATATTTAAATCCTAAAATTACTCAAAATATAAATATATATATATTTCCAGATTCAGCACTGCGAGCTCTACAAAAGGGTTTTTTTTTTTTTGTTAAATATTTTTGATTGTAGAAATATTTAGCAGAAGTTGGAAGTTTCAAAAAATTTGAAAAAATGGTGACTTGGCTGCCAAGTAGGATGCCACCTAGATAGATTCGATCGAATGGGATTCGGCCAATCCCATTCAACCGAAACTATTTGAGTGCTTTTTTTTAAAGAATTTGTGGCTTTTTTAATTTTTTAAATTATTGAATTACAATAAATTTAGAGAAAAAAAGACTGATTTCGACGAGGATAGAGTCAGATTCAGAAACACCATGATTTGAAACTAATATGGACTGAAAATATTTTTTAATGCCTTTTTTTTGCTTTTTTAAATTATTAAATTATAGAAATTTGGAGGAAAAAGAAACACTGATTTCAACAGGGGTAGAGTTGTATTCTCAGGTACCATGTTTTAAAACGTGTAATTGATTAAATCATTGATTTATTGAATGTAGACCTAGATCTTAAAAAATAGAGGTTAAAGTATTTGTATGTGTTATTTTTGTATGAAGATGAATTCAAATTTGAACAATTTGTGATGGGCAATTAAAAGACAAGAAAAAGGTTGTATGATCGAAGAAGAGATACTACAAATGTCGATGAAGGAACATCTACTCAAGAACAACCCATGGAAATTGTTGATGACCAAGGAGTACAAGTACCGGAACAAATTGAAGGTGGTGATAGAAATTTTTTCCTTGGTATGGAAAATCTGATGGAGATGGATGAGGATTCTCTTTTCAATAATATCTCATCTAAAGATATATTATCTGAAAGCACAGTAAAATTACACTCTAAAAGAATATGGCATAAAGTTTTTGAAAATAAGTCTATAATTGGAAGAACACAGTTATTTGTAAAGTTATTTAGGAGGAAAGAGATGACCCCTGTTTTGGAGTTGTTAGGGATTGATAATAAGAAAAAGTCATCAGGTTCATTAAAGCAAACAATAGTTGAAAACCTACAAGAAGCATTGAATTCTATTGAAAGCAAGAATCGAGCTGTTGATTTAAGTGCTGCATGTAGAGCATTGATGACTGTAATTTCTAGTAAGAAATTATCACATAGAAGACAAGTTCAAGCAATTTCCCAATTACTGAATGTTTCTAGGATAACTATTCAAAGATATATTGCAAAGAGAAATAGATTGGATGTAAATATTGAGAATAATTGGGTAAATATTTGCAGGCTTCCCCAAAAAGATAGAATCTCAGAAGATGTAAAGGAACAGGTGGTTGAATATTGGACCAGCCACTCATGTTTTTTCTAATATAAGGGACACTATACAAATAAAAGGTGAAGATGGTACAAAAATTTCACATCCAAAACATTTTATAAATACAACACAAAGTGAACTTTTTGAAGCATTCAAGAAAGAATTTTTAGATGTGAAGATTTGTCAAAGGATGTTTGAGATATTACGACCAAGTTTTGTACGTATAAATAAGGTACGTAAGACTTGTTGTTGTCGAAATCATGTTGAATTTCATCTACACCTATAGTCATATAAAAAATCTATGACAATAATTAATCCAATTATAGTCATCCCTCGAAGTACAACACAATTTGTGAAGTCTCTTCTATGTGAAAAATTAGAAGATTTAGATGAATTCAAAGTGCAGTGTATAAAAAATATATGTAATGATAGTGGAAATTTGAAGAATCTTGTACAAGTTGACAATATTGATCATTCAATGCAAGTTATGTGGAAGAGATTTGAATATGAGAAATACTCAACAAAGTCAGGAGTTGAGAGTAGAAAAAGTGTTCTAAAAGAGAGTAATTTGTCTTACAATGAGCTTATGAATAAATTTTGCAATATCATATATCCACATATTGAACATTGTCATGGTGCTAGATGACAAGCTAAGAAATTTAGTGACTCAAAGAATTGCTTTCCACCAGATTGCATTCTCTCTATTGTTGATTTCTCTGAGAACTATACATTTAGTCCTCAAAGTGAGATTCAAAGTCAATATTATCATTCAGAATAAGTTGCAATATTTATACAAGTTTGTTACATGCATGCCAAAGAACATATGGATGGTGTACAAAGTAGCAAAGATGAACAAATTATCATCAAAGAGGTTCGCTTTTATATTAGTGATGATACAAGTCATGATATAAGATATGTAGCCCATTGTTGTGCAATGTTTTTTGAAGACCTGAGACAACGTCCAATAGATGCTTCACAACATTAGATATGGTCTGATGGATGTGCTGGTAAGTGTTGATTTAATTTAAAAAAAAATTATATATATCTATTTGTGTAATTAACTTGTAGACTTGAATTATTCAGTTACTTATATGTTGTAGGTATGTATATAGTTTTTTTAAAATGATTTTGGTTTTAAATTTGAAATTGTTTGTAACTTCACAGAACAATTCAAGTCTGCAAAATCTTTTAATCGGTTAAGCCAAGGACATATTAAAGGGAACACAAAATTTATGTGGAATTTCTATGAGAGTGGGCATGGAAAAGGAGAGCATGATGGAGCTGGAGCATGTGTGAAGCGTGCACTTCAACAACATGAACTTGTAGGTAATACCATACAGACTAAAAATTTAAATTATTATATTTTAAATGAACTTAAACCTATTAGGAAAAAGGTGTCTCAATATATTGCATGTGTTGAGAAGTGGAAGCTTACCATTATGCAATAGTGGTTTTGATATATCCAATGTTGCAAATTTTCAATACTGAGTGTTGGATTTTAAAAAAAATCTAATTATGTTTTTTGAGAGATTGTCTTTTCCTTTCAACTAGAAAACCTCTTAACCTGACATTTCACCAACATGAACTTGCAGGTAATGCCATAAGGAATGTAAATGAAATTGTTGAATGGTGCAAAAGTCATTTTGCAGTCCATGACCCAATAAACAACACATGCTATTTTTGGGAAGTTAAAGGTACATAAATAATTTTTTTTGAATTTCAATGTGTGTACATGAATTGAATTTTCAATTTTATACACTTTTTAATTGGATGATTGAAATTTACAGATATTGATCGATCAACTCTTACTAATTATCAAACAATTAGTGGTATGAGAAGTTTGCATCAAATCATGATAGCAAGACATAGTACGCCTCACGTAATTCAAGTGAGAGAAAAATCATGTTTTTGTGATGATTGCATTGAGAACAATGCAAATACTCTACAATGTGAGAATATTAGAGATGGGTATGTTTCAGAATGGGAAATAAAACAATTAGTGGCCACGTCAAACCCTTTTGAAGATAATGACGTTGTAGATGTCTATGATCTTTGTATTTAGCGGATTACGAACGTGTATCAGATTTAGTTGTTACAAATAAATTTTAAATTTTTAAATTGAATTTTAACTTATAAAATTGATTTATATTCTACTTAAGTTGAGCATGGTTTACTACATGGTGTGTGTGCATGAGATATTTTTGTTGTTCTTGTAGATCCTGACAATATAGAAGATGTAGATTACTATCTACTAAGATGTACGCAACCAAAATGCAAATTGTCATAATCAATGACAGATGGTGATGGACAAGAGTATCCTACTGGATCAGTGGTTGTTGAAGGCACATACTATAAACAAACAAAGATAGACACAAATGGTATTATATTTATTGATTATATGCTAGGTCAAAAGGGACTACATTATAGTCACTTAGTTATAGCAACACGAATAAATCTTGAAACTTTACCAAAAAGAGGACGTGCCAAACAAATGTGGAGGTTGCCTATTGAAGATCATGAAAAGATTTTAGAGATAATAAAAGATAGAGAGGATCCAGATTATATGTACCAAGAACTTTAAGCTATTTTTGTACATACATATATTTTCTATGACAATATATATACATGTAACATTTGGACCTAAATTTGAAAATCTTTTTATTTTATGTTGAATTCAAATAATTTCATTCAATGTGGTGATCTAGTAATTTTGTTTAATAAAGAAGTCATGCTTAAATTATTTCATCAAATGTTATTAGATCCAACAAAAATTGTAAGTTTTAATTTTATTATCTAATTAAGTTTGATTAGCACTAGCTATTTACTAGGTACAACATGGTAAGTTAGTAGATTTGTTTATTGATCCCACCTCTATAAAACTGCACAACGAATTTATATGAATCATAGAATCTTCATCATTACAAATTTAACAAATTTGAATAAAAAGAAAAGAAATTATAATCCTTCTTTCACAATTTATATATTTTTGTCTTAGCAAGTGGATAAATTCAAATATGATTGTTACTTTTTCTTAATCATCCAATTAGACAAGTCATCAATTAATTGTAGCCCACATGTTTCATTTTCCTACATCTTGGTGTCCAGACCCCTAATTTAAATTTCCTATCCTAGTTCTTAGTGAATATACAAAAATTTAAATTTGAAAACATAAATCCTAAAAAATATGAGTCATTCTAGTTAATTAAGTCAAATAAATGGCCTAGGTCGGGATATCTTCTAGGAAAAATCAAAATAATAATATTTAAAAATCATCCCTTAATATGAGTTCCTACTTGTGAAATTTAATATAAAAACATTTTAGGTTCATAATAAATTCATTAGAAACTATAAATTTGAATTATTTAAGAATTTAATATATACCAATGTTCATGAGGGAGAGCAAGGAAAAGACATTTTTTCTATTTTTCAACAGGGTTATACTCTTCTCATTCACACTTATTCCCTAATGTTAATCGAGACTAATTATATAAATGCACACAACTCAACATATATCAACCTAAATGAAGGCAATACTTAGCTATGGAAATGATAAATTAATCAACTAAATGCTAATTACAAAATTAAATGTATAGGACATTAAGACACTTAGCCCTAGAACTCATGTGGAAGAATAGCATTGATGAAACACTAGATTCTAAATGTCTCAGGATTGGAAAAGTATATTCTATTTATTCTTTACCCCAAAATCATAGTAATTTTACAGTTCTCTATTGAATTGATCCCATGGAACTATGTCATTTCCATGGGCACATATCTATCTTAAGATCTACATATCTAATCTAGTATTGTGTACACTCCTTTTGAATTCATTAAATTCTCTTCCTGTTGTTGATCATTAGGCACTAGTGCTATTTAAAAATAACTTGCTAAGGCTATGAATTTTATAGGGTTAAGTTCTCTTAATTCAACCCCTAGAAAGACTAGTTTTACAAGCATGTAAATGATTCAAGACAACAATCTTTAGTTATGATTGAGTGATAAATGAATGCACAATAAACACCTTTATATATCACTACATCAAAATAAATCATGTGAAACATGCACCAAGCCAACTCATGGTAGGAAAGAAGTGGGTGTGAGTCAACAAAATTTGAATATGAAAATTTGAAGTACATGGGTTAGTTTTGCACTATGTGGGATTAATCTCACACTATGGATTGACCTAGGACAACAAAAAACTATTGTGATGGTGGATAATGAATGTTTAGACATGGAGTGTGAAATAAATGTCAAGTATGTGGCAATATGTGAAAAATTATATGAAATAAGATCAAATGTGTAAGAATGTGTGTTTAAATAAGGATAGGTGAAAAATAGAAAATGAGCCCAACTTCACACAACATTCTACCATTTGTTGATATGTAATAATATTAAACCAGTACATTAAAATAAACCTGAAACTAAATAGAAATTAATATGGATATAAACATTTTACTATTACTTAAATATATCATTAAATTAAATCATTTTTCATAAAAAATATCTCACAATAAACTTAAAAATACATAAATTAAATAAAAACTTTTAATTATATCATCTTTTAATATATATATGATAAATTATTTTTTAGTATTAAAATATACTTTAAATATCAATGACCCAACCCTTCCCCTTCAACATCACAAAATATTAATATATTTTCAGACATATGTTTCTAAGCTTTAGTTCAATGTGTTCAAAATTGTAATTAAGTTTTTTTCATTTAATTATCTCACAATTAACTTAAAAATACATAAATTAAATAAAAACTTTTAATTATATCATCTTTTAGTATATATAATAAATTATTATTTTTTATTAATTTAAATATTAATGACTGAACGCTTCCCCTTCAACATCACTATATTTTCAAACATATGTTTCTAAGCCTAAGTCCAATGTGGAATTGGAATTAATGTTTAAGTCTTTATAATATTGTTATCAAATCTTTTATGTAAATCAATTTTTTTAGCATGTGCACATGGTTTTCTTTCATGGTTTTCCTTCATTGTAGAATAACAAGTATAATTGATAGAGGTTAGAATATTTCTTCATTGATTTATTAAATTTCATGTATATGTGTTTTTTTTAAATACATTATAGATATCCTAAATATATAATATTTAGTTAAAAACATACTAATATTTACAAAAGTTATGGTTGTATGGAAATTATGAGTTTTGCCATGTCATACAATTTGTTTCTATTTATCTTTGAGAATTGAATCCAAATTGTATTTTTCCCCTTTTAATTGGTTAGTAATTTGATTTAAATCCGCATCTATTTAATTGGATATATTTTTTGGAACATCATGGAGTGTTTGATGTTGCATTCCTTCCTTCAAACACCTCTCCTCTAATTCTTATGCACTCCTTATCTTGAGGTTTTATTTATTTTATTTGGGTTTATGATTAGAAAATCTTATTGTTCATCACAAATTAATAAATGAATGCAATTTGTTTGATATTTATTAGTACTATTTTTAAATAGAGAGTGACTAAAAATTATCATTGAAATTTTACAAAATAATATACTTTGTACTTAATAGGAATATATAAGAGTCAATTATTAGATATTTACATATATATTATACAATAAAATTTGTGTACATGTATGTAGTAAATAAAATAGTTCTAAACTTAAATAAAATAATTTTTAAGTAAATAAAATAGCTCCAAATTGATATATGTTCTTGTATAAATAAATAGTTTATGATATTCTTTTATCTGGATCCCATCATTATTTATTTATAGAGATTCTTCTTAATTTTTTTAATTTTTTTTTTAAAATCTTAGATTAGATTTGCGGGTGCACACTTAACCTAAGACATTTATGTAGTCATATATTTGAATTTCAAACTTTTAAAATTTAAAATTCAAATATAAGTCATGTTGACCTTTTCATTAGTTGTTGTCAGCACCTAATACACATTTGCATTCATTTGTGTGTTATTTTATTGTATTTAATTACACTTATTTATTTATTTGAAATAATGGAAGAATGCTAGAAATTTTAGGACTCATCAAGAGGGTATTTAAATTCAAAGCATCATATTAGCATTATCAAAGCATTACATCGACATACATCATCTTACACACATTACTTGTTTGCTTGATGTCTTTGATCATTATTCCAAAGCTATTAAATTGGTTATCTTAGGGGTTTGATTAGGAGAACATGGCTTGTAATTCAATAGATTCTTTAAAGTTGTTTCCATATACTACCAATCCTTATTGAGATTCAAATATCAAAAGTCCAAGGTAAGCAAATTCAAACAATTAGTTTATGCTAGTTCATTCTCGAGGAGATAGGTTTAGGTATGTTTGCCAATTCACTTCTATAGGTGCAAATTTAAACTAACACAAAGTATAGTGAGTTTAAACATTCTAAGACACTCGTCTGCCAGGTCATAAAATTCTAACATTGTGATAAATTAATACTTCTATTCATAAGCATTGACACCATACATCAAATGCAAAAAGCATGTAAAAGAACAATATAACTCCTAAACATAATGTAAACTACACAACACCATATTATTGATTCTATCTACTCATAGCATTCAAATGATAAACATATCATATAACTTCTAGTTTTGTTTCAACTTCTTAATAAAATTATATATATTCATCATATTATCATGATTTCTTTAAACATGTTCCATCCTTCATAAGACAATAAACAAAATTAACTCAAATAACGACACACATAAATTACATTCACTATTAATGGAAGCTTCAAAATTTCTTTAATTTTTGAAATACAAAATTTCCCAACTCAAAACCCTAATTAGCTTCAAGAATTTCTATATATTACTGTATCAAAAAATGAGACCAAAAATGTTAGATTTTAATTACACAGATCATTAAAGAAATCATATATTCAAACCATAATGTGACAAATTTCACAATTTAAGAACCATAATATGAAACTATAATGTAAAATATATGTATATATATAATGTGAAACCATAATGTAAAATGTATATGTATACTGTAAAACATAATAAGATGAACCATAATGTAAAATATATATAACATGTGTGAAGATCATGATCTAAGAACCATAATGTGATAAACCATGTAATATAAAATGTATAACAAATCATGTGTCTGCATGTAAAACAAGTCAAAGCGGAGGATGTCTAATATGACTATGGATCGATCTCTCTCCCGATCCCTGTGTGGATCCATGTCCCGATCCCTCTCTCAATCCCTGTCCTGATCCTTGTCTCGGTGAATGTCTCGACCCCTATCTCGATCCACCTCCCTACACAAGAAAGTTACACATAATTTTTAATTTAATGTACATGTGTGTGTGTGTATATATATGTAAAGTCATCTTAAAGTTTTGTACTTTCAACATACATGTCTGAATTTATCAAGTAATTTATATATATTATATATTATGTACCTCAAATCTGCCATGCACAGGATCCTCTGGATGCTCCAAATTGCCAAAGCATGACAAATCCACATATTGCTAGAAATTTTCAAATATAAGATTTCAATGAATAGTGAGAACTACTTTAAAGTCAATTTTATTTAATATATACATGTGAATTTTTAGAACTCAAAATATAAAAATTATTCAAGTACTTGCGCATCCTCGAGCACTCTACCAATCCCACTGATGTCACAAGAATGAATGGTCACATTAGGGACACTTGTATCAGGTAAAGGACCAGTGTCAAAGAGAAGTGTGTTGTATGTGCCATGTACATCAGGTGCAGCTCGATGCTATGTGGGGGTTGTAGGCTGCTCTGGAATATGCTGCTCCTCTGAAGCTGCCTCACCCCGACCTGACTGTCTACCAAAATATCATCTAATATGACTCAGTACAACATCTAAGGGAAACCCATACTCGTCATTGATAAACTAGAATGCTGATAGTACATCAGTAATGGAAGCTAAATACACATAACGTAAAGTGGCGTCACTCATAGTGCCACATCTGATGGTGACGGTAGGTCTGCATGAATGTAGGGGTCATAATTCATAGATGTAGCCTCAGTGGGAGGAAGGCTAATCTATGGACGTAATAAGTATCTCCCTATATGATTAGATGACATCTTATCTACCTAAGTAGCAATTGTGGCCATACTGTCAAAAAGATGGGATCTAGTTGGTGTGACTGTTGCATCTCCTGCTACTGCTAGTTCCAAACGTTTTGAAAGAACCAAAAGGTTTGGACCAACTAATTCCCTCTTGTTGATGAGCGGTTCCAAATATGGCCGTCTAAATTGAGGTTTGTCAGCAAACCTCCCCTTGCCCTGTCCAGCATGCGCATGCATAGATATATAATCTACATCTAATCCTAAATGTAACTCAGCATATAATTGTTTGCAAAAATAAAATGGCAACTCGTCATTATGCAGCCATCTATGATTGGCTGCCAACCATCTAGGATATATAAATGGAGCAACTAGTGCATCTATACACCTAGTAACCGTATATCCTCTAACTTTATCTCGTCCCATATAATAAGGTAACATGGCATGCACATCATGCAATGAAACTCTCTGAGAAACAAATTTAATTTTCTCATTGCCAGTTACAATCTTGGAAAGAGACCTATAAAAGTCCTTAGTGCTTATGTCATCATATGGATTTTATGATTGAATCAAGTGTTAATCATACGTTTGATCTCCTACTGAATAATTACTAATATGCCTCTATTACCCAAATCAGGTGTGTTGTGTATGGTGTGATCCAAACATTTCAATGCACCCTCTAATCTATTAAAGTTGTCATTATAAAAATTTATCCTAGCCTCAGCTTCCTGCTGAGACTGTGTAGAATGATGAGATCCCTCATCATCAGCCATATGTATATATAAATGTACAAAGAGACAGATCTTAAATACAAAGAGATAGATTTGCATATAAATACAAAGAGATAGATTTGTATTTTAGAAATTCACAATTTCAAAAACATTCACAATTTCATAAATATACTTTAGGCCATCATTATCATTATCACTGTTCAAATACATGGGCCCTCTCATTTCTTCTTCAGTACATCTCAACAGTGAGTAGATAAGGGGATATAAAGAATTTAATATGTTAACAAAAAGTTAACTCTAAAAATGATAGAGACAAATTGTGAATGTTTCTGAAACATTGCTTACAATCTTGGAGATCTCTAAATATCTGCATAACTCTTTTTCAACCATAGTCAATGTGCCAAAAGGTGTCAATGAACCAAAATTTCAAAATATGGTGAAGGCACTAACTAACAAGACATTCAGAAGATTTTTTTCTTTCTTTTTGCTACGATACAAGGGATTGAAATTTATGTTCAAATTCCTATAACAAAAAAATATATCATTAGCTAGCATTATATTTATGAGTTTAAAATATGATATACTCCCATACAAATAAGTCACATACACAGAAAAGTATAAAAGCATTATATACCTGTAAATAAGAAAATAAGAAAGAGAATAAGTAGTACAAAATACACACAATATACAATACAAGAACATTTTATACAATAACATTTTATAAATTTTATAATCCTTAAGAAAAGCAAGGAAAGTACATATTATATGCCTTTGTTTGAGTATATGTTATTTATGAATCAATTTATTTACTATATATACTACTTTTGAAATACATGTGCTCAATATTTTAACATGTTATCAAAACCATAAATCTCATTTTTTATCAACTAGAATTCTTGTAAGATTTTGAAACTTTATAAAGAAAAAGAGATGGTAATTGACTTAAATGTGTGAATCAAGAGATGACTTAAATTAGTAGATGATACATACAGTCTACACATGATATTAAATTGTTTTCAAAATATCTAGGTACATATGTTGAATTATACTTACAAAACTTTATTTATACCTCTATAGTTGCATTAGGATGGCCATGTTGAACCAATTATCTACACTTGATGACTGATATGTCTCACCAACATCATTGATAGTGTCTACTTTGGAAGTTGTGGAACAAATGTATCAACGTATACACACCTACATCAGAGTAGATAGGGATGTTGTGTTGCGCTCGCCTATCAACATACAATTTCTTGCTTCTGACTTGTTGATCTCGCTTATCCCTAGTGATTTAAACTTGCAACACAACATCCCTCTCTCTGATGTAGGTGTGTATGTTGATGCTGTTCCACAACTTCCAAAACTTAGACACTAGTTATCACTGATGTTGGTGAGACATATCAGTCATCTTGTAGAGAATTGGTCCAACATGACCATCCTAATGCAATTATAGCTCGATATAAATAAGGTTTTGTAAGTATAATTCAACATGCATAATTGTCTATTTCAAACAATTTAATTTTACGTGTAGACTGTGTCATCTTCTAATTTTTTTTGAAAATATGTACTTACAAAACTTTATATATAAATTATACCTCTATAGTTGCATTAGGATGGCCATGTTGAACCAATTCTCTATACTTGATGACGATATGTCTCACTGACATCATTGATAGTGTCTACTTTGGATTGTGGAACAAATGTATCAACATACACACCTACATCAGAGTAGATAGGGATGTTGTGTTGCGCTCGCCTATCAACATACAATTTCTTCTCTGATGTAGGTGTGTATGTTGATGTTGTTACACAACTTCCAAAGTAGGTCCACTAGTTATCACTGATGTTGGTGAGACATATTAGTCATCTTGTAGAGAATTGGTTCAACATGGCCATCCTAATGCAACTATAGCTTGATATAAATAAGGTTTTGTAAGTATAATTCAACACATAATTGTCTATTTCAAATAATTTAATTTTGTACGTGTAGACTGTGTCATCTACTATTTTTTTTTGAAAATATGTACATTTTTATGTGAGCATCTATATATCATCAAGTCACATGTCCTCTCAAAATTTGGCACATATATTAACAGAGAGAGAGAGAGAGAGAGAGAGAGAGAGAGAGAGAGAGAGAGAGAGAGAGAGAGAGAGAGAGAGAGAGACCCTTAGCCTGGAGTTCAAATGCTTTGAGCTGTTTATGAGAGCAATTATGCATGAGAAGCTTTTTGGTCAATGTTTGGGTGATTATATTGTGTTCACCAGTTAGACCATCTTAATCGGATTGCTATTTACATTCTCTATTTAAACACTCTTACTCATGAAGCTGATTGAATTATTACTAAGAAATAAAATGGTAAGTAAATAGAATTAAACAGATGTTTATTTTCAAACTAGAACCATTTATTACACCGCATGAAATTTATGTTGATCTTATAATAACTTATTGTCTTGTTGATCTAAGCCAAATAGGGGCACTCTTAGAATGAGATTAATTGTTGAACCAATAGAAAAGCAAATCATGTGCCATTATATTTCATGGTGTCCAACTTTAGCTAGGAGTCACCATGAGATATAAGATAGACATGATCTAAAAGAGCAATAAGGTCATTAAAAATATGAGAACAATATGTATTTGTTTGTACATTTGTACATATATGTATATATATTTAATGCTTTTATATATATCTGTATATATCATTAGCTAGCATTATATTTATGAGTTTAAAATATGATATACTCCCATACAAATAAGTCACATACACAAAAAATATATCACTAGCTAGCAATTGAAATGTTATTTATAATGCCATTAAAATAACCTTTGAATAGTTTGGTAACAACAATAATCCATTCACTAGTTGAAGATAGCCATCTAAATGATCCATAAGGATAAGTGCAAACTAAAACCCATTCATTAGTAGATAGTTACTGGTGTAATGTATTCAACAAGTTGGGAAAGGTATTCAGATGTACTTCCATGATCATGAATACGTTTTTTCTTGAGACAATTCATATCTTACGGTCTCCAAGATGAGGGATGTTACAAGGTTGATCTTGTGTCTTTAAATGTTATTTCTGAATTGGATCAGCAAAAGAAGAATATGTGGCAGCTTCAGAAACAACACTCATACCAAGAGTTATATAGTATATGTATAATTATGGAGGCTAGGGTTTATAAACCCTAGCTACCATAATTATACATATGCGGATAGGGTTTTAAAGAGCTTATATAAATGCAATTCATTTAGGAAGATTAAGCCAACCGACTATATCTCATTAAAACCCTAAGCCATTTTGGCCAAACAATTCTGGATTACTGTCATGTCCCCTTCTAGTTGACATTATGTCAATTAAGTAGATTGGCCTATAATAGACCCTCGTAGGCTGATGAGGTTGGATAGAGGGTCATTTGAGGGGAGTTTCTCCTTCAGTGGTCAGAGCTACGCAGGATTGGTGTTCATTTGCAGTCTTTTGGACCTCGCATGCAGAACTTACTATTTATAGTAAGACAATGGGTGATCGAGATGGACTGCTGCTATTTTTAGAAATAAGGGTTGGTCATATGCAGAATCTTCATGCCAGTTTACAGTTCAGACGGTGTGCAAAACATATGAGTAATAATGGCGATATTAATATTTATTTGGCTAAAATAAATATTAATAGTTTCGAGCTTATATTGTAAAGTTATAATATAATTTTATATTATAACTTAAGTCACTTAAGTGAAGGGTCAATTTATCATAGATGGGGCCAAGTGAACAATTAATTTTAAAGAAATTAGTTGTGCACCATCTATAAAAGTTTCTTTTAAAAAAAATATTAAAAGTGGGAATATGTCTTTTATCCCACATTGGCTAGGAAAGTGTTGGCTCTCACAAGAAAAGAATAAAAGGAGACTTAAGATCTCATTCTGGTATGCTCAGGAAATATATATTTGATCATTGTGATTTTGAACTCTGAGAAGAGTTTACAACTTTGCCATTGGAGAACATAGTTCTTCTATGTGTTCATCATTTGAGCCAGTGAAATACCTGGTGAATTTGATAATTTAGAGAGAATCTCATACAGAGGTTCTGATTGTGCTTGAACAATATTTATTTCAGCGTCCATCGAATTCACAAAAAAATAAGGGTGAGATAAGTTGCAACTGTGAATAGTAATTTGCTACAGTGCATGTGAATAGTGCATGTGAACAGTACCCATGAATAGTGATGCGCTACAGTGCTGTTGTGAATAGTGAAATGCTTCAGCAAAATCCAATAAAAATCGGGTTCCATGTTGTTGCTGCCATTATTTTTATTATGAAAAAATAATGTAATTTTCCCATCCTCTTGAGAAATAAAGATTCATTGCAGCAGTAGTTCAGTTGTTTTAGAATTTTTAGATTGTTGTAATTAGTTTCAGTTTTATGTTATTTGCTTTTTATGTCAATAAACCCTCAAAACACAAAAAAACAATATATCTATTCAAAACACCAAAACAAATTCAGACAGTGCATTCAGTAGCAAAACAATATAGAAGCAAAGAACTAGTAGGGTTCCTACATTGGTATCAGAGCTACAATCCTGCCATCCTGAGGGTTTGGGAATTCATATGCAGCCATAGGAGGTTGGACCTCACAAATATTATACTCGCAGGAGAGCCCTACTTGAAGGTGAACAGGTTTTAGACAGGCCGCTGGTCACCATGGGTGACAGGCATGATGGTAGCCCCCCAGAGGAAACAGGAATAATGAGGATCAGAAAACTAGAGAGTTTTTCAGGGCTATGGCTACAGGACAGCAACAGGTGGCTTAGGCCTTGCAGGCACTCACCACCATGATTAAGCGCATGAACCCACAAGACAGACAAAATCAAGAGCAAGGGGATAATAGGAGTGTAGTGGGATCACCTAGAGCTCATAGGACTCATTCCAGGACAACAGATAGGCCTACTCATCCTACCTTCATTATAGATGAGCCTGAGGTAGCACCTGCAGAAGTAGCAGAGGAGGAGATGTTCGCAGATATCCTCATGGCTGCGAATGACGAATGGGAATTATTAGCTCCACAAGTGCAAGAGAGGATGACATTCGAGAGGTTTGTTAATCAAAGGAGAGAGCATTACAGGGCAGCGAGACAGGATATGAGACCTCTTGGCCATAATAATGAATTAAAGCGTGCTACAACCAAGCTTTCCTTGACTCCATTTGATGGTAGTAGCAGAATGACAGCGCGGGCTTGGATTCACAAGCTTGATACCTTCTTAGCACTGAGACCTATGATAGAGGTGGAGGCAATAAAATATGCCACGCTACATTTAGAGGGAGCTGCACATGATTGGTGGTACCATGGGATGGTTACCCTTCAGCATAACCAGGTGACTTCATATCAGGACTTCGTGGATAGGTTGGTAGAGAGGTTTGATAAGAAGGATCCAGAAGTCTACTTCAGGGAGTTGGCACAGTTGAGACAGACAGGTGGATTGGAGTATTTCATTAGTGACTTTCAGAGGTTATCCGTTATGGTGCCAGATATCTCAGATAGGAGATTGGTTGTTTTGTTCACTGAGGGATTATCCGAACCACTAAAGGGTTGGGTAAAGGCCTTTGATCCATTCAATTTGCAAGAAGCAATTAAGAAGGCTAGAAGTATGGAACAAGTAGCCCTAATAAATAAATTTCAGTCAAAGGGTGCATCATCTAGTAAAGACAACAAACCATTCTTCAAGAAACCTGAGAGGAATGAAACAAAGGCTAAAAATAAGGATAAATCATTCGCTCCCTTGGATAGAGAGACATTGAATGATTTAAGGAAGAAAAAACTCTATTTTTATTGCAAAGGGCCTTATGACATGAACCATGACTGTCCTTTGAGAACAAAGGGGAAAGCAAACAGGGTTATGTGGGCTTACTATGAGGATTCCGATTCTGAAAATTCGGACCAACAAACTGAAAATGGGGAATCCAGTGAAGAAAAGGAAAGTTTAGATGATGAAAAGCTCAAGCAAATGTCTACCGATGAAGAGAAAGTTGGACGTAGGCTTAAGGAGGCCCATCTCACTAGTGTGCAGCAGGAGGGATCGTTTCAGATGAGAGGAGTGTTGGCTGGACAACGAGTTATCACATTGCTAGATACAGGTGCCACACACAATTTCATTGATTCCAGGTTGGTTGAGAGACGTGGGATCAAAACTGAGCAGTTTGAGGGTTTGAGAGTGAGGGTAGCAGATGGCTATGTACTCAAATGTGATAGAAAGATTACAGGTTTGCCATTGAAAATTAATAACTTTGAATTCAAGGCTGAATTCTATGTGGTTAACATGGGTGACACGGATTTAGTTCTTGGCATGACTTGGTTACATGATATTGGAGAGTTCACTCTCAATTTGAGAGAAATGGTGATGAAATTTCAGATTGATGGTAAAACTCACATTCTTATGGCCATCTGAGACAGTGAGTTTAGGATGATGTCTTGCAGGCGCATGGAGACTTGTTGCGTCATAACCAAGTTGAGTGGGCAGCCCGTTGCACATTGATGCCATCACAGGGGCATTAAGAATCTAAATACCATCCGAACATACATGAACTGAGAATCAAGCACCACAAGGTTTTCAGTGACATACCACCAGGTAGACCTCCAGATAGAGGTATTGAGCATATTATTGAGTTAGAGGAGGGTGCCAAACCCATCATGATCACACCCTACATACATCCAAAGAGATTGAAGGATGAGATTGAGAAAACCATCAAGGAACTACTTGCTATGGGGCACATTAGACCGAGTAAGTCTCCTTTTGCTTCTTCTGTGGTTTTGGTGAAGAAGAAGGATGGTACTCTTAGGATGTGCATAGATTACAGGGTCCTGAACAAGAAGACTATCAAAAATAGGTACCCCATCCCACGGATTGATGAGTTATTAGATGAGCTACATGGAGCATGTTTCTTCTCCAAAATTGATTTGAGATCAGGCTATCATCAGATCCGAGTCAGAGAGCAGGATATAGAGAAGACGACATTCAGGTGTCATTGTGGCCATTTTGAGTTTGTATTTATGCCATTTGGGCTAACTAATGCTCCAGCTACTTTTCAATCCACGATGAACAAGGTCTTTCAGCCTCGGTTGAGGAAATTTGTGTTAGTCTTCTTTGATGATATCCTGGTGTATAGTAGGACATGGGATGAGCATGTGTGGCACTTAGACACTGTGTTGAGCATTTTGAGCAGGGAGTCCTTGTATGCAAAGTAGTCCAAATGTGATTTGGGATTATCAGAGTTATTATATCTGGGTCACATTATCAGTGCACAGGGATTATGCATGGATCCTGAAAAGATTTATGCTATTGTTGAGTGGCCTACTCCAGCGAACCTGACAGTTGAGAGGATTTCTGGGGTTGTGTGGGTTCTATAGGAGGTTTGTTAGTGGATATTCCAGGCATGCAGCACCCTTGATGGATTTGATGAGAAAGGGGGCTTTCTTGTGGTCTCCTGAGGCACAGGAGTGTTTTGATAAATTCAAGGAGTTGATGACTTCTTGTCCAGTGCTAGCATTACCAGATTTTAGTAAGCCATTTGAGCTTCATTGTGATGCATCTGGTGAGGGAGTTGGAGCGGTGCTTATGCAAGACAAGCACCTGATTGTGTATGAGAGTAGGAAGCTTAGGGGACCTGAGAGGAGCTTCAACATTTATGATAAGGAAATGTTGGCCATAATGCATGCTTTGGCCAAATTTAGGCAGTATTTAGTAGGTAGTAAATTTAGCATAAAAACTGACCACAATAGCTTGAAACATTTCCTGGGGCAGCGAGATCTTAATGACAGGTAGCAGAAATGGGTAAGTAAATTACAGGTATATGACTTTGATATTACCTATTTCAAGGGGACACAGAATATAGTAGCAAATGCCTTGTCACGAGGACCCCACTTGAGCTTGATGACCGATATTTCAGAGGACTGGAGACATTTGATCCTTACAGAGTATGCAAAGGATACATGTGCATTAGGATTCATAGATGGATCTGTCCAGGATAGTGATTTCACTCTTGTGAGTGAGCTCATCATTTACAAAGGGTGCATTTATTTGGTGCCAGGGTCAGAGGTGAGGAGGATAGTGTTGAGAGTTTATCATGACTCACCTATGGCAGGACATCCAGGTTTTTATAAAACCTACCAGCAGATTCGTGAGCATTTTTCTTGGAAAGGGCTCAAAGCTGAGGTGTTACAGTATATTAGAGAGTGTCCTACTTGCCAACAGAATAAATAGGAGCACTCTTATCCAGCCGGTTTACTTCAGCCACTTCTGATTCCTGACAGGAAGTGGGAGTGTTTGTCCATGGACTTCATCACAGGACTGCCAAGAGCCCAGGGGAGAGACTGTATATATGTTGTTGTTGATCGGCTTACGAAGTTTGCCCATTTCTTCCCGATCACTGCTACATACACTGCTATGCAGGTGGCAGATTTATTCTTTAGAGAGGTATTTAGGTTGCATGGGTTACCTCGAAGCATCGTCAGCGACAAGGACAGTAGGTTTATGAGTCACTTTTGGCAAGAGTTGTTTAGATTGTGCAGGACAGAGCTCACTCCGAGTACTAGCTACCATCCCCAGACAGATGGTCAGACAGAGATAGTGAACAAATGGGTGGAGGGATACCTCAGGAATTATATAGCAGGGCAACAAAAGGCTTGGGTTAAGTGGATATATCTATGTGAGTATTGTTATAATTCCACTTATCACATGTCTATCCAGATGTCACCATTCATGGCATTATATGGATATGAGGCATCCAGTTTCATGGATTTGTTGCTATCAGATAGTAGAGTGCCTAGTGCTGGAGACTTTTTACAGGAGAGCCAGGACATCGTAAAGGCTCTTAAGGAGAATATCACTAAGGCACAGAATCAACATAAGCATATGCTGATCAGAAGAGGACTGAGCGGACTTTTGAGGTAGGTGATATGGTATATTTGATGCTACAGCCCTATAGACAGTCTACTCTCAGGAAGAGTGGAGCAGAGAAGCTCAAGCCACGATATTATGGTCCTTTCAGGGTGATCAGGCGTGTAGGCGAGGTGGCTTATGAGCTAGATTTACTGGTAGATAGCAGAGTGGACAATATTTTTCATGTATCTCACCTCAAGAAGGCATTGGGACACCGAATTGTGCCATCTATAGTTTTACCACCCCTAGATGATGAGGGGAAGTTGATATTAGTACCTGAGGTTATCATTGAGTTCAGGGAGAGGAATTTGAGGAGGCATACTATTAGGGAGTACTTGGTCAAATGGAAGGACATGCCGGTTGAGGATGCTACTTGGGAGAGTGAAGAAATTTTACAGCATCCAGAATTGAGATTGCTTAAGGACAAGCAACTTCAGGAAGGGCAGACTGTCATGTCCCCTTCTAGTTGACATTATGTCAATTAAGTAGATTGGCCTATAATAGACCCTCGTAGGTTGATGAGGTTGGATAGAGGGTCATTTGAGGGGAGTTTCTCCTTCAGTGGTCAGAGCTACGCAGGATTGGTGTTCGTTTGCAGTCTTTTGGACCCCGCATGCAAAACTTACTATTTATAGTAAGACAATGGGTGATCGAGATGGACCCCTGCTATTTTTAGAAATAAAGGTTGGTCATATGCAGAATCTTCATGCCAGTTTACAATTCAGACGGTGTGCAGAACAGATGAGTAATAATGGCAATATTAATATTTATTTGGCTAAAATAAATATTAATAGTTTCGAGCTTATATTGTAAAGTTATAATATAATTTTATATTATAACTTAAGTCACTTAAGTGAAGGGTCAATTTATCATAGATGGGGCCAAGTGAACAATTAATTTTAAAGAAATTATTTGTGCACCATCTATAAAAGTTTCTTTTAAAAAAAATATTAAAAGTGGGAATATGTCTTTTATCCCACATTGGCCAAGAAAGTGTTGAGCTCTCACAAGAAAAGAATAAAAGGAGACTTAAGAGCTCATTCTGGTATGCTCAGGAAATACATATTTGATCATTGTGATTTTGAACTCTGAGAAGGGTTTACAACTTTGCCATTGGAGAACGTAGTTCTTCTATGTGTTCATCATTTGAGCTAGTGAAATACCTGGTGAATTTGATAATTCAGATAGAATCTCATACAGAGGTTTTGATTGTGCTTCAACAATATTTATTTCAGTGTCCATCGAATTCACAAAAAAATAAGGGTGAGATAAGTTGCAGCTGTGAATAGTAATTTGCTACAGTGCGTGTGAATAGTGCACATGAACAGTACTCGTGAATAGTGATGCACTACATTACCCGTGAATAGTACTTGTGAATAGTGACGTGCTACAGTGCTGTCGTGAATAGTGAAATGCTTCAACAAAATCCAATAAAAATCAGGTTCCATGTTGTTGCTGCCATTATTTTTATTATGAAAAAATAATGTAATTTTCCCATCCTCTTGAGAAATGAAGATTCATTGCAGCAGTAGTTCAGTTGTTTTAGAATTTTTAGATTGTTGTAATTAGTTTCAGTTTTATGTTATTTGCTTTTTATGTCATTAAACCCTCAAAACACAAAAAAAACAATATATCTATTCAAAACACCAAAACAAATTCAGATAGTGCATTCAGTAGCAGAACAGTATAGAAGCAAAGAACCAGTAGGGTTCCTATAATTACTTTTGCCCTACTTTGAACAGTCACTAACCATGGTAGCTAGGGTTTTAAAACACTTTATATAAATTTAACTAAAGTGCTCCAAATTAAATGTCAAAATACAGGAAAAGCATCCACAACATCAAAAAAACAACAAAACTAACTAACATACAGAACAAAAAAAAAAGCACAACATAATTTAACCCTAACAAAAATGTAAATCTTTTCAAAGCAATGTTTAAACAATGCACAGAATGAAGAGTTCATAATAGGATCTTACGCAAGTCCAATAGGGATTTGTAGGCTCTAGTCTCAGGCGAGCAGTCTCCAAACGCAAAGAATTCGGCCGAATAGACAAAATACCCGTGCCCACTATTTTTTTTTGCTTTTATATTCAAGTGATTCAGCCAAAACCTACTCGATCGAAACATAGTTAGATTTTGGGGCCACGTCGGTGCCAAACAAGCGCCATGTGGATTCAGTCGAATGTAACTCAGTCAAATTTTACTTGGCCAAATTATACTCGGCCGAAATTATTCAGTTGGCCTAAATTGTGACACAAGTTTGTACTTTTACCCCCTTAATATAATTAATCTCAATATCATAGTCAAAGATAAGCTCTAACCATCTTCTCTGTCCGACATTAAGGTTTGGTTGCATGAAGATGTACTTCAAACCTTGATTTTTAGATTTTAGTTCAAATTGCTTGCCCAACAAGTAATGCCTCCATATCGAGAGAGCATGTACAATTTCCACTAATTCTAGATCGTGGGGAACATAATTCTACTCATAGGCTCGCAACTTCCTAGATTCATAGGCCACAACTTGGTCTTCTTGCATTAGCATCCTGAAGCGTCGATCACAACAACAAAATGACCCTTTGGGTTTGGCACTCTAAGAATCAACATCAAAGTCAATTTCTCTTTGAGGATATTAAAGGCCTCTTCGCACTTATATGACCATTCAAATCATTTCCCTTCCTTTGCAAGGAAGTGATGGGATGGCAAATTTTAGAAAAGTTTAATACAAACATCCTACAGTATCCTGTCAATCCCATAAAACTATGCACTTCATGCACATTTTTAGGTGTAGGCCATTCCAGAATAGCCTTTATCTTCAAGGGGTCTACTGCAATTCCCTCTGTAGAAATGATGAGGCCTAAATACTTCACTTCTTTCTAGAAGAAAGTGCATTTGAATAACTTTCCATATAGTTTATGCTCTCCGAGTCGTTGCAGAACTATCTACAAGTGCTGGAAATGCTTTTCCTCATTATGAGAATAGATAAGAATATCATCTAAAAACACCAAAATTTTTTTGTCTAAACAATCTCTGAAGACACTATTCATTAAATTCATGAAGGTTGATGGCGCATTGGTCAACCCAAAAGGTAAGATCGTGAACTCATAATGGAAATACCTCGTCCTAAAAGTGGTTTTATGAATGCCTTCATCTTTGAACCTCAACTGATGATAACCTGACCTTAGGTCAATCTTATAAAACATAGTTTCTCTTCGCATTTGATCAAAGAGATCATCTATACGAGGTAGAGGATACTTATTTTTTATCGTTGCTTTATTGAGCATACGATAATCTATACAAAGGTGTAGGGTGCCATCTTTCTTCTTAACAAATTCTATCAGGGCTCCCCATGATGAGACACTGGGTCTAATAAACCCCTTAGCCAAATCAACCCCTTATCCAAAAACTCTTGAAGTTGAGCTTTCAACTCCATCAGTTCTGTGGTGGTCATCTGATAAGGTGCTTTCGACGGTGGTTTGAAGCTAGGAATAATAACAATAGAAAAATCAAAATCCCTTTTTAGGGGTAGACCTGGAAGGTCTTTAAGAAATACATCCTGAAAGTCATGAAGAAAAGGGTATGCTTCCACTAAGGATTCCTTAGACTTTTTTCTCACTTCTCTATCCTCATTCAACTCTTCCATCTTAACCACAAACATATGGTAGCCCTTCTGCCTTGGTCTCTTTAGTTGAATAGAAGAAATTTGCCTGATTTTCATTTCACGTTGGATCCCTTGAATTAGGATAGCATTACCAATGTCATCTAGGCATTCTACTATCTTAGAGAAACAATCAACCTTTGCTCTCTGTTTCCATAACCAATTGTTTAATCTGGCTTCAAATAGATATTGCTCTACCTGAGCTCTTCACTGATTTGCAAACTCTATTGTCCATGAATTTGCGATGAAACCAAGTTTTCTAGGCTTCTTATTAAGTATTTTAGGAGTTACAAAATTCTCAGTTGCTCCTGTATCTATAAAAATAGAATCTGGGATTCCAAATAAGGTACTTGTAGTTTCAATAGGAGTAATTTGGATCTCTGCTTGGCAGTTATCAAGGTGGCATGAATACTTTGCTGGAAGGTTGTCTGTTGAGATGGTAAGGGATTTTCATGATATAGGTTTCCTTGATTCTTATTAGGGCATTGATTGACATAATGATCTCCTTCACATCTAAAACATCCTCATGGAGGTCCTTTCTAGCCCGAGGAGCAATTAGAATCATCACCATTCTTATGAGTTATTATCCTTTTTCTCCTTTCTAGGTTCATTTTTGTAATCTCTGAACCTCTTTCACCGGTTCTTTCTTTTTCCCTCCTAGATTCCACCTTTCTTCTTGAAGGGTGGGGAAGAACGGTTGCAATTATACTTTTTGTGAGATTTTTCCTGATAAGCTGAAATGGATTTGAGTTTTTGTTCCTGCTTAATGGCCTTCTCAAAAACTTGATCCATGATCGTGGGTCCATGGACATCAACTTCTCCCCCTATTGGAGCATTCAAACCCATAATGAACTTCCTTATCCTGAACCTCTCATTTGTTTGATATTGAGGCACATATTTCAATAGCCTAGTCTCCCAATACTCTATAACAATCATATCCCCTTGGCAGAGATTCTAGAAGTCAGTCAGTATCTGGTCAAAATACAATTGAGGCAGCCATCTTTTTCTAAAAATGCTCACAAATTGATCCCAAGTCAGGCTTAAAGAACTTAATCCTAGTTCCATTTTCTTATTCATCCACCAAGTGGACGCTTCTCTTGCTAACTAACAGGTTGCCCAAACGGCCTTAGTAATCTTAGAGTAATTACGTATTTCAAAATATTTCTCCATCTCAGTGAGCCAAGCCTCAGCAGCATCCCCACTTACAATTCCGTCAAACTTAGGTGGTATAATCTTTTTCATATCACTGACCAATTCATGGGTGAGATGAGACTTCGTCTAACTCTGGATTCTAGAATCCTTATTGCTTTCCTTGAGTTCACTATGGTAACTATATTCATGAGTGTTATTCTCGCCTTTCTCAAGATTAAACTCTTTAGTATTTTCTTGGTCTCCTCTCACCTCTTGTTTTAAAACACCCAACCTTTCCTTGGTTTCATTTAAGATGGACAAAATATGGTTTAATTTATCCATAAGGTTTTCTATAGGATTCAGGCCATCCTGGCTTCCTCTTAAATTGATATCTATGCATACCATGCTGGTACTTTTCTGTACCTATCAATATATAGTAATACATATTAAGAATGGAACATTTAATTGCCAAATGAATTTTCCATGAACATAATATAAAAGCTCATAATATTTCATAAACATCATTGTTATATAGAAATATAAATTTTTTCTTTATTCACATAGAAGCATTTAAAACATCTTTGTTTAAGTACAAAATATCTCTTTAAAACATGACTACATCTCACTCTCAAATAGAGGAATTTCTTCAGGTTCTTCTTCCTTGTCAGAATCTACTAATGTACAAAATGGGAAGGTGGATGTACATGTAGGTACTCTACCATCACCTCCCTTCCCATCGTAGGCACCTCGCATATCACGATGAGGGGAGGGTTTACTAAGTTTTACAACTGTGAGGGCAATCAACTTCTCCACTACCTCCATTCACTTTTGTCTCTCAAGATGGATGTGCTTAAGCATGTCAGCAAGAGTCTTGGAGTTGGTAAGCCAAACCCACCCACTATAACTTCTAGTCCAGTGTTTTTAGAAGGGGGTTCTTTCTTCACAGTAGTTTTGGGAAAGCTCCTAGTTTTTGTTTTCTTAGCTCGCTTTCGTGTTCTTTTTCCTGCCATTTTGGCACAAGAATAATATTAAAGTTAGCTTATCTACTAATCAGTGAAAACTTCACAATGAGCTCCAAGGTCCTAGTGTTGAACCTAGTAGCTTTGATACCATGTGTAACATCCATACCTGAATGCTAAATAAAAAATTTAAAAATAAAAGCAATAAATGCCAAATTTTCATTATTATTTTTTACAAAGTAAAGTAGGTACTTTTGTATTTACAAGTTACATGATATAATACATCAGATGATGGTTGCTTAACATGTGACTTACAAATTTTACATAATTGCATGTACAATAAAGTGATGTATTTTGTTCGCAAGTCTTTGGCAGTCAACTGCAAGAGGGAAAGCATCACCAAGGTTCTTTACCTCCAACCATAGACTGGCAGTCCCCCACACACCTTACTACTAGAAGTGGCCCTACCCTTCATAAGGGTATAGATAATGAGAATCAACTAATTCTATGTGCCATCTAGGAACAATTTCAGTGTCCTGGCAAGAAACAATTGGGTTTACAACTTCTAGTCTATCTCTAGATATGTACAAGACATCTGACTGTTCATGTAATCTGGAACACAATGAACTGACAATGCAAGTAGTGATTTTGTATTACTTTGGCAAAAGTTCATATCAATGAGTCAACTGTTCACACAACTCTTTCTCAACTTGGAGACTGACATTCTATCTATGATGAGTTATTTAATTAGGGTAAACTAGACAGTCATAGGATAAAGACTGGTCGATTCGTGACCATGCATTGAGCCCCTTTTTGTGTTCTCGCAATCTCGGGCCTATGACAATTGTCAACTCCTCAAAGCCAACAAACCCATCTTTTTAACTCAAAACATAGTCAAATAGTTTATATAAACATTTTTATCAAAATATGAGAACTAATTTTGTTCTCTCAAGTCCAGACAGAGGTGTATGAGCATAAAACTCTTAGAAGGACTCAAACCAAGGTAAACAGGTCTTATCTTAAACTCTTAGCACATTTTCTAGCCTCTTCATAACCACTATACTCAAAGGTCTATCAATCTTTAAAAACATAAGTCAAAAGACATAAATGGTGAGCTATTCCTTTTGTTCTACTTAAACAAAAGAAATTACATATTTGCTTTTTGCATTAAAGAGAATATTTTCAGATCTTACTGAGGTACTCGAGATCTGTACCAAAGATAGTTCTCACTTTATATAATAGATTTACATAAGGCTCTTACTTATGACCTCCATACTAGTAAAGACTCATACACAAGTTTGCAAGGCAAGTTTATGCTTTAAATAGAGAACAAACTACTCTCTTTGTAACACAAGTCATTTATCATTAAACATAAGTAATATAACTACTATAAGTTACTCGTATTACATCATCCCATGATATAATCTCCAAATGCAACGTAATATAATATTTTACAAGTGAGAAATCTTTCTCAGGCCAAGCCATATTCAAAATACAAGTGATATTCATAGCACTGGCAGAGCCTTATTCAACACATAGTTGATAGACTTACCATAGGCCAAACCTATACAAAATAAATATAGTGAAGTATTCTCTATAAACTGCGTCTTATACAATATATAAAGGGTATACTCCTCACAGGTCAAACCAAATGATAACATACAGGTGATATAATCTAAGAGTAAAACTTTCTAACTCCAAAAATTACTGAAGTAAAATCCACTTAATTACCAAGTTAAGTGAAAAGATTTATCTCCATAATCATAACAATAATAATGAATTACATCATAAATCCATTGTGCTTAATCTAGGTATTAGCACTATACACACACACACACACACACACACACACACACATATATATATATGTCCATCTTGGCACACAGGCCGCATATAATTATAATAAGTACAATAATCTGCTACATGAAATGAATAATATCTGAATGAAATATCTCTAGCCACCATTGACCCACATGGTCTTCCGCAAGCTGAGAGATGGGAACATGGCCCATGCACTTTTCTGCCCAACCATGAAGCAATTACACTTCCCTGGATCCCTTCATAACACGAAGAAAACCCAACCCTGCATGAAATGTCTAGCTACCAAGAAGCAACTGGCAGGAGGGAACACCCGATGTAACTTGAAGTCTAAAGTGCAAATCTAAATAATGATATGCAAATATATCACAATAGGATGTGGCAGAGAAACATATAAATTTTTTTTTTAGACAATATTCATCTATTTCAATGAATCCCTAGCTTGGCCCAAGCATTTACCGATCAAATCCTGAAAAGAAGAAAATCCTTCTCTGTTTGCCCATATTCAACATTCTAACCCAAAAAGTAACCCAAAACACACACAAAGATAAATACTTCTTTTTCAAGCAAACTACAACCCATGTTCACCTAAACCATTTCTAATCCCTTCTTTGAACAATCATCTAACATATATTTCAAGCAAGTAATTAATCAAAGAGATGTCATTTAATCATGCAAATTACATCTATAGGGCTATTAAATTGATTTTATTTCCTAGTCCATATTCCATTCAAATATTCATAATGTGATAAGTTTTCTATTTCCAACCAAGTATATCATTTCACTTCAAGAAAGTTTGTAAATAAGACAAGGGTATATCCACATCAAATTTGCTCCATTCACAACAAACATAATAAGAAAAGTTAATTTAACCTATAATCTAATTCATTCAAAGACCTTGTTGTCTGCTACAGGAAGAAAACAGTAACAATTGTGACAGGAAGAGTGACAGGAAGCTTAAAATAAAAAGCAACAAAATTCTTAGAAGTCTGCTACAGAAGTTTAACAGTCTCTGACAGGTACACCACAAGCGGTGACATAAATAACTAACCATGGAAGGAAATATGGTAAAATAATTGCTATGATAGGAAATTGATAGATCTGCTACAGTAAGAAGATAGACAGTATTTACAGCTGTGATAGGACCATATAGGTCTATGACAGGAACTATATAGGTATGTGACAGAAACTATATAGGTCTGTGACAGGAACGCAAATAAGTAGTGACAGAAATAAAGTAAATAGCAACTACAGGAACTTAAGAAGCTATGATAGTGATTTAGTATGGTTTTGACAAGAACACCATAATCTGTGACAGAAAATATATACTAATTGTGACAAGAAGAACATAATTAATTATAGTGACAGGAACCAGATAAGTGTGTTTAGTTATCCAAAAATTATCACCCAACAGTAGTAAAATATGCATATTTATAACAAAGCATCTATGGCAGGCGTAGTTTGATAAGCTAAATTAATTTAGGACATAAACTTATAAGTCTGCTACAACAATAAAATAGATAGAAAAATAGCTGCGATAGGAACTTACAAGTCTGTGACAGAATGTTTTAACTTGCAAGTCAGTGCAAGAAGTTGGGTCCACTTTTTAGCCAAAAAGTGGAAGTGTTTTCCCCAATTTTTAGAATTTGTCACAATTGACCTAAACATTTGAGGCACTTAAAGATTGAATCTTAAAAAAGTTAGGAATATGAAATGTAGTACTTGGAGTCTAGTTTCCAAATATGTAATTTATTTTAATACCCAGATGATACAAATTGATTTTCAATAGGCATTTCTAAAAACCACTGTTTAAAAGTCATTTTTTTTAACCATACCATGCATGTGTACGACCAATATAATTTGACCTAAATAAAAGTATTTTTCTAAATCCTTTTGGAGAAAGATGTGTAGTATAGTGAAGTTTGATGAGGATATTTTTTTATAATTTTTTTCTAAATATATATTTTTATTAATTTATTATTGGCCCTAATTGCTGTTTTTGAAAACCCCTTGTGTACGACCAACATAATTTGAGCAAAACTAATCATAAAATAATTTTTTTTTCATTGTGTAAAGAATGATGTGTAGATTGATGACATATAATTTTAAAAAAAAACTTTAAAAATTAAAAGTTATTATTAAAAAAATACACACCTATCATTTCAAGTTTTTGGACTAGTTTACTCATAAATTAAATAATAAATAGAAAAACAAGTCCAATAAATTTTTTTTACATATTTGAAAAATAGACACTGTCATCTGTAATGGGTTTTAATTTCGTAAAGAAATTCAGAAAAAAATGTCGTCAGCCATATAGGTAAACTCAGTCTTTCCTCTTGTTCTGTACTTAGAAAAAAAGTTGCAGGTCCAATGCTCAAGGTCGGCTATTCATGCCTTTCTCAAGCCTAAAACCAAACCAAAGGCAAGGGAAAAGGTGGTCAGCCATTTCAATTTTTTTAAAACGGGTATGCATAGGTATCCGTTCTAAAACGGGTACGCATAGGTATCCGTTATATAATGGGTACCTGTTATAAAATAGGTATCTGTTATTTTTAAGAATGGGTACCCATTTTATAACTGGTACCCATTATTTTGATGAACGGGTACCCATTTCTTTTATATCTATTATTTCCCATTATCAAGGAAAAACGTACTATGATTGTATCCCTACAACTTGCAAGTCTGATGTACGGGTTGACAACGACATTTTCTGCATTTTTTTTAGTTACAGGTGTCTTGTGGAATCTCTTGGCATATCATATTCTATTCAGATTTTGAAAGGAATCAATCATATGAACAATTTTTAGGTGGAATCAAGTGCAAGAGCTATTTTCAAGAGGAATAAAAAAAGAGGGTTTTGGTTTTTTACATCTACTTTTACTTCAAAATCTATGCAATAAAGGATCTACATCTAGTTGTATTTCAAAATTTGAAAGAAGTACATCAATATGAAATTGGATTAAATATCATTTGTTATTTTATCAAGAGGGTTTGGTAATCATGGGATCAAATCAACGTAAAAAAATAAAAAACAAAAGAGGGTCATGACACCTCAAGAAATTGAAGCAAAAATAGAGAAGGAAGCAAAAAGGCAAAGAGATAGAAGAAGAAAGATTCAAGAGATGAAGAATATTGAAGCATCTAGTTCCATGACTATTGAAGAGAAAGACGTTCAAGAGACTATAAAGGATGGGATGAATGTAGATGATGAAAATGTGGAAATGGAGAATTTGGAAGAAATTGTAACTATAGAAACAAATGCATGTATGTTTTCAAACCCAACTTTCAATGATATGGACAATGTGACTATACAAACAAATCCAGGTATGTCTTCAAAGCCAAGTTTCAATGATATAGAAAATGTGACTATAGAAACAAATCTAGGTATGTCTTCAAACCCACCTATCGATGATATTGATCGAATTAGTTTATTAAATGAAGCTAGATATACCAATGATGAGCTCAATTATACTACTGAAAATATAGAAAGAGGAAATGAGAATGAAATCCCTTATATGAGTAAAAATGAAAATATTTTTTTTAAGATTGAAAGAAATGTCTTGGATAATCTTCCTCGTAAGATTTCTTGGAGACAAATGAGAACCCATGCAAATAGATTATATAGAATTTTTTTTATAGAAAAACTCTTGGATTTCAATGTCAACTCATGATGCAATTGATGAAAATTGCAAAAAGTAATGAAAAAGTTAGGCATTTTTGTAAAACCTAAAAAGAAAGATGAATAAATGAAACAAGTTTTATCTAGTGTTGCTAATGCTATTGATTCTATTGGTAAAAAGAGTCGAAATAAAGATAGCAATGCAGCACGAAGAGCTATAACAACTACTTTAGTCAATAAATCATTTTCAAATAAAAGAATGATAAGTAAAACTAGTGAATTTCTAAATATAAACCCTAAAACTTTGAGAAGAGCAGCAAAGAGAAGAGAATCTATTGAAAATGATATAATTAACCAATGTTGGAGTTTTAGTGGTAGACTTCCAAGGTATGACATGAAATTAAATAGAGAATTCAAATTCTTCATTGAAAAATATTGGCATGATAATACAAGGGTAGCATCTAATGTTAGAGATATTTTAAAATGAAGAGTGGGGTCCAAAATTCGTGATCCTCATCCAAAACATCTATTAGACATGAGCCAAACTGAATTGTATTTAAAAAATTCTTAGATGATTTAGTGTTAGTACCATTTAATATTACCATAAGTGAAAGATCTTTCGAGAAATGTAAACCTTGGTATGTGAAAATTAATAAACAACATATCTCTTGTTGCAAAACTCATTTGCAATTTCATTATTATTATGATGTTTTTCAATATATATGTTCTAATGTGCATACTAACGAAATTATTCAGGAATGTGGTATTAATATGCCACCTCAAACAATTGAGTTTGTATTAGGTTTGTTTTATGAGACATCTAATGGAAACTTATTTTATTCAAAAGCATGTATTTATGGACAATGCAATAGATGTGACAAATTTTCAATGTTAGGAGAATGTATGCATGAAAATATTTCACATGAATTTGGACAACAATTAGTGGATGTGAAAATATTCAAGAATGTTAAATATTCTTTAAAGGATGGAAAAATTGGAAAGTGTTGCGAGTTAGTCACAGAAAAAATTTGCGTGCATACATTCATCAAAGATTTTAAGGATAATATTGTATCCAAATATGTCAAACACTCCCAATATGCTCGGTGGCTTGATGAACAATTTCGTATATGTAAAAACACATTTCCAATTAGAACTATCCTATTAGTGGTTGACTTTGTAGAAAACTATACTCTTGCTCCACAAGAGGAAATTCAATTTCAGTATTATAATTCAGTGCAAGTGGCCATTTTTGTTCATATTGTATACAAACATGCAGATGATAGTATAGAAGATAATAGAAATTTTTTGAGGGACTATCATTTCTATTTGAGTGATAATCGATTACACTCTTCAAAGTTTGTGCAATATTATTTCAAAAAAATTTATGAAAGTTTAAAAGTAAGAGAAATCTAAATGACACAACATTTCATATGGTCAGGTAACTGTACAGGGCAATTAAAAAATGCAAGAATATTTTATTGGCTATGTAGGGAGCACAAAGAAAATAATATCCAACATATGTGAATTTTTTTGAAGCTGGACATGGTAAAGGAGAACATGATGGAGCTGGAGCATGTGTGAAAAGAGCTCTTTCTAGAGAGCAACTAAAATTTGAGGATGCAGCAAAATTTAGAGATGCATGTGCAATTGTGGATTGGTGCAATAAAAAATTATCTACGGGATCAAGTGAGAAGTCTACAATTCGACGATTCTTTTGGTTAGTTGAAGAAGAGAATATTCCTACTCAACTTGATTGTGAGACAATAACTAGATCAACAAAATGACATTCATTTAAGAGTTCAAATGCAAGCACATGGACTATATGGACTAGGGAGCTTGCATGTTTTTGTCAATTTTGTATTACAGGTGGTTGGGGAGAATGTGAAAATACAGAATGGGTTGAATAATGGAAACAAAGATCTTTGACACCTACATAAACACATGATCAACTTGAAACAACAATTGAAGATGATAATCAAATGTTTGCATCAGATGACTATGATCGTGTTTTAGACCTTGTATAAGAAGGTACTTTAATTTCTATTTTTTTTATTACATTTTTTTGTAATCTATATAATTAATCATATATGTATGCATGTACATATTTATGTGATTTAGATACATGACATACTTTATTGAATTAATTTTTTTTTTGCAGGACGTGTGCATGCTATTGTTGCACCTGAGGGAAATAAAGAGGAAACTGAGTATTGGTTGGCTCGATGTGTTGAAACAAAACAAAAGTTGTTACATCCTAGAGAAGATGATGATAACTATGAGTATCCAATAGGTTCTGTGGTTGTTATTGGCACCTGGCTACGAAAATATCTAATAAGAAATAATGGTTTACCTGCATTTGAAGATTATGAAACACATAAGAAGATCATACACTACTCACATTTTCTTGTGGCAACAAATATAAAACTAGTCAGATATCAAGGGAAACCTGCTAATAAACGGTTATGGACACTTTTTATGGAAGAACATGATTCAATAATAGATGCATTACAAAAAAGAGACTTGGATGCAGATGGTACAATGAAATAATTTTATAGGTATGTTTCATATTTTTAGAATATATTCTTTCATTCTCATTTCACCTTCTATATTATTCCCTTTATCTTAAAATTTGTATCAACTCATGTAAATATATAGTTAATTTACTTGTACATTTGAATATTATTTTTGCAGGTGTACACTACAAACAGATATTTGGATGATTGTCAATAGAAGTTTTCACCATACAAATATGTGAGGTCAATTTTGTATTCTTCAACTAAAATATGAACGCATTATGTAATTGTATATATACTTGTATATTTCATATTCAACATGTTATCTAGTTACATATTGCATCAATGTTTTGTGTTTTTAGTATATATTCTTTCATTCTCATTTCACATTCTATATTATTGGCTTTATCTTAAAATTTGTATCGACTCATGTAAATATATAGTTGATTTACTTGTATATTTAAACATTATTTTTGCAGGTGTACCCTACAAGTAGATATTTGGATGATTTTCAATAGAAGTTTTCACCATACAAATATGTGAGGTCAATTTTGTATTCTTCAACTAAAATGTGAATGCATTAGGTAATTTTGCCATCCTCTTACATCCCCTTAATCCATCAGGTTTTATCTTATTTAATTTGTAAATTGACTCGTGTACATCTCCCCTTAATCCATATTCTTATGTATCCCCTTAATACATCCTCTTAGGTCCCCTTAAGCCATCCTCTTACATCCCCTTAAGCCATCAAGTTTTATCTTATTTAATTTTTAAATTAACTCATGTACATCTCCCCTTAAGCCATCCTTTTACATCCCCTAAATCCATCCTCTTATGTATCCCCTTAGGACATCCTCTTAGCTCCCCTTAAGCCATCTTCTTACATCTCCTTAAGCCATCAGGTTTTTTCTTATTTAATTTGTAAATTGACTCGTTTACATCTCCCCTTAAGCCATCCTCTTACATCTCCTAAATACATCCTCTTATATATCCCCTTAAGACATCCTCTTAGCTCCCCATAAGCCATCCTCTTACATCCCCTTAAGCTATCCTTTGTGTTATCTAGTTACATATTGCATCAATGTTTTGTGTTTTTGGTATATATATTCTTTCATTCTCATTTACTTGTACATTCATTTTTTTTGTAGGTGTACCCTACAAGTAGATTTTTCCATGATTACCACTACAAGATTTCATCATAATGTAAATGCTAGATCAATTTTGTAGTCTTGTCAAACTAATAATGGACCAATGAGCTAATTGTATAGATACTCATATGTTTCATCATGAGAACTATAGTTGCATTGTATCTTGATATTTTGTGTCTTCAATATATTCTTTCAAATTCAAATTGCATAATTTTTTGAGCTCTATGTATAGTGGTGTTATTGGTTCATTATTGTTTTTCTCCTAATCTCTATAGTAGCCATATTGTGTTAATTATGCCACAATCTACTTGAAACCCCAATCTTCCTTTACAAAGGCATTCTCATCTAAACCCTAACATGGATACTAATGAAAATGAAATATTTTAAGATTCTCATATTGAGGATCATGAAATACCAACAAGATTTTTATCACTTGATGTACATATAGCTAGGAAATAATTTACACTTACTAGATAATTACTTGTAGATGTAACTACGAATACATGTAATATCACATCTTACATCATAAATTTGTGGATGTCCCATTTTGCATGGATATCCTTTATGACATTTACTCTAAATGATAGTTTCTTCTAATGGTGTATCATCCTAACTTGTCATGGCTTGCACAACATGCCCTAATTCTTTTTGAATTTGTGATCCACTCTTGAAAATTCAAAAGGTTCGCTTCTTTAATTTTGGTTTTAAATATGATTTGTTACCCACAGTAGTTTCTTAATGGACTTGTTTATTATCACTTTAAAATATTCATTTGTATATAGGCTTCTCATATGATTTCCCCTAGTTGTAATGTTCATATCAAACCCCTATGCTATCATATTCAACATCTTTGGTAGTCTATCTTAGTTAGATTGGCACATGTGAAACCTTTAAAATATTTGCTTCATGCCTAAGTCTTTGTATTGTATTGTGAACTCCTGCATTTTTATTTTTATTTTAAGATGATTATGATTAGGGGTGAATTGAGGCAACATGCATCTTTCCTTTGGCCTCTTTGGGCCCACATTATTGATCCTTATTTATTTTTATTGTGCCATTGGATTTTCATGCACATTAGCACATAGAAAAAATGAGCCTCAATGTCTATGGTTCTATATTAATATTTGGGTATGTAGGAGCTAAACATGACACACAAGAAATCATAGTTACTAATCATAAGAGTAATTTAAAAAAGATACCCTTGAAGTGGGGAAACAAAGCATGAGTCCAAATATAGAAGGTGAAAATGAGAATCGATAAACACAACAAACATGGGATAAATAAGAAGTCATAGTGTAAGGAAACACAACATAAATGGATGAACAAGGAAGGAGGATCACAAAACATATGCATAATACAAGAATAAATTAGAAATGATATGAAACACAAAGAAGAAGTGACATCAACAACACAACACATGATCAATTTATTTGTGTTCTAGCATGCACCACTGAGGAAAAGTGAAAGAACCAAAAATGGCAAGTGATAAGAAGTATAGATGAGGATATGGAAGCAATGAAGTCATCCCCCATTAGGTGTGTCTATAATATACTCAAAATATATGTCACTATTAAAACCAATTCTCTCAATGGGTTTTATCCATGTTATGATGAAGTGTACTCACATGAACAAGAGTGGGATGTAGGGATACCAAATGTTATGATCTAAAAGTACTACTTTAGATGTTGTATCACTTGGTTTCTCATTTATTTTTGTGTAACTTCAACATGTAGGGCGTGTAATGGTGAATAAGACCCATTTATTGGTGACCATTATGAAAACCTTCATCATTTACTTTCTTATAGTTAGCCTCATCAAGTGAGGGAGTTGCCTGCTCATGAACTTATGCCCAAAGTTTATCTTCCTTTTATCTATAAGAGTTAAGGTAATTTAAGATTGTGTTTTAAAAATTATTCTAAAATTTACCATATATGTAGGCTTATCTTATGTATTGAATTTTAAATTTGATTGGTTTGAGAAGTGTATTATTATCATCATGAATATATCATTAGGTACATCCTCATGTATGTCTAAACCATGTATTTTATTAATATTAATATGTATATGAATGTATTATGTGCAATCACTTAAGGATACATCATATGAAATATTGAAAGGATCCAAAGGAGGGTCTACATCAAAATGTTTTATGTTAGCATGGTACATAGAAAAATTCATGGTCCATCCATACATAAAAAAATACATGGATATTCATGCATACTAGAACTATTTTAAACACATTAGATAGTTTTTTGTTTTAAATTCAAAAATGTACTAGAGATTCTAACATGTCTCGATAATATAATATAGAAGTGAACAATAAAGCATAAACATACTAGATCTAACATACTTAAATGTACAAGCATATATTCAATAATATATATACACACATGTAAATCTATAGATAAGTCCATGAAATACTAAAATATAGGTAGGACCCATGAAATGTACTAAGGCATCTACTCATAGTCAGCATATAAATATTAAATACAAATCGTAGTTCATGAAATACTGAAATATCTCTAAGTCCATGAAATATCAAGTTCAACATATATAGTCATAGTCCTAGTGGCCTATATATAAAACAATGCATCGTGCAGTCCATGAAATAAATATCTGTCCTGTGATCATCACTCAAGTTCAAATCTGAAAGAGGCCTCTTTCTTCCTCGTGAAATAGATAAGTTCAAATCTGAAAGAGGCCTCTTTCTTCCTCGTGAAATAGATGGATTTGCCTCATACTATACAAAAGCGAAAGAAACTTGAAATCAGATAAAAAAATTTAAAAACATGACACATACATGTGCATATGAAATTTAAATTTCATAATTTCATTTAATTTGATTTAATTTAATTTAATTTATAAAATACTCATATTAAATATTTAAATATAGACTAATGTATGCATAAATTACCGTATGATGTTGGACATCTCCGCCCACATTTTGTTTCCCAGGTGATTGTATAGCTGTTGGTCCTGAACAAAAAGTCTCAGCTGCTAATTCCTAGATATTCAAATATTTAGCACTCAAGAATTGGGTTAGCATCCAAACTTGATTTAATTTATAAAAATATGAAATTAAATATTTAAATCTAGGCTTTAAAGTGTGCATAAATTACCATGTGATCATGCTTATCTACTCCCACATTTTGTTGTCCAAGTGGTATAGTTGTTTCAAATTCTAGACCAAAAGTCTAAGCTGCTAATTCCTAGAAATTCAAATAAAGCAAGTTTGAAATCTAGGTTAGAATATTTACCAAAACATGTAACCATATTATATAGCATATAAAGACTTTGAAAATTTAGCAAAGTTTAGGACCTGAAAATACGTGGATGACTCATGAAATTTCCCTGATTAGTATCCTGACCAGTCACTATCCTAATGGCACTCCAATCATCCTACACTTACATATATGGGCATATATAAATTTATATAAACTCAAAAAAGCAAAGTACAAATTTAGTACAATTTTTGAAAACACACACTAGGGAATACTCAGGGATAACATACGATGATGGAGGAACAGTGCAAGCAACACTTGCAGGTGGTCGATCAGACATGGAAACTACTACGTGACCTCCTCGCTGCAACAAAAATGTTTCACATACATGTATATTAGAGTTAAATTTAATTATACACTTGTTTTTCATACTAGACATGTATATGGTTTTAGGGTTAATATATATTGGTTTATCCCATAAGGTATGTCGGTCTCTACAACTGTCGATGCAAAACTCAGTGTATCAAATCATGCTGAGGCCCTGGAGTGACTTGAGATCTACACCAAACAGTTCACAATATATATTTAATTCATGATGAAATATAAATTTTGATACGTTCAAATTAAGCACTTGAAACAAAATAAAATGTGACCTCCATGTACCTATGTAGGATGATCATCTGAATATAGTAGATCCAAGTATGACTCCACATCTCTTGTAGCTGCATTTGATGTGGATGTAGGAGCAAGACCATAACATGGTTGATTGCAATTTTGACACAAATGTGCCCTTGACATGTGTGAGGCTCTATGATGAGATGCACCGACTCCTCCATGATGCTCTCCACCGCTGAATTTAGTTGCCATGTGGGCAGCGTGTTTGGTGAGATTACCCGAGAGTCTACTCAATGCCCCTAATGTCAACAACACTGCCTGGTGCTGAATGGGTGTAGGAATCATGGGCAAAATAGGAGCAACCATAGGAGTAGCAGGAATGGGTCGATTGGGATCAATTTGTGCCCCTGCCCTGTGTTGTGGCATGCCACCACCAACACCCTGGAATGGTCTATTATCAAAATAATTGGGTTTTTGACCCAATTGAAACTCCACCCATTATTTTCTCAAAAAATATAGTGGTACCTCAAAATTAGCGTGTGGTGGGTGATCAAACACCATCCACCACCTCTCCCAAAAATGTCTCGAGATCGCCTCATGCCTACACCACTTAATTGATATTCTTTTTTTTTGTTGCAGGTATAGATTGATTAGCTGTGGGGTGAACAAAAAATGGGGCTAATGTTTGTTTGGTAATGTGAAGATCAAGGATGTCTTTATAGAATTGCCTCCTCTTCTCTCGCCAATAGCAGAATCTATCTAGGTCTACATCAATAGACCTAACAGAATCAATAATGGTTTGCATTGAAGATGTAAACTGTACTACATATGGGGGCATCAAGTGAGGCTGATTATTAATCAAATTAATGTTTTCCTCAATTGCATTAATATTTTCATTAATGCCTTGTCGCAATTCAGCCTCATTAGGTGGAGGAGGTGGGGCTTTTGTAAAATAATTTCATCTATTAAAAATTCATTCACCCTTGGTCTTCCATTGGATCCATGTCACCTACATTTCCAAATATATCCATATCAAAAACTTAAAAATTTACTCACAAATATATCCATATATTGAAAACTTACAAACAAATATCTAGAATAAACTTAATCTAATATCTGGAAATGTAAGTTTAAAATATCCATGAATAGAAAGCTTAATACTTGAAAATTATGCACAAGTTCAACCAATCAAGAAAAATATGGACCTGATTGTTGAGAGTACTATGTTTTTACTACATTTGACTCAAGAGACAATTACTTTTTTAAAAAATTAAAATTGAAATAGTTTTAATAGACACAAATTAAAGATTTGAGTTGAAACGTCAAATAAGTACCCCAAGATGTACATTATTAAAATTTTAATTCATATGTTATGTACAACTTACCTAGGATTTATCAAATCTAAATTAGATCATTTGTAAAGAACCCTACATGTTTAGCATGCAAACTAAGTACATTGTTACTATGATAAGTTATTTTGTGTGATGTATAGTGGAAGATAGAAGGGTTATGATTGAGAAAGTGGATGCCTATATGAATTTGACATGTAGCTGAATTGATGAAGCTTATGAGCAAAAAATAAGTATAGGAGTGGAAAATTATTAGGGTTTGTTGTAGATGAGTAAATTTATTTCATGCATCTATCAACCATTCTAGTAGGGTATTATTGTTGGATCAATGATGTTATTATGCATCATAGAAGTATCACTCATTACCATACCAACAAAGGTCACTATTATACTGTATATTTAAAGAAAAAACCCTAGGAGTACATGAAAGGAAAGGTTATCATGAGAACAGTCAAAAGGTTAGGCTAGAGATGGTCATGGTTTCTAGAGGATAAGGTTTTGATAAGGTGATTTGGATAGCTTGAAATTTGATTGCTTGTAGGAAATCCATGAAATTTTGGTGATTGAGTATCCATGGAACCCTATACAAGTCATACCAAGGTAGCTATTTGGAAGGTTTGAGGATTGTGAAGTTAGGAGATTTTCTATAATTATATATCATGCCTCAACACCATTTGTAGACATGAGGGAGTGTGGTCATGATCTTTTTTTATTATGTGCCAATGGACTATCTTACCCATAATGTCATATAAACATTCTCATTTAGATGGCTGCCATAATTGGTGAAGTTAGTTCCATTGAGAAGGGGTTGTCATATGCAAGACAAGGGTCATTGTTGAAAGAAAAGGGTTCCATGAGATACATGTAGGAAAACATAGCACTTTTGTGAACATCATGACCTTGGAATATTCAAATTAAAGGACTAAGGAGTGTTGTTTCTGATGTCTCATAGTGCTCAAGCCTTACTTGTGTTGTTTTATAATGAGTGCTTTCATGTATGAATAAGGTTCTAAGAATGTTTAGTGATGGATTTAAGGATCAAGGTACTTCAAGAGGATAATATGGCATCCATAAACCACATAGAGAGCATTTCCACCGAAATACCTATGCATGGTTATCATCCCACTCTATCAAGAGTTGAGTTGTAAGCATTCCTATATCTATTAGGGCTAGATGTTGTAAACATTGAAAGTATTTAAAAGTTATGGTAACTTTAAATAAGGGCTTATTTTATGGTAATTTATTTGTATCACATGAAACAAGAATATTACCTCAACACTTTAAGATCTAAATCTAAAAGAAGATTTGAACAAAGTTCTGTATTCCTTCTCCAAACACAACATTCCCCTTATAAAATCTCTAAAAAGCATTCCAAATCTTATAATATTATTTCTAAAACAATAAATCTAACTCAAGAACAATACTATCTTCAACTTTTCATCTTCTATTCTAGCTCTCTAACTCCAAACATGCAAGTGAATAATGAATCCAAAACAAACGAACCCCTATCCTTATACTATCTGTAGCGCTCCTCCATCCTCACCTTGGATGTGCAGGTAGTTTGGCACTTTGTCAGTATGGTCAGTATGTCTTATGTCAGTTAGGGTTGCTCGAAGTCTTTCCCTTTGACCCTGGATAGTGGTCAAGTAGCTATTGGGCATTTGGTTTTATTTAATTTAGATTGTTGATTAAATGTGTTGGCTATTTTATAAGTTATAATAAATTGTTTAATACCTTTGTTAAATAAATATATAGTTAGATATAAATAAATAATTATCATTAGTCATAAAGTAAATTTATAATGTGAGATAAATTAATAATAATAATATGTTTGGGGTTAACAATTAATTGTTTGTGTGCGTAAATGTGGGGTAAATAAATTACCCGTTTGCATGCATTAAGTTAGAATGGAAGTAATTGGTAATTATTTTATAACTATGGGCTTAATAAATTTAATATTTTGTAATTAGTTGAGTTAGTTGGTTTTCCGTTCTGCGGTTGCACTCTTACAAATATAAAAGAAAATTGGTAAACCATTCTGGGGGGCGCGGAAGATCAAAATAGAATAGGAGGCTAGATTGGGGTTTCATTATTGAGCTCTGCGATGTTGTTGCTAACGATCCGAGGTAGGATGCCAGTATATACCATTGCTCTCTTTAGTTACTTTCTTCAAATCAATTCAACTAAACCTTTGTATAATTCATTGCATGATAGTAAGAGAAATCTATGAATTATCCATCCATTTCTATGTCAAATACATTGCATTAAAATTCTATTTCATTATTGAGGCTGCAAATGTTGTTGGTCATAAGAATAAATGACCGGCATTCCAACTATGGAGTCTAGAAGCATGTATAAAGTTTGTGTTTTCATTTAGTGGTAATTGCATTATAATTGGAGTTATTTTGTTGAGGCGTCAATTGTAGGGTTTTCAGATGTTTAGTTTTGTATCTGTAAAATATCAGATGTGTTACTCAATGTCGTTGGCCAACTACTTCAAGAATTTTGATGATGTTTACCTAATGGAGCGATAATGCTAAGGGTATCCATGTGTTTTTTTTTTAAATTGCTAAAAACTTCTATTATTCTGAGCCAATGCGGTGTTATTTTCTTTTGATCCATAGTCAGCAAACATTGCATAGACCGACTATGTCTTTGGATGCTAGTGTATACCATTTTATGGCCTTAATCCAACTACATCCAAAGATATTTTAAAATTCCTCTATCTCTCATCAATCTCCTTATATTTGGACCTCACCAGACCTACGCACTTCTTCATAGATAATTGAGAGAAGATCCACACAACAACCGCCGCGGGATTAAATGGGAAATCAATTATGGGCATATCATGCAATCCTTGTAGTTTGTGAGACCATTTTTCTTTCAAGCAATTTGTAAAGCAAATCACGTGCCGTATCTATGCTACTCCATGTTTTTTTTCTTTCAATCAGCTTTTCTTTAAGAGCTTCGCCTCCTTTATAGTATCAATTCTCATTGCATGCTTTTTCAGCCATGCACTTTTTAACAGTCTCATTGACAATTCTTGACCACTTATGGACATTATTGCCTGATTTAAATCTAACCATATTACATGGAAAATATTTACTGCAAAAGGCTTATAGGCAGGTGCTGATAATATGAAGGAACCCCTGCTTCATTGGACTGCCTCCTTAAAACACATTCAATTCTTTTAATGCTGGGGATTCTGTATGATATCAGATCCAGATTCCAGATTCATATAGGTCTATGGTAGTTTGCTAGTCAATGCCGATCCCCATATTTGTTGGGGTACCTTATTTTGCTTTGGAGATTTTGTAAGGCTAGTCATTTGGCACTTTCATAATTGCTCTACAGAATATAGCTAAATATTTATCAGATATCCATGACTAGCAGAAAACTTAACCGGATGCAATATGTATGTACTCCAAATTCTTCGTGGACCCAAAACTTGTGTAATGAACAAAAAGCTTGCCCTAATCCCTAATAAACCATTACCGGCCAAAGAAATTAAAAAATGAGGGAACCAGTCTGGTTTCGAAATACCTGGACTATGCTTCCATACCCTTCTGCGCATATTCCATCTAGGCACATGTATCGTGGATGCTGGCAAAGGAAAATTGTTTTGGCTTTATGTCTTTGTGATTGCCTTCAACGAATCATATTCGTGCATGTCCTGCAGTCATTGTAGCCCACAGAAACACATCTCTTCAGAGCACGTTGTCAAACAGTTCACGTGCCTTGTCTATGCTTCCACCAGTTCGCATACATGTCTGTGAGGGAAAATTGCAACCACAATACCTAACAAAACTTCTCTATCCCTTACATTTTGATAGACATCCATAATCGGTTCCAAAGCTTCCATTTTATCACGCGCAGGGAGGATGCTGGCAAGGTAGTAGAATTTGGCTTTATGCTTGCAATTGCTTTTGTTTGAATGTTTTTAAAGCCTGTTCAACAAATCTATTTTCATGCACATCCTGCAAATCATTGCATTCCATGAGGTGACATTTATTGAAGCATTCTGTTAACCAGTCAAATGCAGAATTAAGTTGCATGTACATTGTGTTAATTTGTGAATTGGCGGATTTATTCAGATAGCAATCTCTATGTAGAACAAGCATTGATATTTATTTCATGTTTCATTTTAATTAAGAGTCCATAAATAACACCCATCCTCGCCTTCTCAGATGTTTGAAAGAAGAATATAAATCCTCTGCACATTTAGGACCCAAATTTAATGGAATAATACTTCTATACTCTAACCCCGTATTCATGGGAAATATACAAAACCATACATGAAATTCACCATTCCATAATAAAGTTTAGGGTATCGCCAAAATAAACTAACACTATCAAAAATGCCAACCATTCAATCATAATAATTAATTGTAGTTGCAATGAAGGGTTACTCATGTATGATTGCAATATGTATCTATCTCAACATCTAACCTAGGAGGGTGCTATTTGTGCACTTCCAACAATCATTATTCTCCATGAGAAGACATCTCTTGAGGCCTTCTATTAAACATTTTTCATGCTTGACCTTGTATCCATATTGTGCATGCTTATCCGTGGTCTAATATCATTTCTCCTTCACCAAATCCATCCTGTACAATCTTGAAATCGTTGTAATAAGAGAGAAAACATATTTTGGGACCTTCTGTCAACAGTTCACATGACTTGTCCACTCTTTTTTATTGTGGCATGCGTCACCAATTTAAGCCTAAATGGTTGTTTCTATTATCTTTGGATTGGATTTTATCATTAAGGAGTAGTACCTATATTTGACCCAATCAAGATTTAATGGTAGGTTCATATCTTAAGAGGAATGAATTTTGAACCTAAACATGAATTTAAATTCAGCTTATCAATATTTGATATCTTCTAACTTTAAGTATATCGAAATGAAATGTTGAGTTAAATTGGTGTCTAGATATTGCATTTTAGGGGTGCTATATTTTAGCTAGGCTCCAGGCTTTAATGTTGAATAAATGAATATCTTAGTAGTGAATTTTTCTATGGAAGTTGCCTTAGCTTTTATATATATTGCTAACTTAGAAAATAATGCTTCTAGAATGTAGCCCTTGTACGTAAATCTTGTGGACCAAGCTATGAGGATAGTTTTACCATTATAATTTTTAAATTAGTAATTAAGTGTTCTATCTTAGATTTAATGATTTCCATGATTCCATGATAAATACTCTTAGAATTTATAAATTTATGTATTAATTGGGTGGTTTGATTTTATAAGTATACAAGTTTAGAGTGAATAACAACAAATTTATATGTTCCTTCCTAACAAGTTGTATGCAATGTCCTTTCTTGGTATGGTTCTCATGATGGCACTAAGGACTAACATTTTCATTAGACTATATTATTGATAGAAACTTGTTTGTATGAACTTGTCTTACATTTCTGGACATATAATTTCATAATGAAGATGGTCTCATATGTACTTTTCAATCTAAGTTAGTATTTATGTCATTGGGAAGTTGGTTTCCAGAGGCCTAGGAGGGTGCAATTGTGTGTATGGCCTTCATGATTATGTAACCCTGAAGGTGGTTAGCTATGTTGTGGGTCATGTGTGTTGAGTGAAATGTAACTCTAGAATGTTATCTCCCATACTGGTATGAATTCAGGTAACTGTGGTAAATGTGCAAGATGGGTAATGCCTTGCTCTATGTATGATCATGTGGATATGATAAATGGGCAAGATGATCAATGCCTTGCCCAGTGTAGGGTTTACTAGTTGTATTTCCTCCCTCAATTGCGTAAGTGCCTCTGGAAGTGCAGTTAAGTATGTCAGTGATGTTTGTTGTGGATAGTTTGATAATTGGTGTCATGCATAACCCTACTGCTTGTGTTAGTCTATTGTTCTCCTTACTATCTGTGAGTGTGGGATCTTGTGTTATCTCCTAGCTCGGGGGGTGGACCTTAGGGTTCCACATGGTCGGGTGGAAGAGCTTTTATTTCCATTGGTCTTCCCTTGCTGATGTTCGTGGGTGAGGAGGATGTATCTTGTACATCAGATATCAGATCTTGTACCAGTTTGAGGAAGATGATTATGCATACATGGTCTAGCCTGGTGTGACAGTCGATTCATAAGGTATGTATTCAGAAAGGTGATAATGTAATCAATGTAATGAATTACTCATGTGTATAGGAATTTGTACATTCACATGTAATCCTGACCATGTCGATTATTCATCTGATGTTATGATATGGAGATGTATATGTTTATTCATTTAATGCTATAGATTTAGAATGATCTACTAATGTTAGTTAATAATGTATGTTGAATTATGTTAATTGATTTGGCAAGTAATGCAACCATGGAATCTTAGAGGACAAGTCGTTAGTTCAAAGGATGTGTATAGATGTGTTAACATTACTTTGTTATCTTATTCATGAAAAAAAAAAAAAAAATTATCCTACTTTGCATAGCATAGATATGTTGTTCTCTAAGGTGTTCATGGCGGGGCATTACACTATCTCCAAGTTTTTGGAAGACCAAGTTAGATCCTAAGTTCTCCTTTGAATGTTGGTCATCCTCGTGCTAGGTTAGAAGAAGTTATTAAAAGAGGTATGGTAGTTTGGTGGCTAATTACTGGACAAATGCTAATGGTTGAAGGGAATGGAAAATGTTTAATGAAGAAATAGATTATAAGTTACTAATGATTGATTATCTATGCATAGATCATGTTATTTTCATCCTTATGAGATATGTCACTTATTGTTTCTATAACAAGTCATGGTTGGGATGTAATAGGTAGTGTGTTTCAAGTTTTAAGGTTTATAGTTTAGTTTTAGAGTTTATCAAGTTCATATTTTTAGGGTTTATAGTTTAGTTTTCTAGGGTTTATCAAGTTCATAGTTTTAGGGTTTATAGTTTGAAGTCTAGTTTTAGGGTTTATAGTTTAGTTTTCTAGGGTTTATCAAGTTCATAGTTTTAGGGTTTATAATTGTTTATTTATCACAGTTTTAGGGTTTATAATTGTTTATTGATCACAGTTTTAGGGTTTATAATTGTTTATTAATCATAATTTTAGGGTTTATCAAAACATATATAATTTTACTTAAACCCTAATTTTTCAATTTAAAACTACAATCATAAAAAATGCATAAAAAATAAGAAAGAAACCAACCTGGAGGTCTTCAGAACTGATGAGGTCTTCAATTTGTGATAGTAGGGGCTTCAACAACACGTACCCATTCTCATATGTCACTGTCCCTGTCGGCCTACTGAAGAAAATGAGCCCGTAGGGTTTTTAAAAAATATATATATACATTTTCAAAATAGGTACCCATTTAGGTTCAGGTGCCTATTCCTATCAGGAAATTTTTTTGCTCGCGCGACTTACCCTACATGTGTACCCAACTTCTTGCTTTTACCTTTGTTGTGTTAGGAACTTCTAGCAGAAAAAAGAAGAACAAAGGAAAAACTAGCAGAAATTTTGGCAAAAAGTAAGGAGTAACTCAGGTTGATTATCAATGAGGCTAATGTCCATGAGTTGGTCGATCCTAAATCAAAACTAGAGAATAAAAGTAATTTAGAAATATTATTTAGAACGGATGGGATTAGAGCAAGCACTCAAGGCTGACATAAGGATGGTACTGGCTAAATAGTTACTAACGGAATAGTGACATAAATACTAGAAGTTTTCTATAGGCTTGTGTTTAACTGATTTGGGGGAAAATGGTTTAGGCCAGCCACATGCTTAAGGCGTTGATTTAACCCAGATCGACCCAAACATAAGGATGGTTGATTCTCAATCAGACACAGAGGAAAGTAAAAGGTACGGGATTGAAATCTATTATCGAGGGTGGAAGGAGAGTTACAGGCTGAATGGAATAGAAGATTCATAAATAATTTTTCTTAAAAAAAACTAATGGAACAGTAGAACCATTAATAGATTTAACAAGCATACTACTTAGTCTTTCATAACAAAATGATAAAATAAGTCATAGTAATTTCTTTGCAATTCAAGAAAACTTTAGGTAAATATCCGGTTGCTCATGCTTCCCAAGTTGGATTATTTTCTATCTTTATTCGTCGATGATCCCTCTTTTCACCTTCTCGTTGCTGATGTCAATGGTGATCACCCTCTTTTCCCACAGTCACTAAGAATAACAATGGTCTGCCTTCCATTCTTTCAACCCATCCTTTTCTTTAATGTATGCCCTCTAAAATTGGCATCAATTATGCTTAAAACTTTGCTTTTTTCTTCCAACTTATGTTGTAATGTCCCTCGCTTTTGGCTTGCAATAGATGTTATTCTCATATTTCCTATGACAATTCTGGTATAGTTGGCAGTTTTATATTGCATACTTACAGTTTCGAGACATTTGGACTAGTATGTTAGGGTTTATGTTCTCATATTTCCTATGACAGTTCTGGTATAGTTGGTAGTTTTATATTGCATATTTACAGTTTCGAGACATTTGGAATGGTATGTTATGGTTTATGTTCTCCTTGATCATGATGGATATATCTGGTGATTATAGACTAATGTTATTTTGAGGTTAATATGTTATTCGATTGTGATTATGATGCATTATTGGTAATGGATATAGTTACTTAATGACGTGTTTACACGAACGGAACAGTGTTGCATTACTCGTGTCTGAGTACCCTGCCACGCTGCGACTTCCGTTCATTATGTTTATGATGACATGTTTATATATGTATATATGTGCAACCTTGTTGTTTGTTGTAGGATGCAGGTACCGGGCATCGACTCCACCTGTACTATCAGGTCTGAGCATGCCCTAGCCAATGGACTTGTGGATTGGAGTTAACATAAGGTTCCCTCCTCTGTCGACATCCCCAAAGAGGATGTGTTGTCAGTGTTGTATCCTGTCATCATCGTCAATTGGACTGAGTGTCGTTGTTGTTGTCATGTCCTGTGGCTTTACATGGGGGTCAGGTATTGTCCTGTAAGCTTGGTTCATCCAATTTACGTGTTGATTTAAAGTTTGGGTTAGCACTTTATTAAAAATAAGGTTACAATTAAGTTAATGTTAAATAACCATGTGTTAGGGAAATTATGTGTTGTAATTATTCATAAACGAACTAATTGTTTGATAATTGGTTAAATTAATAGGAATTAGTAAATAAATAAATAAAATTAGATAAATGATTAAATGTCTAAATGAAATATTAAATTACAAGTCGTAAGTGGATTTAAATTAAATGCATAAGTGAATAAACAACTATAATGTTGTTAAAATAAATTTATAGCATTAATGAAAATATCTCAAGGTTAAAAATAATAATAATAATAATAATGCTGAGTGCCGTCAATATCAAATTGGAGGTTTAGGAATTTTTTTGGAGATGGTGAGATTTTTGAACCTCACGAGAATGTGGTTGTGGAAAATGGAGAGCCATGCCTCCTGCATTTACCTGAGGAGCTCAATCCTTGTTTCAAGAAAGTGGGTGGTTGAAAAGGCAGGCTTGTCTCCTGCATTTATCCGGGAAGTGAGTCCTGGTTTTTGGAGGAGGAAAAGATTTTGGGAAGAGGCAGGTCTGAAGAAATTGGAGAAGGAGAAAACAGCTATAGGAATCAACAGAGCAACTCTTGAACATTTTAACCAGGTACTTTATCTTTTTCACAGATTAATAATTACATTTGCAGATTCATCATTGATTCTAATAAGGGTAATTGGAGTGTAGAATTAAAGTTGAAAATTTATTTGTTATGGTAGTACTATGTTTTGTCCTCATAGTTGCTTACAGATGTTTAGAGCCATTCATTAAACCTTATATATATATAGGTTCTCTTTGGTGTTCGTCATCTTGTTGTACCTTCCACTGTTGTGAGCATCTCTCTGTAGCCACCTGTATCTGTGGGTTCCTCTTAAATTGTTTTGTCTGGCAATCATCTGCTTATGAGGGAACTTGTCCATTCGAGCTTGTGATTAGTCAAATTTCCTTATTCTGTTTCCTCAGATCAGTTGTGTCTTAGACAAGAAATTCCTAAGCATCAAGTACAGTGTTATCAGTCCAGTCCTGCATTGTGACAGAGGCAAGAAGATAATGCAATTGAAAATCAGGTTGAATCCAAAATAAATAAATAAAAATATAACAAAAATAAATATATAATGTTATAGAAACAACTAATATGTCTTGTGGCAATACAAGAAAATAAAACCCAAGAGAAGCTTCATGGTCAGGGTATGTCCCTTAAGGATTCGTTAGTTCAATCCTTTGAAGGCATCCTTACTAGAGCCCTTCTTTTGTGCATAACCAGCCATGAGACTACATTTCTCTGAGGCATGTTCTCCACACCTTGTGTGTCCGGTGTGTAACTTCACACCTTGTATACATGTCTTTTAGGGCATTGGCAACTACAGTATCTGACACAAGCCTCTTTCATTTATGCTTTGATGGATGTCCCTTCATTATTTCAAAGATCCGAGTATACTCATTCTCAGATTTCTTGCATTCTTTGTATTGCTATTCTTATTCTATTCTCCTTGTTTTAGTGAGAAACTAAATCAGCTGGTAGAGCCTCTATAATCCTCCTATCTTCTTTAGAAACTGAATTTGCTGTAGCGCCACCATAATCCATCCTTCTAATGTGAGAATTTGATTAATGGTTAACGTTTCTTCTATCATGAGCAATCTGTTAGGTGTGATTTTTGTGATGCCCATAGTAACACAAAATCTCTAGTTTTGGAGCTCCTCCTCCACCATTGGGAGTTTTATCCCTTAATCTCATTTATTTCTACTTATGATATCATCCGTTCACAAAGGGTATACATTGACTTCAACACCTGCACCATAGGCCTTAAATGCTCATTGCTTCTGATCCATTTTGTGCATACCTAGCGATCCTTGCAATCCATGAGATGACGTCTCCTTGCAGCACCTTGTCAAAACAGATCACTTGTTTCTTTTCTTTTTCTGATCCCATCTTTTCCCTTTTTAAATTTCTTACATGTCTACCCAAGGCGCGATCCTTGCATTCCATGAGATGACATCTCTTTGTAGCATTTTGTCATAACAAATCACTGGCTTTTTTCTCTATCTGATTTCATCTTTTCCTTTTTTTAAATTTCCTACATGTCTGCCTAAGGCGCGATCCTTGCATTCCACGAGATGACATCTCTTTTGTCTACCCAAGGCAATTTATCAGCGATCATACTTCCTGGGTTTTGCCGAGAGCTCAATGATTTTTCCTGTGATTCGCAGAGAGCTCAATGATTTTTTTTGTTTAGGGAAAAACTTATCTTACAGTGGCCGAACGGCCAGCTTGGTTGTACGATGTGCTAAAACCTTCTTTTAGAAAGTTTCCTTATTAGCTTTAAGGAAAAAAAAAAAAAATCTTGAAGTTTTCATTAGGAAATATCTAGTGGTTTGAGTGAAAATAGGATTTAGCCTCCAATAGAGGTCATACGGTTAGGAAAAAAAAAAGAGAGATAATCTTGCCTTTCCTTTAAATATATAATAATAAGGAAGATGCCATTTTTCCCTTCAATAAAATCTGCCTAGTTAGTAATTTAAAATTAAATGATTAGTAAGCATTTTTTTATGATATTAGATAATGGCATGTAAATGTCTGGTTAATAGAAAATATAATGATAACTTAGAATTTTAAGAAAAATGTTGGGAATGAATTATCTCATAAGAAATTATTATTATATAATTCTTAGATATATATTAACTCTTATATGAGGAATGTCTGTTAGTAAGTTTTATCACTCTATTTATGATGTTTAGTTGTTAATACGATTAAATGTAAATGGTTATAACAAAATGCTTAGGGCAGATGAAATTTAACCTAGTTTGATTGAATTGGTAAAAATCTTGTCATAATGATTTTGTTAAGTTGGAATTAGATTTAAAGCAAAATAAATGAATGTCTTTTGTTCGATCACGTAGTTGTGGTTAGTAGAATTGCAAATAGTAAGGGACTAGGAGAATTTACATGTTTGTAATAGTGATGTTGTTAGAACTGTAATTGCCTTGTAGTTAGAAGTTATTTTAGAATTCATCTTTTGTAATAGATTCGTGGTCTTGTAGAATTAACACTTATTTATGATGTTTGAATTGAATTTAAATTACATTGTAATTATTTAATTTGACTTATAAAAATGACAAATAGTGGTCACCTTAGTATGTTAATGAGGTATAAATATAGTTGTATCGTTAAGATTTAATTAATAATTGTTTTCATGTAACTATTTTAATGTAATTGTAGAATTGTTCTTAACAAGAATACAATCGTTGGAACACTATGTTTTAATATTATTAAACTGGTTTTCGTTGCAAATAAAATATAGAATAATGTTATTATTAATTTAGGGTTGGGATTTGAATTACAAGTAAATACTTACCCAACCTGCAATATAGGTATTATAGTTTCATAACTATACATTTCATCCTCGTGTTTTATCTAAGACAATATTAAGAAGGCCTCAAACTGGACAACGAAGTTTATGCCCTAGAAATTAAATATTTTTTTTTAACTATAAGAAGAGGTATGTTTATATTGTGTTTATGCCTTTCAAAAAGTAGTTGAATATATAGGTATACTGAGCCAATAATCTTATGTAATCTGCTGATTTATTCCAAATTATAGATGAATTACAAATTATGTTGGAACTTGATAATGCAATTTTATTTAACCGATAATATTAACTGAAACCTAATATAGTCAATTAGTGTTTTAATTAAACATAAATTATTGTTTTAAATGGCTTCTTGTTGAGCACATTTTGCTTACATAGTAGGGTTGTGAAACTTGAATTATGGGAAGTGAATTTGATAGGTTATCAGGGTCCCTATGTTATTACCTTTATCTGAGTGGTTAGTTCCAGAGGCATAGGTTATAATGGTTGTTTACATGTTCATGGTATGTTGGGAAAGCATCATGGTGTGATAATGAAGTCCTTCCTGGATGTTGCAATTATATATTGGTTTTGAGTATGTCATATGGTATTGTGTTGGTTAGGACAATGGGGACACATTGTCATCTGTAAAGAAGAAATTTCTCATGTGTTACTTCATCTGGATGCCACGGATAATGTATTGAGAGTATGCCCTTGAGATTATGCCATAGTTTGCAAGAGGGTAATGCCTTGCAATGTGTATGCCAAATTTATTGTTACAATGTTTTGTGCATGGCTTGATGGGTGGGGTTTCCTAGGTGCAGATAGGGGAGTGGCTTCCAATGTGGGGCCGGCGCCCAAAGTGGCTTGTTTAGGGTAACCCATTGGGAGTTGTTAATCCAGTGATAACTTAATAATCAATTTAGAGGGATGGGTAGTTTTCACACTAATCAAGATAATTGAATGCCTCACTCATGCCTGTAGTGCTCGTTCAGGCTAAGGATGAGATGAGAAGGCCGTGGTTGGCAAAATCAACTTCCTTGTCCTCATGAAAGGAATGTTGATTCCGCATGTGTCACCCTATGGGGCCGGCATCTAGTGAGAGACTGTCAGGGTAACCATAGATGGGGGCCGGCGCCTAGCGAGAGACTGTCAAGGTAACCCAGGGATGGGGGCCGACGTCTAGCTAGAGGTTGTCAGGGTAACCCATGTTAGGACCATGCGATGACACTCTCCTTACTGTAGCCTAGCATTCCCCAGTTGCACTCTCCCCAGTTGTTAAGTGTTTGCCTCTGGAAGTACTGTTGAGTCATTTGTGATATTGACTTGATGTTGGAGTCATGTGTTGTCTTATAGCCTACTGTCTACCTGACTGTATGTTGTAGTGGGAACCTTATGTTAACTCCTAGCTCGGGGGGTGGACCTCAGGGTTCCACATGGTCGGGTGGAAGAGCTTTATCCATTGGTTTTCTCCCTTGTCGTTGTTCGTGAGCGAGGAGGATACACTCCTTGTGTATCAGACACCAGATCTTGTACTTGTTTATGAAGACACCTATTACGCTCATGTTCTAGCCAGTGTACCAGTTGATTCAGATTGTATGTATTCAAATGTAATCAGAATAGTGATAATGTAAATTGCATAATGATGTACTCATTTGTATAAACTTGGAATATGTGCATGTAATCTTGATCAAGGTTGATTATCTAATTGATGTCCCAGAATGGAGATGTATATGTATAATCAATAATGCAATAGAGTTAGAATGATTTGTCGATGTTAGTTAGTAATGCATGTGAATGATGTTGATTATTTGTCAAGTAATGCAACCATGGCACCTTGGGAGACAAGTTGTTAGTTAATGATGTGTGTTGATCTGCTAAACCTTACTTGTTATCTTATTTAAAAAATAAAAATAAAAATTCTGCCTTGCTTGCATAGATGTGTTGCCTTTCAAGGTGTTCATGGCGAGGCACTACATATGTTATCCTCCATTTGCATGGCTTGGCATCCAAAATCCCTCTCCATTTTTCTTGAAAAATTAATAAACTACTTCTTACTATTGCTCCCCTTTTTGCATGCGAAGGATTATTATTAATATTTTTAGATTTCTAAATATAATATACCATTAATATAATATAGTTTTTTAATTATTATTTTTTATTTTTAAGAATAATAAGGCATGTGCATATAAAAATGACAAGAATATTTATATATTAATTATTCAAATTATTCAAATAACAAAAACACTTCAAATATATACTTTATATATAAAAGCACTTCGTTTTTTATTGTTTTCAAATTATATAAATATAAGCATTTAAATTATTTATTTAATAATGTAAAGCAAATAACTTATGCAATTATAATATATGTATCTAAGTCGAATAGCATAATACAAACATGGTTAACTATGTATTCCAAATAAACATATCATAGAAATAAAAAAACATATATTTAATTATTTAAGCATCAATAGTCTCCATTCACCATATAAAATGCACAAACAAGACTAATAAACATGATGATGCACAATAAACCCATTCAATGATGCAATATGATATGAAACTATGTGAGTGTGTGCGTGCATCGAATCTAACCATCCAACAGTTCTTATCGAGTGGCTAGAACATCTCTACCTCAACCATGTTCTCGTCTTCGACATTTTTTTCTTTTCCAGCACTCAGTTGCACTTAGATTTTCATTAATAGGTTAGTTCCCCAAAATCATAGTTGAAGCAAAACAAAATTTACATCCATAATTGTACCAATAATATTCAATTATTAAATCAACTTTGAAAATCACACATTTATAATATTACGACAATTACTTTCACACACGTGGAATTACTCATAGTAAAACAATCATAGTAAATGTCTAATAATCTAAAATAATAATAAAGTCCAAAAACAAGATGTGACATCCTTCCCCACTAGGAAGAGGCATCGTCCCAATGTCTTATTACACAACAAAATAATAAAACATCTCACTATATCAATCAAAGTATCCATAAGGTATCATCAATGAAAAATAATATCTCAAAGTATCATCAATTATGCATGAAATAAAGAAACTATGCTAAACCCTCAAATGAGGAAAAGATCTATCAATGTCCTCAATATCCTCCCAAGTGGTATTATCCACTGAATATTGGTCCCACTGGACCTTTACTGCACAATGTCTCTGTTGCACAACTTAACATTGTGCTTCTCCAAAACTCGAATGGGCTCCACTAGTACCACTCCTGGGTCCTGCAACTATAAAGCACGCCAATCAAGAATGTGTAAAGCATCAGGATAATAAGGCTTGAGTAAAGACACATTGAAAATATTATGGATTTTGGTGAGGGAAGGAAGAAGAGCAAGTCTATATGCAACTAGATTGACCACTTCGAGCACGTCGAATGGTCCTACAAATCTGGGGGTGTGTTTGGATGCTTTACCAAATGAAATTGAACTCTTGTGAGGCTTGACCTTAAGAAAAACTTTGTCATTAATTGAAAATTGTCCGAATGTTATGTTTCTATCTACATAACTTTTCTAGCGATCTGAAGCTTGCTCAGTTTCTCTTTGATTAACCTCATTTGATCCTCCATTTCTATTAACATATCAGGAGCAATCACTATTCTGTCTTCAACCTTGTCCCAACTGATGGGTGTTTGACACTTACACCCATAAAGGGCTTCAAACGGAGCCATCCCCAAAGATGCATGGTAGGAGTCGTATGCAAACTCCACTAATGGAAGATACTCCTCCAATTTGTACTACTGATCCATACAATACATCCTGAGAAGATCTTCTACCACTTGGTTGACTCTTTCTATCTGACCATCTGTTTGAGGATGGTATGTCGTGCTAAAATTCAACTTAGTCGCCAATGCTGCATTCAGCGTTGTTCAAAATCTGGAGGTCATGTGAGTGTCCCGATCTGAAATGATCATCTCTGACACTTCATGTAGTTGAAAGATCTCTTGAACAAATTTTTTTGCTAAAGTCAATGAGTCGTATGCTAGATTCCTAGGGATAAAGTGTGCTACTTTGGTCAACTTGTTCATGACCACTAAGATAACATCATGTCAATTTTTGGACATGGGCAATCCCTAAATAAAATCCATGCTAATTACTTGCCACTTATATTCTAGAACACTATGTGGGTACAGAAGTCCTGCTAGATGTACATGCTCAACTTTGACACGCTGGCATTCTAAACATTGAGCTACAAACTCAGTTACATCCTTCTTTAGTTTAGGCCAAAAGTACAATGATCTCAACCCTTCCATTATTTTTGTCACTCTAGGGTACGTTGAATATGGTGCGTTGTGGATCTCATCAAGAACTAGCTTCCTAAATTCCCCTGAGTCAGGAATATACATCCTTCCCTGGTATCATAAAAGTCCATCTGACTTAATCTCATAGCCATTGAGCCAATGATCTAAGGGGTCTTCTTCCAATGCTTGTTTGACTCTGTCATAATGCTCATCCCCTTGCAAATTCTAGATCACCTGTTGTCTCAAATTGGATTTGATGGTAACCATGACAGCCAGATGTCTTCTCCTGCTAAGAGCATCTACCACCTTATTCTCCGTTCCTTTTATATACTCAATCTCAAAGTCATACTCACTAAGGAATTCTAACCACCTTCTCTGTTGTGCATTAAGATTAGTTTGGGTGAAGATGTACTTGAGCCCTAAATGATTTGTCTTTGACTCAAAGGGCTTACCTAGGAGGTAATGCCTCCACATCAGAAGTGCATGAACAATAGTGGCTAACTAAAGATCATGGGGCACATAGTTTAACTCGTGTTGCTTTAACTTTCTTGACTCATATGCCACCACTTGCCCATTTTTCATCAATACTCCTCCCACACCTTCACCTAAAGCAATAATTATAATAGTGAAATGGCAATTGGGATCTGATATGGTCAGAATAGGAATGGTTGTGAGCTTCTCTTTTAAGAGCTACAAAGCTTGCTCACATCTATCTATCTATTCAAACTTTTTACATTTCTTTTACAAAGAGGTTATTGGTGCTACAATAGTAGAGAATCCTTCCACAAATTTCCTATAATATCTAGCAAGCCCCATAAAACTTTTGACTTTGGTTACATTCTGAGGTGCTGGCCATTCCATTATTGCCTTGATCTTTTCCAGATCTATTGCGACTCCTTCCACTGAAATCATGTGGCCAAGATAGTACACCTTGCTTTGATAGAATGTAAACTTAGATAGTTTGCCAAAAATTGTACACTCTTTCAAGTGCTACAAGACTATTCTCAAGTGCCTTTCATACTCTTCTATGGATTTAGAATAAATTAGAATGTCATCCAAAAAGACTAACACAAAATCATCCAAGCAATCTCAGAACACATTGTTCATCAAGTTCATAAATGTTGCCAGAGCATTAGTCAACCCGAATGGTACTACTGTAAACTCATAGTGACCATAGTGAGTTCTAAATATAGTTTTAGAGATGTCCTCATCCTTGATTCGCAACTGATGATAGCTGGATCTAAGGTCTATCTTAGAGAACACCTTTGCTCCCTTCATTTGATCAAATACTTCATCTATCCTTAGAAGTAGATACATGTTCTTTATTGTCACTTTATTGAGCATCCTGTAATCAATGCATAGTCTCATGGTTCCATCCTTCTTCTTTAAGAAGATGACCGGTGTGCCCCAAGGTGACACACTAGGTCTTATAAACCCTTGCTTTAGCAATTCCTTCAATTGTACCTTAAACTCAAATAGTTCTATTGTAGTCATTCTGTAGGGTACCTTTGATTGTGGCTTAGTTCCAGGTAACAAATCTATTGAGAAGTCAAATTCTCTTTTCGGTAGTAACTCTTTTAATTCATTAGGGAATACATCTTGGAACTCCCTAAGAATAGGATAATTGTCGAAATATGGTTCCTATTTATTAAGATCTTTTATTTTAACAACATAGATTGAACAACCCTTCCTTTTTTCTTTCTTCAACTACATGGCTGAAATCTATCTCAATTCTAGGGGTTTTCTAGAACCATGAATCTCTACCCGATTCCCAAAATCATCCAAGCATTTTGCTACCTTGTCCTCACAATTTACTATGGACTTGTACTCAGATAACCAATTAATTCCTAGAATCATGTCATAGGATCCTAAAGGTACAACATAAAGGTTGACTTGTGTTTAGAAACTTGGAAGTTCTAATTCGCTGCATGCAAGACATGAATCTACTCTTTTCTCTACATTGTTGCCATACTGTACCATCCAAGAGTTTGCCATGTACCCAGGTCTAATAGGTAACTGATACAATTCTAGGATCTACAAAACATTCTAGGCACTGGTATCAATTAAAATAGAAATAGGAAGGCCGAAGAGCTTACTAGAAAATTGAATTGATGTAGCCTGGAAATTTGCTTGCCTATTGTCAACTGCAACATGAATTTGGTGTTGAGGTGCATTATGTTGATCCCTTCGTCCTCTCATTCTTATAGATAGGTATTTGCATAATGTTCTCCACCACACACATAACATTCTCCTCGTGGTGCTCTCAATCCTTCAGGCTTGTCTCTTTGGTTATTGTTCCTATTGTTGTTGAAATTTCCCTTTTTATTGTTGCCATTTTGGTTTCTGCCAGACCTGTCCTAAAAATTATTTCCTCTTTTCATATTTCTGATGTCTATTATCATTGTCCCGGTTGTTGTTATTTTGTGTTCTTTTGTTAGAAAACTTTGTTTCTCTAAACTTATGGTAGCTAGATGTCTGTTGCAACTTCTGCTCTTGCTTAAATGCTTTTTCAAATATAGCATCCATGGTCAATGGATTGTGAATATCCACCTCAGCTCCAATATGAGGACGTAACCCTAGAATAAACTTTTTGATTCTCAACCTTTCATCCATCTAGTACTATGGAACATACTTAAGTAGTTAAGAGAATCTCTCCCAATACTGAGTCATTGACATGCATCCATAGGTCAAATTTTGGAATTTAGTCTTTTTCTTGTCGAAAAACAATTGTGGTAGCCATCTCTTTTGAAGAAGTTGAAGGAAGGTATCCCATGTGACTTCACCTAGAAATAACTTCTTTTCTGCGTTCTCATTGTCCCACCAGGTTGCAACTTCTCCAGTAAGCTGGTACGATCCCCACATTGCTTTAGTTTCCTCAAACAGGTTTCAGAGCTCATAATATTTTTCCATTTCAATTATCCATGCCTCTACTCCATTGCCTATGGTTTTACCATCAAAATTAGGAGGGGCAACCTTTTGAGGTCTTTTCCCAACTCTTCTACAATCCTTCCTTGATTATTTGCATTTGCTTCAACCTCAGGAATCTGAGCCTCTATTCTTGGGTTCTCATTCTATGCATCCACCCTCAGGTTCTCATTACCCTAATTCACATTTGTACCTCCTTGGTTTTCATTTTGATTATGCTCTCTCTGATTTCCCCCAACTTCCTGCTCAAGAGCATTCATGTTGGTTCCTTGTTGAGTCAAAAGAGCAAGAATTTGATCCAGTATTTCATTCTATCCAATGTTATTGTTGGCTTCATTACAGTTTCCTTCATTGTTTCCTGCTCCACGGTTTCTTACATTTTGAACATTGTCTGATCCTCCACTCCGATTAGTATTTCTAGTATTCATGATGAATAATCTGCATCAAGTTTGCAACTTAGCATAATACTCCAATAAGGCCCTAGTGTTAGACCTAGAGCTCTGATACCATATGTAAGAGTAAAACTTTCTAACTCCAAAAATTACTGAAGTAAATGTTGCAAGTATGTGCCTAATCGATGTTGTCATTGATGTCAACATATCTGTGTTGTCATTGATGTCAATTGTGGTCCTAATTTGATAAGTTAAATGCTTTGTATTGGCTCATGGAAGTATTGGAGAAAATGAGTAAATGATCCAGATATTGAGTTTCCAAGTGCTTTTGAGAAAATTTGCTCCTCCGGTAGAAACAGTGTGTTTAAGAGTATCTTTATTTACTAAAGAATAGTCTGGTAGATTGCTCTGCATCTCTGGCAGAATGAATATTTTTGTTTGTGGATTGGAAGTTATTTATAGTCATGTTTGAAGATGTTATATCTCACGTTTGAGCCTCCAATATGAATATATGATTGAGTTGTGTTCATGAGAATAAAAGTTGCTTTTCCTGAGTATTCACTAGTGACAGGGAGAAGGTATTTTACTCTGCATTCCTCCGCATTGAAGTATTATGATTTGCAGTTCTATAGTTAAGTCTAGAATGATGATAAGTGACTTCAACTCCAATGGTTTGTGATTTGGTGGTCCGCAAGCTATCCTTTCTTTATGACAGTGGCTAACAGTGTTGTTCTTGTGCACTAGTTTGAAGAATCTTCTTGACAGAGTGGTTAGAGATCATGCGGTTGTTCTTGGTGATTACAATGCGCTTGTGGATGTTGCCTAATCGTGTTCCCATCTCTGGATTGGTCCGCAAAGAGAAACTCAAATCGTGGATGAAGTCTATACCTTGAAGACCTAGTGTTATCACCAGTCTTGGCCGACTTGGTTGTCTTCACTTCGTGTGGAGATGCATTAAAGATAATGGAAGTGTTTCATGGCATGGAAGATTACATTTGAGTCCTACCTAAGGCATAACATGATCTGCATACATCCTTACCTTAGCAAATCTTGTCTAGGTCTAGACGTATTTCTTTGTATTATTGTAATGCTGACCTTGGAGAATGTTCCAATGGTTGATGAATGTAATGCCGACCTTTATGTACATTCCAAGGTTGATGAATTGTATAAAAGCGTAAAATAAAGTTGCGAAAAAGAGGTCCTCTTGCGGAAATAAAGAGATAAGTGCAAAGATGTAAAAGAGAAGAGTAGAAGAGTTATACTATGATTCAATGGAATTGAATCCAAGCGTGGAGTAGATGCTACCAAATCAGTTCACTACCTCTTGGTAGTGAACCACCTCTTGGTAGTGAGTCGTCCTTGACAATGAGCCATTTTGGAAGTGAGCCTCAACATTTGTAGTAAGCAATTCGAGTAGTGAGCCTATGTTTTTCAATATTGCTATAACATATATATCTTGTGTTCTAACACCCACCGTGGTTTTTCCCTTATAGGGTTTTCCACATAAAAAATTTGATGTTTCATGTGTTGATTATGTTATTGTGTTGAGATTCTTATTTCTTGCTCTCATGGTTAAAGATGAATAACAGTAAATAATTATTTGAAGAGTTGATGTTCATAATTGCTCAAAGTTTTAGGGACAACTAATTCATCCCCCCTCTCAGTTGTCCGGTGGATTTCATCAATTGGTATCAGAGCCAAGTTCCTCAGAGGAAAGTCTAATAGCTTGAGGTGGATCCAGAATGTCTTACAAGAAGGAAGCCCCATAGTTTGATGGAACAAATTATGCAACCTAGAAGATGCGCATGAAAAGCCATCTGCTTTGTATTGGATACAAAGTATGGAAAGCGACAGAGACTAAATATACCATGCCTCCGAATGGTCTAACAACTGAAGATCAAATCAAGGAATATGAGTTAAACATAAAAGCCAAAGATGCTCTGTTAAGTGCATTAACCGACACTGATCTAATAAAGGTCATGGATCTTGAAACTGCTCAAGAAGTTTGGGAAAAGTTGGGAAATTTGTATGAAGGAGATGATTTTTTAAAAAGTTCCAAATTGCAGGGACTAAAAGTTAAATATGAAGGCTTAAACATAGGCAAAGATGAAAACATAACATCCTACATGCAAAAGGTTGATGAACTTGTTACTGGAATCAAAGCTATGGGAGGAACTATTGAGGAAAAAGAAGTTGTGATGAAAATCCTTAGGTCATTACCCAAATCCTATAGTCACAAGGTTGCGGCAATTGAAGAAGTAATGAATGTGAAAGAAGTCACCAAGGATCAGTTGCTAGGAAAGATAACATCCTTTGAGATGAGAGAACTTGGTAATGCTTTGCTAAAGATTGAGACTACCTTCAAAGCCAATACTTTAGAAAAGATCTCCAGAGCTGAGAAGTATACGGTGGAACTTGATGATGACCTTGACGAAATCGAAGCAAATTTTATTGACAGACTACAAAGAGGCACCGATAAGTTCAAAGGAAAATTACCTTTCAAATGTTTTTCATGTGGTAAAGTAGGTCACTATGCCTCTAAGTGTCTGGAGAGAATTGAAAGGAATAGAAAGAGATTTGAAAGTAGACCTAAAGTTCCAAAGAAATGCTATTATGTTAGAGATCTTGATGATGAAGGTGTGACAGATGATGAATCAGATGATGCTAGTAATAGTGCAAATGAGTGTTTGTTTATTGCAATTAAAGAAGATCTTGTGTCTACTAATCCTGCTAACCGTGTGAAGGAAGAAAAACTAGTGGAAGAAAGTGCTTTGGTAGTTCAGGTTGAGAAAGATAAGGATGAATGGATTATTGATAATGGATGCTCACATCACATGACTGGTGACAAAAGTAAGTTTGTAAGTTTGGAAAAATATGATGGAGGACTGGTTAGGTTTGGAGATAATACAACTGGTAAGATTTGTAGAAAAGGATCTATTTCTTTTGATGGTAAGCACAACACTAATAATGTCCTATATGTGAAGGGTTTAAAACATAATCTTTTGAGTGTGGGTCAGATGTGTGATAAAGGTTATGATCTGAGATTCAAAGAAAATGGGTGCAAGATCATGGAAATCTCCAGAACAGTGATTGCCACTGGCAAGAAAACTAGAGGTAACATTTACCAGTTAAGAGGAGCTAATAATTATGGTTTATTGGCCCAAATAGATGAGAGTTGGTTGTGGCATAGAAGGATGTGTCATATAAACTTTGATAATCTGGTAAAGATAAGTTTAGGTTAGACTGTGAGAGATTTACCAAAGCTTGTGAAACCTCCCAATACCATTTGTAAAGAATGTCAGTTAGGGAAGTAGACAAGAACAAGTTTCAAGAGCAAAGAGAAATTTTCTACCGGTTTGCTAGATCTAGTACAGACAGATCTATGTGGTCCTACAAGGGTAAGAAGTCTACAAGGTGATAGGTACTTCATGTTACTTATTGATGATTATTCTAGAATGACTTGGGTTACTTTTATAAGAGATAAATCTAAAGCCCTAGAGAAGTTCAATTCCTTCAAGGCAATGGTTGAAATGAAATAGAGCTGAAAATCAAATGCTTGAGGTTTGATAGAGGAGGTGAGTTCACATAAAATGAATTCAACATTTTTTGTGAAGAGCAAGGAATAAAGAGACAGTTGTCTGCACCTAGAACTCCTCAGTAGAATGGAGTTATGGAAAGAAAAAATAGGACAGTTCAAGAGGCTACTAGGACAATGATGAAGGAAGGAGGTCTGCCAGAAGTTTTCTGGAAAGAAACTATACATACTGATGTCTTCATTCAAAACAGAGTTTAAGTGAAAGGTAATGGTACTAAAACTCCCTATTAATTGTGGTATGGAAGAATTCTCACAGTAAAATATTTCAAAGTTTTTGGAAGCAAATGCTATATTAGAAGAGATGAAGAGCTAGGGATGTTTGATGCAAGGTGTGATGAAGGAATCTTTCTTGGATACTCTACCAAGAGTAAGGCCTACCAATGCTACAACAAAAGGCTGAAAAAGATTGTTGAGAGTGCAAATGTGAAGGTGGATGAAGACAAAGGAATAACATTAGATCAGAGTGGCTATGAATTAGATGAACCTGCTGTTATAACATATGAAGAAAAAGTTGAACTAGAAGACAGTCAAGATGAAGAAGCAAAAGCTCTGGAAAGTGCTGCCAGGACCCCCAGGTATGTAAGAATCAATCACTGTGAAGATCAAATTATTGGAGACAAAAACAAAGGAGTACCGACAAGGAAAAGAGCTGTAGAAGAACAAGTGAATTACTGTTTGCTTTCTACAGTTGAACTAAAAACTATGAATGAAGCATGCAATGATGAAAATTGGGCAAAGGCAATGAAGGAAGAACTAATGCAGATAGAGAAGAATGAAACTTGGGAATTAGTTCCTAGAACTGTTGACAAAAATGTTATTAGAACCAAATGGGTTTTTAGGAATAAGATGAATGAAAATGGAGAAGTTGTAAGGAACAAAGCAAGGCTTGTGTGCAAAGGATATTCTCATATTGAACGAATAGATTTTGAAGAGACTTTTGCTCCAGTAGCCCAGATTGAAGCAATCAAAATATTTTTGGCATTTGCAGCTCACAAAGATTTCAAAGTGTATTAGATGGATGTGAAGTCTGCATTTCTGAATGGTGAGTTGGAAGAGGAATTCTACATTGAGCAACCAAAAGGATTCCAACTATTAGATCAAGGTGATATGGTATGTAGGTTGAAGAAAGCATTATATGGACTCAAGCAAGCCCCTAGAGCTTGGTATGCAAGACTGGATAAGTACTTATTGTAGTTAGGATTCAATAAAGTTACTGCTGACAGTAATCTCTACTTCAAGATTAATGGTGATCAAATTTTGATTGTTGAAGTCTTTGTTGATGACATAATCTTTGGATGCAATGAAGGTATGTGCATGAAATTTGTTGGTGAAATGCAAAAAGATTTTGAGATGTCTATGTTTGGTGAGATAAATTTCTTTTTAGGTCTACAAATTACTCAATCAGATAAAGGAATCTTCATATCTCAATCTAAGTATGTGAAGGAGTTGTTGAAGAAGTTTGGAATGGAGGACTCTAAACCGGTATGTACTCCCATGGTGACTGGTTGCAAGTTGAGTAAAAATGATGAATCACTTAAGACTGATCAGAGAAGGTACAGATTCATGATTGGAGGATTACTTTATCTAACTCAATCCAGACTTGATATTATGCATGCAGTTTGTCTTGTAGCAACATTTCAAGAAGATCCTAGAGAGTCTCATGTGATGGCAGTTAAGAGAATCTTGAGGTATTTGAGAGGCACATTAGATCATGGCTTATAGTACCCAAAAGACAATGATTTCACTCTCAGTGCATATACAAATGCAGATTGGGCTGGAGATGTTGATGACAGGAAAAGTACAAGTGGAGGTGATTTCTCCTTGGGTAATAGATTAGTTTCATAGTTGAGCAAAAAGCAAGACTCAATTTCCTTGTCAACTGTAAAAGTAGAGTATATTGTAGTAGCATGTTGTTGTACTCAAGTATTATGCATGAAACAAACTTTAAAGGACATAAGGGTTGTGTATGAAGATCCAGTTGCAATCTTCTATGACAATACAAGTGCTATAAACATTTCAAAGAATCTGGTGATGCACTCAAGAACAAAGCATATATCAATAAGGTATCACTTTTTGAGAGAAAAGGTGACAGAGAATGAAGTAAAGATGGAATATGTGTCCATAAAGGATTAGATTGCAGACATATTCACTAAGCCTCTACCTAAGGATACCTTTGAGTACCTCAGAGAAAAGTTAGGGGTAATTACCCCTCCTACTTTGAACTAAGATGCATAAGAATGCATCAATCTAGTGGTGTCTAGAGTCTCAGTCATTGATCTTGATTGATGTTTTGAGAGCTACCTCTCAAGGGGAGTAGCTAGATGTTCCTGATAAAGAAAGTGTTGGTAATAGCAAAAATTTTAGTTGGATCAAAGCAACAGAATGCAAGTATGTGCCCTTTGCCATTGATCTCAAAAAGGGAGAGAAATCATGTGAAAAACACAGGGGGAGAAAGAGTGCAGTTGTGTAAAGAGAAAGGGGAAGAATTTTGTATTGATTTTTTTTTTTTTTTCCAGTTTTCACATCATATGTTGCCATCAATGACAAAGGGGGACATTGTTGCAAGTATGTGCCTAATTGATGTCAACATATCTGTGTTGTCATTGATGTCAATTGTGCTCCTAATTTGATAAGTTAAATGCTTTGTATTGGCTCATGGAAGTGTTGGAGAAAATGTGTAAATGATCCAGATATTGAGTTTCCAAGTGCTTTTGAGAAAAGTTGCTCCTCCGGTAGAAGCAATGTGTGGAATAGTATCTTTGTTTACTAAAGAACAGTCTGGTAGATTGCTTCGCATCTCTAGCAGAATGAATATTTTTGTCTATGGATTGGAAGTTATTTAGAGGCATGTCTGAAGATGTTATATCTCACATTTGATCCTCTAGTATGAAGATCTGAGTGAGTTGTGTTCACCATAATAAAAGTTGTTTTTCCTAAGTATTCACTGGTGATAGGGAGAAGATATTTTGCTCTGTATTCCTCCGCATTGAAGTATTATGATCTACAGTTCTATAGTTAAGGTTGGAATGATGATAAGTGACTTCAACTCCAATGGTTCATGATTTGGTGGTCCATAAGCTATCCTTTCTTTATGACAGTGGCTAATAGTGTTGTTCTTGTGCTCCGGTTTGAAGAATCTTCTTGATATAGTGGTTAGAGATCTTGTGGTTGTTCCTGGTGATTACAATGTGCTTGTAGATGTCGTTTGATCATGTTCCTACCTCTGGATTGGTCTGCAAAGAGAAACTTGGATTGTGGATGAAGTTTGTTCCTTGAAGACCCAGTGTTATCATCAGTCTTGGCTAACTTGGTTGTCTTCACTTCTTGCAGAGATGCATTAAAGATTATGGAAGTGTGTCGTGGTGTGGAAGATTGCATTTGAGTCCTAGCTAAGGCATAACGTGATCTGCATACATCCTTACCATAGCAAATCTTGTCTAGGTCCATACCTATTTCTTTGTATTACTGTAATTCCAACCTTGGAGAATGTTCCAATGGTTGATGAATGTAATTTTGACCTTTATGTACATTCCAAGGTTGATGAATTGTATAAAAGCATAAAATGAAGTTGCGAAAAAGAGGTCCTCTTGCAGAAATGAAGAGATAAGTGTGAAGGTGTAAAAGAGCAGAGCAGAAGAGTTATACTTTGCTTCAATGGAACTAAATCTAGGCATGGAGTAGATGCTACCAAATCAATTCACCACCTCTTGGCAGTAAGCCACCTCTTGGCAGTGAGCCACCTCTTGGCAGTGAGTCGTCCTTGGCAGTGAGTCATTTTGGCAGTGAGCCTCAACATTTGCAGTGAGTAATTCGGGCAGTGAGCCTCTATTTTTTGGTATTGCTATAACATGTATATCTTATGGGCTAACATCCACCGTGGTTTTTCCCTTATAGGGTTTTCCCCGTAAAAAATCTAGTGTTTCATGTGTTATTGTGTTGAGCTTCTTATTTCTTGCTTTCATGGTTAAATCTGAATAATAGTAAATAATTATTTGAAGAGGTGATGTTCATAATTGCTCAAAGTTTTAGGGACAACTAATTCACCCCCCCCCTCTTAGTTGTTTGGTGGATTTCATCAGTAAAATCCACTTAATTACCAAGTTAAGTAAAAAGATTTGTCTCCACAATCATAATAATAATAATGAATTACATCATAAATCCATTTTGCTTAATCTGGGTATTAGCACTATATATATATAGTGTCCATCTTGGCACGCAGGCCGCATTTAATCATATGAAATTATACATACAATAATTTATTACATGAAATGAATAATAGCTTAATCAAATATCTCTAGCCGCCATTGACCCACATGGTCTTCCACAAGCTAAGAGATGGTTTACTTTTTGGGTTAGGGTCCCTTCATAACACGGAGGAAACCCAATCCTGCACGAAATGTCTAGCTACCTGGAAACAACTGGCAAGAGGGAACACCCGATGCAATCTAAAGTCTAAAGTGCAAATCTAAATAATGATATGCAAATATCTCACAACAAGATGTGGCAGAGAAACATATATAAAAGTTTTTCTAGACAATATTCATCTATTTCAATGAATCCCCAGCTTGGCCCATGCATTTAAATAGTACCGATCAAATCCTAAAAAGAGGAAAAGCCTTCTCTGTTTGCCCACATTCGGCATCCTAACCCAAAACACACACAAAGATAAATACTTCTTTTTCAAGAAAACTACAACCCATGTTTGCCTAAACCATTTCTAATCCCTTCTTTGAACAATCATCTGACATATATTTCAAGCAAGTAATTCATCAAAGAGACATCATTTAATCATGCGAATTGCATCTGGTCTATTAAATTGATTTTATTTCCTAGTCCATATTTCATTCAAATATTCATAATGTGAAAAGTTTTCTATTTCCAACCAAGTATATCATTTCACTTCAAGAAAGTTTGTAAATAAGACAAGGGTATATCCACATCATATTTTCTCCATTCACAACAAACATAATAGGAAAAGTTAATATAACCAATAATCTAATTCATTCAAATACCTTGTTGTCTGCTACAGGAAGAAATAACTAACTGTGAGAGGAAGTTTAATAGTAACAACTGTGACAGGAAGAGTGATAGGAAGTGTGATAGGAAGCTTAAAATAAAAAGCAACAGAATTCCTAGAAGTTTGCTACAAAAGTTTAACAGTCTGACAGGTACACCATAAGCGGTGACATAAATAACTAACCATGGAAGGAAATACAGTAAAATAATTGCTAACAACAAGTTGATAGATAGCAAATAGTTGTGATAGGACTATATAGGTCTGTGATAGGAACTATATAGGTCTGTGGCATAAACTATATAGGTTTGTGATAGGAACACAAATAAGTAGTGACAAAAATAAAGTAAATAGCAACTACATGAACTTACGGAGCTGTGATAGTGATTTAGTATGGTTTTGACAGGAACACCATAATCTGTGATAGAAAATATATACTAACTGTGACAGGAAGAACATGATTAATTGCAGTGACAGGAACCATATAAGTGTGTTTAGTTATCTAAAAATTATCACCCAACAGTAGTAAAATATGCATATTTATAACAAAGCTTCTATGGCAGGGGTAGTTTGATAAGCTAAATTAATTTGGGACATGAGCTTATAAGTCTGCTACAGCAATAAAATAGACAAAAAAACAATTGCGACAGGAACTTGCAAGTCTGTGACAGGATGTTTTTAACTTGTTGTGCTAGGAACTTCTAGCAGAAAAAAAAAAGAACAAAGGAAAAACTAGCAGAAATTCTGGTAAAAAAGTAAGGAGTAACTCAGGTTGATTATCAATGAGGCTAATGTCCATGAGTTGGTTGATCCTAAATCAAAACTAGAGAATAAAAGTAGTTTAAAAATATTATTTAGAACGGATGGGACTAGAGCAGGCACTCAAGTTTGACATAAGGATGGTACTAGATGAATAGTTACTGACCAAACAGTGAAAGAAATACCATAAGTTTTCTATAGGCTAACATTTAACTAATTTAGGGGAAAATGGTACAGGCCAACCGCATGCTTAAGGCATTGATTTAACCCAGATCGACCCAAAGATAAGGATGGTTGATTCTCAATCAGACATAGAGGAAAGTAAAAGGTAGGCAATTGAAATTTGTTATTGAGGGTGGAAGGAGAGTTACAGGCTGAATGGAATAGAAGATTCATAAACAATTTTTCTTTTTAAAAAAATTTGATGGAACAACAGATTTAACAAGCATACTACTTAGTCTTTCATAGCAGACTGATAAAATAATTCATACAACAATTTCTTTGCAATTCAAGAAAACTTTAGGGAAATACCCAGCTGCTCACGCTTCCCAAGTTGGATTATTTTATGCCTTTATCCATCGATGATCCCTCTTTTCACCTTCCCGTCACTGCTATCAATGGTGATCGCCCTCTTTTCCCACAGTCGCTGAGAATAGCAATGGTCTGCCTTCTGTTCTTCCTGTCCTTCCTTTTCTTTAATGTATGCCCTCCTCTAAATTGGCATCAATTATGCTTAAAACTTTGTTTTTTTCTTCCAACTTCTCTTATCCTCCGTTTTCATGGCTTGGCATCCAAAATCCCTCTCCATTTTTCTTGAAAAATTAATAAACTACTTCTTACTATTGCTCCCCTTTTTGAATGCGAAGGATTATTATTAATATCTAAATATAATATACCATTAATATAATATAGTTTTATTTATTTTTATTATTTTTTATTTTTAAGAATAATAAGGCATATTCATATTAAAATAACAAGAATATTTATATATTAATTATTCAAATTATTCAAATAAAGAAAACACTTCAAATATATACTTTATATATAAAAGCACTTCATTTTTTATTGTTTTCAAATAATAATATTATATTTATACATATATATAGAAAAGCATTTAAATTATTTATTTAATAATTTAAAGCAAATAACTTATGCAATTATAATATATGTATCTATGTCGAATAACATAATATAAACATGGTTAACTATGTATTCCAAATAAACAAATCATAGGAACAGAAAACACATATTTAATTATTTAAGCATCGATCATCTCCATTCACCATATAAAATGCACAAACAAGACTAATAACCACACAATGATGCACAATAAACCCATTCAATGATGCAGTATGATATGAAACTATGTGAGTGTGTGCATGCATCGGATCTATCCATCCCAATAGTTCTTGTCGAGTGGATAGAACATCTCTACCTCAACTATGTTCTCGTCTTCGACATTTTTTTATTTTCCTGCACTCAGTCGCACTTAGATTTTCATTAATAGGTTAGTTCCCCAAAATCATAGTCGAAGCAAAACAAAATGTACATCCATAATTGTACCAATAATATTCAATTATTAAATCAACTTCAAAAATCACACATTTATAATATTATGACAATTACTTTCACACACGTGGAATTACTCATAGTAAAACAATCATAGTAAATGTCTAATAATCTAAAATTAATAATAAAGTCCAAAAATGAGACATGACATATAATATTCTTTAACATTCCCATCTATGTATGAATGCTTAAAGAACTATTGACTTTATACTGAGCTATCAACTTCATACAAAGTTATCGGCCTTAACTTAGCCAGTATAAAGATATAAGCTTATTGTTATTGGCCTTAACACGACCAATATAAAGATATAAGCCTATGGTTATCAACCTTAACACAACCATTACCAAGATAAGGTCAAATTTTTATATCAAAATGTTATATTACTGCCAAGATAAGGTTGAACATGTTAACTATTAGCTATTCACAACCGAGCTATTATAATACTTGTTAAGATGTTAGCTACACACTATCAAGCTAGAGTTTATACATATATCTATCAACCTTTATCATAGCCACATGAGCAAATTCTTAGCTCTCAGCCTTTATAAGCAGATGAATTAACATAATATTAGTAGCCTTTAAAAGCACATGAATAAATGCTAAGCTCACGGTGTTTGCCAACAACAAGAATGGTTCTTTGCCTATCAGCCTCTTACAGGCATAATGATAAATACATTTTCATCATTCTATACAAGCATAGATAAGGGATACTTGTCTATTGGCCCTCTACTAGAGGTTACATACTTATTAGATGGCTTTATATATGCACAAGCAATGTGGAGATGTCTTTTGACATTTAACATAGGCACATGCATTATATTACATCTAAATAATGGAAGTATGTACAGTTCAATGCCACAAAAAGTATATTCATCCAAAACTATATGTATAGAAGCAATACCTCTATATAAAGAAGGAAAACTTTAATGATCTAGAAGTATTCTTACCTCCTCTTGGAGGATTTGAACATCGACGCCTCTACAGAGGTGACTCCTGCAACCTGCAAGAGTCTCTCTTTTCATTGTCCTTTTCCTCTTCAAAGGCTAACTTTGAATATCAAGCTTTTTTTTAATTTTAGACAAGATTTACTCCATAACTACCCATGGTCTCCCTTCTTGGCATGCCTCAATTTGGGCATGATGGGAATTATTGCTCCCCTCCTCCACTCTCCCTAGAATCTAGAGAGGCATGATGGACGATAAGATTTCTTGAATTATTTAAGTATCAATAATTAACAATTTAGGGTCATTACACATTAGTTATATCACTCAAGGAAAAGTAATAAGATTCTATTCCAATATAACATGTGGAGGATCCTCTAGTCTAGTAAAATCTCTAAAGCTCTTTGGTTTAATGTGTACATTATGATCCTCACTATGATTAACATTAGATACATCTTCATCATCCCCATTTTCCCAATGTAGCATTGGTGGTAACTCATGGGAATGAGGAGAAGTGTTAGAAACATTATGATGTAAAATATCATTTTCCAATAAATCACACTCATATTCACGTACACTAGCAAACAAATATGAAAATGAGATAAGACTTGCAAAACACTTTCTCTTTGAATTGTGGAAGTATGCCTTTGATAAATAAACTTAGAAGCTCATCATTTGGTAATGTAAAAAACATATTAGTAACTGTTTATCTTGGAATCACAACACATAATCCTATATTATTTTATACTCCCCTTCTTTGCATTGTATAATTCAATCTTGATAGCTGTCTCAGGCTCAATATTGTAGTGAAAATATTATCTAAAAGTATTTTCCATTAAAGAATTGATAGAAGCTTGAAGTAATGAATAAAACCATGTAAATGCACAACCACTCAAGTTTCTTGGAAACAATCTAACAAATACTTCATCCTTATGAAAATAGTCCAAGAATGTAGTTGTGAAAGGCCATAGATGAGGCAATGGATCACCTCTACCATCATACTTTGTAAAACAAGGTGCCACAAATCTAGTTGGTGAGGACAAGCCAAAATATCATATGCCAAAAGATTGTGTAGTATCTCACTAACTTGTGTTTTTTCTTTTTTATCTTTACTCAAAATCATGAAGACAACTTTCTAAATCATCTCAATCTACTCATGATTGGACTTGAGTAAGGTGAAAAATCATGCTCAATATGCCCAATAGCTAGAGGTGTATGTAGATCACATGTGATAGTGGAGGAGGATGTAAGAGACAAAACATGAGATTGTGGCACATTGTCCTCACATATACCAAGTAAAAACTATAAAATATCCTCATGTGTAAATCATGTGATTTTCCAATATAAGGTGCTCCATAATAGTTCAACGATATGTCACAAGAAAACATAAAAGGATCCAAAGGAGAGCCACATTGGACATTAAAATGTGGTATATCATCATGATAGATATAAAAACCCATGGGATCCCCTGAGGAAAAGCCACGAGAAGGTGAAGCATGAGAACCATGAGAAACACATATTCTAGAGATAGGAGTAAAACACTCTATAAAAACACATGCCAATGAATGGAGAAATGTATAATAAGCATGCCATGAATCAAACCATTGTCAAGCTTGGGAAATGAATTTATTAATGTATCATCATCATGTATATGAGAATAATATGAAGATAAAAATAATCTAACATGTAAATCTACATACCACTAAACAAATCTATCGTTAGTGTTTTAAAAGGGCATGCATCGTTAATTAATTTACCACAAAACAAAGAGTCATCAATCACATCATGAGAAGAAAATGAACCATCACAAAGCTCCTCACTAAATAAATCATCAATAGACCATGAATCAATAGATAGAGAAGGGGGACTAGCAACCTCATGTGAAGGTGAAACATGTGGGTCTACATCACTAGGCTCCTCAAGATGAAGCAAGAGAGGCACTTGGAGGATAATCCATAGATGCAAAAGAAAAGGTACCATGAGATGTCAAATAAGTATGCTTTTTAGGTACAACATCACATGAATCAAGGTTCCATTATGAATTAAACAAATATAGGGTCAAAGAAAGAGATATGTCATCATCATAGGCCACAAAAGTTGTATAATCTTAAAGCGTAGTGACATAACAAGTGAGATTATATAAGAAAGAGGAAAATAAATATATGATAAAGATCTAGCAATTGTAAGAGTTGGTATAGAATTCTCTATATCATGCAAGATTTTCCTATGGAGGTAGCCACACAAGATTAGGACCTTCAATGAAATCACAAGAGAGACCCAACATAAAAGAATAATTTTATTCTATCAAAGGATGCAATATGAATACAATATGTACATCATGTATATTATGGATAAGATTACAATGAGAAGCCCTTAGTTATATAGGCCAAGGTGAGACATATGACAACATAATATTATGACAAGTGTCTTAATATTTTGACTTGAGACACAAAAAGATAACTATCCTTAGTGTACCCTAAGTATGCCTAGGTAAGTAAACTTGACAAGTGTAAATATGACCTAATGAAAAACCAGTTAGGTAATATACCCCATTCACACCAACACCCCCCTTAAGTGAAACTTAGGGGAGAATATGAAAACATGTAAAGATGAAATGATGAAAAGATGAGTCATGGCTACAAGGCCATGTTAGGTATCCATGTAAAAACAACCTCTCACAAATGGAGAAAAGGAGAAAAACTCATAGGAAAAAATCCCTCTCCAAAAGAGAGAAAACCGAGATGCTCTCTAATGTATGAGAAGGAAAAACCCCATGTGAAGAAAAGTGCCCCTCACAAGAGAGAAGAAGAGAGACCATGTAGCCCCCCCTAAATGTAGAATCTCCTACATTGATGGTAGATGCTCGACAATGAATGTTGAAGATGATCCAAGAATGTTGAACAATATTTATCCCCTTCGGAAGAAACAAAACCAAGGATGTATGAAGGATGTCTTACCATTCCTAAAAGGAATGTGAGGGAAGAAAACACAATATGTATGATATCTTTGAACTCCACTCCAGTGTTTCCATGTCAATGTCGAAAGGTGTCATAATCAAATCAAGAGTCTCAGGCCAAATTGAAGAAAGTGACAATCCAAAACCTAGTGTAAACATATGTAGAGCATGATCTAAAGATGACAAGTCCTCTGAATGTTGCTCAAGGATTTCCAACCCAATTCCAAAATATGACAAATGAATAGGTAGAGAAAGAATAACGAAGTTTTAATGTGCCCTCATCATATTTGAAGGAGATGATGCAACTCTATAAGAGCTAACATCAAAGAGGAGATGAATGTCCTCAATGATATCCTCCAAATCAGAAATGTGAGACTCCACAAACAAGGATGATATGTCTATCAAGTACTCATCCCAAGTAGTTGTATCTAGAAGACAAGGATCTTATTACACTGAATCACTAGAAGCCTTATCTGAAGCAACACTTAACTCTATAGAAGTTTTAGAGGTTAAAATTGGAATAAACAAGTGTAAGCAAATGGTAAGCAAGCCTACAACCCAAATCTAACTCCTACTTTCAGTTTGAGAAATAATGGAATCTAAACTATAATGCAAACACAAACAAAAGACATATTATACCTCCATTATTGTTGTAGATATGCTCCAATGATCAAAATGGATGTGTTATGATACAATGTGGGTGCTCAAGTGCTATGATATTGCCTAATTTGATGGCATGTAAGTATAATGAAAATGGATGATGAAATCCCTTGGGTAAGCCTCCTTAAATAGACTTTCTCATAGGAGAATGGACAGTTGTGATTGATAGATGAGGATCAATAGTTAGGATCAAATCGAGGAGAATATTCATTAGCCTTATGACAAGTGGCATGATGAGAGGCCTTGTACAAAGTAAATGGTTAGGATTACCTTAAATTTGTAGGATGGCATGAGATGTGGACATGTGGAAGAAGAAGAGTGTGTTGGCAAGAGACTGCTAGGCATGTTAGGTGTTGTCATTGATGGCAACTAAATCTTACACATCCACATTGTATAATTTGATCATACCGGAAGTCAGATTGTAGATTTGTCTAAGTCTGGATAATTAGGAACAGAGCATATGATAGGGTCCAGCATTTTGGTCTGCATTTTTTCAGAAGTAATCATATTGTGTTGCAAATCTGAGGGAGTGTTAATGAGTGTCAAGGCTACCTAAATCAAGAGATTTAGCCTCCGGTGATGAATGGATTGAAAGTTACAAGCTTCTGAGTATCAGGTTTTGATTAGATAGTTTGATCTGGTGAAGAACAATCTGACTTGGTGTTTGATCCTTGTGCGGATTAAGAGAAGTGGTTGGTTGAGTAATTTATGAGATCCAATGATATTGGTCGACATGTGTGGTGACTTGAATTCATAAGTTGTGGTCTGCATTGATTTTTGTGCATGAATTTAGTCGACAGAACAATGATCTTGAAACTAAGTTTTCTTGAGGCCGACTACAGTTGATGAAATTTCATAGAGCGGATATATATAATCGATGGATGCGAGCATCTTGTGAGATAGTTGTGCGAATATGAGATAAGAGGTGCGAAGTGTGGTAGTATCAAGGGCGAAGCAGAGATTTGAAGCTCAGATTATGGTAGAACAATAAAACAGGGCAGTAAGAGATGAAGTGTGTGAAGTCGGTATATTGATCCTAGCCGAAACTGTAATCTTGCATTGTTAGATGCTATTCTTCAGTTCCAGTATTCCTATAAACTCTTGTAATCAATCTTGTAGGCAGTGAGCCTCCTTTGAACAGTGAGCTCTGGGCAGTGTGCCTAAAGGCATGTGCCTTCCCATTTGTAATACTTTTAACAGAGTATAAAATCTTGTGGGTTAACCCCCACTGTGGTTTTTCCCTTAACCAGGTTTCCACGTAAAATCCTAGTGTTCATGTGTAATGATTTTGTTGCTACTGTTTTTGAGTTCATGTTTCTTTCTTTTGAATGTATGTGGTAAATTGATAAAGGAATAAAATAATAAGTTTTGCAAAACACTGATTTACCCCCCCTCTCAGTGTTCCTTAATTTCAACAGAGTGAATGCAAGTGGACGATGGAAATGAAAGGAGAGAAATCAAGGCCAAGATTAGACCATGTAATATGCTCGCACATGTGTGAGCAAGGAGTGGGGGTGAGTAGCAAGGTTGAGGGATGAGGTAGACGTCAAGGATTCTTCCAAGTTGGTAAGCTCACACATGTGTGAGCAAGGAGTGGGATGAGATGGTATGCTCACACATGTGTGAGCATTAAGAGGGTTTTAGACATATATCAAATGATGGATGGTTTGGATCTTGATCCATGTAGATGGATTAAATGGTTAGGACTAAAAGAACAAAGATTGAGGGTATGTGGATTATTAAATTAGAAGATATGTTAAGAGGGATTAAATAGTCTTAATTAACTAACTAATCATGGATTAATTAATTGATTAAGTTGGAGGAATTGACAACTAATGTTATTTAATTAGTTGGTTTAATTAATTAACCAAGGAGGAAGGGGAATGCTTAATTAGTAATTAATTAATTAATGATTAATTAATTGATTAATGATTAATGATTTTTTTTTGTGCATGGTAAACTTTTTTTCACGTGACCGGTGATGCTGGCACGACACGCCCTCTGACACCACGGGGACGGGGGGAGACTAGACCTCGTGACCATCTTTACGGCAACGAAATTACTTAGCCAATCGAGCCAGGGCCCCCACCTCGATTAATGATTAATTTTAATTAAGCAATGATTAATTAATTACATGAAGAGAGTATAATTAATTAAATAATTGCTTATTTAATTAATTTGTCAAAAATTAGTAAGATGAAAATTAGCGGTTAATTTGGGGTGTCTACATTATTCCCCTCTTTGAGACGACATCGTGAAGTGACATCATTTCAAAGAAGATAAGTATAGACACTCGGTGAGAAGGGACTGGTAGCAGGATGCCCCAATCATTAGAAGAATGGAGGTTAGAAAGTAGGATAGTGATGGTGGGACTAACTATGGTAGGATGCCGTGGTTAATGGAAGAATGGAGATTAGGGAATAGGTTATTGATGCCCCCTCGAGAGAGTAAGCAGGTTTACAAGGACCTGGTGGGTCTCGTGAAAGAAGAGCTATGGATAAAAGATGGATGGGAGGGATTTAGAGAGATAAAAGGAAAGGAGAATGGTCATATGCACTTGGGAAAAATGCAATGTGAGAGGAGAGGATAATGGAGAGGATGAGGTTTTAAAGGGTGGATTAGGATTTTTGCTGGGGATTGGAAGGATAAAGTGGATTAGGGTTTGGAGGGATGGGAGGATGGAATGGATGAGGGCTTGGATTAGGATGGGAGTGATAAGGGTGGGATGAATGAGATGAGTGAGTGCTAGGAGGATGGAGTGGATTAGGATTAGAAGGATAGGTGTCACTAGGGTTGGATGGATGAGATAGATTAGGGTTGGGAGGATGGAGTGGATTAGGTTTAGAAGTATGGGAGTGATTAGGGTTGGATGTAGGAGAGTGATTAGGGTTATATGGATATGATAGATTAGGGTTGAGAAGATGCATTGGAATGGATGAGGATTGGGAGGAGAGAGTGGATTAGGGTTTTTGGATTAGGGTTGATTAGGGTTAGATGGATGAGATGGATTAGGATTGGGAAGATGGAGGGGACTAAGGTTTTTGGATTAGGATGATTATGCCTAGATGGGTGAGATGGATTAGGGTTGGGAAGATGGAGTGGATTAGGGTTGGAAGAATGCAAAGATTTAGGATCTTAAGGGAGCATGATGATGGTTGTCTATGGATGCTAGTTTAGGGTAAGGGATTGAGGTCACTAAAAGATTATATTTTTTATGAACGGTTTGGATTTATGGTGATGGTTGGAAAGTTCATTGAATTAGCTTTACAATGCCTATAAGAACATGATAAATAGAGTATGTATACAAAAGTTATGCTCTTCGAACGATGACCACCTACAAGTTGATTGCACAGATGCCACTAAAAATGCACAAATGCCACTAGAAATGTACAAACACCATAGTGTGTGGCTTTTGCACCTAAGGAAGAGGTTTGGGCATGCAAAGATGCCAAGGAGTGCGATATCTATGCCTAGGAGGGGGTTTTTGTGCACGCACAAATGGTAAGGGGTGTGTTGTCTAAGCTTGGGAAGGATTTTGGGGGATTTTGGAGCATGCACATATGCCAAAGGGTGTGACATATGTGCCTAGGAAGGATTTTTGGGATTTATGGAGCATGCACAGATCTTAGGGGGTGTGGTGTTTTCGCTTGGGAGGGATTTTTGGGCATGCACAAATGCCAAGGGGTATGGCATATACACTTAGGAGGTATTTTTAGGCATGCACAAACACTAAGGGTGTGGCATCTGTGCCTAGAAAGGATTTTTAGGCATGCACAGATTCCAAGGGGGTGGCAACTATACCTAAGAGGGATTTTTGGGCATGCATAGATGCTAAGGGTAGTGGCATTTATGCTTGAGGAAGTAATTTAGGCATGGGTAAACACCAAATGGTGTGGCATCTATACCTAAGGAATAAATTTAGGCATGTTGTTGGTTAACAGATTTGTCATCTCAGTTTATACTCCCTTTGCCCACATGAATGACAACCTGACCAACAGTTGAGTCACTTGCAATGCATGTGCTCTTTGCTTGTTTTACAAGGCGCAGCTACCTTCAAATAATTTGCAATGAATGGAAACCAGGTATGCTTTTAACCAAAAAGTAGAAAAGGCACACTACCATCTACCCATAGCCATGAAATAGATGTGAAAAATTAAATTCAGAATTAAGTGAATGCAGACAAATGACACAAAGTTCACTTCTCCCACACCCACGGATGAGAAACAAGAAAAGAATGAGCAGCAAATTCCCCCTCAACAGATGAATTAATTTAAATTCAAATATTTAAAAATAAACATCTACACAATTTGACATAATAGAAATTGTATTGGGAAGTGATTGCATTGACACAAAGGACATTTACAGTCTAAAGAAAACATCCATGAATTCACAGATTTAAGAACATCTTCTTCATTTTCCAAATACAAAATGAGCTCACAAACTCCTTTCTGTATAACAAACTATGGTAGAAAACAAAACTGCCCCTGCTTCCCTTGTTCCCGAACAGCTGAGATAAAAAGATCCCCTATATGTCTACGAATTGCATATTTATAGATTTTCAAAAATGACCTTTCAGTTTCCCCAACTTCCTCTTAAAAACTAAAATAAAATCTCCCACTCTCATCCGTAACCACTTCTTGAAAAAGAAGTTTCCCTCTGCCTTAACGGCTTCTTTAAAATAAGTTACAGTAAAGAGCCCTTCTTTCCCGTAACTGATTATTGAAAATCCACCTTTGAATTTCCTTGCAATAAAACTTGATAAAACATGAGTAAGAAGTATATGGTTGAAAGATTAGAAGGATTGTGATTAATATTACATGTTTCAAGGCTCATACCAATCCACTGTTATTTTTCCTCCTCCCTCTCATTGTGAGTTATTCACACTACTGCTGCTTCAGAAATACTTTTTTTTTTAAATGATTACACAGGAGAGATATGTGTCCTCTTGTAGTATATTTAGCACAAGTTAGCAATGTTGTTGTATAGTATAGAATAATCCTTCCCTGGATACTTGATAATTGTGATACCTGGCTTATAGACGATGCTTTCAACTTCTTGGATGGTGGATTCCTTACAGCAGCATAGACGCAAATGTAGAGACTAAGCATCAACCCGCTTATAACTGCAATAATCCCTATTGGAAAGACCATCTTTGTAAAAGAAAATTCCCGAGGTTGCTCTGCCAAAAGCATAACTGAGAAAGCAGCTTGTCTAATTATGAAAGTGGTGCATGATTTTCCCTGCCTCCATACTTTGAGGCTAGTAAGACTAAGACCTAACACAGACGCGCCCGTTATTAAACATAGAAGGGAATTTATGCCACCACCAATAAGAAGTCCAACTAATCCCAAGCCAATAAGTAACCCCCATATGGAGTTCCAAAACAGAAGTCATGGATTTTCGTAGCCTTCCTTTGTTCTTGGATGGGTTCATTCTCTGTTACATGAGATTTATTGTCTTCTTTCCCAGTAGCCTCTTTTGATATGTCTGCTAATGACTCCTTCACCTTTTCCACTTCTCTATCTAACTCTTCAATTGAGTTCCTCAAAGAATCAAAAGGCTCTGTGTCAGAGTTTTTAAAGGCCTTGTTTTCTCCATTCCATGTTATAGCCTCATGTACACTATCGATTTCTTTCAGACCTTCTACAACATTCCCTTCAACTTGAAAATCAGTTGATCCCTTTGGTATTGACGGCCTCATTATGGGTCTGCCTGGTGAAGAGTAAACATTTCCCCGTGAAAGAGCATTCTTGCTAATATAAGTCTATCTACATGATATCTGCTAAGACCAAATATTATGTTATTATACTTTGATTGATGTTCATAAACTTCTTCAATGGAGGTCACGGGCTAGGACGTGCTGACAGAGGTGATAGGAGCTGGTGGGGCATTTGCCAATTGCATTCGATGGAAAGTTTCTAAAGCTTCTTCAATGGATCCATTTCATTCATATCCTACACGCGTTGCACTTCATGAGGTGATATTTCTTGTAGTATTCTGTCAAACGGTATCACGGCCTTGTCTATACATCCACATTGTGCAGCAACGTCCATCAGTGCAATTATAAATTTAATTGAAATTTCTATTTCATTTCACATTGGTGGGCATGAGACGGGAGGGAGCTGGCAAAGCTGCGAAATCTGATTTTACACGATTACATCATTTAACAAAAATCCACTTTGAATGACTCTTTAATGGTTCTCCAAACATATTTTAATGTTCCCGTTTTGGGTCAAAGGTAGCGGAGATACTAGCAATGGTTGTGGAAATGAATCCCTGCATGCATAACCTGCCAATCCTGATGATGCTTTCATCCTTCACCTTCTTGAACAATACTTTAGATTCGGAGAAAGTTCCTACCCACACTCTGCAGCTTGAGCAATGATTGAAAGTTTCAAATCATCTATAACGTCTCCTGGTTGGGCTCCATTGTACGAGAGCATCGGACTCACTGGGTATGGACTCGGAGAATACTGGAAAAGATTGTGGGAATGGCTTTTACACCATATCAATTGCATTTGCTTTGAAGCTTCTAACGTCCATACTATGCTTGAAAGCTACCATCGGCGCGGGCTAGGAGGATGTTGGCAAAATGCAATGTAGTCAGTTTCTAAAGCCTTCTGTATATCCTGCGATCATTGTATCCTTACTGAGGACATAGTTCTTAGGGCGTTCTTCCTCAAAAGCTTTCAGTTTGGCACGGCTTTTGAGATGGCTGATTGTGAAGAAGTCGGGTGGTCGGGGAAATCAGGAACTTTTTGAACTTTTTATTTGTAGTTTAGGAGCACTCTACTTAAATATCATCCATTTCAATGGTCAAACAATCAATAGCAATTTTACACATCATTCACAACAAAAAGTAGTAAATGTTTGTCTTATTTTTATTGGCCAAAATTAACCTTTGACTGTTGAAGTGGATGATAGGAGTTCCAAAAACTCCCGACTCCTTGACAATAAAAAGAATATTCTTTGAACCCTTTGAATATTGCAAGCAAACAAAGTCAGGTGTTCTTAAAGTTCTTGAACTCAACATATATCTTTTTAATAAAGTTATCATCTTTAAAATAAAAATTTACGTAAAGGCACTTTAATAAAGCTTCCCCCAACTTTATATTAACTTAATGGACTATTTCTTCTCTTCTAATTAATTTTCAACTTCGGGAAAACTCATCAAAGAAAACAATTTGTGCCCCGTAATATTTAAATGTAGCCTGAGAGTAATCAAGAGAAGTGAAATAAAATGCCTCTTTTATTTTACCTGAAACCGTGCCTTGGCCAGAAAGACGAAAACTCTCATATTTTCCACATAACAACTTAGTTTTTCACGAAATTTGGATAGCAGGATAATCAAACACTGAGGAGCAGAACCCAGAAATGTTTTAATTTCCAGCAATCTGCGAATCAAACTTTAGCCACATTTGTGAATCACCAACTGGAAAAAGTGAAGCTAAAAATCTTGCGAACAATGAGGCATCTGAGCATGAAAACTTGCCAAATTTGGGTGGAATGGGGATAGAATCATGCCCATAAGAGGAATTTTGCACCAATTCACACAAATTTTGAAAATTAATTGTTTTTGTGATTCGGGAGGCTCAAAGGTATATGCGGGAATGCACTGAAAATTTAAAATTTCCCAGGTTTAAATTTTTGGGCAACACATGCATAGATGCCAAAGGGTGTGGCATCTATACCTGAGGAAGAAATTTATGCATGTGTAGACACCAAAAAGTGTGGTGTTTATGCCTGAGGAAGAAATTTAGGCATGCACAAATGCTAAAGGGTGTGGCATCTATGCCTAGGAGTCAAGATATTGTAGGCACAAATGCCAAGGGGAATGGCATCTCTGCCTAGGAACGAAGATGTGAGGGAGGGGGATAATGGCATTCATGCATGACTACACACAATGCAGAGATGTATATGATAGAAATAAATAGAAATGTGATAAAATGTGATAGAATAGAATATAGTAAAATGTAATATAATGGATGATGATAGAAATGTGATAAAGATAGAAAATATGATAATGTTATAAATGGTATGGTATGATGTGATGGATGTGGGTGATGATAGGTACGTGCTGCAAAGACAATATCCATGCAAGAGAGCAAGTTAAATTTGTTGTAGTATGGGCGTTATGCACCATGATATAATGTATCATGATTATAGTGCACCATGTCAATATGGACTACTATGAAAAAACATATGTTGCAAATAGCCTAGTGATCCAACTAACACATTGTCAAGGCACACCAACATATGGAGGATGATGGTGACCATGACAGTGTGGTTTTTGGATCATCAAGACTATTGGAAAAAATCAAACACACACACAAGCAAGCAAACACCCAAAAACACATGATATGATAACCTATGTAGTGTTGAAGCCAAGGTAGTGGATGGGTGGATGGGAGGGAAGGATGGAAGTGGAGTTGATGTTTGGTTTGAGATCAAGGATAAAAAGATGAGGTAGGATTAGATTTTCCCCTAGTTGATCTATGAGCCATAAATGGTTCTAATGATGATGATCACAACATTGTTAACGATAAGAACAATGTGAGGATAATGTTCTTAGTGATGAGAATAACATGGGGATTGGTAATGATATATCTTGATGATAATGATTGGATTGTTTGTTAGGACTAAAGACAACTTGTAGCAAGATAGGGAATAAAGCTTATGGATGTTTTTGGAAGGGTGTAGGGTGTTGGGTGAGACTTTCTTGGATTTGGAGGGATTGCACATGGATGAGGTGCTTTAGGTATCATGCTTTAGATTTGGATTATGCTTGAGTAAGAATTTGCTTACGATTACTATCTTAATGGTGGAACTAGTGGCAAGGGAAAAGCCAAGCCTAGAGACAAGGATGGAAGTGGATTAGATGAAATGGTTGAGGGATACAATCTAGGGTGATATGGAGAAGAGATGGATTGATAGAAGGATGTAGGGGGAGATCGCCAAGGACTATATCACAATGGGATAACATGTTTTATCTAGGATACAATGTTGGATAATGTTATGTAGGTGATGGCATGACATTAAATGATGCATAACCAAAGGATGGCCTTGCCAAGAGTGTGCCAAAGCATGTTTTAGGTTTTTACCCCTAGTCCTTATCAAGGTCAAAGGGAGGATGGATTGGGTAGGATAAATAGATCATGTGGATATGATGTATCTATGTGATGAGAGGGATATGTATGTTGGAATGGATGATAAAACTTATCCCAAAGTGTGTGATGGTACACGTAGATGGGTTTTGCTCATGACATCCATGAATGGTTTTTCATCATGGTACTTTCCCAAGGTGCCATAAGAAGTGGTTTTCACCATTGGACGAATTAATTTATCTTTACTATTTTTTTTTTCATAATTTTGACTTTTGTTGTTTGAGGTGTTGAAGGCCTACCTAGCTATTGTAGTTGACTTGGAGGCTCTTGTCATGACATGTTAATAATAGCCTATTTTATGTAATTGCATGGCAAGGATCATTCCAATAATGTACAAACTACAAGTGTTGTAATGCTCTTTGATAGTTGGGTTGGCTTTATCCAAATGTGTACATCTCAATAGGGTGCCATTATAGCCCTTATGATAAAGTAGTGTTTCCAAGATATGATAAATTTAGGATTTCAATTTCTTAGATTTGAGGCGTGATTTTAGATGTGGATGGGGGATGTTGGATGTGGAATTAGGTGATTGAGGTTTATAATATTTAGGTGGATAAATTGGTGATTTATATTAGGTTGGAGGGTTCTTGACTCGCCATACTTGGGACCATGAATTATGAAACTTGGATTTTAGATTAGGATGACAATTAGGACCGATATTCATATACAATTTGGAAGGTGATGGACACCTATTATATGCAAGGTGCATCTTGTGAGGTGGCTCCACATTTTGAGTGATTGTAGGATTTGGATATTTAGGACCAACATTCTTATAGAATTTGGAAGGTGGTGGACACCTATTATACGAAATGTGCAACTTTTGATTGATTTCTTCCTTGTGACATTTTACTTTGATTAGATTTATCAGTTCACTTTACTTTGGAAGCCATGTCACTTTTTGGGTTCTCTTTTGATTTTTGAATTTGTGTGACTTTTTGGATTCATTTGGATCATTTACTTGATTTTTTTTTTGCTTGTTTCTTATTTGGTGCTTGATGTCGATCCTTTGCTTTGATGTGACTCTTTCCTTGATATAGTGTATAAGTGTGTTGGTTCAAATCAATGGATTTAGGATGTGGGAGGTGAAGGTTGATGGGATGTTTGGACGTAGGAGTGAAAGGGTGAACTTGACAACGAGATTATTGCAAGGGATATGAATGGCCTCTATTATGACATTTATATTGGATGAAGTTGCTCCAACAATTGACAAAGGATCACTAACATCATTAGATAGCTTGTAGTCAATGCCTTGATGTCCATGTTGACATATACTTATACAAGTTCTAAGATTCCTTGTTCATGAAAGCCCAATCCTTTGTTGTTGTATCCCATTATTTGACTCATCTGGTTTGCGATGGGATACTTGATGCATTAAGAACATGATGCTATCCCATTAGTGTATTGAGAGGAACCATTATAATTTACAATTGGCTGATCTTGAAGGAGACTGGATTTGATGAAGGTGGTTGGGCCAACTTGATAAAATGGTTAAGCTTTCTCCTTGTTTATGATTATAGTGGCATCTTGACAAATGATATGCTCAATGTGATCAATATTATCTTGTGCATCCTCATGTTTCATGGAATCCATGCCATTTATTTGATCATCTATGCGTCCAAGGGAGGCAAGCATCTTATCTTGGGAAATGGAGATTGTTGGAGTATGGATGCGATCAACTTCAATTTTGTGGTCATGGATGAGATATAGGTGGATGAGGGGATCATTTTGGGCTTCTTGGTCAAGATGGGATCTTCATCAAAGATTGGACTAGTTTGGAGTTCATGACCATCTATGGGGACAGTTTGTGTAACTTGATCTAGATTCAAAATAGAGCTTATTTCATCATGTTTTGGTCTTGGCTCTTGACATATATCTAATGGTTCAGACAATAGGATGTGATTTTGGATAGGGATGGGAGATTCTCGAATGGGCTCAGGATTTTGGAATGACAATAATGCATCTTATATAGGAAGTTATTGAGTGGACTTGATAGGTGTTGGAGTGCATGATGGTATTGTGGACATGGAGTTCTTGGATTTGTTAGTTTGTTGTTTATCCCATGTGATTAGTGCTTGAACAAAGTCTTTAGTAGATGGATGAGACCAATCAAATTTCCAAGGATGGTTGGATTTTGGATAGGATGGGCTAGAGCATTTGTATGAGGGTGTGGATGAGATGGAAGATGTAGATGACATAGTGGGCTTAAAGGATTTGAAGGATTCAAAATATTTGAGTGACAATGATTGGGAGGAGGCAGATGCAAATGATTTGGGAGATTTAGTGGAGGTGGATGAGTTGAAGGACTTTGGTGACAATGATTGGGAGAATTCAAATGAGTTGGATGTAGGAGATGAGGGACATGACTCTAGGAGGGTGTTTCCCTTGCCAAGGATGTACTAAGGATGACTCCCAAAACTTTGCTTTGGGTTTATGAAGTAGCTAGCACTAGGGTGTCCTAGGTTTTTGAGGATATGGACATTTAATGTTAAGCATGGGGGATCTATTGGAGGCTTTCCCATGACTATCTCATCAATGATGTCTCGGTCAATATATCATTATCATCATAGGGACCATATTCAGGTTGGTTGACATCATCATCATCATGTCTAAAGGGCTCATATTCTGGTTGGTCGACAAGGCTATCATCATCATTATCATATGGATTGTATCTTGGTTGATTGACAAGGTTGTTATATTGTGCTTGGGTTGATTTTGGAAGAGGAGTTGATCTAAGGGATTCATGGTGTTTTATTTACCCTTTATTGTGATCTTTGGCCTTGCTTTGATTGTGATTTTTGGCTTTGTTTGTGTGGGATATGGGTCCATTATTTTGGTTAGGTCTTGAAATTTGATTATTTGGATGTTTTATATTTTAGATGATTTGTTTTTTGAATGGTTTTGGATTTGACTTGGATAATTTGGATTTAGGATGTCCTTAGGATTGAGGTTAATGTTAGAGACCCAAGGATAAAGTTTGGATTGGATGATGATTGATCCTAAGGATTAACCTTTGTATTAAGGTTGGATCAATTAGACTTTGATATTCCAAGGATTTATGTGGATGAGATGATGATTTGGATTTGTTTAATGTGAAAAATGAAGATGATTAATTTAGGGTTGATTTTGATAGTTTGTGTAAATCCTCCTTTCACCACTAAACATTCAAGAACTTCTAGCTGAGTAGAGGAACCTACTACAAAACTTCTATCACTTGGAACATAGGGAAAGATTGGAATTGTGTGATTTAGTTGTTCAATTAAGCCCAATTATGCTCAAAACCCTAATTACATGAATTCGTGAACAAACGGACAAATTACAAAAAATGATCGCACACAAAGATATCAAATGACAATCAAATGCATACCAGATTTTGAAGTTCAAAAATTTGAAAAGTCTGGGACTAATGAGGGGGTACCCTAGTCCAGTGCCACAATTTTTGTCGAGATCTAGGAATCTTGTCTACAACCTGTTCTTGTTGTTCTAGAGATTTTCCTGTTGCAAGATCTGGAGGACTAATGAGCAGGCGCCCGAGTCCAAGTCCCTATTTTCTTCTCTGATCTGCAATTCTGACAGTCTACACTACTCTCCTATAACTCCATTTTTTCTTCTTTCGCAACCTATAACCTACAATCACAAAAAAATGGGTTGGGGGTTGTGGTGTTTAGAGGCTTGCCTTAGTCAAGCCCCAGAGAGACATTCAAGTCTTCCAAACACTGTTGTCAGATAAAGTGAGTATCCCTACAGGATAGAGGCAAAATCTAAATGATAAATGATAGAAAACATAATTGATATCACCTTGTAGTGAAGATCTCATGGGAGGAAGATGCTCTTCATGCCATGAGGAGATGGATGCCAAATCTACAAATACAAACACAAATTCTGCTCTGTAACATAATGAATGCCTTGAATCACCTTAACATAAGCTTGTCAATCAAAATGTCCATCTAGTTTACAAATGAATCACTAATCATGCTTATTTGTGCAACTACAAACATTCCCGCTAAGAATTTTGTAATTCAAACTTACCGTGTCGGTATAGGACCTAAATAACGATCATAAACTGACACTTTGAAATTGGTCCTGACCTAAAATAGGGTAGGACTAGGGCGCGGGAGCCCAAGTCCTCCCCTATTTCAGGCAAGAATTATGTTAAGTGCATCCCCTGAGTCCTATTTGCCATGAAACTTCAGGGTTTTCTCATCGAAAGTCATCAAAATCATGCAAGATGCTCTAAATGTATTCTAAAGGACTCGGGACCTAAACCTTAAGAGGAAAAAGCCCCTAAGATTACTTTTTCTGACATAACATTTAGCCCCCACTTTAATGTATGTATAAACGCAAGGCCAATACATGCATTAAAGTACGGTCAACAAACACAACAAACACACCAAGCACGGAGAAGACACGCCAATCACAATGAAGATAGTAATAGGCACGCAAAACATGAAGAAGACAGCTACAGTCACGCAAAACACAGAGAATACAGCACTGAAGACATGCAAAACACAGTGAATGCAATAAAGATAGTGATGATTTTCTTTTTCTTTTCTTTTTCTCATATATAAGAAATGCAGATGCAAGTATAAGGAAGTAAACACACCACCCATAATGCAGGAGGGACTCATTGCCACCGGTCTTTAAGACTGCATATGGGGAAACACACATGCCAAACAAATCAAGCACACCATACAAATCAAACACGCCATAGAATTCCCAAAGAATAGGAGGGACTCATCGCCACCGGTCTTTAAGACTGTGCTTGGGAACAAACACGCAATACACACACACTTGGAAGACACGAAGAAAACACAACGGACAAGCGATGGAGTGTTCCTATTTATAGGTTCATCACCATGTCAGGCATATTACAGGCACACACCGACGATTGGGATTTGCCACAACAATCACTGAAGACATGCTTAAGGGTTGAGTTAGTCACATAACCGCTCCCTGCCTCCACAGAGGACTTTTTGAAAATGACAAGATGTGCACTCTCCACAGGAAATACACAATCCCTGCCTCCGCAGAGGGCTTAAGATAAAAAGGATGCGATATCCCGCCTCTGCAAAGGGTTTAAATGATTGCAATAGATTTCAAACAAATCTCAGAGTGTAGAAGGGACTCATCGCCACCAGTCTTTAAGACTGCACCTGAGAACAAGCACACTTTACTAGCATCTAAAACAGACAACTTACCTTATATATGCCCCCACCTTAAGGTGGTTGATATCATGTACCGATATCAAGCACGTTAAGGTAGGTAGAAAACACACAAGGGGACATGAGCTCTCGCAAAGCCCATGCCCCCCGGAGGTGACATGTACTTTACGATTGCCAAATGTTCCCACAAACACATTCCTATAAGAAAAGTGTTAGTGTCCATATAATCATGATAAACAACAATGTACATGATCATTCACTCAAAGAGTCAAGGTTATACTACGAATTCAGAGACCTAGTCTAACCGTGGGACTATACAATAGAAATCTCAAAACCGAGTGTAACCACGACGAGATTCAAAGATAAACAAAGTGCATGGAGTAGCAGTATTGTTATGGTTTGTAAGTGCGATAAGATAATATCAAGATCACACAGATTGATTCTACTAGCCAAGCGTTGGATAATATTTAACAACCCCATCGTCATGTAGGAGCTAAGTCCAATTTTTGATTTCTTGCTAAAGAGACACTAAGTCCATATCATTATAATATGTTTTTTCATCATCCGTCCATTAAATAGAACCACTAGAGGAAGGGAAACAATAAATCAAGAGAGGAGAAACAAGTGCCTTAGGGACAGTCACGTAGGAGGGTGCCCTCAAGTCACCAACCGCAATGCTATGTCCATAAGACACAACACACAATAGCAAAAAATAGAGGAGAAGCAATATAGAAGAATGATGATACAAATATAAGAAGGGTCACAACAGAGGCGGTCTCCTGGTATCTTGGACCTTACAATAGAATCGAGGGTCATCCCAGGAGGCCTGAACAACACATAACACATTACGGGGGCAATACAACACGAGAGGTAAAGGGTTAGAAATACTTACCTGTAGAGAGATTCATGCTAGCAGTTATCAACAATCAGATCATCCTCTTCCCAATCTCGAATGCTAGAGGAAAGAGGTGTAGGTTGTTCCATTTGTCTTTCCAATGTATTTTGATTATCTCCCGATCCTTGAAAGGATAACGGAGGAGGAACCTTAGCATAAATACCATCTCTTCGTGGATGAGGTAATACTTTAGTACTTTCCTTATCCACTTCTATAATAGCGATTATATTATCAAATTCTAGATAGTCATCTTGATAATAGTCATAATAAGCTTGTTGTTTTGTGGGATCTCTTTCCACATTCACTAATGCTTCTTCTTGGCTAGGGAGAGCATTGGAATGAAAGAAAGGTAAAGTGTTTCTAATAAGTGTAGATGTTGTATCATTATCATTATTATCATCATAAGTTTTAACTAATGATTCCATTCCATTAAGAGAATTTTCATACTCATCATTCTAAATGTGGTATGTTAAGTCTTCTACTACCCGAGGGTGTGTACTCATGAGAAATGTGTGATTGTCTAGATCAAATAGAGGCATAACATTATGATACACTATATGCATAAAGCCTTGGATTACAATAACACCATCTTGTCCATCTTTTATCAACTCTCTTATGTTATGAATAACAGGTATAGCTTGGTCAGCTATCCTTTCATTTTCCATAAATGCTTGAAAATTGGCTAGGTCATTGTCAAGTTTGTTTATGTGCTCATTAGTTACATATTTTATCACATCAATAGGGTCCTCAACATAATGAGAGATTTTTTCTTCTATTGTAGTTGTAGGAGGCATGATGTCTTGCAAAAGTTGTGTTTCTTCTGATGTTGGAAAGGTATCAGTGATTTCACTGTCTTGTACTAGTATATCCTCATGGGAAAAATTATTTTTGAAAGAATGTCTAGAGGACAAGTTTATGTCATCATCACATGTATTAGATATAGGAGAAGTATTATCACCATTATCTTTGTCATTGCTACTCATGGAGATGAACTCAGTTAAGCTTTCTAATATCATAGGATGTTCACTCATGAGGGTTAAAAATTTGTCAAAATCAAGCTCTTTGAGAAATGCATGCAAAGATATCATAGAAAAGTGACATGAATGTGCCACGTGTATATTTTCAAATCAATGTAATATCAGATTTTGAAATATTTTCAAAAGTTATGCAAAAGACAAGTGCAAAACTATGTGTAAAAATGACCTAAAATGCTTGATTTTTTCAACTTTGTCAATGCAAATAAGTGAAAGAAAAGGTGTTGTAAGGAAATTGATCAAGGGAAGCAATTAATATGTATGATATCAGTACAATAAAGCAATAATATCCTTCACAACACACTTTTATGCGAACCTAGAATGATGGCAAGTCAAAACCTAGTGAAAATACACTAAAATATGCACTTTTTCACAAATTTTCAACGCAAAAACCCAATAAATGGGTGTTGTAAAGAATTTTAGGAGGTGCAAAAAATTATAACAGTATTATTAGTCACCTAAATCCATACAATCTGTCACAACACACATGGACTGCAAATCTAGGTCAAACCCTAGGGCAAATATAGTTAAAATATGTAATTTTTCACCAAATGTGAATGCAAAGGCCCAATAGAAATGGTGTTGTAAATAATTTGAGGAGGGGTAGTATATAATAACCCTAAAAACAACTAATTAGTAAAGAAAAATACTTTACAACACACCTATGGTGCAAATATAGAGAGACGATAAGACCAAATCTAGTGAAAAATTAAGGTTTTCAAACCCTAGGCATGAAATTTTACAAGCAAACCACTCTGATGCAATACTAAAGTTAGAAATCAATTCTAATGATTGTTTTAAAATGGTAGTAAAATCTGAAACAAGATTTTGACTACAAACCCTAGCTTATGCAAAACTAGGTTATATGGAAAAATGCACAATTTCAAGCAATTTTTATAAATTTAAACATGAAAATGCAATCTAAATAAATGATGAATAAATTTTTTTTGTATTTTAAATCAGATCTGATGATAAAGGCAGAAATTTATTGAAATTAAATGCAAACTAATTCAAATTATTTGAAAATGTAAGCTAAAAATGCCAAAAAAATTTTAAATTTTCATTTTTTTGTAATTTTTCAAATCTAATAAGATGAACAATGATATGAATAAATGAAATGAATATAAATCTAAAGTATAACACACACCAGGGTGCAAAATTCATTAAAAACATGGGCTTATCAAAATGGTTAATGTGAAAAATGAAGAGGATTACTTTAGGGTTGATTTTGATAGTTTGTGTAAATCCTGCTTTCACCACTAAACATTCAAGGACTTCCAGTCGAGTAGAGGAACCTACTACAAACATTCTATCACTTGGAACATAGGGGAAGATTGGAATTGTGTGATTTCATTGTTCAATTAAGCCCAATTATGCTCAAAACCCTAATTACATGAATTCGTGAACAAACAAACAAATTACGGAAAATGATCGCACACAGAGATATCAAATGACAATCAAATGCATACCAGATTTTGAAGTTTAGAAAGTGGAAAAGTCTGGGACTAATGAGCGGGCACCCTAGTCCAATGCCACAATTTTTGTCGAGATCTAGGAATCTTATCTACAACATGTTCCTGATGTTCCAGAGATTTTCCTATTGCGGGATCTAGAGGACTAATGAGCAGGCACCTAAGTCCAAGTCCCTATTTTCTTCTCTAATCTGCAATTCTGATAGTCTGCACTACTCTCCTGCAACTCCATTTTTTTGCTTTTGCAACCTATAACCTGCAATCACAGAAAAATGGGTTGGGGGTTGTGGTGTTTAGAGGCTTGCCTCAATCAAGCCCCAGAGAGACATTCAAGTCTTCTAAACACTATTGTCAGATAAAGAGTGCGTATCCCTACAGGATAGAGGCAAAATCCAAATAATAAATGATAGAAAACATAATTGATATCACCTTATAGTGAAGATCTCATGGGAGGAAGATGCTCTTAATGCCATGAGGAGATGGATGCCAAATCTACAAATACAAACACAAGAACAACACAAATTCTGCTCTGCAACACAATGAATGCCTTAAATCACCTTAACATAAGCTTTTCAATCAAAATGTCCATCTAGTTTACAAATGAATCACTAATCATGCTTATATATGCAACTATAAACATTCCTGCTAAGAATTCATAATTCAAACTTACCGTGTCGGCATAGGACCTAAATAACAGTTATAAATTGACACTTTGAAATTGGTCCTGACCTAAAATAGGGTAGGACTAGGGCGCGGGCACCCAAGTCCTCCCCCCTTATTTCAGGTAGGAATTATGTTAAGTGCATCCCTTGAGTCCTATTTTCCATGAAACTTCAGGGTTTTCTCATCGGGAGTCATCAAAATCATGCAAGATGCTCTAAATGCATTCTAAAGGACCCGGGAGCTAAACCTTAAGAGGAAAAAACCCCCAAGGTTACTTCTTCTGACATAACAAGATTAAGGTTGACGGTGATTATGATTGGGATGATAAGGATTGGTGGGTTTTGGATTATTGGATAGTTGGATTAAAAGGGATAATGAATGCCAAAGGGAGTCCAAAGGGGAATGGTAGTAGTAGATAACCTTTCCAATTATTTTAGGATTTTTTGGAGGGATGACTTGGATAGGTGATTTTTAATAGATGGTTTGATAAATTGTAACTTGGACTATAAAACAATTCAACTTTGGATCTTAGTGATGTTTAGGACTAATTAATATTTATGGATTTGGGCCTAGGATGGTTAAGGGTCCTAGTGGATGGATGGGATGCTTGGTTTAAAGGATCCAAGGCAAGTTTTAAATTTTCCAATACTTTCTCCTAAGGATGGTGTGTTCAAATTATGAAGATGTGAGGTTTGAATTAATGTGTACAAGATGATTAAGGATATGGGATGTGAATTTATTGGATTGGTTTGGACTAGGTAGGTTGAGGCTAAACCAAAGTGTTGGGGGTTAGGTTGATTGGAGAGTGGATATGGACTAGTTCTCAAGTATTGGATTTGGTTTGGTGGACTAAGGATTGTGTATATTTGGATGCAAGTGAGGTTTAAGGTTAATTTGGATGGTTTATGAATAGGTTAAGGTTTGGTTTGGATGAGGGGGACAAGGTTTGGATTAGATTAATGCTTGGATAAGGGACAAGACATGATTTGTGATGAGTGTCAGGTAGCACTCATCTAAACATGCCTTTTTACTTCCTTTTTCCCATCTTTTCATGTTACATGTCCTAGTAATTACACTATAGGAACTGTGAAGTCATGTTTTAATTATGCTAATAAGAGATGAAATGCTAAAGATTATTGTTATGATGAAAATACTTATGTTGCAATGAAACTAATGAAATTATACAGAATTATCTCTTTTTGGTTTCACAGGTGTCTATTGCACAAGCGAAAGGTAGTTTTAAGGAACTTCGGAAGTAATCCTAATTATCTCCGGAGCTAGGCATGAAGGACACCGCATGATACTCTAACATTTTCCATCTTGTTGGAGGATCTCTAGAGTGATGCAGTAGAGTAGTGAGGATGGTAATCTCTGGAGCTATGTCTTAGTAGGTTTGTAAAGCATCTCCGGAGTTGTTGGAAACAACATGGAGTCTCTGAAGCTACATAGAGTCTCTGGCACCATTGATTACCAGGATCTCCGAGGTGTCTATAGAGCTACAGAGTCTGCCTATTCAGGCCTAAGTGTCCTAGCAGATGACTCCAGTTGTCCACGGGGACATGATACACTTTCACTTGTTTTTGCATGAGATTAGAGGATTTATTTTAGTCCGCTATTTTAGGAAATCAAGTTCTTTTTTATCAGGGCCTTGCAGCCTATTATTGTTATAAGTTAAGGTGTGGATTTAGTGGTACTTTTAGTATCACTAAATTCCTTTTTCAGACTTTGCATGCTTATACTCTAGATGGATAGTTGCATGTTTTAGTTAAGAATAAGAGATTGTTGATATCTCAAGATGAAATGTTAGGTGAAGTAGCTAACTCTAGTAATATTTTGTCGCTCAAACTAATATATATATTTGGATGAGAACAACAGAATAGTTAATCAGGATTTTATAACAGTTGTTTATGTAATTTCATTTTAGAGCAGAACCATATACTTTTGAATACAATATACTTTGATAGACTAGATTAAAGGAAGCGGTGTTGTTCTACTTTTGTTCTGAGTTTCTTGTTTAGCCTTCAATTCTGAAGGTGTGGAGCAAGGGTCCACTCCCACCAATAGATAGGAGGCTAGTATCTTTGCTTTATTAGTTTATTACAGTTTTTATAAATATAGTTTCTTGTTTTCATAAGATAGATCAATTATTGTTAAAGGAGTCTTATTTCCATTTAATGCATGTCTCGGTGTTTGTTAGATAAATTCTTTCAACAATCTATTGTTTCAATCTTTAGATTAGGTTTCTTATTGCAAATAGTCAAGGACACAACCCTAAATTTGACACATAAAATATGATTAAGTGTCAAGGTACAACGACCCTTGTCAATTTGTATGATGGATGGACCAAAGGATAAACTAAGGTCATGTGTAGCTTTAAGTTTGATTTGGATGGACTAAGGCATAGACTAATGTTTAACATGTATGAGGTGATTAGGACAAAATTGTCTGTAGGCTTGGGATAACGTAAGGATGATGGGATAAGGTTAGGATGAAAAGGACAATGGATGGGGATTATGGATTATGGATTCAAATGGACAAAAGGATAATATGTATGGATTATGGATAATTGATTAATGTATGGGGATAGGATGGTGATGTGAAGTAACTTGGACTAAGGTTGTGGATGATGGTTGTCCTAACCTTGGCTTCAACTTTTGCTTGAAGGATACCAATTTGGATAATGTACTCAAACAAATGATTGGTTTCAAGAACTTGACTTGGTTTGAGGGTTTGCAAACAAGCAATTGGTATTCACAACACCAAATCAAGAAGACACAACAACAAGCCTAAATTATTCAAGGAGTGTCAATCCTCGTGTGCCCACAAATGTACTATCTATAAATTGATGGATAGCTAGGGAATGTAAGGTCATGGACCACCTATGAACCCCTTACCTTGGAGGCCAAATATTTTCCCAAAGTTAACTCCATCTCCCCAATTTAAAAGTACAGTGTGAGTAAATTCTCAGGCCTAACTAGTATCCAATGCACCACAAGAAAAGTTAGTGAATGGTCTTAAGCTAGGCTAAAAAGGATTCTAGGGCATCCTTGATATACACAAAGTACAAGGGGCTGAAGTCGATGAACGAGGTTCATGTCTATGAGCATGTGTCCATGGTTGAATCTAATCCCACTTCACCTTGGTTCCTTACGAAAAGGAGCACCAAAGCTATGCCAAGACACGACAATCAATCCTATTGGGGTGCAACTTTCATTCTTCCCCCTTTGATATACCCCACTGGAATGTGTGGTTTGGGTCATCCACTAAGGTGATGAAATCCTTAGGTAGGCCCCTAGAGGGAAAGAAGTCCAAGTGCTTTTGATTCCCAAGATCATATTTCAACACAAGGGAAGAGCATACACAACTTGGATTTCTTGGGATACACAAAAGTGAGCCAAGAGGTGTTTTTGATCCCCAAGATTAACTTTCGATGTGAGGGGAGAGCATACACACTCCCTTGGTCCACACAAGCACACCAAACAAAGTTAATTTAACCTTAAGAATTGAAATGTGTAATGTGAAAATGGATGTGTTTAAAGGGTGTTTTTTATTCCCAAGATCACCTTTTGGCACAAGGAAAGAGAATACACACACCTCCAAGCACGCCAAATTAACCAAACAAAGTTAATTTTAATGTCTCAAGGAAAATATAGAAACAAACACATAAGGTTTAATGATAGATCTTCATCAAATGAACCTACAAGAAACATGTTAGTAGTTTTCAAGGTTTGGGGCTTCTACTAATGGACCTGCAAATGGTTAGTAATCAAATCATGAGACAATTAAGTCCACAAGCAAAGATAAGTTAGCAAAAATGACCAAAAATGATGCTGGAAAATGTATAGACATGGACAAATGCTAACACATAGGGCAAACATGCCACACAAAATGCAAAAAATAGTAAACCCTATAAGCATAAAAGTTAAATTATGCATAAATGACATGGGAAATGCATAGATGCTACTAAAAATGCAAAGGCACCATAGTGGAGTGGTGTCTACAAAGATGACATGTAGCATGTTGTTTGCGCATAAATAGACATGCAAAGCTAAAAATGCAAGAAACAATCAGAAAATACTCAAGATCCTACAAAACAAAGGTTATCTAAAAGCTCTAGGGATGCAAAGTGATCCTAAAAGTCAATCTTAGTGCCAAGATCAGATAGAGTCAATTAACAACATTTTTTTACAAAAGATTAAAATCACAAAAACCCTATGTAAAATGATTAATAAAATGACTAAAAAATGACCAAAAGGCATGAGAAGGCCTAAAAACCCAAAGGATGATATTAGAAAAGCAAAAGGACTTGAAAACTTGTAATAAAAGAGGGTTAGGATCTTAAAAATTCCCAAAATATAGGGGCACTATAAACCAGGGTGTAAATGCCACAGGTTATGCACAAACACTACAAGGGTGTAACATTTGCTCCAAAATGACCCACAAACCTGCAAACACAAATATTAGTCCAAAAATCCCTCAAAACCCTACAAGATGAGAGTTAGCAAAGATCTAAAAGGACCCGAATAAAAGTACCTTGCAACCTAAAGTTAGTGTAAATGACGAATAGAGCTATGATTTTGTAAGAGGGCAACTAAAAGACAACAAAGAGGAAACCCTACAAGATGACTAAGAAAACAATGGAGACACTTTAAAAACCTGAAAAGAACATGAAGAACAATGTTAGAGCACCTGTTGTCACATAGATTTGCACCCAATGTTGAAGGCTTTTAGGGATCCAACAATCTAGTGAAACATTGAGATGACCTCCAGGTGTGGGACCCTATAGGAGGCCAAATCTCTAGAGAGAGGCTGGTTCCTTTGTTGAATAAGAGATTCAACGATCCTAAGACTAAACCTAATCTATCCACCTATTTATGAAAAGAGGAAGAGGGAGTAAAACTAAAATTAAAGGGAGGTGATACACCAGGTTTAAATATGGGAAGACCCTCAAAACAACCATGTATGCACAGAATAACAATATTCAACAGACCAACATACACAAATCATGAACTACTTGTAAAGGTAAGAGAAACTAAATGAAATCCAAGAGGAAAGATGCATTCACAGATGGAGATCAAACAGAAAATACACATAGAAAGAACAATTCATGAGAAAGTAAGAATCCTATGTCTATTCTCGAAGAGGCACAATTACAATTGTAAGAGATATGGTTTCAAAACCAAAATCCAACCTGAATATATTACATTTCATGCTTTATATAGCAATTACAATGGAGTGCCATTACCTATTGTAATGAATGCACCCATGGGCATGTCAAAGATATTTCCTTACCAGAAGGGACTTCTACCTGTAAGAATTCAATGTAGAAAATATTTGAATCCATCGAGCAGTCAGAAGATATTTGTGCCATTAATACAACTACCGAATCATGCACCTACAACAATCAATACAAAATATCCTCCTTTTGAAAGCTTTTACAACACTTTAAGTCGACCTCTGATATGTCTTGTTGGCCAAGTTTGCACATTTCTCTTTAGTCAGCAACTTATCCTAATATCCAGATATGCATATCCATATCTGTATCTTGAATTCTAGATCATAGTGGATATCCCTCAAAAGCCCACCAAATGAAAGAGGATGAAATTCTAAGCAACTTTGTCTTTTGGATCATATGGAAATTCCTCAAAATGGAAAATATATTCATGGTCAAAGTTACGGTCAACAGGCATATGGATATCTATGTATATCCTCAAGGTCTGCATAGTCGTGAATACCCGGATGATATAGCTTGACTGAACACAATAGCCTCCATATCCTGATATTTGGATGCACCCATCAAATTTACCTTCGCGGCATGGAGAATCCATCATCCGCATGGATATCTGATGTCAGAACATTAACTTTTAATATGCCACCTCTGAATATCCTAATGATGTCATCAGTATAGAGAACTTCGTTAGAGAGTGTATCTAGATGACATCATCAATATGTTAGCTCTAAAGGATAACATGCTAGTGGCGGAATGTCTTGATGACATCATCTTCATATATAGTTCTTTTGCGGAGGGGACTGAATGACATCATCGGGACATTCACTTTAAGGATCTGGATATTGGGGAAGATCCGGACATTAGGAAATATTCGGATGATATGAAAAATTTGAATATCGACTAAGATCAGGTCATCCGAGAAATATTAGGATCTTAGTTAAGGTCTAGATATTAAGATAATATCTAGATATTAACTAAGGTCCGGATATCGACTAGGATTTGGATATTAGTTAAGGTCCGAATATTAAGATAATATCCGAATATTAACTAAGGTCCGGATATTGACTAGGATATGGATTTTAACTAAGGTCCAGATATTGACTAGGATATGGATTTTAGTTAAGTTCCAGATATTAAGATAATATCAAGATATTAACTAACGTCTGGATATCCAGACAACAGATATCCATACCTAGAAACAACTAAGTATGAAGATGGAAAACTTTGCGAAGGCAAACATTGAAGGCTAAAGATTTCTAGGTTTTTTTGGGTTTTTTGTAAGGATCCTCCATATGGGTTTTTAGGGATTTTTGCAAGTCATAACACTAAGATTTGAAGGATTTAGGGCCTACAGGGCTATATTCCAAAGCATTTCAAGGAGATTTTCAAGGTGAACTATTGGACTCTGGGCAAAGGAAAATAGGTCAACATTTTGGTGACCTCTCAGGGATGTTTGCCTACTAAAAAAATAGATTAGTGACCTTAAGCATCCATTGGGCATGGAGTCCATAAGAGGAATCTTTTTAAAAGGTCAAGACAACTAAAACTTGCCTCCCAAAACACATCAAAAAGAAGAGGCCTGCATTCTCCTAATGACAATGTAGCCTGTGCAAAAGCATTTAGGGAAAGAGAAACCTAAAAAACTAAAAATAAACTAAAACAATATGTACAATACCTTAGACCAACCTTAATGGTAAGGTTTGATATGGATCCCATTCACTGAGATCAGTAGAACTTCACCATCCAGCCTTGAAAGAATGAAGGCATTTGCTTGCTTGCAGCTAATGATGATATAAGGTCCACTCCAAAGTGCATAAAACTTGGTGTGGCCTCTAGGTTTAGCTCAATCAGCATTCCATTTTAGAATGAGATCACCTTCTTTAAAGGTTTGGACCTTATCCTTCCTGTCAAAATACTTCTTGGTCTGCATATGATGTTCTTCTAATGTGATTATGGTTGACTGTTTATGTTCTTTTAGTTTAGTCAATTCGGCCATCCTGACAGACTTGGCATCTTCTCCTTCTAATTCCAATTGTTGAGCCAATTCTAATGTAGGAAGCTCCAAAAATATGGGCAATCTATCCTCTCTTCCATACACAAGAACAAAAGGAGAGTTCCCAATGGCCCTCTTGTATGTGATCCTATCAGCCCAAAGAGCTAATCTGATCTTATTGTGCCATTGCCTCTGGTTTGTTTCCATGGTCCTCTTCAGGATCCTGATTAGGTTCTTATTGGTAGATTCAGCCAACCCATTACTTTGGAGGTAATAATTGGAGGAAGTCTTTAAGAACACATTATATTTAATAGCCCAATCAACAATCCTAAAACCAGCGAATGCTTTTGCATTATCAGAAATAATGGTATGAGGAGCTCAAAACCTTGTCATGATTTCTTCCAAGAAATCCATGATAGATGACTCAGTGGCCTCCTTGAGTGGGACTACTTCAACCCACCTAGTGAAGTAATCCATTGCAGTCAAAACCCACTTGTGACCAACACTGGAAGAGGGATTTATCATGCCAATGAAATCTAATCCCCACTGTGAAAAGGGTTGATCAGCCTGAATAGGGTGGAGTGGAAGTGCTACCAATCTTTTATTTCCAGCAAAGAGAACACTCTCTTTGTATTTTCTTAGCCACGCATGGGCATCATTGAATAATGTGGGCCAAAAGTACCCTGCCCTCATTATTTCATTATTGTAGCTCTAGTAGAGAAATGGTCACCAGCTGGGCCAACATGAAACTCACCAAGGAGTCTATCAACCTAATCTTCTATGCATCTCACTAAGACTCCATCCAAGTTTCTTTTGAAGAGAACACCATCTATCAAAGCATAATGGATAGACTGTAGCCTGAAATGTCTTCTATTGGTTTTGTCCAGTCCATAGGGATACTCACCAATGGATAGGAATCTGACCATATCTATTGTCCAAGAACTTACAGTTGATGACTCAACTATATGTTCTTCCTCATTAAAAAGGTAGGATGAATGCACTTCATCTATTGATGTCTAAGCTAGATTTTCAAACAATCCTCTTCCCCTAATCAACTTAGTGGCTTTGGTGATCACATCATACTCCAGGATCTTGGTGACCCAGCTAGCTCTCTTTTCACTAATCTCAATTCCCATTATATAATCTCTCACACTGGGATGAGAAACTAGAACCTTAATTTGGTGTTTGCCAGCATATATCTAAATTTTTTAAAAGCTCTAATAATGGCAAATACTTGTTTATCCATGGGGTTGTATATGATCTCATAGTCCTTCAAGGTCTGACTGAAGAAGGCCAAGGGCTACTCCATTCCTTGTTCATTCTATTGCATCAGGACAGTAGCAATACTGTCCTCTCCTTCATATGCATAAAGGACAAAATCCTTCTCATAATTTGGGTTCATGAGAGTAGGTGCATGGGCAATCTCTTCCTTGATCTTCTCAAAACCACCCTTCCCTTCTTTAGTCCATCTAAAGACTACATCCTTCTTGAGCATAAGGATTAGAGGCTTCACCAAGCCAACATAGTTAGGAATGAACTTCCTAACAAAGTTGATCTTGTTGGAAACAAGGCAGATAACTGAGAGGGGGGGTGAATCAGTTATCTCAAAATTTTCTTACTTTTCTTTTCTTATCTCAATATTCAGTGATATATCAAAATATGAAGTATAAGCAACTATAAGAACTAAAATGAAATTAACACACATAACACAAGGATTTTTATGTGGAAACCCTGTTAAGGGAAAAACCACGGGGTGACTAACCCAAGATTGTATTCTCTGTTAAAAGAATAAAGGAGTACAAAATGGCACTTGCCAGTTAGGGCTCACTGTCTGAGCACACTACTCACAAGAGGCTCACTGCCTACAAGAGACTCACTGTCTACAAAACTTACAGAAGATAGCCAAGTGTTTGAATTGACGAACAACATCTACATATGCAAGAATTTAGTTCTAGTTAGGCATAATATACCGATCTAGCACATTTCATCCTTCCTTTGCTTAGTATTGTTATTGTGTCACATTCCAGACTTTGGTTGAAGCTTTTATCTTTATCTTGGCTATTCTTCACACTTCATTTCACACACATATTTTCCACAAGCTTTGATTCTATCGAGTATATATATCTGCATCAAGGATTTACAACAACTTTCTAGTCGGCAACAAGAACACTTAGGTTATTTGCAAGTTACTATTCTGTCGGTTGAATCCATACTTGTTTGATGATGCGCACCAAAAATTTAGGCATAGAAATCATTACCTATGTCATCCAAAATCATATAACACCTCAAGTTACTTGATCAACACCTTTTGCACATCCGGATTGAGGTCTAATACCCTGTTGGCCAGTTCTTTCTCTATCTGCACTGTCTAACTGGAGTTCGATACTCAAATGCTCATATCTTTCACATGCTTTGTCACCGGAGGCTAAATATCTAGAATACAATAGTTCAGATACTCCTTATTACTTATCCAAATCTGCAACATGTTGGGTTTCACCATCAGAAAGTTCCATACCCAACTGTCGAACCCTATCATATGCTCTATTCTTGACTATCAGACCAACCTATCTTCAATCTGACTTCCAGTATGAGTAATTTATGTATTGCGGATGAGTGGGATATAGTTTGTTGCCATCAATGACAACACTTATGAATCCTAGTAGTGTCTCTTGCCAACCCTATCCCCCTTTGACATTGATGGTAACACTTATTGAAAAATGACTAAGTGTCGCAGTAACTCCCCCTTTGCTTGTGTTCCATTTTTCATACTGCTTACAGGTACTTTCTTAATGCAGGATTCCTCATTTTTCACTGCTCTTCACTCCCCCTTTGACATCAATGGCAAAGGGTGGGATGCGCAAACCAAAATTGTGCAAAAAGATTACTATATAAAACCGCATATGTACATACAATCCATAAGAAAAACTTACATATACTTAAGTATATATGCAAATGTAGTCTTCAACTGTACAAGCTCTGTGGCCCAACTTCTCTTCATCCTATCCAAAATGGAGATGTGTCCACTCAACAAAAACGCATATGCTTCTGTCCTATTTAAATCTGTTGGATTACTGGTTTGGGTTGTACTTTGTGCATTTGCCAAGGCATCATGCATTGCTTCTAACTTAGGGATGATTATCCTCCTGAGTTCACCCATTCTATCCATTATGTTCTTCTTTTCTTTAGCCAGTTTCTTTATTTCATTTATTATAACAACAGCTTGGCATTCTTGATTCACTAGAGAGGTAGTAAGGGAGTCAAAATTCTGAGATAGACTTGACAGTTTTCCTTCTTGTTCTTTCATTTTCTTCTTAGTGTCCTCTGTCACTTTAGGCCAAGTTAAACAAAATTTGAATATTTCCCCACCATTCTTAAGAGCGTTTTCAATGTTCTTTATGCCAATGTCTAGAGTCCTTCTGTCATTAGCAATTAGTCTTTGTATCTCAGTGAATCTTTTTCCCAAGGACTCCTTCCAGACCTTAGTTTCTGTTGATTTTTCTAAAGACTCAAAATGAGTATTAATAGAATTGACTAGGTTCTTCAGATTACTAGATGCAGAGGCAGATGGATCCTTCTAAAAAGTGGGCATGATCTTTTCCAGCATTTTAGAAGCAGTATTTAGCAGCTCACTGTCCTCCATATGAGATTTCAGAAGTTTTTCTTTGGCTTTGGCCTGAGCAAAAGATGCTATCTTCATTATCTAAACTAGGGAGAGAGTATCCAGATTTAGTGGCCCTTGGATCAATTCAGGTTCATCCAACTCTGCAACTTCCTTGTCCAAGAAACTTTGTACTGCTTTTGTAGTGTCTCTTGTGATCTCAACTACCTTTTCTTTGAGGGCATCCGGACTACTTTACTTATTGTCATTAGTGGTGTTTGTCTCTTCTTGTTGTCCTTCCTCTTCTGGAACAAAGGAGTCTAATGCCTCATATGGCTCTTCATCAATTTTCTTTAATCCTTCGACATCCTTGTCATAGAATTCTTCATTGATTTCTTTTAATCCGTCAACATCCATGGTAGAAGGTTCTTCATCTGCTTCCTCTACAATGGGAAGATTAAACCTTTTCAAGGCTTTCTAGAGAATTTCTTTTGTTTAATCAGCTATTTGGTCAGTTTCTCCAAGCATGAGTTTATTCATTCTGGACTTGCTCTGAAAATCATCTTTACTATCCTTGAAAACCATGTTCATTTGTTTTGGAGTGATAGAAGGACATAGTTGTATCACTATCTGCTCCCGGATCTCCAAGTCTTTTGCCTTTGCATTTTCTTTTCTCAACTCCAGTACTTCTTCTAGGCTCTTAGGAATTAATGAGATTATTTCAATTAAGGCTTTGTTATAGATGTTCAAATACCTGATAGTTGCCTCCTCAAGTATTCTCTTATTTGCATCGTTGTATTCATCATAAAATTCTATCACCGGCTGCAAGTTTCCATCCACAGTGACTACTTTGATGATGTCTTCAATTAAGAGAGTGGGTTTCTCAACAAACTCCTCTGTCTTCTGCTCTTTATCACTCTTTTCATCATTGGGTGGTTTGTTCTTGGCTCTCTTTAATTCTTTTTCTTCCATGTCTGATTCTGTTTCTTCATCATCTTTGAGGCTCACATATGTTCTTGTGGCCTTAGTCTTCTTTCTCTTTTCACCTTTGTCAGATGGTTTGGTTACCAATTTTGCAGTCTTTAAGCTTTTAGGAGAAACAGGGGCAGAACTCTTGGTAGATCTTGTCTGGGTAGAGGCTTCCACCGAGACACTTTCTTTCTTTGCTTCTTCCCTTTCCCTTTCAATTTTCTTTATTCTTTCTCTATTAGCATCTACTGCCTTCTTTGTTAAGCCAAACCTCTTAGCAATTTCTTCAACCTCCTTCCTCACTTTTCTTTTAGACTCAGGCTTCCTTAATTCAACATGTAATTTTATGTTTAGCTTATCAAAGGTACCAAACCTCTATGCCTCAGTGTCCTTGGGTTGGATAAGCAAGTGTTGAACATGTACCTCTAATATGTTTTCATCAACTTCATAGCCCATGGGCATTATCCATATAGTTCTTGGCTCAACTGCCTCCATTAGGTACTAATCTATGTCAACCATGAAGCAAACTGTGTCCTTGTATTTCTCCACAATTGATTTTGGTATTCTTTCTCGTGCATGCATCATGCTCTGGAAATTCTTGAAGTAACCCCAGAGAGCTATCTTTTGGGCTTGTGCATCACCAAGTCCATACAAATAATCTCTAATTTGAATTGCAACAGGTCTATCATTTGCCCAGATTAGACCTTTTGATCCTGGTAACTCATTCATGTAATAGAAGAACAAACACAACACCAGATTGCCATACTTGAAAGAATTTTTCTTATCTTTCTTAATCTTCTGCAAATTTTCCATCAGTTGATTCAACAAAAGCCCATGGAAATCATAATCTGCATTTTCCTTCACCATCTGATATGCAGTATAGATTATAGTACAAGACACAAATTTTTCCCTACTTGAGTGGTAAATTTTGTAGCCATTTACAATTGATACAAATTTGACATCCGAGTCAGTAATATCATCTATAGTCATTGCCCTCTTGTCATATTTTGATTTGGTGGCACCTGTTATGGTTTGATTTTTCACAAATTTGAGTGTAGGCAACCCACCAGTTGAGTGCAATCTGGTTATAGCCCTGATGGCATCTTTGGTTATCTTGAATGGACTCATTAACCACATAAAGTTATCATGCATCCTACTTAACACAGACCGGACCCATTCATCCTCTGCAAAAGATGGGAAATGTATGCAATGTGCAAAGTGCTTATCTTTTAAGGCTTTGAATTCTGGTTTGAGATCAAAATTCTCATCTCTTAATTGTTTGTGGTATATTTCCATCAATTCTAAGTCTCCAAAGTCTTCAATGTTTGCATGAATGTAAACTCTGATATCTTCTACATGCAGAACATCGTACGAGATTCAGGAAAATACACCCAAGGGATCAACTTCTATAGATTTATGAGGGTGTTTCTTGAATTTAGGTCTTGGCCTCTCAGTGACATTTACAACCATGGGAGTAGCCATTCTAACAATAAGATTTGGAGAAATTTGTAGAGAAGAAATACCTTTTTCACCTTAGGGTTTGTTGCAACTGTCGGAGCAAATTTCTGCTTGATTTCGATCTTCAGTTTCAACTTTAATAATCTATAGGATCTCTTCTCAAAGATCTTTCTCTCTTCTTCGTGAGTGCAAAGTGTTGAAAATGATGAATGGAAAGCCTTTTATCCTTGCACAAAAACCTAATTCCTTGTTGCAATAAATGTACATTTTAAGTCATCTGGTTACCTTGTTTTAAGTGAATTTCTCATGAATCATTGTACGGATCTTCAAATTATCATCTAAGTGAATTGATAACATAACTTTAGCCTTTTAGAATATGCCTCTAAATCTGCAGACCATAAAATTGTATTTTCATATCATACCGGATCTATTTGTGTAATTTTGTTTTTACCGGATAGCTGTCGGAACCGGACCTACTCACAACTTCTTCAAATCTAAAAGCAGATTTCTCAACTCTTAACTGAATGATTTTCAAATGAACCTCCAAGAAGCCCTTTAATCCGCAACCTCTGATTCTTACTTAATGTGCCAAATTCAGGCACTTACTAGCTGAATAGGGGATTTTTTATCTTCTTTGCAGCTCCCCTTGAGTCAGAGCTCATCTTTTAATTTCTAGAAGGGTTACCAGCACTGGATTCCGATGCAGACTCATCACCAATGTTCATCACACTCTTCTTTACCCAAGTCTTGCTCATCTCCTTCTGAATCTCATCCACATTCACTTTACCTTTGCCTTTGTCTTGTTTCTAATCATGTTTCGCCAGACCTTTTCCATCATAATTTCTGCTCCTACATAATCTAGCTATATGACCGGATTTATTGCAATTGTAACACACAACATTTCCTTTCTTATTTGATTGATACCCTCTTGATCTGCACTGATTAGTCATATTCCCCATTCTATTGCATGTAAAGCATCTACCATTGAAAGAATTGTTCATTTGCATATTTTTGCATTCATGAGATTTGTGACCATACCTTTTGCAATTAAAACATTGACCAGAGAAGGATGGATTGATCTAATTCATTCTGTTCCTACATTGAGTTGCTTTGTGACCAAATTTGTTGCAATTGAAGCAGTTTCCATTGAAAGATGGATATTTTTGAGCATTTGGTTGCCTTACCGTAGGTCTTCTAGGCCTGTTTCTTTGTCTTCTTCATCCAAAGTTCTTTTGACCAGATCCAGAGCTTTCACCTTTCTCATATCCCAAACCACGCTTATGATCTACCCCTTTTTGACTTTCAAGAAGAACTTCAAGTTGGGTTGAGCTTATCTTGAATTTTTCTTTGTATTCATTTATAGTTTGAAGATCTTGTTTAAGAGTGTCAATCTGGCTCTCAAGTTGTTCTTCATTATATCTAGCTTCTTCAAGATCAGATTCAAGATGTCTGATTATTCTATCCATTTTGTGGCAATCCTCTGTTTTCTCTTTGAGGGATTGTTTTAAGTTATCTTCAGTCTTTCTCTTCTCAATTTCTTGGGTGAATTTCATAACCCCTGATTCCATTTCATGTCTTATCATAATAACTTCTTTTGATAGCTTCTCACATAGCTTAGTTTTCTCATTTAGATCCTCATCAATATTATTGGCTTCATTCTGATTTGCTAACTTCTAAAATAGTTCCTTTCTCTTTTTCATGGAATTGCTGAGTCTTTCTTTCAGTTCATTTATGAAATCATCAGCTTCCTTGAGTCGCTCTCTCAAATTATTGACCTCAGACTAGGATCGTTCAAGATCATCCAGGGCGGACTGAAGTTGTTCTTTCATACCATATGCATCCATTGAGATTCCCAGATCTTCCTCAAGCTATTAGGCTTTTTCAAAGGAACTTATCTCTGATACCAATTGTTGGAAACAAGGCAGATAACCGAGAGGGGGGTGAATCAGTTATCTCAAAATTTTCTTACTTTTCTTTTCTTATCTCAATATTTAGTAATATATCAAAACATCAAGTATAAGCAACTATAAGAACTAAAATGAAATTAAAACACAAGGATTTTTATGTGGAAACCCTGTTAAGGGAAAAACCATGGGGTGACTAACCCAAGATTGTATTCTCTATTAAAAGAATAAAGGAGCACAAAATGGCACTTGCCAGTTAGGGCTCACTACCCAAGCACACTACTCACAAGAGGCTCACTGCTTACAAGAGACTCATTGTCTACAGAACTTACAGAAGATAACCAAGTGTTTGAACTGATGAACAACATTTGTATATGCAAGAATTCAGTTCCGGTTAGGCACAGTATACCGATCTAGCACATTTCATCCTTCCTTTGCTTAGTATTGCTATTTTGTCACATTCCAGACTTTGGTTGAAGATTTTATCTTTATCTCTGCTATTCTTCGCACTTCATTTCATACACATATTTTCCACAAGCTTGAATCTATCGAGTATATATATCCGCATCAAGGATTTACAACAACTTTCTAGTCGGCAACAAGAACACTTAGGATATTTGCAAGTTACTGTTCTGTTAGCTAAATCCATACTTGTTTGATGATGCGCACCAAAAAATTAGGCATAGAAATCATTACCTATGTCGGCCAAAATCATATAACACCTCAAGTTACTTGATCAACACCTCCTGCACATCTGAATTGAGGTCTGATACCCTGTTGGTCAGTTCTTTCTTTGTTTGCACTGTCTAATTGGAGTCTGATACTCAAATGCTCATATCCTTCACATGCTTTGTCACCGGAGGCTAAATATCTAGAATACAATAGTTCAGATACTCCTTATTACTCATCCAAATCCGCAACATGCTGGGTTTCACCATCAGAGAGTTTCGGACCCAACTGTTGGACCCTATCATATGCTTTGTTCTTGACTACTAGACCAACCTATCTTCAATCAAACTTCTGATATGAGTAATTTATGTACTACGGATGAGTGGGATATACTCTGTTGCCATCAGTGACAACACTTATGAATCCTAGCAGTGTCTCTTGCCAACAAATCTGCCCCAGAAATGATTGTAAGGATTTTTTGTTAGCAGGCAGGGGAAGAGAAATGAGAGTAGATTTTCTATCAAGGTCTATGGATATCCCATCCTCAAACACTATGTGACCCAAAATCTTACCCTAGGAAACAACAAAAATACATTTCTTGGGGTTCAGAGACACCCCAAACTCTCTACATCTCTGGAAGACCTTTTCTAAATGCTCCATGTGATTTTCTCCCTTCTTGGAGAAGACAATGATGTCATCCAGATAAGCCAGGATGAACTTGTTTATGAATCCTTTAAAGGCAATATCCATTGCCCTCTGAAATGTGGCACCCGCATTTGACAGACCAAATGACATTTTTTGTATATGCTATGGTTCCCCATTTGGTTGTAAATATTGTCTTAAATCCGTCCTCCTCTCTGACAAAAATTTGTATATAGCCAAAGAAGCCATCCAATAATGAAAACCTTTCTACTCTTGCTCCTCTGCATCACCGCACACTTTTTCCAGCAGTAACTCCTTGTCCTAGGCAACGGGCGTTACCTTCTGGTAATCTTCCTTTTTGAAGGTCATGTTATTCCTTTTACCTCTGAACTCATCATCATGACTAAAGATGGCCTCAAGGGTGACTAGACCCTTGGGCAACTTGTTTGATTTGAGTTGGATGATCTAATCACCATAGCATTCCTGCAACCTGGGTTGCGCTATGGAAGAAAACTCTACTTCGTTCTGAATGAAGCTCACAATCTGCTCGTTGCTATCAAAGACCTACTAATGGATATTATTATTAGGAATGGATGTTCTAACAACAACCCTCACATGCTGATTAGGACCTTGAAACAAGTCTGTAGGTGGAGAAAATTGATCCCCCACCACTGCCAATTGATCAGCATCAGTATTCAACTTTCTTGGGATTACCTGCAGGTTGAGGGCATCAAAACACTCTAATAGGTCTAAAACTCTATGCCTATAAGCTCTTAGAAGCTAGTTTTTTGTTGCACATCTCTCTCTGACTTGGTTGACTACCAATTCAGTATCACCAAAGATCTCTAAATGCTTGATTTTAATCTTTTATGCTAAGAACAAGCCATGGACCAATGCCTCATACTCTGCTACATTTTTCGTGCAAGAAAAATGCAACCTATGAGCAAAATGCAACTTCTTACCAGTCAGAGAGACTAGAAAAACACTTGCACCAACTCCATTTTTGCTCTTTGCACCATCAAAAAACATCTTCCAACGAGTCATCATCTAGCTTAAGTATAGAAGAGACTAAAGAATCTCCTTCATGGATCATGTAGGTGCCCAAGTTAGTTGCCTCAGTAGTATCATAAGGGTCAAAATTTTCATGATCCCTTGCCCACTCATCAAGCAATAGATCAAGGATAGGAAGAGGTGGAGGTTCTACCTCAATAGGTTATGAGTCATGCACTTCCTCACCCTGGATCATAACATGTGGGTTCACCATGTTGTGGTCATAATTCTCCACATGAAACTTCAAAATTGGTTCAGCCTTGATGGTGAATCGTGTGCCATATTTGGTCCTCAGTAGCATGTGAGACCATTCAGAGGAAAGGTAGCCATCTACCTTCGCTTTGAAGTCCCTTGACAAACAAATGGCAAAGAAAGGAGGAAAATTAATGACTGAAATGTTCTACTTGAAAGTCAAGTTTGGACATGCATGTAGAGTCAAGTCCAGTCCCTCGATCACTCCTATAGTGTTTACAGAGGTGCCATCCAATTGTAATACTCCTGATGAAATAGGGGTATACTTGATGCCTATTGCATCCGCTATCTTCTTGGGCATGACTGAAACACTAGCCCCTGAATCAATCATGCAGTTGTGCACTAAAAACCTTCCAATGATCAATGAAAAGTAGAAAGGAGATGGTTTCTTGACTGTACTTACTTGTCTTTCACTTGGTTGCACAAGACTGACAGGAGTCTTCTCTTTCTGTTTTGTTGATGAGTCTTATGCTGCTAACTTAGCTGATGGGAAGTGCCTCAAGGCTTCTTGCAATAGATCCCTCTGAGAAGGGATTGACATTACTTCCCACATTGATAGATTGATATTTGTTTTGTTCATCTATTCCACAATATTTAATGGAATAGTGGCTGCCTTATACATGGAGGGAACGCATGTTCCCTTCTTTGGTTGTTCAACCGGTTGCTCAGGTGCTTTTGAGACTGATGGAGTCTCTTTTTTAGCGGCAAATTTGTTGCTCTGTACTGGAATTGTGGCACTGGCCACTTTTGCCTTTGGAACAGGCTCTTTTTGTAATACACCAGGCATAGGACTAGCCTCCAACTGCCTCTTTTTTGACCTGACATTATCTGTAATGGGCATAACAACAATGTCCATGGGCTGGTTGACAGAACCAAAATCTTTTGCAGTCCATAGCATCATGCTGGCATCGGAGGTAGCCTCATTTGATACTTCAGGGTTGTTATTGGCTACCTCTTATAATGATGCCTATTGGGTATGAAAATTCTACATCATTAAAGCTCTTTCTTGTGCTCCATAAGCACAAGTGGACTAATTATGAGGTTGGTTGCAGGGGTAGCACCAATCTCCCTCCCGAGCCAGATTATTCTGAGTAGGGACTAAAACCCTAACTGGATTCACTGCTGGTATTTGTTGGATAGGTCAGATTGTTTGTAAAGGTTGTGCAGGGTTAGGATTTTGGTATCTATTATGCTAGTAACCATGATTCTAGTTTTGATTTCTATTAGGATTGTACCCTTGGTTCCAATTTGAATTAGATGACTACCCCTGACTATAATTTTGATGAGGCTTGGGAGCAATTTGAATACTATTCACTTTGTTGGTCAAATTGGCCATTAGTGTCTTAAGATCACTCTCTTCTTGGGAAAGAGAGGACGTTGAAGCTTTAGACTCTAGGATGGGAGCAATCATAGGTTCCTGGAATGAGGATGGAAACTCTAGAAAAAGGGTTACAAGAGGTCTAGGCAATTTTCTAGCATGTATTAAATAATTTTCTGCTTTAAGAGCTATCTCATAGCCAGCTGGTAGAGTCTCAACACCCTTGGATTGCATCATCACTACAGTATCAGAATTCAAGGCTCGTAAAAAGTATAGAAAAGCACCTTGTGGAGATGGCATGTGGGTAGCCGAAATTCTCTCCCATGTCCTCTAGAATCTAAAGTTAAAGTCTGCTAGCATCTCACTTGGGGCTCTCTTGATTGTTGTCAGTTGTTCTAGTAATAAAACATTGTTTGCCCTCTCTCCAACCTGTTTGTAGAGGGCCTCTCCCATCTCATCCCAGATATGTATTGAAGCAGGGGTCAAGCTCCTAAACCATTGAAGAACTCTCCCTTTAAAAGATGAGACCATGAGCTGGACTGCAACATCTTCATGTTGTATATGATGGATTGAGCATACGTTGAATATGTCTTTGATATGCTCAGCAGGGGTTATAGAACCATCACACATAAAGGGTGCAACACTTTTTAGGGCTGCAACTGGTATGTCAATGTATGTAGCCAAGTCTAAAGGACTTCCTCCATTAAAGGTCACAAAAGGCAAATTCCTTTCCATCCTAGGGATATTCAAATTCAGTCTAGGAATATGCAAGCTTCTTCTATTATATTGAAACCTAATAGGAGGGGGTGTGGATTGAGCCCTTGAATGAGGTAAAGTAAGGTTGTTGTTCCTTCTTATAAGAGACCTAGATAACCTAGACCTTCTCTTTGAAGCAACAACAGATAATTGAGTAAATTGAAAGTTACCTCTTGAAGATGCCCTAGTTTGCACAGGCATAAAAGATGGCACTGAGTAGAACCAGAAGCTTGCAGAGTCACCAGGTGCATGAAAATGTCTACCAAGATGCAAAGTACTAAGAAAAACGCCAGATTATTAGCTTGATTCTTTGATTGTTTATGCTTTCAATCCCACTGGGCATGCCAGAAACTGTTGTCACATAGATTTTCACCCAATGTTGAAGGCTTTTAGGGCTCTAACAATCTAGTGAAACATTGAGATGACCTACAATGTGGGACCCTACAAGGAGGCCAAATCTTCAGAGAGAGACTGGTTCCTTTGTTGAATAAGAGATTCAGCGATCCTAAGACTAAACCTAATCTATCCACCTGTTTATGAAAAGAGGAAGAGGGAGTAAAACTGAAATTAAAGTGAGATGATACACCAAGTTTGAATATGGGAAGGCCCTCAAAACAACCATGTATGCACATAATAACAATATTCAATAGACCAACATACACAAATCATGAACTACTTGCTAAGGTAAGAGAAACTAAATGAAATCCAAGAGGAAAGATGTATTCACAGATAGAGATCAAATAGAAAATACATAGAGCAAGAACAATTCATGAGAAGGTAAGAATCTGATGTCTATTCTCAAAGAGGCACGGTTATAATTGTAAGAGATATGGTTTCAAAGCCAAAAGCCAACCTGAATATATTACATTTCATGCTTTATATAGCAATTATAATAGAGTGCCATTACCTACTGTAATGAATGCACCCATGGGCCTATCAAAGATATTTCCTTGCCATAAGGGACATCTACCTGCAAGAATTCATTGTAGAAAATATCTGAATCCATCAAGCAGCTGGAAGATATTTGTGCCATTAATATAACTACTGAATCATGCACCTACAACAATCAATGCAAAATATTCACCTTTTGAAAGCTTTTACAACACTTTAAGGCGACCTCTGATATGTCTTGTCGACCGAGTCTGCACATTTCTCTTTAATTAGTAACTTATCCTGATATCCAAATATGCATATCCATATCCAAATCTTGAATTCTAGATCATAATTTCAAAGTGTGGATATCCCTCAAAAGTTTGCCAAATGAAAGAGGATGAAATTCTAAGCAAGTTTATCTTTTGGATCATATGGAAATTCCTCAAAATGGAAAAGATATTTATGGTCAATGTTGCGGTAAACAAGCATATGGATATCCATGTATATCCTCAAGGTCTGCACATTTGCGAATACCTGGATGATATAGCCTGACTGAACACAATAGCCTCCATATCCCAATATCCAGATGCACCTGTCAAATTTACCTTCATGGCATGGAGAAAATGTCATCCGCATGGATATCTGATGTCAGGACATTAACTTTTAATATTCCACCCCTGAATATCCTGATGATGCCATCAACATAGAGAACTTCGTTAGAGAGGGGATCTGGATGACGTCATCAATATGCTAGCTCTGAAGGATAACATGCTAGTGGCATAATGTCCTAATGATGTCATCATCATATACAGTTCTTTTGGCGAGGGGATTGAATGACGTCATCAGAACATTCACTTTAAGGATCTAGATATTGGGGAAGATCCGGACATTAGGAAATATCTGGATGATATTAAAAATTTGAATAACGACTAAGGTCAGGTCATCCGGGAAATATTAGGATCCTAGTTAAGGTCTGAATATTAAGATAATATCCAGATATTATCTAAGGTCCAGATATCGACTAGGATCCAAATATTAGTTAAGGTCCGCATATTAAGATAATATCCGAATGTTAACTAAGGTTCAGATATCGACTAGGATCCAGATATTAGTTAAGGTCCAGATACTAAGATAATATTCGGATATTAACTAAGGTTTGAATATCGACTAGGATCTAGATATTAGTTAAGGTCCAGATATTAATATAATATTCAGATATTAACTAAGGTCTAAATATCTAGACAACAAATATCCATACCTATAAACAACTAAGTATGAAGATGGAAACTTTGTGAAGGCAAACATTGAAGGCTAAAGATTTCTGGGTTTTTTGCAAGGATCCTCCAGATAGGTTTTAGGGATTTTTGCAAGTCAGAACACTGGGATTTGAAGGATTTAGAGCCTACAAGGCTATATTCCAAAGAATTTCAAGGCAATTTTCAAGGTGAATTATTGGACTCTGGGTAGAGGAAAATAGGTCAATAAGACCTCAAAAACCTGATAAATTGCAAAGAAATCAAAATAAAGGCATGAAAATGTCTGAAATGTGCAGGTGTTATAGACTACGACGTAGATGTTACGACTAGGGTGCAAACACTACGGTACTGAAGAATTGCATGTTGTTTATGACAAAATGGATAAATAGAGCCCCAAAACATGTATAAATGCCATAGTCACCTACATAGATGTTAGTACATAGGGGACAATGCAACAAACTTGGGGAAACGTACAAGAGTGTCAAAAACCTGCAAAAATCACAAAAAACTCAAAGGAACAAAATATTTGTATGGGACAACCGTCCTAATGAGCATGCAAAAAATGTAGAGGTTAAAATTTGATTAAACAAGTGTAAGGAAATGTTAAGCCCTACAACACAAATCTAACTCCTACTTTTGGTTTGAGGAATAATGGAAGTTATACTATAATGCAAACACAAACAAAAGACACAGTATACCTCCATTGTTGTTGTAGATGTGCTCCAATGATCAAAATGGATGTGTTATGATGCAATGTGGGTGCTCAAGTGCTATGACATTTCCTAATTTGATAGCATGTAAGTACTATGCAAATGGATGATGAAATCCCTTGGGTAAGCCTCCTTAAATAGACTTTCCAATAGGAGATGGATGGTTGTGATCGAGAGATGAGGATTAATGGTTTGGATTGAATCTAAGAGGATATTCATTAGCCTTGTGACAAATGGCATGATGAGAGGCGTCATACAAAGTGGATGGTTAGGATTACCTTAAATTTTGGGATGACATGAGATGTGGACATGTGGAAGGAGAGTGAATGCAAGTGGATGGTGGAGATGGAAGGAGAGAAATTAAGGACCAATATTGGCCTGTGTAATATGCTCACACATGTGTGAGAAAGTAGTGGAGGTGAGTAGCAAGGTTGAGGGATGAGGTGGAAGTCAAAGATGCTTCCAAGTTGCAAGCTCACATGTGTGAGCAAGGAGTGGGATGAATTAGCATGCTCACATATGTGTGAGCATTAAGAGGGGTTTGGACACATGTCAGATGATGGATGGTTTAGATATTGATTTATGTAGATGGATTAGATGGTTACGATTAAAAGGACAAAGATTGAGGGTGATGTGGATTATTAAATTAGAAGATATGTTAAGGGGAGTTAATTAGTCCTAATTAATTGACTAATCATGGATTAATTAATTGATTAAGTTGGAGGAATTGGCAACTAAGGTTATTTAATTAGTTAGTTTAATTAATTAACCTTGAGGAGGAATGAGAATGATTAATTAGTAATTAATTAATTACTGGAAGCAAGGATAATTAATTAAATGATTGCTTATTTAATCAATTTGTGGGAAATTAGTAAGATAAAAATTAGTGGTGAATTTGGGGTGTTTACAAAAGCAACAGGAGATGATGGAGGAGATGGAATCTCAACACATGTCTTTAGAACCTCAGTTGATGAAAGAACGCCAAGATTCAAATGACCATATTGTATCTCCTCAAAAGTGTCCACACTAGATGCCTGATTGTGTACATCAACCAAAGGAACAATAAGAACAAAATGTGAGAAGGTGTACACTCGTGATTGACGATCTACCTCCCCAAATGCAACAATATCTCTACTATGCAAACGCCTAACAATCATAGGATTTGGTGTGAACTCAACACTCTTCCCTACTCTACCATGTGTAATTTGATAGATATAAATGATATTGGTTGATAATAAAGGCACACAAAGAACATTATTGAATGATCCTCCATCCATCTTAATAGTTCCTTTCCCACAAACACACATATATGTGTTGTTAGCCATCAGTATGTGTGGTGATGAACAAGTCTCAAATGAAGAGAATATACTATGTGATGAAGCCATATGATGTGAAGCTCTAGAATCAAGAATCCATCTCCTTGACTCAAAATTTGCAACTGTAACAAGTGCTTTCCTATTTTCTTTCTTTGACTTTGAAGATGAAGAAGAAGAGGAAGAAGATGAACCCCCGACATAGTTTAAAGCAAATTTATATGATTCTTCATTAGAAGATGCTTCAAGTCATCAATCTATTTTGAGTAACATAGATGTTCATCATGCCCTAATTTCTTCCAATATGCACACTTGGGCTTCTCCTTCTTATATGATTCCCCTTTGGAAGAGGAATTTTTATGTTCTTCTGTGGAAGTGGATGTGGATTTTTGTTGTGTGTTCTTATTATGCTTGTTTTTTTCTTCTCTTTGTCACTAGAAGCCTTCTTGTCCTTTACAATTAAGGCTTGTGATTTTGAAGACTTCAATGTGCCCATTCGAATAAGCTTATCTTGCTCCCTAGTGACTTACATAGAAAAATCCTCAAAGGAAGGCATCTTAAACTGACTCCCCAAAGCACTCTTTGTAGCATAGAAAATAGACACAAACACTAAATAATCAAGTCCTAGCTTAGAGAGAACACTTAATAATATCAATTGTGTATCTAATTTTTCAATCTTACAATCCTTCAATTATGCTCTTAGTGACTTGAATTTGGTGGTGAATTCGTGTATGTTGTCAAAATTGCATGGATTGGGTCTTATTAATTTATTTTCCAACAAATATCCTTGGATTTCATCTATTTGCCCAAACAATTTTGACAATGTAGTCTACATAGACATAGGTGTATCTAGGTGCTCAATGTGAAGCAATAACACATGGGAGACATACAAGCACAAATGACCAATAGCTTCTTCACAACTATTCAACCACTTATTCTTTTTAACTTCATCACCATTTGGTGAACATCATCAATCCCATGAGCTATCCTATACAACCTCTTAACTCTTAACAATTTGTTCATTTCAGATTTCTATTTAGGATAGTTGTAAGGTGTTAAAAGAGGAGCCATAGATTGCTCCATTATGAAGCAATAAATAACACAAATCAAGAAGAATGCAAGCACAACCACAATAAGATCACCCCAAATTCACTCAATTAATGATCCCCCAACAAATTATGATCTTGGCACTTTATACTTAGTGCAATTACAACTACCACTTGCTAAATTAGCAAAGTAGTCTTAATCTCAGTACATTGCAAATGCCAAATTAGGCTACAAATTTGGAAGTATAATTTTGATGTAGAGATGGATAGATTAGACTACACCAATAAGAAGTCCATGATAAATTATGCACTTTCAAAAAACATTGCACCCAAAAAGGTTACCGTACGAGCCCAAACAAAGCTCTAGAAGTTGCAAATATCTATAATTTCTAGAAAAACCAAACAACAAAATTAAAAACCATCTACACCACTGTGAATCTTGTAAAATTCTACCCCAAATAAAAAAATTGCTCACAAAAAGAATCTTGTATGACTGAGAACAAGGTTTTTAATGTTCAGGTGTCAAAATCAAAATTGCATATATGAGGGGGTAAAATTTTTAAAAGATTATGCTAATGCTAGTGCAACATCACTGCCAAGTCTATCATAATTGCTACCAAATTTGGTGTAACTACCAAATGTAGTTGTAGCCAGATAAATGTGGATCTTTGCTAATGTTGGGAACTTTGCTAAACTACCACCAAATATAGTAAACCACCAACTATGAAGGGGGTGTACAACTATGAGTTTAAGAGCTACATAGGTCTATGTAGTGGGGGTCTATGCCTAGTAGGAAAGGGTCGAACAATTGTTTAGGGTCTATGAACTCAAAAGGGTCAGCAACCTTAATCCGTGGTGACGAGTGGGGCCCCGTGCCTATAAAGGCACTCCCAAATGAATACCTCAGTGCCTAAAACATTGTGTATAGCAGATCCATAAGGTATATGTTGATTTTTTTATTTATATCTAAAATTACTCTTAGCTATGGACAAATCGCCAACAATGGTAAATCCTACAAATGTGGGACTTGACTTGTAGGATGACCTCCAAGATTTCAGAAGCCATTTCTTCTTATGATTCTCAATAATTCTTTTTATCTATGTTTAGAGAAAAGAGGAGAGAAACTTGAGTTGATAAAATTATTCTAAGGTGACTCATCGAATGATTTAAACTTATACAAACACTAAATTGGCACAATGTAAATCTCCACACTAAATCATGGCATTAAAGAGCATAAGAATGCATGATTTTAGACCATTTATCTATTTGAATCAATCAACAAAGGTGTAACATCAATATATCACAAATTAGGTAGAAAACTTAAAGACCAATAATCTAGCAAAGAATGTCACTTTCTCTTCATCAATGAACTGAGAACAAGATACAAAAGGCAAGATGCGTAGTTATCAAATATTCAACCAGTTTTGAGAAGCATCTACAAAGGATAAAAGTCTATCAAATCTCCTATTGCTAAAATTGTGTATATCTAGTAAAAATTTGTCTGAAGTCCTTAAGCCTTTTTTATATGGCTCGATACATTGTTTTTATAATAGCGACTTGTGGTCGGCATGATTCTACTAGGTTTACAAATAAAGAAATGAATCCCTACATGATGAACAACTATGAAATAACTCCTTGTTTTCTGGCTTTGATTCCTCATAATTGCATGCAAAAATCTCCTCATCGCTACATGAGAACACTACTAAGAGTTTGTTGTAGCTTTTCTCATTACTTTATTCTCTCACTGCATGCAAAAATAAAGCTTTTGCTTTAATCTAAGACTCCTTGTAACTTTCATGTCGTAACTCTTTTATTTTTTAATGGGGCATCTCTTCATGATTCTTTTGAGACATGCCAACTGTTATATGAAGTTATTAATTGGATGGTTCTGAAGACTCCTTCCTATTGGTAGGTTTACATTCTCACAACATGGAAACATGGTGCATCTCCTTATGTGTGTCAGACCTACAACTTTAGAAAGGCACATAGTTGTGACACGTGGAACCATCACATACCTCTTCATGCTTCTCCCTTCAACTGTTACCGAGCGCACTGCTTTGAGCTGAGTTATTACTGGCCAATGGCACAATGCCTTGGATGTGTTAGGATTTTTTATAAGGATCTAAGTGGTGTTACCGCGTGTCCCTTCTTGTATCTCTTTTCATTCCTCCTTTAATTGTACTACTTTAGACTCTCCTCTCAAATTGTGTATGTTGTTGGATCCTTGTGGCAAAGATCTAATGGTTTGAAATCCCCTGATCTTTAGAGTCCCTTCTACCATGTGGAAATAGGGCACAATGTCTTAGGAGATCTAGGGAGGCTTCACTTAGGCTTAGTACAATCATGACACGTGTCAACCTTGAAACAGGCCCACTATTTCTTTTTGTTTCTATCGCCTTCATATGAATGAGCCCCACCACAATTGATGTATATGGAATCCACTAATGGTGCAAATGAGATAAATTCTTTAGGGTGAGCATGAGAGTGATACCTGTCTCTTTGGAGAGCCTAGTGATGGCCTTTACCTTAGAATCATTGGGGACCCACTTGATGTTGTGTCACGGTGTCTTGGGCCAATGGCGCACTGCCTTACTGTGTCAGACTTACCAAGGTCTTGGAGATGTGAGGCCATGCCATGTGGCCTTAGAGGCTATTGCAACATTTGAAACCTTTGCTAAGTAAAAAGTGGCCTGCCGAGGGGGACACAGTGTCATTTATAACAAAGGTGCATCATCTTAAATGTGTCAGACCTGCCAAGGTCTCAGATATGCAAGGGGCCAACATGTGGCATCATGGAAACTACTTCGGGGCTCATTTGTTTTCCTTTGATTCAAAATAACTAGGCCCACCACCTTTTAGATGACTTGACACCATCAATGAATGGCACATGTGGAAACCTGTGTCAACGTTTGGCTCTTGAAATGGTGTGCGATTGCACCACCTGGCAGCATCACAACACCTTGCATCAATGGTTCCACAACCACTTTGCTTCGCCACATCCTTAAGATTTAATCAACCCTGTTGAGAATGAATCAACACCATGTGGCACAAGGATGTAGTGTAATACTATGTCAGAAATGACACACTCAGGGAGGTGCAAGAAACCTCCACATAGCGAACGACTCTCGGGTAGAAATTTTGACGACCCGTCTTGATGCAAAAGAAGCCCAACTTGAGGCTTATAAGAATGCACCTGAGACCTGCAACACAATTTTGATTCAAATGGAGTGTGTGAAAACACACTACAGTTCTTGGAAACTCACAAGGGATCTTTTCTTGCAAAGAGGAACCTATAATCTTTAGCTCATATTTTTTGTTCAACTTGATGATCTCTCTGCAATTAATACCTAATTAACAGGTAGCTGATGAATCATTCTTGAGGTCTCCTTTAAATTTGATTAGATATGTCTTCAAGGAATGATGACACTTGGTAGTAGCTTCAAACAAAATAACAAAACAAAACAATGCACACAAATGCACTTATTTGAAAGAGATGGGAAAATACACCCATCCGCCAAAAACATAGAAAAAAAAAATTCTAATCTAACTATATACAAAAGATGGGTTTCTCCTTTAGTTGTGGTGTTTCAAATAAATTCCATTAACTATAATCTTGAGTGACTCACCAGATTCATCTTCTAATTCAAAAGCATTATGCTACTTGCAGGCAATAATCTTGTATGGACCACTCCATAGGGAGTCAAACTTGGAATGTTGTCTTGGTTTTGAAGCTCCCTCTTCCCACTTTAAGACGAAATCTCCCACTTGAATGTTGGATCAGATGACCTTTGGTCAAACCATCACTTAACCACCTGCTAGTGATTGGCCATAAAATTTAGCGCTGACTCCCTCTTTTCCTAAAGCTCCATCAATTCTATAGTCCTAACCTCTATAGCACCATTTTCTTGAATCTCACTTTGTTTAACCAATTGAAGTGTTGGGATCTCTACTAATATTGGCATAATGGCCTAAATTATAAGGAGAGGCTCCTATAATATGCTTTGGGGTGATTCTATCAGCCCATAGCACGTTGTTTTGAGATTCCTGTGCCACTCGCTTTGGTGTTTTGAGCTGATTCATTTAATCAATCTAATCAAACTCTAATTTGTTGATTCATCTAAACTGTTCTTTTATGGATGGTAGTTTGAGGAGGTCTTCAAGAAGCTACCATTTTTGAACCCAAACTCAGAAACATTGGATTCAAGGAATGCCTTTACATTGTATGATATAATTATGTGAGTGGAGACAAACATGGTAACAATATTTTCAAGAAAATCAAGCACCACCTTCTTGTCACCTCCTTTAATGGTATTCCTTTGGTCCACCTTGTGAAATAGTTATATATGGCTGTTAGAATCCACTTGTGTCCTACACTTGAAATGGGATTTATCATCCTGATGGAGTCCAAACCTCATTGAGCAAATGGTTCTTCTATTAGGACTGGTTTTAGAGGGAGAGTAGAGTTTATTCTTCTTCTAGTGTAGAATTGGCACTGTTGATAGTTCTTGACCAATTTGTGGCAACTAGAGAGCATCAATGGCCAATAATATCCTATACAGATTATCTTTGTCACTGTAGTTTTCACTGAAAATCTCCACCATATGTTCCATAATGTAATTCATCCAAGATCTTATCAGCCTCTTCATCTTCCACACATCTCACATTTATCCCATTAAAATTTCTCTTGAAGAGAATATTATTGATTAGGGAAAACATAGCTCCCTAGAGCCTGTAAAATCTCCTCTTGAATGGAGAGAGTTAGTTTGGACATTGACCTATTTCCATGAAACATATCCTCTCTTAAATCCACGATCTTGACTCTTCTTGTTTGTTGATCAAGTTTGCTTCTAACACCTACTCCTCTTCTTTTATGGAATCCCGATTCTAAGCTATATGCTCACACAGTGCCCTTCCTCTGACAAGCTTAGTGGGTATCACATCTATATCATACTCCAAAATCTTGGTGATCCAATTAGCCCTTTTCTCAATGATTTCCCCTTCTATTATGTACTCGCAGACACTTGGGTGAGCTACGTAGACAGTAACCTTGTTACTTGATATTAAATTCATGAATTTCTTGAGCCCTTTGACTAAAGCATAAGCCTCTTTTTCAACAAAATTATACTTTGTTTGATAATCCTTCGTGGTTATAGAATTAAAAGTAATGAGACACTCTCCTTTACCTGACTCGTCCTTTTGTGTTAATACTGCTGCTACACTATGATCTCCCCCATATACATACATTATGAAATATTTTGAAAAGTCAGGATTAACTAAGATTGGGGCAGTTGATATTACTTGCTTGATCCTTTCAAAAGTCTACCTTCCCTTGAGAGTCCATTTGAAATCTTTATCCTTTTTTATCATCAGAGTGATAGGGCAGACTAACCCTGCAATGTCAAGAATGAATCTACCAACAAAATTAATATTTCCTATGAAAGATTGGACAACTTTCTAATTCACATGTAAAGGAATCTCCATGATGGCTTTGACTCTACTCAGATCTATTTAGATTCCTTCTTTTGAAATGATGTGTCCTATGAGCTTGCCCTGTAGTACCCCAAAACTACATTTTTTGGGTATAGAGAGATCCCAAATTCTTGACACCTCTAGAAAACTTTTCTTGATGATCAAAATGATCATCCTTTGATTTGGAGAACACAATAAGATCATCCAGATACACTAGGATGATTTTATTTTTTAGCTTGTTGAAGGCAATATCCATAGCATGTTGAAATGTAACTCCAGTATTTGAAAGATCAAAAGGCATTTTTACATAAGCCATCGTACCTCATTTTATGGTTAATGTAGTCTTATATTGGTCTTCCTCCTTGACACAAATCTGATTATACCCTGAGAATTCATTAAGAAGGGAGAACCTCTCTGATCCTGCAACTGTTTGGAGTATTTTCTCCATTGAAGGGAGTGGATAGTGGTCTTTGAGGGATGCTCTATTAAGGTCCCTAAAGTTGACACAGAGCCTTATTTCATCATTCTTTTTCCTTACCGGAACCAAATTTGACACCCACATTGAATGCTTGATTGAGAAGATTTTTTAATCATTCAACTTAGTAAGCTCTTGCTTCATAAGAGGCTCGATCTTGGATTGACCAGTATCTACTTCTGTCAAACTAGATTTAACTCGGGTATTAGCTCAATGATGTGTTGAACTATGTTTCTATCATAGCCTTTGAGGTCTTCATAGTTCTAGGCTATTACCTTGTCATAGTTGTTGCAGAAAGAAATCGCCCTATCCCTTTCAGCTGGAGTAGAGATATTTCCAACTTTTACTTTTCTTCTGGCACTGACTTCTATCTCTATATAGTCTCCCTTGTTAGAGTAAAATTTTCTTTTGTCTATTTTTGCATCATCTGAGTCAAACAAATTCTCAAGATTTATCAAACCTTTCAGAAGCTTATTTGATTTTAAACTTGCATAATTTTCTCCTCATAAGCTTCTTCTACCCTTGGGTTGCAATTGATTTGCAAATTCCCTAGATTATTGTAGGAACAAGATGATCTGAGCATCACTTTAAAACACTTGCCAATGATTCTAATTATTAGGAATAGTGGGCCTGATAATTAATTTGATTGCATTCTTATTGTCAAGAGGGTCCCTCATTGGATCAACTGTGATATGATCTGAGCCATTCGATCAGCCTTTGTGTTTTGGATTCTTAGAATCACTTCAATGTTTACTACTTCAAATCTTTCAAGCAAATCCCATACTATGTGATGATATGACAATTAGAAATATAAGTAGTGCAGAATTGAAATAACAATGAATTAGCAATAAAAGCACAAAATAGACCACAAATTTACGTGGAAAACCTGATAATGTACTAGGAAAAAACCCATGGGAAAATATCTCTCAATTTTATTCTTAGAAGAAAAATCGTAGTTACAAAACTTTTCTCATGCTTTGGGATTCAAGCTCGACAACCTTAAGTAACCACAAAAAAGCACATGCAAAAACTGATCAAATCTAAAGATAGATGTCCATGGATAAAGTGTGAGTGGCACTTTCGCATGCATTTTTCCATGGTGTACACATGGAACATGGCAAAAAAAAATTTGGCGAGGCCTAGCAGCCTCACCGAAAAATGCCTTTGGCGTGCAAGGGGCTACGCCCAGCCCCTTGCAACTCCCTCATGTCAACTGCTCGTCACTGCTAGAATAAGTCAAAGTGACTTCACATTTCAACAATCTCCCACTTGAAGTCATGTTTCTGCCTTGCGAATAACTCCTCATATTGAGAGACCAATGTCGTTGCTGCCTATCATCAAGTGATGTGAAGCCAAGAGAAGTTCTGCACCATATGAACTTCTCTCTACTAGTAGGCTTTTTCAAAATATTTGTTGGATTTATATCAGTGTGTATCTTAGCCAAAGAGACATGTCCTCCTTCCACCACCTCATGTACAAAGTTATATTATACATCAATATGTTTCATTCTGACATGATAAGCTAAGTTTCGTGCTAAGTGTAAAGCACTCTAGCTGTCACAATGCAACACCATGTTATCCTTCTTTGACTATAATTAACCCAAGAGTCTATGAAGCTAAATTGCTTCCTTGCTAGCCTGTGTCACTGCCATATATTCTGCTTCAGTAGTAGACAAAGCCACCATTATTTGCAACTTTGAAACCCAGCTAACAACACCTCCTGCTAAGGAGAAAACATAACCTATAGTAGATTTTCTCTTATCTCTGTCTCCACCAAAATCTGCATCCACATATCCATTAACTCGAAGACTACTCCCACTATAACAAATAATAGCATCAGAAGTGCCCCTCAAATATCTGAGAATCCACTTCACAGCAGTCCAATGATCACAACCTAGATTCGTTGTGAAACGAATGACTATTCCTACTGCTTGTGCAATGTCTAGTCTGGTGCACACCATAGCGAACATAAGACTACCAACTGCTCATGAGTATGATACACAAGGCATTTGTGTCTTCTCTGCTTCTATGCTAGGGCATTGTTCTGAAGATAATTTAATATGAGCAAGAAATGGAGTACTAACTAGTTGAGCATTTTGCATATTGAAGCATCGCAAAATCTTCTCCACACAAGTCTTATGCATCAACCAAATTTTCTTGTTCTTTCCATCTCTGTGTATCCTCTTTCCAAGAATCTAATTTGTATTTCCTAAGTCCTTCATTTCAAACTCCCTAGAAAGCTAGGTTTTTAACCTAATGATTCTCTACATGTTGGGACTTGCTACCAACATATCATCTACATACAAAAGCAAAATAATGAAACTATCATCTTCATAACTTTTAAAATAGGCACAATGATCAGCCTCACATCTACTAAAACCCAAACTCATCATGAAGGAATCAAATCGCTTGTACCAACACCTTGGTGCCTGTTTCAAACCATAGAATGATTTGTTCAACCTATATACTAGATTTTTCTTGTCTTTTTCCTCAAAACCTTTTGGTTGTAGCATATAAATTTCCTCAGAAAGATCACCATGCAAGAAATTTGTTTTAACATCTAACTATTGTAACTCCAAATCAAGACTAGCAACAAGAGCCAAAACAACTCTATCTATACTTAACCACACCATAGGTGAAAATATTTCATCAAAATCAATACTAGATTTATGTGCATTCCCCTTGGCCATCAACTAAACTTTATATCGCTCTACATTATCATTTATATCCCTTTTCAATTTGAGGACCCACTTGTTGCCAATAGCTTTTCACCCCTTAGGCAATTGCACAAGCTCCAATGTTTTATTTTTATGTAGAGCTCTCATCTCCTCATCCATGGCTTCTCTTCATTTATTTGCATCTTCATCTTCGCAAGGCTCCTAATATGAGCTAGGCTCACCAACTTCAGTAAGTAAAGCATAAGCTGAATTACAATTAGGAGAATACCTTGCTGGTGGTTTGATAACTCTAGTGGAACTCTTCAGAAGGGGTAATGTGTTACCCCGTGGCTCATTTGGTTGTTGTTCAACCTCATCAAAAAAATGATTCTGATTATTATCTTGCTGATTTTCATGAACAAGTGGCTGATTTTCATCTAGCACCTCCAAATTAGCATTATACTTTTCACCTCTACTGGAACAGTTTCTATACTTTGTTGGTCTTTACTTCCTTGCACTGATTTTTTATTAAATAAACATCTCGGCTAATAATAATCTTGCGGGCAACAATATCCCATGACCTGTACACCTTTGTACCTTCTGCATAGCCAAGAAAAATACATTTCGTGGACTTCATGTCCAACTTATTCCTATCCTCTTTGGGAATATGAGCATACGCATCAGAACCAAAAATACGAAGAAAGGAATTAATCAACAGGTTTACCTGTCCAAACTTCTTCATGAATTTGTCGTTCTAAGGTTGTAGTGGGTGATATATTAATCAAGAAACAAGTTGTATTAACAGCCTCAACCCAAAAATTTTGCTCCATTTCAGCAGTGCTCAATATACATCTAGTTCTTTCCATAATTGTACGATTCATCCTTTTAGCAACACCATTTTGTTGTGGTGTTCTAGGAACCATCAACTGCCTTGCAATACCATGCTCACTACAAAATTGATTAAACTCGCATGAATAAAATTCCCCTATGTTATCTATTCTAAGTCACTTAATTGTCTTACCTTTTTGATTCTCTACCAAAGCTTTAAACTTCTTAAAATAAGAAAATACATTAGATTTCTTCTTCAACAGATAAATCCACACCTTACGGGAATAATCATCTATAAATGAAACAAAATATGACAAACCCCAATTGATGTAGCAGGTGCTTGCCAAGTATTTGAATGAATTAAATCTACAATTTCTTTACTTCTGGTAGTGCAACTAGAAAAACTTGACCTATTATGTTTTTCAAACAAATAATGCTCACAAAAATTCAAATATCTAGATTTAGCACCTGGGAGAAGATTTCTATGTAGCAATACCTTTAACTCACATTCGCTCATGTGGCCTAACCTTTGATGCCAAGTAGATAATGAATCTATTTCTGCATCTGATACCACTGTAGCCTCTCCACTACAAGTTTCTCCAACCATCTTGTAGAGATTGCCAACCTTTTCTCCCTTCAGCACCACCAATGCTCCCTTTGTTACCTTCAAACAACTAATTTCTCAACTGAATCGGTAACCTTGCTCATCAAATACTCCAAGTGACAGCAGATTTTTCTTCAAGCCTGGTACATGTCTTACATGTTGAAGAGTCCTTACAATCCCATCAAACATTTTGATTTTGACCTCTCCTTCACCAATAGCTTCACACGGGTTGTCATTTCCCATGTAAACCATACCTCCTTCACATGACCGGCAAGAAGAAAACCAATCCTTGTGAGGAGTCATGTGAAAAGAGGCACCAAAATTAATGATCCAAACATGATGAAATGAACCTCTCAAATTAGCAGACAAAACCTCTCCATCTTCCAATGGTGCTTCAGCTTTTGTTGTATTTGCCTTTGATGGCTACGAGCTAGGATTTTCTTTGTTTGCTTTCGACAACTTGCAGTCCTTTTTTACATGCCTTATTTTTCCACAATTTCAACACTTAACTCTTTTCTACCCCTTGGATTTTGACCTAGCCTATCCATGCTCAACTTTCTCTCTTTCTGGAGTTCTACCCCTTGCGAAAAAGGGCATAAAAGGAAGAAGAAGTCCCTTGAGATGTCCTCTGCCTTGAATCTTCAGAAATTACTACAGCTACCACATCTTCAAAAACAAGTTTCCCCTTTGATGCTAAGTTACTGAGTGCCATAACTAGTTGATCCCAAGTTTCAGGCAAAAAGCACAATATTATAGCCGCTTTATCTTCTTCTTCAATTTTTACCTCCACTGAAGCCAACTTGCTAATTAGTATGTTGAAATTATTAAGATGACCTATGGATGAAGAACTGTCATGCATCCTCAAATTATACAACTGTCGTCGTAACAGAATTTTACTTGCCAATGACTTAGTCTCATAAAGCTTTTCCAGCTTAATCCACAAGTCATGTGTAGTTTTCTCCTCAGCAACAATGAATAAAACTGAATCAGCCAAAGATAACTAAATTGTAGCTCTAGCCATGTTATCTTGCTCATCCCAATCCTCTTGCTTCATGGCTGCAGGTTTTGATGTTGTCCCCTTGAGAGCCAAGGCAGATCCATCCTTCACCAATAAGGCTTGAACCTTTAGTTTCCACAAAGCAAAATTAGAACCATCAAATTTTTGAACCTCAAATTTGGTAACCGTGCCTCCTATCGTTGCTTTTTCACAAAGATGGAAAAAACCACAAAACAATTTCTACACAAAACCATGTGCTTTGATACCAATTGTTAGAAATATACGTAGTGCAGAATTGAAATAATAGTGAATTAGCAATAAAAGCACAAAATAGACCACAAATTTAAGTGGAAAACCTGGTAATGCACCTAGAAAAAAACCACGAGCAAAGATCTCTCAATTTTATTCTTAGAAGAAAATTTGTAGTTACAAAACTTTTCTCATGCCTTGGGATTCAAGCTCAACAACCTTAAGTAACCATGAAAAAGCACATGCAAAAACTAATCAAATCTAAAGATAGATCTCCATGCATAAAAGCGTGAGTGGCACTTCCGCATGCATTTTTGCATGGTGTATACGTGGAACATGGCCCAAAAAAATAATTTCAGGCTCGGCCTAATGGCCTCGCCAAAAAAATGCCTTTGGCGTGCAGGGGGCTATGCCCAACCCCCTTGCAACCCTGTCATGTCAATTGCTCGTCACTGCTAGAATAAGTCAAACTGACTTCACATTTCAATGATGACCTCATATTGACATTCCTGGCTGCAAAAATTCCTGACTTGCCTGATAACTATCTTTGAGTCACCAAATACTTGCAGCTGCTTTATTTCCAATTTCTTTGCTAGCAGGAGACCATATACCAAAGCTTCATATTTAGCCTCATCACTGTGCAACTGAACTAGAAAATACAAGCCTTTGGGATCTTTTTCCCTTAGGGAGATAGGAGACACATGCTTGCCCTAGAACCATTTGTGCATCTTGCGTTGCTAAAATATAGCTTCCACGGTTGTGTGGATTCATCTGGGTTATCTAACTCTTTAGGTGAGCTAGCTATCTCTAGTATCATTGTTCTTCATCATAGATTACGTATATCCCCAATCCTATGGAGTCAAATTTCCTATAAGGGTCAGTTTACATAGACTCAAACAGAAGGGCCTCCTCTTGGTCAGTTTGGCCATTCTCCATAGTTTCTTGATCTAGGAGTTCCATATCGTAGTTTTCATCCTTTCTAAACATGGTGTGGGCATGTTCAAAATTCATCATGATTTCACAAGTGATGTGTTCCTTCCTAAGTGGCTCTAACAAAATCTTAATTTTAAACCCATATCTGTTTCAAAGAATAATATGGGACCAATCAAGAGAGAGATATCCACCAATTTTGGCTATGAAATCTTTAGAGAGGCACAATCCAAAGACTGGTGGGATATCAATTATTACTACTTCTTGAGGCATAGTGATATTTGGGCAAGCATATAATGTAAGAGGCAAAGCTTTAATGACCCCCAGTGTTTATACTTTCTTGTCATCTAATTGTATGACCCCCTTTTCCATAGGTTCATATTCTATTTGAAGTGAATCCACTATCCTTTTGGGCATTACAACCAGTGCTTGCACCAAAGTCTATCATAGAATTATGTAACAATTTCTTACCCACTATTACTGTTAAATAGAAAGGCATAGGTTTAGATTTACTTACCTCTAGATTTGTATTTAAGAGAGCAGTGGGATGTTGAGTTTGTACCATCCTCTGAGGATGCATTGCCTTTTCTCTAGCAATAGTAGTTGCTTGACTTATTGAGACTAGGTTCTCCTGCTTCTTAAGAGCTTGTTAAAGCTATGTCTTTTGTTCTAGAATAAATAGTACATCCCATAATGAGATGTTAGCTAGAGATTTCTTCAATTATTCTACCACATTGAGCAATCCAACTATTTGAGGCTTTGGGACATATCCTATATACTTTGGTCTCTCGACTTGTATGATTGGTACTCCGTGATTCTGAGTCATCGAGTTAAGATTTTCTCATCTCTAAATTATAGGATTAAATGTTTGGACAACATGATTCTTTAAGAAGACTATTTCTAGGTGAATAACTATTTTGGGGCCCTCCACCATTCTTCTCTTTGATTAGGTAAAATAGCCTGATTGTACTTGTGGAGATTTAGAATTGGAAGGGTCATTTGCACATCGCTTCTTGTTCTACCTAGGAGAACAATGCATGTTCAAGAGTAATTTCTTCTTCTTGTTGTAGGGACATCCTCTGTATTTGCGCTACTAATACGATGTTTTGAACCCTTAGTGATTGATATATAGATTGCCTGTTAGTAATAAGTAGAGAAGATACTGGTCTAAAGATCTGGTTCTCAATCAAGTCTTTGTAGTTAGTTTATACCCCGGTCAAGTAGCTAGAGATTGACAACAAAACATAAAGAATAACAAAACAGAGCATCACATGCACATCAAAGTAAAATAACACAAAATTACCTGATACTGGTAGATCACCATATATGTATATTAACAGCCATCAAATGCATACATCATCTATCCATCTTCTAGCGGGTCTAAGTCTCTGCCTCAACAATTACAATCATGACTTCTATGTCATTCTTACATTAGAATATATACTCTATTATACTCCTATTCTCCTATATCTTATCATGATATCCTATATCTATATATACTATATATATTACATATAGGGATGTGTTGCCTATTAGCTCCGGCCTTCGCATATTATGTAGTCTCCTTTGATCAACTCTCCTTTATGCTTTGTACCCTGCTAACATCATCCCCCCCTCAAAATTATGTCTTGTCCTCAAGACATGCAAACTCAACTGCTAGGTAGGACAATCTTATATATTTTCTTTAGCTGTGTTAGACTATTGTCCCATTGCTTCTTGGCTTTAGCCACCATAGCTATTTTTCCTTCTACTTTTATGTATGTTTCCTCTACTTCTTCTATACTTTTTGGTATCTTTATGGTCTATACAGTTTGTTTGGCTTCTAAAAAACTATCAGTTAAGTTAGCTAGTCTCAGGTTGACCACTTCCCTCAACTATTTTATTTGGCCCTTTATTTGATCCCTTTGATCTTGGAGTTGTTGGTGTTGGTTATGCAATGTCTCTGCCTATGCCCTTATCACTCCATCCTTATCCACCAGAGGGTCATATTGCACTTCCACATTTGTGATTTGAAGTTCTAAAGCAGCATTTGATCTTTTTTTGCTTTTGTGGACTGTAGCCATTTTAGACAAAAGTGGTATAAGATATTAGCCTCTGCAATGCTTTGTTGTATGTTCTTGATTTCTATCTCCAACCGAGTGTGTGCCTTGGCATGCTTATTCCTCATTTCTGCCAGTCTTTTCTTATTCAATTGTTTAGTTACCTTCTTCTCTAGCTAGCTAGAGTACTCCTTAAATCCTTGTGTTAATTGTTTCAGTTGTTTCGACAAGGGTAAGGTAGTATCTCTTGGTGTCTCTGGCACCTCCTTGGCCAATGTATCCACCACATCCTACAAGAGTTCACTCCCTTCCACAAGTTACTTCAAAAATTTTGCTCTAGCAGAGGAATGAAACACATCTCCCAGTTGTAACTTCTATAGTGGGGATATTCCAACAAGGTTTATTTGGCCTTCTAGTACCAGTAACTGTAGCAATTGTGGGGTCAAAATGGGTGTTATTTGTTTTTGTTTATCCAAAAATTCTTTGATTGACTCTATTAAAGATGATGAGGCCTTCAAAATATCAATTTGTTCTGATTCCCTTTGTTCCTCTGTGTTCTCCTCTCCTTCTTTCTCTTTATCCTCCAGATTCTATGTTTGTTGTTCTGTGTTCCTCTCCTCCACCCTTGTGTCCTCCGGAGGAGGTATCCCTTGTGTCAGAGCTTCTGACAACATTTCCTCTATTTTGTCCTCTCCTCCTACCGATATCTCAATGTTGTATGGAGGTGACGGTGCCAACTGTTGTTGTTCTTTCTCTTTGATAGCCTGATATATCTTTGGTGTTACCTCTTTTGTCTCTTTTTGTATTTTCTCTTCTTCCTTCTTATTTCCAGTCATGAGAGTGTCTACCCTATGTTTTCTCCTCAGCTCCATAGCTTGTTGTTGTATCAATTTGTTCTTTTCTTCCAATGACAATGTGGACCACTGAGCTTATTAATGTCATTTTGCCTTATTTCTTCCTCCAATTGGAGTGCCTTATTTCTCCTTTTCCTTAATTCTTCTATTAAGCTTTCCAAAAATCCTTCCATTATCTCATCTAATGTCTTTTGCTTATCTCATATATTGTATCATAGCAGTAACTATCATTTGTTTATTCTCTACATATGAATCTTCATACAAAGCAGTAGTTTCTTTCAACATACCAACATTTTCCATGGCCTTGAACAGTGCATCTAGGTTGTAGAGTTCTTGTGTTGGTTCCTCTGATGCTTGTTCTATCGGTTTCTCCTCTGGTTTCTATTGTGCTTTCTTCCTTTTCTTCAATTTGGACATTCATTCCTCCCCTTCTAATAGCCTCCGACACTTTCCTCCCCTTCTTCTTCTGACTCAATAACCTCTGACACTTCTTGAATTTTCTTTCTCTTTGTCTGTTGCTTCTACTGGGGAGCCTTCTTCTTTGTGTTCTTCTTCATTCCGGACAACAATTCTAATGCTACTCTCCCTCCAAACAACATGGTGGAAGATGATGGTGTCTGCAACATTTTCCTCTCTGATCTCCTTACTATCAAAGCCTCCTTAGTAGGTAGGGGGGTTGAGGTGGCCGGTTTTGCAGTTGATGTGGTTCCTTTTCCCAGAACTCCCCACTTTTTATGCAACTTCTCCCTATTTTTGTCTAGGTGTTCATTAGCATGTTTTTTGTGTTGTTTCTCCATCACCTCTGATTAAGTGCCATATCTTTATACACTTTTGTCTTTGGGTTTGCTGAGCAGGTTTTGTGCATAGACATTAGCTTCTGCCGCAGCTATCTCAAAGGGTAATTAAGGTACCCGTGATGTTCTTGGCTCCATTGCCTTCATGTATGTGAAGTCCTTGTTGACTAAAAATGTGATATCTTTGATGTATCAAGTTTCACTATTCCATAGGGGATTCTATCCCTTGCCCTCATATCTCCTTATAGGGTTTTGAAAAACCCCCAATATGTGGCACTAAAATCTTTGGTATAAAAAAATTGAGCTATATGTCTTTTAACCTCTAACCCTACCAGTATATTCTATTGACATTCCTTCCCCTTATACCCCTATAGTTCATTCATAAAATAGAAAGTAAGACAAATGATTAAGGTACCATACCAGAAGTTGTAGTTTGAATCATTGGTATTTTGCAAGTTCTCCAGAAGATGTTGGCGCATTATCTCACATAGGTCTTTGCCCTCCTTCACCATCTGGTAGGCCGTATGAATTGCGGTGGCTATGGCCGAACCCTCTCGGTTGGTATAGTAAACCTTGTATGCACTGCCCATGGTGGCATATTTCACCCCTAGATTGGTGATGTCCTTGACTTGCATATTTCTCTCATTTGTTGTAGCTCTAGTTAGTCCCTACTTGATATGTTCGGATAGCTTTCATTGCCGGTGGGGGCCCTACGACGCTTAACCCTGTTACTTCCCTAATGGCCTCCTTTGTTATTCTATAGGGTTTATCCAGATATACGAACTCATCATGTACTCTGATTAGAATGATCCTTACCCATTCGTGGGCATCCGTGAAGTCATGGAAATCTTTCCATATATCCAATTTCCTGGCCAAAATGTTTGCATATTCAAGTAGATACCTTGTATCTCCTAGCAGTGTGTCCCTCAGCTCTTCAAATTTCATGTGGTTGATCTCCACCAAAGTGTTCTAAATGTATTTCCTTACATCCTCTGTATACACCACATCTGCCAGCACATTCGAGAATGCACCGTCTGGATCCACCTCTAGGGCTTTTCAGGGATATTTCTTGAATTTAGGTCATGGCTTGTGAGTAATGTTGATTAGCTTAGGGGTTGCCATTGCTTTGGTTGCATGTGCTCTACTCTTCACTGCTACATTTGTCACTTGATTCTTATCTCAGAGCTCAGATTTTGCCAAAGTATGAGTGCAAAGTAAAGTTCATTGGGTAATATTAGGGTTAAATTTACATTCACTTTTTGCCCTAATTTTTCTCCTTATCATTTTTTTTTCTTCATTACTTTATTTCTTTTCTCCTTGTGACTTAAGTTCTGTTCCTTGTTAGTGGTTAGGCTTTGATACAGTGGTTTTTCATGGCAGAATCTTTCTGCAATCAACTTCTTTCTTCCGAAGATTGATGATCTGGTGATTTGGTATCTGAAGCATCCTCTCCCCAATGTTTTTCTTGCATTCTTTTTCCCTTTATCTTCCTCTTCAGTTGTGATTGTCCTGTCTATATCTCTAGTAACCCAGTCATCTTGGTATGTTGATTTCTCTATATCCTCTACTCTTGCAGATATTTTTGAGATATAAGCTTCTCATTTGTCCCTAGTGTGTCACAAGTGGTCTGTAGTGGGTGTTGATGAATTGTGGAGGATTGCAGTATGTTTTCCTTGTCGGTCCTGATCATGCATATGCTCTGGTAGCCCAACATTTTCCTTGTTTTTAGTTCTAGTTCTTCTCTCATCCAAGCTTCTAAAACCTCCACACTATATGTGCTATAGTAACTATCTTCTATCTCCACTTCTCCTTTAGAGTTAGGCTCTTCTGTTGGCTCCTTTGTATCCAACCTTATAATTATGTAGAGATTCTTTACATCCTTGACACTGTTTTCAGTTTGTTTGGCTTCTTCTATATATGCTTCCTCCATTGATGATCCTAGTAGGATGTTGACAGTCTTATGATCATTAGCAAATGATAGCTCTTCTTTATGAGAGTCTATGATATAGTTTGTATCCACAAACCATCTCAACCATAACAATGCATTGAAATCTTCTCCCCGATCCTTCATGACTACAACAATGAAATCCAAGACTTGTTTGACCCCCATTAGGTTAACTTCCACTTGGTTCCATGTTCCCATTGTCTACATATTAGATCCATCTACCAAAATAATATTGTAATTTGTCTCTAACAGCTTAGGTCTTCCTAACTACTACCATAGCTTTTTTGTGATCACGTTGACATCTACTCCCAGATCTATCATGACATTCCAGACCTTCCTGTGATTGATGTGAACATCCACCGTAAGTGGTTTTATCTTCCATTCTCTATCTATTCTTCCCATCCTCTAGAGCTGACTCTTCTGACCTTGCTCCTTATTCTAGCATTTAGAAAATTGCTTCAGTTTCTCAATAAGTCTATGTTGTTGTGTCAGATGAGCTAGTTGCTTGAGAGTTTCTACTTCTCCTTTGGTGAAAATTGCTTGTATTGCTTCTCCTTTTCTTGTTTCTTTCTTATAGTTTATTTGGCTTCCTTCACATCTTCCTCATGTTGTTTCTTAGAGGGAACACATTCTTCTTCCTCTTCACTATCTTCTTTTGTTTTAGTGACATATTGCCTTCCGGTATTTGTTCCTTGTCTTATTAGTACTACGTCCTTCTCCTTCCTTCTTCTTCTATCTTTTCCAGTATGTTTTGGCTTTCTTCTCTGGTGGTACTCTTATTCTTCTATAGATTTAGTTGAAGATATGTCTGTTTCCTCCCTATTGTTCTTATGGAAAGTCCTTTCTCCTTGACCCTTTGGTGCCCTTCTTATGATCCTCGCTCCTTTTTGGTTGCCCAGGTTCTGTAGCTCATCACTCTTAGATTGTGGCTGTGCATTCCAAAAATATTGTTGTGCTCTCTCACAAGAAAATAGATCATGCTCTGTACTATTACAAAATGAACACTATGTTTTCCTTTCAGCTCAACATTCATTAGCAAAGTGTCCTAGCTTATCGCAATTAAAACATGTTGCATCCTCCCTTCTTCTTTGATTTCTTCCATGACCTCTGCCTCCTCTATAACCTCCAAATTTTTCTGTCATCATTATTATAGCTATTTCCATAGGATGGGCTGCTAGAGTTGGAATTTTGTATTGCATTGACATTCCTCTAAATCTCCAATTTGGTTGTTTATAGCCTTGATCATGTGAGTTTCTTTCTACATAAGGCATGTTATTGCTCTCCACCGAAATTGTGTACCATGTCTCATCTTCTTCAACAATAAATTCTTTCTTCCTTCAGAAGATCTGTGTAGGGTAATCCAGTGTTTCATGATCTTCCCATTCTTTGCATAATCCATAATATACTAAATTGATTCCTTTTATTGCTTTGATGTATGCTTTTATTGCGACAACTTGTCTTTCACCTTTCATCCTAGGACATTCATTTCTCAAGCGACCTTCTCTTGTACAATATGAGCACCAAATATTAGGTCTTAGCTTCTGTGTATTCTCCTCATGCTTAGCCAATATATCTCTCACCTCAACTTCAACTGCTCCAATTCCAACTTAAGTTTTTTTAATTCTAGGTTTTATTTCAACTTATCTTGTTTGCAGCAAGATTGAGACTCTATTTGACAGGCTAGTGTTACTGCTTCTGCATGTCTCAAATATTCTCTTTCATCTAGGGCTGGCATTATTTGAGGGATTATTTTGGAAATAAACAATTCTATCTTTTGCTTCTCAATCGATGGTTCCTCTAAATTCCTAGTTATCTCCTTGAATCTCTTATCAAAGTCCTTTATTGATTCCTTATCCAACTGCATTAAATCTCTCATCTTACTTACCCCTTCTGTCGAAACATCTGGTACTCCAAAATTCTCCAAAAATAGTTTGTTAATTTCATTCCATTCCGTATCATTGTCTGGACATGTCTTCGTATACCACTTTAGTGATTCATTCCACAAGCTGCCTATGAAGTTAAACAACTTGATTTTATCTCTTGTTACTCCTTTCCAGTTCCAAATTGAGTCCAACACAAAAATGCATTGGGCTACTTTGATAGTGTCCTTCTCAAAGATTGGTAGCTTAATATGAATATCCATGGTTGATCTTCTCAAAGTCTCTAGTACTCTGTGGTGAGTTTCTTTCGGTCTGCTCCTTCAGTTATGTTATCTTCTATCAACTCACTTCCCTTTTCTTCCCTTATCTTTTTGTAGCCAGATATCAAAGTACTCTCCTAAAACTTCTATGAAATTGCTCTGGATCTCTGCTATTCTCTCTGCTTCTTTGTTTGCTTGAATATCTTCCTTCTCTCTAAAAATTCTCTTGACTTTATATGGCACTCGGTTTGACTCATGGTCTAGGGGTTGTGTCTCTTCAAATTAGGGGATACTCTTCCATTTGTAAACATCATGTCGGCATCCAATGATGATTGAAATAAGATTCCAAAACCCTCAAAACTCTTCTCACTGTTTACCACATCTTCTCCTCCTTTTCTTATCTCCTTTATGCTTCAACAAATTATCTCATCTATATATTCCTCATCCATCTTAAAAAATTTTGGTGTAAATTCAACTTTACCAACAACTTGTGGCATAAACCCTAATTTACTTGCCCTTTCCCATTCCTCTCTGGCAACACCCACAATGGTGTGCTCAACAACATCCTCCATAATATCCTCTATCTCTTCACCTTCTGATCTCCTTTCTCCGGTAGCACCCCCCTTGGCGTGCTCAGTAGCATCCTTCATGACGCGCTTGTCTTCTTCCTTCCTTCTGGCAGCACCCTTAGTGGCACACTCTTCAAATTCTTCCTCCTTTTCTCCTGCAACTTTTGTTACCCCTCCTTTCTCCATCTCTTGCGCCCTTTCTATTCTTTTATGATAATGTTATTGTCTTTCCTGAGTTTGCTTCAATCTCTCCTCTTTGCTTATCTCCATACTGATTCTGATTTCTTCACCGATCTCTCTTTTCCTCTACTTCTCCCCTTTTGCCATTGATTTTCTTGATTTGGTGTTCCATTAGTCCTCTTATATCCCATGGAATCCTTATTTGAAGAGTCATATCATTTGAAAGGTTCTTATGGACCCTACTCCCTTTCCACTCGCCATCCCCTTAGGTGCCTACCCCCCTCTCACAGAGGTAGAAAATTAAGGAGACTTGAATTCCTCCGCAATTTGAAAAATTTTCCTGCCAACCTCACCTTCTCTACTTTTCGGAACTCTGCACTACTTCTTTGGATGTTTTGCCCCTTCAATCTTTAACTACCTTCTTCTAGGGTCTCGGCAATGAAAGCAAATGTTAGCAAAAAATATAGAGGAGATACCGGTCTGGAGATCTGGTCCTCAATCAAGTCTTTGTCGTCAATTTATACCTTGGTCAAGTAGCTAGAGATTGAAAGAAAAACATAGAGAATAACAAAATAGAGCATCACATACACATCAAAGTAAAACAACACATAATTACCCGGTACTAGCATATCACCATATATGTATATTAACAACCATCAAATACATAAATCATCTATCCATCTTCTGGCAGGTCTAAGTCTTTGCCTCAATAGTTACAATCATGACTTCTATGTCATTCTTACATCAGAATATATACTCTATTATACTCCTATTCTCCTATATCTTATCATGATATCCTATATATATAGATATCTACTATAACTATTACATATAGGGATGTGTTGCCTATCGACTCCGTCCTCCACATATTATGTAGTCTCCTCCGGTCGGCTCTCCTTTATGCTTTGTACCCTGCTAACATTGGCCAACTTGAGTCATCCCCTGAAAACCTTGTTACCTATGTTCTACTATCTTCTACTATAAGTTCCCTCATGGGAAAGCTTTGGGTGGATGAGAATCATTACAAGGAAAACACCATGCATTTGAATCATCTACAATGTTGTTTTTCCCTAGTATCAAATCTCACATCAAATTAGGTGGAATTTTTGTAGCAAGAGATGGTATTGGCACAATTTGTTATTGAGGACCTACCCCTTAGGAGTTTTGATATCTATTAGGATGATATTGAGGCCTCGGACCTTGAAATTTTTGATAGGGAGGCCTAGGATATGAAGCTTGTTGCCTTTTTAGATTGATTATCTCATTTGAAAAGGTTCTGAGGATACTCTTCATATCATCTATTTATGATGCTACTTAGGGAGCTGGCACTATAGCTATTGGTATCTAAGATGATAGGTACACATACATAGAAGATGAATCTTGACTTGCATTGGATATAAGGGGCTCAACCTTAGGTAAATCTTCTTGTAGTGGAATGGATAATTTAGGAAATACTGGAATGGGAGGCCCGAGGGGGCAATTTTCCAGCATCAAATAGACTATTAAATTCAACTCTAGCTATTAAGTCATATGCTGCCGGAATGGTTTGTCCTCCCAAGGATTGAATCATAACATCTATATTAGAATTGAAATCTTTGAGATAAAAAATAATAGCCATACGTGTTGGTGGTTGTGCTGTGTCATGTCCCAAATTTTTATTAATTCAATTTCATGGGAAAATGCTCATTCCAACATTTTATATTATGGGTTGAGGAAGGAGATTTAATATTTAATATTTTGGACCGACGATTAATTTATATTTTCAAGCTACTTAATCGGGACCAATTAAATATTAAATATTTTATAATTTCATTTTGTGTTGGCAATCCAAAGTGGGGTGTAGAGTATCTTGTGGTGCAATTAGTAATTTCAAAGATCATATTGCACCTAATTTTAGAATATTCTATGATAGATTTTATGACAACTTGCAAGAGGGAGTTATTGCCTATTTTTAGCCAGAAATCAAGTGGAGGGTATGGAGAGTCTTTATGAGACCTATTTTGGAGGGAAATTGATGGGAATGATATTATTTTATTTATTTTTCCAAGAATGGGTTGTTTGGATTTGTCCCTCTATATATTTGCAAGCAAATTCATATTCCAGGCATCTCATTTTATCATACAAAAACTCTGCCAAAAATTGTCTAGACAATTGTGTTCAACAAATAATCTTCTGTGGATGAAAACCCATTGGAGATTGGTGATCAGTGGATGGAAACCCATTGGAGATTGGTGATCAGAGGACGAAAGCCCTTTGGTACATGAGGGTAATCTCATACAGAGGTTGCATTGGAGCTTCACATAGTTGTAGGATTTCAGCAAGTTCAATTTATGTGTTTTGCAAGTTTTGATAACAGCATTGTGGAGATTAGATTTGTGATTTGTGTGTTTGTTATGGTTGTTGTAGAAGCCATGTTTCAGATGTTATATTCTTATTAGATCCTCTTGGTTCATCTACAGAGGTTGCTTCAGAGTGTTCAGGGTAGTTTCAATTGGTGTGTTGTTGTTGCAGTGTTTTGGTGTTTGGAGTTTGAGCAGGTTTCAGAGTGGTGTTTCCAGATTTGTTTAAGTTGTTTATTGCTGTTTTTGTGACTTTAGAATAGTACCTTTATGTTGTAATTATATCAGATATATCATTAATATAAGTTGGAGGTTATTTGTTGTCATTTATGTGCTTTCTAGTGAAATCGGGTGAAGTGAAATTGTTAGATTAATATGCAGATTTGTGTTTCTCACAAAATATGATAATTTTATGATATGTAATAGCATGAGGCCGTACCATTACTGATATTTTAAGATAATTATCAATATTTTGTGTTTAATAAGTTTTCCCTTTGCATTTGTGTTAAAATTGTCAATTTTGGGATCAATTCGTGTAGGGAAAAACTGAGTATTTTGAAGTTAATAAAAAATTCATTTTCAAATTTGATTTTGGATGCAAACATTTTGTTTGGGACATTACATTCTGTAGCTGGAATCCTTTGCCAGGTCTTATGAAAATGGGTGTTGAAATTAATGGTTGATTCTTGTGGTGCCTACTTAATATTTATCAGCTATAGCAATAATGAAGATTTATATCCATTTTCATTGGATCTTTTGAAGAAGAGATTCCCTAACTAGTCCCATGTGCCTATTGAATTTGATTGAAGAGACCGATACCAGTCGAGTGCATTACCTTTAAATGAGGCCACAAGCAATCTCAAAGCAACATTTTGTTTTGTTACATGGCGAACTATGCATATATTTGCTACATCTTGAAGGTGTTCAATGGGAGTTTTTGAATCTTCACCCGTATATTTTGGTAGTGCCTTAAGAGCATTAGCTAGGATAGGGTCCCATGTATCTGTTGATACTAGAGGAATCAGAGGATTACTGCTATTTTAGTTAACACAATTTCTTATAGCCATTTGAGCAAGTGGTAGATTTGGCTGTTCTATTCTTCTTCTTGGAGCAATCACCAATGGAGGGACTAAAAGGCCCGAATTTGATGTTGAAAGAGATCTAGTGACTGGTCTTTCGTTCATACAATATGAATCCCAATTAGGTAATTGTGCTTCTCGGGTCCCACCAAGCATGCCAAAAACTATTGATGTTTTTATTTATATCTAAAATTACTCCTAGATATGAACAAATCACCAACAATGGGAAAAATCTTGCAAATGTGGGACTTGACCTGTAGGATGATCTCCAAGATTTTAGAAGTTGGCTCTTCTTATGATTCTTAATAATTCTTCTATTTGTGTTTAGAGAAAAGAGGAGAGAAATATGAATTGATAAAATTATTCTAAGGTGATTCGCCAAATGATTTAAACTTATATAGACACTAAATTGGCACAATGTAAATTTCAACACTAAATCATTGCATCAAAGAGCATAAGAATCGTGATTTTAGACCATTTATCCATTTAAATCAATTGACAAAGGCACATCATCAATATATCACAATTTAGGTAGAAAACTTAAAGACTAATAAGCTAGCACAAAACATTACCTTCTCATCATTAATGAACCGAGAACAAGATACAAAAGGCAAGATGCACAATTATCAAATATTCAATCAATTTTGAGGAGCATCCGTAAAGGCTAAAAGTCTATCAAATCTCTTGTTGCTAAAATTATGTGTATCTAGTAAAAATCCATCTAAAGTCCTTAAGCCTTTTTGATATGTTTTGATACATTGCATTTACAATAGTAGCTTGTGGCCTGCATGATTCTACTGGGGTTACAACAAAAGCAATGAATCTCTACATGACGAACAACTATGAAATATCTCCTTGTTTTCTAGCTTTGATTCCTCGTAATCGCATACAAAAATCTCCTCATCGCTGCATGAGAACACTACTGAGAGTTTGTTGTATCTTTTCCCATTATTTTATACTCTCACCACATGCAAAAATAAATCTTTTACTTTAATCTAAGACTCCCTATAACTTTCATGTCGTGTTTCTTTTATTTTTTAATGGGGCATCTCTTCATGATTCTTTTGAGTCACGCCAACTGTTAGATGAAGTTCTTGATTGAATGGTTTTGAAGACTCCTTCCCATGAGTAGGTTTACATTTTTTACCATGTGGAAACATGACACATCTCCTTATGGGTGTCAAACCTGCAACTTTGAAAAGACACACAGTTGTGACACATGGAACCATCGTATACCTCTTTATGCTTCTCCCTTCAACTATTATTGGGCCCACCGCTTTGAGCTGAGTCATCATTACTAGTCAATGGCACAATGCCTTGGATGTGTCAGGATTTTTGATGAGAAGTTGTACGATGTTGCTGCATGTTCCTTCTTGTATATCTTTTCATGCCTCCTTTAACTATACTGCTTTAGACTCTCCTGTTGAATTGTGCTAGCCATTGGATCCTTGTGGCAACAATTTAATGGTTTGGAATCCCCCTGAGCTTCAGAGTCCCTTCTGCCATGTGGAAACATGGCACAATGCCTTAGGAGAGCTAGGGAGGATTCACTTAGGCTCAGTGAATCATGACACATGGTGAACCTGAAACGTGCCCACTATTTCTTTTTGTTCCTACCAACTTTGCACGAATGGGCCTTGCCATAGATGATGTAGATGGAATCCACCAATGGTGTATATGAGCCAAAACTTCAAGGTGAGTGGGGGGCGACACTTGTCTCTTTAGAGAGCATGAAGGCCTTTGCCTTAAAATCATCGGAGACCACATGATGTTGTGTTAGGATGCCTTAGGCCAATGTCGCACTGCCTTACTGTGTCAAACCTACCAAGGTCTAAAAGATGTGAGGCCATGCCACATGGCCTTGAAGGCTATTGCATGTTCACTTGAAATCTTTGCTAAGTAGAAAGGGGCCCATCGAGGGGGGTGCAATGTCATTTGTCATAAAGGTAGATCATCTTAAATATGTCAGACCTGCCAAGGTCTCAAAGATGCTCGAGGTCGACATGTGGCATCGCATAAACTACCTCAGGGCTCATTTGTTTTCCTTTTGATTTTAAATAATTGGGCCCCACCATCTTTTAGATGACTCAACATTGTCAATGAATGGGGCACGCAGAAACCTGTAATAATGCCTACCTCTTGAAATGGTGTGCGGTTGCATCACAACACCTTGCATCAACGGTTCCACAACCGCTTTGCTTCTCCATGTCCTTCAGATTTAATCGACCCTGTTGAGAATGACTCAACACGACGTGGCGCGAGGGTGCAAACACAATACTGTGTCAGAATTGACACACTTAGGGAGGTGCAAGAAACCTCCATGTAGCGAACAACTCCTGGGCATAAATTTTGACGGCTCATCTTGATACAAAATAAGCCTGACACGGGGCTTAAAAGAATGCCACCTAAAACCTACAATGCAAATTTGATTCAAATGGAGTGTACAAAAACACACTACAGTATGATTTGCACCCTATATACAATTTTTTAAAAATAAAACAAACTTCTACCAAAAATATTAAAAAATGTAGAAATAAATTTTTACCTAATGAATAAAGAATTTATCTAGTAGAAAAATTTGCATCTGTTAGTAGATTCTATTGATGACTACCTATGCAGAGAATATTTTGCAAAATGGTTCTAACGGTATGATTCATACGACTGAGGAAGGCAAATTTTTCTTTGATGGTTCGAGACAAAAGTGTTCAGTTTTGATAAATTTATAGTTGATCCTTAGATTGTTGGGCCTTTTGGACATGATGGTAGGGTCAGATTTGACCCAAAATGCTCTAAAATTGTAGCTACTTTCCAGATCTGGAAACCACCTCCCAACTTAAACCCTTGTAGATCTGTCCTTCAATGTCTAAATTGGATAAATAAAAAAGCTAATTTGACTTTCTTGGACACCCTAAACTCAAAGAGAGCTCAGATTTACACCAACATGCTCCAAAATGAACTTACAATATAAAGCTACAAAGAAGGAACCCTCATAAATCTAGTATTTCTATCATTTTTTTATTCTTTAGGTCATCATATGATGCAAGAGGAGCATACTCAACCTTTTAAGAGCAACACAAATTTGCATCCTAGATCTCTCAAAAGACTAACATAAAGCAATCCTACATTAGTCAAACCCCTTATATCAATTCAATAGTGTAAATGCGATTGAAAACATGCCAAGCAATTGTATAATATGCCCAATCTATTCTTATTATGTAGATGTTGATGGTAGCTGATGGTGGTATGATGATGCAATGCTCTCTAAGTGATAATGCAATGTTCAAATAGAAGACGATGAGTGAAATGAATCAGGGTTTGTCCTTTAATACAACACCCTAGCGTACAAATTGAATGTTTTGTGCTAAAACTGCTAAGTAATGGCTAGTAGGAAGGGATCGGCTTAGGTCTAAGATTAAATTTAAATTTACAAATTTGGGGGTTAAATTCATGTTGTAGATCTAAATCAAGTTTAGATCTACAACTTTAAATTCAACCCATAATAAATAATGAGTAATCTACAAATGAGGTTCATACCCTTAGAATATGTGAAAATAAATTCAAATTAATTTACCAACTTTATATGAAACAAATAACCAAAATAAAGAAAATAATAAAAATACAATGCATTTTCCACCCCTCAAGTCAAATACACCAAAACAATGTGATTCTAAAATCGTCATATCCAGGGATTAAATTTGACTGTTGAGCTACGTGTTAAGCAAATTTCTTATGACAGTTATCTATTCAAAGGTGCCTTTATATAAGTAAAATTATATATAAACCAAATATATATTATCACAATTCTATATAAATTTTGAAAATCTATCCAAATCTCTCCTTTCATATGATACAATCTTTTTAAAATTTTGATTGTATTTTACAACAAAAATACCTAATACGATTAATACTTCCATCAAATTTAGGCCCAGATCATATCTTAAATGAAATGAAATGAAAGATTTTAATAACGTCCATGAGGCCAAGCAGCCTAAGGGAGCATGATAATTTCAGTCTCCTTTCGAGGTTTTGCTATGGATCTTGATCAATAAACCAACCGTACTGAGAATCTGAACTTCCTCAAATAACTCACTAAGCCTGTCCATATTCCAACTGTTATCAAACTGGTTTCGAATATTAAGTTCAGATTCGAAAGAATGACGGAGTCTCATTCGAAAGAATGATGAAATGCCATTAAGTTTCAACCACCCTTTGTACCAACAATGGAGTCTCATTAGAAAGAATGATGTAGTGTCATTAGAAATATCGGGGCAAAAAATCAGTACCCACTTTGATCCAAAGCTCTCGGAAAACAATAGGAGCCGCCAGAGTTCAATTTCAAGATTAGCTCCTTTGCTTTTTCGTTTTGATAAATTTTTTTCCTATTTTGCTGATCTCGCCTCTTGTCAATTGGGTGAGGCAACACAGGGATTGCTGCCGAATATAATATGATATACTGCCACTTCGTGTATACAAGTCTGAAGAGAGAAAGCAACGGCATCAGCAAAAATGGATTGGGAGGAAGGCGCAGATGGGAATGACGTTGGGAATGTAAATGGTGGGTGTGTGATGAGCAGTGAGCAAATAGACGTGGAGGCATACGCCTCTCTTTACAGTGGGAGAACGAAGATACTGCGGCTCATGTTCATAGCGGATAGGTGTGGAAACGAGACCATGGCCTTGGAAGCCTTGCGGATGGCATATCATGAGATTAAGAAGGGCGACAACACGGCTCTGCTCAAGGATGTCTTGCACAAGCTCGAGACCAGGTTTGGCCCCTCTTCTCCCTTCTCCCTTTCCAATGAACATGACTGGATTGATGCCGTCGACCGCCGTGCTCAACTCCGCAAAGAAAAGCTCGACAACGAACTCAATGTGTATAAGGTAACACTTTCTGTTTCTCTCGCTACTGTCTGCTATGTTCGCATTTCAATACAAACTTCAATTATAGGAACAAGTTTTAAATTTTAGTTGGCCCTAAACAACACCAAGAGCAGCATTGCTAATACAAAACATCAACAGACCTAACTTTAAACGTAGGAGAAGAAATTTAAAATTTTTTACTGGGTAACTGTAAACCAGGAGTCTAAATACTTATTCAAACTACCCCAAGTGGATTTGTACTTTAACCCTACTGGACAGGAATTGAGCCGTGCCCCTTCTTTGGATCATTGTGACCATTTTCCACTAGAGCACCAGTCCTGAGGGTTGGGTAACTGCAAACCAGGAGTCTAAAAACTTACTCAAACTGCCCCAAGTGGATTTGTACTTTAACCCTACTGGACAGGAACTGAGCCGTGCCCCTTCTTTGGATCATTGTGATCATTTTCCACTAGAGCACCAGTCCTGAGGGTTGGTTGTAATGTTGGTTTTGGGATTGCAGACAAATCTAATAAAGGAGAGCATTAGGATGGGATACAATGATTTTGGGGATTTCTTCTATGCGCATGGGATGCTGGGAGAGGCCTTCAAGAACTATGTGAGGACTCGTGACTACTGCACCACATCGAAGCACATAATCCAGATGTGCCTCAATGTGATCTTGGTGAGCATCGAGATGGGGCAGTTCATGCATGTCTCCAGCTATGTCACCAAGGCTGAGCAGACTCAGACACAAACCCCTGATCTCCAAGACACCCTCCTCCTAGCAAAGCTCAAATGTGCTGCTGGACTTGCCCACCTCCATGCCTCCAAATACAAGCTAGCTGCCCGCAAGGTAATCTCACATTCTTTGGCCTTCTATGCCATAATTACTGCACATACACATAGAAGGGATCTTGATGCCTTCGTTGTAATTCATAATTTTTTGTTAAGGACAATGTTATGTGATTACAGTTTGTGGAGACAAACTTTGAACTTGGAAACAATTATACAGAGGTTATTGCTCCACAAGATGTTGCCACATATGGAGCACTGTGCGCACTTGCATCATTTGATAGATCGGAACTTAAGGTGTGATTCTTTTTAATTTGCAATATTGGTACCTTTTTCAGTGAAAAGACAAATTCTTTGCTGTTTATGCTGAAAGTATGTTTTTGCCTTCTTTGACTATGTCCCGCCATCAGAATAAAGTTATAGACAATAGCAATTTCCGGAATTTCTTAGAACTGGTGCCTGAAGTAAGGGAACTTATTCATGACTTCTATTCAAGGTATGGCTTTATCTTTCTTCATTTGCCTTTTCCCTTTTCAACCCTGTGATTTACTAATTTTATAAATTTGAAGAAAATGTTTCATTTTTCCAGGTGTTGCTTACAATGAGTTCTTGGCTTCCGAGGTTCTAGTTGCTCTAGAGTTGGTAGATGCCGTTAGGTGTCTAACCTTATTTCAAGCAATATATTATCATGTCAAATAAATATGATTTTTAAGAATCCTTGATTAAGTTTAGAACAGATAAATTGTGTAAGAGATTTTCAGTATCTGGTATTAATTCCAGGACGGACACTTGTGAATGATTAATTGCATTATGTGCTCAATGGTCTTTGCACCCTATGGGTGGTCAACCTCAAACTACTAAATAGTAAGAAGGAAGATCTTGTGGTCTAACTGAGTGAAGCTGACATACAATCATTTATAAGAACCTTCCTTGTCTGGAACTTAGTTTAATGTTGAGGGTACGTTGGCAGAGTGTGCGCGTAGTAGATTGCAAGCACTTACTTGAAAATGCTGTGTAAAAGATATTTTAAGTTTTTAACTCAATAGATGCTCCTTAAATCCGATGTTGTGGTCAACATCAAACTACTAAATAGTTAGATGGGAGGTCTTGTGGTCTTATTGGGTGAAGCTGGAACACTATGGTTTGTAAGAGGCTTCCTTCATTGGAACTTAGTTTAATGGTTAGGGTTCATTGGTACAGGGTGCAGGTAGTAGATTGCAAGCACTTCCTTGAAAATGTTGTGTAAAAGATATTTTAAGTTTATAACTTAATGGAAGTAAGCTGAAATGAAAGGGGTCACGTTCCAGTACTCAAGGAGAGGATGCTAACAAGCTAATAATGCACTGACTGAATTAGGGGCTTTCACTTTGTCAATTTGTCTGGGTTAAAATGCAGTTTGATTTGTTTATTGAGTACTCTGAAGTTCTAGTACTCTAGAAAGTCTGATTCCAGCAGTTATCCATGGTGCATAATGCTAGGGATGGAATCTCTCTTGTTGTGCTAGTTTCTCCAGAGTTGCCGGATGCTTCCCCTTCCCTGCTCAGATATGTGTATCCATGTATCAAAATGGGTACAGATACAATACTCTTGGATACAACATGGATACCATATTTGGACATATCCATATATGAGCCCATATTTTTCCATATCTGATATGTCTAGATCAGATATGGTACCATAACACCCAATACTGTATCCAGTTTAGGGTTCTGAAAAAACATTGAAAAATTGTAAAAAAGAAAAGTTCATAAACAAATTGTTCTCTCAAACATATATATTTAAATCACTAAAGACAAATATAAATATAAAAAAAATATTATAATTATAAACAAAAAATATAAAAACCAAACTATCTACAAAAAAAATATTTTTAATGTTATGTCATATGCCTTTGGATGTATAAATAATTGATATTTGCGTATTTTTATAAGTGCCGTATCTAAAGTATCTGTTTCCATACTATTTCTAAGTTTCATTAGTCCTCTCATAAGTTAGAGAAGGGCTACTTGTCTCCAGTCTTTTGTATCTTAGAAACTTTGAACTTGTGTCTATGTGGCTTTTTCTTGATAAAGTTGATACCATTCTGAAATGGTGTATACATAAATTTTATCTGGATTTTTAGTTGTCTAAATGCCCTCTGCAAAATAGTTTTCTCTGCTTTGTGGGTTCTCACATCCCAATACAGAACACTAGAAATACACCCTAGCTACCAAGGGGGTTGAACCAAAAGAGGGTAAACCACAAACATGTTGAAAGTTTGGCAGCATAACATCCAATAATTCCATGTATTTCAAAGTTCTCAACCATTACATCTAAACACGAGAAAGAAAGACTGACTCCATTGCCAAAGAAGTTGTGGCTGGTGAATGCCATGGCTAGAGGTGAAGACTGACCCTTATGATTAGGACACCTAATATAGATAGCAATTCAACCAAAGTTATTTGTTTTGTCATATCCATATGCAAGTGCGAAGAGAACTAAAATTTAAATTAAAAAGTAGGTGGACAGCTGGAACAGCTCTAATATTTGACAGAAATAAAGTAAAAGCAGGTGTACAAACCAGCTGTAAAGGGTAAAAAGAATTGAATTAGAAGTAGATGGACATCTGGAGCAGATGGAAAGGTAGATAGAAATAAATTAAAATTGGGTAGGGAGCTGGAAATATAAATGTCATCGTTTTATTTTTAGCCTATATATATAGGTTCTCTTATGTAAATAGACATTCTATAATAGAATCATATCAGTTAGTCTCAGAGACTCACATTCAGGCCACTTCTGCATTTTGAGGGTTTTGGGTAGTCTCTTCTTTCATTCTAGGTATTTGCTTCAACCTCCAGCCTCTAATATGCTAATATTAGTATTTTAATGTAATAAAGTGTATTTTAATTAGGTTGGTAGTTAGGTATAGTTATTACAGCTGGTAGCTATGCTCCCCCAAGTACCGGGGACGGGGGGACGAGATTCGGGGACGGCGTTTTTTTTGGGCCATTTTTTAGGGGACGGCAGGGGACGGCTACTAAAAAAAAAGGTTTCTTTAAAAATATAAGGAAATTTCAAATATTTAGATGATAACATTGATAAGGCATTCATTATAGACATTATAGAACATTAAAACATGCATACATAACCATAACATTACACTTGAACTTAGTTTTCAACTTGTCACATGAGAATTGGCTTGGACCAGTTCAAAGTATACGAGCTTCAGAAAAATAGCTTTGCAAGTTAATCAGTCACATACGAACAACATGTTGTACCCAACCAAATTTTTTGCTTCATCAAGGCATTTTGAAACAAGTCTAGAAAATTTTTCGTCAAAAAGTCAAAAAAGCAAAATTTCTAAAAATAGAAATTTCTATTTTTAGAAATTTCTAAAAGTAGACGTCGAGTTAGGTTTTCTGGGTTTCTTGAGATATGGTTGTTGGCAAAACTTTCTAAAAATAGAATCTCCAAATCAGGTGTCGCGCTCGATTCTCATTGGTCGATTTTGCTTCACGATTGGCGCGGTTCAGACGGAATCTTCAAACAACCAAATTTTCTCTACTGGGTCATTTTTGCTTTTTCACAAGGTGAAGCATGAGCTCGAAAGTCATCAACACAGAAAAGTTCACCTGCCAAATCTCTTCGACGAGTTTCCAACGCTGTTTCAACGACGCAAAACTGACAAACGACCGTCGACTCGACGATGCACGCAAAATGATGCAAGATGGATTCAAGGTGAATGGAAAAGCTGGAAAATCATACAAATGGCTAAGTCTGGTAAAACTGGGCACCCCAGGAGGCTTGGGGCGCCCATCCTCTCCTGTGTTATTTTTTTTTCATGTTTTTCGAGAAACATCGAAAATGCTTCTATCAGCTCCTTTCCGGTTGGTCAAACTTGGTCAAAAGTCAGTCAAAGCCAGGATTTCATCACAGATATGTTCAGACTACTCAGATCACCCTCCGTCCCGCCTCGACATCGTCAGAACGACTGAAATCGAAGATCGAACAGGAGCTGTCGGCACGAAAATCGAGAAAAGGTACAAAATTGACAATTTTTGAAAAAATGGCTAAGTGTTGACAAACTGGGTGCCCCTGGAGGCTTGGGGCTCCCAAACTCTCCAGTGTTAGATTATTTTTCATGTTTTTCTCGAAAAACGCAAATCTCCTTTCGTCAGCCCGCTCCGGTTCAGTGTTGATCAGTTTGGCACGTTTTTCGAGGTGAACGGAAGGTACAATCAGCTCAGTTTTCATCAGGCTTGCATATTTGCCAAATCATCAGACTCATTTTCATCCCAGTTGTTAGAAATCGACAGCCAAACAGGGGTCCTGTGCCTCCGGAACGTGCACGCAAACCAAGAAATTGAAAAAGTTGAAAAAATTGAAAAAATGGCTAAGTGTTGGGAAACTGGGCGCCCCAGGAGGCTTGGGGCGCCCATCATGAGCAGTGTTAGAATATTTTCATGTTTTCAGTGTTTTCCGACATGCCTTGTTACCAATCTTCGCCCGTTGGCAGTTTTCGGGAGGTCAAACTTGGTCAAACGATGTCAGATCGTCAAACGGAGGCAGGGGATGGAATCTCAGTTGATCAATCTCCAAAATGTCAGGATTAGTTAGCTTTTTCAGTTCATGATCGACATTTTCCCGCCTTGTCAAAGTCGGAGACAGGCCATATTTAAGTCAAAACGAGTGTTGAAGTGTCGAAAATGAAGAAAATTTTGTTAACACTTATTCCAATTCGCGCATTCGATGACATCATCAAAGAAGATATTTTTTGTCATCTTGCACATGAAGCCATAGGCTCCTACAAAATAGGGATTCTTCCTATTTGAAGACATCCACTTGCATTTATGCTTTAAAAGATGCTTTCTTCATGGATGAGGATGAAGTTTTCTTCTCTCACAAGAAAAGCTGCTTTTTCGACCAAAAGATTTATAAAGACAAGCTTTTGGCTTCTTTATTTCATTATTTTTTGCAGGTTGCATCCAGAGGAAAGATTTTATTTTTTTTTCAATGAAGATTCGAAGACCCAAACCAGGTGTTTTTTCAGTTTTCTTCATAGATTCGGGTTGAGGAAGAAGAGAGGCTTGCTTTTTCAGGGTCCTTGTTTCAAGGAGATCATTTTTCAGAAATCTGACCAGAGCTTTTTTAGTTTTCGTCGAGATGGGTCCATCCAGATTATCATCCTCTTGAAGATTAGGAGTTGTGCTTTTTTTTTGGGGAAACTGCTTTTTTCCTGCTTTTTTTGAGAAAATCTCCGCTTTTTCAAAATCTGACGATCTGGGTTGCTTCAAAACAGAATTGCCTACAAAACCCATGTGCCAGCTTTTTTCACTCAGAATCAGCTTTTTTTTGAAGAAATCAGCAAAAGAATATCAACGGATGACATCACCAAAAAGCAAGAATGTTGATGAGGATGCATTCCAAAATAAAGCAGCTTTAAAACATATGCTTTTTGTTTTAAAGCATGTGCTTTCATCCTAAGCTCATCCATTCTATATTTAGAAGGAAAGCACCTTGTGATAGTTGGAATCTTTTTGCTTTAAAGCAGATTTCTTTAAAGCATTTGTTTATTGTATCTTTGTCTTAGAATAGTAATAAAGCTTGCGAGTTGGCAAGTTAGGGTTAATCAAGGAGATTTTAGGGTTCCCTACTCCTTTGATTTTAGTATAAATAAGGGCATCCTTGCCCATTGTTGGTAATGGTAGTTGTGATAGCAAATTTGCTGTGCCTATTCTAGCCTGCAAACATTGTTATTCCAAGTGTCTGTTCAATCTGTGTTCATTGTAAGGAATGACTTTTGTGATAGCAAATTTGCTGTGCCTATTCTAGCCTGCAAACATTGTTATTTCAGGTGTTTGTTCACTTTGTGTTCAGTGTTCTCCGGTGTTTGATCGCTTACTGTATGCCTACCTTTTGCTGCAGTCTTGTTGTCCTGGAGTTGTATTAAACTTTCTGATATTGAATAGAAACCTCATGCCTACTTTGCTTTGATATTCTATATCGATTCATCAAGTTTTCGTCGTCAGATGTGTAGCTTCTGTGGCTTTTATTTTCAGCTTTCATCATTAAAGTACTCTTAGTCTTGTGGTGTAAATCTGGAGGAAAACTACTTGAGTTTTTGTGTTAACAATCATTCCCCGTTCACTTTCAACTTGCTTTGCTTTGAATTTACTCAAGAGGTTGAAAGCGTCATTAGTCTATGCTAGTTGTAGTAGAAGTTTTATTAAAAAGGAAAAACCTCTTCTGCAGCGTTTAGAGTTTTATAACCTTGTGCTCTGCAGCTGAGAATCAAAAAGAAGATAGGCGAAGTTTCATTCAAGTTATCTTTTCAGCGAACATCAGCAAGAAAGGGAACTCCCTCTTCCAATAGGAGAGCAGTTTATCTGTGCATAGCTGTTCGTTTCCAAATCGCATACCAGAGGTGCGAATTGAAACGCCAACACAACATATGGATGAATTGTGTGTATCCAAGCTAAAGAACTTAGACAAGAAATTGTTGCGTAGGAAGGAAATGTAGATGCAATGGTTCCCATGTAGATTACATCACGAACAGTGAAGGAGATGGAATGATCAGTACATCAAGTATTCGACAAATTTGTAGTAGGAAAAAATAAAATATGGCAATGATCAATGAATACAAAAACAATTCAGTGCAGCTTTGCTAACTATTTCTTTGTTTCCTGCCAAAAGTGTGTTTTTTTTTTAAAAATTTTTTGAGTTGGGAGTTTGCTGGGCCGTAGGGGATGGCTAGCCGTCCCTGCATCCCCTAAAAAAAAGGGGACGTCCCTGGGGAAATGGGGATGGTCAGGGGACGTTTCCTGGCCGTCCCCGGGATGTCCCCGGTACGGGTACGGCCAAAAAAGGGTAGGGGACGTGTCCCCGGGGAGTCTAGGCTGGTAGTTGTAGTAGGTTGTACCATTAATGACGGTAGTTGTAATAGTAACTTTCATTACTTTATAAAATGCTACTTCACCTCATGGTGAAATAAGCCTTCTTGCAAATTTCTCTCATCTCTCTTCTTTGCCAGCTTTACTAACATTGGTATCAGAGCCAATAGGTTGCTAGGGTTAGGGTTTTGCTCAAAGGAGGTCGGGAAGAGGTTATGCAGGGTCAGCCAAGGTTTCCACTTTTACGGCTAGGGTTCCCAGTCAAAATCGCCTAGGGTTTCAAGGAAAAGTTCCTTAGGGTTTGAAGGGAAAATTCGTGGGTTTCTTGCTTGCTACATTCATGCCCTGTTTTCCTGCAAATTCGTGGCCTGCATAAGGAAAAATTGTGCCCAGTTTTTTAGATGAAACTCGCAAGGGTTTGTTTTGCAAAAACCACCTTTTTCTGGAGAAAATTGGTGCTAGGGTTTGTGTTGCAGTCGCACGTCCATTTCTGCTCAAAATTGTAGAACTTTTTGCCCCCAAAATCGCGTTTTTTCTGTTTCTTTCAAAATCGCGATTCCTTTCTACTATTTTTTGTGCTTATTTCTGGTAAAAACACATTTTCAGGTCGCATTTTCTGGCTAAAATCGTGATTCTAGGGCATAAAATAATGCGGCCAGGTCAAAAATTGTGATTTTAGGGCTTAAAATTGTGCTGCCAGGTTAAAAATCACGATTTTCAGGATTAAATCGTGCGGACAGTACTTTTTTGCCCACAACTAGGGCATAAATCGAGCGACCTAGGGTTTTGAAGGCTGATTTTGACTGATTTTTTACAAACCCACGTTTTTAGTGTTCTTTTTTGGAAAAAGGAGGTGCCAGCTAGGGTTTTTACCCTCTTTTTCAGCATCAGGTCCAAAAACAGCGGCTGCTAGGGCATGACGTTTAATAAAAATTTCCGGGTATTCATCTTTTTAATTTTTCCCTTAGTTATTTTTTTGGGTTTTGAAATATTAGTTTGAGGGGGGGTTTTAATATCTAGGGTGCCTAAATTTGCGGGGTCAATTTAAAATTTTTGGGAGAAATATTTTTTGGGTTAGATTTTAAAGGTGGTTCAAGTTTTGGGAATTAAATAATTTTCTGGGATAATGGCAAATATTCAAAATTTGGTGTTGTCGGAGGCACAAAAGCTCACCAGGAAAAATTACAACATCTGGAGTCAAAATATTCATGATCGCTGAGTATAGGATGTGTGACAGTATTATCCTTGAGATCGAAACCATGCCTGCAACGAACCCAAATGACTTTGACAAGTGTCATAGGGAAGCCCTACTGCTACTCAAGTTGTCAGTGTCTGATGACTTAATCCTTGAAGTCCGGAATGCCACATCTGCATCTACACTATGGACGCACCTCAAAAACAAGTATCAGGTTTCTGAGAAAAGTCGGGTTTTGTATTTGAAGAACTTGCTGTTTTCTACAAAACTGCACGAAGGTGGGTCAGTGTCAGAACACATCCTAAAAATCAAGGACCTAATTGATCAGCTTACTACTGTCAATAAACTAGTGGACGACGAAGACATGGTTGCTTTGACCATTAATAGTCTATCGCCCTCCTATGAGACCTTTGTGGAATCGCTTAACCTATTGGCTGAAAGTCAAACTTTGACTTTTGATAAGGTGAGTCTGTATGTCTTGTAGAAGGAGTGAAGACGTGAGCAGATAGGGGAATCTACATCCGGGTCTGCGGAAAGTGCTTTTGTTGCTTTGTATAAGAGCAAACCTCAGAACTCATTTGGCAACAAACCTCATAATTCTTCTTATTGCAACAAATTTGGACATGTTAAAAAGTTATGCAGGATAAGGTTATACAATCTATCTTGAAAGAAGCATGGTGAAGCTAATTTGGCTGCTGTCGACAAAAGCATGGTTCCGATGACGAGTTTGCACTCATGGCATCTCTTATAGACAGTGCTGACAGCAGATATTGGTTCTTTGATTCAGGAGCATCCCAACATTTCACATGTCACAAAGACTAGTATGTAAAGTTTACTGCTGATTCTAGTCATAAAGATACAGTTTCACTTGGTGATGGTAGATCACATGTTGAATGGATAGGAGATGTTAGGGTTGTATTGAATGATTCTTTAAAATTTTTGGTATGCAATGTCCGATATGTTCCTGCCATGAACAAGAATTTGCTATCTATTAGTCAGCTTACTGAGAACCCTAACATCCAAGTCAGGTTTTGTGGAAAGAAGTGCATTGTATCACATGTGAAACATGATAAGGTTGTTGCGATCGGCATTGGGCAAGGAGGTCTGTATAAGCTAGTTGATCCTGCTATAGCTATATTGCATGCCTAAGCCATCGAAGATAATACCAGTGTCTTTGGCATAAAAGGTATGGACACCTGAATCTTCAATATTTGGCTAAACTCAGCAGAGCCCATATGGTTTATGGGCTACCTCCTATATAGGAAAAACAAGATTTGTGTGCTGGATGTTTGGTTGGAAAGCAAAAGAGGAAGATGTTTCCTACAAAGGGTGAATGGTGTGCTAAGGGTCTTTTGGATCTCATTCATGCAGATCTTTGTGAGCCTTCCTGGACGTCTCCCACTGTCAATGGATCAAGGTACTTTTTATTGGTGGATGATTTTTCCAGAAAGATGTGGGTTTACTTCTTAAAGAAGAAGTCTAAATGCTATGGTGCCTTTCTCAAGTTCAAGGCATTGGTGGAAACATTCACAAGGTGTCGGATCAAGACTCTATGGTCCGATAATGGGGGGAATTCACCTCCACTCAATTCAAGGAATTTTGTGAAAAAGAAGGTATTCAACGCCAGTTGACAACACCATACACTTCGCAACAGAATGGAGTAGTTGAAAGACGTAACAAGACCATCATGGAAATGGCACAGTGCATGATGCATAGCAGTAACGTTCCCTACTAGTATTGGGGAGAAGTTGTCAACACATCAGTTTACATTTTGAACAGATGTCCATGCAAAGCTTTGCAGAAAATCACATCGGAAGAAGCTTGGACTGGTCACAAACCTGAGGTAACTTCTTTCCATATTTTTGGTTTAGTGGCATACACTTTGGTTCCTGAATAGAAAAGACATAAACTAGATTCCAAAAGCATTTAGGTATTTCTTTGCTGGTTATAGTGAACAATCTAAGGCATACAGGCTTATTGATATTTCCACTAACAAGGTCATTGTTAGTCGGGATGTTGATGTAAAAGGAACAAAGTCGTATTTTTCAAATGTTCAACAGGAAGTCAGTGAAGATATTGAATCTAGTATTATGGTACCTTTGAAGGAGGAATCCTCTAGTTCATTAGGTCAACTTGCAAGTCAATCTGTGGCTGGTTCTACACCGTTTGTCTATCAGAGACTAAGAATTAAAAATGTTTCCACTCCAAGTAAGATTCCAGAGAACTTGCCTTTGTAGCATTCACCTGAGACACACCAGAAGCCTAAATGGTATCATTTCACTATGGAAGGTGTGCGTGTGGATGAACTTCCTACATCAAGTGAATGTCTTCGGAGAAAAGGCCCAACAATAACTGGTTCAACTATTGAGCATAGTCATTTTGCTCTGTCTTCTGATCTTTTTTAGGTTTCTGACCCCCAAAAGTTTTTTGAGGCACAAGGGAAACCAAAATGTGAAGCTGCTATGAGTGTTGAATATGATGCATTGATGAAAAATCAGACTTGGGAGTTGGTTGAATTGCCTCCAGGTAAAAAGCCCATTGGGTGCAGATGGGTCTATAAGGTCAAATGCAAAGCCGATGGTTCATTAGACAAATATAAGGCATGTCTTGTTGCTAAAGGATATTCGCAACAAGAAGGTATAGACTTTGAAGAGACTTTTGCTCCTACTGCAAAGATGGTCACATTCTAGTTACTTGTCTCCATTGCCGCTCAATTTGGTTGGAAGGTGTATCAAATGGATGTCAAAAGTGCCTTCTTGAATGGGGACTCTTCGCCGTGTTTTGAACTTAACCTTTTTTTTGTCATCGGTGGAAATCCAAACTCGCGAACTTTTGAAGAGACGACCCTTATCGGCAAGTCGAAGAGTTAGCGAACTTGAAAAATGACAGATAAAGAAAAGATGAAGGGAAAGACAAGCTAATGGATAAAAAGCCGATGACAAAGGAGATGCTTCATCGCTACATTGGCCGGTTCGCGAACTAGCGAACCTGCCGATGAGGTTCGTGAAAAGGCAAACTCGCCGATAAGGTAACAAAAATGCATAACTTGATGAAAAACTTCACAAGGGAAAGGCAATTAAAGGGAGATAAAAACAAGACCAAATTTACATTGACTCAAGGATATAGCAAAGAGGTGCAAAGACGAAAATTTGGGCAACACACACCAAACTCACACACTTTTTGTTTATATATTTATTTCTACAAATTGCCTCTCTCAAAGATTCCTTTCAAATTGCTATGGTTCAAACCTTTCCACATGCGCCCTTGCATTGGGTTGTTCTCTTTGTATTACAACAACCAAACTGTGCTTTTTATTTTGAGGCAAATGTTCTTTTAAATTTTTTATTTTGCGTATGTACTTAATTAGTCTTTCTTTTTTAAATTGCTTCACACAAAGGCATAAAATAGAAGATACTCTAATACAAGCACCACCTCTTAATTTTTTAAGAGCTTCTACCGTAGAAGCGCCTTTGTTCACACAATTAATTAGAATCCTAACACCCCTACTTCTCTCCCTCTAATCACAACAAAATTCTCACTCCTTGTTCTCACACGCTTTGGGCTCGCACTTCCCTTGATACCAAATGTTGATTAGAATAAAGTCCATATCAGGGTAAATTTTATTAAGCATAGAGGAAATATTTATACAAAAACTTTGTTTGTCATCTTATAATGTAGGAGTAAATTCTTCACTTAAGAAACTTATTGAAATACCTATAATCATTAACTAATAGGTTTAAATAAATATTTAAACCTATTAACTAAACATTCCTAAAAAAATATTTATTCACCAGCATTGGGTGATCAGGTAATGGGCAAAACCTTGGCAAAAATAAAAGTTACATAAATACACAAAATAAACTTAAAAGTTAAACCATGCATGAGACAAAACAATAAATTTAGAGAACACATAAGTCTATTTTGATTATCAATTTGTCATGAATCAATGATTACACATGTCATATGACCTGTTGTGACCAAATCACACCTCACCCCATTAGAAATGGGGACCCCCTTTTTTGAGCTCAGATGCTTTGCATTGAATTATGGTGTCTCGTCGTCAAGATGTCAGGGTCCTGGATGTTAAGAATGCGGAGAATTAGATTTTCAAAAAGACTCATCATGAGTAAAGGTGCACCAAGTTTCACTAGTTGACTCTAGGCGTCCATTCTAGTTCATATTGTCTCATTTTGGAGCAAAACACTTTGGCGCTCTTCCACGAAGCTTTCAAGACATTCTGGTGTCTAGTCATGTTCAAGTTACCATCAAATTGTGTTTGTAAAGAGTTATCATCAAATTGCGCCTAAGGGTCATTTGGTGATAGGAGCTTAACATGTTTCAAAGTTAGGCGCCACAATGTCAGCAAGACAACTCAAAAAGCGTCTTGAAGAGACTCATTCTAAGATTGGGCGCCCAGAGAAGACTTGCTTGGAGGAGTCAATTAGCGCCTAAGTTAGAGTTGAGCGCCTTGAAAAAGGTACGCGCCTTGAAAAAGGTAGCTCATCAAAGATGATCAAATATGCAAATTACCCCTAAGAAGGTAGGCGCTCTTTGCCTTCAAATTGGTCTCATTTTTGCGCCTTGAAGTAGAGTGTTTGAAAGAAGTTCATTCTGGTGCCTTGAAGTAACTTGGCGCGCCTTGAGATGGGTACATTGTAGGAGAGCTTCAATCAACTTCCAGTGAGCGCCTGAGGGATATTTGCGCCTAGAAGATTAATAAGAAGATTTGCGCCTCAGTTACAATAGATGGTCTTCAAGTAATCAAAATGCACCTTGAGGCAGGATGAAGCTTCTTTTAGTGTTTTGAACGCCTTTGATGAGGAGCATGTGCGCCTTGAGGTGTTTTAAGTGCCTTAGTATGCAGAGGAATGATGATTTGAGCGCCCTAAGTTGGGAAGATCCTCAGTTGGCGCCTAAGGGTCTCAGAGTCTATTTTGAAGTGCCCTTTATGTGGAGTTTGGCCAATATCAGCGCCTAGGTATAGACAACTTTAGGAATTGAAACTTCCACAAGTGAGACAACTCAACTGTAGGGCGCATTGTGCATGTCTAGTCACCATTGTGAGTGGAAGCTGAGCTAATAGGTGTTAATGCCTGTGATAGTGAGTTTTGGCGCCTTACAGGGGTGAGTTTATTCTAGCGCCTTGGATGGAGGGTTTTTGCGCCCATGATAGAAGATTTTGGCGCCTTGAGTTTATTCTAGCGCCTTGGAGTGATAGTCAGACGATTATTCATTGAGCGCCTAAAGGAGGATATACTCCAGATCCATTAGGTGTGAGCACCTTGAGCTTCAATAGCTAAGTTTGCACCTTGATGGGGATACAGATGGAGGAGTTTGAAACCATCTGTTTGAGCGCCTAGAGCTAGAGGAGTCAATTAGCGCCTAAGACAAAAGATCTTTGATTGCATAAGTTTGAGTATATTTTGAAGTCCTAAGCTAAGCGCCTAGAAAAGTTGAATTGCAATGAAGTAATGAGTTAGCCGCCGGATGATTAGTAGCATTTAGCAATATTGGAATCCCAAAATAACTCCAAGTTGCGCCTAGAAGAAGATTGGCGCCTTAGCATAGAATGAGTATTTTAAACTCTAGGAGATACTACTTTATGAGATAGCAATCATCTTGAGTCATTGAGATAGATAGAGCCTCAAAATGCGCCTTGGAGGTAGTAAGTATGTTAGCTCATTTCCTAAAAGCACCTTGAATGAGACTTGAGTGCCTTGGTTGAATAAGTGATATTTTGCGCCTCTCCTAGAGTGATCTCTGTAGTGATTAAGAAGTCTTGTTGGCACCCAAGTGATATATGATGCTCCTTCTTGAAGAATGAGTAGGTAATGAAGCTAATGGAGTAGAAGATTCTTTTGAACTTGAAGGTAACTTGCAATTGGATAGACGAATGTCTTCAATGTAGAAGTTGATGAGGTAATCCTTGAACTTGCTGTGATCTTCTGGAACGGTGTTTTCTCTGCATAGGCACTTGTCCTTGAATACTCCTTGATGATCTTTCAAGACAAGGGATTGTGCTTCCAAGATAAGTGCACCTGGAGTTATAAGTGATTGCGTTGGTATAATTGATTGCATTTTGCGCCCTTCTTGATCATTGAATGCATACGTGTGAGCGCCTTGCATATGTGTGTGCGTCTTAGAGCCCTGGAACACCTTAATGTGGAGGAGGAACCTCAAGCGCCCTTATACACAGAATGACGACCTAGTGGCGCCTTGAAATAGGGTACTTATCATGGAATTTACAAAAAGAGCGCCTTGTTTTTAAAAGTCTTTATGATGATTAAGTCTTAATTCACCATCTTGGGCGCTTGGGAATATGATGTAGGAAGTATAATAGGTTTGAGCGCCCTTATGCCTTAGTTTCACTTGGTGGTATCTCCAAATTAAGAAGATGTGCGCCTTGACATTAAGGAGGATAAGTGTTAATTAAAGGTAAATTACTCTAGCATGGGCGCCCAAAACCACTTAAAATTCCATTTTGAGCGCCCTCCAAAAGATGTTCCAAAATTTTGAAAATTACAAAATTAAATATCATAGGGCGACCTAGTTGACTAGCCGACCTCATTTAATGCATGTAATTGCCTATTTAAAGTGGGCGCTCTCTCATTTCACCTCATTCACAAAGTATAAAGGCAATGAAATCCAAAGAGGGAGCAGCAATTTTGTTTAAGGAGCAGTAATTTTATCAAGGAGCAGCGAAATTCAAGTTAGAGGCAGTGAATTTCTTAATAGTGGAGTGAATTTTTTTGAAGAAAAAGCAGAATTGTTCAGGGCAGACCTGCATTTAGAGGACTAATTTCAATATTTTTCCAGAATTCTGCTCTTCTAGGACAAAAAACTTGACACAAGGTATGTATTAATCACTTCTACTTCACAGAAAATTGTCTCTTATTTGTTTAAATTTGCAGATTTATATCCAGAAATCAGGTTCTTATAGGATGTAAGGATGATGATACTATTTGTACTTAAAAGATCGAGTGAAACTTAAATTTGAATAGGTGAAGTCTCCTTTAGAAATTGATGAAGTGATCTAACATGATATCATTGATGTAGAAGACTTGTAAAATCCATTATTTCAATCCACTTATTCGAGTCTTGCTTGTAGGTAAATGGGAATGACGGCCAAAGAGAGACAAGTCCTTATCAAGATGGATGCTAAGTCCAACATACCTGAGTCCAAGTTAGAAACGCAGTGGAAGGATGTCGGAGATACCAACATGGGACACATCAACCTGGAGGAAGTGAAAGAGTTCTTGTTCGCCATCACAAGGAACGAAGACATCAAAGCCATCACAAGGAGCGGGATTGTTCAAGCAGCTTGCTTTCCACCTGCCTTGCCAAGTACCGAGCTAGTGTTGGAGTGTGTTCAGCACTATGATAAAGAGAAAAGACAGATTATAGCTAAGGATGGAACTGTTCTCGCCTACCTGCAAAGGGAAGCCATTCAGGAGATCTTCAACATCCCGAAAGCAAAAGGAGTCTTCATATGCCCTACAACTGCTCAGATGACTTTCGAAGGCAACTCAAAGGTTTACATGCAAGAAATCAGGAAGAAGTGGATGAATGATTCATTGATGAAGATATACAACTCTAAAGACCCCAAGTATCACAAGGCTGACTTCAAGCAAGAGATAAGTTACTTGATCATGTTCTTGAATCGAGTAACAGGTAGGCCACAATCATCTACTTTCGAAGGATGGATGTATACTTATTTTGATCATATGTTTACAAAGAACAAGATGATTGACTGGGCTGGTCTTATAAGCCACTGTCTAGATGATCAGTTTGAGAATTTTGATGAAACGAAGTCTTTCTTCATGACTTCATACCTTGTTTATATCCTGGCAAGAAATGTAGTCTACAAAGGATTAACAGCTAAAGGGCAAGTAGATACAAAGCCTGGACAGATTCTCTCCCATCAGTGTTATCCTCAACTCCATTTGAAGAACATTAATCACTACAAACGGTTCAATGATGCTTTCGCCATGTTCATAGTGAGGAAGTTGAGAGGTGAACCGCATAAAAGATTAACAGGTGCTGCTCGGAATTTCATCAAGCAGTATGGAAGGTATTATATTCAGTATGATAAGTTCACCTATATTAGGATTCAGGGATTTACATCTTTCCCATATAGACTGCTTAGATATCCTTCAAACAGGATGGTGTTGCTAGAGGTTTCCAGACAGCTGATAGAGTTTCATAAGATGCAGAGAGCAAGGAAGAAAGCAGGGGTTCAGTTTCCTCTTCAGCTGGGTAGATATTATTCTTGTCCATCACTTCAGGCAGCTGAGCATTCAGAAGTTGAGCTTCAGGCTTATCATCTGCATCCACATGATTCGAGGAGAGAAAATTTTGATCCACATGGAGCCATCAAGCAGTCATATTCTTCTTACAAGCATAAAGAACAACTGGAAGATCACTGGGCTGATGCTATAGATGATGATGATGATATCAGGATGCAAAGATGTTCAAGATTGAAATGGGACTTAATAAGAGCTACAAAGGTACTAAGGATTCCTGATCAGTTAGAAGGTGAAAGAGCTCTTCTGGGTGATGAATATAATAAAATCCGGAATCTGCCTTATGAGGTCAACTGGGCTGATAGAGAAAAGGTTGATGATGAAGGATTGATAAGGCCTATCATTGCTATCATTGAAGAGCAGATAAATAAACAAGTACAAGCCTTGCTTGATGAAGGAAAGAGACTCACCTATACTAAAATGGGGGAAGTAGATCAGCAAGAACAACACAATGCACCTAGTAAAGATTCACGAAGCCGAGGAAGTGAAAGAGATTCAGGACAGGGAAAGAAAAGAAAACAGCTTGAGATTGTCCAAGGAGAATCCAGTAGACAGAAGAAAAGGATAAGTATTGAAACTGCTTCTTCAAGACTGCCAGGTGATACTCCACTTAACCAAGACTTAGTGATACTTGTTGAGAATGTAGTTCCAGAAGCTCCAGAAGCTCCAATTGAAGAAGTACCTTCTAGCCCACATGATACTGAGATCATCGATGAAGCAAATACCGAAGATAAGGATGAGGCTGAAGAAGAATCATTGCTTGCACAAGGAAGGCAGTTACAACGACAGCAAAATCTTTCATCACTGCTAGAATGGTTACAGGAAAGAATTAGAAGAATTATGAAGTTGAGAAGTGCCCTCCTCTTCCAGTTGATGAGTTACTTCTGGACATGTCGAAAGAGAAACCGAAGAAGAAAGCAAATATTCTTTCAAAGATCACTAAAGATGAAACAGGTGTAAGGAAAGTGCATGTAGCAGTTCCAAGGCTTGAGAAGAATATAGAGGATGTAACACCTGATGATTATGACATCAATACAATCAATCTGGGTCCTTTAATTGGAATGCAAGTAGAAGAAGAGCTTCAGGATTCAATTGATAATGCTCGAGCTATTATAAGACAAGAGACAGAAGGCAGAATCCAAGCTGAGCAAAGATGTCGAGCCTTAGAGCAGTACATTCAGCATTTAGTGCATCCTATTCATCAGCAGGAAAGAGTTGCTACACTTCCATCTCTCCTTCCTCCTGAAACAGTTGAACAGCTAGAAGAGTTGAAGTCTTCATCTCATAGAATGAAGGATTGGATGAAAAGATCAAAGGAGGCTACATTTAGACATCTAGAAGATACTATGCAAGTAGGTGATAAGATTATTGATCTTAAAAGAAGAGTACTTGCATTGATAACAGTTTGTGCTGAGTTCAAAAACATCTAGGATCAATATTTGCCACCTTGAAGAGTTTGATGGAAACATCAGTTGATGAGTTGTTACATGCTGAAGTGATTGAAGAAGGTAAAACATATAACTTCTCTTCCTGGTATTATGGCTTTCGCATCAAAGGACAGTTGCTGGATAAGATAGAGATAGACATGTCAAGAGTCAGAAGTGTACTTCAAAGGATTCAAGATGGGATACATGCTTCTTTGATGAAGATCTGTAATCCATTTGGGGAGATAACTCTTGATAACATGAAAGAACAAGTTCAAGCTTTCTATTTTCAAGAAAATGATGTATCTGATGAAAGGCTTGATAGTATATTTTCACTTGTTGTCCACCTTGGCGACAACAAAGCAAGGATAACTGATTGGGAAAAGACACTAGGCCTTTATTCAGATGATGTGCTTGAAGCTGAAGGAACCATTCAGAATGCGCCAAGTGTACCTTTGAAGGAAGTCAAGCAAATAGTGTCCAAATTCATTGAATGCCGAGCTTCTAGTGATGGATATTCACATGGGGATTCTTCATAAGATAATGATATATCATTCTTATCTTCTTGGGTGGTGTGCTTTTGTTCCTTTCTTCATAGCCTCCTTCATTTAATATAGATAACCTCCTTCATTTAATAAAGTTGGCCTCTTTCATTTAATAAAGAAGAGTTTGTTACAACTACTTGTGATGTGGCTTGATCTGGTCCGCTGGCTTGGCCGATCGATCTTGACCCTTAATTCATTTTGAGGTCTATAAAAGGGCTCTTGTTCCTCTCATTTGTACGATTGAAAACTCTGGAATTGTTGCAAGAGCTCTCTGAGATAATAAAAGATTCATTGTTTTGGTGATTCTATTTGTGTTTCTGAGTGTTGCATGGTTTGGATTTTCAAGCAAATATTAAGTTAGATTAAGTTTTCTTTAAGTTTATGTTAGCTAATGGAAGGTTTCTTTATTGCTTTGTGGTGAAATCTATAAGTTGATACCATTTGTAGTTTGTGGCTTGCAAATTGCAGTGCATGGTTAGTCTGAACAAAACTGAACTTCAATTTGATCTTTATGTTTGTTGAATTCTTCATGAGCATAAGTGATTTAAACATCTTGTACACCCTAGAAGATTGCATCAATCTTGTGTAGTTGTCTATCTTGGCGAAGCAGGATCTGGTTTGATTTCACCTGAGCAGTAATCCTCCTTGCATCTAGGATTAGATTAGTATCACTAAACCTTACATCTTTTGTCCTTTTTTTAATCCATTTAATTAGAATTAGAACCAAGAACATCAATTGCCAAATCATACGCCGTCAGTTGTAGTACTTAGACTCTCCAGTATTCGCTTCCGTAATCATTGAATCAACAGCTTATTTGAACAATTGCGTAAGTCCCTTTGTGTTAAACAGCAAAATCATACTTAGTCATTGAGCTATCTCTTACAAAATCATAAGAAAGGAACCTTGGAGTCATCTTGTTTGATCACTTCGTTCAACATTCGAGAGGCTTTGCTCAAGAGGGAGTCAGATACTTTGTATTTCACTCTAATTGTTGACTTGTCAAAAAACAATCATCAACATGACCCTCAAAGGCTCAAAATTTCAAAAATTGTATAATTTTACAACCATCAACTATCGTCCACAACTTCTTCACCCTTGTAGTGTTAGAAGGTAAACCTGAATCATCCTTAAGAGTGAATTCATTCTCAAGTATTTCATCTTCTAATGCTTTTGCTATTGTTTCTTCTTTTTTTGATTCAATGAGATCTATGTTTGTGAACAATATATCCACATCTTTGGCAAGTCAATATGAGTATGGATTGATATTATCTGTTTACTCGCCTATCTAATAAAATGAATACTTGCAATAATGAACAAAATTAACAATGCATACTAGACAGAGGAGTAAAAGTATATCTTTATTAGGACATGAAAGGATTACAGAAGTAGACCAAACATGGTGGACCAAAGATCAGAGTCGATGAGACTTGATCAAACTACTTTCCTTGACGATACAAAGACTATTTAAAAGACCCGAAGGTTGCCAAGAGGAACCCAACTCGTCAACTGATCGACTCTAATTAACTGACTCTTACAACTACCCGAGAGCCGGTGAACAATTAATACATAGTCGGATAACCCATATTATCAAATATAATAATCGACATTATACATTGACTACATCATCCCTCCCAAAAGAAAAGTAGTCTTCTAGATGACAGAAAACCATGAAGTATCAAGTGACATTAGGTAACCTTTGCCAAATTGATGACAACGTTGAAGAACCTAGAGGAAAACCTGGAAGTACAAGTAGAGTAGTAGAACCAACACATCCTGAACACCTGCCAGTAGACGGAGAATGGTAAAGACCAACTAACCAAAGAACCCAATCTGATTGCACACTCAACGCTGAGAATGTTGTACCCCATTGATCATAGAACCTAGATAGTACTGCAAGAATCTTAGAAGCATTCTGATCATGGAAAGATTGTTTACTGTCCCCATATGCCATGAATGTACATTCATTTAATTCACCAACCAACAAGAAGGATTCTCTGTGTCTGCCTGGAAGAGCTGAATCATTTGAATCTTGAACTTCAACAATGAGTTTGGTGGGGGTTTGGGGGTAGCACCCCCAACGGGGTTGAGGGGCAGCGCCCCTCATGTGGTCTGGAGGCAACGCTCCTCACGTGTTCCTTGTCGCGATACAGGGTGGGGTCGAGGGGCAGAGCCCCCGCCACTAAGCCCAAATGAAGACCTTCAAAACCATGTAGACCTTCATGGCGCACACCATTTTTCTGAATGCAGTCACTTCATCAATTTGAATGCAAAATTCCTTGTTTTTGCGAAACTCATTGTTAGAGGAAGAACCAAATACAAGTGTAGCAGAAAAAACCCATGGCCGTACAACAAGATGAGAAATGTCTAGTGGTCGTACAAAAAAATTCTGAACAAGAGGTATTGATGGTGCCATATGGTGAACAAGAATCATGGAGGACTAGATTGTACGATGGAAAAACAACAGTGTGGAGTCGTACGACAACAGTTGAAGAAGATTGTACGTCACTAAAAATAAAAGAATTTGAGCGTACGACATAAAAAAATGTGGGATGGATTCGTATGGTCAACAAATTCCTGAAGTGCCATACGGTGAAGAAAGGCTGAAATTGATTGAAATTTTTAATGTCACTTGGCTATATGGTGCAGACAGTGAAGGATCGTACGGTTATAATAAAGTGCGGCGGTAGCAGAGGGAGAAAAGGATGGTCATACGACAAAGAATTGGAGATATCCGTATGGTGTAATCCTAGGAAAGGTCGTATGATGGAAGGTGTTGGACTTATTGCAAACGAGAATTGTATGGTGGCAATAGGAGAATGGAGACGTACAACAGAGTAAAAAATGATATTATCAAGTGGTCGTACTATACACCAAGGAATTTTAAGTTGATTTTTCTCTTTTTTAAAAGATTTCTTCAAATATCGTATGGTGGGGTCATGTGTTGAGCGTACGGTAGCATAAGGGGAGTTTTTATAATTTAATTTTGTAATATTTATTTTTCTTAAACTCGAACTTTTATTTTGTTCATTATTATTTTTTTTTGTTTTTTCCATGTGGGGTCCACCTTAGTTTTCCCTTAGGGACTCCAATATTTTGATTTTTCTGTTTGATGATATTTTTCTAGGGACTCCAATATTTTGATTTTTTTGTTTGATGATATTTTTTCTTTTTCCGAAATTTTTCGGTGAAGTTGATTTGACTATATGACAACTATCCGTACGTTCCCAATTAAATACTTGAATATTATTTCTTAGGGATGTACTGGCATGAATTTTGCATTCTTCGATAAAGTCAGATGCTTCTGCTAGAACCAGAATTGCCGTCTTTTGGAAACTGTGTGCTACGCTCAATGCACATAGATTGTCCAACTTTTTAAAATCATTTTTCTTCCGTTGCTCTTCACTGATCGTTGTAACTTCAATAAAATTACAAGTTGACGGAAATACCTCATAATCCTCAATTTGCCAATGGAACAGATTGTGGAGAGAATTTGTTTCATCCTCTGAACATAATTGTAATTCAAGAATCCCTTCATCATTCGGCTCATACTTCTCCATCCATTCCTCTTTAAAGTCCGAATCCGATGAATCTAAGGAAGCTACTTTCTCACTGACTGCTTGGTTTTTCAAATCGATAATATACTTTCGGCCCTTGTTCTCGATGGAGAGTGAGTTTCGTTTCTAGTTGTGGTCGGCTCTGGCTGCAACCAACCAACCCCGACCCAACAATGCATTGTATGCTTTCTTTTGTAATGAAATGACCACAAAATTCAACAGAAATACTTGAGTTCCGATAATTACCTTTTGGCCCATTAAAACACCAAGTACCTTAATACAATGTTGGTTTGCACCTACCAGTTGAAAAGTTGGGGGCCAAAGAGTTGGCTTACTCAAACTTCTCCAGGTATCTTCTGGAAGTACGTTCACACTAGACCCACCATCCACAATTGTATTGGTGAGATTCTTTTCAACGATCTCCATATTTACCACCGCTGGTTTCTTTGTCGTGCTAATTGTTAATAGCATGGGATCAATCACTTGGTTGCCCGACAATGGAGGTTCGGTTATTGGGTCTTCATTCTTGTTGGACTGCAAATTGGCCGTAGTGTGCACCGTCTCATTTTCCCCCGATACAACAGCATTTCGGAGTTCCAAAATACATTGTAATAAATCCACTACTTTAATTGGTATGGTAGTTTGAAGTACTTGCCTTGCAATATTTTTCTTGGAGTGTAATTGATTTGTTACCGTACTTGCGTTTGCATGTGAGTGACGTCATTCGTTATCCATAGCCTACTCCACTTTGAACCTTGCTTCACGAAATCTTTCTTGTTCTGTATGTGGGTTCGGGTACACAACCTTCTTTGCTTGGGCTCGAGTAATGATCAATACTTCATTTTGCCTTCCAACATCAATCAGGTTGATGCTGGCCTTTTGCTTTGGACATCCAGTGTCTTCATGGTCTCCAGGTCCACACCATTTGCACAATATTTGCACTTTGTCTTGCTTGTTCTGGTAGTCTCTTGCAAAGTGTCCCGATTCGTTACATTGTTGGCACTGTATGATCAGACGTCCTTTAGGGTCGTACTGTATGTGGCTTCGACCTCTTTGATTTCGATAACCGTCTAGAGATGCGTTTTGTGGCTTTGATGGAGTGGACTACTCTCCCCATGTGAAGAGTACTTGTGTACTCCTGGTCTTCAAGTTATATGGGCACTCTTTTATCGAATGGCCCATAACCTGGCAAATCTCACAAAACAATTTTTTGGGACAATTACCTTTGTTGTGTGACCTTCACTTTTGCACTTAGTACACTGGAGTTAAGTGGATTCTTTGCTGGTTTCTTTCTCCGTCTTCAATTCTTTCATCATTCGAAGCATGTCCCTCTGGAGCGCTTGTATCGTTCTTGACTCACTGTTGCTGCCATCATCCGAACTTCCATCTTCCTTGGTTTTTCTTTTGCTACGGGAGGACATTTTGTCTTCACTTTCTATGTCCATCGCTCAATTGTAGGCTTCTATGTATGAAGAGGGTGGTACTACCTTCATTTTTTTCTTAATGACAGAATTAGACCTTTAATGAACCAACATTTCTTTAGACCGTTGGCGGGTTCTTTTTCCAATTTTACCAAAAGTTCTTTAAGTCTACAATTGTAAGCTCGTACGTTCTCATGCTTACCTTGTTTGGTATTGTAAATTTCGGCTACTATTTCATTATCATCTCGAAGCAATTAAACTGTTGTTCAAAGGCCGCCTTTAAACTCTCCCATGTGTTTTGGGAGGCTTGGTCAATTTCAGTATACCAGTCAATTGCTACACCTCGCAAGGTGGCTGGAAAAGATTGTAGCCAAATTTCTTTATCATCTGGCCCATTTGCTGTCCAGAATGTCTCAGAAGTCTTACAATGCCTGACGGGATCCTCCGATCCATTGCCTATAAACTTGGGCAACTTCTGCTTTTCTCCACTGGGGCTTAGCATAGTTTTGTTTTGATACAAACCTAGCACCTGAACCTGCTTGCTGAGGAGTTTTGATTCAAATGTTCCAGTGCTTCTCTCGCACTCTCGGCCATGTGAAAATCCTCTACTCTTCTTGCAACTTCAGCGTTCCGTGCACTTGTTTTGTCTTCAGATTTTCTTTTATACACACTTGGCTCAGCTTCTTTTCCTTCGATTGACAACCCTTTGATGCGTCAAAGGTTGCTCTCGTATGCTTCTATGAAGGAATCTGACTCCGACTGCCACCTTCCCTCATCTAGAAAAGGTTGTCTTGACTTTTCAACTTGATCGGAAAGGTCAATCCGCACGTCGCCTGGCAATGGAAGGTGCTTGGCGATTTCCTCCCACTCTCTGCTTGTGTGATTATTTGTAGCAGAAATGTGTTCCCTCCCTCAACTACGACTCCTACTCATGCTCCGACTGTGACTTCGGGATGGACTTTGGCAATATCTCTTAGCCTTCTTCTGCGTTCTCTTTGTTCTAACAATCTAAGAGATTGTCTGATCTCTTGATCCTGACCATGTGGTCTCTTCGCACCTTTATTGGGGTCTGTTGATGATTGTTTTTAGACAACACAACAATAGAGTAAAACACTAAGTATCCCACTCTTTCTTGAATAAAGTTCTTCAAAGGCTAGCTATGTGATCCAATGAAATAACTTCAAGGTTCCTTACTTATGATTTGCGATGGATGAACTCAGTGAATTGATGTGATATTGCTGATTATCACAAAGGGACTTATGCAGACTTCTTCTTACTTCATTCAACTTATTTCTCCTTTCAGTGTGGATGATATATGTACAATGCTTCAATGATAAGAAAAGAAAAAAGATAAAGGTTTAGATGAACTAATCTAAGGTCAATGAAGCAATGATGATGCATGAATAGACAAACTCCTTAATAAACCTAACTCCACTTCGCCAAGGATGCCTACAACTACATGGAGTAGGTGCAATCTCCTAAGGGTTGCGAAAGGTTTTCAAATCACGAAAGCTCATATAAGCACCCATTGGACGGCGCAGCTCAAACAAGCATCCACAGTCGAACTTAAGCAAATGATGATGAAGCTCAGACTAGCTTTACACAACACTTCACCAACGATGAATGTCAAAAGTATGAGCTAAGAATTGATCAAATATCCAATACAAACATACATTACATCAATGAGCTACTACTCTACTTCTAATTTACATAGAAACATCTCTACATTCAATCAAGATACAAGAAACCATGTCATTTTACAAGACAACATTTAACACCAAACAAGCTCCAATGTCTTTGCATTAATCTTGAGAAATATTTACAACAACTTCAAGTACTCTCAGAGAATTTCGAGAGTCTCTTCCTACTCTACTCTTCTAGTCTACTGCCTAACTATTATATTTACAAATGAGGCAACAAGGCCTTTATATAGAAGTCCAGAATTACAATGAATGGCCTGGATCAGTTCAAGTAGCCAAGGGCCTAGATCATGCCATCTCAGCAATTGGTTACAACAACTTGCTATTTTTAGTACATAAGATAGGCAATGAAGGCACATTTTCCAAGAAGATAAGGATGAAATGGAATCTTCAGAGCATCTTCCACATAGGCGTCCTCTTTAGCTTCTTGCTTGTTGAATGATGTGGCGAATTGTGATTGGCTTGATGATGTGTATCTGCCACGTAGGTGCCATCTCAGCATATTCCCAAATTGCATCATCCGTGTGATGTCTTCGATGTGATTGCTTGAACTTGAATGTTTGGGATGTATCTTTGTTGATCTTGCCTTGTTCGTTGTAAGTTGAATGTGTATGATGCTTGTTGCTCATGTGTATGACTCCGTGATACTTCTTGTAGGATATAGATGATCTTCTTTGAATGCTTGTAGAGTATAGTGTAGATGATGATAATGCTTCATGTCTTGGAGTCGGAGACCTCTTAGAGACTTGAAGTTGAATGGAACTTGATGAATGTCCTCTCTAGATGTTGTTGATTAAGAGTGTCGGCATGTTAGACTTGAAGTGACCTCTTGGAGCAACTACATGATGTCTCCTCCTTAGAAATGTCCTTCTAACCTCATTCCTCGCTTATTGGTGGTTTCAGGTGCTTCGTTCCTTGAATGACTTCTCAACTCCATCGATGCTCCTGCAACACAGGGAAAGAAACAATATCAATCACTTGATAAAAACTTGATAACACCAAGGAATCATCTTTAGACGTCAAAATAACCCTTCCGAAGTCTAGGCGCATATCTAGGTGTCTGGAGGAGCAAAGTGCGCCTAGCACCAAATAGCTTCATACTTGTCATTTTAAATGATTTCAAACAATGGTAATGGCTTAAAATGTTTTATCCCTAAAGAAATTCACTCAAAAATGTCATTTTATGCAATTTCTTCCTAGGCGCCAGAATGGGGTTGTATTGATGGAAAGTGCGCCTAGACTTAAATGTCTTTATACTTGCTATTTTGTAATGCTAAATGATTAAAACATGTCTTAGAATGACTTCTATCTTTCAAGCGCCCACTACCTAATGTGAATCGATTCATTTTTCTGAAGGCGCAAATCTATGTTTTTGCAGAAGTGAAAGTGCGCCTAGCACATTTGATGAAATTAATCCCCCTTGAGGCGCAATTTGGAGTTGCTAGGAGTAGGAAAGTGCGCCTTGTCTTGTAGGCCATTTATCAATGATTCCAAACATGTTTTCAAACCCCAAAAGTCTTTATGTCCTTAGGCGCATGTTGAGAGTGATACAAGTATGAATTAGCGCCTAGTGTTGGATGAGTGCCTTCATCTTAGGCACTGATTTGTGGTAAAAGAGTTGAAAATGGCGCCTAAACTTCTTATGGGTTCCCTTCTAATTCGGAATGATTCAAATGCCTCTCCTAATTAAGGCGCATTTTGATGGTTGCATTGATATAAATCAGCGCCTTGGTATTATGAGTGTTCTCTTCAAGGTTAGGCGCAATCTTGAGGTAAAATAGGTTGAAAAGTGCGCCTAAATCTCTTCATGTTTGTTATTCAACCTCCAATGACTTCAACTTCATGCTTAGAAGTTTTAAGAAACTTTCCATCTTAGGCGCTGTCCTCTTGATATCTAATTTGATGTTCCTTATTAAGGCGCTCATTCAAGTGGCAATGAATCATGCTTCTATAAGTTAGGCACTGAATTTAGATGACATAGGTAAGAATGTGCGCCTAGCTCTTTTAACTTGTTTCTTAACCTTCTAACACTCTCAATTGCTCTTCTAAACTTCCAAGAGATCCTCTTATCACTTGTATGCTAGATCTCAAGGTTTGAATGCTCTTTTGTTCAAGGTGCCAAAATTGGGTGAAAAAGGCAAGGAAATGCGCCTTGTTACTTGCTTCATTCCTCATAAGTTCAAACTCTTGTGTAGCTTCAATAGAAGTGTCTCAATCCTTATACTCCTTCGAATTTCTCTTTAATGCTAGGCGCTTAAAACTCATCCTTACAAACGATCAACTTCCTAGGCGCTCATGATGAATATAACAGCAAGAAATTGCGCCTTTTGGATATGGTGTCTTAGATCATTCGTTCAAACTCTTATCATTTCTATCAGCTTCAATCACTTGTTTAAACTTGCAAGAGACCACTCCTCAATTGGGCGCTAGCTCTTAGGACTCATAACATTCAATCTCCAAGGCGCCAAAATGAGACTGTTTTGATGACAAAGTGCGCCTCACCTTCAAGATGTCCAATCTCCTTCCCATGCGCCAAAGTGAGGCTTTACACATGCAGAAATGCGCCTTAGCTTGAGATGGTTAGAGAAGTTAGATTTAGGCACTTAGAAACATCTTGAGGTCCTAACTCTTCAGGGCGCCCACTGTTGGCTACTTGAATCATTTTCCCACTCAAGGCGCACTTTTAAGGTGTTACAGATGACAATCTGTGCCTAGTCTTTACTTAGCCACTTTCTCTGTAGATCTTCACTCACCAAAGCAAATTGAGTTCAAATATCATTCTCACATAGGCATTCATACTTAGCTTGCAAACTCATTGACCGACTAACTCTATGAAGAAAACTGGGGGTCCCCATTTGTAATAGGGCGATGTGTGATTAGGTCACAACAGGGTCTAAGGGCATGAATATCTTATATTGATCCCATTTCTTTGAAGGCAACGACGCCAATGTTTACTTGCCTATCTGATAAAATGAATACTTGCAATAATGAACAGAATTAACAATGCATACCAGACAGAGGAGTAAAAGTATTTCTTTATTAGCACATGAAAGTATTACAGAAGTAGACAAGAGTTGGTCGGCCAAGGATCAGAGTCGATCAGACTCGATCATACTACTTTTCTTGACGACACAAAGACTATTTAAAAGACCCGACGGTTGCCAAGAGGAACATAACTGTCAACTGACCGACTCTAACTAACTGACTCTTACAACTACCTGAGAGCTGACAAACAATTAATACATAGTCGGATAACCCATATTATCAAATATAATAATCGACATTATACATTGATTACATTATCCAAGTCAATGGCATCATGAGACTCCTTTCCCTCCACCTTTTTGGTTTGAAGGTGAAGGTTGTATTGGATGAAGATGAGGTCATTGAAGCTCTTCTCGTTCGACTTATTTCTCTTCTTGGTGTTTATGCTCTCAAATAGGCTCCAATTGTGCTCACACCCAAAAGCTCTATAGGGCTGGCAGAAAACATGGATGACTAGCCTCTTAAGATTTGTATTTTGAGCACAACGAGCACCATAATCTTCCCACCACAAATCTACAAATAAAACATTAAAAAAATGTAAGTATTAAGTAAAACTTTATAGTATTATGCAAAAATTGTATTTATAAAATAAGTGTGTTATTAAAGGACTCATTTTTTACTTTACTGTTGGCTTCTGTCCATCGAATGTATAAAGATGAAGAAAAGATCCTCCCCTACACAACCTTGTAGACCTACAACTTATCTAGAATTGTGTCTCTAAGGATTTTGTTAGGTATCACCCCCTCTATACATGTGGTAAGGCCCGCCATAACATTCTCGTCAACCTTAAAGGAAGTAGTGAAGAAAAAATTTAGGGTTTAAGTCCTACCCCATGGCATGTATTTGTTGGTGGAGTTGGTTCATCCATCTGCAATCAATAATGCACCAAATGATGTTGCATCTTCTCCTGTTGCCACCATAATAATGCGACTTGGTCTCCTTGGCCTTATCCATAGCATCATAGAGATAACCCATTGACATTTAATCCCTATCAACTAAATGCAAAATGTTGACCATAGGCTTCATCATCTAAAATTTGAAAAAAAAAGCTAATAGAAAATTAAAAATAACAAAAAAAGGAATAAAAAACAACAAATAAAATTTTATCGTCTCGAACTTTAGGTTGTTACTTACTTTATCTCTTTTGTGCTCTTGGCAAGCAACTCATCAAATATTGTCCTCACGACCTGCTTCCCTTTCACCCTTTTCAAATATGGAGAGATCAACAATGGATTTCTCACAGACATTTACTTGAGAGACAGTAGTGCCCTTGCAATGCTATGCAAAGTGCTAAAGTTTGTGGCAAATTGTGTCAGCCCTGATCACATAAGCTCCCTGCCTTTGGTGTGCTCTCTCATTAAGCTCAGCGCCTAAGTATGGTCGTAGATAAATCTTGTAGTATTTCTAGTATTTTCAACCACACTTTTGATCCATCCACTTTTCTCAATGTCATTAAGCATTAAATCAAGGCAAGGGCTCTGAAAAATGGTTCCGAATAACTTTACCATGGGGTCAATTGATGTTGTTTTCAGTTAGGAGATTGTCACTAGTCCTCTATTTGCAAAAGATGACATGACGGGTTCAAAGCCAATGGATTGGTCCTCTGTGCAGAAGGCAGCTTTGGAATGGTCCAGAACATCTTAGAGAAGCCAGTTATCAAAGTAGCAGGGGTAAAAAACGAGCAGAATTTAGTTGGTGATGAAACTGCAGGTTTTTTATCAGGAGCCACTTTTGAAACTGCTGAATGTCAATAGGCAACAATTTTTGTAAATAGCAGGTTGAATTCGTAACCCACTAATATTTAGCTGCAGTTTCATATGGTTTTGGACAGAATGTGGAAGTTGAATGTTTTTTACCTTTCAATTTGAATTCCCAACATCTGGACTCCATTTTGACGCCAAGGAAGGATGTGAGGAAAGGTTAAGAACACATGAAACACATTGTGCAAGGGTTGGCTCTCAATTCTGTCTTCCATATGTTCAAAATTTGAGAGATGCAAAAGGAGGACGGGTTTGCATGGTGCTTTGACCATCTGCAGGTGTTAGGAGCTCTTTTTACTTGTTGAAAGAGTTCCAATATGTCGATGTGGACCTTGTAAACACTTGTACTTGACTGGATTTAGTGACATGAGCACAAGCTCACTGTTCTGGAGTTTTCTACCCTTTCGAGGGTTTCTCTAGGTGTATCCTGTGTGTTCAGACCTTTTGATGCTGCATTTGTATGGATGTGTGTATCTCGTTTTCCATTTTTCTTGCATAATTGAACATTCTAACTAAACTCATAAGAAAAATCAAGCAAGTTTCAGTTCTAAGGAGGTTTGTGTAGAGTTGACAGTCAGGTAATCTGTAATTGGTGATTGCTTGGAGACTATCTCCAACATTTTATGGGTCAAGTGGTATTGGAACAGGGTTTGTTGCCCTTGTAAAGAATGTGACTAGTAAGAAAAGGCTATTGGCTGGTTATGCCTGTGACTAGGTTGACTGGAAGTGACAATTTGGTTCCCTTTCAGAATGAGATCAGTACAAGGGAGTGGAATAGGACAGCAAGATCTATGGCAAGAGACATGGACATAGAAATGAATGAGGATGAAGCAAGGTTTAGAATGCTGGAAGATCATGTTTCTCATATTTCTCTCAGTGGGAAAGTTGTATAGGCTGGAAATATAATCCTAGCCTTGTCTGAAAAACTGGGTTTTGCACAAGAAAATGAAGAGGAGCCCAAAAGGGCTGAACATGAGCAAGGAGAGTCATCTTCTAGTGGGTACAGTGGTTTTTCCAAGGCTGAGGTGAAGATAGACATACATCCCTATGATGGGGAAGTAAGTGTAGAGAATTTAGACCAATGGATCTCTCAAATGGAGGTCTATTTTAGTTTGCACAAGTAGAATCCTCACTAACAAATCTTGTTTTCTAGACTCAAGCTACCCAAACATGCTCACATGGTATGAAAGCTATGCTTATAGCCTTATTCCTTCAATTTTGTAATGTGCCACCAATCTCTAAGTGGAAGGACTTCAAGGGGATGCTTAGGAAACAATTTTACCATTATTTGTTATGAGGAAGAGAGAGTTATGTAGTGGCACTATTTTTAGACAAAGGCACGGCCAAAGTGTACAAGAGTACACAAGTGAGTTTAGAAAGAAAGTGGTCCAATTGGGCAAGGATGTCATGGACTGGGAAGTGCTTATGAATTATATAGGAGGGCTGTTTAGGCACCTCAAGAGGTTTGTTCTGATGGCTGAACTGAAAGATATAGATGAAGCATGTGCACAAGCAAATTACTAGGAGTTATACAGGAAAAGAAGTACTTTGTACTCTCAAAAATAGCAGGGTAAAGGGACAACAGCAAGGTGGTGAGAAAAGCAAGGGGAATGGCAAGTCGAAAGGTAAAGAGAATGGCACTATTACCATCACTACAAAGGGAAAGAACAAGAACAAACACCATTGCATTCATTGTGAAATAGATGTACACATGGAGGATATGTCTTGGGAGTTGCACCAGGAGTTGGCTCTTTAAAGACACAAGAAGGACAAGTGTTACCTATGCAAGCAAAGGGAAGGAGATAGATTGCAGCTTCGAGATTGATGAGAGTTTATTGCATGCCATGGTTCAAAGGGGTGCGTGTGTGGTTAATGATGGGTCTCAAATGAAGGGAAACTAACCAAACTTTTCCACATAAAGATACAAGGGAAAGGGAATAAGGTAGATGCTCTTTTTGACATATGTTCTCAAGCAAATCTGATTTCACAAAAGCTGGTTGGTGAGCTTGGGTTGAAGACCAGAACTCATCCAAATTCGTATTCCTTGGGGGTGGTTGAAGCAAAGGGTGGATATTTCAATTAGAAAGCAATGTGAACTCAAGTTTGGACTCAACCTGGAATTTTTAGATGAGGTGGTTGTTGATGTGATACTGTTGGATGTGTGTGGTGTCGCCTTCGGGAGTCCTTATCTCTATGTCTGGGATGCCATATACTTTAGAAGAAATAATCAATAAAGGCTGTCCTTGTATGGCAAAGATTTCACTCTCAATTCATATGTGGGCAGGTCCAAAATGTCCATGGTGAGTACTTCTCAAGCCAAGACGCTAGCCAATGCAAGTGGCAAAGAGGAAAAAGGGATGGCTGAAGTAAAATCAGTCCACAGGCTGCACACAAATAAGGAGAAAGAGGATGTGGATTAACTCATACGATGATTTTCTGAGTTGTTCCTTGAACCCAAGGCCCCCTCAAAGAGCAATTGAACATGAGATCGAACTACTTCCTGGTTGCCCCCTTTGGAATATAGGGCTGTACCAGCAAAGCCTATTAGAGGCCAAGGAAGTGAAGATGCATTTGAAAACTCTCATTGAACAGGGAGTTATTAGACCTAGTACTTCACCTTGCAGTTCCCCCATATAGTGGCGGTGCCAAAAAATGATGGAAATTGGTGAATGTGCCTGGATTATAGAGCATTGAACAAAATCACTGTTGAGAATAGGTACCTCTTACAATGAATAGATGATCTCTTGGATTAGCTACAACATGCAGGTTCTTTTTTAAGCTTGATCTCAAATATGGGTATCACCAAGTAAGGATAAAAGAAGATGTTTGGAAAGCAGCATTTAAGACTAGGCAAGGGCTATTTGAGTGGCTTGTGCTTCCATTTGGGTTGTGTAATGCTCCAGCTACCTTCGTGAGATTAATGAATGAGATACTTTGATCACTCATAAATGTTTGCACAATTGTTTATTTGGATGATATCCTTGTTTTTAGGATATATGAGGAACATACATCTCCAATCAATCAAGTTCCACAAATTTCGAGGGAGAATAAGCTATTTTTGAATGGAAAGAAATGTGAATTTGCACAAACATTATTGGTTTACCTTGGACAGGTGGTGGGTAATGGAGAGATTAAGATTGATCCGACAAAGATAAAGGCCATTGTGAATTGGCCAAGACCTTTTACTATCACCGAAGCAAGGAGATTTGTTGGGGCTGTCCAATACATGTGGAAAGTTTTCAAAGCTTTCTCATACATAGCAGCTCCATTGCATGCTATGACGGGCTGGGAAGTGCTTTCGTTGGGGTAATAAACATTAAAGGCATTCAAAGAGTTGAAACACAAAATCAGCCATGCGCTGGTTCTTGGTTTGCCTAATCTCCAACAATCATTTGAAGTGGAAATAGATGCTAGTGAGTATACAATTGGAGCTGTGCTGTTGCAAGGGGAAGGCCTATATGTTATCATTCGGAACTTTTAAAAAGGGGTAGTTCTAATGTGATGTCCCGATATTAAGGCATTGTTTAAATTAAAGAATTAAACATCACAATAATGCTGAAGTTGCTTTGAATGATAATTGTCCCTGTAATTATGAATTGCACAGATAATATTATACTTATAAATTAAATGGTTGTATTAATGATGTAATATAATATTAATGTTTTGTTATATAATATTAAGGTTATTATAAATAGGATTATCAATATATATAAATAAATATTAAATTGAATAAAATATTATATTAATATTAATATAAATATAAGCATTTGATATTAGTACAAATATAAACATTTAATATAAATAAAGATTTGATATTAATATAAGTATAAGCACTTAATAAGCGCTGAAGGAAGTCAACGGACACCCTTAAGAGGCACGAACTTCCCCAAACGGCACTCATATGACAATATAAGGCAGATTGAAGTGCAAGGAAAGGCATCGAAGGGTAGGAAAAAGGATATTCGGGGACTAAATTCAAATCTGCATAAAGGAAAATCAGAAAGGTCAGACGTCAGCAGCGATCAGGCCAAAGTGGGTAGAAGACACAGCATTAGTATTAATAATTGATATTAATAATTGGTAAGCATAATTAATGGAATATATTGGGGAGAAATAAAATATATAGAGAGAAGATGTATCTGAGATATAGTTAAGAATACCCTTCAAGATATAGTGAATAGTCTAAGAAGACAAAGAATATACAGAGAAGAATATATGGAGAGTAAGACTCAGATTTGCATATGTATGTATAAGGGAATTTTAAGAATCATTACTGAGTTTAAAGCAGAAGGAAAAGCCATAAGAATATATGTCTGAGTTGTAATATACATTTCTCATATATATATTTAGAGTATCTAAATGGAAAGGAAGATATGTGAAAAGAATGAGAAGAAATATATGCTTTGCAATAATTAATATTGCAGCCATTCTATTATGCTCTCAATTCTATTTATTAATCCATCTTTCCATCATTCAATTTTATCATTCTCTCATTTAATCTATTCTACCAATCTATCATTCTATTACTCATCCTTCATTCTATTCTTCTATCATTATATCATCTTATTCTATTTTTCTATCATTCTATCATTCTATTATATCATCCTTTCATTCTACTCTTTTATCACTCTATAATTCTATCATTTTATCTTTCGATCATTCTCTTCTTCTATTATTCTATCATTCGATTATTCTATCCTTCTATTATTCTCTATTTCTATGGTTCTATTATTACATCAATCAAATCAGCTTAACTACACTCAACAGACAAGAACAGAAGTACATACAGACCAACGACCAAGGCAAGACAGATATAAATCAGAACTAACAGTAGTATGTTATATGTGTAACATATATTTTTAATATATTGCTTGATATAGTATTTAATGTATAATTACTAGTGAATAGTATTTAATATATAATTATTAGTGATGAGTTTTCATTAACAAGAATATACCTTAAGAAACTGACATATGAATTATTGTTTACCATTAATGTGAATGTGAAATAATATAAGATCTCTCATGTTTTTGTATGACAATATGATGAGGAAATGGAGGGCCTACAACGAGGGGAAACAGCGTTGGGATCATCCTCTAAGTACCCCACCCCATGATGGATGGTTGAGGCCTGCCACATGTGGGCCAAGGGGGCAAAAGAGGCCGCTCTTGGGCTTAGAAGGAGTGATTTTCGCGACACCCTGCTGTAGTCACACTCCAACCCCCATCATGGTGATAAATTGAGTCATAAGAAGAATCAAAATGGGTTTTGATAAGGGGAACGGTGATAGGACGCCTCACTAGGCACCCCACCCCATATGGATGGCGAGAGGCCACATGGGGCCAAGAGGGGTGAAGCACCCGCTCTTGGGCCTAGGGTAGAGGGTTTTTTGGGCACCCTATCAAACCATTTTGTTCCAGGAATTAGAAACCCTAACCCTAAACTTGTGGGATTTGAATTTTTAGGGTAAAATTAGTATTGTTCCAATAGGGGACATTACATCTAAACTATTGCACATATGATAGTGTTGTATGTAATATGCACTAGTCCAAGCAATAGCAATGAAAAAATGGAAATATCATTTGAAGGGAAAAGAGATGGTTGTCTACATGGATCATCGACCTCTTCAGTTTTGGTGTATGCTTTGGGAGAAGATGGACACCTGATTGAAGCGCTTCACCACAGCGCAAGCACAAACAAAACTTCAGCAAGCAAGGCACTACGAGTATATGGGGTTCCACCAACAATTCCACTTGGTGATTAAGTACAAATGAGGTATGAAAAACAAAGTGGCTAATATGTTGTCAAGGACACCTCTTCTTTCCACAGTGAGTACTCTATCTCAGTTGGAACTGTTGTGACCAAATCACACATCGCCCCATTAGGAATAGGGACCCCCCTTTTTTTTTGAGCTCTGAGCTTTCAGTGAGTTTTCAATGAGTTTTCAACGAGATTTTAATGATGATTTGACTCATTTTCCTCTGCCGATATGGTAACAATTTCCTTGCCTATGATCTTTGGTTCACGATTAAGGGTAGATGAACTTGCAATAATGAAGAATTGTGATCAAATCCTATCTAGATATTGAGTTTTGAGGTCAATCCTGAAGAATGTTTGAGACCCTGAAAAGACTAAGCCGGGAGCCTGAAATCCTGAAAATCCTGAAAAAATGGCTAAGTCTGAAATCTGGTGAATCCTCCAAATTCTATATTTTGCACCTTAAATCCGGTGGATTCGGGACCTATCTCAAACATCCTGAAAGGTATATTGAAAAATATTTAAAGTATTATACTTAAATATATTTTTCAATATACCTTTACTCGCGCGATCCTGAAAAATGCCTGACGATTTCAGAGGATTCAAAACACTGATCTAGTGCGACTGGACACTTAAGTGGCGCAAAATCTGGGCTCAAAATCACGAAGGAGAAGGCACTTGAGTCAGAGGATTTGAAAACTCGATCTAATGCGCCCATCTACACCTTGGTCCAGTGCGAAAATGTCAGAGGATTTCGATCACTCATCTATTGCGCCCAAACCAAAAGGTTATTTTGAAGGAAAAGATGAGGATTTCAATGCCTTGATCCAGTGCGAAAATGTCAAAGGATTTCAATCCTCTATCTAATGCGCTATTCCTTTAAGGAATCCAAAAACCTCAACCAATGCGAAATATAAGACAAGAAGATCGTCAAGACCTTATCTAATGCGCCATCAAGGGAGTTAGAAACATTTAATAATTGTTGCCTTGGAAAACGTGCAAAATGCATTTATTAAATAAAGATCAAATCTAAATTAAATGTTTGTGCACAATAATAAAGGAGGTCGGCCTAGAGAAAAGGAAAAGTTTTTAAAGCAAATTATGTATATATATCTTATTTCCTTTTCATTTTTATCATTTTCAAGAGCAGATTTGTTCTTCAAGAGCAGATTTTTCCTCAAGGAGCAGCAACAAGGGTTTTTTGTTTTTTTACAAGTACAAATTCGATTTTATCAAATTTAAGCAAGTGGTGGATCAAATTGCAAGGTATCCAATTCAAAACAGCCTATCAAGTAAGTCTGATCTGAATATTTCTGATCTGATTTTCTTATTTTTCCTTCATTAAATGCATTGAAATTGTTCAAATATTAGTAAAATTCAAGGAGGACAAGTGGATTTTCATGGATTTTCATAGATTCCTTGAATCTAGATAGCAATATTTCATAATTATAAAGGAAAATTTCATAATTTAATCCACTAAGGTGGCTTAAGTGAAGATTGTGTTTGCAATTACTTATTCGCGTCAAGTTTGCAGGAATGTCAATGATGCTAAAGAGTCATCAAAGAAGAAGAAGCTGGAACCACCTTCATGCTAGGAGTAAAGTCAACCAATTGTCAGGTGGAGAAGACATCAAGTAGCTGCTCCACCATAAGGAAAGTGTTATCATCAAGTTGGAGCATTTCATATATTCTACTTCATTCAAAGATCATCTTCCAGGAAGCATCATTCTAAGAAATCTACATCACTTCAAGAGGTAGCTGCTCCAAGACGTCACAGCAAGATATATCTCAAGTCCTCTTCATCAATGACATCATGAAAGATCCTACGTCAAGTTCCTTCGAGCTTCAAGATCATCTTCAAGGAATCATTTCATCAACTATATCATGATCATCAAGAGCAAGTGTTTGAATCACTTTCACCTTGCGGAGGGAACACTACTCTAAAGGATTATACCTCAAATCTTCTACATCATCGAGTTGGAACACTTCATTGAAACTTCCAAAAGCATTCATCCATCAAACTTCAAGACTCTTCAAATTTCCAAGTCCAAGAGAGTCTCCTACTCTTCATGAAGGAATCAAGTGTCATCATCTACTCTCTAGTCTACATGAAGATACATCGAAGAAGATTCACATCAATCTATCTACAAGAAGAAGAATCATAAAGTTAGTCAAGTGAGGCGACAACTATCATACATCCAGTCAACAAGAAGAATGAACAAGGCAAGATCCACAGGATGTATTCCTAAATATACAAGTTCAAATAATCACATTGAATACATCATTACAAGTTGATACAATTTTCAAAGTATGCTGAGTTGGCACTTATGTGGCGAGTACACATCATTCAATTTTGATTAGCCGCATTATTTAATGCATGCAATGTATCATTTAATGAAAGAAGTCAAAGGGATTCCTATGTGGAGGAATATTTTAAATGCTTTCGCCTTACCTTATCACATTGGAAAACGTGCCTTCATTGCCTCTCTCTTTTTTGCTAAAAATAGCAAGTTGTTGTAACTACCTCTGAGGTGGCACGATCTAGACCCTTGGCTATTGAATTAATCTTAGCCCTTCATTGTATTCTGGACACTATATAAAGGCCTTGTTGCCTCATTTGTAATTCATTAGAGAGTAGATCATTGGAGTAGATCATTTGTTAGAGATAAAGATTAGATGCCAGGAGTAGAATAAAAGAGACTCTCAAAATTCTCTGAGAGGGCTGGAGATTGTTGTAAATATTTTCAAGATTAATACAAAAGACATTGGAGCTACTTGTTTGGTGTTTAAGTGTTGTCTTGCAAAATAACATGGTTTCTTGTACTTCAATGGAATGGAGAGATGTTTCAAGTAGATTAGCAGTAGATTAGAAGCTCATTGTTGCAATGTATGTTTTATTGGATATTTGATCAACTCCTAGCTCATGCTTTTAACATTCATCGCTGATGAAGTGTTGTGTAAAGCTAGTCTGAGCCATATTTACATAAGTTCGATTGTGGATGTTTGTTTGAGCTGCGCCGTTTAATGGGTGCTCATATGAACCTTCATGGTTTGAAAACCTTTCGCGTAACCTTAGGAGATTGCACCAGCTTCATGTAATTGTAGGCACCCTTGGCGAAGTGAAGTTAGGTTAAATCAGGAGTTTGTCTGTTCAATACATCATCATTGCCTCATTGACCTTAGATAGTTTTCTAAACCCTTAACCCTTTTTCATTTTCTTTATCATAGAAACCTTGTATATACATCATCCACATCAAAGGAGGAATAAGTCGAATGAAAGGAGAAGAGTCTATGTAAGTCCCTTTGTGTTTAACAGCAAAATCATACTTAAATCGCTGAGCTGTCTCTTACCGAAAACATCAGAAGGAACCTTGGAGTTATCTCGTTTGATCACTTAGTTCAGCATCCGAGAGGCTTTGCTCAAGAGAGAGTCAGATACTCAGTATTTCACTCTATTGTTGACTTGTCGAAAAACAACCATCAACATATTTGGCGCTAGAAGGAGGGCATTTACCTGGATATTCTTCATTTCAAATAGGGCAACTAGATACTCCAAAGTTGTGGATTGGTATTCCAGAAAATACAAAAAAAGTAGAAAATTTTCAAAAATTCAAAAAAAAGCAAAAAATCAAATAATACAAAAAATCAGAAGATGGAGTTCTCAAACATGAATTCAGAAGTGGATATGCGGCAAGTTGTTGGGTATGATCCTGGAAGTTCAACTCCAATTGTTCTTCAACTATGGTGGTCATTGAGTGAGCGTCTTGGTGGCAAGAGTTTGAAAGATTTCGAGTGCAAATATGGATGTCGTATTCATAATACAAATGAGCATAGAGAAGCAGATTGTATAACTCTCTTATCCAGGATGGATTTAGCTGTGCAGAAGAAAATTTCATTTTTACAAGTACATGAGCCAGTGGTATTTTCAAGGATAGCTCCTAATACTCCTGTCGATGGCGAAGCATTCAAGAAGCTGAAAGAGAAAATCAAGGAAAGAATTGAAGAATGACAAGGATTTAAGCGTCGACAGTATATTGCTTTCGAGAAATTGGTGTAGGGTACATGATACAGATCATTTGGAATACACTTGTGAGAAATGCTGGGAAGCAATTCATCAAGCCATGCAGGAAGTAGAAGCTGGTGTACTTATTGAGGAAGAAGTCTTTGCTACAACGAATCTTGATAAGTATTGTACCAATGAGCAGGAATATGAATGTGAGTTTATCAATCCAGAAGAAGTAGAAGCATTTAGACAAAACTTATCAAAAACATTAGAGGATTGTAAGCAGGGTTTGAAAGAAGTTAGAGCACTTGAAGCGGCAATTGAAGAAGAAAGAAGTTCAAGCTTGTGGCAAGAACCTGAATTTGACGGAGATAAGTTAGAAGATCATGAGTTGGAAGCATTGCAAAAGAATTTAGAAGTCATCATTCAAGAGTATGCCGAAGAAGAGCCTGGGAATAGACAAGAGCAATTCGGGTCGACGCTCGACGCTTCCACTATTATACAAGAAGATACATTGACAAAGAAGAGAATGACAATTGAAGAGCATGTTGCTGCTATGGATGCTAAGATCAAGAAGCTGTTGACACCGTTGCTGGAAATCACCAAGGAATTGGACGATGAGATCATGCAATACGAAGAAGACGAGAAGTTCATCTACCATCAATGGCGACCTCCTGACGGGTGCATAGAGTATGATCAAATGCTTGGTAGGCCATGTCTCATTGAAAACGACGAACATCAGGTTGTATCTTTCCCTTCTATTGATTGGAGAAATTTTGAATTTGAACATCATGAACTTCTAATTGATAGTACTGATAGCATCGATAGTAATAATCTTGAACACATTGTACATGTTGAATATGAATTTGATTACGGAGAATTGGGTAGAACAACTTGCATTTGGATAGATCATGGTCCCGATGAAAATCCTCAATTGATCATAATACCTCCAGAAATTTTTCCTACATTTGAGGACTGTTGCCTGAAAGATGAGTGTTTCTCTGAATTCAAAGATGAATTTGCCCAGTTGAGAACTGTCACTGCTGCATTGCTTCTGTTGTACATACTGAATAATCATGTTAGGACTTGTATATACTCTGTGTCCTGGGTTGCATCTCTATTGCTTGTACATAGCTAGGTTAGAGTAGGTTTTTTATTTCATGATAAATTTGCTTCCTTGATGTCATTTGACTCAAGTCTTGGTTTGTCCTTAGCTTAGTTTTGTTTTCGAGTCACTTGTTTGTGGTTTTCTTTCCCTTAGCTTAGTGATTAGTTGTTGTTTGCTTTTCGTAGGTGTTAGTTGTTTCGTCGGGTTTCCAATTTGTAAGGAAGTGATGTATCTTAAACACACACTCTAGTTTCGATTTAGGATAACATGTTAGTTCATTTCTTAGACATCTATTCATGAAGGTCTTAGAGTCCGAAGACGTTTTTCTTCCAGTTTATCATCTTGTTAGACTTTGAATTTGACTTGGAAGTTAATCATATATTGTGTCTTGACACTATTTTCTTCTGATCATAATATTTTAAAATGCCAAATCTAATTTTATGAGTTCTTTTGTGTTCCTTTGAGAAACTTAAGTCATGATTGATGGATTTCCCGTGGATTCCATCACTAGTGTCAGATAGCATGATTGCTTGCTCTTGGGAGATAAGTCATTTGTTCGGTATTGACTGAATTATTTTGAGGTTTCTATATCTTACACATCTTAATGATCCCGAAGTTGCTAGGAAAGTCTTTGTTAGTCTGGATCAAGTGAACATCTCAAGGTAATTCATGTTTCCGCCTCCGCTCCATAATAAGCATTTTTGAATACTTCCATCCGTTCCATTCCACTCATCACACATTTCATACTACAATAAAACCTCCATCCACATTGCATTTTTTCATCCAATAATGAATTCGAGTCTGATGTCTGAATCATCTATATGGTCCTGTTGTTCATTGCCCACTCCAGAAGGATGAATTGAAGTCCTTATGAATCATTTGGAGTTGTCTGTGTCAATATCTTTTCAAATAACCTCAGCCACTGCATGCAAGGTTAAGATGTTGGTATCCCCATCTATTCCACATTAATCCATCATTTTCCATTATCCACCCATCATATGTTCACTTCATTTTCGTTACTATGCAAATCTCTCAAAGCATGTAACTATTCATACCTTCCGTCATCCATCTTACCTCCGCCTCTCCTATCATATTATTATACCCTTTACCTTCCACCCATCTCCTAATCATGATTGATGAATGTGAGTGTCGTCTGAATAAGAAGCTTGCAATTCCTTCCACCCATTCCCCATATTTCCATAAAATAAATAATTGGATACTTTTGCTTATCAAGCGAAGAGATTCCTGGAAATCCAAAGTCTCTATGCCTCATGATACAAATGCCAGAAATCCTAAACTAGGCATGTTCAAAAGATATTTCATGCTGTACTTTCAAGTCGAGGAATGCTTGAGAAACAAAGTTCTAAGTACTTGTAGCCGAATCCAAAGAGGCTTCCGCATCCAATCATCCATTCATCCCATTTCCATTCAATTCCATTCCAAATTACTTCATCCTGCAAAGTACAATCAAAATAAGAAAATTCCAAGTTCTTGTGGGACGAAGTTATTATTTCATTCATCATCCATTCCCGTTTCCCATTATATTCCTTTCCACTTGCAAGCTTCAGGGTTTAGATTGATATGAACGGACATTGATCGTGATTCCATTCCATTTCACTCTGCTGTTATCATCCATTTCCACTACCTTTCCGTTGTTCAGCATATCCCACCACTTATCTGGTTTATGTCTGACCCTACTTTCATTTGCCCACCTTATTATAATCCACTTCATAATCCGCCATCATCCAATTCCGTTCCCTTCACCCTATCATGTTATTCTTTCCTGCCAATATTTGTAAGTATCACAACTTGACATGATTTTATGTATAGATCATCGCGTTATCTGCAGAGTCAGACTCTTGAATTCCGTCTATTCGTTACCTCGGTGAAAACCTGGCAAACAGGCGCCGTGTGTAATGGTCATCATTCAAAAAACAAAAAAAAAAAAAAAGAAAAGAAAAGAAGAGCATAAAAAAAACAAAAAAAACAAAAAAAAAAAAAATGAAAAATAGTAAAGAGAAAAATTTCGTTCACTGGTGAAAACCCGGCAAACGGGCGCCATGAATAAGTATCATGGCGAAAACCTGGCAAACAGGCGTCATGATAGAGACACATTGTCTCATTGCATTTTCATTATCATTCCATCACCACTCCATTTAATATCATTTACTTGTCACTGCATATTATCATTCCATCCGTGTACATATCCATTCATCCGTTTGCTTTCATGAATCTACCTAGCTTGAGACAGGTCAGCTTAGTCGATCCTGGCTTCTAAGGGATGGGAATGAACTCAAAGTGCTTGCACTTCAAACTTCAGATATGGATAGTTGCGCTGGCAACTGGCTTTGATTCTTTGATCGAGTAGTCGTGTCTGTTTGATCTAGTGTGTGGGTGTACATGGAAATGTTGAAACTTGACATTTGTTTATCTTTAGAACACTTAAGAAACTGTTTTAATTAAAATCTATCTTTAATCACACATCAGAAGGTGTCTTGTCTTGATCCAATCTATGATTCTTTTCCTTTTCGATTTCGTTGTCTAGCTAGCTGATAGATAGAAGAGAAGTGTCTAAAAGTTTCTGGGTCTGGATTGAGTCTTTGTCTTTGAAATGTTCAGGAACATTTATTCGGGTTGACGCTAGATGTTGTGACCAAATCACACATCGCCCCATTAGGAATAGGGACCCCCCTTTTTTTTTGAGCTCTGAGCTTTCAGTGAGTTTTCAATGAGTTTTCAACGAGATTTTAATGATGATTTGACTCATTTTCCTCTGCCGATATGGTAACAATTTCCTTGCCTATGATCTTTGGTTCACGATTAAGGGTAGATGAACTTGCAATAATGAAGAATTGTGATCAAATCCTATCTAGATATTGAGTTTTGAGGTCAATCCTGAAGAATGTTTGAGACCCTGAAAAGACTAAGCCGGGAGCCTGAAATCCTGAAAATCCTGAAAAAATGGCTAAGTCTGAAATCTGGTGAATCCTCCAAATTCTATATTTTGCACCTTAAATCCGGTGGATTCGGGACCTATCTCAAACATCCTGAAAGGTATATTGAAAAATATTTAAAGTATTATACTTAAATATATTTTTCAATATACCTTTACTCGCGCGATCCTGAAAAATGCCTGACGATTTCAGAGGATTCAAAACACTGATCTAGTGCGACTGGACACTTAAGTGGCGCAAAATCTGGGCGCAAAATCACGAAGGAGAAGGCACTTGAGTCAGAGGATTTGAAAACTCGATCTAATGCGCCCATCTACACCTTGGTCCAGTGCGAAAATGTCAGAGGATTTCGATCACTCATCTATTGCGCCCAAACCAAAAGGTTATTTTGAAGGAAAAGATGAGGATTTCAATGCCTTGATCCAGTGCGAAAATGTCAAAGGATTTCAATCCTCTATCTAATGCGCTATTCCTTTAAGGAATCCAAAAACCTCAACCAATGCGAAATATAAGACAAGAAGATCGTCAAGACCTTATCTAATGCGCCATCAAGGGAGTTAGAAACATTTAATAATTGTTGCCTTGGAAAACGTGCAAAATGCATTTATTAAATAAAGATCAAATCTAAATTAAATGTTTGTGCACAATAATAAAGGAGGTCGGCCTAGAGAAAAGGAAAAGTTTTTAAAGCAAATTATGTATATATATCTTATTTCCTTTTCATTTTTATCATTTTCAAGAGCAGATTTGTTCTTCAAGAGCAGATTTTTCCTCAAGGAGCAGCAACAAGGGTTTTTTGTTTTTTTACAAGTACAAATTCGATTTTATCAAATTTAAGCAAGTGGTGGATCAAATTGCAAGGTATCCAATTCAAAACAGCCTATCAAGTAAGTCTGATCTGAATATTTCTGATCTGATTTTCTTATTTTTCCTTCATTAAATGCATTGAAATTGTTCAAATATTAGTAAAATTCAAGAAGGACAAGTGGATTTTCATGGATTTTCATAGATTCCTTGAATCTAGATAGCAATATTTCATAATTATAAAGGAAAATTTCATAATTTAATCCACTAAGGTGGCTGAAGTGAAGATTGTGTTTGCAATTACTTATTCGCGTCAAGTTTGCAGGAATGTCAATGATGCTAAAGAGTCATCAAAGAAGAAGAAGCTGGAACCACCTTCATGCTAGGAGTAAAGTCAACCAATTGTCAGGTGGAGAAGACATCAAGTAGCTGCTCCACCATAAGGAAAGTGTTATCATCAAGTTGGAGCATTTCATATATTCTACTTCATTCAAAGATCATCTTCCAGGAAGCATCATTCTAAGAAATCTACATCACTTCAAGAGGTAGCTGCTCCAAGACGTCACAGCAAGATATATCTCAAGTCCTCTTCATCAATGACATCATGAAAGATCCTACGTCAAGTTCCTTCGAGCTTCAAGATCATCTTCAAGGAATCATTTCATCAACTATATCATGATCATCAAGAGCAAGTGTTTGAATCACTTTCACCTTGCGGAGGGAACACTACTCTAAAGGATTATACCTCAAATCTTCTACATCATCGAGTTGGAACACTTCATTGAAACTTCCAAAAGCATTCATCCATCAAACTTCAAGACTCTTCAAATTTCCAAGTCCAAGAGAGTCTCCTACTCTTCATGAAGGAATCAAGTGTCATCATCTACTCTCTAGTCTACATGAAGATACATCGAAGAAGATTCACATCAATCTATCTACAAGAAGAAGAATCATAAAGTTAGTCAAGTGAGGCGACAACTATCATACATCCAGTCAACAAGAAGAATGAACAAGGCAAGATCCACAGGATGTATTCCTAAATATACAAGTTCAAATAATCACATTGAATACATCATTACAAGTTGATACAATTTTCAAAGTATGCTGAGTTGGCACTTATGTGGCGAGTACACATCATTCAATTTTGATTAGCCGCATTATTTAATGCATGCAATGTATCATTTAATGAAAGAAGTCAAAGGGATTCCTATGTGGAGGAATATTTTAAATGCTTTCGCCTTACCTTATCACATTGGAAAATGTGCCTTCATTGCCTCTCTCTTTTTTGCTAAAAATAGCAAGTTGTTGTAACTACCTCTGAGGTGGCACGATCTAGACCCTTGGCTATTGAATTAATCTTAGCCCTTCATTGTATTCTGGACACTATATAAAGGCCTTGTTGCCTCATTTGTAATTCATTAGAGAGTAGATCATTGGAGTAGATCATTTGTTAGAGATAAAGATTAGATCCTAGGAGTAGAATAAAAGAGACTCTCAAAATTCTCTGAGAGGGCTGGAGATTGTTGTAAATATTTTCAAGATTAATACAAAAGACATTGGAGCTACTTGTTTGGTGTTTAAGTGTTGTCTTGCAAAATAACATGGTTTCTTGTACTTCAATGGAATGGAGAGATGTTTCAAGTAGATTAGCAGTAGATTAGAAGCTCATTGTTGCAATGTATGTTTTATTGGATATTTGATCAACTCCTAGCTCATGCTTTTAACATTCATCGCTGATGAAGTGTTGTGTAAAGCTAGTCTGAGCCATATTTACATAAGTTCGATTGTGGATGTTTGTTTGAGCTGCGCCGTTTAATGGGTGCTCATATGAACCTTCATGGTTTGAAAACCTTTCGCGTAACCTTAGGAGATTGCACCAGCTTCATGTAGTTGTAGGCACCCTTGGCGAAGTGAAGTTAGGTTAAATCAGGAGTTTGTCTGTTCAATACATCATCATTGCCTCATTGACCTTAGATAGTTTTCTAAACCCTTAACCCTTTTTCATTTTCTTTATCATAGAAACCTTGTATATACATCATCCACATCAAAGGAGGAATAAGTCGAATGAAAGGAGAAGAGTCTATGTAAGTCCCTTTGTGTTTAACAGCAAAATCATACTTAAATCGCTGAGCTGTCTCTTACCGAAAACATCAGAAGGAACCTTGGAGTTATCTCGTTTGATCACTTAGTTCAGCATCTGAGAGGCTTTGCTCAAGAGAGAGTCAGATACTCAGTATTTCACTCTATTGTTGACTTGTCGAAAAACAACCATCAACAGGAACCCTTTGCAAAAGAGGTATACGCCAATGATTATGAACATGATAAGGATTTTAGTGAGATTACAAGCAAACAAAAAGACGAAAATAGCCAACTTTAGGTCATTTTCTCAAAGAAGGGTGGTTGTATAAGTTGGGAAAATTGTGTGTACCTTAGGAAAGGAGGTTGCTGTTTTTGTGTGAGGCTAATGCTCCAAAGTTTTAGGGCATTTTGGAGCTGCGAAGACTTTGGCTAATCTTCAAAGATACGTGCTTTGGCCATATATATGCAAGTAGATGTCTCATGTTTCACAAACTATGTTATATAAGCAAGCCAAACAATTGTAAGTTGGGGCTGTACCAACCACGTGCAACACCTTCAAGGCCATGGGAGAGCATCTCGATGGGCTTTGTAGTGGGTCTTTCTATGTCCAAGAGAGGGCATGACTATTTGTTCATGGTGGTGGATAGGTTTAGTAAGATGTGTGTCCTCATTCCTTGCAAGAAAACTCTCAAGGGAAACAAGGCAACCGAGCTGTTTTTCACACATGCATGGGTTCACTTTGGGTTGTCAGACAGTATAATATCATACCATGATGTCAGGTTCTGGGGGAAGTTTTGTTGTATGCTTTAGGAGAAGATGGATAACCGATTGAAGCGCTTCACTTCTTTTCATTCTTAAACTGATGGGCAACAAAAGTGGTGGACCAAACCTTTGTGCAGCTTTTCAGGGGGTATAATTAAAAGTGTTCGAAAACATGGGATGAGAATTTGGCATATATTCAACACTCTTACAATAGGGCAGTCCATACGTTGACTAGTTTGTCACCACTTGAGGTGTTGAAATAAACAACACTAATGCTAGATTTTGTTTACTTTAATCTACTATGTTTAATCTACTCAATAATCTGATTTCATAACAGTAAAAAGATGAATTTCAGATTTAATCTAAGCACACTAAACACTAAAGCTGGGAATCAAAATGAAATAGTAACAAAGGAGACATGATAAGGAGAGCGTGTTTGTTTTTTTGATATTTGGTAACGATCTGCTGACTGCAAATGGCTAGGGAAGCAATTAGGAGGAACTTTGGAGGTGCACAAAAATTTAGAGCTCAAATTTGACAGGTACACTTTTCCAAATGTGATCATGACCTGCACCAGGTAGTAGTGACCTTGTCTTGCATTACTCTACAATTTTTAGAGACTGTTCACTAAAAATCTTGGACCTTTGTGACACCTGTAGAATTTAGAGATGTGTTGTCGTTATTGCAGAAATAACCTGTCAAATCTAAGGGGGAGGAAAATTTGGGTGTTTTGCTTGGGAACTTGCCTTAGTCAAACCCCTAGTTTGACCTTTCCAACCTCAACTATTGCAATAGTTGGAGTGTGTGATTCTCTAGTGTGCAAGAGTGATGGTGGTGTATGTAGATTGTGTAGGAGGAAAACCCTAGGAGGTTGGCTAAGGGGTAGTGGTGCGTGTAGTGTAGTTGGAGAGAGACAAAGTAATGGAAACTCAAGGTTTGCCAATGGAGGAGATACTCATAGGTCTACAATAAGGTTTAGGGAAGGAGGAGTTGCAGGTAAGTTCAATAATGGTGGAATAGTAGGTAAGCATAAGAGAGCATTAGAAGACTAAGAATAGCAAGAAAATTTAGTGGCTCTTAAAAGAGTAGAAGTAGTAGTCTTCCCAAATTAGGAAAGGGGTTCTTAAATAGACAAGATTGAACAAGATGACCATTTGAAAAACGTAGTAAGAAGACTTAAGGTTTTTAAACGACTATTGGTGACAGATTTGGGTTCAAATTTTGCAAGGTCACTATTGTGTATGTGGTTGCGACTTGGAAGATGCATGCAAACAACAAGGGATGAAGGGTTGACAATAGAGGGAGCCCAATTTGAATGTCTTGGCACACCTACGAGAAGTTTGAGGCAAAGAAACATGCAAAATGATTCCTAAATGTGTCTTAAGGGAGGTAGACACTAAAACAAGTGCAAAACATGGAGGGAAAAGTGTGAAGTATGCACTTCTATGACTCCACATTTTCCCTCCACTACAATGGGTGTGCGAACTAAGTGAGTCAAGCATGTTAAAGTAAATAAACATTGCATTTAAAGTACTTAATAAAAGGATGGATCAAAGGTCATGAAGGAAATTCGAAGAGTTATGTCTTTCGGAGGAAAACTCTATTTAAGAGAGGCCATGTAAGGAGGAGGAGGATGCATTGATGAATAATTCTATTTTCTGATTTCTACTCCTTGAGTGGAACATTGGACTTTGGTCCAATCAACCTGAGGATGAAAACCCTCTAGGTCTGGAATTAGAGGACGGAAACCCCTGATTCAGATTTGGGACGATCTCACCTAGAGATTGCATAAGAGCTTCAATTTGATAGGCAAATTGAATCCGTGATATAATCTTTCTTGAATATATATTAAAGATTATCTTTCATAATTTCGGGCTGCTAGCATGGCACCGCTATTGAATTATTCTGAGTGGCCATAATAGCGTTATAACTATGTTGATTCTATAGTGCCATATTTGAATAGTCTGGGACAGCATCTCACAGCGCCATTAATGACATAACAGGTGGCTAGTATAAGCGCTAATATCTGCTATCCAAAAGGGCTGATCTGTGATTACTGTTGTGACTGTTTGTTTAGGGTCAATACCTGATATTCGGAGTGCAACGACTGCTTAATTATAGAGTCACAGCATTTGGTTAATCAGTTCAACATCTTGTGAAGAGTCGTACCCTTCCATAAGGGAGTTAATAGTTAATGTTTAATATTTAATATAGCTGTTGAATACTTGAAAACAGAAAATTTGGGGAAAATAATATTATTGATCTACAACAGCAAATTCAAGAGCTTTGCGAACAGCCATTGATTGATATTTGACTTGGAAGCATTGCAGGGTCTATGCTTGCTATTGTTGATGTGTCGATTGCTCCCATATGATCGATCTGGATTTAGATTCCCATCGGCTGCTCTTTAAGGGTTGATATTGCTTAGAATTGCTGGCAATAATCATTGTGAAATCTTTGTCATAAGTTTGGTTTTGTAAGGATAGATCATCTGCATATATTTAGAGGCTGTAAGCGGTGAGGATTGTGACAAATTATAATCACTACTCCTGCTGGGGCTAATCCTCTACAAATCTGATATTGTGCCTTACAGTGCTGTATCATCACATACGTTGGCCGATCAGCAAACATTCATTGAAATAAAGAAATTACTGCTGGTGTGGGCTGCTGTGTATTGACATTGTTGATAATTACAGAAGTTTTCATATATCATTACAGCAGTTATGTATCATTAATGATAGATTCCAAAAGTTTTATCTCTGCATAAGGATTAATTAGCTTTCATATGCATGATTGTGTGGCTTGCTGCCAATGCTACAAAATATTCCATCTGGGATATTAGACTAGGTGAAATTGCCACACAAGCTCGTTTAATTTTAACCGAATTGGAACTACTGAGAATTTATTGACAACAACTTGTGCTGAAGTTTGATTCCCAACCAAAGAAAATTCTTGAGTTGTGGCAGGTAAAATGGGATTTTGTGCCTGTAGGAAAATAAGGGAGGAGTCTATAAACCATAGTTGGAGTTGTTTGACATGATTACTTAGATTAATCTTGATATCGTCGCACTTGAACCTGATATTAAATATTCACAAACTTTTACCTGATATTATTTTGTTTTGTTCTAATTTTCTGACAGTATGGCATTGAACTTGCCTTGCTTTTGTCAGTTTGATATTATATCATGCTATACTAGGCATAAATTAGCCAGGGAAGGACTGATACTTGAATCTGATCCTCTATAATGGTTTTCCATATCCTCTGTTAATTTCTAGACTAGCTAAAACTGTCTGCCTGTGCCTATATTTAGCTTCTATTTCAACATGATTGCACATTGCATGACAAATTGACAATCAACACACTCCATCAAGTAAATGCAGATAAATAAAAACTAGTCTTTGTTTTTTATTTTTTATGGTCTAGGGAGTTGGTTTTCTGACCAAGGATGCCTTCTGGTCTTTTCAGCCGATATGCATCATGCTTGGAATATCTCCAAAATCTCAAATCAAACTTGCGGCTTGATATACATCTTCATGATCATGTAGAAACACTATATGATCAAATTCGGCATAAAGCACTGATTCAATATACAAACCCTTTCATATCAGTTGACCTTAATACTATGGCAAATGCATTCAAGACAAGTGTGGGAGGGCTTGAGAAAGAGCTTGAGGCTTTAATTATGGACAATCAGATTCAGGTAAGGCTTTTCTTGGTATTGGTTCTTGTCTGAGAGAAGTTGTTTCATATTGGCATCTGCCATCACAAGATATAATAGTAATCGACTTGGTTATAAATGATGTTTGTAGGTATATCTACCTGAATTTTATAATAATGAAATTGTATGATATTCATTTCTAAGCTGAAGATCTTGCCTCTTCTATTCTCTATTTCAGGCACGTATTGATTCACATAACAAGATCTTATATGCCCGCCATGCCGATCAGCGTAATATGACATTTCAGCGTGTTTTACAAACTGGAGTGGAATTTGACAGAGATGTACGGGCAATGCTTTTGCGGGCAAATATCTTGAGGCATGATTTTATCGTAAAACACTCCAGGAAGACGTGACAGATCAGCATGAATGTTTTGTAAAGTTATTCTCTGTTGTCTGTGACCATCTATACAAGCTTTGGAAATTCTGTAAATGTTTAAGTACGTTTATTAGTTTAAAACATTTCTGGCAATTCCCATGCTTAAGTGTGATAAGCTTCTTTACAGTTGATTTTTCCTTTCCTCCATTGCAATGTTTACTCAGAGGGATCGTATTGTAGAATATACAATGTCTTTCCATAAACACCATATACATGTATATCGTAATGGATATAGGGCTCGAATAAATTGCTGTTAGTGTTAATTCTTTCGTTGACCATCCAATGTGCCTTTTTTTTGATGAAAATTGGAGGATATCTAACAAAAACAAAATTATTTTAGGAGTGCAGGGTGTTTCTTGAGATGAGGATTGGGGATGTTGCTCAATCTCAAGGTTTTCAAAATTGGGCTTTTCTGCTATTCTGTCTTAATTCTGGATATTTGCTTCCAAGGATGATTTCATTGTTTAATTAAGGATTGTGCATGGCGTAATAACGTTTCAATTACGGATGATCTTGCCAATGAGAATTAGAGCAGGAATATTTATTAGCAGCATTAGATTTTCAATCTATTTAAGTGAAAACATTTTGAATCACACTCCGTGATCCATTGGGAGGATGGTTTTAGGAAAATTATGTGAAGATTGCAAACATTAGACTCACTATATTTATATTTGGAATCATTTATGTGACATAATTATTAATTGAATTTTTGCATCGTTAATTCGAAATTTGAGTTTGTTAAAGAGTCTAAAACTTTAAGACCTTTTGCTGATGCGAGTTTAGTTTATTCTGGGAGATTTTGTGATGAAAATGCCTTTTGTTGGCATCTAATAAGAATGTAAATTGGATGCTCTCTTCTTCAGAATTACCTTCTCCTTTCATGGTTAAAATAAGCAATCATGCTCAACTGACTTGTGAATCAACGTTTTTTTCGGCATGGTAATATTGTGTTGATAAATTGTAATTGTATCATTAAATAGAGATAATTTTATTTGATTGGGCATCATATTGCTGATAAATTGTATATTTTCAACTGAAGAAACTACTATGCAACATGTGAAAAATTTGCCATCTTTTTCTTACAACAACGCAACTATTTCTGAGGTTGAAACCCCCCCGCCCCCCAATTTTTTTCCACCTAGCAGGCCCCACGTAGGATTTGAATTCAAGTCACCTGAGGAGTTAAACCCTTTACTGAATAGTAAGCAGGCAAAATCTCATTAATTAAATTTAATTAAACATTAACGAGGGCTTCTTGTTAAGATAGTACCGTAGTGGTAGATGTCAGGGTTGTGACTATTTATTATGATATCAAATTTATTGTATCATAAACATATATATACCAGCTTGGGAAAAGACCAATGCTTCTATAAAGTTTGATCTAGGAGGATGTAGGACACATAGGAGCTCATAACTCTATTACTACTTACACGTGGTGTAATTGGCTCCATCATCAACTTAGTCGTCATCAGCAGATCATGTGGCGATATAGCGACTACACATTTGGTGGCATCTGTTTTGACAAACATGTACCCCACAAAGAGTTGCAACACCATTTTCGGATGATGGCCATACATAGGAATCTTGCTGGAGCTTGGCAGAGCAACAAATAGTGTTGCTTGAGGTGGGACCCCTATGGTTGGTATTTCCGTGACTTTTGTGGGGACTTCTTTGGTTCCAGTCTGGGTTGATATTGTTAGTTTTTAGGATCAGAAATGTAAGCAATCAGAAAATGCAACACATAATACAATAAACACAGCAGGTACCCTGGGAAAACCCTCCTACTCGAGGGAGAAAAACCCAACGAATATATCTCTTATATATTGAAGGAATAAGAGCAGAAATTTGCTTACAACTTAAGCCCAACACAAAGCCGAATTTGATACAATGAATAATAGCACCTCTTCTAGATGCAAAGATACAAATGAATATGTTTCTCCTTGAAGATGAATCTGTTGCTAATGTAAATGAAGATCTGCTACTGGAGAGATAAATGAAGTGATTGAATTGATGTATATATACAAATCAAGGTGACTCTTCATATGCGTTGGCGTCTCTTCATATGTTTTTGTGTCTCTTCATATGTTTTGGTGTCTCTTCATATATGACTATTCATTGAGTCGACTTGAGTAAATCTCCTGATGCTACAATAACATCAACACTCCCTCTTAGCTAGGGAGATGTCTTTCCAGATATGTCATGGAGTCTCTCAACATGACACCCACAATGGCTACACCCATTAGTGAGAAGAATTTATCACAGAGTCTCTCAACGTGATATCATCATGGAGTCACTCAACATGATGTCCACCATGGCTACTCCCATGAGTGGAAGAAAATTAGTGCACAAGTGCCCATCACGGAGTCACTCAACGTGATGTCGTCATGGAGTCTCTCAACATGACGTCCACCATGGCTACTCCCAGAGGGTGGAAAGAAACATGTGTACAAGTGCCCATCACGGAGTCACTCAACGTGATGTCGTCATGGAGTCTCTCAACATGACGTCCACCATGGCTACTCCCAGAGGGTGGAAAGAAATATGTGTACAAGTGTCCATCACAGAGTCACTCAACGTGATGTCGTTATGGAGTCTCTCAACATGACGTCCACCATGGCTACTCCCAGAGGGTGGATAAACACAAGTACAAGAGAATCATCATGGAGTCTCTCAACGTGATGTCCACAATGGCTACTCCCATTAGTGGAAAAATACATCGTCATGGAGTCACTCAACATGACGTCCACCATGGCTACTCACAGAGGGTGGAAAGAATCACATCTCCGTCTCAATGATGGACAAAGGGCTCGCACCTCATATTTCTCCGTCACAGAAAAATATACACTACAAGGGTTTTCGCCTTATACTTCTCCATCACAGAGAAATATACATTGCAACAGATCTTCATGATGATGCAACTCCCTCTGAAGCTCCAACCACTTGCATCAACCTTCTGACCTCCTTGTTCAAGATTGCCTGCAATGCTTGCCTTAGAGGAACAGTTTTCAACGCACGCCTCTAGCACTACTAACTTGCGAGAATTCAGGACTGTCCTCCTCAATCTCATCCCAGATCACCCTATTTTGAATAGGTTTGCGGAGTTACCAATGTCAAATTCAGATTGACAGTCTTGTTCAATTATGTTCTCAGCAGCTGAAGAGGTCTTCCAAGCACTGCAACCCACTTAGCTGACACCACTTCTTCTCAGTGAGTCATATAACTCCTTCTTGATCCTTGCCTCAGAGATTGCAAGGAAATCCTCTGGAAGTGAACTCCCCTCCATTGACTGATCTCAGAACCTTAGTCCTTTTCCCGGACATACTCTCAACTCGTGCCTTGAATTCTCAGAATTTAACTCCCTCTGAATGTCATTTCCTCCTCTTCAAAGTAGCTGATTGCAATGACAATCTGAAAGGGTTCTCCGTTGTTTAGTGTCTTCATCTTTCTCAATTTTCTTTGCTGATGCAAATTTCTCATCCAAGGCTGACCCAACCTTGTGCCCTCGAGAGATGTCTTCAGTGAAGTTATGTGCCACCAAGTCAGTCCCATGGCTGCAAGCTATGACTCCATGATTTTTCATTTCTCCAGTCGGCATGCCTTCCTCACAGGGTGCCTCAAGCTCTTCCTCCCTTTGAATTCCTTATGCGGTCTCTCATCATCTTTTTTTTTTCTTGCTCCTCGATCCATCCTGGAAGCATTTTAGAGAGATTACTAATAGTTCATAGAATCAAACTACCCCAAAGAGAAATATCCAGACCAATGCTAGAAGCATACATGATACACTATTCCCAATGTTAGTGCATGAATTAGCTACATCATTATTCAAAGGTACACACATAAAATACTTATTTTTTTATTGTGATGTTCTTTTCGCTTCATCTTCATCCGCTGTAGAAACAAAACTCAATAGCCTCGGCCTCCATATAAATTCGAAAATTCTTCTCTTCCTGAGCCTATTAAAAGCTTATGCAAATACATTTTCCAGAAATCTTCAATTTCAAAATATTTTGTAATGCTCGCCCATTGATTTTCCATACTTCTTGGGCAAAAATGCTACTGCTGTGATCCATCATTAATAAATGACAATAGATCCCAACTCGATGACTAACCAATAAAAAATCATGGGAATACTCACCGTGAAGTCAGTCTGTACTACCTCAAACAACATAACTCCATTGCAAACTACAATCCATTGGGAGCTGGCAGAAGTAATCACAAGATTGGCATCTGGTGTCACAATAGTGCACATAATCTAAATTTCTTGTGTGAACATGTGGACCTTGATGATTTCTTTCATAAGGAGGAATGAGAATGCAATAGTGTTTGTGCAGACCAGTTTGCTCCGACACAAGCTCATACTTGAATGATCTCCTTTGACCCTGGAAAACCCGGGTTTGTCTGACAAGCTCTGTAAAAATTTCACATATTCCTGGCATTTTGCATTCATCAGGACATGCATGCTCATCCCCACACAAATGCTCTGCATTTGAATCTAAATTGTGGAAATGATCTTTGACTCCACACGTCCTACTGCAACCATTTATTGTGCATTTGCTGCCATATTTGGCACCTCTAAAAGCATAGCACAAATTAGATGAACAACTTCAAGTAATTCAAGATTAATATGCATGTGGTAAGACATTTGCCTCTGTCGCTCAAGATTTTCCTGAAAGTTTTCAATGTAATTCAACAAATTCATTTTGTGCATATTATGCACTCGGTGCATTTAATGAGATTATATCTCTTTGAGACATTCTTCCAAACAATTCATATACCCAAGTATAACCAACGTAATTAAAAGAAACATCACATCTATTTGATAAATGAAGCAAGAGCAATATTAATCATCTTCAGATGAGGATATACCGTGAGGATGAAAACTCATTGAAGGCACAATGACAATGTCACAAAATTATTATTGCACTGCAAAAAAGAGATTGCTAAGATATTAGATTGGCCACCACCACTGCAACACATGTCGTCACAATCATTAACACCACTGGAGTGAAGGCCGAGCTATTTAACCAAAAATTCTTGCTGACAACCACGAGCTATGACCCAAAACTTGAATAGCTCACCCTCATTTTCATCAAGCATTTCACTTGTTACACATCTTGAAAGCTTTCCAGGATTCATAAGACTTAGAAAGTCACGAGTGAACTTACAATTTAGAACTGCCAAAACCTATGTAAAGCACCAGAGAAATGGCACTACAGCTGCAATATTTGACCACCTTTCCTTCTGTAAGCCTGAAACTTGCTTCTAGGAATGCCAAAAGACAGTGATGAACGGGTAGCTGAACTTCCCCACTATGTGAAGCCAGTGGCACAGAAGCAAATCATAATTTCTATGTATGCTACCACCCAAGGAGTTTTCCACAGGCAAAATGACCCGATCCGCGAGCCAAAGCTTCATGGCTTGGAAGGCAACCTCGAACTAGTCACAGGGAATGGCGTTACAGTTAGGGTATGCTTTGCTTGTCGCGGCTTCACTATAAGCGCCCGAGACACCCTGGTAAGCAACCTATAGCTGCAATACTTTGCCTTCAAGATTTGCCCTAGATGAAAAGTTGACTTGACTGCTTAAACAAATCTGATCAGATATTTTCTTAGACCCGCTCTGATACCATGTTAGTTTTTAGGATCAGAAATGTAAGCAATTAGAAAATGCAACACATAATACAATAAACACAGCAGGTACCCTCGGAAAACCCTCCTACTCGAGGGAGAAAAACCCAGCAAATATATCTCTTATATATTGAAAGAATAAGAGTAGAAATCTGCTTACAACTCAGGCCCAACACAAAGCCAAATTTGATACAATGAATAATAGCACCTCTTCTAGATGCAAAGATACAAATGAATATGTTTCTCCTTGAAGATGAATCTGCTGCTAATGTAAATGAAGATCTGCTACTGGAGAGATAAATGAAGTGACTGAATTGATGTATATATACAAATCAAGGTGACTCTTCATATGTGTTGGCGTCTCTTCATATGTTTTGGTGTCTCTTCATATATTTTGGTGTCTCTTCATATATGACTATTCATTGAGTCGACCTAAGTAAATCTCCTGACGCTACAATAACATCAACAGATATCCCCCTCAAGGCATATTGTGGATGTGATTCGTGCTCTTGATTTATCTTTGGATGTAAGGCAGTCTTCGGCCTCCTTGGGCCTTCAATCTCCTTCCTATCGGGAGACATCTTTGGTGGAGGCAACACTAGAGGATATCCCCTCTTCTAGAAATGAGGACCTTGTTAATGATGTAACTTGAATGATGGTTCAAAGAACAAAAAAAGGTAACCCTAAATCTGTGTATGATTCCCATACCTGAGTCAAGGGGGCAAGGAAGTTGAGACTCAAAGACTCATGACCTTTCTGCAAACCTTCCTATCTAGTGATCCAAGATGGTAGACGTTAGAGATATTGACTACAAATATGCTCCAGAAAATATAGATGTGTTAACAATTGGAAGATTTGGAACTACAATATGCACATGATAGAACAACCATAGTCGATAACTTTGACCAACTATTTGAGTGTGAAACATCCTCTAGAGAGCTCTGCCTCCAACAAATCCTTTGGTGGTTCCACACTATACAAAGTACATAGACATCCTTATTTGTGAATGCAACAAAGATGTAAATGCTCTAGAAAACTCTGTTAATCTTATTTGTTCCTAGTTCATGGGAAATCATTTCTTTGAAAGATAGAAGATTACTTTTGCCCTTTTGAAAGCTTTCATACTTGTTAAACAATGGTGGCCAAACTACTATGCATCCCATGAGGAGGGCCTTGCATTTGAATGTGTAGACAACTAAATTGGTTTTGTAGAAGCCTTGAAGGAGACCTACTATCAAGTTGGGAACTATGAGGATCAATACATTGGATTTGCACTATTGCAACACAAGGTCAATTTGTGTAAGATTGCATTGATATCGTCCACACTATAGTTTCCTAATTGTGCATTCAAGAGATTTAGCATAATCTCATTTTGAAGTATAGGTTGATCTCAAGAGACCCTGATCTAATTAGACATGGATTTGCTTTAGATCTCCACCCTCTAAGAAGCTTGTAGATTCACATACAAATTTGAGGCCGAATCCAAGTAAAATACCACGAAAGAAGAACCCAAGTTTTAGGACAAAGCACAAACAAGGAACAAGGTTGGAATTCAAATGAATTCTAAACAATGAAAATGACCTCCACAACAATCTCATAAGAATGACACCACTTAATGAGCAGAAGAAATAATTTAAGACTAGCAAGTGGTGCTTAGTTCACAACACTAGCAATCGTTCAATGGAAGAGTGCCACACTAGAAAAGCCTTTCTTGTGCAATTGGATTCTACTGGTACTACCACTGTGACATCTAAGAAAGGCAAGCATATCATGGATGCAGAGCCCAGTTCAATGTTAGTATTGCCTACATTGCCTCTTCCTCAAACACCGGCTCTGAGGAAGTAGAGAAGTTTCGCTCTCAAATGTGGGTCAATGGATAACCAATACATTTCATAGTTGACAGTTTGGTTTCAAAGATGTACAAAATAAGCATTTTCAAGATGTAGTCCTTCGTGATATCACACCATTGGATGTATGTGATATTTTACTTGGTCAACCATATTTGTTTCATCAACATGCAATCTACGAGGCAAATCATAGGAATGTTATCATAGATGTTGCTGAGATAGATACCACATACCAGTAGTCCCAAAGTTCTCTAATTAATGCCAAGCAATGCAAGGTCATCAACTTCGATAAAAAGTTTATCCTTCTTATGGTCAGACCTAAAAGAATGTCCTTGTGGTCCAAAGGTCATCAACTTCGATAAAAAGTTTATCCTTCTTATGGTTAGACCTAAAAGAATGTCCTTGTGGTCCAAATTCGTATTGGAACTCCCTTAGCATAGTGACAATAGTTGAATGACATGGAGGAGAACAAGGATCTCTTTCAACCACCAAAGTGCTTCAACATTGTGCAATGAAACACATAATTGAATTGATACCAGAGCTATCTTTACCTAATGCGTCTTTGTACCACAAATCATTCCTGAAGCATGAAGAGATTATGTGGTAGATCCAAAAACTCATGGACAAGGGACACACTCCACCCAACTACTTGCCTTGCACTAACCCAATTGTGCTCATGCCAAAGGATGGTACATGGTGGTTATGCACTAATTATAGAGCACTCAACAAGTTCATAGTGAAGAACTGCTACCCTCTTTCTTGGATAGAGGGCCTCTTAGACCAACTTCATGGTCCTAAGTTCACCAAAATCGTTCTTAAGTCTGGCTATCATCAAATTCATGTTGAACTTTCAGAGATATGGAAGAGAACGTTAAAAGCCAAAGACTATTTGAATGGTTGGTTATGCCTTTCGGGTTGACCAATATGCCAGTAACATTCATGTGGATGATAGGCCATTCACCAACATATTTTTTGTTGACCATGATGACATCTTAATCTTCAACAAAATATGGGATGAACAATTGTGCCACATCCAGTAGGTACTCCACACTTTGCAACAACAAAAGCTTTATATAACTTGGAGAAATGTTCATTCACCATGTGGGAGATAGAATATCTAGGATATATTGTGGAGGCACAAGTACATGTGGACCTAGCCAAAATTCATGTCATCTAACAATAGCCTACACCAAAGAATCTTATAGAGCTTTGCAATTTCTTGGGATTCACAAACTTCTATAGTAGGTTTATATTTGTTTTTCTCAATTCACTTGGCCATTGAATTAGATCATGAGAGGTGATGCTAAAGCAAAATTCACCAGGTTAGTTGCACAATAGAAAGTATTCGACAAGATGAAATATAGACTTTGTTCTACTCTAGTGCTTGTGCTTTTGAATCTTCAACAACCATTTGAAATAGAAACCAATGCCTTTGAACATGCATTTGAAGTGGTTCCCACTCAACATGGTCATCCAATCATTTTTCACAGTGAGACCTTTACCTTTGTCATCCAGTGGTACCCCATGCATGACAAGGGGCTTTATGCCATTGTCCAAACATGTAAGAAATGTTAACACCACATATTGAGAAATAAACAATGAACTACACATAACACAAACCACTTAAGTTTCTACATTTATAAAAAAAAGCTTCAACGAGTGCCATTAGAAGCAGTCATCATATCTCCAACAATTCCACCTCAGCATTAGGCAAAAGAGGGGAAGTTCTAATCTAGTAGCAAATGAGTCGACCTCTAGTTTAGGCTATCCTCTTTGTGCTTGACACATGGACATGAGACAAACACATACAAAAATGTACTGATTAGAGGAAAACTTCCTAGAGATCAACTAGATCTTATAGAGTGGTAAGCTTATTTTGGACATACTTGCAAAATGGACTCCTATATCACCTTGGGAACTTGTATGTACCTCACAAGGAAGAGTAATATTCAATCATATGAGAGACTCATTTCAACAAGTTTGCAACACTTTAGAGTTGAGAAGACTGTCACGGTACTATATAAGTGCTTCTATTGGCTACACCTTTGATCAAGTGTCACCAAGTATATCTAAGTCTACACTGCCATAGCCAAATGTGTCAACAAAAAAAAATGTATGTGGATGCCTTTGCTAGTTTTGACAAGGCTCTTGGAATTCATTTCCATGGACTTTTTGTCTAGTTATCACCTCACTACAAGGGGTTATGATTATGTTTACATAATGGTAGATAGATTCTCCAAGACAACAATTTTGATGCCTTGCAAAAAGTCCATTCAATCTCTAGAAGTAACTCAACTATACTGTCATGTCCCCTTTCTAATTAAATTCATTTGGTGGAATTATTAGCCTATTCCCATATTTTTTGTGGGTTAAAGGTAAGAAAATAGGGAAATAGTTTATTTAATATTAATTGTGGTCTCATGAGAATTTATATTTTCAAGATATTTGAGAGAAATTAAATATTAAATTAGAATATTTGCAACATCAAATGGGGTGTGGGATTTTATGAGAAGACTATAACTCCAAAGGCTTAAAATAGGAGATTCTATGACAAGATATGGCATATTTTATGATAGGTTGTCATAGTGGAGTTATTGGCTAATTTTTAGTCAAGAATCTTGCAGTGGTTATGACATGTGAGTACCTTTTTAGCGAATTTGTTGGAAATAACATTATTTTATTTTATTTTCTAAGAGGGGCATTTGAAATTGGCGGGCTCTCAAATCTATATAAATTGGAGGCAATTTCTTCATTTCAAGAATCTAATTTTTATATACCAAAACCCTGTCAAAACTTTGCATTGAACACTTATGTTCTTGCAATATCTTCTGTGGAAAAAAAAACCATTGGAGATTGAGATCAGTGGATGAAAACCCATTGGTTCCTTAGATCAGAGGATGAAACCCCATTGGTTCAATAGGACAATCTCACTCAGAGGTTGTGAATGTGCTTCCAAAGTTGCAGATTTCAACTAGTTTTAGTTGTGTGCATTTGCAGGTTTTGTGAGGATTTGGAAAGTGATAGTTTTCAGTTTGTTTTCTACTATTTTTTCTATTATATGGGATGTTATAACAACATATGTCAGTGTGTAGCATTCTACCAGAAGATCAAAAAAATAATTGGAGTAGTTGGCAAATTTTGGTGTGTTTGTTTACAGGTTTTCAGGTGTTCTTTTGTGTAGTTTGATTTCCAAATTTTGTTGCTATGTTGGTGGTTGTTGTAAGTGTTGTACAATAGTACTTTTCTATATGTGAGGGTTCCCAAGACACCCCTTTCAATTTATGTTGTAGTTGTGTGCAATTTGGTGCCACAATTGTAAATTCCAGAACATTGGAAGCATTATGTTTATAGTAGATTTTGTGGGTTTTCTTTAATTTTGATGTAGCTATTGCTATTAGAGAATTTGCTATTGTAATAGCATACTACATGTGTTTTAATTAGATTTCATTAATAGAAGAAGATCCTAAATTTTCTATGCAAAAATTATTAAATTTGAGTGCATAGATTGTGAGGAAATTTTTAAATCTTTGTGGGTATTTCAAATTATTTTCAAAAGCAATTTGAAGAGAATTTGAATTTCATTATGTTTTGTTTCAGATTTGTTGTGGATTATTATATTTAAAATAAATTTGCAAAATATTTCATATGGGACATTACATATACTTTCGAAATGTACATGGGTTCAATTTGGATTACCATCTACCATGATCTCTAGTTGAGACACTAAATACTTGAGACATTTCTAGAAAACACTTTGGTCATTGAAGGACACAAAGTTGGACAAGTTGATTCACATCTGCAGATTGATGGAGAAACATAAATAGTAAATAGGATGATAGTGTACCTTCTTCTCATGTACAACTCCAAGAACCAACACACATGGGATGAAAGCCTTCCTTTCATTCAACTCATCTTAATTAAAGCTCTTCACAACTTCCATCCTCAACAATCACCCCTTTAACTCAAAAAGAAAATGCAAAGCTGCCAAATTCATTGAGTACATTCAACATATACAACATTGAGTACATTCAACAAATACAACAATAAGTACAAACCATTCCCTAGAATGTAAATGCTAAGTACAAGTAACACCATGACAAGCACCACATGTTGCACACCTTCTAGGTTGGTGATTGATTATGGCTACATTTGCACAAGAAATGACTTATACAACCTCACAACAAGCTTCGTCCACTTCGATCCAGACCCTACATTATCACCAAACAAGTAGGAGATAACACTTTCGAGCTCGATCTTCCTACCTACCTTGGTCTACACCCTGTTTTCAGTGCAAAATTCTTGCGTTACTACTATTCACCTCTATTGGACTCTCCCAACACCACATAGACTTTACAATCAACCAAAATCAATCCAAACTTTGTTGCACCACAAGAGATTGATCAGATAATTGAAACATGCATTAAAAGGATGCACCAACAAGAGATCCATCTCTTGTAGGTCATGAAAGCGAATCAAGTTTCTTCCTAGGGAAATTGTTCACAAAAGTGTAAGTTGCTCAAAACTTCCCATATCTCACTCTACACTTGCATACAATGGGAACCATTGCTTCTTAAGGAGGGGTGAATGATCTAGGAGGATCTAAGCCACTTAGGGTCTTGTAACTCTGTCAACACTTATACATGACTTACCCAACTCCATCATAAGCTTAGTTATCACTAGCAAAGTACATTGCAATAACATGATAACTTAACCCCTGTAATGACCAACTCATTTTTTTTGATTTTTAGCAATTAAAGAAATGCTACAATGCAATGTCCTTATCACTTTCTAATTACCCAAATCTTAGAATGGGCAAGGTGAGAGCATACAATGCTTAGGAGCACTCCCAACTATAAAAAATGTAGCTACATGAAGTAACATAACCAACCAAAGCACATAAGGTGATAGAGCCAACCAAGTCTACACTTCTTCAATGGAGTCTGCTTGATGCAAAGAAACTAAAATTAAAGCACATAAGGCGGTAGTGTTGACCAATTCTACACTTCTTCAACATAGTGTACTTGATGCAGAGCAAAGAATAAGGCACACAAGGTGGCTGAGCCATCTTTATCTTCACTTCTTCAATGGAGTTTGCTGAAACAATGTAATGCTATAGAATTGGTAGTAACCATCCAATTATTACAAAATGAAATGCATGAGATAATTTAGCCTCTGGTGGTACTACCTTCCGAGGATTACAAGATAATTGATTGCAACTAGAGAAATATATTTCACAATGAAGTCAACTACAATAAAATGAGAATTTCAATCTGATCCAAAACTGATTACACTGTTGCAACAAAATAGATCATGGTAAGGAGGCATTGAAATTCATAAAAATCATTTTAAAGAAGCATACCCATTGAAGATTTGAAGCTGCAGATGATCGAAGATGCCAAATTGTAATGTGCCGTACGTGTTTGTATTTTTTAAAAATCTTTTGTGTGATATTTTATTATTATTTCTGTGTGGTCTTTCAGATAGATAGAAGATGCAGAAGGGGTTTTCAGTTTTTCCTGCAGTTTTGTTGCCGAAGCATACAATATAGAGCATATATAGAAAACCTAGAAAATATACAATGAATTTGCATAAACAAACAATGACCCAAATCATCAAATCCCCAAATATTAATTATTGTTACATACCCATGTTAAATTTTGCACTTTGATATTTTTGCTGTAGCCGGACCAGCAATGGATATGGCTGGAAATCACTCAAGACCTTCCAAGAAATGATATGGAATGTCAATACAATGTTATCAGCAAGTGATAAGGCTCTAGATGCCTCAATGAGACCTCATATAAGGCTGCAAATGAAAGGTAAAAGCCCTCTGTAAATCCCACGTTCTCTATACCAAGTGTACGACCATGGCTGGTCATGAACAACAATCAAACACTTCCCAAAACCTTTGTATTTTGATAGTAAACTTGCTGCAGACTGATGTGAGAGTTGGGTGACCAAGAATAGAAGTAAACAGCTCCAAAAACACCCACAAATACCACCCAATATGGTACGGCCTGCTCAAAGAGGTACGACCATCCAAGATAAGAGTATGGCTGCTCCAAGAACTCACATAAACACCAAAATCAATAGCTAAAAATATGCCTTTGCTACCCTTCAATACATCTGCAAAAGATATGCTCAGTAAACCTCCACAAATCTCATCCGTCGGACTCCATTTTAGCACAATTGTGAACACTGGATGCATTCACCATAGAAGGCACCATTGGGTGATCTTTCACACTTGTGGGATACCGCTACTCAAGGAGGTTTCCATCTCCAAGAGCCTCTGGTTTGAATCCTCAAACCCTAGAGCCAAAGCTCCAAAACCCTAGCAAGGGAAATCTCAAAGAGAGAAGAAAATAATAAACCAAGCATGTCCAAATGAGAGCATTTTTCCTCCTTTTATACTTTTCCAATTGGGAGTCTCTAAAATCCTCTTGCATATGGGATAAAACATGAGAGGAAAAATACATTATAATTCTCTTTAATTCTTTTCTCAACATCACCCTTAAAGTCCCCTCTTTTAAAACAACATTAAGTTGTTGAGCCTAGGCACCAAGGTCCAATATTAAATAATAATGTTTAATTTACGGACTTTAAAACGGAAGCCAAGATGATGTCGGAAACCAATGAACTATAGCTCGTTGGAAAGGTCTTGACAAGACGAATCCAACCCCACTCTCAAAATCCCGTTCCGGTGCCAATCCTGAACTTACTTAAAATAGTAAGTAATGGCCATAAGCATACTAAACCAACTCTGAGGGTGCCAACTGGATCCACAAACCATCTGATAACTCTGAGCTCAATGCAATGTCTATGAGAGCCAACAACTGACTGCCAAGTCACCCAAACAGCGCCAAATTGCCACTTACTAAAAATAGCAGTGAACATCGGGGACCAAAGAGAACAAACCCAGAAAACCCCAGAAAGATTAATGACATGCAAGCACTTACTATAAATAGTAAGTATAGACAAGTTGTCTGAAATCCCTTTGGAAAGTGTCAACCATCTCCATTGGATCACCTGAACACCCTGGTGACATCGAAATATTCCTCTGATTATGCTGTCACCAACCCAGAAAGTCAGCTCTGATTGATCTGCAAGAGAATTCAAAAATGGGGACATTACATAAATCACAACTCAAGACACTTAAGATACCTCTGAAATCACTGTCGAACAAGTATGATATGAATTTGTTGCAGAATGAGCATTTGTAGAAGACTAATTGAAACCCTAACCAATAACGTATACTCCACCAAGAGATGATTTGACTTCAAATAATTTAGATTTTCACCCAATAAGGTGAGGCACCTCAAAGCAGTAATGTAGACAACCTCAAAATTGCTCTTAAATCTCATAAAAAGTCTTTTAAGTCTAATGCGCCTCCTAGAACAACATTAGATACAATAAAATGGAAGTTTTGCCCCTTCTAAGCAAATCACCTCTCCTCATAGGTGCACCTTGACCAAGAAATGGTATGACACCTTTAACTTTTGCAACCAAAATTTGAAATCAACCTCAAATGGTTGCAGTCTGCTCTCCAAGGTTGTGCGCCTAGGGTTAGAATGCCAAGAAAAAGATTTATCCTACATAAAATAATTCACCCCTCCAAGAGATTCCTCAAATTTTCCCTAGGTTGGTGCCTTAGCCTCAGAGAAACATTAGTTATTCAAAGCACACAAAATCTTCTTCAAAAATTCAAAATGATATTCAATGATCTCTTAGAGAACTTTATTACAATCCCTTACAACACATGTGATTCCTGGATGAAATCACCACTTCCAGCTAGCAGGTTTCATCCCCAAAACTGGTATTCTTAAGAGGGTTTTCATCCTCACGAAAATAAGAGAGGAACACATGTTACACTCAAAAGAAGAAGCAAAATATCATATTAAGTTTAACCCCCACAATGAGCTCAACAACTCCTTTTATAACTTTTCTTGAGGGAATAAAATATTAATTTCCCTTATCCCTCCATATTCTCCTCAAAATAATAAAACATATCATTTTATTATGTGCAGAAGTCCCCTTATGTCCCCTTGAGCCTAGCGCCACTTAATTGCACAACTTAAAAATATTTTTATTAAATAACTAAACATAAGCTATCTTTTGCTTTATTCTTTATTTTGTTGACAACTTAAGTAATAACTATTTAATAATCTTATTATTTTTTGCACAACAACTAATGTTATGAAAAATATCAAAATAGATTAAATATGAATTTATGATCATACCAAAATACCCCTAAGATCTTAGTGATGAACTATACGCAACTTGGCACTTTCCAAAAATAGCAAGCTTCTCCAAGAAGTGTGGAGTGCTCCTAGAAAGACATAATTGCACTAAAAAAGTGTCACTGGGCTCATGATGGTCTTCTAAACTCATTGCCACTATCAAAAACATCCCTCATTCATCCCAACACTCTCCAAGAATGTTGGAGCTCTCCCTTGCACCACTAATTAGCCTACAGGAAAACTAAAAAATAGACTAATTGTTCTCAAACTAATTATACGTGAAAAGGGGACATTACAACCCCTCTCCACACTTTCCACACACATACATTGGTATTTGTTCGAATATATTTGTTTTGTGCAAATAGTTGTAGTGCCATTTTTAAATAATGACTATACAAATGAATCTTGCCAAAACTTGGTAAAGCAACAAATAGTCTTGTAATTGCCAAGCCATTCATCACCCTCTTAAATGTATAATAATGTATACTACCATTCTTTATAAACAAACGAGTAACTTGGATGATTCTTCAAAGAAGGGAGAAAGGTCTTCTTAAATCTGTATTGAAATCACATACTTGGTCCAAGAGTGTGAGGATTACTAGGATAGGGTTAGACATTGTGTAGAAAGTTGACCCATTGGTTTTGTGGATTTTTGGGTTGTTCTTTGCGGCATTTTGGTTGTAATTGTGCCATTGTGCGGCTTGTATGGTAGTTGATGTCTTGCCTTTGTAAAAGGCTTTCAGGTCCTTTCAAAACCTGCTTTATCCCTTAATAAAAAATAAACGAGTTAGTAAGTTAACTAGCTTAGTGGTAGAACAAAAAGATAGCATAGGTATTCATACGTCCAACCTCTTGGATCTTGTTCATAACTATTCAATACTACAACTCTGCATATTACAATTATTATAGTAGTGTAACTATTATGTTATTTATTTTTCTACTAGTCGTTGCACTTTGATATAGTTCTCAACTTTTATTAGTCAAAATCAACTTTTGCTAGCTAAATGCATTTATCCTCCAAACACTATCCTAGGCCCCAAGATTAGTTATTGCATGCCAATCTGAGATGTGTTCTATAATAGATAGTTTCATTCAATTAAAGCAATGTAAGGGCACCACTCATGCATTGACATGCAAATTTAAATTGTACATGTTATAATCAAAATGAAATGATAAGGAAAATATACTTTTTAGGGTAAAAGATACTAGCAATCTAGTTTTGATATAAGCTTGGGTTAGTGTCTATATGTACCATAAGGAGCTTTAGAAATCTTAACCATTTGATCTTTCACATGAAATGTTTGATAAAAGTTGTAATAACTAAGAGAGGTAGGATTTCAATAACCCTTCAAAAATTTGTAAATTTAAGATGCATATATTTCTTTTGTAATTTTTATAAAAGATAAATATGTTATAAAGGATACAAATGAAGGGACCATACAACAAACATCCCCATTCGTGTGGAAGCCTAAGTCACCATGACATATTTGGGAAAATTTAAGCTTGTATGTATTTGATAAATCACTTAATATTTTTTTTGAGAAAGTAGAGAAATGACTAGAAATTTAGTGGTTTATATAACGTTATATAAAATTAATATGCATATTATTGATATAAATTTAATTATATTATGTTATATTTAATTTACATAACCATAATGTGTAATAAGGATTGTTTGAAAAATATATCTATTTGATTTTTACATGAAAGTATTAGTGATTAAAAGAGGTAGGATTTTAGCAATTTGTCAAGCTTTATAAATTAAATAATTTAAATTGAATTGTGCATAAAACAAAAATACTAATAACATACAATTATACATCTTCATTCTTATAGTGGACTCATGTTATTATCAAATAATTTTGTGAGAACGTAAGTCCACATGAGTTTGAAGAAAATAGTCATATGCTAGTTCTGAGAATTTTTTAGAAAGACAATCATGATGCATTTGATAATTTAAAGGGAAACATATTTGCAAACTATTTCCTTCACTAAATGTTTTTTTTGGAAATATTAGTTAGTTGGATTATTGATAATGAACATTGAGTTATATATATTTGAAACTTTTGTTCATTGAATGTAATTTTATTTAAGGGATGAATTAAGAGCTTGTGATGACCACCTTTAAAGTGATATTATGTATAGAACATTATTTTCTATATTTGGAATTATATTTCTAAATAAGTTTGTATCACTTCATAGTGCAAAAATTACTTTGTGTTCATCCATATTAAACTTTTGAAACCTATTCCTTTGAAGTTAAAATTGTAGATGCTTGTTTTATTTAATTATTATGATTTTCCAAATCAATAATACATTTATAGAATTACTTGCCATCATAAAAAATTATACCACTTTCAAATTAACTTTAACACTTAAGATTATTTACTTTAACAGTCATTTTATATATGTGTAATGATTAAAGCATGGAGTCATCCAAAATATTTGGATAACAATAACATAACAAGAGTTGGTTAAAATCATTTTATATATGTGTAATGATTAAAACATGGAGTCATCAAAACATATTTGGATAACAATAACATAACAAGAGTTGCACTGTAGCTGAAGTCCCTATCAATGCTAGTAAGATAGTTTGCAAAACATGTCAAAAGAATGTACTAGTCTATAAATTTTAAAAATGTACTAGTCTATAAATTTTAAATGTATAATGTTTAGGATTTGATATGGCTTGAAAAATATTTTTTTGGCGCTGGTAGTTGAGCATTAGCATTATATTATGCAAGTCCAAGCTGCTAATTCCTTCCATGTTTTGGGTGAATTGAGGTTTGCAAAAGAGAAACTTGAAGGCTAAGAACAAGCCTCAGAAAAGAACCATTTAGCTAGAGAAGTGACTGAAAAATATGATGAATAATTATGTGGGATCAATGTTGATGTGCACAATGAACCTCGAGGTGATTAGACACCCCAAAACTCCCAAGTCAATACATGAATTCTCAGTAATTGTGGCCCAAAACAAATTCCATGGCCCAACAAGCCTTTTAAAAGGCACATGCTAATAGTGCTGCAAAATTCAACCTCAACCATTCAATCAAAATGATAATCAACGATGATGAAGTAATGTCATATTCAAAGTGAATTATCCCTAAAAGTACAGGACAACTTATTAATAATGGCGATATTACCCCATAATTAATGACATGAATATAATATTACCGACGAATCTAATTAAGATTTATAATTATATTATAAACTACTGGCAAATTAGCTCCAATGACGCATGTCGTTTACTTGGCAAAACAATTTAATTTATTGGTTTAAAACAAATTTAATTGTGTGGCCCAAAACAAATTCCACGACCCAAAAAGCCTTTTAAAAGGCACATGCTAATAGTGCCACATAATTCAACCTCAACCATTTGATCAAAATGATAATCAATGGTGATGAAGTAATGTCATATTCAAAGTGAATTATCCCTAAAAGTACATGACAACTTATTAATAATGGTGATATTAACCCATAATTAATGACATGAATATAATATTACTGGTGAATCTAATGAAGATTTATAATTATATTATAAACTACTAGTGGATTAGCTCTAATGACGCATCGTTTACTTGGCAAAATAGTTTAATTTATTGGTTTAAAACAATTTTTTTAAAAAAAATGCACCTGGTAAACTTTTTAACGTGATCGACGATGCTGGTGCAACACGCCCTCTGGATCCACACAAATGCTTTTGCCTGGAGAATGAACCAGTGAGGCCACAACATGGGGGACCTCATCCCCTAGCAAGAACACTTCAAACCCACGAGCTCGTTGGCCCAGCGAAGGCGTAAAACCTGCGAGCTTATTGGCCCAGTGGGGGTTTGAACTCTGATGGCTGCCACTACAACCAAGCGACTTAACCACTGAACCATGCCCTTATCGGCAAGTTTAAAACAAATTTAATCGTGTGGCCCAAAGCAAATTCCATGGCCCAACAAGCCTTTTAAAAGGCAAATGCTAATAGTGACGCAGAATTCAGCCTCAACCATTCGATCAAAATGATAATCAATGGTGATGAAGTAATGTCATATTCAAAGTGAATTATCCCTAAAAGTACATGCCAACTTATTAATAATGGCGATATTACCCCATTATTAATGACATGAATATAATATTACGGGTGCATCTAATTAAGATTTATAATTATATTATAAACTACTGGCGAATTAGCGCTAATGACACATCATTTACTTGGTGAAGCAATTTAATTTTAAGGTTTAAAAAATAATACTTAGGCGATTTAACTAAGATTAAATTAAATTTTCGTAAAAATTAGGTGATTTAGCCCTTCGCTGGTTGCAATATATTCCCCAATTTTAAATTCGCAAATCTGAACTATTTACCAATTGACGAAGATTCACCACTAAAAAAATCCTTAGTTTTCATCGAAGATGAAGTTTGCAGAACAAAATTTTCAACAAAGATAAGTTGTATTGATAAGTTAGATCATTACATAATGAAGTGAACTCTTTATATAAAAAGTTCCATTTCAACATTTCCTATTTTACCCTTTTTACCCTTTTATTTTAATAATAAACTAATATTGAAGTCTATTAGAATTAAAATAAAAAGTGCATCTACACAACATACAATATTAAAATTTCCTATATTATTAAAAATGGGGACATGACACATATGACGAAGCTTTAAAAAAATGAAAAATAGGGGCACACTTCAAAAAGATAACTTTATTGTTCTAATTAAAAAACGTTTAAAAAACTCACTTCACTTCATTCATTCATTCATTCACGTGGGGATTTTAATGAAAAGAAACCTAACATTTAAGGAAAAAGTCAAGCATGTTATTTAAGATTACAACGAATGTATGACATCATAGGCATCAATGGACTCTCCTATTGCCTTCAACGCAACCCAGAAATAGTTTCATGACCAACATTCTTCAAGCAATTGGTTGCAAAACCAATCCAAGGCAACCAAAAATAAAGTTGAACCACATGCGAAAACTTTCTATCTAAAGGTTAGACATTGATTGAACCCAAGAAAAAAAAAAACTTTAAAAAAATAAAAAAGAACACTCAAATCCAAAAGAAATTCAAAAACTTAGAAAAAATAAAAAGGTGTCCTTATTCACTAAAGTACCCGTGGGTGACTCCTTGGAATCAATTAGGCGTAAAACCAATGATGAAATCACTTCTCTTGTTGAGTTGTGCCTTCGTTCAACATTCTTCACATTCCAAGATGTGGTCTATGAACAATCTGATGGAGTCGCCATGGGTTCTCCTCTATCCCATTTCATAGCCGACCTTTATATGGAGCATTTTGAGGAATTAGCTCTGAACTCCTTTCCCCTCAAGCCTAGATGGTGGAAGCGTTATGTTGATGACACCAACATGTGTTGGCCACTTGAACAATTAGAACTATTCCACTCCCATCTAAACAATTTGGTCGAATGCATTCAATTCACCAAAGAGCTTGAGGCCAATAACCAACTTCCTTTCCTAGATGTCCTTATCATCAGGAAAAAGGATGGTTCTCTGGGTCGCCAAGTCTATAGGAAATCCACCCACACTAACCTTTATCTCCATGCTTTCTCTCATCACCATCTTAGCGAAAAAGCTAGTGTCCTAAAGACACTAGCCACTCGAGCTTACCGTATATGTGATAAGAAGCACATTGACCAAGAGCTTTCTCACCTTTCACAAGTTTTTAAACTTAATGGGTTCAACAATAAATCCATCTCTAGAGATTTTATCTTCGCCAAAAATCATATCAACTCTAAGCCTAAGTCTGATGTCTCCAACTCTTCCTTTGTTACCACTTTCCTCTACATAGAAGGCCTCTCTAATAAGATCTCAAATTTTTTATGTAAGAACAGCCTCATGTGTACCTTTAAACCCTTCTCCACTGTTAGGAATCTTATCCCTTCAGCCAAGGATCCTAGACATAATATGCTCAACTCAGGAGTCTATAAAATCGTTTGCTCTTGTGGGACCCCATACATTGGTGAAACTGGGTGTTCCATGAGCACGAGGATCAAGGAACATAGTGCTGACATTAGGCATGATCGAATAACAAAATCGGCCCTCGCAGAGCACTCCCACCAAACCAAACATCATATTTACCTTGAGGACACCCAAGTTCTCATCAAAGAAGATAATTTTTTCAGGAGGAAACTCCTTGAAGCTATCTTCATTAGAAATCACCCCACCAATCTTAATCGCGATGAAGGTTGGGATTTAAGCCTAGCTTGGCAACCCTTGTTGAACCACCCCCATACCTACCCTCATCATGCCTGATTCTTTCCCTCCTTCCCCTCTTCCTTGCCATTGCCCACCCCTTGCCCTCTTCCTCCTTTCATCCCCTTCCCACCTTTCCCCTCTCTTTTTTGTCTTGTTATATTCTTCTACCTTTTGTATTTTGTCGTCGTCCTTACTTATATGTTCGTGGGTGGGTATATATTTATGTATAGAGGTGGCTTTGTTTGATTCTACATATGTTTGTATCCTTGTTTATTGCTTTTATACTAATAATTGTGTGTTTGTATTGATACTACTACAGGTATGTTTGTTCAAGCATGTTTGTCTCCTATTTTACTTGTTATTGATTCACATAGTATTTAATGTTTTTGCTCCTTTCCTTATCAACTGTTGATTTTTGGCTAGTGTAGTTTTTGACTTGTCTTTATTTTTCCTTAATTTTATTCACACACCTTTAATTATTTGACATTTTTGATATGTATAATAATATATATCTTACACTATGCATAGTATATTATAGCATATTTAATCCACATTATTTTAATATTATACATTATATGCCTTTCTTTTTGTATCCATGTATACTTAATGTATTTGGTCATATATTTTATATTTAATATCATACATATTAAACATTATATTATGTTATACATACTAAATTTTTTCTTATTATATTTAGCCGATAGGCTTATATGTGGGACAATTTTCCTTTTGAAAATTGTAGACGCGCCAGAATAAATCTTTTTATAAATAATTCATCATTGATATTAAACAAATTGTCAAAATTAATATAGAATTATGTTGATATATATGTCAATTATGGTCAGCGATCGGTAAGCGACATGACAAACTAAAATATATATTTAAATCTTTTTTTATAAATGCTCATCACATCATCAGTTACATGCATTTTAAGTGATGTGAAATTCTTAGTTTAGTGATTAAAAACAAAATAGTTTCCAAATGACTTTATATTTAATTTATTAATTTATATTATTTTTCAATTTATGATTAAAAACAAAACAGTTTCCAAATGATTTTATATTTAATTTATATTATTTTTTATTTTATAATTATTTTTATTTTTATTAATTTTTATTATTTTTCATTTTAAAATTATTTTTTATTTTTATTATTTTTCATTTTATAATTATTTTAATTTTATTAATTTATATTATTTTTATTTTTATTAATTTATATTATGTGTCATCTTATAATTGTTTTTAGTTTTATTAATTTATATTATTTTTCATTTTAAAATTATTATTATTTTAATTAATTTATATTATTTTTCATTTTATAATTATTTTTATTTTTATTAATTTTTATTATTTTTAATTTTATAATTATTTTTATTGTTTATTAGCCGATAGGCTTATATGTGGGAGGTTTTCCTCTTGGAAAATTGTCGGACGTGTCAGAAAAGCGCTGCCGTTTTTTTCCTATCACCCATTTTTTCATTTTTGTCATTCATTTTTCATTTTCACGGTTCATTCATTTTCGCCATTAATATAAGGTGAATATTGTGCTCATTGGCAATTTTTGTTTTCCATCATGTGTAATGCCCCGTCAGGCAACCCTAGAGAGTTAGGCTAACAAAAGCAAAATTATAGAACTAATTTTTTTTTTGAAGCAAGTAAATGCAATAATAGTAACCAAGGATAACATAATACGCAACATAAAGAAAGGTGCACTTCTAACTCCTCTAGGGAAACACAACTGCATTAGAGAATATAAAGTAAAAACCACACAGGTGATAAACATTTTACGGCTACTTTAGTAAGATCAACTTTTACATAAGCAAGATAGCTTATTTACAATACAAGTTTACAAGACCGATCACGTCGGTTTACAAAAGAATGCATAAGAAAGTTTACAACAACACCAAAGGTGGAACACAATCAGGAATTGGAACATCTCTGCACAGGACTCGAACCGCATCTCCAAGAAGGCCAATGAATAGCTCTGCCACCGAACCATGTGGAACCCTGAGGTCCACCCCTTCGAGCTAGGAGATAACAATGAGGATTCCACCAAGCCAAATAACAACATCTAAAATAACCAAACGGAAACAAACTTGACAAAACTGACCATAACAACAAAACTGCACAAGACAAGACATCACTCCAGAGGTACAACCAAGAAGAAATAATTAAACTGCGTAAGGTGAGTGTCATCGCATGGTCCTAGCATGGGTTACCCAGGCTATCTATCACCAGAAGTTGGCCCCCATCTATGGTTACCCTGGCAGCCTCTCTCTAGGCACCGGCCCCATAGGGTGACACATGCAGAGCCGATAGGTCCTCTCATGGGGACAAGGAGGTCAGCCTTGCCAACTAGGCCTTCTCATCCCATCCTTAGCCTGTAAGAGCACTCAAGGCATGGGTGAGGTCTCTTACTTATCTTGTTAAGTGTTTTAATACCCCAACCCTCTTGATTAAGTTATTAAGTTTCCACATGCTTACAACTTCCATGGGGTTACCCAGGCAGCCTCTCACTAGGCACCGGCCCCACCATGAAAGCCACTCCCTTAGCGTTCTCTGATCAATCATACATACCACAACATGCAGGTATAAAAGTCATCAATCAGATCCGAGCCATAACTTACGCCATTCACTAGGCCACAACAATAAGTCCTTACAATCTCTTCAAAATTGAAGCAATACCATCAAGAACCAAGTACTGTATCCAAGAGACCATTCCCCATTCATTGCAAGATACGAAAATTCAGATATCCCACTATAATGATATGCCACTATCTGAACTAAAGATCAAGACACCTCACCTCTGGAGTTAGGTACAACCAAAGACAAAGAAACCATCATCAAACAAGGACAACGCTTCCACATTGGCAATAAGTGGCTATGACATCTCACAAGTTTCCTACTTCACAACAAACCAACACATAGACCAAACTCCACCCAAGGTGACATGATGATCCAATACACACATAAAGGTACGACAAGGAGGCAATCAAGCATATGAAATTAAAATAACTCCTAATTCAATCAAGAATTCAACTTACACAAGGTTATCACAAATAGCAAAACTTCAAATCTCTAGGAATTAATAAGTCAAGGAAGGTGAACCATAAACTGAACATCCTTACATAAACAAAAGCCAAGAAAATCTCATATAATAATTCCATAAATCAAATCATTAAAACCCTTAATAGAGTAACTTACCATTCAAGATTTGCCACTTACCATTTCTAATTAAAACATCCATAAGTACTTCTTTACAATAAGCAAAATCTTTCTTTAATGTTAAACCAGCTACAATCATAATCAAACGATTGTAATATATATTTTTCCAATTTCACAACTTTCCCATCAAGCATCTTCTAATCTACAATTTCTAATGAGAATAGGATATATATCTTAAATTGCATAAGTTACTATCGCAATAGACTATTTACCGCAATCTACCAATTTAAACTTTTATATACCCTTACAAGCTTAAACTATGAGCTCTACATTGTTTCTTAAACATCCCGTTCTCAAAAGCATGAGTATCTCCTAATTACATCATTTCTAAATAGATAAACATATTTCTCAAGACCGATCAGATGCCAAATATCATTCTACGAATTACAACTTCACGTCAGACACTATACATATTACAATTACAAAACAACCATTACAAACTTATACAATTTCTTATAGGCTTAGATACCCAACTAACATTTTATTATTTCAAATCAAAAACACTATAAATAAGTATATATATTTTATACTATCAAAATATATCAGATTCGCTAAGAAAACCAACTTCCAATTTTGTAATTTAACACTATAATTTTTAAATGACAATTTACCAAAATGTAAATTTTGCTTATGCATAAACTACTTATCTAACATTTACAAGCTCACTAGGGTATGATTAAAACTTAATTAGTACCCTATCATTACTATAAGAACTAGCATAATTAAATCATTCTAATAGTTATCCATTAAATAAAGCCATTTATAAAAATACACCTATATCCTTGATAAACGTTAATCTATACATTACTAACCACAAATTCAAATAAAACTTCTATGGGCATCAAGGATTCAATCTATATCATTAATCACCAATAGCATTTTCAAAACTAAACAACTACTGAAACCTACCAAATTCCCTAACTTACTACCACATTCAATTCCGAACAAAACTTAAGATTCCCTAAGAGCATGGTACCGAACTAACATTACAATTCCTAGCAACCATACCTAAGAATACATTAATTCCTAAAATATAACCACTATCAAATACAATTCAAAACATTGAATTTCCAATTATAATGGTACCATATAGAATTACCAAGAAGTATAAATTACTAAAAGCATTTACAATTTCAAACAAACTTCTATAAACATAAATGATTTCCTAATATATTACCATTTCCAAAATCAAGACAATACACGTCCTTTCCAAAGAGTATGGTTTCCTACCCATCGAGCCACCAAATATCAACTCTACTTAACATATTTATAAGATAATAAATTTGTTTTCTATTCGAAAGAATTCCCCCTCCCACTTTTGAACCTACTATCTATGTTTCCAAACCAAGGCACATCGACTACACTCCTAAAAGCTAAGAATGCCGGCTAATAAGCTGTAAAACCGGCGACCACAGTCCAAAGACAGCGACCTAAAAAAGTAGACAGTGGCTTATGAAATATAAACATCGACCATACTACAGAAGAATACACTACTTACCGGCTACCATAATTTCACCACTGAACCATTTCGACGGTAAGAAAATAAAGCAAGCGACAAGGTCAAAGGTATACCATTCACCAAGACCCGGCTACCACCTAGCTCGCGGGTCTACAACTAACACAGAAAAAGATTTAACACGTTACTGCCAAAACAGTCATGGTTAACTATACAAGCAAGGCCGCCCAGAGCCACCACTGCTAACAACGAGTCAACCCACGTTTCTCCTCAGCAAGGCTATGGTTGGAATAGAACATAACTATGAGTGACAGCGAAGAAAGGAGGTCTGCAAGTGAACTAAAAGATGGAAATGGGAGTTTCTAAAAGGATTAACACTTCTAAGTCTAAACCAAGCAAATCACCATGCCCAAGACTTCATATTTATTATTCTGCATGCATCAAGCTAGGTATTACTTCATTGCAGAATGCAGATTTGAACAGTATCATTCAACCAACAAGGAAATTTTTGATGCAGATGCAAAGGAAAATGTGAAGAAATTTCACTGAATTTTGGTCAGAACCCTAGACATGCTTGCAGGGTAGCTTCTAGTGAAGGTAGAGTTGAAGATACAAGATCATCATCAAAGTTACAGAGATAAGAGTAAAGAATCCAAGGTAAACCGAAATATGAAGATAAGAGGACCAAAAACAGAGTTGCAAGCACTAATAGATTGCATAAAAATAGTATATGTAAGGCCATCTGCAGATTGGTGGAGCATTAGCATAGCCTCAAAAAGGAAATCAACTCAATCAAGTTGTCCCAGAATAAGAGCAAAAGAAATTTGTTAATAGAGAAAGGCACATTGATGTGCAATTTGGATCCTCTTCCTACTGGGCAATGCACGTCTGTCTGAGAGATAAACATGTGAGATATCAATAACGATAGGGACAAGGATTTGATCAAAGCTTAACACTAAGTCATCCAGTCCACCGGATTGAGATCATAATGCGAGTTTACAGAATATGGGTACAAGAATTCAGAAGGATTAAGACAAAGGCTCAAACAGAAGAATCCATTATTGGAGAACCTATAAGGATTGGAGCAACATTCAACTTCCAGACACCAATACGATACAAGCCACAAAGATAATAAATTTCAATTTACAGAATCATGCAAGTTCACACACAGGATATGCTAGTTCCACACACAGAATCATGCTGCAATGAAACATAATTTCCAAACTACAACAATTGTAAATTCACAGAGGGGGACAAACCACATACTCAAAAAATTTAGTTCCACCTCAAAATTTTCCCAACTCCTGCAACCAATTTCCCTGTTCTTCCTCTTTCCAACTCCTCCTGAACAAGATTTTTTGCCCCCCATTACAAAAATAATTCAACTCATAAAATAGATGCAGACATGCATCCGTTACCCAACAACCCACTCCTCTTTTTAAAATTTTACTAATAATAGAGATTCTACAAATCAGAGAATTCATATTCGACAACTCAAGGCATTTATTTTGCATATCAAAATTAATTTGCACCAATTAAAAATTAATAACCCATAACTCCAAATTTACGACATCAATGCTCTTGGACAACAGATAATTAACTCTAGTCTATTATAAAATTTAGCCAAGGCAACAATCCAAGTTCCAAGCCAAACAATATTGTCCAATAATCATAATAGAAGCATTATTAGTTATTAATAAATCATTCAAGTATTTTCCAACCATACATATGAGCATAAATAACACAACTCGACTATACTCCAAAACACTGATTACCAATCATAAAAGGCAAGGTCCAAGCGACACAACACGACTCGAGACCACAACAGAAGATAAAGACCGACCTAGTGGAATAGACCTCGCGTTAGCTCCCATCACTGATACCCATTGGTGCAAGAACCCGCTCAAACCTGCTGTATTAGGTGGAGTCAAGGTTCGGTACTTGCAGCCTACGTTTAAACAATTGGTTGTATACAATCAAGTACATATATGTCTACACACAAAGAGTCAGAGAATCGCAGCATAGTAGGGTACTCGGAGCGAGTAATACTACACCGTCTCTGCTCTTGAAACAATATCATAACAACATTAATCTGAATTTGAATACCAACAAACCAAATGATAATATTAATTTACATCATAACTGGAATAATAGTAATACCATTATATACTCATACACATGTCTAATTATATCAGTCAAACATATTTCATCCATATCAAAATAAACATAAATCATACCTACTAATCAATTGTCTCAGAGCTGAATCAATGCAATGAACGACTAACAACTGTCTCTGATTGACAGAGAACAATGCAGAACCACCACTATCACAAGCCAACGACGAGGGGGCACTACATCATGTAATCAAACTCCGTTGATTTTGGATCTTCTACATACTATTTCACGAAGAACTACCATGTGTTCATACAAGACAACAGTAATGAGAAAGCAATGTTGATTTAATATTCAAACATGATAGAATAATTTTTTGATTTAATGAGTGACTTCAATTTACCCTTCATCACCAAAGCTATAATGGTCTCGCCACTAGCCATTAGCCAACGAAGCAGTACTAATATTAATATATCATACATGATTTGCATAGTTGTAATAATATTTAGGAAAGTAAATTTTTTATTTCTAAAGCTTCCTTCATATTTTATCTCTTTAACTATATTTAATTGTTAGGGAGATTTTATTTATCAAACATTGAGTAATATTAATAATGTATGAGGAATCAATGAGAACAATTTATTAATAAAGGGACAAAACATACATTTAATAAATAATATAATTTATTAAAGTTATTAATAATTATGAGAACAATTTATTAATAAAGGGGTAAATATAATTGGTAATAACATGTTTTTGATTGAGATAAGCGGTAGAACAAGGGTGCCAAACCCTAATACATCACAACCCAAAAGAAACAAGGGGCTAAACCAAAAAAAAAGAGGTCACAAGGGTAAAAAATAGGGGACCAAATAACAGATCCCAAAAACTAGGAACAATAGATCGACAACACAGGCACAACAACCCAACAGGAGAACAAACAAGGATCTACACAACACCAGATCTTGATCTAAAATGCCTAAAACCTTTACCACTAGAGAGAAAAGGACATTTCTTCTTATGATGAACCACCGTTTAGGAGGGACCAGAACTAGGAACAATAGAAAGAGGAGAGGGGGGAGCCTCCCCCGAATCCACAAGCAAAGAGGGCTCACATAGAACCCCAACAGCCACTGAAGAATCCACATGTAGGGAAGCTGAGTCCGAAGAGGGCAAAACTGAAGAAGCAGAAGTTGGAACAAAAGAAGCAGGCCAACCTGAAGCTAGAGGAGTAGACAAATGAATAGGTAGAAGACTAGAAGAATCCAGAGTGAGCGAAGGAACCGCATCAGCATTCTTCACCACCCCCACAACAACATCCTCAAAAGGACGTTTAACCTCCTCAAAGGAATCATCTCCCTGAGACAAACAGTTCTTCGATGAAGCATTGATAGTCAGGTGATCCATGAGAGCATCCTTCCACCAAGTAGCAGCTCCCTTGCGCCGTGAGAGAGGACATCCAGAGGCTAAGTGACCGGTAGAAAAACACCTTTTGCACCTAAAAGGAATACCCTCATAATCCAATAGTTGTTTCCAAGGCCTATCACCAACCATCAAGACCACATCCCCATAAAGGGGTTTAGAAATGTCAACATCCACAAGGATGCGGGCTACCATGGAATGCCCCATGAAAGTGGTTGTAGAATCGACCTTGAGAAAACAACCAATAGCATTACCAATGCTCTCATAACAAGTATCTTCCCAAAATTGGAGAGGGAAATTTGGGAGACGAACCCAAATAGGTCTGATGTTGAGCGGTTCTGTTAGGGGATTGAAGGAGAGAGTGTAGGGTTTGATGGAGAGGGAGTGCTCCCCCCACAACCAAACCCTGCCATCGAGCACTAAGTCTTGCTTCTCTGAAGAAGCAAATGTCACAATGAAGAATCCCCTTGCACAGGGAAACAACTCAATCTTACCTTCAACAAGTGGCTTCCAAGACTCCAAAACCCAATTGTGCAGGTTAGGCAAAGAGGGCCAGAATCCATTAAATCTGCAGATCACACTAGTATTGTGATAAAAATCTTCATTTTTAGTGACCTTAGGTCCACACACCACAACAAGAGACTCTCGGGCACAAGGGATAGGCTCGGAACCGAGCCGGGGTGAGCGGGACCGAGAGCCAGAACCAGTCACAACGATAGAGAAAGATTTCTTAGGGCCCCCAGGAGCTCGAAGCCCCACAGCAGGCCCGCCAATAGCTTCAACCCCAACTGAATGCACGTTGACACCCAGACCAGAGGCAATAATCAGTTCTGAGGGAGACAAAACCCCAATATCGTCGTTCATTGGGACATTCCCCATCCCAACCTCATCTGTCACAAATCCACCATCAGGTACCATGGCGGTCACCTCCAGCAAACCAGAGACAATGTTAGCACTAGAGCGACCCCCTTTCGATGTAGTTTCCTTGGGCAACGACTGCCCAACACAGTTTCGTCGTCCTTTTTCCTGCTCAGTCTCATTTTGAAACTTATATAAATAATTAAAAAAAATGTTATTATCATTATAATTGATTTATTTATAGTTAATAAAATGTAATATTAGAATTTATAAAGTGTATGGTTAGAAACAATATAATAGAATGATAATTATTAATGAAATGGATTAAAAGGATAAGTAATAAGGTGTTAGAGTTAGGATAACTTAGGATAACCTCTCTTATGGTTGTAAGCTCTATATTATTGGGGTGAAGAATATTAAATTCATGTTGGTTGTGTCTTAATTATATGTGCCATTAATTAAAATGGTTTGAAATATGTGATGGCAAAATGACTTGGAAAATCATTTTAAAACTTGTATAAAAATTCAATCATTTAAAAATTTCTTTTATGGTAGGATTTCATTCAAATAAAAATGTATTATCTCATCAATCATTGCTTTTAAGGTGGTTCCAATGTGGGACAAGGTTTAGGTGTCTAAAAGCCAGGTTACTTTATGATTTATTAGCCATAATTGTTGAATATTTTTTTAATAGATAGAAAATATTTCCCAGCTAAATATGAGAAACTAAATTTGTATAAACATTACAAATTATATACGAAGGCTAAAATATTAAGTGACTGATATCTCGTAGGAAGTGAACCCACTCTGAAGATCCTTGTTTAGTGAATATTTTATTCTAGAAATTAGTTTTAAATATAACCCACTTCAAGAGCAATTGGAAAAGGTAAAATCTTAAAACTCCTCATAACTCGCATCACCACGTTTTATGTTTTGTAGTTTTTAATTAGGGAAGTGAATTTGATGACAAATGATTGCATAGATCCGTATTGAGCAAACCCATAAAAGTGTCCATTGATGTTAGGTCTCGATTTGTGGATTCGGCTATAATTGATTCCAAATGGACTTTCAATGGGCCAAACATATGCAGAAATTCTATGTAAGCTGAATTTGTTTTTTAGTTATGCTCATAGTTTTTTATTTATTTCCGATCATCAAGGGGATAGGTTCTTAATAGGCAATGATATATATCATATCACAAAGGCATATGTTGTTAGCTTGACATGCATCATTTTGGGCAAACACATAATTTCTTTTTATTTTTCCCCATTCATTTTCACCTTTATGTTTTCTTTAATTATTTTAGATTTTTTGTATTGGTTGTGTTTAGGATGTAACTAAGCTAGGATGAGAATAATTTATTAATAAATGGGTAAAACATACATTTAATAAATAATATAGAATTAAAGTTATTAATAATTATGAGAACAATTTATTAATAAAGGGGTAAATATAATTGGTAATAACATGTTATTATCATTATAATGGTTTATTTATAGTTAATAAAATGTAATATTAGAATTTAAAAAGTGTGTGATTAGAAACAATATAATAGAATGATAATTATTAATGAAATGGATTGAAAGGATAAGTAATAAGGTGTTAGAGTTAGGATAACCTCTCTTATGGTTGTAAGCTCTATATTATTGGGGTAAAGAATATTAAATTCATGTTGGTTGTGTCTTAATTATATGTGCCATTAATTAAAATGGTTTGAAATATGTGACGGCAAAATGACTTGAAAAATCATTAAAAAACTTGTATAAAAATCCAATCATTTAAAAATTTCTTTTACGGTAGGATTTAGTTCAAATAAAAATGTATTATCTCATCAATCATTGCTTTTAATGTGGTTCCAGTGTGGGACAATGTTTACGTGTCCAAAAGCTAGGTTACTTTATGATTTATTAGCCATAATTGTTGAATATTGTTTTTATACATAGAAAATATTTGCCGGTTAAATATGAGAAACAAAATTTGTATAAACATTACAAATTATATATGAAGGCCAAAATATTAAACAATTGATATCCCATAGGAAGTGACCCCACTTTGAAGATTCTTGTTTAGTGAATATTTTATTCTAGAAATTAGTTTTAAATATAATCCACTTCAAGAGCAATTGGAAAAGGTAAAATCTTAAAACTCCTCATAACTCGCATCACCACATTTTATGTTTTGTAGTGTTTAATTAGGAAAGTGAACTTGATGCCACATGATTGCATAGATCCGTATTGAGCAAACCCAGAAAGGTGTCCATTGATGCTAGGTCTCGATCTGTGGATTTGGATAAATTGATTCCAAACGGACTTTCAATGCACCAAACATATGCATAAATACTATGTAAGCTGAATTTATTTTTTAGTTATGCTCGTAGTTTTTTATTTGTTTCCAATCATCAAGGGGATAGGTTCTTAGTAGGCAATGATATATATCATATCATAGAGAGATATGTTGTAAGATTGACATGCATCATTTTGGGGCAAGCACATTATTTCTTTTTGTTTTTCCCCATTCATTTTCACCTTTATGTTTTCTTTAATTATTTTACATTTTTTGTATTGGTTGTGCTTAGGATGTAACTAAGCTAGGACGTATTGCACGTATCCATATTGAGGAAGCCTTGGTGATAAATTTTTAAATGTAAATGTTATTTCAAATGATTATGTTTAAATTTATGGACTTGGTTATGTTTACTATATAAAATAATAAATATAATACATATCAAGAAATGTAATGTTGTTGAGTTACCAATTATATGGTATCCTCTTTTTATGCAAGTATTCCAATGGAAAGCTATTGGAAGTGTATAATTTATTTGAGTTGTGTAGCCAATCAAAATATTCTAATATTTTTTGTTTTAGAGTTTTTTAAATTTTATTTTTGTTAGATTTTAAAATACAAACTTAAACACCTGCTTTGCTTACAAATTATGTAGAGAATACTTGATTCTCTGGCTAAGTGAATATTACTTTCACAGATGAACACACTTTCTATAGAAGTCATTCTTCTTTAATTGACTATAAAGGCATGGTTTACTTATTGTTTTTTTAAGAATAATGACAACTGGGAACCAGCTGCCGCTGCTTCCCATTTGTACTTGCATTTGTTTTTTGCTTAATCTTTCTCACTATTAAACTAGTCTATTCAAAGTTGAATTAGCTCTATAGTATTAAGTCTCCAAATATTTCATTGACAAGAAAACTCTCCTAGAAAATTAACATAGCGACCATTCTAGACTACTAACACCTAGGATACAATGGGAGGACAAAATTTTTAAAATACTACATTGTTTCTCAAACTTTTGAAGTTTCTTTATCTCATGCATTTGTTATCCAATACCACCTCTTTTCAGATTATTATTCTTCTACTCGATCTTTACCAACTATCAACCTTTATGAAAGTCCCTACTTTTTGAAGATCGATATTTAAATGTAAGTAAAAAATAACAAAACCGTTGCGTGTAAACTTTGTGCAACTGCTAGTTTTAAAATAGTGGCTTACAACTTATATTAATGATATTTTAAATGTTATTAAAGTATAAATACAAGGTAAGTGCACTTTGGGTACGTATGAATATGGCCACATTGGCATGGCTTGGTCAAGGGCTTCTATTTTGGTAGCTTTCTCAGCAAAGTTGGAGGATAAAGTGCCTTTGTCTAAGGTTAGGAACTAGGTTACTTGTTCTCCTTCCTATATTATCTCATTTCCTATGGCCTCATGGCGACTGTGTCTATGGATATTTCAAAGGTGGCAGGTACCCCAAAATAGGTGGCGATTTGGGATGACTTGGGTGTTTTGAGCAAGGAGCTCTTAGCTGTTTACAATCAGTTGCTGGAGCTTAAAAGATTTTTAATCGGACTTGAGGATGGAGGGAAAGCACTTTCTGGCTACCCACTATCATGGAAAATTAGAGGTTACAAGTTTGTGTACTTGGTCTTTGTCAATGGATGGTGGGCTTGGATTGTGCGGCTTTGTGAGAGAAATTATTTTGGGATTAAGGTGGTGATTTGACAGATGCAAAAGTACATCTCCACATTAAATATACCTTTATTTTATGTTTTCATCACTATGGCTTCTATCTTGAGAAGGATAAACTAGATATATTTAATATTTATTATTTAATTATTTAAATTTTGTATATAATATATAGTCTCTAATATAATTGTATTCATTCTTGTTTAGTATATTTTATATAATGTAAATTATTATTATTATTTTTGCTGAATAAGTGCTACCATAGGGGGTAGCTCCCATTATATTAATCCAGGAAACAAAAACCAGCTTGACCAACAGCTGAGGAGGCATACAAACTGGCATTAAACCAGCGAGCAATGTGCTATGGCAATTGGAGGAAAACCAAACAAACAAGAGCTAATTGTGCCACAACACTCTAAGGCCTTCTGCTATCTCCAATGCTCTCTCAATTTGACTGGGAGAGAGGAGATCACCATAACTGCGTAAAAAGAATTCAAAGGTTTCCATGTTGTTGCGGTTGATGCCTTGCCAAAAAAGTGCTAAGGCTTCAGCGGAGACCGTTGGAGTCTCAGATGCCATATGAACGGCGGTTGCATTAAAAACTCCCCCGATGAGGCCATGAGTCGGGTGTTTGTCGAAGGCCACGATGGTAGCCATGGCCGTGTCCTTCAAATCTTCCTTAATGTATGCATTTGCCAAAGTTTTTCCATGGGCTTTCCTTCTAGAGACCAACACGTAGGTGGCCAAGAATTCTTCATAGAGGTAGCTGTCATGGACATGTTCCTCTGGAAAGTTGGCTTTCCCAATCACCTTGAGGATGGCTTCCGCAGTATGATCCGAGCCGGCCTTAAACAGATGCTTGATTCTCTCAAGCTTCGACTCCTGCGGCGGTTCATCCTGCTCGCCATGATTCTGAGGTGCCTCCCTTTCTTCTTCCCCACTCGTAGCAGACTCTGTGGATGACTCTTCTTTATTGTGTTGGCAGATACAGACGTAGTTCATCTCCATTGTGGTTTGAAAGACGAAGGTGGCAGATGAGGTTTTTTAAGAGTCATCGTGAGGGGAGAAGAGGTACTATCGAGCTGGCCCGTGGATATTTGCTGCATCTTCAAAAACCAAGGGAGATCAAGAATCGTCTGACTTGAGCCAGAGAGTCATCATACCCTATGAAACTCACAAGGGAAGGCCAGGCCAGGGATCACATGTCTCAGCTGTGATAGTATCCTCTATCTATTCACAGGCCATGTTTGCTAGAAAGTCTGCCGTCGAGTTGCCCTCTCGGTAGATGTGATTAAGGGTGCAGTTCCCTAGCGTTGGCAAAATCATCCAGATAGCATCTGTGATACATCTGAGCTTCCAGTTGTGAATTTGCTTGGACTTGATGGCATTGATGCAAATGAGGGAGTCCCCTTCGATGTCGATGTCCATGAGGTTGAAGTCCTTGCATAGACGGAGCCCGAGGAGTAGTGCTTTGAATTCTGCCTCGTTATTAGTCCCTTCTGGAAGCTTTTTGGACATTGCCACAACCAAATTTCCAGCCTCGTTTCTTATGACCACACCCGCACCTGAGGGCCCCAGATTACCTTTCGCTGCGCCATCAAAATTTAACTTTAGCCTCCCCTTCGGTGGGGCACTCCATTTTGTGAGAGCCCTTGCTCTTTTTCTTTCCTCGGCCACTTTGGGATGGAAACTTTGGGGAGGGAGAACAAGAAACGACCAGCTTTTCATTATTTCCCTGTCCCAACTCACGAATGGTATCGGGGGAATATAATGTAAATTATATAATATATTAAATAAAATCATTTATTTATATTAAATATTTATTTATAATATCATCATATTTATTATATATATAATATATAATATATATATTTTTTGATCTGTAATATAGCAATCGGGGAGCCGTAACCCATAAGAAAAAATAAGAATAGAAATAAACCAAATGCATGCCCTAAGAATTGGGGTGCAATAATGCAGGAATTTTAGCCTGGACCACACCAGGGAGATCACAAGCTCATCCTCCTGGAAAGAGCATTACATCTGACTTATTCAGCCAAGGTCATGCAAGACCAAAATCCCAACCTACTTATTCCTCCTGCTAAGCCACTAACAGAAACCATGCCTACTCTAGCTTAAACCAACCAACCCACACATGAGCTCTAAAGAAAGAGATATGTACCCCTGATCTGAGCTTGCCTGGTTATGTACCAATCCTGGCAAAAGCTAAAAATAAAAAAAACCTTCAAACCTGCTAGAAATTTCACCGTCTGAGAGCCTGCAATTTAATCTTAATTGCCTCCAATTTGTGGATGGGTATTTCCTTACTTTTCTTTATATTCCACTCATTTCCCCCTCCATTATTTTGTTCCTCTTTACCCGATTTGGTGTGAGGCTGCAACTGCAATCTATTACAAACATCCGTACCTTTGTTAGCCCTCCTTTTCTTCTTCTAAATTATTTGCCATTCCTTTTCTCTGTTTCCATCAATACAGTCCTTGAGATCTTGAGGAGGATCATGGGAGAGGAAGCACTCAAACCCTGTGGTGAGAGGACCCACATCAGATACAATAGGGCCTGTAGGTTGATTTTTTAAAATTACAGTAGTGTCCAAAGGAAGGGGGTAGATTGCTTCGCTGCCCATAACACGATCTAAACAGTGAGAGTTGCTCGAAAGAGGCATATGTTTTTCCCTCTTAGGTTATGTAGAAGACTCATCACTCTTCAAGCAGCTTGAATCACATGTTTGGTGTAAATTTTGAATTGCCTTTGGCTCCGGAGAGGAACTAGAGACCGAATCCTCCTTTTGCTTCTTGTTGGCCAACTTTGTAGGAGAAATAATCTATTTGGGAGTGTTCATAATAGAATAATGTTTGGGGGAGGAGTCCTTCCACCAAGAGGGCACCTGAATTGACTATGGTTTGATCGAAGAGCAATCTACTGCAATGTGCCCGGTTTGAAAACATCTCTTGCACCTAAAAATTAAACCTTCGTAATCCAAAGTTTGATTCCAGCATTGTCCATTGGCCCTCAATACAATTTCTGCTGGGAGCTCCTTGGAGATGTCCAGTTCCACCAGGATCCTGGCATAAGTTGTGTGGATAAAATTTCTTGAGTTGTCATCCGGATGCACAAAATTTCCCAAGGAATTTCCAATGGCCGCAAAACAAGAATCGAACCAATAATGGAGGGGGAGATTTGGGAGACGAACCAAAATTGCAAAACTGAGAATGATTTAGAAAACGGATCAAATTTTAGATGCCAAGATTTCAACTGTAGAAAATTTGCTTCCCAAAACCATACATAACTTAGGATAGTATTTTTGTCTTTCTTGCAATCGAAAACGAAAGTGAAGAAGCCTCTTGCACTGGGGTAAATTTCCAAATTTCCTTCCATGATAGGGAGCCAAGATTTTGAAATCCAATTATGGAGATCTAGAAGACTGGGCCAGAGGTGGTTGAATCTACCAATTAAACCATTATCTGAAAAGAATTCTTCATTTTCACGCAACTCCTTTGACAATGTGGTGTCAAAGTCCACGGATATGGGTTTACCAGAACACTGAACAATCTTTCTATACCCTAAGTGGGTCTTTGATTTTTGCATAGAAACTGGTGGGGGAAAGGAACCTGACTTTGCTGCCTCCAAAAAAGAAGCTTTAAACCCTGTCGACCCCCTGCCCAATAGACGAACCAAAACATTTTAAATCTGTGTGTTGATGATCCGCTGAAGGTGATAATCCTAATCCCTTGAGATCAACACCAACGAAAATCCTCCCATGATCGAGCAGGTGTAATGTGTCATGGAGAGGCAGGCTTGTATCCACTTTCTTCATTTTGCTAGGAGAGACATCAGATGGTGAAGGAGAGGCCAAACTAGAGGCCGAAACCCCCACCACATTGTCGGTAAAACCCCTGTAAATCTGTAGATCTCCGCGGTTCCAAGCCATTCGAGGCCTTCGTAGCAGAGACCCCAGCCAAGGTATCACTGAAAGAAGCCTTTCTGTTTGAGGCATCGGTGCTCCCAGAAACCCTAACACCAGCAGCGTTCGAAAGATTCAGCAAATTTGGCATATTCAAAAAATCCTTACAAATAAATCACCATATAATATATAATATTTAATATAGTTATATTTTTGATTTTTAAAAAGAGGGTAAAAACTTTATTAATCAAAGAAAACAGTACAAGATAGAAAAGTACAAGCATTCCCCAAGGGAGCAAGAAAGCTCAAGCAAGCACTCGAGAAATACCCAGGAAACATCTCATGTCTTCCGTGACCAAGTCTTCCAACTCCTCAACAAGATCCCCAGGGAAACTATCCCAATCATCCACAATCCAATTCCCCGTCCTCTCCGAAGTCCACTTGGCCAACCCATCTGCCACCTTATTCCATTCCCATGGGATATGGTAGAAGGTAAGTGAATCCAGAACTCTTCCAAGACAGGTGATTTGCTTAACCACCACAGCTAACTGCCAGCTAACATCCTCTAATTGACTCCTGTTCAGCAAGTCAATCACAATTTGTGAATCAAACTCACAAATGACCCTTCTCCAACCAAGGGCACAAGCTCATTTCATAGCCACAAGAATAGCCAATGCCTCCATAAGGTTATTAGAATGATGCCCCTTATATTCAGAGAAGAAAAATGAAACCACTCTAGAATTATCCTTGCCAACTCCACCAACCCCAGCATGCCTAGGATTGCCTCTAGAAGACGCATCAGTGTTAATTTTCAAAATTCCAGGGGAAGGGGGCTTCCATTGCTCCCCTAAAGATCTTTCCTCTAGGACTCTACCTTAGACCAGGCTTGGGCCTGGCTCTACCACCAATCAAAATCCTCAGATTATGAACCACTCTTGTATCACCAGCATCAACTGGAATCGACAGAACACACTTAACAACTAAAGTCTCCTAAAGAGATCCTAGAATTTGCAACCACATCTGACCCTCCTGAAGCTTCTTATCCAAAAAAGTCCCATGGTTACGCTCCAACCAAATGTGCCAGATGATCAAGCTGGGACCAATAGACTAGGCAATTTGTAAGAAGGAAGTCTTAACAAGGACTCTAAGGCTCTGCCAAAACTCTTCCAGGGAAGAGATATGTCTACACTGATGATTCCAAGCCTCCCACTAGAAATGCCAAATTGTCCTAGCATAAGCACACTGAAAGAAGAGATGGGAGGCAGTCTCATCATTACTCAAACACAAGAAGCACATTGAAGGACCCTGAAAACCACGCTTCCAAAGATTCTACCAAGTCAATAATTTATTATAAACCACCAGCCAAGAGAAAAATTTGCATTTTAGCCAAGAGAATTTATTCCAAATATGTCTCCACCATGGAACCCTAGTACTGCCAAAAGCCTGCTTGTCCAACACCCCATAGCTAGAGGCAACAAAGAATTTACCTCTTGGGTCATGACCCCAAGCAAAAACATCCCTCTCAGGGAGAGAAGTACACATCCTGCCAGCCAAAATAGAAGCCAACTCTTGTCGGTCCCCCACTGAACCCCCCAATGGCCACTCATGTGGGTCCTTCCACCTATAACCATTAACTTGCCCCAAATCCTGAGGGGCTTTAAATTCCATCACTCTACTCCATCTAGCCTCCAGAAAAATCCTACACAAGTCCAGTAAGTGAGGATGAGAAGACATGATAGGAGGGAAGCCATCCTAAGAATCTGACCAAAGAAGAGCATCATAGCCTCTGTTGCAAATCCAGAAAAGACCCTGTTTAACCAACTTGGTGCCTCTTTTGAGAGTACCCTAGATCATAGAACCTTTCCTCGTGAGACTAAATCTAGGTACCTCAGCACCCTCCACATCCCCTAGATATTTAGAGGTAAGGATCTTGGCCCAACATTGATGTTGTTGAGAGCACCATCTCCAATAAAGATTAGCCACTAAGGCTTGTCCATTCCAATCAGCCCTTCGCAATCCCATCCCCCCTTCCTACTATGGCCAACACATAACATCCCACTTAACCAAGCTTCACTTCCTCGAAAGGAGATTACCAGAGCAAAGAAACTGATGACAAAGACTCTCAAAGTCTTTAATGAAACTAGCAAGGGCAGACAACACGAAACACCTGTATATCGGGAGGGCTTGAACCATGTAGATTTCAAAAGAGTAACTCTACCAGCCGTAGAAAGCCACCTACAAGTCCAATGGCAAACCTTTTTTTGAAATTTATCAACCACATCCTGCCAGTAACCCCTTGAAAGGTGCGGACAACCAGAGGAATACCAAGATAATTGAAGTGAAGTGAACCAATATGAAATCTTAAAATCCTCGCAATTCTTTGTTGAATAAGCTTAGGGGTATTAAAGAAGTAAATACACGAATTACTCTCATTGATGCTTTGTCCCAAAGTAGCCAAATAATAATCCAAGGTCTTCCTCAAGTTAACCGCTTCATCCACTCTAGCTAACCCCATCAAGGCAGTGACACGTCAACAAACTGGAGATGAGATTGAGGAGGCAAATTGTTTCCCCACTTCCATCCCTGAATAAGTCCACACTCCACTCGAGATTTAATAAATCTCCCCAATCCCTCCACCATCAAAATGATTAAGGGGATAAGGGATCCCCCTGCCGAAGGCCCCTAGTCATCGCGAAAAGATCAGAAGGCTCCCCATTGATAAGAATCGAGAAAGAAGAGGAGGTAACACAACTCATGACCCATTCAATCCAATCCTTGCTGAACCTGAAAACCCTTAAAATCTTGGATAAAAAGGACCATTTTACTCGATCATAAGCCTTGGCCATGTCCAACTTAATAAACATAGCCTTCTCTCTGAAGGAAGCCATAGAATGAATAATCTCTGCCGTAAGGAAAACACCATCCAAGATCTATCTACCAGCAACAAATCACCCCTATTCCTTAGAAATCAACTTGTTCAGCCAGGGATTCAGGCATTTAACAATTAATTTGGTAATTATTTTGTACACCACATTGCACAAAGTAATTGGTCTAAAAAGATCCAAAGAATCAACACCTTTTCGTTTAGGGATAAGAGCAAGAAAAGTAGCATTCATAGCCAGCAGTAATTGCTTATTCCTTTGAAACTTCTAGACAACCTCAAGCATGTCAAGATTGATCACCTCCCAAAACTCCTGAAAGAACTCCGTCGGAAACCCATCATAACTTGGAGCCTTTCCTTTCTTCAACTAAAACACAACATCCTCCAATTCCTTCAAGGTAATAGGATTAATAAGAGAGTCATTCATGTCCTTGGTCACCAAAGTAGGGATACAAGTCAAGATAGCAGCTTCCTCTTCACTAGCAGGAGGAGAGTCCTCAGAAAATAGAGCAGAAAAGAAAAAAACAATCTCTCTCAAAATCTCTGAAGAGGAAGAGAGAACAGCTCCCCCAAGAGAACAAAGAGAAGACATGACATTACCCTTCCTTCTATCTTTCACCGAGTTATGAAAAAAAGAGGTATTCCTGTCACCTTCTTGCAACCAATCAATGCGGAATTTCTATTTCCAAAAAAATTCCTCTCTAAGCTCCCACTCCTCCACCTCTTTTACTGCTACAACTTCTAACCTGCACAAATCCTCTAAGAGTCCATGGTCTCTGATTTGTCGGGTGAGAGAATCCAAGTGTGCCTGAGCTACCCTTTTTGCTAGAAAATATTACCAAAGTGAGTTCTATTCCAACGTTTCAACCTATATTTGATAAATTGGAGTCTCTTCACAAAGGAGTACATAGTAGTGACAAAAGTTGGCCTCCCTTCATCCCACCACCTAGTTATATTTGTTATTATTTAGCATATTTTATATAATGTAAATTATTTAGAAATAAGATAGAGAGACATAGAGGAGGATAGAGAAAGAGTGAGAGATAGAGAGAGAATGAAAGAGAGATGAAGAGAGAAAGATAGGTAGAGGAAGAGAGAAAAGGGAGAGATGGAGAGAGAAACGGATAAACAAAGAGAGAGGAAAAGAGAAGTGGAGAGATAGAGAATGAAAGAGAGAGGAAGACAAAAAGAGAGGTATAGGAAGAGAGAAGAGGAGAGACAAAGAGAGATGAATACAAAGAGAGACTAATAGAGAGAGAGATAGATATATTTAATATTTATAACTTAATTATATTTATTTTATATATAATATATAGTCTCTAATATAATTGCATTTATTATTGTATAGTATATTTTATATAATGTAAATTATTTAATATATTTAATAATACTATTATATTATAAAATCATTTATTTATATTAAATATTTATTTTATATATAATATATAATATATAATATCTAATATAGTTATATTTGTTATTATATAGCATATTCTATATAATGTAAATTAGTAAAAGTGAGACAGAGAGACATAGAGGAGGCTAGAGAAAGAGAGATATATAAATAGGGAGGGAGAGAGGAAGTGAAATAAAGACATGGAGGAGGATAGAGGAAGAGAGATATAGAAAGAGAGACAGAGATAGAGAGAATGAAAGAAAGAGGAAGAGAGAAAGAGAGGTAAAGGAAGATAGAAGGGGAGAGACAGAGGATAAAGGGATACATAGAGAGAGAGGAATAGAGAAGTGGAGAGAGATAGAAAGTGAAAGAGAGAGGAAGAGAGAAAGAGAGGTAGAAGAAAAGAGAAGGGGATAGACATAGATGTATGGAGAGAGAGAGAGAGAGAGAGAGAGAGAGAGAGAGAGAGAGAGAGAGAGAGAGAGAGAGAGAGAGAGAGAGAGAGAGAGAGAGAGAGAGAGAGAGAGAGAGAGAGAGAGAGAGAGAGAGAGAGAGAGAGATGCTAACTAATTGGATGCATTTCATAATTTAGAATAAAAATGAGTCAATATTGTTTGCATAAATGTTTTTTCCTACATGCTAAAATTACTTAGAGGCTATCAATTACATTTTAGGACACTCTAAATACAATGGAGGCTGTTGGCAAGAGGCACTATATGGATTCATGATTGTTGTCATTGATGGCAACAAAGTTCATCCCACACATCCGCAGGACATGGTGTGTCTCTACCGGAAGTCAGAGTGAAGAATGTTGTGGTCCGGTACACAAGAACAGAGCATGTGGCAAGATCCGACAGACAGGTTTGGATCTCTCAGAGGAAGTATCTTGGTGTAGTGCAGATTTGGGGAAGTCAAGAGGACTACCTTGAGTGGTATATTCCAAGGATTTAGCCTCTGATGATAGATGAGGAAAAAGATATGAATAGTTGAGTACTGGATTCCTGAGTGATAGTGTGAACAGAGGAAGAACTGACTGACAGAACATCAAACTACTTTCTAGATGTGTTACTGATGGTGGTAAAGGTTATGAAGACATGCATTATGTTTGGCCGACATGATTAATGATTTCTACAAGTATATGCTTGATCCGCATTACTTGATGTGCAAGGATTCAGCCGACAGAACAGAGTTTGTGAGAAGATTGACTGTTCCGGGTGCCGACTAGAAAGATAATGAAATCACTTGTGCGGATATATATAAAGGATGGATTTAGTTGTGAGAAGTGTTGTGGTGATATGTGGTATGCGAATAAAAATAGAGCAGAGCAGAAACAGTAAGAAAGGTTCGGTATGTGAAAGGAAAGCAGCATAAGAGAAGAGGAAAGATGAAGTGTAGCAGATCAGTGTACTGAGCCTAACCAGAACTGAATTCTAGCATATGTGGATGCTTCCAATCAGTTCAAGTATTGTATAACATTCTTTTGTAGACAGTGTGTCTCCTTGTAGGCAGTGTGCCTCCTTTGTGAGTAGTGTGCTCGGGCAGTGAGCCCTAATTGGCAAGTGCCATTTTGTAATTCCTTATTCTTCTAATAGAGAATAATATTTGGGTTAATCACCCTGTGGTTTTCTCCCTTAACAGGGTTTCCACGGCAGAAATATTGTGTCATGTGTATCTCCATCTCATGGTTATGTTTGCTTGTTTGAATTAATGCTGCATTGATTAATAAGAAAGTTTAGAAAGAAGAAATAATTTGGATAACTGATTCACCCCCCCTCTTAGTTATCAACAATTGGTATCAGAGCTAAGTTCCTCCCAACAGAGCCTAATAGCTTGAGGAAGATCTGGGAGTCCAAATGGATGCATATGGTTTAAGGGAGCAACTCAAGACTACCCTTGAGGATCTTGAACATTCAAACTCTGAAGTTAATGAATTAAAGGATAGACTCAAACAGGCTGATAATTTCATGAGAGAACTAAAAGACAAATTAAGTCTCTCTATGAAAAAGAGAAAGGAACTGCTTCAACAATTGGCAAGACAAGGTGAAGAAAGTAATGCAAATGAAGAGCTGACTGAGAAAACCAATTTATGTGAAAAGTTATGAAAAGAAATCATTATGGTAAGACATGAAATGGAATTAGGAGTTATAAAGTTTACCCAAGAAGTTGAAGAGAAAAGAAAAACTGAAGATAATCTAAGACAATCCCTCAAGGAGAAATTAGAAGATTGCCACCAGATGGATAGAACTATTAGACATCTTGAATCTGATCTTGAAGATGCTAAAGATAATGAAGAAAAACTTGAGGATCAAATTGTCTCTCTCAAAAGGGATCTTCAAATAGCAAATGAATATAAAGAGAAATTCAAGATAAGTTCTGCTCAACTTGAAGTTCTTCTTGAAGGTCAAAAGAAGGTAGATGACAAGTGTGGTTTGGGATATGAGAAAGGAGAAAGCTCCGGATTCGGTCAGAAGAATTTTGGATCAGAAAATCCAAGGAATAGGCCCAGAAGACCTCCGGTAAGACAACCCAATGCTCAAAGATATCTATCCTTCAATGGATACTGCCACAGTTGCAATCACTTTGGTCACAAAGCTAATTAGTGCAGAAAGAGAATAAATCAGACAAATTCATTCTTCTCCAGACAATGTTTTAACTGCAAAAGGTATGGTCACAAATCTCATGAATGCAGAAATATGCAAATGAACAAATCATTCAATGGTAGATTCTTTACATGCAATAGAATAGGTCATATGGCTAATCAATGCAAATCAAGAGGATGTCAATCAAATATACAAGGAAATGTTGTTTGCCAAATCTGCAATAGATCCGGTCATATTGCAAAATTTTGTAGAAGCAAGAATCAGGAGAAAAGAGGTCTGGTATATTGTAATCAGAATCAAGATAAGGGTAAACAAAAGGTGAATGCGGATGAAGTTAGGAATGAGATGAACAAGATTTGGGTGAAGAAAAGTTCAGAGAATGTAGAGGTTGGATCCGCACCAGACTCTGGTGCTAATATTCCTTCTGGAAACTAAAAGGTGAGCTCTGGCTCAGGGGGAGACACAAAGAAAACCTTGTTCCCCCAGCCAGTTAAGTGGTGCCTGAAATTGGCACATGAGAAGCTGCGGATCAAAGGGTTTCTAGAGAAACATGTAAAGAAGGTCAGGTAAAGATCTGAGAGATCCGCAAGAAAATTTAAAAAGTTCAATTCCTTCAAAATTGGTCTGATTAAGCAAGTCTTCCGGTAAAACAGGTTTCTCACAAGATTGGCCCAGTATGAATCCAAATTGATACAACTTGATCTGCGGATACATAAGATGATCAGAAGGACAAGTGGATATGATGATTCATCACTAACATTGATCACAAGGGAATCATAATGATCTAGATGAGTTTCTTCCTCCTTGAACAAGGAAAACCAGGCAAACTGGAATGAATTAGGTTGCACATTTATTGCAGGGAAAAAATTAGGGCTTCTTGGAATAAAAGAGTTCATTTGTCTATCATTTACACACTTGTACACTCACATGCGAAGAAGAAAGAAAAGGAGCTCTGCAAACAACTTCTCCCAAAAGATCAAGGCAACTCTTCATATAGCTCTATTCGGACTTCTTCGTGTGCCCTAACCTGCGTAAAAGGTATTTATCGTTCTTGATATCCTTTAGTAAGATTGTTTGATGATGGCTACTCTGAATATAGTAAAGATCTCTGATAGACCTCGGCCCTCATTTAAGAAACATCCATATAAATCCTTGGAGGTAGATCCCCTAGGTGCATTTTCCAGTGTTTCACATGGTGTGTTGCACACCGAAGATATTAGGGTTTATATACATGCAAATGTTGAAGAGTTTGGGGAATTCAAACTGAGAGATATCTATCACAAACAACTGTTAGATGATTCATTTGAGCTCAAACCCCAATACATAGGCCTCTGGAACAAGCACTTTGCACAATACATACATTTCCCTTGTTTTACGGAGGATGAATGGGTTAGGTACATTCTGAGCAGAATACATGACAACTTCATGTGGTTGAATGGACCATTCAAGATCACTAAGGATGCCATCAGGGTAGTTACCGGATTACACTCATCTGGTGGGATTCTTGTTCTAAAATCTGTAAAGAACCAAACTGTGAGTGAGGCTACCGGATCTAAGTTTGACAAAAGAGCAATGACAGTAGATGACATCACTGATCCAGATGTCAAGTTTTCCTCCATGATCATTGGATATAAGATATATCATTCTAGCAGAGAAAATTCTGTACCTGGAACCGCCATCTATACAGCTTATGAAATGTTAAGAAAAGATGCAGACTATGATCTCTGTTAGCTTCTCCTAAACCAACTCTTAGAGAATTTGTAGAAAATCAAGAAAGATAAAAAGAATTCATTCACGTATGGTGGATTAATTTTGTGCTTATTCTTCTACTTTATGAATGAGCTTCCCGGATCTAATGGCTGGGTATGGGAGAGTGATAGGCCAGTAGCTATCCAAATCAGAGATTATCTGCATGGACTTGGTGATAACCAAGCACAAAATACAGCTCTGTGGGGATACTTTAAGAACTTTCAGAACATGATGCAAACAAGAGAAAGGATTCCCCAGTCCCTTGTTGAGAAATACAAAGAAACAGTCTGCTTTATGGTAGAGACTGATCAGTGCCTAATGGAGGCAGTAGAACCAAGGACAGTCTGGATCATGCCCATGGGATATGAAGTGGATGAACAGATTGTGGAGCTGCATGTTCAACACATGCTGAGTCAGCCTAAAGATCCAAAGGCAGAAAGGTTTGGAACCTTTGAGGAGCTGAGTGTAAAGATCCACATGGAACTTAGAGAACTAGAGATGAAAAGGAAGGTGAGAAAAGAAGTAGAACATATTGCACAAGGCCTTGGGATCTCAAAGGAGGCACTTGATGCCAATCGGGAAAAGAGACAAAAAGCTGATGAAGAGAAGAAAGAGGCAGAAAAAGAAAGCAAGAAAAGTGCTCTGGTAGAAACTTCCACCCGGACCAGATCTTCAAAGAGACCAACACCTATCCCTGCTAAAAGCTCAAAATTGGAAGTCCAAGCATCCGGCAAAGGAGAGAAAAGTCAAAGACAAAAGCCACAAGGGTTTATACAAGTCAAAGAGATGAAGAGGAAACTGAATCTGATGAAGAAGTCAGGAAAATGAAGAAAAAGAAGAAAACATCCGGTCAACCCTCTACCAGACAGAAGGAAGAAGAAAAGGCAGAGGAATATGTTGAAAAACCCACTCTTCACATTGATGACATAATCAAATCAGTCACAGTGGATGGAAATCTTCAGCCAATGGTTGAGTTTTATGGTGATTATGGTGAAGCAGATCAGAAGATATTGCAAGATGCCATAGTTAGGTATCTAAATATTTACAACAAAGCATTTATTGAAATTATATCTCTGATCCCTAAAAGCTTGGAGAAGGAACTAGAATTAAGAAAGAACACTACCCAAGTGAAAGACCTAGAAATCCAGGAACAAATAGCAATCTAGCTCTATCGTTCAATCGACCCCAAGACAATGAATATGATATTCAAAGATTGTAAGGATGAGTTCAGAAGCAAAGCAAGGATGAATCAACTTATGCTTGGTGAAACTGACAAGGTAGCCAAGGACACAGAAGAGATCCTCCGGAAGGCCTTCAAAAGATTTAATCTTCCTATTATAGAGGACTTGAGTACTGATCCCTCCACTACAAATGTTGCAGAAGAAACTCCTGAGAAAATGTCAGAAGAGGTGGGCCCCGAACAGACTAACATTTCTCCTCCGATTTCCCCTACAGTCTCCGGATCTAAAGGAGAAGAAAAATCACAGGAGAAAGAAGCATAGGTAAAAGAAAAAGAAGATGACAGTGCTAAGCTTGCAGAAGGAGAGAAAACTCAAAAGGACAGCTCCAAGATTGTAGAAGAGAAGAAACATCTATCTCCGGCAAGAGACACTGCACAAACTGTTCAAGAATTCTTGACAAAAGCCACTATAGAAATTGATGAACTGGACCTACTAAAAGGACCATTAGATTTTGACTCTTTGTCATCAGTGCAAACAATGAAAATAGCCTCATTTGCAAATGAGAAAGTCAAAGAGAAACTACTGAAATCTCACATGGAAGACTGTGAGCTTATGGAGGTAGCATCTAGAGTGCTAGAAAAGATCATGCCATCTTTTCAGAAGGATCCCACAGCCTCCTCTTCTAGTAATCTCAAAACCTTAGTCAGCAATGTTAGTACACATTTTGATTCTCTAGAAAAATCAGCTGAAGAAAAGGTTCTCTGAGGTACAGGGTTTGATCATTAATGATAGGAGAAACATGAACATTGGGATAAAGAGCTTAGAAAATGCTCTTAAGGATGGTGGTGAAATATACAAATTTTGTATCTCCTGGTCCAAGGTAACAGTGGAGATTGAGAAGAAAATAAAAGAGCAAGAGGACAAACTACTAAGCTTGTCTCAAAGTTTTGATCCTCTTTCTTCCTCTATAACAAATCAAGAATGTCAGACTATTGCAGTCTTGAGTGAAATCAAGAAATTGGAGAAGGAAAGGAAATATAGAATAAGCAGGTTGAGTGAGCTCAGGGGGTTAATTGTCCCTAAGCTAGAGGCCATGCATGAGGCCATAATAGAAGCCCAAATTATAGCCCAGACCAATGATCCGACAGATCTAAAAAGGGCAAATGCGTTTGCATTCCTATTGAGTGGGCATATCTCAATTTTGGACAGGATGAAGCAGAGTTGGGCGACAGAAGTTGTACAGTTGAAGAACACTTTTGCAGACATACTTAAGTATATGTAAGTACAACTCATATGTATATACTTATGCGGCTAAGTATAGTAAATTTTTTTTTGAAAATTCTGGTGTGCGGACCCTACCCTTTGCCATTGATGTCAAAGGGGGAGTGAAGAGCAGTGAAAAATGAGGAATCCAACTAAGGGGGAGCTCCAGAAAATATATAAAGACAGAGCATCAGCCAAGGGGCAGCCTAGTGTAAACACTTAGTCATTTTTCACTAATTGTTGCCATCAATGCCAAAGGGGGAGATTGTTGGCAAGAGACACTATATGGATTCATGATTGTTGTCATTGATGGCAACAAAGTTCATCCCACACATCCACAGGACATGGTGTGTCTCTACCGGAAGTCAGAGTGAAGAATGTTGTGGTCCGGTACACAAGAACAGAGCATGTGGCAAGATCCGACAGACAGGTCCGGATCTCTCAGAGGAAGTATCTTGGTGTAGTGCAGATTTGGGGAAGTCAAGAGGACTACCTTGAGTGGTATATTCCAAGGATTTAGCCTTCGGTGATAGATGAGGAAAAAGATATGAATAGTTGAGTACCGGATTCCTGAGTGACAGTGTGAACATAGGAAGAACTGACTGACAGAACATCAGACTACTTTCTGGATGTGTTACTGATGGTGGTAAAGGTTATGAAGACATGAATTATGTTTGGCCGACATGATTAATGATTTTTACAAGTATATGCTTGATCCACATTACTTGATGTGCAAGGATTCAGCCGACAGAACAGAGTTTGTGAGAAGATTGACTGTTCCGGGTGCCGACTAGAAAGATAATGAAATCACTTGTGCGGATATATATAAAGGATGGATTTAGTTGTGAGAAGTGTTGTGGTGATATGTGGTATGCGAATAAAAGCAGAGCAGAGCAGAAACAGTAAGAAAGGTCCAGTATGTGAAAGGAAAGCAACATAAGAGAAGATGAAAGATGAAGTGCAACAAATTAGTGTACTGAGCCTAACCGGAACTGAATTTCAGCATATGTGGATGCTTCCAATCAGTTCAAGTATTGTATAACATTCTTTTGTAGACAGTGTGTCTCCTTGTAGGTAGTGTGCCTCCTTTGTGAGCAGTGTGCTCGGGCAGTGAGCCCTAATTGGCAAGTGCCATTTTGTAATTCCTTATTCTTCTAATAGAGAATGATCTTTGGGTTAATCACCCCGTGGTTTTCTCCCTTAATAGGGTTTCCACGTCAAAAATATTGTGTCATGTGTATCTCCATCTCATGGTTATGTTTGCTTGTTTGAATTAATGCTGCATTGATTAATAAGAAAGTTTAGAAAGAAGAAATAATTTGGATAACTGATTCACCCCCCCCCTCTCAGTTATCAACAGAGGCAACTAGACAAATACACTAGAAAAGAAGCATGGTCAACCATATAATGCAATGTGGTCTCCACCTTCTTGACACTTTTCAAAATGACACTATTTAGAGAAGAATAATGATTTCACTATACAATTAAAGTTTCAATAATGCTTTCCACTCTTTGACAAACATGGGGCTAAGAATCTACTCCAAAACATATGAATCCAAAGGAAATATACAAATGCCCTCCTCATAAAGTAATAGGTACAAAAGAATAATAATAACAAAAAATTAAACAAAAGAAACCCATAAATACTAAGAAACCATTATGAAAAACCAACAATTATGCTGAAATTTGGTTACTTTTAATTGATACTGCTAATATTTAGTATTTATAACTTAATTTTATTTATTTTATACATAATATATAGTCTCTAATATAATTGTATTTATTCTTGTATAGTATATTTTTGAGTGATTGTGTTGTCAATCTCTTATTTATTATTATTTATGCAATTACAATTGCTTGGCTTAAGATGAGCTCTAGGAGATTGTATTAGCTATAGAATTTAGTATTGTAAGATGGTCAATATGTAATGTTAGTAGTTAAGAAATCGGTAATATTAAAAATATATTTTTGAGGGAAAAAACTAAATGATCCGTATTCTTTGCATCCTTCTATGCTTGATGTGGTTACTAACACCAAGCATTGTGTTTCTTTTACTGATATAATCTGCATACTTTGTCACACCACCATGGAGAACTCACTACAACTTCAAATGGCTTTTATTGCATTAAAAATATGAAAATATTTCTACCTTATGTAATCATCTACAACATCATACTAATGTTTTATCCTTCAACACACATGCATTTGATATTACCCTAAATACTATAATACAAGAGAACACCTATGTTAGTGATGAAAACCCAAATTCTATAAACCTTGTATTACTCCTATTCATACAAGGACCATTTACTCTAAATACTATATATTTTAAATGTAAATTAAAAATGCTTATTATACATTACAAAAAACAAAACACCATTGTCATTGTCTCATCTTGCAATATAAGTATGAATTTTTATTTCTATATTTTATTCCACAATTTATTGCTTCCATTACTAATAGCCTATCGACAAATCCATTGCGTGAAAATTCCGTGCAACTGTTAGTTAATACTATACATGTTGGTGGCTTTCCTTTACTATGGACATATATTCCATACATATTAAATATTATATGGTACATATTTTCTATTTAATATAATACTATATATTTACCATAATATGTTATATATTATATATATTGAATTATTTATATTATAGTACATATATTATAATATAATATAATATATTTTTAATTTTTAATTTTTGCTATTATGTTTCAATTCATTCATTTTTTAATTAATATGTTTATTTTTCCTTCAACCTCCTCTACCCTAATCCCCCTTCATCCTTATTAAAGGGCAATTCTGCAATCCTATTCATTAGTATCCTCTTCTTGATGATGGATCACTAAGTGTGATTGAAACGTTGAAACAAAGAAATACACATAGTCAAATCCAAAAGCACTTCTTTCTAAATTCTATGGACAGTGGAAAGCTCATGCCTACTAAAAATAAAAAGAATGCTCAAATCCAAAAGAACCACATATATGCAATTCCACAAATTTAAAATAGAAGTCCACATATCTAAAAAAAAATCTAGAATAAATCTTGAATCTAATTCTGAAGCAAAACCCACAAACATCAATTTGAGCCATTATCTAACATATGAAACTCAAACAAAGTGGAAAGAACTTTCAGATATGAAAGAAGCATAGATATGAAATAATGCTTAGATATGAAACAAAATCCCACAGATCTAAAGCAATCTACAAAAATTCTTAGATCCGAAGAAAAATCTATAAACATCAACTTGAACCATTATCTTGCATATGAGGAACACCATAGACAAAAATCTTCGTCGAAACACCTCAGTTTGACCAAAACAAATTGCACCCATGAAGTATCGCTATGTGTAGCTCATGCCAAAGGTCGTCATCATTCAGATGTGAAGTCCAACTATTCATTTCATCTCCCCTGTTTTGTCCCTTCGCCTTCTTTGAAGAATATTGTATAAATTTGGGGGAAAAACTTTATGTATGTTGCTGCGATTAATAAAAGGAAAATACCCTTTTCCTGTGGATGTAGCCATTTATTGGTGAACCACGTAAATCTATTGTGTCTATGTATTTTCTAGTATATCTATTTATTCGCTGTTAGTGATATATTTTCTTTTAATCTACCCTATTTTATTAACAATTGGTATCAAAGCAGATTGGATAAAGGGTTTACAAGGTTGAAGTTGTTGTCTAAAGACAAAAAGGTTTTGTAGGGTACATCAAAGAAGAAGATACAAGTTCACAATCTTAAATTGGAGTCAAATTATAGGTGAATAGAGGCCGCCAAGTTGTTGAAAGAAGTCTATTAAAATTAAAAAAAAACTGAAACGTCTGTTGTGATATGAGAACAACTGCTCAATTGAAAAATGAAGGGCACCAAAATTCTGAGCTACCAAACTTAAGTTTGAGGAGAATAAATCGGTAAACCAAGTTGCATCATAAAATCCACCCTAATGGAGGAAGACATAGTCATATACTTGCAACTTTTATAGGAAATTAAGTCACAAATCTGAAGAGGGGGAATCACATAAAAAAGGAAAAAGCCATGAATACAACCACAAAAAGAAGGAGAGTTTTTCTTCCAAAATAGGTCGCTAAAATGAAGCATTGAAGTCACTGAAATCTTAGCTGGGTAGCCACCCAACATAGAAGGTTGTGTGGGAAAAAGAGGAGAAGATAGGGTTGTGGGTTTGATGGAATAAGTTCTCATCTTTGCAATTGATGTGATGCAACATCCTAGAACTTGGTTGGATTTTACCTTAGACAGAAAAAGGCAAACACATAACTACCTATAAAAGACTTCATTCTCGCCTGTGTCTCAAAGATCTCTTGTATTCATAGATTTTAGGGAAGAGAAAAGTGGAATAATGAGAAACCAGGTTTTCATTTTTGGTGAGAAGAATAATCATTAGCCAAGGTTTCATCTTGATTGGTCGGTTGAACACAACCGTGTTAAAATAGGGTTTGTTTTTTAATTGTTAATTTGCAGAATGGAGGAGGAAACAAAAAATAGAATGAAGAGACTAGAGTACTTATCTCTACTTTGTAAGGTTTGTGAAGAGCTTGAAGCCCACTTGGTGTTTGTAGATAAAGTTTGAGCTGAGTTTATAATGGATCTCGGGTGTAACAACGGGAAGGTAAAGATTTTGATTCTAAGTTGAGGGGGAATGGAAAAAATTTTCTGAAAGACTTGCTAAATACCTTGTTTACCATTATTCATGCGATTCTTGTTCCTGCTTCCAAACACAAGAGCATGAACAAGAAAGTAAAATTCAAGCTTTCAGGGTTTTCTGTGCCGGATATAGAGAAGAAATTTGAAAGAGTCAATAGTAGTAGCAAAAGTATCCATATTGGGTATTTGTTCTTGACTTCATGATCACATGGAGAAACTTGGGTTGTCATGGTTTGATGTGCTTATGTTGGGTGCATGGTTTTAGTCCCTAGCATTGGAAGGCACTATTTTGTTGACCTCGAATACATGTAGGCTGTGGAGTTGATCATTGGATGATCTAAATTTTTTTGGAATAGCCTAGTTCTTCCGTATGCTTGTAAATGGTAGTGGTTGTGGAATTGGCCTACAAGTGGGCCTGGAGTTCCTAGACCTCTTCTTCCTTTGGTTGGTTGTACTTGCATGTCTTAGTGTCTTCATATGGTTTTGTAGATTTTCATTCAAAATCTATGGTTATGCTTATCTATGTTCTTCCATTGTTCTAGTTTAACTATTTTGGTGATTTTCAAACTCACGGGTTTTCAGATGATAAGTGGACATGGATTTCCATAGCATGATGGTTTTGTAGTTTTTGCATGGTTAATCAAAACTTGTGGTTTTGTAGATCTGCAGATAAACTATTTTCAGATTATGAATCCCTAGGGGTATTTCTAGATGAAAGATAGTTGCAGGTTTGCATGTATACTTTGTGCATGGTTTGAGGAGGTTATTTGCAACCTTCTCAGTGCATGGTTTGAGGAGGTTATTTGCAACCTTCTCAGTGTGGAGATGTTGGTAGTCTTGAAGTCTATAGGTTATCCCCTTTGATATCTTAATTTGTAGGTTATTGATGTGATGACAAGTTTACATGTTTTTCATTGATTGGGATCTTTGAGTTATGCAGTTATGTGGATTAGCTACCCATTGTCTATAGTGGGATGACTCAGACCGATTCAGTGTTGATACAAATTTTGATATGCTTCTTTGAGATGAGAGAATGGATGATTAGATTGTGGTTAGTCAGTTATTGGGACTTGTAGCATGCTTATCATGATACCATGGATATCTCAGTATCGCGTTTCAGTGAGAGCTTTAGTACTGATGTGGATACGTCAACTAGTGATGGATGATCAATTTGTAGTGGTTGTTGGTGTCATGGAGGAGCTCTTGGTAGTGAGAGTTCTTTGACATTTGAGTTCTATTGTCAGGAGATGGTTATCTTCATGTGTTTGGAGATGTTGATCATTGTTTATAGGATGTTTGTTATTATATCACGGTGGACTCTTGATTCTAGATTAGAGTGTTGGCATGATACAAGTTCTCTTGATACATGATATGTTATTTTTTAAGCATGTGGTTTTCCTTTATGGATATGTTAGATCATGATGTTATGATGTGTTCCTAGGTTATGTACAGACATGCAGTGGGAGCTTTGACAGTGGTCTTGTTGGTTCTCTTGGTATTGAGTACTTTGGTCATTTTCTTGGAGAGATTAATGATGGTGCAATGTTGCTTTTGGAGCTTAACATGGATTGATCATGGAGGAACTCATGGATACTTGGAGACTTGGGTGAGGCTAGAGTTCTCTTGGGATTAGAGAACATTGTTGAGATGGTCACTCTTTGGAGGTTTCAACAAGAAGACCAAGGAGCCTACACTTGGATATGGACATGAGTTTGTTATGGACCTAAAGGAGATTGTTCTTGGAGAGAGTAATTGTGACTTGGTTTATCCTGGAGGAGCATTCTCATTCCCCACTCTTGGTTTACTCAGCAGATTATTTTCAAATAGGTAAATGCCCATCCTATAAATTTAGATGCACTTCTCTTTATGCTTTATCTTCTCATGGTTATGGACCTTGAGCTATGGTTATTGGTTCTGGAGGGTTCATTTGAGGGATGTGAGAGTTCATTTAAGGGATGTTGGCATGGTTATCTCCATGTGCATATGAGTTTGGTTTGTGATGTCCTTTATGAGTAGTTTAGGAGATGTGATTGGGAGCTTATTCCTAGTTTTTTTGGAATGGATATTTGATTTTGGTCTTCTTTGGTTAGAGAGGCTTACATCCATGTTGGTTACATGACACATATGTTGATTTGATCTTTGAGATTGAATGGTTGGATGTCATTAAGGCTTTTCATTTTGGGTTGTAAAGGAGATCATACTTGGCATAGCTTAGCACTTGGTGGTGTTGGTAGAAAGATGTGATATGGTTTGCAACTTCTCTTTATAGTATTATGTTTCTCATTCATCTAGTATGATCATTGGGTTTGTGGTCATCTACTGTTGTTGTACTTTATTATTTTTTAACAACAATAGATGATCTTTTAATGTATATCATTTGAGATGTGGAGGAATTGGGAGAAGTGAAGGAGATCAAAGGTGAGAGAATTGAGCAAAAGATTATTTGTGGAAGTATGCTCTATTTTGCAGCAGGTTGGTTGCAGTCTGCAGATCATTATGATTGTTCTTGGTATTACATGATTTTGATTATTAGCCACACCTTTAATGTAAGTGCTGATTGGTAGACTTTGAGTTGCTTTTGGTTGACATTCCTCATGCAGTATGAGCCCAAGGATGTATGCGTGTTCTTTGGTAGATTGTTTTTCATTGGACTACAGTATCAAGGGTCTTCAAAATTTTTGCACATCAATGGATTTTGTGTATTTGTTATCATGGGAGATGGTATTGTTGAGAAAGACAATATTATATAGGGATGAGAGCTATTGTATGGGTTGGATATGTTGTTGGCATGAGTATACTGATGTTGTTGATACCTTGGAGGTATGGTTAGTTGGGTATGTTAGCAACTAGTTGTGGTTGCTATTCCAGCTATAATGCTTGATTCTTGTCAATTATGCAGGCCTATTTCTTATCATTGGATTTGGTGTTTGTGTTTGGATACTGGTTGATGTAGGTTTCTTACTTCTTTGTGAAAATTTAGTGTGGCATCTCTTTGGAGGATATTATCTTACATGGTTTGACATGATGCAGGATGAGATGGTGGTCACCTTGATTATTGTTGCATGTATCTTGATGGAGCACATGGATGTTTACTTAGTACATGCTGGGCATATGGATTGTTTCCTTGATGTCTGAGTTTTATTGTTTGCCTCTCTTATGCAATAAGTGGTAGAAGAGCAGATGCATTTACTAAGGAGAAGTTAGAGTTATGTAGAGCTTCTCTTGGTTTGGTAAACATGTGACAATAGGCCTTGGAAAGTGGGTGATATTTCTGAGCATGGTTATTTGCAACATGAATCAGACTTCAAGTGGGAGATTGTTTGGATGTGAAGTCTGACTATTCATTTCATCTCCCTTGTTTTGTCCCTTCATCTTCTTTGAAGAATATTGTATAAATTTGGGGGAAAAACTTTATGTATGCTGTTGCGATTAATAAAAGGAAAATACCCCTTTCCCGTGGATGTAGCCATTTATTGGTGAACCACGTAAATCTACTATGTCTATGTATTTTCTAGTATCTCTGTTTATTCATTGTTAGTGATATATTTTATTTTAATCTCCCCTATTTTACTAGTAGTCATACCCCCCCAAAAAACTTCACCAATTCACACATGCACTCAAACATCTTATACTGTGTTAGAAAACCAAACCAACCACGAGTAGAAGATTTGCATAAGCAAAGGATATGATGAACGATAGAAATACACAAATATAGAATAAGTAAATTACATACCTTTACTTCATTGTTCACTTGGGAACTTAATTAAAACTTATATAGCAATCTCCCTATAAAGTGTCACTATCCAGGAACCTAAGGTACAACCAATGTAAGATAAATTAGTACACTTTAAATGTTCACATAATTTATACTATTATAATAGTATGTGCACATTCCTTGCATCATGTGCCACCTATTAGTGTTGGGAGCCATGTCACACAACTACACACAACTCTTCACTCCTTGCCCCATCCACACAACACCATGAATCATTTTGTGCAACTTCAAAGATATCATATAATTTTTGCACATCCCTTAGCATCATACACTAGTTACATATTACTAATGATATGCAGTATGAGCCCAAGGATGTATGCGTGTTCTTTGGTAGATTGTTTTTCATTGGACTACAGTATCAAGGGTCTTCAAAATTTTTGCACATCAATGGATTTTGTGTATTTGTTATCATGGGAGATGGTATTGTTGAGAAAGACAATGGATTATATAGGGATGAGAGCTATTGTATGGGTTGGATATGTTGTTGGCATGAGTATACTGATGTTGTTGATACCTTGGAGGTATGGTTAGTTGGGTATGTTAGCAACTAGTTGTGGTTGCTATTCCAGCTATAATGCTTGATTCTTGTCAATTATACAGGTCTATTTCTTATCATTGGATTTGGTGTTTGTGTTTAGATACCAGTTGATGTAGGTTTCTTACTTCTTTGTGACAATTTAGTGTGGCATCTCTTTGGAGGATATTATCTTACATGGTTTGACATGATGCAGGATGAGATGGTGGTCACCTTGATTATTGTTGCATGTATCTTGATGGAGCACATGGATGTTTACTTAGTACATATTGGGCATATGGATTGTTTCCTTGATGTCTGAGTTTTATTGTTTGCCTCTCTTATGCAATAAGTGGTAGAAGAGCAGATGCATTTACTAAGGAGAAGTTAGAGTTATGTAGAGCTTCTCTTGGTTTGGTAAACATGTGACAATAGGCCTTGGAAAGTGGGTGATATTTCTGAGCATGGTTATTTGCAACATGAATCAGAATTCAAGTGGGAGATTGTTCGGATGTGAAGTCTGACTATTCATTTCATCTCCCTTGTTTTGTCCCTTCGTCTTCTTTGAAGAATATTGTATAAATTTGGGGGAAAAACTTTATGTATGTTGTTGTGATTAATAAAAGGAAAATACCCCTTTCCCGTGGATGTGGCTATTTATTGGTGAACCACGTAAATCTACTATGTCTATGTATTTTCTAGTATCTCTGTTTATTCGTTGTTAGTGATATATTTTATTTTAATCTCCCCTATTTTACTAATAGTCATACCCCCCAAAAAAATTCACCAATTCACACATGCACTCAAACATCTTATACTGTGTTAGAAAAACAAACCAACCACGAGTAGAAGATTTTCATAAGCAAAGGATACGATGAACGATAGAAATACACAAATATAGAATGAGTAAATTACATACCTTTACTTCATTGTTCACTTGGGAACTTAATTAAAACTTATATAGCAATCTCCCTATAAAGTGTCACTATCCAGGAACCTAAGGTACAACCAATGTAAGATAAATTAGTATACTTTAAATGTTCACATAATTTATACTATTATAATAGTATGTGCACATTCCTTGCATCATGTGTCACCTATTAGTGTTGGGAGCCATGTCACACAACTACACACAACTCTTCACTTCTTGCCCCATCCACACAACACCATGAATCATTTTGTGCAACTTCAAAGATATCATATAATTTTTGCACATCCCTTAGCATCATACACCAGTCACACATTACTAATGATATGCAGTATGAGCCTAAGGATGTATGCTTGTTCTTTGGTAGATTGTTTTTCATTGGACTACAGTATCAAGGGTCTTCAAAATTTTTGCACATCAATGGATTTTGTGTATTTGTTATCATGGGAGATGGTATTGTTGAGAAAGACAATGGATTATATAGGGATGAGAGCTATTGTATGGGTTGGATATGTTGTTGGCATGAGTATACTGATTTTGTTGATACCTTAGAGGTATGATTAGTTGGGTATGTTAGCAACTAGTTGTGGTTGCTATTCCAGCTATAATGCTTGATTCTTGTCAATTATGTAGGCCTATTACTTATCATTGGATTTGGTGTTTGTGTTTGGATACCAGTTGATGTAGGTTTCTTGCTTCTTTGTGACAATTTAGTGTGGCATCTCCTTGGAGGATATTATCTTACATGGTTTGACATGATGTAGGATGAGATGGTGGTCACCTTGATTATTGTTGCATGTATCTTGATGGAGCACATGGATGTTTACTCAGTACATGCTGGGCATATGGATTGTTTCCTTGATGTCTGAGTTTTATTGTTTGCCTCTCTTATGCAATAAGTGGTAGAAGAACAGATGCATTTACTAAGGAGAAGTTAGAGTTATGTAGAGCTTCTCTTGGTTTGGTAAACATGTGACAATAGGCCTTGGAAAGTGGGTGATATTTCTGAGCATGGTTATTTGCAACATGAATCAGACTTCAAGTGGTAGATTGTTTGGATGTGAAGTCTGACTATTCATTTCATCTCCCTTGTTTTGTCCCTTCGTCTTCTTTGAAGAATATTGTATAAATTTGGGGGAAAAACTTTATGTATGCTATTGTGATTAATAAAAGGAAAATACCCCTTTCCCGTGGATGTAGCCATTTATTGGTGAACCACATAAATCTACTATGTCTATGTATTTTCTAGTATCTCTGTTTATTCATTGTTAGTGATATATTTTATTTTAATCTCCCCTATTTTACTAATAGTCATACCCCCAAAAAAAACTTCACCAATTCACACATGCACTCAAACATCTTATACTGTGTTAGAAAAACAAACCAACCATGAGTAGAAGATTTGCATAAGCAAAGGATACGATGAACGATAGAAATACACAAATATAGAATAAGTAAATTACATACCTTTACTTCATTGTTCACTTGGGAACTTAATTAAAACTTATATAGCAATCTCCTTATAAAGTGTCACTATCCAGGAACCTAAGGTACAACCAATGTAAGATAAATTAGTACACTTTAAATGTTCACATAATTTATACTATTATAATAGTATGTGCACATTCCTTACATCATGTGCCACCTATTAGTGTTGGGAGCCATGTCACACAACTACACACAACTCTTCACTCCTTGCCCCATCCACACAACACCATGAATCATTTTGTGCAACTTCAAAGATATCATATAATTTTTGCACATCCCTTAGCATCATACACTAGTCACACATTACTAAGGATCATGTCATACAACTTCATAAACAAATCTATCTAAGATTCATGCCACAATTACATCTATGTGTGTTAGTATATTATGTCACACACCACTCACACTTTCACCCAAAAAGGTTTCATGTTAAACCTTTCTATACAAATTGATATCAATTTTAAGTTTTTAGGTGAAAGAGATATAATCAAAGCCCTTTGTGCCACATAGGCGCCACATAGTTTTGGATGAAACTATTTCACCCAAAAAACTTTCAAGGGTGAAATTGTTTCACCCAAAACTATTTTGTTAGCCCAAAGTGGGACATAGATCTAAAATTTCACCACCCTACTAGTTGATTTTCTACTTTTAGATGATGAAGGGAAGCTCATTTTTGTGCCAATTTCTACCATTGAAACATGAGTGAAGAAGCTAAAAAAATAGAACAATCATAGAAAACCTAGTTTGTTGGGGGAACCTACTCACAAAATATGATACATAGGAGGGACCAAAGATTCTTAAGCACCCAACTCCACATTGCTTGTGGAAAAGTAGTTTTAGGAAGGGTATACTTGGAATGTCCTTTTTTATGTAATTAGATTATGTGGGCCCTATCTTTATTTTCCCAACAAGGATATAAAAATAATATAATAAACAGGCCATGGGTTGGGGAAGTAGAACTAATTAATGAGGATTTACAAGAGAAAGTGGTGCCATTTTTTGGAGTGAGTCCCATTAATATTTTAATTGCTATCTTTAAGAGGGAATTGATGGAAGTAGATTGTCATTGATGTCAAAAAGGAGTTGAGTTGATGCATATAATTAGGAGAAGATGAGAAGGTTTATGGTTTATGTTATTCATGAATATCATAATGTTGATTTATTAGGATGTTATTCCTTGTTCAAGTTTTGATGTGTGTCTTGATTTCATAATCAGGAGCTTTCATATCCATGTTGCTTGATAAGGTGATATAGTGGTTGTGTCATCTATATATGTTGCGATGTGTTATACATGAGATTAGGAGCTTTCATGAGTTGTTTCATTTATTCACATCAGGTGATGGTTGCATGTGATGAAGAGATGGTGTTCTTCAATCTTATTTGATATAATGTTGTTCAATACAGCTAATGAGTTGAGTTTCTTCATGTCATCAGGAGGTGTTGAAAAGGAATGCATTCATCTTCATATGTGATAACATGAGAAGTTGATTTGCTCTTGTCATGACAAGTGGAGTTGATGTTGTGATAACAAGAAAGGTCATGTTGTTTTGCTTGTTTGCTGACAAAAGTTAGTAAGATATTCAAAAAGTGAGGTGGTAGGTGTTCAGTAGTGTTGGATTGTTGTCATATAAAGTAGGTGCTTCATGGTGCTTCATTAGGTATTACAAAAATGTTATGTAAAGTTAGGGTTTATAGAACTATAACCCTAAAGATTTTAGTTGAGGGCTCAAAATAGCCCGTATGCAAAGGAAGGCTCTTTTTGTTCTAATTTTAAAGTGACCAATTATTAAAGGTAAAAGTCACTTAAGTGACTTATTGAAGGCTCCTTAAGTCATATTCTAAACCCACCCTCTTCTAGTCCTAACCGGCTCCTCCAGGTGATGACTAAGTCTTTGGGCACCAAAAGAATGATCAGTGGTTCTTATTTAAATGGAATGGGCATGTTGAGTAAAATCAAAGGTCAACATTCAAATATGTGTTCTCACCTCGATGCATCTACATTGACAGGCTAGTGAACATCTTTGTGTGTGACTATTTTTAGAAATCTTTTTTCAAGGCTATTTTTTAGCCTTTAAGATAACAGTTTCCAAGGCAGATTTTTTTGTGGATTTAGAAGATATTTTTTAGAGATTATTTCTATTTTTTAACTCCACTAGTATGCCTCTCGTGGAAGTTAATGAGAAGTGTTTTTGTCTTTTTCTATAATGGTGAGAAGATTAAGTATGCTTTAAGGAAGCACAATGAGTCTTTATGACTTCTTCTACATGAAGATAATGAAGAATATCTTATGATGGGAATGGAGATGATTTTTCTTAGAAGGAATATGAAGAGACTTTAGAAGAAATTTACAGAGAAGATAAAAAGATTGAAGGAATATATGGAAGTTTTGTAGTCTTTTATAGGTGAAAAATTGAAAAGAGAATTTGAAAGGTTATTTTATTGAAGTCTTGTATTTGCAGGTGAATGGATTTTTGTTATGCAGATATTATTTTTGTCAGATGTTTGCAGATAAAAGGAAAATGAAAAGACAATTGAAGAGTATCCAAGTTTGAAAGAAATTTTATTACAAGGACAGATTAAAAAATATATTGTTGAAGACATTCAATTTAATGAAGATGAAAAATACAGGAGATGAAATTTTTATGAAAGAGAAAATGAATATGAATGGTTATGCAAAGAAGAAGAATATAATTTTAATATGTGTAGGTTCTTCATGGAAAAAGAAATATGCAAAGAAGATGAAGAGATTAGATTATTGAAGAGAAAAGTGAATTGATTTAATGGTGAAGATGAATATGTAGATAGGCCTTGAAGAAATGAAAAGATTTTATTGCAAGAGAAAATGAATCATGGAAGAAGAAGAATGTGAAAAGACATTAAATTTTTTTATATAATGACATTGTAGGTTCAGTGTGTTATGAATTTAGGATGTGGATCAAAATGCAATGATGAAGACATATTTGTGATTTAAAAAAAAAAGAAAATACAGATGAATCATGTGATTTGAGAGATGTATGAGATCATGTTTTTGCAGGAATGAATCAAACAAGGATGAAGACTTTATGTAGAGAACTTATAGATTGAACCGTGAAGATAATATGCAATTGATTGTGCATCAGGTGAATTAATTGTGCAGATTGAAGTATGATTGCAAAGAAATATGCAGATTGAATTGAGAGTTGCAAATTTAGGGAATTGTATTGAAACAGAGAAACCCTCTGTATTACTTGTATTGTTTTGAGATTGCTTTATGTTTCCAGTGAGGCTTTATGTGCTAGTGAGGCTTGTATGGTTAGTGAGACCTCTTTATATGCCAATGAGGCATCTTGTAAAGCTAGTGAAACTTCCTTGGTCAGTGAGACCTATTTGTAACTAGTGAGGTTTTGAATAAGCTAGTGAGGCAATTTTGAGTGGTTTTTCTACCCCATGAGGGTTTTCCACTCCAATAATCCTTGTGTTATGATTTGCCTCTATGTGTGTGTTTTCTAATGTCTTACTCACAAGTCCTGATTCATGCCTTTCATTATCATACCTGTGCATTTGTGTTTAACAATTTATTGATGTCTTTCTCTCTCTCTTTGTCTTGTAAATTTAAAAGTTGCAAAAAGTTAAAAGTTTTCACAACACTGATTCACCCCCCCTCTCAGTGTTGTCCTAGACTCCAACAAGTGGTATCAGAGCCTAGGTTCCCTATAGAAGTCTAATCGACTTGGGTAGGTCCTGTTAGTGGAGTACCATGTGAAAGTGTAGAAGAAATAAGAGCATGAAAAATGTCAAGTGTCCTACTGATAAAAAACCACCATGTGTACCAAATTCAGATGTTGATATAAAATCAGTTGATAGAAATGTCTCAAAAGTTAAGTCAGGAGTTCCTTTCTTTGATGGTTCAAAATTCTTTGTTTGGTGTATTAGAATGCAAGTATATTATCCTCTTTAGGATATGGTGTTTTGATGTCAGTTGAGAATGGGTATTATGTTTCCTCTCAATCTCCTAATAGTGCAAATAATAAAGATGCTTTTGAATGTAATCATATAGCAAAGAAGGCCATTTTGTCTAGTTTATCTAATGAAATCTCTTATAAAGTTATGCATTGTGAAACTACTCAAGATGTGTGGAAGGAATTGATAAGAATCTATCAAGGTGATGATAAAGAAGAGGTCAGCTTGGTGTCTAAGAAGAGTGACAATGATGGAAGACTTTCACATGAAGGAGATGAGACTCAATCAGATTTAGAAGAAGATCACAATCAGGAGTATGATGAACAGAAATGTGAAGTTGATGTTGAAGGAGAACTATTGTGTGCCCTAGATATAATCAAGAAGCTCAGAAAAGAGAATAGGAGAATAGAATACCAACTTCAACAAGAAAAAGATTTCAAAGACAAGATATGTTCAGATTTTGCAAAAGTTTCTTTAGAATTTGAAGAGGCAAGAAATTCGATTACAAATATAAAGAGTTATATTGATGAATCTAACAAAGTGATTATTAGTTTAAAGGCTAAAATTGAGGAAGGCAAAAGAATAATAGATGTAACAAATTCTGATCTTGAGGTGAAAAGAATTGAATATCTAAAGTTAGGGACATAAATAGTCTCTTTGAGAAAGGATTTGGAAAAGGCATTTTCAAAGTTGCATAAGAATATTCAATTTGAAAAGAGTACTGAATGTTGGAATGATATATTGAACAAGCAAATGTATCCTAAGGACACTACTAGTTTAGGATATGAAGAAGGAGAGTGTTCCAAAGCCAGAGAAACTCCGAGAAGGAAAATTGATTTAAGTCATCATGTTGCTGCCCTTGAAGGTAAAAAGAAGAGTGAAGTTGAAATGAAGACCAAAGATGAGTTTGTAAAAATGCACAATCAAAGAAGAAAGTTTAGAAGAACTGTTCCAGTAAGACAAGCATATATGTACAGGTATAATTATTCATTTAATGTTTATTGTTATACCTATAATCATTTTGGACACAAAGCAGTTGATTGCAGAAGGAATACTAATCTTGTATGTTACAAGTGCAATAATGTTGGTCACATACAAAGAAATTGTAAAATGCATAGAAGGTATGATCCTGTATGGAAGCATAACATAAATACTCAAGGGATGTCAAAAAGGTATTATCAATCAATTGATTACAATATAGTTTGTTATATATGCAACTCTCTTGGTCATAAAGCACATAGTTGTAGAAAAGCATCACCTGATTTGAAAAAGTAGAAAATGAAAGAAGCCGAAAAAGTTTGGAGGAAGAAAGAACCTGTAAAAATTTGGAGGCAGAAACAAGGTCAAGAAAAGATAAATCCTAAACTTGTGCATTTTGCACAAGTCATATCATCAGTTGCATAATATGTGGCATGAAGTTAGGGGGAGTTGTCCATGTCCTATCAATTATCCCCAAGAAGTTTCAGGAGGAGATTATTTGGTCTTGTTTTGTTTTTGGATTCATGTTTGATAATTTTTGCTAAGATGCTATTCATATTAGTTTTGTGAAATGAAGTTCATAATGATGTTGATAACTATGTTTCTCTTTAGTATATGTCAGTGATGCAGGTGATCAGTGGTTTGTATTGATAAGATGTTCAGAGGTTCATTGCACAAAGAGTTTGATGATGTTGAATGACATTGTTTATAAATGATCTTGTTCATACTATCATGATTCTGATATTAATCTTGTTCTTGGTATTAATCTTCATGTATTTTGATCATTTATTTTTGAGCTATGTGTCTTGCATGAGAATTGAAGCTTTCAGGTGGATTGGAGACAATGTCAAAAGAAGTTGGTGGACTAGAGATATTAAGTCATGATTAGTTGGAAGAGTTCTTGGTGTGATAATTTGACATGCTTCTTTGATGGTCCTCCTCATTAATATGCTTCAAAAAGGTATATGTACGTTGAAGTTCTTCAAGCTATGACATTGATGGTGGTGCCTTGTATTTAGTTAATCAGAGGCAATTAAAGGTGTGTCTTGAATCAGCTATGGCAAATCAAGTTGAATGATAACAGACCTTGTTATATCAGACATTGCTAGTAAACATCTTGTAGCAAATATTGCTTGTTGCTCTTATCTTGTATCACGTGATGTCAGTTGTATCTGTAACCTTGTGATAAAGGTATCAGACTTTGCAGTGAATTGATGCTAGACTTGTTGTGCAGACTTGTCTCTTGTATATTCTTGCCGAGACATTGTAGAAATGGTAGCAGATAGTTGATAAAAGTAGAGATGAAGTTCAAACCTTTGGCAGATATGTTGCAGCCTCTGATGATTGATCAAAATGGTAGACCTTGAATGGTATTTGATAGTAAATAATTGATCTTAATTGCAAACTTTACCTTAGTGATGATAGTTGATTTGATGTAGACCTTGTAGTGGAAAGTGCAGGATCAAACCTTTTTGTTAGCAGATTAGTCATTCTTTGTGTAGTGACAGGTAATAAACTCATTTCAATATTTGGTTTCTTGCAAGAAGTGGACAATGGTTTTCTTGCATATACAGAATGGAGTATGCACAGTGATTTCTTTCATATTATTCATTTGTATTGACTTGATAATATCTGATAAGAATATAAGGAAGTGTATAACCTCTATCCACTTGTGCTATCCAATATTGATGCTTCTTGTTTAAGGATTTGTCATCCAGAGTTCAGAATTCAGGGGGAGTTTCTTCTTGATTTCTATTGCTACATGATGGGGTTATCTTTGCCTTAACAATGCCTTGAGACAAGGTTAATATGTCATTGATGATGTGTGGAGAAGATGTTTGTTGCTGCATTCAATATAGGGGCAAATAGTTTTTGGCCTTTGTCATCAGATGTCAAAAATGGGGAGAGAGAAAATGCATCATGTCGTTTTGCCATCAATGACAAAGGGGGAGATTGATGGAAGTAGATTGTCATTGATGTCAAAAAGGAGTTGAGTTGATGCATATCATCATAAGAAGATGAGAAGGTTTATGGTTTATGTTATTCATGAATATCATAATGTTGATTTATTAGGATGTTATTCCTTGTTCAAGTTTTGATGTGTGTCTTGATGCCATAATCAGGAGCTTTCATATCCATGTTGCTGGATAAGGTGATATAGTGGTTGTGTCATCTATATATGTTGCTATGTGTTACACATGAGATTATGAGCTTTCAGGAGTTGTTTCATTTATTCACATCAGGTGATGGTTGCATGTGATGAAGAGATGGTGTTCTTCAATCTTATTTGATATAATGTTGTTCAATACAACTAAGGAGTTGAGTTTCTTCATGCCATCAGGAGGTGTTGACAGGAGTTGTTGAAAAGGAATTCATTCATCTTCATATGTGATAATAGGAGAAGTTGCTTTGTTCTTTTCATGACAAGTGGAGTTGATGTTGTGATAACAAGAAAGGTTATGTTATTTTGTTTGTTTGTTGGCATAAGTTAGTAAGATATTCAAAAAGTGAGGTGGTAGGTGTTCAGTAGTGTTGGATTGTTGTCATATAGAGTAGGTGCTTCATGGTGCTTCATCAGGTATTGCAAAAGTGCTATGTAAAGTTAGGGTTTATAGAACTATAACCCTAAAGCTTTTAGTTGAGGGCTTAAAATAATCCGTATGCAAAGGAAGGCTCTTTTTGTTCTAATTTTAAAGTGACCAGTTATTAAAGGTAAAAGTCACTTAAGTGACTTATTGAAGGGTCCTTAAGTCATATTCTAAATCGGCCCTCTTCTAATCCTAACCGGCTCCTCCAGGTGATGACTAAGTCTTTGGGCGCCAAAAGAATGATCGGTGGTTCTTATTTAAATGGAATGGGCACGTTGAGTAAAATCAAAGGTCAGCATTCAAATATGTGTTCTCACCTCGATGCATCTACATTGACGGGCTAGTGAATGTCACTGTGTGACTATTTTTAGAAAGCTTTTTTCAAGGCTATTTTTTAGCCTTTAAGATAACAGTTTCCAAGGCAGATTTTTGTGTGGATTTAAAAGATATTTTTTAGAGATTATTTCTATTTTTTAACTCCACTAGTGTGCGTCTCATGGAAGTTAATGAGAATTGTTTTTGTTCTTTTTCTATAATGGTGAGAAGATTAAGTATGCTTTAAGGAAGCACAATGAGTCTTTATGACTTTTTCTCCATGTAGATAATGAAGAATATCTTATGATGGGAATGGAGATGATTTTTCTTAGAAGGAATATGAAGAGACTTTAGATGAAATTTGTAGAGAAGATAAAAAGATTGAAGGAATATATGGAAGTTTTGTATTCTTTTATAGGTGAAAAATTGAAAAGAGAATTTGCAAGGTTATTTTATTGAAGTCTTGTATTTGCAGGTGAATGGATTTTTGTTATGCAGATATTATTTTTGTCAGATGTTTGGAGATAAAAGGAAAATGAAAGGACAATTGACAAGGATCCAAGTTTGAAAGAGATTTTATTATAAGGGCAGATTAAAAATATATTGTTGAAGACATTCAATTTAATGAAGATGAAAATTGCAGGAGATGAAATTTTTATGAAAGAGAAAATGAATATGAATGGTTATGCAAAGAAGAAGAATATAATTTTAATATTTGCAAGTTCTTCATGGAAAAAGAAATATGCAAAGAAGATGAAGAGATTAGAGTATTGAAGAGAAAAGTGAATTGATTTAATGGTGAAGATGAATATGCAAAGATTTTATTGCAAGAGAAAATGAATCTGGGAAGAAGAAGAATGTGAAAAGACATTCAAATTTTTTATATAATGACATTGCAGGTTCAGTGTGTTATGAATTTAGGATGTGGATCAAAATGCAGTGATGAAGACATATTTGTGAATTTTTTTAAAAAGAAAATACAGATGAATCATGTGATTTGAGAGATGTATGAGATCATGTTTTTGCAGGGAATGAATCAAACAAGGATGAAGACTTTATGCAGAGAACTTACAGATTGAACCATGAAGATAATATGCAATTGATTGTGCATCAGGTGAATTAATTGTGCATATTAAACTAAGTATGATTGCAAAGAAATATGCAGATTGAATTGAGAGTTGCAAATTCAGCGAATTGTATTGAAATAGAGAAACCCTCTATATTACTTGTATTATTTTGAGATTGCTTTATGTTTCCAGTGAGGCTTTATGTGTCAGTGAGGCTTATATGGTCAGTGAGACCTCTTTGTATGCTAGTGAGGCATTTTGTAAAGCTAGTGAAGCTTCCTTGGTCAGTGAGACCTATTTGTAACTAGTGAGATTTTGAATAAGCTAGTGAGGCAATTTTGAGTGGTTTTTCTACCCCATGAGGGTTTTCCACTCTAGTAATCCTTGTGTTATGATTTACCTCTATGTGTGTGTTTTCTAATGTCTTACTCACAAGTCCTGATTCATGCCTTTCATTATCATACTTGTGCATTTGTGTTTAACAATTTATTGATGTCTTTCTTTCTCTTTGTCTTGTAAATTTAAAAGTTGCAAAAAGTTAAAAGTTTTCACAACACTGATTAACCCCCTTTCTTAGTGTTGTCCTAGACTCCAATAGGAATATGGGGCATTATAATTTGTGCCCTATTGGTGCTATATATTGGGGTTCTTGGTTGTATTTGAGATTATTGCCAATTATTCAGTCTTTTTTTGTCATAGTTTCAATATTGTGTTCAATCATAGGATTCAAGGACAAAAATTGTTGGAATCAAGAGATTAGAGGATGGAACTCCTTTGATTTCTTAGAGATTGGAGGATGAAAAACCTTTGATTTCTTGTGGGTAATCTCATAGAGAGTTTGTATTTGTACTTCAAATCTTTATTTAGATTTCAAAATATATTTTGGTACCTACAACAAATTTTGTATTTATGAAGCTTCAACATATTATCTAAGCATATATTTTATAATCACTAAAGAAATATTATGTTTTGATTAGGATAAGGTGGTTTTGAAGGGACCATAAACCCTTACATCAACAAAACTACAACTAAAACGTAAGCAACATGTTGTAACGAGGGCCACAAAGAATTACTAAGTAGCAAAATAGAGATAAAAACAACTACTAAAACAATAGAAAAACACAAAAAGATGACCACACTGACCAAGGGCCAAAAGACATATAGATTATGAAGTATTTCTACTTCTTTTATCTCTACTGTGAGGAATCCTTCCTTAGAGATGTTGGCACTTTTGTCAATCACACTTGACCTCCTCCTCGAGAAACAACATTTTGGCATTCAATTTATCCTTCTCCATGTTAAGAATGAATATTTCTTACATGAAATTCCAATACTTGAGGGTCAACTTGTCCTCCTCCTTTGAGACCAAGATTTTTCCATCATATTTCTTAGCCAGGGTAGTGATTTTAATATTCATGTAGTTAATCTCCATGAAGAACCCTTTCAAAAGTTGATTGTGAACCTTCATTTCTTGTACAATCCCTACCAACTAATCCACCAACTAGTTAAGTACACTAATAGCTCCATCCAAAGTGGTATGGTCACATTGGTTAACCTATTTTTCACCATATAGGTGAGGGAATAGGCTAGGGATTCGAGGGAAGTCAGCCCTAGCCACCGGCTCCCCCTACTCTTTGGTCTTACCCTTATTTCTAACCTTTTTATCCTTCTCCTCAACATCCCTAGAGTCCATGTAGTTAGGATCTTTCTCCCTTTGATAACTGGTCTCATTAATAGAGACATCTTCCCTCTCTGACTTGTTGGTAAGATGAACCTCCTCATAGCTATCCTCAGCCAAACTAGAGGAATAAAATTTAGTGCATTTCCCTTTCTTCAGGACATGGTTGACTTTAATTTTAAAATGGATATTTTTTAGTGGTTGACAAGGAGAAAAATTATGCCTGCATGGGCAGGGTAACTACCCACCCCCTCATAAATTCCTTCATAGCCACATCCAGAGAAGAAAGCAAATAGAAGGGAATGTAAATTTTATGGTGGAAACGAAAGTGATTCAAGATAATGAAATGATAAGTGAACAAGGTCATAAATCTACCTTCTAAGGTACAATATATTTCATAATTGTCATGACCATAGTGTTGTAGGGATTCTTGACAAAGGAAGTTGCATAGCTAGCTTGGTAATGCTCCAACATCTCCCCATTCTACATGAAGAGCTTCTTGGCTTCTTCACCCATTTTTATTTCCTTAAATATCTTCCTTCCTTCAATATCTAGCCTCGTGGCCTCCATAATAAGCCCTTTATAAATAGCCATCTCCATACCCCTAATGTTAATGTCCCTGTTGTGCCATTTGCGAGAAAATTTTGATGCTAGATTAAGGTCATAGCCATTAACCCATTCCATGAATGACGTTAGGCCACTGACTTTTATAATCCTCCAAGTCTTGTGTTTCTTTTAAAAAATTTCACTAGAAATAGGCTTGGTCATATTCCTATCACCACCCATGAGCCCAGATAGATCTAGGTTTGTTACAATGTTGATCTTTATGGGATAACTATAAACCTTCTTATTCACCTAGTCATTTTCCAAACCCTTGAACTTTTGAGAGAAAAGAGGAGATAATATTATAGCCTTGAGAGCACAATCTATTCACACATACTTCTTCATTATCATTCTATCTGATGGTAGCATTCCAATTTCTCACCATGAGTGTGAAAGAGGGGCCTTACTAGTGATGATTAGGAGAATAATCATCAGAAAATGTGATCTAAAAAGTTCAACCATTGTTGTCATGTTTAGCTAGATCAACATGGCTTCGATAGGGTAATGAACCCCTTATCCATCTTTTCTTATCCCTTGACAACACTCCCTTATTAGCAAGTATGTTAGTGACCTTGTTAGCCTCTCTAAAACAATGTTGGAGTTTGTGGAGGAAGCTTTAATCATATTTATGTGTTATTCTCTAAAGCATCAACATATTTATATTATTTGTGCAATCCATTGCTACATCTTTTTGGCCATTATTATTATTAAAAATAATATTTATAATTATTATTCATCCACCATATGCTGTCAAGATATTTGGGTGATCATAGACTAGTGAATAATAATATTTACTTAATATATGCTCTCACCTCGCGTTCACGGGATTTTGGTGATAAAAATGTATTAAATATTTTATATTAAAATTTGTTGGGATATTACAATAATCATTATAAGTTTGTAATTAGCAAGGAATAATGTTTTCAAAAACAATGAATCATTTTTAGAGCCATCATAATCATCATACAAAAGATCCATATTATCATTATGTAAAAGCAATGACGTATCGCCAATATGATACCCTAATAAATCATCATTATCAATCCATGAGTGATCATGTGTATGAATATGAATAGCAATAGAGTCATCATAGAACTCATCATCATCATCATGCAAAATGTTGGACAACACATCAAAATTACATAAATTTGGATTATCATGACATTGTAAGGATAGGCCACTACAAGGAATGCTAGTGTAATGGATAGGTAGGGCACATAATAGATCCTTGCTAAAAGAATGATTGTCAATCTCACAAGGCACAAGATTGTCATGAATGGAATGACCAAAGGAACATAGGATCTTTGAAAGCATAGGATGTGCATTGACTAACAATATCAAGGAGGAAACGGTAAGACATGATCAAACAAAACCTACATTGAGATGACATCCATATCTGAAGCAAAGAATATCATGAATCAATTAAGGATATGAGTGTCATATCAAAAGAAATGAAAAGTATAGTTGGTATGTATCAAAATACCAAATATAATAATTTTTAATTTGCTATAAAATATTTTAACTAAATACACAACATATGTGTTGCAATTTGTATCCATTTATTAGATAATCATTTTAACATTTAATCAAAAAATATTGTTACATAACCTAATTTGAAGAGATGATTATTCCTATTAAAGTATTTGATCATATATCTTAATGAAATAATATTCCAACTAGAAAACAAATATTCTATTAAAAAAAACACTATCATCTTTATATAAAACTATTTAAATCTTAAAGATTTATTGAATATACTTTCATCTTCTTATTCTCCCATCACAGAAGAAACACACAACCTGGTAGCATTGCTATTCTAACACCTATTAAAACACACGCAAACTAGTCTCAAATTAGGAAACTCGCAACGTCCAAAAGCGGCTTCATCATAATATTTGCAATTAAACTCGCAATCTTCATCAAGCAAGCATGCCCCCTTAAATGAGCCGCTCCAAGATCCGCAATACCCACTATAACCGTAGTCTTGTGATTATGAATATATTATAAATCAGTAAGTAGTTCGGAATTTTCAATGACATATAGAATGAATGAATGAATGAACAGAAATATTGACTAAAGAAAAGAAGAATGCATATTACCGTAAGCAAAAGCCAAAGGCGCTGAGAGTAATAAGAATACTAAATACACATATATGCCTTTCGCCATGCCAGCAAATACAGATGTTCAGACGTAATGTATTCTCTGAGAAGAAAAGATTTAGTGATGGTTCTACTTATACAACACATCTTAACAGCTAATCTGCTTCGTTCGTACCGCCTAATTTTATATACTTTTATTCATTGTTATTATTATTAGTTTTATATCGCTGCTGTGTAATTTTGGATTCAAAGACAATCTCGAAATTATCTGAAGGCAATCTCCTTAGTGTGTAGCTTTTAACACATTTATCAATACGGCGATTCCAAATAATATAAAATGATTTAAGCGTCAACAACTAAAAAACCCTGTACATGAGATAGTGATCTACTTTTTGGGTGGTTGTAATTTTATTTTCGTTTTAATTAATTATATATATATATATATATACAAGTGACAATATGATAGTGTGTCTAATGATGGAAGCCCTCCATCTTCTCTCTTTTAATTTGAAGAGGATAATCTTCTACCTTATGAAGCCCCTTTCTTGCATTTAGTCTTATTAAGGGTTCTTACTTAATTGGTTTAAGGAGGAGGGCAAATGATGTAGTCATGGATGCATATGATCTAATGAAGGACAATCTATTCATGCAACCCAAACATAGAAAACAAAAATATGAATAAGGGTACACAACAAAAGAAAGCTTAGAGGTCATCTAAGATGACATAGATCATAATATTATCAAATGCTCTGACATAACAAGTTATTACAAAACTCAACAATGAGTATACATGTTTGTATGATATATATCGATTACAATAGTTGAGAACCCAAAATACCTTATTTGAATCTATCTTCTCTATCCTTTACTCCTGTTATGAGGAATTAGTACTCTATTTATAGTGGATTCTTTAAGCACTAGTGTACTACTAACTAGAGGTAATGACCCTTCTTCTACAACTCCTCTTGGGACAAACATAAAATATTACACTAGGTGTGTTACTCAAATTATGGTGTGAAAGCTTAAGGTAGGTCTCGCTAAACATAACAAAGTGCTACAACTTCCCACAAAGAAAACATTTTATCAAGATATTATGTGGAGATATGAGTTCAGGGCCTTGCATTTGAATGTGTAGTAGATAACTAAATTGGTTTTGTAGAAGCCTTGAAAGAGACCTACTACCTAGCTGGGAACTATGAGGATAAATACACTAAGTTTGCACTACTGCACACCAAACACAAGGTCAATTTGTGTAAGAATACATTGATATTATGCACACTATAGTTTGTAAAATTTTGTGCATTCAAGAGATTGAGCATAATCTCATTTTGAAATATAGATTGATCTTGAGACCCTAATCCAATTAGACATGGTTTACCTTTAGATTTCCACGCTAGAAGAAGCCAATAAATTCACATACAAATTTGAGGCCAAAGCCAAGTAGAAGACCTTAAAAGAAGAGTCCAAGTTTCAGGACAAACAACAAACAAGGAACAAGGTTGAAATTCAAATGAATTCTAAACAATGAAAAGGACCTCCACAAAAATCTCATAAGAATGACACTACATAGTGAGCAAAAGAAATAATCTAAGACTGGCAAGTGGTGCATAGTTCACAACACTAGCAATCATTCAAAGGAAGAGTGCCACACTAGAAAAGACTTGGTTGTGTAGTTGGATTCTATTGGTACTACCATCGTGACACCTAAGAAAGGAAAGCATATCATGGAGGTAACACCCAGTTCTATGTTTAGTATTGCCTACATTGCCTCTTCCTCAAACACTGACTTTGAGGAAGTAGAGAAGTTCCACTCTCAAATGTGGGTCAATGGACAACCAATACATTTCATAGTCGACAATGGAAGTTATAACCTGATTTCTCTTGAAGCAATTTGTAGATTGAACTTTCCATTAATACCTTACCTTTAGTCATACTCCATTGGATGGTATAGTTTGGTTTTAGAGAAACACATCACTCAATAATGTTAGTACAAAAATAAGCAATTTCAAGATGTAGATCATTAAATATTTTGTTGATAAATTGTCAATTGTATCATTAAATAGAAATAATTTTATTTGATTGGGCATCATATTGTTGATAAATTGTATATTTTCAATTGAAGAAACTACTATGCAACATGCGAAAAATTTGCCTTCTTTTTCTTAAAGCAACACAACACATACACACACACTAGATAGTAGGTTAGATTGTTAGTCATATTTATCTATGAATAAATTTTTTGATGAAGAAAAAATCAAGATCAAACTTGTAAAAGTCTCTTCGCTCATCAAAAAGTGGTGGCAAGCCCATGCTTTATGGGAGGAGGACTAGATAGAAAGAAGATTTGAGTCAACTTGGTAAACACTCCTGGAAGTATTCAAGGATGAATACTATCCCAAAAATGTCTATAATAACTATTATTTCAATAGCAACAACTAGGATAAAGACTTGACCAGTCAATCCATGCCTATATTGATGCCTTCCACATGAACTCTATGAGAAGTTGGACATATTCAAGTTAGAGTAACATGACATCCTCAAGTACCATGGTGGAATGCATCCTTTCATTCAGTCTAAATTGAAGCTACCCAACGTCAATATGATGGGAGAAGCATATTGTTATAACCGTCATAAAAGAGAAGTCAAAGATGTAGGCCAAATGGGATAGATATCTAATGCCAAAGAAGACACCTTCTTTAAAGATAAGAACAAACCATCCAAGAAAGGAAAAGTCCAAAAAAATAAATTTAGCAACCACTCTAACTAGTGCCATGCATAGAAGAACATATTCACACGCACAAAGGCAAAGGGTTCACATGAGCTAAAAGTGGTAGAGTTGGATCTCAAAGCTACTTGTCTTAATGCAACATCAACAAAATCCATGCCAAATGATTAAAGATTGCCTATTTCATTCATAGTTGTGGGTGTGAGAGCAACTGCTAGACTTCTTGATTGATGATGACAACATGAATAATCTTATCTCTAAAGTCACCATCAAACAATTACTTTGCCAACCATGTAACATCAGTAATCTCACAATTTGGAATGAATTAGTTCATGCACCACAAAAGGTATACATATCACTCACCAATGTTTCTTCTCATATGTTATTCATCCTTTTCAAGGGGAGTTGATTTGTGTCACATCACTAATTGATTCTTATTATACAATTATTAGAAAAACACACTAGCCACAAACACAAGACTTGTATTGTCGAAGGATAGGATGTACAATAGAAACACACAAGTTTATAATAGGTACAATAGGTACCTTTACTTCATTTCTCACTTGAGAACTTGATTACAACTCTTTACAACAATCTCCTTATAAATGTCACTAGCTAGTGACCTTAGTGGTATAATCAATGTGGGATAAATCCACACTTTAAATGTTCACAAAATTTATTAGTACAATATTATTTGTGCATGTGGGATAAATATTCATAGTGCAACATTAACATTCCAACTTTAAAGTCTTAGTGTGAAATTGGAGGATTTATCACACATTCAGTGAAACATAAAAAATACAAAGACAACTAAGAGAATGCCATGATGACAATTACCCTTTGAGACACAACTACTCCTAAGACTTGACAAAGTTGCTCTCTATCAATCAGAATGGTGAAAATATCTATACCACTTGATCCTCTTTCTTGACATAGCCAATCAAAATCTTCTAAATCTCTAACACTTCATGAACTTTGTGGTACTTTATATTGGTACACTTAGTCCTCATATGAAAGACACGACTCTTATTATTCTAAATAGAACTATGATTTTCATAATGAGTCATGTCATGTCTTTCAACACATGAAAGTGATCTAGCATCTCACATAACCACATTGCTTCATTTGATGTTTGAGCTAGTCTAAACTACTTTTCCTTTGTTACATTGGAAGGTCACGAGATTAGTGAATCTTCCATCATGATTACATAGCTTGAAGTAGGCTTCATGTCATCAATATATACAACCCAATCTAAATCTATGTGGCCATGAAGAATGCATTCACTTCCTCTTTTGAACTCAAGTTCAAAATCCAAAGTCCCCTTCACATATCTTGACCATAGTGTAACTTTCAAGTGACTACTCTGTGGTTCCTTCATAAACTTGGCCACCAATCCAATAAAATAACACATATCAAATCAAGTCTAGGTAAGATATAATAAACCTCACATATACTCTAATATTATATAGAATCCACCTCTTCTATCCCTATACCCTTTGTCAAATTAGTGCCAAGATCACATGGAGTTTTGACAACTTTCACATCCTCCATCTTGAATCCCATCAACTACTATTTGGCATACATTGATTAAGAGATAACAAATTTGTGATGTTGTAGCCAAACTTGCAAAGATAGAAACATCTTAGATTGTGAGGCTAACTACTTCTTCATGTCAAAAACCAAATCAACATTTTTCCCTATCAACATAATAAAGAAAATTTCCCAATTAGTCTTCTTAACATACATATTGGGATCATTTTCAAAGTTCTTAAAACCCAACTCTTGAATACATTGACCAATCTTCTCATTCCATGCATGAGGTGCTTGCTTCAAGTCGTGCACTAACTTCTTCAATTGACAAACAAAATGTTCCTCACCCTCCTTCACAAACCTAGGAGGGTTTTGCATGAATATCTCTTCCTTCAAATCATCATTAGGAAATGTACTCTTTGGATTCAACAGATGCATCCACCATTTATACTTTTCTTTAACTGCAATAATTATCCTTACAATAATGAACCTTATAATTGGAGCAAACATTTTGTTGTAGTTGTATTGGTTATAATTTGAATATGAATAATAGATGAAAGCACCACAAAACACAATGCAAATTACCTTCACACACACAAACAAACCAAACAGATTGAGAGTACCAAGGTAGAACCCAAATATTGAGTCGATTTGCTCTTTGCTCTTTATGATGTGGATTGCTCTATATTTGTCAAGCATAATACATGATCTCCCAAGGATGAATAGTGATAGCATAAGTTTGCTAAAATGAGAGATGCTGAAGAGTGGAGAGTGAGGTTCCTTTTATAGACCTGTGAGAATGCAAATCAATAGTTGAAGAAGACCAGAAAGATCAATGGTTGAGGATGGTTGAGAGAATGTGGGTGATTCAGAGAAGGACAAGTGTCATGGCTCCTTCATGAGTCAAGGGAGTTAACATACTTGATTGGAGAGTTGACTGAATAGATTGATAAGATGATTAGGTTGATTGATCAGAAGACTGAATTGATTGATCAGAAGATTAAATTGATTGATCAAAAGACTGAATTGATTGATGAGTCAACTCTTTTGATTGATCTGTTAATTGATTTTGATTAGAGGAATTTATGGTGGGTGAGGATAATTGAGAAATTAAATAAATAATTATTTAATTTCATGAGCACATGTGATAATTGAATTAAATATTAAATATAATTTATTTTGGAGGAAATAGTTTATTTAAATAAATATTTTTTGAATTTATTTAAAGTGGAGGGAAATTGGATTACTTAAATAAACAATTTTGATTTATTTATTTACATTGGAAGAATAATGATTTAATTAAATAATTTGGATTATTTAATTAAAATAGAGCAATATGATGATATTTAGTGAATTAATTTAATTAGTGTGGAATGATGAGAATTAGGTGATTTAATGTAAATTTGTGTAAATGCAGTGTGATGACATGAATTATGCGTTGGCAAATTTCAAGTGTCTACATTTTGCCCCTCTTTGATGTGGTGTTCTGTTCGGTGGCGTTGAGTCAAAGAAACTGAAAAAAGATGCCCCCGATTTGTGACCGGAAGAGATAAGCATGATGAAAGAGAGATGGTATGCTGGGTGCCCCCTTGAGAATTTTTTTTAGAAAAAATAGAAATAATTTCAGAAAAAAATTCTCGACAGGTGTGAATGAGGTTAGGATAGAAGAAAAGTTGAACAAATAGAAGAAAAACGAAGAAAAAGTGGACAAATAGGGGATAGAGGAGGATGGGGTATGCGCAATGGGGAAAAACAGGGGTGGGGGGCCTCTAAATAGTGGTAGGGGGGGCCCATTCTTAGTCATTTTGACACCTAAGCATAGCAAATCCTAGTAGAGAGAAGAAGAGAGAGATATAGAGATGGCTAACAAGATTGCGATTCTCCATCATAGGCACCTAGGTGAGTGCGTACGATAATACTAGAGGTCAGATGGTGCAGGACTACCGGTGAGTGACCTAACCAGGGCTTGGAGTAGTTAGGAGGTAATTAATAGGGCATTAATGATAGGAAAAAAGTCAGAAAAGTGTAGGCGCACATTTATGAATGCACACTTGTGCTAGACAATAGAGCGCCTGTGTGCCAAAACGACGTGCCTGTGTAAAAGGTGCATCCATGTTCGGAAAGCATGCTCGCGTGAGCGGATGACACTCCTACGCAAATGACGGTTAGGATGGGAAAAATGTGCCTATGACAGAGATTGGTGTGCCTAGGAAGGAAATCGGTGAGCTTTTGCATAAAAGTGCACCTATGGAGGAAAACTGCGCACCTGTGTAGTAAAAAGGCGCACCAACACTAGAATGCACGCTGGAGGATAGAAAAGGTGCACTTGTGTCAGAAGACCAAGCGGCCAATTAAACGTAGGAATTTGAGAAAAGAAGAAAAGTGAGCGGTCCTAGGGACCTAAGTAGTTGATTTAGGGAAGAATTAGAGGAACTAAGGAAAACTTGTGTTTGTGACTGGTTTATGGATACCATATTGACTTGTTTATGATGGACAGGAGCAGCCACCACCAATTCGATCACGCGTATGGAGGCCACACACGATGAGGCTGGAGCTGAGGTTCTCAGATATAGATAGAGAGTTCTTGGATGCTGTTGGTATGCTACACAATTCAAGCCCATACTACTATGATGACCGCATTGATAGAGCAGTGGCATAGTGGGAGGAGTGCCTTCCTTCTCCCGACAGGGGAGATGATAGTCACTTTAGAGGATGTTTGGAGGATACTACGGATTCCAATTTTCATGGATCCCTAGTACGATATGATCTTCACACAAGTACTTAGGCCTTAGAGAGAGTATTTTTAGACGATGACCTCCCTATAGAGGGTACACAGTTAGATTTGACCTAGGTCATTGATGATGCCCCTCTACCATTGTTTATCGCGAGTTTGATTAGTTACGTGCTGGTACTAGGGAGATGATCCTAACATTTTGCTATCGGTTGGGGAGATGTCCTGGAGAGGATGATGGATGGAGAGGTTTTTTCTTGGGGGTTGTGCGTGTTAGCGCACTTGCACAAGGATTTGTACAACTATGTATATAGTCAGAGTTAGTACATGGGTTGTGGCATAGCGCTACTACATATATGGGCCTGGGAGCACATACCGGTATTGCGACCCATGTGTGACGGGGTGAGGGCAGCAAAGCGCCCTTATTTTTGGTTATATGTGGGTGTCCTTCATTATAGGAGGACAAGAGACATGTCATACTGGAGGCACGTTATTGATGAGATGGACAAGGTGATCTGGAGACCATGGAGGGCATGGGAGGCATGGTGGGATGACCATTGGGAGCTGCCCTATGTGAGGCAGATCCATTATCTCATGGGGAGGGTGGTGACTATTATTAAGAGATATATGCTTGATAGGGTTATGAGGAGTTTAGGGAGCTACAGACTGTACCTGTGCATGAGGCTATTTTTTTGAGGGTAGTCAGAGATGTAGGTGCCTAGGGAGCACTTATGGATAGACAAGTAATAGAGGCAGAGATCAGAGCACTATATCCAGTGTCGTGGGCACCACCAACTGCAGCCATAGAGGATGCAAGGACCAACCTTGATTTTGATGCTTGGTGGGCTACTCACAGGCCTGTGAGATTGACATCTCTAGGGACACAGGCAGGATAGGTTGCAGATCCCCTCTTAGGACAACGACGGGTGAGACAGCGGGTTGCAACAAGACATGTAGTTATCCTTCCAGATGTAGTGAGAGGAGGAGGACATGGCCCACAGGTAGTAGTAGTGATACTAGCAGCAGGTGGAGATAGAGGAGGAGGAGGAGAGGGAGATAGAGGAGGGGATGGAGGCCAAGAGCAGGCTTCTATCCCAGGAGATAGAGATGGAGATAGGGGACAGGTGTAGGCTGGAGGAGGAGGAGATGGAGAGGACACGAACACATTACGAGCCTCCCAGGATAGTCTATAGTTGTAGGTAGAGAAGTTGCAGGGGGTGATTACATGCATTACAATGGAGAGAGACAATGCTCTCCTATAGATATAGGAACTGCAGACATAGGTACAGGGACTATAGGTACAACTGCAATAGATTACAAGGGAGAGGGATACATCAAGGGTTGCAATTGCCCATGTATAGCAAAAAGTGGATACCGCGTAGGGTCTCCTAGCTTGGACAGGGAAGGAGATGATGTGGACTAATATGATGGAAATCCCAAACAGGTTGGCACATACGGGGCATCGTGCAAAGTACTACTGGGGGCTTTATGAGAGTGCAGTCCCAACATCATAGAGGGCTCCCAGTTTCAGCATGCGGAGCAGGGTAGGGGCTTCTAGATCAGCTCATTTAGGACCCTTAGTGATGGGACCACCTAGAGTGGGCACAAGACCATGAGATCAGTGGTAGCCATCAGGATCACAGGGACCTCGTCAGTCACCTCCCCTAGGCACCGGACAGTAGCTAGCTCCTTCAGCGGGAGCTAGCTCGACATGATGTAGACACCTGGATTGTTATTTGTGATGAGAAGAGACACTTTGTATATTTTTGTATTTTTGATGTTTGCAGGCTTGTGATGATGTACTCATATGTACATACACTTGTATCATGGACACTTGTATATTATGGACATTTCATTATTTTTGATGATATAAATATGATGGTTCAATCTTTTTTAGATGTTTATGATGTTTTTGATGATATGATAGATGTATGCATACGCAATATGGATGTTTATTTTGATGATTATTTGATGATGTATATGATGTATTGATGAGTTAATTGATAATGTAACATGAATGATGAAATGAGTAAGTTTAGATGAAATGACAAATGATGATAATTGATGACACAAATGATTATCATACATATAATAATCAAATGATAATACGAACAAATGATTAAATAAAAGATAATCAAATGATGATAAAACAAATGATTAATGATGATATGATAATCAACTGATGATAAAACAAATAATTAATGATGATATGATAATCAACCGATGATGAAACAAATGATTAATGATGATATGATAATCAACTAATGATAAAACAAATAAGATGGGTGTTGGAGGCCCAATGTGTTGGACTACAAACAACACTGAGAGGGGGGGGTGGTGAATCCGTGTTGTAGATAAAAAAAATTCAATTGACTTCTTATCAAAAGATTGAAAAATAGCTGATGAATGGAAGAAACCAAACACTGTGCAATAAAGGACAAGATATTCAAGTATGAAAACAAATGTACCATGCATCAAATGAGACCATAACACAAAGATTTCAGGAGTGGAAAACCCTCACGGGGTAGAAAAACTACTCAGTAAATGCCTCACTGGCTTATTCAAAACATGCCTCACTGGCTACAAGAGAATGTCTCACTGACAATTAGATTGCCTCACTGGCATACAAAGCCTCACTGGCACACACCTACCTCACTGGCACACAAAGTTACGCCACAACTTGAATGAAATGAACATACAGAGGGTCACTCTGTTTCTTTACATATCACTGTCCTTATATTAGTCTCTGCAACTTCTCAAATGTATTCTCAATTCAAAAAGAACATTACAATGATATCATAAGACAATATATGGACTTTTGATCACAATGATACCTGAATTCAACATCTTCTTCTTTTCAACCCAAGTAAGTATCTGTATTCTACTACAACCATCTCTACCATTATCCTCTATTCAGCATAACTCAAACCTCTGCAATCATTGCAGTTCATTGTCTTTGCATTCACTCTTGCACACTTCTTACCTTTTTCATCTTTCTCTTATCACAAGCACATACACACTTTCATATTCTCTGATAACTTCAAAACCCTCTTTTAGTCATTGAAGAACCATTTCAACTTTGAGCTTCCAAAACAAAACATCACATACAATCATCAAACCTCTCATTCTTAATATGCACATATAGACGTGTCACTCTAGAAAATCTCCATTATTTTCTTCTTTCTTTATATAAAATGTGTAAGTATATGACACAGTCATCATTCGGATCAAGTCTCTTCACCTTTTCTATTATCCAGGCCGAGCTGTTCAACTTCTTGGCCCTCAGGTATGTAGAAAAACTAATTTGAAATAGTTAGGGCTCAATGATACACTCTTCCCATCAACTTTTACGCATACACAGGTTCATTATGAATTTGAAATAACTTTGAATTCAAACCAACGATGACTAAGTTGCTGCCTTCACAACTTTTAAAGACTACCTTTGATCTTTGTTTGAGCGCTCAGGTGACTAGAAGAGAAGGTGACAAATCAAAGTGGCCGGTCAGAAGTAATGACTTAATGACCCTTTAGATAATGACTTAATGACCCTTTAGACGGTTCCCTTTAGTGATATGACTTGAGATCCTAGGTTACCTTCTAAATAGAATAAAAGCAAATGCTTTTAGAGTGACGGGTATATTAGGGTTTAGTGTAGGCTTTTAGGACTTCAACTTAGACTTTAGGTTTTTTCTTTCCTTGAAAAATAAGACTACAAGTCTAACATTTAAACACCTCTGCACCAAGAATAAGTGTACAACATAATAACTGAGCACACAAAAGAAACATTCTTCATCACCTTATCAAACATGAAGACAACATAATACATCAACACCATGGAGGAACAAAATGATACAACAATGCTTTGACCAAGCAACCTTATTGGACACTTGATGAAGACACCAACAAGATATAGTACCACTGCATGTATGACCATGAGTCTACAACTTTGCAACTACCCTGTCAGCAATATGTGCACTTTCAACCTCACATGAATCTTAAGAATACTTTTCATGCTACAGTAAACCAAACACATTATACACCACGTCATAGAGCATTCTTGACATGATTTTGAACACCTTTCCTTGTAGTATCAACACAAGCTCTGATCAAGCACCAATTTTGTAACTTTGAATGAATGGTATCAATATCATTTCCCATCTGCAATGTTCAACTCTAATAAAGAGCATGATGCATGAAGGCAAACATCTTATCAAGTCCTGAGAGATGAACCTTATCAACAACCTATGATCATTTGAGTATTGAAGGAATAAGACACCACTGTTGTTCAACATGGTGATCCATCTTATGACAACTAACTCCTTTGGCATCTTCTACTTTTAATGATAACATGATAAAGCAAGCTCCAACTAACTCTATCCTTTGTCAACTCATCAATCATAACAAATATGATTCCAATGGAGTGTATACTAATTCCAATCACATGAAATCCTCTTTGAGCCATGAACAATGGTCCAACATGAACAATGAATGACATCACATGTAACATGTTTCTCTGCATGACAAGACATTCTCTATCTGCATGATAAGACATTCACTCATTAGGGTCAACTCATATGATAAAACACTTTTGCCTTTTGACATCAATGACAACCAATATGCCAAAGCAACACAATGTGTATGTAGGTGTTAGAACCAGACCGGGTGATGTTGAATTTTGATAGAGAGGATTATGGAATTGGTTGATGAAGGTGTCATTAGTGGGTGGAGTTAGTAGAGTAGGTGGTAAGGTAGATATGGTTGAGATTGAAGGGGGATGTCCTCCACCCATGGTAGTGAAGGGGTCTGGCTCCTAGATTTGGGATGTATCAAAGTCGCAAGGTAATTTGGCTCCTCTTCTAGCAAGTAGATGGAAGAAGTGATTTTAATTAGAGTCCAAAAGTTTATCTAGAGCATCTAAGAACTTAGGATCCTGCATGTGTTCATCAAGGTCTATGGATTCTTCTTGAGTTTGTTTACCTAGACTTCGAGATGAGGAAGTCCCTGCTGTATACCCTTTTGGGACAAAGACAGTGGAGTCCATGCTTGTGGTGAACTTGGAGGCATCAATAAGCAATTTGGGAATTGGTACCTCAGGATTTCTTTGTAGCGGATTTTGGGTATTTTCCATAGCCTTGTTGTATTGAGATCGAGTTACAGGCATATGAGATGAAGCTTGAATGATGTCAGATTGATGTGTTTAGACTTGTTCTAGGATCAAAATTTTGAGACAAGATGATTTGGATGGATGAATTGCTTGGTTAAAAGTTGAAAGACCTAGATCAACATATTTTTGGATGATGTGATTATGATTATCTACCTTGAAATAGACAAATGATTTCGAAGTGAGACAAGATAAGGCTATAGTGAATTTGACTATCTTAAAAGGAGCTCCCCTTTTGAAGGTAGGTTTGTTCACTTGTTGGTTTGATACTAATTGGTCTAGAAGACAAATTAGAGGATTGTATGATCTAGATTTTGGGATTGATAACCAAGTGGATGAAAAGATGTTGGGAGGCTTGTGATAACCTTTAGGGTTTCAACGAGAAGAAAAACATGCATACAATCACCCACTTGTTGCACTATGATGAAATTTTAAATGCCCCACCTGCAGCACTATGATGAAATTTTAAGCGCCCTGCTTTGCTTCAATCATTCACAACAAAAAAGAGAAGCCAAGATTGATAAGAGTAAGAAAATAAAAAGGAGATGAAACAAAATAGGTTAGGGTTTTGAGGGAGCTCCCCAGATCTGAGCAAATGATTCATTTCTGGCTGAGAACTGGAGGGAGATGGCAATGGATACTTCATCGGTTCAAATGAATGAGAGCCACTACTCACCTGAATAATAACCCACCCGACCCAGATGGGGATCCGTTAGGCAGTCCTTGTCCTACCTGCTTGCTCTTTGATACTGCTTGAACTTGACCCGCCTGGAAGGAGCTATTGACCCACCCTAGCCAATTCTCCCGATATCCTACGATGTGCCAGGATTGATCGATTGCTCTCTCGAGAAGCCCCTGTGGGAGGTCTAGCTATCCGGGTTCAATATATCAACAAACTACCTTTTCGATCGAGTTAGGGTTTATCTTTAGGGTTTCAACGAGAAGCAACACATGGGTGCCAAAAGTGAAATGAAAATTTTGGCGCCCATATGGTTAAAATATTAACTAGTTTTGGTGCCCATATGGTTAAAATACGTTAGGGTGAAATGAATTTGGCGCCCATATTATTAAATATATTATAATATTATATTATTAAATAATATTATATTATTAATATTACAATATTATATTTATATTATAATATAATTATAATATTATAATATTGAATAATATTATATTATAATATAATATAATATTTATATTTTATTATATTATTATACAATATTATAATAATATAATATAATATACTATTATAATATATAATATAATATAATATAATATTGTAATATTAATAATATAATATAAATATTATATTATTATATAATAATAATATAAAATTATATAATAATATAATATTATATAATAATAAATATTACATTATATTATATTGTATTGTAATATATTATATTATATTATATTATATCATAATATTATATTGTATAAATATAATATTATACAATATTATATTATATTATAATATAATATAATACAATATTATATTTATATTATATTACAATACAATATTATATTATAATATAATATTACAATAGTGTATAATATTATAATGTAATATTATATTATAATATAAATATAATATTGTAATATTAATAATATAATACTATATAATATAATATAAATATTATATTATTATATAATATTATATAATAATAATATAATATAATATATATAATAATAATATAATATTATATAATAATATAATATTATATAATAAATTAATATTATATAATTACCAATATGGACTGGGTGAACATTATGACCTACGATTTTACCAGCCCAAATCAGATTAACAACATAGGAGAGCACGTGACTCACTGACTTGGAAGGAAAAGATGAAACTTCATCTCAGCTTGAGGTCTTGAACTGCGAAGGCACGGATCATATTTGTCCAGAAATCTGAGGGACAAATTAAGAGTACCTCGAGGCCTATCGTTTGGACTCCTAATCTGATAGCTCAGAAAGTGAATGGAATCGGGCAATGTGAATCCCTATCTCCGGATGAACTAGCGAGAAAGGCTCAGTCAACGGACTGAGTAAGGAAATAAAAAGGAGATGAAACAAAATAGGTTACATTTTGTGCCTTTTCGAATTAGGGTTTACTTTAGGGTTTCAACGAATGGGCGCCAAAAAGTGAAATAAAAATTTTGGTGCCCATATGATTAAAATAGGTTTGGCGCCCATATTATAATATATTATAATATTATATTATTATATAATATTAAATATAGTTTAATATTATATTATTATATTATAATATAATATTATACAATATTATAATATTATATAATATAATATTATATTATATTATAAATACTATATTATATTATAAATACTATATTATATTATAATATAATATTATATAATATATAATATAATATATATTATATATATAATAATAACATATATTATATAATAATATAATATTATAATATTAAATATATTATTATATAATATTAAATACATTATAATATAAATATAATATTATAATATTAATAATATAATATAATATAATATTATATAATAATAATATAATATTATATAATAATAATAATAATAATAATAATAATAATAATAATAATAATAATAATATAATATTATATAATAAATATTATATATTTGTGATGCCCCATCATGCAACCCTAGAGAGTAAGGCTAACAGATACTAAAACTATATAATTTTTTTTTGAAGCAAGTAAATACATTAACATTAATTAAAGTTGACACTATTTACTACATTTAAATAAGTTGAACAACTAACACCTCTAGGGAACATAACTGCATCAGATAAATATGATTCATTACAATATAAGTAAAATACATTATGATACAACTGAAGAGGATTACATCATTCATTTGCAGATATGAATAGTTACAAAAGTTCGAATACAAGATTACATGATTTCTAGATTCTTGATTGGTTACAACAGTTTACAATGAGATTATATAATTCTGAAAGTAATATACAGCTCTGAGGATGCAAGTGCAAATTTGGAACTGGAAGCACATTTGCAGTGATCATGAATCAGGACGATCAAGGAAAACCAATGGATTAAGCTCTTCCACCCAACCATGTGGAACCCTGAGGTCCACCCCTCGAGCTAGGAGATAACAATGAGGTTCCACTAAGTCAAAGGATACAAGCAAGTAGATACTGACTTGACACAAACAATTCAGATCATCAAGACAACGCAAATCATCAAGACAAGACAGTACTCCAGAGGCAACAACAAAAGATAAAGAGAAAGTAACTAGACTGCAGCAGGGAGAGTGTCATCACATGGTTCTAGCATGGGTTATCCAGGCTATCTCTCTCTAGAAACTAGCCCCCATCTATGGTTACCTTAGCAGCCTCTCTCTAGGCACCGACCCCATAGGGTGACACATGCAGAGCTGACACATCCTCTCATGGAGACAAGGAGGTCACCTTGCCAACTAGGCCTTCTCATCCCATCCTTAGCCTGTGAGAGCACTCAAGGCATGGGTGAGGCATCATACTTATCTTGTTATGTGAATTACTACCCAACCCACCTAGATAAATTATTAAGTTATCACTTGATTACAACTTCCATGGGGTTATCCAGGCAGCCACTTTGGGCACCAGCCCCACCATGAAATCCACTCTCCTACATGGAACTAGCAACCCCTGACCAACATCCAGAAACTAAACTAATATCATGCATGGACAAGGGACTATAAGGCATCTATCTTTTTGCAAACCAATACATTACATAGACAATTTTAAATCCAAAACCTCAAACCACAAAACTTTCCCTTATCCACTTCAAAATCTCAAATCAATTAAAACATTTAAAATGACATGACTTAATGTTGTACTGGAACCAAAGTAGCCTAACCTCTGGAGTCAGGTAAATTGAAAACACAATACCACTATTAATACATCCATTTCCCGATATGAAAAAATGAGGATTTAAACGACTATTACATTCCATTAGAACAATATGACTTAGAATCAAGGAATAATATAATAAACCCATCACATCATTACTACTTGACGCTAATAACTAACAAAGGAATTTCAAGCAAGACCATATTTAAAATTAACTCAACATATCACCATTGAACAATTTAAACTAGAAAGCACTATAAGGTTTTCACTCTCTTTTAAATAAAATCCAACTACTATTCCAATCTAGAATTATAATTTCATCTAATATTTGTTTAACCATTATCATAATAATCCAATTCACAATAAAACTCTAATTTATTATTTATTTATTAAAAAAATCAATGTACCACATGATAGTATATTACTAAATTATAACTAACCAAATTTATACTTAACAAGATAAAATGAGTATAACTAATATCTAACTCAATATATTTAATTCTAGAATTGTAAGGCCATTCAACATTTGTTTATTCACTAGTATTACCATTATAACCTATTAATACTCTAATTTAATTCATTTAACAAACATACATCTACTAATTAAATTCTATTCTTAATAAAATATTTCAAATCTATTCTAACACATATACAAGTTCACCAAATTTTATTCCTAAAGAGTTGATAAAAAATCTAGTTAACAATTTACTAACTCAAAGTGATATTCACTTAAGCAATGTTTACTAAACATTCATGGAGTATCTATTAGCAACTTTCTAAATAAACTCATTTGCCAAGTCTCCTACTCTATTTAAATAGACTATTGCTAAAATTTTATCATAAGGAAAGAAACAATAATAATGTAATTATATTTGAGAGTCTTTAAATCTAGAGAAAAGAAATTGGAAGAAGACTTCTGAAGTTTTTAGCAAAAACGGAGAATGGTCTACCAGGAAAAGCCATGAGAGCAAGATGGCAATACAGATTGCAGAGACAAAGAATGAAACCATTACAAATTTTCAGAGATTCAACAATTTAATAGAGATACCAGAGATTTTTAAATTGTCTGGCAGAGGAGGACTGACAAGGAGATTCAAGCAGAAATGACTCAGACAAGAAATAGGTTTTATTATCATTGATTCTTGATTGACTAGAAACACCTAGCAACACAATACAATAGGAGATTTCAATCAAAAGAAGTCTAAAAAGAGGGCTTGTATGCTAACCGTACGACCATGCTAGATAAGGAAGAAGGCAGAAATGATGCAAAATGGTTATTACAAGCAACAGTTAGGCATCAATACCTAATCTGCAACGTTTTTCCATTAGACAAAAAGAAAGTTTCAAGGAATGAATTTAGCCAGTACCAATGAATTCATACTACAGGCTTGTTAAAAATTTAAAAGAGATAGGTGTAGGCCATACGACAGTCCAAGAGGAAGTTTAGAGATAAGTTTTCAGAAGTTGCTAGACCAAACTTTCCTCACGCCGTACGGTCAGGTATGAGCTTGCAAGAAAGATTAAAGTTAAATACATAAGAAACTTCAAGGTAGACAAGAGAGGAGGCTGTATGGTGGCCGCTGAGGGAGAGATGATTGCAGATAACAGTTTAGAATTTGATAAAAATTGCTCCAATATAATCTTATTAAGCCTGGTAGAATTAAATTCAGGCAGAGGTAAAACTTGATAGGATTTCATTGAAATATCATTTCAATGCATGGCTTTAAAATAAAAACCTCATTTTCTGGCAGTGGAGCCTGGGAGTCAAATGCTGAGTAAGCAATTTAACGGTATTGAGAGCAGCAAGATAAGTAAGGATGTGGAAAGATATTTGAATAGAGTAATTTCTCACAATTTTTAGGCAACCAACAACTATCATGTTCAAGGATACAGAGACTTCAGTTTTAGATGGCGACAGGAAGACAAAAATTCCACTGGAATAAAGAAGCAAGTTCAAATACACACCAGAGGTTCAACAAAGATTCAAACTAATATATCTGAATTGCTAAAGAGAATACAAGTAAGCATACCTAGAATTCCGATCCAAGGCTTCAATTTCTTCAGCTTCCTCAAGTTCTTCCTCTATTTCCTATAACCATTTTTTTCCAAATTTTTGTCTTCCTTTCTCCAAATGATTCTCCCCACAAATAACTCACCATAAACTGAAAATAGGCAAAAACAATTAATTCTCATTACTCCAAAATCTGTTACAGAATCCCACTATTCTGAAAATAATTAATTTTCTTTCTAAAGAGATTCTCCAAGTCAGGAATCTCATACAATAACTCACATGAAATAAATTGTTAACTAATATTATTTTTTGAATTACCATATACTATTTTAATAATAAGACAATATTAAATACTTATGACTCAAATTTCATTAAAATCATTAAAATCCTAAAAATAATTAATTTAATCTTTATTTAAAATTACTTAAATAATATTCCCAATTGTTAATAATAATTTACGACTAAGACAATGCTTTTATATTTAACTTATAAATAACATTATTATTATAATAATAATTTATTTCCAACTATTTCATAAAGACAAAACCAACAAAATCAAGCAAAGACAATTATATACCCAAAGATGACCATAAACCTGAGGCAAGGACCATAGAGTGACATCTAGACTCACAACCACAAACTGACGACGGAAACTGACCTAGGGAACCCCACATTATCTCCCATCAACATTTTCCATTGGTGCAAGGGCATGCTCAAACTTGCTAAGTCAGGTGGAGTCGATGCTCGGTACCTGCAACCTGCATCAAAACAATAGGTTGTATACGAACATATGCATATATATCAAACACATGGAGTTAGGGAATCACAACGTAGTAGGGTGCTTGAAACGAGTAATACTACACCGTCCCTGCTCTAAAGCATAACAATAAACATAAACATCTCTAACTAACAATCATATAACATTCAATCCATAAAGCATAGTAACATTATTCAACATAACTAATTAACCATCAACTAATCATGTCTAAACACAACATAAACTGTAATATCATTTATGTCATCATACTGATTATAGCATATGTCAATAACCACATTAGTCAATCATAGTCCATCATGAATATAGTAAGCATAAACCATAAATCTAACAACTAAAAGTCTCAAAACTGTCTACGTGCAATAGAAAAACTATCAACTATCACAAGCCAAAAATGAGGGGCATTACAATATTATATTATATATTATATAATATATAATATATATATTATATTATATTATATAATATCATATATAATATATATATTATATTATATTATATAATATCATATTATATTATATTATATTGTATTGTAATATAATATATTATTATTTATTATATTATAATACAACCCACTCCTTCAATTCAAAATATTTTTTTTAATTATCCACTTTAATATCTTATTGTTTAATTTTTATTTGTGTGACTAATTATTTAGTCATTTTTATTTGTGTATAAGTTATAAATTATACAACTTAAGTTATTAAATTATATAGTTTAAATTAATTTAACTTAAATTATACTTGTGCATATTGGACTTGCAAAATTAAATAATTTATCAATATTATAGTATATTTAAAAGTTTTATAATTAATAATTTTATCTTTATTTTATTTGTATCTATCCAGTTTGTCTTTTGTATATTTCCTATTGTATGATTTGTCTTTTTTCTTCTTAACCCTTTGTTCAATCCTTTCTCTCCCTTTATTCCTTTGGTCTAAGCAGACATTTATTGCCTTGCCTTGTATTGTCTTTGAATTCATGGATTATGATCAAATTGGAAAGAAAAAAGAATAGAGGAGTAATAGTCATTTTTATGTGTCTGACCAATTATTTAGTTGTGTTTTTTGCATGATGACCAAATTAGTCATTTATTTAGTCATTTATAGCTATGTTGCAAAAAATTAGTAGAATTTTGGTCACGTGACTAAAAGTTTTAGTCACCTGGTCATTTATTTGCCATATTTCTACTAGTGTAGGTTTATATCTGAGTTCTCAAAAAGCTCAAACTCTGCATTTTATATGCTAGATTTCTACACAAATTTGGTGTTTTGATAGCTAAAAGAAACCTATGTTTGCTTGAGTAAACAAAGTTAAGTGACAACTTTCTACAGATTGCAAACCTTTGAGTAAACAATGTCAACTTTCACAATATAAACAGTGGTTTAAGCTTGCAAAAATAACAATATATGTTCAATGCATGAAAACCCAAACTCTTACCTTCTCCTATGGGTGTTATCTTTGCTCTTGACTTAGACAAAGATACAATCTTCAATGTTGTCCCCTGTTCTTCTCTCTCCCACTGTGCTCTCTAAAGAGAGTCTCCTTCCTATCTACCCATTGTGCTCTCTAAAGAGAGTCTCCTTCGTCTCTACCAACTGTGCTAAGATCAGTTCATAAGGAGTTTTTGTCCCACTACAGTCCTCCATAATCTTGGATTTCTCCTACATCTATGCCTATTTACACTCTATGGTGGCATGCAGAAATGATGGAGTTACTGGTCATAAAGACCACTCCTAAACTATTTGTAAAACTCTTCCTTTCTCTCCATAATCAATGTGGAGGAAAGGAGTCGAGTGCCCACAAAATAACATGAACTAGTTTTGTATTAAGTTTGCAACACACCACGTTCCTTAAAAAGCTCATCAACAAAAAAACAATTGGTTTAACTAATAGTTCATATTAAATAGATATTTAACATTAAAATATTGGTGTATACAATGTATACTTACATTATCTCTAACACACGATAAGATATGAGAATGGGGTCGAGGTATTCTCCCCCTCCCAAAATTGCTTAAACATCAAAATAGATAAATTAATATAATAGAATTCCAATCAGGAATTACTGATAATAAAGTAGTTTAACTACTAGTATTTATTTGTTCTAGTAATATAATTTTATATTCATCTCACACAAAGAAATAACAACTATCGAGCATTTGCTTGTCGTCGGCCATGTTCTAACCTAACTTAGTTTTTGACAATAACCTCAACTTAATGGATCTAGGTGACAATTGATGATTTGTCGAGTTAGAACTAAACTTAGACCAATTGGTCAAACAATATGTTCTTATCCATATGACTATTCTCTTCTCTCTGTTGATGCTCTCTAGGCTCTCTTTCTCAGAGGGTGGAAAACCTGTTTCCTAGTTACAACTTGCAATCACCAAACTGGGATTAGTGCATCGTTAGTCAATCCATAAACCTTATGAATAAATAATCATGATATCTTATAATCACATGTCTATATTCTAATCATATAAACATAAACTCATGACATCATTGATTTATCCTGACATTTTAACATAACATCAAATCATTAATTCATGCATAATTAACTACTAATTACGTGCAAGTAAAAAGTAAATCATAGTCAAAATTTGGGGTGTGACATATCTCCCCCAATAAGATTCATCGTCCTCGATGATCCAATGTATCATAAAATAATAATATAATTTTATTGTTCAACTTTAAAAAAACATAAAACAAATGAGGAAATCTCTAATTAAATCATGGTAATCTTCCCATGTGGCACTATCCTCTACATACTGGTCCCACTAGACCTTGCATTGTGTAACCTCTCTATTACACAAGTGGAGCTTGCAAACTTTGAGCATGTCGAGGGGCTTGATCATGACCACTCTTGGGTCCTGTACCTGAATATGGTGCGAAATGAACTTCCTTCCACACAAGGTTTCTTAATTATGCAGAGTTTGAAACATACATCCTTTCTTTGTATCTTAAAAGCCCTTCTGGTTTAAAATAAAACCCATCATATCTTGAGTCTTGAGGATTTATTGTGAGAGCCTTCTTAACTTGCTCATAGTACTCATCACCTGTAACACTAAATCCTTGAAGTTCAAGTGGATAGAGACAATTGATGAGATATGCCTCCGTCGACTCAAAGCATCTACTACTCAGTTCTCTTTACCTTTGATATAACTTATTTCAAAGTCATAGTCGGTTATCAATTCCAACCATCTTCTTTGTCGAGCATTTAGATGAGGTTGGGAAAATATATACTTAAGACCTTGATGGTCCGACTTTCGTTCAAAATGCTTTCCTAGCAAATAGTGTCACCACACTTGCAAAGCATGCACAACTGCTGCTAACTCTAAGTCATGAGGAGCATAATTTTGCTCATATGCTCTCATCTTTTTGGATTTATAGGCTACCACTTTCCCATTCTACAAAACTTCAACCTGAGGCATCAGTGATTACAACAAATTGACTTTCTAGATCATGAAATTTCAATATTGGTGTAGTTGTCAACCTCTCTTTTAACTGATTAAATGCCTCCTGACATTTTTTGACTAGTCAAAACACTTTCCTTTTCTCTAAAGTGAAGTGATTAGGTTTGCAATCTTAGAAAAGTTCAATACAAACTTCCTATAATATCCAGCTAACCCCATGAAATTATGCACTTCATGCACATTCTTTGGAGTAGGCCACTCAAGTGTAGCTTTGATCTTCGTAGGATCTACTGAAATTCCTTCAGTTAATATTATATGTCCCAGATATTGTATCTCTTTCTAAAAGAAAATACACTTAGAACTTGCTTCCCATACAACTTATGATCCCTTAGCCGAGCTGAAGAACTAATTACAAATGCTACAAGTGCTCTTTCTCATTCTTAGAATATATAAGAATGTCATCTAGAAACATTAGAACAAATTTATCCAAGAAATATCAGAAAATAATGTTCATTAAATTCATGAATGTTGCAGGGGCATTCGTAAGTCCAAATGGTAAAATTGTGAACTCATAATGTCCATACCTTGTTCTGAAAGCTATTTTATGAATGTCTTCATCTTTCAATCTCAACTGATGATATCCAAATCGTAGATCAATCTTTGAAAATACTGTTGCACCTTGCATCTAATAAAAAAGATCATCAATACGCGGTAGAGGATACTTATTATTTATCATTGCTTTTTTGAGCATACGATAGTCTATACACAGACGCAAGGTTCCATCCTTCTTTTTGACAAAGATCACAGGTGCTCCCCAAGGTGAAACACTAGGTCTAATCAACCCTTTAGCCAATAGCTCCTGAACCTGGGCTTTCAATTCCATCAACTCTGTAATAGTCATATAGTATGGCACCTTTGATATTGGCTCAGATCCAGGTACTATATCAATAGAGAAATCAAAAGCTCTCTTCGGAGGTAACCCCAGAAGTTCATTTGGAAAGACATCCTGAAAAATCTTGAAGGAAAGGATAGTTCTCCAAGGGTACATTTTTTTTACTAGGATCCTCTTCTACTTGTTCCTTTTTTACTGCAAAAAGTTGACATCCTTTTCGTCTAGCCCTCTTTAATTGCATAGCAGAGATTGGTCTGATCTTGACTTATCTATGAGTGTCTTGCAAATAGACTTTGTTTCCTACATCGTCTAGACACTCAACTATTTTTGCAAAATAATTGACATTGGCCCTATGTCTTCATAACCAACTTATTCCTAAGATAACATCATAGGAACCTAGGGGCTACATACAACTTCACCTCAGTTGAAATCAATTTTGGCTACAAACAGACATTGCTCTACCTGAGCTTTAGTCTGGTTAGCATATTCAACTGACTAGGGTTTAGCCATATATCCATCTCTTCTAGGAAATTTATTCAATACTTTTGGAGAAATAAAACTTTCACTTGCTCCAGTATTAATTAAAATAGAAATAGGAACCCCGAACAAAGTACCTGTCATCTCTATGGGAGTAATCTGGTACTCTACTTGGCAATTGTCCAATGACGCATGGATCCTCTATTGAAAAGCTACTTGTTGGATAGGTAATGCATTACTACGTTGATGAACTCCTTGGTTCTTGGTTGGACATTGATTTGTGTAATGATCTCCACCACAAGAGAAACATCCCCTAGGAGGTCCTTGCTTTTCTACAGGTTTGCCTATATTATTATCATTCTTCCATAAATTTTTATTGTTTTTCTTCTCATTTTTGGGTCCATTCCTGTTATTTCTGAAGCCCTTGTCACTTTTCTTATTCACATATTGTTTATCTTTCCTTTTCTTGAAATGTTGAGAAGCTTGTGACTTATTAAACCTCTTGCAATTCTTCTCGCGATATGCAAAAATTGACTTCAGTTTTTTCTCTTGTTTGATTGCCTTCTCAAAAACTTGGTCCATAGTGGTAGAACCATGCACATCCACTTCTCCACCTATCTGGGCATTCAAACCCATGATGAATTTTATGATTCAGAACCTTTCATCCTTCTGATATTATGGCACATACTTCATAAGACAGGTGAAATTTTCCCAATATTCAACCACTGACATTTCTCCTTGTCACAAATTCTAAAAATCTATTAGCTTTTGGTTGAAGAAAAGCTATGGTAACCACCTCTGTCGAAATATGATCATAAATTGATTCTAGGTTAAGCTTAGAGAACTTAGCCCCAATTTCATTTTCTTGTTCATCCACCACATAGACACTTCACCTACCAACTGATAGGCACCCCATATTGCCTTGGTTATCTCAGAGTAGTTTTTGATCTCAAAATACTTTTCCATCTCTGTCAACCAAGCTTCTGCAGCATCACCACTTACTGTTCCATCAAACTGGGGTGTGTCACTTTCTTCATATCTCTTGACAGATTTAAGGCAAGTCTATTTCTCCTTTCTTCTTGTGACTTAGTCTTATCAACATCCTCCCTTTGTTCACTTTTAGAATTGGGTTCATGGACATAATCATCATCCCCTACATGCAAGTCCTTTTTTTCTCCTTTGGGTTTGCCTTGGCCCCTCACTTCCTGTTCTAGGTTTCCAAGCCTTTCCTTGGTTTCATTCAGCATTATCAATATTTGATCTAGCTTAGTCATTGGGTTTTCAGAAGGATTCGACTCTCCCAGACTATCTCCAATATTTGTTTGAGTTTGAACCATGATGATACTCTATATCACACCTGATATTTGTATTAAGTTATAGATTAGAATTCAGAAATAATGCATCTCATTAATTCAAAATTCATCATTAAATCTATTCATAATACTCAGATTTGTGCAAAACAATCTCATCTTTATTATAGTTTATTTTGGGTATAAATACATCCTTATTTTAGATAGACAACTCAAACAAGACTACATGTCACTGATGATTAAAGGACATTCCTCAGGTTCCTCTTCCCCATCAGAATCCAGTAAAACAAACTTAGGGGGTGGATGTACACGCAGGTACTCCTCCGACACCTCTTTTCCTAAAGCAAGGGCATCATGACCACACCCAAATGACATGTCATGACTATAATATGATTTACTTGGTTTAACTACAAGAGTAGGAACAATGGGTTTCTTAGCTAGTTCGTTGCGTTGGTTCTTTTCTAGTCGAATATGCTTAAGAGCGTCAGCCAAAATTTCAGTCTTCCAGCCATGCACCCTCAGCATAGTTAATATGTTCTTGGAGTTTTACCTTCTTAGTTGGTTCTTTTTTAACCACTATCTTGGGTAAGTTCTAGGGAATAGACTTCCTAGCAGTTTTCTTGGTTCTTCTCCATGCCATTTTGGCATAAAACTAATTTTAAACATTAGCCAATCTTCTAAATGTTGACAAGTTTTCTCGTAGTGAGCTCCTAGGTCTATGTGTTTAACTTGGTAGCTCTGATACCATATGTAACATACCAACTCATACAACTTGGAATTACTCACATAATTTACTAAGAAAGTAAAAAAAACATGTTTAACCATGAGTGAGATTTTTTTTCTAACATTTGCATAATCACTTAGAATTAAATGTATATTTTCTGAATATTTTTCAACCTTGAAATTACAATATATTCAAAGATAAAATCATAGTGAAATCATTTCACTTTACATTTACAAATAATTTGCACTTGGCAATATGAATAATTTTACATAGGTTTGAAAATCATAAGTCATAACATGAAGTATATTGCATCTGGTATCTGGTATCTATCTCACAAGTCTCGGTGAGTCTTTTGCTGCAGAGGGAGAGCATCATCCGAGTACTTTTCCTCCAACCACAGACCGGTGGTCCCCCGTTCATCTTCCATCTGGAAGTGGCCCTACCCTTCATGAAGAGTATAAACATAAGGAACCAACAAGTTGCCATTTGAGTCCTAGTGTTGTGTCCTACGTAACTGAATTGACCATACAACTCTAGCCAACCTTCTAGCTAAGTATGATCATTCTGACAGGTTACACAATCTAGACATGGTGAACTGACTAATACATGCAGAGACAAATGCAACACTTTAGCCAAAGTTTATCTATAAATAGACATTTGCAATAAACGTAGTCATGTGTTCACACATCTCTAACTCGACTTGGAAACTACAACATCCTACAGTTTGACTTACTTGACTAGAATCTCTAGACATGAATTGTCTTGACTAAACTCAAATCCTAGTCATTTTGACTTATAATTAATCCTTAATCTAGGATAAACATAATATATGGGTTTAGGTGACTTTAACCTTTTAGAGAGTCCCTCTTTGCATACTTGCAAATACTAGGGTCTATGACTTCTTGTCATTCTACTCAATGACCCAAAGATTGAGCAATCTTGTATAATATATCAAGTTTTTGACTCTAACATGAAACCATTTATTTTATCATAAGTGCTTCTTAGACTTCCTAAATTATACTTGTCTTGATCTATGGTTTCTCGACCATTCACTGTTGATCGAAATAAACAATAGACTAAATCAATGTTATAACCGATTTAAGAGTTTTCAAGTTTTCTTAACCCTTCTGGGTCAAATCTAGGGATTTAACTTCTCTATCCCAACGCATTGAAATATCAAATACTCTTGTTTTCCAAAGGTTAAAATTTATAATAATACAACATGAAAATGATAACCTCTAGCCTTCTCTTGACCACTTGGGCATTGTTTGAATTCACATCTCTCATAACATGTATAAACATAGTACACGAGGTATATCCTCATTCATATAAGATATTAATGAATACTATCATTATCATATCTAATCTTTTGACTAAGTTCAATCTTTCAACCTAAATAGGTTTAAGTCTAAAATAATAATATAATATTTTTGACCTCTTGGTCTTCTTAAGTCCATCGACTTTTGATATAGAAAAGGTTATGAAGTCATATTTAACATCCTTTGTATATCATGATAAAGCTTATCATTAATTGTATAATGAATATGTGATATTATATCACTATACTTAGGTGTTTTCAATGATATAAATATCATTTATATATATCCTATATAAGTGAATATCTATCACCACAACTATTGATTATAAACATTAAAACTTATACAAATAAGACATTGGAAAATCTGAATCTATCATTTCTAAACTTTCTTTAATCTTGTTGGTTGTTTTAAATTCCCAACCTGATTCTCACAGCAAATCTATAAAATAGCCACTTATTAATGATTGATCTGCCTTGAGGGATTGGCCAACGAATAGGAATTATGGGAGAGAGGGTTTTTCTCAATCCCCCTTTTTCTTCCTCTACACTTTAGGCTCTTTGAAACCAAGGAGGGTGTTCCTTTGTGAATGGATTTATTTCTAATTCTCTAGCTATTTCTCCTTAATTGACATCTTCTTTTTTTGGGGAAAACAATGTTCTACTCAAATGGATGGGGTTTTCCTAAGATATTAGCTTGTCAACACTTTTCCTATCATAGACATGTTCCTTGTAAATTGCTTGAAAGAATGTATGATAAAGTAAAGGGATGGCTATATTCTTTAAGCTCTTATCTTATTCTTTGCAGAGGAACATGCAAAACTTAACTTAATCAAAATAAATACCCTAAAAGCCTATTGCTGGAAAGGGAAATATTTAGATTGATTTTGAAGTATTTTGAGGATAATCAGAGGGGTGCAAGTTCAATATAGTATCCATGAACAGATCAGTGCCTATCCAAGGGCCAAAGAGTCAAAAAGATTAAATTGATAAAAACTAAACAGGCTGTGATGTAACAAACCTCAGTTTACTATAATGGTATAACAATGCCTTACATTGAAAATACTCTACTAGTTTTGGAATCAACTATACTTAGTTATCCCTGTAAACCTGAATCACATTTGATATTTTCTAATAGCAATTTTACATTACTTCTTGAGTAAATGCCATAAGAGAAATATGCCAGCACAGGAAAGACTGTGATGATGAATAAAGATGATCCTTAACCAAATATATATTCATAATGTGAAATTGTATACATGAAGTAGGAGACAATATACTCTAAAACTCAACAAAATTTGTAAAATAGACTATTTAGTAACTTGCATCATAGATTTTGATAGTTCTATCAAGAAATCAAAAGAGACTCAAAATGGAAACCTAAAAACATACAACTAATTCTATTAGCAGAAAAAAAAAACTTATTTACAACTCCTCCCTGACTAGATTGATCCTTATTTCAGACTAAGTCTGGAAACATGACCTCAAACCAATGCTTTTTCATAAGCCCTGAATTCCCTTTTATAGAGATAAGGGAGCAACAAGCTTCAGGCTTATGACAAAAGAAGTTACAACTATTTTGTAACCAACAGATGCATCTGCAAGAAGAGGCCGATGTAACCACTTCATAACTGTGTGCTCTACTACCTTTGGCGGGGAATGTAGTAAGGCTTATGATGATGGATGCATTACTAGAGGCCATTAGATCCAGGCACTCGTCAAATGCCATGAAAGTATTTAATGAGAGTATTTATTGCTCTGCCTTTATAAACCGCACACCAAGGGATGAGAAAATGTGCAAGGAACAATATCGAAAGGAAACCTAGGATGACATAATATCCTTCACTATTTTGAGGTTCCTCTGCACAGGTGAGATTTTGCCCTCCAAGTCTCAAAGTATCATGCAACTTCAACCGAGCAGAAACTTGGGGAATCCACACTTAGCTGGCCTCAAAAGTGCTGGAAGCCAAGCCAAGAGAACAACAACAACAACAACAATAATTCTCCTCCAATCCCTTATATGTTTCGTCTGGGGGGCAATATCCTTACACCTAAAGTTAATGCTCTGTTAGGAAAATTAGATGTAAGGGAGGGGTAGAGGAAGCTGAGAAGCTTCTCTACTTCAGAAGGGAATTTGCCAACTCATAGAAATAAGGAACTACTAGAGTAAGAAGAATACCCCTCAGAACCCTCCGTTAGATGAGATAAGAGACCGGAGAAGAAATCGCAAAGCTATAATGGAAGCTGCTACTAATCTCTAATTTCCCTACACCACCTATTCTAGAGGAGATAATTCTAGGTCTTTCTAATTCTATAGGGACAGATCGAGAGCCATGAGAACAAGGAAGAAAATCCTACAGAACAAGGGAGCAAACAGAACACATAGGAATAAGGGAAAGCCATACTGTCAGAATGTTTTAAACAATATGAATGGTAACATCAATACTTGCTTTTTTATAGAAATTTTAGGATGTAAGCATACATCCACACATCTGTGGTGTATTAATTTTCCAGTCACTTCGAAACATTCCTGCCATAAATGGAAATCTCTTAAAGATTACCATAAGTGGATAGAAAGATTAGATTTCATAATTCTACATAACTGCAAATATCACTTCTTGCATTGAATTTTTCCAGATCAGGTGTCTTGGTTCCCCCAGTTAAGCACTGTCATCACATCAAATTTCATCCCATCAGATGAAATGTCAATCATGGTAGAGGCACATATTTCCAAAGGTTGATCTTGCATAAGCCAAATTATTCTGTTATCAAATTCCTCAGGAGCGGCGGCGATGGAGACCCTGCACATGCCTGAGCAGTTAATGCTTTGTAATGAAGCCTAGTTAGAATCGGCACCAACAAATCCTTTTGTTATAACTTTGAATCTAGGAAGTTGATCTCGATCTCAGCTGGTGCAACTTGACAATGCTGATTTGATCTTATTCCAGGTCAGACCTTATTATTTGCTTCTTTCAATAGAATCCTACCATCTGGCCAGCCTTTTCTAGTAGTGATCCTGAGGAGAAGTCCTTCTTGCAGTGCAGTTAAGACAACACCTGCCATTTCACGTATGAAGGATATGGTCAAAGATATGATCTCGGTGGAATAGTGGATAACCGTTGGATCTCGATCGCCTGTACTCGATCAAAGCATTTCTCAAAAAAGTAGTCACATTTCATGCCACGTTAGATCCTTGCCATTAATGTAATAATCCCATCACTCAGAAAGCCACGCGTCTAGATTTTGTCATTCTGTGGTTGCTCAGAAGATCCTTTGGTGGAGTATGGTGGAATGTCAGAATCAAAGAGAAACTATTTTGTAACACCTGGGACCCACCTCCTTGCCATCTTGGATGGTTCTTGACCAGTTGTCACCCTTTCTGCATTTCTGCCAAGGCTAGCTTCCTTTGTATCTTTTCATGGGCGGATTGGCAAAAATTAATCCGCAAGTGCCACCTTCCAAAACTAGTTAGTAGGACTGGACCTTGACATGTGTATTACTTCTACCACTTTAGGAGAAGGATGGCCAATTGGGTCAATTCTTCTTTAAGATAAAGTTGTTCTAGGTGCGGGCTATAGATGGTAACTGCTTGGTGAGGGGCCAGTAAACAACATTGCGGGAAGGCATGAAGGAAAACTTTATAGGATGGTGACAGGAAATAAGCAGTCACTGAAGAATTATATCACATGTGGCTGATTGCATGACTTCACACTATGAGGGTTTAGGGTTTTAACAAATTTGGCTTACTCAGAGCATTTTTTCTAGCAGAGAAACCCTAATTTTGTAAATCTAATGATCAAGTAACATAGAGCTGGGAACAAAATTGCCAGAAACATATAAAAATTTATATGGTTCCATCAAATCTTACTCATCTCAACCCTTAGGTTTATATCCGAGTTCTCAAAAAGTTTAAACTCTGCATTTTATATGCTATATTTCTACACAGATTTGGTGTTTTGACATCTAAAAGAAACCTATGTTTGCTCGAGTAAATAAAATTAAGTGACAACTTTCTACAGTCTGCAAACCTTTGAGTAAACAATGTTATCTTTCATAATATAAATAGTGGTTTAAGCTTGCAAAAATAATGATATATGTTCAATGCATGAAAAGCCAAACTCTTACCTTCTTCTATGGGTGCTATCTCTGCTCTCGGCTCAGACAAAGATACAATCTTCAATGTCATCCCCTATTCTTTTCTCTCCTGCTGTGCTCTCTAAAGAGAGTCTCCTTTGTATCTACACATTGCGCTCTCTAAAGAGAGTCTCCTTCGTCTCTACCAACTACGCTAAGATCAGTTCATAAGGAGTTTTTATCCCACCACAATCCTCCATAATCCTGGATTCCTCCTGCATCTATGCCTATTTACACTCTATGGTGGCATGCATAAATGATGGAGTTACTGGCCATAAAGACCACTCCTAAACTGTTTGTAAAACTCATATTTTCTCTCCATAATCAATGTGGAGGAAAGGAGTCGAGTGCCCACACAATAACATGTGAAGTTGTTTTGCATTAAGTTTGCAACACATCACATTCCTTAAATAGCTCATCAGCAACAAAACAATTGGTTAACTAATAGTTCATATTAAATAGATATTTAAAAACAAAATATCGGTGTATACAATGTATACTTATGTTGTCTCTAACACACGATAAGATATGAGAATGGGGTCGAGGTATTCTCCCCCTCTCAAAATTGCTTAAATGTCAAAATAGATAAATTAACATAATAGAATTCCAATCAAGAATTATCAATAATAAAGTAGTTTAACTACTAGTATTTATTTGTTCTAGTAATATAATTTTATATTCATCTCACACAAAGAAATAACAACTATAGACCATTTCCTTGTTCACAGTCATGTTCTAACCTGACTTAGTTTTTGACAATAACCTCAACTTAATGGATCTAGTTGACAATCGACGATTTGTCAAGTCAGAACCAAACTTAGACCAATTGGTTAAACATAACTTACCATACTCAATGAAGGTTCACTAAATTGTGGAGGCATGAGACTTAGATGACAAATAATCTGTTCTTATCCATATGTCTATTCTCTTCTCTCTAATGATACCCTCCCTCTCTTTCTCGGAGGGTGGAAAACCTGTTTCCTGGTTACAACTTGCAATCACCAAACTAGGATTAGTGCATCATTAGTCAATCCATAAACCTTATGAATAAATAATCATGACATATTATAATCACATGTGTATATTCAAATCATATAAACATAAACTCATGATATCATTGATTTATCCTAACATTTTCACATAACGTCAAATCATTAATTCATGCATAATTAACTACTAATTATGCACAAGTAAAAAGTAAATCATAGTCAAAATTTGGGGTGTGATAGATTCAAGGATTTGGATTCTTCACTTTAATTAATAAAGACATGATTCTAAGTCTTTGCATCTAATTTATTCCTATTTTTATTAAGAATATGAGTATAAGAAATACACCCAAAGAGTTTGAGGTGAGATAAGTAAGGCTTTCTTCCACTCTATTTCTCCTTAGGAGTCACCTCCTTCACAATCTTTGCTTGCTTAATAATATAACAAGTAGAGTTCATCACTCCTAATAATCTTAGGCAACTTCCTAGCTTCCAACATACACCTAACAATCTCCATGAATTCATGATTATTTCTCTTATGTACGCCATTCTACTATGGAGTTGAGGAACTATCAATTCCCTCAAAATGCCACGTTGTTCTAGGAAGTTTGTGAATACTTTGTTTACATATTTAGTGCCATTATTTGTCTACAACTTCATGATCTTCTTACTATATTGGTTCTCCACTTCTACCTTGAAGACTTTGTAGGTAGATAAAACCTCATCATTTTTGTTCAAAAATTAAACCCAAGTTTTCCTAGTAAAATCATCAACCAAGACCAAAACACACTTTGAACTACTATATGAATTTATTGGCTATGGACCCAACAAATCACTATGCATCCATTTTAGTGTAGCTAATGCTCTTCATGTAGTGTGCTTATCATAGGGTTCCTTGTAATGCTTACCATAAACACACCCTTCACCAATACCATAGGATGGAGTGACACATGTGTTGACTCACAAAACTACGTAGTGTCAAACCTCAGTAGTGAAAATATGACTCCTCCCTTTAAAGGAGATTGAATGATCTCCCCAAGGTCTTAGGATCACCGGGTGACGGTTAAATGGGATAGCTTAGTTGTGAAATGCATGCTATTTTAACAAGGAGCTTGGTAGGATTTCAAGGAAATAGTTGCAAGGTGTTATTAAGGTCAGTTTAATGGGTTTGAAAATTATCTTCATGGAAATGAAATAGACATATGTTTAACAAATTTAATTTATTCATTTGTTTTATGAAGACAAAATTATATAAATTAACTTCTCTGAGACGGTTTTTTCTTTAGATTCACAAACAAGTTCCATAATTACAAAAGCTATAACTAAACTACATTAAACAAAATCTATCCTATATATATATATATATATATATATATATATATATATATATATATATATATATATATATAAAGGGCAAACAATTAAATAGGTAAAAAGGGAAATGAAAAGAAGAAACCAAGAAAAGGAGAAAGGGAGAGGTAGTGAGTTTGTCATATGCATAGCAACCATGAGCTTAAAAATATTCTATGCAACACATATTTAACAAATTCAAATCCATGTCAGTATTAACTCAGCATGTGATTTAAATTGTGCAAATATTTAAGGGAAACTGAAACAAAAGACCGTGTTTAAAATGAGAGACAAAAGACAATAGCTACCATAAAAAGATGAGAAAGCTATTACTAGCAAATTTATATCAGACATCCATTAAGTTCAAATAGATATATGTTTATAGAGAATAATAAACCAAATACAATGGCTGAAAATACAAATAAACATACTCATCTAGACATAAAAAGTTTCCCCACCATATTACATGTGTAAAAGGATAATATTTTTTCTCGTTACACCTCTTCTCCTTCCCACAATCCTCAACATCTTCAAAGCAAAACTCAAAATACTTTTCAAACTCCACTGCTGCTGCTATAGCCAGTAATAGAAGACCAAGAAAAACTTGAAAAATAACCCCTCTCTACTGCTGCAGTGAGCCAAAGAGAAAAAAATAGAATCCTCCTTGCTGATGTTACACCTCTTTCTACTCTTTCATCTTTGTATATTTTATTGTTTTTTATTTCTTAACTTGCATGCCTCCTCATAGGATCCTCCTGTGTAGGTAGGTGACTCCTATGAAGGTAGGAGCCTCCCTGGCTCCCACACCACCTCTCATACATGATATTTCCTAAGCACCATACTTTCCTTGTGATGTGGCATTTAATTTGAAATGGAGCCACTCCAAACTTACGCCCCTTCATCAAGTTTCAAAGATTTTATTTACCATCTTTGATTAAGTGCAAATGTGTACTTGGGTGCAAGCCCCAATAGGTAGCATGATCGGTCTGAGTCTCGAGTCTGCTCCCCAAGGTCTTGGGTTCGACTCGTGAGGCCTAGTCTTTACCTGATGTATCTGGCTTGTGGGACATTTTGGTACATCCCTAGGGATTAGTCTCAACTCAGCTCGCCCCATAAAGGGAACCTGCTGGACTGAGTCGCAGGGACACCCTGGGTTATCAAAAAAAATGTGTACTTGGGCGCATGGTGTTTCCTTCATCTCCACATTATCTTTTGCATTTTCATGATGTCACTTTAAATTATTAGTTCCTACAACATTTTTATGGAACAACATTCCTATGGGGATGCCTAGTATGCATACTTCTCCCTTTTAGATTTAAGTGGGTCTTTTAAATCTTCACACCCCCTTCACATTTTGTTTCATTTTTGTTTTAATTTTTTATCACTTTAAATAAAAAGTGGGTCTTAAAATGCTACGTCCACTTTTCTTTATATATCTTTTTTAAAAATATTTATCTTATGTGAAGGCCATTTTAATTTTTTTAGAAACATATTAGCCTTCCTATTCTATGTGATTTGATTTCAAAGTCAAGGTTCCCATTATAATTTTTTGTTTTTTTGTAGAGTAAGTCGAGGTTGATCTTTAAATTCCATAACCTGTCTCTTGGTTGTGGGATTCAAGAGGACTATGGATTAATTACTGCATGTAACGCCCCGCCAAGGAACCCAGAGGATAACACAAGTAAACTTACAAAAATGACAATTTTTTTTAAAAACGAAAGAAATAACAACAATCATATATTTATTCATAACATTTAAATTAAGCTTTATCCTCTAGGGTTCCATGGTTGCATTACTAATGAACTAAAACAAGATCTAACCAACATTATGAATTAACTAACAACCATGGTTCATTCTATATCTAATTGCATTAGATGAATAAACACATACAATTCCATATTATATTATCAGATAAATAAGCATCAAGATCTTGCACATAGGATCACAAGTACATAAATAATTTCCTTCACAAGAGAGTACAACATTACATTATTTACAATATTGATATCCAAATTACATTGGAGTACATACATCAAGATAACAGTACATGATTCAACTGATATACAAGACTGGAACATGATCACAAGTATCTGTCTCCTCAAGCTAGAGAAAGATCTGAAATCTACGATACACGGTACATCCTTCTCACACACAATCAATAGCAAGGGAAACCAATGGAGATAAAAGTACAACCACTCGACCATGTGGAACCCTAAGGTCCACACCTCGTGCTAAGAGATAACAATAAGATCCCACTAAGAAAACAATCAAGAAAGATAGTAGACTAACAAGAGCAAGGACTACATAAGACTTCAATACAAGACGGGTCAATAAGAACATCACAAGTAACACAAACAACACTTCCAGAGGCAATCACACAACAAAGGGGAGAACACAACTAGAGAATGCTAGACTGCAGTAGGGATGAGTGTCATTGCATGGTCCTAGCATGGGTTACCTTGACAGTCTCTAGCTGGACGCCGGCCTCCATCCATGGGTTACCCTGACAGTCTCTCGCTAGGTGCCGACCCCCATCTATGGTTACCCTGACAGTCTCTCCCTAGACGCTGACCCCATTGGGTGACACATGCGGAACCAACATTCCTTTTATGAGGACATGGAAGTTGATGTTTCCAACCATGGCCTTCTCATCTCATCCTTAGCCTGAACAAGCACTATAGACATGAGTGAGGCATCCAATTATCTTGATTAGTGTGAAAACTACCCAACCCTCTAAATTTATTATTAAGTTATCACTGGATTAACAACTTCCAATGGGTTACCCTAACAAGCCACTTTGGACGCCGACCCCACATTGAAAGCCACTCCCCCTTAGCCCAAAACAAATCCCAAGCATGAACTATCACATTTCTCATCATGATACATTTACAACACAAAATATACATCATTTCACATTACATAGAGTAAGGCATTACCCATCTTGCATAATCATCATAACCACATGAATAGGTACACTGAGCAAAGCATTATCCATCTTGTATAATCATTATAACCACATGAATAGGTACACTGAGCAAGGTATTATCCATCTTGCATAATCGTCGTAACCACATGAATAGGTACACTGAGCAAGGCATTATCCATCTTACATATGTACCATACCAACATGAATAGGAGGAAACATTCCAGAATAACAATTTACTCAACTCACATGATGCACACATACCAACTCCCACACAATCACAACCTCCTAGGCCTCTAGAATCATCTTCCCCAAATGACACAAACACTTGACACCACTAAACACAATAGTCATATATCACATTCACTCTCAAATGCACAACATAAACTACGATCCTTCATCAATATTTCAAATACAATACCACAAATTCAACATATGATATAATGCACTAATTATGGGTCTTAAAGAATGTAACATTAATCCAATCATGATCAATCATCTAACAAATATAAAGTGAATCTACCTCATCAATACAAAACTATAACTTTCTAATCATTAGTAGAAGTTATAATATGATCATAAGATATAAGTGTCCACGAGTATCAATATTTAAACTAATAATTCTCAAGACTTAATTTAATTTTATTTAATTAAAATGATTGTGAACAACATGTAAATAACCCTAAGGCATACAAATTAAACACAACAATTATTTACACTATTTACATTGATGTAGATTTCATTAATAATCAGGACAATTTTGTAAATACTATTAAATATAACTGTATAATCAAGACTAAAAGCCCATGCTATAAATATCTTACTCTAGTTAGAATCACAAGATACAAAACCCAAAGCTACAATAAAAGAACCTTGTTCTAAGGTTAGCTTGAGAGGAAAGAAATACATAACAACAAAACATTCCTATAGATCTAAGATTTTCATCAAATCTACCTCACTTTTAACCATATGCATAAGATATGATCAACACAAAATGAATTTCATTGACATCAGATTTCCACAGTCCATAGTATTGATAAGTGAGTGCTTCAGGATTAAACTATGTGTAAGTTTTTCTCTCAACGTTTCGGATCACACTCCATGATCCATCATCAGGAGAAAAGTTAAGAAAGCAAGAGAAGAGAATCATAGACATGGCACGTAGACTGATTGGTAGAATGCTTTAAAGAGAGTCATATGATGGAAAGAAATGATCGTAGGATATGCACAAAATGAATTCTCAGAGAAACCCAGTTCAAAAATATAGAGTTATTGGTGACACAACTAACTATTTTAATAGAGATGAAATGGGTGAGAGGTAGACACTCACAAAAAATTCATATCTCAAAAATGACAAACTGGGTATGGCTGATTTTCAGATATGATTTAGATATCCAGACCGTGCACCATATATAAAAAAATAGAGAAACCCAGTTTGTAAAAATAAAGTTATGGCTAACACAATAGACTGCTAAAATAGAAACGAAATGGGTGAGAGGTAGATAGTCAAAAAATATTCATATCTCAAAAATGATAAACTGGGTATGGCTGATTTTTGGATATGATTTAGATATCTAGGCCATGCACCATATATAAAAAAAATTAGAGAAACCCAGTTCATAAAAATAAAGTTATGACTAACGCAATAGATTGGGTTTAGAAAATGTAGAAGATAATTCATGAAATATTTTACTAAATCTAATGCAACAATAAATCAGACTCATATCTTAGTCCATACCTGGAATATTACTTCTATCACATCTTCACAAAATTCTCAGATTGCATCCATTTTCCCCCAAGTCTTTTCTTCTAGAAACTATGGTTTATGGTGCCAAAAGAAAAATGAAAACTTCCTGAGAGAGAGATCCCCAAAACATAAAACATATTCTCCATTTGAAATGCACGCTCCTCCCCAAATTATGTCTTTTGATTTCAAAATAAAGTTGAGCATGCATAACCACCCCCATAATTTCTTCCAGAAGATTCTCCTTTATTACTTTCTTACAATTTGCTATTTTTAACCAAACAATAATTTCTCTCTGATTTTATTTATTTTAGAATTTTCTATTTATTTCATTTACAACCAAACAAAAATAGTTTCTTTCTACTTTTCTAAAATTAGTCTCTTACACAAAAGAAACAATTATTTCTAAGATTCCCTCTTGAGGTGCGTAACTGCCACTTCTTCCAAGTGGCCAAAATAGAAAACAATTACTCAAGGCAATAATAATAGAGAAAGAGAATCTTTTTTAGACATAATAATACATATTTCCACACAACTATAATTTACATAAAAGAATCTATATTTATCTATCAAAGTGCCCTCTTGACTTAATAATTTTATTGTAATGAAGTAATTAACCAAAATATTAATCAAACAATTCCAAACAAAATAACCCAAATGCCAAATAATACCTGACATAATGCACAATCGAAAGCATGACCACAATGACAATGACTAACCATTATGCCCATACAGACAACACTGACTGGGTGCAAAACTGGATACTCATCCTTTTCAAGGATGATGGCTAACTAGGGGACCACATGTTATCTTTGTTCAACAGTTTCCATTGGGTTTAAGGCACGTTCAGACCTGTCAATTCAGGTGGAGTCGATGCTTGGTACCTGCATCCTGCAGTAACCAAATAGTCGAACATATATATAGTCAAATACACCATGAAAGGGAATCACAGTGTAGTAGGGTACTCACGCATGAGTAATGCGACACTGTCCCTTTCACCATCACATCAAACACGTAATCACAACACACATAGCAATCAGTTATAGAACGACAAAATAAGAACCATCATCAGATAATTGCATGATACACATAATAAGATTAATCCACACAAAACATCACAACATAACATCCTATGATACAAAATCATATGCATAAAAATCAATTCTAACATATGACAATCATAATAAGATCAACATCATAATCACCTGAATGTAAAACAATGTTAGAGCATATAAACTATCAGTGTCGCAACAAAGATTATCGATAGAACATACTAACTGTCATATGAAACCACACATGAGCATAATCAGGAATGTCATCACTATGAATGTAGCATCTACCAACATCATATAATGTACAACATCAACTGTCTAACATACCCTAAATATTCCTATTATTTTACCTTCATCTTTATGCTCCTTAGCTAGACCATCTGCACATCAAAGATGAGAATGGAGGGGCATTACACTGCAACCTCCTCCATAGATGTAGAATTTGAAGATGTGATAGAATATGCCTTCATTGAGTTCCTTCTCTACCCTTCTTTAGTTTTTGGTTACTTTGGCATTATGCATATCATTCAATCGCTATCCTCCATGTGTAATTAAAAGCAACATCAAGAACCTATAAACATAAAAGGAGTGTTAGAGTGTCACATTAGACAATTTGATCTATTTTAACAATCATGAAATTTTAAATTCATATTTGCATTCTTGATACGTTCAAAATTCATGTTGAGCTTAGAAGATTTAAATACGCATCCTCAATTGATGTATAGGTAGCCACACATTTGGGGAATGTAGTCAAGAGATAAAATTGAGTGTAACATGGAGACAAGATTCTAGTAGAGAGACGTATATAAGTGGAGATTGAATGCCAAACATGAAAGATAACATATTTGAAGAAGCTCTCACAAAACACGAGGATCTCGAAGTTTGTTAAGATGATGCAAATAAATTAATGACATTCAATAAATGAAAAAATGATGTGGGCCACAAAAGAATGCAAGACACTAAAAGTATCTAGCCCAAAGATCAGAAGAAGGGCCCTAATGTTCCAATGAAACATTGGGTGTGTTGCACAAGTAGTAACAACACGAAACACCATGCATCATATTGTGCCTCTTCAAGAAAGAAACACTTTGGAAGTTCAAGTGTCCCAACCTCTCATGCCATAAATGATTAGCATCATACACTAAAGCAATCAATGTCTAATTCTTTCGAGCATAAAATTAATTAAATATCCACTAGTTATCCTTCGATGTGCTTGTTGCAATTAGAATTTGTTCCTTGGATCCTTAATTGAACACTTGTTTCCAAGAAACTCAGTCATGTACCCTTCCAAAGTAAGTTATCACATTGACAAAAGGTTCAAGTTGCCATCTAAGAGCATACAAAACATTATTAAAGAAACCATTCTTGAACTTCACAGTCCTCTAGGAAACAAAGTTGTCCTTGTGATGGCCAATGCATGCTTATGGGGATCCATATCAAGAATCCAATATGATGTCTCCTCAACAACACTAACTAATTATTCCCCACCACCAACATCACAATTATTAGAATATATGTCTTAGTAACTTCTACAAGGTATCCATCCACTCTCTTTCAGACCACTTCTTTCTATTTTACAAGCCACATGGAACATTCAAATTTCCAAATACTTACATATTTCTTACATCCACCTTAACCTCTAGCTCCTCTGCTTCTCAACTCCCTTAGAAGATTGACTTTTGTTCTTTTCCAAATTTTATGTGCCCTTTCTCTTATTGCTTGCATTCTACCTCCCTAGTAAGCCAAAATACACAATATACCACACCTTACTATATACCCATCACTAATGGAAGAGTAGTATCACCATAAGAGATGGTACAAAAATGGTTTTGGCTGTGTGCAATGATGTATTTACGCAAAGAGTGTAGTTTAAAGGCTCAATATACCATAAAGGAGCTAGAGTTTAGGATCAATAAGAGAATGTTGATCACAAAGTGGAGTGTATTGATAATGAACAAGGTGTGTGCATATAGTGAAGAGTCATTGGGTCAAATCAGAAGTCAATCCTAATACTCAAGAAGTGGTGGAAATATATTTCCACCAAGTTGAAAATGAGTGGCGACATGTTAAATTGTTATCATTGATGTCAAAGCTATGTCATTGATGTCAAAGTTGTAGTCGGAAGAAAATCTCTTAGTTCAAACCTCTGTCAAGAGTGTAAAAATTGTGGTGTGTTGCAGATTTGTTAACAAAATGTCGTCAGTTGGAACTCATCTTATAATTCATAGTATTGGAAAAATATTCTTGATTCGAACCTCTATTAACACCTTTGAAGAAATAAGAAATCATATTATCGGCAACTTGTTCTTAGTTTGAACCTAGCTGTCGGCAACATGTGCTCAGTGCTAACCTATCCCACTTCGGCAACTACATCGACAAATTTTAAGTAATGAGAAGTCATTGGCAATTTTGAAGTAATGAGAAGTCATCATCAATTTGGAAGAAATGTGAAGTCATCAGCAACTTTGAAGAAAATCAAAGTTAAATATTAAGATGTGTTACATCGGCATATCATCAAAGTTTCGAAAATGAGAACTTGTTTTAAAGTTCTACTTTTCGCTAACTTACCGACAACAAAGAAGGAAGCTCACAGTCGGGAAACTTTTCAATTTTTGAACTAGTTAGCAAGTTTGGCTCTTAGCTGATTTTTCGACTAGCCGCTATGGCTTAAGGCTAAGTCCTTCAACTAAGTGTTTATAGTGTTATCGAGAAAAAGTCTCAAATGCTAACTAGTTATAAAGTTAGCGTTTTAGCTGATTTGCCGATTAGGCGTTATTTGGCTAAGTATGAACGTTGTTGAGAAATTGTGTTGAAGCCTAACTTGTTCGAAAGTTAGTGTTTTAGTCGATTCACTGATAAGGTGATATCTTGCTAAGTATGGATAGTGTGGAGCATGGTAGTTCGAGATTTAAGCCAATCGCTGACAAAGAGGAGTTGCTGAGTTGGTCAAGTTTTGGATTTTCTACTTTCGCCAATAAAGCGATAGTTCGTGCCAGCAAGAATTCACCAATAGAAGAAGGGAGAAATAAGAAAAGTTTGAGATTTTACATATTTGTCGATAAGCATTGTTTGGCAAGCTTTTTAATGTGGTTTGGAAACATGTACTTTAGCCGATAAAGAGAGTTCTATGTTAAGTTTGGAAAAGTTAACTTTTATTGATAAAGGCTTAAGGAAGGCATAAGAAGATAAAGGCAAAAGTTTTGAAAAAGTTATATTTGTTGATAGCATAAGAAGATTTGAAAATTCGTCGATAACGAAGAGTTAGTGATAATGAACTTTTGCTGATAGCATTTTTGAAGTTAGAAAACCTAGACATTCGCCAATAACAAAGGAAATCAAGGTAAGTTTGAAATAGTGAACTTTCACCGATAAAGTGGTTGTGGTGGAGTTAGCGAGGATAAAGGGACTTTGTAACTAAAGTTTGCATAAACAACTTTTTGTCGATACTTAGCACAAAAGACAGTTTTGGAAAAGGAACAATTGCCGATAAAGGTAATAATAAAGATAAAGGCTCAAGTTCTTATATTTGTGAATTCGCCGATAAAAGCAAATGAAGGTTAGTTTGCAAATGGTGACAGTCGTAGATAAAAATTTATAAAGGCCAGTTTTATAAAGTTTTGAAAGGGATGTTTCTGCCGATAGAAAAGGAAGTTTGGAAAACCAAAATTTTGCCAACAAAGGGGAATAAAGTCTAGTTCTGGAGAATTGACATTTGTCGATAAAGGCATATAAAGGTGTTTTTGAAGATTAAGGACAAGGTTATAAAAATAACATTGGGTGATAAGAATGACACAGGCTTGGTTGTTATAATAGTGGAGTGATAGAGTAAGTTAGAAAATGGAATAAACCTTATGATGATCTAGTGGACATTGACTTCAGATAATAATGTGATATTTCTAAGTCTGAAGTTTGTAGGTGCGATAGTTAAACTAGTTGCGGTCAGTTGTGAAACGAAATGAAACTGTCTATATTTAGTTTTGGAGCAGTTGTGGTAGTTCATCTATTGAAATGAATGTACATTTTTATACACATTGAATCTGAAGTGAAAGGGTTGCTCACCATATTGAATATTGTTGTTCACTTTGTGAGAGAGGAGAGAATGCAAAGTGCATAGAGGAAGGAGACAATTGTGTTGATGCAAAACACAGAGTGAATGTGTGGTGACAAAGTGCATTTCAGGTTATAGAAGAACCATTATTGCATTTATGAAACTATAAAATTTAGGGGTTGTAGCTTCTTTGTTTTAGATTGGGGTTGAAGCCTCATTATATTGAGTTGAAGCTCATTGTAGGTGTGTGATATACTTGTAGGTGGTAGCCTCAAAACATTGCCTTGGGTATTGATGTATTGTGGGTTGGTGCCTACAAAACATATGTAATCAGTGCTTATTGTGAGGTTGGATTTGAGCAGTAGACTTAAGCAACATTCTCATCGTGGTTTTTCCCATTCTAGGTTTTCCACGTAAATCTGGTGTTTTCTTGTGTGTGTGTGTGGTTTTTATATTTGCCTTCCTTTTTTGTTTGTTGGTTGCATTTTAAAGTTTTAACATACACTAATTAATCCCCCCTCTCAGTCTATTAGTGTTCTTTCAACACATGTATCTTGGATGAGTTTGACGAAATCTCCAAGTTGCCACTTAACCTACCTAAGGTGGTTTAATGCCATCCGTAATATGTATAATTACTTAGGCTAAATACTAACTCTAAGTAATAATATTTTACACTAACACCCCCCCTTAAGTATAGCTTAGGTGGGCACAATAAAGATGGGCCCCGACTACAAAGTGGAGGAAGGTAGAAAACCCTATGGGAAAAAACTACCGTCCAAAAGAGAGAAAAGATTCATGAAAATTATACAAGTGAAGAAGTACTGCTTATTTCACTAAGTATAATAAAATTCCCCTCCCCCCCCCATAGGAGAGAAAATTGTAGAAAGTCTATGAGACCCCTCCATAATATGTGTCCTATTACAGTGAGGTTAGACACTCGAGAAAGAATGCAGATGTAGATCTAAGAATGCCAAACAATGTTCCTACCCTTGGGTAGAAATGAAACCAACTGAAGACATGATATCTCCCCATTCCAAATAGGTATGTGCATGAAGAAGTATCAAGGCCTCTAAATTCTGCACATGATCCAAAGACACAGATGATGCCCATGATGTCTTCGAATGTTCCTCAAGGATCTCCAAGCCAATGCTGATGTGTGACGAATGCTGATAAGATGAATTAGGTATCAAATAAGATTCAGGAACAAAGACCATAGGAACCATAGATGTATGGTGATAACTGGACCGATGAGAATCCGATACTTCTGTAGAGGATGTCAAAATATGTGATGACGAAGTCAAATATGTGGACTCATAAATATTAGCAGAATTTGTGACTATAAAGATGATGTAGGCAAGGCAAGAGCAATATTATCTGAAGATGAATATGGTGATGCAACTTTATCAAAGTTGTCATGGAAAAGAAGACGAATGTCCTCAAAGGTGTCTCCGAAATCTGCAATGTGAGACTCTACAAAAAGACATGAAATGTTAGGTAGATATGCATCCCAATGTGGTGGATAAGGAAAGACATTAGCAATATCTTGACCTGCATAAAATCGCTGGAATCCATGGAGATATCAACTTTGGATTCAGATGTGGCAACAGGTGATGGTGTATGAATGATTATTTACTCTATATGAACTAGACATTCTATATTTGTATCATGATGTGGGATGTTATTTGTGATCATAGCAAGATCATGTGGGAATGGAGAAATATTTGAGTCTCCATAGATCTCCTAGATTTTGATCCATAATGCATGTAGACATTCAATATTCATGATGGCATACAAAGTGACATTTGGTATATGTAAACTGATTAATCCAATAATATGATCACGAGTATTAAACCACTTATTTTTCTAAGATTGTTCACCTGGTTCTGGGATGTCCATATAGATATGGAATGAGATTATGGTACTTGAGATGTTTCAAGATGCCATCACACCAGGACTTATAATTACCCTTTTTTAGGTTAATCATAGAAGAGTGAGTATTGTATCCCATGATTAAGAACAGGTTAACTCCTTTAGACAATAAAAATCAACACATTATGCAACCCCCCATGATTTAGTATTAGGTGACCCCCTAGTTTTGGTGCTTTATAATAGTGTGTTTGATAATTAAAATAGGACCAATGCGTGGGAAATTAAAAAAAAACATTAACTTTTGCAAAAAACGGTGCTCAATTATGAGCTATCGATCAAAAGTTATTACACAATTAATTTCCCATAAATGAGGCCTATTTAATAAAAACTGCACTAAGACATTAAAATGATGTTCTATGGCAGGAGTGGACCTAGCTATCCAGCCACTCATTGGAATCGACACAAAGTGAAGATTACAAAGGTTTTAATTGTGAGGGGGTATTGGCCTCCTTCTAGCCTAGGCCTCACCCTTCATCTTCGACAGGGGAAAATACAAGGATTTTTAAAAACTTTAAATCCACTTAAAACAATTTCCCTCAAATTTTAAAGACCCCCTTAAATTTATCTTTGCTCAGTGCTTTTAGACAAAAGAATGCCTATTCTAACACTAAAAAAAGCATAATTTTAAGTGTTTTGCAATAAGAAGACAAATTTTAGGAAGCCCAAATTAGGGTGAATTAGGGCAACAGGGGAAATCAATTTCTCAAAGCATGTAGGGGCAGATTACGGTGGCCAGAAATGGCTATGGCGGCGCCAAACAAGGCCTACATAGGGGCATCACTTGGTTTTGCTAGAGCTTTGAGGCAAGACATTTGCCTTCTCTCCAAGAAGATGCAAGGAAAAGACTCACTGCCTCGAGCCAAGCCATCACCACAGAGGTCACCCATCCTCAAACTCGCAAGTTTTTGTGGTGTCGTGCTTTACAGAGAGGCAAATTGCCTTTACACAGAGAAAATCACTTTGCATAGAGAGAAAAACACAGAATAAGGGCCACCTTCTAAATCACACTTCACAGGGTTCAAATCACCATGCACCACAATTCGTGGTCTTTTTCCAGGAGTTGCAGGGTGCATGCCTCTTTGACGGTGAGTCGAGCCATCTAATCAGAGCTGAAACGTAAGGTCATGAGAGGAAGAGTGTAGGGGAGGGGTCGTCTCTCCTAGAGGGAATTCCCCCAAACCAGAAAAGGTTGTTCTTTGTTGGCAAACAATTGGATGATGGTCGTAGTTTGGTGGATTACAATATTCAGAAGGAGTTGACCCTCCACCTTGCTCTACATCTCAGGGACGACATGTAAATCTTTGTGAAGACCCTCATGGGTAAAACCAACTGCCACCTCTTACATGTCGAAACAAGCAACACATAATAGAACACCTTTTACAAATCCAAAGTATATGCCTTGCCTTTAAACCCTAAGCACCCAAATCAGGCAATCAAAAAATGCCAAACGAGAGTTTCATGCCTCCAAATGAACCAGCAAACAACTCAAACTTACTCTAATACCAAGTTAGAGTTTAGGATCAATAAGAGAATGTTGATCACAAAATGGAGTGTATTGATAATGAACAAGTCGTAAAGAGTCATTGGGTCGAATTAGAAGTCGATCCCAATACTCAAGGAGTGGTGGCAATATATTTCCAGGAAGTGGCAAATGAGTGGTGACATATACCTTGGATGAGTTTGACTAACTCTCCAAGTTACCCATAACCTACCTAAGGTGGCTTAATGCCATGTGTAATAAATGCATAATTACTTAGGATAAATACTAACTCTAAGTAATGTTGGCATTAGGTTTTGTAATTTATGTCAAAAGCATTGTTGCCACAGGATCTCAGTTGGATTTGAAGTATGTCAGTGATGGAGTTATCTCTATGTCAGTAATGGAGTTATCTCAGAGGTTGTTTTCACTCATTAGTAAAAGGTTTGGTTCAAGGTCTCATCAGTAGAAGCAAGTGATGTTATAAGTGGTACAATGCTTGTATTAGTCAAATCTGTGGAAATGATCAAAGTTAGGTGACAGTGTCAGGGGAGATTATAAAATGCATTTGTTGAAAAGGTTTGGTTGCTTCAAGTTTAAAGGAGTTTCATTATCTTGTCACCATTATGAATCTGCAGAGATTTACAAGTGATTAAGATCAAGTTGTCTTGTTAATATATTAGGGTTTATCAATTTTTTGAAGACCTAATCTCTAAACCCTAAATTCTAATCTTTTGAAGGTCTCTAAAGTCTCTAAAGAAAAGTTCCTCTTCAAACTCAAAGGGTTCTTATATTCTCTTTATCTTCCCTCTGCAACAAAGTACTTCATGACAATGAGGAATGATTGAAAAGTTAGGGTTTTGATATATTGTTGAAGACCTAATTCCTAAGGTCAGCTAAAACCCTAAGCTTTAAAGACCTAATCCTAGAATACAAGTTATAAAGGTCTATATTGTGACGGTTGCACTTTTTGTTATAATTTGAAGGTGACTTGTAGTCACCGGTCACCACATAACTTAAGTGATGACTTAAGTCATCAAACTCATGGAGCAATCGACCCCTCCTCCTAGTAGCTATCGGCTTCATCTAATGGAGCATTTGTAATTGGGTGCCAATGGTAAATCAACGATGTTTGTTTGATCTCTCATGGGTGCGAAGTCTATGATCAATGGTCAACATTTAAACTCATAACGATCCTCTGCCTGATTGAAGTTTGACGGTCATTCACTTGTATGTACCGTGCAAGGAAGTTTAGACAATTATTTTTTAACTAATTTTTGTTCATTGGTTTGTTGAAGGAAAAACCTTGAATGAAGATTCATGTCTGTGTATTTTGAAGTGGTTTTTCAAGGGATATGATATGAAATGATAGAAATACTTTAAATGATGAGAAAAATAAAAAATGAAACTCTATTTTTTGATGAATAACACAGATACAGTGTATAGTATACAGAGGCAAGATATGTTGATTTTATGATGATCACTACAGAGTTTCATGTTTGAGGCAGAGTTAGAAATGGTGATAAATTGAAGGTATTCCTTTGTGTGGAGGTTGGTCAATGAATCCTATGTAGAAACAATGGTAGAGGATGATAAATTTATCTTAGGAATATATATTGAAACATTATGATAGAGGGTTTGTTGATGCAGTGTAAGAAGGGAAGAATGATAGGAGCATGATTGTACTTGGCATAGTATTGCATTTTTTAAAAAGTAGATGAGAGTTAATCCACATATTGTTTATCATTTTTGTTATGAAGGGCTTGATGTGAATATATATGTATCATGTTAGCAAAATGGTCAAGAGACATTGTTGATATGTTGGAGATTCAATGTTATCATTGATGGAAACAACTAGATATGATTGGAGACAACCCTTCAGACATGTTATGCATAGTATTTCTGGTCTGATAAGAATAACTTAGTCAAATTAACTAAGTGTTGGTAGCTCATTGAGTCAGTGACAGAGAATTGATTGGTACTCCTCCGTAGATGAAGACTAAGTTGGTTTGCGGTTCTGGTATGTTACATATAATTGTTTGATGATATTATATTCCAAGTCTCATGTCTTGACAATCTCGGGAAGTCATAATGTAAATTGCCTAAGTCTGGGTAAGCAGAGTCCAATTATAAATAACGCAGATGACTTGAGTATTTCAGTCTACATTCCTGCGGTATTGATTGTTTCGATGTGCAGTTTGGAGGTGTTGTTAACACATATGAGAAGTACTTAATTCTAGATTTGTAGATTCTTAAGTTCACCAGAAGATCATCTACAAGCTTTCAAGTATCAACATTTAGTTTGATGGTGTTTCACAAAGATAGAGTCATCAGTTTAGAGATCTGCATCTCACCATATAAGAATATTATGATCTGCGGTTATGAAGGTATGATTGGTGATGCCTAATGAATGTTTGATATGAATTTTGGAGTCCCATGAGAACCGCATTAGAAGTTGTGATATGACAGACAACAAGGTTAAGAGTATACTTAAGAATGAAGCCGACTCTCAGTTAGATTGTTGTGTGGTGAAGATATATCAATGCTTAAATCATTATTCTAAGTTGTTCTAAAATAGGTCCATACCTATATGAAGATCCTTGAAGGTTTTCATTGGTTTGCATAACTTCATGTAAAGAATTTAAGTCGACAGAGTATGAGATTTTTGTGTACACGCTTTATCACTGGCAAGCCGACCAGATTTTGGGTTAGAGCTTGTTGTGGATATTAATACCTAAAGAATTTTGGTGTGATGAGATGTGATATGATATTAATACCTAAGGAATTTGTGATGTGAAAAGTACAATAAGAGTGCAGAGGGTAGAAGAACACAGTATATGTGAAGTAGAGCAGAAAAGCAGGGCAGATATAATGAAGACCTTTGAATCTGTATATTGAGCTATCAATGGAACTGCATTCCAACATTCTGTAGATGTATTTGTAGCAGTCCTTTCTTGGTAGTGAGCCACCCTTTGTCTATCTTCTCTTCTCTATGGCAGTGAGCACTTCTTTGGACAGTGAGTCCTTGGGCAGTGAGCCTTTTTGTAATCTGGTTTTGATATCATAATATATTGTGAGCTAACACTCACCGTGGTTTTTCCCTTTTTGGGTTTTCCACGTAAAAATCCTGGTGTCTATGTGTTATGACTTTGTGGCTTCTCTTCTTATGTTTATTTTGCTTTCATGTTATTGAATTTGGTAAATGGATTAAAGAACATGTGAAAGAAAGGTTTCATTGAATACTAATTCACCCCCCTCTTAGTATTCCTTGTGTTCAACATATCCTTTGTGCAAAAAGGAATAAGGGAGATATAGGTTTCTTGGGAGCGGAGTATGTATGCATGCAGGATCTGTGTAGAGCAAGGTAAGTATCAATGCAAAAGTAGTTTATTTTCTCTTATCTTTGGTTTCAGATTGACTAGAATAGTGCATCTGTATTGAGTGGATGATGGATCTTTGAAGAGTTATTCTTTGAATAATCAATGTTATTGATGTATGTATGCAAATCTAGGAGAGTAAAGATGATTGAGTAAAAGAGTTATAGAACTCATCTATAACCTATGATATCAATTTAAAGAGTAGTACTCTATATTATTAGTCCTGATTTGATTGGAGTTGGTGCTCCTAGTTTGAATGGAGTTGGTGTTCTTGATGTAGGGATTGGTGTTCCTATCAAGATGTGATCAGTGAGATCACTATTAGTGAGGCATAAGTGTAATCAGTGAGATTTTGGTTAGTGAGACCTAACAATGATTTTGGTGAGGTTGGATAGTGGTTTTTCCCTGTTTAGGGTTTTCCACTTTAAATCTTGTGTCATGGTTTCATTTGTATGATTCTATTGTTTTTTATGTCTTTGACATGTTAGTATTAATTGCTTTTACAACTATTGGGTTGATGAATGAATTAGTTTTATTAGATCATTGATTCACTCCCCCCTCTCAGTGATCCATTGTATTCCAACAAGTAATAATATTTCACACTAACAAAAGGTACATGAGAATTAGAAGGATTTACCATCTCTTCTACATTATGATTCCCTTCATGCTAGATTTACAACCTAAACAAAAGATTACTAGAAGAAGAAATATAGAGAGAGAAGAGAGATGAATGAATGTGTAGAGAAAGAAATGGATTTTGTGTTTGGTTTGTTGTTGTTTCACAATAGCAATAAAATCCACATGCTGAAACAAAACCAAACAACTACAAAAAACTAAACAAAAATAAAACCTCACAAGAAATAAACTACAAACTCAAGAATATGCCTCAACAAAAATAGTTGAACATCAACAATTTGAGAATGTGGAACTAAATTCTGACCACCACTATGAAGGTGTTAAAAAATACATAGTTTCAACTTTTTTATTTATTTAAAAAACATCTGTTTACTCAAGCTATGCCTCCTAAAAATAGGTTTTAAAAGAGATCTTCACAAGAAAAATAAGCCCTCAAAGAATGTCCATGTAACTTGGGGACCAAAATATCACTCTGCATGTGGACAAGGGTTAAGCATCAAGCACCTTTTTGAAACATCTTCACATCACATATGACCAATCTTTTAAAAAAACATGAAAAATGAGGGTGCACTTCAAAAAGATAACTTTAATGTTCTAATTAAAAAACATTTTAAAAACCCACTTCACTTCATGTGGGCATTTTAATGAAAAAGAAACCTAACTTTTAATAAAAAAGTCAAGCATGTGATTTAATGTTTATTGGAAAGCTTGGCCTTCGAAGTGCTTTTAATATATTTGGTGTTACATACTTTTGTTGTTCTGCTTGCAACTCTTAATGCCAATCCCCAAGATGTAAGTTCTATTTTGATGTACTATAACTTTTGATTATGTAGAGAGTTCTTCCCATCTCATCTAATGCCACACATTGCACCTTTAGTCATGCCCAAGCTTGGCAATGCTTGTATAATAACCTGCCCTAGGCTGCCTTCAAAACTCACAACAACAAAAATTGTAGCTGATGATTATGGACTTGTGACGTCATCACATTATTGGAAAATCTAATTTGCAGCTAGGTATTTTTTTCACCCACCCATCAGAGATATTTTTAGGGTTCCTCTTCCTACTACCTTGACCAAATTCTTTATTGATGTTTGGTTGGCTTGATCAAAGCATATTAAATGTTGGTCAATCCTTTTCAATGCAAGTAGGTGCATTCAAGTTTTTGGAGTGAGTGGGATTTTTTGGAAAAAGTAAGAAAAAGACAAAAAGAAGGAATGTGAATAGAAGAGAGAGAAAAACAAATATACATTGTAGCAGTAGCAAAGAATGTGTAGAGGAGAGAACAGTTCCAACTCTAGAAAGAGCATTTAGCAGTAGGAAACTCTAGAAACACACAAAAGAACAACTCTAGAGATCAAGGATAGTTTAGAAGCTCTAGAAGGAACATAACAACAAGTAGCTCTAGAAACAAGATGGACAACAACACTATCTAGTTAGCTCTAGAGAGCAATCTTTATTGAAAAAGAAATCAAAGTTTCATCTCTAAAGTTTGTTTTATACTCCTTTTTGGATGTAAATTTTTTGAATCTAGAAATATAAATATCTATTTTAGTTTTCTACCCCCTTTTGTCTTTCTCTATCTCTCTTTTCTAAAACACACATGCTACTCTAACCAGTCGAAAAAACAACATTTTCATGATGTCTCAACTACATACTCAAGTTCTTGAGATCTCCATGTAGATGGAGTCACTAGCTGCCCACTCTCAGATGTACAACATCATAGGCATCAATGGATTCTCCTACTGCCTTCACAACTTAGAAATAGATTCATGACCAATGTCCTTCAAGCAATTGGTTGCAAAATCAATCCAAGGAAACAAAAAATGAACTTGAACTACATGCAAAATCTTTCTATGTAAAGGTTAGACACAAATTTGTTACATCCCCAATTTTTGTCTTGCTTTACTTTTACTTTTTACTTGGACATAAGTAAAATTTTTGTGATGTTTAGATTAATGACAAAGGAAAAACATGGTTTTTATTGAATGCCATTTATTGAAATCATGGGAATGATTATGTTATTATCAATTTAATATTGTATTATGAGATTTGATTTATTAGTTGAATTAATTGAATAATGATGCATTGATCACATATTGTTTGGTGACAAGTGAAATAGGATTTCAAGTTACCAGATGACTCTCAGAGAAAAGAGAGAGAGAGTATCTTTCCAGAAGAGAGATATAGACCTCGAGATACGAGTGGTCTATTTGCCAAACTGAGTTATAAGTGTTTAACAAAAATGTGAACCAATGTGTCATAAGAGGTAAGCCTTGTCTTGTCAGTTCACTTTTGAACCTAATCGACATGTAGTTGAAATTGTTTTACAATCTTTCTAAGTTGTATTAAGTCGTCTAGCCGTTAATAACGTTGACGATGTCATTTAAGTTTGATTTACGACTATTTACGTTTAACGTAAATATTACGACGTTATTGTCGTAAAAAGGTTGTCATATTATTACTAAGTCACTTGAAGTGTTTTAACCAATTATTAACATTAAGACTTTATTGTCAAGTTAAGATGATGAGTTTTGTCGACGGATCGTGATGAGGAGACTAGCTCAACTTAATCACGTTATCCGTAATTCTTGTTTTAGTATTATTCTCTTATTGATTAAATCATAAAATCAAATAAAGATAATGATATGTAAATAGTATTTGATTTAATCATATATATATATATATATATATATATGAGTCGAATGAGGTAATACCTCATGATATATTAGTATGGTTTTAAGTTGAGTAGCCATAGGCATCTATTAAGGAATGCCTTAAATGTTAAAAACATGATGGGTCAAATTTACTCATTAGGAGTATCCGATTGCTCAAGTTGGTTTTATGAGTTGGCAGCCTCTTATAAGAGGAGTAGTGGATAACTTAGCCGCCATCGCTTATCTCCTCAAATAATGTTTTCATCATCAACATTTGTCAATGTTTACACATTTATAGCTGTGTATGGAGTCAAACTGTAAAGCATTACCATTGGAATTAATTGAGTTTTGGGGAAACTGCTTAGAGTGAGAGCGAACAGAGAGGATGACTCATTATGAGACTGTTTTGAACTCTTAAAGCCATGACTTGGATAGTTGATGGCATATCTTTTGGTAGTGCATATGTTTTGTTTGGGGAAGTCTGGTTAATCAGTAGAAGGGAACTCGTGGCGGGCAGTAAGGAAACAGGTTAAAATTAACTGAAGAACATGGTCATCTTAGATGAACACAAAATCCTACTACCTGCCCATACACCTTTGTAAGCCGACGTTGTTAGGTAGATACTCCTGCATGTTATGTTTTATAAGACAAAGATAATCATAATGAATGTTTGTTATGGACAATCGTTTAACTGAGTTTGGTTATCCTATCAGTATTTTGTATAAACTATGCAATGTGATAAGCCGACTGTGTTGACTTGAATACTATCAATATGACTTGTTTTTCTGAGTCGATGGTGTAATTGTGTTTTAGTATAACCAAAGAAGCGTCATTTAGCCTAAAAAGGCCGATGCAAGATTTTGCAAATGAAACCAGTTTTGAATAATCATATTGAGTTGATATTGCTTCTATCTTTAATTGATAGGTAGACCTTTCTATTGTTTAGGAAATACATGAACTTTCTTTAATGGAAATTGTTATAGTCTTCTAATGTTTAGAAAACCAGTCGCTCAGTTGAAATGAGCAATCTTTTAGAAATAAGTCGACTACTTTATCATAGGATGGATATGTATTAAACTCTTAGTGAGATTAGTGAAATGGTATTTGTTTAGTAAACTTACCAACCAAGAGTAATACGAGATAGAGTATTTAGTGGTGTCAATTTTATTTGAAACCAATCTTGTTTTCATTCCCATACATTGTCTAAATGATATCTTATCCAAAGAACCTAGATTCTTGGTGGCCTATGGTGACTATGATGTAACCTTTTGGAATGATAGAAGAACTAAGGATAGTTAGATGAACATGATAAAATGCCAAAGATCTTCTCATGTTTATACTAGAATCATGATGAGTTCAACCTATAGTAAACCATTATGTAGTAATAGACTATGTCTATATAGAAATAACTTTACATAAAAGCATATATGAGTATATATATGTAGTGATGATCAATGACATCACGTAGAGTTTAATTGAATAGGTATTCATATTATTTTTGAATATAAGTTAATACCTTAACAAGATTTATTGTTTACCTAACTATGGTTGAGTTAAACCAAAGGTCTTTTATGAACTATAGTTAACAAGAAATGAGATATGATAAATATAGAAATATTGTATTATTCAAGGGTTGTTTTAAACCCTAGAGTCATATATGAACCCAATGAAGGTTTATGTCATTTAGACTTATCTAAGTCTAAGAAGACTATTATCATGACAAGATGATTAAACCAATTATGTAAAGATAGTCAGGGTGAATAACTGCAAGAATATGACAGTATCCAAGTCGAGTAGGGGTGGGTGAACACAACGACTATGTTCAAATGAATGATATTGAAATTAAAAACTTTGGCCAAAGTAATGCATTTGTTTTCTGCATGCATTGTTGGTTCACTGTATTTGGATTGCTCATCCTATCAAAAATCATACTTAGCTAGAGGGTATCTAGGGTTGTATGGTTGATAGGGTTGAGTAGAAATCATAGACAGGGCACGTAGACTGATTGGTAGAATGCCTCAAAGAGAGTCATATGATGGAAACAGAATGATCGTAGGATATGCACAAAACAAATTCTCAGAGAAACCTAGTTCAAAAATATAGAGTTATTGGTGACGCAACTAACTATTTTAACAGAGACAAAATGCGTGAGAGGTAGACAGTCACAAAATTGTCATATCTCAAAAATGACAAACTGGGTATGGCTGATTTTCAGATATGATTTAGATATCCAGGCTGTGCACCATATATAAAAAAATAGAGAAACCTAGTTCATAAAAATAAAGTTATGGCTAACACAACAGACTACTAAAATAGAAACGAAATGGGTGAGAGGTAGATAGTCACAAAATATTCATATCTCAAAAATGACAAAGAGTATGGCTAATTTTTGGATATGATTTAGATATCCAGGCCGTGCACCGTATATAAAAAAAATTAGAGAAACCCCGTTCGTAAAAATAAAGTTATGGCTAACGCAATAGACTGGGTTTAGAAAATGTAGAAGAGAATTCACAGAATATTATACTAAATCTAATACAACAATAAATCAGATTCATATATTAGTCCATACTTGGAATATTACTTCTATCACATCTTCACAAAATTCCCAGCTCGCATCTAGTTTCCCCCAAGTCTTTTCTTCTGGAAACTATGGTTTATGGTGTCAAAAGAAAAATGAAAACTTCCCGAGATAGAGAGAGATCCCCAAAACATAAAACATATTCTCCATTTGAAATGCATGCTCCTCCCCAAATTATGTCTTTTGATTTCAAAATAAAGTTGAGCATGCATAACCACCCCCATAATTTCTTCTAGAAGATTCTCCTTTATTACATTCTTACAATTTTCTGTTTTTAACCAAACAATAATTTCTCTTTGATTTTATTTATTTTAGAAATTTCTATTTATTTCATTTACAACCAAACAAAAATAGTTTCTTTCTACTTTTCTAAAATTAGTCTCTTACACAAAAGAAACAATTATTTCTAAGATTCCCTCTTGAGGTGCATAACTGCCACTTCTTCCAAGTGGCCAAAATGGAAAATAATTACTCAAGGCAATAATAATAGAGAAAGAGAATCTTTTTCAGATATAATAATACATATTTCCACACAACTATAATTTACATAAAAGCATCTATATTTATTTATCAAAGTGCCCTCTTGAATTAATAATTTTATTGTAATGAAACAATTAACCAAAACATTAATCAAACAATTCCAAACAAAATAACCCAAATGCCAAACAATACCTAACATAATGCACAATCGAAAGCATGACCACAATGACAATGACTGACCATTATGCCCATATAGACAACACTGACTAGGTGTAAAACTGGATACTCATCCTTTTCAAGGATGATGGCTAACTAGGGGACCACATGTTATCTCCGTTCAATAGTTTCCATTGGGTTTATGACACACTCAGACCTGTCAATTCAGGTGGAGTCGATGCCTGGTACCTGCATCCTGCAGCAACCAAACAATCGAACAAATATATATAGTCAAATACACCATGAAAGGGAATCACAATGTAGCAAGGTACTTACGCATGAGTAATGTGACACTATCCCTTTCACCATCACATCAAACATGTAATCACAACACACATAGCAATCAGTTACTAAATGACTAAATAAGAACCATCATCAGATAATTGCATGATGCACATAATAAGATTAATCCACACAAAACATCACAACATAACATCCTATGATACAAAATCAATTGCATAAAAATCAATTCTAACATATGACAACCATAATAAGATCAACATCATAATCACCTGAATGTAAAACAATGTCAGAGCATATATATTATCAGTGTCGGAACAAAGATTATTGATAAAACATACTAACTATCATGTGAAACCACACATGAGCATAATCAGGAATGTCATCAACATGAATGTAGCATCTACCAACATCATATAATGTACAACATCAACTGTCTAACATACCCTAAATATTCCCATTATTTTACCTTCATCTTCATACTCCGTAGCTAGATCATCTACACATCCAAGATGAGAATGGAGGGGCATTACACTGCAACCTCCTCCATAGATGTAGAATTTGAAGATGTGATAGAATATGCCTTCATTGAGTTCCTTATCTACTCTTCTTTAGTTTTTGGTTACTTTGGCATTATGCATATCATTAGATCACTATCCTCCATGTGCAATTAAAACCAACATCAAGAACCTATAAACATAAAAGGAGTGTTAGAGTGTCACATTAGACAATTCAATCCATTTTAACAATCATGAAAATTTAAATTCATATTTGTATTCGTGATACGTTCAAAATTCATGTTGAGCTTAGAAGATTTAAATACGCATCCTCAATTCATGTATAGGTAGCCACACATTTGGGGAATGTAGTCAAGAGATAAAATTGAGTGTAACATGGAGATAAGATTCTAGTAGAGAGGCATGTGTATAAGTGGAGATTGAATGCCAAACATGAAAGATAACATATTTGAAGAAGCTCTCACAAAACACAAGGATCTCGAAGTTTGTTAAGATGATACAAATAAATTCATGACATTCAATAAATGAAAAAATGATGTGGGCCACGAAAGAATGCAAGACACTAAAAGTATCTAGCCCAAGATCAGAAGAAGGGCCCTAATGTTCCAATGAAACATTGGGTGTGTTGCACAAGCAACAACAACATGAAACACCATGCATCATATTGTGCCTCTTCAAGAAAGAAACACTTTGGAAGTTCAAGTGTCCCAACCTCTCATGCCATAAATGACTAGCATCATACACTGAATCAATCAATGTCTAATTCTCTCGAGCATAAAATTAATTAAATATCCACTAGTTATCCTTCGATGTGCTTGTTACAATTAGAATTTGTTCCTTGGATCCTTAATCAAACACTTGTTCCCAAGAAACTCAGCATGTACCCTTCTAAAGTAAGTTGTCACATTGACAAAAGGTTCAAGTCGCCATTCTAGGAGCATACAAAACATTATTAAAGAAACCATTCTTGAACTTCACAGTCCTCTAGGAAACAAAGTTGTCCTTGTGATGGCCAATGCATGCTTATGGGAATCCATATCAAGAATCCAATATGATGTCTCCTCAACAACACTAACTAATTATTCCCCACCACCAACATCACAATTATTAGAATATATGTCTTAGTAACTTCTACAAGGTATCCATCCACTATCTTTCAGACCACTTCTTTCTGTTTTACAAGCCGCATGGAACATTCAAATTTCCAAATACTTACATATTTCTTACATCCACCTTAACCTCTAGCTCCTCTACTTCTCAACTCCCTTAGAAGATTGACTTTTGTTCTTTTCCAAATCTTATGTGCCCTTTCTCTTGATGCTTGCATTCTACCCCCCTAGTAAGCCAAAATACACAATATACCACACCTTACTATATACCCATCACTGATGGAAGAGTAGTATCACCACAAGAGATGGTACAAAAGTGGTTTTGGGTGTGTGCAATGATGTATTTACTCAAAGAGTGTAGTTTAAAGGCTCAATATACCATAAAGGAGCTAGAGTTTAGGATCAATAAGAGAATGTTGATCACAAAGTGGAGTGTATTGATAATGAACAAGGTGTGTACATATAGTGAAGAGTCATTGGGTCGAATCAGAAGTCAATCCTAATACTCAAGGAGTGGTGGAAATATATTTCCACCAAGTTGAAAATGAGTGGTGACATGTTGTTAAATTGTTGTCATTGATGTCAAAGCTGTAGTCAGAAAAAAATCTCTTAGTTCAAACCTTTGTCAAGAGTGTAAAAATCGTGGTGTGTTGCAGATTTGTCAGCAAAATGTCCTCAGTTGGAACTCATCTTATAATTCATAGTATCGGAAAAATATTCTCGATTCGAACCTCTATCAACACCTTTGAAGAAATATAAAATCATATTATCGGCAACTTGTTCTTAGTTCGAACCTAGCTGTCGGCAACATGTGCTCAGCACTAACCTATCCCACTTTGGCAACTACATCGGCAAATTTTAAGTAATGAGAAGTCATTGGCAATTTTGAAGTAATGAGAAGTCATCGACAATTTGGAAGAAATGTGAAGTCATCGGCAACTTTGAAGAAAAACAAAGTTAAATATTAAGATGTGTTACATCGGCATATCGTCAAAGTTTTAAAAATGCAAACTTGTTTTAAAGTTCTGCTTTTCACTAACTTACCGACAACAAAGAAGGAAGCTCACAGTCAGAAATCTTTTCAATTGCTGAAATAGTTAGCAAGTTTGGCTCTTAGCTGATTTTTCGACTAGCTGCTATGGCTTAAGGCTAAGTCCTTCAACTAAGTGTTTCTAGTGTTATTGGGAAAAAGCCTCAAATGCTAACTAGTTATAAAGTTAGTGTTTTAGTTGATTCACCAATTAGGCGTTATTTGGCTAAGTATGAACGTTGTTGAGAAATTGTGTTGAAACCTAACTTGTTCGAAAGTTAGTGTTTTAGTCGATTCGCTGATAAGGTGATATCTTGCTAAGTAGGGATAGTGTGGAGCATGGTAGTTCAAGATTTAAGCCAATCACCGACAAAGAGGAGTTGCTGAGTTGGTTAGGTTCTAGATTTTCTACTTTCGCCAAGAAAGTGATAGTTCGTGCCAGCAAGAATTCACCGATAGAAGGGAGAAATAAGAAAAGTTTGAGGTTTTACATATTTGTCCATAAGCATTATTTGTCAAGCTTTTTAATGTGGTTTGGAAACATGTACTTTAGCTGATAAAGAGAGTTCTATGTTAAGTTTGGAAAAGTTAACTTTTACTGATAAAGGCTTAAGGAAGGCATAAGAAGATAAAAGGCAAAAGTTTTGAAAAAGTTATATTTGTTGATAGCATAAGAAGATTTGAAAATTCGCCGATAACGAAGAGTTAGTGATAATGAACTTTTGCTGATAGCATTTTTGATATAGTTAGAAAACCTAGACATTCACCAATAACAAAGGAAATCAAGGTAAGTTTGAAATAGTGAACTTTCGCTGATAAAGTGGTTGCGGTGGAGTTAGCGAGGATAAAGGGACTTTGTAACTAAAGTTTGCATAAATAACTTTTTGCCGATACTTAGCACAAAAGACAGTTTTGGAAAAGGAACAATTGCCGATAAAGGTAATAATAAAGATAAAGGCTCAAGTTCTTATATTTGTGAATTCGCCGATAAAAGCAAATGAAGGTTAGTTCGCAAATGGTGATAGTCGCAGATAAAAAGTTATAAAGGCCAGTTTTATAAAGTTTTGAAAGGGATGTTTCTGCCGATAGAAAAGGAAGTTTAGAAAACCAAAATTTCGCCAACAAAGGGGAATAAAGTCTAGTTCTAGAGAATTGACATTCGTCGATAAAGGCATATAAAGGTGTTTTTGAAAATTAAGGACAAGGTTATAAAAATAACATTGGCTGATAAGAACGACACAGGCTTGGTTTTTATAATAGTGGAGCGATAGAGTAAGTTAGAAAATGGAATGAACCCTTTGATGATCTGGTGGACATTGACTTTAGATAATAATGTGATATTTATAAGTCTGAAGTTTGTAGGTACGATAGTTAAACCAGTTGTGGTAAGTTGTGAAACGAAATGAAACTGTCTATATTTAGTTTTAGAGCAGTTGTGGTAGTTCATCTATTGAAATGAATGCACATTTTTATACACATTGAATCTGAAGTGAAAGGGTTGCTCACCATATTGAATATTGTTGTTCACTTTGTGAGAGAGGAGAGAATGCAAAGTGCATAGAGGAAGGAGACAATTGTGTTGATGCAAAACACAGAGTGAGTGTGTGGTGACAAAGTGCATTTCAGGTTATAGAAGAACCATTATTGCATTTATGAAACTATAAAATTCAGGGGTTGTAGCTTCTCTGTTTTAGATTGGGTTTGAAGCCTCATTATATTGAGTTGAAGCTCATTGTAGGTGTGTGTATACCTGTAGGTGGTAGCCTCAAAAAATTGCCTTGGGTGTTGATGTACCTGTGGGTTGGTGCCTACAAAACATATGTAATCAATGCTTATTGTGAGGTTGGATTTGAGCAGTAGACTTAAGCAACATTCTCACTGTGGTTTTTCCCATTCTAGGTTTTCCACGTAAATCTGGTGTTTTCTTGTGTGTGTGTGGTTTTTATATGTGCCTTCCTTTTTTGTTTGTTGGTTGCATTTTAAAGTTTTAACATACACTAATTCATCACCCCTCTCAGTGTATTAGTGTTCTTTCAACACATGTATCTTGGATGAACTTGACAAACTCTCCAAGTTGCCACTTAACCTACCTAAGGTGGTTTAATGCCATCCGTAATATGTATAATTGCTTAGGCTAAATACTAACTCTAAGTAATAATATTTTACACTAACGCCCCCCTTTAAGCATAGCTTAGGAGGGCACAATAAAGATGGGTCCCAACTACTATGTCTAATGAGGTACCCATATACAAAGTAATCCCTCACAAAGTGGAGGAAGGTAGAAAACCCTATGGGAAAAAACTACCGTCCAAAAGAGAGAAAAGATTCATGAAAATTATACAAGTGAAGAAGTACTACTTATTTCACTAAGTATAAAAAAATTTCCCCCCATAGGAGAGAAAATTGTATAAGGTCTATGAGACCCCTCCATAATATGTGTCCTATTGCAGTGAGGTTGGACGCTCGACAAAGGATGCAGATGTAGATCTAAGAATGCCAAACAATGCTCCTACCCTTGGGTAGAAATGAATCCAACTGAAGATAGGATATCTCCCCATTCCAAATAGGTATGTGCATGAAGAAGTATGAAGGTCTCTAAATTCTGCACATGATCCAAAGACATAGATGATGCCCATGATGTCTTTGAATGTTTCTCAAGGATCTCCAAGCCAATGCTGATGTGTGACAAATGCTGATAAGATAAATTAGGCATCAAATAAGATTTAGGAACAAAGACCATAGGAACCATAGATGTATGGTGATAACTAGACCGATGAGAATCTGATACTTCTATAGAGGATGCCAAAATATGTGATGACGAAGTCAAATATGTGGACTCATAAATATTAGCAGAATTTGTGACTATAAAGTTGATGTAGGCAAAGCAAGAGCAATAATATCTAAAGATGAACATGGTGATGCAACTTTATCAAAGCTGTTATCGAAAAGAAGACGAATGTCCTCAAAGGTGTCTCCCAAATTTGCAATGTGAGACTCTACAAAAATACATGAAATGTTAGGTAGATATGCATCCCAATGTGGTGGATAAGGAAAGACGATAACATCTTGACCTGCATAAAATCGTTGGAATCCATGGAGATATCAACTCTAGATTCAAATGTAGCAACATGTGATGGTGTATGAATGATGATTTACTCTATGTCAACTAGACATTCTGTATTTGTATCATGATGTGGGATGTTATTTGTGATCATAGCAAGATCATGTGGGAATGGAGAAATATTTGAGTCTCCATAGATCTCCTAGATTTTGATCCATAATGCATGTAGACATTCAATATCCATGATGGCATACAAAGTGACATTTAGTATATGTAAATTGATTAATCCAACAATACGATCACGAGTATTAAACCACTTATTTTTCTAAGATTGTTTACCTGGTTCTGGGATGTCCATATAGATATGGCATCAGATTATGGTACTTGAGATGTTTCAAGATGCCATCACACTAGGACTTATAATTACCCTTTTTTAGGTTGATCATAGAAGAGTGAGTATTGTATCCCATGATTAAGAACAGGTTAACTCCTTTAGACAATAAAAATCAGCACATTATGCAACCCCCAATGATTCAATATTAGGTGACCCCCCAGTTTTGGTACTTTATAACAGTGTGTTTTACAATTAAAATAGGACCAATACGTGGGAAATTAAAAAACATTAACTTTTGCAAAAAAAACGGCGCTCAAATATGAGCTATCGATAAAAGATTATTACACAATTAATTTCCCATAAATGAGGCCTATTTAATAAAAACTACACTAAGACATTAAAGTGATGTTCTATGGCGGGAGTGAACCTAGCTATCCAACCAATCATTGGAATCAAGACAAAGTGAAGATTACAAAGGTTTTAATTGTGAGGGTGTATTGGCCTCCTGCTAGCCCAGGCCTCACCCTTCATCTTCGACAGGCGAAAATACAAAAGTTTTTAAAAACCTTAAATCCACTTAAAACAATTTCCCTCAAATTTTAAAGACCCCCTTAAATTTATCTTTGCTTAGTGCTTTTAGACAAAAGAATGCCTATTCTAACTCTAAAAAAGCATAATTTTTAGTGTTTTGCAATAAGAAGACAAATTTTAGGAAGCCTGAATTTACAAAGCTCAAATTAGGGTGAATTAGGGCAAGAGGGGAAATTAATTTCTCAAAGCATGTAGGGGCAGATTAGGGCATCCAGAAATGGCTATGGTGGCGCCAAACAAGGCCTACATAGGGGCATCACTTGGTTTTTCTGGGCAGTCACTTGGTTCTGCTGGAGCTTTGAGGCAAGACATTTGCCTTCTCTCCAAGAAGATGCAAGCAAAAGACTCACTGCCTCAAGCCAAGCCATCACCACAGAGGTCACCCATCCTCAAACTCGCAGGTTTTTGTGGTGTCGTGCTTTACAGAGAGGCAAATTGCCTTTACACATAGAAAATCACTTTGTACAGAGAGGAAAAACACAGAAAATGGGCCACCTTCTAAATCACACTTCACAGGGTTCAAATCACCATGCACCACAGTTCGTGGTCTTTTTCCAGGAGTTGCAGGGTGCATGCCTCTTCGACGGTGGGTCGAGGCATCTAATCAGAGCTGAAACGTAAGGCCATGAGAGGAAGAGTGTAGGGTAGGGGTCATCTCTCTTGGAGGGAATTCCCCCAAACCAGAAAAGGTTGTTCTTTGTTGGCAAACAATTGGAGGATGGTCGTAGTTTGGTGGATTACAATATTCAGAAGGAGTTGACCCTCCACTTTGCTCTACAGCTCAGGGGTGACATGTAAATCTTTGTGAAGACCCTCATGGGTAAAACCAACTGCCACCTCTTACATGTTGAAACAAGCAACACATAATAGAACACCTTTTGTAAATCCAAAGTATATGCCTTGCCTTTAAACCCTCAGTGCCCAAATCGGGCAATCAAAAAATGCCAAACGAGGGTTTTATGCCTCCAAATGAACCAACAAACAACTCAAACTTGCTCTGATACTAAGTTAGAGTTTAGGATCAATAAGAGAATGTTGATCACAAAATGGAGTGTATTGATAATGAACAAGGTGTGTACATATAGTGAAGAGTCATTGGGTCGAATTAGAAGTCGATCCCAATACTTAAGGAGTGGTGGCATTATATTTCCACGAAGTGGCAAAATATTTCCACGAAGTGGCAAATGAGTGGTGACATATACCTTGGGTGAGTTTGACTAACTCTCCAAGTTACCACATAACCTACCTAAGGTGGCTTAGTGCCATGTGTAATAAATGCATAATTACTTAGGATACATACTAACTCTAAGTAATGTTGGTATTAGGTTTTGTAATTTTTGTCAAAAGCATTGTTGCCACAGGATCTCAGTTGGATTTGAAGTATGTCAGTGATGGAGTTATCTCTATGTCAGTAATGGAGTTATCTCAGAGGTTGTTTGCACTCATTAGTAAAAGGTTTGGTTCAAGGTCTCATCAGTAGAGGCAAGTGATGTTATAAGTGGTACAATGCTTGTATTAGTCAAATCTGTGGCAGTGATCAAAGTTAGGTGATAGTGTCAGGGGAGATTATAAAATACATTTGTTGAAAAGGTTTGGTTGCTTCAAGTTTAAAGGAGTTTCATTATCTTGTCACCATTATGAATCAGCAGAGATTTACAAGTGATTAAGATCAAGTTGTCTTGTTAATATATTAGGGTTTGTCATTTTTTTGAAGACCTAATCTCTAAACCCTAAATTCTAATCTTTTGAAGGTCTCTAAAGTCTCTAAAGAAAAGTTCCTCTTCAAACTCAAAGGGTTCTTATATTCTCTTTATCTTCCCTCTACAACAAAGTACTTCATGACAGTGAGGAATGATTTAAAAGTTAGGGTTTTGATATATTGTTGAAGGCCTAATTCCTAAGGTCACCTAAAACCCTAAGCTTTAAAGACCTAATCCTAGAATACAAGTTATAAAGGTCTATATTGTGACGGTTGCACTTTTTGTTATAATTTGAAGGTGACTTATAGTCACCGGTCACCACATAACTTAAGTGATGACTTATGTCATCAAACTCATGGAGCAATCGGCCCCTCCTCCTAGCAACTACTGGCTTCATCCGATGGAGCATTTGTAATTGGGTGCCAATGGTAAATCAACAGTGTTTGTTTGATCTCTCATGGGTGCAAAGTCTATGATCAATGGTCAACATTTAAACTCATAACAGTCCTCTGCCTGATTGAAGTTTGACGGTCATTCACTTGTATGCAACGTGCAAGGAAGTTCAGACAATTGTTTTTTAACTAATTTTTGTTCGTTGGTTTGTTGAAGGAAAAACCTTGAATGAAGATTCATGTCTGTGTATTTTGAAGTGGTTTTTCAAGGGATATGATATGAAATGATAGAAATACTTTAAATGATGAGAAAAATAAAAAATGAAACTCTATTTTTTAATGAATAACATAGATGACAGTTTATAGTATACATAGGCAGGATATGTTGATTTTATGATGATCACTGCAGAGTTTCATGTTTGAGGCAGAGTTAGAAATGGTGATAAATTAAAGGTATTCCTTTGTGTGGAGGTCGGTCAATGAATCCTATGTAGAAACAATGGTAGGGGATGATAAATTTTTCTCAGGAATATATATTGCAATAGTATGATAGAGAGGGTTTGTTGATGAGGTGTAAGAAGGGTAGAATGGTAAGAGCATGATTGTGCTTGGCATAGAATTGCATTTGTTTTAAAAGTAGATGAGAGTTAATCCACATATTGTTTATCATTTTTGTTATGAAGGGGTTGATGAAGCTGTGAATATATATGTATCATGTTGGCAACATGGTCAAGAGACACTGTTGATATGTTGGAGATTCAATGTTATCATTGATGACAACAATCGGATATGATTGGAGACAACCCTTAAGACATGTTATGCATAGTATTTCTGGTCCGATAAGAATAACTTAATCAAATTAACTAAGTGTTGGTAGCTCATTGAGTCAGTGACAGAGAATCGATTGGTACTCCTCCATAGATGAAGACTTTGGTTTGCGGTTCTAGTATGTTACATCTAATTGTTTGATGATATTATATTCCAAGTCTCATGTCTTGACAATCTTTGAAAGTCATAATGTAAATTGCCTAAGTCCAGGTAAGCAGAGTCCAATTATAAACAATGCATATCACTTAAGTATTTTGGTCCGCATTCCTCCGGTATTGATTGTTTCGATGTGCAGTTTGGAGGTGTTGTAAACACATATGAGAAGTATCTAATTCTAGATTTGCAGATTCTTAAGTTGACTAGAGATCATCTACAAGCTTTCAAGTATCGGCATTCAGTTTGACAATGTTTCACAAAGATAGAGTCATCAGTTCAGAGATCTGCATCTCACCATATAAGAATATTATGATTTGCGGTTATGAAGGTATGATTGGTGATGCCTAATGAATGTTTGATATGATTTTTGGAGTCCCATGAGATCAACATTAGAAGTTGTGATATGACAGACAACAAGGTTAAGAGTATACTTAAGAATGAAGCCGACTCTTAGTTAGATCATTGTGCAGTGAAGATATATTGCTTAAATCATTATTCTAAGTTGTTCTAAAATAGGTCCATACCTATATGAAGATCCTTGAAGGTTTTCATTGGTTCGCATAACTTAATGTAAAGAATTCAAGCCGACAAAGTATGAGCTTTTTGTGTACACACTTCATCACTAGCAAGCTGACCAGATTTTAGGTTAGATCTTGTTGCGGATATTAATACCTAAGGAATTTGTGATGTGAAAAGTACAATAAGCTCTGCAAAGGGCAGAAGAACACAGTATATGTGAAGTAGAGCAGAAAAGCAGGGCAGATATAATGAAGACCTTTGAATCTGTATATTAAGCTATCAATGGAACTACATTCCAGCATTCTGTAGATGCATTTGTAGCAGTCCTTTCTGGTGCAGGAGCTCCATAGTTTTGTGTTGATTTTCCTAGTTAATTTTCATACCTCTAAGGATTTGAAAGCCATTTTGTTGTGTTGAAATAAAAGACTTAGTCATTTGTTTGACTAGTCTAATTTGGAGTTATCTTAGACCTATTTTCTAGGACTGTTTTTTAGAAACTTGTTTTTTTTTCAAGAAAATTGTTTTTTCCTTCAATTTTCTGCCTTCATGGGCAGTTGTACAGACAAATAGGAAGTGCAAGAGTTTTGGAAACTTCCTATAAACTTGGTTCTATTTTTAGCATGCCTGGAGATGAATAAAAAGAGGAGTTTGTTAAGAAAACTATTTTTTTATGTTTTTTTGTGAAAATAGCCACCTTGTATGATTGGTACGGACTGTAGAGGGATCATGGTCTGAGAATCATTGGAGTGGATCGATTGACCTTTCATTTGCATTGGTTTAGAGCTTTTGAAACATTTTCATTGTGTTGTTTGATTCCATTATCTGCAGATTGGTTTCTAACCCTCCATTGCTAGGGTTTGTTGATAAAATGCTTAATTCTTCCTCTGCCCTCTGATGATGGACGCCCATTTCTAGGTGGGATGGAGGAAGATAAGGTAGATTTAATGTTTTCTTGTGATTGGAAGTCTAACTCCTTCTCTGTAGGGTATGAGGCATGTATCTAGCTAGTCAAAACCAGTGACTAGTTAGTAGAAACCAATGGCAGCGTTGGGAATGCTGTTGACAGCCATGAATAACAGTCATTAAATGGTGAATTTGCTGTCTTGTGGAGAGAACAAGACTGTGTGATTGCTTGGTTGGCTTGGCATTTACAAGTGTGCTACATTTCTTTCTCACAACCTTCTAGAATAGGTTTTCCTTTATGGAAAAGAACAATTTGCTATTACTTTAACCCATGACAGTACGGTTCTATAGCTAAAAAGGACAATTGAAAGTTCATGGTGCAGTTTGGGCAGGGTAAAGTATGTTGTATGCCTTTTGAAGGTCTGAGGAAACTCCTTGGTGTAGTTATTCTTAATACTACAAGTGAATAGTTTATATTTTTGGCACTATTTTTTAAGACAACTAATTGTAAATGCTGTCATAAATAGTCTTGTCTCTGTCAGAACAACAGTACTTACTGTGTCAATAGATCCTATCCTTAATGAATGCATGTGGTGGTTGAGGTGTTTAGATCCTTGTATAAGAGGAGTTGATGCAGGTTAGCTATCACAAAAGGAAGGAGCTGTCTCTTTGAGACTGTCATAGGACAGTCAAGCCTCAAGTTTGATGCAGAGGCATCCACACTATAACCTTCGCATATAGCATGGATGTCTGTAGACCAACCTCATCATCATCATCTTCGCCATCATCATCATATTCCCTAAAACCACCAACAACATCATCACATTTCGCGTTACACAGTCAGCATCATCATATTTCGGACGATCACAATCATCCTCCTGCCGACTACTGTTCACCTCCTCCGCTTTCCTTCTAACATCATCATCATGATGTTCAGCGGGCGCAAACATCCTCCGGTTGCACTGTTCATCGGGCTCCAAACACTATCGTCATCATCATGACCTTCAACACTACCTTCGTCAGCAGGATATCCAAATATCCGGTTGCCCCAAATATCCTGATGACGATCACCTTCAGCAGCTTACCTTCGATGCTCCGCTAGCCGACGACACAAGCAACAGCATCATGATCTGCTTTATCCGGTTCCCTCGAAACCTCCTGATGATGTTTCACAACTTCCTGCCTGCGCCGATACTTAACCACTTAGTGACAACAGGATAAACTCGCATAGAGGGATTTCTTAATATCCTGATGACGATGACGTCATATCCTGGTGACGATGACGTCACCCAATATCCTGATGACCTCTTCAACACTTAGACAAAAATCCAAACTTTCACTCCCGCATCTACTCGCGATACGCGGATGATTGGCACTCCCGATAGATGATCCTGATGCCGATACACTCCTCCTCGGCTCCTCCTGATGTTGATCACCCTGACGAACTCACACTTCATGCAATCGACAACATCATGCCGATCTCCTCCACTTATCCGGATGACGATGTCTAACCCGACTGCAGGATATTCACCAAGATATCCTGATGATGCCGTTTTGGCGAACTTCTTCACTTAGCAAAATCTCACTTCGCCGATCCTCCAAGGATGACCCGATCCAACCTCAGGGTGATCTTCCAACTCTATCTTATCAGCTCGACCTAGCACATGAGGATGCTAGGCTTCTCAACATCTGTCGACCGCGATCCTGCACACCTGCATGCAAACAGAAAACAAACTACAACCTACCCTACTGTACATTACCATTCCACCGATCAGATGAGTCAACCGGTGGAATGGATCAGTGAATCCATGAAGTCTCTCAAACTAGCAAATCAATCAAGTAATGGGATGCAACCAGAGCAAGAACACAAATAGGATCACTTTATTGATTTCAAAGATGCAATACAATATGATCACTCTCTCTCTCAGTCTCACTCTCTGCAACCTAGCTCGATCAATGATATCTGTCTGTATATGCAATATCAACCGATCTCATGCTTATAAAGACTTTCCTACGAGTACTACTGACCCGACTCCAAGCGGCTGGGAACTCTCCAAGCGGCTGGGAGATCCCACCGAACATACATCATGACAGCTGTTATAACTAACTACCTAAAAATAGTAAAAGCCTGGTCAGCATGATCTTATCGTGATCAGCATGACCTTATTACATGCAATTGGTCTTAACAGACCTTCTTGGAATCATAAACAAGACCTAAACTACTAACTGCCTTATCAAAGCCAGCTGTCAGGTAGGTGCTCCTGCACCATACTCCCCAAAAGAAAAGAACTCATGTCCCATGAGTTTAGTATGTGGAAGTCTTCCACCCTTACACTTTGCTTTGTCAATAGTCTGACCTGCTCCAGCTTTATCTGCTGCTGACTCTTGGCTGCTCCAAGACTTCTGAACTGTAACTTGCTTTCGTGCAAGTGAATCCTCATGCCTGTTGATGTAGGCCTTTCTCTCACATACCCTGTGTTTGTCAGGTTGCCTGACCAGAACCTCTTTCTGAACTGCCTCTTGAACTTCTGAAATGTTCAATCCTATCTTCCTTTCAACCTTTATAGGACAAGCAATAGTCCCAACTATGACAACATCCTTGTCATTCTTCTGAACTGATGGTTGGTTGCACCCCTGTTTCTGAACCTGCTGCTGACCTCTGTCAGTCACAACTGAAACGTTCTTCAGCTTGTTGTCTGTAACAACTTCTTTTCCTGCAGTATCCTGAACTGCCTTTATGCCTGCTCCTCTAGGCATCTGCACATACTCCTTCTTTCCCATTAAAATAATTTGAGCTGCCTTCTGTACTGCAGCTTTTGCCTGCAATGGCATCAACTTAATAATCTTCCCATCCTTCTGGATGGTGTAGGTATTAGCATACCCATCATACAGTACCCTTCTGTCAAATTGCCATGGTCTACCCAACAGTAGGTGACAACATTCCATAGGCAAAATATCACACAAAATTCTATCATGATATGGTCCAATCTGGAAATCCACATATGCCTGTTCAGAGACAAAAAGTGATTGCCTATCACTCACCCAAGATGTCTTGTAAGGGTGTGGATGTGGAATCCTTTCCAGCTTCAGTTTATCCACCATTTCCTGGGATACCATGTTGTCTGTTGAACCAGTATCAATGACAACTTTACATACTTTACCTTTACTCTTGCATGTGGTTTTGAAAAGAGCTCTTCTTTGCATCATATCCTTTGATGCCTGCAAACTAATTCTCCTTAGCATCAATGATTCTCCACTCTCTAGATATCCATAATTATCAGGTTCTCTGTTTGAACTCTGTGCACTTTCTTCTACTTTCTCTTCTTGTACCAGTTGTACTCTCTTGTCACTAGTTCTATCATTTCTGGATGATGAACCTTTGTTTTCTGGACATTTGAAAGATGGATGACCAAACTCTCCACAGGTGTAACACTTTCCTGAAAATGTAGTAGAACCTCTACCACCTCCAAATCTTCCTCTATTACCTTTCCATCCACCTCTGAAATCAGACTGTCCCTGTCCTTTACCAGTGTCTTCTTGACCCTCATTTGTTTGCTTTTGTGTAGGGGCTGCTCCTCTTCCCCTATTGTTTCCTCTTCCTCTCATGGACTTATCATGTCCTCTATTCATCTTTTCTTCAATCCTGATTGCCATTTGATAACAATCCTCCACATTCTTAGGGTTAGCTAACACTAACTCATCCTGTATGTTAAACCTCAAACCAGCCAAGTACCTAGCCACCTTTTCTACCTCATTCTCATGATGACCAGATCTCATACTCAACAGATAAAATTCCTCAGTATATGCTTTCACATCCCTGTCTTTCTGCTTTAAAAATTGCAGCTTCTTAAACATCTGGATTTCATAATCCCTTGGCAAGAATTTACCCTTTATCCTTGCTACCATCTTATCCCATGAAGTGATCTTAGACTTCCCTTGCTTCCTTCTCTCAGATTGTACATAATCCCACCATACCAAAGCATGACCTCCTAACTTGGTCTTTGCAATCTTTACCTTCTGATCCTCAGCAACATCTTCACACTCAAAGTGATTATCAAGTGCAGCAATCCAATCCAACAACTCATCTTCATTCAAGCTTCCAGTATACTTGGTAACATCAACCTTTACCTTAGGTTTTTCACTCTGCACTGCCTTTAACAGTTTTGCCAATCTCTGGTCTTCAGCTACCTCTTCATACTCTTCAACAGTATTTTCATCTTCTTCAGACTCACTGTCTTCTACTTCCCTCTTTTTGTTCTTTTCCAGGGCTGTCAGCCTGGCTTGAAGTGCTTCAGCAAGCTCCTTCATCTTCCTCATCTCTCTAGCATGTTTCTCCTTCATTTCCTGCAATTCCCTTGCAGTACCACTACCTTTAGGAGGCATTTTGTCAACCTCTCACACAACACACAATCACATAATCAACTCTACCTCTGCCCTTTCAGTGACAGAATCAACACACAACAGCCCAGACCTTTTGCTGAGCTCTGATACCACTATGATGCAGAGGCATCCACACTATAACCTTCGCATATAGCATGGATGTCTGCAGACCAACCTCATCATCATCATCTTCGCCATCATCATCATATTCCCTAAAACCACCAACAGCATCATCACATTTCGCGTTACACAGTTAGCATCATCATATTTCGGACGATCACAATCATCCTCCTGCCGACTACTGTTCACCTCCTCCGCTTTCCTTCTAACATCATCATCATGATGTTCAGCGGGCGCAAACATCCTCCGGTTGCACTATTCATCGGGCTCCAAACACTATCATCATCATCATGACCTTCAACACTACCTTCGTCAGCAGGATATCCAAATATCCGGTTGCCCCAAATATCCTGATGACGATCACCTTCAGCAGCTTACCTTCGATGCTCCGCTAGCCGACGACACAAGCAACAGCATCATGATCTGCTTTATTCGGTTCCCTCGAAACCTCCTGATGATGTTTCACAACTTCCTGCCTGCGCCGATACTTAACCACTTAGCGACAACAGGATAAACTCGCATAGAGGGATTTCTTAATATCCTGATGACGATGACGTCATATCCTGGTGACGATGACGTCACCCAATATCCTGATGACCTCTTCAACACTTAGACAAAAATCCAAACTTTCACTCTCGCATCTACTCGCGATACGCGGATGATTGGCACTCCCGATAGATGATCCTGATGCCGATACACTCCTCCTCGGCTCCTCCTGATGTTGATCACCCTGACGAACTCACACTTCATGCAATCGACAACATCATGCCGATCTCCTCCACTTATCCGGATGACGATGTCTAACCCGACTGCAGGATATTCACCAAGATATCCTGATGATGCCGTTTTGGCGAACTTCTTCACTTAGCGAAATCTCACTTCGCCGATCCTCCAAGGATGACCCGATCCAACCTCAGGGTGATCTTCCAACTCTATCTTATCAGCTCGACCTAGCACATGAGGATGCTAGGCTTCTCAACATCTGTCGACCGCGATCCTGCACACCTGCATGCAAACAGAAAACAAACTACAACCTACCCTACTGTACATTACCATTCCACCGATCAGATGAGTCAACCGGTGGAATGGATCAGTGAATCCATGAAGTCTCTCAAACCAGCAAATCAATCAAGTAATGGGATGCAACCAGAGCAAGAACACAAACAGGATCACTTTATTGATTTCAAAGATGCAATACAATATGATCACTCTCTCTCTCAGTCTCACTCTCTGCAACCTAGCTCGATCAATGATATCTGTCTGTATATGCAATATCAACCGATCTCATGCTTATAAAGACTTTCCTACGAGTACTACTGACCCGACTCCAAGCGGCTGGGAACTCTCCAAGCGGCTGGGAGATCCCACCGAACATACATCATGACAGCTGTTATAACTAACTACCTAAAAATAGTAAAAGCCTGGTCAGCATGATCTTATCGTGATCAGCATGACCTTATTACATGCAATTGGTCTTAACAGACCTTCTTGGAATCATAAACAAGACCTAAACTACTAACTGCCTTATCAAAGCCAGCTGTCAGGTAGGTGCTCCTGCACCAAAGTTGCTATCCCTACCCTGCATAACATAGTATGGTCAGTGCATAGGAGTATATGGTTGTTTATATGGAGTATTTAGTATACATTGGGTGTTGAGGGTCCAATGAGGCCTTAAAAGGTTGAGTGAGTCAACCCTACAAGTTCTAAGTCTTCCTCAAACACTGTTCTAGGACAGTCCTTTTGTTGTTGCTGTCCATTGCCTTAGAAAGTGTAGAAACTAGTCTTTTGGTCAGAGACCTCATGGTTGTTATGATTCCTTAATAAGTATTTGTTAATAGTTATATGAGGACACTATTGGTAGAGGTGTGGTAACAGGGTGTGAGTCCTTAAAAGGGTGTATTGTGCAAGTAGGTTGGATGGAGCAATGACTCTCCAAATTGAGAAGTGGGTAGCCTGAGAGGAGGACACTAGATAGTGATCCTAGGCTAGGTCAATCTCTGTAATAGCCTTGTGTAGGCTTTGTCTTCACAAACACCATTGTTAACCTCTTGAGGGAAGTGATCTAAGTTCATTGAGTGAACTTCTACTACAACCTTACCTTTACCTCTGCATCACTTTCTTGGCAGTGAGTCATCCTTTCTCTATCTTCTCTTCTCTATGATAGTGAGCCTATTGCAGTGAGCACTTCTTTGGACAGTGAGTCCTTGGGTAGTAAGCCCTAAGGCAATGAGCCTTTTTGTAATCCAATTTTAATATCATAATATATTGTGAGCTAACACTCACTGTAGTTTTTCCCTTTTTGGGTTTTCCATGTAAAAATCCTGGTGTCTATGTGTTATGACTTTGTGGCTACTCTTCTTATGTTTATTTTGCTTTCATGTTATTGAATTTGGTAAATGGATTAAAGAATATGTGAAAGAAAGGTTTCATAGAATACTGATTCACCCCCCCTCTCAGTATTCCTTGTGTTCAACATATCCTCTGTGCAAAAAGGAATAAGGGAGATATTTGTTTCTTAGGAGCAGAGTAAGTATGCATGTAGGATCTGTGTAGAGCAGGGTAAGTATCAGTGTAGAAGTAGTTTATTTTCTTTTATCTTTGGTTTTAGATTGACTTAGAGAGTAGTGCATCTGTATTGAGTGGATGATGGATCTTTGAAGAGTTATTCTTTGAATAATCAATGTTATTGATGTATGTATGCAAATCTAGGAGAGTAAAGATGATTGAGTAAAAGAGTTATAGAACTCATCTATAACCTATGATATCAATTTAAATAGAGTAGTACTCTGTATTATTAGTCCTGATTTGATAGGACTTGGTGCTCCTGGTTTGAATGGAGTTGGTGTTTTTGATGTAGGGATTGACCTGTTCCTATCAAGATGTGATCAGTGAGAGCATTGTCAGTGAGGCATAAGTGTAATCAGTGAGATTTTGGTTAGTGAGACCTAATGATGATTTTGGTGAGGTTGGATAGTGGTTTTTCCCTGTTTAGGGTTTTCCACTTTAAATCTTGTGTCATGGTTTCATTTGTATGATTCTATTGTTTTCTATGGCTTTGGCATGTTAGTAGTAATTGCTTTTACAACTATTGGGTTGTTGAATGAACTAGTTTTATTAGATCACTGATTCACCCCCTCTCAGTGATCCATTGTATTCCAACAAGTAATAATATTTCACACTAACAAAAGGTACATGAGAATTGGAAGGATTTACCATCTCTTTTACATTGTGATTCCCTTCATGCTAGATTTACAGCCTAAACAAAAGATTACTAGAAGAAGAAATATAGAGAGAGAAGAGAGATGAATGAATGTGTAGAGAAAGAAATGGATTTTGTGTTTGGTTTGTTGTTGTTTCACAATAGCAAGAAAATCCACATGCTGAAACAAAACCAAACAACTACAAAAAACTAAACAAAAAGAAAACCTCACAAGAAATGAACTACAAACTCAAGAATATGCCTCAACAAAAACAGTTGAACATCAACAATTTGAGAATTTGGAACTAAATTCTGACCACCACTATGAAGGTCTTAAAAAATACACAGTTTCAACTTTTTTATTTATTTAATAAACATCTGTTTACTCAAGCTATGCCTCCTAAAAATAGGTTTTAAAAGAGATCTTCACAAGAAAAATAAGCCCTCAAAGAATGTCCATGTAACTTGGGGACCAAAATATCACTCTGCATGTGAACAAGGGTTAAGCATCAAGCACCTTTTTGAAAAATCTTCACATCACATATGACCAATCTTTTAAAAAAACATGAAAAATGAGGGTGCACTTCAAAAAGATAACTTTAATGTTCTAATTAAAAAACATTTAAAAAACCCACTTCACGTCATGTGGGCATTTTAATGAAAAAGTCAAGCATGTGATTTAATGTTTATTGGAAAGCTTGGCCTTCAAAGTGCTTTTAATATATTTGGTGTTACATAGTTTTTGTTGTTCTGCTTGCAACTCTCAATGCCAATCCCCAAGATGAAAGTGCTATTTTGATGTACTATAATTTTTGATTATGTAGAGAATTCTTCCCATCTCATCTAATGCCACACATTGCACCTTTAGTCATGCTCAAGCCTGCCAATGCTTGTATAATAACCTGCCCTAGGCTGCCTTCAAAACTCACAACAACAAAAATTGCCGTTGATGGTTATGGACTTGCGACGTCATCACATTATTGGAAAATCTAATTTGGAGCTAGGTATTTATTTCACCCACACATCAGAGATATTTTTCGGGTTCCTCTTCCTACTATCTTGACCAAATTCTTTATTGATGTTTGGTTGGCTTGATCAAAGCATATTAAATGTTGGTCAATCCTTTTCAATGCAAGTACGTGCATTCAAGTTTCTGGAGTGAATGGGATTTTTTGGAAAAAGTAAGAAAAAGACAAAAAGAAGAAATGTGAATAGCAGAGAGAGCATAACAAATATACATTGTAGCAGTAGCAAAGAATGTGTAGAGGAGAGAATAGTTCCAACTCTAGAAAGAGCATTTAGCAGTAGGAAACTATAGAAACACACAAAAGCACAACTCCAGAGAGCAAGGATAGTTTAGAATCTCCAGAAGGAACATAACAACAAGTAGCTCCAGAAAGAAGATGGACAACAACACCGTTTATCAGTTGAAAGAGGAAGATGGAGGTAAGAAAAGATTTAAAGCCAGGTTAGTTGTAAAAGGATTTGCACAGAAAAAAGGCATTGATTTTGATGAGATATTTTCTCCGGTTGTCAAGATGACTTCTATTCGTACTATTTTAAGTATTGTGGCTGCTGAAGATTTGCATTTGGAACAGCTAGATGTGAAAACTGCCTTTCTCCATAGTAATTTAGAGGAGGAGATATACATGGAACAACCCCAAGGATTTGAGGTCAAAAGTAAGGAGAAACTGGTGTGCAGATTGAAGAAGAGTTTGTATGGCTTGAAACAAGCACCTCGGCAATGGTATCTGAAATTTGATAGTTTTATGGCTAAGCAAGGCTACAGTCAGTGTAATTCTGACCATTATGTTTATTTTAAGAGGTTGGATAATGACAGCTACATTATTTTATGTTTATATGTTGATGACATGCTTGTAGCTGGGTCTAACATGGATCACATAAGAGAGTTAAAACAACAGTTAGCATAGTCATTTGATATGATGGATTTGGGGGCATCAAAATAAATCATTGGTATGAAAATTTGTAGAGATAGGAAGAACCAAAAATTGATTCTATCTCAGGTTGCTTATGTTGAAAAGGTGTTGCAGAGATTCCATATAGAGAATGCAAAAGCTGTCAGCACACCTTTGCCTAGTCATTTGAAATTGACTAAGGAGATGTGTCCAAAGACACAAGAGGAGGAAGAAAAAATGTCAAAGGTACCATATGCTTCAACTGTAGGAAGTTTAATGTATGCCATGGTGTGTGCGAGACTAGATATTGCACATGCTGTAGGAGTCGTTAGCATGTATATGAGTCATCCCAGATTGGAGCATTAGAATGCAGTAAAATGGATTCTTAGATATTTGAGAGGTATATCCAATACACATTTATGTTTTGGGGGCTCTAACACTGATTTAGCAGGCTATGTAGACTCAGATTTGGCAAGGGATATTGATATCAGGCGGAGTACTACAGGTTATGTCTTTACTGTAGGTGGGACAGCAGTGAGTTGGATCTTACGGTTGTAAAAGGTGGTTGCTTTATCCACCACAAAGGCATAGTATGTAGCTGCAATAGAGGCAAGCAAGGAGATGATATGGCTACAATCTTTCATAGAAGAATTGGGCAAACCACAGGCTAACAATTCTTTGTATACAAACAGTCAGAGTGCCATACATCTTGTAAAGAATTATGCCTTGCATTCAAAGACCAAACACATACAATTGAGGTATCACTTTATTTGGTCGGTGTTGGATAATGGACAGTTACAGCTAGAAAAGATACATACAGATGAAAATCTAGTGGATATATTTACAAAGGCAGTGACAAGGGAGAAGTTGAGCTCCTCTTCAGATTCAGTTGGTCTTCAAGACTGAAACAATAAAATCAGAACAACAGAGTCCAGGGTGCTTATTTCCAGTGGGAGCTACACACGCAGTGGTGTTGTCCAGGATCAGTCTCCAAGTGGGAGATTGTTGGTAGGTGGTGACTAATTGAGAAAGTACCGTACACTAGCGATGTATCCTCGCTAGGGTTCAGGGGTGCAACCCCCAAATTTTTTTTTGGACCGACATAAAAAAAATGATTTTGTAACCGACATAAGGCTTGATAAAAGCGGCTAAGGGTTAGGGTTTTTTGATATATATTGTATTGTAGTATTTACAATGGTATTGAGTTGTAGGAATTGCTGGTTATAATCGGTTTGATTTACTGGATAATAATATTGGACTCTTTGTTAGTGGATGTAGCCTGAGTTTGGGTGAACCACGTTAAAACTTGTCTCTCACTGTTATTATTTCAGTGTATTTTTCATTCCTCTATTTAATCTTTATTTGCATTTAATTGATATCTTCTGCCGGCTAACCCTAACAAAATTCATATTACAGAAGCCAACCAAAATCAAATGATATTCATCATGCCATGGGGAACATTGGTTTATGCGGCAATTCCCTTAAAGTTGAAAAATGCTAGGGATACATACTAAAGGGCTATGCCACACATTTTTCATCACCTTATCGATGACATAGTGGAATATTATGTCAATGATCTACTAGAAAATTTTAAAAAGAGAGAAAATAGTCCCAAAGACCTGTGTCTTTTTTAACTATATTACATGAATATATGGTAAAATCGAATCCAGAAAAGTGTGTTTAGAGTCACAAGTGGAAAAATATTAGGAACACTAGTTGGTGATTGTGTAGAGTGAGGATGATGATTTATATGATGAGACTAATGATGAATACATGTCAAGTAATGAGGTCCATGAGGAGACTAATGGTGGGATGTTAGAATCCAAGGATCTGATAATGGGTAGCATATCCCATAAAAGAGAGGGAGGAGGTGAGAATAAATTCTAGGAGGAGGTCCCTTGCTAGGATATTCCCCTAGAAAAGATTTCCCCATAGTAGAAGCCACCTTTGCATGATCCTAGATAGAAACCAAGAGATCCTAATAAGTTCTTGATTTAGTTTACTTTTATTACTACCCTTTAAGATGTATGATATTAGCATTGTTTATAATATTTTAGTGTGGTTTGTCAATTATTTATCTTATGTGTCTTTTACACTTTATTTTTCTCTATTTTTTAGGCAATGCAAGCTTTATGGATGAGTGGGGAGATATGATTCAGACCTCATTGTTGGATGCCTTTATTATTGTCATACAAAGGAAAGATAAGCTCTTAGTGGACTCACACTTGCCTTTGTCTATATATGCCATTGTACATATTTATCTATAGGCCATAATACATGTATGATCTCCTCTATCTATCATGCTAGTTAGGAGATCATAGCCCCATAGGGGTGGATTAGTGGACTTGATGTGAATAATAGGCTTTTGAGGAGCATGGTGGGACCAAGAGATAGTCCTAGCCACCACACACATTCTTAGTCATGGGATTAGACACCATTAATTTATAGGCTCATGGGCAGAGAGATGACACCTACTCAGTTGGAGATAGTAGAGAGTAGATGAAGGTAGAGGACTAGGAGCCTTAGGTGGCTAGGATCTTGGGGATGACTTAGATGCTTAATGATTTTCTCAATTTACATTTGACACACTTTCACTTGCCCCTCTCACAGAGAGATTTTGAATCAAGATATGTAGAAGTTCATTGATTTCGTTGATTTTTTATGCATTCAATGAATGAGCCCTTATGCTTAGACCTTAATAGTTATACCTATATATGTTTAGATTCTTTTAGAATGATTCATACTTTGTCTTGGTTGACTTCATATGTATTACTTTCCCTTCATTGTGCACATGGATGATTTGACTAGTTATTCCAAGGATAAGGATGATCATTGCAAACACTTGGAAATGACTTTGCAATGATGTTTTGAGTATAGGATATCCTTAAATCCCCAAAAATATATATTTGGCATGGAAGAGTGCAAGCTCCTTGGACATACAGTGTCCAAGGAAGGCGTGAGGATTGACCCTAAAAGAGTTAAAGAAATATACCTCATCCCTCAGCCCAAAATAGATAAGGAAGTGTAATCCATCTTTGGGCAAATTAACTTTGGTAGGTAGTTTCTTCCTAACATTGCCTAGAAGACAAAGGCTATTTCAAAGGTGCTCAAGAAAGTATAATCAACTGCTTGGGATAATGAATCAACTGACTCATTCATGGAAATCAAATTTGTACTTAAACAAGCTCTAGTATTGGCAAGCCCTAATTACTTAAAACTCTTTCAAGGTGGGTACAAAAAGATGGGGGGCCAAAAAGTGGCCAAAATTCTTAATTTTTTAAAAAAATCCATAACGCGAGTGCATTATAATGTACTCACATTATGGCTTGGTGTTGCCAAGCCTAAGGCTTGGCAGCACCAAGGCATACCACGCTCGTGCTATAACGCGAGTGCGTTATAGTTTTTTATAACAAAAAAAGCAACATTTGTCATTTATCATTTCTATTTTTTCTTGCAAACCCTTGAGAGCGCGCTCACATTAAAGGAGTAAGTTTTGTTTATTTTTTTGTGTGAATTTGTTACTAAATAGGTAGATTTAAGTGGTTTTTTGATGTAAATTTCTTTAATTTATAGGAATTGATAATGCACCTCCTCCTGAAAATCCTCAATCACCTCAACACCAAATACCTGATGAAGAACAACCCCAACAATAAACACCTCTAGTAATTCCTCAATATGCCCATGGAGCACAAGAAAATTTAATGGGGAAAATTTAAAATAATAAAAAACAAATTGAGGACATAATTGCAAGGTTGAAAGATCATGCATTGTCAATCTCACATAGAGTCATGCTTGCTCAATCTCTTGAATCTATGTTATCAAATGTAGATTCAATTAGTAAACAAATCTCTAGTTGGTTAGATAAGAGGAGAAATTTTAGACAATTCTATGCAGATAAGTTATCTTACGAACAAGTCAAAAATAAAAAAATTACAAAACTTGACTTGTGTTCCCTTTTCACAAACCCACGTACAAATCAACCTCTTGACCCTATAAGTAAGAGGTTCCCTATCCATTGGTGCAACCACCAAGGGATAAAGGACCATTGTTTACAAAGGTGGTGGATGGTTTTTGACAATCCTCCATGCAACAATAATGAGGTCCCGCAATATTTTTTGAGGAAACTCTACTGTGAGTTTGTCCTCAATAAAGTGACAAACTATTTTGATATATAGGACTTCCAGGGTAGAGGTGGGGGGTCAGTACAGGATAGACCAGGGGCACATTTTGACCCATAGCGGCCAATGAGACAAGTACTCACTAGACCATCCTATAAGCACATGTTTATCCCTTCCATTGTGAAGGAGAGTGTTGAGGTTGAGACAATACAATCCATTAGTTCCTTGACCTAGAGCATCATAGAGCATGCTAGTCTTGTAGCACAGTGTGAACCGAGGGAGACTTCAAGGAGTGGGATTCCACTTTATACTTGTCAGGCTTGTGGGTTAGCCTGTGTTTATGACCCTACAGATAGTTAGGACACAGGTGTACAGGCTACATCTATAGCTGAGCAGTTGGTGATGACAGACGCCCTCCTAAATGAGACTTTTGGCCTTGATACTCAAGTAAATGTTAGCAAGTTCTATGGAAATAATTTATTAAATTTTATTTTTCAAATGCAAGATTAACTGATTTAGTTTAATGATTGTAATGAAATTTCAGGGTCATAGTGTTCATTCAGTTTTCAATGGTTCTCCACCTCCATATTACACTATGACATGTATTGCTGAGGTATGTAACTAGTAAATAATTATAAATATTACATGTGAATAGCATTGTTATATGAATGGTATTCTAATATCTCATTTTAATTGTTGAATAGGTTAATCTTGGAGATTTCATGGCAACACCTCGTAATTGAGGTGGAGTTCAAAGCTTCACTCAAGTAATAAAATAAAGAGTTTAACTAATGAATTATACTTATTAGTTTTTTGTAGTTTATATTCATCTCATTGATTACATTGTATTGCACATCTTTCAAACTCAAAGCATTACTACATATTACATAACTAATAACTAGATGTTGATAGATGACAAAATTCTAATTACAATATAGTTTTTTAGAAAGTCAACATAAGCTATTATGCAATTACTTCACATTGCATAACTAATAACTAGGAGCAGCTGCCAATTGCATTTTCTTGTCACGGCATTCAATGAGACCACATTTTATTGAGGCATTTTTTCAAATAGTTCACTGCCTTGTCTATGCTACAGATGCTTGGATAAAATCTATCAAAGCATAATAGTAAGCTATAACATAGTCAAGGCAATGAGCTATTTGAAAAAATGCCTCAAAGAAATTTGGTCTCATGGTGATGTCCACACCATGAGACCACATTTCTTTGAGGCATTTTTTCAAATAGCTCACTACCTTGTCTATGCTACCACATTTTCAATACATGTCTACCAAAGCATTCTATCAAACAGTTCACTCAAAAAAAATTTAAATAGTTCACTGCCTTGTCTATGCTACCACATTTTTCATACACATTTACCAAAGAACTTAAAATTTTGTTAACTATCTCATACATTATAATCCATGACCTTCATCACTATTCTAGTTTTCATAATTGAATAATGTTATTTTATTTCCAGATGATGTAGGTAGAGACACCTCCTAATGTTCATATGGTAATGGAGCATGGTATGTCTTCCGTAATTGATAGCTCCATGCCTTTGACGGGGGTATGAGGTAGATTAGTAAATTTCAAATTACAATCATTGTCATAGTTGTTTATTATTGAAAAATCAAATGATTATTGATTTGAAGTTTAATTTCTATCTGGATGGTTTCTATAGGACATTACAATGCCACAACCTGATCCTGCTACTATGGAAAATGAGGAGAGAGATTATTTGGTAGTGGTAAGTGATTATTTTGTTAAATATTTTATTTTTTTATAATGTAATTTCTATATATTAATGTCTATACTTTTTATTGTAACAGCTAAAGCTCCAGGATGAACTAAATAGGAGAAGCAACCCTCGGGTTTCAAGTGGACCACTCTCATATGTGTCTCCATCCCCTTGAAGATCAAAGGCCACCTGTGATCTATTTTCTTCACCCAAAGGGGAATAATTTTTTATTGGGTTCCTTTGTTGTATGCCTATATTACATTTGTGGACATATATTTTGTATTACATATAGTTGACATTGTATGCCTATATGGCATTCTTGTAATCCTATATGGCTATTTTGTATATGTGTTATACTTATATTGAAAGATATTTATGTATGCCTATATGGCTATTTAGTTAATACACATCATTCTTGTTGATGGTGTTCATATTTGCATTATAAATCCATGCTTCAATGGATATTTGTGGATGGTTTAATTCAAATATTTAAAGTCCAATTGTATTACATGCACTCTTCCTTTATATAATTGTAAATATATAAAGTTTGAACATTATTCTCCTCTAAGATTATTGAACATTAAATCAATCATATGATTATAATAATACATGATGCAATCTAACACCTAGTTCTCTCTACCACTATACATCTAAGCCCATACTATGTAGGATCATTGTAGCATGGTGTTGGTTAATAGATTTCTCACCTAACTCTATATACTTATGTTGAGACAAGTGACAAATGTAATCAATAGTTGAGCCTAATATAATTTTACATAGGCTCTCTACTTATTTAACAAGGCGCAGCTACCTACGATAGATATTCTAATGAATAAGAAAACCCAAAATTGATTTTAACCAAAAAGCAAAAACAAAGGTAGAGCTTTTGACCAGAAAGCAATAAAGGTAAATTTACAACCCAATTACTAGGAGTTCAAAGATTTCCAGCCACTTAACATAAATTGACAACACACCAAATATATATATATATATATTCACCACTTCGAATGATATACCAACAGATAGATGATTCTTCAGCAGTGAGAAAGATTTATGAATAACCAACCACCAAGACACATGAATATCATTAACACTAGCAGCAACATATTCAACTTAAGACGAACATGAATTCAAATAATCACAACACAAAGTCCATGATCACCCAAATCTCCACTGTATTAACTTGCATTACATATATCAAAGTAGCTAAAAACAAAATTCACTATTACCCTTGCAAAACAAAGTTTGTCCAAAGATCCCTAATTCAACTAGCCATCCAAAATTTATAGCTAAGACAAATTATAACTGTCTTTAAAACCATAACGACTTCTTGAAATAGATGAATAAAAGATGTTTAAACAATAATTATAATAAAAGGGGCCCTCCAGAGCTAATAGTTTTAGAGCAAATATGAAATAACTAAACATGAAATTTGAAATCAATTGAGGATTTGTAAATCCCCATCACCATCATCCACCTCGTCCATGTCTTCCTCTTCCTTCGACTACTCCGGGCTTCTCCTGTGACACTTTGCGCCGCTTGAGGTACCTGTCACCATAACCTTGACTTATATGCCCTGTACTTGTTGATGATAGGTGTTAATGACATGCTAAGTGGAGTTCCTGTCATACTAATACATCACTTCCTCTTCATGATTTCCCTATTAGAGTCCATCACCTTACTATTTCTTTAGTCACCTCCCTCTTGAAATTTTGTCTAATTACTTTAACATCTAAGAGTTTCTCATCATCAGACCCATTATCTTCCACCTCCAGAGCAATGAAATCCTTTTTTATTCTCATCATTTCCTTGTAATAGGTTATGATTGATTTTCCCATCTCCTCTTCTAGTGCAGTTATAATATAGAGTATCCATTCTACTACACCAGCCCACATAGCGGTATCTAGCTCTCCAGGATTAGCTATAACTTTTTTAGCCATCAAGATACTAGGGTCCATGTTGGGTATCTCTTGTATCTCCTTAGAAGATACGGATAGACTGTAATGATCACTTTGGGCTTTCTCAAACTCCACTATCAAAACCTCCCTCTTTGCATGTATAGAATCAAACAGTTTCAATGCCTCCTCAATAAAAATGAGACCATAAAAAATAATCTTTTTGACCCATTGATCCATAGCTTTTCTTAGAGATAGAGAAGTTTTGACTTGTTGGAGCAAATTTGAATCAAGGGTTTAGAGGTCAACATCTGAGGAGGCTTCAGTTGAGGGTGTTAATATTTTAGCAATTGAATTAACAAAAGAAGACAAGGAATTTACATGTGCTAGTAGTTTTGAATTATCTTCCTACAATCCCTTTACCCTTTTAGAGATGTTATCGAATGAGTATTGGACATGATATAAATCTCCTTTAGTAGTTAGCGGTCCTAGATCCACTCAACTCACTTTGAAGTTAGCTTCTGTTACTTCATCCTCATTCTTATCTGTCAGTGGGTCTGTAATATCTAGAAACTGGTTTCCTAAGGTGGAATCAATCACCATTCTTGACATTCTTTTTGCACATTTGGGCTTGGGAACCATTTGCAACAAATTAGCCATAGTATCGATACCCACATCATTAGGAGGAGTATATCTCCTTTTCTTTTGAACTACCCTTTTCAACCAATTGGGAGATGGGGTTGACACATTGGGATCATTAGAAGTAGTAATCATAGGCGCAGGGTGGGAATTTTTCTCTAGCAATTCTCTTTGATGTGGGGAACTCGACAGGCTGAGAAAAGAGTGTAACAAATTATCTTCTTCTATTTGGGAGAAAATAAAAGAATTAGAGTCACTTACATGGTTACAAGATGGGGACACATGGTCTTCTTTGGATGATGAAGCAGCCAATCTAGTATTTGTTTTCATTATTTGGATGTTCTACTCACAAGTAGTCTTCACCTTTCTAGTCTCTTCAGGTGGTCTGTCATCATCACCATTCGATTGTGAGATGACTCTTTGGAGAGTTAGGTCCAAACTAGATGATATTTTGCACAAATGAGTAGATTAAGATCTGGCTTGGTTTTGCGAGGCTGAATCCTTTGATGTTGTGGAACCAACACACTCTTTGACTTTTCCTTGTAGTCATTTTTCTAATCTTCTTAACACATTCAGAGAAAGCAACATAATATTAGTAACTTCTTTTTCAGACTATTTCATGGGGGGCAGGGGCTTTGTTGACATGACATTATAACCTTCATCTACTATATCTGAAAAGTCATCAGTCATATCAAGAACTTGAAGATTCAACTGGAAGGCTCGAACTTGATCTACATTTAGTCTCATCTATTTTCTTCTTTGAACCTCCCTTTCGTCAACACAATCCTCCCAAAAATCCTCCAATTGAGGCTGGTATGAATAAGAACCACCCCCATGCATGTTTTCCTTTATAAAATTCTTACTATCAAAATCCACACGAGGGGACAGACTGTGGAGACTGAATTCTCACAATAATTTGTCAACATTCGTGGCCCCATCATTACTTTTACAACAATAAAAAGACAAAGTCACAAGGAAAGAGTACCCGTTCTTCTTCATGGCCTAGTATTTCACATTCACAACTGCTATTTGGTAGAATAATTCACACAACACCAAATAATCAGATGGGTACCACAACAATTTCAATGGAGCATTTTGAAAACCCCCGATTCTCAAATAGGAGAAGCAGTCAAATTGTATAGAAAAACTACCAAAATTTGTGACTAGGTTAGATGCTTCAACAAAAAATCTTCGCTCTATCAAGCCATCAATCATTTTGGCTAACATCATGGAAAAATTATCATTAACACACCTAAATCTTTCATGCCTTCACTTTTCTGCAACTGGGGGAAAACATGATACACAGACCTACTTGTCATAGGACTCCCTTGAATCCTCAAACCAGGCCAAGTAGCCTCTCTTTGAGCCAATATATAGACTAGCTGGGAACACATGTGGAAGCTCACATTTCTTGTAAAATTCATCAGTTGTTCATGCAAGCACTCACTAATAACCTTTGGCCAGTCGATGCGGTGGTCTCCACAAATCAGTAGAATGAATCTGCACATCCAAAATTCAAAATCATCTGACTTGGGGCTCCCAACAACTTTGTTCAACAAAGTTATCATATCTGAAATTTCTTCCTTGAAATGGCTTCTTTTTAAATTGGAAAGAAGCTGAGATTTACCAGTCTTCTCAATCTCTAACCAATGCTTAGAAATACAGGTATGACACTAATCTTTCCTTTCATTGTAATAGTTCCAGGCTGAAGACATAGAAACATCAACATTGTCTTCGTACTCTTCCGAATTCAGAGCTAGAGCGATAGATTCAGAGTCAATTTTTTCCACAACATCACCACTAGAGGTCTTTATCTCCTAGGACTCCAGAAAATACCTATTGGCGCACACAACCATCAACTTGAGACAATGCATAGTAGGTGGAAAGCCACCAGCCTTATCTAAACCACTGTTGGTAATCTTCTTCGCCAAGGGAGTCATATTTTTAGATTGCTTTCTCCTCTAGAAGTCATCTAAATTAACGTGACCTAAATTAGTATCTTTCACTTCAGGCAGGCCATTCTCCACTATAGAGGCCACGGGAGTCCCTTGGAATTTGAACTTCATCTTCATGCACTTTATGACCCAAAACACTAGAGACTCTAAAATGTATGCAGATAACACAGGGTGATACAAGACACTAACAGGAATTTCCTCACATAGATACATGGGAATGAAAATTTCTAACTCCCCAGAAAGAATGTTATGCCTTTATAACAAGAAAGAGAGGGAGCTGCTAGTTATGCTGAACTGTGAGAACGGAATTGTGTTGATATCTTACACGTAGAAAACTAGCTGTTTAACATTTTGCAATGCATTCCCTTGTAAAACAATATCACCTTAGACGAGCTTAAGAACTTATCAAACTCATTTCTCATAAATTAGCTAAGGAAGGATATTAAATGTTGGTGGTGAATTTATCTTTAAAACTCATTAATGCATGCCTCAAGTTTCCCTCCAAAGAATGTGCCACTGTGTCTTCATGTACTTCCAATTAAATGCAAAGTGACAAGTGTCATTCCCTTGTACTGTACGCTAGCGTAATGAAAATGCTACACGAAAGAGTGCACCTTTCAAAGTTGGCAAGTCAGGCAAAATTTGAAATCTTGAACTAGGATTCGGACGTTCGAAACTTCCAACCTCTCAAAAACAAAGGAAGACATCAATAACAAGACATCAAGAAATACTCAAGGCATGAGACCTTAAGACAAGTCAGCAAGTCAGGTGGTTCAAGAACTTATGAACCCACCGACTTTAGTTGAAAAATGTGAAGGATCACTGACAACTCAAAAAATGACTAAGTAAAATTGGCCTGAGAAAAGAACTAAGGAAATGACGTACAAAGAATGAAGGAAAAGCAAAGAATGGACATAAACACCTTTTTTTTTAAAAAGGGGGCAACACATGGTAAGAAAATTCATGTAATTATACAATGCACTTTGAAGTATGCAACTAAAAATGAGCAAGACATTATTACATGTGATATCATACCTCTAGAAGTTTGTCATTTAATTCTTCGAAGACATCTACCATTGCATGTGTATGCTTCATACAACCATTCACGTGTATGCTTCATGCTTCTTGTGTATACTTCACATGTTCACATGTATGATTCATGCTTCTTGTGTATACTTCATGATTTCATGTGTATGCCTCATGATTCATGTGTAGACTTCATGTATTATGTGTATTCACATGTATGCTTCATGCTTCTTATGTATACTTCACGTATTACGTGTATTCACATGTATGCCTCGTACTTCATGTATTACGTTATCTATTTCTTTGCTTCATGACTGGATGTATCTTCAACAAGATTACTCCATGTGTATTAAAAATGTTGTTTGTCAAAATGCTTTCTAGGTTGATAAGCACTAACATAAAAGGGAGAGCAATTTATCATTGAGAAAGACATCCATAACATCATTGAAGAATACAATTAAGAATACAACCTTAGGCAATATTGCAAATAAATGAATTTAGGTTCTCACGAATAGTGATGATATGATTAAGGTTGTGACATTTCAAAGGCAAAAAGTTGTGACCCTTCAAATCTAGGAAAGACTATGACCCTTTTATAATGAAGGGCAGTGACCATTGTTGATAGTAAGAAATACTGAGGGGTGAATCAATATTCCACAAAACCATTTCTTAACAAGTTTATTTATCCAATTTCCAAAGTTAATAACATGAAAGTAGAATAAGCATAGAAATAAAAACCATAAAGACATAACACATGAACACCAATATTTTTACGTGGAAAACCCATAAAGGGAAAAACTACAGTGAGTATTAGCTCACAATATATTATTATAGCATAATACCAGATTACAAGAAGGCTCACTACCTTAGGGCTCACTGCCTAGAGAAATGCTCACTGCAAGAAAGGCTCACTACCAAAACAGGCTCATTGCCTAGAGAAAGAAAGAAGAAGGAAGAATGGCTCATTGCCAAGTTGAACTACTCAGATTACATCTACATATGCATGGTTACAACTCCAATGAAGCACAAAAAAACTGATTCAACACTCTTCTTCTCTGTCTATCCTATTTTACTACTCTGCTCTTATTTGGGGATAAGATCTCTCTTCTTTTGCTAGTTATTGCCTTATCTTCGCATGCTTCACATACACAAAATACCTCATCACATCTCATATCAATCATCAAAACCAAAATCCATTGGATATATATATATATATATATATATATATATATATATATATATATATATATATATATATATATATATATATATATTCGCTACAAGATTTATCTCTTAATTAGGTCGGCAAGCTAAACCTAGAATGTGTAAACAAAGAGTTGTACTTTGTCAGCTTGTTCTTGTGTACAATCTACATTGCAGACTCAAACAAACATGTACAAGTCTTCATATAGGTTGGCCCTAATCATATAACCACTTAGATTAATTATCCAGATGCTATAACTTCTTCGCATAAGGATCTACCATGCCTATCGGCTCGTTCCTTAACTGAAGAACATACTTGATCAATTCATCTGTCATATCATAGCTCATATTGTAGACCATAGGAGACTTAATAAATCATATCCAGCAATAATTAGTGATCTCTTGACAAGCCTTTAGATCTGCATAACTAGATAAACCTGTATGTCAAAATGCGGATCTTGGAACTGTTGCACTGTCATAGAAAAATACGGTTAAATTGGAAGCTGATATTTGGAAGCTTGTAGAATGTGATTTGTTAAACTTCAAGGGCTATAATCCTAGATTTAGGTAGTCATGACATGTCTCTTAGTTTCTTCATAATCGTAGAACAAAATATGCACTTGCGGAGGAATGCAGACCATTTTACTTTGCACTGTACACATTACTTGTCTTACCTCTATTCATCTAGACTTAGCCATTTTCTCCAAATGACTTCCAGAGGAAGTCATGACTTGAACAATGGAATAATCATCATAAAATAGCTATGAGTCATCATACCTGAACTACATTTATAGGTCTTTATCTGTGGAGGCATACTGATTCACTTTCTGTCCCTTACTTTGAACACTATCCATAGTTATTTTGGCCTTCTGGACTTGAATACTTTTGTGCCTTGTTTCCAATCCAAGTTGGTCTTCCAGAATGATATCTTCTTGTCATGTTGATGTATCCCCTTTTCCTTATTTCCATCAATGACAACATTCTAGTCTTCTTCATAGCAGTGTCTCTTTCTAACAATCTCCCCCTTTGGCATTGATGGCAACACTTAGTGAAAATTCTAGACTACTCCCCCTGAGATGTTTGCCTATTTTTCATTGATCTTCTTCTCCCCCTTTGACATCAATGGCCAAGGTGTAGGTTCCAGAGTCAAAAGTTGTCAAAACTACAAAACTTGCTATACTCTGCCGCTTATGTATAAGTACAATTTCCAACTTTATTTTACATGTGTTGGAAGATGTCATTGAAAATGTTCTTAATTTGGGTCAGGTCACCATCCCAACCTTTCTTAGAATTGTCCAAAATTTGGATATGACCACTAAGTAGGAATACTACAGTCTCTGCCTTGTGAAGATCAAAGGGTGTGTCAGTATGTGAGGCTATTTGTGCTTAGCTAACACATTCTAGTTCTAATTTGATCCCTCTCACCTATTAGATTGCTCAAGTCATTATGAAGGTTAATGACTTGACTTTCTTTGTTGCTAACTGATTCTACTACTGGATCAAATGCCTTAGAAGTGTTCATCAGTTTCTGCTCCACCTCCTTGATCTTCTCTTCTATTTTCTTTGTGAATTCCAACCAGGATAAATAAAATTTGTATATATCACCAGCTTCTTTAATGACACTTTGAATGTTTTTTATCCTATTGTCTAGCTGGACTTTGTCATTAGCTATCATTTCCTTCAACTCATTCAATCTTTTCTCATTAAACTCTTGCCTAACTTTTATGTCTGCAGATTTCTCAAAAGATTCAAAATATTTACTTACAAAGTTTATAAGTCCTTTGAGTTGATTTTTTGGTGACATAGAAGTATCCTTATGGTATGTTGGCATCAGCTTCTCCAAAATGCTAGATGCCTCACCAATGAGCTCACTATCCTCTATGTGAGACTTCAACATTTCCTCTCTTGCTTTTGCCTATACAATTGAAGCCAATCTAAATTTTTGTATAGGGGACATTGTGTCCAAGTTTATTGGACCATGTAGAAACTCAGGCTCATTCAAAACTTGTTTTTCTTTCTCCAGAAGTTCCTTAACTAATTTTTTAGTGTCTCTTGGTGTAGTAAAGACTTCTTCTTTTAGGCTCTGCTCTAGATCATCTAGATTCATGTCCTTATTGGAATCCTCCTTTTGTTTTGGTGAAGGAATTTCCTTGACCTGTTCTTCTCTAGTCTTTTCCTTATCAGATTTATCCTCAGCTTCATGTTCTGGAGAGGATCTTGTTTCAGCAAGTACTTCTTTCTTAGTCACTTTGTCATCTCCATTTATTTCTTGTTCAAGGTTCAGTTTTGGAATAGATGTATCATCTCCAAAATTAGTTTCTTTATTATCATAAATGGTAGGGCGATTAAATTCCTTCAATGTGTTCAAAGTAATTTCTTCAGTTTCCTTTACCACCTTTTTAATGTCTCCTCCCATAAGAGCATTCTTTCCTTTGACCTGAATTTGTTATGAATTTCTTTGGAGACTTTTACTTTTTCATCTGGAGTGAATTCTGGACATAGTTTTATTAAAGAGTGCTCTCTTAGTTCAACATCCTTTGCCATGGCTGCTTCCTTTCTTACAGACATTATACTTGCCAGGCTATGTGGAAGATCATCAATTATTTCAATTAGGGCTTTGTTGTAGATGATTAGGTATTCTACAATAGTAGTCTCAATAATCCTTTTATCTGGATCATTATATTCATCATATAATTGTGCAATTGGTTTTAGATTGCCATCCATTGTTATGGCTTTGAGTACATCTTTAAGACTTATAGTTGCTTCTTTTGTCTGAGGTACTTCTTGACTTTACCTTTTTATAAATTTACCCTTACTGGACGGTTTCCTTTTGTTGGTTTCAGAGGCCTTAGTTTTCATCTTCCTCACTTCTTCATCACACTATGTTTCTTGTTCATCAACTGCAATACTTACATGCATTCTTTTAGCCTTGGTTTTCTTTCTTTTGTGGCTAGTACCAGGAGCTTCCACTTTTACAGATGGTGTGGGACCTGAGGAAGTAGTAGAGCTTCTTGTATATGTCTATGTTGCTTCAAAATTTTCTTTTTTCCTATTAGGCTCCTCTAAAGTCTTAACCGGTTCACTATCTATCTTTTCTATTGCTTCTCTTTTCACTTGTGCTTTTTATCTTGCTTCTCTGATTTGTTCTTTAGTGAAACCATGTTTCATTGCAACTTCTTCTACCTCCTTCCTCACCTTCCTAGAGGTTTCAGATTGTCTAAGTTCAACATGGATTTTCACAGATAGCTTTTCATAGGTTCCAAACCTTTCTTCTCTATTGTCCTTGGGCTTGCTCAGTATGTGTTGAGCATAGTTATCTAATATTTGTCCATCCACTTCATAACCCATTAGCATTATCTAGACTGTCCTATGCTTAAAAACCTCCATCAAGCATTGATCTTTTGTAACCATAAAACATATAGTATCCTTATACTTCTCAACAATTTTCTTAGGGATTCTTTCTCTTGAATGCATCATGATTAGGAAATTCTTGAAGTACCCCCATAGGGATGCTTTTTTCTCATCATAGCTTCCAATGCTACTTAAATGATCTCTAATTTGGACAGCTACTAGTTTGCTACTTAACTAGAACAAATTCTTCATGTTTGGCAATTCATTCATTTTATAGAAGAATAGACAGATAATCAGTGTACCAAATTTGAAAGGATAGTTTTTGCTTTCCTTAATCTTCTTTAGATTCTCTAGTAGTTGACTTCTCAGCAACTCACATAAATCATAATCAACATTTTGTTTGACCATTTGATATACAGTGTATATCACAGTATCGGAGACAGAGTTCTCTTGGTTCGAGAAATAGATCTTGTAACCTATGACCATAGAAGAAAATCTTACTGCATGGTCTATGATGCCGTTTATGGTTAATGCCCTTTTGTCAAATTGGGCTCTGGTAGCCTCTGTAATAGTTTGATTCTTCACAGCTTTCAGCAAGGGCAAACCTCTGGTGGTATTTAACCCTGTTACTGCCCTAATCGCTTCCTTGGTGATTTTGAAGGGCTGCCCTAACCACATGAATTCATCGTGAATTAGACTCAGGATATACCAGACCCATTCATCCTCTACAAATGTAGGAAACTCTACATACTAAATAAATTTCTTCTCTTTTAAGACTTTGTATTCTTCCTTTAGGTCAAATTGATCATCACTTAAATGTTTCAAGTATAGATCTGAGAATCTGTTGCCACCAATCTCATCTAGGGAAACATGGATATATGCCCTAACGTCTTCCACATACAGAACTTCGTATGGTATTTCTAAAAATGCACCCATTGGATCAACTTTAGTTTCTTTGAAGGGATGTTTCTTGAATTTAGGTCAAGGTCACTTAGTAATATCAACAACTTATGGGGTTGTCATTGCAAAGATTCAATAAAGTTCCAACGGTAAATACTTGGTTATGCCGAATTAGGGTTTTCTTCGCCTCGATCGCATTGAGTTCTTTGAATCTCTGTTGACGCTTGAAATCTTGCTTTAATCTCTCTTGGATATCTGATAGCTCGAATACAACGTGAGTTAGAAGGCAAATGAGTTTCTTTTTATCCTTTGCACTTGACCTAATCATAATAAATGCTCATTCTCAAAAGCTACCTGACTTTTCTCTGATAGACACAGTCGATCGAAATTGCTCCGTAATGTACCACACTGACTCATTTTCTTCTGGATTTTCTTCCATAAGATTTTTCGTATTGGATTCCACCACATATCTTTGTGCTTGATTCTAACACTAACTATCTGGCTGGGGGTTTTGGATTTTCAACACTGCTCCCCCTGAGCCAGAGCTCTGAATTTACTTCCTAGAGGAAGTATCTGCACTAGATGATGGTGTGGATTCATCCTTGACTTCAATCACATCTTTCTTGATCCAAATATTGCCCATTTCTTTCTTGGCTTCAACCAGATCAACCTTTTCTTTTCTTTGTATCAATCCTTTGCTCCGTTTTCTTGTTTTCAGTATGGTAGTTTCTTTTCACATTATTCCTTCTACAAACTCTTGCAATATGTCCATATTTGTTGCAATTGTAACACACCACATTCCTTTATCTTTGATTTATTTTAATGATTGGATTTGATTTGCATTGATTAGCCATATGTCCAAATCTATTGCATGCAAAACACTTTCCATTTAATGATTGATTATTGCTTGCATTGTGAGAGCCATTTCTTACTAGACTTCTGCATTCACTTGATCTATGACCAATTTTATTGCAATTGAAACGTTGACCAGAAAAGGATGGAACATTTTGATTCTGGTTTATTCTACTCCTACATTGAGTAGCTTTATGACCAAACTTATTGCAATTAAAACAATGGCCATTAAAAGATGGATACCTTTGAGCATTTGGTTGTCTGACCAGAGGTCTTCTAGATCTTCTTCTTTGATTTTTGAACTGGTTCCCTTTGTTTTACTTTAACTCAGTGTTTGCTTGACCAGATTTTGAACTTTCTCCTTTCTCAAATCCTAAACCTTGCTTATCATCAACACTCTTTTGACTAGCAATCATCTCATAAAGCTTTGCAGAACTTATCTTGAACTTTTCTTCATAGCTCTTGGCTTTTTCCATGTCTTCTTTTGGACTCAATTTCTTTTTCAAGTTTGACACAATCTTCTAATTTTCTTTTCACCATTTCATTCATATCTTCTTCTACCCTATATGGAAGGTATTTAGTTAAAGTGATTCTTAGAGTGAACACTAGATACATAACTTAGTTTCATAACATATACAATTGAATAGGAAGGAACATTTTCATCCTGCAAAGTATAAAAAGGCTTGATATACTCATTGCATTTTAACATGAGACCCATCAATTTGAAGACAATATTTTATGGATTTTTTAAAAAATGGATGTTTATGAAACAAAATTAAACAATGAAAAACTCAATTGGTTTGGGCTATTAACAAATCTTGTAATTTATATTCTTCTAAATGAATTGTATACCTATTAGTGCTCCTTTTTTTGGTTTTCAAGGACATTGGATTCCTTGCCACATTTATTAGGAACAAGTAGATGGTGATAAACAACATTTACTTTAGAGGTTAGCATCAGAGGTTCTCCTAAATTTGATTTTTTTTTAAATCTTTTTCTTATGCATAATTTTTTCATAAATTTATTACATTTTTTTTCCCTCACTCACATAGTTAATGAACTTCAACTACATCCATAACTAACTCAATAAAACTCCTAATTTTTCTAAAGAACTTACACACCCACCAAATTATCTTCACTTATGCATTAACCTCCATCATGATTTTTTTAAAACTCATTCAAAATAATAAATGAAATTCACTTGAATGTTTTAGTATCATTTTAAACAAGTGCCAAGTAGTGATGAGCACCTGCCTTTATAGTATTGTAATAATAAAAATTGTTTTGTAATTGGAAAATAATGTAAGTTTAGAACAATTGTTATTACATGAAATTAAGTAACTCCAAACAAAGCCTGAATCTTAGATTATCAAATTTCTATGGAAGTTATATAAGAAAGACTATGAGAGAGCAATAGATTGTATGTTATTTTAAAAAAGTTTCTTATATAAATAAAATGGAACTAATTTCAGGTTTGTTGTATAAAAGTAATGGTTGAGTGTATTTTCTAACTCAAGAAATGGAGGTTGTAGATGGTACTCAATACTTTTATGGCCTAACCAAAAGACTTCTTTTGTTGTACTTGGAACTATTCAAGAATTATTTCATACAATAGGATATATATGATGTTAAGTCAAGTTTTAACATCACAAAGAATTAGCAAAGAAGCATTATCAAGTACTTGCATGTAATTCTAGATACAAAACTTTTTGGGAAGGTACAACCCTAACAGAGAAAATGAAGGGATAAAATAATCCTTTCAAAGAAATATAATAACATATATTTGAGTATAATACATTATAATGAAAGTTATAACTGGGAGATTTTTATTGTTAAATTATCTAAGTGAGGAGAGAGCAAGGTCTCAACTTAGTAGAATATCCAAGTTACCAAGTTGCATTCACAAATCATGGGTGTATTCAAGGAAGTTGGAAAATGTTGATAAATATGAACCCTTTGGAATGTCGTGGACGTGAATCTAAACTTCAATGGATTTTATCTATAAGATTTTAATTGCACATGACCTTTGGCAAATCTATCTTAGAGCTAGATTCATGCAACCTAAATCTATTGAAAGGAGATGGCGATTTTATCAAGATAATGAAGATAATAAATATTTGGTAGAGTATTCAAAATATTATATCAGTTTAAAATAATATTCTTTCCTTTCAAATTATGACTTTATAGGTTATTAGGGGAAACTGACTCACACATAACAAAGGACTCTCATGATGGTAGAGATAATTTTGATTATGATTATAATATTTCAAACATGTAAGATTTGGACTCATTCTAGAGAGCTTGCAGTGCCTCTAGGATAAACTTAACAAGAGTAGTGAAATTTCATTCATTTTAAATTTATATGTTAGGCACACATTGGTTGAAAGTGTCTTATTGTGGCTCTTACAATGAGAAAAGCTAAATTGAATATAGAAAAAATCTAAAGAAGATTATTTAATTAGTAAAAAATAAAAGAATTCAATTAAAATTTTGAAAAAATGTTTTATAAAATTTTAAGTAGAAGAAAAATAAACTCATATAATTAGTCAATTATATTATTTGTTTGTACATATTTCTACAATCACAATAAAATCTTTATCATAACAAAAATTAATAAATAATTATATTATTAATCTTAATAATTTGTATTCTAACTTCTATATTATAACTTCGATAATACTGAACATGGACTTTCTCAATAGTCGATGTGAGGATCTAGTTCCCCAATTCAAGCTTGTCAATGAAAAGGTAGATCTCCCTCTTGTATATAAATATCTTAGAAACTTTATCCATTTAAGCATAACTCCTAAAAGCAAACATAGTAAAATCATTACTTCTTCAAAAATTAGAAGCCATCTATTGAGAAACTAAATATATAAATAAATTTGTCAATAAACTAACAAAGACATTAAAAAATATAAATTGAAAAAGAAAATATGTAAGAAAAATTTGAGGATGAAAGGCATACATGTTGCACTATGTAAGGAAAGCGGGACTTAAATTTGATGATCGTGTGGCCATATTTAGTCATTTTAGCCATAAAATACAATTATTTTTAGGAAGATTGTATCACTTGAAAGGTAAGATTTTAGGTAACCTATCAAAATTTCTATGTAATTATTATTTGGTCTATATATTTTTTTTCCTAAAATAGGTAGATATTATATTTGAAAGGCAACTTCAAATAGATGACCCTCACAAAAAATTTACTTGACAAACTGTCAAATTTAAGTCGTGAAGGAAAGTAGAGCCCTTATAAATGAAGGGTAGATAACCAATAATTGACATAACTTGCCAAATTTCCTGACTCAAGAGGTTAAAGCAGTAACAGGAAAAACTTTTTTATTTTAACCAACACCAAATCCATCCATATAACAAATAGCTTATAGTAACAGCTTTGCATTTCTGTTATGGAAGTGGCCGACTTTCTATATGGTATCCCTTTCCCTTCTTAACTTTATTTCCACATTTGAAATCATGCCTCTCTTCTTCTACAATTACATTTAAATAATTCCTTACAATTTGTTAACTAGGTCATTCAAGGCTTCTTTTTTCTCAACTATATGAATACATACATAGCTTACATTTACTCACTAAAATTACCTCTTTTTTCTCAACTGTATAAATACATACAAAGCTTACAGTTACTCACTAAAATTTCCTTAACAAGGTTGTTATCCAATCGCTACTCGGGCTATTGGGTGGCAGTAGTCTCTATTAAACTGTGATCTATTGTGTTAATGGAAGCATAGGTAATTTGGTTAGAAGCATTCAATTTTGAATTAATAAAGGCAAATGAAACACCCAGGAGAAGGAACTCAGATGAAGATGATATGATTCCAATAGAAAAAAACTATAGAGGAAAACTGTTGGCAGGCAGGGAGGTTAATGGTGGCTGTCCAGAATAGATTGCTACAGTAATGTGGACAGCAAGAACATAAACACACAAAGGAGAGAAACAACAAAAAACTAAAACAACAATATATATTATATTTTCCTCTTTCAAAATATTACATTAAAAAACTTTACAAAAAATTCTTGTAGAGTTGTTGCTCTATTTTTCACATTCAAACTATATTATGTCCTAAACCTGGAACTATTGTACCATTACTGTGCTATTGTACATGCACTTTCTATTCTCTACTATCTATTGTTTCCTTTTGCTATTGTCTCCTATTCTTTGCAATATTCTCCTTCACATTCCTTCTGCTTCTACATGCTTTCCTTTTCTCTGTCTTACACTTTCTAATTCCAACTATTAACATTCTTTTCTTTTTGTCTCACTCAAAAAATGCGCAAGAAAAATTGGCACTCAACCAAATTCAAAATCAACTACCATATTAAATTTTCTGCCAGCAAACAAATCCCGTTTAATAGGGTGGCAGAGGAGGATCCCCAAAGATGATGGGGGGTTGGTTGCATTTAATACGTAAACTACATATTATAATATTCCAACACTCCCCCTTAATCTGAAGTCACCTATCATTCAACAATTTTCTTTCCAGATCTAATCTATGGAGATAAACCTTTGCATTTGCCTTTTCAGAGCCAATCTCTAGAGTTGTTTCTATCATTCTGTATCACCTCCAGAGCTCTTTTTTGCTTCTCCAGAGCACTCTTTCTACATCTCCGGAGCTGACTCCCTGCATCTCCAAAGCTATGTTTTTGCATCTTTGAAGCACCTCTGAAGTTGCACTGACTTTCCAAGGTTAAACCTCTGGAGCTCTATTGTGACTATCTTTCTGGAGCTGAACCTCTAAAGCTATCTTCTTTCTAGGGCTGCATACCTCTGGAGCTATCAACAATGCCAAGCCTGTCTCTTAGGTGTTCAAAAGAATAGTTTGGTAATGCCTTTGTGAAAATGTCAGTGAGTTGCTGCTTGAATCTGCAATATTGTAACTCAATCTCTCCTTGTTCTACGAACTCCCTTATGAAGTGATAATGGATCTCAATGTGATTACTTCGTCCATGGAAGACTCGATTCTTTGTCAGGGCTATTGATGAAACATTGTCAGAATGAATGGTTGTACCATCTTCTTGCTGCTCATTAAAATCTGCAAGGATCCTTCACAACCAAATAGCCTAACATGCTGCTACATTTGCTGCAATATACTCAGCTTCTGCTATGGAGAGAGAGACAATGGGTTGCTTCTTAGATGCCCATGAAATCATGCCTGAACCCATGTAAAAAACATAGCTGGATGTACTCTTCTGGTCATCTACATTACCTACCCAATCACTATCCATGAAACCAGCTAGCTTAAACTCATTAGAAACACCATACAAGATGTCATAACTTATTATGCCATTCACATATCTCAAGATCCTCTTTCTTGCTTTCCATTGTGTGTCCTTAAGTTTCTCCATGAACCTAGAAATTAGGCTTACTACATACATCAAATCAGGTCTATTAGCTATCAAGTACATGAGGCTTCCAACCATACATTTGTAGAGGGTTGGGTTTACGTCCTTACTAATGTCCTCTTTACTCAATTTCAAACCTGTAGCTGTTGGTGTTGGGTTAGGTTTGTTGTTCTCCATTTTAAATCTCTTCAAAATCTAATTGGCTTAGTTAGTTTGCGAAATAAATATGCCATGCTCTATTTGTTTGCCCTTAATGCCAAGAAAATAATTCAGCAGACCTAAGTCTGTCATCTCAAACTCATTCTTCATTACCTCTTTGAATTCAACAATGAAGAGGTCACTATTACCAATAAAAATTAGATCATCTAAGTACAAAACAACAATTAAAATATTACCTTTAGTTGCTTTGATGTAAAGTGTGGGCTCACTGCTTCTTTTGCTAAAGCCATTACTTACTAAATATGAGTCTATTCTATTATACCATGCCCTTGGTACTTGTTTCAGCTCGTAGAGGGATTTTCAGAGCCTATATACTTTATCCTCTTGCCCTAGGACTTCATAGCCAGGTGGCTTCTCCACATACACTTCCTCTTCCAACACTTTGTTCAAGAAGGCTGACTTTACATCTATTTGATACACCTTACACTTATGTTGGGCTGCTATTGCAATGATTGCCCTAACTATTTCTAGCCTTGCAATTGGTGCATATGTCTCATCATAATCTCTTCCAAGCTGCTATTTGTACCCTTTGACAACTAGCCTTGCCTTATGTCTTTTAATCTTACCTTCAGCAGTAGATTTAGTCTTGTAGACCCACTTAACTCTAATCACTTGTTTACCCTTGGGTAAGTTAGTTAGCTGCCATGTGTCATTACTCTCTATGGAATCTAATTCTTCATCCATGGCCTTACACCATTTCTCTTCCTTCACAACTTCCTCAAAGTGCATTGGATTATTGCAAGAAAATAATGCAAAATTCATATCATCATCATCATCAACATTCCTTGTGCTATCATAAATCTCCCTTACACTCCTTGTCCTCTGTGGCATCAATGATGCAAGTGTAGGGTCTAAACTACCTCCAGAGCTGTTGTTGTTCTGACCTCCGGAGCTACTATACTGCTAACCTCAAGAGCTACAAATCTCTGGAGTTGTAGACCTCTAGAGCTACTAATCTCTAGAGCTATTGCACTATTGCCCACCTCTGGAACTACTATTCCCCAATGCTCTACAGTAGTTCCTCCCCGAGTTGCTGCTCTCTGGTGCTCCTCCAGAGTTGCTATCCTCTAGAGCTTCTTCATCTTCAAGGGGTATTGTGACTGAAATACCCATGGTGTTGTCCACTGTTCCATCCCATGCTTTGTTCTCGATGAAGGCAATGTCCCTGTTGATCACAACCTTTTTGGTGATGGGATTATATAGTCTGTAGGCTTTTGACTCTTCACTATAGCCTATGAATATACATTTTTCATCTCTATCATCTAATTTCTACCTCTTCTCCTTAGGCATGGAAGCATATGCTACAAACCTGAAGATTCTTAGGTGTTCAACACTCCATTTGTTGTTTGTCCATGCCTCTTGTGGAATCCTATCATGAACAGCCTTTGTAGGACACTTATTTAGTAGGTAAATTGTTGTTGCTATAGCTTCACCCCAAAAATCATGTGATAGTTCTTTTGTTTTCAGCATGCTTGCTGCCATCTCTTGAACGGTTTTATTTTTCCTTTCGGCCGTTCCATTTTACTATGTAGTATACCTTGTTGTAAACTATTTTTATATGCCTTCATTCTTGTAGAAATTCAGAAATTCTTTAGAGATATACTCTCCCCCTCTATCCATTCCTAGGGCCTTGATTTAGTGGCTACTTTGATTTTTCAGATGAGGCCTTAAACCATTTGAATTTCATGAAGGGTTCTAATTTGTTTTTCAAGAAATAAATCCAGATTTTTCTGCTGTAATTATCTATGAATGTCATGAAATAACTATTTCCAGCCAAGGTGTGGGTTTTCATGGGACCACACAAATTTGAGTGCACCAACTCCAATGGTGCTTTTCCTCTCCTTGAATACCCTGATTGAAAGGGTTGTCTATGCTGCTTTCCTAAAATGTAGGCTTCACATTTCCCATCGGGATCTACAATGTTTGGTAGCCCTCTAACCATGCCTTTCTTGGACAATAAACTCAACCCATAAAAACTTAAGTTCCCATACCTCAAATGCTAAAGTTTGGATGGGTCTTTGATGATTGTCCTAAAGGAGATTACTGCACCACTGCTGTGAGCACTAGAGATAGTGCTAGGAACTACACTAGAGATAGCATCAGAGATAGCACTAGAGGCTCTATATGGATTCTTAGAGGAAACATTTTGTTCCTTATCATCTACACTTCTGCAATGACTTTCTTGCTGCCTCCTTTGTCAAATATTGTACACTCTCCATTCTCCATCAGAATTTTATAACCATTTTGGACCATTTGTCCAATGCTCAATAGGTTATGTTTTATGCTAGGGGCATAATAGACATTCTGGATCTTCCTCCTTTCACCATGCTTGGATTGGATGTTGACTGTACCTTTTCCCATGATGAGAACTTGCTCATTGTTTCCCATTTTGATTTTAGTTTGTATGATGCAATCTATGGAGGCAAAAAAGTATTTGTTACCACTCATGTGGTTGCTACAACTGCTATCTAAGTACCATACTTCATCACTACTCCTCTCAGCAAGGTTGCAAACAATAAATACATTTGACTGCTTTTCATTCTCAGCCTTATTTTCATTTGCTACATTACCATTTTGGCCTCCATTATCATGTTGTTTTTTTCTACACTCACTAGCATAATGACCAAACTTATCACAATAATAGCATTGAACATTGCTTTTCTCATACCTCTTATTAGAACTATTGTTCTTCTTCTTGTCTTGATAGGATGGTTGTGAGCTACTTGCCTCCTCTTGGCTATTTGAATCTCCTCTTCCGGAGTTGCTTCTTCCTCTACCTCTTTGACCTCTATCTCTTCCCCTATCTCTTGCATTGGTTTGAGCCTTGAAGGCTTGGTCTAGGGAAGGAGCAGATCTATTCAACTGCTTCTCATGGGTTTGTAGTGAACCCATCAACTCATCAACAGTCATCTTGGACAGGTATTTATCCTCTGCAATGGCTATAACAATATGGTCAAATCTAGAAGGTAGACTCCTTAGGATTTTCTCAATAATCCTTTGATCTTCCATAGTTTCTCCATTTATCCTTAGTTGATTTATCATGGTAGAATAGTGAAAAAGTCTGATATAGACTCATTGTCTTTTATTTGCAAGGTTTCAAAATCTCTCCTTAATAGTTGGAGCTTTACCAGTCTCACCTTATGGGTCCCCTTATAACTATTTTGCAATATTTCCCATGCCTGGTTTGAGTAGTTTGCTGCTGCAATGCAGGGGAAAATAGCCTTTGTCAAGGCTACCTCAATCAAACTAAGGGTTTTTGCATCCTTTATACAGGTTTCCTTCAACTAGTTTCTTTGGGCATTAGATAGAGCTGCATAGGTTGCTAGGTCTACAATATCTATGAACGCAATGATGACCAGCTCCCATAGGTCATTTACAACCAATATAGTTTTCATCTTCTTTGCCTAGATGTCATAGTTTTGTCCATCAAAATTCGGTGGTTGCTTCCATCCTTTGTTGTCCCCACCTGCCATTGCTTCTCAAATCTGAGAAGGCTGACAATGCTTAGAGAATCTAGGGCTTATACAAAACACCCACAAATAATTTCTAACTACCCAAAAAAATAAAGTTGTGATACCACTTGTTGGTAGGCAAGGGAGGTTAATGGTGGATGTCTAGAATAGATTGATACAACAATGTGGACAGCAAGAACAAAAACACACAAAGGAGAGAAACAACAAAAAACTAAAATAACAATATATATTAGATTTTCCTCTTTCAAAAAATCAAATTCAAAAACTTTACAAAAACTTCTTGCAGAGTTGCTGCTCTGCTTTTCACATTCAAACTATATTGTGTCCCAAACCTAGAACTATTGTACCATTACTATGCTACTACACATGCACTTTCTATTCTCTGCTATATGTTGTTTCCTTCTACTACTATCTCCTATTCTCTGCAATATTCTCCTTCACATTCCTTCTACTGATGCAAGCTTTCCTTTTCTCTATCTTACACTTTCTAATTCCAACCGTTAACATTCTTTTATTTTTGTCTCTCTCAAAAATGCCAAGCAAAAATTAGCGCTTAGCCAAATTCAAAATCAACTACCATATTAAATTTTCTACCAGCAAACAAATCCCCTTTGACAGGGTGGTAGAGGAGGATCCCCAAAACTGACAGGGGGTTGGTTGCATTAATATGTAGACTACAGATTATAATATTCCAACAAAAATAAGAGCAAATGCGAGAGTGAATGTAAAGTTACAATGCCCTTGGATTGATACTACAACAATCTATAAAATAAATGAAAGAAATACTAACTAGAACATAAATTCTTGCAAATAAAGATTTATCTAGAAAGATTGTTAACTGAAAGTAGTTTGGATTTAAATGTCTCATTGTTCCATTGAGAGTCTTTTGACTCATTTAACAACCTTATTCAAATAATTAACCTTTCTAAAAAAATTTAATGAATGTCTATACATGGGATTTTGTAAGTAGAATTCAGATTTTCTTTTCAATTTAGAGGAATAGAATGAAGAAGAAACATACAAGATTGGAATTAATTCTCTGTAACTTCACAAAATCTATGTTTCCTCCACTTTACATGACCATTGTAATGGAATATACCTGGTTTTAAGTTTAACTATGTAGTTTTTTAATTTTCTTTTCTAAAGTTTAGGCAAAATAGGGGAAACACCTAGGGATAAATGAGAGAATAATGTGTCTTTTTAAGTACTTCAAGTATTCATATAATTAATTCATAAAAGAGTATACATATATAGATTGTTAAAATTAAATGTGGATTTTAGCATTTAATTATAATGAATGTCTTGAAGGGATATATTGATTTCATCCAAAGATATATTAAAACTAACTTATAGAAATGTTTACTAAGCAATCCACAGTCCAAATTTCTACTACACAACCAAAATTTTTAATAGAAAATGACAATTTTCACTATCAAATGAAATGAAAATTCTTATCAAGTAACAAGAAGAGTTTTTTTTACCAAACAAATCTAAATCTCCACTACAAGATGAGAATATTTACTGGTTACTATCACATCCCCCATGGAAGGAATCTTCCATGTGGATGAGAAAAATCATAAAGAATAAAGATTTAATGGATTTTAGTCTTCAAGAAAAATTGGAAGGAGGGGTCACCTGAAGCAGAGATGTAACAACAAGGAGGGGTCACCTACCACACCATGAAAGGAGGTATGGAATTCACCTACAACCATTAATAACCCAAAGGATGTGTAGGAGGAGACTATTTCTCAAGTAAGACTAAAATTTTATTTTTAGGGGAAAGATAGGAACGAAAGAAAAGGGGGCTTAAGAAAGATTTTGGAAGCTTCATGATGGATGGAAGCTTCCTTATGGAAACAACTTGGTATCTTTCCCATGTTCTACTATATTCTATAATAGCTTCATCTTTTTCTGAATGACAATGTCATCATCCTCAATGAATGACACTACTAATGACTCTTATTTTTACTAACTAGCTTCATCAAAATATTCAACAACCCAATACTAATGTTGAAGATGCATCTTAGTACATACCAATTTTGTAGAGAAACCTATTGCAAGAATTTTATGATTTTGTTTGACTTGCTAAGTGGAAGAGTCTTATTGCTACAAATTTGATCAAATCTAGGTTGGAAAAATAGGCATGTGATGAGCATCATAATTTTCTCTTTTAGTTTTTATCTTTCTTATTTTAAATCCATATTGGACAAGACACTATGTTATTTGTATCATATTTTAATGGATGTATGTTAAAGTAGTTGTTTTTAAACATAATGTGACTTGATTAAGTTTGTTTGCAATGATCTTACTTAGTGGATGAGGATTTTTCCCATTGGACTAATTCTAACCTGTAGCCAAAGATTGTAGAGTTCTTGCATCAAAGGAATGTAGAGTCCTACAACAAAGGACAGGTTCCTGTAGCCAAGGAACCTACCTTTTGCAGACAAGAGATCAATTCATACAGAAAGGCATGCAACTACCTATAGTTGTCCAATGATAGTCAGTTCCCTTCTTGAATAAGAATGAGTTGTAGAAGTAACAAGGAGAGAATGTATGATAGTTGGTAGGTGTTAATCTTTCAGCCAAGAATGTGTGAAGATGGGATAAGTCCAAGATAACTGATCCTATGTTTTTTAGTAAGTTCTCTTGCATTACAGTCCTAATTGGAATAGTCCTCTTTGGTTATTCCAAGTTTTTCATTTCCTAGTATATTTCTATTTTCCTAAAAATAAAGAATCCTTCCTCTATTTAATGGGAAGTAGTTCGATTAGTTGTTGGTTTTCATAAATGTATGAACTGTCACTAGCTATGTATATATTATTTCATCAAATCAATCTAAGTGGTTAGATTTTCTCAAGCATGGTTAGATTTTCTTATGTATTAGCTAATTGTAATCAATAAAAATAGCATTTTCCAATGTACAACTATTCTACTTTCTATTCTTAAAATATGATGATTTGATTGATGAATTGATTAAGTTGTTAAAAGGACATCTAGTTACTCCAAGCAAGGGCCCACTTGAGGTATACAAAAATCTGTTAACATTAGAGTTATGCAATCTAAAACTAGATTCACTTGATTATATTTCAGTTTATTACTCAAATTTAGTTAAGAAGTAGTTAATACAGTTGATTTTAGTTATTATAAAATAGTTTCCTTGTTTCCAGCACTTCATTCCTTTCCTAGTTGTAGAGAATATCATTTATCAGCTATACACAACCATAGTATTCCAATACCTATAATTCTTTAGTTGTACATATAGTACAAGTACCATCTAAGAAGATACACCATAGGTTGAAATTGCAAATGTAGCACCTCTTAACTATTAATTCATTTGATTGTGGATACCCTAATTCATTGAGTTGAGTGCATGTGCTTGTTACACTAGATTTACCAGTTAATGAAGTGGCGAGACATTTTTGGCATCGTTGCTGGGGATGGTGCCAAGTTTTAGAATTTCTAAGTTTTTAATAACCCTTTTTGCTTTTCCAAGTATATAAATTATATTTTCTAGCATTTAGGATCAGTAGACATCAGACCCAATATCAAGTCATAGACTAATGTGTGTAGGAAGGACATTACTAGCTTAGGAACTATTGCATGAGGTGGAGGAGAGATCCCTTAGGGATATTTATTCTAGAAAATCAAAATTGAGAAGAGATAGTAGATCTACGTGAGGATACAAAGAGAAGACAACCAATTGAATCCCCAATTATCGAAGCATAGTTACCTGAAGCTCCTCCATTAGTTGCTTTGACCTAAGGATCCAACAAGCCTCCCAGCTATAACCTGAGCTTCAATGCCACAATGGGTGATGTAGGAATTGAACCACGAACTGAAAATACCACTTTCAAATTTCCCATTACTAATCAAGCTAGGCATGTCGCTATGAAGAATATTTCCCCTTCTACTCTTCGTAACATTCATGGTTTCATTACGGAGGACCCAGATACTTTCCTATTTGAATTCAACATCCTTTTCCAGAGTAATGATTATATAACTAATGTGCACTACCTGAAACTCTTCCTAGAAACACTCAAGGATGCTACCTTGAGATGGTTTAAGGGATTGGGAAGAGATACAACACCTACATGGAAAGTCATGAAAGAAAAATTCCTTAATAAATACAGAGATTATTGTAGAGGCAAAGACATGAGAGGAGATAATATTTTTAGAATGACACAGAAGGAGTAGGAACCCTCAGAGGACTATGTGGAAAGATTATTACATTTAGTCTACAGAAAACTCCACAGAATAGATTATCTCTAGTCTCTCAAATATTATATTCTTGTGAGGAGTTAATGAAGAATGCAAGGACACCTTAGACCTAATTGGAGGTGGTGACATTTCTAAGCTTCCATTTGAAGAGGTTTTCCAGATATTTAGAAATACTCACACTCAACCATGAAATGGTCATGCAACCTAAGAGCAATGTGAACAACTAAAGTAGTTGCAGGAATATCTAGGTTGGAGATTAGCAATCTGCTTAAAGATATGAAGTAGGATATTATAAATCATATGGCAACTTAGTTGGATACATTGCATGCAAATAACAAATATGAAGAAGCATAAGCAACATGCCCCCACTATCACCATAAGAAAATGGAATGAAAATGCAAAAGGGTGGCTAGCATTACTAAAGGTAGACGTGAAAAGTTGGATTTCAAAGCTCTAGAGGATGAAGACGGCTAGGTGTTTTACCTAGTACAATGCAAACCATGGCAACAAATACAAGGTACTCCTCCTAATCCTTTATCTTATAATGCTTCATTCCCAAGTTCCTTTCCAAATATGTCTAATTGGTATAATGTACCATGGAATAATATTCCACCTCCACCCTGGTCAAACTTCTCACCACCTGGCTTGACCCAACATCAAGGGGTATGGCCACCGCAACCATACCAATCTCAAGTACAAAGATAATAGTGACAACCACCCCAAAACTCATGGCAACAACAATGGAGGGGAAGCCAACCTTTGCAAAATCTAAACACTGGTTACCCATGGCCACAACAGGCTTTGCCTCAACAGCTAGCTATTATGCCAAACACTGCTACATCTACTCCTAATCCACCTAGAGAAACTCAATTAGCTACTCAAACTATATGAAATGCTAACAACAATCATGTTTAATAGGCTTATGCTAATAAAACCTTCTAGTACCTCACTTATGCAATCAAGGTCAGTGATGTTCAGTTACATTCATGGAAAATGCTCCCTAGACCAGCCTCTCGACTCATCATGGAAATCCCAAAGGAGGAATGCAATTGCAGTAGGATGATGCCAAGAAAATTGAGTGTTGAATAAAACTTTAAGTAAAGTCAATTTGGGCAAGAATAATAGGATATGCACTAAAATGGTTTTGTTGAAGAAATTCTGAGGTGCCAAGAAAAGGAGTCAGCTCTAATGGAGTCAATTAACAAAGCTTTACCTCATGCAATTTGTAGAATGAACACAATGTCTTTGCTTCTTGGAAGGTTAAGCATTCAGATATTTCACAGTCCGGAAGCTAAATTACCACTATTATTTCTTTCATATAAAATAGAAGAAAATATAACATTTTCAAATGAAAACACATACCTATGCTTTTCCTCTATTTCCTATTTATCCAAAATTTATTCTTTCTCCACCCATAATTCTTCTCTGATCTTTCTTGCATGCCCAGATGAAGGTTATTAGTAGGCGCAACACAAAATCCCATGTTCTTGCCATCAATATTGAGCTCTACTACCTCCCAGAATGAATGTCTAATTTTCTCCTTGCATCCCATTTTATAGCCTCATACATTCAAAAACAAAATAGCGAATGCATTCAATTTTCTTCCACTAACTCCCACAATGTAGTAATGACACCAAAAACTAGAAAGATTCCCTCAAAGAGTAATTAATTACTTTCATGAAATTTCCACCTATTGCATATGTCTCAAAATAGGAAACATTTACTCAAACAATAATAAAAAAATTATAAAAGAATCTTTTTCAAAAAGATATTCAAATATCTAAATAATTAATTCAAATAAAGTAATTAATATTATTGCGACTAGATATTAGACTTAATCTATTCTTCAACATAATTTATGCAAATAAAATAAATGCAAATATTTTCCATGTAGATTGACTAAGTGGTGTGTGTGTGTAGATTTTCCTTCACATTATTTTAGATTCAGTTAGCTAAACGCCCTCTATCTCGATTATACTCTCTGTCAAGAAAGTGAGAAGTTTTTCCTACCATACACACATGTCACAATTAGACAATAATTATTAAATAATAATATTTAGATTCACATTTTAATTATTGAAAATAGGGGTTGTGATAGGATAGCTTGTTGATATCATGTTGGGCAACATAGTTATCCTGAAATATGTAGACCTTGATAGTCTAGTTGTGGATGTACACATCAATGGCACCCTTATTAGAAACACTTTAATTAAGCCAGGTGTTTTCATAAACATCATGACCAAGGAAACCATGAAAAATCTACAACTTGTTGACCTGAGACCTACACCTACAGTGCTTCAATTACCAAATAGGTTTATGGTTAAACCCAAAGGGATCATTGAAGACTTAGTTATTATGATTGACTCTGGGAATATCTTGCAAATTTTATGGTCCTGCAACCAAAAGCTAACTTGGGGGATATCCACTCATATTAGGGAAACTGTGGTTAGCGATAGCCCATACTTTTATTGGTTACAGGTCAAGGAGTATGATTATTTCTAATGGAAATGTTACTAAGAAATGGGTTCTTTATCCACTGACACAACCCTTTGTTGACTTAGATCAGTCTACCTGGTTGGATCCCAAAGATAACGACTAGTATTCCCTACAAACATTAATGGCAATTAAACAAAGCCCATGGATTCAAATCCAACATGAGGATATAGTAGACTTGTTCCTTGGAATGCCTATCCTATTTAGTGGACCCCCCAATTTTTTTTGCTTTTTGGTCCTTAAACCCTAATAATGGCTAAGTCTATGCCTGATAGCCTTAAACCCTAAACCCTTAGCCCTTTGTTCTAAGCCTACATTATAATTTAGAATTGACTTGTTATTGGTGGTCACCCCCTTTCAAGTCATGACCCTATGTCCTTGACCTTGTGCAAGACCAGCCCCTTGAGCCTAGTAACTAACCTTCCTAGTGAGCATAATACTTCTTAAGTTTGAATACTAGACAATTGAAGGCAGATCAATGGCTATCATGGCATTGTTGGCTCTAGATCAGTTAGATTTGTTAGAGTCATGTTGATGTGCTAGCCATAGATCTCAAGCAAGTGTGACTGAGTCTTCTTAACTAAATGATCATAGATGTGCTCATCACATGAGTGCTCTACAAAATGATGCTAAAGAATATGCTCCGCATTGATGTGACAAGATGACACGTGGAGGTGTGGGTCCTATCAGGTCTATGTAAGCTATGTTAAAAGCTTAGTACATCAACACGAGCATTGCAGTGTGGGTTCCTTTATGTCCTGCATTGTTGCGATGAAGGGACACCTAGACATTTTGACTGTCAACAAGGAATATAGATGTTAATCTTACAAAATTTCATTGGTCGAAGGTATTTTAGTGTTGCACTAGATATTTTCAACCCCCTTGTTTGATCATTCACTTTGTTGCGATGAGTTCATATCAACAACCAACATTTAAAAGTAAGGGAATTCATGATTTTCAAGGAGATAATGAAGAACAATAGACTATATCAATCCTAGTTCACTTCGACAAACTAGACCAACTATAAAAAACATAGTACTAACAAGATCCAATCAGGACAGAGATATAAGTCCCCATGATTGCAAGAATTATAAACACAATCTGTAACCAACTATTATAATCTAACATTGCTCTATTTTCCTTTATAAGGGAACTGGTAGCATTGTAATAGGCATTTGATTCTAGGCTTTGGATACAAGATATCCACATATTTGGGGAATAGCTTCTGCTATAGAGTAGGTTCATTTTGATAGGTTTGCAAAGCAAAAGTTTCCTATAGATGAATAAAGTTACGTATGAAATTTTTAGTTTAGATTGAATTATATGAATAACATTATATGTGTGTGTTTCTTGAAATCATCTCCTTGAATGTATGCATTTCTTTTGTGAATGAAGGAATCAAGAATTTTGGAGTTCATCTATGCACACTTGTTGTATTGAGTGTCTTATTTGCTACTTCTGTTCAAGGAATGGATTAAACATACTTTGAGTAAGACATAGGGAGTGATGTATTACATTAGGGATTCTTGAAGAAGAGTTGCAAGAAATACTCTCTCTTGGGTGTGTCATTGTAAGGTAGAGATATAGGTGTACCCTCTGAGTTTGAAGTTTTGATGTCAAAAGGAAACATTTGCATTGTAGTATTTTGACTCTGTTGCCCTTGATAAAGCACCGATCTGAGGAATTATTTGCCCAAAGTTCTAGAGAGAACAATAAATTTAAACATAAAATCATTCAAACCATTTATTTTTCTTTACTTTAGCTTAGATAGGTTTATTACATATTCTCAAAGCTAGCAATGTGAAGATCTCCAAGAACTTTGTCAAATTTGAAGTTAATCTTACATATCTTGGCACAAACTTATGAGAACATTTCTATCTAATACAATGAAGGGAAAATATGTTGATAGTATAATAAGGGATACCCTGTAGGTTTGGTAGAGCTTGAAGTGCAAGAGAGATAGGTGTGAACAATCTCCCAATTTGTTGGTCAAGTCTTTCATTGAACTTGATCATGAGAATTGGCAAACCTTTAAAGTTTGATGTGTGCAAATTTGGGAACCAAAATAATTGGTGACTCTATTGGGGAGATCGTAGATGCTCATCTTTTTGGGAGTGTCAAATGAGTTAAAACATTTTCACAATCTGATTTGGAAATTATTGCAACTTGTTTGAAATATTGTAGAGGGGCTCTATTAGAAGGATCAACCCAGAAAGTTGCTTGATGTTTTATCCTCTTTAGAGAGGTGGCGACTCTATTGTTGAACCTATTTGGAGTTGCAACATATTACCAGGTACTTCATCTTTTTCATTCAATATGATTAGTTTAGAACAACATTCTTGGCCATGTTCTTAGAAGAAATTGTTCTTTGCTAAAAGATACAAAGAATTGAATTTTAATGGTATTCATGGATACCCAAATGCTATTCCTAGTGAAATCAGAAAGTGTTTACCAAAGTATAGTGGAAAAAATGTTGAATCAACAAACAAGGATTTGAAAATTTTCTGTGATCTGATAGGAGATTATGAGATGAGGTTGACGATGTTGTTATGAGGCTTTTTGTTCAGTCATTGAAAGAGGATGCTAGGGATTGATTTTTAGATTTACCTTTGTGTTCTATTTCTTCATGGCTAGATTTTTGAGATTGCATTTCTAGAACAATTTGGTGAAAGAATTGTTGTGGTTTCATTAATTACACAATTCATGAACATTCAAAAAGAAAAGGATGAGTTGGTTCCATCCTTCAACCTGAGATTTTTAAAAATACTCAAACATATTCTAGAATATATGGGGCCAAATGATGCATTATGTTTTGTAGTCTATCTTGGTGCATTAGATGAGGAAACGAGTTATTTGCTAAGAGATAAGGAACCTACTACACTTCACAAGCTTATGAAATTGCAATGGATATTGAGAATAATTTGAAATGTGCAATGCCAATAGGATACATGTATGCAAGTGTGGGTTATTGTAAAGCATCTTATGCAAATGAGCAATGTAAATTAGAGCATGAGAATAATTTTCAAAATGAATATATTCTTGTTGCCCTAGTTTGTTCATCATTGCTTCATGAGAATCACAGTCTAAGCACTTTACAGAAAAGATTGAAGCCTCAAAATCTTGATCAGATATTTGATTGGATTGGGAATATGGAAAGAGCTAAAGGTGATTGTGTTGGAAGAGTTATGTCTCAGAATACTGATAGTAGTTGTATTATTGAGAAAAGTCACAACATAATGCATAAGGATCAAGAGGTTGTGGTAGAAAATGAAGGTACATCCTGTAGTGATGAAGATGATGTTCATGATCAGCCCATAGGAGAAAGATATGCAAATGCAAATTACATACATGATGAAATGAAGGATATATATGAATTTGCATCTTGTAGAAGTGTTGTTGTTGAAGGTTCAAAGGAATACACACATACCAGGTATGATAGGTCAACTTTTGATGATAATATTGAGAATGTCCCAGTTATTCATGAGAGTTCATATGAAAAAGAGATGGAGGTTTTTGTTTTGCATGAACATGATATTTGCCCATATGTGAATCCATTAGGTGATTAAGTTTGTGTGGATGATAAGTATGTTTGTTTTTCTATTGATGAAAATTCAAGCCATAACAACTCTGATTTTGTACATCATACTATGGAAGATGTTAAGAAGACACAAAATATGTGTGATGGATGGTTGCAAAGAGATAGGAAGGAAAATTTGTTGGTTGCCCAAGCAATACATCACTTACAACAAGTCAAGGAATGTTGCAATCGGCTAGATAATGTAAGGCAACAAAGGGAGTCACATCTTAGATCTCTATTTCTTCCAAGGGAAAAATACATGGAAGTGAGCAAGTGAGAAGAGCATGTAGATTTGGTTGAACAAGAGAATATGTATAAATGAGAAAATTTTGTTTCCATACCTAATTTACATCATAAGGTTCATGAGAACCTATTGAAGGCTCAAGTCATAGATGAGGATGGAATAGCTGAACATGCAATTAGTGGATCAACCACTAGTGTTCTATTTACACATGAAGAGGGAGACATAAGTGACCCTTCTATCATTCATGGAGAGATTGAGGAGTTGATTTGTGATAAGGTACAATTCCATCTAGAGGTTGTCCTACTTTAGGAATTTGTGTTAGGTACACCTTTTGGGTCAGTATATGAGGGTAAGTATCCACTATGGAAGAATTTGAGCATGAAGTCTATGAGAGAAGACATGAGGCAAGTGTTGATTACATATCCTTGAATAGATGTTTATTTCTTGTTGATTCCAATGGTTTACTGTGGGACAACATGTTTTCACTAATACATAGCTATGATTCATGTGTCCAAAAGGATAGTATCTATGTAGATTTTTTAGTTTTTTTAGCATGGATCAACAAAGGCATGATAGCTATCTCTAGATTGATATGAATGAATCTAATAGTGGCACAATCAGGAATAGGATGATACGCTTCCATGATGAGATTAGTGAACATAGTTTTTCTAAATTGGACCTAGAACAATCTACTGAAAATAGGGTATTTGACTGAGGTAAATACTGGTTCTTCATTTTTGGTGGCTCGGGGCCACCAAATGAAAATTGAAGGTATGTGTTTTGATGTAGGATGGAGCATTAACTCTATAGCCCAATGGATTTGGCATCTAGTCTACACCCCAGAGATTTCTATGGTCCTCTCCATGACTAAGTTAGCCATGTGTCCCCAACTAGAGCCACTAGTGGAACCCCTAATTTGTTTTGCTCTCCGGTCCTTAAACCTTGATAATGGATAAGTCTGTGCCTGATAGATTTAAACACTAAACACTTATCCCTTTGTTCTAAGCATATGCTATAATTTAGAATTAACTTATTATGGGTGGTCATCCCCTTTTAAGTCATGACCCTATGTCCTTGACCTCATCCAAGACCAGCCCCTTGAGCCTAGTAACGAACCTTCCTGATGAGCATAATACTTCTTAAGTATGAATGCTAGACAATTGAAGGCATATCGATGGCTATTGCAGCATCACAAGCTCTAGATATATTAGATTTTTTGAAGACACACTGATGCACTAATTGTAGATCTCAAGCCAATGGGACCAAGTCCTCTTAACCGAATGCTCAAAGATGTGCTGATTGCATGAGCGCACTGTAGAATTATGTTGAGGAATATGGTCCACATTGCTGCGACAAGGCAACACATGGAGGTGTGGGTCTTGTCAGGTCCATGTAAGCTAAGTTAAAATCTTAGCACATCAATACAAGTGCTACAATGTGGGTTCCTTCGTGGCTTGTGGTGCTGGGATAAAGGGACACAGACAATTTGACCATCAACATGGAAGATAGATGCTGATCTTGCAAAATTTCATTGGTTAATGGTATTTTCAATGCTACACTAGATATTTTCAACCCCCTTATTTGATAGTTCATTTTTTGGTGACAAGTTCATATCGATGGCTAGCATTCAAAAGTAAGGGAATTCATGATTTTCAAGGAGATAATGAAAAACAATAGACTATATCAATCTCAATTCACTTCGATGGACTAGATCAACTGCAAAAAATGTATTACCAACAAGATCCAATTAGGATAGAGATACAAGTGCCCATGTTTGCAAGAATTATAAACACAATCTCTAATCAACTGTTGTAATCTAGCATTTCTCTATTTTCCTTTATAACCTGAACTAGTAGCATTGTAATAAGCATCTGATTCTAGGATTTGGATACAAGATATCCACATATTTGGGGAATAGATTATGTTGCAGAGTAGGTTCATTTTGATAGGCTTGTAGATAAAAAGGTTGCATATAGATGAATAAAGTTTTGTATGACATTTTCAGTTCAGATTGAATTATATGAATAACACTATATGTGTGTGTGTGTTTCTTGCAATTGTCTCCTTGAATATATGAATTTCTTTTGTGAATGAAGGAATCAAGGATTTTGGAGTTAATCTATGCACATTTTATGTATTGAATGTCTTATTTACTGGTTTTGTTCAGGAAATGGATTAAACATGCTTTGAGTAAGACATAGGGAGTGATGTATTACATTAGAGATTCTTGAAGAAGAGTTGTAAGAAATACTCTCTCTTGGGTGTGTCATTGTAAGGTAGTTATATAGTTGTACCCTCTGAGTTTGAAGTTTTGATGTTAAAAGGAAACATCTACATTGTAGTATTTTGACTATGTTGCTTTGATAAAGCACCAATCTGAGGAATTATTTGCCCAAAGGTCTAGAGAGAACATTGAATTTAAACATAAAATCATTCAAACCATGTTATTTTGTTTTACTTTAGTTTAGATAGGTTTAATACATGTTCTCAAAGTGAGCAATTTGAAGATCTCCAAGAAATTTACCAAATTTGAGGTTAATCTTACACAACTTGTCACAAACTTATGAGAACATTTCTACCTGATACAATGAAAGACAAATCTGTTGATAGTATAATAAGGGATACCCCACTAGGTTTGGTAGAACCTGAAGTGTAGGGGATATAGGTGTAAACAATCTCCCAATATGTTGGTCAAGTCTCTCATTGAACTTGGTCATGAGAATTGGCAAACCTTTAGAGTTTGATCTGTGTAGATTTGGGAAGAAACATTATCCACTTCATAGTATTCTTCTTGCAACACATACACTAACTTATGTTTCTACTACTTGTATCTTTCACCACTTATTTCCACATAGTTGTAGCCTTAACACATCATGCATTGATGCTACCTTTGTTATGACATCAACTACCCAGGTGCAAATTTCCCCTGGGACAACACTCAATGTTAATATTCAACTAACCATGTAGTAACAATCTGGGTTAATTTTCATTCTACATGCCCTCAAGATAGATTTTTCATGGGATTATCATGATATGAAAGGTATAGATCCTATCATCTGACTGTAGACCCATTAAGCAACCTTAGAGGAGGATGAATCTTGTTGTCCAGGAGATTATAAAGAATTAATTATAGAAACTCTTAGGTGCGGGATTCATTTATCTCATATCAAACAATTAGTGGGTCTCTCCATTAGTGATAGTACCTAAAAGGGGATGGAAGTGGGATTATGTAATGCCCCTTTCACCTTTCAAAGGGTTGTGTTGAGCATTTTCTCTGATCTTGTTCATGATTGCATTGAAGTCTATATGGATGACTTCACAATCTATGGCAATACATATGAGGAGGCATTGGCAAATCTTGAGAAGGTGCTATAGAGATCTCAGGATCACAACTTGTCCCTTAGCAATGAGAAATGTTATATGATGATTGAAGAGGTGTTGTCTTAGGTCATTGTGTCACAAAGGGGTATCTAGGTAGATCCTACCAAAATTGATATTATTATCAATCTACCTATTCCACAAAGACAAAAAGATGCCATAAGTTTTCTTAGCCATGCAGGATATTATTAGAGGTTTATCAAGGACTTTAGTATAATAGTTTCTTCCCTATTCATCCTGCTCTTTAAATATACTAATTTTGAATGGAAAACATCTTTCCAAGAGGCCTTCCAAGCCCTTAACAACTCCCTAACAATGACACGTGTTAAGAGGACCAAGCTGGACCATTCCTTTCCATATTCATATAGATGCCTCTAATTTTGCTATAGGAGATGTACTAGGACAAAAAGAAGGCACATTAAAATATGCCATTTACTATGTTAGTAAAAATCTTCAAGCAAATGAGTTCAATTATATTAAATTATTGAGTAAGAAATGCTAGTTGTGATATATGCTATCAATAAGTTTCAACATGTTATCTAGTCTTTGTCCACACTAACCACGTAACCATTAAATATTTGATGAATAAACTAGTGGTTAGTGGTCATCTTGTTAGATGATTATTATTGTTGCAATAATTTAACATAACTATTATGGACAAACCTAGTAAAGCAATTGTAGTTACTTGTTCCTACAGATGGACCAATTGTCAATGACTCTTTCCCAAACAAGCATTTGTTTGCATTAATAGTGCACACTCTTTGGTATGTAGACATAGCTAATTATTGGTTGCAAGGAAAACACCTCCACATCTCTCACCAAGAGAAAGACAAATTTTGGTAGAAAGAAGCCTTCCATATTCATGGATAGTAGGTTTTCTCTTCTACACAAGACCTGATAATGTGATGCACAAGTATATTCACAAAGATGAAGTTTTTGATATATTACAAGCCTGCCATGATAAGCCCTCCACTTTGCATCAAAAAGAACAACAATCAAGGTCTTGACAATTGGCTACTATTGGCCCATAATGCACAAAGATTTAGTCTAGTACACAACTAGATGTGACCGATGTTAGCCAATGGGCCATTCAATAAGATGTGAGAAAATGCCCCTATAGTCATAGCTAGTGTTGAAACTTTTTTGATAAATTAGGCATCAGTTTTATTGGCCCATAAACTAGTCCTTCATATTTCTCTTCATAGGAAATTCATGAACTTGTAGAAAATGGACAAGGCAAAGTAGAGGTATAAGAAAAGGTATATGGAATGTTAGACAAAATGTTAGAAAGAAATAAAAGGTTCAAAGACCATGGCCTGGAAGCATGGATGAGCACTTCATTGCAATCTCATGGCCAACTTGTTTAATATGTTTTTAGAATTTGCAATGACAATAGGCAGACTTCAAACATAAAGAGAGATCTAAGGTTTTATCCAAATCAAATATGTAGTGGATGTTAAATGTTCTTATTTATTGGTAGTGTAAGACCCACATAAATAAATAAAAATAAAATAATGATTAAATAAACTGACTTGTTCATTATTATAATCAATTTTTGAATTACATATGCTCAAATTATTTAGAATGCTAGATTTATTACATTTAATACTAAAAGGAACTATTATCTTTACAACATGACCATAGGTCAAATTACATCTGCACAAAATAAATTTGCAATGTTTAGCTCAAACATCAATTTTGACAAGAATATACCATATTCTTTATACCTGTCTAAACTCTTCCTCGTGCAATGATAATAAAAGGGAGCGTCACCGTAGCATTTTTGCACCCAACCACAAAGCTTTCGGTTCCCCGGTTTCCTTCCATAGAAGAAATCCACACCCTACATACGTTGCAAGTATGGGCCTAACCGGTGTTGTCATTTATGTCAACATACTCTTGTTGCATTAATGATAAGGATTGAAAGAGCTATGTGGTGAGATATTGAGAAAATTAGTCTCAATCAGGAACAGTGAAGAATAGTGATGACAATAAGGTAAAAGTCCAAGATAGGATGAAGATCAGAGGATACGGATTAAAGGGTTTGTATATATGTGTCATAAGGTGATCCAGTAGAGATTTTAGAGGTCCACATGAAGATCTGAAGAAGTTGTGGCCGCTCTAGTAAAAATGGTTTCGACAGATGTTCAGTGGTGACAGAGTGATACAGACAGGTCCGGTGAGATCCAGAATTGCATTTTCCTATTCTACGGATTTGAGGAAGTGTTGAGGAAGTCTTTGTGGAGTGTCTACTAGATTTGTTTATGGTTTGAAGGTCCGCAAGCATCTATTCTTTTGTGATAGTGATGATAGACTGTGTTCTTGAGGTTCCGGATGAAGGGGAGAAGGATTTCAGTAAGCAGATGAAGTGTGGATGTTCTTGGTGATTTAGGCAAGCTTGTGGTGGTCCTTGGATCATGTCTAGTTCATGTTGGTGGTCCACATTAAAGTTGGAGTTTGCATTTGAAGAACAACTTCCGGATGATGATGTTCTTCTTGAGATAGGCCAATAGAATGAGTTATACATCTTGCGGATGTTCTTGTGGATGTTTTCTGACTTAGATGATCATTCCTAAGTTGATGTCTTGTATAAATAAGGGATTGTAAAGTCATTTCAAAGTTGTCCTTGTTGAGATGAGTGTGTGGTAGAGAGGAGGAGAGCGAAAGGCAGAGCAAAAGTATTGGGCTTAAATGGAACTGACTCAAGCATGGTGAAGATGCTATTCTCTAGTTCATGTATGTGATACTTATTTCTTTGTAGACAGTGTGTCTCTTGTAGGCAGTGAGCCTCTTGTGAGCAGTGTGCTCGGGCAGTGAGCCCTAATTGGAATGTGCCATTTGTTCTTTCTATTCTTCTAACAGAGAATACATTCTTGGGTTAATCACCCCGTGGTTTTTCCCTTAATTGGGTTTTCCACGTCAAAATCTTGGTGTCTCATGTGTTGATGTGTTTCTGCTCTTGATTTATTGCATTGTGTTTCCATGATTAATTTATTATTATGCTATTGAATTGCTAAGTGGAGTTAAGTGTGTAATTGGAAGAAAGTTTTGCACAACTGATTCCCCCCCCCTCTCAGTTGTGTGCCCTAAGTCTAACAATTGGTATTAGAGCCAAGTTCCTCTAAAAGGAGCTTAACCACTTGAGGAGATCCAGGATGTCATCTTACAAGAAGGATAGTCTGAAGTTTGATGGAACAAATTTTAATCTATGGAAAGGTCGCATGAAGTGTCACTTGCAATGTGTGGGAATGGCGTATTGGACCATGGTTACAACAAAGTATACACCTCCACAGGGTAGTCTGAAAACCCCAAATGAAGTCACAGATGCTGAAAACAATCTGTGGACTATAGAAGCTCTTCTAAGTGCATTATCTGATTCAGAGCTCTCAAATGTTATTGATTTGCCAACTGCTTTTGAGATTTGGGAAAAATTGGAACTTCTGCATGAAGGAGACAAGTATGTTAAATGTGCAAGGTTACAAAGTCTGAAAGGAAAATTTGAAAATCTGAAGATGAGAGAAGATGAAAATATCACTACTTTTATGCCGAGATTAAATGAGATTGTCTGTGGAATTAGAAATGCTGGTGGAGTCTTGGATGAAAATGAGATTGTTGGCAAAATTCTCAGATCCCTACCTGCTTCTTACAAAATCAGGGCTGCTACCATTGAAGAATTCAGAGCCCATACAACTGTCACAAGAGATCAATTGGCTAGAAAATTAGTTGCATTTGAGATGATAGAGTTTGGAGATGACCCCCCCAAGACTGAATCTACACTCAAAGCCAGTGCCTCTGTAAAAGGTAAACAAAGGTTTGATTCAGGAGAGAACTCATCAAGGAAACTGTCATGGTATGAAAAAGAAAGAAAAATCTGGAAGAAGAAGAAGTAGAAACTGCTCAACTTGAAGCTCTTATTCCAAAGAGACTGCCAAGAGGATCCAGTAAGTATGAAGGAAACTTGCCTTTTAAGTGTTTTAACTGCAATAAGATTGGTCATTTTACCTCAAAGTGTCTAGAAAGATTTTTAAGACCAAATCCAACAGATCAAGGTTCCAAAAGAATTGTTACTATGTTCATGAAGAAGATGATAATGAAGGAGTAACAGATGATGAATTAGAGACAGGAAACAAATCTAGAAATGAATGGGTGTTTATTGCCATCAAGGAAGAAGAATCAATATCCTCTGAATCTGTCAATCATAAAGTTGTAGAAAGAGCTCTGGCTGCCCAAGTTAAAGAAAAAGATGATTGGGTCATTAACAGTTGATGCTCTCACCATAGGATAGGTGACAAAAATAAATTTGTAGATTTGGAAAGGTATGAAGGAGGAGTGGTAAAGTTTGGTGATAATTCTGCTGGTAGAATCAGAGGTAGAGAAACTATTTCTCTTGATGGAAGAAACAAAACTGGTAATGTACTATATGTTAAAGGATTGAAGCACAATCTTCTTAGTGTTGGACAGTTGGTGGACAAAGGCTATGACCTCCGGTTCAAGAATGGAAAGTGCAAGATCTTTGAAAGCTCCAGTATAGAGATTGCATCCAGTACTCAAACTAAAGGTAATATCTTCCACTTGGTTGGTACTGGTAAAAGTTGCTTATTTGTTCAAGTTGATTAGAGTTGGTTATGGCATAGGAGGATGTGTTATGTCAATTTTGATAATATTATCAAGATAAGCAATACTCAGGCTATAAGAGATCTTCCAAAATTGGTGAAACCTACCAATAGCTTGTGCAAAGAATGTTAGTTGGGTAAGCTAAGCAGAGTCTCATTCAAAAGTAAGGAGTTGTCTTCTACCAGATTATTGGACTTAGTTCACACTGATCTTTGTGGTCTGACAAGAATCAGGAGTATGCAAGGTGATAGATACTTCATGTTACTAATTGATGACTATTCCCAGATGATGTGGGTAACCTTTCTAAAAGAGAAATCAAAAGCTCTTCAGAAATTCAAAATATTCAAGGCAATGGTAGAGAATGAAACTGGATTAAAACTAAAATGTTTGAGGTTTGATAGAGGTAGAGAATTCACATCTGGTGAGTTCATAGAGTTCTATGAGAAACATGGAATAAAGAGACAGTTGTCTACTCCTAGGACTCCACAGCAGAATGGAGTACTGGAGAGAAAGAACCGGACCATCCAGGAAGCATCTAGGACCATGATGATGGAAGCAAATGTTCCTCAGATCTATTGGAGAGAAGTTGTCAGCACTATAGTCTATACTCTCAATCGAGTTCAAATCAGAAGTAATACTGGTAAGACTCCTTATGAACTTTGGTTTGGCATCACCCCTACTGTGCGGTATTTTAGATTTTTTGGTAGCAGATGTTACATTAAAAGAGATGAAGATCTAGGAAAGTTTGATGCTAGAAGTGATGAAGGAATATTCTTGGGTTACTCTACTCAAAGCAAAGCATACCGGTGTTATAACAAGAGACTGAGAAAGATGATAGAAAGTACAAATGTGAAGGTTGATGAGGGAATTGAGAAACCCTCAAGGTTTTATGAATATGATGAAGATGATCAGAATGGTGTTCTGACTCAAGGAGCCCAAGCCTCCTCTGTAAGTCAGATTCAAACTAATCCGGTAAACTAGGAAGAAGAGATGAGTTTCAATTAGCCTGATCAAGAATCAAAAGTGCAAGAAATTCCCAAAGTTCCTAGGTATGTAAGACTGAACCACTCTGAAGATTAGATCATAAGTGATAAAAGCAAAGGAGTACAAAAAAGAAGGAGAATTGCTCAAGATTCAGAAGAGTATTGTCTAATTTCAAAGATTGAACCTAAGACAGTTGGGAAGAGCTGATGCAAATTGAGAAAAATCACACTTGGGATCTTGTTCCTAGACGTAGAAACAAGAATGTGATTGGAACAAAATGGGTCTTTTGGAACAAAAAAAATGAAGTTGGTGAAGTAATAAGAAATAAAGCTAGATTGGTCTGCAAGGGTTACTCTCAAATAGAAGGAATTGATTTTGAAGAAACTTTTGCTCCGGTGGCAAGAATTGAAGCAGTCAGATTATTTCTTGTCTTTGCTGCCTTCAAGGATTTTAAAGTATATCAGATGGATGTCAAATCTGCCTTCCTGAATGGTGACTTGGAAGAAGAAGTGTACATAGAGCAACCAGATGGATTTCAATTGTCTGATCATGGTGATATGGTCTGCAAGTTGAAGAAGGCACTGTATGGACTGAAGCAAGCCCCAAGGGCTTGGTATGAAAGATTGGACAAACATCTTTTGAAGATTGGTTTCAACAAAGGTACTGCTGACAGTAATTTGTATTTCAAAATTGATCATGAAAACATCTTAATTGTTGAAGTGTTTGTTGATGATATCATTTTTGGAGGAAGAGATAGTATGTGTAAAACTTTTGCAAATCAAATAAAAAGTGAGTTTGAGATGTCCATGCTTGGTGAAATGAATTTCTTCTTGGGTCTACAAATCACTCAAACAAAGAAAGGAATCTTCATTTCTCAGACCAAATATGTGAAAAAATTGTTGAAGAAATTTGGGATGGAAGACTCAAAACCAATGAATACTCCCATGGCAACCGGATGTAAATTGAGCAAAGATGATGATTCTCCTAAGGCTGATCAGACAAAGTTTAGGTCAATGATTAGAGGATTGTTGTATCTCACTCAAACTAGACCAGACATTATGCAAGTTGTTGGTCTTGTTGCTAGATTCTAGGTTGATCCTAGAGAATCTCATGTCATAGAAATCAAGAGGATTTTTAGATATCTAAAAGGGACAGTTGAGTATGGTTTGTGGTATCCTAGAGATCATGATTTCTCTCTTCATGCATATACAGATGCAGATTGGGCAGGAGATGTGGATGACCGGAAGAGTACCAGTGGTGGAGCATTCTTTTTGGGGAAGAGATTGGTTTCTTGGCTAAGCAAGAAATAAGAGGCAATATATTTGTCTACAACTGAAGCAGAATATATTGCAGCAGTAGGTAGTTGCACTCAAGTTTTGTGGATGAAGTAGATGCTAAGAGATATCAAAGTGGAGTATGATGAACCTATCACAATCCTCTATGATAATTCAAGTGCAATAAACATATCTAAGAATCTGGTGTTGCATTCAAAGACTAAACACATATCCATCAAGTTTCACTTTTTGAGAGAGCAAGTGAACAAACATGAAGTTAGATTGGAGTTTGTGCCTTCCAAGGATTAGATTGCAGACATCTTTACTAAACCTCTACCTAAGGACTCTTCTGAGTATCTCATGGAAAAGCTAGGGGTTATTGCCCCTCCAGTGATGAACTAAGGTGCACTGAGGTGCATCAGCCTGATGGATATCACAGTCATATCTTGTGATCCAGATTGATGATGGGGCGTTGCTACTCAGGGGGAGCAACATGTATGATTCTGAAGTGTTGGAATTGCAAGTATGTGCCCTTTTCCATTGATGTCAAAGGGGGAGAGAAGACATGTGAAAAACAAGTGGTTATTGATCAAAGGGGGAGCAATAAAGGGAGAGAATACATGTGAATGGTTGTTGCTGATAGGGGGAGTTGTGAAAGTAAGGAGAAGTGCTTGTCTTGATGGTTAAAACAGTTTTTCACATCATATATTGCCATCAATGACAAAGGGGGAGATTGTTGCAAGTATGGGCCTAACAGGTGTTATCATTGATGTCAACATACTCCTGTTGCATTAATGATAAGGATTGAAAGAGCTATGTGCTGAGGATATTGAGAAAATTAGTCTCAATCAGGAACAGTGAAGACCAGTGATGACAATAAGGTAAAATTCCAAGATAGGATGAAGATCAGAGGATGTGGATTAAAGGCTTTGTAGATATGTGTCCTAAGGTGATCCAGTAGAGATTTCAAAGGTCTGCATGAAGATCTAAAGAAGTTGTGGCCACTCTAGTAAAACCAGTTCTAGTAGATGTTCAGTGGTGACAGAGTGATACAAACAGGTCCGGTGAGATCCAGAATTGCATTTTCCTATTCTACAAATTTGAGGAAGTGTTGAGGAAGTCTTTGTGGAGTGTCAACTAGATTGGTTCGTGGTTTGAAGGTCCACAAGCATCTATTCTTTTGTGACAGTGATGACAGACTATGTTCTTGAGGTTCCTGATGAAGGGGAGAAGGATTTCAGTAAGCAGATGAAGTGTCGATGTTCTTGGTGATTTAGGCAAGCTTGTGGTGGTCTTTAGATTGTGTCCAATTCATGTTGGTGGTCTGCATTAAAGTTGGAGTTCGCATTTGAAGAACAACTTCCGGATGATGATGTTCTTCCTGAGATAGGCTGACTGGATGAGTTATACATCTTGCAGATGTTCTTGTGGAAGTTTGCTGACTTAACTGATCATTCCTAAGTTGATGTCTTTTATAAATAAGGGATTGCAAAGTCATTTCAAAGTTGTCCTTGTTGAGATGAGTGTGTGGTAGAGAGGAGGAGAGCGAAAGGCAGAGAAAAAGTATTGGGCTTAAATGGAACTGATTCAAGCATGGTGAAGATGCTATTCTCTAGTTCATGTATGTGATACTTATTTCTTTGTAGACAGTGTGTCTCTTGTGGGCAGTGAGCCTCTTTTGAGCAGTGTGCTCAGGTAGTGAGCCCTAATTGGCATGTGCCATTTGTTCTTTCTATTCTTCTAACAGAGAATACATTCTTGGGTTAATCACCCCATGGTTTTTCCCTTAACCGGGTTTTCCATGTCAAAATCTTGGTGTCTCATGTGTAGATGTGTTTCTGCACTTGATTTGTTGCATTGTGTTTCCATGATTAATTTATTATTATGCTACTGAATTGCTAAGTGGAGTTAAGTGTGTAATTGGAAGAAAGTTTTGCACAATTGATTCACCCCCCCTCTCAGTTGTGTGCCCTAAGTCTAACAACGTGAAGGGCCTAGCAAACTGATACTGACTGGGGTGATGGGATTTGGTGCAATATGATACATCTATCATATCTATAGCATGTGTCAAATGCATATATTTATATATATCATAATATGGTAGAGAGAATAAAAATAACATCAAGTAGTATCTATTACTAATTTGATAGACAAGCTTTGGCCAAAGCATCTTTTCTAGACATGTTCGGCAAATGGATTGCAAATTGAAATCCACCTTTCTTTGTTGACCCATATTCAGCACCCTTCCAAAATTAAGTCTATTATAGTAAAACATATGTTCAATTCTAAATATCAATTTAAAATGCTTCATGCTTGTATGGTAGATATCTAACTCTTAATATGAAATATAACAAGATAATATTAATAATAACTTTAAGTCATATGATTACGTATAATTAAAAAGTGAACTATACTTCCCTAGAATATCTTAATCTACCTTGAAGACTATAAAGAAAATTCACTTAATATCTTAGCATATTACTTAAAGGAAATATGACATTAATAGTTCCTATTTTCTTTTAATACCTTACATCAATCATCCATATAATCTACAATTTTCCCTATACTTGAAATAAAATTTCTTTTATACTTTCATCTAAAATTGAAATCATATTCATTCCTAAATGCTTCTCTTTACATTAGTCAACTAGGTTAACCAATAATTACTAATAACTAGCTATTGAAAGATACTTACGGCCTATCATGCAAGAGCATTACTCCAACTCATAAAAGATCATAATGTTTCACATATATTTTCCTAAAATAATTCATATTAACAATAGGAAGATTTATAACACATATATTTAAAATAATTCATGTTAACACTATGCAGATTTATAACACATATTTTCCTGAATTCATGTTATCTACAGGTAGATTTATCATCTCTTGTTAGTGTTAAAAAGGAAACTTTCAAACTAAAAATAAATTGAAGGAAATTAAGATCTCTTCCCAGTCGAATAGGTCATACAGCCTTAAAGAGTGATTTCTACAATAATAGGAGTTAGCATTTGTGTGAATAAGATCATGGCATGGCAATGTTGAGGGAATACAAGGTCTACATAAGGTATGCCAATAGAAAACTTTGTCATGCCACCTCCTTTGGTAAGGATCTACATGGACGAAGGGTGATCGTTTAATATTTATTTCAATCAGAAATTTCAACATAAGGTGATAGAAAAAGAATGATCAATGATTCTTCGAGACGATAGTTACTAAAAGAAATAAGACAAGATTTTGATATTTAGGCAAATTGAGGATGTATAAAGGTAACCTTTCCTCTGCGCGGCCTCAGGAAAGCATCGTGATCACATGTTTGACAATAATAATATTATAAGAGTTATTTATAAAGGAAAAATAAAAAAATAGTCATGCTTGACACTTTTCTATGAGGTAAAACCTTAGATTTATGCTTAGATACAGATTATCATTCTCAACGTACAAGAGGATGTGGTGAGAAAGAAAAGAGCAGTCAGAAAATATGCATGGATTTATCAAAAGGAGATTTGACCAATATATAAGAGGAGTTTGAAATGATTGAATCCTTTATTACAGTTCTCAAAGATACAGAAAGGAGTTGAATCCAGGCTGCAGCCCTAGGGAAAGTGTCTAATGATATCCACTAGTAATATATTGGGCTTCATTTTTTTCAGGAAGTTGGATGGTGATGCCATAAGTTGTGGTGAGACAAGAACTAAGTGAACAACATATGTGAAAGGGGATTTGACCATTATTGATGTGAGGGCTTGATATATATATATATATATAATGAAATGTTCTGAGTATACGACTAAGGAATAAGAGATGATAAAAAATCAATGCAACATTTAAATGGTACTAAAAGTCTGGCAATATGGTTTCCAAAAACACAGAGAGGCTCAACCAGAAAATAAGGAAGATAGCAGTATTACTAGCACAAAGACAATCCAATCAACCATGAAATACATAAATAACGTCAACTTGAAAACATATCATTCTTTAAACCAAAAATCCAAGATTATTATCAAAGTATTAGTGCATACCCGGTATAACACTTCTTCACTGCATTTGTTTGTTATTTCCCAAAACCTTGAAAATTTCCCATGCTTCCATTCAATTCCTCAGGTCTCCATCTTTTTCCGCTACCCCCCAATTTCTTTTTTTACAAGATTTAAATCCCCCAAACCCCCATTCCCAACTTAGTAAAAATATTAAATTACATTATTCCCTCTTCCCCAACATTTATTTTGTTTTCCTAATTTTACCCCCACTTCTTCTAAAAAACATTATGATAATTAATACAAGATTCTTCCAAAGATTATAAGCAAAATATAATTTAAGCAATAAAATAGTTTCCCCTAAAATCAGTTAATCATTTCTTTCTCATTAAAGATTAAATAAATAACTATTCCTCTAAAAAAGACATACATATACACTCAATTATGCATGCAAATAAAAGACATTGTTATGATTTCTAAGTGAGTGTGTGCATCCCATCACGAGTATTCACTGTCAATATCCTAGGCACCCTCTCTCTGATGATGATCTCCTTTTATGATTGTGTCAACTTTTCTGTCGCACTCATGAAACAACATTAAAACATAAGTTAGTCCATGTTAATTTCTTAAATAAAGTCAATAATATAATCATCAAAATACCTTGCATATTCCACAATAATGTTCTACTTAATTGTTTACAAACCATCACATCCAAAATTTAATGTTTGAAAAGTAAGTTATAATTATAAATAAAAGAAATAGTATGTGACATCTCTCCCCTCTAGAAAGAGACATCATCCTAATGTCTAGCACACCAAAACTAAAATATAACTCATGATATAAAATGTGGAAACAATTGTTGAATGTCTTTTGCATTTTCCCATGTAGCACTATCTGCTAAATATTGATCCCATTGTACCTTATACTATACCAATTCTCTATTACACAAATTAATTTTGTGCTCATCAAGGATTCTTGTGGGTTCCACCCAAACCTCTCCTAGATCCTATACATGCAAGGCCTGCCAGTCAAGAATATGAATAGCATCAAGATGATGTGCTTTAAGAAATGATACATGAAACACATTATGGATTCGGGGGAGAGCCAATGGTAAAACAAGTCTATAGGAAACTAGGTTGATCACTTCCAAGACTTCAAATAGATCCACAAATCTAGTTGAGCTTGGTTGATTTTCTAAAGGAAATTGAACTTTTGGAGGTTTCACTCTAAGAAAAACCTTATCTCCAATAGAAAATTGTCTCTGAGTTATATTTTTATCTGCATAACTTTTTTGACTGTCTGTTGCTTCCTTTAATCTCTCTCTAATTATCTTCATTTGTTTTTCCATTTCTCTGAGCATATCCAGACCAATCACAACTTTGTCCTCAACTTGTCCCAACTAATAGAAGTACAATACTTCCTATCATACAGAGCCTCAAAAGGAGCCATTCCCAAGGAGGTATGATATGAGTTGTTATATACAAACTCTACTAAGGGAAGATACTCTTCCCATTTGTATTGTTGATCCATACAATACATTTTGAGTAAGTCCTCTACTACTTGATTTACCCACTCTATTTGACTATCTATTTGTGGGTGGTAAGTTGTACTAAAATTTAGCCAAGTTCCTAGAGCGACATTCAAAGTCCTCCAAAATCTAGATATCATGCGGGTATCTTAGTCTGATATGATTGTTTTAGGAACCCCATACAATCTAAAAATTTCCTACACAAATCACTTTGCTAAAGTTAATGAGCCATCATTAAGACTTCTAGGAATAAAATGCGCTACCTTGGTAAGTTTGTCAACAACTACCTAAATAACATCATGCTTATTTTTCAACATAGGAAAACATTGAATAAAATCAATGCTTATTACTTGCCACTTGTACATGGGGATATCATGTGGGTACAAAAGTCTTGCTAGGTGAGTATGCTCTGCTTTAACTCTCTGGCATCCTAAACATCAAGATACAAACATAGTCACATCCTTCATAAGCCCATGCCAAAAATACAAAGGTCTTAAATCTGCCATCATTTTATTCACACCCGGATGTCCTGAATAAGATGCATTATGTGCCTTCTCAAGTACCAATTTTCTCAACTCCCCAGTACTCAAAACATACATCCTTCCTTGGTATCTTAAAATTCCACCAGTGTCAAATAGATACCCATCAAAATGATAATCTAAAGAATCTTTTTCTAAAGCCACTTTTACCATGAGATAGTGCTCATCTTCTTGAAGTTTTCTAAGTATCTGCTGCCTAAAAGTAGACTGATTTGTTGCAACAATAGAAATATGTCTCCACCAACTAAGAGCATCTACCACCCTATTTTATTTTCCCTTAATATACTCAATTTCTCAAAATCATACTCGTTGAGAGACTATAACCACCATTTTTGTCATGTATTTAGGTTTGGTTGGGTGAAAATGTACTTAAGTCCCAAGTGATCTATTTTTATCTCAAAAGGATTCCCTAAGAGGTAATGTCTCCACATCTACAATGCATGCACAATCGCTTCCAACTCTAAATCATTAGGGGCATAATTATGCTCATACTGCTTTAACTTTCTTGATTCATAAACAACTACCTTCCCATTCTACATAAGCACCCCCTAAACCTTCTCTTGAAGCATCAACTATGACTGTGAAGTGCCCATTAGGATATCATATGGTCAATATAAGGAGAAATGTAAGCTTTTGTTTTAGGGTTTGGAAATATTTCTCTCACTTTTCAGTCCATTCAAACCTCTTTCCTATTCTTTGCAGAGAAGTAATAAGATTAGCAATCCTAGAAAACCCTTCAACAAATCTTCTATAATACTCGGCAAGTCCCATAAAACTACAAATTTTTGAAACATTTCGAGGGGTAGGTCATTCCACTATTCCCTTAATCTTTTCTAGATCTACTAAAATACCATTGATAGAGATAATATGGCCCAGATAATGTACCCTCCTTTGATAAAAAGTACATTTGGACAACTTACCATAAAGCTGATGTTCTCTTAATCGCTATAGAGCTATCTTCAAATGTCGCTCATGTTTCTTAATGTTTTGAAATAAATCAAGGTATCATCAAGAAAAATAAATACAAAGTCATCTAAACAATATCTAAACACACTGCTCATTAAGTTCATTAAAGTGGCAGTAGCATTGGTTAACCCAAAAGGGACAATAGTAAATTCATAGTGCCCATAATGGGTCCTAAAATTTATTTTTGATACATCTTCTTTAATTCTTAATTGATGGTACCCAAACTTGAGGTCAATTTTTGAAAATATTGTTGCTACTTTCATTTGATCAAAGAGGTCATCAATTATTGGAAGTGGGTATTCATTCTTTATAGTTACCTTATTAAGAATTTTGTAATCAATACACAGGTGAAGTGTTCCATCCTTCTTTTTAACAAAGATAGCAGGTGCTCCCCATGGAGACACACTTGACCTAATCATTCCCTTATCAAGTAGTTCCTAAATCTAGATTTTTAACTCATAGAGCTCTATCTGTTGAATATCAGGAACACTGAGAGGCAGGGTCAATCAGTGTTCTAATAATATTTTCATGCACTTTAAGTTTCAACCATTTCCCAAAATTAATTAAACAAAGGCACAACATACACATGAATAGCAACCATAAAAACATGACACATGGACACTAAGATTTTTACGTGGAAAACCCAAAATGGGAAAAACCATGAAGAGGATTAGCTCTCAAATACATATCGCAATCTTTACAAATAATGATGTTTAGGCTTGGTCACTCCATGGGCCTAGAACATGTTGGCTCACTGCCATGAAGAACAACTAGGTCTAGCAAGCTCACTGCCTCAACCCTAAACCTAGCAAGATTACAATAAGGGTTATTAAACCCTGAGGGATGTTAAACCCTAATGGCATATCATTGCTAGGCTCACTACCAAGTATAGATAAAATTGTACATGAAAATTGAATACTGCATAAGCATTTGTCACTATGCTAGGGTGCAGTCATCTATCAATTCAATTCTGAATCCCAAGTCTTCATCGCTATTGATCTTCTAACTCTGCTTTTCTATTCACATACTCGCATCATATGCACACCTTTGCACACCTCACAACTAAAACTCATCACCTTTATATATCCACATCATGATTTGATCCATAATCAGGTCGGCATTAAGAAATGAAATGTGTTCATGGAAAGATGTGGCTTGTCGGCTTAATCTAATACACTATATATTATGCAAACCCAAGACGTTTCCCAAATGTGTTCATATAGGTCAGCTCTAATCATTCAATTACTTAGATGGATCCTTCAAACATTATCTCTTCTCCACACAATGATTTATCATACTAGTCGACATGTTCCTCAAGAGTATGTTGAACAGGTTCATCTGCTAACTTACAACTTTTACTACAGATCTCAAGACACCTCCAAAATCATATCAAGGACTCTTTACACCTTCCCAAACTTACCCTCAAAACCACAAGGCATGATATCATTTTGCAGAGAAATGTAGACCATTAGAACTCAGACTCTGTCTCTATCATGCTCTGTCAAACACTATGCCAATACATAGCAGCTTGCAACTATCTTTTCGGTGGACTTCAGATCTCCCATCTCTGGAATTGGACACTTCATATAAGTGTTTACTGCACCTCAAAACCTCATAGAAAAATGCTCACCTGTGGAGGAATGCGGACCACTGCACTATACCCTGTTCACTGTTCCTGCTATACCTTTGCTTATCCGGACTTAGACATTTCTTCAAGGTGGCTTCCAGAGGAAGTCAAGACTTATTCTCTTGAGTATGACACCACCAAAAAATTACTAACATCATACCTAAACTAATTACTAGATCATCATCTATGGAAGCATATGTTGGATTTAGGACAAACAACTGAGAGGGGGGTTGAATCAGTTGTCACCAAAACCCTGTTCCTTATTCACTTTAAACCTTCTTATATTTCAACAGCATATAAAAGATTTAATCATGAAAGCATAATGCAATAATTCAAGAGCAGAAACAAATTCAACACATATAACACCAAGATTTTAATGTGGAAAACCCGGTTAAGGGAAAAACCACAGGGTGACTAGCCCAAGATTGTATTCTCTGTTAAAAGAATAAGATGAATAAAATGGAACTTGCTAGTTAGGGCTCACTGCCCAAGAACACTGCTCACAAGAGGCCCATTGCCTACAAGAGACACACTGTCTATAGAAGAATATAAGTATTACATACTTGAATTGGAGATTAGCATCTTCACTATGCTTGAGTCAGTTCCATTTAAGTTCAACACCTCTGCTCTGCTTTTCGCTCCTCTTAACTAACACCTTCTCATCATCACCTCAAGGACACATTTGAGTGACTTCGCGACTCTTATTTGTACATGACATTGACTTTGGAATGATCATCAAATTTGGCACAACATACACTTATTTTATTACTGAGCAATTAAAAATACAACTTAACTTATTACAAAAACTTCATGCGCATTACTACACTGTCGGCCACACATAGCTGGGACTTCAATCTTTTTTGAGGAACACACCATGCTTCACAAAACATCTTCAAGATTATTCGCAACATGCGCAAATCATCCAATTGGCCAAGACTAGGAATAACACCATTACCCAAAGGTAAGTCTTCAATTATGAGCTCAATCTTCAATACGGACTGCCAACATGAACTGGACACAATCTAGAGACCCACACAAACTTGCTTGAATCACCAAGAACATTCGTGCCACTTCTTCTTACTATAATCATTCTCATCTTCATCTGGAACCTCAAGAACACAGTCTCCCATCACTGTCACATTAGAAGGATTGCTTGTGGACCTCCAAACCACAAACCAATTGAGTTGTCAATTCACATTAGCCTCCCAAACATGGCACTAGATCTGCAGAACATGATATTGTATTTTCAAATCTCACTAGACCTATTTGTGTCACTCTATCACCTTTGAATAGTTGCCAAAACTAGTTTTACTCTCATGGCCATAGCTCCTCCATATTTTCATGTGGACCTCTCAAATCTTAACTAGATAATCTTTAGACACATATCTACAAACCCTTTGATGCGCATTCTCTAATCTTCATCTAGCTGGGATCTTCACTTCATAGAGCTTCACTATCTTCACTAATCTTTTTTTGTTTCTGATAGGACTAATTTTCTCAATATCCTTAGCACACAACTCATCCAATCCTTAACATCAATGCAACAGGAGTATGTTGACATCAATGACAACACCGGTTAGGTTCATACTTGCAACAATCTCCCCCTTTGTCATTGATGGCAACATATAATGTGAAAAACTGTTTTAACCATCAAGACAATAATTTCTCCTCACTGACTGACATAGCTCCCCCTATCAACAATAACCATTCACATGTCTTCTCTTCCTTTACTACTCCCCCTTTGATCAGCAACTACTTTTTATTTTTCACATGTCTTCTCTCCCCCTTTGACATCAATGGCAAAGGGCATATACTTGCAACTACTTCTCATACTTCAGAATCATACAGACTGCTCCCCCTAAGTAGCATCCTCCTAACATCAATCCGGATCACAAGATATGACTGTGGGATCCATTGGACTGATGCACATCAGTGCACCTTAATTCAAAACTGGAGGGGTAATAACCCCTAACTTCTCCCTGAGATACTCAAAAGAGTCCTTAGGTAGAGGTTTAGTAAAAATGTTTGCAATCTGATCCTTTGAGGGCACAAACTCTAATTTGACTTCATTCTTGTTCACCTTCTCTCTTAAAAAGTGGAACTTGATGGATATATGTTTTGTCTATGAATGCAACACCAGATTTTTTGATATGTTTATTGCACTTGAATTATCATAGAAGATTGTGATAGGTTCATCATACTCTACTCTGATATCTCTTAGCATTTGCTTCATCTACAATACTTGAGTGTAACTACCTGCTGCTGCAATATACTCTGCTTCTGCAGTGGACAGAGCTATTGCCTCTTGTTTCTTGCTTAGCCAAGAAACCAATCTTTTTCCCAAAAAGAATGCACCACCATTGGTACTCTTCTGGCCATCCACATCTCCTGCCCAATCAGCATCTATATATGCATGAAGAGAAAAATCATGATCCTTGGGCTACCATAATCCATACTCAACCGTTCCCTTCATATATCTAAGAATTATCTTGATTTCCATGACATGAGATTCTCTAGGATCAGCTTGGAATCTGACAACACGACCAACAACATTCATAATATCAGGTCTAGTTTGAGTAAGGTAGAGCAGTTCTCCAAACATTGACCTGTGCTTTTTCAAATCAGCCTTAGGAGATTAATCATCTTGACTCAGCTTACATCTAGTTGCCATGGGAGTATTCATTGGCTTTGAATCTTCCATCCCAAATTTCTTCAACAATTCTTTCACATATTTGGTCTGTGATATGAAGATTCCTTTCTTTGTTTGAGTGATTTGCAGACCCAAGAAGAAATTCATTTCCCCAAACATAGACATCTCAAATTCACTTTGCATTTGATTTGCAAAAGTCCTGCACATACTATCTTTCCCTCCAAAAATGATATCATCAACAAATACTTCAACAATTAAGATATTTTCATGATCAATTTTAAAATATAGATTACTGTCAACAGTACCTTTGTTGAAGCCAATCTTCAAAAGATGTTTGTCCAATCTTTCATACCATGCTCTTGGGGTTTGTTTGAATCCATACAATACCTTCTTCATCTTACAGACCATATATCCATGATCAGATAAATGAAATCCATCCATTTACTCAATGTATACATCTTCCAAATCACCATTTAGGAAAGCAAACTTAACATCCATTTGATACACCTTGAAATCTCTGAAGGCAACAAAAGCAAGAAATAATCTACTAGCTTCAATTCTTGCCACTGGAGCAAAAGTTTCTTCAAAGCAACTCCTTCTACTTGAGAATAACTCTTATAGACCAATCTGGCTTTGTTTCTTACTACTTCACCATCTTCATTCAGTTTATTCCGAAAGACTCACTTAGTCCCAATCACATTTTTGTCCTTAGGTCTGAGAACAAGATTCCAAGTGTGATTCTTTTCAATCTGCATCAATTCTTCCTCCATTGCTTTAGGCCAGCTTTCATCATTGCATGCTTCACTTACTGTTTTTGGTTCAATCTTTGAAATCAAACAATACTTCACTGAATCTTGAGCAATTTTTCTTCTTGTTTGAACACCTTTGCTTTTATCTCCTATGATCTGATCTTCAGAATGATTTAGTCTTACATACTAGGAGTTTTGGGATTCTCTTGTACTTCTAATTCTTGGATAGGTTCATCCAAACTTGTCTCTTATTCTTGTATTTCAGGATTCTCTGGATTAGTATAAATTTGAACTGGAGTTGGGACTTGTTCTCCTTGGTTTGAGACATCATTCTGATCATCTGCTTCATACTCATAATACCTTGAGGGACTTTCCATGCCTTCATCAACCTTCACATTTGTACTTTCTACAATCTTTCTCAATCTCTTGTTATAACACCGATATGCTTTGCTTTGAGTAGAATATCCCAAGAATATTCCTTCATCACTTCTAGCATCAAACTTGCCAAGGTCTTCATCTCTTTTGATATAAAATTTACTACCAAAAACTTTGAAATACTTCACAGTAGGAGTGATGCCAAACCAAAGTTCACAAGGGGTCTTACCAATATTGCCTCTAATTTTTACCCGATTAAGAGTATAGACACCAGTGTTTACAACTTCTCTCCAATAGATTTGAGGAATATTTTCTTCCATCATTATGGTCCTAGATGCTTTCTGGATGGTCCAGTTCTTTCTCTCCACTACTCCATTCTACTGTGGAGTCCTTGGAGCAGATAAATGTCTCTTTATCCCATGTTTCTCATAGAATGTTATGAACTCATCAGATGTGAAATCTCCACCTCTATCAGACCTAAGGCATTTTATGTTTATGCCAGTTTCATTTTCTACCATAGCCTTGAATATTTTGAACTTTTCAAGTGCTTCAGATTTCTCTTTCAAGAAAGTCACCCACATCATCCAGGAGTGGTCATCAATTAGTAACATGAAATGCCTATCTCCTTGCAGACTCTTGATTCTTGTCAGACCACAGAGATCAATGTGCACCAAGTCTAACAATTCGATTAAAGATTGTTCCTTACTTTTGAATGTGACTTTGTTCTGCTTACCGAACTAACATTCTTTGCACAAACTGTTAGTATGTTTCACCAATCTTGGAAGATCTCTTACAACCTAAGTGTTGCTTATCTTGATGATATTATCAAAATTCACATGACACATTCTCCTATGCCACAACCAACTCTAATCAGTTTGAACAAATAAGTAACTTTTTCTAGTACCAACCAATTAGAAGATGTTACCTTTTGTCTGTGTACCAGATGCAATCTCAGTTCCAAAGCTTCCAAAAATCTTACATTTTCCATTTTTGAATCGGAGATCATAGCCTTTGTCTACCAACTGTCCAACATTGAGAAGATTATGCTTTAGACCTTCAACATACAGAACATCACTGGTTTTATTCTTTCCATCAAAAGAAATGGTTCCTCTGCCTCTAATTCTACCAGCAGAACTATCTCCAAACTTTACAACTCCACCTTCATATCTTTCCAAGCTTAAGAACTTACTCTTGTCACCAATCATATGGTGAGAGCATCCATTGTCAATAACCCATTCATCCTTTTCTTCAACCTGAGCAGCCAAAGCACTTTCTATCATCTTATGATTGGTAGATTCAATAGGAATTGGATCTTCTTCTTTGATGGCAATATACACCTAGTCACTTCTGGGTTTATTTCCTATCTCAGATTCATCATCTATTACTCCTTCATCATCATCTTCTTGAACATAGTAACACTTCTTTTGAAACCTTGATCTATTAGGGTTTGACCTTGAAAACCTTTTTGAACATCTTGAGGCAAAATGACCAATCTTATTGTAGACAAAGCATTTGAAAGGTAATTTTCCTTCATACTTACTAAATCCTCTTGGCAATGTCTTTGCGATGAGGGATTCAATTTGTTCACCTTATAATTCATCCTCTTCCAGATCTTTCCTTGCTTTATCATACCAAGTTGATTTCCTTGAGGAACTTTCTCCTGGATCATATCTCTATTTGCCTTTTGTAGAGGCACTAGCCTTGAATGCAGAATCAGTCTTGGGAAGTGCATCACCAAACTTAGCCAACTCAAATGCAGATATCTTACCAATGAATTGATCCCTTGTAATAGTTGTTAAAGATTTGATTTCCTTAATAGCAACAACTCTATGTTTGTAAGCAGGAGTTAAATATCTGAGAACTTTGGCAACAATCTCATCTTCATCAATTATTCCACCAGCACATCTAATGCCACATACAAGCTCATTTACTTTTGACATATACAAAGTGTTATTCTCATCTTCACTCATCTTCAAGTTTTCATACTTTCCTTTCAAACTTTGCAGCTTGGCACACTTAACATATTTGTCTCCTTCATAAAGATTTTCCAGCTTTGTCCAAATTTCATAAGCAGTCTTCAATCCAATAACATTTGTCAGGTCTGAATCAGATAGGGCATTCAGTAGGGCTTCTTTAGCTCAAAGATTATTGTCTGCATCTCTGACTTCATCCATAGTTGTTGGACCATTCTTTGGGGGAACATATTTAGTTGTGGTTATGTTCCAATACTAATCTCCCATGCATTGTAAGTGACATTCCATGCAGCTCTTCCAGGCAGTGAAGTTTGTTCCATCAAACCTTGGACTGTCCTTCTTGTAGGTTGACATCCTAGATCTCCTCAAGTGGTTAAGCTTCTTCTAGAGGAACTTGGCTATAATACTAATTGTTGGATTTATGATAGACAACTAAGAGGGGGGGTGAATCAGTTGTCACCAAAATCCTATTCCTTCTTCACTTTAAACCTTCTTATATTTCAAGAGCATATCAAAGATTCAATCATGAAAGCATAATGCAATAATTCAAGAGAAGAAACAAATTCAACACATATAACACCAAGATTTTAATGTGGAAAACCCAGTTAAGGGAAAAACCACAAGGTGACTAACCCAAGATTGTATTCTCTATTAAAAGAATAAGATGAATAAAATGGCACTTGCCAGTTAGGGGTCACTACCTGAGCACACTGCTCACAAGAGGCCCACTGCCTACAGGAGACATGCTGTCTACAGAAGAATATAAGTATTACATACTTGAACTAGAGATTAGCATCTTCACTATGGTTGAGTTAGTTCCATTTAACCTCAACACCTCTGCTGTGATTTTCACTCCTCTTGACTACCACCTTCTCATCATCACCTCAAGGATACATTTGAATGACTTCATGACTCTTATTTATACATGACATTGACTTTGGAATGATCATCAAAGTCGGCACAACGTACACTTATTTTCTTATTGAGCAATTAAAAATACAACTTGACTTATTACAAAAACTTCATGCACATTACTACACTGTCGACCACACATAGCTGGGACTTTAATCTTTTTCGAGGAATAAGCCATGTTTCTCAAAACATCTTTAAGATTATCCACAACATGCGCAAATCGTCCATTCAGCCAAGACTAGGAAGAACACCATTACCCAAAGGTAAGTCTTCAATTACAAGCTCAATCTTCAATGCGGACCACCAACACAAACTAGACACAATCTAGAGAGCCCCAAAAGCTTGATTGAATCACCAAGAAGATCCACACCACTTCTTCTTATTGTAATCATTCGCATCTTCATCTAAAACCTCAAGAACATAGTCACCCATCACTGTCACATTAGAAGGATTGCTTTTGGACCTCCAAACCATGAACCAATTGAGTTGTCAATTCACATTAGCCTCCCAAACATGCCAGTAGATCTGCAGAACATGATATTGTATTTTTAGATCTCACCGGACCTATTTGTGTCACTCTGTCACCTCTGAACAGTTGCTAGAACTAGTTTTACTCTCATGGCCATAACTCCTCCATAAATTCATGTAGACCTCTCAAATCTTAATTGGATCATCTTCAGACACATATCTACAAACCCTTTGATGCGCATTCTTTGATCTTTATCTAGTTGGGATCTTCACTTCATAGAGCTTCACTGTCTTCACTAATCTTCTTTGTTTTTGATAGGACTAATTTTCTCAATATCCTCAGCACACAACTCATCCAATCCTTGACATCAATGCAACAGGAGTATGTTGACATTAATGACAACACCAGTTAGGCCCATACTTGCAACAGCATACTGACCACTTCCTATGTTCTATTTTGTACATACTCAGACTTAGCCACTTCTGCCAACTAGACCTATAATCTAATGTAGTCTTTCAAAGTTGTCTCTCCCTATCATGCTAAAGAGATCTCTGAGCCTTTTTGCCATCAATGATAACATACAAGTTCATACTAGAGCAGTGTCTCTTGCCAACAATTTCCCCCTTTGGCATTGATGGAAACACTTAGTGAAAAATGCTTGACTGCTCCCTTACTATATACACTTCATTCTCCTACTCCCCCTGAGATGTTTATCTATTTTTCACTGATATTTTTCTCCCCCTTTGACATCAATGGCAAAGGGTGTGATCTGGAACCAAAAATTTGTCAAAATTTCAAAAAAATTATGTACTCTGCTGCATATTTACAAGTACAATCTTCATCTTAATTGGTTATTGAAGGCAAAATGTCACTATAGATAGTCTTTATCAGAGCTATCGTACTATTCCATCTATTCCTTGCACTTTCTAGAATGTGGATGTGGCCATTTATTAAAAATACTAACTTCTCTACCTCCTAGACATCTGATGGTGTATCAATTTGTGCTTGAGAGTTCAAGGCCTCATCTGTCAAATTGGTCATGAAATCAAATTTTGGACTTATCAATTCTTTCAACTGGCACAACTTGTCTTTGATTTCTCCCCTTTTCTTCATCTAAGTGTTCAAATTATTATGAATATTTGCAACTTGTGTTTCTTTGGCATTTATCGACTCCACTGATTATATGTCTCCAAGATATTTAGCAGTTTGAATTCCAAGTCTTCAATTTTATCTTCTAACTTCTTTGTGATCTTTGGAAAAGATAAACAAAATTTGTATAGGTCAAAACCTTCTTTTATGGCACTTTGTATATCTCTTATTCCTTCCTCTAAAGAGATTTTATCATTAATCAACATGGTTTTTAACTCGGCTAGTCTTTTCTCATCAAATTCTTTCTTGACTTTTATTTCTGTAGATTTTTCAAAGGATTCAAAATGATTGTTGATTGATTTTATCATACCTTTTAGTTAATCGGTGGATGATGTCGAAGTGTCTTTCTGGTAATTGGGCATCAAATCTCCTAGTACATTAGGTACTATTATAATGAGCTTATTGTTATGCATGTGAGTTTTCATCAACTCTTCCTAAGCTTTTGCTTAGGCAAATGATGCTAGTTCAAATTTTTGTACTAGAGACAAGGAATTTAGATTTATTGGTTCTTGAAGAAACTTGGGTGGACCTAGGATTTGTGCTTTTTGTAACTTTTCCAGGGTTTCTGAAATAGTGTCTCTTGCCACTTTTTCTTCACAAGGTGAGACTTTCTTTTTCTTCTATCCTTCAATTGGGGCTTCTAAAATGGATGAGGTCCTTATCCTTTTTTTGGGACTAGATGCTAGTCTCTCCTCTTCAGATCTCTTATCTTTCCTTTCTAGAGTGCTTGATGCCCATTCTACCGGAGTACTTGAGAACTTGGATCTTCTTGATTTGGTTTGTACCTTAATTATTCATTTGATGTTCCCTCTTACTGCTCAGGTTCCATCAACATTCTGGAGGATAATTCTAAGAATGTCCCAAATCTATCCTCTTTGGGATCAATAGGTTTACTTAGTAGTGCATTAGCTAATTTAGTCAAGGCATCTTCTGCAACTTCATAGCCTAGTGCAGGGACCCATACAATTCTTGGTTCCACAACTTTCATAAAGAATTTGTCTTTATCCACCATGAACACAATATCCTTTTCATACTTTATCACTACTTTTTCAAGTATCCAGAACCTTCTTACCATTTTCTGTTGAAAATCTCTAAAATATTTCCATATGATTTCATTTTGCATATCTACATTACCCAAACTCTATAAGTGATTTCTTAATTGGGCAGCTACAGGTATGTGATCAAGATAGATAACATTTCCTAGACCAGGTAGCTCATTTAGGAAGTAAAAGAGTAAACATGTAATTAAAGTTCCATATTTGAAAGGATGATTTGTTTCTTTTGTCCTTTTCAAGTTCTCCATAAGTTCAGTCCAGAGAAATTCACAAAGTTCATAGTTTGTATTGTTTTTGATCATGTCATATGCTGTGTATATAGCTGATGCAAACACAAAATTTTCCTAGTTGGAGAAGTATACTTTGTATCCAATAATCATCGATGCAAATCTGACAGTTAGATCCCTGATATCATTCACTGTAAGGCCATTCTTCTCAAATTTGGCTCTTGTTAGCTGCATTACCACATTGTTTTTCATTTTCTTTAAGCCTGGAACCCTTCCAGAGGAGCCCATACTAGTTATAGCTTTAATGGCTTCTTTAGTTATCAAATAGGGTTCATCAAGCCATAAAGATTCATCATGAATTCTACTTAGAATAAGCTTGACCCATACATCAATCACAATTGCAGGAAAGTCCAACCAGGTGTCAAGTTTCTTTTCTCCTAGAACTTTGAAATCATCTTTTAGAACAATGTCCACAGTAGTTAGTTCATCCAAATATAGTTTTCCTAACTTCAGATGATCATATTCTTCTAAACTAGTATGAATGTATGCCTTGATATCTTCTATATGCATGACCCCATGTGGAGTAATTGAGAATGCCCCTAATGGATCGTTTTCCAAAAATTTGAAGAATTGTTTCTTAAACTTGGGGCGAGGCATTTTTCCTATCTCAATTGTATGAGGAGTAAATAGTTTCTCAGAACAATTTAATTTTCACAGTAGGGTTTCAAGCTGTAAATACCTCTTTCACCAGAATAGGGTTTCCTTAATCTCGATCTGAAATCCTTTGGAGAATACTGTAGTTTCTTTGCTTTTCTTTGCCTTAGTCACTTGAGTGCAAAGTGGTTTTGAAACCAAACATGCTCCCTTTTAATCTTTGCATGATTTAACCTAAGTCGTCATAAATGCTTAATTCCAAAAAAGTTATCAAAACCCTTTACTATAGAATACAGTCGATTGGGATTGCTCTACAATATGTCACACTGACCCATTTAATTCTAGTTTTTCTTTTGAGAGATGTGTTGCATCAGATTTCATCATGCACCTTCGTGTTGGATTATGGCACCCACTTTTTGGTAGGGGGATTTGAATTCTCTACACTGCTCCCATAGAGCCAGAGCTTCCAATTTACTTCCTAGAGGAAGTATCTACACCGGATACTGGTGCAGATCTATCCTCCTCTTTGATTACTTCTTTCTTGACCCAGATCTTATCCATTTCCTTCTTGGTTTCAATTGGATCAATTTTTTCTTTTCCCTTATTGTTCCTCTGCTCTATTTTTATTTCTTTAGCGTAATAATTTCTCTTCGCATTCTTGCTTCTACAGAATTTTGCATCATGACCAAATTTGTTGCAATTAAATCACACCACATTCTTTTGACCTTGATTCCTTTTATTGATTGGATTTGACCTACATTGATTAGCTATATGTCCAAATCTATTGCATGCAAAACATTTTCCATTAAATGATTGACTGTTCCTAAGTTTTTGAAAAACATCTCTTCCCAAACTTCTACATTCAACTGCTCTATGACCAATTTTATTGCAAGTGAAGAATTTACCTTTGAAGAATCCATTGTTGAAATTTTTGTTGATCTGATTTCTACATTCATTTTCTCTATGACCAATTTTCTTGCAATTAAAACATTGACTAGACAATGATGGAACCTTTTGATTTATTCTGCTCCTATACTGGGTAGCCTTGTGACCATACTTATTACATTTGAAACAATAGCCATTAAAAGATGGGTACCTTTGAGCATTTGGTTGCCTGACCAGAGGTCTTTTGGGTCCTCTTCTTTAATTCTTGACTGGATGGTTTCTGCCTCTTCCTTCTCTAGATCTGTCTTGATTTGAATTTGAGCTTTTTCCCTTTTCAAATCCCAATCCTTACTTGTTATCAGGGAGTTTTTGCTAACCAGTAACTCCTCAAGTTTTGCAAAGCTTATATTAAACTTTTCTTCAAAGTTTTTGGCCTTTTCCAGATCTGCTTTTAGACTCACAATTTCTTTTTCAAGTTTGACACAATCTTATGATTTGTTTTTCACAATTGAATTTAGATCTTCTTCCATTTTTGTTCTTTCTATTTCTAGGAGATTCAAGGTTTCATTTGTTGATATTAATTGGTCACTAACCTCTTTGTATTTGTCCTTAAATTTCTTGACTTGTCCCTTTAGTCTTGCGATGCAGTCATCAACTTCTTGCAATTTATCCTTTAGATCCTTGATTTCTACCTCAGAATCTTCAAGATCCATAAGATCTTCTTCTAGTTCACTATTGCTTTCATAATTCCCATATCTTCTTGTTGCCATGGTTGCACTATCCCAGATCTTCCTCAAGCTATTAGACTTCTTCCAAGGAACTTGGCTCTATTACCAATTGTTAAATATTAAGAACACCAAGAGTGGGGTGAATCAATGTTCTAATAATCTTTTCATGCACTTTAAATTTCAACCATTTCCCAAAATTAATTAAACAAAGGCACAACATACGCATGAACAACAACCATAAAACATGACACATGGACACCAAGATGTTTACGTGGAAAACCCAAAATGGGAAAAACCACAGAGAGGATTAGCTCTCAAATACATATTGCAATCTTTATAAATAATGATGTTTAGGATTGGTCACTCCACAGTCTTGGAACATGATGGCTCACTACCATGAAGAACAAATAGGTCTAGCAGGCTCAGTGCCTCAACCCTAAACCTAGCAAGATTACAATAAGGGTTGTTAAACCCTGAGGGATGTTGAACCCTAATGGCGGCTCAGTGCCTTGATGAAAAGGCTCACTGCCAAGTACAAAGAAAATTTCACATGAAAAGTGAATATTGCATAAGCATCTATCAATTGAATTATGAATCCCAAGTCTTCATCGTTGCTAATCTTCTAACTCTGCTATGCTATTTACATACTTGCATCATATGCACACCTTCACACACCTCACAACTAAAACTCATTGCCTTTATATATTTGCATCATGATTTGATCCATAATCAGGTCGGCATTAAGAAATGAAATGTGTTCATGGAAAGATGTGGCTTGTCGGCTTAATCCAGTGCATTATATATTATGCGGACCCAAAAATTTTCCCAGACATGTTTATATAGGTCAGCTCTATTCATTCAATTACTTAGATGGATCCTTCAAACATTATCTCTTCTCTGCACAATGATTTATCATACTAGTCAACCTATTCCTCAAGAGTATGCTTAACAGGTTTATCTGCTGACTTACAACTTTTACAGTAGATCTCAAAACACCTCCAAAACCATATCAATGACTCTTTACACCTTCCCAAACTTACCCTCAGAAATGCAAGGCATGATATCATCTCGTGGAGAAATGCAGACCATCAGAACTTAGACTCTATCTCTGTCAAGCTCTATCAAACACTATGCCGATACTTAGCATCTTGCAACTATCTTTTCGGTGGACTTCAGATCTCCCAAATATAGAATTAGACACTTCATATAAGTGTTTACAACACCTCAAAACCTCATAGAAAAATTCTCACCTGTAGAGGAATGTGGACCATTGCACTATACCTTGTTCACTATTCCTGCTATACCTTTGCTTATCTAGACTTGGAAATTTCTTCAAGGTGATTTCCAGAAGAAGTCAAGACTTAATCTCTAGAGTATGACACCACCAAACAATTACTAAAATCATACTTTAACTGCATTACCAGATCATCATCTATAGAAGCATACTGACCCACTTACTGTATTCTATTTTGTACATACTCATACTTAGCCACTTCTGCCAACTAGACCTAAAATCTGATGTGTTCTTCCAGAGTTGTGTCTCCTTGGCATACTGAAGAGATCTTTGAGCCTCATTTCCATCAATGACAACATACAAGTTCATACCAGAGCAGTGTCTCTTGCCAACACTATCATGGTCATTTTGTAATGAGCTTTTCACTGCAGCTCAATTCCAAGTAAAAGCTCTATAGAAAATTCAAACTCTCCTTTTGGTGGTAAACCTAGAAACTCTTCAAGAAAAAAATCCCTACATTCTTAGAGGATAGGATAATCTTCAATGGTTGTCTCTTTTTAACTGTTTAGATCATAAATATGAAAGGCATACAAATACATCCTTTCCTTTGGGTCTTCTTCAGTTGCATAGCTGAAATCTGTCTAAGTTTTAGAGGTTTTTGAGTACCTCAGATCTCAACTGATCTTCCCAAATCATCAAGACAAGCTACTATTTTATCTTGAAAATTTACTATTGACTTATGTTTGGACAACCAATTAATTCCCAAAATCACGTCATACAATTCTAGGGGAGCCACATACAAATTGATTTGAGTCACAAAGCTTGGAAGTTCCAACTCACTGCATTGAAGTCAATGATCTACCCTTCTCTCTGCTCGATTCCCATATTGAACCATCCAAAAATTAGCCATAGATCATACTCTAACTGGTAACTTAGATGTTATTCTAGGATCAATAAAACATTTAGTTGCTCCAGTATCGATCGATATATTAAGAGAATGTCCATAGAGCTTATTGGAGAATTGAATTGGTGTGGTCTGATAATCTACTTGCATGTTGTCAACAACTACATGAACACGATGTTGTGTTAGTTAGTATTGATCTCTTCCATTTCTTCCTACTAACCACTGAGGGAAAGAACTAGCATAATGGTCTCCTCCATAGACATAGCACCCATCACATGGTCCTTTTTGTCCAGGGGGCTTATTTTTATTGAAGTCATTTTTCTTACCATTATTCCCCTTATAATTTTTACTTTGATTTCCTGAGTTCTTTTCTTGAAAATTCTTGTTTCTCTTTAATTTTTTATTTTGAAAATGGTTTCCCTTCTAAAATTTTCTTTTTCCAAAGTTGTTCGAGTTCCTATTTTGCCTCATCCTATAATCTACCACTTGCCAAAGTTTCTATTCCTATTTAGTAGCCTTTTCAAAAACTTCATCCATGGTTAAAGGCTTATGGATATCTACATCTATTCCAATTTTTGGTCTCAATCCTAGAATAAACTTCCTAATTTAGAATCGTTCATCCAGTTGATATTGTGGTACATATTTTAGCAGTTGAGTGAACTTTTCCCAATATTTTGTCACTATCATATTCCCTTGAACAAGATTCTAGAATTATATCATCATTTTGTCAAAGAATAGCTTAGGTAGACATCTCTTCCTTAAGAGAGATAAGAAAAGTTCCCATGAAGTTTCACCAAGAATCAGTCATTTCTATGCTTTCTCATTATTCCACCAAATGGCTGCTTTGCCACTAAGTTGATAAGCTGCCCATATTCCCTTAGTTTCATTAGACAAGTTTCTAAGTTCAAATTATTTTTTCCATTTCTATTATCCATGCTTCAGCTCCATCACCTATGGTTTTACTATCAAAGTTAGATGGAGTGATTCTCTTAAGGTCTTTGGCCAACTTAATTTCAAATCTAGCTCAATTGTTAACTTCTCTCTTGATTATCTTCTTATTTTCCTAATTCTCATGTTGATTCAAGTTTTCTCAATTTTCTCTAACCTCTTGTTCCAAAATGTCCATCCTATTCCTCTTTTCTGTTAAAAGGTTCAAAATTTGGTCTAATTTGTCTAGTTGTTCATTATTGGGACCACCATTGTCAAAATTCCTTGTTTGCACCATATTGGTTTCACTAGAGGGTCCTGCAATAAAAGTGTCACAAATTAGCATAGTAGACACAAGGCCCTAGTTTTGAGCCTATGGCTCTGATACCATATGTAAGACCCACATAAATAAATAAAAATAAAATAATTTTTTAATGAACTGACTTGTTCATTATTATAATCAATTTTTGAATTACATATGCTCAAATGCTTTAGAATGTTAGATTTATTACATGTAATATTGAAGGGAACTATTGTCATTACAACATGACCATAGGTCAAATTACATCTTCACAAAATAAATTTACAATGTTTAGGTCGAACATCAATTTTGACAAGAATATACCATCTTATTTATTCCCATCTAAACTCTTCCTTGCGTAATGATTATAAAAGTGAGAGTATCACCATATCGATTTTCTGCTCGACCACAAAGATTTTACTTCCCAGTTTCCTTCCATAGAAGAAATCCTGACCCTATGCAAAGGGCCTAGCAAACTGATATTGGCTAGAGTGATGGGATCTGGTACATCATTATACATCTATCATCTATATAGCATGTGTCAAATGCATGTATGCTATTCTATATCATGATATGGCAGAGATAATAAAAAAAACATCAAATAGTATCTATTACTAATTTGATACACAAGATTTGGCCAAAGCATCTTTTCTGGTCATGATTGGCACATGGATTGCAAATTAGAATCCACCCTTCTATGTTGACCCATATTCGACACCCTTCCAAAATTAATTCTGTTATAGTAAAACATATGTTCAATTCTAAAGATTAATTTAAAATGATTCATGATTGTATGGTAGATATCTAACTCTAAATATGAAATATAACAAGATAATATTAATATCATAGCTTTAGCCAAAGGCTTCTTCTCTTTCTCCATCTTGTGCGAAGAAGATCTTTGTAATGTTCTTGTAGGGGGCTTGGTTGTTTGGGAAATCAACCCTAGCTTTGAAGAAGTGGAAACCCAGGTTTGACGCTTCTAAAATCTCCTTTAATGTTGCCCCTATTTTAGTTCGGTTACATGGTCTCCCACTGGAATTCTGGGATGAAGAAGTTTTCAAGGGAATAGTGAGTGTGTTTGGGCAACTCCTAACTATTGACTCTACGACAGCTAACAAAAGGTGTATGGTGTATGCCAGAATCTCTATGCGTGTGTGTGGAACAAAATGCAAATCTACCCACATCTATCAAACTGGTCTCTAAATTTTGGGAGTGGGTTCAATTGGTTGAGTTTGAATCCATTCCTTTTGCTTTCTTCCACTACAAGACGGCCAACCATTGGGCAAAGCAATTGCCTCTCAAATTCAAGAAAGACATGCACAATGTTTGGAGGGAGAAGAAAGACTCCCAGATAGATACTTCTATTGAGGAAATCCTAAATGTTGAGGCTCTAGCGCTGGATTGCTCAGTCATCATGGACTTGGGTCTCAAAGAGGATCAGGATTACAGTAAGAGTCCTAAACCAGTAAAGGATGAATTGGCCTTAGGAGAAGAGGAAGAGAAATGGGAGGAAAGTAATAGGGATGTAGAATCATAAAATATCACCACAGGTCTAGGAGAAGAGGAACCGATGCAGGAGAAAGGCCTAGATTCTCCTGTTTAACCTCATCAGGAGTTAACCCAAGAAATTGATAGAGAAATAGAGGTTTCCCCTCAGGTCAAAGCATCTCCACTAGAGGGAATGAAAATAGCCTCTCGGGTCTCCCCTTTTCCAGTTAATAGGGGAAAGGAACACACTACTGAATGTGTAGAGAAACCCTTCATATTAGTTGAAGGGAAGAAGAAGAATAAATCTCTAGTGACCAACCAAAGAATGACCATAAGGAATAAAGTTAAAGTTGGTTGCGATTTAGCACACAAAACCTAGGGGAGGCTTTCTCACACTAAAATAAGGGAAAGAGAAAGTTAAAAAGACAATGCAGGAGGAGTACAAAAAACTTTGTTTGAATTGTGCCTAGGCAACATCCCCAACCCTTTATTATGAAGATTACTTCCTGGAATATTAGGGGGATGATTAACTCTCACAAGCAAGATCCCCTAATGAATATGGTGAGAGATCATAAACTGGACATCTTGTTGATTCAGGAAATGAAGATGCAAGTTGATAAAGTGACGTTGATGAAGAACAAATTGTTTAAGGACTATGGCTTCCATGGTCCTAATTTAGAGGGAACTTTTGGAGGGATCACCACTTTTTGGAATCTGTATTATGTAAAAGGAGAAACACTTATGGAGGATTCAAATCACATTTTGACTCATTTCGTCCACATCAAGGATAGTTCTTCCTAGATTATCTCTAATGTTTATGCCTTGAACATTAAAAATGCTAGGAAAAAATTATGGAATAAGCTGGAAATGTTCAAGATTAGATACACTGAAGTGATATGGTTAGTGATGGGTGACTTCAACACACCCATCAATGAAAATGAAAAAAAAGTAGAGGGTCCCAATCTTCAGAGGAAAGTAGGATGGATCTAAGGGATTTAATTGATAATCAATCTTTTTTTGATGTGGCACTTCAAGGAGTTGAGTTCACCTGGTCGAATTAGAGAGTTGGGGATGATTTAATTCAGGTGAAATTAGATCAGGCCATTATCTTGATGGACCTATTTCAAGAGTATTCTATTTATTTAATAGCCCAGACCAAAATAGGATCAAATCATTTTCCTATCTCTTTTGTGGCTGACAAATTAGGGAAAAAGAAAAGTTTTCCATTCTGATTTGAAAAGATGTGGCTAAAACATCTAGACTTATAGCAGAAAATAAGGAAATGGTGGCAAATCTCAGTTCAAGGTTCGGCTATGTTTAGAGTGACTAAGAAATTATCCAATGTCAAGACCATCATTCTAAAATGGAATAAGAGTTCTTTTGGGCAAATTTTTAAGAATAAGAAAGAAGTCAAAGGTAAACTTGACACTATTCAAAAACAAATCAGTACGGAAGGCATGGATAGAGAGTTACAGAATCAGGAAATGATCTCTTAACTAAGCTTCAAGACATTATTTCTAAAGAGGAAGAGTTCTGGAAACAAAGGTCTACTATGATTTGGCTCAAAATCGGGGACCGAAACATGAAATTTTTGCACTTATGGGCTCTAAAGCATAGAATTGCCAATAGGATCAGAATCATCTAGACTAATGGCAAAGAAATAATAAATGAGAAGGGGTTACAAGAGGCTGAAATGAACTTTTACTTGGGGCTACTTAAAGAGGATCCCCCACAAAGATCTTGAAGAGAGTGTGCTAGAGGTCATTCCCAAAGTTCTTGTGATGGAGGACAAAAAAAGATTAACTTGCAGTCCTAAAGAGGAGGAAGTTCACTTGGTGGTATTCTTTTGTGAAGTAAATAAGATCCTGGGATAAATGGGTTCCCCCCTTTTTCTTTCAGGAGTTTTGGATTATTGTGGCCAAAGACATGGTGGAAGCTACGAGGGAATTCTTTGGTAGGAGAAGATTACTTAAGGAGTTGAATACCACTTTCATCACTCTTATTCCTAAGAAACTAGGAGGAAACTCCTTTTCTAACTTCAGGCCTATTAGCCTATGTAACTCTCTATATAATATCTTCTTGAAGGTTCTTGCTTGTAGAGTCTAGGTTATTCTTCTGAAGATCATCTCTTCCAAACAAAGTGGCTTTGTCTTGGGAAGGCAGATTCTGGATTCCATCATCATGGTTCATGAGAATAATAAATCATTATTGGAGAACAAGAAATAAGGATTTTTCCTCAAACTGGACCTCATGAAGGCTTATGAAAGATTGAAATGGAGATTCTTATTGAAGATATTATCCAAATTTGGATTTAACCAAAATTTCTTGGATCTAGTTTCTCAGATGATTGCCTTGCACAAGTTTTTGGTTCTGATTAATGGTTCCCCTTCTGGCTTTTTTAATTCTTCCTATGGGATCAGACAAGGAGATCCAATCTATCCATTCATGTTTATTATAATGGCATAAGTGCTTGGTCACAACATATCCAAAGTTGTTTCGGTAGGGACCCTTCAGGGAGTTAGCCCTTCTTCGATTGGCCTTCCTTGTTCTCATCAGTAGTTTCTTGATGATACTATCAGTATGGGAGAGGCCTTGGTTGTTGAAGCTAGAATGTTCAAACAAATTCTATTTACATATTAAGAAGCCTTGAGACAAAAGATAAGCTTACCTAAGAGTACGCTCTTCTTTATAAATACCCTCAAGTAGAGACAAGTCAATATTACTAAAATTCTTAACTACAAAGTGGAAATCTTTCCCTCCACTTACCTCAACTTATCTTTATATGAAAAAAATCTTCCAGAAGCCTTTTGATCAAGGTTGGTGGACTACTTCCATGCCAAACTAGCTAGATGGAAGGGAGCTCTTTTAACTTAGGTTAGAAAGATCTAATTAATAAAAGCTACTCTACAGAATATGAAGGTGTATGCCTTGAGCCTCTTCAAAATGGTAGGAAAATATATGGAGAAGATTGAGTAGATACACAAGATATTCTTATGGACTGACACAGAAGAGAAGAAAATATCACTGGTGGCTTGGGACCTTGTCTGTAAGCCAATGAAATAGGGGGGTCTCAGAGTTAGGAAAATCAAAGAATTCAACCAAGAATTAATGGCTAAGATGGCCTAGAGACTGATCAGGGAAAGGAATGAATAGACTGATATAGTGAGCAATAAATACCTCATTGGGTTCCTTAACTTCCACAAAGTTTTATATGTAGATAAGGAGATGCTTCCAGTTGACTCTAACATTTAGAAAAATATTGTTGATAGTAGAAACATAATTAGAAAGGACATTAAGTGGAAGGTTTGGAATGGGAATTCTATTCAACTCTAGGAGGACCTTTGGTATGGGGAAAAGAAGTTATTTGATTTTGAGTGGGCTAGACCTGTAAGGGAGCTTTACATCAAAACTGCATGTGGATCAGCAAGTGGTGGATTACATGGAGCATGGCAAGTGGAAGAATCTCTCTTAGATGAATCTCATTCTTAAATACCTTTAGGTCTTCCTCTCCTAGTTTCACTTTCCCTATTCACAAATGGAGGATGAGCTGATCTAGTATTCTTCCCCTTTAGGTTACTTCTTGGTGGCATCTAGGTTCAAGATGTTGCTTCATGTTCAGGCTGATGTTCCTTTCTAGGCTAACCTTTGGATTCTAGATCTCATTCCAAAAATCAATATCTTTTTATAGATTTTAGCTCAAAACAAGATTTTAACCATTGATAACTTGTGCAAATGTGGTTTTTCCATTCCAAATATGTGTGCTTTATGTTTGAACCAAGTGGAACCGGTGATCCACTTGCTGATAGGATGCGACTTCTCGAGAGAAATATGGGGAGAGATTCTCTCTTTGGAACTTGGATTGGGTTTTTCCTAACTCCTTATAGGACTTGGTTTCCCAATGGAGAGCTCCCTCCCTGAATTTTGCACTTAGATTCCTTTGTTCCCTTACCCTCCCCCATGTGGCCTGGGGAGTTTGGAAAGAAAGAAATAATAAGATTTCTATGAGACAGATATGTCTATTGATGGTGTGATGGTGAAAATTATGAGAGTAATTAAAGAAAACTTCATTCAAGGTATGGTGGATAAAAATTGAAATGGGCTAAAGGATAACATTTCTAATTATGATAAGTAGGTGTCTTCTAATTGGGGCTTGATGATTGATATATCTATCCCATTTAAGAAGATTAAGAATGCTAGAGATTAGGTTAAATGGAAGACCCCACCTTTGGGATGGGTCAAGGTCAACTTTGATGGGGCAACCAAAGGGAATCCCAGGCCAGCTAGAAGTGGGTGATTGTTTAGAGATGATAAAGGTAGGTTTATTTTGGTTGTGGCACTCCTATTGGGCACTAGGCAAATCACTACACTAAAGCTACAGCAGCCTACCATAGCATAAATCTAGCCTACGAGAAAGGTTATAAGAAGGTCTGGATCGAGGAGGATCCACTCAACATCATAAATGGTCTAAAGGAAATCCAAGTCCCAAGTTGGACCATCCAAGTGTTGATAAAGGATTCTATTCACTTGATGATTTCTTTTGAAAATTCTCTAATTTCCCATATATTTTAGGAAGGTAATGGGTTAGTTGACATTATAGCCAATAAGGGAGTGATATCCCATGATACAAAACTATTTGAAAAGCTTTCCAATATTCCAAGTAAGGTAAATTCCATTGTGAGTAATGAAGGAAATTATGACAAATTCAACATCATTTATGAGAGTTAATCTAATGATAACTCTGTAGTTGTTCGCATGCTTATGCAGAAGACACTTTTGGTTAAAATTGGGAAAGTGCCTTGTCTTTTGTAGAAGTTGGAGTTTTAAGAAAGAGACAACTGAAGAGCAATGAATATGGGAGGTGATAGAAACAGAATTGAGTCTTTCTCCTATGATGGGGTCCGTAGGTGGCCCCATCTGTGGAAAATCATCCTGGATGAGGGCCTTGTCCCCCTAATGGAAAAATTGCATGGGTTAGACCCAATAGCTACAAATATGTTTACAAAAGGGTGGTGTGGGAGAAAAGTTAAATCCTATGGGGTTGAGACTAAGATAACAGAAGACTTTAAAGCTAGCATTACCAGCCTATCCGTGGATGGGAGGAAATTCTTCAAGGACCGTAAAGTGGGAGAGGAAGCATTGAAAGCCTTCTCCAAAGGAAATGAGAGGAATCTATTGATCAAGTTCAATTCAGGAGGTTACAAGAGGAAATCCATCAAGCCAATCTTGGGTGAAGTGGAAGAGGTTATCATGCACTGCATTACTCTTTAAGGTAGGTTCACTACTGTTTGTTGTTATCATTTCATGATTTCATGCTACTAAATCACTTCAAGCATAGAATGATAGTTTCTTTTCCTTTTTAACTTTTCTCCTCCATGGAATTTGCCATAAAATAAAACTAGAGAAACCCTAGATTATCTACTATGCATGAAGGATTAATTATGCTCATCATGGAGAACATAAAAACCATGGTACCTAGTGTGGAGATAAAGGGGAATGTTGAGAAGAAGGGAAAGAATCCCATCATGGACGAATCTATTTCCACAGATGGAAAAACATGTTGGGATAAGGTGCCAATAACCTTGTGAATCCCAATATTGTATTTATTCCATTTATTATATGTAATTTGTAATTATCCATGAGGAGATGTACTAGTTTCACTGGCAGGGGTAATTTTAGAGTAACCAGAGGTAATTACAGAGTGACTTTTACTATTGGAAAATGTAAAAACTCAAATTAAATAAGGGTAGACATGATGCCTTGAGGAATCTACTATATTTGGCATGTATGACAACTGTCATAATGATTGGTAAGTGAATCTATGACAACTACAAGTTGTCATAAGATTATGTGATTCTATGACACATATGATGAATATGTTAGTTGTATATTTTCTATATTTAGCCCAAGGTTCCTATCTTGGAAAGATACTCTTTTGTGGAATCTATGATGGTTATGATGCATCATAAGATGTTGTAAGAGGCCAGATTTAGTCTTGGCCACCCAACCTTTGTATGGCTATTTTTGGACAAGTGTAAGATGCTTGTAAGATGGTAATTAATGTTTATAGGTTGGGTAATCTTAGGAGAGAGAAGGTGAACGCCTAGGATGAGTTGGAAAAACTTTCTATAAGTATTTTCCATGTATTTGTTGCTACAATACAGATTTTAGGTACTCAGGTGCTATCAGAATGCTGTCAAATTGAAGACTTGTTGAGAGAGTTGTGTAGTTGATGTATTGTACAATCTTGTTGAGATTAATACAAATTTGTGCCTCTTTCTTGGTGGATTTTTTTACCCACAAGGGTTTTCTCCATGTAAACAATGTGTCATTGTGTTGACTTCTTCATGTTTGACATATTTTATGTAGTGAGTTTTATGTTTTGTTACAATCTCCATTGTTAAAGCACACTTAAAGATTGCTGAAATTTATTCGAATCAGATTTCCATTAAAGTAGTGTTGCTTTCATTTCTAACATTTGGTATTAGATCCTAGCCAACTTTGACTCTTGGGTGGTAATGTGGAAGCTGTAGCTATAGTGGGAGATTTTGTTGTGTTTATTTTGTAGATCTTGTGTTGTTATTATGGCTGCATCCACCATTGCATCAACCTCTTGAATGGACATTGAGAAGTTCAACAGAATGGGGTATGAGTTGTGGAAGTTAAAAATGGAAGATTTGTTGGAAGAAAGAAACCAATGGTTAGCTGTCCAAAAAGAGAAGAAGCCTGACGATGTCTCTCAAGATGAGTGGAATAGACTAGATAAGAAGGCACGGGGATCCATCTGGTTGTGTCTTTCAGACTCTGTCCTAATGAATGTCGCAAAGGAGGAGATCGCACATAATTTGTGGAATCTGTTGGGTGAGATCTATCAAGCCAAGAGTATAGTAAATAAACTTTACTTAAAAAGAAAATTATTTTCCTTGAAAATGAAAGAGGGTGAGTTAGTTGCAGAGCATTTAAACTCATTTGATTTGTTGATGAGTCAACTTGCCTCAGTAGATGTTGAGGTTGATGAGAAAGATAAATGTATCTTGCTTCTTTGTTCTTTACGTGAGTCTTGGGAGAATGTTATCCTTGCTATCACTGCTAACCTCATAGATCCAAAGTTGGATGCCCTTGTTGTAGTTTTACATTCACAGGAATTGAGGAAGCAGAGTTCAGATAGTTTAGGGGATGCTCTCAGTGTTAGGAGAAGGTCTAAGGAAAGGGGACCAAAAGGATATCAAAAAGGGGCTAAGGACAAGTCTAAGGGCCAGTCTAAAACTCCTAGTAAAAAAAATAGAGCTAAGTGTTGGAACTGCGGTAAAAGGAGACATGTGAAGGAGTGCAGAAACCCCAAGAAATAGTGGGAGAGTGCTTCAGATAAGTCCTCGAATGTAGGTGAAGATGTTTTACTTTCTACATGTAATGTTGTTTCTAATGATCACTGGTTGATTGACTTAGGATGCTTGTTTCATATGACCCTACATAAGGAATGGTTCTCCACATATGAAGAATATGATGGAGGTAATATCTACCTTGGTGACAACTCTTCATATCTGATTGTTAGGAAAGGAAAGGTATTGTTGTGTTTCAGTGATGGGGGGATTAAAACCCTCCTTGGTGTTTTGCATGTTCCTAGATTAGCTAGAAATCTGATTTCAATTTCGAAGTTGAATGATTTGGGAATGCATGTGACATTTGACAAGCATGGTTGTAGATTGATGAGAGGGAACTTGGTGGTAGCAAAAGAAAAGAGATTCAGGAACTTGTTTAAGCTTGAAGCCACTACAATTTGTAACTGAAAACACTTGTATGTTATGGCACCGTAGATTGGGCAACACAAGCAATAATGTATTAAAAACTATTAAGAATAAAGAATTGTTGGACAGTTTCTCTTATTCTGATGAGCGCTTTGATTTCTGTGAGCATTGTGTGTTTGGTAAACAAAAGAAAAAATCATTTCCTTCATGAAGCAATAGAGCAAAAGAGAAATTAGAGATTATTCTTACGGATGTGTTTGGACCTATGGATAATGAATCTATTGGAAAATCTCATTATTTTGTCACCTTCATCGATGATGTATCCAGATATACATGGATTTATTTTATGAAACATAAATATGAAGTTTTCACTAAGTTTAAGGAACTTAAAGTCTTAGTAGAGAACCAATCGGGTTTAAAGATAAAAATATTAAGATCTGACAATGGAGGGGAATATTTCTCTAAGGAATTTGACGAGTTTTGCAAGCATGCAGGTATAATCAGACAAAAGACAACTCCGTATACACCACAATAGAATGGTGTTGTAGAAAGGATGAACTGAACAATTATGGAAAGGGCCAGAAGTATGATGAGTGATGCATAGTTGGATAAATGCTTTTGGGTAGAGGCTATGTGTACTAATTTCTACTTGATAAACAAATCTCCTTGTAAGGTTCTTGATTCGACACCTTATGAAGTGTGGACATGTAAGAAACCTTCTGTTTCACATTTAAGAGTTTTTGGCTGTAAGGCTTTTGTTCATGTGCCTAAAGAAAAGTAATCTAAGTTGGATCCAAAATCTGAAAAGTGTGTATTCATTGGATATTGTGATAATGTCAAAGGTTATAAGCTTTGGAATCCACTAACCCACAATATTATATTTTCTAGAGATGTTATTTTCAGGAAACTTAGAGCTATTTCTGAACCTAAGTAGCCAAAAGAAAAAGAAGAAAAGGTAAAGAAGGTGCACTTTGAGTTAGAGCAGCAAGATGCACCTCAAGAAGAATAGAATGATGGATTGGGAGGTGAAGAGGAAGAAGAAGATTCGAGTAGTTCTGATGAAGATGAATTTGTTGTTACAGAAGAAGTTGTTGCAGATGATCATGCAGAAGAACGAGTAGAGTCTCTTACTCCACCCTTAGGAGATCCACAAGACAATGAAAACTAGTTGATAGGTATAGCCCACCAGATTTCCATTGTGTATATGCTTTATTGAGTACTATCGATGAACCAAGATCCTACATGGAAGTTATTTCTGCAGATGATAGTGAGTCTTGGCAGCTAGCCATTTAGAAGGAGATGATGGCTTTAGACTCTTGTAACACCTGGGATCTTGTTCACTTGCTCAAAGGAAGAAATGCCATAGGATGTAAGTGGATCTTCAAGAAGAATTTTGGAGCAGGTAGGTCATTGGAGAAGTACAAGGCTAGACTAGTAGCCAAGGGCTACTCCTAGAGAGAGGGAGTTGATTTTGGTGAAATATTCTCTCCTATTGCTAAATTGAATTCTATTAGATTTCTCTTAGCCATTGCTGCAGCTTATGATTGGGAGATTGAGAAAATGTATGTTAAGACTGTGTTCTTACATGGAGATCTTGAAGAAGAAATTTATATGCAACAACCTACAGGTTTTGAGGTAAAAGGAAAAGAGCATTGGGTTTGTAGGTTAAAGAGGTCTCTTTATGGTCTGAAACAGTCCCCCAGAATGTGGTATCAAAATTTTGACTCATTTGTTTTGAAATTGGGTTTTGTTAGAAGTGAGGAGGATCACTGTATTTACATTTATTATGTTGATGGTTCTATACTAGTTATTGCTTTGTATGTTGATGATATGTTGTTTTTCAGAAATACTAAAGGTATGATGAGTGAGCTTAAAGCCCAACTTTCAGGTGCATTTGAGATGAAGGATCTTGGTGCTACAAGGTATATTTTGGGAATGGAGATCAAGAGGGACAAAGTTAATAGAAACCTTTGGTTGTCACAAAGTAACTATGTGAATACTATTTTACAGAGGTTTAGTTTGTAGCACTATAAATCAGTTAGAGTTCTTTTACCCATTGGTACTAAGCTTTCATCAGATATGTGTCCAAAGACTGAAGATAATTTTGAGGATATGTCTAATGTGCCATATGCTACTGTTGTAGGGAGTTTGATGTATGCAATGGTTTGCACTAGACCAAATATTGCCCAAGCAGTGGGAGTTTTGAGTAGATTTATGTCTAACCCTGGTAGACAACATTGGAATTATGCAAAGATGGTGTTTAAATATCTTGCAGGTACTCTTGATCATTGTTTGGTTTATTCTAGTACTGATAGTGTTGATAAATCTTTGGACATAGATGGTTTTGTTAATGTAGATTGGGTAGGTGACTTGGATAGATGAAGCTCCACTAGTGGTTGTGTGTTTACTCTATTTGGAGGTGCAGTGAGTTGGATGAGTAAGAGGCAACCCATAGTTGCTTTGTCCACCACAAAAGTAGAGTATATGGCTATTACTCATGCCTCTAAGGAGGTAGTTTGGTTGAGGAGACTGTGTACAGGTATTAGTTTTGATTGCAGGATCATTTAGATTGGTTGTGATAACTAGAGTGCTATATGTTTGGCCAAGAATCCTATGTATCATGCTCAGACTAAGCATGTTGATGTTTAGTATCACTTTGTTCAAGAGTTGGTTGCAAATGGAGAGATTGAGATGAAGAAGATAGATAATCAAGAGAATGTTGAAGATTCATTGACCAAACCTATGAGCATAGAGAAGTTCGTATGGTGCAGAGAGGCCATGGGCCTTGTTTCTAGTGCCTGATTATTTTTTCATTTGATTTCCTATGGATTGATTTACAATGTATAATGTCAAGTGGGAGAATGTTGGTATAAGGTGCCATTAAGCTTGTAAATCTAAATATTATATTTATTCCATTTATTATATGTAATTTGTAATTATCCATGAGGAGATGTACTAGTTTCACTAGTAGGGGTAATTTCGGAGTAATCGGAGGTAATTACAGAGTGACTTTTACTATTGGAAAATGTAAAAGATCAAATTAAATGAGGGTAGGCATGCTCCCTTTGTTGGGAATTAAGGTGTCTTAACCTTGGTAATTCCTTGCATTATTAATGTTTTTATTTATTATTTAATTGCCTATGTTGTAAATATTTGTAAATTCCATATTGTCATATTGTGGGATGTGACACGGTGATGTGTCAATCCTACATGGAATATGACAACTTGTAATTTTGTCCTCACATGAGGAGATAGGTGTCCCACTTTGTGGTAGGAGCATTTTTCCATGTGTTGGCATCTTCCATGTTGTGTAAGTGAATCTTGACTGAAACGGTTATGACAGATTCCTATGATAGAATCTATGACATGTAAGAGTCAGAAATAGAAGGTTGTAAGACATGTGAAGATACGTGTCATGTAGCATCTTTGAAAAAGGAATATTTGGGTGCCCCAAGGTGGACTATGACTTGTTGTAAGAGAATATACTATTTATAGCCTGTGTATGACAGATTCTCTTACAGCTGTAAGTTGTAACCGCTATGACAGATTCTATGACGGTTGTAAGTGTCCTAAGAGCATATGTCATAGCCCATTTTGGAAATAGGTGACCTCTTTGGGATGGGAGCTATGGACAAGTGTTAGGCACATTCTACAATGTTGACCAAGTGTCCTTAGGTGTGGGTTTTGGTCCATGAAGCCAAGTTGGATGCCCGTCCCAAGAAAGGTCCAATATTGCCTTGTGTTTTCTATATAAATAGGTACTTGGAGGAGTAGAGGTATCATAGGTTTTACAAGTACTATTACGCTGCCAGTTTGACTCTAGACACAAGTGTCGAAGACCATTGAAGCTTTCATTGCAAGTGTATTGTAAACATATTTCAGATTTGTTAATACATTGTGCAGGTTTCTAAGGGTTTTCCCCACCGTAAATCTTTATCTCTCTTCTTTTGTCTTCTTTCTAGTTCATGTTTATTGCTACAATATCTTGTTTATGTGTTACATATTGCTGTAGTTATAAGGATTAATTTGAATTTGCATAGCTCTCTCCTCATTGGATTAGTGTAGGAAGCAATTTCCGCACACCTAGCTTCCTTTCAGTTGGTATCAGAGCTTGATCACCTTTGGTCCTAGTTGTTGGGTAGGGGTTTTTTGAGCTGATCTTAAGTTGAGTGGGAGCCTGTGTAGAGTATTCTGTATCTTATTGCAGCAAGGAGATGGCAAGCACATCCAGAAGGATAGAGGTGGAGAAATTCAATGGCATGAATTTTGAGCTGTGGAAGCTCAAGATGGAAGACATGCTTGTAGACGGAGACCTATGGAAAATTGTATCTGGTAAAACCAACTGCAATGTCACAAGATGATTGGGATCTAAAGGATTGGAAGGCTAAGGGTCTCATAAGACTCAAATTAGCTAATTCTGTCCTATTGAATGTCCATGAGGAGAAGAGCACAAAAGACCTTTGAAAGAAGTTGGGAGATGTTTATTAGGCTAAATCCCTAGTGAACAAACTTTTCTTGAGAAAGAAGTTGTATTCTCTTCAAATGGAGGAAGGAGGATCCATTTTTGAGCATATGGATGCCTTTAACATGCTCGTTGCACAATTGACATCCATTGGTGTGAAGATGGAGGAGGAGAATCATTGTATAACCTTGCTTTGTTCTTTGCCGGACTCATGGGATCATCTTGTCATGGCTATTGGAAGCACCACATCCACATTCAAAATGGAAGAAGTGGTATCTTTGCTGTTATCCGAAGAGATGCGGAGAAAGTCTTCTGAGGCAGCCAAAGAGGCTCTTACAGTTTGTGGAAGACCCAAGGAGAAAGGGAAAAAGAAGGACAAGAAAGCTGAGAAGGGTAGATCCAAATCTCCTGGAAAGTCCAAGGCTCTGTTGGAACTATGGGAAAACTGGGCATTTCTGAAAGGAATGCAAGGAGGAGAAGAAGAAGAAGAAGAAGAAAGCTCCTAATTTAGATTCTGACAAGTCACAAGAAGATGGTGATGCTTTCATTGCAGCCCTGGCAACCCATGCATCTAATGATGTGTGGCTAATTGACTCTGGTACATCATTCCACATGACCTCAAATCGAGACTGGTTTACCAAGTATGAGGAGTTTGAAGGTGGAAAGGTGTATCTAGGTGATGACTCTCATCTCATTATTATTGATCATGGAAGAGTCTCTATCTGATTCCTTGATGGACGAGTGAAGGGGATCTCTAGGGTTATGCACATCCCAAGATTAACATGGAACCTGCTTTCTGTAAGTATGTTGAATGATGCAAGTGTGCAGGTTATCTTTTCGAAAGAAGGATGCAAGATGACTAGAGGAGCTATGGTGCTTGCTAAGGGTACTAGGAGAGGTACTCTGTTTCAGCTAGAGTCATGCATTGCACAATGCAATAGTTCTTCTGACTCAAAGAAGATGGCAACAGTCACTTCATCCCCACCATCTGAATGAGCAGTGAAGAAATCTGTTGTTTCTACTTCTGATGGTTGTAATCGTGCATTGGAAGTTAAACTTCCTACTAAAAAGACAATGTTATGGCATAAGAGATTTGGCCACATTGGTGAAAAGGGTCTGCATACCCTCAAAAATAAGAACCTCATTGAGGCATTAGATTATTGTAATCTTGAGTTCAATTTTTGTGAACATTGCATTTGTGGAAAACAAAACCGTGCTCAGTTTTACTCGAGTTCTCACAAGTCTTCTAGTTTATTGGACCTTATTCATTCTGATGTGTTTGGTCCTATTAATCTTCCTTCATTATCAAAGTATGTATATTTTGTATCTTTTATAGATGATTACAGTAGAAGGACATGGATTTATTTTCTCAAAAGCAAATCTGAAGTCTATAGCAAGTTTAAGGAGTTTAAGGCCTTTGCTGAAAATCAGACTGATAAAAAGATTAAATGTTTGAGAGCTGACAATGGTGGTGAGTTCTGTTCTATAGAATTTGATAAATATTGCAAGGAACTTGGGATTGAAAGACAAAAGACAACTCCATACACCTCACAACAAAATGGAGTTGCAGAGAGGATGAATAGGACATTGATGGAGAAGGCTAGGAGTATGCTTAGTGGAGCTAGCCTAGAACAAAAGTTTTGGGCTGAAGCTGTTGCCACTGCTTTCTATCTAGTAAACATATCTCCTACATTAGCTCTTGTTGGAAAGACACCCATGGAGATGTGGTCTAGTAGAAATCCTTCAATAAGACATCTTCATGTTTTTGGTTTTGAGGCATATGCACATGTGCCTAAGGAGAAGCGGTCAAAATTAGATAACAAGATAGTTAAGCGTATCTTCATTGGCTATGGTGTCGGTGTGAAAGGATACAAGCTTTGAGATCCTATGGCTGAAAAAGTGTTGTATAGCAGAAGTGTCATCTTCAGAGAGCTTACACCTTCTTCCACTATTTTATAGCTAGAAGAAAAAGCAAAGAAAGAGGATGTTGTTCAATTTCCTACTACCCCTAAGAAGACTAAACAGAAAGACAATGTTGGACCTGATGATGAGGAGAGCTCTAGCAACTCTAAAAGCTTAGATGAAGAAGCTAAACCTCAACCTCAGCCCTTGAGGAGGTCTACACAGATAAGAAAGAAACCTAAAAGGTTTGGTTTTACATTGCTTGATTCTAGTTGTGCTTATGCTTTACTCACTAATAGTGATGAACCTAGAACTATATCAGAGGCTTTGGACATGAAAGATGTAGGTTTCTGGAAGGAGGCCATGGAGGATGAAATGGCTTCTTTGGAAAAGAATCAAACTTGGGACTTGGTGCCTTTACCTCCTGGATGGAAACCTGTTGGATGCAAATGGGTGTTCAAGAAGAAAATTGGTGCAAATGGCAGTGTTGAGAAGTATAAGGCCAGATTGGTTGCGAAGAGGTATTCACAAGTGGAGGGTATAGATTATGGTGAGATCTTCTCTCCCATTGCAAAGATGACATCCATTCAATTCCTATTGTCTCTCGCAACAACTTCTGACTTGGAGGTAGAACAGATGGATGTGAAGACATCTTTCCTTCATGGTGATTTGGAGGAAGAAATCTACATGTCATAGCCAGAGCATTACATGGTGAAAGGTAAAGAAAATTTGGTTTACAAATTAAAGAAGTCTTTGTATGGTTTGAAGCAATCTCCTAGGAGGTGGTACTTGAAGTTTGATGCCTTTGTGTTGTCAATTGGATTTGTGAGATCAAAATCAGATCACTGTGTGTACTTTAAGTTTGATGGTGATCGTATTCTCATTGTTGCATTGTATGTTGATGATATGTTGCTCATTGGGAAGGGTAAGATTATGATTTCTGATTTCAAATCTTAGTTGTCAGCATAGTTTGAAATGAAAGATTTAGGGGTAGCTAGGTACATTCTAGGAATGGAAATCAGAAGAGATAGAGCTAATAGAAAACTTTGGTTAAGCCAGAGTAAGTATGTGAAGACCATGTTTGATAGGTTCAGGATGGCAGATTATAGATCATTGTGTGTTCCTATTTCTTTGGGGATAAAGTTATCTATTGAGGATTGTCCAAAATATCCTATTGAGGTGGAGGACATGAGCAGAGTACCTTATGCTAGTGTTATTAGCAGTTTGATGTATGCTATGGTCTGCACAAGACCAAACATTGCCCAAGTAGTGGGAGTCCTTAGTCGATTTATGGCTAATCCTGGATGGGTTCATTGGGATGCAGTTAAGGGAGTGTTTAGATATTTGAGGGGTGCTTTTGAGTATTCCATATGTTATCGTGGTAATGTTATAGGAAATCCGCATTTTGTTGATATTTGTGGATTTGTGGATTCAGATTGGGTAGGTGACATTGATAGCAGGAGATCCACTAGTGCTTATCTGTTTACACTGTTTGGTGGTGCTATTAGTTGGATGAATAAGTGACAACTTGTGGTTGCTTTATCCGTGACAAAAGTTGAGCATATGGAAGAAACTCATGCTTGTAAGGAAGCCATTTGGCATAAGAAATTGTGTTTAGATACTAGTGTTGATGCAGGTCAGATCACGATTAGTTGTGATAGTCAAGTGCGATTTGCCTTGTGAAGAATCCAACTTTCCATGCTAGAACAAAGAATATTGATGTTCAGTTTCATGTTGTGCAAGACATGGTAGAGGATGGGAAGGTAAATTTGGAGAAGGTAGTTACCTTGAAGAATGTTGCAGATGCATTGACAAAGCTAGTGAGCACAGAGAAGTTTAGTTGGTGTTCGGAGTCTATCGGCCTCTTGGTCTATAGCAATTAAATCTTGTTATTCTATTGGCTCTTACAAGGTATTTGACAAGTGGGAGAATGTTAGGAATTAAGGTGTCTCAACCTTGGTAATTCCTTGCATTATTAATGTTTGTATTTATTATTTAATTGCCTATGTTGTAAATATTTGTAAATTCCATATTGTCATATTGTGGGATGTGGCACGGTGATGTGTCAATCCTACATGGAATATGAAAACTTGTAATTTTGTCCTCACATGAGTAGATAGGCACCCCACTTTGTGCTAGGAGAATTTTTCCATGTGTTGGCATCTTCCATGTTGTGTAAGTGAATCTTGACCGAAACAGTTATGACAAAATCTATGACATGTAAGAGTTAGAAATAGAAGGTTGTAAGACATGTGAAGACATGTGTCATGTAGCATCTTTGAAAAAGGCATATTTGGGCACCCCAAGGTGGACTATGACATGTTGTAAGAGAATATGTTATTTATAGCCTATGTATGATAGATTCTCTTACAGCTGTAAGTTGTAACTGCTATGACAAATTCTATGATGGTTGTAAGTGTCGTAAGAGCAACTGTCATAGCCCATTTTGGAAATAGTCAACCTCTTTGGGATGGGAGTTGTGAACAAGTGTCAGGTACATTCTACAATGTTGACCAAGTGTCCTTAGGCATGGGTTTTGGTCGATGAAGCCAAGTTGGACGCCCATCCCAAGGAAGGTCCAATATTGCTTTGTATTTTCTATATAAACAGATGCTTGGAGGAGTAGTGGTATCACAGGTTTTACAGGTACTGTTATGCTACTGGTTTGACTCCAGACATGAGTGTTGAAGACCATTGAAGCTTGCATTGCAAGTGTATTATAAACATATTTCAGATTTGTTAATACATTGTGCAGGTTTCTAAGTGTATGGTTTTTCACCTGATAAGGGTTTTCCCCACCGTAAATCTTTGTCTCTCTTCTTTTATCTTCTTTCTGGTTCATGTGTATTGCTGCAATATCTCATTTATGTGTTACATATTATTGTAGTTGTAAGGATTAATTTGAATTTGCATAGCCCTCTCCTCATTAGATTAGTGTAGGAAGCAATTTCTGCACACCTAGCTTCCTTTCACCCTTGAGGAATCTACTATATTTGGCATGTATGACAACTGTCATAATGTTTGGTAAGTGAATCTATGATAGTTGCAAGTTGTCATAAGATTTTGTGATTCTGTGATGCATATGATGGATATGTTAGTTGTATATTTGCTATATTTAGCCCAAGGTTCCTATCTTGGAAAGATACTCTTTTGTGGAATCTATGATGGTTATGATGTGTCATAAGATGTTGTAAGAGGCCAGAATTAGTCTTAGGCACCCAACCTTTGCATGGCTATTCTTGGACAAGTGTAAGATGCTTGTAAGTTGGTAATTAATGTTTACAGGTTGGAGAATCTTAGGAGAGAGAAGGTGAACACCTAGGATGAGTTGGAAAACATTTCTAAAAGTATTTTCCATGTATTTGTTTCTACAATACATATTTTAGGTACTCAGGTGTTGCCAAATTGTTGTCAGATTGAAGACTTGTGGAGAGAGTTGTGTAGTTGATGTATTGTACAATCATGTTGAGATTAATACAAACTTATGCCTCTTTCCTAGTGGAGTTTTTACCCACATGGGTTTTCTCCACATAAACATTGTGTCATTGTGTCGAGTTCTTCATGTTTGACATCTTTTATATAGTGGGTTTTATGTTTTGTTACAATCTCCATTGTTAAAGCATACTTAAAGATTGCTGAAATTTATTCAAATTAGATTTCCATTAAAGTAGTGTTGCTTTCATTTCTAACAAAATAGATGAAGATGAAGAAGACCCAAATTGGATCGGGGATGGGGCTTCTGTGGAGGTTCTCTCCACTCTGCATTCCTTTGAGGCCGAGAAGGAAGAAATACCTAAAAAGAGAAAAAAGACTTGTGAGAAGAGAACTCCAACCAAATAGAGAAGAAAAGAGGACTCTTGGTCCATGAGATTTTCCTTTGGGGGTGATGAGTGCCAAGTTACACCCATGAAATACATCTTTTTACCTCTCTTTTTCTCCTTCCTAATCCCATCTTTCTTAATGTCTTCACCCAAATAAGCTAGAAACATCATTCTAGTTAATGATTAATTGAGATAGATTACTTAAGATCATAATTTCTGATTGAGAGACTAATGTGCATGGAATTGATGGAAAAATGTAGAAACTTCTCTTTTTTTGAATCAACAGGTGTAGATGCCAGGAACAACAATTTTATGCATCTCCTAAGATAGTCTTCAATGATCTCTGGAGACAATATTAGAGTACCATGACACCAGAAGTTTTGAAGTAATGAGGAAAGCCTCTCTAGAGCTGGGCGGGAGTCTGGAGTATCTCTAGAGTTGAACAAAGAAAGCTACAGATATCTCTAGAGCTATAGAGATATATCTAGAGCTATAGATATATCTCTAGAGCTACAGACATATATCAGGAGCTGCAGACAGGGATAGATATCTCTAGCACCTCTTGAGAGTAGGGTATATTTCCAGCATAAGCTATCGATCAGGCACTCTCAGCAATGAACGTAATACCCCTCATTTCACTCAAATCATCACCTGAGTGGTGAAGGGTCATCTCTAGTTAACTGTTGGAGTTTTTATCTTTTAAAAGTTTTACATGAGTTACGGATAGAACTGATTCAATATCCATATTTTCAGGGCCTCGCTACCCAAATGTATTAAGACTCAAACTTCAAATTCTGAGTGGACTTCTATTCCACTCAGTCTACTTTTATTGCATGATTATTTTCCATAGTTAGACAGCTAGTGTAATAAAGAGATGGATGTCATCTCATAGAAGAACTGGTAGATAAGATAAGTGATATGTCATCACTAATTTTCATATATACTGTTCAAAATAGCAGAAGAGATATACAATGATTTGATTATTTTGATTCTCGGTAATCTCAGTTCTGTGATATCAATATTTTTCATGAATGCAAAGTGAATGGAATTGGACTAGATTTAGTTGTGATCTTCTTTTGTACTAATTCCTTACTATAGCCTTCAGCCCCAAGGGTGTGAAGCAAGGGCCCACTCTCACCACCAAGGTAGAAGGCAAGTACCACCATTTTATTACTTCAGATTTTGTTGTTAAAAGCATTTACTGATTTTGATAGATAGATGCATGTTACTATTTTTTAATTGCTTTAAGTAACTTCTTGTTTTCTGTTTTCAGTATTCCTTAAATTCATTTAGGAAGTAGACAGATTAATCTTTTCAAATTAGTAGAAGCTGTTAAGATTAGCTAGGAAAACTGGTAACTGTAGAATCCCTAGTTGCAGACAATTGAGGACACAGCCCCTGGATTATTGACATCTAAAAATAGATTAAATGATGAGGTACAATGACACCTTGTCATTTTTGGCACTGTTGCCAGGGATGTATTGTGTTAATTAGGGAAACTTATTTAAAATAGTTTTTAGGATAGATCTGTATGGTTAGAGCTAGAGATTTGAAAGGAAGATATATAAAGCAGACACCCCAACAACAAGCCATAGGGGAAAGCAGTGGGGTGGCACAAGATCTTGTTGAAGAGAGAAACCTAGAACATACTCTGGAAATTGCACCTCAAATCAATAGACCCTTAGATCCTCCAAATCTTCCACTTGCCAATTATATCCAGGAATTACAACAAAAGTTTCAGGCAAATCCTTTGATAGAACCTAATTTCCTAGAACCTCAGGGAGAAGAACCAATACTAAACATGGACAATGATAATCATGAAGAAGAGGAAAATTGGGCACCAAGAACCTTCTCATATCCTATTGTTTTGGCTGCTGGAGACAATGGTCCTATGAAGAATATCTCACCAACACACTTGCCACATTTTAGAGGACTTTCTTCTGAGGATCCAGATCAGTTTTTGTTTGAATTCAAAGTAGTCTGCCAAACTTATGATTATGGATTAGATAACCAAAAACTCAAACTGTTCCCTTCAACTTTGAAAGATTCTGCAATGAGATGGTTTATGGGTTTACCTCAGAATTCTATCCATTCTTGGGATTAGATGGAAATAGAATTTTCGGAAAAATACCAAGATTACTGTAGATCCAGTAATAAAAATGAAGAATTGTTTAAAATTAGGCAAGGGGAGAAAGAGACCTTAGAGGACTATGTGGATAGGTTTAATTTTGCCTTGAGAAGGTATGGCAACCCAGTAGATCACTCCTTAGCCAAAACCCTATTTGTAAAAGGATTGGATAAAGAATCAAAACAAGTACTGGATCTAATGGGAAAAGGAAATATTAACAAAATGGATATACCTACTATAAAAGAACTCTGCAGGAACTATTCTAGAACCCAAAATGGAGTGAGGTCATCCAAAACTTTTAAAGGGAAGAATGAAATAGGACAGTTAATGAAGGAGATTGCAAATCTAAAAACAAACATTTTGGTCCAATTAAATACCACATTGGATGGGATTCAAGCAAAAACTAGAACAGCTGATCAAAATAGAACAACTGAACTACTCTCCATCTATTGTCGTAGGTGTATAAACAAGCATCTGTTGAGAGAATGCCCTTTGGACAAATTAGAGATTTGTTAGATCTGTGATAGGGAACATCCTACCAGTCAATGTAGTCAACTTCCAGCCTTGAAAAGATTGAGTAAGAAGAATGTTGTAATAGAAGAGGAATTGAACTATGTGGGACAAAAACAAGCTGGGAATTTCCCTTATAATCAATATCCAAACCAATCCGCTTATAGGGGTCCTTCTAATTGGGGAAATAATCAATGGAATCCAACTTGGCATGGGCCTCAAAATAATCCTCCTTGGGAATAGCAAGATTGGCCAAGTCAACATTGGCAAAACCAAAATTGGCAAAATCAACCTTGGGGAAATCAATAGTGGCCACCACAGTTTGGATCACAAAACATGCAACCTCAATGGGGTTCTTAACAGGGATATAATCAACAATACCAGGGACAATCTAGACATTTCCAACCTCAACAACAAACTTTACTAACTGGACCCTCTAACACACAAGGTCAATCACAAAATGAACCAGTTAGCCAACCACCTTTACCAGCTCAGCCTATACCAAACCCACGGAATAAATAGGGAGCAATTGTTTACATGATAGATCAAGAAAATCTGGCTAGAATTAATGTTATATATTCAAATAATCTCCAGTTGCATTCTGGGAAAGCATTCCCAAGACCATCTCCTCCAACTATAGTTGAAGTAACCAATGATGAGGAACCTAAAAATTCATCCACTCAACCCCTGGAGGAGATTACTAATGAAAAAGTGCTAAAAGAATCATCCTTGGACAACTATGGAGTTGCTCCTAAAAGACTGACTTCGGAGAATATTCCTAAACACAATTCTGACAAGAGCTCTAGAGATGGAAAAAATAGCACCATACCCAGAACAGCTTAAACAGTATGTTCCCCAGAAAAAGACCTTACAAAAACAAGTCCAAACCAACATGGAATCAGAACTTTTACAAGAAATCAAGCAACTAAACATTGAAATTCCTCTTCTCCAAGCAATCAAAGATGTACTAGAACTAAATTAGTTCATTAAACAGTATTGTATCAAAACACAGGGCAGGAAGAAAAACTTTCCCTCCACAATATAGGTGGAAGGAAAAGTAGTAGATCTATTGATGGGAGAAATTCTCCTCCCAAAATATGGAGACCCTGGAAATCTTGTCATAACTATTTTCATCTCAGGGGTAGAAATTTAAAATATTCTGGTTGATTTGGGAGTAGCAATTAATGTGATGATAATTCACACAATGAGCAAATTAGCTCTATCAGGTATCCAATCCACAACTACGATTCTTCAACTTGCTGACCAGTTAGTAGCTGTTCCAAAAGGAGTAAGCATTGATGTACTAGTTGTGATAAATTCATGGGAATTTCCAGTGGACTTCTTGATATTAGAACCTAGAAACCAAAGAAATACTTATCCACTAATTTTAGGAAGACCATGGCTTGCTACAACAGTAGCATCTATTGATTGTCAAACTGGGGATATGGTCATTTCTAATGGGATAGATTTGAAGAAAATATCTCTGTATCCTCCAGCTAAACCATCAATGCATTATACAGGAAGAGTATGGGTGGATGAACCAGAGAACAATGACAGCGGTGCCTCAATAGCTATGGTAACCATCAAGGAACATCTGGGAGAGTTAGAACAAGAAATATACTATGATACAATAGAAGACATTACTCACATCCTAATCAATAAGGATGTGATGGAACTCACCCAAGATTCTAGGAGAGAACTTTTTACTTCTTCTCATTGTACCCTTGCCAACATCATTCCTTGTCAGGAAACCTTTTACAGAGACTTAGCCACTTTCCACATGTTGCTTCCACATTCTTGTCCTCTCAATACCATGACTCCAATGTATGGATTAACCACATCTATGGATCAAATCACAAAACAAGTCATGATTTTACCAGGGAAAACACTTAATATCAATACTCAGTTAACAACAAATCAGGAAGAAAAACTTATCCAACTTCTGATTTCCCATTCAACAACTTTTTCTTGGGAATACCAGGATATGAAAGGCATACCTTCTGAGATATGTACCCATCATATATACACTAAGGATATTAAACCTGTTAGAAAACCCCAGAGAAGATTGAATCCTATTTTAAAGGACATTGTCAAAACTGAAATAGAAAAATTACTTCAAGCAGGGTTTATATATCCAATCTCAGATAGTCAATGGGTCTCACCCCTTGTCATAGTGCCTAAAAAGAATGGAAAATGGAGGGTGTGTATTGATTATAGAGAACTCAACAAGGCCATAAAAAAGGACTACTTTCCCTTACCATTCATTGACCAAGTATTGGACAACCTTGCTGGGAGAAAGTATTTTTCTTTTCTAGATGGATTTAGTGGGTATAATCAAATTCAAGTAGCATTTGAAGATCAAGAAAAAACCACCTTCACCTACTCTTGGAGAACTTTTGCTTACAAAGTTCTTCCCTTTGGACTATGCAATGCCCTAGCTACATTTCAGAGACTTGTTTGAGCTATTTTTGCTGAACTCGCTAATGAATGCATGTAGATCTATATCATAATTTACTTTGTATGGGGATAATTTTGAAGAAGCTCTCACAAACCTTGAGAAAGTATTGAAATGCTATGAGAAAAATCAATTATCCCTTAGCCATGAAAAGTGCTTTATGATGGTGGAGGAAGGAATTGTTTTAGGACACCACATTTCAGTAAAGGGGATCAAAGTGGATCAAAACAAGATAGAAGTGATCACATAGTTGCCTTCACCTAAAAATTAGACAGATGTTAGAAGTTTTCTAGTTCATGTAGGCTACTATAGGAGATTCATAGAAAATTTCAGCAGAATAGATACCCCCCTGTTTACCCTACTTAACAAAGACACATAATGTCTATGGATAGAAGAATGTCAATCAACATTGGAAACCTTGAAAGAGAAGCTTACTGTCACACCAATTTTAAGAGGACCTAATTAGACTTTACCATTTCACATATAGACTAATGCTTCAAATGAGTCCATTGGGGTAGTTTTAGGACAAAAGGAGGAAGGAGAAAGTATGCATTCCATTTATTACATCAACAAAAACCTTACCTCTACAAAAAGAAATTACACCACAACTGAAAAAAATTCTTGGCAGTCATCTATGCTATAAATAAATTCAGACATTATATCATTGGATATAAAATATTTGTACACACTGATCATGCAGCCATCAAGTACCTAATGAATAAACCAGTAGTGGGTGCAAGGATCATCAGGTGGTTATTGCTATTGCAGGAATTTGATGTTGCCATAGTTGATAATCCAGGAAAGTTTAATTTGGTTGCTGATTTTTTGTCAAGATTGCATACAGGAGGAGAAAACCAACCAGTGGAGGACAAGTTCCTAGATGAACATCCTTTTCCTATCTCCTCTACTACACCTTGGTTTGCTGACATAGCTAATCTTTTAGCTATAGGCTTGTATCCATCCCATTTTACCTCAAAACAAAAAAAAAATTAGTTAAAAAAAATTATCTTACAAATGGTTGAATGGTTTACTATTTAAATGTGGTCCTGATTTCATTCTACACAGGTGTTTAAAAGCTGATTAGATTTTTGATGTGTTGAGAGCATGTCATGATGAACCATCTGGTGGCCATTACTCCTTCCACTAGAAAGTCCACAAGATCCTCAGAGCTGGTTACTATTGGCCCTCTCTTCATAAAGATACAAAGAAGTATGTATAGCACTATGACTAGTGCCAAAGGATGGGACAACCAACCCTTACCCAAGAGATGCTGCTGCATCCTCAAGTCATGATGGAACCATTTAAGCAGTGGGGTTTAGACTTTGTGCGACCAATTTCCCCACCATCATCAGGCAAGGAGTACATTCTAGTATGCACAGACTATGTTACTAAGTGGGCTGAGGTTCAAGCATTACAATTTGTAAGGGAAGAAAAAGTTGCTGATTTCCTTTATAATAAGATTTTCTTAAGGTTTGGAGCCCCAAGATCAATAATTTTAGATAGAGGATCTCAGTTTACTTCACAAGTAATCAAAGAATTCACAGATTTATATCAAGTCAAACACAGAAAATCTTCACCTTACCATCCTCAAGCAAATGGGCAGGTAGAAGTAACTAATAGGGAACTTGAAAATATTCTGACAAGGATAGTAGCAATGAACAGAAAAGATTGGGCTAGCAGATTACCTGAAGTAGTTTGGGCTTACAATACGACTTGGAAGTCCACAACAAAGTTCTCACCATATGAATTGGTTTATGGGAAAAAGCCTATTTTATCTATAGAATTTGAATTCCAGACACTTAAAACTGTATTGGATATTGGTCTACCATTGTCTATAATTCAACAGAATAGAATTCTTTAGCTCAATAAGCTGGATGAAATTCAGACAGAGGCCATTCAGCAAATAGAACTGGTTCAGTATCAGTGGAAGCAATGGCATGACCAACACATCAAAAGGAGGACATTTCAACAAGATGACTGTGTTCTTCTTTATGATTCTAAATTCAAAGAGTTAAAAGGGAAATTACAAACTCACTAGATGGGTCCTTATCAAGTAAAGGAAGTTTTTGAAAATGGAACAGTATTATTGAAACCTATTGATGGAAGCACAGACACATTCCTAGTAAATGGTCACTGAATCATACTCTATAAAAGACCATCTACTAAAGAAGAGTTTCTTAGTGATTTATGTTTTGATACAGGGGATACCTCCTCTGTCATAGTGTTGGATTAAAAAAGAGAGAGAAAGAGAAAAAAAAGGGAAGGTTGAAAACCAGAAAATGACGGCCTTCTAAAAAAAAGAAAAAAAAATAGAGAAAGATGGAAAACTAGTAAATGGCTATCTTTCTCAACCAAGGGAGTTGAAAACTAGCGAATGGTGGTTCCCTTCTTCAGGATAGTTGAAAACAATTGGGCTACAAAGGTGATCAGGTGTCGGGAGTTAGTCAAATGCACCTCCAGTGCTCCCAATCTAGGAGCACCTCTGGCACTTCCCAAACCAGGAGCACCTCTGGCACTTCCCAAACTAGGAGCACCTCTGGCGCTTTGTCAATAAAGAAGTCAATTTCAATAATAGGGGAGGGGACCCACATCTCTAGGCAGTAAAGTGGACACATCACATGATGAAGTCATCATGACTCATCCTCTACTTTATCACAAGAATAAATTAAATTAGCACACATATCATTTGCAGGGATATTCACAAAGATGATGCTGATGTCACCCAAGGAACATGGATTCTCGAACCAGTCAACGCAATGATTGTAGGTCACGTACCAATGGAGTAGTGGACATCATCCCAAGCCACCAAAAACTGCTCACGTGCCACGACACGTGCAATCTCATAAAATGATGCAGCATCTCTATCGTGTACATCACCCTCATCATTAAAAATGATCTAGGTAATTCTATCTTTAATTAGTCATTAATAGCAACTGTCTTATCTTTTTATTTTTGGGTGCCACCACTATGACACGTCCTCCTGCCATCATTTTCTTTTCTAAATTCACACATGCTGCCATCTGTGCTATACTGCCACCTTGCCTCCAGAGTGTTCTGTCATTCTGTCACATTTATGACTGCCTAGGTACTCTAACTAATATGCAAATCTTCCATAAGCCTAAGCTGAGAAACATAACAATCCTCATTCAAACCTCCAAAGTACCCTGAAGAATAGAGCAAATTGAACAGTCCTCTGGAGCCTATAGAGTTAAGAAGAATGGATAAAATACAGAGAGAGGAGAGTGATGAATTAAGCATAGAAGGTGGAACCAATTTGGCAATGGGGGTAAAGAAGAAGTCTGAACCAGAGAGTGTTGCGGGTCTTCTGTAGGATGAAGCTGCAGCAAATATTCTAAGAGCTGCAAGATGGCTGGACTTTCTAGAAAAATTTGAAGGGTTTCAGGAAGATGTCATGGATGAATTCCTCAAAAATCTAAGGGACAATCAGATAGCTATCAGAGGAGTCTGAATCAATTTCTCCTCAGCCACTATCAATCACATTTCTGGGCTACTTGAACAAGGTGAGAGGTCTTATCACTTGAAAACCTTATACACCAATTTAATTAAGAATTTCTCTATTCAAGGTGAACCTGCAATACAACTGCATTCAAATAAAAATGAATTAAAAGGAATTCTTAGGTCTACACTCCCAAACCCTTGGCAATCTGTTGCCACTTGGCTAATGAAATATTTTACTTGTGATGGTCAATTCTCTCTAGTTTTAGGGCCAATCATGAAAATGCTAATTTTTCTAAGACATGGGAATAGACACCCTAAGTTTAGCATAAACATCCCCAATTTCATTTATTCTACCATAAGGGCAACTATAGAAAAATATGAGCAAAATAAGGGTCCCATGAAACATCATGGTCTCATTTTTCTAGTAGTCAAACACCACTTCCTGTCTTAGGCCAATGGGGAAGAATTATGGCAAAAATTTCTTGAACAAGATTCCTAGGACAGAGGACTAGAGATGGCACAACTACGAGGTGAGAGTTCTCCTACTCACCAAGAAGAAGAAACTGAGCCTTCAGCCTCCTCCATAGCTGTTCAAAGAAGAAAGAAGTCCTCACAGGAGGCAACTTCATCTGCAGCCCATGTTCCTGATAAAAAGAAGAAAGGCAAAGAAATTACAGAGTCTGCTCCTAAACAAACCCTATATATGACTCAATCAGTTAGGAGAAAGATGACTCTAACTGAGGAATCTTTCCCAAAGTAATTAACAGAGGAGAGGTTAGGACAGAGAGCAGAGAGATTCTTGGCTGAAGAACCATCTCATGATTCAGATGAGATCCCTCTAGTCAGGAAGAGGAAACAAAGAGAAGTTTCCTCAGCACCATCTGTTCATCTGGGGTCAAGTCCAATTTCAGAATCATCATGTGCTCCAGAGACATAACACATACAAACTCTTACTATGTCCTCAAACTTTGAGGATGAGAGACCTGCTCCAGAGGCACTTGCCCCACCTCTGCTATGAAGAAGCAAAAGGAAAAGATAGCTGTCACAGACCGAGAAAGATACTTCTCTCCTAGCTGAGGTACTCCTGGGTTTTAGAACATATGAGGATAAGGTTGGGCCTTCATCAGTGCCAGCAGAAGTAGAGGAACCCCAAGAGGACCCTCAGGATAGGTAGTCTGCAGAAAAAGATGAAATAGGGCAAATGGCCATGGAAAACCCTAATGATCAGCAAACAACAACAAAAATAGTAGCAGAAGCAGAAACCTTCTCCCATCCCTCTGATCAAGAGGGTGTGGAAATTTTAAAAGAACAACAAATGATAGAAGAAATTAAAAACCTAAAGAGACTACTCTGGGGGAAGAATATGATTATTGCTGACCTCAAGAAGGTAAGAATAGAGGTAGAAATGGAGCAAAAACAAGTCACTAAAAATCTACAAACAAAACTCCGAAGCAAAAATAAGATCATCCAGGAGAAAGAAGCAGAATTAGAGGCCCAAAAAATTGAGGCAGTGAAACTGTTGGAAGAAAAAGAGAAAGAAGCAGCAAAGAGTGTTTCTGAGCTCACCATGGCTAGAGACAATAGCCTCACAATAATGGTAGCATTGATTGAGAAAATACATAGCCAGGATAGACAGTTAACTTGGGGCAACAACAAACTAGATGACCAGGAGGAATATATTCAAGAGTTGGTTGGCCCAAGGGCAACCAATGAGCAAGAAATACAAATAGATGCATATGTGGGTCCAATCCCCATCGACATTCCTAAGGCCCTGTTCCATTGGGAGAAGAAATGTAGAGAATATGAGGCTTCCAAGCCTATGCTGCAATTACAAAGGGCAGTCACTGCCAAAACAAAAAGAATAGAAACTCTGGAAGGAAAAATCATTGAAATGGCCTCCCTTTCTTCAAAAATTCTATCCTGCAGACCTCCAAGTGCCAACTATTCTATGTTCTTACAAGAAAGAGTCCTATAGAGGAAATTCTCTTTAGTCCTATCTGACCTGGCTAAGGATATAGAGACAACAAAAAGATTCATGACAGCATATACAAGGAGAAATGATGAGGACAAGAATTTCCTATGTGAATTATATTGGCATGGTTTCTGTGTTAATGATATAACTTTCATTCTTAATCATTTTGTGGGGGAATGCCAGCTTAAAGCATTTATGTCCCTAATGAGGAATCATCAGATCTGGAATGAATGAATGGATGATCATCTCAAGAAAGATATGGAAACAGATCTTTTCATTAGGAAGGAATGTCCCAATCCCAATGCTTTTAAGATCCAATTCAGGTCCCTTATCTATCACCCTAAGAGTAAGAACAAAATTTTTCCATTATACCTAATAAGTTTGCAAGAGTGCTCCATCGATTTTGGTCTTTTCATGATCAGTTTGGCAAATCCAGTACTTTCCATAGCAAAGAAAAGATGGAATGTTTTGACCTCGGAGCAGAAAATGAGAGAGGTGGTTACCCCTGCAAACTTAAGATTATTTATGAGAAAAGCAAAGTTGATATCCAAAATGATGGATAACCATAAGCAGGAATGGATAGGTGGATGGTTCAGGCCCCCTCTAATAATTGAACCACTCCCTGTCTAGGTTGAACAGATGGAAGATGATAAATTACAAGACTGGTTGAAGTAGGTTGATCAATACAGAGGCAATGGTAATACCAACCACACAACTTGGACCACCTATGCACAGGATTATAGCTTGACTGACAAGCTACTTCACTAGAATAAATCCAGATTGTGAGAAGTAGGAGGACCTTCCAAACCTTAGGTATGGGGGGATGATGAGTGCCAAGTTGTACTCATGAAATACATCTTTTCACCTCTCATTTTCTCCCTCCTAATCCCATCTTTCTTAATGTCTGCACCCAAATAAGCTAGCAAGATCATTCTAGTTAATGATTAACTGAGATAGATTACTTAAGATCATAATTTCTAATTGAGAGACTAATGTGCATGGAATTGATGGAAAAATCTAGAAAATTCTCTCTTTTTGAATCAATAGGTGTAGATTCTAGGAACAACAATTTTGTGCATCTCCAGAGATAGTCTTTAATGATCTCTGAAGACAATACCAGAGTACCGTGACACCAAAAGTTTTGAAGTAATGAGGAAAGCCTCTTCGGAGCTACAAGGATATCTCTGGAGCTACAGACATATCTATGGAGCTATAGACAGGGACAGATATCTCTGGCACCTCTTGAGAGCAGGGCATATTTCCAGCATAAGGTGTCGATTAGGCACTCTCAGCAGTGAACGTAATACCCCTCATTTCACTCAAATCATCACCTAAGTCGTGAAGGGTCATCTCTAGTTAACTGCTGGAGTTTTTATCTTTTTAAAGTTTTTACATGAGTTATAGATAGAATTGATTCAATATCCATATTTTTAGGGCCTTGCTGCCCAAATGTATTAAGACTCAAACTTAGAATTCTAAGTGGACTTCTGTTCCACTCAGTCTACTTTTATTGCATGATTATTTTCCATAGTTAGACAGCTAGTGTAATAAAGAGATGGATGTCATCTCATAGAAGAACTGGTAGATAAGATAAGTGATATGTCATCACTCATTTTCATATATACTGTTAGAAACAACATAAGATATATACAATGATTTGATTATTCTAATTCTCGGTAATCTCAGTTCTGTGCTATCAATATTTTTCATGAATGCAAAGTGAATGGAATTGGATTGGATTTAGTTGTGATCTTCTTTTGTGCTAATTCCCTACTGTAGCCTTTAGTCTCAAGGGTGTGGAGCAAGGGCCCACTCTTACCACCAAGGAAGAAGGCTAGCACCACTATTTTATTACTTCAAATTTTACTGTGAAAAGTATTTACTAATTTTGATAGATAGATGCATGTTACTATTTTTTTAATTTCTTTAAGTAACTTCCTGTTTAATTCTATTTGCAATATTCCTTAAATTCATTTAGTAAGTAGATAGATTAATCTTTTCAAATTAGTAGAAGCTATTAAGATTAGCTAGGAAAACTAGTAACTGTAGAATCCCTAGTTGTAGACAGCCGAGGACACAACCCCTGGATTATTGACATCTGAAAATAGATTAAATGATGAGGTACAATGACACCTTGTTAGGGGGTGTGGGAGATGAATGGTATATGGATGAGAAGGGGATAAACAAAAGAAATATAAGAAGAAAGGCAAGCAAAACCAAGATGAAATTGAGGTCCCTGAGAAGAAGAACACTAGAGAGAAAGGTAAGAAAGTTCACAAGTTAAAGTTGAAAATGGGGATGGTTGAGAACCCCAAAGAGGAATAGGTCGAGGGCATGGTGACTGAAGATCTTGAGATTGGTATTCCATTTCCTCATATCCCTGACCCTTGTAGCAAGTTCCCCAAGAACTTTTCTTTCCTTCTATCTTCATCTACAACTAGGTAGGAGCTATCTGATGCTTTGCGCATGGTGAGGGAAGTTGTTCATAGCCAACGTAGGTTAATTAAATGGTTTTTCATTGAGATAAACAAGATCAACATATGGCTAAATACTATTCAACAAAGGATGGGGAGGGATGTTAAAATTGATGATAGAATGGATGAGGAAATTCAAATGTCTTGGGAAGCCATCCCAAAGGTTAACCAACTAGAGAAGAATTTGGTGTCTCATAGCCATGAACATGACACTCGCTTTGTTGTTATATGGAGCCTAATCAGACTCAGAGGTTAAATTTTCCCCACTGTTATCGGTGTGGTTTCCCCCCAAATTGTTTAACAAGGGTTTGGGGGCAGTGCCCCCAAGACAGGGTCAAGGGGCAGCACCCCTTGTGGGGTCTAGGGGTAGTTCCCCTATCGTGCTCCCTGTCATGATATAGGGCAGGGTCGAGGGGCAGCGCCCCTGAAACCTCAAATGACTTTTATTATTTTATAAAGGCATCAAGAGTTATTTTTCTATTGGCTGACATAAAAAACCCTATTTTGTAACTGACATAAGTCTTGATAAAAAATGGCTAAGGTTTAGAGTTTTAGTTAATATTGTATTGTAGCATTTGCAGCGGTATTGAGTTGCAAGGATTACTGGTTGTAATCAATTTGATTTGCTAGATAATAATATTGGATTCTCTGTTGGTGGATGTAGCCCGAGTTTGGGTGAACCACGTTAAAAATTGTCTCTCGTTGTTATTATTTCTATGTATTTTTCATTCCACTGTTTAATCTTTATTTGCATTTAATTGATGTCTTCTACATGCAATTCCTAACACGCTTGAGCAAGGTAGAAATTAAAATGAAAGATATTAAGAACAATCTGAAAAGATTGTTGGAAATCAACAAATGCACCATACAGAACAATGCAGAAGGCATATCAATCCTCACCAAGAAGCTCAAGGATATGAGGGAAGAACACATGATAGGGATAGGGGAAGAGAAGGATGCTGAGGGTAAGCTACAGATAGTATCTAGGTGGATGGGCATATGGTGGGCTACTACATGTTTGTTGATAGTATCTTTTATATCCTTAATATATAGGTCTATTTAGTATTTTATGGTGTTTTTAATTCTTTGGATGGTATACTTCCATGTTTAATCCTTGGGGCAACATCTAGTTGTAGGGTTTCAGGGCCCCTTCAAAACCTGTTTTACCCCTCTAATCAAAAGCAATATAATATTAATAATAACAACTCAAGTCCATATGATTACGTATAATTAGAAAGTGAACTATACTTCCCTAGAATTTCTTAATCTACCTTGAAGACTATAAAGAAAATTCATTTAATATCTTAGCATCTTACTTAAGAGAAATATGACATTAATTGTTCCTATTTTCTTTTAATACCTTGCTTCAATCATCCATATAATCAACAATTTTTCCTATACTTGAAATAAACTTTCTTTTATACTTTCATCTAAAATTGAAATCATTTTCATTCCTAAATGCTTCTCCTTACATTAGTCAACTAGGTTAACCAATAATTACTAAAAATTAGCTATTGAAAAATATTTACAACCCATCATGCAAGAGTGTTACTCCAACTCATAAAAGATCATAACACATATATTTTCCTAAAATAATTCATATTAACAATAGGCAGATTTATAACACATATATTTAAAATAATTCATGTTAACAACATGCAGATTTATAACACCTGTTTTCCTAAATTCATGTTATCTACAAGAAGATTTATCATCTCTTGTCAGTGATAAAAAGGAAACTTTTGAACTAAAAAGAAATTTAAGGAAATTAAGATCTCTTCCCAGCCAAATAGGTTATACGACCTTAGAGAGAGATTTATACAATCATAAGAGTCAACATTTGTATGAATAATATCGTGGCATGGCAGTGTTGAGGGAATACAAGGTCTGGATAAGGTATGCCAACACCAAATTTGGTGTGCCGCCTCCTTTGGTAAGGATCTACAGGGACGAAGTGTCATCATTTAATATTTCTTTTAATCAGAAATGTCAATATAAGGCGATAAGGCAAGAACAATCATAGAGTCTTCAAGAGGATAGTTACTAAAAGAAATAAGACAAGATTTTGATATTCAGGCAGACTGAGGATGGATGAAGGTGACCTTTCATGTGCGTGGCCTCAAGCAAGGATCGTGATCACAAGTTTGACAATAATAATATTATAAGAGTTGTCTATAAAGGAAAAATAAAAGAACAGTCATTCTTGACATTTTTCTATGAGGTTAAACCTTAGATTCATGCTAGATACAAATTATCATTCTTAGTGTATAGGAGGATGTGGTGAGAAAGAACAAAGCGGTCAGCAAATATGCAACGCATTATCAAAAGGAGATTCGACCAATATATAAGAGGGGTTTGAAATGGTTGAATCCTTTATTACAGTTCTCAAAGATACAAAGTGGGGTTGAGTCCAAGCCATGGCCCTAGGGTGTGTCTAAAGATCTCCACTGATAATATCTTGGGTTTCATTTTTTTCAAGATGTTGGATGGTGATGCCATAAGCTATGGTGAGACAAGAACTAAGGGAACAACATATGCGAAAGTGGATTCAACCATTATCTATCTAAGGGTTTGATATATATATAACGAAATGTTCTAAGTATATGACTAGGGAATAAGAGATGAACAAAAATCAATGGAACATTTAAATGGTACTAAAAGTTTAGGAATATGGTATCCAAAAACAAAGAGAGGATCAACCAAAAAATAAGGTAGATACCAATATTACTAGCATGGAGACAATCCAATCAACCATGAAATACATAAATAATGTCATCTTGAAAACACATCATTCTTTATACTAAAAATCCAAGGTTATTATCAAAGTATTAGTGCATACCTGGTATAACACTTCTGCACTACATTTGTTTGTTATTTCCTAAAACCTTGAAAAATTCCCATGCTTTTGTTCAATTCCTCAGATCTCCATCTTTTTTTGCTACTCCCCAATTTCTTGTTTTACAAGATTTAAATCCCCCAAACCCCATTCCCAACTTAATAAAACTATTAAATTACTTTATTCCCTCTTCCCCAACTTTTATTTTATTTTCCTAATTTTACCCCCACAGTTTCCTCTAAAAACTGTTATGATAATTAATACAAGATTCTTCTAGAGATTCCATGCAAAATATAATTTAAGAAATAAAAGAATTTCCCCTAAAATCAATTAATCATTTCTTTCTCATTAAAGCTTAAATAAATAACTATTCCCCTAAAAAATAGATACACATACACACACAATTATGCATGCAAATAAAATACATTGTTATGATTTCTAAGTGAGTGTGCGCATCCTATCACGACCATTCGCTATAAAAATCCTAGGCACCCTCTCTCTGATGGTGCTCTCCTTTTATGATTGTGTCAACTTTTCTATCACACTTGTGAAACAACATGAAAACATTAGTCCATATTAGTATCTTAAATAAAATCAATAATATAATCATCAAAATACCTTGCATAATCCACAATAATGTTCTACTTAATTGTTTTCAAACCATCACATCCAAAATTTAATATTTTAAAATTAATTTATAAGTCTAAGTAAAAAAATAGTATGTGACAGGTAGGGAATGCCATTTAGCTATTCATGATTTGGTATGTAATTGGTATTAATCCTCAAGTTGCAAGGTTGCTTCACCAATTCCAACTTTATTTTGGTACAAACTAGTTAACTTTGGCATTGTTTTTCTCTGGGTCAAGCGATGATATTTGCCTTTGCTTATGGTTCATTTTCCATGGTGGTCATATTGCTCCTAGGTGATTTTCTCCTATCTAAAGAGGAGCTTAATTTATTGGTGTAGAAGACAGTGTGCTTAATACAATGAAAAGTGCTTTTGTGGGAGTTATTAAGTGTATAAATATAGGTTGTTACTACAGAGGCAAATTTGTTTCAAAATACACTAGAATAGGTGTCTTTGCAAGGCATCTATTCAGGTCAAAGACAAAATAATGATTATACATGCCAATGATTAGGAAAAATTGTTTTATAAATCACTATCTACAAACAGTATATGTAAATTGTTTAACTCAATGCCTTAACAAGCATATAACCATCAAATTTGCATGAAGACTCAACCTACTTTTATAAAATTGGTTTTATTAAAGTTTATAAAATATTTCTTTTAATGATTTGAGGATGCATGCTCATTAAAAAGACATTGTAATATTTTAAATCTTTTATAAAGTCTAAAAATACGTAGTTATGAGTCAGTTACAAGTCAATTATGGGTTGGAAAGTTATAAATAATTGGTTTTTGAATGCAAAGGGGTTCCATTTCATTTGGTTCTTTTTATGTTTTTGAGTAGAGTTGGGAGTAAACAAAGGGCTTCTTGATTCACACTTCATACAAGAAGGTTTTTGTAGTTGTGTAACTTCAATGACATAATATAGGAAGCATTTGATTCTTATGTTGTGGTTATTTTTTGTGTGTTAAATTGGTAATTTATTTTTGCCATTGTGGGAACTATTGGTCATCTATTAGAACATTTACAAACTATGTAATACATGCAAAGAAATGTAGTTATAATCCTGGTGTCTTGGTTTGAATGCATTGATATAGCCTATTTCACAGCGTGTGGGTTTGCATGCCATTTTCTTATTGTTGTCACAATATCATATCTATTATTGTTTTCTTTCATCATATAAATTTGAGAATGTATATTCTAAATTTATGATGAACCCTCTTAGTTTTAAATAAGTTTTGTGAAACCCTAGTTGGTATTTGTGTGTCTACCGCTAGGGTTTTTGTAAGTCATTTTTCTATTAGTTTTTCCCTTTTTCCTTTCGGTATTTCTAGTTAAAATACCACAAAAACTTAAAAATTTAATTATACAAGGGAGCTACCCCTCTCAAATGCACAAGAAGATCACTTCTCAATAGCGATCTCTCCAACTATTAGTGTGATTGTCACTCCTCTTCAAATAAAATAAAGTCATTCTTGAAGATGTAATCACAATAACAAATTTGTTTACCAACATGTATATGTGTGTGCATGTTGGAAGGTACATGTATATGTTTATAAATATATAAAATATAAAATATAATTTAAAAAAGTTAAAATGAAAACCAATAATTATAATTAATTTGAGATGAGAATAAAATTACAACCACCCAAAAAGTAGATCACTATCTCAAATACATGATTTCTTTGTTATTCACAGTTAAATGTTAGAATGTGGAGTAATTTCTACCAAAATAAAATGTGCAATTTAGTTTAGTTTTAGTTTAGTATCTAGAAGGAAGAGAAAAAAATAATTTTTGTGACAATTATTTTTAGAGTTAGAGTTTGTAATTTGCATGAATATATATTTCTAGTGGATTGCATGATTTTAGTAAATAAAGGATTAATTTTCTAAATTTTTGCATGGTAAAAAATCCTCGATTTATGGAGGCACAATGTAAACATTTTTAGATGAGAAAAATAAACACATAATTTTTTGTTGTTGTAGCTGTGAATGTGTTTTTTGTTTTTTCTATCTCTTCCCAGCAAAGTAGCATCAAAGCCATGGTGAGAGTATTTATAGGTTATTAGTAAGTAGCTATAACTATGGAAGATCAAGAGGAGAAGTTGCTAGATAAAAGACATTGAAGCTGCTAAGGAGTGAAAGTTTTTAGATTGTTGTCACTAATTATATTTTATCATGACACCAAGCAATAGCATCACTCAGCCCCAAATTCCTATTTTCAATGGTAAGAATTATGATTTTTTGGCAATTAAAATGAGAATATTGTTTTTCTCACAAGATGTTTGGGACTTGGTAGAAAATGGTTTTGTAGAACCACATGATGAGGCTACCTATCAAACATCATCACATGCAAAATAAGATCACCTTAGAGATACCAAGAAAAAGGATGCGAAAGCTCTATTCCTAATCCAACAGGCAATGGATGAGTCCATATTTCCTAGAGTTGCAGTTGCAATGAGATCCAAGATGGCATGGAAAATTTTGGAGACAACCTATCAAGGAAATACAAAGGTGAAAGTAGTTAAACTACAATCTCTTAGGAGATTTTTGCAAATGAATGATTCAGAATCAGTAGATCAGTTTATGAGTCAAGTCATGAATATTGTGAATCAAATTAGATGTAATGGAGAATAAATATTATATTAGAATATTATAGAATAAATTCTTAGGGGTTTACCCAGTAAATTTGATGCAATAGTTGTAGCAATTGAGGAATCCAAGGATTTGACACAATTATTAGTAGATGAATTAATGGGATCTTTGTTAACACATGAATCTATAATGAGTAGAAATACCAATACTTCTCTTAAGAATACTTTCAAGTCTTAGGTAATATCTAGTAGAGAAGAGGAAGAGGTAGATGTAGAGATGGAAGGAGCAATTCAGTACAAGGTGAAAACTATAATCAAAATTACAACAATAGAGGATTTGGCAACAATCACTTCTAGCAACATTCGCAAAGGTTTGATAAATCTAAGATTCAATGTTATTATTGAAGAAAATATGGACATTATGCAAATGAATGCAAAAAGAAACAAGAGGTGTGGACAAACAAAATGCTAATTACACAAATGAATCTAATTCTGGAAGTTTATTCATCACATGTCATGTTGCTCAAGAAAGTGCTGGGGATATTTGGTTTTTAGATAGTGGATGCAGTAATCATAAGATAGAGAATAAAGAATTGTTTTCTAGTCTTGATGATTCCATAAAATCAGAAGTGAAATTAGGAAATGATAATAAAGTGGTTGCAATGGGTAAAGGAGTAATAAATGTTTTGGCAAAAAATGGTGAAAGAAGATTTATTCCTGATGTTTATTTTGTACTTGGATTAAAGCATAATCTTATTAGTGTTGGACAGTTAGTGTAGAAAGGTTACAGGGCATCTTTTAAGGATAATTCTTGCACAATACTAGATAGATTTCAAAATGACAAGTTGATTGCAAGAGTGGAGATGACCAAGAATTAGATGTTTCCCCTTTGAATTCAGTGCATACAAGGGGAAGAGGAAGTCAATTCCAAAACTATGTATTTAGACCAATCATGGCTATGACTTTGAGGTATGGACATTTACATTTTGGAGGTTTGAGTTTGTTATAGAAGAAAAATATGGTGAAGGGATTGCCACCAATAGAGCAACCAGGCAGTTCATGTGAGAGTTACATTTTGGCAAAACAACATAGAGAGAGTTTTCCAGTGGGAGTTTCATATAGAGAAAGGGTATTATTGGAGCTAGTTCAAAGTGATTTATGTGGACCAATGCAAACTCCATCATTTGGAGGTAGTACTTGTTTTCTAACCTTCATTGATGATTTTAGCAGGAAGACATGGATATATTTTCTCAAGGAGAAGTCTAAAGCCTTCAAAAAATTCAAAGAATTCAAAGCTATGGTGGAAAAGCAAAGTGGCCATTACATCAAGGTACTTAGATCAGATAGAGGAGGTGAATATATTTCTAATGAATTTCTAGATTTTTGTAGATATCATGGCATTAAAAGACAATTTACTACAAGGTACACACCACAGTAGAATGGTGTAGTAGAAAGGAAGAATAGAACAATCACAGAGATGGCTAGAAGCATGTTGAAGGCCAAACATTTGTCAAATGAATATTGGGTAGAAGCAATAGCATGTGCAGTATACATTCTGAATAAAAGCCCAACAAAGAGTGTCAAGGATCAAATTCCACAAGAAGCTTGGAGTGGTAATAAACATAGTGTACATTATTTCAAAAAATTTGGTTGTATTACATATTCTCTTATACCATCTGAATTGAGAAGAAAACTTGATGATAGAGGTGAGAAATGTATTTTTATTGGGTATAGTGAAGAATCTGTAATGGTTATAATTTGAATGAAATAATGAGCATAAATGAACTCAAGAAATAAATAAAACAATACAAATTACCTCAAACACACAAATAAATCATACTTGATGAAGCATTCTAAGGTTGCACCAAAACCTCAAGTGGATTGCTCTATCAACAAATGTAATGTGATCTCCCAAGGAATGATAATGACAATGTAAGTTTACTAAAATGAGAGATGCTGAGAAATGGAGAATGGGGTTCCTTTTATAGACCTGTGAAATAGCGGATCAATGGTTGAGGAACACTAGAAAGATCAATGGTTGAGGATAGTTGAGAGAATGTGCGCAAATGAGAGAAGGACAAGTGTCCTAGCCTTCTCATGAGTCATGGGAGTTAAAAGATCTAATTGGAGAATTGATTGGATAGATTGATCAGAAGACTAAATTGATTGATCTGTTCACAAATTAGATTGATTTTTTAACTGATTTGATTGATCAAAGGACTGATTTGATTGATTAGATGACTGAATTAATTGATGAGTTAGCTCATTTCATTGATTTGTTAACTGATTAGATCAAAGGAAATTATGGTGAGGATAAATGGGAAATTAAATCAATAATTTATTTAATTTCATGAGCACATGGGATAAATGAATTAAATATTAAATTTAATTCATTTTGGAGGAAAAAGATATTTAAATAAATAATTTAAATTTATTTATTTAAAGTGGAGGAAAATTTGATTTATTTAAATAAATAATTTTGACTTTATTTATTTAAATTAGAGGAATAATGATTTAATTAAATAATTTGGATTATTTAATTAATATAGGGGAATATGATGATTTTTAGTGAATTAATGAATTAATGTGGAATAGTCAAAATTAAGTGATTTGATGTGAATTTGTGCGAATGCAGTGTGATGACATGAATTATGCGTTGGCAAATTTCAAGTGTCTACATTTTTCCCCTCTTTGATGTGGCATCGTGTCAAAGAAACTAAAAAAAGATGCCCTGGTTAGTGGTTGGAATGGAGAAGAAAAATGGAAGCTGGAAGGTATGCTGGGTACCACCTCAAGAATTTTTTTGAAAAAAATAAAAATAATTTCAAAAAAAAATTCTTGATAGGTGTGAATGAGGTTAGGAGTAGAAAAGGTGAAAAAATAGAAGAAAAATGGAGAAATTGCTGACAAACAGGGAAAAGGGGAGGGTGGGGTACGTGCTACAGGGAAAAACAAGGGTGGGGAGCCTATAAATAGTGGTAGGGGGGCCATTCCAAGTCATTTGGACACTTAAGCTTAGAGAAAACCTATCAGAGAGAACAAGAGATGGCTAACTAGATCACAATCTCATGATACATGCATAGAGGTGAGCGCATGAGGTAGTACCAAAGGCCAGATGGCATAGGATTACTAGTGAGTGGTCTAACCAGGGCTTTGGGGGTAGCTAGAGGGCATTAATGGATAATAAATGCTAATTTAAAGGTCAAAAAGGTGTGGGCACACTTTTGTAAAAGTGTACCTATGTTGGAAAATGGCACGCCCTTGCACATTAATGGTGTGCCTATGATAAAGGTGCACCTATGTAGAGAAAATGCACCCCCATAGAGAAAATGTGCATTGGTTCAAACAAGGGGGGTAAGAGAAAACACTCATATGCTTGGCATATAAGTGCCCATGTTAAGGAATGGAGTACTTTTACATAAAAGTTGACCTATGTAGAATAACAGTGTGCCCTTGTTAGAAAAGGGCGAGCTAGTGCCAAAGAGTGTGTCAGAGAATAGAAAAGGCACGCCTGTATCAAAAGACAACAGGCGACCAATGAGACTTAGGAAAAACTTAGAGAAATGAAAATTAGATGACCTAGGGACACAATAGATGATTTAGGATAGAACTAGATGAACTAGGGAAATGAAATATTATGGATTACAGCTAACTGATTGAACTATGATGATGGACAAGAGCGGCAACCACCAATTTGCTCGTGCAGGTGGCGACCCTAGACGATGAGGTTGGAGACAAAATTGACAAACATTGACAAAGAGTTTCTAGATGGAGTTGGGATGCTACACATAGCTCATTTTATAGAGATTCAAGGACACACAACGATGATGACCACACTGATAGAGTGGTGGCACAGTGAGAGGAGTGCCTTCCTTCTCCCGATAGGGGAGATGACAGTTACGTTAGAGGACGTTTAGAGGATATTACGAATCCCTATTCATGGATCCTTAGTGCGGTATGACTTACATATAGGGATAGAGGCATTGGAGAGGGTGTTTGCTGATGACAACCTTCCTATTGAGGGTATGTAGCTTGACTTGACGCAGGTGATCGATGACGCCCTACTACCACTATTCATCATGGGGTTGATTAACAATATGTTGGTTCTTAGGAGACGGTTGTGACAATTTGTGATTAGATGGGGAGATGTGCTAGAGCGTATGATGGATGGATAGGTTTTGTCTTTGGTGCCATGTGTACTAACCCATCTATATAGAGATTTGCATAGTTGTGTTTACAGTTGAAGCCAATATATAAGGTGCGGCGTACCTACTCATTACTACATATCTGGGCATGGGAGCACATACCAGTGTTGCAATCGATGTGTGATGGGGTGAGGACAGTAGGGTACCCATATTATTGGTTATATGCAGGGGTCATCCATTACTAGAGGATGAGAGACATGACATATTGGTAGAGTGTTATTGATGACATAGACATAGCGATGCGGAGACCATGGCAGGTGTGTGATACATGGTGGGATGACTTATGGGAGATGCCATATGTTAGACAGACATTGTACATTATGAGGAGGACTGAGATCACTATCAAGTGATACATGCCCAATAGAGTAAGGATATAGTTTGGAGAGATGCAAATGACTCCCATACATGAGGTCATCTTTCCCAGGGTTGTACAAGATGCAGGGGCATGGGGAGCACCCGTTGATAGGTAGGCAACTATTACAGAGTTTAGAGCTTTACAGTCAATGCCATGGGCACCACCAACTATGGTGATAGAGGATACAAGGACTAGCCCTAATTATGACCCATGGTGGGTTACACACAAGCCCATCAAATTGACACTGCCTGGGACATAGGCTAGATAGGTAGCAAACCCTCCCCATTGGACAAAAGTGATGTGTTAGACAAAGGGTATCCCATGGACATGTTATGATCCCTCTAAATGTAAGGAGAGGAGGGGATGGAGTAGGAGGATAGGGTCATGTCACTATCTCATGAGATGGAGAGGACCTAGACATAGTACGAGCCTCTTAGAATAGTCTATAGCTTGAGGTAGAGAGGCTACAAGGGGTGGTGACAATAGTGATAGCAAAGAGAGACAGTGCTCTCCTACAGATACAAACTCTGTAGGGGAAGGTATAGGCACTGCAGTTATAGTTACACTAGGTACAGATATAGGCCGGTGGAGGTGATGGACAACTGCAACAGGTCATTGGGGAGAGGGACACATCAAGGTCTACTACTACGCAGATACAACAGCAACTAGACATGGCTCAGAGGGCATTGGCTAGTAGTAGTGTAGTGTAGATGTGGGGTGATATGATGGCCATTCAAGATAGATTGGCCTAGGCTAGACAGAGGGAAGAGTACTATCAGGGGCTATATGAGAGTACGGTGTCTGCATCTCAAAGAGCTTCTAGTTTTAGCAGGCGAAGCCAAGCAGGGGTCTCCAAATTAGTACATTCAGGACCATCAATGATGGGGCCACCTAGGGTGGCTTTAGGATAGGGGCTATAAGACCAGGGGTAGCCATCAAGGTCATCGGGACCATGCTATCCACCTCCTCCAAGCACAGGCCAGCAGCCAACTCCTTTAGAGGGAGGGAGTTTGACCTGATGTAGACACCTTGATATTTATTTTGATGAGATGTATACACATGTATATTTTTTTATTTTGATGCATGTGGATTGATGATGTATTTATACGTATACAAACATTTTTATTGTCGACACTTTTTGTATCATGGATATTTTGTGATATATATGTGATGGTTTGATCTCTTAGATGTTTATGATGTTTTTTATGTTTATGAGATTTTAATGATGTTTATGATGATATGATAGATGTATGCATGTGTAATATGGATGTAGCATAAATGTTTATTAATGATTTATATGATGTATGATGAGTTAATGTGATGTGAGAGAAAATGTAACATGAATGATGAAATAAGTAAGCTAGATGAAATGACAAATGATGACAACTGATGACACAAATGATTAACATAAAAACAATAATCAAATGATAAGGAAGAATATGATGAAACAAATGATTAACTAAAAAGATAATCAAATGATAATGAAAGAATGTGATGAACAACTGATTAACTTAATAAAAGACAATCAACTGATAGAGGAAGAAATTGATAAAACAAATGATTATCTTAAGAACAAAATGATACTGAACAGAATGTGATAGAACAAATGATTAACTTAAGAACACAATGATAATGAACAAAATGTGATGGAACAAATGATTAATGTAAGAACACAATGATAATGAACAGAATGTGATGGAACAAATGATTAACATAAGAACATAATGATAATGAACAAAATGTGATGGAACAAATGATTAACATAATAAAAGATAATCAAATGATGAAGCAAATAACTTGATGACACACATGATCAAATGGAAATGAAATTATATGATGAAAAAGATGATTAACAAAGATATGATAATCAAATGGAAATGAAATAATATGATGAAATACGTGATTAACAAAGATATGATGATCAAATGACAAGAAAGAATCATGATGAAACAAATGATTAACAAAGATATGATAATCAAATGATAAGAAAGAACATGATGAAACAAATAATTAAATGATAATGAAAGAATATGGTGAAACAAATGATCAAAAGACAAAGATGAATTGATATGGAAAAGAATATTTTATAATAGATGAATGAATGATAGAATAATTTGGGAGAATTTACACTTGGCATGTAAAAATAGAGCAATCTTTTATTTGATATAGCATATGGATAGTATGCACCAAGGTATGAGAACCAGGGTGGCTATGTATCCAATGCATAAGATAGTTGACTATACAAACAAATAGTTTGATTTTATTACTACTAGGTATAATTTAGCACCTTGTCAGATAAGTGAATGGAAAATAGTCTTAGCGTAGGATAGTTTTAATACAAAGGTCTTTGAAAAGCCTTAGATGCAAAAGATATTAATATGCAAGATGCTAATCCCATCACACACAAGATACATATTAGGCCTAATAAGATAATAAATTCATCCCATAAAAACACATCATATGAAAGTAATGACTATGCCCCAGTCAATACTTCATCACGACATAGTACCAAGATATAGAAATATCAAGGTAGTTTTGACTATGTATTTAAAAGGGACAAGATAAATCAAAAAGCCAAAATGACCAACTGATAAAACAGATAGACAACCAACATGTTCTCTTGCCAAAGAGGGTATTCTAGAAAGATTTGAGGCATTATCTTAGGAAAGATGTATCCATTAAAGGCTTTGGATCTAGGATATATGGATATACCAGATATAGGAAAATGGTATATGGTGATGCATTCTTGTTTAGGAGTACTTTGTTTTGTTTTGGATTTGATAAGTACTTTTAGCTTCCAACTAGATGCATAGTTTAAGTTCTGCTTGAGTTAGTCATGTCTAAGTGGTAAATGGATAGGATGGATTGTGGTAAATGGATGAAGTGGCAAAGATGAATTTATTATGGGTTGAGATGGATGATGGGGTGTATTATATGTGCTTGAGTACTGGATACCTCCTTTGTATTCTAGACTGCCTACATACACTATATCCATGGGTTCAAGGCACATTACGATGATGATAATGATGATATGTAGTTTTAGGTAATAAATGATGAATGTGTTGATTGATGGAGGATGATGAACATGTTAAAGTGCTAGGATTGTTGATGGATGAGTGATGAAAGTGTTGAGGGATGAGAAAAAGTATGATAATTGTCCCTCATGTAAATGAGGATCCATTCCTAGCCTAGGTTAAGGAAACGTGCCCCCATTCAAGTAAAGGGTTTATTATGGAACAAGTGATTGACCCTGGATGAAACTGACTATGAGTAAAATTAACTGTGGATAAAACTAACTATGGATGAAAATAATAGATAATGCTTGACACTGAAAAATTTTCAAGCCATGATAGATGGACAACTAGGAATGCAAGGTCAATGAGTTTTATTATGGATCGATGGGGTTTATTATAAAAATGAGATGGATGGAGGGGGAGACCGAATAGATGGTAGTATTGACTCCTACACATAGCACCTATTTTCCAAGATTTCACTATGGTACTTATCAAAGGTACCTGTTTACCAGGTTTTCACCAGAGGACAAACATTTTTTTGTACTTTTCTATTTTTTCCTTTTAATTTTTTTGTTATCTTTTTTTTGTTATTTTTTGCTAAGATATTCCCAAGGATCAGACATAGAATTTCTTGAGATAAACATTATTGAGAGGTTCATCAAGAGGAATTCCTTCAGGTGTTGCTAGGGTGTAAGCCCCTGATCCATATGTTGCTATGATGACAAAAGGTCCTAACCAGTTAGGTTCAAATTTACCTTTCTTATCTCTATCTTGCAAGTTTCTCTAATTTTCTTTTAGGACTAGATCACCCAATTGGAATTGTCTTTCTTTGATTTTCTTATTGTAACTATGATGGAGGCAATTTTGGTAGACCTAAAGATGGTTTAATGCTGCAAGGCATCTTTCATTAAGAAGCTCCAATTCATGTAGCCTAGATACTCTATACTCTTCTTTGTCCATCAGATGTTGCATGGAGACACACAGAGATGGGATCTCAACCTCTATAGGCAAAATAGCTTCAGTTCTGTATATTAAATCATAGGGTGTGGCACTAGTTGGAGTTCAAATGCTTGTTCGATAGGCCTAGAGGGCAAGGTTAAGCTGGAGATGCCAATCACGACCGGTTTCATTGACTATCTTTTTGAGGAATTTAAGGATTGTTTTGTTCAAAGCCTCAGCCTGGTCATTGCTTTGGGGATAGTATGACATAGAAAACTGATGTTGGATATGGTATTGTGTGTACAAGGCATGGACATCTTAGTTTTCGAATGGTTTATTGTTATCGGTTACTATAGCAATAGGGATACCATACCGGAAAATGATATAGTGTAGGATAAATTTAGTAATTTCATTTCTGGTGATATAGGTTAATGGAATAGCTTCCACCTACTTTGTAAAATACTCAGTGGTGGTAATTATAAACTTGTGACCATTGGAAGAGGAGGGATGTATTTTGTCTGCGAGGTCGAGTGCCCATTGTGAAAATTGCCAAGGAGTAGACACCGGTTGTAGCTGATGAACAAAAGCACGAATTAGATCTCCATGTTGTTGACACTAAAGACATTTTTTTGTGAACTAGTGGGCATCTTTTTCCATTATGGGCTAGAATTATCCAATTTGAAACAACTTCTTTGCTAAGTTAGGACCAGTGGAATGTGTTCTATAGATACCTTCATGTACATCTCTTAAAGTAGTGTTGGCTTCTTCCAAGTTTAAATATATAAGGAGGACACCATCGAGACTATGCCAGTATAATGAATCTCCAAGTATGGTGAAATGGGAGGTTTGGCAAATGAAATTTTTCTTTTGTGTGGATGTCAGATTATATGGGAGGGTGTTGATGTGAAGGCAGATGTATATGTCATGGTACCATGTCAAATTGGGACCAACAAGTTTACAAATCATCTCGGTGGGTGGCACTTTTATAGATAGTATCAGCAGCTGCTCAACCAAGAACTCATAACTTTGAATGTTTGTTGACATGTCTAATAAAGATCCAATAGTAGTCATTGCATCAACAAACTTGTTGTTAACTTTGGGGATCTTCTCAAAGGACAAACTACAAAAGTGTTATTTATATTTGTCCACCATCTTCTTATGGGGCATCAACTTGTCATACTTGGTTTGATATTTATTTTTGACTTGGAGAATAACAAGTTGAGAATCTCTGTATACCTGAAGCTATTTGATGTTCCATTGAATTGTCATTCAAAGACCAGTGAGTAATACTTCATATTTAGCTATGTTGTTGGTGCAAGGAAAAGTAAGCCAATATGATTTTGGAATACAATCACCTTGTGGGGTGATGAAGAGGATTCCTGCTCTAGAACCATGTTGAGTGTATGACCCGTCAAAGTATAATTTCCATTCGATTGATGTAAAGAGGTTGAATATCCCTTCATCTAGAAAATTAGACAACATGGGGTGTGTAACAGTTATTGGTGCTTTTGCTAGTTGATCAACAATCGCTTGTCCTTTTATGGCCTTTCGATCAACATACTCAATGTCAAACTCAGTTAAAATCATTACCCACTTTGCAAGATATCCTATGAGAGTTACCTTTGAAAGAAGCTACTTCAAAGGATCTACCTTGGATATAAACTTTTTCTGTTGGTTCAACATATAGTGCGGCAACTTTTTGGAAGTGAACACTATTGCTAAACATGCTCTTTCCATAGGGGTGTAATTGAGCTCATATCCCACCAAGATATGACTAATGTAGTAAATTTCATGTTCTTTCCATGAGTCATCATTTTATGCTAGAAGTGCCCCCAAGGCTGCTGATGTAGTGGATATGTAGAGTAACAAAGGTCTTCTTGAGAGTGGTGGCATCAACACTAGTGCTGTAGCAAGGTATGTTTTTAGTTGTTCAAAGGCATCTTGGCACTTACTATCCCACTTGAATGAGACATCTTTTTAGAGTAAGTGGGAGAAAGGTGTTGTGATAAGGTGCCATTAATCTTGTAAATCCCAATATTGTATTTATTCCATTTATTACATGTAATTTGTAATTATCCATGAGGAGATGTACTAGTTTCACTAGCAGGGGTAATTTCAGAGTAACTACAAGTAATTATGGAGTGACTTTTACTATTGGCAAATGTAAAAACTCAAAGTAAATGAGGGTACACATGCTCCCTTGGAGAATATATTATTTTTGGCATGTATGAGAACTGTCATAATGTTTGGTAAGTGAATCTATGACAACTGCAAGTTGTCATAAGATTCTGAGATTCTATGATACATATGATGGATATGTTAGTTGTATATTTGCTATATTTAGCCCAAGGTTCCTATCTTGCAAAGATACTCTTTTGTGGAATCTATGACAGTTATGATGCATCATAAGATGTTGTAAGAGGCTAGATTTAGTCTCAGGCCCCCAACCTTTGTATGGCTATTTTTGGACAAGTGTAAGATGCTTGTAAGATGGTAATTAATGTTTATATGTTGGAGAATCTCTGGAGAGAGAAGGTGAATGCCTAGGATGAGTTGGAAAACATTTCCATAAGTATTTTCCACATATTTGTTGCTGCAATACAATTTTTTAGGTGCTTAGGTACTGCAGAAATGCTGTCAGATTAAAGATTAAAGGAGAGATTGGCGGTGTTGTTGTATTGTAAAATATTTTGTAGATTAATACAAACATTGGGCCTTTTTCCTGTGTGGAGTTTTTTACTTGAAAGGGTTTTCTCCATGTTAAACATTATGTCATTGTATCTTGTGTTGAGTTCTTCATGTTTGGCATTTTCTTTGTAGTGGATTTTATGGTTTGTTACAATCTCCATTGTTAATGCACACTTAAAGATCGCTGAAATTTATCTTGTATCAAATTTCCATTAAGTAATTGTTCTTTCATTCCTAACATTTGGTATCAGATCCTGGCCAGCCTTGAGTCTTGGGTGGTAGTGTGGAAGCTGTAGCTGCAATGGGAGATTTGGTTGCATTTGTTTTACAGATCTTGTGTTGATATTATGGCTGCATCCATCATTGCATCAACCTCTCAATTGGACATTGAGAAGTTCAACAGAATAGGGTATGAGTTGTGGAAGTTAAAAATGGAAGATTTGTTGGAAGAAAGAAACCAATGGTTGGCTATCCAAAAAGAGAAGAAATCTGACGATGTCTCTCAAGATGAGTGAGATAGACTGGATAAGAAGGCACAGGGAACCATCCAGTTATGTCTTTCAGACTCTTTCCTATTAAATGTTGCAAAGGAGGAGACCACATACAAATTGTGGAATCAGTTGGGTGAGATCTACCAAGCCAATAGTATGGTAAATAAACTTTATTTAAAAAGAAAATTGTTTTCCATGAAAATGTGAGAAGGTGAATTAGTTGTAGAGCATTTAAATTCTTTTAATTTGTTGTTGAGTCAACTTGCTTCAGTAGATTTTGAAGTTAGTGAGGAAGATAAATGTATCTTACTTCTTTGTTCTTTACTCGAGTCTTGGGAGAATGTTATCCTTGCTATCACTACTAACCTCGTGGATCCAAAGTTGGATGCTCTTATTTCAGTTCTACTATCACAAGAATTGAGGAAGAAGAGTTCAGATAGTTCAAGGGATGCTCTCAATGTTAGGGGATAGTCTAACAAAAGGGGACCAAAAGGAGATCAGAAAGGGGCTAAGGACTAGTCCAAGGACTAGTCTAAGACTCCTGGTAAAAAGAACATAGTTAAGTGTTGGAACCGTGGTAAAAGGAGACATGTGAAGGAGTGTAGAAACCCCAAGAAACAGTGGGAGAGTGCTTTGGATAAGTCCTTGAATGCAGGTGAAGAAGTTTTACTTTCTGCATGTAATGTTATTTCTAATTATCATTGGTTGGTTGACTCAAGATGCTCATTTCATGTGACTCTGCATAAGGAGTGGTTCTCCACATATGAAGAATATGATGGAGGTAATATCTACCTTGGTGACAACTCTTCATATCTGATTGTTAGGAAAGGAAAGGTATTGTTGTGTTTCAGTGATGGGAGGATTAAAACCCTCCCTAGTTTTTTGCATGTTCTTGGATTAGATAGAAATATGATTTTAGTTTCAAAGTTGAATGATTTGGGAATGCATGTGACATTTGACAAGCATGGCTACAAATTGGTCAGAGGGAACTTGGTGGTAGCGAAAGGGAAGAGATTGGGAAACCTATTCAAGCTTGAAGCCACTACAATTTGTAATGCCTCCTATGTATTTGAGGCCACTACTAAAAATATATGTATGTTGTGGCACCATAGATCAGGCTACACAAGTAATAATGTATTAAAAACTATTAAGAATAAAAATTTGTTGGATGGTTTCTCCTATTCTAATGAGCATTTTGATTTCTGTGCACATTATGTGTTTGGTAAACGAAACAGAAAATCATTTCCTTCAGGATGCAATAGAGCAAAAGAGAAGTTAGAAATTATTCATACGGATGTGTTTGGACCTATGGATAATGAATCTATTGGAAAATCTCATTATTTTGTTACCTTCATTAATGATGTATCTAGATATACATGGATTTATTTTATGAAGCATAAATCTGAAGTTTTCACTAAGTTTAAGGAATTGAAAGTCTTAGTAGAGAACTAATTAGGTTTAAAGATAAAAACATTAAGATTTAACAATGGAGAGGAATATTGCTCTAAGGAATTTGATGAGTTTTGTAAGCATGTAGGTATAATTAGACAAAAGACAACTCCATATACACCGCAGTTGAAGGGTGTTGCAGAAAGGATGAACCGAACAATTATGGAAAGGGCCAAAAGTATGCTTAGTGATGCATAGTTGGATAAATTCTTTTGGGTAGAGGTTGTTTGTACTACTTGCTACTTGATAAATAGATCTCCTTGTAAGGCTCTTGATTTGACACCTTATGAAGTGTGGATATGTAAGAAACCTTTTGTTTCACATTTAAGGGTTTTTGGCTGTGAGGCTTTTATTCATGTGCCTAAGGAAAAGCGATCTAAGTTGGATCCAAAGGCAGAAAAGTGTACATTCATTGGATATGGTGATAATGTCAAAGGTTATAAGCTTTGGAATCCACTAACCCACAAGATTATCTTTTCTAGAGATGTTATTTTTAGGGAACTTACAGCTATTTTTGAACCTAAGTAGCCAAAAGAGAAAGAAGAAAAGGTAAAGAAGGTGTACTTTGATTTAGAACAGCAAGATGCACCTTAGGAAGAGCAGAATGATGGATTGGGGGGTGAAGAAGAAGAAGATTCAAGTAGTTTTGATGAAGATGAATCTATTGTTATAGAAGAAGTTGGTGCAGATGATCATGTTGAAGAACGAATATAGTCTCTTACTCCACCCTTGAGGAGATCCACAAGACAACAAAATCTAGTTGACAGGTATTGCCCACCAGATTTCTATTGTGTATATGCTTTATTGAGTACTAACGATGAACCCAGATCCTACAGGGAAGCTATTTCTATAGAAGATAGTGAGTCTTGGTAGCTAGCCATGTAGGAGGAGATGATGGCTTTAGACTCTTGTAACACCTGTGATCTTCTTTGTTTTCCCAAAGGAAGAAAGGCCATAGGTTGTAAGTGGGTCTTCAAGAAGAAGTTTGGAGAAGACAGGTTATTATAAAAGTACAAGGCTAGACTAGTAGCCAAGGGCTACTCCTAGAGAGAGGGAGTTGATTTTGGTAAGATATCCTGCCTTATTGCTAAATTGACTTCCACTAGATTTCTCTTATCCATTGTTGTAGCTTATGATTGTGAGATTGAGCAAATGGATGTTAAGACTACATTCTTGCATGGAGATCTTGAAGCAAAAATTTATATGCAACAACCTACAGGTTTAGAGGTAAAAGGAAAAGAATATTGGGTTTGCAAGTTAAAGAGGTCTCTTTATGGTCTGAAACAGTCCCCCAAAATGTGATATCAAAAGTTTGACTCATTTGTTTTGAAATTGGGTTTTGTTAGAAGAGAAGAGGATCACTGTGTTTACATTTATTGTGTTGATGATTCTAAATTGGTCATTGCTTTGTATGTTGATGACATGTTTTTTAGCAATACTAAGGGTATGATCAATGAGCTTAAAGCCCAACTTTCAGGAGCATTTGAGATGAAGGATCTTGGTACTGCAAGGTATATTTTGGGAATGGAGATCAGGAGAGACAGAGTTAATAGAAATCTTTGGTTGTCACAAAGTATGTGAATACTATTTTGTAGAGGTTTAGTTTGCAGGACTATAACCCAATTAGAGTTCCTTTACACTTTGGTACTAAGCTTTCATTAGATATGTGTCCAAAGACTGAGGATAATTTTGAGGATATGTCTAATGGGCAATATGCTAGTGTTGTAGGGCGTTTGATGTATGCAATGATTTGCACTAGGCCATATATTACCCAAGCAGTGGGAGTTTAGAGAAGATTTATGTCTAACCCTAGTAGACAACATTGGAACTATGTGAAGACAGTGTTTAAATATCTTGTAGGTACTCCTGATCATTGTTTGGTTTATTTTGGTACTGATAGTATTGATAAATCTTTGGACATACAAAGTTTTGTTGATGCAGATTGGGCAAGTGACTTGGATAGTCAAAGGTCCACTAGTGGCTATGTGTTTACTCTATTTGGAGGTGCAATGAGTTGGATGAGTAAGAGGCAGCCCGCAGTTGCTTTGTCCACCACAGAAGTAGAGTATATGGCTGCTACTCATGTCTCTAAGGAGGAAGTTTTGTTGAGGAGACTATGTACAAGTATTGGTTTTGATTGCAAGATCATTCAGATTGGTTGTTATAGCCAGAGTGCTATCTGTTTGGCCAAGAATCCCATGTATCATGCTCAAACTGAGCATGTTGATGTTTAGTATCACTTTGTTCAAGAGTTGGTTGCAAATGGAGAGATTGAGCTGAAGAAGATAGACAATCAGGAGAATGTTGTAGATTCATTGACCAAGCATGTGAGCATAGAGGAGTTCGTATGGTACAGAGAGGCCATGAGCCTTGTTTCTAGTGTCTGATTATTTTTTCATTTGTTTTCCTATGGGTTGATTTACAATGTATAATTTCAAGTGGGAGAATGTTGGGATAAGGTGCCATTAACCTTGTAAATCCCAATATTGTATTTATTCCATTTATTATATGTAATTTGTAATTATCCATGAGGAGATGTACTAGTTTCATTGGTAGGGGTAATTTCAGAGTAATCAGAGGTAATTACGAAGTGACTTTTACTATTGGCAAATGTAAAAACTCAAAGTAAATGAGGGTAGGTGTGCTCTCTTGGAGAATATACTATTTTTGGCATGTATGACAATTGTCATAATATTTGGTAAGTGAATCTATGACAGCTGCAAGTTGTCATAAGATTCTAAGATTCTATGACGCATATGATGGATATGTTAGTTGTATATTTTCTATATTTAACCCAAGGTTCCTATCTTGGAAAGATATTCTTTTGTGAAATATATGATGGTTATGATGTGTCATAAGATGTTGTAAGAGGCCAGTTTAGTCTTGGGCCCCCAACCTTTGCATGGTTTTTTCTGGAAAAGTGTAAGATACTTGTAAGATGGTAATTAACGTTTACAGGTTGGAGAATCTTAGGAGAGAGAAGGTGAACACCTAGGATGAGTTGGAAAACATTTCTATAAGTATTTTTCATGTATTTGTTGCTGCAATTTAGGTACTCAAGTGTTGCAAGAATGTTGTCAGATTGAAGATTGAAGGAGAGAGGTTGTTGTATTGTACAATCTTTTGCAGATTAATACAAACATTGGGCCTCTTTCCTGTGTGGAGTTTTATACCTGAAAGGGTTTTCTCCATGATAAACACTATGTCATTATGTCTTGTGTTGAGTTCTTCATGTTCAGCATTTTCTTTGTAGTGGGTTTTATGTTTTGTTACCATCTCCATTGTTAATGCACACTTAAAGATTGCTGAAATTTATCTTGTATTAGATTTTCATTAAGTAGTTTTGCTTTCATTCCTAACATAAGGTTGACACATATCAGCCAAATGTGAAATGAATCATTGAATGGATTGTAACTTTCCCTAAAGACTTCTCAACTATTTGAGTTTGCTTGGGGAAGACATGTCAAGAATAGCTATGAATTTTGCAGGGTCAACCTCAATGCCTCGACAAGATACAATATATCCCTGGAGTTTTCTAGACATTACTCCGAATACACACTTCTTAGGATTTAGCTTGAGTTGATATTTCTCTAGCCTATCAAATATCTACTCCAATACTTTTAAGTGATCTACTCTAGTGGATTTACCTAAGAGGTCATCAACATAATCTTCCATAATGGTACGAAACAAATTGTGGAAGATTACTGTCATCGCTCATTGATATGTGGCGCCAGCATTGTTGAGGCCAAATGGCATAACCTACAAACACTATGTTCCCCAAGGACATGTGAAAGCCATTTTGTGTTGGTCCTTGGGTACTATCATGATTTGATTGTAGCCAAAACATCCATCCATGAGAGAAAGCATTTCATGAACTACGATTAAATCCACAATGATGTTGATGTTGGGTAATGGAAAGTCATCTTTTGGACAAGCCTTATTTAAGTCTCTAAAGTCAAAACAAATACAGATGCCCCCATTTGGTTTGGCCACAGTTACAAGGTTGGAAACCCATTCTGTATAATCCATAGGCCGTATGAACTTGGTGTCTAGTAGCTTCTTGAGCATAACTTTGACCAATAAAGCTATCTGTTGTTGCATCTTGTATAGTTTTTGCTTGACGAGTTTAAATCCTAGTGAGACTGATAGATGATGGACTACTAATGCAAGATCTAATCTTGGCATGTCAGCATAAGTCCATGTGAAGTTAACTACCCTTTTCTGAAGGACTTTATGAAGTCTTTATTTTCTTGTTTAAACAAAGATACTGTTAAGAATGTCACCTTTGTATTTTGGATTGTGCCAAGGTTCATTTCTTGTGACTTTTAAACTAATAAAGAAGACTTCTCCTAATGAACTAAGGTGCACTAAGGTGCATTAGTCCGGTGGATATCACAGTCATACCTTGTGATCTAGATTGATGATGGGGAGCTGCTACTCAGGAGGAGCAACAGGTATGATTTTGAAGTGGTGGAATTGCAAGTATGTGCCCTGTGCCATTGATGTCAAAGGGGGAGAGAAGACATGTGAAAAACAAGTGGTTGCTGATCAAAGGGGGAGTAGTAAAGGGAGAGAAGGCATGTGAATGGTTTTTACTGATAGGGGGATTTGAGACAGTAAGGAGAAGTTCTTGTCTTGATGGTTAAAACAATTTTTCACATCATATGTTGCCATCAATGACAAAGGGGAAGATTGTTGCAAGTATGGGCCTAACCTGTGTTGTCATTGATGTCAACATACTCTTGTTGCATTAATGATAAGAATTGGATGAGTTGTGTGCTGAGGATATTGAGAAAATTAGTCTCAATAAGGAATAGTGAAGAACAGTGATGACATTAAGGCAATAATCCAAGATAGGAAGAGGATCAGAGGATGCAGATTAAAGGGTTTGTAGATATGTGTCTTAAGGTGGTCCAGTAGATATTTCAGAGGTTTGCATGAAGATTTGAAGAATTTGTGGCTGCTCAAGTAAAACTAGTTCTAGTAGGTGTTCAAAGGTGACAAAGTATAACAAAAGGTCCGGTGAGATCCGGAAATGAATTTTCTAGTTCTGCGGATTTGAGGGAGTGTTGAGGAAGTCTTTTTGGTGTGTCAACTCGATTGGTTCATGGTTTGAAGGTCTGCAAGCATCTATTCCTTTGTGATAGTAATGCCAGTCTGTGTTCTTGAGGTTCCAGAGGAAGGAGAGATGGATTTCAGTAAGCAGATGAAGTGTGGATGTTCTTAGTGATTCAGGCAAGCTTGTGGAAGTCTTTGGATCGTGTCCAGTTCGTGTTAGTGGTCCGCATTAAAGTTGGTGCTCGCAATTGAAGAATAACTTCCAGATGATGGTGTTCTTCTTGAGACTGGCCAACCGGATGAATTACACATCCTGCGGATGTTCTTGTTGATGTTTTCTGACTTAGATGATTGTTCCTAAGCTGATGCCATGTATAAAAAAGGAATTGCGAAGTCATTTCAAAGTTGTCTTGGTGGAGATGAGAGTGTGGTAGCGAGGAGGAGAGCGAAAGGTAGAACAAGAAGTATTGGGCTTAAATGGAACTGATTCAAGCATGGTGAAGATGCTATTCTCCAGTTCATGTATGTGATACTTATTTCTTTGTAGACAATGTGTCTCTTATAGGCAGTGAGCCTCTTGTGAGCAATGTGCTCGAGCAATGAGCCCTAATTGGCATGTACCATTTTACTCTTTCTATTCTTCTAACAGAGAATACAATCTTGGGTTAATCACCCCGTGGTTTTTCCCTTAACTGGGTTTTCCACGTCAAAATCTTGGTGTCTCTTGTGTTGATGTGTTTCTGCTCTTGATTTGTTGCATTGTGTTTTCATGATTGATTTACAAAGTGAAGTTAAGTATTTAATTGGAAGAAATTTTTTACACAACTAATTCACCCCCCCTCTCAGTTGTGTGCCCTAAGTTTAACAGTATGAACTTGGTGTCTATTAGCTTCTTAAGCTCAACTTTGACCAATAAAGCTATCTATCGGTGCATCTTGCATAGTTTTTGTTTGACGAGTTTAAATCCTAGTGGGACTAATAGATGATGGACTACTAATGCAAGATCTAATCTTGGTATGTTAGCATAAGTCCATGTGAAGTTAACTGCCCTTTTCTGAAGGACTTTATGAAGTCTTTATTTTCTTGTTTAAACAAAGATACTACTAAGAATGTCACCTTTGGATTTTGGACTGTGCCAAGGTTCATTTCTTGTGACTTTTAAACTAATAAAGAAGACTTCTCCTGATGTTTCAATGGTGGGGGAAGGTCAAATATTTCATCCTTAGGTGCCTCAGAGAGGTTTTCACTATTGGATGTGTCCTTTCTTTTTACTATTTTGTGATTAGGAGGTGCCACAATGTGGTTTTCACCTAGGGATCAATTTATTTTATTCATATTTTTGTGACTAAAAGATTTGACATTCTCCCCAAAATATGAGATAGGAGAGAGATCCATTACAAAAAACCTGTCTTATGGTCTTCTTGGGTTATACCATCTCTAAGTCCCAAAAATTCTACTAAGGCTTCATCATTCTGAAAAGTATCCAAGATAGGAGGCCCTTGTTGGTCCCAATTGACTAGTTCCATATGTACAAGGGAGATAGTTTGTGTTTTGGTCTTTGAGGCGAGGGAAATGGATGAGATCATAAAGATGGATGTTTCTTGAAATAAATCAATAAGGTGAAGATGAGAATCATCCATAGTATCCTCCATAGAATTGTTATTTGCGGGAAAAGCATTCGTGACTTCATCGAGTATAAACTATATATCTAAGGAGCGGGGTGCCTCCTTACCGATTCCCAACCCATTTCTATTATTTTTCTTGGTGATAGATATGGGTTCAATAGTTCCTTGCTCATGAAGTCCAAGTCAACTTTGTCCTTTAAAGCCCATATTTTTGACAATGCAATGACCATTGTTGTACTTTTCCATAGGTAATATGGCCGGTTCCTTCTCATCTTGGAAAATCAAAGAGGATATGTTTTCAATGTGTTCATCTTCCAAATTTCACTCATAAATGAATACTATTGGGTGCATTGGTTTGATGGCCTTCTTTTTACTTGCTTTCACCATAGGAGGTTTTCCATAAGACTTAGGTGATAAAGGCAAGTTCCCTACATAGCAAGAGTTCGACAAGTCATATTCTTTGAACCCTATGTTCTTATACTAAAACTTAACCTTGAGAATGTCTTTCTTAGGAGGTGTTGTGGATAATGTGGTTGGATTGACATATGAGGATGAAGGTTGAGCTACCTCATTTTTAGGACTTGTTTTGAATTTAGGTATCTTCCTTGCATGGTGTGGTAGAATTCAAAAGGATTCATATCTCTAAGAATGATAATTTCCATACCATTCTACAAGAATTTCAAACATTGGTGATAATTTGAGGGTACAGTCTACATGGTATGAATCCATGGGTGACCAAGGATGATGTTATACAGAAGGCTAAGGTCTAGTACTTGACATCGAGTTTCCACTAAGGTAGGACCCACTCTGATTGGTAAATGAATGACTCCTTCAGATTCCCTTTCAGTTTCATCATAAGATTTGATTGTCATTGTTTTGGAAGAATCAATAGCATCTGCAAAATGTCCTAACTATTTTAGCAGCTTCAAAGAATAGATGTTGAGACTAGCACCACCATCTATAAGGAAGCACTTGACATTTTTTTAGTGAATGTATACTTCTATGGTAGGGCTTCATTATGGCATGCATTTTGGAATGGGAGATCTTGTTTTGTAAACACTAGGTGATGTGGAGAGGCTATATGCCCTATCATGGCTTTAAATTGTATAGTGCCAATGTTGTCAGGTATAGATGACTCTTTGAGTGATTTTTCTAGGATGTCCCTATGTTCGGGTGAAGTGTGAAGGAGATCAACAATGGATATGAGCCATGGTGTTTTTCCCAAATGAACTAGTAGATTATACTTAGAATTGGGTTGACTATTTGATTTTGACCCATGAAGGGTAACACGACCTTAATGAGTAGTTAATGCACAATCAAGAGCTTTACCCTTGATTGTAAGAGTGGATACAAAGCTTTCTCCTAAATGACCAACAATGGAATCATATAGTCCAAACAAATTATTGACACCTTTCCCTTTATTATTGGAGTTGTTTCCTTTTCCGTGAGGAGGGAATGGATTCGTATAAACACCAAGGTCTTTATTTGTTGTAGGTTTGGAAGCATGGTCTATGTTGATCTCTTTGTGATCGATAAGGTTTTGTATGAGGTGTTTTAATTTCATGCATCCTGAAGTTTTATGTCTTTTTGTGTGGTGGTATTCGTAGTATTCATTGTCCTTATACCATGCAAGTTTAAAAGTTGGTTCTTCATATTACCTAGTTTCGAGTAACGTGATTAAACCATTTTGGATCAATTTATTAAGGACATTTTCTATGGGTTCTCCTAATTGAGTGAATCTACATTTAGGTGCTAAATCTTGCTTGGGTTGATCCCTTTGAGTGGTGGAATTGTTCTTTGGTGGCATTTGAATTTTAAGTGGTGTTTGGATAGTTTGGACATGTTTGGTATCCACAACACCATCGTTGACAACATTTTTTCTTTTAGCCCAAAAGCGGGGCTTGTCATTTGAAGTAGGAGTGGTCTTTTGTTTCTTTAAAGATTTTTGCAAATCCCTTACTGATAAGGGATTTTTTGATATTGGTTCCTTTTGAAATGATTTCCTCAAAGGAGTTAGCACATTGTATTTGTAGATGGAATCCAAGTTCTAGATTCAAATTTTGGACAAATATACTAATTATTTCTCAAGTAGAGGCCAAGGGCATTTGCTGGCCATATTTCTCCACCTTTGCAGGAAGGAGATGAAGGTTTCACCATTTCTTTGTTTAGTATTACACAAGTCTGTCATGGAGACTTAATGTTTTATGTTAAAAAAGAAATGGATGATAAACTTCTTGGCTAATTCGCTAAAGGATTTTATACCCAAAGGTAAGTGTGAAAACCATTTTATGGCTTGCCCTCTAAGACTATGAGGAAAGGGATAAAAAAGATATGTATCATTGTGAGTGGCCTCTAAACAAGCCATGTAAAATTCTCTTAAGTGTTCTTATGGATCACATTTTCCCTTGTACTTGTCAAATTTGGGTACTTCAAAGTTATTAGGAAAAGGGATCATGGGAATAGATAGATTGAATGGATATGGACAAATTTCCTCAAATGAGAAAGTCTTTTTAGTGTTTTCAAGTGAGAGATCAGAAATCTAATTTTGCATGTTTTAGATTTGAAGTTCAATTCCAACTGCTAGTGGTGGTGGTGCAATGTTTTGTTGAATGTTAGAAGAAGGTGGTTGTTGGTGTGCAAAGGTTTGTTGGATGGATGATGAAGATGGTTGTTGATATTGATTTGGTGGTTGTTGGTATTGGGTTGGTGGTTGTTGATATTGAGTTGGTGGTTGTTGATATTGAGTTGGGGGATGTTGGTATTGAGTTGGCGGTTGTTGATATTGTGTTCGTGGTTGTTGGTATTGTGTTGGTAGCTGTTGAGGTATGTTATATGGGGTTTTGTTAGTTTGATGGGAAGAACTATGTGATGGATTAGTAGGTGCATTAGAAGTGGAAGATTGAATTTGGGATGTTTGTGGTGGATTAGTACTTGGATTATTTGGAATAGAAGAAGATGAAGGGTTAGCCTTAGATGTACTTGGAATAGAAGAAGTTTGTGTAGGGTTAGCATGTGAATTATTTGGTATAGAAGAAGAGGAAGGGTTGGCATGTGAATTATTTGGTATAGAAGAAGATGAAGGGTTAGCATGTGAATTATTTGAAGGATAAGATGGGTGTTGGAATCCTATCATGTATGCAAGGGTTAAAGTGGTTCAAGTTGTGTGGGATATTGATAGAGAGGATTATTGAATTGATCAGTGAAGGAAGGGACCTCATGAGTGGGTATATTTTGAATGGTAGGTGATAATGTGGATGTGGTTGGAATCAAAGTGGGACCTCCACCACCCATGGCAGCAATAGAGATATTTATGGGATCTTGTTCTTGGATTTGGGATCTCTCAAAGTTGATAGGCAACTTAGCTACTCTTTTAGAAAGTGGAAGAAATGATTTCGATTAGAGTCCAAAAGTTTAACTAGAGCATCCAAGAACTTAGGATCTTGAATGTGTTCATCAAGGTCTTGGGATTATTATTGAGTTTGTTGACCTTGGCTTTGAGATGAGGAAGTCCCTTTTGTATACCCTTTTGGGACAAAGACATTGGAGCACATGCCTATGGTAAACTTGGAGGCATCAATAAGGACTTTGGGAATTGGTTCTTCAAGATTGTCTTGAGGCAAATTTTGAATGTTTTTCATAGCCTTTTGATATTGAGATTGAGTTACAAGCATATGAAGTGAAAATTGAGATGGATGATGAAGCAAATGATAGCAAAATTTATCTATGGGATAGGCATGCCAACAAATAGCACAGGTGTATTGACTGATAACACTGGCATGTTTTTACAGATTTTGAGATGATAGTCACAGGCATGCACTGATGAAACACAAGTGCTCTTGTGAACAAAAATATGAATGGATGATGTGTTTAGACTAGTTCTAGGATCAAACTTTGAGACAAGATGATTTGGATGGATGATTTTCTTGGTTAAGAGTTATAAACCTAGATCAACAAATATTTGGATGGTGAGATTATGATTACCTACCCCAAAATAGACTAATGGTTTCAAGGTGAGACAAGATAAAGGTATAGTGAATTTGACTATCTCAAAAGGCGCCACTCTTTTAAGGTAGGTTGGTTCACTAATTGGGTTGATACTAATCGGTCTATAAATTTAAGAGAGGCAATTTCTTAAACTACAAGACAAACTAGTGGATTGTTTGATCTATCTTTTAGGATTAATAACCAAGAGGATGGAAGGATGGTGAAATATTTGAGATAATTTTGGAAAATGAATGTTGATGAGGATCGAATGATCTTATAGTCTCAAAGGATTAAATTTTCAAAAGTCTACGACAAGATGAAATAAGGGTGGATGTGGATGATCTATAAAATTGTGTAGAAATGGATGGAAGAGTCTAGATTTTTTGGATTTGTTTGGAAAAGGAAAAAATGCTAAATGGGAAATTTAAAACTATGTTTTTGAATTTTGGATTTTTGAAAAGGAAAAAGCTAAGAAAATGGAAAGATTAAGACTATGTTTTTGGGTTTTGGATATTTTGAAAAAGGAAAAAGCTAAAAGAGAATTTTAACACTATGTTTTTTGGATTTTTGGATAACTGAAAAGGATAATGCTAAAAGGGAAATTTAACACTATGTTTCTGGATTTTTGGATGAGTGGAAAAAGAGAATGTTAAATGGGAAATTTAAAACTATGTTTTTGGATTTTGGATTTTTGAAAAGGAAAAACCTAAGCAAATGGAAAGATTAAGACTATGTTTTTGGATTTTGGAGAATATTTAGATTTTTTTGTGGTATTTTTGCTTTGTTTTTTGAAGATAAGAGGTAGAACTATCTCTTAGCAAGAGAAACAAACACAAAGACACAATGCCAATTTTAAAACTTGAAACTTTGGAAAATTGTTGTAAAAGGTGATGACCCTTCACGGATAACAAATGGTATTACAGGTATATAACAACAAATAGAAGACACTTCAAACAATCTTTTAGTGCAACAACCTAGAAATTATTCAAGTAGGAGTGATCCATATTGTAAGCCCACATGATTGAATACCTATCCATGTGCTTACCTAACTAAGCACACTTCCCCCTAAGTATAGAGCTAGAGATAAAGAGCATACACCCAATATCTCTCTCCTTGGAGGTCTTAACACCTTGCCCAAAGATTTTCTATATAGTCCTTAAGGTAGTAAGGATGGTGAGTAACTTTAGGGTATGATCCGCATCCATTGCATTACAATATGAAATGGCCAATGGTCTTAATCTAGATTAACAAAGCTTCTAGGGTGTCATCGATATACATGAGGTACAAGAGGCCCAAATCTATGAATGCGGGTGTCCTAGGTAACTGACGCCCAACTATCATAGTCTTGGCAGACCAAGTATCTTGAGAGTGTATTGCTTGGAGTTACAAGGGTCCTTCGTTTGATGCTGAGTCTTTTGTTACTCTCATCATTTGTATATCGCACCAGAACATGTAGTTGGGGTCATCCCTTGAAGTGATGAAATCCCCATGCAAGCCCCCTAGGGAGGATATCAAACACTTCTAATTCTCAAGATCATCTTGCAATGCAAGAGAATAGCATAATGTGATGAGTCCCTGAGAAGTAAACAAATAAAACAAGTAAAATGAACAACTTTAGTGTTTTTTATTTCCAAGATCACTTTACAGTGTGAGGAAAGAGCATACACATTTAAGAAGTTTCAAACATAGTAGACACATGTTAATTCCCTTAAGAAATGAAATATTTTCCTAAGACTTAGTATGAAAAATATTTGTCTTTGACATACGTTTTGCAACAAATACGTTAGTAGTTTCAGTTTTTTTCTTCTTTGACCAAGGTATAATTTACTCAATGTTAGTTCCAACACCCAAAGAAAGATTAATTTGAAAACTACAAATAATTAACAGAAACAATGAAACACAAAATACATAACTAATGATTAAGTAGCAAGCACAATAGGAAACAAAAAATAGAAAGAACTCACTATTTTTTACCTTTTTTACATAGGCGTGTCGATAAAGGACAAAGGCATGTCGACAGACAGTGAGGGTGTGCTGACAGACATCAAGGGCACACTTATCAAACATAGGTGCATACTACATAGCATAGGCACACTTCTAGAATAGTAAATAGAACCTACCAAAATAAAATAATGAGTTGGACAAAAAGGATGATTTGCTAAGTTTTGAGAGATCTAATGGCCTGGGAGGATGGATCTAAGGAGATGAACTCTGCTCAATGTTTATCCTAACATGAGCGTGCTTTTACAAGGCAAAGGCATGCTTCTACATAGAGAGGACCTAACACCATGAAATCAATGCCTAAACCTATTGAAAATTAAATGTAACAGCATGACTAGATAGAGATAGATGTTAGGCAAACACAGGAATCAGAAAGTAGGCAAAATCAACTAAAAATAACCCACAATCCACAAAAATAAGCACCAACTTGTCAGAAACACAAGCATGCAGTTATGAAACACAAGTACATCGACCTTCTGTAGAGGCGCGCCAACCTGCAGCATAGGCATGCCGACACAAAGTGTAGGTGTGCATTGACAGTCACAGGCACATTTCTATTCCTATATGAAATTTGTACGAAAAAACTCCACACAAATGTTAGTTTTCAGGGACATGAGTCCCATTGGGCATGCTAAAATGTAATGGTTATAATTTGAATGCAATAATGAACATAAATGAACTCAAGCAATAAGTAAAACAATACAAATTACCTCAAACACACAAACAAACCATACTTGATGAAGCGTACTAAGGTTGCACCCAAACCTCAAGAGGATTGCTCTTTGCTCTTGGCTATGTGGATTACTCTATCAACAAGCGTAATGTGATCTTCCAAGGAATGATAATGAAAATGTAAGTTTACTAAAATGAGAGATGTTGAGAAATGGAGAATGAGGTTCGTTTTATAGACCTGTGAAATAGTAGATCAATGGTTGAGGAACACCAGAAAGATCAATGGTTGAGGATGATTGAGAGAATGTGTGTGAATGAGAGGACAAGTGTCCTAGACTTCTCATGAGTCATGGGAGTTAAAAGACCTAATTGGAGAGTTGACTAGATAGATTGATCAAAAGACTAAATTGATTGATTTGTTAACAAATTAGATTAATTTATTAACTAATTTGATTGATTAGAGGACTGATTTGATTGATTAGATGACTGGATTGATTAATGAGTCAGCTCATATGATTGATATGTTAACTGATTAGACCAGAGGAAATTATGGTGGGTGAGGATAAATGGAAAATTAAATAAATAATTTATTTAATTTCATGAGCACATGGGATAAATGATATAAATATTAAATTTAATTCATTTTGGAGGAAAAAGATATTTAAATAAATAATTTGAATTTATTTATTTAAAGTCGAGGGAAATTTGATTTATTTAAATAAATAATTTTGATTTTATTTATTTAAATTGGAGGAATAATGATTTAATTAAATAATTTGGATTATTTAATTAATATAGGGGAATATGATGATTTTTAGTGAATTAATAAATTAATGTGGAACTGTCAAAATTAAGTGATTTGATGTGAATTTGTGTGAATATAGTGTGATGACATGAATTATGCATTAGCGAATTTCAGGTGTCTACAGAATCAAAAGCTTATAAGTTTTATAACCTCGTTTCAAAGAAAGTGATTATTAGCAAAGATGTGGAATTTAAGGAAGAAGCATGGGATGGAAGCATTGGTAGAGCAATCACAATTGGAGAACCAATTCCTCAAAATGAAGAAGAATCTAAAGAACAAAATTTGCAAGGTGATCAATCAACTCCATAAGCAAGAACACACACTCCAATAAGAACACCAACGAACTTAGCACAAGGTGAATCATCTGGTCATGCATGTCACCCTACTCCCAATTGACAAGTAAGTGATGATCCTACACTTGCCTCCTTAAGGTCAAAGTATAAAGGAAAGAAAATAAGAAGATTGAAGGAGATTTAAGATCAAGAAGAACATTTAGATTTGTGTTCAAATTTAGGTTTTTTCTCTCATTATCCTATGTATTTTGAAGAAGCAGTTAAAGAGGAACATTGGATAAAATCTATGGATGAAAAGATAGATTCTATTGAGAGAAATCAAACATGGGAGCTAATTGACCTACCTAAAGGTAAGGATTGCATAAGAATCAAATGGGTTTATAAGACAAATTTAATGCAGAAGGTAAGATTGAAAAGCACAAGGCAAGGTTAGTAGCAAAAGGTTTTGCACAACAACATGGAATTGATTATAATGAAACATTTGCTCTAGTTGCTAGACTTGATACTATTAGAATGGTTTTAGCAATAGATTCTCAAAATAATTGGAAAGCATATCAAATGGATGTCAAATCAGCTTTCTTGAATGGTTTTCTCGATGAAGAAGTGTATTTGAAACAACCACCAGCTTTTGAAGTGCATGGACATGAAGACAGTCTATAGATTGAAGAAGGCTCTCTATGGTCTCAAGCAAGCACCAAGAGCATGGTATAGCAGGATTGATTCATACATGACAAACAATGGATTCAATAGAAGCAATAGTGAGCCCACATTATACACAAAAATTAACAAAGAAGGTCATATTTTGATTGTGTGTTTGTATGTTGATGATTTGATTTTCATTGGGAATTTGTCTGTAGATGCATTCAAATCAGCAATGAAGAAAGAATTTCAGATGACAGATTTGGGATTAATGAAGTATTTTTTGGGCATTGAAGTTGTACATTTAGATAAGGGAATTTTTATTTGTCAAAATAAATATGCAAAGGATGTGTTAAGGAGGTTTAAGATGTTGAATTGTAATTTAGCACCTACACCCATTGCTAAAGGAACTAAAATCAGCAAAGAGGACAGAGGGCCTAATGTTGATTCTACAACATTCAAAAGACTAATTGGAAGTTTGATGTATCATACAAGTACAAGACCAGATATCATGTATGGGGTTAGTTTAATCTCAAAATTCATGGAGTCACCAAAAGACTCACATTGGCAAGTTGGAAAGAGGATATTGAGATATGTGGCAGGAACAACAAAATATGGAATTTAATATTCCAAACTAATGATTTTGTTTTGATTGACTATACTAATAGTGATTTTGTAGGTAGCATTGATGACAAGAAAACTACTTTTGGACATGTCTTTCATTTAATTTTGGAACAGGTGTGGTCTCATGGGCATCAAAAAAATAACCCATAGTGACACTTTCATTAGCTAAAGCAAAGTATGTAGCAGCCACATCAATAGCATGTCAAACAATTTGGATGAGGAGAGTATTGATAGATTTATTGCAAGCATAAGAGGAGTCAACACCAATCTTTTTTGACAACAAATCAATAATTGCATTGTCAAAAAATCATGTTTTTCACAAGAGGAGAAAGCATATTGATACGAGATTTCATTTCATCAAAGAGTTCGTAAACAATGGAGAAATCCATTTGTAGTTTTGCAGATCTGAAGACCAGTTGGTAGATATATTCACAAAGGCATTAGCAAATGAGAATTTTGATCATCTAAGATAGAATTTGGGTTTTGTAAATGCTGAAGTAGTTAGTGGTAGAAATTAAGGGGGAGTGTTAGAATGTGGAGTAATTTCTCCCAAAATAAAACATGCAATTTAGTTTAGTTTCAGTTTAATATATGGAAGTAAGATAATAAAATAATTTTGCATGACAGTTATTTTAGAATTAGAGTTTTGTAATTTGCATGTTTTGCATGAATAGATATTTCTAGTGGATTGCATGATTTTAATAGATAAAGGATTAGTTTTCTAAATTTCTGCATGGTCAAAAATCCTCTATGTATGGAGGTACATTGTAATCATTTTTAGATGAGAAAAATAAACACAAATTTTTCTGTTGGCAGGTAGGAGAGGATAGATGGATGTCCAGAAAAGATTGCTACAACAATATGGACAGCAGAAATAAACATAAAAGAAGGCAGACCAAAAACACACAGAACATAAATATATATTTATATTTTCCTCTTGAAAAATTACATACAAAAACTTCTTACAAACTTCAATGCAGAGTTGTTGCTCTATTTTCTAATTTGCCTCTATATCTAGAGCTGCAGAACATCCACTGTGATGTTGCACATTCCCTTCTATTCTCTACTGCAATATTTTTCTATGTCCTACTATTCTCTACATACCTTCTGTTGCTACAGGCTTCCACTAATTTCTATGGTCAACTCTATTCTTTTTATCTCATTCCTACCAAGCCAAAAATTGGTGCTCAAAACACACTTCAAATTCAAAATCACCTACCAAAATAAATGCAGGCAGGCCAACGGTTGTTGGGGTTTGATTTTGGAAATCCCCAAGTCTGACGCAAGGACAAGCTGAATTAAATGTACTGACTAAAGATTATTAATTTTCCAACACTCCCCCTTAATCTAAAGTCTCATGTCATTCAACAATTTTCTTTCCGGAACTGATCTTTGGAGTTACACCTTTGCATTTGCCTTTATGGAGCAGATCTCTGGAGTTGTTTCTATCATTCTGGATCACCTTTGAGCTCTTTTTTGCATCTCCAGAGCACTCTGTCTGCATCTCTGGAACTGAGACCCTGCATCTCTGGAGCTCTATCTAGAGCTACACATACTTTCCAAGGTTGAACCGCTAGAGCTTTGCTGTTGTCTTTCTAGAGCTAAACCTACAAAGCTGTCTTCTTTTCGGGACTGCATACCTCTAGAGCTATCAACAATACCAAGCTTATCTCGTAGGCATTCAAAAGAATCTTTTGGCAATGCCTTTGTAAAAAGGTTAGCGAGTTGCTGCTCAGATCTACAATACTATAACTCAATCTCTCCTCGTTCTACCAACTCCCTTATATAATGCTAATGGATCTCAATGTGCTTGCTTTGTCCATGGAAGACTAAATTCTTTGTCAGAGCTATTGATGAAACATTATCACAATGAATGGTTGTACCATCTTCTTGCTACTCATTCAAGTCAGCAAGGATCCTTCTCAACCAAATAGCCTAACATGCTACTGCATTTTCTACAATATACTCAGCTTTTGTTGTATAGAGAGAGAGAGACAATGGGCTACTTCTTGGATGCCCATGATATCACGCTTGAACCCATGTGAAATACATAGCCAGGTGTGCTCTTCTGGTTATCTACATTACCTGTGCAATCACTATCCGTGAAACCAGCCAACTTAAACTCATTAAAAACACCATACAAGATGCCATAACCTATTGTGCCATTCACACATCTCAAGATCCTCTTCCTACTTGCCAATGTGTTTCCTTGGACTTCTCCATGAACCTATAAATTAGGCTTACTGCATACATCAAATCAGGCCTAGTGGCTATCAAGTACATGAGGCTTCCAACCATGCTCTTGTAGAGGGTTGAGTTTACTTCCTTGCTGCTATCCTCTTTACTCAATTTCAAACTTGTAGCTATTGGTGTAGGGGTAGGTTTACTATTCTCCATTTTAAATCTCTTCACAATCTGTTTGGCATAGTTAGTTTGCAAAATAAATATGCCATGCTCTGTTTGTTTGACCTCAATGCCAAGAAAATACTTTAGCAGACCTAATTCTATCATCTCAAACTCATTTTTCATTGCCTCTTTAAAATCAACAATGAAGAGATCACTATTACTAGTAAAAATTAGATCATCTATGTATACAAAATAGCAATCAAAATATTACCTTCAGCTACTTTGATGTAAAGAGTGGGCTTATTGTTGCTTTTGCTAAAGCCATTACTCACTAAATATGAGTCAATTATGTTGTACCATGCCCTAGGTGCTTGTTTCATCCCATAGAGGGCTTTCTGGAGCCTATATACTTTTTCCTCTTGCCCTGGGACTTCATAGCCAGGTGACTACTCCACATACACTTCCTCCTTCAGCACTCTATTCAAGAAGGCTGACTTTACATCCATTTGAAACACCTTCCACTTATGTTGGGCTATTGTTGCTATGACTACCTAAATTGTTTCTAGCCTTGCAACTGGTGTATATGTCTCATCATAATCTCTTCTAGGCTATTGTTTGTACCCTTTGACAACTAGCCTTGCCTTATGTCTTTCAATCTTTCCTTCAGCAGTAGACTTGGTCTTATAGACCCACTTAACTCCAATCACATGTTTACCCTTAGGTAAATAAGTTAGTTTCCATCATTCTTGTCTATGGCATCCAACTCTTCATCCATGGCCTTAAACCATTTCTCTTCTTTCAAGGCTTCTTCAAAGTGCATTAGATCACTATAAGAAAATAATACAAAATTTAAATTCTCATCCATATAAGCATACCTTGTGCTGTCATAAATCTCCTTCACACTCCTTATCCTTCATGGCATCAATGATACGAGTGTAGGGTCTAAATTGTAACCTCTAGAGCTACTGTTGTTCCAACCTCTAGAGCTATTGTAATGCTAACCTCTAGAGTTACTACTTTGTTGAACACTAGAACTACAGATCTCTGGAGTTGCAGACCTCCAGAGCTGCTGATCTCTAGAGTTGCTACTTTGTTGTCCACTTTCGAAGTTGTTCTATTGAACACCTTCATAACTACTATTCTCCAATGCTCTACAGTAGTTTCTCCCCAAGCTGCTACTCTCTATAGTTCCTCCAAAGCTTCTTCATCTTCAAGGGGTATTGTAACTAAAATAGCCATGGTGCTATCCACCGTTCCATCCCATGCTTCATTCTCAATGAACTCAACATCCCTGCTGATCACAACCTTTTTGGTGATGGGATTATATAGTTTGTAGGCTTTTGACTCTTCACTATAGCCTATGAAGATACATTTCTCACCTCTATCATCAAATTTTTGCCTCTTCTCTTTAGGCACTAATGCATATGCCACACACCCAAGGATTCTTAGGTGTTCAACACTCCATTTGTTGTTTGTCCATGCCTCTTATAGAATCCTATCATGAACAACCTTTGTAGGACACCTATTCAATAGGTAAAACATTATTGCTACAACTTCACCCCAAAAATCATGTGATTGCTTTCAGCATGCTTGTTGCCATCTCTTGAGTGGTTCTAATTTTCCTTTCAGCCACTCCATTTTGCTGTGGAGTATACCTAGTTGTAAACTACTTTTGTATGCCTTCATTCCTGTAGAAATTTAGAAATTTCTTAGAGATATACTCTCCCCCTCTATCTATTCCTACGGCTTTGATATAGTGGCTACTTTGATTTTCAATTGATGCCTTAAGCCACTTGAATTTCTCGAAGGCTTCTAATTTGTTCTTCAAAAAATAAACCCATATTTTTCTACTGTAATCATCTATGAATGCCATAAAATAAGTATTTCCAGCCAAGGTGTGGGTTTTCATGGGACCACACAAATCTGAGTGCACCAACTCTAATGGTGCTTTTGCTCTCCTAGAATACCCTAATTGAAAGGGTTGTCTATGCTCCTTTCCTAAAATGCAAGCTTCACATTTTCCATCAGGCTCTACAATGTTTGGTAGCCCTCTAACCATGCCTTTCTTGGACAATAAACTCAAACCAGAAAAACTTAAGTGCCCATACCTCAAATACCACAATTTGAATGAGTCTTTGATGACTATCCTAAAGGTAGATTGTTGTTCCACTGTTGTGAGTGCTATAGATAGTTCTAGTAACTCTATATGTATCGTAAGAGGAAATATTATGTTTCTTGTCATCCGTACTACTACAATCACTTTCTTACTGCCTCCTTTGTCAAATATTTTGCACTCTCCATTTTCCATCAGGATTTTATAACCATTTTAGAGAATTTGTCCAATGCTCAATAGATTATGTTTTATGCCAGGGGCATAAAAAACATCCTGGATCACCCTCCTTTCACCATTTTTGGACTAAATGTTGACTGTATCTTTTCCCATGATGGGAACTTGCTCATTGTTTCCCATTTTTATTTCAATCTGTATGTTACTATCTATGGAGGCAAATAATTTTTTATTTCCACTCATGTGGTTGCTACAACCACTGTCTAGATACCATACTTCATCACTACTTCTCTTAGCAAGGTTACAAACAATAAATACATTTGACTGTTTTTCATTTTCAGCCTTGTTCTCATTTGCTACATTAGCATTTTGGCCTCCATGATCATGTTTCTTTCTACACTCACTAGCATAATGACCAAACTTATGATAGTAATAAGATTGAACATTGTTTTTGTCATACCTTTGCTTAGAATTGTTATTCTTCTTTTCTTGATATCTTGGTTGTGAGTTGCTTGCCTCTTCTTGGTTGTTTGAAACTCCTCTTCCAGATTTGCTTCTTCCTCTACCTCTTTGACCTCTACCTCTGCTATTTCTTCCTCTTCCTCTACCTCTTGCATTGGTTTGAGCCTTGAAGGCTTGCTCAAGGGAAGGAGAAGATCTATTCAACCACTACTCATGGATTTGTAGTGAACCCATCAATTCATCCACTATCATCTTGGATAGGTCCTTAGTCTCTTCAATGGTTATGACAATAGGGTCAAATCTAGAAGGTAGACTCCTTAGGATTTTGTCAACAATCCTTTGATCATCCATGGTTTCTCCATTTATTCTTAGCTCATTTATCATGGTAGAAACCCTAGTGTGAAAGTCTAAAATAGACTCATTGTCCTTCATCTGTAGGGTCTCAAAATCTCTCCTAAATAGCTGGAGTTCACTGATCTCACCTTGTCAGTTCCCTTTAGCTATTCTGCAATATTTCCCATGCCTGTTTTGAGTAGTTTGTTGTTGTAATGCGGGAGAAAGTAGCCTCTTTCAAGGCTACCTCAATTAGACTGAGGGCTTTTACATCCTTCATTCTTGTTTCCTTCAACTAGTTTCTTTGAGAATTAGATAAGGCTATATAAGTTGCTGGGTCTATGGTGTCTGTGAACCCATTGATGACCAACTCCCATAGGTCATTAGCAACCAGTATTGTCTTCATCTTCTTAGCCTAAATATCATAATTTTGTCTATTAAAATTTGGTGGCTGTTGCCATCCTTTGCTATCCCCACCTGCCATGCTTCTCAAATCTGAGAAGGCTGATAATGCCTAGACAAACTAGGGCTTATATAAAACACCCACAAAAAGTTTCTAACTGCCTAGAAAAATAGGGCTTTGATACCACTTGTTGGCAGGCAAGGGAGGATAGATGGCTGTCTAGAAAAGATTGCTACAACAATATGGATAGCAGAAACAAACATAAAAGAAGACAGAACAAAAACACACAGAACATAAATATATATTTATATTTTCCTCTTGAAAAATTACATACAAAAACTTCTTACAAACTTCAATGCAGAGCTGTTTCTCTATTTTCTGATTTACCCCTATATTTGGAGCTGTAGAACATCCACTGTGATGTTGCACATTCCCTTCTATTCTCTGTTGCAATATTCTTCTATTTCCTTCTATTGTTCTCTACAGACCTTCTACTGCTATAGGCTTCCACTAATTTCTACAATCAACTCTATTATTTTTGTCTCATTCCTACCAAGCCAAAAACTGGTGCTCAAAACACACTTCAAATTCAAAATCACCTACCAAAATAAATGAAGGCAGGGCAATGGTTGCTAGGGTTTGATTTTGGAAATCCCCAAGTCTGACATGGGGGCAGGCTAAATTAAATGTGTTGACTAAAGATTATTAATTTTCCAACATTTTTTACTTTGTAGCTGTGCATATGTTTTTTCTTATATTTTTTTTCTCTGTCTCTGCCTAGCATTAAAATCATTTTATATTATTTAGAATCACTGTATTGATTTTGTTATATTCAAACTAATCCAGAATAACCCATTTTAATGGACGTATTGATAAAGCTACACACTAAGGAGATTGCTTTCAGATAATTTCAAGATTGTCTTTGAATCCAAAATTACACAGCAGTGATATAAAACTAATAATTATAACAATCAATAAATAAAATTGGACGATACACATGAAGCAAATGAACTATTGAGATGTCTCTGAGGGTTGTATAAGTAATACCTTTTTCTAGACAAAATTCATATACTGTCATTGAAAATTCTAAACTACATATTGATCTATAATATATTCATAATGGCAGCTTCGAGGGATTTGGCACTTGTTTCCCTCGATACCCAATTAATGCACCCTCATGATCAAGAACAAGAACATGAGCAAGAGCTTCAAGTTCACTATAAGGACTTATCCTCATCTACCGATCCTTATAGTAAGGGATAGCCTAACATTGATAAGAATAAGGATTCCTCTAACTAATAGATTGCTAAAAGGATGTCTTGGCACAAATGGCATCTCTAGGATACAACCGCAGTGCCAAGAGGTGCAAAGAGAAGTGAAAAAACATCAAGAGAATGCCCATATTTTAACCAATTGGATGTTTTACACAGAAGGGCTATGCTCAATTTGGAGAGTACCAGGATGTCAATTTGAGGATGGTATGTGTGTGTTTCAATAGTTGTTAGAATAGCAATACTACGATCTCTTGCCTTGTGAAATTAACAATCATCCTTTTAGCAAGGATCTATAATGTGCCCTACCTATCCATAATGCTAGTATGCCTTATAATGATCTAAAAATATCATGATAAATCCATATTTATATAATTTTGATGTGTTGTCCAATATTTTACATCATGATGATGAGTTTTGTGATGACTTTATTGCTATTCATATTCCCACACATGATCACTCATGGATTGATAATGATGATTTATTAGGGGAGACAATACTTCATTTCTTTTACATTTAATGATAATATAAATACTTTGAATGATGATTATGATGGCTCTAAAAATGCTTCATTGTTTGTGAAAACATTCATCCTTGCTAATGACAAACTTATAATGATAATTGTAATATCCCAACAAATTTTAATATACAATATTTAATAATTTTTTATCATCAAGATCTTGTGAAGGTGAGGTGAGAGCATACATTAATTAAATATTATTATTCACCACTTTATGACCACCCAAATATCGTGAAAGTGAAGTGAAAGCATATGGTGGATGAAAAATGATTATAAATATTATTTTCAATAATAATAATGCCCAAAAAGATGTAGCAATGAATTGCACATTTAATATAAATATGTTGACACTTTAGAGAATAACACATAAATATGATTAAAGCTTCCTCCATAACATAATGTTGCTTCGGTGATTATAAAATATATGTTTCCATAACATATTGAAGCTTCTTAAATATAAAACTTTTTGCAAATACCAAAATGTATGTTGAAATATAAATAAAGATTTGAAGTACAAATACAACCTCTCTATGAGATTACCCCCGAGAAATAAAAGGGTTGTCATCCTCTAATCTCTAAGAAATCAAAGTGGTGTCATCCTCTAATATAATGAATCCAAGGGTTTTTGACATTCAACCCTATAACAAAACAAAAGGCCCAAACTATGATAAAAAATACTAAATAATTGGTAATAATCTCAAATCCAACCAAGCACATCAATATATAGCACCAATGGGGCATGAATTCCAAAGCCCCAATTTCCTTCTTAAAGATAGCAATTGAAATATTAATGAGACTCATTGCAAAAAATAGTTTTGGGTGAAACAGTTTCATGTGAAACTATGTGGCACCTATATAGCACAAAGTGCTTTAGCTATAAATCTTTCACCTAAAACTTTAAATTGATGTCAATTTTTATCGAAAGGTTTTGGCCAAAACTTTTTGTGTGAAAGTGTTTTGGTCAAAACTATTTTTCTTGAAATGGTTGAGTTGATAGCTTATGTTGCATGCTAACCCCTCTTTTGGGATAAATTTAACAAAAGTAGATCTTCAACTTCACATTTCTCTAATCAAGAATATTTTCATGAAAATTTAAAAATACCACATGGTTAATTATGGTAGTATAAGGGATGTTGTGGTTAATGCAATGATAGGTTGCCAACTTAAACCAACTCCATAATGTGGAGACATATGTATATATGTCACTTGGGCTAGTATTTATCTTTTGCAATATATTAGATGTTATTATGGTTTTTTGGAGTGTTAATTAAGTATGGAGACATAATTCACATGTTAAAGTGTGGTGCTATGTGTTGTTCTTAACACTTGAAAAAATGTTAGGCATTAATTGGGAATCTTTGGTGGTGTGTTTTAGGGTGTTACACTTTTACCCTTGCTTTTAGTGCCATGTTTCATTTTTTATTTTTAGGCTCTTTTCTAATTTTTAACGTTTAATCATTCCCCACAATTATATATGCCAAAAATGTTCAATATATACATATATTAAAATACTATGTGTAAATATTATTTATATTTTATAATATATATCTTTCTTAATTATATATAGTCTACATAATTAATATATTAAATAAATCATTAAAATTAATACATATCGAAAACGTAATTACATATGTATTTTAATGTTGACATATGCATAAAACTCAAGTGTTTTTCCTATTTTTGGTTCATCAACTAGAAATGAATTCCTAACATACCACAAGGTTTGTCTGTGTTAAAACATTATGCTTACTTAAAATAAGGTTAGATTCTATGGTCAAATAATCATCACAACAATTTGATTAATCGAAAAGGTCTATCCAAGTTTAACATTATAGATCAATGCCTTAAAATAATTTGGACAATCATAGATAAATGTAACTTACAAAAACATACACATGCACCAAGCACATTCAAGATGAATAGGAAATGAAGCACAACAACGTGAGCAACCACAAAAAAATAGACAGATGCACATAGATAGAAATAAATGCTCATTTTGGCATCCAAACATTGGAGGAGTCTTCAAGTGCAACTCCATGTGATCCACACTCCTTGGAGGAAGATATTTATTTGGGGGAAGAGAGTGGTTAGTGTTAGACTTAGGGCACACAATTGAGAGGGGGGGTGAATCAGTTGTGCAAAAAATTCTCCAATTTACACACTTAAATCCTCTTAGTGATTAGCAATATATTAAACATGTAACATAATGCATTCAAATCAAAAGCAGAAACTCATCAACACATAAGACACCAAGATTTTGACGTGGAAAACCCGGTTAAGGGAAAAACTACGGGGTGATTAACCCAAGAATGTATTCTCTGTTAGAAGAATAGAAAGAACAAAATGGCACATGCCAATTAGGGCTCACTGCCCAAGCACACTGCTCACAAGAGGCTCACTACCTATAAGAGACACACTGTCTACAAAGAAATAAGTATCACATACATGAACTGGAGAATAGCATCTTCACCATGCTTGAATCAGTTCCATTAATCTCAATACTTATGCTCTGCCTTTTGCTCTCCTCTTCGCTACCACACTCTCATCTCCACACTGAAAGGCAAATTCAAACTGACTTCGCAATCTCATATTTATACAAGGCATCAACTTAGGAATGATCATCTAAGTCGACAAACATTCATAAGATCATCCAACAGATGCATAACTCATCCAGTCGGCTTGTCTCAAGAAGAACACCATCATACAGAAGTTACTCTTCAATTGCAAGCTCCAACTTCAATGCGGACCACCAACATGAACTAGACACGATCCAAAAACTTCCACAAGATTTCCTGAATCACCAAGAACATCCACACTTCTACTTACTGAAATCCTTCTCTCCTTCATCCAGAACCTTAAGAACATAGTCTGTCATAACTGTCACAAAGGAATAGGTGCTTGCGGACCTTCAAACCATGCACCAATAGAGTTGATACACCACAAAGACTTCCTCAGAACTCCCTTAAATCTGTAGAATAGGAAACTTCATTTCCAGATCTCACCGGACCTTTCTTGTTACACACTGTCACCTCTGAACACCTACCAGAACCAGTTTTACTTGAGCAGCCACAACTTCTTCATATCTTCATGCATACCTCTGAAATCTCTACTAGATCACCTATAGACGCATATCTACAAACCCTTTAGTCTGTACCCTCTGAACATCATCCTATCTTGAACTTTTGTCTTACAGTCATCATTGTTCATCACTGTTCCTAATTGAGACTAATTTTCTCAATATCCTTAGCTCACGGCTCATCCAAACCTTATCATTAATGCAACAGGAGTATGTTGACATCAATGACAACATCGGTTAGGCCCATACTTGAAACAATCTCCCCCTTTGTCAGTGAAGGCAACATATGATGTGAAAAACCATCAAGACAAGAACTTCTCCTTACTGTCATAGCTCCCCCTATCAAAAACAACCATTCACATGTCTTATCTCCCTTTATTGCTCCCCCTTTGATTAGCAACCACTTGTTTTTCACATGTCTTCTCTCCCCCTTTGACATCAATGGCAAAGGGCATATACTTGTAATTTCACCACTTTAAAATCATACCTGCTGCTCCCCCTGAGTAGCAGCTCCCCAACATCAATCCGGATCACAAGATGTGACTGTGATACCCACCAGACTATTGCACATTAGTGCACCTTAGATCATCACTGGAGGGGCAATAACCCCTAACTTCTTCCTGAGATAATCAAAAGAGTCCTTAGATAGAGGTTTAGTAAAGATATCTGCAATCTGATCCTTGGATGACACAAACTCCAATTTAACTTCATTCTTGTTCATTTGCTCTCTTAGAAAGTAAAACTTGATAGATATATGCTTACTCTTTGAATGCAACATCGGATTCTTAGATATACTTATAGCACTTGAATTATCACAGAAGATTGTGATAGGTTCCTCATACTCCACTTTGATATCTCTTAGCATCTGCTTCATCCACAAAACTTGAGTGCAACTACCTACTTCTGCAATATATTCTGCTTCAGTTGTAGACAGAGATATTGCCTCTTGTTTCTTGCTTAGCCAAGAGACCAATCTCTTCCCCAAAAAGAATGCTCCACCACTGGTACTCTTCCGGTCATCCACATCTCCTACCCAATCAGCATCTGTATATGCATGAAGAGAGAAATCATGATCTCTAGGATACCACAGACCATACTCAACCGTCCCTTTTAGATATCTAAAAATCCTCTTGATTGCCATGACATGGGATTCTCTAGGATCAGCTTGTAATCTAGCAACAAGACCAACAACTTGCATAATATCTGGTCTAGTTTGAGTGAGATACAACAATCCTCCAATCATTGATCTGTACTTTGTCTGGTCTACCTTAGGAGAGTCATCATCTTTGCTCAACTTACATCTGGTTGCCATAGGAGTATTCATTGGCTTTGACTCTTCCATCCCAATTTTTTTCAACAATTCTTTCACATATTTGGTCTGAGAAATGAAGATTCCTTTCTTTGTTTGAGTAATTTGTAGACCCAAGAAGAAATTTATTTCACCAAGCATAGACATCTCAAACTCACTTTTCATTTGATTTGCCAAAGCTTTACACATACTATCTCTTCCTCCAAAGATGATATCATCAACAAATAATTAAACAATCAAGATGTTTTCATGATCAATTTTGAAATATAAGTTACTGTCGGCAGTACCTTTGTTGAAACCAATCTTCAAAAGATGCTTATCCAATCTCTCATACCAGGCTCTTGGGGCTTGCTTTAATCCATACAGTGCCTTCTTCAACCTGCAAACCATGTCACCATGATCAGACAGCTGAAATCCATCCGGTTGCTCTATATACACTTGTTCTTCCAAGTCCCCGTTTAGAAAGGCAGACTTGACATCCATCTGATATACCTTGAAATCCTTGAAGGTAGCAAAGGCAAGAATTAATCTGACTGCTTCAATTCTTGCCACCGAAAATAAAGTTTCTTCAAAATAAATTCCTTCTATTTGGGAGTAGCCCTTGCAGACCAATCTGGCTTTATTTCTGATTACTTCACCAACTTCATTTAGTTTGTTCCGGAAGACCCATTTGGTTCCAATCACATTCTTGTTTCTAGGTCTGGGAACAAGATCCCAAGTGTGATTTTTCTCAATTTTTATCAACTCTTCCTCCATTGCTTTGGTCCAGGTTTCATCATTGCATGCTTCATTTATTGTCTTAGGTTCAATCTTTGAAATCAAACAATATTCATTTAAAATTTGAGCAATTTTCCTTCTAGTTTGCACACCTTTGCTTTTGTCACCTATGATCTGATCTTTAGAGTGGTTCAGTCTTACATACCTTGGAACTTTGGGAGTTTCTTATACTTCTGCTTCTTGATCAGGCTCATTCAGACCTATCTCTTCTTCCTGATTTACCAGATTAGTTTTAATCTGACTTTCAGAAGAAGATTGAACTCCTTGAACTAGAACACCATTCTGATCATCTTCATCATATTCATAAAACCTTGAGGGTTTCTCTATTCCCTCATCAACCTTCACATTTGTACTTTCTATCATCTTTCTTAGTCTCTTGTTATAACACCAGTATGCTTTGCTTTGAGTAGAGTAACCCAAGAATATTCCTTCATCACTTCTAGCATCAAACTTGCCTAGATCTTCATCTCTTTTGATGTAACATTTGCTACCAAAGACTCTGAAATATCTTACAGTAGGAGTAATGCGAAACCAAAGTTCATAAGGGGTCTTACTGGTATTGCTTCTGATTTGAACTTGATTGAGAGTATAGACTGCAGTGCTGACAACTTCTCTCCAATAGATCTGAGGAACATTTGCTTCCATCATCATGGTCCTAGATGCTTCCTAGATGGTCTGGCTCTTTCTCTCCACTACTCCATTCTACTATGGAGTCCTAGGAGCAGACAACTGTCTCTTAATTCCATGTTTCTCACAGAACTCTATGAACTCACTGGATGTGAATTCTCCACCTCTATCAAACCTCAGACATTTCAACTTTAATCATGTTTCATTCTCTACCATAGCCTTGAATATTTTGAATTTCTCAAGAGCTTCTGATTTCTCCTTTAGAAAGGTTACCCACATCATTCGAGAATAGTCATCAATTAGCAGCATGAAATATCTATCACCTTGAATACTCTGAATTCTTGCCGGACCACAAAGATCAGTGTGAACTAAGTCCAATAATCCGGTAGAAGATAGTTCCTTGCTTTTGAATGTGACTATGCTCAACTTACCCAACTGACATTCCTTGCAAAAGTTGTTAGTAGGTTTCACCAATTTTGGAAGATCTTTTACAACTTGAGTATTGCTTATCTTGATGATATTATCAAAATTCACATGACACATCCTTCTATGCCATAATCAACTCTGATCAACTTGAACAAATAAGCAGCTTTTACCAGTACCAACCAAGTGGAATATATTACCATTAGTTTGAGTACCGGATGCAATCTCTGTTCTAAAAATTTCAAAGATTTTGCATTTTCCATCCTTGAATAAGAGATCATAGCCTTTGTCCACCAACTGTCCAACACTGAGAAGATTGTGCTTCAAACCTTCAACATATAGTACATTACCAGTTTTGTTTCTTCCATCAAAAGAAATAGTTCCTCTTCCTCTGATTCTACTAGCAGAATTGTCACCAAACTTTACCACTCCTCCATACCTTTCCAAATCTACAAATTTATTTTTGTCACCTGTCATATGGTGAGAGCATCCACTGTCAATGACCCAATCATCCTTCTCTTCAATTTGGGCTGCCAGAGCTTTTTCCACAGTCTTAAGATTGACAGATACAAAGGACATTGCATCTTCTTCCTTGATGGCAATGAACACCCATTCATTTCTAGATTTGTTTCCTATCTCTGATTCATCATCTGTTACTCCTTCATTATCATCACCTTCATGTACATAGTAAAAATCCTTTTGGAACCTTGGCTTGTTAGGATTTTGCCTTGAAAATCTTTCCGGACACCTTGAGGCAAAATGACCAATCTTATTGCAGTTAAAACACTTAAAAGGTAATTTTCCTTCATACTTACCTGATCCTCTTGGTAGCCTTTTTGCAATAAGGGCTTCAAGTTGAGTAGTTTCTACTTCTTCTTCTTCCAGATCTTTTCTTGCTTTTTCATACCATGACAATTTCTTTGAAGAATTCTCTCCCGGATCAAGCCTTTGTTTACCTTTAATAGAGGCACTGGCTTTGAATGCCGATTCAGTCTTGGGGGGTCATCTCCAAACTCTGTCATTTCAAATGTAGCCAATTTCCCAGCCAATTGATCTCTTGTGACAGTTGTATGGGCTCTGAATTCTTCAATTGTAGCAGCCTTGATTTTGTAAGAAGTAGGAAGGGATCTGAGAATTTTACCAACAATCTCATTTTCATCCAAGACTCCACCGGCATTTCTAATTCCACAAACTAGCTCATTCACTCTTGGCATAAAAGTGGTAATATTTTCATCATCTCTCATCTTTAGTTTTTCAAATTTCCCTTTTAGACCTTGTAACGTTGCACATTTAACATACTGGTCTCCTTCATGCAAAAGTTCCAATTTATTCCAAATCTCAAAGGTAGTTGGTAGGTCAATAACATTTGAGAGCTCTGAATCAAATAATGTGCTTAGAAAAGCCTCTTTGGTCCGTAGATTATTTTCAGCATCTGTGATTTCATTTAGGGTTGTTAGACCACCCTGTGGAGGTACATACGGTTTTGTAACCATAGACCAATACGCCATTCCCATACATTGCAAGTGACATTTCATGCAAGCTTTCCAAAGAGAAAAGTTGGTTCCATCAAACTTCGGACTATCCTTCTTGTAAGACGACATCTTGGATCTCCTCAAGCGGTTAAGCTCTTTTTAGAGAAACTTAGCTCTAATACCAATTGTTAGACTTAGGGCACACAACTGAGAGGGGGGTGAATCAGTTGTGCAAAACTTTCTCGTTGTTAGCAGTATATTAAACATGAAACATAATGTATTCAAATCAAAAGCAGAAACTCATCAACACATAAGACACCAAGATTTTGACGTGGAAAACCCGGTTAAGGGAAAAACCACGGGGTGATTAACCCAAGAATGTATTCTTTGTTAGAAGAATAGAAATAACAAAATGGCACATGCCAATTAGGGCTCACTGCCCGAGCACACTACTCACAAGAGGCTCACTGCCTACAAGAGACACACTGTCTACAAAGAAATAAGTATCACATACATGAACTGGAGAATAGCATCTTCACCATGCTTGAATTAGTTCCATTAAGCTCATTACTTCTACTTTGCCTTTTGCTCTCCTCTTCACTACCACACTCTCATATTCACACCGAAAGGCAAATTCAAACTAGCTTTGCAATCCCTTATTTATACAAGGCATCAAACTTAGGAATGATCATCTAAGTTGGCAAACATTCATAAGATCATCTGATAGATGCATAACTCATCTGGTCAGCCTGTCTCAAGAAGAACACCATCATACAGAAGTTACTCTTCAATTGCGAGCTCCAACTTCAATGCGGATCACCAAGATGAACTGGACACAATCCAAAAACTTCCACAAGCTTTCTTGAATCACCAAGAACATCTACACTTCTTCTACTCACTGAAATACTTCTCTCCTTCATCCAAAACCTTAAGAACACAGTCTGTCATAACTATCACAAAGGAATAGGTGCTTGTGGACCTTCAAACCATGCACCAATAGAGTTGATACACCACAAAGACTTCCTCAGAACTCCCTTAAATCCATAGAACAAGAAACTTCATTTCTGGATCTCATTGGACGTTTCTTGTTACACACTGTCACCTTTGAACACCTATCGGAACCAGCTTTACTTGAGCGGCCACAACTTCTTCATATCTTCATGTGAACCTCTGAAATCTCTATTGGATCACCTACAGACTCATATCTACAAACCCTTTAGTCCGCATCCTCTAAACTTCATCTTATCTTGGACTTTTGTCTTACAGTCATCACTGTTCATCACTGTTCCTTATTGAGACTAATTTTCTCAATATCCTCAGCTCACAGCTCATCCAAACCTTATCACTAATGCAACAGGAGTATGTTGACATCAATGACAACATCGGTTAGGCCCATACTTGCAACAGTTAGGAGGTGTAGGGTGATGTTTCTATTGACTCATTTGATAGGCCCCTACCTCTTTCTCTCTCTTGTCATGAGGATCTTTCATTGAGGGGTAGCGAGGACATTGTAAACATAGAGGTTTCTTTGATTCTGAAAGATAGGCCCTGTGACATGGGAACAAAGGATATTAAGGACAACCACCAAGAATATTTTTTGAATAAAGACAAGAGCTCTTTGGATAAGCTCTTGAGATGGAAAATGATGGAGATTCAATGCAAGAAGGGGAGGAGAAGAGTGAGAATGGAAAAGAAAAGAATGATGATGTTGACAATGAGGAATTAGATATCTCTAGGGTATTCTCCCTAGTTCTAGAGGGTCTTGGGACAAGAAAAAAGGACAAGACATGGTCAAAGAATGGGACCCCTTTGGTAAAGATGGGCAGAAGTTCTTTGAGAAAGTCTAATAGGAAAGGGTTGGATTGTGGCTTAGGTAATAGGAAAGCTAGAAGGCCTTCTCATAAGGAGGTTGGAGAATGTGAAACCATGTAGGAAGTTATATATGGAAATAAAAGCACTCTTCCTAGATAGTGATGCAATTGGGATACCTACACAACCCTATCAACCTATCCCAATCACTACTTTTCACAAAACACAAGAGTTCTAGGTACTTCCTTCATTAACAGGCCTTAAGCCTTATAGCCCTATTTTAGGGTCTGATAGAGGTTTTCTTTCACACGGGGAATCATCTTGGAAAGACATGGGAATTTTGAATACCCATTATCCTTGTTGTCAACATATCAAAAATGGGTCATGAGTTATTTTGGACAGAAGGCTCCAAAAATAGGATTGTTCAATTTTGAAATAGGCCTAATTAGGCCTCTTTTGCAAGACAACTACTATACCAAAGTCACTCCTCCACACCAAACCAATTGGAACTCTGGAATATGTAGAAAATGACCCAATTTCACTAATTTGGACCTCTGCAACAATTATTGAGACACTATTTTGTGGACTGCACTCTTAAATTGCCTAATACATGGTTTTATTAGGCATCACAGTGGTAAAATCCTACCATAACTCCATTTCCTATCCAAATAAAGATCAAAACACTTAAAAAATTCCTACACCATTCCATTCCACTGAGTAGGAGGAATCTATGTTGGTGGAATGGCTCTACGTCAGTTCGTTTTAACTTGCAAACCCTAGTTCAGGGTTTAGGATAGTTTTTGGAAAAACAAGAATATCTACCTTAAAATCTAATGATAGTGACTCAAACCAGATGTAAACGATAGTTAAAAACCTCTACTAACAAATTCAATGATATTTAGCTCATGACAGAGCTGTACATTGATAGGGTACGGTCTTTAGCATGTGAGAACAGGAAAGATATGTAGAAAATAGAGTTTATTGATAGAAGTTTCTTCACAAAAGTTTCATCCATCCCTCTCCTCAAGACTTAGAGGCATTTTAAACATGTATACATCAGATCCAAGCAGTTAGTATTGATTTCCAACTGAAAAACTAACTCTCCATGTGTGCTACAACCTCCCAACATGACATTTTCTAAGTGGCTAAGCAACTTGCCACCTTAGCCTTACATTGGTTCACATTATTGAACTAGACAAACTAAAAACATGTGTCTTGGTCATGATTTGACCTTATTACATTGCCTTGGTGACAAAATTCCTCATATTCTAGGCCTAGACCACCCTAGGACCTTTTAGGACTAAACAATGCATCAAAAACAAGACATTATCAATGGTGCTCTGCACCAGCTAGGGGAAAGATACCACAAAACTAAAAGATGAATATTATTTCATGGAACATCTAGGGGCTAAATCACCCACATAAGCACAGCTTGCTAGAAAATATGGTAAGACAGTAGAAACTAGACATTTTTCTCATTTAAGAATCTAAAATGCTTTTGGGCAAAGTAGTTAGTTTTAAAAATATCTATAAAGATTGTAGTTTTGAGGGCTTGAATGCTTTGGGCACCTCTGCTAGGGATTGTTGTATGTGGAATGAGAATAAACTTGATGGTGTCAAAGTTCTTGCTAAGCCCAACCATGTGGTAGTTATATTTTCCTCTCGTCATAAAATGAATGGGTGGATCATTTCAAACATATATACTCTAAATTCTAGAAAGGAAAGAAAGGGACTATGGATTAGGCTTATATCTTTCATCCAAAGGTTTCTCATAGAGAAATGGCTTATAATGGGAGATTTTAACTCACCTCTGTCTATGGGGGAAAAATGGGCATCTCCTTCTTCTCCAAAGATGGTATGGAGGACTTTGTTGAGTTCATATCCATTTCTAAACTGATGGATTTACCTCTATATAGAGAAAATTCAATGTGGTCCAACAAAAATATTGGTACAACTTTGATACAATTCAAACTTGATTAGGCGCTTCTATTTGGTTAGTGGTTCACAAAGTATGTTGCTTATTGGCCTTTCAAAGACTGGGCTCGAGCCACTCTCATATCATTATCTATGTTAAAATTAGGGGCATCAAATGCAAGTTAGCATTCATATTTGAAATAATGTGGCTTCTACATCTTGGTCTTAAGTAGAACATAACTAATTGGTAGAACATCTAGGTGCACAACTCTGCTATGTGTAGAATTGTTGACAAGCTAGGAAATATCAAGAACTAGATAAAAATAGAACAGAGAGTGTCTTGGGGATATTTTCAAATAGAAAGTTGAAGTGAGATAGAAGCTACAAAAATGACAACATTATATTCAAACTAATGGAGTGACCCAAGAGGATTCCATGGAGGAAAAATCTATGCCTATAAAGCTTCATTCTCTCATAAAAAAGGAGGAATTTTTTTGGAAACAAAGGTCTTGCTTAGTATGGTTGAAGGAAGGTGACTACAACACCAAATACTTTCATATGACTACTTTGTGACACAAAATGGCTAACAAAATTAAAGAAATAAAGGCCAATGGTAGATTTTTTTTGTCAGATGAGTCAATATGAGCTAAGGTTGTGGAGTTCTTCTTAGGTCTTATGGTTGATGACAAGGTGCCTTCCCCGCTAGAGCTGGAGATGCTAAAGTTCATCCCCAATCTTGTTGAAAAGAAACACAATGTTTATCTACTCACCCCTGTCACCATGGAATAAGTTAGGGGGTGGTTTTTCAAAGGCAATAAGGCTCTAGGACCAAATGGATTCCCCTAATTCTTTTTTCAATTCTTTTGGGGTATTGTTGCTAAGGATTTAATTGAGGTTGTTAAATATTTATTCACTCAAGGAAAACTTCTCAAGAAATTGAATACTACCTTTCTGGTGTTAACTCGCTACAAAAAGGGAGGCTTTAGAGTTTGTTGGTTTCAAGCCCATCAATCAATTCAACTCAATGTATAAGATAATATCAAAAATCATGGCTTAAATAGACTCCAAACCATTATTCCCAAGATCATTTCTCTTCAATAGAGTGGATTTGTTCCAAATTTACATATCTTGGACTTGATTGTGCTTATTCATAAGTGCTTCACTCAATGGATAAAAGTGGGAGAGTAGCCTTCCTTCTGAAGTTGGACCTAATGAAGGCCTATGATAGAGTTTCTTAGTACTTTTTGGGCAAGATTCTCATATGCTTTGGATTAGGTAATAAGTTCTCTAGTATTATAGCTTGGTGCATTTCCACTCCTAAGTTCTTTGTTATTATTATAGGGAATCCTATCTTCTGTAATGCTTCTAGAGGGTTAAGGCAAGGGGAACCCCTTTCTCCCTTCCTTTTTAAAATTTTTATGGAAGTCTTTGGTTGTAACACCAAATCATCTATTGACAAATAATATTATAAAATGCTTCAAACTTACTTCTACTTGTTGCCTTGTGTCACATCAATAATTTTTTGATGATAACATTACTGTGGGGGAGGCCTCAATTATGAAAGCCAAAGGAATTAAGTGCATCCTTTATTATTATAAAAATCTTGTAGGTCAATGGATTATCCTACCAAAAAGTGCCATCTTCTTCGAAAACACTCATGTTGATAGGAAAAGGAAAATTATGAAAATTTTAGGTTGTCAACTTAAGGAACTCTCATCTTCATACCTTGATATCCCCCTCTTTAAGGATAAAGTTTTGGATTCCTTCTAGATTTCATCAGTTGAAATATTTTAAAGGAAATTGGCTAGTTGGAAGGGACCACTACTTTCCATGGTTGTCCCTTCCACTGTTGGTAAATCTAACTCTTGAAATCTTCACTCCAAAATCCACCAGTTTAATATATGTCATTGCTGAAAATCATATCCAAATACATGTCAAAAAAATCAAGTAGATCCAAAAAAGTTTGTCCATTCAAGGTTAAAGGAACATAAGAGAATTCCTCTTATCCCATTGGATCAAGTGTACCTTTCAAAAACCTACAGAGGTATAGGTATAAGGAAAATAACAAAGTTCTCAATTATAAAATTGCATGGAGAGTTATCAATGAGAATAAGGAATAGAATGTTATCATTCATCAAAAATGTGCGAAGGATGGACCTAGGTTCATTTTAAGTACCAATGATCTTCTCAGATCAAATTTTAGTTACACTATTTGCTCTTCTATGGATATTATTAGTAGAAGCATTAAATGGAATAAAATAGGGAATGGAAAAAATATCTGCTTCTAGGATGACATTTATATTTTGGATAGGCCTCTAGGTTTGGTGAATGAGATTCAACCCCTTCATTTAGATTGCAAGTGGATTGTTGGGGAGTTTTTGGCCAATTACATTTAGATGGTTAATGTTATTGAGGAATAGATGAAGTTTGGAGTGTTGCCTCTATCTTAAGTGGCTAATTATTTAGTCCCTATTCTAGTGCATCTCTTAGGTTCCTACAACTATTAAGTGTTGTTGAGGATACTTTGGTTTGGACCTCTTCCCCTTCTAGCCTTTTCTTTGTCTCCTCTTGTTTCTATTTAGCTAATTCTTTCTAGTCCTTATCCTTCTAGTCTTCCTTGTGGCTTCTCAATCTAATTCCTCATGTCAACTCCTTCCTAGGGGTTTGTTTCAAGAGAAAATTCTTACTATTGACAATCTTGTCAAGTGTGGCTTTGCCTTCCCCAACCACTGTGAGTTGTGCCAATCTGATTTTGAAACAACATCTCACATCTTCAAGGATTTCCTACTTTCTACTTCAGTGTGTGATGTATTCTTAGAAAAATGAGTCCCCAATTTCTCCAACTCCTCTCTTTCCTTACTATGGTCTCTCACCCTACCACATATTTGGTAGGGATTTGTAAAGAACAAAACAACAAAATCTTTAGAGAATCTAAGACTAACTTTGGTAGACTATCCTCCAAGGTTTTTTTTTTCTATTTAAGAGAGAATTTCTTGGTTGCTCTCTAGGATAAGTCTCTAGATGGAGGCAAGCTTTCTTTACTCAACATTGATAAGAGAATTTCCAACTCTTACAAGTAGAATATTGACATCTCTATTTTTTTCCCTTAAGGAAAAAAAGAAAGAAAGAATGCAAAATAGTACCTCCCTCTAACTAAATGGTTTAAATTAAACTTTGATGGGGCCTTAGAGGGCAATCTTGACCCCTTAGATTGTGGGGGCTAATCTAGGATTCTATAAGTAACATGAAAGGGGCTTATAAATCTTTTTTACTTAGGGGTGCAATCTAATCACTACTCTAAAGAAATTGCATCCTACCATGGGATAAGATTGGTGAAATATATGGGTTTACAAAACTATATAATTGAAGATGACTCTCAATATTATAAGATGCTTCAACAAGGATTTGCCTTGCTAGACCATCCAAAACCTTATCCAATACTCAATCAATATTATTGATTCTCTAAAAAAAAAAAGAATTTAACATAACTTTAGAGAGGCTAATGGGGTCATGGACTTGCTAATATGGTAGTGAACTTTAGGGAAGAGAAGAGATGGATTGGAGGTAATATCCTCTTGAATCCATTATGCTTGCAAAACATGATGTTGATGGCTAATCTACTTATGTCATATGTTGTGATTATTATTCTCTTAATAATAAAAGTAAGGCCCCTCATTTGTACTTGAGGTGTGAGAGTTATCATCTATCACTTGGAAAAAAATTCATGATGGAGCATGTGTGAATTTATTTGTCCTTAATTTTCATGGGATTCACCACACTTGTTTCTTAAAAGTTCACCAATTTTGAAATCAACTCAAAAAAGGGTTTTGGTTTGTCGCTACCCCCTATAGATTGGTATTGAGAGGGATCCAAACCTATTTATGATCATGGATAGCAATAGAAATAGGACTAATCCTATTTCTTATGATAACCTTAAGAAGAATCACAAAGCATGGAAGATTCTAGAGGTCATTGGTCTCACCTTATTTATTGAAAGGGTTAATGGTTATGATAGTAATATGGTGGCTAAATTTGCTCACAAGTGGCATAGCAGGGACATGAAGATTTTGTGAGTATGGAGATGGTGTTGTTGGAGAATTTGAGTGCAAAATAAATTGGTCTAACAATAAAAAAAGTAATATTTTGGAAGATAGAAAGGTGGGGGAAGAATCAAAAGGGATCTTCCTAAATAAAGGTGAGTCTCTGAAATGTTACTAGGTTGGTTATGCCATTAAGAACCCTATAATATCATAGTTTTGGACATCATGAGGTATATAACAATGGAAGGTGGATTCAAGACCCTTTTCACTTACCACTTTACTATCCTTAATCATTTTCAGTTCCACCACAAAATCTCTCTTCCCTTTTATCTATTCTCATCTTTGGAAGTTGTTAAGAAATTTATGAGGCAATTAGGCAACTAATCAACCCATGCTGGCTTAATTTTCCTAATTGTCAATCATTGGAAGTAGACTCACCCCAAGGTCAAAGTGAGCCTGACCCTAGAGAAGGGGAAAAGCACAAAAGTGGAATCCTCTAGCATGGAGGAGGATAGCTATGAGGAAGTGAGAATTGAATTATAGTTTGGAGGGGGTAGAGGACATTTTTGACATGTCTAATTTCAAATGGAGGATGACCTTGACTTAAAGTAATTTGAAGAAGGGGAGAAGGTAATAAAGAACAAAAATAAGAGAAAGGAAAATTTTTGGAGGGAACCAATTTCTAGGGCCAACTTCCCAAATCCCTAGCCCATGCTCCCATCCTTACAATGAAAATATACTTAACCTATGTTATATAAATTACTTGGAGAGAACCATAAGTGTTATCAATAAATTGGCATCGAGCAATTAGTTATTCTTGTGTAGGAAATAGAGATACACCATTAGCAATCCAAATGCTTCTTCATGGAGATAAACCATATGAATGTCAACATTTCTATATTGAATCAGAAGTAAGAGGCAAAAATCTTCATACCAGAAGAATAGGACAATTTGGTCCTCCATTATTGGAAAGCAATGAAGGAAACACTCATTATTAACATTGAAAATAATAAATTAAATGCAAGAATGCAAATATTGAAGGAGGAGGTTAAAGAGTTCAAAGAGTGTTTGAATAAGACTAGGAATTATGAATGCATGAAATAAGGGACAAGGCTACTAGTATTAACTTCCCAAAAGGTAAAAGATACAACACTAGAGGCTATACCAGTAAGGGTGTTAGTAACAAAGGTGACAGTAGTCTTGAGGAAGACCTCATTACTGTGGCTTTGGAAGTGCTTCATAAGCTGTAGGTCATTTTGGACCTAGCATGGTTGGTGGGTATTTTTTGGCTCGTTGTATTGTTCTCTTCATTATGTTTGGTCTACTCTAGCTACTTGGTAAATCTATTATGGTTTTATTGTATCCATTTGGTTGTGTTTTAGCTATAATTTTGGCTTTGTAAAGGGTTTATGGTTCCTTCAAAACCAACTTATCATAATCAAACAAACACATCACATAATATGTCTTCATAAATAGACCCAAGTCCAAATTACACTAGAAATATAGGATTTTATGTAAATTTTTAGTCATCCTTATAGACATGGAGCAATTATTATTAGATATGTCCATTACTTTCTTGAATATTAATACCATCCATTTATAAAAGTCACCTACTCATAATCTAATTGTTCTTTTACTTTTCATTAAACACTACTAAGAGTTTCACAATTGCCCAAATATACCATCTCAAATATCCTCACTTTTGTAATAAAAAGAACATTAACCCATTCCTTGAACTAATTCTTGTATATATTCATCAATTTCCAAGGTGTAATTATTTGCATGTTAATTTTTAAAATGGACTTAGCTTCATGTCTACATCAATACATAAAACAAATATATTTTATGTCTTATTTACATGATGATATTAAATTTTACCTAACATATACATGAGAATGAAAATTTTAATTGATATTTTATGTAAAGCCTTAGTTGGCCATTTATTAAAAGCTCATCATAAAACATTTCAATGTAACACTTTGATAAGTATAAAATTTTGATTAATCAACTTTATCATTGGTGGATACTCAAGCAAATAAATTAGATAAGTAGGCTATTCTATCACTATGAGACATGCAAATGATGCTTTCTCCAAATACTCACCTCATCTAAACCAAACAAGTCCTGAGTCACTCACTCAAAGACTATAGTTCCCTATTGGAAGTGCACCAAGGTCATTGTCAATTAGGAGAATATAAAGTAAAAATGGCATGTGTCTCACCTCAAAATTTGGCTTAAATCCTCTAGAATACAAGTATTCTTCTAAGTACTAGATTCATTTTAATGAGTTTTATAGTTAGATTTATTTTAATGAGTTTTACTTTTCAATTGAAATTAAAATGTTATTGAATTATTAGAGTCATCATGTTCTAGTTTTGGGATACACATTGACCACTCATGAAAATCTAAGTTTGGGAACCTCCTTGATTTATGTAAACTACTTGTATATCCATTTTTTATGGAATCAAGTTATATATGTATGTAAGTCTGATTTAATTTCTAATTTTATATAATTATATAAGTAGGTACACAACCCTTTCTTGGGTGCTATTTCCCCAAAGAGTTTTCTCACTAGATGCTACCCATAAGTAAAGCAATGATGCCAATATCTTGTTACCACTATTTAAACTATCAACTAAAGGATGCATATACTAGTCTTAGCAATTAACACTAATATGGTTTGTTTAATTTCTACTATATGTTGCAAATATGTTATCACTATATTTATCTTGTTTGTTCTTCCTACATTGTATGAACTAAATCTTAAATCTACATATAAAAACATTTGCATCACTTAATTTGTGACAAGGAATTTGTAGGACCTATTACAACGATATATATAGGGCCTATGATAGGACTATAGGGTCATTGGGTCACCTGTGGGCTCTTTATTTTTATAAGTAGTTGTACAAATCACCATATTAATCTAAAAATATATGATATCCACTTGAAATCCCATAAAATATTATAAACAATTGATCAAAATAGACAATATAACTTCCAAATTCTAGTTACTCCTTACAAGTTGTTGGTTACCCTAGCATTCTTTAGTCACATAATCCATGAAAATTAATTGTTATATGCCCCATGTTGTAAACCCTATATGTAAGGTATTTAGATGAAGTGATTCTAAGAGTGAACACTAAATACATAACTTAGTTTCATAACATTTACATTTGAATAAGAAGGAACATTTTCATCCTCCAAAGTATAAAAAGGCTTGATATACTCATTGCATTTTAACATGAGACAAATTAATTTGAAGAAAATATTTTGTGGATTTTTAAAAATGGATGTTTATGAAACAAAATTAAACAATGAAAAACTCAATTGATTTGGGCTATTAACAAATATTTCAATTTTTATTCTTCCAAATGAATTGTATACCTATTAGTGCTCTTTTTTTTATTTTCAAAGACATTGGATTCCTTGCCACATTTATTAGGGACAAGTAGATGGTTTAACAACATTTACTTTAGAGGTTAGAATGAGAGGTTCTCTAAATTTTGATTTATTATTTTTTAAATCTTTTTTCTTATGCATAATTTTCTCATAAATTTATTGCATTTATTTCCCTCACTCACATATTTAATGAACTTCAACTACATCCCTAACTAACTCAATCAAACTCCTAATCTTTCTAGAGAACTTATACACCCACCAAGTTATCTTCACTTATACATTGACCTCTATCACAATTTTTTAAAATTCACAAAATAATAAATTAAATGTTAGCTGCCGTTGCACCAAAAGATCAACCTATTAATGCTCAATACAACCACTTGACTTAACAAGCATGGGAGGTGGTTAAGCCCTTGTCGTAAACCACCATAGCGTAGCGCTAAACAAGGAGACCAAGGGCCACACCTTGCAACAATCCCCCCTAGTGCAAGCATGGGGTTTGAACCCATGACCTCGGCTCTGATACCAATTGTTAGTTGTCGTTGCACCAAAAGATCAACCTATTAATGCCTGATACAACCACTTGACTTAAAAAGCATGGGAGGCGGTTAAGCCCTTATCGCAAACCACCGCAGCACAGCGCTGAACAAAGAGACCAAATGATGCAGAGTAATGGAGGACAAAACTCAACTCTTCATATTATTCAAGGCAACATACTCAACAGTCATGATTCTAGGCATTCTTGGAGGCATTCTTGACTTCCTTGCAATAACACATTTTGAGAACCCATCAACAAATTACCTTGGCAAACTTTGACAGACCTTGTACCAACTCAATATATAAAATACAGTCTCACAAGCCCTTCTTCCATTTTAGTATCATCAACAATAACCTATTTCTCTTATTGACTGCCCAAACTCCTAGTAGCCCTGCCTATCATAACTATCATGGATATCTTTCATATTAGCCTTCATTTTAAGACTGTGAAGGAACTTTTGGACACCCTTTATGCCATTTTAAAACATATCAAAAATTAAGATACCTTTGTTTTGTAACAACACTCTAAACTAAAGACTGTCATGCTCTAATTAGGCCTTAATAGGCTTCCAAACTGTCACTCTTGTGTCATTCTTGGTGTTCTTCCAATACATGGATCCTAAAACCTTTACCATGGATTAAAAACATTAAAAACATCTTATTTAACCTGCTCCTAGGGTTTCCAACCATCATTAAGACACACTATTACCTCATACTCAGTCATGACAGTGACTGTTACACTCAGTCCTGACAGGACAGACTTCTTTAAGGGTATAAACCTCAATCCATTTGCCAAATTCAACTTATGGAACAGGAATTTATCTCACTTGCTTCCTTTACTAAACCAAAACCTTCATGGGGAATGTTCAATCCATACTAAGAACAACAAATCATAAGTTTTCTACCCTTTACCAGTCTAAAACAGAGTAGGACAGCACTAGGGCTTGATAGAAATAGGACCAAACTTTGTTCATAAACTCTGCACTCTTGGAATCAGTGAAAACACAAATAGAACTATCATATCCCTAGTTTTTATCTCATTCCATCAAGTAAATTAAGAGAAACACCATTTTAAATGCACACTGTTACCCTAGAACAGGGTTTTTAACTATTTTTACAAGATTTGCAATATCTCACTCAAATCCTCACCAATCTTCATGAAACAAAATAGAACAGGAAGGTGATTGAAGAATCTAACACTTACAATCAATTAGACATCTATTCATGCCTATACAGATCCGTATACCTATAGAAAATAGTAAATTTCTGAGGAAATGCACATAAAACAGGGATTTTATTCATTCCAACTTCTTTTCTTCAATCACCCACATGTACAAAATGGTTACAAGGCCTTAATAAAGGCATTACATCATGACTCCTTACATTCCAACTAATTTCTAACTACCTATCAACGCCTAGAACCAAAATGACCTTTCATATTCCAAGTTTGTATCATTTGCAACTTTACAATTTTGCATCATTTACACAAATTTGAACTTAGACCTCTCTTAGTGACTTTAATAAAAAAAAATGACTTAATTTATCTCATTGCATTGTTGAATCATCATAGTTCAATCAAATTCCTATAGAAGCATCAATTTATGAAGGTGCTTCTGCACCATACAACCAACCAACAAAGATTTCCAAGTCCCTTGGAAATGTATCTTCAAAACAAAACTACATTTTCCTGCATCTCTGTCTATCTCTTCATCTTCTTCAGCTTTAGGCTTTAGGCTTCAAATCTTCACATCAATGGCTAGTGACCAACCAACCAACAAAATCAAACTACCATCAACTTTAGAGCTTCTTTAGGCTCCTTCTACTCCCATCAGTGGAGTACTCTTTAGGCTGCAAGCTCAAGTGCTTTTTTAGTCAGGTATCCATCTCTCTACTGCCTTACCACACCAACTCACCAAACCATCCATTTTACCCAACAGCAGATCCTGGTGATGTACCTTACCACTCTCTCCTCAGTGGCCTCTCTCTGCACCCTTATCCAGCTTAATCTCTATTGGAGAATGGTCATGATAGACCTCATCTTGTCTACCCACACACAATCTTAGAAACCTCCTTCTACAGCTAGATGGAACAAGCACCTGCAACCAAACAACTTAGCAAACAAAATAACGGTCACCAACACAACTCTTCAGCTTTCCTTCAATTCTTTACCTGCCTTCTCAGTGACAGGAAACAAATACATAATACCCAATCTTTCACCAGATCTGATACCAATTTGATGCAGAGTAATGGAGGACAAAACTCAACTCTTCATATTATTCAAGGCAACATACTCAACAGTCATGATTCTAGGCATTCTTGGAGGCATTCTTGACTTCCTTGCAATAACACATTTTGAGAACCCATCAAAAAAATTACCTTTGCAAACTTTGGAAGACCTTGTACCAACTCAACATATAAAATACAGTCTCACAAGCCCTTCTTCCATTTTAGTATTATCAACAATAACCTATTTCTCTTATTGACTGCCCAAACTCCTAGTAGCCCTACCTATCGTAACTGTCATGGATATCTTTCAAATTAGCCTTCATTCTAAGATTGTGAAGGCACTTTTGGACACCCTTTATGCCATTTTAAAACATATAAAAAATGAAGATACCTTTGTTTTGTAACAACACTCTAAACTAAAGACTGTCATGCTCTAATTAGGCCTTAATAGGCTTCCAAACTGTCACTCTTGTGTCATTCTTGGTGTTCTTCCAATACATGGATCATGAAACCCTTACCATGGATTAAAAACATTTAAAACATCTTATTTAACCCACTCCTAGGGTTTCCAACCATCATTAAGACACACTATTACCTCATACTTAGTCATGACAGTGACTGTTACACTCAGTCCTGACAGGACAGACTTCTTTAAGGGTATAAACCTCAATCCATTTGCCAGATTCAACTTATGGAACATGAATTTATCTCACTTGCTTCCTTTACTAAACCAAAACCTTCATGGGGAATGTTCAATCCATACTAAGAACAACAAATCATAAGTTTTCTGCCCTTTACCAATCTGAAACAGAGCAGGACAGCACTAGGGCTTGATAGAAATAGGACCAAACTTTGTTCATAAAATCTACACTCTTGGAATCAGTGAAAACACACATAGAACTATCATATCCCTAGTTTTTATCTCATTCCATCAAGTAAATTAGGAGAAACACCATTTTAAATGCATACTGTTACCCTAGAACAGGTTTTTTAACTATTTTTACAAGATCTGCAATATCTCACTCAAATCCTCACCAATCTTCATGAAATGAAATAGAACAGGAAGCTGATTGAAGAATCTAACACTTACAATGGTAGAGATAATTTTGATTACGATTATAATTTTTCAAACATGTAAGGTGTGGACTCATTTTAGAGAAATTATAGTGCCTCTAGGATAAACTTAGCAAGAGTAGTGCAATTTCATTCATTTTAAATTTATATGTTAGGCACACATTGATTGAAAGTGTCTTATTGTGGCTCTTAAAATGAGCAAAGCTAAATTGAGTATAGAAAAAACCTAAAGAAGATTATTTAATTAGTAAAAAAAAAGAATTCAATTAAAATTTTAAAAAAATATTATATAAAATTTTAAGTAAAAGAAAAACAAACTCATATAATTAGTCAAATATATTATTTGTTTGTACATATTTCTACAGTCACAATAAAATATTTATCATAACAAAAATTAATAAATAAATATATTATTAATCTTAATAATTTATATTATAACTTCAATATTATTGAACACGGACTTCCTCAAGAGTCAATGTGAGGATTGAGTTCCCCAGTTCAAGCTCATCAATGAACCTTCCTTCTATGGAATATATGTCATTACATTGCTCAGAGTACACTAAAGGTGGTTCTCCCTCTTGTTAATAAATATCTTTAAAAATTTCTCCATTTAAGCATAACTCCTAAAAGAAAACACAGTAAAATCATTACTTCAAAAAAAATGGAAGCCATCTTTGAAGAAGCTAAATATATAAATAAATTTGTTAATAAAGCAACAAAGACATGGAAAAATATGAATTGAAAAAGAAAATATGTAAGAAAATTTTGAGGATGAAAGGCATGCATGTTGCACTATGTAGAGAAAGTAAATCCCTCATAAATGAGGGGGAGATAACCAATAATTGACATAACTTGCCAAGTATCCTAACTCAAGAGGTTAAAGCAGTAAGAGGAAAAACTTTTCTATTTTAACCAACATGAAATCCATTCGTATGACAAATAGCTTATAGTAACAACTTTGCATGGTAACCATTTATATTCCCTCTCCCTTAAATCTAGATGGTTGTAAATAAAAATATTCTTTTCTATAATAAGAGTAGGAAATAAGAGTAGGGGAGGGGGTTCAAACTCATACTGCTGGAATATGATGATGTTTCTATAAATTCCACTTGGGGAATGTAGCTTGATGTTTGGTGTCTAGAATTTCCATTATGGAAGTGGCCAATGTTCTGTATGGTAGCCCTTTCCTATATTAACTCTATTTCCACATTTGAAATCATGTGTCTCTTCTTCTGCAATTAAATTTAAAGAATTCATTACAATTTGTTAACTAGGTCATTCAAGGCTTCTTTTTTCATGACTATATAAATGCATACAAAGCTTACATTTACTCACTCAAATTTACTTAATAGCATTGTTATTCGATCGCTACTCAGGTTGTTGGGTGGCATTAGTCTTCATAAAATTATGATCTATTGTGTTAATGGAAGCATAGGTAATTTGGTTAGAAGCATTCAATTCTCTAACGGTAAAGGCTAATGAAACACCCAGGGGAAGGAACTCAGATGAAGATGATATGATTCCAATAGCAAAAAATTGTAGAGGAAAACAAGAACAAATGCAAGAGTGAATGTAAAGTTATAATGCCCTTGGATTGATACTACAACAATGTAAAGGAGTTTTACAATTCATTTTACACTAATATGTCTAATGCAAAAATTGGATTTTGCTCACATGTTTTGATCTTCTATGCTCAAGTGCTCTTCATGCATGGATGTGCTACATGCTTGTGGATGTTATGATTCTCATTGGTAGGTTTTGAAGGAAGTTCAATCTATCTTTGTCTATCTCCTTGTTGGTGTATGATCTTGAGTTATCTCTATTAACTAGGGTTTCACATCTTGTGGTAATCATTATCACTTTCATTCATATTTCTATCATATATTATTGATCTTGTCTTTGCCCTCCTAGGGCATGCACCCTTGGATATAATCATTGTTGTAGTGGAGGTGGAAACACTAACATGGGGTTTGACTAAGACAAGCCCCTATACACAACACAACATTTTCCTCTTTTCTTGTGTGTAGGTTGAAGATATAGGTTTTAGAGGACAAGATCTAGGAAGAAGAAAGGGTTTGTAGGTACAGGTCTAGTGAAACTCTGATATTCTATGAAACCCTAATTAGAGTCTAGGGCTCCTGAGAACCCTGGTCCTTTTGTGCCTCTGAGTCTGAATCTAGGTTCTACTATGCCTCTTGATCTCTATTGTACTTTTAGGTTTCTGATATATGTTTCTAACAGTTAGTTATTAGCAGATCTTTGTCAAATAAGGTTTAGTCATTTGCCCTAGTTGCTTGCTAGACCTTGATTGAATTTGGTTGATACTCCTCTATACAAAAAAAGAATAGAACCCCTATATTTCTCTCTCCTCTATGGATAGTATCCAAGCTCAAGTTGTGTTCTAATGTTTGGTAGAAGAGAGTTTTGACCTAGTTTAATCTCTTAGGCTAGGTCACTCTTTTCCATCAAAACATTTTGGTGAACTTGAGTTGTCTTGCACTTTTACATCCTTCTTGTTTCAGATCTGAGTTGTTTGTTTCCCTAGATCTAATTGGGATTGAGTTCATTAATCATTTTGCATACATACATAGTTAATTTTTGCATAGTTTGAAAGCTAGGGTTTGTAAAAACCTTGCATCTCTAGAAAATCTAGCTAGTTTTGAACCTAGGGTTTATAGATTTGTGAGTTGTTTTAGATCTTGTTGCATTGTTAGCTTGTTTAAGATATTTGAATTTGTTGTACCTTATCATCCTTGGTGTTTCAAATATTCTTCCAGCCTTACATTTGAAATTTGGAAAATAAACACTTCATGCTAGATTTGGAAAAAAACACATTTGTCACTTTGTTTGCATTTTGTAAGGATAGATCATCATAGAATGAATTAAATTTATGATTTTTGGATCAGATATGATTGGTATTATAGTAATTAATAATTTTATAGTGTTACATTGTGCATTTGAATCTTTTCATTGCTAGGATTTGTCAAAAAGTTGTGTTTTTGTGAAAACCTAGTTAATGTTGAAATCTTGGGTTTGTGATTGATATTTTGTTTCAGATTTTTCTGCTGTCATTTGCATTTCAAATCTGATTTTACTTTTCTCTGCTATATTACAAATTTAATCTTCCATTGAAGTTTGAAACTAGGAACAATTTTGAGTGGTTACATCTTGAAAAAAAGCATTGAAATTAGGGTTTGATTTGAGCATTGACATTATCGGTATCTAATTGGATTTGAGTAGAGTTAAACTTGACCAAGAAGACATTATGTGCATTATTTTTGTTTACATTTGAAAAAAAACATTGCTTCACTTAAACAAACACTCAAACCCTTCTTTTGCTACATCATTCATTTATTCTATTTGTACATCTTGTATGTTACTAAAGATTGTAGATGCTTTATGAGCTTTGTGACCCAGTTATTGGAGTACAGACAACACTAAGAGGGGGGTGAATCAGTGTTGTAGATAAAAAAATTCATTTACTTCTTTTCAAACTTGAAAACAGAAAGTAATGATGCTAACAGTATGCTTTATCAAAGTAAGAAATCAAATACTAAACAACAAATAAGACTAAATGTTCAAGCATGAAAGACAAATAAATCACACATCAATTGAGACCATAACACAATAAATTTCATGAGTGGAAAACCCTCAAGGGGAAGAAAAACCACTCAGAAATTGCCTCACTGGCTTAAACATGAAAAAAAACACCAAATATAGAGCCTCACTGGATTTTATGTCTCACTGACTTATATCACTGCCTCACTGGTGCTTTTATACAATTACCTCAATGGCTTATCATTTTCACTGCCTCACTAGTACAACTTCTTCTCAAAGATACAATGAAGATTTTGAAATCAATACAGAGGGTTTCTCTGTTTCATGACAATGCAGATCTTGACTGTCTCATTTCATTTGAGACTCAAGAATCATAAATCACAAAATGTGCACATACAACTCAACAGATCAAGAATGATTTTGCAATGATACATAGTTTTGCTATCTTAATGACATTGCAAGAATGTACAATCTCATCAGTACAACATAAATGATTCCTAATGTCTCCTAAACAAGAAATTGACCACACTTTCTTTGCAAGATATGAATGTAGATCTGTTTTGTATCTCAGATTGTCTCTGTATTATTATCTGCTCCTCTATCCATCAAAAGTTGTCATCAAAGATTTACCTCTTCCTATTTTATCAACAATACTCTACTATCTTCTTTCTACAGCAGTTACCCTCTACAAAAATTCTTTGAATGACTCCATTGCTCAGTAAAACCTCTGCTTCTAACATTCACAGATTCATTTTGATTTATGAAAAAGTTTCTTAATAGTATAAAGATCACTCACACACCCAAGAACATTCACACCATCTATTTTCTCTCTGCATACTAATTCACCATCAATAGCTATATTCATAAGGCATCATTCAATGCAATAACAGAAGGTAGGGTTCATCAATCTCTGAGTATGATATAAAACTTTAATTATTATATTGATGTAGCCAACCAACCAACCATCAAATCACCACACTCATCTCTTTTTCTATATCATGCCTTCGATCCTATATCTCTTATGATGGCAATTACAAAACTGCACAAGGAACAGTTAGGGCTTACCTTCGTGAATACCTGTCAAACTTCAATCTAGAAAAGTGACCGTTTGTATTTAAAAAAAATTCAATCAACACTACTTAGTCTTTATTTCGCACCTTTATAACTTTAAACAATAGCCACTAATTTTTGTTTGGGTGCCCATTTCTTATGTCTTTACCAGATCTCCCAGTTTTACAAGGTTGAGGGGTCAATTTTGTGATGTTCATAATGCCCTCTAGTAGGTCACCTTAAGTGACATTACTTACGATAGCAAGTCAACAGTATATTAAAACAAAAAGTAAACATTTAGTTGACAATTTCCTAAGTAACTTTGTTTTAGGGTTTATTAGTGTTTAGCCCTTAGGTTTTAGGATTGAAATCTATAAGACATAACATCTGATTCACATCAAGAACTAAAATTCTTATAATGAAGCAACCCTAGGGCATGTAGTATCAGTCAAGCATCAACCTACTCCAACTTGCAACTCTCTGAAGGAATTCTCAACAAGAACTAGACACGAATAGTAACTCAATGGAATCAACATCACTCTTTATCTTCATTGTTCAACTTTGTGACAAAAAGCATGATTTCATGAAGCATTGAAGCGTGATGCATGAAGAATTACCAAATAGAATTCCACACTGATAACAATGATAAACATGAAGGTAACATTGTGCCACCAACACAAATTCCATCAACCTCTTGATGATGAGAAGATTTGTTCTTTGGAAACATGAAGACATACCTTGATACCTCAAACTCCATCAACCTTCTAATCCTTTATCGCAATTCACTAACACGATTTGATTCCTCAATAACATGACATCTTGTGTAATCACCTAGTTACTGATCAAGTTGAATGAGGAAAATGGCAAGTTGACATCAGTCAATATGCTCACAAACAAGTTGACATCAATGCCAACACATCAAGCCAACAAACTCCCCTTTGGCATTGATGACAACACAACTACCTCATCATTCTCCCCCTTTGACATCAATGGAAAAAGATGGGAACACCTTAAGAGCAATGACACTGAGACTGTTCTTGAGTGACTATCCTGCTAGCCACACTACTAAGTGATGAAAGTAATAATCAATGAAGGATTCATCTATCTATCTATTGTCCTGATATCTTCTTCACATTATTGTGTGCACTAACTATCATTTCTGTCAAACTTGCAGTACTCCCCCTAAAACTAAAACCCCTAAGACTATCCTTAACTGACTTACAGTTCCTTGCTATTGTAAGTATTTGATCAAACTATAATATTGATGATGGTCCTTTACACCTCATATAACTTTGGTGAGAACCTCTATCTTTGTCAAAGTAATCAACATATGTTTGATATGAAACCTAGACTACTGCAAGCATTGTCTCCTCTTTGGATGTAGCTCTAGCTCTTAAGCCTACTATCAATTGTCATACTGATACCAAACATATTATCCTTTGCCCTGGTTACTAAATGAACAAATATCAGGTATTCTCATAACTATGGATCAATGCCAACTATTGACTGTCAAGACTACAAATTATTGACTATGATATCACTCAACAACTACAATTTGTGTACTTGACATTACTCCCACTTGTGATATCAATTGACAATATTGCAAAAGGTATATTCTGAGGCCTGCTCCAATGCACTGTGTTGATATGCTACTTCACTACATATTCAAGCTACTCAAAAACAAAACCAAATCCTCTTCCAAAAACATACATCACTATCCAAAGACATCATTGTGATCAAAGCAATGTTAGATTTATTGTCACTCAGCATCAAACAAGTCATTGTTCCTTTATGATTCACAAGAGCAAACAAACAGGGCACTGTCATTGTCATAAAGCAACTTTGTCATCATGTCATAAAGTACAAAGCACAATTCAACCTAATACATGAACCTCCATTTTTTTTACAACTCCACTTATTTCTTGACTGGTACAACCTCTGCAATTGAATATTATGAGCATAATTCTACAGCTTCTTCTATGTTGTGTGAATCCTATAATCACTGTATAGACTAGACACCACTATCACAATTACTACCTTGACCACAAAGGGGATCACAATGATTCACTATCTAACACAAGCCAATGTTACATAATCAATGGTCTAATGACAAAATAACAGTGTTGCAACAAATGAATAATAATATCTGAAGCAAATAAAGTAGACAAATTCCTTGTTACACCAGTACTTGGATATCACTGTCAGCAAAGCATGAAAGTCATTGTCATCTGATGAAAAAGTTCATATATCAACATATACAAGTCTGATAAGTCTGCTCTGCATAGTGCAGCATAGAATTTGAAAGGGTCTACACATTCTGATAAGAGACCGAATCACAAAAAAATTGCAACTAAAAATAAAATCTGATAAGGTCTGATGAGCCTGCTATAAATATTTACTCCTCTTCTAAATTGCATCAAGTCCTTGTTCTACATTTCATAAATCCTCCAAGTCCTATCAAGTTGTTCAATCCTTTATGAAGCCTGAGAAAACATGAGAAGTATATAGCAAATAGTTGTCACTATCAAAACAATAGCTATCAAATATCAAATATCCTATCAAATATCTGTCACCTGTCAAATATCGAACATCCTGTCAAGTGTTTATCACTGTCAAATATGGCAAACATCTTGTCAAATGTATGTATGATATAAAACATCCATCATCCTGTCACTGTCAAGTAGAGTACTGAAATGAAATGAAATAAATAGTAATGATGAACAAATTCCATCTCCCCCTTTTTACAACAATGCCAAAGGTCAAGCAACAACTGGTAGCACATAAACATTGTACCAACTGGGTCAGTGTAAGAAGTTGGGTCCACTTTTTGGCCAAAAAGTGGAAGTATTTTCCCTGATTTTTAGAATTTGTCACATTTGACCTAACAATTTGAAGCACTTAAAGATTGAATCTCAAAAAATTTATTAATATGAAATGTAGTACTTGGAGTCTAGTTTCCAAATATGTAATTTATTTTAATACCCAGATGATACAAATTGATTTTCAATAGGCATGTCTAAAAACCACTATTTAAAAGTCACTTTTTTTTACCATACCATGCATGTGTACGGCCAACATAATTTGACCTAAATAAAAGTATTTTTCTAAATCCTTTTGGCAAAAGATGTGTAGTAAAATGAAGTTTGATGAGGATATTTTTTTATAATTTTTTTCCAAATATTTTTTTTATTAATTTTTTATTGGCCCTAATTGTTGTTTTTGAAAACCCCTCGTGTACGACCAACATAATTTGAGCAAAACTAATCATAAAATGAAAAAAAAATTATTGTGTAGAGAATGATGTCTAGATTGATGGCATATAATTTTTTTTAAAAAACTTTAAAAATTAAAAGTTATTAAAAAAATACAAACGCCTATCATTTCAAGTTTTTGGATCAGTTTTCTCATAAATTAATTAATAAATAGAAAAACAAGTCAAATAAAAAAAAATTACATATTTGAAAACTACACATCGTCATCTATAATGGGTTTTAATTTTGTTAAAAATTCAGAAAAAACATCATCAGCCATATTGGTAAAGTTGGTCTTTTCTCTTGATCTGAATATGAACTTGTACTTGCAGGTCCAAGGCAAGGGGTTGACTTACCATGCCTTTCCCAAGCCTATGCTTTTAAAAATGGGTACCCATTATGAATGGTTACCCATTTTAAAACAAGTACCCGTTATTTTTATGTGGGAAAAAAAGCGCGCATGTTTCTTTTGCAAATTCAAATAACTATTTAGAAATGGGTACCCATTTAGGCTTGGGTACCTGTTTCTAAATGGGTACCCATTCCTAAGAAGGTACCTATTTATGCTCAGGCACCCGTTCCTAAATGGGTACCCATTTCTTTTAAAACGGGTACCTGTTTCTATCAGGATTTTTTTTTGCCTGCGACTTCCCCTCTATGTGGACCCAACTTCTTGTGGGTACCCAACTGATCTCACTAGGGTAATGAAAATAACACTCTTGTCATCACATCATGGCTTTGTCAACACCTACCAACAAATTGCACCACAAAATTTGCTACTGCTAAATCTGACATATATAATGCGGTCATACACAATGCTCATGTCTCATAAAGATGTAAACATTGTTTTTACTACTCACACCAAACTACACCTTCCATACTCTGCACTCAACACATCATAAATAGAAGTTTTGATGTTTAAGACAAAACAAGAACACTACTAAGAGAGGTAGAGTATATATTTTAAACATTTTGAGGTCCGTTCCCTAAACTAAACCGTGTGGATTTTGCATAAACTACTAAGGATTGTGGCATTATGATAACATCATTCAAAACCTGTTATGCCTGAAAAGCAATATCAATAAAGTATCTCAAGAAGATCATAAATATAACTCTATTACATTTGACAAACAATAAACTATCTCGACACAAAAATACCTTGTCATGAATTGTCCCAAACAAGGTTAAGATTGCATCAACTATCATTGAATGTGGCAATGAATGCTCTGCTTTAATAAAAAACACTTCACCCCATTCAAGAAATTGATGCTCTGCATATATATGTTGGTCTGCAAGTGAAATAAAGTCTGCACCATAGTCTGATAGGGTTTGGTACATCATCAAGGCCAACAACATCATAATATCTTGTCACTTGTTTTAAAACTATCAAGACAACTCACCATAACATCAATGCATTATTAAGACACTTTAGTTTATACCTAAGCATTGTAACACTTTGAACATCTATCCAAGATTCCTCTTAATAAGGTTGTCACTATGACATTAAAACTCTGTTCCAAATACTGTCTAGTCTGTAACAAACCTACTATTGTCATCAAGTTTTCTAATCATTCTGACAATGTTACAAGTTTCTGATACAAGGCTATCATGTCATGCTAGTAATGTCTAAGACAATGTTACATAGTTCAACTAGGTCAAGTTCAACTAGCCATCATCAAAGACCAACACACTGCTAAGACTGAAAAACTGTAATAAGACTACAAAACAACTGCAAGCCAATAATGCAAAGCAAGATCTACAAGTCTACTACATCAAACATGAGTCATGAACATGTCACTACTGAAGTCCTTGTCAAATATGTGATCACAATTTTTGCCTTGAGGAACTGCACCTTTGTCATACACATACTAACAGAGCATTGTCATGAAACACGTCTCCCACCAAGATCACTAAATTGAAGAAGACCACTGACAAGAATGTATCATCTTATAACAAGTTGTCCATACAAGGTTTGTGACCATAATAAGAACAAAAAACAAGAGTATGACAATTCTCAAATAATGAACTCCTCTTAATGAACATCTTGAGAATAAATAAAAATGCAATAAGTCACTCTCCTAAGGTCATGCTATTCCATATACACTTGAGATGTCTCTGATGACTTCTTGTTTTGAACACACTCTTGCAACATATCTATTGTGAGTCTTTAATAGTGATATCATTGGAGACAAAGCATCAATAGAGTTCCTTGTTCTTGTTCTTGTTCTTGTTCTTGTCAGAGATAACTAAGTGGAAACTAATCCAAATCAAACTTGTTATATGCCACCTTTTCACCTAGGGGAAAAAGATAGATCTTACAATGCCTCCCCCTTATTACATGCTACATTTCATGCAACAAATGAAGCCACTTGTGCAGTGTGCACAAGATTGGGATTTTCTTTCACTTGACCCTGTTTTCTTTTCCAAACTTGCATAGAACTTTTATTCATCTTGCTCAAGATATTTTTTTTCTTTTATTTTAGCCTGCAAACTTTTATAGGTTCTTCCTTTTGCTTAGTTGTAACCTTCTTGTTAAGTCTAGGTGTTTTTACAAAACCATTTTTACAAACATATGTTGAATGACTAAAGTTGTTACACCTATAACATAAGACATTATAGTCTAGAACCCAAGAATCATAGTTTCTTCTTGACAAACCATAGGAACTTTTATTTCTATTCTTCACATGATTATATCTTTCATGTAAGCTACAATCTCTTTCTTTGTGACCTACTTGATTGTACTTGTAACACACAATCTTGTAATTCTAATTTCAAGACTTACTAGGACCTTTAGTCTTATTCCACTCTAAACAATAACTTGCTTGAGTTATACAATTTCTAGTTATATGACCATAAGCATGACAACAATAGAAATAACCATGAAATTGGGAGTAATTGTACCTCATTGTTTGCCTTGTGAACCTGATTGTCCTTCTTTCTTTATCTTTAGGAGCAACAACATGAAAACTCAACTCTATCTTCTTTATAGGTGTCTTTCTTGCCTTATAAGTCTGTCCTTCTTCATAACCTAAACCCATGGTGTCCTTATGATGCTTTTGTTTTCTCAATATGTCATTCAAATAATCAGTACTCTTTTCAAACATCAGATTCTTATGCAACTTAGAAGATGCTTCTTCCAATTCCTTTCTTAAAGAGACTATTTCTGATTCTAATTTTAGACATTCACTAGTCTTGACTTCAAGATCAGATTTGGTAAAATCAACAACCCTTTTAGCTTCTTCTATTTATATCTTTAGACTATTAATCAGTTTATTAGACTCTTCAACTTGTATCTTTAAGTCAACAACCTAATTTCTTGCCTCTTCAAGCTCTAAAGAAACTTTTGCAAAGTCTAAACATACCTTATCTTTGGAATCTTTTTCTTGTTTAAGTTGGTCTTCTAATCTCTGATTCTCCTTTCTAAGTTGCTTGACCTGATCTAAGGCACACAAGAGTTCACATTCTAAATCAACTTCACAATTATTTTCATCGAACTCCTGTCCATCTTCATCCACAAAGAGGTCTCCTTCTATGTCATCAATCTTAAAAACAAAATCATCTTTTCTTTCATCACACTTTATATCATCATTTAGGGGAGACTCATGCAACAACTCATCACATGACTTGACTAGGGTTTGTTGTACAACCTTTTGCTTGGCTTCTTTCTTTTCTCTATTTCTTTTACACTTTCCCATGGTACTCCACTATCAAGACCTACCCAAGCCGGTTAGACTTCTATAGGGAACCTAGGCTCTAACACCACTTATTAGAGTATAGACAACACTGAGAGGGGGGGTGAATTAGTGTTGTCGTATGCTTTATCAAAGTAAGAAATCAAATACTAAACAACAAATAAGACTGAATGTTCAAGCATGAAAGACAAATAGATCACACATCAATTGAGACCATAACACAATAAATTTCATGAGTGGAAAACCCTCAAGGGGAAGAAAAACCACTCAAAAATTGCCTCACTAGCTTAACCATGAAAAAAACACAAACAATATAGAGCCTCACTAGCTTTTATGTGTCACTAACTTATATCACTGCCTCACTGGTACTTTTATGTAATTGCCTCACTGCTTATCATTTTCACTGCCTCACTGGCACAACTTCTTCTCAAAGATACAATGAAGATTTTGAAATCAATAAAGAGGGTTTCTCTGTTTTGTGACAATGCAGATCTTGACTATCTCATTTCATTTGAGACTCAAGAATCACAAATCACAAAATGTACACATACAACTCAACAGATTGAGAATGATTTTGCAATGATACATAGTGTTTCTATCTTAATGACATTGCAAGAATGTACAATCTCATCAATACAACATAAATGATTCCTTATGTCTCATAAACAAGAAATTGACCACACTTTCTTTGCAAGATATGAATTTAGATTTATTTTGTATCTCAGATTGTCTCTGTATTATTATCTGCACAACTTCTTCTCAAAGATACACTGAAGATTTTGAAATCAATACAGAGGGTTTCTCTGTTTCATGACAATGCAAATCTTGACTGTCTCATTTCATTTGAGACTCAAGAATCACAAATCACAAAATGTGGACATACAACTCAACAGATCGAGAATGATTTTTCAATGATACATAGTGTTTCTATCTTAATGACATTGCAAGAATGTACAATCTCATCAATACAACATAAATGATTCCTTATGTCTCATAAACAAGAAATTGACCACACTTTCTTTGCAAGATATGAATTTAGATTTATTTTGTATCTTAGATTGTCTCTGTATTATTATCTGCTCCTCTATCCATCAAAAGTTGTCATCAAAGATTTCCCTCTTCCTATTTTATCAACAATACTCTACTATCTTCTTTCTGTAGCAATTACCCTCTACAAAAACTCTTTGAATGACTCCACTGCTTAGTAAAATCTCTGCTACTAACATTCATGGATTCATTTTGATTTCTGAACAAGTTTCTTAATAGTATAAATATCACTCACACACCCAAGAAAATTCACACCATCTTTTTTCTCTCTGCATACCAACTCACCATCAATATCTATATTCATAAGGCATCCTTTAATGCAATAACAGAAGGTAGATTTCATCAATCTCTGAGTATGATATAAAACTTTAATTATTATCTTGATGTTGCCAGCCAACCAACCATAAAAGCACCATGCTCATCTCTTTTTCTATATCATGCTTTCAATCCTATATCTCTTATGATGGTAGTTACAAAACTACACAAGAAACAATTAGGGCTTACCTTCATGAATACCCATCAAACTTCAATCTAGAAAAGTGATCATTTGTATTCAAAAAACAATTTAATCAATACCACTTAGTCTTTATTTTATGCCTTTATAACTTTAAACAATAGCCACTTATTTTTGTTTGGGCACCCATTTCTTATGTCTTTACGAGATCTCCCAGTTTTATAAGGTTGAGGGCCCAGTTTTGTGATGTTCATAATACCCTCCATTAGGTCACCTTAATTGACACTACTTATGATAGCAAGTCAACAGTATATTAAAACAAAAAAGTAAAAATTTAGTTGATGGTTTCCTAAGTAGCTTTGTTTTAGGGTTTATTAATGTTTAACCCTTAGGTTTTAGGATTGAAATCTATAAGACATAACCTCTAATCCACATCAAGAACTAAAATTCTTGTAATGAAGCAACCCTAGGGCATGTAGTATCAACCAAGCATCCACCTACTCCAACTTGCAACTCTCTGAAGGAATGCTCAACAAGAACTAGACATGAATAGTAACTCAATGGGATCAACATCACTCTTTATCTTCATTGTTCAACTATTTGACAAGAAGCATAATTTCATGAAGCATTGAAGCATCATGCATGAAGCATTACCAAACATAACTCCACACTAATAACAATGATAACATTGTGCCACCAACACAAATTCCATCAACCTCCTGATGATGAGAAGATTTGTTCTTTGGAAACACGAAGACATACCTTGATACCTCAAACTCCATCAACCTCTTGATCCTTTATCACAAGTCACTGACACGATCTGATTCCTCAATAGCATGACATCTTGTGTAATCACCTAGTTATGTATCAAGTTGAATTAGGAACATGGCAAGTTGACATCAATCAATATGCTCACAAACAAGTTGACATCAATGCCAACACATCAAGCCAATACCACTGCCCTATTTCCAACACTCTTGTGTGAAGAAGTCTTTGAATTATGGGTTCTAATGCTTTGAATAATGATAGGAACAATACATCAGAACCTCAATTCCCTACTATTATCACACAAGAAGGTTAATCACTTCTTCCTGATATCCCTACTTCACATCTTCCTGAAGCATCAATTTTTCATAATTCCATGGGTAAGTGCACAAAGATGGGGGACCAAAAGGGGGTCTTAAGTGGCCACTTTTTTTCTAAAATCAAGAAATACTGATGTTGGATATGAAATTGAAGATAGTTACACTCAAATTTTGAAGATGCAACAAAAACAAGAGTCGTAGTGCTCTGAATCAAGTTTCTAAACTACTTTTTTTAAATGGTTGAGATTAAGGGTTAAAAAAGGGGGGCCACACAAATTGGTCATGTTTTTTCAAAAAAAACATAATATAGCATCTGGTGTGGCCCCCCTAAAATGTTAATTTTTTTTTAGTATTTCAAATATTGCTTCAATCAGAAATTAGCTAACAACATGTAGTTTATCCCTTATTTTTTTGATAATTTTTTCACGAATAATTGTTTTTTGACTAATTTTCAAAGTGGAAACATCTTGAAAAATAAAAAATTGAGTGGACCTCCCCCTTAAAATTTTTGAATACTACTAAAATATCCAATCTTTTTTTAATACGTGTAGAATGGAGTCTAGTTTGTAAAAATGTAATTTATTTGAAATTTTGATGAATGGTTAAAAAACAAAGTCAAAAATATTACACACTAGTTTTTGACAAAAAATGGATACACTAACAAAAGAAATTAAAGATAAAAACCTTAACATACTCAAAATGTGAAAAAAATTATATGGTTAGAAAGCTAAGAGAGAGCTTAACAATATTGTAGTATTTTTTGACTTGTCATTTAAACAAGTGCAAACCTAATGGGGAGCATGCTCATGATTATTTAAATTTTTTTACAATCTACAAAACCACATCTTTGGATGTTCAAAACTCAGTCCAAACCTTTGGGTTGGAAGCCCAAGGAAAATCCAAGCCAAATGCCTTGAAATTACCAAAGCAAACAATAATGCAAGCGTGTTATAATGCACTTGTATTATGCGCATGCATTCACATAACGTGAGCGTGTTATAACACATTCTCATTATTGTGAAGGAAGACCATCTCACCCTTACCTTCTCTCTCTCTCCCACTCTACCGATTGATCCTTCCCTCTCTTCTCTCTCTCTCACTCACCTCTCTTTGTGCCCACTCTAGGTCTCTCCCTCTCTACCTCTCCCTCCCTCCCTCTCTCTCTCTCTCTCTAGTTGAGTGTATAGGGTTGAGGGTCTAGCGTATAGGATTTAAGGCATAAGGTTGAGGGTATTGGTTATAGGGTATTTATTAATTTAGTGAAATCACAATAATGGGTTACACTTTCTGGGACATCCTGATTTTTGCTGAAATCATATTTTTTAGAAAATATAATGATTTAAGCCTTGAAAGGTTCCATTTAAAGGATTTTAATTGAAGAGGGTTTGATCAAACCCCCTTAGATTCAAACCCCCTTGGATAGAACCCCGCTAGTTTTAAAGGATACCTATAATGGAGTCTCCTCTACACCTATCAAAATGCTAATAAAAAACCACTTTTGATTTATTTTTTAGGGGATCAAATGAATTCATTTAAAATTTATGTTTTGTAAGTATGTAATCCTTATTATAATCTTCCCAAAAAGTATAAGTTTAAATATATTTAAAATTTGATTATTATATTTATTTTTTATTTCTTGTGAAGGTGGGATTTTCACCGAACATCAAGTTCTCTGTTCTACACACATGAAAAATTAGTAAATTAGTGAAAAAAATTTCTAAAAAATATCTATTCCCTAGGTATTGATGTCCTTGTTTCAACAAAAAAGGAAAAATTGAATTTTGATACATACAAAAAAAGTTATGTTTTATGGAATATGCCTATATCTAAATTATAATTGGCTTGACTTCAAAACTTAATTAAGAAAAAATATTCAACAAAACATTATGGAACCAAATGCATGCCCTATATACCAGTGTTACCAATATAAATTCAAACAAATCAGAATTTAATCCTTTGTAGAAAAAATGTTATGTGCTACATAATACACATCACTTTAAAAAAATGTTGTTTACTATTAAAAACTAGTTATCAAGGGAGACACAAACATTTTACAATTTCACTCCAATTTTTTTTAAAAAAATATATTTAGAATCTACAAACAAAATCTCACAAATCACTAGTTCACATCATCTTTAAATTCCTAATAGTTTAGCAGCTATAGGTGCCAGAAAGTGAAGATTTAGTTCAAAATGTTGATTTCAATGTCAAGTTTGGCCAAAAAGTGTAACCCATTATTGAGGGATGACCCCAATGTTGATGTTGAGTCATAGTAGTCATTTTAGAATTTAGACAACATTAAACTTCTTGTGTATGACAAAATGCACTTGCATTTTATGGAACCAAAAATAGACAAAAGGCATGTGCAATCCGTGAATCAGACCCACATGCTCTATTATTCTCTACTTTCTATGCATTATCAGATAAAAAAGAACTTTTCATGGTGTTGACATTTACACAATCATTGTTTACTCAATCCACCACCTTTTTTTTGGTTCTTTAATGTAGAAGAAATAAACTGGATGTTTTTAGACATAATTTGATTATTTGAACTAATATTTTCTTGTTTCATATTGTTTGAATGCTAATTTTCATGTATTTAGATTGAATTTAATGACAGATTTGTTTTTTTCATAAATGTGACTAATCCTATTAGAGTTATATAGAATTCAACATTAAATATAAAGGAACTTGCCAAAAGCTCAACATTTTGAGGATTTTGAAGCCAAAAAAATAAAGTAAACATAATTATGCAATTGGGCAACTCGAATCTCAAAATTATCTAAGGTATGTTCTTTATGTATTTGTTTACTTCACTTTATGATTATGTTAGCATGAACTCCTATTAAATATGTCAATGATATGTGGACACCTAATTTATCTCTAAATTCATCTATATATTGTGAATATAATTGATGCAGGAGCATCCGAGTGAACTGGCAATCGACATAAAAAAAATTCAGTTTGTTTTCTTCCAACTTTGGTTTGTTTTGGTTATGTTTGGCATCTCTCTACATTCAGGAAGTTCTTCCATGATCAGAAGGGCAGTTTTCAACTTTTTGTTGAATCATAGTTTTCACCCGCAACAGGCTAATTTACGGAAACAATTGTTTCCAGAGATTTTGGAGAGCTGGGATAAAATTCTTTCAGGCAAAGATTCACAAATGTATTTCTCATTTAATGCAACAAGTTTTGTGGTCAAATTCCTCATGGTTTGAGAGAATTTAAAATTCTCTATTCATGGCTGGTAGTTTACAGGAAATTTAATTTCTCAAGTTTTAAAAAGGCTGGAAAAAAATCCTTTGGAGGGAGATATTGTATTGACATTATTCACATCCTGGAAAAATTTTACGTGAATATGAGCTTCTGGTGAAAAGTTATTGCCAAAGTCAGTTTTCAACTTCCGAAGTCGTGTTTCACAATTGATTTGGTTTAAGATAAATTATTCTACAAAATGCGTTATTGAAGACATTGCAGAGGTATTACAAATTCACCAAGAGATGGGATGCATATGGTAAAGTCTTTTATACATAAATTTGAGCACCCAAATATGTCATATGAGGCACTATATAAAATCTGATTTATTTAAAACAAAAATAATGGACAAAGAAAAGAGAAATGCTTCTTTACCATGATTTTGAATAAGTAGAAACATAAATTTTTTTTAAAGAATATGAAGGCCCCATTCCAAAGGTTAAGTGTGGAAAAGACAAGAAGGACTAGTGGCTAGCCTAAAGCCATTAGATGCAGTTTTTTATGATACAAATTAAGAGGATTTGGAATGTCTTGGTAGGTAGTAAAAAGGTTACCAGTATTATTTTAAAAAAGGCAGAATCTTGGGAGATATGGAACTCCAAATATAGGCACACTAGTTATGGATTTAATGCACTATTTTCTCCATCTTTCAATGCCTCTTTAGAGGCAAAAATGGAAGTTAAAAAGTCACCTCCTAGAAGTATTTAAATTGCTTCATCTTTATAGATTGGATAGGAGGGTAAAAAGATAGATAGAAGGCTCAGGAAAGAGCGTCTGAGCATAGAAAGAACAATAGTTTTGCTACCAAACTGAGGTGAAGGAGTGCCAAAGGAAGAGAGTTGCTTGTAATGAGAGACAATCAATATGATTTTGTTTTGTTGTCACGTTTAATTGTAACCAACTTGTAGTTAGTTTTGAAATCAATAAGAAAACTGAGTATTTTTGTTGTTGTTATATATGAATGTGAGACTATATGTATGCAGAGAGTCTTTGCATTAAAGAAATACAAATTTGTGTTTGCAACTTTGTGAGGGTGTGTTGAGATTTTGTGTTTAAGGTAGGAATGAGTTTCTATCTCCATTAATAATTATGCAAGTTTTCTTCATAACACAAAATGATGATCTTTGTGGTTTTGAGCTTCAACAAAATGATCCTATTATGGTACTCCCAAAAACATAAAATAAGATCCTATTGGAAATTTCTCACTAAATCCCTAGGCATTAAAAGCCTATTACATTAGCGATGCATTAAAACCTATGGCATTAAATATAGCATCCATTTATTGGATGTATTTCATAATTTAGGAAAAAATTATGTTAGTTTTATTGGATGTACATTTCATCATCCATTTATTGGATGTATTTCATCATCTAGGAAAAACAAAGTACTCTTCTCTCTTAAGAGTTAACTGAATTTGAGAAAGTCCAACCAATCACCTCTTAAGGAAAAAGAGTTATGTTAACTTGATAATGAGACCTTAGCTTTGGCTATGGTCTAGAATAAGATATTTTCCTCTACGCATAAGATTTTTAGATTCTTAGATAATACTCAACTAGGTGGAGGAGCAATTGAGTGTTGAAGATCCTAGAAATGTATCAAAGATACATAGACAAGATGGTTCTTTCCTAATTCCTATATGGTTTGGAATGAACCAAGTGGAATAAAAAGATCATTATTAGAAGATAGAGAAAATTGGAACTTTTAAAATTCCACTACGCTAGTTAACTAGTTTGATGCTCATAAGAGTTTTATCATATTTTAGAATAGGAAGTTATTCTATGAAATATTACCTCCTTTGGTCTTAATTCCTAATGATTTACTGATTCATGAAGTCATGACAGTGTTATAATTTTACTCCATAGAGCATTGTGAGAACTTTTGTATGAAAAGTCACTTATTCTTTTTAAGGCCATAATGAAAAATATCTTTCTCAAGTACCATCTTTAAGTAAGAAAGCAATGTGGTAACATTTTTCATGATTGGATCTTACTTTAACCTATTTTGAAGCATACTAGAGAAGGATTTCTTAAATGAAAGTAATTATCTATTAGCATAAAGTGCATAGAAAAGTGGAATAGGTCATGGAATGTATTCCTTTACAAGGTTTATGAGAAAACCATAGGGTGTAAAATGTAAAATGTTGCCAAGGGAGTATTATTGTAAGTATGTGCTAATCAGTGTTGTCATTGATGTCAACATGTTTGTGTTGTCATTGGTGTCAACTATATCTTCTAATATTGTTGTTGTTGGTTGATTAAGTTATTGTGTTAAGATGATTTGAATGACTTGCAGAAGTAATGATGATGTTAGTATATTGTTCTTTTTGTTGAGTTTCCAAGTGCTTTTGAGAAAATTTGATAAATACTAAAGATAGTGTTGTGAAGAAGTATTCTGGCTTACATGATACTGTCCAGGTTTTTTCTCCTCATTTCTCTTGTGTTGAAGACTAGAGTGTTACATTTGGATATGTTTTAGAGAAGTAGTTGAATATGTTAGATCCAAAATTTGGTACTATGAAATGTTGTGGTTTGAGAGTTATGTTCACCAGATTGAAGACTATGCCTGGTAGTGTCTGTAGTATGACTGGGAGAAAGTATTTTGCTCCACATTTCTTTGTAGTTTGGTTTTTGGTCATGTAGTTCTAGATGAGTGTTCATAATGTCCATATCTATGTTCTAACCAAATGACTTGTGATTTGGTACTCTAAAATGTATCTTTCTTGAGTAGAAAAGCTTGGCAGTGTTGGTTGTGAGCAGTCTGTGAACTATCTTCAAGTGAGATTTGTTGTAGTTGAATTTGATGGCTCCCAGGTGATATTATATTGTTCATGGATGTTTCCAAATCATTCTAAAGACTTTTTCTTGGTCCACAAGTTATGGTTGTGTTCTTGGAAGTGTGTTTCTAAGTGTTCTTGGTGTTTACACAAGTTTAGCCAACTCAGGTGCTAATACTAATTGTGGATGTACTTTATGGATTGTGGAAGCATGTTGAACCATGTGAAGATGTTTTTAGGTATAAGATAAGATGTGAAATGTCCTACTTCATTCCTTTTCTTTGTGGGAATGTTTAGGTCCATAGCTAACTTGAATTATGTATGTTTTCTAACCTTGGAGATTGTTTCAAAAGATGTAGAATGGTTTACTGACCTTGGTGAATGTTTCAAGGTTGATGATTGATATAAATAAGTGTAAAGGATTAGTGTGTATGTGAATATGTGTGAAGATGATGGTGTGTGTAGTGAATTTGAATAAAAGGTAGCAAGGACTTTAATGTGATAGAAGACCTAATGCAATGAGCAGAAGTCATCTATAATATTTAGACAGGCTGCAAAGATGATGATTATTGTGCTTCATTGGAACTAAACTTAGGCATTTGATAGATGCTATCATATCAGTTCATGGTAGTGAGCCCTTTTTGGCAGTGAGCCTATTGCAGTGAGCATTTCTTTGGATAGTGAGTCCTTAGGTAGCGAGCCTCTTTGTAATTTGGTATTGATACAACTTTATATTGTGAGCAAAGTTCAAGTTGTAAGAGATCTACCTAAGATTGTGAAGCCTACTAATGCTATTTGCAAAGAATGTCAATTTGGGAAACTGACAAGGACTAGTTTCAGGAGAAAAGAACAAACCTCTACTGATCTGTTGGAGTTGGTGTATACAAACTTATGTGGTCCTACAAGAACAAAAAGTCTACAAGGTGACAGGTATTTCATTCTACTTGTTGATGATTATTCAAGAATGACTTGGGTTACTTTTCTTAGAGAAAAATCAAAAGCCCTAGACAAGTTTAAGGCATTTAAAGCAATGGTTGAGAATGAAATGGATTTGAGAATCAAGTGTTTGAGGTCTGATAGAGGTGGTGAGTTTACTTCAAATGAATTCAATGCTTTTTGTGAAGAACTTGTGATAAAGAGACAATTGCCTGACCCTTGAACTTAGCAAAATAGAGTAGTTGAAAGAAAGAATAGAACAATTTAGGAAGCTACTAGAACAATGATCAAGGAAGCAAACCTACTAGAAGTATACTGGAAAGAAGCAATTCATACTATTGTATACATCCAAAACAGAGTGCAAGTCAAAGCAAATGGAACAAAGACACCATATGAGCTATGGTATAGAAGAACTCCTACTGTCAAGTATTTCAAAGTTTTTGGATGAAAATACTATATCAGAAGAGATGAACTAGGAAAGTTTGATGATAGATGTGATGAAGGCATATTCCTTGGGTACTCTACTAAAGGAAAATATTACTAGTGCTAAAAAAATGTTGAGAATGATTGTTGAAAGTGCAAATGTGAAGGTAGATGAAGATATTCAGAATATCTTAGAGTCGAATGGATATAAGTCAGAAGTCTGCTAATACATAAGAAGTTGAAGAATACAAAGACAAAGAAGTTCACATTGATGAAGAAGAAGCTCCAGAAAAGGTTCTTAAAACCCCCAAGTATGTACAAAAGAATCACTCAGAGGATCGGATCATTGGTGATAAAAGCAAAGGAGTTTTGACAAGGAGAAGAGCTGCAAAAGAATAGGAAAATCTCTGTTTACTTTCAAAGGTTGAACCTAAGATAGTTACTAAAGCATGTAAATATGAACATTGGGTCAAGGAAATGTAAAAAGAATTGATGTAAACTAAAAAGAACAAGACTTGGGAACTTGTCCTCAGGCCTATAGATAAGAATGTGATTGGAACAAAGTGGGTTTTCAGAAATAAGTTGAATGAGAGTGGAGAAGTGGTAAGAAACATAACAAGACTTGTATGTAAAGGCTACTCACAAGTGGAAGGAATAGACCATGAGGAAACTTTTGCTCTGGTGGCAAGACTAGAGGCTATTAGGTTGTTTCTGGCTTATGCAGCACACAAGGATTTCAAATTATATAAAATGGATGTGAAGTCATCTTTTCTGAATGGTGAGTTGGAAGAGGAGAGATATATAGAGAAACTGGATGGATTTCAATTATCAGACAAACCAGATATGGTATGTAGATTAAAGAAGGCATTATATGGACTTAACCAAACCCCCAAAGCTTGGTATACTAGGTTAGATAGGTATTTGTTGCAGAGAGGGTTCGGTAGAGTGTCTGCAGACAGTAATTTATACATCAAGGTAAGAAAAGATCAAATCTTGATTATTGAGGTCTATGTGGATGATATAATCTTTGGTGGAAATGAAGGTATGTATAATAACTTTGCAGATGAGATGCAAAAATATTTAGAGATGTCAATGTGTGGTGAGATGAACTTCTTCCTTGGGCTGCAAATTAATCAGATGGATAAAGGCATTTTTATTTCACAATCAAAGTATCTCAAGGATTTATTGAAGAAGCTTGGAATGGAAGATTCTAAACTAGTTTTTAGCCCCATGACAACTAGTTGCAAGCTGACCAAGAATGATGAATCTCCTAAGGCTGATCAGAGAAAATATAGGTCAATGATTTGAGGATCACTATACCTAACTACTACCAGACTGGATATCATGCATGCAATCTATCTTGTGGCAAGATTTCAAGTAGATCCTAAAGAGTCACATGTTATGGAAATAAAAAGGATATTTAGGTATTTGAAGGGCACTCTAGACCATGGTCCAGATGTGTAGATGATAGGAAAAGTACAAGTGGTGGTGTGTTCTTTCTTGGAGATAGAGTTGTGTCATGGAAAAGCAAGAAGCAAGATTCGGTATCCTTATCTACTACAAAGGTAGAGTACATTGCAGTAGCATCATGTTGTACATAGGTGCTATGGATGAGACAAACTATGAAGGATATAAAATTTGAGTATGATGATCCAATTCCTATTTTCTTTGATAATACCAATGCCATTAACATTTCAAAGAATCATGTGATGCATTTAAGGACAAAGCATATTTCTATTAGGTATCACTTTTTGAGAGAGAAGGTTGCAGAGAAAGAAGTGAAGCTTGAGTATGTGCCTACAAAGAGTCAAGTTGCTGAAATATTTACCAAAGCTCTTCCTAAGGATACATTTGAGTATCTCTAAAAGAAGTTAGGGGTTATTTCCCCTCCTTTGAACTAGATGCATAAGGAAGTGCATCAGTCTAGTATGATTCAAGGTTTTTTTTTTTTAGACTGATGATGGAGGCTACCTCTTAGGGGGAGCAAGTAGTTGCATTGAAGAGTGTTGCAGTCAGGGGGAGGTATTCAGAGTAGTTGAGATTAGAGCAGGTATGTGCAATATCATACTCAGGGGGAGAAATCTTGAAGAAGATGTGTCACCCTTTGCCATTGATGTCAAAGGGGGGAAGAGTTCATGTGAAAAACAAAGGGAGAGTAAGATGTATAAAAGAAAGGGGGAGAGTGAGATTAGTGTAGAATTATGTCATGATGGTTTTTCACATCATATATTGTCATCAATGAAAAAGGGGGAGATTGCTGCAAGTATGTGTTAATTGGTGTTGTCATTGATGTCAACATGTTTGTGTTGCCATTGGTGTCAACTGTATCTTCTAATGTTTTTGTTGTCGGTTGATTTAGTTATTGTGTTAAGATGATTTGAATGACTTGCAGAAGTAATGATGGTGTTAATATAATGTTCTTATTTCTGAGTTTCCAAGTACTTTTGAAAAAAATTGATAAATATTGAAGACAGTGTTGTGAAGAAGTATTCTGGCTTACAGGATACTGTCTGGGATTTTGCTCCGCATTTCTCCTATGTTGAAGACTAGGGTGTGAGGTGTGGATATGTTTTATAGAAGTGGTTAAAGATGTTAGATCCAAAATTTGGTTCCCTGAAACATTGTGGTTTGAGAGTTATGTTCACCAATTTGAAGACTGTGCTTGGCAGTGTCTGCAGTATGACTGGGAGAAAGTATTTTGCTCTGCATTTCTCTACAATTTGGTTTTTGGTCTTGCAATTTTGGATGAGTGTTCATAAGGTCCATATCTATGTTCTATCCAAAGGACTTGTGATTTGGTGCTCTGGAATGTAGTTTTCTTGAGTGGTAGAGCTTGGCAGTGTTGTTGTGAGTAGTCTGTGAATTGTCTCCAAGTGAAATTATGTGTAGCTGAATTTGTTGGCTCCCAAGTGATTTTATGTTTTTTATGGATGTTTCTAGATCATGCTAGAGGCTTCTTCTTAGTCTACCAGTTATGGTTGTGTTCTTGGAAGCATGTGTCTAAGTGTTCTTTGTGTTTACACAAGTTTAGCCGACTTGGGTGCTAATACTAATTGTGAATGTGCTTTGTGGATTGTGGAAGCATGTTGAAGTGTGTGAAGATGTTTTTAGGTACAAGCTAAGATGTGAAATGTCCCACTTTCATTCCTTTACTCCGTGGGAATGTTTTTGTTGAAACCTAATTTGAATTCTGTATATTTTCTAACCTTGGAGATTGTTTCAAAATATATAGAATGGTTTGCTGACCTTGGTGAATGTTTCAAGGTTGATGATTGATATAAATAAGTGTAAAGGATTCATGTGTATGTGAATATGTATGAAGATGATGGTGTGTGTGTAGTGGATTCAAATAAAAGGCAGCAAGGACTTTCATGCGATAGAAGACCTAATGCAGTGAGTAGAAGTCATGTACAATTTTTAGAGAGGCTGTGAAGATAATGATTATTGTGCTTCATTGGAACTAAGCTCATGCATGTGATAGATGCTATCATATCAGTTCATGGCAGTAAGCCCTTTTTGGCAGTGAGCCCTTTTGGCAGTGAGCCTATTGTAATGATCATTTCTTTGGACAATGAGTCCTTGGGCAGTGAGCCCTTTGGCAGTGAGCCTCTTTGTAATTTGATATTGATACTACTTTATATTGTGAGCTAATCCTCACCGTGGTTTTTCCCTTTTAGGGTTTTCCACATAAAAATCTGGTGTTCTCTTGTGCATGGTGATTGATGTTATTAAGTTTATGTTATCTATTTTTCATTTTTAATCTTCATAACAAAATAAGGGTTTAAGTGAACTGATGTGAATGTGATTATGTTTGTGAGGGTTTAAAGTTTTTGATACAACTGATTCATCCCCCTCCTAGTTTTCTTGTGCATTCAACATGTATTAGTAAATCTTTCTTCATCTAAATAGTCATTTTGACATGTACAAAGAGATGTGCATATGAAGAAGTGGATAAGAGTTCCTTAGTATCTTGTGAAGCTTTTTTTTTGAAAAACATGTTAATGTGTTGTAGAGGACATGAGTATAGATTATCCTCTCATGCAGTCTTCTTTTGATTAAAGGATTGAGTCATTACCTCTCAAGATTACTTTTCTTTGAATCATTTTGTTAAGTAATCTGCATGTAGCTTGCAAATTGATTCATAACAATTGTAAGGAGGATATATTTTAAGAAACTAAGTTTATCCTCATTCATAGAAAATGAATTACATTGATTAGATCATGATGCTTGATGTTGTTAGTTAAAGTACACATCATGTTTTCTTAAAAGAATTTACACCTGAATGATCAACTCTTGGAGAGGTAGGGTACATGTGAGTTTTATCCCAAATTTAACTTTGTGACATTTTGAACAAATAGTTGAACACTATGTATTTTACCTTTTGATAGAGCTAGATAGTTCAATTACAGTGGTGAATATGGTTATCACCAAGGAATTTAGTCAAGATGTTTTAAGTCTTGAATATGTAACCTAATCAATAAGGTAGGGAATAGAGATTTGTAAAGTAGAATGATTTGGGAAAAGACTTGTGTTCTAACCTAAGTTCCTTTGCATTGCTATGATACATTCTTAAATATCATCTGAATGATGAATGTTAGTTACTCCATGAAGAAATAATGGTATGATATGTCATCTTGACTTGTAATTTAAATGTTATCCTGACTTAATCTTGATTTGTAAATGATTGCTAATATATGATATGTGTGTGATCTCTATGTTTTCAGTTGGACCACCCTAGGAAACTATAAATTTTTAGATTTATAATAATTTATTCACTTTAATTATATAATTATTTTGAGATTTGTGTATGAGATTACTTTACTCTATTGTACCAAGATGGACTAATTTATCTGTCTTATTCATGATGCATATAGAAATCGTCATCATGCAAAGGAAATGAGCAAAGACTCTAACACTAGAAGAGCATGAAGTTAAGAATGCTAAGAAAAGAGAAGGAATGAGGCAACTTCATGAAAGTAGAAAATTATCAACCATAGAAGAAGACATACCATCGTTGCCAATTCAAGAGGACCATGAATCATCTAATCAAGCTAAAAGAGAGATAGAATTGGAGGAACAAAGGCAATGAATGCAAAACCTCCATTCAACTAGGAAATTGAATCTCAAAGTTGGAGGAATTCCATATTTTACAGGTCAAGTTGAAGGTACATCATCATTCTCTTCTCAACTTGGAGGCACACCATCATTCGCAAGTCAAGTTGAAGGTACATCATCATTCTCTTCTCAAGTTGGAGGCATGCCATCATTCACATGTAAAGTTGAAGGTACACCATCTTCTCCATCTCAACTTCAAGGCTTTTCATCTTTTCCATCTCCAATTGAAGGTATGCCATCCATCCTATCTCAAGTAAATATTGAAGAAATTCTTAATGTTGAGCCAACTTTACCATTGAAAATGCCTTCTAGAATTTTTCATAGAAAGCCTAAGTTTCTAATTGATATTGATGAGAATGTTTTGAATCCCATGCAGGATAAGATTCCCAAGTGTACTTGCTAAAGATATTCCAATAAGATATGGAAATTATTTTTTGAGAACTTAAATGAAACTAGAAGATACAAGCTATTTGTTGAAGTGATGAGAAATCTAAAATTTAGGCCCATTATGAAGATTCTTGGCCTAAGAACATCGGATGCTTCAAGTAAAAAATTAGTTGTAAAGAATCTAATGAGTGCATATGAGAGTGTGGGTTCCACCTCACGCACCAAGGATAGTAATATCACATGACATGTCATTATGTTGACAATAGTAAGCCATCAAACAAAGAAAGCTCACCTCATTAGAAAAAATGTAAATAAGTAGAAAAACTCTAATGAGAGTCATTGGAAGGTTTCAAAGAGTTGAGGACCCAATATCAACTAATTGTGGGCATTCTTTGGGAGACTTCCCTTGAAAGATAAAATTGTTGTTGAAGCCTTGAGATCCATGATTGAAGAATTTTGGAAAATAAACACAAGGGTACATCTCCTAATGCAAGAGATGTTGTAAGAAGGAGAATTGGTTGTCGAAGCTGTGAGCCACATCCAAAGAATGTTTTGGATGTGACTCGAACATAGTTTTTCAACAAATTTCAAGAGATGTATCCTCAAATCAAAATTAGTCAAAGGTATTTTGAAATGGTATAGCCTTTTTATGTCAAAATAAATCACACAGGCACAACTTCTTGTTGTAGAGTACATATTGAGTTTTCTAATCATTATGATGATTATAGATATGTATGTGTACATTTGCATACTAATGATGTTTTATAGGAGTAATATAAAGTGTCCACCTAGATCTTCAAGAGATTTCATATCGAGCATCTTATGTCAAAGAGTGGATGGTCATTTATTCCACAAGAACATATGTTTAGGTGGCACATGTGATCATTGTGGTGGGTTGCAACATTTGTCAATTTGTGAACATATAGAGAACACATGCAATTGGAAATGAACTAGTAAGTTTTGGAAAATATAAGGCAATGATATATAGTCTAAAAGATGGTAAAGAAGTAAAAAGGTGTGAATTGGTCATTGAAAAGATTCCAGTGTATCAATTTATCTCTATTTTTTGAGAGAATACAATTTACGAGTATGCAAGGCATACCCATAGATCTTGATGGTTGGACTTGCAATTCAAGTTATGAAAGGAAACATTTCCACTTGATAGCATCCATTCAATTGTTGACTTTGCAAAGAACTACACACTACATCCATAGAATGAGGTGCAATCACAGTAATACAACTCTACGTAGGTTGCTATATTTGTGCATATAGAATTCATTCATGCAAATGACAATACAGAGGATGCTAGGAAGATCTTGAGGGAGTATCATTTTTATATCAGTGATGATCACACACATTCCATATATTTTGTGTAAGGCTACTTTCAAATGTTCTACCGTGATTTGGCTAGTAGGAGCATATCATTTGGTCTGCATATCATTTGGTAAGATAATTATGCATCACAATTCAAGAACTTGTGGATGTTCTATTGGTTGAGTAAGATGAATAGGATGAATGGTGTTCAACACATGTGGAATTTCTCTGAGGCTAGGCATGGAAAGGGGGAGCATGATGATGCAAAAACATGTATCAAAAGATCATTAGCACAAGAAGAGTTAAAGTACAAAGACAATGAAGGTTGATAGATGTGAGATATATTGTCGAATGGTGTAATGCTACAATGGGTCCAGGTAATGAAGGTAAGTCTACAGTTTGTAGATTTTTTGGTTGGTTCATGATACTACCATTGCAAAATATGAGGATTGTTGTGCATTGATAGGATCAAGTGAGCTACACTGTTTTAGAAGCTCTAATGCAGGTTCATGGATTATTCATATGTGATGAATGGTATGCTTTTATTCTTCATGTATAGATCAAGCTTGGTATGAATGTGAGTTAAAGGAGTGGGTCGATGAATGGTGTACAAGAAGTCCAAGCCTATTTGACACGTATCAACTCTCAACAACACTACAACTCACAAAGATTGAATCATTAGTTGACTTTGACCATGTTTTAGATCTAGTTCAACCAGATATTATCAAAATTCAAATTTAATAAAATTCAATATTCCATCTTATTTTGTAGTTTTTTGGTATTGTTGACTATATTCATCAAATTGAATGCACATGTCAATACAGGGCATGTTTATGTAGTTATTGAAGCTAAAGACAATGAGGAAGGAACATATTAGTATTTGTGTCATTGTGTTGAGGTAAAAAAGAAATTAGATACCCCTATTATAGATGGAGAAAACATCGAGTACCCTACATGATCAGTGGTTGTTACTGTAACATGGCTTAGAAGGTACCCAATGAAGAAGTCTGAAGTGTGATTGTTCGAGGACTTTGATACACATAGGAAGATTCTTCATTATTCTAACCTTGTTGTGGCTGCATCAAACATTTATTTGATCAAATATAGAGGTAGACCATTGAACAGGACCTTGTGGAAGGTCGCGAGTCTGACCACAAGGAAATACTCAACACAATAAAGAGTAGAGAAGACCTGAATGGTTCATTGGATTGATTGTAAATGAAAAAACTTTGTAATTTCATGCTCATTTGTAAATATATGCAGCCGATTTGTACATTTGTCTAAGTAAAATTTTGTTCCTTCTCTACAATCATGTCTCGTATGAGATACTTATGTGCAATACTCTTGTTTACATGTATGATTATGTACAACACTCTTTTTTATGTGTATGATTATGTACACTAACTTTCTCATGTCGTTTATATGTCTAGTTGATTTGTATTTGTATATGTGTATGATCATGTCTCTAATTTTAGTTCTATTGATGTCCTCTAGTGTGTCCATGAATCTTAAAATCCAATTGAAAGCCCTAATCTAATCCTATTCTAATTAATGTGGTATCAAGTATACAAATAAGTTAAGAAGGAGAAGAGGACAATTAAATAGAAATGAAATATTGCACTGAGGTCCTATTTCACACTTCAACTATCCCAATCATTCCTAACTGCATCATGCCGACGCTTTCTCTTAAGAGCCCTAAGTACCAAAAATTGCCAAACTTTGGTGGATTGTTTCTCAGAATTTATGGCACCTACAAACATTCCATCTAAACCTACATCATCATGTAGGGTCCCTCCATAATGACCTCTCTCAGTTTTTTAAATGTTCAATCCATTTGGTCATGGAAACCATATTTCAAAAGTTACAAAAAGCATCATTTGTGTTCAATGAAAAGTTGTCAGTGAGCATAAATTTCATTTCGTGCATCATGGGACCAAACTGATAGCACCAACATGTCCAATTAGGCAGGTGAACACTAGGCAAGGTCATGTTTTACCTCAACTATCTCGATCATTCTCGGCTGCACTATGCCGACAAAGAGAGCCCTAAGTGCCAAAAATTTTAAACTTTGACGGGTTGTTTCTCAAAATTTGTGGCACCTAGGAATGTTTCATCTAGACCTACAAGTCATGTAGGGTCCTTCCACAATAACCTCTCTCAATTTTTTAAATGTTCAATCCATTTGGTCGTGGCGACAATATTTCAAAAGTTGCAAAAAGTATCATTTGTGTTCAATGAAAAGTTGTCGGTGAGCATATATTTTGTTTCATGTGTCATAGGGCCAAATCAACAATGCCAACATGTATAGGTGGGTGGGTGAACACTAGGCAAGGTCCTGTTTTGCACCTCAACTATCTCGATCATTCGTGGTTGCATTTTGCCAACGCTCTTAAGAGCCCTAAGTGCCAAAAATTACCAAATTTTGACAAACTATTTCTCAGAATTTGTAGTACCTTCAAAAGTTTTATCTAGACCTATAGGGTCATGTAGGGTCCCTCCATAATAACCTCTCTCAATTTTTGAAATTTTCAATCCATTTTGTCATGGTGAAAATATTTCAAAAATTGCAAAAAGTGTCATTTGTGTTCAATGAAAAGTTGTCGACGAACATAAATTTAATTTCATATGTCATGGGGCCAAACCAATAGTGCCAACACATCTAGGCGGGTGGGTAAACACTAGGAAAGGTCTTGTTTCACACCTCAACTATCCCGATCATTCCTGGTTGCATTATGTCGATGATTTCTCTTAAGAGCCCTAAGTGCCAAAAACCACCAAACTTTGATGGATTGTTTTTCAGAATTTGTGGTACCAATGAATGTTTTGTCTAGACCTACAAGGTCATGCAGGGTCCCTCCATAATAACCTCTCTTAGTTTTTGAAATGTTCATTCCATTTGATCATGGCAACAATATTTCAAAAGTTGCAAAAAACGTCATTTGTGTTCAATGAAAAGTTGTCAACGAGCATAAATTTTGTTTTGTGTGTCATGGGGCCAAACCAATAGTGACAACACATTTGTTTAGATGGATGAACACTAAGCAAGGTCCTATTTTGCACCTCAACTATCCCAATCATTCTTGACTACACTGTGTCGACGCTTTCTCTTAAGAGCCCTAAGTGCCAAAAATTGCCAAACTTTGACGAACTATTTCTCAGAATTTGTGGTACCTATTAATGTTTTTTCTAGACCTATAGGGTCATGTAGGGTCTCTCCACAATGACCTCTCTTAGTTTTTGAAATTTTCATTCCATTTGGTTGTGGTGACAATATTTCAAAAGTTGCAAAAAGAGTCATTTATGTTCAATGAAAAGTTATTAGAAAGCATAAATTTCATTTTGTGTGTCATGGGACCAAATTGGTAGCACCAACATGTCTGTGTGGGTATGTGAATTCTATGGGAGGCCTTGATTTGTTCCATAGGTCTCCTTATCCTTCAAGCTAAACTATTCTGACAGAGTGTCTTAAGAGACCTAAGTGCAAAAAACTATCAAAATATGACAAACTGGAAATTGAAATCTGTGACACCTATGACTGTTCCATCTAAACCTACAACTGTATGTAGAGTCCCTCCATAATAACCTCTCTCAATTTTTATTATCTCCAAACCATTTGATCGTGGCAACGATGTATGAAATGTTGCAAAAAATGTCATTAGCAATCAACAGAAACATTCTAGGAGCCATATTTTGCATTCTTTGTCTCATGGGGCCAAACTAACTATGCCAACACATCTAGTTGGGTAGGTGAAAACTATGGGAGGACTTAGTTTATTCCCCAAGTCTCCCAATCCTCCCAGGTTACATTGCACCAGGAGTCTTTTAAGAGCCCAAAGAGCAAAAAGTTGAAAAACTTTTGCTTGCATTTTCTCTCAATCTATGGCACCTACAATTGTTCTATCTAGACCTATAGGTAGATGTCAGGTCCCTCTATAGTACCTCTCTGTGTTTTGGTCAACTCCAGATCATTTGACCGTGCCAACAATGTATGCATTCTCACAAAATATGTCATTTAAGAATAGTGAAAAGGTGCCAATAGGCATATTTTCTTCTTCCCACCTCATGGGGATGAAACAATTGCACCAACACGTTGGGGTAGGTGGGTGGATGCTACTAGAGGCCTTCATTCATTTCCCAAGTCTCTTGATATTTCCAAGCTACATTGCACCACAAGTCTCTAAAGAGCCTAAAGAGCAAAAAGTTGAAAAATTGTTGCCTACCTTTTCTCTTGATCTATGGCACCTATGAATGTTTTGTCTATACCTACATGTGGATGTCAGGTCCCTGTACATTACCTTGTCTTAGTTTTGTTCAACTCCAAATCATTTGATCGTTCCAACAATGTATGCATTCTTGCAAAATGTGTCATTTTAGAGTAGTGAAAAGGTGCCAACAGACATATTTTCTTCTTCCCACCTCGTGGCACCGAATTGACTACACCAACATGTCGGGGTGGGTGGGTGGATGCTACTTGAGGCCTCGATTCATTTCCCAGGTCTCTCAATCTTTCCATGCTACATTGCACCAGGAGTCTCTGAAGAGCCTAAAGAACAAAAAGTTAAAAAACTTTCACCTACATTTTCTCTCGATCTATGGCACCTACGAATGTTCTGTCTAGACCTACAAGTGGATGTTGAGTCCATCTACAGTACCTTTTCTTAGCTTTGGTCAACTCCAGACTGCTTGATTGTGCCAACAATGTATACATTCTTGAAAATGTGTCATTTGAGAGCAGTGAAAAGGTGCCAACAAAAATATTTTCTTCTTCCCACCTTGTGGGGCCAAACCAACTATGCCAACACGTCAGGGTGGGTGGGTGGATGCTATTGGAAGCCTTGGTTCATTTCCCATGTCTCCCAATTTTTCCAAGCTACATTGCATCAGGAGTCTCTAAAGAGACCAAAGAGAAAAAAGTTAATAAACTTTCACCTACCTTTTCTCTCAATCTATGGCACCTACGAATGTTTTGTCTTTACCTACAGGTGGATGTCGGGTCATTCTATAGTACCTTGTCTCTGTTTTGGTCAACTCCAAACCACTTGACCGTTCCAACAATGTATGCATTCTTGCAAAATGCATCATTTAAGAGCAATGAAAAGGTGTCAATAGGCATATTTTCTTCTTCCCACCTAGTGGGGCCAAATCAACTATGCCAACACATCGAGATGGATGGGTGGATTTTAGTGGAGGCCTCGGTTCATTTCCTAGGTCTCCCAATCTTTCCAAGCTACATTGCATAAGGAGTCTCTGAAGAGCTTAAAGAGTAAAAAGTTGAAAAGCTTCCACCTACCTTTTCTGTCAATCTATGGCACCTACGAATGTTTTGTCTAGACCTACAAGTGGACGTTGGGTCCCTCTACAATAGCCTGTCTCAGTTTTGGTCAAATATAGACTGTTTGATCGTGCCAACAATGTATGCATTCTTGCAAAATGCATCATTTAAGAGTAGTGAAAAGGTGCCAACAGACATATTTTCTTCTTCCCACCTCATGGCACTGAACCAACTACACCAACATGTTGGTGTGGGTGGGTGGATGCTATTGGATGCCTTGATTTATTTCCTAGGTCTCTCAATCTTTCTAGGCTACATTGCACTAGGAGTCTCTGAAGAGCCTAAAGAACAAAAAGTTTAAAAACTTTCACCTATCTTTTCTCTCGATCCATGGCACCTACAAATATTCTTTCTAGACCTACAAGTGGATGTTGGGTCCATCTACAATACCCTATCTTAGTTTTGGTCAACTCCAAATTGTTTGACTATGCCAACAATGTATGCATTCTTGAAAATGCGTCATTTGAGAGCAATTAAAAGGTACCAATAGACATATTTTCTTCTTCCCATCTTGTGGGGCCAAGTTAGTTGTGCCAACATGTTAGGGTGGGTGGGTGGATGCTACTAGAGGCCTCGGTTCATTTCCTAGGTCTCCCAATTTTTCTAGGCTACATTGCACTAGGTGTCTCTAAAGAGCCTGAAGAGCAAAAAGTTGAAAAACTTGAGCTTGCCTTTTCTCTCAATCTATGGCACCTACAAATGTTTTGTCTGGACCTATAGGTAGATTCTAGGTCCCTTTACAATATCTTGTCTTAGTTTTGGTCAACTCCAGACCACTTGACTGTGCCAACAACGTATGCATTCTAGCAAAATGTGTCATTTAAGAGTAGTGAAAAGGTGCCAACGAGCATATTTTCTTCTTCCCACCTTTTGGGGCTGAACCAATTGCACCAACACATCAAGGTGAGTGGGTTGATACTACTAGAGGCCTCAGTTCATTTCCCAGGTCTCCCGATCTTTCCAGGCTACATTGCACTAAAAGTCTCTGAAGAGCCCTAAGAGAAAAAGTTGAAAAACTTCTGCCTACCTTTTATCTTGATCTATGGCACCTATGAATATTATGTCTAGAGATACAGGTGGACATCAAGTCCCTCTATACTACCCTATCTTAGTTTTGGTTAACTCCAAACTAGTTGACAATGTCAACAATGTATGCATTCTTGCAAAATGTGTTATTTGAGAGCAGTGAAAAGTTGCCAACAGGCATATTTTCTTCTTCCCACCTTGTGGAGCCAAACCGAATGCGCCAACACATTGAGGCAGGCAAGTCGATGCTACTAGAGGCTTTAATTCATTTCTTAGGTCTCACTATCTTTCAAAGCTACATTGCACCAGGAGTCTTTGAAGAGCCCAAAGAGCAAAAAGTTGAAAAACTTTCGCTTGACTTTTTTCTTGATCTATGGCACTTACAAATGTTATTTCTAGACCTACGAGTGGACATTAAGTCCCTCTACAGTACCCTATCTCATTTTTGGTAAACTCCAGACTATTTTACTGTGCCAACAATGTATACATTCTTTCAAATATATCATTTGAGAGCAGTGAAAAGGTGCCAACATGCATGTTTTCTTCTTCCCACTTCATAGGGCTGAACAGACTATGCCAACACGTCAAGGTGTGCAAGTCGATGCTACTGGAGGTCTTAATTCATTTCCCATGTCTCCCAATTTTTCCAGGTTACATTACACCAAGAGTCTCTAAAGAGGCCAAAGAGAAAAAAGTTGAAAAACTTTCACCTATCTTTTCTCTCAATCTAAGGCACCTACAAATGTTTTATCTAGACCTATAGGTGGATGTTAGGTCCCTCTACAGTACCCTGTCTCATTTTTTGTTAATTGAATTATTGTTGTTAGTGTTAATTGTTATATAACTTATATCATTAACTATGAATATAAATCATGATATATTTATTATTATTATATTGTATTTGTTGTGTTATACTATTGTCATGATATATTTATTATTCATAAGGCTTTAGAAACTTTCAATAAAATGCAATTGGTGGGTGTAAATCCAAATTCCACAACCTTAGCCAACACCCTCCTTGTTTATGCCCAAATGGGATCTTTGAAATAGGGTATGGACTTCCATGATTAAAGCATAAAGGATATGGGAATTTCATCAGATGTTGTAGTTAAAAACTGCCATATGATACATGTATGCAAAGTGTGGAAGCATAGGCAAGGCATATGAAGTATTTGGTCCCTGATGCCTTAAATAAATGTTGTCTCATGGAATGCAATGATTGAAAGCTATGCACAAAGTGGATTTTTTGATAAGGCTTTAGAATCTCTCAAGAAAATACAATTCGTGGGTGTAAAGCCAAATTCCACAACCTTAGCTAACATCCTCCTTGCCTATGCCTAAATGGGATCTTTGGAACAAGGTATGGACATCCATCAAAGCATAAAGGATATGGGAATTTTGACACATGTTATAGTTGCAACTACCCTAGGATACATGTATGCAAAGTGTGAAAGCATAGACAAGGAACATGAACTATTTGACATGACGCCTCAAAGAAATGTTGTCTCATGGAATGCAATCATTGCAAGATATGCACAAAATGGATATTTTCAAAAAGTCTTTAGAAACATTCAAGAAAATGTAATTGGCATGTGTAAAACCAAATTCCATAACCTTTGCAAGCATCCTCCTATCCTATGCCAAAATGTGATCTTTAGAACAGGGTATGGACAACCATCAAAGAAAAAAGGATATAGGAATTTTCTGTGATGTTGTATTTGCAACTACCCTAGGAGACATGTATACAAAGTGTGGAAGCATAGACAAGGCACATGAAGTATTTGACATAATGCCTCAAAGAAATGTTGTCTCATGGAATCCAATTATTGCAAGATATGCAAAAAATGGATTTTTTGAAAAGGCTTTAGAAACTTTCAAGCAAATGTAATTGGCATGTGTAAAACCAAATTCCATTACCTTTACAAGCATCCTTCTTGCCTATGCCAAAATGGGATCTTCAGAATAGGGTATGGACAACCATCAAAGCATAAAAGATATAGGAATTTTACATGAGATGTTGTATTTGTAGTTGCCCTTGTAGACACATATGCAAAGTGTGGAAGCATAGAAAAGGCATGTGAACAGTTTGACATGACACCTCATTTGGCAAGGCATATGTTATCAAAAAATGAATAGACACTCATAGAGGGCATTTGATCCATATAGTAAACCTAGATTGATGAGATGAAGAAAAAATGATAAGAATGATGAAGGTCCAAGAAGATTGAAGAAGTGAAAACATCAAATTTGTGAAACTTTGCAAAATTGTAAGAAATTTGACAAGATTACAAATAGGACTTATATATTATTGAAATTGATATATTTTGATGATTTATGATTTGAAATGATATATTTTTGAGGAATTTGAGGCCCGTCATGTTGGATTATAGATTTGTAAGGCTAGAAGAAGTGAAATTTATGATGTTGTAGCTCTATGGGAATTTAGTCAGATGTTGTAGTTGTAACTACCCTATGAGACATGTATGCAAAGTGTGGAAGCATAGACAAGGCATTTAAACTATTTGACATGATGCCTCAAAGAACTATTGTCTCACGGAATGCAATGATTGCAAGATATGCACAAAATGTTTTTTTATAAGGCTTTAGAAACTTTCAAGCAAATGCAATTGGTCAGTGTAAAGCCAAATTCCACATTTTTAGCCAGCATCCTCCTTCTCTATGACAAAATGGGATCTTCAGAACAATGTATGGACATCCATCAAAGGATAAAGGATATGGGAATTTGTTCAAATGTTGTAGTTGCAACTACCCTATGAGACATGTATCCAAAGTGTGGAAGCATAGACAAGGCATGTGAATTGTTTGACATGATACCTCAAAGAAATGATGTCTTATGGAATGCAATGATTGCAAGATATGCACAAAATGTTTTTTTGATAAGGCTTTAGAAACTTTCAATAAAATGCAATTGGTGGGTGTAAATCCAAATTCCACAACCTAAGCCAGCATCCTCCTTGTCTATGCCCAAGTGAGATCTTTGGAACAACGCATGGACTTCCAACAAAGCATAAAGGATATGGGAATTTTGTAAGATGTTGTAGTTGCAACTGCCCTATGAGACATGTATGAAAAGTGTGGAAGCATAGACAAGGCACGTGAACTGTTTGACATGATGACTCAAAGAAATGTTGTCTCATGGAATGTAATGATTGCAAGATATGAACAAAATGGATTTTTTTATAAGGCTTTAGAAACTTTCAAGAAAATGCAATTGGCTGCTGTAAAACCAAATTCCACAACCTTAGCCAACATCCTCCTTACTTGCAAAATGAGATCTTTGCAATAGGGTATGGACATCCATCAAAGCATAAAGGATATGGGAATTTCATTAGATGTTAAAGTTGCAGCTACCCTATGAGACATGTATGTAAAGAGTGGAAGCATAGACAAGACACGTGAACTATTTGACATGATGCCTCAAAGAAATGTTATCTCATCGAATGTGCAATGATTGTAAGATATGCACAAAATGGTTGTTTTGATAAAGTTTTAGAAAGTTTCAAACAAAGGCAATTGGTGGTTGTAAATCCAAATTCCACAACCTTAGCTATCATCATCCTTGTCTATGCCCAAATGGCATCTTTAGAACAAGTTATGGACATCCGTCAAAGCATAAAGGAAATGGGAATTTTGTTAGATGTAATTGCAACTACCCTATGAGATATGTATGCAAAGTGTGGAAGCATAGAAGGCATATGAACAATTTGACATTATGCCTCAAAGAAATGTTGTCTCATGGAATGCAATGATTGCAATATATGCACAAAATAGATTTTTTGGTAAAGCTTTAGAAACTTTCAAGAAAATGCAATTGGCAGGTGTAAAGCCAAATTCCACAACCTCAGCTAGCATCCTCCTTACCTATGCCAAAATGGGATCTTCATAATAAGGTGTGGACATCCATCAAAGCATAAAGGATATGGGAATCTCGTCAGATGTTGTAGTTGCAACTACCCTATGAGACATGTATGCAAAGTGTGGAAGCATAGACAAGACACATGAACTATTTGACATGATGCCTCAAATAAATGTTGTCTCATGGAATGTAATGATTATAAGATATGCACAAAATGGTTTTTTTGATAAGGCTTTAGAAACTTTGAAGAAAATGCAATTGGCGGGTGTAAAGTAAAATTCCACAGCCTTATCCAAGATCCTCCTTGTTTATGTCCAAATGAGATCTTAAGAACAAGGTATGGACATCCATCAAATCATGAAGGATATGGGAATTTTGTTAGATGTTGTAATTGTGACTCCCCTATGAGACATGTATGAAAAGTCTGGAAGCATAGACAAGGCATATGAACTATTTGACATGATGCCTCAAAGAAATGTTGTCTCATGGAATGCAATGATTACAAGATATGCACAAAATGGATTTTTTGATAAGGCTTTAGAAACTTTCAAGAAAATGCAATTAGTAGGTGTAAATCCAAATTCCACAACCTTAGCCAACATCCTTCTTGCCTATGCTAAAATGGGATCTTTGGAATAGGTTATGGACATCCATAAAATCATAAAGGATATGGGAATTTTGACAAATGTTGTAGTTGCAACTATCATAGGAGACATGTATGAAAAGTGTGGAATCATAGATAAGGAACATGAACTATTTGACATGGTGCCTCAAAGAAATGTTGTCTCATGGAATGCAATGATTGCAAGATATGCATAAAATGGATATTTTTCAAAAAGGCTTTAGAAACTTTCAAGAAAATGCAATTGGTAGATGTAAAACCAAAGTCCATAACCTTTGCAAGTATCCTCCATGTCTATAAAAAAATGGGATCTTCATAAAAAGGTATGGGCAACCATCAAAGTATAAAGGATATAGGAATTTTTAGAGATATTGTATTTGCAGCTACCCTTGTATACATGTATGCAAAGTGTGGAAGCATAGACAAGGTGCATGAACTGTTTTACATGATTCCTCAAAGAAATGTAGTCTCATGGAATGCCATGATTGCAAGATACGCACAAAATGGATTTTTTGAAAAAGATTTATAAACTTTCAAGCAAATACAATTGGCACGTGTAAAACCAAATTCCATAACCTTTGCAAGAATCCTCCCAGCCTATGCCAAATTAGGATCTTTGGAACAAGGTGTGGACAACCATCAAAGCATAAAGGATATAGGAATTTTGTGAGATGTTGTATTTGCAACTGCCCTTGTAGACATGTATGCAAAGTGTGGAAGTATAGACAAGGCATGTGAATTGTTTGACATGATGCTTCAAAGAAATGTTGTCTCATGGAATGCGATGATTGCAAGACATGCACAAAATGGATTTTTTGATAAGGCTTTAAATAAACTTTCAATAAAATGCAATTAGCAGGTGTCAATCAAAATTCCACAACCTTATCCAACATCCTCCTTACCTATGCCAAAATGGGATCTTCAAAATAGGGTGTGGACAACCATCAAAGCATAAAGGATATAGGAATTTTGTCACTTGTTGTATTTACAGCTACCCTTGTAGACATGTATGCAAAGTGTGGAAGCATAGACAAGGCGCGGGAACTGTTTGACTTGATGCCCCAAAGAAATGTAGTCTCATGGAATGTAATGATTGCAAGATATGCACAAAATGTATTTTGCAAGGATGCTATCAAAATATTTGAATTAATCAAACCATACTTGAAATATATACTGAACTATAATTGAACATAATATCATTTCATGGAAACATTAAAGAATGCGTACTCAATATCAAAACTTTTAAGCATGAAACAATATCTATCTTGTAACCATAATTGATCATCATATTATATTTAATGTAAAATGGCATATACATAATGTCATGAAAATAACATATAATGTATATATAAAGCCATATACGCATATATGTAAACAAAGCCATATAAGCATATACAAAGATATACATCAATAAAATACAAAGTATGTATACAAAGCCATATAGGCGTACAAAAAATGTCCCAAAATCAAATTTCCTATGAACTTATATCAAATAATCGATGGCCCTTTCTTGGCTATGAATATGGAGAGTCAATTAGTGACTCATCCTCTCTCTCCCATCAACTAGATCTCCTTGATAGAGATTTTTGAAGCTCCACTTGTTAATACAATCAAACAATATCCACATTAATATAGAAAACATGAAATATATAACATGGCATATGTAATCATTCACTTATCACTAGTTGGTGATCCCTCTTGATCACTTTTTGTCTCTCTTCATTTGTAGCTAGACAGGTTGGAGTTGTGACCTATGAGAAGCATGAAGAAGCAAAATTGAGCAAACATGAATATCATTTACATACATTAAATGACATGAGATAGAACAAAAAATACAAATGACATTTACATGTTATTGGATCACACCTCGATCAAAGGATTTGTAGACAAAACATTTGTAGCAATGCCCACTTCTGCTAACTGATGAAGATGAGGGAAGCCTCCATATTCAACAACTAAAAATATAGTTCAAGATTATTTGACCAAAATAGATGCATAACATTATTTAAATGCATAATTATTACAAATGGTAAAATTTACCTCAATGAAAGTGCTTCAGCATGGAGAGGACCAAGGAAATCAAGGTGGTAGTGGTGAAGCTCCATGTTCATCATCAAATTGTCACTAAATAAGATTACCATTGATATATGTACTATATATACGATCTTGTGATAAATTATATACATGTTGACTAGACATCCTCTCATAACCCTACACTAGATGGCTAACAAATGCAGGATGAATACTTTGACCCTAGAATTTCATAGTGTAGGCAATTACATAGATTAATTTTTACTTATAATTTAAATACTCATATAATTAATTAGAAATTTCAAATACAAATATATTAAATCAAGTTGAACCTTGTAAAAAATTACCTGGGAGCCAATACCAAATGTTTCCTACAAGATGACATATGTGAGGGAAATATCATCTAATATGGATGTGTCCATCACTAGCCAATGCCCCTACATTGCAACATCCTGACACTTTACAACATCATCTGGATTACCCACATAACGAGATTCCTAGGTCCCATAATCACACAAATTCCCACATGAACTACAAAGATACGAGACCAATGACGCCTACTACTCTCATCCTCATCATCTTGGGTAAGATCACTACCATGTTGTGCTAGAGACTGGGTGAGAGAACTCAATGAATGCAGTGTCTCCACCTCAATGCTCTCCTTCAAAGTTAAAGGGAGTGATCTATATGTGATGGCCTCATGAGGGTTCTAGGTACACAGTTTTGGTCTTGATTTTCCTCTTGTCTATCTTGGGAAGAGCCACCACCTCTACCCTAAAACTCCCGAATGTTGAAGTAATTAGGAATCTAGTTGAGGACGAACTCACAATAGAGTTTCCTTAGGAATTATTTTTGCACCTCATTGTTATTACAAGGATGCTCATCAAAGACCATGTACCATCTATCACAAAAGTTTTGAGATATACCATTGTGCACACACCAATGAATCGAGAACCATTTGCAACTCTCTTCTAGTGTTTGGCTAGTGTTTGGATTGATAAAATGTGCACATAACTGAGATTTTGTACTTTTTTTGTCCTTAACTTATTTGTAAGACAATTTGTCAGCATAATATTGTTGACTTCTCTCCCTATAGTTCTTCCATTCAATGATTTGGTTTGTCATTGATTCAATATCAAAAACAATGACCTCTAATGACTTGGCAAGGTCTCTCCTACGATCGATGCTTGCATTTGGAGTATTTAATGTTTCAATTAGGGTTTCAAGTTATTTTTTGTTTTCTTCAATTCACCCTAAATAGTTTTATTGTGTGTCTCTTTGATGGTGAGGATGTGAAGGTGGGGGTTTTGAGGGTTATCCTTAGTTTAATGGGGTTTTTTTAAGCCTCCTCTGCTAGATTAGGGTTTTGTGGTGCCTCACTAGCTAAAAATTCAAGATAAAAATGTAATCAAAACATTGCAATACTAATAATTTCTTTTCAAATTCATAAAAAAATAACAAAACCTACCTTTCTCAGCTACTACACTCTCTACACCTCATGCATGATGTCCTCAGGAACGAGATTGGCAAGGTGGCATGGTGAATTTGTTGATTCCCCTTTGAAATTGATCAAACATGCTCGTAGCATAGTAGAGGTGAAACCTACGGCCAACTTTTGCAAATGAGGTGGTGGGTTTAACTTTTTCTTGTTTTATTTGCATAACCTAAAACACAAGTACATTATAATGTGCTCACATTTTAGGCTTGATAATACCTAGCCATAACGTGAGCATGTTATAACATGAGTGCATTATAATGCACTTGCATTATGGCTCCTATGGGACCAAAAAGTGGTTATGGCCACTTTTTGGTCCTCCATCTTTGTGTACTAACCCCCATCAACATTGATGACCTTGTGGCTCATGTTCCTAAAGCTCAAATTCAAATATTAGACACTGAGTTGACTATTTTCTAGCAATTTGTAAGCTCATAACATATAGTTGTAGAGGTCATCCTTATTGTTGAGAGTCTAAGAAGTCTTTTTCTCAAAGGTCAAGAAGGATTGGAAGTCTTGTGTGGCCTTTCTCATATAGTGCATAACAACATTCTATTTGCATCTAGTTGCACTAAAATTATTATTAATGTCACTTCTTCAAAACGAATAGGGATTTTGGTGTCGACACCCATATCAACATCCCCTATTCCTACATATACTTCTACTATTCTCACCACCACTACACATTCAAGTAATAGTGCTACCATATGTGTTGGGTTATCTACTGGGAATCTTGTTCATCATTATAGTACCGTTCTATATAATTACATAAATTCCACACCTAATGTTACTCAACCTACATCTAAACCTCCTATCACTTTCCAAAAGGCTACTCATACATTGACAACTAATCCTTCCAATTCATTCCAATCTCTACTTGATTCATCTTCTGACCCTGCCATAAACTAATTATTAAAAAATATGACCTCCATCCAACAAAAATTGGCTAGCATAAGCAATAGTTCACCTAAACCTAATATTACAACACATTATATTCATAGCCCTTTGTCATATTCAATCCTAAGAACTCAAACTCTTGAGAAGTTTGAGACCCCTTGCTTTAAGAAATATAATGGGAAGGAAGACCCTAACAACCATGTGGCAACCTTTATAGCTATGTGTAGTGATTTCTTCTTTAAAAATGCAATTTTGACAAAATTGTTTCCTAGGTCACTCAAGGACATATCCTTGGATTGGTTTTCCTCACTACTTCCTAATTCTATCACTTATTTTTCACAATTAGTCAATAAATTCCTTGAACATTTTAAAGCTAATATTGGACCTCAAGTCTCTTTGACTAACTTGTTTCATTACAAACAAGGAATAAAAGAAAAAATAATACATTTTATGGGCCATTATCAAGCCCTCTTCTCACAAATTCAATATTTTATTCTAGATGCTTATGTATAAAGAATCTTTATTGGAAACTTACAACCTCACATTCATGATAAGATATTGTTGATGTGATATGAATCTTTCACTCATCTTTGCACAACTCTTTTTGATTACCAACTTTTGTTTAGTTAGTATGAGAATAATCCTTCATCAGCTCCAATTGGTCAATCTAAAGCCTCTCGCAATCATTCATTCAAAAGACACAATAAAAAATTCATCAAAATCAATCCAATTTTATCTAGTAACATAAAAAAACATGTGGTAGTAGCATCATCTCTTGCTCCCGCCCCATATAAATTGAAACCAAAAACAAAACATTTCACACCATTATCAAAATCTCTATACTCTATAATGACATAACTTTTGAATAATAATCTCATAAATCTTTCACCCATTAGACCTCTCAATCCAAGTAAGATGAAAGAATCTTCCTTTGATTCGAAGGTGTTTTGTCAATTTCACTACATCGCCGGTCATGACACTAAAAGATGTATGCGTCTTAAACATGAAGTTCAAGACCTCATTGATTCCAATGTCATCCAAGTTACTGGTGTGAATGACAAAGGAAATAAATTGGTGGCTGCTCCTAATCAAAATCTTCAAATATATACTGATCCTTTACCTCATCATGAATCTAATGTTGTGAATATATCTCAAGAACAAGACTATGAAGGTGATGTTTGTATGGTAGATGCCCACCCTCATAAAGAGTGCATAGAACCTGAACTATGTATATATTTTACTCCTCATAATGCTACTATTGAAGCTCCTGATGGACCTCTCTACGTCACAATTCAGATCAATGATAAACCTATAAGAGGTGCTATGATAGATCCTATATGTATAGTAAATGTAGTAACTGAAGATTTTCTATACATGCATGGTCTACACTATGATCACTACGATGTATAAAAAATTGCGATTAGAGCACATGATGGGTCTATCCTTCCAACTCTTGGTGCCTTGACCCTTAATGTCAAGGTTGGACCAAGAACCTTGGATGTTAATTTTATAATCATTCCTACATCAGACTTATTTCACGGGAATTTGGGTCACCCATGGCTCCACTCCATGAAGGCGGTCCCTTCTATGGTTCATAAGTGCTTAAAGTTTCCATTTGAGGCATGTGTACATGTTGTACATCACAATTCGTACCTACCCATTACTCGACATGGACACTTTACACTTGACTACTTCTGGCCAAAACCAGTTAGAGTTGTTCAAGCTAGAGAGGATTTATACTTCTTGTCATATCAAAAGTGCAAAGAAAAGAAAATAACATAGTTATCTCTTAGTAACATACCTCCTTATGACGTCCCTAAACCTCTACGATCTTCTAAGGCTATGATAGTAGTTCCCCTGTCCCACAAGTGATGAATGAAGCTAAGCCCAAATCAAAGGTTCTTCCCCATCCTCGAGCATCTGGTAGATATGCTAAGGTTCCCCCTCTGCCATCCCTTCAAGGACAATGAGGCAACCTTCATGCACAAAACATAACTCCCTGCAATCACAATATTACTTTTATCCCACCTACCTCTACAGAGACTAGTGGAAATCAATTGGTTGCATGTGTATTATTTCCTAAGGTTTCTCAACCACTTGAGGATGCTCATGTACTTCCACCTATTTCACAAGTTGAGAAGGAATCTTAGCATCTTGCATTGAGGAAATCTTCCCCATGGTCTCCCAGCCTTCGGTGGTTCTTCCTATTTCTTCTAATGTTTCTGAAACAAAGGAAGAAAAGGAATCCACATTGGAAGATAATACAGTTCCCTTAACAAACGTCACAAATAAAGCTAAGAAATGTAAATTTGTGAGAGAAAGAAATAATTGTCATTGCGCTATGGCTCACCTTTCCATAGGAGAGGAGAATCTCCCTCCTCACAAGCTTTTATCACTGATGAATGCAAAAGAGACATCTACTAGTGCCTTGTCTCCTCTAGAGAAGGATAAAGCTTCACAAGCCGCTATGGAACCTATTGTACTATATTTTGATAGTGAATATGAAGATGAAAATGATATAGGTATGGCTCTTTTTTCCTACACCTCACTTTCTATAGTTCCTCTTGCATCTTGTCCACCTATCCAAATTGGTGATGAGCAAGATTGGGAGGAGGAGGACTTTCTTTAGGTTGACTCACAACTGGGGTCCCTTATTCTTATTATGTTATGAGTGCATGTGATTGTTTTCCCCCATAATTTGTTGCTTGATATTTTATTTATATTGTTATTTTGTTGTTGTTAAGCTCTCTTTGGATGTTCCTTGACACACTTGTAGGTGTAAGGATACAAAGGAACCAGGATTTGTTGTAACATTCTGTCTATTTGTATCTCCATTCTTCTTGTCACGTCTTGTATTTATGAACAACATGATTAATTTAGTTTAGTGAACAATTATCGTGATTGATTTTACTTTAAGTAATTTTTCTTACATGGATGTAATCATTATGAGTTAATTGATGAAATTTAGAAATTATTTTTAATATGGAATATTGATACAATGATTTGCTTCGGCTTTGTTTTGAGATACTAACCTATTGACATCGAGTTGAGTGCAATTGGACATAGATACTTGTCAAAGATGAGAGCATGGGTGAGGTAGAAATGTTCTAGCCACTTGGAAATAACTAATGGATGGGTTACCTTGATGCAATCACACACCATGTAGTTGCATATGCATTATTGAATGACTTTGATTGCATTAATGTGTGATTTTCAATTGTTTCAAATGCATGATGTGAGCACTTTGACTTAATATCATTTCAAAATTTATTCAATGATGTATTGTGTGTAATTAAATAAATAATAAAATATTGTTATTATGGATGTTTGGAAGACAATATGTTTTTAAAATAAATAAATAGATTAAATTATTTATAATTGTGCAAATTTGTAATGCATTTCTCTTTGTGATCATTTAAATGGATTGTTTAAATTAAAATAGTTAAATAATATTAAAATTAGCATTATTATATTTAGAGTTTTGATAAAAGAATTTAAATGGGCTTCCTGTCATCCATGCGACAGTAAGTGCAAAGATATTATTTTCTTTATTGTTTTAAATAGCTTTTTGTTTCTTTTCTCAAAATCTTATTGGTTGAATTTACATGCAAACTGAAAAGTAACTTTAGTTAGAAACCTAATTCCAGATCGCTGAAAGTAAGAGTAGAAAAATTTCATAAAGCAGGGATTGCTTAGTTGGGAGAAGACCCACATTTTAGCAGGCAAAAACACGATTCTCTGGAGTGGCAGAAGGTGAATTGAAATATGCAACAAAGGGATTTGCTTGAGAGCGACAGTAATTGAAATTCTTCTTCACGTCGACTAAACACCAGGTTTTCTTCTTTGTTTTTTTTTGCTTGAAATACTCTCGTTGGACTGTCAAGAATGTTTCTTTTGCATTTTAGTTGAGAGACTATTTGGTTTGAGCGATCCTTATTCTTTTGAATTGCCCGACGATTAAAACCTCAGACTGTCGCCTATATTTCTACCCATCTCTCATAGCCTGGTCGCCATCTTTTGGCTGGCCATTTCCTACCTTCTAGCTGCCCATGTTATTTTGGCTACCCATGTTAAGTAGGCCACTTTTTTTTACAGGTCGTCGACCCTATCTCTGTTTGACCAATCCTTATGGTCACTAACTTCCTGTAGATGCTATTCTAATCGGCTGATTAACAATTAGAACACATAAAAACCATTTCTTTGTTTCAAAATATGCTTACCTGAGAGTTGGCGATTTCCTCCTTACTATGTATAACGGATGTAATTCCCATGCTTGAAATCTTGGCCTAGGAAAGCTGTAAACAAAACCCCAAATCTGTGATATTAAGTAAGTCTGTATTCTTTTCTTATTTGGCTGAAAAACCATGACAGTGTAGCAATCAACTTCTTGAATAAGCAAAACCTTTTGAAATATATAAAGATGATTAATTCCTATAGCTGATTTACATTGTGCTTGTGACTGGATTAAAATATTCTTATAGCTGGTAGAGAAACTTTTTTAAAAATTGTTTAAACTGAGACAAAATAGAGATAGTAGAAACCATTAAAATAACAGAAATCAGACCTCAACATAGTTCTTTAAAAGCAATTATTAGATTATGCTATAGATCCTGTCGCCACAACAATAGGAAGGTTTAGAAAGATTTCAAAACATAAACAACATGTTTAAACAAATTAGTCTCCTAACATCAGAATAACAGTAAGCTAGAATAATCTGAAAATAAGTTACTGCTATGTAAATTCCTATATTTTCTTTGAGCCATTATCTTGGGTGACAAGTAGATTATTACCAGATCTATGTTTTATTTGTTTTACTTATTCTGTCATAGCTCTTGTCACTAGAATGACAGGAGGGTATTTAATTGAGAATAAATATTTATATAAACTTATTGGATAAAACATAGTAGATCATGTCACGAGTATGACAGTAAGACAAATTATTATCTTAGAATCATTAACATTAAAGACATTGTGATTGAAATGCAAGATTAGAATCTATATTAAATTAATGGCATTATGATTTCAATTGTATGAATGAAAGATGGTTCATTGTTGAAAATGTATATTTTTCCTTACTTGTGATTTGGGAAAAGGGATTAATCTGATTTATTGAATTCTTGAAGTTATGATTATTTATTTTATTTACTTGCTTCTTGGAGAAAGAAGTAGTTTTATATAGGAATGTGATGGGTTACTTTTGGGACTAGGATGCCGAATGTAGATATTCAAAGATGGCTTTTCCTCTTTTCAGGAATTGACTTGGTTACTTAAATGATTATGCATAATCGAGATGACATTGAAATATATGTTTATTGTCTAGTAAAACTTATTTATTGATATTTGTGGCACATCTTGTTGTGAGACAATTTGCTTTCATTACATAGAATTGCACATTCAGACATCAAGCATGCATCGGGTGTTCCCTCCTACAGTTGTTACCAGGTAACTAGATATTTTGTGCAGGGCTAGGTTTCCTTCATTTTAGGAAGGGATCCGGGGAAGTGTAAATACTTCATGGTTGGGTGGAAAAGCACCTCAGTCATGTTCCCATCTCTCGGCTTGTAGGTGGTGGACCACTTGGTTCGTGTAGCTGGAGAGTGTGTTGATTTGTTATTTATTGGTGTACTTGTTATTGTACCTACTTGGATGTATTATGGCATGTTGCCAAAGGATTTATGTATATTGATTCATAGTGCTTAATACCTAGATTTGGCACGTGAATATGTAAGATTTAATGACATTGAGATTTTATTTATAAGATTATCTTTTATTGAGATATTGTGACTAAGCAGATTAATTGCATATTTTATCTTTGAAAGTTGTATTTAAGTGGATTATTTACTTCATTTATTTTTGAGTTGGTTTAAATGCTTTTACATGATTTGTGAGGCTTTACATTTGGTATCAGAGCTCTAGGTTTAACACTAGGGCCTTTGTTTTTTGGGACTATTGTGCTAAAAGTTGCAAACTTGATAACAGATTATCCATCATGAATATAAGAAACACTAATCGTGGTGACGGATCAGGAAGTAGTCAAGGTAGAGGATCATGTGGAGGTGTTCGTGGTGATTAAACTACTGGCGATCATGGAGATGCCAGTAATGATCATGATGGAAGATTTGACTGTATTCTTGATCTCTTGACCCGATAGGACATGAGGATGAATACTCTTGAGTAGGAGATTAGAGGAATTCCTAGAGGTCAAAATGTTAATGGAAACCCAAGGGTTGAGACATAAAATGAGAACCCAAGGACAGAAGTTCCAGTTCCTAAAGTTGGAACTATTACTAATAATCAAGAAAAGATAGCAGAAGAAGTGGGTTTTTCATTTACTTTTATTTTGGGATTAAAGCCACGGAGTGGAGCTAGGGCAGACATTCATAAACCACCCACTATGGATGCCGCCTTTGAGACAGCAAATTATTGTAAGTAAAGAAATGCTAAGTTTTCAAACAATAAACCACAGAATAATCTGTAGAACTATCAAAAGAATAACAACCATGGCAATAATAAGTAGATCAAGAATCTGAAGAGAGGTAATAATTCTCAAGCTGGGAATGGTGGAAACAAAAGAGGTGGCACTAACAATAGAAATAACAATCAGAGGGAAAGAGCTGAAGGACCAAGAGCACCTAAGGGTGGATGTTACAATTATGGAGGAGATCATTATGCAAATGCATGTCCACAGAAAAGAGGAATCAAGAATCAGCAAGGAGCACCACAGCATCAAATTCATGCCACAATGGATAATCGACAAGCAGAGTTTCAAGTAGCACCTATTCAGTTCCAAGGTAAGTTCTACGGACTACCTGTTTCTATTTTAATTGATACTGGTGCCAAATAATGCTTTGTAGATCCTATAGTAGTATCTAAGTTCTCTATTAGACCTGGACATATGGAAAACTTTCAGATGGTACAATATGGCAATAGTGCAAAAAAGAGGGTAGACTCATGTCTATCTTGCAATGAGTTAGAGCTTCCTAGTTCTCAAACACAAGTGAATTTGTATGTAGCACCTTTAGGCTCTTATGATGTAATTCTGGGAATCAATCGGTTAACTAAACATAAGTCTCTAGTAAATTGTGAAGACAATGTTGTTAGATGTTTGGATGACCTAGGGAACCAAGTGGAAATTAATGGAACTAAGAGACCTTTAGAGCTTAGACAAATCTCGACTATGCAATTGAAGAAAGCCAAAAGGAAAGGATGTGCCATTTATGTTTTCCAAATAAACGACCTTGATAAAGAAGAACTAGTATTCAATGACTATCCAATCCTTAGAGATTTTAGAGACGTATTCCCTTTAGAGTTGACAGAGTTGTTGCCAAAGAGAGAATTTGACTTCTCGATTGACTTGTTACCAGGGACTGATCTGCAATCTAAGGCACCCTACAGAATGACTACTACAAAGTTGTTTGAGCTTAAATCTCAATTGCAAGATTTGCTAACTCAAGGGTTCATTAGACCTAGTGTGTCACCATGGGGCACACCAATCATCTTTGTAAAGAAGAAGGATGGTAATTTGAGATTATGCATTCATTATAGGATGCTTAACAAAGCTACTATAAAGATCAAGTATCTACTTCCAAGAATAGATGAACTCTTTGATCAGATGAAAGGAGTAGCAGTGTTCTCGAAGATAGACCTTAGATCTGGTTATCACCAATTATGGATTAAGGATGAGGACATCTTTAAAACAACTTTTAGGACTTGATATGGTCACTACGAGTTCACAGTAGTACCATTTGGGTTGACTAATGCTACAACAGCTTTCATGAATTTGATGAATAGCATTTTCAAAGATTGCTTAGATGATTTTGTGTTAATCTTCCTTGATGACATTTTGATATACTCTAAATCAGTGGAAGAACATGAAAGGCATTTGAGAATTGTTTTGCAGTGGTTAAGAGAGAAAGATTTATGGTAAATTATCTAAGTCTACATTCTTTCAAGATAAAGTGCACTGCCTTGGTCATGTGATCTCAGTTGAAGGGATTACAGTTGATCCTGAGAAGATAAAAGCAATAATGGAATGGCTTGCACCATAGAGTGTGAGAGAAGTCAAAAGTTTTATGGGACTTGCAGGTTACTATAGAAAGTTTGTGGAAGGTTTTTCAACCATAGCAGCAGCGATTACCACACTTCAGAACAAGGCTAATAAATTTGAATGGACAAAAAAGTGTGAGCAAGCTTTCCCAGTGCTTAAGGAAAATCTCACAACTACTCCTATCCTAACCATACCAGATCCTAATGGGCACTTTACAGTTATAACAGATGCTTCAGGGGAAGGATTAGGAGTGTTGATGCAAAATGAACAAGTGGTTGCTTATGACTCAAGAAAGTTAGAGCAACATGAGTTCAACTATGTGCCGCATGATCTTGAATTAGCTACCATAGTTCATGTACTTCAGATGTGGAGGCATTATCTTCTAGGTACGCCATTTGAGTTAAAGATAGATCATCTTGGGCTCAAGTATATTTTTACTCAACCTAACCTCAATGCCAGATAGAGAAGATGGTTAGAATTCCTTAGTGAGTATGACTTTGGGATTGAGTTTATTAAAGGAAAGGAGAATAGAGTAGCATATGCTCTTAGTAGGAGAAGACATCTGGCTGCAATTGTTTCTACGAGATCGAATTTGAAATAGAAAGTGATTTAGAATCTTCAAGGGGGTGAGCATTATGAAAGAGTTAAGAAAGCTTTTGAAGTAGACCCCTTAGATCACAGGTTTGATGGTTATGTCATAGAATCAAATGGATTTTTGAGATATCAAGGGAGGATGTACATTCCTAACTCAAGAGAGTTGAGAAAGTTAGAGCTTGAAGAGATCCACAACACACCTTATTTAAGTCACCCTGAAGTGACAAAGATGGTTGAAGGTTTAAAACCTTTATACTTTTAGCCAAGACTTAAGATGGATGTGATGGAGTTTGTAGCTCGATGTTTGGAATGCCAGCGAGTCAAAGTTGAGCATGTGCATCTAGTAGGTTTGTTGTATCTACACAATATCCCTGAGTACAAGTGGCAAGTAATAAGCATGGATTTTATTCAAGGGTTACCTATGTCTAAGAATAGGCATGATGTCATCTTAGTGGTTGTGGACAAGTTGACAAAGGTAGCACATTTCATTCCAGGAAATCTTTTAGATGGTTCTATGATCTTAGCTAAGAAGTTTGTATAGGAAATTTTTAGATTGCATGGAGTGCCCGAGACGATCATTTCTGATTGAGACACTCACATGACATCTAAGTTTTGGATAACTCTTAATGTAGCTTTGGGTACAAAGTTGAATTTTATTTTAGCTTATCATCCTCAAATGGATGGTCAGATAAAAAGAGTTAATCAGGTGGTAGAAGACCTTCTCAGAATGTATTGTATGGATCAGCAATATAAATGGGAGGAGTATCTTCCATTGGTTGAGTTTCCGTATAACAATTCATACCATGCATCTTTGGGAATGGCACCTTTCGAAGCTCTCTATGGGCATAGGTGTCGAACACCTATCAGTTGGGATAGAGTGGAGGACAAGATTGTGATTGGTCCTAAAATGTTAAGAGAAATGGATGATTAGATGAAGTTGATCAAGGAGAAGTTGAAGCAAGATTCAGATCGTCAAAAGAGTTATGTGGATAAGAATAGAACTCCTAGATAGTTTTAAGTTGGTGACAGTCTTTTTGAGGGTCAAACCTCATAAGAGTTTAGTGTCATTTGGCAAAGCGTCCAAACCGGCTCCCTATTTTATAGGACCGTTCGAAGTTCTGGAAGTGATTAATCCTATAGCTTACAGACTTGCTCTCCCACCTACACTTGCCAGAATCCATAATGTTTTTCATGTCTCTTTACTTAAGCTTTATAATCCTGACGCGTCACATATTCTTGATCAGTGTGCTTTACAGGTTCAACTATGCTTTGGTACTTTGAGTTGATGTTATTGTTTTATGACACCTTTATACACTATTGGTGCTTGATAGATACTTTATTGTTTTGATGTTTAATAAGACATTAGGACGATGTCTCTTCCAACTAGAGAAGGATGTCACGTCTCGTATTTATGAACAATATAATTAATCTAGTTTAGTGAACAATTATCATGATTGATTTTACTTTAAGTAATTTAGCTTACATGGATGTAATCATTATAAGTTAATTGATGACATCGAGTTGAGTGCAATTGGATGCAGATACTCATCGAAGACGAGAGCATGGCTGAGGTAAAAATGTTCTAGCCACTTGGTAAGAACTAATAGATGGGTTACCCTGATGCAATCACACACCACGTAGTTGCATGTGCATTACTGAATGGCTTTGATTGCATTAACACATGATTTTTAATTATTTCAAATGCATGATGTGAGCACTTTGACTTAATATCTTTTCAAAATATATTCATTGATGTATTGTGTGTAATTAAATAAATAATAAAATATTGTTATTATGGATGTCTGGAAGACAATATGTCTTTAAAATAAATAAATAGATTAAATTATTTATAATTGTGCAAACTTGTAATGCATTTCTCTTTGTGATCATTTAAATGGGTTATTTAAATTAAAATAGTTAAGTAATATTAAAATTAGCATTATTTTATTTAGAGTTTTGATAAAAGAATTTAAATAGGCTTCCTGTCATCCATGCGATAGTAAGAGCAAAGATATTATTTTCTTTATTGTTTTAAATAGTTTTTTGTTTCTTTTCTCAAAATCTTATTAGCTAAATTTACATGCAAACTGAAAAGCAACTTTAGTTAGAAACCTAATTCCAGATCACTGAAAATAAGAGTAGAAAAATTTAATAAAGCAGAGATCACTCAATTGGGGGAAGACCCATGTTTTAGTAGGTAGAAAGGCGATTCTCTAGAGCGGCAGAAGGTGAATTGAAATTTACAACAGAGGGATTTGCTTGAGAGCGACAGTAATTGAAATTCTTCTTCACGTCGAATAAACACCAGGTTTTCTTCTTTGTTTATATTTGCTTGAAATACTCTCGTTGGACTATCAAGAATGTTTCTTCTGCATTTTAGCTAAGAGACTATTTGGTTTGAGCGATCCTTATTCTTTTGAATTGCCAGGCAATGAAAACCTATGACTACTACCAATATTTCTACCCATCTCTCAGCCTAGTTGCCATCTTTTGGTTGGTCGTTTCCTACCTTCTAGCCACCCATGTTATTCTGGCCACCCATGTTAAGCAAGCCACTTTTGGTTACAGGCCATCGACCCTATCTCTGGCCGACCAATCCTTATGGCCGCTGACTTCTTGTAGCTACTATTCTAATCGACTGATTGATAGTTAGAACACATAAAAATCATTTCTTTGTTTCAAACTATGCTTAGCTTAGAGCTGGCAATTTTTGCTTTACTATGTACAATGAATGTAATTCCCATGCTTGACATCTTGGCCTAGGAAAGCTGTAAACAAAACCCCAGATCTATGATATTAAGTAAGTTTGTATTCTTTTCTTATTTGGTTGAAAAACCATGACAATGCAACAATCGACTTCTTGAATGAGCAAAACCTTTTGAAATATATAAAGCTGATTAATTCCTGTAGTTGATTTACATTGTGCTTGTGACTGGATTAAAATATTCTTATACCTGGCAGAGAAACTTGTTAAAAAATTCTTTAAACTAAGACAAAATAGAGAGTAGAAACCATTAAAATAACAGAAATTAGACCTTAACATAGTTCTTTAAAAGTAGTTATTAGATTATGCTATAGTTCCTATCGTCATAGCGACAGGAAGGTTTAGAAAGATTTCAATACATAAACATTTTTAAACAAATTAGTCTCCTGACATTAGAATAATAGTAAGCTAGAATAATCTAAAAACAAGTTACTGTTGTGTAAATTCCTATATTTTCTTTGAGCCATTTTCTTGGATGACAAGTAGATTATTACCAGATCTGTGTTTTATTTGTTTTTCTTATTCTGTCATAGCTCCTGTCACTGGAATGACAGGAGAGTATCTAATTGAGAATAAATATTTATATAAACCAATTGGATCAAACATAGTAGATCCTGTCACGAGTATGACAGTAAGACAAATTATTATCTTAGAATCATTAATATTAAAGACATTGTGACTGAAATGCAAGATTAGAATCTATATTAAATTAATGGCATTATGATTTCAATTGTATTAATGAAAGATGGTTTATTGCTGAAAATGTATTTTTTCCTTACTTGTGATTTGGGAAAAGGGATTAGTTTGATTTATTGAATTCTTGAAGTTATGATTCTTTATTTTATTTTCTTGCTTCTTGGGGAAAGGATTAGTTTTATATAGGAATGTGATGGGTTACTTTTGGTACTAGGATGCCAAATGTGGATATTCAGAGATGGTTTTTCCTCTTTTCAGGAATTGACCTAGTTACTTAAATGTTTATGCATAATTGAGATGACATTGAAATAGATGTTTATTGTCTAGCAAAACTTATTTATTGATATCTTTGTCACATCCTATTGTGAGAAAATTTGCTTTCATTACATAGAATTGCACATTCAAACATCAAGCATGCATCAGGTGTTCCCTCTTGCAGTTGTTACCAGGTAGCTAGACATTTTGTGCAGGGCTGGGTTTCCTTCATTTTAGGAAGGGATCCAGAGAAGTGTAAATACTTCATGGTTGGGTGGAAAAGCACCTGAGTCATATTCTCGTCTCTTAGCTTGCAGGTGGTGGACCACTTGGTTCGTGCAGCTGGAGAGTATGTTGATTTGTTATTTATTGGTGTACTTGTTATTGTACCTATTTGGATGTATTATGGCATGGTGCTAAAGGATTTATGTATATTGATTCATAGTGCTTAATACCTGGATTTGGCATGTGAATATGTAAGATTTAATGACATTGAGATTTTATTTATAAGATTATCTTTTATTGAGATATTGTGATTAAGCAGATTAATTGTATATTTTATCTTTGAAAGTTGTATTTAAGCAGATTATTTACTTCATTTATTTTTGAGTTGGTTTAAATCCTTTTACATGATTTGTGAGGCTTTACACTTCTATATGTCTTAAGTTGCATTTTTGTTATTTCCTTTGGGGATGATGCAAGGCGTAGGATATTTTGGCATTCTTTCTTATTGACCAAAGGAATTTTTATCTAATTTCATGTGATACTTCTTTCTTTGTCTCTATAGTTCTACCAACTGATGGATGATGACAGTTCCATATATAGTCTCAAGATATCTCCTATTATACAAGTGGATCCATATACTGACGCCAGTTAGGTAGAACCCTTTGTGTTATTTCTCTTTACTTATATGCTTTTGATTTATGTGGCACCTTGTTTCTATGCTCGGTGTCATACCATGACTACACAAGCCATTATGTATCATTCTTGTAGCATCTCCTTGGTTGGAATTCTGTGGGGGCGACCCCTTGTTGCAATGTAGTTTTTGGGAACACATATTTTATGGGCATGCGCTTCTAAAAAGATCTTGTGCATATCTTGTGGATTTTTCTACCTTAAAGCAATTGCTCCTTGATAGGATTTAGAAATCACTTTAAGGTGGGGGGCATACATCGTGCTATGCTCTTTTGATTACATACTTGTTGATTATAACTGGCATGGAACTCACTTAGTGATTTGGCGGTCCTCACTAGCTCTTGATGTTTCCTTTTGGTCCATGAGCCACCTAGTACAACAAAGTTTTCTAATCTATGTGCTTCATGTGAATTGTCACGGTCACCTAGTAATTTGGTGGTCCTTACTGTGTGTGATCCATGAAGGCACTTCTTTTCATGTGACCCCTAGCAATAGAGTAAGCTAGCGTCAAAGTCATGTGCCTTGTGTGTTTGATGCATTATGTTTGAACTTGTGTTTTGTGTCTTCATCATGTTTTCCATGTATACTTTGTGTTTTATGTGTATGTTTTTGTTAGGATTAAGGTGCCATCAACCTTGTAAATCCTATGTAATTAATTGCTCCTAATAATGTTTGTAAATCACCTAAAGGGATGAAAGGTTTCACCAGTAGTAGTCTTCTTTCAAGTGCATGTTTATATCTGGTCCTCCACACTAACTCATCCGTGATGAGGGCTTGTAGGAGGGTTTCCCCCTGTGAGGGGTCTAGGGGGATCATCCCCCTAGTGGCCGTGCACCCCGGCAAGGGTTTGGGGGCAGTGCCCTCGAAACCACATTTTATTTATATTTTATCATTATAAATCTAGACAGTTTGTCACTAGGTCATAGATCTTACTATCGATATTATGTCAGTTATCTTGCCCTAGAAGGCAACCCCCTTTTATAAGGATATTTGTACTATATTTTTATCAGAGTTGAGAGTAACAGGTACCATTGGATTGAAGACTAAAAGAGAGAGGAAGTGCATGTATTATAATATCATATTTGAAGATAATACAACTTGGAGCCTCTTTCTGTGGTGGAGTTTTTACCCGAAAGGGTTTTCTCCACATTACATATTGTGTTATGTGTTATGTTCTTAATGCTTGTTATTTATGTGTTGTGGGGTTATTTATGTTGCAATCTTCATTGATTCTACATTGTTTAGAGGGCATAAATAAGGTTTGAATTAGATTTCCGTTGTGTGGTTTGTACCTTCATTTCTAACAACTTTGTGCCAAGCGTGTATGCATTGTGTATGGCGTGAATTACCTTTGTGTATTGTGTATCTCTAACATGTATTCCTATGTATGTTTTTTAGTACTCCATGTATGTGAATTATGTTACAATGTCTTGTGTGTTTGAAAATCTCTTGCTTATGTGTTTACAACCTTAGAATCCTAAGCTTGGGGGCTACTAATAGTCCACAACTTGGTAGAATTATTTGGCTTCTATTTTTTTCATGTTTGAAATTTGTCTTCTCCTTTCTTTAGTGTGAGTTTGAATGTAAGTTCGTACCCATGCTAAAGTGGGGGCTAAATGTTATAGAGTAAAATGTGTACACTAGCATTTTATACCTAGTTTACCACCTAGTTGGACCTAAAATCTTTGACATTGTTAATCAGGACCTATTTTAACACCTTTTAAACATTAAACAATAAAATCTTGATCTCGATGAATAAACTTGATAGAATATTTACTTAGGAAGCCCATGACATTAGACACTTCCCAGAGTTTGTGGGGCTAAAGAACTAGGATGCCCAAGCACCCTGGTCCTAGATAGGTCCTTTAGCCCCTCTCTTGTGGTGTCAACTTAGAAAAGCTCCTTAGCTTGTACATGTTGGCCCCATTTGGTTTTATTCATCATTTGTGAGTGGGAACATGCATATATAAAGGAGTTTTACAATTCATTTTACACTAAGATGCCTAATGCAAAAATTAGAGTTTGCTCACATGTTTTGATCTTCTATGCTCAAGTGTTTTTCATGCTTGGATGTGCTACATGCTTATGGATGTTATGACTCTCATTGGCAAGTTTTGAAGGAAGTTCAAACTATCTTTGTCTATCTCCTTAGTGGTGCATGATCTTGAGTTACCTCCATCAACTAGGGTTTCACATCTTGTGGTAATCATTATCACTTTCATTAGTGTTTCTATTATATTTTGATGATCTTGCCTCTACCCTCCTAGGGCATGCACTCTTAGATTTAATCATCATTGTAGTGGAGGTGGAAACACCAACACAGGGTTAGACTAAGGCAAGCCCCTATACACAACATAAGCTTTTCCTCATTTCTTGTGTGTAGGTTGAAGATATAGGTTTTAGAGGACAAGATTCGAGAAGAAGAAATAGTTTGTAGGTATAGGTCTGATGAAACTCTGAGGTTCTATGAAACCTTAATTAGGGTCTAGGGTGCCTGAATGCCCTGGTCCTTTGGTGCCTCTGAGTCCAAATTCAGGTCCTGCTCTACCTCCTAATCTCCGTTGTACTTTTATATTTCTGATATCTGTTTCTTACATTTAGTTATTAGACAATCTTTGTCAAATAAGGTTCAGTCATTTTCCCTAGTTTCTTGCTAGAACTAGATTGAATTTGGTTGATTCTCCTCTATACAACAAAAGAACAAAACCCCTATAGTTTGTCTCTCCTCCGTGGGTAGTAGACAGGCTTAGTTTGTGTTCTAATGTTTGGTAGAAGAGAGTTTTGACGTAGTTTAATCTCTTAGGCTAAGTCACTCTTTTCCATCAAAACATCTTGTTTTAGGAATGATGGAATGGATGCTTCTATGATTCCCTTTGACATTCCTATCATGCTAAAGATGGTCAATTCGATAGCATGGCAAAAGGGCTGAACCTAAGCACCAAGTAGGACTAAGTGAGAAATTCAATCCATGTGGAATTCCCCCATAAACCAATCCATCTTTCTCTTTATAGGAAATTCATGAATTGGTAGAAAATTGTCAAGGCAGAGTAGAGGTATAAGAAAAGGTATGTGGACTGTCACACAAAATGTCAAAAAGAAATAAAAGATTAAAAGATCATTGTCTTGAAGCATGGAAGAACACTTCATTTCAATCTCAAAGCCAACTTGTTTAATAGGTTTCAGAACTTGCAATGACAATAGGCAAACTTCAAACATAAAGAGATCTAGAAGGTTCTATCCAACTCATATATCCAGTTGATGTTAAATGTTCTTGTATCATTGGTAGAGAATCCATTTGGGTATTCATGATTTGCTATGTAATTTATATTAATCCTCAAGTTGAAGGTTGCTTCACCAATTCCAAATTTATTTTGGTATAAACCAATTAACTTTGGCATTATTTTTCTCTAGGTCAAATGATGATATTTTCCTTTGCTTATGGTTCATTTTCCATGGTGGTCATATTGCTCCTAGGTGATTTTCTCCTATCTAAAGAGAAGCTTAAGTTATTGGTGTACATAATAGTGTGCATAATATAATGAAAAGTGCTTTTGTGAGAGTTATTAAGTGTACAAATATAAGTTGTTACTGCAGAGACAAATTTGTTTCAAAATACACTAGAATAGGGGGCTTTGCAAGGCATATATTTAGGTCAAAGACAAAACAATGATAATTCATGCCCGTGATTAGGGAAAATTGTTTTAAAAATTACTACCTACAACCAATATATGCAAATTGTTTGACTCAATGCCCTAACAGGTGTATAACCATCAAATTTGCATGAAGACTCAACCTACTTTTATAAAATCAGTTTTATTAAAGTTTATAAAGTATTTCTTTTAAGGAGTTGATGATGTACACTCATTAAAAAGACATTGTTATAATTTAAATGTTTTATAAAGTATAAAAACAAGTAGTTATGAGTCAATTACAAGTTAGTTATGGGCTGGAAAGTTATAAATACTTGGTTTTCAAATGTAAAGGGGTTCCATTTCTTTTGGTGTTTTTTCTATTTTTGAGCAGAGTTGAGAGTAAACAGAGGGCTTCTGGATTCACACTTTATATAGGAAGGCTTTTCTAGTTGTGTAACTTCAATGACATAATACAGGGAGCATTTGATTCTTATGTTGTGGATTTTTTTCTATTATTATTACCTATTTTTCGTGTGTTACACTAGTAATTCTTTTTGTCATTGTGCGAACTATTGGTCATTTGTTGGAGCATTTGCAAACTGTGCAACATATGCAAAGAAATGCAGTTATAATCTTGGTGTTTTGGTTTGAATACACTGAAATAGCCTATCTCATAGTGTGTGGGTTCGCATGTCATTTTCTTATTGTTGTCACAGTATCATATCTATTATCATTAGCTTTCATCATATAAATATGAGAATGTACATTCTAATTTTATGATGAACCCTTTTAGTTTTAAATAAGTTTGTGAAACCCCAATTGGTATACCTGTGTCTACTGCTAGGGTTTTGTAAGTCATTTTCTATCAGTTTTTCCCTTTTTCCTTTCAGTATTTCTGGTTAAAATACCACAAAAACTCTAAAATTTAATCATACGAGGGAGTTGTCCCTCCCAAACGCATAGGAAGATCATTTCTCAATAGAGATCTCTCCAACTATTGGTGCGATTGTAGCTCTTTGGATAAAACAAAGTCATTCTTGAAGATGTAATCGCAACAACAAATCTGTTTACCAACATGTATTTATATGTGCATGCAGGTGCGTGCATTACATGTATATGTTTATAAATAAGTAAAATATAAATAATAATTTCAATGAAAAGAAATAATTTCAACTAATTTAAAAAATTGAAGATGAGGATAAAATTACAACCGCCCCCCAAAAGATAGATCACTATCTCAAGTGCATATTTTTAATTGTTGAGGGTTAAAATCATTTTATATTATTTGGAATCACCCTATTGATTTTGGATTTGGATCCTTCATTTGTTTCATATGACACCCATGTTCTTGATTTATTCATGCTATTCTTTGTTTTGGATATGGATGCCATCACACTATAGGTTTTGTTTTATCGTGTCTTACCTTTTCCCTCCTTGATATCGATAGTAAATGCAAATCCTATACTTTTGGAGATACTAAGTTCCTTTGATCATTCCATTCATGACAATCTCTTGCCTTGTGACATTGAGAATCATTCTTTTAGCAAGGACCTATCATGTGCCCTACCTATCCATTACGCTAGCATGCCTTATAATGATCTATCCTTACAATGTCATGATAACCCAAATTTATATAATCTTGATGTGTTGTCCAACATTTTACATGATGCTGATCAGTTTTGTAATGACTCTATTGCTATTCATGTTCCCACACATGATCACTCATGGATTGTTAATGATGATTTGACGATACAAGTCATTGCTTTTACATAATGATAATATAAATACTTTGAATGATGATTATGATGGCTCTAAAAATGCTTCATTGTTTGTGAAAACATTCTTCCTTGCTAATTACAAATTTATAATGATGATTGTAATATCCCAACAAATTTTAATATACAATATTTAATACATTTTGACCATCAAGATCCTATGAAGGTGAAGTGAGAGCATACATTAAGTAAATATTATTATTCACCACTTTATGACCACCCAAATATCATGAAATCAAAGTGAGAGCATATGGTTAAAGCTTCCTCCATAACATAATGTTGACATAATGTTAAAAATTTATAGAATATGTAATGTCCCCAATTGGAACAATACTAATTTTACCTTGAAAATTTAATTTCTAAGCAAACAAAGGTTTAGAGAGTACCTTGGTTTGATTTAATTCCTGCAAACAAGTTAGAAAACACTTACAATATTACATTAGCCTCATGAAATATACACTTGAATACATAGAGTATATACTCGAATACAAATACAAAGTCATAGAGTATATACTTGAATGCACATAATCCACAAGGTATACAATTGAATACACATAAATTACAAGGAATGAATACATGTAAGTTGCATTAATACATATAAGTATACCATCGGACAATTGGAAAGGTTATTTAGTGCATCCCATACTACACTGTGGACCCGTCCACCATCCTGAGGTCACCAAGTATACACATGAATACATGAAATACTAAAGTATAAACAACAAAGAAAGATCATATATAGCAACGTAACAAGTCTCAAGGACTATGTAGGTTCAATCATAAAGAGTGGGGGAGTGGAACGTGATGAGGTGTCCCAAGTTTCCTCTACCCTAGGCCCAACAGCAAGACCTTATCCTCCGTTGGCCTCATGTGGTCCTTAATTGATGGTCCTTAACCATCATCATGAGGTGGCATAGTGAGGGCTTTATGCCGTTTCCCTCCATCACATCATCCCTTCCTCTTATGATTGAAGATCCTCCTTTTATTTATTTCAACAATTGATTCAAGTGAGGATAGTTTGGAAGGCTGCAATAGGGTGTCCTAGATCCTCAACCCTATGCCCAATAGCAAGACCTTATCCTCTGTTGCCCTCATGTGGTCCTTAACCGATGGTTCTTAACCATCATCATGAGGTGGTGTGCCTAGTGAGGGATCATTCGACATTCCCCCTCCTTGCAGTCCTACCTCAACCCTCCTTAACCAATCATTGCTAGAATCAAATTATTATTATCCATAATCTCAATCGTATTGTTATCAATTATCAATGCTTTTAATTGGTATAATTATAAGTGCATTTGAATATATTTATTCATTTCTATATTCATTAAATAAGCATAACTATTACCATTCTGTTGTTACTATTATAATCACGTATACCACTGTTGTTATTAAATACATACCTGGTTGCCTTTATTATTTTCTTTTGTTGTCTATTTTTCCAATTACTTAAATATTTCTTGCTTGCAGGCCTGTATATCAATCCTCTCTTTGTGATCTTTATTCCACTTAAATCTCTATCTTTTTCCTTCTCTTAAATCTTTATCTTTTCCTTCTCTTAAATCTCTATCTTTTCTTATATCCTCTTAGGCAGATCTGTAGATGTGAATCTGATTATTTTCCTTCCCTTTTTTCAATGCTAAAAATTGCTTCCTTACAGGCTTGTATATCAGTCTTCTTTTATTTGAGTATTATATTTATTCTTCTCAAATCTATCTTTTTTTTCCTATCCTTCCCTACACCTTCTCTCCACATATATATCTTTTCTTTATGATAAAAAGGCATCACTTAAAAGGGATGATGACTCTTTAAAGAGTCATAACCCTTAGATTGATGCCTTTTGATCGTAGCCCCTAATCCATTTACCATACGCTACCTTAGAATTAGTTTGCAAAGTATCTTCATTGCTGGCTACTACTGTAGCATATAATTAATATTAACTAACTTTATATATTAATCGATACCCTTGTTATGTCTCCTTCCTGCCTCCATTCTTTGTAATCATTTATGAGGACCTTTGGGTGCTTTCCTTAAGGGGAATCAACCCCCCCTTATAATAGTTAAGAATATTTAGTTTATAGTATTTAATTCATAATACTTTAATATATTTATAATATTTAATTTATAAGATTTAATTTATGATACTTAATCCATAATAAATTTACAATTTAATATTTAATATTTAATTTAAAAATATTTAAATACATTTGATTTGTAGTATATTCTATTTAAGCCAAATATATTTATTTTTATCTTATTTAAATTTGAATATATTCAATTTATAATATATTCAATTTATGATTTATAAATAGATTCAAGTGTCATCCACATCTTTAATTTGAATGAATAATACATAACCGATTCAATATAGGGACATGACAGCCCTCCCCACTCAAAATTGCTTGTCCTCAATAAATGTTATGTTCTCCATTTAACTCAAAAATGGTTTTGTTTCTCAACTCCCTATCTGCATGTAGAAGAACGTACTTGGTTCTAGAATTAACTTTATTTCATTTTTTTCCTTGAAGTTCCTTCATTTCCTTCCCGTATTTCTTCATTGGATAGGACTTCTATATGGTGTACTTGACTTCCTCTTCCACATTTATGCCTTGGTTCCCATTTCTCATTGCATTTGTAACATAAGTTCTTCCTTTTAAGATTCCTTGCATTACATTTGTGACCCGGTCCCCATGGATCATTACATCTAAAACACCTTTCTCTACCTTATTCTTCTCTTTGCCAACATCTATGACCGGGCTCCCATCTTTCCTCGCAACCATAGCATGGTCCTTTCCTTCAGAACTCTCCTTGGGTCTCTTGGGAAAGGAGTGGTTCTCTTTGTTTGCTCTTTCCATGGGAATATTTGATTTTTTATGTTGTCTTTTGTGAGCCTTCATTTGATTGAGCATGATCAAGCCTAGTTGCTTTAAGGATTGCCTCTTGGAGTGTGGAGGGATCTAGGGCGCTTACTAAACCATGAGTAGCATCTAAAAATCCTTCTATAAAAAGGTAGGTGAGTCTTTCCTCGGATATTCCAGGGACCATGATCGCTAGTCTTTGGAATTCGATAATATATTCCTCAAGGGTCCTGTTGATGATGTTTTCTTGACAACAACAACATTAGAATAAAACACCAAGTGCTCTATCCTCTCTTGAACAAAGCATCTTGAATGCTAAATTACGTGATCAAACAAGAATGCTCCAAGGTTCCTTGTACGTGATTTGCAATGGATAGCCTCAGTGGTGTGATGTGATTTGCTGGTAATCACAAAGGGACTTACGCTGAATATGCTCCTTACTTCATTCAACTATGTACTCTTTCCTTGTGAAATGGAACTTCTGGTCAACTATGAAAAGAAAAGGCAAAAGGCAAGAGTTAAGAAGGCTAATCTAAAGACAATGACATGATGAACGATGCTATGATAGATAAATTTCCCTTAAAAAAACCAAATTTCACTTCGCCATGACGAGCAACAACTACATGAAATAGGTGCCATCTCCAAGGGATAAACCAAGGATTTTCATATCGTTGACACACTCCAAAGTACCCACAGCTGGCGCAACTCGAAGGAGCATCAACAATCAAACTATTTGCAAGATGTGGTTCAGGCTAACTTTACATGATGACTTACCATCGACAAGCCATCAAAAGTATGAACCAACAGGAATTCATCAAATATCATTGCATATATCCATTACATCAATGAACTCTATCTACTTTATCATCTAAACTACTTGGAAACACATCTCCGTCATATTCAAGAACTTGAAACCTTGCTAACATTTCAAAGCCACAAGATCACCATGCAAAACAACAACAATGAGCTTGTATTACTTTTGAAGTGTGTCATTACAACAATCTCATGTCTCTCTTCATGACTTTGAAGAGCTCCCTCTCTCCTCTACTCCTACTTGATCTCTACTTCTAATCTCTAATCTCCTATGTATTGTCCCTTTACAAATGAGAGAAGTGAGCCTTATATAGAACTCAAGAATTACAATGAATGGCTCAGATTGATTTAGCAATCAATGGCCAAGATTGAGACAACAAGGCAGTTTGTTACAAAATTTGCTATTTTTAGAACATGAAAGAGGCAATGAAGGCATGTTTTCCAATGTGATAAGCATCTTTGGAGTGGGCACTCTTGAATAAATGACATGGCAGAATTTGATTGCCCTGATGATGTGTACGTGCCACCTCAGCATCTTCAAACGAACTAGTGTGATTCACTTCATGTTCACTTCACTTAGAATATTTTCTTCTTGTTGTCTTGATGTAACTCATGGATCACTTTTATGATCATGCTCATCTCTCATCTTGTGATGTTGTTGTGCTTGTGCAGGATCAAGCCTCTGGATAGTTGCATGGGCTCATGGAGTAGACTAGTGCCTGATGAGAGTTCTTCTTGTAGTAGACTTGCATATGATGGCTGTACATGAAGTAGACAACTCTGGATGATGATTCCTCATGCATGACGTTGATGTCTACGAAGTCTTCAAAGTAAGATGAACTTGATGCAGGAGCTCTCCTCTATGTGGTGATGATGACAAACTTGAGCAACTTTCCTCCACATTCCAAACTTCTCATGTATGAGCTCTCGCTATTCACCTCCTTAGATCCTCCATCACCTACAAGAAGAAACACATCAAATTAAGACTTGATATGAAGGATTTTCAATAACAAATTACATTCAACTTATGCATGTGGGATTAAAAAATGACGTTTCAAAACATATCCTTTCGCATGAAATCCATGCCTAAGTGCCTAGGCGGGTTTAGAGGGACAGTATGGATTATTTGATGTGAATTCCATGTCAAGGTGTGAAATCCGCCCAGGCTGGGCGGGTTTAGGGGTGTCATCCAAAGAGTGTCTTGTGAATGACATGACATTGTCCAGGCAAAGTGCTCAAGACTGCCTAGCATGGGCGGGATTGGAAGAGGTGTAAGGAATTTTCATCATTTAAGCATTTTTAGCTTGGTTTTGACAACTTAAGAGCTCTTCACTTGTTTCATTGAGAGTTTATCCTCCTTTGAATGCTATGTAATTCTTGAAGCATGGGCAGATTTAGAGTGAGTGCATGGAGTGAATGGTGTGGAAGACATGCATGATGGTCAGAGTCACCTGACAAGGCAGGTTTGGAGGATGTGTATGGAGAGTATGTTGTGGAAGAGGCAACATCATCTAGATGATGGGCTCAAGGCCGCCCAGCATGGGTAGGATTGGGAGGCTAGTAAGGATTTTCACCTCATTTGAGATTCATTCCCTTCATTTGATAAGGGTTTTCTATCAACTCCAATGCTTAGTGAAATCTTGAGATGCTCATGAAGTTGAAAGACACAACTTGGATGTTGGGTGATGATGTCCACTTGTCATGGTGAAAATCACCTAGGAAGGGTGGGATTAGAGGTGACCTTTGGACTTTACCTTAAAATACCTTCCAACTTATGAACTTTCATCAAAACTTCATGATTTCTTTGTACTTCAACTCAAAACATTGCAAACTTGATAGGTCTTCTACTTGAGCGGGTTTAAGGTTGATGTCTGGAGAGTGTGTTGTGCAAGAGGTGAAGTTGTCCAAACATAGAGGTCAAGGCCGCCCAGGAAGGGCGGGCTAGAAGGTGGTGAGTGGTTTTTCAACATTTAGGAACTTCTTACCTTTGAACTTGACTATCTCCTCTCCTTTGTACCATCTTGATCAAACAAACTTAGCAATTTATGTTATCCCTCATCCTGGGCGGCTTTGAGGACAGTGTATGGAGAATTTCATGTGGGATAAGACATAGTCCATGAGCACCCCTTGAGGCCGCCCAGGTAGGATGGGTTTGAAGGTGGTGCTTGGAATGCAAGTCTCGTCGCCATATCGGAAATGTTTTGAATGGAAGTATATTGAAAATATGTTTAAGTCAGATACTTTAAATATTTATCAATATACTTCCAGGATGTTTGAGATGGGTCTTGGATCCATATGATTTAACATGTAGATTTTAGATTTTGGAGGATCCACCAGATTTCAAACTTAGCCAATTTTCAGGATTTTAGGACATCAGGCTTAGTGATCTTTTATCATTCTTTCCAATTGATTCATCCTTGTTGGGAGGAGTTTAAGTAATGCTTGGTGTCATCTTCATCATTCTCATCAAATAAACTTGCAGCTTATACCACCTTCATCCCTGGGTGGTTCTAGAAGCAGTGCATGGAGAGTTTGATGTGGGAGGAGACATTGTCCATCACTCCCTCATGAGGCCGCCCAGGTAGGGTGGGTTGAGAGGTGATGCATGGATTCTTCTTTGAAATGCACTTGATTCTATCTAACTTGCAAACTTCCATTGGATTTTCATCATATCCTAGTGTCTTGTGCAAGAAAACCTTGAAACTTGACCACTTTCCTTCTTGGGCAGATTTAGAGGGTATGTGTGGAGGATTTCATGTGACAGGAAACATTGTTCAAGACCCCTTCCTGAGGCCGCCCAAGTAGGGCGGGTTTGGACATGACCCTTGGATTTTCATCTTAAAACTCACTTAATCATTCTAAAACCTTCAAGTTTCCATCAATCCTTATCACTTTCTAATGTTTTGTGTTGTAACACTTTGAATTTTGCATAATCTCTCCTAGGGCGGGATTGGAGATGTTGTCTGGAGTATTTGATGTCGAAGAGGTGAAGTTGTCCACAGGAACCTCTTGAGGCCGCCCAAGTAGGGCGGGTTTAAGGGTGACCTTTGGATTTTCATTCAAAACTCACTCAATCCTCTCAAACCTTCAAGTTTCATTGAAATGTCTTCACCCTCTAGTGCTTCATGCTTAAAAACCCTTCAAAATTTGATCATTCTCACCTAGGGTGGGATTGGATGCAGTGTGTGGAGAGATTGATGTGCAGGAGACACTATCCAAGACCACCATGTGAAACCGCCCAGGAAGGGTGGGTTTGGACATGCCCCTTGGATTTTCACACTTAAAGCATTTCATTCATGTCAATCTACATTGTTTCACCTCCTAAATGTTATCTTCTTCATCCTTCCTTAAGAAAACTTACAAATCATGTCATCTAAACCCCTAGGCAGTCCTGGAGGCAGCAGGTGGAGAGTTTCATGTGACAGGTGACATTGTCCAAGACCCCCTCCTGAGGCTGCCCAAGTAGGGCAGATTTGGACACGACCCTTGGATTTTGACTTGAAACTTACTTGAACTCAATCCTTGCCTACAAACCATCACATCTCAGTGCTCTATGCATGCAAAAACTTCAACATTTAACCATTTTCCTCCAAGGGCGGGTTTGAGAGCAGTGTGTGGAGGAATTGATGTGGCAGGAGACATTGTCCATCACTCCCTCATGAGGCTACCCAGCATGGGCAGGCTGAGAGGTGATGCATGGAATTTACCTTGAAAAGCTCTTAAAAACTTGTAACCTCTCTCCTATTTGCAAACCTTGCTTGAAATTCATCATTTCTCAGTGCCTTGAGCTTGAAAACCTTCTAAACTTGACCATTTTTTCCTAGGGCAGATTTGAGGGTTCTGTCTGGACAAATGCATGTGTAGGAGGCTGAGTCCATGACCTCATGCCAAGGCCGCCCAGTCTGGGCAGGTTTGGAGGTGGGGCATGGAATTTTCATCAAAATCTTAGTTTTAGACTCCGTCATCACTTCCAACTCCTTTCAATCAGCCAAAACTCGTGAAAATATCCTAACTTTCCCTAGGTGGGTTTGAGGGTGTTGTCTGGACAAGCTCTCCTGATGGTGAAGACACTGTCCATGAGGACCTTGTGAGGCCGCCCAGTCTGGGCGGGTTTGGACATGGGTTGAGGAATTTCTTGCCTTCGTCAAATTTTGGATTTCCTGAATGGAAGTATATTGAAAATATGTTTAAGTATAAGTCAGATATTGAGTTTCTTATACTTTAAATATTTATCAATATACTTCTAGGATGTTTGAGATGGGTCTTGTATCCATATGATTTAACATGTAAATTATAGATTTCTAAGGATCCACTAGATTTCAGACTTAGTCATTTTTTTAGGATTTTTAGAATATCAGACTTAGTCATTTTCAGGGTCTCAGTGACATGCATCAGGATGAAGGCATATAGACCTCTTGACAAGAAATTGTCGAGACATGGGCAAATCTACACTTCCAAATCTACAAACTCAAGAAAAACCTAAACCCTAAAGCAAGCAAAACCTAGAAAGCAAAAAAAAATAGGGGGTCCCCATTTGCAATGGGACGATGTGTGATTACATCACAACAGGTCCCTCTTTGCCTTATTCTGGTTAGCTCCTTGAAGTATTTTTGGGGATGGGTTTGGTTAAATATTTCAATGAGTCTTTTCTTGAAGACCTCATAAGACTTGATGTTTTTGTGATCTTGGATAATTTTTCCATGATGCCACCAGTCATGCACCCCTCCTTCTAGATGTAGTGTGGCAAATGTAATGGTACATCTTTTTTGGTCATGGGGCAAAGAGTTAGGTATGTTTCTAGTTTTTGTATCCATGCTTGGGTTGTAATCTTTCTTGACCCATCAAAGTTAGGGATGGCTAGTTTTCCTATTTTACTTTGTATATCTTTATTTGGGTGATTGTTTCCACCCCTATGATCATTCTTCATCCCTACCTCATAATATGTTGTGAAAGGGATTTTTTTTCTAACTTCAGGTTCAAGCCTTGCATATTCTACGGCAAGTTCATGCACATTTTGATTGTTGATTCCTTCATTTTCCCCTAAAGGACTTTCTTCTCCCAAGAAATGGGGTCCCTCAGTACTTGAGTTTAATCCAACTGTAGTGTTATGATTACTATTAGATTGGCTAGGGAAGATTTCCTGTTCATGTCTTGTGTTAGGCCTAAGGTTGTTCTGAAAGCTATTTTATGAATGTCTTCATCTTTCAATCTCAACTGATGATATCCAAATCGTAGATCAATCTTTGAAAATACTGTTGCACCTTGCATCTGATAAAAAAGATCATCAATACGTGGTAGAGGATACTTATTATTTATCATTGCTTTTTTGAGAATACGATAGTCTATACAGAGACGCAAGGTTCCATTCTTCTTTTTGACAAAGATCACAGGTGCTCCCCAAGGTGAAACAGTAGGTCTAATCAACCCTTTAGCCAACAGCTCCTGAACCTGGGCTTTCAATTCCATCAACTCTGTAATAGTCATACGGTATGGCACCTTTGATATTGGCTCAGATCCAGGTACTATATCAATAGAGAAATCAAAAGCTCTCTTCGGAGGTAACCCCAGAAGTTCATATGGAAAGACAACCTGAAAAATCTTGAAGGAAAGGATAGTTCTCCAAGGGTACATTTTTTTTACTAGGATCCTCTTCTACTTGTTCCATTTTTACTACAAAAAGTTGACATCCTTTTCGCCTAGCCCTCTTTAATTGCATAGCAGAGATTGGTCTAATCTTGGTCTAATCTTGACTTATCTATGAGTGTCTTGCAGATAGGCTTTGTTTCCTACATCATCTAGACACTCAACTATTTTTGCAAAACAATCAACATTGGCCTTATGTCTTCATAACCAACTTATTCCTAAGATAACATCATAGGAACCTAGGGGCTACATACAACTTCACCTCAGTTGAAATCAATTTTGGCTTCAAACAGGCATTGCTCTACCCGAGCTTTAGTCTAGTTAGCATATTGAACTGACTAGGGTTTAGCCATATATCCATCTCTTCTAGGAAATTTATTCAATACTTTTAGAGAAATAAAACTTTCACTTGCTCCAGTATTAATTAAAATAGAAATAGGAACCCCGAACAAAGTACCTGTCATCTCTATGGGAGTAATCTGGTACTCTACTTGGCAATTGTCCAATGACACATAGATCCTCTATTGAAAAGCTACTTGTTGGATAGGTAATGCGTTACTACGCTGATGAACTCCTTGGTTCTTGGTTGGACATTGATTTGTGTAATGATCTCCACCACAAGAGAAACATCCCCTAGGAGGTCCTCGCTTTTCTACAGGTTTGCCTATATTATTATCATTCTTCTAGAAATTTTTATTATTTTTCTTCTCATTTTTGGGTCCATTCCTGTTATTTCTGAAGCCCTTGTCACTTTTCTTATTCACATATTGTTTATCTTTCCTTTTCTTGAAATGTTGAGAAGCTTGTGACTTATTAAACCTCTTGCAATTCTTCTCGTGATATGCAAAAATTGACTTCAGTTTTTGCTCTTGTTTGATTGCCTTCTCAAAAACTTGGTCCATAGTGGTAGAACCATGCACATCCACTTCTCCACCTATCTGGGCATTCAAACCCATGATGAATTTTATGATTTAGGACCTTTCATCCTTCTGATATTATGGCACATACTTCATAAGACGGGTAAAATTTTCCCAATATTCAACCACTAACATTTCTCCTTGTCACAAATTCTAAAAATCTATTAGCTTTTGGTTGAAGAAAAGCTATGGTAACCACCTCTGTCGAAATATGATTATAAATTGATTCTAGGTTAAGCTTAGAGAACTTAGCCCCAATTTCATTTTCTTGTTCATCCACCATGTAGATACTTCACCTACCAACTGATAGGCACCCCATATTGCCTTGGTTATCTCAGAGTAGTTTCTGATCTCAAAATACTTTTCCATCTCTGTCAACCAAGGTTCTACAGCATCACTACTTACTGTTCCATCAAATTGGGGTGTGTCACTTTCTTCATATCTCTTGACAGATTTAAGGCAAGTCTATTTCTCTTTTTTTCTTGTGACTTAGTCTTATGAACATCCTCCCTTCGTTCACTTTGAGAATTGGGTTCATGGACATTATCATCATCCCCTACATGCAAGTCTTCTTTTTCTCATTTGGGTTTGCCTTGGCCCCTCACTTCCTATTCTAGGTTTCCAAGCCTTTCCTTGGTTTCATTCAGCATTATCAATATTTGATCTAGCTTAGTCATTGGGTTTTCAGAAGGATTCGACTCTCCCAGACTATCTCCAATATTTGTTCAAGTTTGAACCATGATGATACTCTATATCACACCTGATATTTGTATTAAGTTATAGATTAGAATTTATAAATAATGCATCTCATTAATTCAAAATTCATCATTAAGTCTATTCATAATACTCAGATTTGTGCAAAACAATCTCATCTTTATTATAGTTTATTTTGGGTATAAATACATCCTTATTTTAGATAGACAACTCAAACAAGACTACATGTCACTGACAGTTAAAGGACATTCCTCAGGTTCCTCTTCCCCATCAGAATCCAGTAAAACAAACTTAGGGGGTGGATGTACACGCAGGTACTCCTCCAACACCTCTTTTCCTAAAGCAAGGGCATCATGACCACACCCAAATGACATGTCATGACTATAATATGATTTACTTGGTTTAACTACAAGAGTAGGAACAATGGGTTTCTTAGCTAGTTCGTTGCGTTGGTTCTTTTCTAGTCGAATATGCTTAAGAGCGTCAGCCAAAGTTTCAGTCTTCCAGCCATGCACCCTCAGCATAGTTAATATGTTCTTGGAGTTTTACCTTCTCAGTTGGTTCTTTTTTAACCACTATCTTGGGTAAGTTCTGGGGAATAGACTTCCTAGCAGTTTTCTTGGTTCTTCTCCATGCCATTTTGGCATAAAACCAATTTTAAACATTAGCCAATCTTCTAAATGTTGACAAGTTTTCTCATAGTGAGCTCCTAGGTCTATGTGTTTAACCTGGTAGCTCTGATGCCATATGTAACATACCAACTCATACAACTTAGAATTACTCACATAATTTACTAAGAAAGTAAAAAAAACATGTTTAACCATGAGTGAGATTTTTTTTCTAACATTTGCATAATCACATAGAATTAAATGTATATTTGCTGAATATTTTTCAACCTTGAAATTACAATATATTCAAAGATAAAATCATAGTGAAATCATTTCACTTTACATATACAAATAATTTGCACTTGGCAATATGAATAATTTTACATAGGTTTGAAAATCATAAGTCATAACATGAAGTATATTGCATCTGGTATCTGGTATCTATCTCACAAGTCTCAGTGAGTCTTTTGCTGCAGAGGGAGAGTATCATCCGAGTACTTTTCCTCCAACTACAGACCGATGGTCCCCTGTTCATCTTCCATCTGGAAGTGACCCTACCCTTCATGAAGAGTATAAACATAAGGAACCAACAAGTTGCCATTTGAGTCCTAGTGTTGTGTCCTACGTAACTCAATTGACCATAAAACTCTAGCCAACCTTCTAGCTAAGTATGATCATTCTGATAGGTTACACAGTCTAGACATGGTGAACTGACTAATACATGTAGAGACAAATGCAACACTTTAGCCAAAGTTTATCTATAAATAGACATTTGCAATAAATGTAGTCATGTGTTCACACATCTCTAACTCGACTTGGAAACTACAACATCCTACAGTTTGACTTACTTGACTAGAATCTCTAGACATGAATTGTCTTGACTAAACTCAAATCCTAGTCATTCTGACTTATAATTAATCCTTAATCTAGGATAAACATAATATATGGGTTTAGGTGACTTTAACCTTTCAGAGAGTCCCTCTTTGCCTACTTGCAAATACTAGGGTCTATGACTTCTTGTCATTCTACTCAATGACCCAAAGATTGAGTAATCTTGTATAATATATCAAGTTTTTGACTCTAACATGAAACCATTTATTTTATCATAAGTGCTTCTTAGACTTCCTAAATTATACTTGTCTTGATCTATGGTTTCTCGACCATTCACTGTCGATCGAAATAAACAATAGACTAAATCAATGTTATAACCGATTTAAGAGTTTTCAAGTTTTCTTAACCCTTCTGGGTCAAATCTAGGGATTTAACTTCTCTATCCCAACGCATTGAAATATCAAATACTCTAGTTTTCCATAGGTTAAAATTTATAATAATACAACATGAAAATGATAACCTCTAGCCTTCTCTTGACCACTTGGGCATTGTTTGAATTCACATCTCTCATAACATGTATAAACATAGTACACGAGGTATATCCTCATTCATATAAGATATTAATGAATACTATCATTATCATAACTAATCTTTTGACTAAGTTCAATCTTTCAACCTAAATAGGTTTAAGTCTAAAATAATAATATAATATTTTTGACCTCTTGGTCTTCTTAAGTCCATCGACTTTTGATATAGAAAAGGTTATGAAATCATATTTAACATCCTTTGTATATCATGATAAAGCTTATCATTAATTGTATAATGCATATGTGATATTATATCACTATACTTAGGTGTTTTCAATGATATAAATATCATTTATATATATCCTATATAAGTGAATATCTATCACCACAACTATTGATTATAAACATTAAAACTTATACAAATAAGACATTGGAAAATTTGAATCTATCATTTCTAAAATTTCTTTAATCTTGTTGGTTGTTTTAAATTCCCAACCTGATTCTCACAGCAAATCTATAAAATAGCCACTTATTAATGATTGATCTACCTTGAGGGATTGGCCAACGAATAGGAAATATGGGAGAGAGGGTTTTTCTCAATCCCACTTTTTCTTCCTCTACACTTTAGGCTCTTTGAAACCAAGGAGGGTGTTCCTTTGTGAATGGATTTATTTCTAATTCTCTAGCTATTTCTCCTTAATTGACATCTTCTTTTTTTGGGGAAAACAATGTTCTACTCAAATGGATGGGGTTTTCCTAAGATATTAGCTTGTCAACACTTTTCCTATCATAGACATGTTCCTTGTAAATTGCTTGAAAGAATGTATGATAAAGTAAAGGGATGGCTATATTCTTTAAGCTCTTATCTTATTCTTTGCAGAGGAACATGCAAAACTTAACTTAATCAAAATAAATACCCTAAAAGCCTATTGTTGGAAAGGGAAATATTTAGATTGATTTTGAAGTATTTTGAGGATAATCAGAGGGGCGCAAGTTCAATATAGTATCCATGAACAGATCAGTGCCTATCCAAGGGCCAAAGAGTCAAAAAGATTAAATTGATAAAAACTAAACAGGCTGTGATGTAACAAACCTCAGTTTACTATAACGGTATAACAATGCCTTACATTGAAAATACTCTACTAGTTTTGGAATCAACCATACTTAGTTATCCCTGTAAACCTGAATCACATTTGATATTTTCTAATAGCAATTTTACATTACTTCTTGAGTAAATGCCATAAGAGAAATATGCCAGCACAGGAAAGACTGTGATGATGAATAAAGATGATCCTTAACCAAATATATATTCATAATGTGAAATTGTATACATGAAGTAGGAGACAATATACTCTAAAACTCAACAAAATTTGTAAAATAAACTATTTAGTAACTTGCATCATAGATTTTGATAGTTCTATCAAGAAATCAAAAGAGACTCAAAATGGAAACCTAAAAACATACAACTAATTCTATTAGCACAAAAAAAAACTTATTTACAACTCCTCCATGACTAGATTGATCCTTATTTCAGACTAAGTCTAGAAACATGACCTCAAACCGATGCTTTTTCATAAGCCCTGAATTCCCTTTTACATAGATAAGGGAGCAACAAGCTTCAGGCTTATGACAAAAGAAGTTACAACTGTTTTGTAACCAACAGATGCAGCTGCAAGAAGAGGCTGATGTAACCACTTCATAACTGTGTGCTCTGCTACCTTTGGCGGGGAATGTAGTAAGGCTTCTAATGATGGATGCATTACTAGAGGCCGTTAGATCTAGGCACTCGTCAAATGCCATGAAAGTATTTAATGAGAGTATTTATTGCTCTGCCTTTACAAATTGCACACCAAGGGATGAGAAAACGTGCAAGGAACAATATCGAAAGGAACAATATCATTAATTCATGCATAATTAACTACTAATTATGTGCAAGTAAAAATTAAATCATAGTCAAAATTTGGGGTGTGACAGATTCAAGGATTTGGATTCTTCACTTTAATTAATAAAGACATGATTCTAAGTCTTTGCATCTACTTTATTCCTATTTTTATTAAGAATATGAGTATAAGAAACACACCCAAAGAGTTTGAGGTGAGATAAGTAAGGCTTTCTTCCACTCTATGTCTCCTTAGGAGTCACCTCCTTCACAATCTTTGCTTGCTTAATAATATAACAAGTAGAGTTCATCACTCCTAATAATCTTAGGCAACTTCCTAGCTTCCACCATACACCTAACAATCTCCATGAATTCATAATTATTTCTCTTATGTACGCCATTCTACTATGGAGTTGAGGAACTATCAATTCCCTCAAAATGCCATATTGTTCTAGGAAGTTTGTGAATACTTTGTTTACATATTTAGTGCCATTATTTGTCTACAACTTCATGATCTTCTTACTATATTGGTTCTCCACTTCTACCTTGAAGACTTTGTAGGTAGATAACACCTCATCATTTTTATTCAAAAATTAAACCCAAGTTTTCCTAGTAAAATCATCAACCAAGACCAAAACACACTTTGAACTACTATATGAATTTATTGGCTATGGACCCAACAAATCACTATGCATTCATTTTAGTTTAGCTAATGCTCTTCATGTAGTGTGCTTATTATAGGGTTCCTTGTAATGCTTACCATAAACACACCCTTCACCAATACCATAGGATGGAGTGACACATGTGTTGACTCACAAAACTACATAGTGTCAAACCTCAGTAGTGAAAATATGACTCCTCTCTTTAAAGGAGATTGAATGATCTCCCCAAGGTCTTATGATCACTGGGTGACGGTTAAATGGGATAGCTTAGTTGTGAAATGCATGCTATTTTAACAAGAAGCTTGGTAGGATTTCAAGGAAATAGTTGCAAGGTGTTATTAAGGTCAGTTTAATGGGTTTGAAAATTGTCTTCATGGAAATGAAATAGACATATGTTTAACAAATTTAATTTATTCATTTGTTTTATGAAGACAAAATTATATAAATTAACTTCTTTGAGACGGTTTTTTCTTTAGATTCACAAACAAGTTCCATAATTACAAAAGCTATAACTAAACTACATTAAACAAAAATCTATCCTATATATATATATATATATATATATATATATATATATATATATATATATATATATATATATATATATATATATATATATATATATATATATATATATATATATATATAAAGGGCAAACGATTAAATAGGTAAAAAGGGAAATGAAAAGAAGAAACCAAGAAAAGGAGAAAGGGAGAGGTAGTGAGTTTGTCATATGCATAGCAACCATGAGCTTAAAAATATTCTATGCAACACATATTTAGCAAATTCAAATCCATGTTAGTATTAACTCAGCATGAGATTTAAATTGTGCAAATATTTAAGGGAAACTGAAACAAAAGACCATGTTTAAAATGAGAGACAAAAGACAATAGCTACCATAAAAAGATGAGAAAGCTATTACTAGCAAATTCATATCAGACATCCATTAAGTTCAAATAGATATATGTTTATAGAGAATAATAAACAAAATACAATGGCTGAAAATACAAATAAACATACTCATCTAGACATAAAAAGTTTCCCCACCATATTACATGTGTAAAAGGATAATATTTTTTCTCATTACACCTCTTCTCCTTCCCAAAATCCTCAACATCTTCAAAGCAAAACTTAAAATACTTTTCAAACTCCACTGCTGCTGCTATAGCCAGCAATAGAAGACCAAGAAAAACTTGAAAAACAACCCCTCTCTACTACTGTAGTGAGGCAAAGAGAAAAAAATAGAATCCTCCTTGCTGATGTTACACCTCTTTCTACTCTTTCATCTTTGTATATTTTATTGTTTTTTATTTCTTAACTTGCATGCCTCCTCATAGGATCCTCCTGTGTAGGTAGGTGACCCCTATGAAGGTAGGAGCCTCCCTGGCTCCCACACCACCTCTCATACATGATATTTCCTAAGCACCATACTTTCCTTGTGATGTGGCATTTAATTTGAAACGGAGCCACTCCAAACTTACGCCCCTTCATCAAGTTTCAAAGATTTTATTTACCATCTTTGATTAAGTGCAAATGTGTACTTGGGTGCAAGCCCCAACAGGTAGCATGATCAGTCTGAGTCTCGAGTTTGCTCCCCAAGGTCTTGGGTTCAACTCGTGAAGCCCAGTCTTTACCTGATGTATTTGGCTTGTGGGACATTTTGGTACATCCCTAGGGATTAGTCTCACCTCAGCTCGCCCCGTAAAGGGAACCTGTTGGACTGAGTCGCAGGGACACCCTAGGTTATCAAAAAAAATGTGTACTTGGGCGCATTGTGTTTCCTTCATCTCCACATTATCTTTTGCATTTTCATGATGTCACTTTAAATTATTAGTTCCTACAACATTTTTATGGAACAACATTCCTATGGGGATGCCTAGTATGCATACTTCTCCCTTTTAGATTTAAGTGGGTCTTTTAAATCTTCACACCCCCTTCACATTTTGTTTCATTTTTGTTTTAATTTTTTATCAGTTTAAATAAAAAGTGGGTCTTAAAATGCTACCTCCACTTTTCTTTATATATCTTTTTTAAAAATATTTATCTTATGTGAAGGCCATTTTAATTTTTTTAGAAACATATTAGCCTTCCTATTCTATGTGATTTGATTTCAAAGTCAAGGTTCGCATTATAATTTTTTTTTTTTTTTGTAGAGTAAGTCGAGGTTGATCTTTAAATTCCATAACTCGTCTGTTGGTTGTGGGATTCAAGAGGACTATGGATCAATTACTGCATGTAACGCCCCACCAAGGAACCTAGAGGATAACACAACTAAACTTACAAAAATGACAATTTTTTTTTAAAACGAAAGAAATAACAACAATCATATATTTATTCATAATATTTAAATTAAGCTTTATCCTCTAGGGTTCCATGGTTGCATTACTAACGAACTAAAACAAGATCTAACCAACATTATGAATTAACTAACAACCATGGTTCATTCTATATCTAATTGCATCAGATGAATAAACACATACAATTCCATATTATATTATCAGATAAATAAGCATCAAGATCTTGCACATAGGATCACAAGTACATAAATAAGTTCCTTCACAAGAGAGTACAACATTACATTGTTTACAATATTGCTAGCCAAATTACATTGGAGTACATACATCAAGATAACAGTACATGATTCAATTGATATACAAGACTGGAACATGATCACAAGTATCTGTCTCCTTAAGCTAGAGCAAGATCTTAAATCTGCCATACACGGTACATCCTTCTCACACACAATCAATAGCAAGGGAAACCAATGGAGATAAAAGCACAACCACTCAACCATGTGGAACCCTAAGGTCCACACCTCGTGCTAGGAGATAACAATAAGATCCCACTAAGAAAACAATCAAGAAAGATAGTAGACTAACAAGTGCAAGGACTACACAAGACTTCAATACAACATGAGTCAATAAGAACATCACAAGTAACACAAACAACACTTCTAGAGGCAATCACACAACAAAGGGGAGAACACAACTAGAGAATGTTAGACTACAGTAGGGATGAGTGTCATCACATGGTCCTAGCATGGGTTACCTTGACAGTCTCTAGCTAGATGCCGGCTTCCATCCATGGGTTACCCTGACAGTCTCTCGCTAGGTGCTGACCCCCATCTATGGTTACCCTGACAGTCTCTCCCTAGATGCTGACCCCATTGGGTGACACATGCGGAACCAACATTCCTTTCGTGAGGACAAGGAAGTTGATGTTTCCAACCATGGCCTTCTCATCTCATCCTTAGCCTGAACGAGCACTACAGACATGAGTGAGGCATCCAATTATCTTGATTAGTGTGAAAACTACCCAACCCTCTAAATTTATTATTAAGTTATCACTAGATTAACAACTTCCAATGGGTTACCCTAACAAGCCACTTTGGACGCTGACCCCACATTGAAAGCCACTCCCCCTTAGCCCAAAACAAATCCCAAGCATGAACTATCACATTTCTCATCATGATACATTTACAACACAAAATATACATAATTTCACATTACACAGAGTAAGGCATTACCCATCTTGCATAATCATCATAACCACATGAATAGGTACACTGAGCAAGGCATTATCCATCTTGTATAATCATTATAACCACATGAATAGGTACACTGAGCAAGGCATTATCCATCTTGCACATATACCATACCAACATGAATAGGAGGAAACATTCTAGAATAACAATTTACTCAACTCACATGATGCACACATACCAACTCTCACACAATCACACCCTCCTAGGCCTCTGGAATCGTCTTCCCCAAATGACACAAACACTTGACACCACTAAACACAATAGTCATGCATCACATTCACTCTCAAATGCACAACATAAACTACGATCCTTCATCAATATTTCAAATACAATACCACAAATGCAACATATGATATAATGCACTAATTATGGGTCTTAAAGAATGTAACATTAATCCAATCATGATCAATCATCTAACAAATATAAAGTGAATCTACCTCATCAATACAAAACTATAACTTTCTAATCATAAGTAGAAGTTATAATATGATCATAAGATATAAGTGTCCACGAGTATCAATATTTAAACTAATAATTCTCAAGACTTAATTTAATTTTATTTAATTAAAATGATTGCGAACAACATGTAAATAACCCTAAGGCATACAAATTAAACACAACAATTATTTACACTATTTACATTGATGTAGATTTCATTAATAATCAGGACAATTTTGTCAATACTATTAAATATAACTGTATAATCAAGACTAAAAGCCCATGTTATAAATATCTTACTCTAGTTAGAATCACAAGATACAAAACCTGAAGCTACAATAAAAGAACCTTGTTCTAAGGTTAGCTTGAGAGAAAAGAAATACAGAACAACAAAACATTCCTATAGATCTAATTCATGTTAGTTGATTTGTTTTCTTTATGCCAAGATTTAGAAACTTGTGATTCTTTGTGGTCATTAATAAAATCACATGGAAAAAGGAAAAAAAATATTTCTATTAAAAATGAGTTGAAAAATATTGAACTAACTTAATAAAAAATGGAATTTAACTTATTCAATAACTATTGAGTCAAATTCTATCTATCTATCTATGTATATATTAATTATAAAATATTAAGGAAAAAATAATTGAACAAACACTACTTTTATATTAAAATCATTATTACATTAAAAATCTATAATTTTAAATTATATTAAAAAAATGAAATTTATAAAACATAAGATAATAAAATTTAATTATGGTGAACACAAATAGGTTAAATATTTGAACATAACTTTTTTTATATATTGAAGGAAGCCAAAATTATATATAAGAGAAGCAAATAAGGATACAAGAATCCAAGATCAAATATTGCAAACAAGAACAACAATGAAAAAATTCTCACAAAAGAACCCATGCTGATTAAAATGACACAACTACTTACAAACTATACAATAACAAAGAATAATACAATTGTTCTCAAAACTATAAAAACAACAACTAACTTCCCATGTAATGAAAGAGTCTCTGGATCTTTTTAGAACACTAAGGAAGAGCATTTCCTTTTTGTAGCTAATGATTTTGAGACATAATCCAACCAAGTTGGTAATCAATCTTCATTTTTTTTTGGCAACTTCCTGTAACTGAGAAACCAAAGAGGTAATTTAGAAAAAAAACATTAGAGTAAAGCCTTAAAATTTCTATTTTTTTATGAACATAGAGTTAGAAAACACTGTGGCACATCTACTTTTCCAAAAATACAATAAAATCACATGTCTAACTGAATCCTGTATAACATTATTATGAAGCTCCACTCCCAAAATGACTTCTTTCAAATTTAACTAATGATAAAAAATAGCAGGCGGCCTGTTAAAGTTACTAAGCCATTATTTTTAAACAAAAAGAAAACCAAATACTAAATTCTCATTAATCTTGCATAATCATCATTTGCAAGCGGAACATAAAGAAAACCAAATACTGAATTCTCATTAATCTTAGATGATATTACAAAGCAATTTCTGATTGTCCAGATCGCTATATAGTGCAAAACAAGAGCATAATCTTGCTATAATCTTTGCTTCTACTCCAAAAGCCCTCCGCCTATTGAGGAGAAAAACCCCTTATTTATAAGTCTAATCGGACTTCAAAACTATAAAAAACTCTAGAAATCTGACCATACAAATCGGACACATAGCAACACTGTAGGAGAGGATAGCTGTTAAGCAGTCATATCCGTAGCACTAACTACAATGAAAAGTACATAAATATTCCCATTAAGCACACCGTATGGGATAGACGGCCCACTTTACACTCAAAAGTGGATATGAGGATCTTGCTTTTTAAGACAGGGTTGCGTCCTGTTGTCGAAAACCTAACATGGCTGACGTCATGGCACAGACAAGCCCATGTGCTAGCCCAAACCAGAAATGTCAGTAGGTGGTAAGAGATTTCGTGGTATTGGTTTGAAAATCACATCGAAGTCATCATTTCAAGGATGAAAAGAATATATGATCTCTTCAATCTGATCAGGATATGCAATATCTATCTCTATTCTCGTAGCAACTAAAGCTAGATGTAATGAAGGAATTAGATCATTTAGCACAGCTTTTGAGAACCAATCATGTGTTAATGGATAAAATTCTACCCTTGGAAGGTAGTATCCATGAGGCTGCACCAAGTATCTAGATGGTCCACACAAACCTTCTTCAATAGACCAACCAAAATTTTTCTGGATATGATCAAAGAATTCATTCATATCTGGTTGCAAAATTCTATCATTGATACCCATGAAAATATCAGCATAATCTTCAAACTCAGTTTGAGAAATTGTAATGCTGTTGATAAAACCAAACTTTGCAACTTTCAACAAATTCTTTTTGTCCCTGTAAGTCCAATGCATGGGAAGGAGTGAAGTGATACAGATATCCATCTCTAAACCATTTCTCAGCATGAAATCGATCTGGGATTCTTCAAGACCAGAAAGTTCAAGAAAATCATGAGTCTGAAGGGGTGAGGATTCCTTTTTCATATGTTTCTCGTATTTTTCTTCTCAACTCATCAAGCCATTTGTTCAAGAAAAATACTTCAAGAATAGGAGAGATGATTTCTGCTTGTAACTAGGGCACCCATATGTCTTGTCCTCTGTCATTTGTACTTTGGTATACTTCAATTCCATCCTTTCGTGTAATTGTTTCTCCAATCTCAATCATCATGCAGACTAGTTCTGCGAGCTTTGCCATTTCTTTGGTGAGGCTATCTGCAAGAGGGTTATTTTCTCCTTGAATCCATTCTATGTCAAAATCATAGCTTGTAAAGTCTAGATACCATCTAGCAATGCATCCATGAGCTATGTCTTTGTCAGGTTTCTTCTTGAGAAGGGACCTCATAGGCTGGCTGTCTGTTCTGACTATGAAGTGTGCTAGTTTGAGAAAGATTTTGAACTTCTGAATTCCTTTCTTTACTGCTAAGATCTCTTTCTCATAGATTGTGTACCTACATTCAGTATCAGTGAAAATACCTAATCTGTAACCACACACTTGAGATCCTTTTAAAGGAATTCCCTGTAACAACAGAGCACCCCAAACTTCGTCAGAAGCATTAGTGTATAGGATCAAAGGAAAACCATCTTCAGGCAGATGTAATGTTGGCAAATATTGGCACTTAAGCTTGATCTTCTGCACTATTTTTGTTAATTCTTGTGTCCATGGTCCTGCACCTTCTTTTAGTTGAGCTTGCAACTTCTTCCTGTCTTTAGCCAAACCATTATAAAAAGGAGACACATAATTGAGGCATCCAAGAAATCTTTGAATCTGTTTTATCCCTACTAAAACATCTGGAAATTCATTTATGTGCTTTAATATGTGAGGCTGCAATTTGATCTTTCCATGAGACAAAACTAAACCAAGGAAATCAATTTCTTCCTAGCCTATCACAATCTTTTTTGCAGACAAACATATTCCATGATGTTTGATAGTATTGCATAAAGATTCTAGATGCTACAAGTGCTAAGTTATGTCATCAGAAAATACAATGATATCATCAATGTATACTACACAGAAATCTTTCAGAATTCTCAAAGCTTGATCCATTTTTCTCTGGAAATAAGCTAGAGCAATTTTTAACCCAAAGGGCATCACATTCCATTCATATAAACCTTGAGGAACTGAGAAAGCAATTTTATACCTATCTTCATCTTTTACTTTGATCTACCAGAAACCTGATTTGTAGTCAAACTTCAAAATTATCTTTTTAGAGGCTACTCTCATAATCAAATCTATACTGAATGGAATTGGATAATTGAATGGAAGAATACTATCATTCAGAGGTTTATAATTGATACAAAACCTTTTCTTTCCTCTGATCTATTCTGCTCTTTTGTTTACCAAAAAAGCTGGGCAACTGAACGGACTCTTGCTATCTCTGATGAATTTGCCTTCAAGCAATTCTTGCAAGTGCTCATCAATCTCTTTTACCTCAGAAGGACTCATTAGATATGCAGGCTCAAAAGGAATCATAGATGAACATTCTGGCTTAATCTTTATCTCACATTCTTCATGATTTTTTGACCAGAATTGTAGAGGATTCATGCTGCAACAATCTTGCTCAAATCTGATCTTAACAGGTTCTAATAGAGGTAGTGTTTGAGCTTGCAGATTAATATTTTCTTTTTTGCTCATTCTGGGTGACTTCTTTTCTCTAGGTTTCCTATCAAAGAATTTATGGTTAACTATCTTAAGTGCAGGGATTTTAATCTGGCCATCTTCATGACGAAGAGATATTTCATGGATCCTAAGCACAAATGGTTGGTATTTAGTCAGGAAGGTAAATCCTAGGAGGACATCACCTCTAAGACCCTTAAGCTCAATGAAGTCTGTAACAAACCTTTTGCCTTCAATTTCTATGGGGACATCTTGGGCATATCTCCCATATTGCACATCTTGGCCATTAATTGCAACACCAGCAGGTATTTCAGGTCTGGGTTTCCAGAATTCTGAAGGGATAGCATTGGTATTGGCAAAATTTCTGGAAGATCTAGAATCCACAAAGGCATCCATGGGTATTGGTTTATAACCAGGGAATTGGAGATTAATGCGGATGTATGTGCAATTTTCAGCAATAAATAAGGCATTTGCAGGTTCATACTTTGGAGGCTTGGATTTTGACTTGGAAGATTGTGAGGATTGTACAGATGGTGCAGATTCAGAACTTGATTCTTTAGCTTTTAACATAATATCACGTAATTCCCCCACTGCTGAAGTGAGTTTATCCAGGGACTTTTATTGCAAGGCAATTTGGCGAGTCAAAATGATGAGTTCCTTGTGACAGCGATCAATTTTGATAGCCATGGCATCCATAGAATGACCTAATGGAGGAGATGGAGACTGGGATGGTGACTTATGAGATCTGGAAGACTTGTGGGATTTCCAGGATGGAGCAACATAACCATGGGAGCGAGAATGTCGAGAGTGAGGCAGAGACAAGACATGAGCTTTAGAAGATCGAGGAAAAGGAGTTTTACCTTTCTGGAGCTGAGAAGAGAGAGAATCTTTTTCAGCTTCCCATTGCTTAATCTCCTTGGCTTGCTTTTTGGCAGCAGCTTTTCTTTCTTTAGTAGAACCAGGTAATCTATAAGGATCTTTGGCCTTTGCCATGCTGATCTTAAAGTCTAAATCTTTGGTAGCTTTTTTAACAACATTGGTGACAGTGGTGTTTTCATCAGACGAGCTAGATTCAGACTGTGAACTGCTACTTGAAGAACTGATCTTTTTGTGCTTGTCTCGGGCCATATTGAACTATTCTAGGAGAACTTCAACTAATTCAAAAAATTCATTATCTACAAACTGATTTAAAGCTTTAGAACTATTTACAATATCCCAATCATTAGATACATCTTGTTCAGCAAATAAAGCATAAACTTTGTTTTCTTGCTTTCCTTTTCTGGGACAATCAGTAGCATAATGAGGACCTTTACAAATGAAACATCTAACTGATCTATGCCCACCTGACTGTTTATTTCTTCTGAACAAGAACTTAGGAGGAGATCTCCTTTTAAAAGACTGTTTATGTACAAGAGCTAATCTATACCTTCTCTTGAACTTATGATGCTTATGATGGAATGATTTTTCCATGTTGTCATCATCATAAGTCCTTTTGCATTTCTTACAACTGCAATGCTTACCACAAGAAGATTTTCTAAATTTTCTGACATGCTTAAAGTCTTTTAACTGACTCAGAGGTGGTAGATCACAGTAATCTTTCATGTTACAAGAAGAGTTATATTGGTCTTTGTTATCATTAAGAGCTTTGGTGAGACAACCCTTATCCAACTTATATGTGACCAAGTTTTTCAGATCAACAAAGCCATATTTATCTATTGTGGTTTTGTACTTGTTCATCACATAATCTTCTGCATATTCTCCTAAACCACAAGGTAGAGAACTCAAATAATACTTTTTAGTTGTTGGATCATGCAATTTATGGGCTGCTATTATGAAATTCTCAAAGACCAAATTATACTTTCTCAGTTTGCCTAAGTCTTTTAGCTGGAGAGAAAACATAATCTTTTCTGCTTCTAAGACTTCATTTTTCTTGTTTCCGGCAAACAAACCAATTAAAGTTATTTTTAACAAAGAAAATCCTTCTATAGAGATGTCATTACGACCCAAATCTTTTTCTTTTACATATTCATCACCATCATCATCTATTGAAATTATTCCATTATCAGGTAATGAATTCCACCAATTTCTAAGCTTTCCAGAAAGTAATCTAACAACATACAGGACTTTACTAGCATCATTCCATGGAGATCCTCTGGTATCAAAATAATTCTCTAATGTATCGCACCATGTGCAAATAGCATCATAAGGATCTACCATCTTATCAATATTGAGTATATACCCTGAGGTGGCATAAGCTCTAAGATTTTCAGGTCTTGGATTTTCTAACATAGATTCTTTCATATCTATATCTAGATTATTGTACACAGATTCTTAACTAGCAAAATAAAATTCTTCCCAATTTTCTGCATTATTTATTTCAACCAAATTATGTTGAGGAGTATGAAATTCCATCTCTTCTTCTTCTTCTTCTCTATTATCAGAAGATTCTTCTTCAAGATAAACCTCTTCTTCAGGATTTACAGCAGCTGCAGGCTCATCCATGTAAATGGGTTCATTTGGTTGATCTAGATGCAATTCTTCTAACCAATCTTTTAAAGGTTCTGTGTTTTGCATCATATGTTCTTTTTGCTTGGGAAGTACCAACTTAGTTGGCACAGGAGCTGACTTACTTCTGACTTGGGAAGCTCTGGGTTTTGATTCTTTAGCCTCATCTACAAAAGAAATTCTTTTACCTTTTTGGACCTTTGGTCTCGTAAAAGGTTCAGCTTTTTGGGACTTTGTTTCTTTAGGTTCTTCTTCAGAACTATCTTTGCCTTTTTGAGAAAATCTAATTTTCTTAGCATATTTTCTAATTTTTTCTAGCTTATGAGCAACATGCTCGAGTAAAGCTTTCTGCTCTTGAGCTTGAGTTTCTTTCTTGTTATCAGAGATGACTACATTTTCATTAATCCTCGTAGCCATTGAATCTATTCTTTGGGCAAGATTGTATACCTGAGTTTGCTGAGACTGAATATTCTTGATACTGTAGTTCATAGAACTAGAGTCATTCAATAGAGAAGTAGATTGCTTGTCAATCTTGTCAACTACTGTTTCTGTCTTAAACACTATACTTTGAACTTGAGACAGAGTTTCTTGTGTAGCCACAATTCTATTTACACCTATTTTAGTGTCTATAGCCATGTCATCTAAGTTGTCTTGTGTAGACAACATCCAATGAGACTGCCAGTTTCTTTGTGGTTCAGAAGTCTTTTGTTTACTTCCTACTTTTGTGTGCAGTCCGGCTTCATATTTACCCCATAGCTGTTTCTCAGGATTGATCACAGTGAAGCTTTCTTGGGCTGGCCATCTACCAGGTACATAGTGTTCTAGCTCTAAAGCTGTAGCTGGATCTACCTGGATTACTTTCTTTTCTTTTCTTTCAGCACCATATCTAGGTAAATGTTCTCTTAACATGCAAGCATGGTCAGGCATCTTAGGAATTTTAGAGATCTTAATCCCTTTCTGTTTGTGATCTTTCTGATCATCTTCTTGCCTTGGAGCAAGGTGAAGTTTTGAACTGACTTGTCTAGCTAGTTTTTCAACTAAGATAGGATCATTACTGAGATCAGAAGTAGATGCAAAAGATGACCTTAATGGATAGGGATTTGTAGACTGAGATGCTTGAAATCTTCGAGAACTACTAGAAGTGGAACATTCTTCTAGGTTATAATCTACATATGGTTTTCTGTTAGTGCTGGCATATGCATGGGCCATGGAGAAACTTCTCTTCAGGGGTTGTTGCTTAGATGATTGTTCTTGTTCTAGTGGCTGTTCTAATATAGTTTGATTTGGGACTGTTTGCAATGTGATTGGTTCTACTCTTCTGGATTGGAAGTAAGGTCTCTCAGAGAATCTATTCCTTTGAATAGGAAGATCTACAAACTGGGGTTTCTGTTTATCTAGTAATTGTTCAATGATAGGGAAACCAATCTCGAAGCCAATATGGTCTATGAATCAGCCATAGTCTAGGAGGTTAGAAGATCCTTGTACAAAACCCACCCCTGTGGGAAAAGAAGTTGGCAGAGAGACAATATTCAATAGGCGATAAACACAGCGGCCTCCAATAGTGGAATAAATAGAACCAAGCATTAAAGAGACACCTTTAACTTGTAAGAGCAAACAGAAAGCAGAAGAGATAAATTTATCAGAAAGAGAGAGGGTGAAATTGGGTTGGACAGAAATACAACCATCTCCTTTCTCAGGGCTCAAAACACCTCAGAATTGGGCAATAACAACCTGTTCCCAAATCTGACATCTAGTATCGACTAGAGTGGCAAAAAATTCAGCTTTATTATCATAATTAAAATGAGGGTGAACAATTATGGCTACATGAGGGAAATGGACATGAAAATAGCCTTTATCAGACCATCAAGAAACATCTTCTGGTAGGATAAAAGGAAGATAGATAGGACAAATACCAGTACCAGAAACTAAGAGATTGACTTTGGACTGATGCACAGAGTCACAAAATTTTGCCTTAATACCTTTTTCAGGATAGAAATTAGAAATTTTTAAATCTAGAAACTTAAAATTGCCTTTTTCATCCACAACATTATCATCAGTGTCTTGGAAATAATTATGCAAGACTTGGGATAGGGAAGAACTAGCATTGATAGATCTGCATAGTGCCATAATGAGAATGAACTTACTGATTATCGTTCGCAATATTCCCTGCTACTTTAGTCACTTTACTGCCCTTCACACGACGCTTTCCTTCGGCCTTCAAAATGGGTCTTACTCTAACTTCCACAAGTACTTCAGCATGCTACTAGCAAACTTTTAGAAATTCTCACATTTCTCATCATGATACTTTTACAAGACAAAATATACATAATTTCACATTACACAGAGTAAGGCATTACCCATCTTGCATAATCATCATAACCACATGAATAGGTACACTAAGCAAGGCATTATCCATCTTGTATAATCATTATAACCACATGAATAGGTACACTGAGCAAGGCATTATCCATCTTGCACATATACCATACCAACATGAATAGGAGGAAACATTCCAGAATAACAATTTACTCAACTCACATGATGCACACATACCAACTCCCACACAATCACACCCTCCTAGGCCTCTGGAATCATCTTCCCCAAATGACACAAACACTTGACACCACTAAACACAATAGTCATGCATCACATTCACTCTCAAATGCACAACATAAACTATGATCCTTCATCAATATTTCAATTACAATACCACAAATGCAACATATGATATAATGCACTAATTATGGGTCTTAAAGAATGTAACATTAATCCAATCATGATCAATCATCTAACAAATATAAAGTGAATCTACCTCATCAATACAAAACTATAACTTTCTAATCATCAGTAGAAGTTATAATATGATCATAAGATATAAGTGTCCACGAGTATCAATATTTAAACTAATAATTCTCAAGACTTAATTTAATTTTATTTAATTAAAATGATTGCGAACAACATGTAAATAACCCTAAGGCATACAAATTAAACACAACAATTATTTACACTATTTACACTGATGTAGATTTCATTAATAATCACGACAATTTTGTAAATACTATTAAATATAACTGTATAATCAAAACTAAAAGCCCATGCTATAAATATCTTACTCTAGTTAGAATCACAAGATACAAAACCCGAAGCTACAATAAAAGAACCTTGTTCTAAGGTTAGCTTGAGAGGAAAGAAATACAGAACAACAAAACATTCCTATAGATCTGAGATTTTCATCAAATCTACCTCACTTTTAACCATATTCATAAGATATGATCAACACAAAATGAATTTCATAGACATCAGATTTCCACAGTCCATAGTATTGATAAGTGAGTGCTTCAGGATTAAACTGTGTGTAAGTTTTTCTCTCAACGTTTTAGATCACACTCCATGATCCATCATCAGGAGAAAAGTTAAGAAAGCAAGAGAAGAGAATCATAGACATGGCACGTAGACTGATTGGTAGAATGCTTTAAAGAGAGTCATATGATGGAAAGAAATGATCATAGGATATGCACAAAATGAATTCTCAGAGAAACCCAGTTCAAAAATATAGAGTTATTGGTGACGCAACTAACTATTTTAATAGAGACGAAATGAGTGAGAGGTAGACAGTCACAAAATATTCATATCTCAAAAATGACAAATTGGGTATGGCTGATTTTCAGATATGATTTAGATATCCAAGCCGTACACCATATATAAAAAAATAGAGAAACCCAGTTTGTAAAAATAAAGTTATGGCTAACACAACAGACTGCTAAAACATAAACGAAATGGGTGAGAGGTAGATAGTCACAAAATATTCATATCTCAAAAATGACAAACTGGGTATGGCTGATTTTTGGATATGATATAGATATCTAGGTCATGCAACATATATAAAAACATTAGAGAAACCCAGTTCGTAAAAATAAAGTTATGACTAACGCAATAGATTAGGTTTTAAAAATGTAGAAGAGAATTCACGAAATATTTTACTAAATCTAATGCAACAATAAATCAGATTCATATCTTAGTCCATACCTAGAATATTACTTCTATCACATCTTCACAAAATTCTCAGATCGCATCCATTTTCCCCCAAGTCTTTTCTTCTGGAAACTATGGTTTATGGTGCCAAAAGAAAAATGAAAACTTCCTGAGAGAGAGATCCCCAAAACATAAAACATATTCTCCATTTGAAATGTACGCTCCTCCCCAAATTATGTCTTTTGATTTCAAAATAAAGTTGAGCATGCATAACCACCCCCATAATTTCTTCCAGAAGATTCTCCTTTATTACTTTCTTACAATTTGCTATTTTTAACCAAACAATAATTTCTCTCTGATTTTATTTATTTTAGAATTTGCTATTTATTTCATTTACAACCAAATAAAAATAGTTTCTTTCTACTTTTCTAAAATTAGTCTCTTACACAAAAGAAACAATTATTTCTAAGATTCCCTCTTGAGGTGCATAACTGCCACTTCTTCCAAGTGGCCAAAATAGAAAATAATTACTCAAGGCAATAATAATAGAGAAAGAGAATCTTTTTTAGACATAATAATACATATTTCCACACAACTATAATTTACATAAAAGAATCTATATTTATCTATCAAAGTGCCCTCTTGACTTAATAATTTTATTGTAATGAAGCAATTAACCAAAATATTAATCAAACAATTCCAAACAAAATAACCCAAATGCCAAATAATACCTGACATAATGCATAATCGAAAGCATGACCAAAATGACAATGACTGACCATTATGCCCATACAGACAACACTAACTGGGTGCAAAACTAGATACTCATCCTTTTCAAGGATGATGGCTAACTAGGGGACCACATGTTATCTCTGTTCAACAATTTCCATTGGGTTTAAGGCACGTTCAGACCTGTCAATTCAGGTGGAGTCGATGCCTGGTACCTGCATCCTATAGTAACCAAATAGTCAAACATATATATAGTCAAATACACTGTGAAAGGGAATCACAGTGTAGCAGGGTACTCACACATGAGTAATGTGACACTATCCCTTTCACCATCACATCAAACACGTAATCACAACACACATAGCAATCAATTACTGAACGACTAAATAAGAACCATCATCAGATAATCGCATGATACACATAATAAGATTAATCCACACAAAACATCACAACATAACATCCTATGATACAGAATCATACGCATAAAAATCAATTCTAACATATGACAATCATAATAAGATCAACATCATAATCACCTGAATGTAAAACAATGTCAGAGCATATAAACTATCAGTGTCGCAACAAAGATTATCGATAGAACATACTAACTGTCATATGAAACCACACATGAGCATAATCATTAATGTCATCAATATGAATGTACATCTACCAACATCATATAATGTACAACATCAAATGTCTAACATACCCTAAATATTCCTATTATTTTACCTTCATCTTTATGCTCCTTAGCTAGACCATCTGCACATCGAAGATGAGAATGGAGGGGCATTACACTGCAACCTCCTCCATAGATGTAGAATTTGAAGATGTGATAGAATATGCCTTCATTGAGTTCCTTCTCTACTCTTCTTTAGTTTTTGGTTACTTTGGCATTATGCATATCATTCGATCTCTATCCTCCATGTGTGATTAAAACCAACATCAAGAACCTATAAACATAAAAGGAGTGTTAGAGTGTCACATTAGACAATTCGATCCATTTTAACAATCATGAAAATTTAAATTCATATTTGCATTCTTGATACATTCAAAATTCATGTTGAGCTTAGAAGATTTAAATACACATCCTCAATTCATGTATAGGTAGCCACACATTTGGGGAATGTAGTCAAGAGATAAAATTGAGAATAACGTGGAGACAAGATTCTAGTAGAGAGACATGTGTATAAGTGGAGATTGAATGCCAAACATGAAAGATAACATATTTGAAGAAGCTCTCACAAAACACGAGGATCTCGAAGTTTGTTAAGATGATGCAAATAAATTAATGACATTCAATAAATGAAAAAATGATGTGGGCCACGAAAGAATGCAAGACACTAAAAGTATCTAGCCCAAAGATTAGAAGAAGGGCCCTAATGTTCCAATGAAACATTGGGTGTGTTGCACAAGCAACAACAACACGAAACACCATGCATCATATTGTACCTCTTCAAGAAAGAAACACTTCGGAAGTTCAAGTGTCCCAACCTCTCATGCCATAAATGATTAGCATCATACACTAAAGCAATCAATGTCTAATTCTCTCGAGCATAAAATTAATTAAATATCCACTAGTTATCCTTTGATGTGCTTGTTGTAATTAGAATTTGTTCCTTGGATCCTTAATCGAAGACTTGTTTCCAAGAAACTCAGTCATGTACCCTTCCAAAGTAAGTTATCACATTGACAAAAGGTTCAAGTCGCCATTCTAGGAGCATACAAAACATTATTAAAGAAACCATTCTTGAACTTCATAGTCCTCTAGGAAACAAAGTTGTCCTTGTGATGGCCAATGCATGCTTATGGGAATCCATATCAAGAATCCAATATGAAGTCTCCTCAACAACACTAACTAATTATTCCCCACCACCAACATCACAATTATTAGAATATATGTCTTAGTAACTTCTATAAGGTATCCATCCACTCTCTTTCAGACCACTTCTTTCTATTTTACAAGCCACATGGAACATTCAAATTTCCAAATACTTACATATTTCTTACATCCACCTTAACCTCTAGCTCCTCTGCTTCTCAACTCCCTTAGAAGATTGACTTTTGTTCTTTTTCAAATTTTATGTGCCCTTTCTCTTATTTCTTGCATTCTACCTCCCTAGTAAGCCAAAATACACAATATACCACACCTTACTATATACCCATCACTAATGGAAGAGTAGTATCACCATAAGAGATGGTACAAAAATGGTTTTGGGTGTGTGCAATGATGTATTTACTCAAAGAGTGTAGTTTAAAGGCTCAATATACCATAAAGGAGCTAGAGTTTAGGATCAATAAGAGAATGTTGATCACAAAGTGGAGTGTATTGATAATGAACAAGGTGTGTACATATAGTGAAGATTCATTGGGTCGAATTAGAAGTCAATCCTAATACTCAACAAGTGGTGGAAATATATTTCCACCAAGTTGAAAATGAGTGGCGACATGTTGTTAAATTGTTATCATTGATGTCAAAGCTGTGTCATTGATGTCAAAGTTGTAGTCGAAAAAAAATCTCTTAGTTCAAACCTCTGTCAAGAGTGTAAAAATTGTGGTGTGTTGCAGATTTGTTAACAAAATGTCGTTAGTTGGAACTCATCTTATAATTCATAGTATTGGAAAAATATTCTTGATTCAAACCTCTATCAACACCTTTGAAGAAATAAGAAATCATATATTGGCAACTTGTTCTTAGTTTGAACCTAGCTGTCGGCAACATGTGCTCAGTGCTAACCTATCCCACTTCGGCAACTACATTGGCAAATTTTAAGTAATGAGAAGTCATGGGCAATTTTGAAGTAATGAGAAGTCATCATCAATTTGGAAGAAATGTGAAGTCATCGGCAACTTTGAAGAAAATCAAAGTTAAATATTAAGATGTGTTACATCGGCATATCATCAAAGTTTTGAAAATGCAAACTTGTTTTAAAGTTCTACTTTTCGCTAACTTACCGACAACAAAGAAGGAAGCTCACAGTCGGGAAACTTTTCAATTTCTGAACTAGTTAGCAAGTTTGGCTCTTAGCTGATTTTTTGACTAGCCGCTATGGCTTAAGGCTAAGTCCTTCAACTAAGTGTTTCTAGTGTTATCGAAAAAAAGTCTCAAATGCTAACTAGTTATAAAGTTAGCGTTTTAGCCGATTCACCGATTAGGCGTTATTTGGCTAAGTATGAACGTTGTTGAGAAATTGTGTTGAAGCCTAACTTGTTTGAAAGTTAGTGTTTTAGTCGATTCACCGATAAGGCGATATCTTGCTAAGTATGGATAGTGTGGAGCATGGTAGTTCAAGATTTAAGCCAATCGCTGACAAAGAGGAGTTGCTGAGTTGGTCAAGTTTTGGATTTTCTACTTTCGCCAATAAAACGATAGTTCGTGCCAGCAAGAATTCACCAATAGAAGAATGGAGAAATAAGAAAAGTTTGAGATTTTACATATTTGTCGATAAGCATTATTTGCCAAGCTTTTTAATGTGGTTTGGAAACATGTACTTTAGCCGATAAAGAGAGTTCTATGTTAAGTTTGGAAAAGTTAACTTTTACTGATAAAGGCTTAAGAAGGCATAAGAATATAAAGGCAAAAGTTTTGAAAAAGTTATATTTGTTGATAGCATAAGAAGATTTGAAAATTCGCCGATAACGAAGAGTTAGTGATAATGAACTTTTGCCGATAGCATTTTTGATGAAGTTAGAAAACCTAGACATTCGCCAATAACAAAGGAAATCAAGGTAAGTTTGAAATAGTGAACTTTCACCGATAAAGTGGTTGTGGTGGAGTTAGCGAGGATAAAGGGACTTTGTAACTAAAGTTTGCATAAACAACTTTTTGTTGATACTTAGCACAAAAGACAGTTTTGGAAAAGGAACAATTGCTGATAAAGGTAATAATAAAGATAAAGGCTCAAGTTCTTATATTTGTGAATTCGCCGATAAAAGCAAATGAAGGTTAGTTTGCAAATGGTGACAGTCATAGATAAAAATTTATAAAGGCTAATTTTATAAAGTTTTGAAAGGGATGTTTCTGCCGATAGAAAAGGAAGTTTGGAAAACCAAAATTTCGCCAACAAAGGGGAATAAAGTCTAGTTCTGGAGAATTGACATTCGTCGATAAAGGCATATAAAGGTGTTTTTGAAGATTAAGGACAAGGTTATAAAAATAACATTGGCTGATAAGAACGACACATGCTTGGTTTTTATAATAGTGGAGTGATAGAGTAAGTTAGAAAATGGAATGAACCTTATGATGATCTGGTGGACATTGACTTCAGATAATAATGTGATATTTCTAAGTCCGAAGTTTGTAGGTGCGATAGTTAAACCAGCTGCGGTCAGTTGTGAAACAAAATGAAACTATCTATATTTAGTTTTGGAGCAGTTGTGGTAGTTCATCTATTGAAACAAATGCACATTTTTATACACATTGAATCTGAAGTGAAAGGGTTGCTCACCATATTGAATATTGTTGTTAACTTTGTGAGAGAGGAGAGAATGCAAAGTGCATAGAGGAAGGAGACAATTGTGTTGATGCAAAACATAGAGTGAGTGTATGGTGACAAAGTGCATTTCAGGTTATAGAAGAACCATTATTGTATTTATGAAACTGTAAAATTTAGGGGTTGTAGCTTCTCTGTTTTAGATTGGGGTTGAAGCCTGATTATATTGAGTTGAAGCTCATTGTAGGTGTGTGATAGACTTGTAGGTGGTAGCCTCAAAACATTGCCTTGGGTGTTGATGTATTTGTGGGTTGGTGCCTACAAAACATATGTAATCAATGCTTATTGTGAGGTTGGATTTGAGCAGTAGACTTAAGCAACATTCTCACCATGGTTTTTCCCATTCTAGGTTTTCCACGTAAATCTGGTGTTTTCTTGTGTGTGTGTGTGGTTTTTATATGTGCCTTCCTTTTTTGTTTGTTGGTTGCATTTTAAAGTTTTAACATACACTAATTCATCCCCCCTCTCAGTCTATTAGTGTTCTTTCAACACATGTATCTTGGATGAGTTTGACGAACTCTCCAAGTTGCCACTTAACCTACCTAAGGTGGTTTAATGCCATCCGTAATATGTATAATTACTTAGGCTAAATACTAACTCTAAGTAATAATATTTTACACTAACACCCCCCCTTAAGTATAGCTTAGGTGGGCACAATAAAGATGGGTCCTGACTACAAAGTGGAGGAAGGTAGAAAACCCTATGGGAAAAAACTACCATCCAAAAGAGAGAAAAGATTCATGAAAATTATACAAGTGAAGAAGTACTACTTATTTCACTAAGTATAATAAAATTTCCTCCCCCCCCATAGGAGAGAAAATTGTAGAAGGTCTATGAGACCCCTCCATAATATGTGTCCTATTACAGTGAGGTTGGACACTTGAGAAAGAACGCAGATGTAGATCTAAGAATGCCAAACAATGTTCCTACCCTTGGGTAGAAATGAAACCAACTGAAGACATGATATCTCCCCATTCCAAATAGGTATGTGCATGAAGAAGTATGAAGGTCTCTAAATTCTGCACATGATCCAAAGACACAGATGATGCCCATGATGTTTTCAAATGTTCCTCAAGGATCTCCAAGCCAATGCTGATGTGCGACGAATGCTGATAAGATGAATTAGGCATCAAATAAGATTCAGGAACAAAGACCATAAGAACCATAGATGTATGGTGATAACTGGACCGATGAGAATCTGATACTTCTGTAGAGGATGTCAAAATACGTGATGATGAAGTCAAATATGTGGACTCATAAATATTAGCAGAATTTGTGACTATAAAGATGATGTAGGCAAGACAAGAGCAATAATATCTGAAGATGAATATGGTGATGCAACTTTATCAAAGCTGTCATCGAAAAGAAGACGAATGTCCTCAAAGGTGTCTCCGAAATCTACAATGTGAGACTCTAGGAAAAGACATGAAATGTTAGGTAGATATGCATCCCAATGTGGTGGATAAGGAAAGATGTTAGCAATATCTTGACCTGCATAAAATCGCTGGAATCCATGGAGATATCAACTTTGGATTCAGATGTGGCAACAGGTGATGGTGTACGAATGATTATTTACTCTATATGAACTAGACATTCTGTATTTGTATCATGATGTGGGATGTTATTTGTGATCATAGCAAGATCATGTGGGAATGGAGAAATATTTGAGTCTCCATAGATCTCCTAGATTTTGATCCATAATGCATGTAGACATTCAATATTCATGATGGCATACAAAGTGACATTTGGTATATGTAAACTGATTAATCCAACAATATGATCACGAGTATTAAACCACTTATTTTTCTAAGATTGTTCACCTGGTTCTGGGATGTCCATATAGATATGGAATGAGATTATGGTACTTGAGATGTTTCAAGATGCCATCACACTAGGACTTATAATTACCCTTTTTAGGGTTAATCATAGAAGAGTGAGTATTGTATCCCATGATTAAGAATAGGTTAACTCCTTTAGACAATAAAAATCAACACATTATGCAACCCCCCATAATTCAATATTAGGTGACCCCTCTAGTTTTGGTGCTTTATAACAGTGTGTTTGACAATTAAAATAGGACCAATGCATGGGAAATTAAAAAAAAAAGATTAACTTTTGCAAAAAACGGTGCTCAATTATGAGCTATCGATCAAAAGTTATTACACAATTAATTTCCCATAAATGAGGCCTATTTAATAAAAACTGCACTAAGACGTTAAAATGATGTTCTATGGCAGGAGTGGACCTAGCTATCCAGACACTCATTGGAATTGACACAAAGTGAAGATTACAAAGGTTTTAATTGTGAGGGGGTATTGGCCTCCTGCTAGCCCAGGCCTCACCCTTCGTCTTCGACAGGGGAAAATACAAGAGTTTTTAAAAACTTTAAATCCACTTAAAACAATTTCCCTCAAATTTTAAAGACCCCCTTAAATTTATCTTTGCTCAGTGCTTTTAGACAAAAGAATGCCTATTCTAACACTAAAAAAAAGCATAATTTTAAGTGTTTTGCAATAAGAAGACAAATTTTAGGAAGCCCAAATTAGGGTGAATTAGGGCAACAGGGGAAATCAATTTCTCAAAGCATGTAGGGGCAGATTAGGGTGGCCAGAAATGGCTATGGTGGCGCCAAACAAGGCCTACATAGGGGCATCACTTGGTTTTGCTAGAGCTTTGAGGCAAGACATTTGCCTTCTCTCTAAGAAGATGCAAGGAAAAGACTCACTGCCTCGAGCCAAGCCATCACCACAGAGGTCACCCATCCTCAAACTCGCAGGTTTTTGTGGTGTCGTGCTTTACAGAGAGGCAAATTGCCTTTACACAGAGAAAATCACTTTGCATAGAGAGAAAAACACAGAAAAAGGGCCACCTTCTAAATCACACTTCACAGGGTTCAAATCACCATGCACCACAGTTCGTGGTCTTTTTCTAGGAGTTGCAGGGTGCATACCTCTTCGACGGTGGGTCGAGGCATCTAATCAGAGATGAAACATAAGGCCATGAGAGGAAGAGTGTAGGAGAGGAGTCGTCTCTCTTGGAGGGAATTCCCCCAAACCAGAAAAGGTTGTTCTTTGTTGGCAAACAATTGGAGGATGGTCGTAGTTTGGTGGTTTACAATATTCAGGAGGAGTTGACCCTCCACCTTGCTCTACAGCTCAGGGGCGGCATGTAAATCTTTGTGAAGACCCTTATGGGTAAAACCATCTGCCACCTCTTACATGTTGAAACAAGCAACACATAATAGAACACCTTTTGCAAATCTGAAGTATATGCCTTGCCTTTAAACCCTTAGCACCCAAATCGGGCAATCAAAAAATGCCAAACGAGAGTTTTATGCCTCCAAATGAACCAGCAAACAACTCAAACTTACTCCAATACCAAGTTAGAGTTTAGGATCAATAAGAGAATGTTGATCACAAAATGGAGTGTATTGATAACGAACAAGTCGTAAAGAGTCATTGGGTTGAATTAGAAGTCGATCCCAATACTCAAGGAGTGGTGGCAATATATTTCCATGAAGTGGCAAATGAGTGGTGACATATACCTTGGATGAGTTTGACTAACTCTCCAAGTTACCACATAACCTACCTAAGGTGGGTTAATGCCATGTGTAATAAATGCATAATTACGCAGGATAAATACTAACTCTAAGTAATGTTGGCATTAGGTTTTGTAATTTATGTCAAAAGCATTGTTGCCACAGGATCTCAGTTGGATTTGAAGTATGTCAGTGATGGAGTTATCTCTATGTCAGTAATGGAGTTATCTCAGAGGTTGTTTTTACTCATTAGTAAAAGGTTTGGTTCAAGGTCTCATCAGTAGAAGCAAGTGATGTTATAAGTGGTACAATGCTTGTATTAGTCAAATCTGTGGCAATGATCAAAGTTCGGTGATAGTGTCAGGGGAGATTATAAAATGCATTTGTTGAAAAGGTTTGGTTGCTTCAAGTTTAAAGGAGTTTCATTATCTTGTCACCATTATGAATCTGTAGAGATTTACAAGTGATTAAGATCAATTTGTCTTGTTAATATATTAGGGTTTGTCATTTTTTTGAAGACCTAATCTCTAAACCCTAAATTCTAATCTTTTGAAGGTCTCTAAAGTCTCTAAAGAAAAGTTCCTCTTCAAACTCAAAGGGTTCTTATATTCTCTTTATCTTCCCTCTGCAACAAAGTACTTCATGACAATGAGGAATGATTGAAAAGTTAGGGTTTTGATATAATGTTGAAGACCTAATTCCTAAGGTCAGCTAAAACCCTAAGCTTTAAAGACCTAATCCTAGAATACAAGTTATAAAGGTCTATATTGTGACGGATGCACTTTTTGTTATAATTTGAAGGTGACTTGTAGTCACCAGTCACCACATAACTTAAGTAATGACTTAAGTCATCAAACTCATGGAGCAATCGACCCCTCCTCCTAGTAGCTACCGGCTTCATCTAATGGAGCACTTGTAATTGGGTGCCAATGGTAAATCAACGATGTTTGTTTGATCTCTCATGGGTGTGAAGTCTATGATCAATGGTCAACATTTAAACTCATAACGATCCTGTGCCTGATTGAAGTTTGACGGTCATTCACTTGTATGTACCGTGCAAGGAAGTTTAGACAATTATTTTTTAACTAATTTTTGTTCATTGGTTTGTTGAAGGAAAAACCTTGAATGAAGATTCATGTCTATGTATTTTGAAGTGGTTTTTCAAGGGATATGATATGAAATGATAGAAATACTTTTGTATATCGAAAAATTTGGATTTATAAATGGAAATGATCAAACAATTGAAATGCATAACCTAAACCCAAATAATTCAATACCTCGAAGATGCAAGATGAGCTCGATTGATTGATCGCTTTGTTGTGTTGGTTGCTCGATTCTGCAGCATAACATTAAGATGAAGATGCTAGAATGAATGATAGATGAAGGATGCAAAGGCTCTAATGATATTTCAACAGAATAATGTTACTTGAAGCTCCATGCATTAGATAATTTGGCAGAATAATGGTACTTGAGGCTCAATGCATTCTAATGGCTTGTGAGGGGTTTGATTTATAGAAAAGGCTTGGTTCCAATGGACGACTGAGATTAAAAAGCTAATTGATTGATGTGGACGGCTAGGATTGATTAGGTATTCCCACTCTTCAAGGGAGTTGTAGTCATTTGACAAGTGTCAAGGAGGATAGGGCTCATGTGTGCTTGTGTACATAAAAAGTACTACATATAAAAGATATTAAATAAAAGGCTGTAGTACCACTTATCTTTTTTAAATGAAAGAGGCACACATGTCGGCTTAATGATAAGATAAATTAATTAAATAAATAAAATTTATTTAATTAATTGGAAAGTCAGCTTATAATGAGAACTTAATTCAAATAAAATATTTGAATTAGTTGGGATATGAGTTGGATATTAATTAAATAAATAAAATTTATTTAATTAATTAGATAGTGGGGAACTTAATTCAAATAAAATATCTGAATTAATTGGGATATGATGTGGAAATTAATTAAATAAATAAAATTTATTTAATTAATTGGCTAAGTAGGATAAGGATGGGATTGAATGGGATTTTAATTAAATAAATAAAATTTATTTAATTAATTTGCTAATGGAATAAGTGGGGTTAAGAGTGGGATTTAGGACAAAATGCTACATGATGTCTAGGATAATGTTTTAACAAGGTGTTGTAGAACATGGACAAAGTTGGGACAATTTTGGGTGTCTACATTTTGCCCCTCTTTGAGATGATGTTCGAGATGATGAGCTTTGTATCGAGTAACATCATTTCAAAGAAGTTAAGGTATGGATAAAGGAAAATGATGATGATGATGTAAGGATATAATGATGATGGAAAGATAGGATGATGATGCCCCCTCGAGAGGATAGGTGGGTTGGACAAACACAGGTATGCTCTCGAAAAGAAATGGCTTGGCTAAGAAAAATAGATAAGAGAATGGATAGAAGAAATGATGATGTGTTATGCTGCAATGAAAGTGAGCAACCATGATGTTTGATATAGCACGAGATGTTATGCACCAAGGTATAAGGACCAGGGTGATGATGTGTCTCGTGCCCCAGCATAATACAACCTTGTCTGGATACAAGATATGAATATTAGCTGGATTGATACTGATATGATGCAAATGCAAGATAAAATGATAGCACACACAAGCAAGCAAGCAAGCATGCACAAATGATACAAAAACAAACAAGGTATTGCCCCTGTCAAGCTGTAAACCAATGATTGATTGCTGATTGGTTGAGAGTGTTGTCATGGTGGGGAAAGCTATATCCCTAGATCAACACAAGGTTGTTTGCTGAGTTGGTTGGCTGATTGACTGATTGCTTTGGCTTACAACAAGGCTAGGATCAAGACCATTGATTGAGCTTGGATAACTTGGCTTGATTGATTAACTTGATTGGTATGGCTTAAGGATTGACTTGCAGTTGGATCATTGCTTGGAATGATTGGAAGATGATTGAAGGATGATTAGATGAAGTGATGATTGGATTGATGTGCTATGATAGATTGATTGGAAGAAGTTGTTTATTGATGATGTATAAGATAGATGATAGAAGAAATGAGGAGAGAAGAAAGAGGAAAATCGCTTGTGCCTGAATCTGGGTACTTCCTTCGTACTCCAGACTGCCTACATACCCTATATCCACGGGATCAAGGCACTTAACGATGGAAATGAGATGTAGTTCTGATGTTGTGTTTTATTGATGAGATGATAAAAATGGATTGAGATTGATGAAATGTTGATGATGTGATGATATGTGGTGGATTGAGCTACTTTGGATTTGCTGAAGTGATTGGATTTGTTTTGATCGGAGTTGATGTGCTTTGGTGTTGATGCTGATGATTGAATTGTTTGGAGTGATGATAGTGATGGTGTGATGATTAGAGTGTCTACTCAAATCTAAGCATAAGCAAGTGTTCTCAGTGTGCTCAAAGGATGTAAAACAAACAAGGTATTGCCCTTGTCAAGTCATAAACCAATAATTGATTGTTTGTTTTGTTTGATAGATAGTGTTGTCATTACAGGGAAAGCTATATCCCTAGATCAACACAAGGATGTGGGAATGCTATATCCCATTGATGATGATTAATGATGATTGATTTGGTTCATGACAAGATTAGGATCAAAAACTTGTTGATTTAAGTGGATAATGTTCCTTGATTGATTAGCTTGCTTGATATGGATTAGTGTGACTTGGATTTAAGATTATTGCTTAGATTGATTTGATTGATATGATTGGAAATGGATTGATTGAAATGGATGAATGTTATGTTATTGATAGGAAGAATTGATGATGATGAGGATGATTTGATTTTGATTGAATGTTGATGGAGTGGATTGTTTTGATTGATGTGATTGGTGTTATTGCTTGGATTTTTCATTGGATATTTATTTTTTTTGAATGGGTTTTGGAATATTTTGATTTTTTATATATTTTTGAGGATATTTTGATTTTTTTGTGTTTTTGGGGATATTTTAATTTTTTTACATTTTTTTTTGAAAGTTTTGGGATGTCAATGGATTTACAATTTGGGTAGCCTTTGTGCTTGATACCAATGACAAGGGAAAAAACCAAGTCTAGGTGCAAGGATGGATGAATGGGATTGGATGGATAAAAGGATGGATGATAGTGGATAAAATGAAAGACTGATGATAGTTGGATGGGATGGAAGGTTCATGAGAGTTGGATGGATAGATAAGAGGATAGGCCATAAAAAGAATGGATGCATGCCTTATGATAAATGGATAGGTAGGCTATAGTGGAAAGCTTATGATAAACGAATGGGGATAAGCTATAAGATGGAAAGCTCATGATAAGGATACACCATAGTGGATGGATCATAAGGAAGCTAGGATGTGATGTCCAAAGGCTATGGTGCATAGGAATAATAACTTGCCCCATTCTAGGTGGTGATGCTTAGGATTTTTACATGAAAAAGTTCATGACCAAGGGATGACATGATGGATTGGATTTGGATAGGATGGATAAATTGTTAATGGATAGGACTTGGTTTGGAAAGAAGGTATGTCAAGAAATATCCAAACATGTTTCAACATTTTTCCCCTATGTCTTCATCAAAATCAAAAGGCAGAAAGAAGGATAGACTCAACATGATAGGTATGTGGATGTAATGGCTAATGATGGTAGCATAGGATATGGCAAGATAGGACATGATAAGATGGAAAATGATAGGTTGGATGAAACAATGTGCCCCCAAGTGTAAGTGACATAGAAGATCAACCTACACATGACACCTGTTTGCCAGGTTTTCATCATGGTACTTATCCAAGGCGCCTGTTTACCAGGTTTTCACCACTGGACGAAGGGCTTTCTCTTTACTTTTTTGATTTTTTTTTTGCTTTTAGATGGGTTGACAATTACACATGGCACCTATTTGCTAGGTTTTCACCATGGTAATGGATAGGAGGGACTCAAGTGTTTAGTGCTATGAAGATTGGTAGTCCCGTTAGAGATGGATGATGTCTTCGCATGGACCATGTCATGATGCTCATAGATGTTGATAAGGGATTGTGTCGATTGGAGATGGATTAGGTAGATAGTAGATTATAATGTGGAATTATGAAAGGTTCATGCAAGGATAGATGGATGGGGATAGTGGATTTATATAGGCTTATGGAATGAGGATGGATGGAAAGTTTATGCCAAAGCATGGACCATAGGGTTAGCATGGGGGAGATATGTAGGATAATGGATAGAAGATGGGGAGATGTAGGCATGTGTGAATGTTTTGGAATGGAAGGGAATCATGACCAGCGGTTGCACACACCGTGATAAACATTGAAGCTTTTGATTGGATGGTGGTGTAGGAAGCAATGGAGATGTTTGCTTAGGAGATGGTTGATGAAGTGATTTAGGAACCCACATAGATTTAGTATTTTTAGTACTTTTGTTTTGCTTGTGGGATTGTTGAAGAGAATGGAAGTTTTGGATGGAAGTAGGCTTTTGAATGGAGATAGGTGGTTGGGACTCTTGAGATGTAGAGGAGGATGCCTCATTTGCTTTGCTAGTTTTTTGCTTAGGAACCCAAACCATTTTGCTTTTGGGCTTTGCTTTTGGAGGTAAGGGTTTGGATGGTTGCTTAGATGTGGATGAGGATGCCTCATTCATTTTGCTAGCTGTTTGCTTAGGAACCCAAATCATTTTGCTTTTGGGCTTTGCATTTGGAGGTATGGGTTTAGATGGCTTTTTGAAGATACTTTGCTTAGAAGATGGATGATTTAGAGACTTTTCACATTGATGGCCTAAGGCATGAGGGTCCTTAGGAGTTTTAGTTGGATCTTTGGCTATATAAGTAGAGGCATCAAATTTTTTGCTTTTGAATCCCATGGGGTGGGTGGAGTGGATGGAATGATTGGAAGCTTTATGCTTAAACGATGTGTGCTTTTGTTGGTCATGATTAGGGATGTAAGGATACTTATGAATGATAGGTATGTTAGGTGTTGGAAGCAATGGTGGCAAGGTGGATGGAGGGATATTTGGAGTTGGTAAAAGTGGAGGCAAAGTGGATGGCAGAAGATGTATGGTCACATGCTTTTGACATTTATAGGATGATGGAGATGGAATGGCTACATATGTTTTGGGTATATGATGGGGGGTGTGATGGAAAGTGGTAGGTTTAGGATGCATGAAAGGATTACCAACATCTTGGCCTTGTTTACCTTGGGCTATGTATCCAAAGTCATATGAGCATGGAGAGATTTTGACATGGGTTGACTCCAAAATACCTTGTTCATAAAGGCCTAGACCTTTACCTTGGTAGTTCATGTTTTGGAGTATGCGATTGACTATAGGACTTGGTGTGGTTTGAACACTAGACTTGAGTTCTTTATTGGATGGAGAAGATGAAATGGAGGACAATGGTTGTTGTTGTCCTAAGGAAGAACATTCATGGAGGAAGGTCATAAGACCAATAGGACATGATGGATTTGAAGTGGAATCGATGGTGGATGTGGAAGGAGGATCATTAGGATCTTGATTAGCATTGTGTTCATGTAGATCCAAGTTATTGATTTGATCTTCTATGCTTGCTTGGGGGACAAGTGTCTCATCATGACAAGTGGATGTTTGCTCATTATGGATAGGGCTAGATGGCATATGACTAGGAGCAATGTGGATATCTTGCTCATGAATGGTTATGGGATTATGGATAGGATCAAGGTGCTCATGGATAGCTTCTTCATAGGTATCATCTTGATCATGAGATAGATAAAGTTTTGCCAAATGGATCATCATGGTTTTCATGATTTTAGCTAGAACCTTGATCATAACTATGAGCAAAAGTAGGATTAAGTGGGCTATAAAAGGGATAAATTTGCTCATGAATGAGGTCATGGTGATGGCTAATAGCTTGAGGGCAACCCATAAGTAGGTCATGGATAGGTGGAACTTAGAGGTGCTTTGATCTTGATTAAGATTAAGGTTTGATATTTCCACATGTTTAAGATTATGCTCTTGACATACCTCTTGACTTTGGATGGAAGTGGAAGGTTCTTGAGTGGAATTGATAGGCTCTTGACTTAGGCTTGTGGTTGGAGACTCTTGAATAGACTTGTTGGCTTGTAGGTCACATGATGGGCTTAAAGGGCTAGGCATGTTAATGGAAGGCTCTTGAAGAGGCTCAAGGATATGTGAACCACATGATGAGATTATAGGATTGGACATGACCTTTGGAAGTTCATTGGTAGGCTCATGAATTGGTGTTTGACATAGGGGTAGTCTATTCCTATCTAGTAGCCAATGAATCACATCCTTTGCAAGTGTATGGGTGGATGGGAAATATAATGGATGGATGATAATGGTAGATGGCGTTGGATTAGGATTAGGATGAGGATTAGGTTGAGAGCTAATTGGATTGGGTGGATTAGGATTTGGACTAGATGGGGGTGATGTGGCATGATTTCCCATTATAGGTGGGTACACCTTGTAAACAATTGAGACAAATATTGGGCATTGATTTGTATTATGGCCTTTGGTCCTATGGTATGCACAATAATCATGTTCATCATATGGACTTTCTTCACATGGTTTGACTTTAGGAAGTTCAATGAGTTTTGCTTCAAGCATCCTTTGTAAAACTCTCTCAGCCGCATCCTTTGGTGAACGATTAGAATGACATGGTGAGGAAGGTAATGAAGGGCTTGGTGATTTGGAGGGTTGATGGACCAATGGACTAGGAATAGGATCACATGGTGGTGTTGGGATAGGACTTGTTGGCTCATGTGTTGGCATGGGATTGCATGATGGTGGCCACTCTAGATTGGTGTCTCCCTTGTCAAAAGTTATTAGATCTTGCATAGAATAACTTGGACTCATTTGATTTATGTACAAGGGACTTCTTAGACTTGCATGTTGTTCTTGTGATATCACTTGATTGCCTTGTGGATGGGCTTGGTAGTGCATTGGAACGGTGGCATGAGGGATTGGATAAGCTTGAGGTGAATGTTCATAGGTTGATGTGGCATTGACTTGGTGGATATGTGGATTAAGTTGATAGGAAGTGGATGGATATGACATGTGACTAGATGGATTAGGTTGATAGGAAGTGAATGGATATGACATGTGGCTATGAGCTGGATTAGGTTGGTAGTGAATGGCTAAGGATTGTTGTGCTTGTCGAGCTTGACTAGTGGCTAAAAGGTGTTGGACTTGGGCTATGGAGTGTTGCAGTTGAGGTGATTGGCTTGCATGGGGTTGAGCTCTTTGGACGAAGAATTGTAATATTTCAATGGCATCTTGGTTTAGGGGTTGTGATCCTTGATAAAGATTTTGGAGGAATCTTTGGAATTTGATTATTGGGTCCTCTAGTGTAGACATGTTGTGACCAAGTGTTTGTCTTAAGTCCTTTTAGCAAGTGCTTGTTTAGGGATTTTGATGATGTGGCAGTGATTTGGCTATGTTTGAGATGAAGGTGATTGGGTTTGAATGTTATTGGAAGAATGTGTAGGATGACTTGTCTTTATGTGTTTGAGTGTTTAGAGCTTGATGTGGCAATATTCAAACAAATGATTATGCATATACACACATGAATCACTCACACAAGACACATAAGCAAGTTATTAGTTTGGAATAATGTGATAATGGTTAAGCAAGCACGTGAAGACAATTCAACAAGTCTTATTCAAGGCAAGGCCACTATCACAAGGAGGTTCTAGTGAAAATCCGGGGGACCGGCACCCCACGAGCATCCAGCAAGCCACTTAAGACTTTAACTAACCCTACTAGGAGTTTTAATATACACAAAGGTACACCTCCTTTCGAGTTAGCACTGTATGGTGAGCGCTAATACCGGTTAGACTTGGCTTTCGCCTTATCCTCTGATTTTTATAGCGGACCGGATGAAAGTACCGCTTGAGGTCGTTCCCTTGGGGTGGATACCAAGGCAGGCCTCTCTAAGGCTAAACAAAAGTAACACAAGTAAATGTTTTTGATCTCCAAGTTCGTGTTGGGACGCGAGGAGAGAGCATACACATTTACTTGGTCACACTCGCATGGGGTTCATTAACCTTAGAAATTCAATGTGTGATCAAACAGTTCAAGCACTTGTTCGTTTTAAAGCCCAAATCCAAATGTGATGAAAGACAATGGTTCGTTTTAGCCCAATTTCAATGGTATGATTGCAAACAAGTTGTTCGTTTTATGCCCAAAGTCCAAATGTGTGATCAATCAAGATTAAGAGATGAAATATTAGAATGAGTGCACCTGATACAATCGCTTTCCAATTTGCTGTAGATGTTGATGCCAATGCTGCTCCAGCTCCTTAGATATGCCTGATAAAAGTGGTACAGTTGTGAAGCTTGTCCTCCCAGCTTTCCAACAAGTCCTTGTTTGTGCGATTTGGCCTCCGTATGTGAAAGTTATGATAGAAATACCAAGATGCACAATGACAGCTACCAGAAGCAAGTTACAGTTGCCAGATGCGACATACTGTTGATCAGAGGCGATCTGTATTTTGCGACAGGTGGGATACTACAGATCAAATGCGACACAAAAAATACTAGATGCGGTTCCTGTTAGCTTGTAAGCGATGCGGATATACCCAGAAGCGACCGATTGCGGGCTAAAAGCGACATGTATCTGCAAAAACACAGTCAAAACCCTTCCCTGCATAGGCGATCACTGTCAGTTCATAAGCGACGCCTATCAGTTTCAACGCGGCTTCTGTAGGATCATAAGCGATGCAAATCAATTTGAAAGCGACCACTGTTCAATCAAAAGCGACACAGATCAAGTTATAAGTGTCTATTGTTAATTCAAAAGCGATCCGATGCAACCATAAGCGATCACTGTTAGGTCATAAGCGAGCAAAACAATTTGAAAGTGACAACTAACAATGTGAAAGATGAAAAGCATACAGGCGAATTCTATTGGAACAAAAGCGATGCATTTCATACCCTAGGCGATTACTGTCGGTGCAAAGGCGATCCAGAAAACACCATAAGCGGCCGATTTCAATTCATAAGCGATGCAAAAAAGAATGGAGGCGATAGATGATAGGTCATATGCGACTAAGAAAAGGCCAAAAGCGACTAATAATAGCCCAAAAGTGAACTGGAAAGTTTCAGGTGAGAGATTACAGATAATAACCATATGCGACCAAGTTTACCAGATGCTATCAGTTTTTGTTCAAAAGCGAGCTAAATTTTACCAAAAGCTTATGACTGTTTGTTCAAAAGCGAGCCAAATTTGACCATAAGCGACTGCTGTTTGCCCAAAGGCGAGCTGATTTAGCCCAGGCGACTGCTGTTTGATCAGAAGCGACCTGAATTACCAGAAGCACATTGTTGCAGTCCGGTTGTTGTTTTCTTCACCAAACGCTCCATTTTTCATCAAATTTAGGCAAATTTGTACTCAAAGTTTATGGAAACGGCCTCCCGGACGCAATGGTGAGGTTAGATTTGGGCTAAGAGATCATCTACATACATTTTTAGCCAAATCTTTGCAAACTAGGGTTAGAAAAATGCAATTTTTTGCTACAAAAGCTTGCAAAAATGAAAGATTCGCGCTCCAAGAGATCTAAACTTCATAAAAACAACTCAAACAAGAGAGGTTAATCAAGGACGTGAGTCCCACCGGGCATGCCAAATGTATATCGAAAAATTTAGATTTATAAATGGAAATGATCAAACAATTGAAATGCATAACCTAAACCCAAATAATTCAATACCTCGAAGATGCAAGATGAGCTCGATTGATTGATCGCTTTGTTGTGTTGGTTGCTCGATTCTGCAGCATAACATTAAGATGAAGATGCTAGAATGAATGATAGATGAAGGATGCAAAGGCTCTAATGATATTTCAACAGAATAATGTTACTTGAAGCTCCATGCATTAGATAATTTGGCAGAATAATGGTACTTGAGGCTCAATGCATTCTAATGGCTTGTGAGGGGTTTGATTTATAGAAAAGGCTTGGTTCCAATGGACGGCTGAGATTAAAAAGCTAATTGATTGATGTGGACGGCTAGGATTGATTAGGTATTCCCACTCTTCAAGGGAGTTGTAGTCATTTGACAAGTGTCAAGGAGGATAGGGCTCATGTGTGCTTGTGTACATAAAAAGTACTACATATAAAAGATATTAAATAAAAGGCTGTAGTACCACTTATCTTTTTTAAATGAAAGAGGCACACATGTCGGCTTAATGATAAGATAAATTAATTAAATAAATAAAATTTATTTAATTAATTGGAAAGTCAGCTTATAATGAGAACTTAATTCAAATAAAATATTTGAATTAGTTGGGATATGAGTTGGATATTAATTAAATAAATAAAATTTATTTAATTAATTAGATAGTGGGGAACTTAATTCAAATAAAATATCTGAATTAATTGGGATATGATGTGGAAATTAATTAAATAAATAAAATTTATTTAATTAATTGGCTAAGTAGGATAAGGATGGGATTGAATGGGATTTTAATTAAATAAATAAAATTTATTTAATTAATTGGCTAATGGAATAAGTGGGGTTAAGAGTGGGATTTAGGACAAAATGCTACATGATGTCTAGGATAATGTTTTAACAAGGTGTTGTAGAACATGGACAAAGTTGGGACAATTTTGGGTGTCTACAACTTTAAATGATGAGAAAAATAAAAAATGAAACTCTATTTTTTAATGAATAACACAGATACAGTGTACAGTATATAGAGGCAAGATATGTTGATTTTATGATGATCACTACAGAGTTTCATGTTTGAGGCAGAGTTAGAAATGGTGATAAATTGAAGGTATTCCTTTGTGTGGAGGTTGGCCAATGAATCCTATGTAGAAACAATGGTAGAGGATGAAAAATTTATCTTAGGAATATATATTGAAACATTATGATAGAGAGGGTTTGTTGATGCAGTGTAAGAAGGGAAGAATGGTAAGAGCATGATTGTACTTGGCATAGTATTACATTTTTTTAAAAGTAGATGAGAGTTAATCCACATATTGTTTATCATTTTTGTTATGAAGGGCTTGATGTGAATATATATGTATCATGTTAGCAAAATGGTCAAGAGACACTATTGATATGTTGGAGATTCAATGTTATCATTGATGGCAACAACTAGATATGACTGGAGACAACCCTTGAGACATGTTATGCATAGTATTTCTGGTCTGATAAGGATAACTTAGTCAAATTAACTAAGTGTTGGTAGCTCATTGAGTCAGTGACAGACAATTGATTGGTACTCCTCCGTAGATGAAGACTAAGTTGGTTTGCAATTCTGGTATGTTACATATAATTGTTTGATGGTATTATATTCCAAGTCTCATGTCTTGACAATCTCAGGAAGTCATAATGTAAATTGCCTAAGTCTGGGTAAGCAGAGTCCAATTATAAACAACGCAGATGACTTGAGTATTTCGGTCTGCATTCCTCAGGTATTGATTGTTTTGATGTGCAGTTTGGAGGTGTTGTTAACACATATGAGAAGTATTTAATTCTAGATTTGTAGATTCTTAAGTTCACCAGAAGATCATCTACAAGCTTTCAAGTATCAACATTTAGTTTGACGGTGTTTCACAAAGATAGAGTCATCAGTTCAGAGATCCGCATCTCACCATATAAGAATATTATGATCTGCGGTTATGAAGGTATGATTGGTGATGCCTAATGAATGTTTGATATGAATTTTGGAGTCCCATGAGAACCGCATTAGAAGTTGTGATATGACAGACAACAAGGTTAAGAGTATACTTAAGAATGAAGCCGACTCTCAGTTAGATTGTTGTGTGGTGAAGATATATCAATGCTTAAATCATTATTCTAAGTTGTTCTAAAATAGGTCCATACCTATATGAAGATCCTTGAAGGTTTTCATTGGTTTGCATAACTTCATGTAAAGAATTTAAGCCAACAGAGTATGAGATTTTTGTGTACACGCTTTATCACTGGCAAGCCGACCAGATTTTGGGTTAGATCTTGTTGTGGATATTAATACCTAAAGAATTTTAGTGTGATGAGATGTGATATGATATTAATACCTAAGGAATTTGTGATGTGAAAAGTACAATAAGAGTGCAGAGGGAAGAAGAACATAGTATATGTGAAGTAGAGCAGAAAAGCAGGGCAGATATAATGAAGACCTTTGAATCTGTATATTGAGCTATCAATGGAACTACATTCCAACATTCTGTAGCTGTATTTGTAGCAGTCCTTTCTTGGTAGTGAGCCACCCTTTGTCTATCTTCTCTTCTCTATGGCAGTGAGCACTTCTTTGGACAGTGAGTCCTTGGGCAGTGAGCCTTTTTGTAATCTAGTTTTGATATCATAATATATTGTGAGCTAACACTCACCGTGGTTTTTCCCTTTTTGGGTTTTCCACATAAAAATCCTGGTGTCTATGTGTTATGACTTTGTGGCTTCTCTTCTTATGTTTATTTTGCTTTCATGTTATTGAATTTGGTAAATGGATTAAAGAACATGTGAAAGAAAGGTTTCATTGAATACTAATTCACCCCCCTCTTAGTATTCCTTGTGTTCAACATATCCTTTGTGCAAAAAGGAATAAGGGAGATATAGGTTTCTTGGGAGCGGAGTACGTATGCATGCAGGATCTGTGTAGAGCAAGGTAAGTATCAGTGCAAAAGTAGTTTATTTTCTCTTATCTTTGGTTTGAGATTGACTAGAATAGTGCATCTGTATTGAGTGGATGATGGATCTTTGAAGAGTTATTCTTTGAATAATCAATGTTATTGATGTATGTATGCAAATCTAGTAGAGTAAAGATGATTGAGTAAAAGAGTTATAGAACTCATCTATAACCTATGATATCAATTTAAAGAGTAGTACTCTGTATTATTAGTCCTGATTTGATTGGAGTTGGTGCTCCTAGTTTGAATGGAGTTGGTGTTCTTGATGTAGGGATTGGTGTTCCTATCAAGATGTGATCAGTGAGATCACTATTAGTGAGGCATAAGTGTAATCAGTGAGATTTTGGTTAGTGAGAACTAACGATGATTTTGGTGAGGTTGGATAGTGGTTTTTCCCTGTTTAGGGTTTTCCACTTTAAATCTTGTGTCATGGTTTCATTTGTATGATTCTATTGTTTTTTATGTCTTTGACATGTTAGTATTAATTGCTGTTACAACTATTGGGTTGATGAATGAACTAGTTTTATTAGATCACTGATTCACTCCCCCCCTCTCAGTGATCCATTGTATTCCAACAAGTAATAATATTTCACACTAACAAAAGGTACATGAGAATTGGAAGGATTTACCATCTCTTCTACATTATGATTCCCTTCATACTAGATTTACAACCTAAACAAAAGATTACTAGAAGAAGAAATATAGAGAGAGAAGAGAGATGAATGAATGTGTAGAGAAAGAAATGGATTTTGTGTTTGGTTTGTTGTTGTTTCACAATAGCAATAAAATCCACCTGCTGAAACAAAACCAAACAACTACAAAAAACTAAACAAAAATAAAACCTCACAAGAAATAAACTACAAACTCAAGAATATGCCTCAACAAAAATAGTTGAACATCAACAATTTGAGAATGTGGAACTAAATTCTGACCACCACTATGAAGGTCTTAAAAAATACACAGTTTCAACTTTTTTATTTATTTAAAAAACATCTGTTTACTCAAGCTATGCCTCCTAAAAATAGGTTTTAAAAGAGATCTTCACAAGAAAAATAAGCCCTCAAAGAATGTCCATGTAACTTGGGGACCAACATATCACTTTGCATGTGAACAAGGGTTAAGCATCAAGCACCTTTTTGAAACATCTTCACATCACATATGACCAATCTTTTAAAAAACATGAAAAATGAGGGTGCACTTCAAAAAGATAACTTTAATGTTCTAATTAAAAAACATTTTAAAAACCCACTTCACTTCATGTGGGCATTTTAATGAAAAAGAAACCTAACTTTTAATAAAAAAAGTCAAGCATGTGATTTAATGTTTATTGGAAAGCTTGGCCTTCGAAGTGCTTTTAATATATTTGGTGTTACATACTTTTGTTGTTCTGCTTGCAACTCTTAATGCCAATCCCCAAGATGTAAGTTCTATTTTGATGTACTATAACTTTTGATTATGTAGAGAGTTCTTCCCATCTCATCTAATGCCACACATTGCACCTTTAGTCATGCCCAAGCTTGGCAATGCTTGTATAATAACCTGCCCTAGGCTGCCTTCAAAACTCACAACAACAAAAATTGTAGCTGATGATTATGGACTTGTGACGTCATCACATTATTGGAAAATCTAATTTGGAGCTAGGTATTTTTTTCACCCACCCATCAGAGATATTTTTAGGGTTCCTCTTCCTACTACCTTGACCAAATTCTTTATTGATGTTTGGTTGGCTTGATCAAAGCATATTAAATGTTGGTCAATCCTTTTCAATGCAAGTAGGTGCATTCAAGTTTTTGGAGTGAGTGGGATTTTTTGGAAAAAGTAAGAAAAAGACAAAAAGAAGGAATGTGAATAGAAGAGAGAGAAAAACAAATATACATTGTAGTAGTAGCAAAGAATGTGTAGAGGAGAGAACGGTTCCAACTCTAGAAAGAGCATTTAGCAGTAGGAAACTCTAGAAACACACAAAAGCACAACTCTAGAGATCAAGGATAGTTTAGAAGCTCTAGAAGGAACATAACAACAATTAGCTCTAGAAATAAGATGGACAACAACACTATCTAGTTAGCTCTAGAGAGCAATCTTTATTGAAAAAGAAATCAAAGTTTCATCTCTGAAGTTTGTTTTATACTCCTTTTTGGATGTAAATTTTTTTAATCTAGAAATATAAATATCTATTTTAGTTTTCTACCCCCTTTTGTCTTTCTCTATCTCTCTTTTCTAAAACACACATGCTACTCTAACTAGTCGAAAAAACAACATTTTCACGATGTCTCAACTACATACTCAAGTTCTTGAGATCTCCATGTAGATGGAGTAACTAGTTGCCCACTCTCAGATGTACAACATCATAGGCATCAATGGATTCTCCTACTGCCTTCACAACTTAGAAATAGATTCATGACCAATGTCCTTCAAGCAATTGGTTGCAAAATCAATCCAAGGAAACAAAAAATGAACTTGAACTACATGCAAAATCTTTCTATGTAAAGGTTAGACACAAATTTGTTACATCCCCAATTTTTGTCTTGCTTTACTTTTACTTTTTACTTGGACATAAGTAAAATTTTTGTGATGTTTAGATTAATGACAAAGGAAAAACATGGTTTTTATTGAATGTCATTTATTGAAATCATGGGAATGATTATGTTATTATCAATTTAATATTGTATTATGAGATTTGATTTATTAGTTGAATTAATTGAATAATGATGCATTGATCACATATTGTTTGGTGACAAGTGAAATAGGATTTCAAGTTACCAGATGACTCTCAGAGAAAAGAGAGAGAGAGTATCTTTCCGGAAGAGAGATATAGACCTCGGGATACGAGTGGTCTATTTGCCAAACTGAGTTATAAGTGTTTAACAAAAATGTGAACCAATGTGTCATAAGAGGTAAGCCTTGTCTTGTCATTTCACTTTTGAACCTAATCGACATGTAGTTGATATTGTTTTACAATCTTTCTAAGTTGTATTAAGTCGTCTAGCCGTTAATAACGTTGACGACGTCATTTAAGTTTGATTTATGACTATTTACGTTTAATGTAAATATTACGATGTTATTGTCGTAAAAAGGTTGTCATATTATTACTAAGTCACTTGAAGTGTTTTAACCAATTATTAACATTAAGACTTTATTGTCAAGTTAAGATGATGAGTTTTGTCGACGGATCGTGATGAGGAGACTAGCTCAACTTAATCACGTTATCCGTAATTCTTGTTTTAGTATTATTCTCTTATTGATTAAATCATAAAATCAAATAAAGATAATGATATGTAAATAATATTTGATTTAATCATATATATATATGAGTCGAATGAGGTAATACCTCATGATATATTAGTATGGTTTTAAGTTGAGTAGCCATAGGCATCTATTAAGGAATGCCTTAAATGTTAAAAACATGATGGGTCAAATTTACTCATTAGGAGTATCTGATTGCTCAAGTTAGTTTTATGAGTTGGCAGCCTCTTATAAGAGGAGTAGTGGATAACTTAGCCGCCATCGCTTATCTCCTCAAATAATGTTTTCATCATCAACATTTGTCAATGTTTACACATTTATAGCTGTGTATGGAGTCAAACCGTAAAGCATTACCATTGGAATTAATTGAGTTTTGGGGAAACTGCTTAGAGTGGGAGCGAATAGAGAGGACGACTCATTATGAGACTGTTTTGAACTCTTAAAGCCATGACTTGGATAGTTGATGGCATATCTTTTGGTAGTGCATATGTTTTGTTTGGGGAAGTCTGGTTAATCAGTAGAAGGGAACTCGTGGTGGGCAGTAAGGAAGCAGGTTAAAATTAACTGAAGAACATGGTCATCTGGGATGAACACAAAATCTTACTACCTGCCCATACACCTTTGTAAGCCGACGTTGTTAGGTAGATACTCCTGCATGTTATGTTTTATAAGACAAAGATAATAATAATGAATGTTTGTTATGGACAATCGTTTAACTGAGTTTGGTTATCCTGTTAGTATTTTGTATAAACTATGCAATGTGATAAGCTGACTGTGTCGACTTGAATACTATCAATATGACTTGTTTTTCTGAGTCGATGGTGTAATTGTGTTTTAGTATAACCAAAGAAGCGTCATTTAGCCTAAAAAGGCCGATGCAAGATTTTGCAAATGAAACCAGTTTTGAATAATCATATTGAGTTGATATTGCTTCTATCTTTAATTGATAATTAGACCTTTCTATTGTTCAGGAAATACATGAACTTTCTTTAATGGAAATTGTTATAGTCTTCTAATGTTTAGAAAACTAGTCGCTTAGTTGAAATGAGCAATCTTTTAGAAATAAGTCGACTACTTTATCATAGGATGGATATGTATTAAACTCTTAGTGAGATTAGTGAAAAGGTATTTGTTTAGTAAACTTACCAACCAAGAGTAATACAAGATAGAGTATTTAGTGGTGTCAATTTAATTTGAAACCAATCTTGTTTTCATTCCCATACATTGTCTAAATGATATCTTATCCAAAGAACCTAGATTCTTGGTGGCCTATGGTTACTATGATGTAACCTTTTGGAATGATAGAAGAACTAAGGATAGTTAGATGAACATGATAAAATGCCAAAGATCTTCTCATGTTTATACTAGAATCATGATGAGTTCAACCTATAGTAAACCATTATGTAGTAATAGACTATGTCTATATAGAAATAACTTTACATAAAAGCATATATGAGTATATATATGTAGTGATGATCAATGACATCACGTAGAGTTTAATTGAATAGGTATTCATATTCTTTTTGAATATAAGTTAATACCTTAACAAGATTTATTGTTTACCTAACTATGGTTGAGTTAAACCAAAGGTCTTTTATGAACTATAGTTAACAAGAAATGAGATATGATAAATATAGAAATATTGTATTATTCAAGGGTTGTTTTAAACCCTAGAGTCATATATGAACCCAATGAAGGTTTATGTCATTTAGACTTATCTAAGTCTAAGAAGACTATTATCATGACAAGATGATTAAACCAATTATGTAAAGATAGTCAGGGTGAATAACTGCAAGAATATGACAGTATCCAAGTCGAGTAGGGGTGGGTGAACACAACGACTACGTTCAAATGAACGATATTGAAATTAAAAACTTTGGCCAAAGTAATGCATTTGTTTTCTGCATGCATTGTTGGTTCATTGTATTTGGATTGATCATCCTATCAGAAATCATACTTAGCTAGAGGGTATCTAGGGTTGTATGGTTGATAGGGTTGAGTAGAAATCATAGACAGGGCACGTAGACTGATTGGTAGAATGCCTCAAAGAGAGTCATATGATGGAAACCGAATGATCGTAGGATATGCACAAAATGAATTCTCAGAGAAACCTAGTTCAAAAATATAGAGTTATTGGTAACGCAACTAACTATTTTAACAGAGACAAAATACGTGAGAGGTAGACAGTCACAAAATTGTCATATCTCAAAAATGACAAACTGGGTATGGTTGATTTTCAGATATGATTTAGATATCTAGGCTGTACACCATATATAAAAAAATAGAGAAACCTAGTTCATAAAAATAAAGTTATGGCTAACGCAATAGACTGCTAAAATAGAAACGAAATGGGTGAGAGGTAGATAGTCACAAAATATTCATATCTCAAAAATGACAAAGAGTATGGCTAATTTTTGGATATGATTTAGATATCCAGGCCGTGCACCGTATATAAAAAAAATTAGAGAAACCCAGTTCGTAAAAATAAAGTTATGGCTAATGCAATAGACTGGGTTCAGAAAATGTAGAAGAGAATTCACAGAATATTTTACTAAATCTAATACAACAATGAATCAGATTCATATATTAGTCCATACCTAGAATATTACTTCTATCACATCTTCACAAAATTCCCAGCTCGCATCCAGTTTCCCCCAAGTCTTTTCTTCTGGAAACTATGGTTTATGGTGTCAAAAGAAAAATGAAAACTTCCCAAGATAGAGAGAGATCCCCAAAACATAAAACATATTCTCCATTTGAAATGCATGCTCCTCCCCAAATTATGTCTTTTGATTTCAAAATAAAGTTGAGCATGCATAACCACCCCCATAATTTATTCCAGAAGATTCTCCTTTATTACTTTCTTACAATTTTCTATTTTTAACCAAACAATAATTTCTCTTTGATTTTATTTATTTTAGAAATTTCTATTTATTTCATTTACAACCAAACAAAAATAGTTTCTTTCTACTTTTCTAAAATTAGTCTCTTACACAAAAGAAACAATTATTTCTAAGATTCCCTCTTGAGGTGCATAACTGCCACTTCTTCCAAGTGGCCAAAATGGAAAATAATTACTCAAGGCAATAATAATAGAGAAAGAGAATCTTTTTCAGATATAATAATACATATTTCCACACAACTATAATTTACATAAAAGCATCTATATTTATTTATCAAAGTGCCCTCTTGAATTAATAATTTTATTGTAATGAAGCAATTAACCAAAACATTAATCAAACAATTCCAAACAAAATAACCCAAATGCCAAACAATACCTAACGTAATGCACAATCGAAAGCATGACGACAATGACAATGACTGACCATTATGCCCATACAGACAACACTGACTAGGTGTAAAACTGGATACTCATCCTTTTCAAGGATGATGGCTAACTAGGGGACCACATGTTATCTCCGTTCAATAGTTTCCATTGGGTTTAAGGCACACTCAGACCTGTCAATTCAGGTGGAGTTGATGCCTGGTACCTGCATCCTGCAGCAACCAAACAATCGAACAAATATATATAGTCAAATACACCATGAAAGGGAATCACAACGTAGCAAGGTACTCACGCATGAGTAATGTGACACTATCCCTTTCACCATCACATCAAACATGTAATCACAACACACATAGCAATCAGTTACTGAATGACTAAATAAGAACCATCATCAAATAATTGCATGATGCACATAATAAGATTAATCCACACAAAACATCACAACATAACATCCTATGATACAAAATCAATCGCATAAAAATCAATTCTAACATATGACAACCATAATAAGATCAACATCATAATCACCTGAATGTAAAACAATGTCAGAGCATATATATTATCAGTGTTGGAACAAAGATTATCGATAAAACATACTAACTATCATGTGAAACCACACATGAGCATAATCAGGAATGTCATCAACATGAATGTAGCATCTACCAACATCATATACTGTACAACATCAACTGTCTAACATACCCTAAATATTTCCATTATTTTACCTTCATCTTCATGCTCCGTAGCCAGACCATCTACAAATCCAAGATGAGAATGGAGGGGCATTGCACTGCAACCTCCTCCATAGATGTAGAATTTGAAGATGTGATAGAATATGCCTTCATTGAGTTCCTTCTCTACTCTTCTTTAGTTTTTGGTTACTTTGGCATTATGCATATCATTCGATCACTATCCTCCATGTGCAATTAAAACCAACATCAAGAACCTATAAACATAAAAGGAGTGTTAGAGTGTCACATTAGACAATTCAATCCATTTTAACAATCATGAAAATTTAAATTCATATTTGCATTCTTGATATGTTCAAAATTCATGTTGAGCTTAGAAGATTTAAATACACATCCTCAATTCATGTATAGGTAGCCACACATTTGGGGAATGTAGTCAAGAGATAAAATTGAGTGTAACTTGGAGATAAGATTCTAGTAGAGAGGCATGTGTATAAGTGGAGATTGAATGCCAAACATGAAAGATAACATATTTGAAGAAGCTCTCACAAAACACAAGGATCTCGAAGTTTGTTAAGATGATACAAATAAATTCATGACATTCAATAAATGAAAAAATTGATGTGGGCCACGAAAGAATGCAAGACACTAAAAGTATCTAGCCCAAGATCAGAAGAAGGGCCCTAATGTTCCAATGAAACATTGGGTGTGTTGCACAAGCAACAACAACACAAAACACCATGCATCATATTGTGCCTCTTCAAGAAAGAAACACTTTGGAAGTTCAAGTGTCCCAACCTCTCATGCCATAAATGACTAGCATCATACACTGAATCAATCAATGTCTAATTCTCTCGAGCATAAAATTAATTAAATATCCACTAGTTATCCTTCGATGTGCTTGTTACAATTAGAATTTGCTCCTTGGATCCTTAATCAAACACTTGTTCCCAAGAAACTCAGCATGTACCCTTCTAAAGTAAGTTGTCACATTGACAAAAGGTTCAAGTCGCCATTCTAGGAGCATACAAAACATTATTAAAGAAACCATTCTTGAACTTCATAGTCCTCTAGGAAACAAAGTTGTCCTTGTGATGGCCAATGCATGCTTATGGGAATCCATATCAAGAATCCAATATGATGTCTCCTCAACAACACTAACTAATTATTCCCCACCACCAACATCACAATTATTAGAATATATGTCTTAGTAACTTCTACAAGGTATCCATCCACTCTCTTTCAGACCACTTCTTTCTATTTTACAAGCCACATGGAACATTCAAATTTCCAAATACTTACATATTTCTTACATCCACCTTAACCTCTAGCTCCTCTACTTCTCAACTCCCTTAGAAGATTGACTTTTGTTCTTTTCCAAATCTTATGTGCCCTTTCTCTTATTGCTTGCATTCTACCTCCCTAGTAAGCCAAAATACACAGTATACCACACCTTACTATATACCCATCACTGATGGAAGAGTAGTATCACCATAAGAGATGGTACAAAAGTGGTTTTGGGTGTGTGCAATGATGTATTTACTCAAAGACTGTAGTTTAAATGCTCAATATACCATAAAGGAGCTAGAGTTTCGGATCAATAAGAGAATGTTGATCACAAAGTGGAGTGTATTGATAATGAACAAGGTGTGTACATATAGTGAAGAGTCATTGGGTCGAATCAGAAGTCAATCCTTATACTCAAGGAGTGGTGGAAATATATTTCCACCAAGTTGAAAATGAGTGGTGACATGTTGTTAAATTGTTGTCATTGATGTCAAAGCTGTAGTCAGAAAAAAATCTCTTAGTTCAAACGTTTGTCAAGAGTGTAAAAATTGTGGTGTGTTGCAGATTTGTCAGCAAAATGTCCTCAGTTGGAACTCATCTTATAATTCATAGTATCGGAAAAATATTCTCGATTCGAACCTCTATCAACACCTTTGAAGAAATATAAAATCATATTATCGGCAACTTGTTCTTAGTTCGAACCTAGCTGTCGGCAACATGTGCTCAGCGCTAACCTATCCCACTTTGGCAACTACATCGGCAAATTTTAAGTAATGAGAAGTCATTGGCAATTTTGAAGTAATGAGAAGTCATCGACAATTTGGAAGAAATGTGAAGTCATCGGCAACTTTGAAGAAAAACAAAGTTAAATATTAAGATGTGTTACATCGGCATATCGTCAAAGTTTTGAAAATGCGAACTTGTTTTAAAGTTCTGCTTTTCACTAACTTACCGACAACAAAGAAGGAAGCTCACAGTCAGAAATCTTTTCAATTGCCGAACTAGTTAGCAAGTTTGGCTCTTAGCTGATTTTTCGACTAGCCACTACGGCTTAAGGCTAAGTCCTTCAACTAAGTGTTTCTAGTGTTATTGGGAAAAAGCCTCAAATGCTAACTAGTTATAAAGTTAGTGTTTTAGTTGATTCGTCAATTAGGCGTTATTTGGCTAAGTATGAACGTTGTTGAGAAATTGTGTTGAAACCTAACTTGTTCGAAAGTTAGTGTTTTAGTCGATTCGCCGATAAGGTGATATCTTGCTAAGTAGGGATAGTGTGGAGCATGGTAGTTCAAGATTTAAGCCAATCGCCGACAAAGAGGAGTTGCTGAGTTGGTCAGGTTCTAGATTTTCTACTTTCGCCAAGAAAGCGATAGTTCGTGCCAGCAAGAATTCACCAATAGAAGGGAGAAATAAGAAAAGTTTGAAGTTTTACATATTTGTCGATAAGCATTATTTGTCAAGCTTTTTAATGTGGTTTGGAAACATGTACTTTAGCTGATAAAGAGAGTTCTATGTTAAGTTTGGAAAAGTTAACTTTTACTGATAAAGGCTTAAGGAAGGCATAAGAAGATAAAAGGCAAAAGTTTTGAAAAAGTTATATTTGTTGATAGCATAAGAAGATTTGAAAATTCACCGATAATGAAGAGTTAGTGATAATGAACTTTTGCTGATAGCATTTTTGATATAGTTAGAAAACCTAGACATTCACCAATAACAAAGGAAATCAAGGTAAGTTTGAAATAGTGAACTTTCGCTGATAAAGTGGTTGCAGTGGAGCTAGCGAGGATAAAGGGACCTTGTAACTAAAGTTTGCATAAATAACTTTTTGTCGATACTTAGCACAAAAGACAGTTTTGGAAAAGGAACAATTGCCGATAAAGGTAATAATAAAGATAAAGGCTCAAGTTCTTATATTTGTGAATTCACTGATAAAAGCAAATGAAGGTTAGTTTGCAAATGGTGACAGTCGCAGATAAAAAGTTATAAAGGCCAGTTTTATAAAGTTTTGAAAGGGATGTTTCTGCCGATAGAAAAGGAAGTTTAGAAAACCAAAATTTCGCCAACAAAGGGGAATAAAGTCTAGTTCTGGAGAATTGACATTCATCGATAAAGGCATATAAAGATGTTTTTGAAAATTAAGGACAAGGTTATAAAAATAACATTGGCTGATAAGAACGACATAGGCTTGGTTTTTATAATAGTGGAGCGATAGAGTAAGTTAGAAAATGGAATGAACCCTATGATGATCTGGTGGACATTGACTTTAGATAATAATGTGATATTTCTAAGTCCGAAGTTTATAGGTATGATAGTTAAACCAGTTGTGATTAGTTGTGAAACGAAATGAAACTGTCTATATTTAGTTTTAGAGCAGTTGTGGTAGTTCATCTATTGAAATGAATGCACATTTTTATACACATTGAATCTGAAGTGAAAGGGTTGCTCACCATATTGAATATTGTTGTTCACTTTGTGAGAGAGGAGAGAATGCAAAGTGCATAGAGGAAGGAGACAATTGTGTTGATGCAAAACACAGAGTGAGTGTGTGGTGACAAAGTGCATTTTAGGTTATAGAAGAACCATTATTGCATATATGAAACTGTAAAATTCAGGGTTTGTAGCTTCTCTGTTTTAGATTGGGTTTGAAGCCTCATTATATTGAGTTGAAGCTCATTGTAGGGGTGTGTATACCTGTAGGTGGTAGCCTCAAAACATTGCCTTGGGTGTTGATGTACCTGTGGGTTGGTGCCTGCAAAACATATGTAATCAATGCTTATTGTGAGGTTGGATTTGAGCAGTAGACCTAAGCAACATTCTCACTGTGGTTTTTCCCATTCTAGGTTTTCCACGTAAATCTAGTGTTTTCTTGTGTGTGTGTGTGGTTTTTATATGTGCCTTCCTTTTTTGTTTGTTGGTTGCATTTTAAAGTTTTAACATACACTAATTCATTGCCCCTCTCAGTGTATTAGTGTTCTTTCAACACATGTATCTTGGATGAACTTGATAAACTCTCCAAGTTGCCACTTAACCTACCTAAGGTGGTTTAATGCCATCCATAATATGTATAATTGTTTAGGCTAAATACTAACTCTAAGTAATAATATTTTACACTAATGCCCCCCTTTAAGCATAGCTTAGGAGGGCACAATAAAGATGGGTCCCGACTACTAGGTCTAATGAGGTACCCATTTACAAAGTAATCCCTCACAAAGTGGAGGAAGGTAGAAAACCCTATGGGAAAAAACTACCGTCCAAAAGAGAGAAAAGATTCATGAAAATTATACAAGTGAAGAAGTACTACTTATTTCACTAAGTATAAAAAAATTTCCCCCCAATAGGAGAGAAAATTGTATAAGGTCTATGAGACCCCTCCATAATATGTGTCCTATTGCAGTGAGGTTGGACGTTCGACAAAGGATGCAAATGTAGATCTAAGAATGCCAAACAATGCTCCTACCCTTGGGTAGAAATGAATCCAACTGAAGATAGGATATCTCCCCATTCCAAATAGGTATGTGCATGAAGAAGTATGAAGGTCTCTAAATTCTGCACATGATCGAAAGACATAGATGATGCCCATGATGTCTTTGAATGTTGCTCAAGGATCTCCAAGCCAATGCTGATGTGCAACAAATGATGGTAAGATGAATTAGGCATCAAATAAGATTTAGGAACAAAGACCATAGAAACCATAGATGTATGGTGATAACTAGACCGATGAGAATCTGATACTTCTATAGAGTATGCCAAAATATGTGATGACGAAGTCAAATATGTGGACTCATAAATATTAGCAGAATTTGTGACTATAAAGCTGATGTAGGCAAGGCAAGAGCAATAATATCTAAAGATGAATATGGTGATGCAACTTTATCAAAGCTGTCATAAAAAAGAAGACGAATGTCCTCAAAGGTGTCTCCCAAATTTGCAATGTGAGACTCTACAAAAATACATGAAATGTTAGGTAGATATGCATCCCAATGTGGTGGATAAGGAAAGACGATAACATCTTGACCTGCATAAAATCATTGGAATCCATGGAGATGTCAACTCTGGATTCAAATGTAGCAACATGTGATGGTGTACGAATGATGATTTACTCTATGTCAACTAGACATTCTGTATTTGTATCATGATGTGGGATGTTATTTGTGATCATAGCAAGATCATGTGGGAATGGAGAAATATTTGAGTCTCCATAGATCTCCTAGATTTTGATCCATAATGCATGTAGACATTCAATATCCATGATGGCATACAAAGTGACATTTAGTATATGTAAATTGATTAATCGAACAATATGATCACGAGTATTAAACCACTTATTTTTTTAAGATTGTTTACCTAGTTTTGGGATGTCCATATAGATATGGCATGAGATTATGGTACTTGAGATGTTTCAAGATGCCATCACACTAGGACTTATAATTACCCTTTTTTAGGTTGATCATAGAAGAGTGAGTATTGTATCCCATGATTAAGAACATGTTAACTCCTTTAGACAATAAAAATCAGCACATTATGCAACCCCCAATGATTCAATATTAGGTGACCCCCGAGTTTTGGTACTTTATAACAATGTGTTTTACAATTAAAATAGGACCAATACGTGGGAAATTAAAAAACATTAACTTTTGCAAAAAAAACGGCGCTCAAATATGAGCTATCGATAAAAAATTATTACACAATTAATTTCCCATAAATGAGGCCTATTTAATAAAAACTACACTAAGACATTAAAGTGATGTTCTATGGCGGGAGTGAACCTAGCTATCCAACCAATCATTGGAATCGAGACGAAGTGAAGATTACAAAGGTTTTAATTGTGAGGGTGTATTGGCCTCCTGCTAGCCCAAGCCTCACCCTTCATCTTCGACAGGCGAAAATACAAAAGTTTTTAAAAACCTTAAATCCACTTAAAACAATTTCCCTCAAATTTTAAAGACCCCCCTTAAATTTATCTTTGCTTAGTGCTTTTAGACAAAAGAATGCCTATTCTAACACTAAAAAAGCATAATTTTTAGTGTTTTGCAATAAGAAGACAAATTTTAGGAAGCCTGAATTTACAAAGCCCAAATTAGGGTGAATTAGGGCAAGAGGGGAAATCAATTTCTCAAAGCATGTAGGGGTAGATTAGGGCGGCCAGAAATGGCTATGGCGGCACCAAACAAGGCTTACATAGGGGCATCACTTGGTTTTTCTGGGCAGTCACTTGGTTCTGCTGGAGCTTTGAGGCAAGACATTTGCCTTCTCTCCAAGAAGATGCAAGCAAAAGACTCACTGCCTCAAGCCAAGCCATCACCACAAAGGTCACCCATCCTCAAAATCAAGTTTTTGTGGTGTCATGCTTTACAGAGAGGCAAATTGCCTTTACACACAGAAAATCACTTTGTACAGAGAGGAAAAACACAGAAAATGGGCCACCTTCTAAATCACACTTCACAGGGTTCAAATCACCATGCACCACAGTTCGTGGTCTTTTTCCAGGAGTTGCAGGGTGCATGCCTCTTCGACGGTGGGTCGAGGCATCTAATCAGAGCTGAAACGTAAGGCCATGAGAGGAAGAGTGTAGGGGAGGGGTCGTCTCTCTTGGAGGGAATTCCCCCAAACCAGAAAAGGTTGTTCTTTGTTGGCAAACAATTGGAGGATGGTCGTAGTTTGGTGGATTACAATATTCAGAAGGAGTTGACCCTCCACTTTGCTCTACAGCTCAGGGGCGACATGTAAATCTTTGTGAAGACCCTCATGGGTAAAACCAACTGCCACCTCTTACATGTTGAAACAAGCAACACATAATATAACACCTTTTGCAAATCCAAAGTATATGCCTTGCCTTTAAACCCTCAGCGCCCAAATCGGGCAATCAAAAAATGCCAAACGAGAGTTTTATGCCTCCAAATGAACCAGCAAACAACTCAAACTTGCTCTGATACTAAGTTAGAGTTTAGGATCAATAAGAGAATGTTGATCACAAAATGGAGTGTATTGATAATGAACAAGGTGTGTACATATAGTGAAGAGTCATTGGGTCGAATTAGAAGTCGATCCCAATACTTAAGGAGTGGTGGCAATATATTTCCACGAAGTGGCAAAATATTTCCACGAAGTGGCAAATGAGTGGTGACATATACCTTGGGTGAGTTTGACTAACTCTCCAAGTTACCACATAACCTACCTAAGGTGGCTTAGTGCCATGTGTAATAAATGCATAATTACTTAGGATACATACTAACTCTAAGTAATGTTGGTATTAGGTTTTGTAATTTATGTCAAAAGCATTGTTGCCACAGGATCTCAGTTGGATTTGAAGTATGTTAGTGATGGAGTTATCTCTATGTCAGTAATGGAGTTATCTCAGAGGTTGTTTGCACTCATTAGTAAAAGGTTTGGTTCAAGGTCTCATCAGTAGAAGCAAGTGATGTTATAAGTGGTACAATGCTTGTATTAGTCAAATCTGTGGTAGTGATCAAAGTTAGGTGATAGTGTTAGGGGAGATTATAAAATGCATTTGTTGAAAAGGTTTGGTTGCTTCAAGTTTAAAGGAGTTTCATTATCTTGTCACCATTATGAATCTGCAGAGATTTACAAGTGATTAAGATCAAGTTGTCTTGTTAATATATTAGGGTTTGTCATTTTTTTGAAGACCTAATCTCTAAACCCTAAATTCTAATCTTTTGAAGGTCTCTAAAGTCTCTAAAGAAAAGTTCCTCTTCAAACTCAAAGGGTTCTTATATTCTCTTTATCTTCCCTCTACAACAAAGTACTTCATGACAGTGAGGAATGATTGAAAAGTTAGGGTTTTGATATATTGTTGAAGGCCTAATTCCTAAGGTCACCTAAAACCCTAAGCTTTAAAGACCTAATCCTAGAACACCAGTTATAAAGGTCTATATTGTGACGGTTGCACTTTTTGTTATAATTTGAAGGTGACTTATAGTCACCGGTCACCACATAACTTAAGTGATGACTTATGTCATCAAACTCATGGAGCAATTGGCCCCTCCTCCTAGCAGCTACCGGCTTCATCCGATGGAGCATTTGTAATTGGGCGCCAATGGTAAATCAACAGTGTTTGTTTGATCTCTCATGGGTGCAAAGTCTATGATCAATGGTCAACATTTAAACTCATAACAGTCCTCCACCTGATTGAAGTTTGACGGTCATTCACTTGTATGCAACGTGCAATGAAGTTTAGACAATTGTTTTTTGACTAATTTTTGTTCATTGGTTTGTTGAAGGAAAAACCTTGAATGATGATTCATGTCTGTGCATTTTGAAGTGGTTTTTCAAGGGATATGATATGAAATGATAGAAATACTTTAAATGATGGGAAAAATAAAAAATGAAACTCTATTTTTTAATGAATAACATAGATGACAGTGTATAGTATACATAGGCAGGATATGTTGATTTTATGATGATCACTGTAGAGTTTCATGTTTGAGGCAGAGTTAGAAATGGTGATAATTTAAAGGTATTCCTTTGTGTGGAGGTTGGTCAATGAATCCTATGTAGAAACAATGGTAGGGGATGATAAATTTATCTCAGGAATATATATTGCAATAGTATGATAGAGAGGGTTTGTTGATGAGGTGTAAGAAGGGTAGAATGGTAAGAGCATGATTGTGCTTGGCATAGAATTGCATTTGTTTTAAAAGTAGATGAGAGTTAATCCACATATTGTTTATCATTTTTGTTATGAAGGGGTTGATGAAGCTGTGAATATATATGTATCATGTTGGCAACATGGTCAAGAGACACTGTTGATATGTTGGAGATTCAATGTTATCATTGATGACAACAATCGGATATGATCGGAGACAACCCTTGAGACATGTTATGCATAGTATTTCTGGTCTGATAAGAATAACTTAGTCAAATTAACTAAGTGTTGGTAGCTCATTGAGTCAGTGACAGAGAATCGATTGGTACTCCTCCATACATGAAGACTTTGGTTTGCGGTTCTAGTATGTTACATATAATTGTTTGATGATATTATATTCCAAGTCTCATGTCTTGACAATCTCCAGAAGTCATAATGTAAATTGCCTAAGTCCGGGTAAGCAGAGTCCAATTATAAACAATGCATATCACTTAAGTATTTTGGTCCGCATTCCTCCGGTATTGATTGTTTTGATGTGCAGTTTGGAGGTGTTGTAAACACATATGAGAAGTATCTAATTCTAGATTTGCAGATTCTTAAGTTGACCAGAGATCATCTACAAGCTTTCAAGTATCGGCATTCAGTTTGACAATGTTTCACAAAGATAGAGTCATCAGTTCAGAGATCTGCATCTCACCATATAAGAATATTATGATTTGCGGTTATGAAGGTATGATTGGTGATGCCTAATGAATGTTTGATATGAATTTTGGAGTCCCATGAGATCGACATTAGAAGTTGTGATATGACAGACAACAAGGTTAAGAGTATACTTAAGAATGAAGCCGACTCTTAGTTAGATCATTGTGCGGTGAAGATATATTGCTTAAATCATTATTCTAAGTTGTTCTAAAATAGGTCCATACCTATATGAAGATCCTTGAAGGTTTTCATTGGTTCACATAACTTAATGTAAAGAATTCAAGCCGACAAAGTATGAGCTTTTTGTGTACACACTTCATCACTAGCAAGCCGACCAGATTTTAGGTTAGATCTTGTTGCGGATATTAATACCTAAGGAATTTGTGATGTGAAAAGTACAATAAGCTCTGCAAAGGGTAGAAGAACACAGTATATGTGAATTAGAGCAGAAAAGTAGGGCAGATATAATGAAGACCTTTGAATCTGTATATTAAGCTATCAATGGAACTACATTCTAGCATTCTGTAGATGCATTTGTAGCAGTCCTTTCTGGTGCAGGAGCTCCATAGTTTTGTGTTGATTTTCCTAGTTAATTTTCATACCTCTAAGGCTTTGAAAGCCATTTTGTTGTGTTGAAATAAAAGACTTAGTCATTTGTTTGACTAGTCTAATTTGGAGTTATCTTAGACCTATTTTCTAGGACTATTTTTTAGAAACTTGTTTTTTTTTCAAGAAAATTGTTTTTTCCTTCAATTTTCTGCCTTCATGGGCAGTTGTACGGACAAATAGGAAGTGCAAGAGTTTTGGAAACTTCCTATAAACTTGGTTCTATTTTTAGCATGCCTGGAGATGAATAAAAAGAGGAGTTTGTTAAGAAAACTATTTTTTTAATGTTTTTTTTGTGAAAATAGCCACCTTGTACGATTGGTACGGATTGTAGAGGGATCATGGTCTGAGAATCATTGGAGTGGATAGATTTACCTTTCATTTGAATTGGTTTAGAGCTTTTGAAACATTTTCATTGTGTTGTTTGATTCCATTATCTACAGATTGGTTTCTAACCCTCCACTGCTAGGGTTTGTTGATAAAATGCTTAATTCTTCCTCTGCCCTCTGATGATGGACGCCCATTTCTAGGTGGGATGGAGGAAGATAAGGTAAATTTAATGTTTTCTTGTGATTGGCAGTCTAACTCCTTCTCTGCAGGGTATGAGGCATGTATCTAGCTAGTCAAAACCAGTGACTAGTTAGTAGAAACCAATGGCAGCGTTGGGAATGCTGTTGACAGCCATGAATAATAGTCATTAAATGGTGAATTTGCTATCTTGTGGGGAGAACAAGACTGTGTGATTGCTTGGTTGGCTTGGCATTTACAAGTGTGCTACATTTCTTTCTCACAACCTTCTAGAATAGGTTTTCCTTTATGGAAAAGAACAATTTACTGTTACTTTAACCCATGACAGTACGGTTCTGCAGCTAAAAAGGATAGTTGAAAGTTCATGGTGTAGTTTGGGCAGGGTAAAGTATGTTGTATGCCTTTTGAAGGTCTGAGGAGACTCCTTAGTGTAGTTATTCTTAATACTACAAGTGAATAGTTTATATTTTTGGCACTATTTTTTAAGACAACTAATTGTAAATGATGTCATAAATAGTCTTGTCTCTGTCAGAATAACAATACTTACTTTGTCAATAGATCCTATCCTTAATGAATGCATGTGGTGGTTGAGGTGTTTAGATCCTTGTATAAGAGGAGCTGATGCAGGTTAGCTGTCACAAAAGGAAGGAGCTGTCTCTTTGAGACTGTCATAGGACAGTCAAGCCTCAAGTTGCTATCCCTACCCTGCATAACACAGTATGGTCAGTGCATAGGAGTATATGGTTGTTTATATGGAGTATTTAGTATACATTGGGTGTTGAGGGTCCAATGAGGCCTTAAAAGGTTGAGTGAGTCAACCCTACAAGTTCTAAGTCTTCCTCAAACACTATTCTAGGACAGTCCTTTTGTTGTTGCTGTCCATTGCCTTAGAAAGTGTAGAAACTAGTCTTTTGGTTAGAGACCTCAGGATTGTTATGATTCCTTAATAAGTATTTGTTAATAGTTATATGAGGACACTATTGGTAGAGGTGTGGTAACAGGGTGTGAGTCCTTAAAAGGGTGTATTGTGCAAGTAGGTTGGATGGAGCAATGACTCTCCAAATTGAGAAGTGGGTAGCCTGAGAGGAGGACACTAGATAGTGATCCTAGGCTAGGTCAATCTCTGTAATAGCCTTGTGTAGGCTTTGTCTTCACAAACACCGTTGTTAACCTCTTGAGGGAAGTGATCTAAGTTCATTGAGTGAACTTCTACTACAACCTTACCTTTACCTCTGCATCACTTTCTTGGCAGTGAGTCATCCTTTCTCTATCTTCTCTTCTCTATGACAGTGAGCCTATTGCAGTGAGCACTTCTTTGGACAATGAGTCCTTGGGCAGTAAGCCCTAAGGCAATGAGCCTTTTTGTAATCTAGTTTTAATATCATAATATATTTTGAGCTAACACTCACTATGGTTTTTCCCTTTTTGGTTTTTCCATGTAAAAATCCTGGTGTCTATGTGTTATGACTTTGTGGCTACTCTTCTTATGTTTATTTTTCTTTCATGTTATTGAATTTGGTAAATGGATTAAAGAATATGTGAAAGAAAGGTTTCATAGAATACTGATTCACCCCCCCTCTCAGTATTCCTTGTGTTCAACATATCCTCTGTGCAAAAAGGAATAAGGGAGATATATGTTTCTTGGGAGCAGAGTAAGTATGCATGTAGAATCTGTGTAGAGCAGGGTAAGTATCAGTGTAAAAGTAGTTTATTTTCTTTTATCTTTGGTTTTAGATTGACTTAGAGAGTAGTGCATTTGTATTGAGTGGATGATGGATCTTTGAAGAGTTATTCTTTGAATAATCAATGTTATTGATGTATGTATGCAAATCTAGGAGAGTAAAGATGATTGAGTAAAAGAGTTATAGAACTCATCTATAACCTATGATATCAAATTAAACAGAGTAGTACTCTGTATTATTAGTCCTGATCTGATAGGACTTGGTGCTCCTGGTTTGAATGGAGTTGGTGTTTTTGATGTAGGGATTGACCTGTTCCTATCAAGATGTGATCAGTGAGAGCATTGTCAGTGAGGCATAAGTGTAATTAGTGAGATTTTGGTTAGTGAGACCTAATGATGATTTTTGTGAGGTTGGATAGTGGTTTTTCCCTGTTTAGGGTTTTCCACTTTAAATCTTGTGTCATGGTTTCATTTGTATGATTCTATTATTTTCTATGGCTTTGGCATGTTAGTAGTAATTGCTTTTACAACTATTGGGTTGATGAATGAACTAGTTTTATTAGATCACTGATTCACCCCCTCTCAATGATCCATTGTATTCCAACAAGTAATAATATTTCACACTAACAAAAGGTACATGAGAATTGGAAGGATTTACCATCTCTTTTACATTGTGATTCCCTTCATGCTAGATTTACAGCCTAAACAAAAGATTACTAGAAGAAGAAATATAGAGAGAGAAGAGAGATGAATGAATGTGTAGAGAAAGAAATGGATTTTGTGTTTGGTTTGTTGTTGTTTCACAATAGCAAAAAAATCCACATGCTGAAACAAAACCAAACAACTACAAAAAACTAAACAAAAAGAAAACCTCACAAGAAATGAACTACAAACTCAAGAATATGCCTCAACAAAAATAGTTGAACATCAACAATTTGAGAATTTGGAACTAAATTCTGACCACCACTATGAAGGTCTTAAAAAATACACAGTTTCAACTTTTTTATTTATTTAAAAAACATCTATTTACTCAAGCTATGCCTCCTAAAAATAGGTTTTAAAAGAGATCTTCACAAGAAAAATAAGCCCTCAAAGAATGTCCATGTAACTTGGGGACCAAAATATCACTCTACATGTGAACAAGGGTTAAGCATCAAGCACCTTTTTGAAAAATCTTCACATCACATATGACCAATCTTTTAAAAAAACATGAAAAATGAGGGTGCACTTCAAAAAGATAACTTTAATGTTCTAATTAAAAAACATTTAAAAAACCCACTTCACGTCATGTGGGCATTTTAATGAAAAAGTCAAGCATGTGATTTAATGTTTATTGGAAAGCTTGGCCTTCAAAGTGCTTTTAATATATTCGGTGTTACATAGTTTTTGTTGTTCTGCTTGCAACTCTCAATGCCAATCCCCAAGATGAAAGTGCTATTTTGATGTACTATAATTTTTGATTATGTAGAGAATTCTTCCCATCTCATCTAATGCCACACATTGCACCTTTAGTCATGCTCAAGCCTGCCAATGCTTGTATAATAACCTGCCCTAGGCTGCCTTCAAAACTCACAACAACAAAAATTGCCGTTGATGGTTATGGACTTGCGACGTCATCACATTATTGGAAAATCTAATTTGGAGCTAGGTATTTATTTCACCCACACATCAGAGATATTTTTTGGGTTCCTCTTCCTACTTTCTTGACCAAATTCTTTATTGATGTTTGGTTGGCTTGATCAAAGCATATTAAATGTTGGTCAATCCTTTTCAATGCAAGTACATGCATTCAAGTTTCTGGAGTGAATGGGATTTTTTGGAAAAAGTAAGAAAAAGACAAAAAGAAGAAATGTGAATAGCAGAGAGAGCATAACAAATATACATTGTAGCAGTAGCAAAGAATGTGTAGAGGAGAGAATAGTTCCAACTCTAGAAAGAGCATTTAGCAGTAGGAAACTATAGAAACACACAAAAGCACAACTCCAGAGAGCAAGGATAGTTTAGAATCTCCAGAAGGAACATAACAACAAGTAGCTCCAGAAAGAAGATGGACAACAACACCGTCTAGTTAGCTCTAGAGAGAAATCTTTGTTGAAAAAGAAATCAAAGTTTCATCTCTGAAGTTTGTTTTATACTCCTTTTTGGATGTAATTTTTTTGAATCTAGAAATATAAATATCTATTTTATTTTTCTACCCTCTTTTGTCTTTCTCTATCTCTCTTTTCTAAAACACACATGCTACTCTAACTAGTTGAAAAAAAATAAAATTTCACGATGTCTCAACTACATACTCAAGTTCTTGAGATCTCCATGTAGATGGGGTCACTAGCTGCCCACTCTCAGATGTACAACATCATAGGCATCAATGGATTTTCCTACTGCCTTCACTACAACTTAGAAATAACTTCATGACCAATGTCCTTCAAGCAATTGGTTGCAAAATCAATCCAAGGAAACCAAAAATTAACTTGAACTACATGCAAAATCTTTCAATGTAAAGGTTAGACACACAGATTAAACTTGAGAAAAATCTAAAAACTTAGAAAAAGTTAAAAGAACTCTCAAATCCAAAAGAACCACATATCTGAAACTCCAAAAATTTTAAATAGAAGTCCATAGATCCAAAAAAATCTAGAACAAATCTTAGATCTTGAGAAAAACCCACAAACATCAACTCGATCAATTGTCTCACATATGAAACTAAAAAAATAGAACAATCATAGGATACCTAGTTTGTTGGGGGGACCTACTCACAAAAGATGATACATAAGAGGGGCCAAAGATTCTTGAGCACCCAACTCTATAGTTCTTGTGTGAAAGTAGTTTTAGGAAGGGTAGACTTGTAATGTCCTTTCTTTTGTAATTAGCTTATGTGGGCCGTATCCTTATTTTTTCAACAAGGATATACAAATATTTTAATAAAGAGGCCATGGTTGAGGAAGTAGAAGTAATTAATGAGGAGTTACAAGAGAAAGTGGTGCCATTTTTTGGAGTGAATCCGATTAATATTTTAATTGCTATCTTTAAGAGGGAAAATGGAGCATTGGAATTTGTGCTCTATTAGTGCTATATATTGGGTTACTTGGTTGGCTATGAGATTATTGCCAATTATTTAGTCTTTTTTGTCATAATTTTAGCCTTGTGTTCAGTTATAGGATTCAAGAGATTAGAGGATGAAACCTCTTTGATTTCCTCGAAATTGGAAGATAAAAACCCTTTGGTTTCTTGTGGTCAATCTCATAGGGGGGTTGTATTTGTAGTTCAAATATTTATTTAGATTTCAATATATATTTTGGTATTTGCAACAAGTTTTGTATTTATGAAGCTTCAAAATATTATGGAAACATATATATTGTAACCACTGAAGCAACATTATGTTATAGAGGAAGCTTTAATCATATTTATGTGTTATTCTCTAAAGCATCAACATATTTATATTATTTGTACAATTTGTTGCTACATCTTTTGGGCCATTATTATTGAAAATACTATTTATAATCATTATTCATCCACCATGTACGCTCTCATGATATTTGGGTAATCATAAAGTGGTGAATAATAATATTTACTTAATGTATGCTCACCTTGCCTTCATGAGATCCTGGTGATAAAAAAGTATTAAATATTTTATATTTAAATTTGTTCGGATATTACAATCATCATTATAAGTTTGTAATTAGCAATGAAGAATGTTTTTACAAACAATAAAGCATTTTTAGAGCCATCATAATCATCATTCAAAAGACCCATATTATCATTATGTAAAAGCAATGAAGTGTCACCAATATGATCACCTAATAAATCATCATTATCAATCCATGAGCAATCATGTGTAGGAACGTGAATAGCAATAGATTCATCACAAAACTCATCATCATTATGCAAAATATTGGACAACACATCAAAATTACATAAACTGGGTTATCATGACATTGTAAGGATAGGTCATTACAAGGCATGCTAGTGTAATGGATAGGTAGGGCACATGACAAACCCTTGCTAAAAGAATGATTGTCAATGTCACAAGACAAGAGATCGCCATGAATGGAATGAACAAAGGAACTTAGGATCTCCAAAAGTATAGGATTTGCATTCCTAACAATATCAAGGAGGAAAAAGGTAAGGCATGATAAAACAAAACCTACATGTTGTGATGGCATCCATATCCAAAGCATAGAAAAACATGAATGAATCAAGGACATGGGTGTCATATGAAACAAATGAAAGGAATGAATCAAAATCTAGAATAAGTAGATGCAAATCAGCTAAAGAAGAAACCTAATAACTTTCTATTCTTTAGTTAAATTAAAATACCAAACTATAACATAAAATATTTTAACTAAATACACAATATATGTGTTGTAATTTGTATGCCAATTATTAGATAATCATTTTAACATTCAATCAAAAAATATTGTTACATAAACTAATTTGAAGACATAATTATTCGTTTTCTTATTAAAATGTTTGATCATATATCTTAATGAAATAATATTTGAGCCATTCATCTTTATATAAAACTATTTAAACTAGCACTTGCACCCATAGGAGGTTCAAAGAATACGCCAATAGGAACAACCTACGAGTTTAGAAAATTTTCAGACGTGAATATTTTTTTACGGCGTGAGACAATTGCGAGCACTATAATGCTCACCATAAAAGCCTATCGACTCATCACAAAGATTTATTTAATATACTTTCATCTTCTTATTCTCCCATCACAGAAGAAACACACAACCTCATTGCATTGCTATTCTAGCACCTATTAAAACACACACAAACATCTCTGAAACCGAACTCCTCGCACTGTCCAAAATCGGCTTGATCAAAACGTTTGCATGTAAAGTCGCAATCGTCAATAAACCAACATGGCCCCTTAAATGACCCGCTCCAACCTCCGCAATACCCAGGATGACCGTAGTCTTGTCATTATCAATACATTATAAATCAGTAAGTAGATCAGAATTTTCAATGACACACAGTATATGAATGAATAGATAGAAATAGTGATTAAAGAGAAATATTACCCTTAGCAAAAGCAAAAGGCGGTGTGAGTAATAAGAAGACCAAATACATGACATATATGCCTTTCGCCATGCAACTAACTGCAGATGTTCAGACGTAATGCATTCTTTGAGAAAAAAAGATTTAGTGATGGTTCTACTGGTTATTCTGGATTACTTTCAATATAACAAAATCAACTACGGCGATTCCAAATAATATAAAATGAGTTTAACCGTCAACAACTAAAAATTAAAAAAACATGTAGTTGACATAGTGATCTACTTTTTGGGCGGCTTAATTTTATTCTTATCTTGAATTTTTTAAATTAGTTGTAATTATTCGTTTTCATTTAAGATATATATATATATATATATATATATATATATATATATATATATATATATATATATATATCTATATATCTATATATATACAAGTGACAAATGATAGTGTGTCTAATGAGGGCAGCCTTCCATCTTCTCTCTTTTAGTTTGAGTAGGACAATCTTTTACCTTATGTAGTCTCCTTCTTGCCTTTAGTCTTATGGAGGGTTTTTCCCTAATTCGTTTGAGGAGGGAAAATGATGTAGTCATGGATAGGATCTAATGAAGGACAATCTCTATAACCCAAACATAGAAAACAAAAATACGAGTAAGGGTACACAACAAAAGAAAGTTTAGAAGACATCTAAGATGGCATAGATCACAATATTATCAAATGCTCTTACATGACAAGTTATTACAAAACTCAACAATGAGTATACATGCTTGTAGGATATATACTGATTACAATAGTTGAGAACCCAAAACACTCTATTCGGATCTATCTCCTCTATGCTTTACCCTTTTTGAGGAATTAGTCCTCTATTTATAGTGGATTCTTTAAGCAATAGGGTATTGCTAACTATAGGTAGTGACCCTTCTTCTACAACTCTTGGGACAAACATAAAATATTGCACTAAGTGTGTTACTCAAATTATGGTGTGAAAGCTTAAAGTAGGTCTCGTTAAACATAACAAAGTGCTCTAACTTCCTATTAGAAAACATTTAATCAAGATATTATGTGAAGATATGTGTCAACATTCAATAATCCAATTGCTAAAATATCATATCAAGAAGTCCAACTATGGTTGATTGTTGTAAATATTATCAACTGCTAGAACATGATGTCATTTAAAATAGGCTCTTAGGTAAGAAGAATGCTTCTATGACAAGACTAGTATGCATGTAGATCTCCAAAAATGTTTCAAACTAAAGAAAATAGAAAAATATTTTTTGATTAAGCAAGATTGCCTAACCCCTAGGATGCTCCTACATTAGACACCCAAGGTAATAAAAATTTGAGTATGATGCTTAAAATTAAGGAAGGGTGTGGCCACCCTAACCAACCCACTTCATCTTTAATGATATAGGTGTCATCCTTTGGTCCCCTTACCTTCGATCAAACCAGATACTCCATGAATTCCTTCTATCTAGTTCTTCTACTTAGGCACTCATTCAAAATTTTCTCTATCTAATCGCTTGGCATCTCAAGCATTTGTTGTCTCCAATATGGTCCTATAGTGATGAAATATTCTTCTCCATATCATCACATACCTCCTACCCCATCAATATTTAAAGAAGACCACCCCTCTCTTATAGGAGATACTGTTAGTTTAAATATTGGCACACCAGAAAAATAAAGTGGTAAGAATCAAGATGAATTGATGGATAAAGAGCTATACAATTAAATATAAGTTATCATTGATTTCATAGATGTCTAACTTTGCAATATTCAAACATGCCATGATTAGATCATGACATTGTTCATAGCTTGGTCACTAAACTAGATGCAAAACCAATCTTAATGTCAGATATATCAAGCTAGTAGATTATTCAACATTGATATCAAGGATAGTCCCAATTCTCACAAATAATGAGAATGTGTGAATATACATTAGTTTTTGATACATTAATAAATCTTTCCCTATGAATGATATTATTCTCTCATCTATAGACCAGGTTGTTAATTCTATCGTTGGTTATGAAACGTTGTCCCCCATTGATGTTTTCCTTGCCTATAATCAAATTTGTTGGTAGGTGGCGACTGATCAGGAAAGTACTGTACACTAGCCATGTATCCTCACCGGGGTTTGGGGGTGCAACCCCTGAATTTTTTTTGGACTGACATAAGGCTTGATAAAAGCAGCTAAGGGTTAAGGTTTTTTGATATATATTGTATTGAAGCATTTGCAACGGTATTGAGTTGTAGGAATTGCTAGTTGTAATCAGTTTGATTTATTGGATAATAATATTAGACTCTCTGTTGTTGGATGTAGCCCGAGTTTGGGTGAACCACATTAAAACTTGTCTCTCGTTGTTATTATTTATGTGTATTTTTCATTCCTCTATTTAATCTTTATTTGCATTTAATTGATATCTTCTATCAGCTAACCCTAACAAGTGGTATCAGAGTGGGTTGTGTTCGATTATCGTCTGCAGGAAGGTCTCACAGTTGAGTGGGAGCAATGGTGAATGAGGGTAAATTGAAGGTCAATAAATTTAATGGGCAGAACTATCAGTTATGGAAGATGCAGATGGAGGATTACCTCTATCAAAAGGATTTATGGATGCCGTTGGAAGGAGTAGCCAAGAAACTGGCAACAATGTCTAGTGAGGATTAGAATCTTCTTGACAGAAAGGTACTAGGAACCATTCAGTTGTGCTTGGCACCATCAGTCGCATTCAATATAATGGAAGTGAAGACAACAGATAGTCTAATAAAAGCTTTGGCTAAATTGTATGAAAAACCCTCAGCCTCAAATAAGGTATTTCTCATGAAGCGTTTGTTTAATCTAAAAATGGTTGAAGGTGGATCTGTGACAAATCATTTAAATGAATTTAATATGATTGTCAGTCAATTGACTTCTGTAAATGTAAAATTTGATGAAGAAGTTAGAGCTCTCTTGATATTATGTTCTTTGCCTAAAAGCTAGAATAGTTTGGTAATGGCAGTTAGTAACTTTGTTTCTAGTTCAAATACCCTGAAATTTCATGATGTTGTTGGTGTTATTCTGAGTGAGAAAATTCATAGGAAAAACTCAGGTGGGTCCACATCAGGCAGTGTTTTGAATGCAGAAAGCAGGGGTAGATCAAAGGAGAGAGAAAAAGGTTCTGGAGGTCATGGGAAGTCACGAGGAAAATCAAATGATAAGAGATCCCAAACTAGAGGACAGAAGGATTGCTAGTACTATGGGAAACCGGGTCATCTAAAGAAAGATTGCTGGTCTCAGAAAAATAAAGGAGACAAACAAGAAGGCAATAAGGAGGCAAATGTGGTAAGTAATAAGTCTAAAGATGATGCTTTGATTCTTTCCTTAGATAATGCTGATGATTCATTAGTTTTAGATTCAGGGGCCTCATTTCATGCTATGCCCCATAGAAGTTATTTTCTTGATTATATCTAAGGGGATTTTGGTCTAGTTTATTTAGGAGATAACGAACCCTGTTAGATTGTTGGAAGGGAAGAATCAAGATTAAGTTGCAGAATGGGAATCATTGGCTACTACAAGAGGTAAGGCACGTTCCAAGGCTTAGTAGGAATTTAATTTCAGCAAGGCAACTAGCTGAAGAAGGTTGCATTGTTACGTTTACTGATAAAAATTGGAAGGTTTCAAAAGGTGCCTTAATAGTAGAAAAAGGTGTGAAAGTAGGCACCTTATATCTTTGTACAAGTCATATTGTTCCTTCTACTTTAGTTGTTGCAGAGAAAAAATAAACAGGTTTAGGAACAGTTGCTGCAGGTTTGCAGGAAGAGACTGAAACAGTTGTTGCAGGTTATGAGACAACACTGTGGCATAACATAATTGGGCTTATGAGTGAAAAAGGTATGAAGGTACTTCATTCTATTTACCAGGTCTAAAATATATTAATATGGATTTCTATGAAACTTGTGTGTATGGCAAACAAAAGAGAGTCAATTTTCTCAGAGATAGGAAGCAAAAGAAAGATGAAAAGTTGGAGCTTGTGCATAAAAATATATGGGGACTAGCTCAGGTATCTTCTCTTGGTGGCTCTCGGTATTATGTTACATTCATAGATGATGCAACTAGGAAGGTATGTATTTATTTCCTTAGGTAGAAATCTGATGTATTTGAAACATTTAAGAAATGGAGAAGTTTGGTTGAGAATGAGACAGGTAAAAGATTAAAATGTCTTAGATCTGATAATGGTGGTGAGTATTGCAGCAAAGAATTTGAAGATTATTGTTCCTTTAATGGAATCCGTAGGCAGAAAACGGTTCCAGGGACTCCACAGGAGAATGAAGTGGCTGAACACATAAATAGGACAATAATGGAGCATGCAAGGACCATGAGATTGCATGTTGGGCTCCCTTTAAATATGTGGGCAGAGGCTATCAACACTACTATATATTTAATTAATAGAGGTCCTTCAGTTCCTTTGGGTTGTGGTATTCTAGAGGAAGAATGGATAGGCAAGAAGGTGAGTTATTCTTTTTTGAAAACCTTCGGCTGTGAAGCATTTGCACATATAGATTCTAAAAATAGAACCAAGTTGGATGCAAAATCAAAAAAATGTACCTTCGTTGGATATGGCATTGATGAATTTGGTTATAGGCTTTGGGATTTTGAAAATTAGAAAATTGTGAGAAGTAGGGATGTTATATTCAATGAGAAGGTGTTGTACAAAGATCAGTTGCAGCAGCATGAGAAGAAAGAAAAGGATTATGTGGTACTGGATGATACTCCAAATAATGATGTTCCAGTGGTTCCTCATGCTCTGCAATAGCAACCAAAAATACCACAAACTCCAGTGAATGTTAGACGGTCAACAAGGCTAAGTAGACCTCCTAAAAGGTTCTCTCTCTCTCTCTCTTTGTATTCTATTTTGTTAATAGATGCTGGTGAACTAGAAGGGTATGATGAAGCTATGCAGGTGGATACACAGGTTCAGTTGGAGGTTGCAATGAAAGAAGAAATGGACTCCTTGCTGAAAAATCAGACTTGGGAATTATGTAAGTTACCTGCAGGTAAAAAGGCTTTACCAAACAAATGGGTTTATCAGCTGAAAGAGGAAGACGGAGGTAAGAAAAGATTTAAATCCAGGTTAGTTGTAAAAGGATTTGCACAGAAAAAAGGCATTGATTTTGATGAGATATTTTCTCCGGTTGTCAAGATGACTTCTATTTGTATTATTTTAAGTATTGTGGCTGCTGAAGATTTGCATTTGGAACAGCTAGATGTGAAAACTGCCTTTCTCCATAATGATTTAGAGGAGGAGATATACATGGAACAACCCCAAGGATTTGAGGTCAAAAGTAAGGAGAAACTGGTGTGCAGATTGAAGAAGAGTTTGTATGGCCTGAAACAAGCACCTCGGCAATGGTATCTGAAATTTGATAGTTTTATAGCTAAGCAAGGTTACAGTCAGTGTAATTCTGACCATTATGTTTATTTTAAGAGGTTGGATAATGATAGTTACATTATTTTATGTTTATATGTTGATGACATGCTTGTAGCTGGGTCTAACATGGATCACATAAGAGAGTTAAAACAACAGTTAGCATAGTCATTTGATATGATGGATTTAGGGGCATCAAATTAAATCATTGGTATGAAAATTTGCAGAGATAGGAAGAACAAAAAATTGATTCTATCTCAGGTTGCTTATGTTGAAAAGGTGTTGCAGAGATTCCATATAGAGAATGCAAAAGCTGTCAGCACACCTTTGCCTAGTCATTTGAAATTGACTAAGGAGATGTGTCCAAAGACACAAGAGGAGGAAGAAAAAATGTCAAAGGTACCATATGCTTCAACTATAGGAAGTTTAATGTATGCCATGGTGTGCGTGAGACCAGATATTGCACATGCTGTAGGAGTCGTTAGCAGGTATATGAGTCATCCTAGATTGGAGCATTAGAATGCGGTAAAATAAATTCTTAGATATTTGAGAGGTACATCCAATACACATTTATGTTTTGGGGGCTCTAACACTGATTTAGCAGGCTATGTAGACTCAGATTTGGCAAGGGATATTGATATTAGGTGGAGTACTACAGGTTATGTCTTTACTGTATGTGGGACAGCAGTGAGTTGGATCTCACGGTTACAAAAGGTGGTTGCTTTATCCACCACAAAGGCATAGTATGTAGCTGCAATAGAGGCAAGCAAAGAGATGATATGGCTGCAATCTTTCATAGAAGAATTGGGCAAACCACAGGCTAACAATTTTTTGTATACAAATAGTCAGAGTGCCATACATCTTGTAAAGAATTATGCCTTGCATTCAAAGACCAAACACATACAATTGAGGTATCACTTTATTTGGTCGGTGTTGGATAATGGACAGTTACGGCTGGAAAAGATACATATAGATGAAAATCTAGTGGATATATTTACAAAGGCAGTGACAAGGGAGAAGTTGAGCTCCTCTTCAGATTTAGTTGGTCTTCAAGACTGAAACAATAAAATTAGAACAACAGAGTCCAGGGTGCTTATTTCCAGTGGGAGCTACACATGCAGTGGTGTTGTCCAGGATCAGTCTCCAAGTGGGAGATTGTTTGGTGTGGAGCCTGATCAGTCTCCAAGTGGGAGATTGTTGGTAGGTGGTGACTAATTGAGAAAGTGCTGTACACTAGCGATGTATCCTCGCTAGGGTTCAGGGGCGCAACCCACAAATTTTTTTTGGACCGACATAAAAAAAATGATTTTGTAACCAACATAAGGCTTGATAAAAGCAGCTAAGGGTTAGGGTTTTTTGATATATATTGTATTGTAGTATTTGCAATGGTATTGAGTTGCAGGAATTGCTAGTTGTAATCAATTTGATTTACTGGATAATAATATTGGACTCTTTGTTGGTGGATGTAGCCTGAGTTTGGGTGAACCACGTTAAAACTTGTCTCTCATTGTTATTATTTCTGTGTATTTTTCATTCCTCTATTTAATCTTTATTTGCGTTTAATTGATATCTTCTGCCAGCTAACCCTAACAAAATTCATATTACAGAAGCTAACCAAAATCAAATGTATTCATCATGCCATGGGGAACATTGGTTTATGCGGCAATTCCCTTAAGGTTGAAAAATGCTAGGGATACATACTAAAGGGCTATGCCACACATTTTTCATCACCTTATCGATGACATAGTGGAATATTATGTCAATGATCTACTAGAAAATTTTAAAAAGAGAGAAAATAGTCCCAAAGACCTGTGTCTTTTTTAACTATATTACATGAATATATGGTAAAATCGTATCCAGAAAAGTGTGTTTTGAGTCACAAGTGGAAAAATATTAGGAACACTAGTTGGTGATTGTGTAGAGTGAGGATGATGATTTATATGATGAGACTAATGACGAATACATGTCAAGTAATGAGGTCCATGAGGAGACTAATGGTGGGATGTTAGAATCCAAGGATCTGATAATGGGTAGCATATCCCATAAAAGAGAGGGAGGAGGTGAGAATAAATTCTAGGAGGAGGTCCCTTGCTGGGATATTCCCCTAGAAAAGATTTCCCCATAGTAGAAGCCACCTTTGCATGATCCTAGATAGAAACCAAGAGATCCTAATAAGTTCTTGATTTAGTTTACTTTTATTACTACCCTTTAAGATGTATGTTATTAGCATTGTTTATAATATTTTAGTGTGGTTTGTCAATTATTTATCTTATGTGTCTTTTACACTTTATTTTTCTCTATTTTTTAGGCAATGCAGGCTTTATGGATGAGTGGGGAGATATGATTCAGACCTCATTGTTGGATGCCTTTATTATTGTCATACAAAGGGAAGATAAGCTCTTAGTGGACTCACACTTGCCTTTGTCTATATATGCCATTGTACATATTTATCTATAGGCCATAATACATGTATGATCTCCTCTATCTATCATGCTAGTTAGGAGATCATAGCCCCATAGGGGTGGATTAGTGGACTTGATGTGAATAATAGGCTTTTGAGGAGCATGGTGGGACCAAGAGCTAGTCCTAGCCAACACACACATTCTTAGTCATGGGATTAGACACCATTAATTTATAGGCTCATGGGCAGAGAGATGACACCTACTCAGTTGGAGATAGTAGAGAGTAGATGAAGGTAGAGGACTAGGAGCCTTAGGTGGCTAGGATCTTGGGGATGACTTAGATGCTTAATGATTTTCTCAATTTATATTTGACACACTTTCACTTGCCCCTCTCACAGAGATTTTGAATCAAGATATGTAGAAGTTCATTGATTTCGTTGATTTTTTATGCATTCAATGAATGAGCCCTTATGCTTAGACCTTAATAGTTATACCTATATATGTTTAGATTCTTTTAGAATGATTCATACTTTGTCTTGGTTGACTTCATATGTATTACTTTCCCTTCATTGTGCACATGGATGATTTGACTAGTTATTCCAAGGATAAGGATGATCATTGCAAACACTTGGAAATGACTTTGCAATGATGTTTTGAGTATAGGATATCCTTAAATCCCCAAAAATATATATTTGGCATGGAAGAGTGCAAGCTCCTTGGACATACAATGTCCAAGGAAGGCGTGAGGATTGACCCTAAAAGAGTTAAAGAAATATACCTCATCCCTCAGCCCAAAATAGATAAGGAAGTGTAATCCATCTTTGGGCAAATTAACTTTGGTAGGTAGTTTCTTCCTAACATTGCCTAGAAGACAAAGGCTATTTCAAAGGTGCTCAAGAAAGTATAATCAACTGCTTGGGATAATGAATCAACTGACTCATTCATGGAAATCAAATTTGTACTTAAACAAGCTCTAGTATTGGCAAGCCCTAATTACTTAAAACTCTTTCAAGGTGGGTACAAAAAGATGGGGGGCCAAAAAGTGGCCAAAATTCTTAATTTTTTTTAAAAATCCATAACGCAAGTGCATTATAATGCACTCACATTATGGCTTGGTGTTGCCAAGCCTAAGGCTCGGCAGCACCAAGGCATAACATGCTCGTGCTATAACGCAAGTGCGTTATAGTTTTTTATAACAAAAAAAGCACCATTTGTCATTTATCATTTCTATTTTTTCTTGCAAACCCTTGAGAGTGCGCTCACATTAAAGGAGTAAGTTTTGTTTATTTTTTTGTGTGAATTTGTTACTAAATAGGTAGATTTAAGTGGTTTTTTTATGTAAATTTCTTTAATTTACAGGAATTGATAATGCACCTCCTCCTGAAAATCCTCAATCACCTCAACACCAAATACCTGATGAAGAACAACCCCAACAATAAACACCTCTAGTAATTCCTCAATATGCCCATGGAACACAAGAAATTTAATGGGGAAAATTTAAAATAATAAAAAACAAATTGAGGACATAAATGCAAGGTTGAAAGATCATGCATTGTCAATCTCACATAGAGTCATGCTTGCTCAATCTCTTGAATCTATGTTATCAAATGTAGATTTAATTAGTAAACAAATCTCTAGTTGGTTAGATAAGAGGAGAAATTTTAGACAATTCTATGCAAATAAGTTATCTTACGAACAAGTTAAAAATGAAAAAATTACAAAACTTGACTTGTGTTCCCTTTTCACAAACCCACAAACAAATCAACCTCTAGACCCTATAAGTAAGAGGTTCCCTATCCATTGGTGCAACCACCAAGGGATAAAGGACCATTGTTTACAAAGGTGGTGGATGGTTTTTGACAATCCTCCATGCAACAATAATGAGGTCCCGCAATATTTTTTGAGGAAACTCTACTGTGAGTTTGTCCTCAATAAAGTGACAAACTATTTTGATATACAGGACTTCCAGGGTAGAGGTGGGGGGTCAATACAGGATAGACCAGCGGCACATTTTGACCCATAGTGGCCAATGAGACAAGTACTCACTAGACCATCCTATAAGCACATGTTTATCCCTTCCATTGTGAAGGAGAGTGTTGAGGTTGAGACACTACAATCCATTAGTTCCTTGACCCAAAGCCTCATAGAGCATGCTAGTCTTGTAGCACAGTGTGAGCAGAGGGAGACTTCAAGGAGTGGGATTCCACCCCATACTTGTCAGGCTTGTGGGTTAGCCTGTGTTTGTGACCCTACAGATAGTTAGGACACAGGTGCACAGGCTACATCTATAGCTGAGGAGTTGGTGATGACAGACGCCCTCCTAAATGAGACTTTTGGCCTTGATACTCAAGTAAATGTTAGCAAGTTCTATGGAAATAATTTATTAAATTTTATTTTTCAAATGCAAGATTAACTGATTTAGTTTAATGATTGTAATGAAATTTCAGGGTCATAGTGTTCATTCAGTTTTCAGTGGTTCTCCACCTCCATATTACACACTGACATGTATTGCTGAGGTATGTAACTAGTAAACAATTATAAATATTACATGTGAATAGCATTGTTATATGAATGGTATTCTAATATCTCATTTTAATTGTTGAATAGGTTAATCTTGGAGATTTCATGGCAACACCTCCTAATTGAGGTGGAGTTCAAAGCTTCACTCAAGTAATAAAATAAAGAGTTTAACTAATGAATTATACTTATTAGATTTTTGTAGTTTACATTCATCTCATTGATTACATTGTATTGCACATCTTTCAAACTCAAAGCATTACTACATATTACATAACTAATAACTAGATGTTGATAGATGACAAAATTCTAATTAAAATATAGTTTTTTAGAAAGTCAACATAAGCTATTATGCAATTACTTCACATTGCTTAACTAATAACTAGGAGCAGCTACCAATTACATTTTCTTGTCATGGCATTCAATGAGACCACATTTTATTGAGGCATTTTTTCAAATAGTTCACTGCCTTGTCTATGCTACAGATGCTTGGATAAAATCTATCAAAGCATAATAGTAAGCTATAACATAGACAAGGCAATGAGCTATTTGAAAAAATGCCTCAAAGAAATTTGGTCTCATGGTGATGTCCACACCATGAGACCACATTTCTTTGAGGCATTTTTTCAAATAGCTCACTACCTTGTCTATGCTACTACATTTTCAATACATGTCTACCAAAGCATTCTATCAAACAGTTCACTCAAAAAAAATTTAAATAGTTCACTACCTTGTCTATGCTACCACATTTTTCATACACATTTACCAAAGAACTTAAAATTTTGTTAACTATCTCATACATTATAATCCATGACCTTCATCACTATTCTAGTTTTCATAATTGAATAATGTTATTTTATTTCCAGATGATGTAGGTAGAGACACCTCCTAATGTTCATATGGTAATGGAGCATGGTGTGTCTTCCGTAATTGATAGCTCCATGCCTTTGACGGGGGTATGAGGTAGATTAGTAAATTTCAAATTACAATCATTGTCATAGTTGTTTATTATTGAAAAATCAAATGATTATTGATTTGAAGTTTAATTTCTATCTGGATGGTTTCTATAGGACATTACAATGCCACAACCTGATCCTACTACTATGGAAAATGAGGAGAGAGATTATTTGGTAGTGGTAAGTGATTATTTTGTTAAATATTTTATTTTTTTATAATGTAATTTCTATATATTAATGTCTATACTTTTTATTGTAACAGCTAAAGCTCCATGATGAACTAAATAGGAGGAGCAACCCTCGGGTTTCAAGTAGACCACTCTCATATGTGTCTCCATCCCCTTGAATATCAAAGGTCACCTGTGATCTATTTTCTTCACCCAAAGGGGAATAACTTTTTATTGGGTTCCTTTGTTGTATGCCTATATTGCATTTGTGGACATATATTTTGTATTACATATAGTTGACATTGTATGCTTATATGGCATTCTTGTAATCCTATATGGCTATTTTGTATGTGTTATACTTATATTGAAAGATATTTATGTATGCCTATATGGCTATTTGGTTAATACACATCATTCTTGTTGATGGTGTTCATATTTGCATTATAAATCCATGATTCAATGGATATTTGTGGATGGTTTAATTCAAATATTTAAAGTCCAATTGTATTACATGCACTCTTCCTTTATATAATTGTAAATATATAAAGTTTGAACATTATTCTCCTCTAAGATTATTGAACATTAAATCAATCATATGATTATAATAATACATGATGCAATCTAACACCTAGTTCTCTCTACCACTATACATCTAAGCCCATACTATGTAGGATCATTGTAGCATGGTGTTGGTTAATAGATTTGTCACCTAACTCTATATACTTATGCTGAGACAAGTGACAAATGTAATCAATAGTTGAGCCTAATATAATTTTACATAGGCTCTCTACTTATTTAACAAGGTGCAGCTACCTACGATAGATATTCTAATGAATAAGAAAACCCAAAATTGATTTTAACTAGAAAGCAAAAACAAAGGCAGAGCTTTTGACCAGAAAGCAATAAAGGTAAATTTACAACATGATTACTAGGAGTTCAAAGATTTCCAGCCACTTAACATAAATTGACAACACACCAAATATATATGTATGTATATATTTATATATATATTCACCTCTTCGAATGATATACCAACAGATAGATGATTCTTCAGCAGAGAGAAAGATTTATGAATAACCAACCACCAAGACACATGAATATCATTAACACTAGCAGCAACATATTCAACTTAAGAAGAACATGAATTCAAATAATCACAACACAAAGTCTATGATCACCCAAATCTCCACTGTATTAACTTGCATTACATATATCAAAGTAGCTGAAAACAAAATTCACTATTACCCTTGCAAAACAAAGTTTGTCCAAAGATCCCTAATTCGACTAGCCATCCAAAATTTATAGCTAAGACAAATTATAACTGTCTTTAAAACCATAACGACTTCTTGAAATAGATGAATAAAAGATGTTTAAACAATAATTATAATAAAAGGGACCCTCTAGAGCCAATAGTTTTAGAGCAAATATGAAATAACTAAACATGAAATTTGAAATCAATTAAGGATTTGTAAATCCCCATCACCATCATCCACCTCGTCCATCTCTTCCTCTTCCTTCGACTACTCCGGGCTTCTCCTGTGACACTTTGCGTCGCTTGAGGTCCCTGTCACCATAACCTTGACTTATATGCCCTGTACTTGTTGATGATAGGTGTTAATGACATGCTAAGTGGATTTCCTGTCATACTAATACATCAGTTCCTCTTCATGATTTCCCTATTAGAGTCCATCACCTTACTATTTCTTTAGTCACCACCCTCTTGAAATTTTATCTAATTACTTTAACATCTAAGAGTTTCTCATCATCAAACCCATTATCTTCCACCTCCAGAGCAATGAAATCCTTTTTTATTCTCATCATTTCCTTGTAATAGATTACGATTGATTTTCCCATCTCCTCTTCTATTGCAGTTATAATATAGAGTTTCCATTCTACTACACCAGCCCACATAGTGGTATCTAGCTCTCCAAGATTAGCTATAACTTTTTTAGCCATCAAGATACCAGGGTCCATGTTGGGTATCTCTTGTATCTCCTTAGAAGATACGGATAGACTGTGATGATCACTTTGGGCTTTCTCAAACTCCACTATCAAAACCTCCCTCTTTGCATGTATAGAATCAAACAGTTTCAATGCCTCCTCAAAAAAAATGAGACCATAAAAAATAATCTTTTTGACCCATTGATCCATAGCTTTTCTTAGAGATAGAGAAGTTTTGACTTGTTGGAGCAAATTTGAATCAAGGGTATAGAGGTCAGCATCTGAGGAGGCTTCAGTTGAGGGTGTTACTATTTTAGCAATTGAATTAACAAAAGAAGACAAGGAATTTACATGTGCTAGTAGTTTTGAATTATCTTCTTGCAATCCCTTTACCCTTTTAGAGATGTTATCGAATAAGTATTGGACATGATATAAATCTCCTTTAGTAGTTAGCGGTCCCAGATCCACTCAACTCACTCTGAAGTTAGCTTCTATTACTTCATCCTCATTCTTATCTATCAGTGGGTCTGTAATATCTAGAAACTAGTTTCCTAAGGTGGAATCAATCACCATTCTTGACATTCTTTTTGCACATTTGGGCTTGGGAACCATTTGCAACAAATTAGCCATAGTATCGATACCCACATCAGTAGGAGGAGTATATCTCTTTTTCTTTTGAACTACCCTTTTCAACCAATTGGGAGATGGGGTTGACACATTGGGATCATTAGAAGTAGTAAATATAGGCGCAGGGTGGGAATTTTTCTCTAACAATTCTCTTTGATGTGGGGAACTCGGTAGGCTGAGAAAAGAGTGTAACAAATTATCTTCTTCTATTTGGGAGAAAATAAAAGAATTAGAGTCACTTACATGGTTACAAGATGGGGACACATGGTCTTCTTTGGATGATGAAGTAGCCAATCTAGTATTTGTTTTCATTATTTGGATGTTCTACTCACAAGTAGTCTTCACCTTTCTAGTCTCTTCAGGTGGTCTGTCATCATCACCATTCGATTGTGAGATGACTCTTTGGAGAGTCAGGTCCAAACTAGATGATCTTTTGCACAAATGAGTAGATTGAGATCTAGCTTGGTTTTGCGAGGTTGAATCCTTTGATGTTGTGGAACCAACACACTCTTTGACTTTTCCTTGTAGTCATTTATCTAATCTTCTTAACACATTCAGAGAAAGCAACATAATATTAGTAACTTCTTTTTCAGACTATTTCATGGGGGGCAGGGGCTTTGTTGACACGACATTATAACCTTCATCTACTATATCTGAAAAGTCATCAGCCATATCAAGAACTTGAAGATTCAACTGGAAGGCTCGAACTTGATCTACATTCAATCTCATCTATTTTCTTCTTTGAACCTCCCTTTCGTCAACACAGTCCTCCCAAAAATCCTCCAATTGAGGCTGGTATGAATAAGAACCACCCCCATGCATGTTTTCCTTTATAAAATTCTTACTATCAAAATCCACACGAGGGGACAGACTGTGGAGACTGAATTCTCACAATAATTTGTCAACATTCTTGGCCCCATCATTACTTTTACAACAATAAAAAGACAAAGTCACAAGGAAAGAGTACCCTTTCTTCTTCATGGCCTGGTATTTCACATTCACAACTGCCATTTGGTGGCACAACTCCAAAAATAGGTCAAAGAATCACATGGGTACCATGTCAATTTTAATGGGACATTTTGAAAACCCCTGATTCTCAAATAGGAGAAGCGGTCAAATTGTATATAAAAACTACCAAAATTCATGACCAGGGTAGATGCTTCAACATAAAATCTTCGCTCTATCGAGCCATCAATCATTTTGGCTAACATCATGGAAAAATCATCATTAATACGTCTAAAATGTTTCATGCCTTCACTTTTCTACAACTGGGGGAAAACATGATACACAAGCCTACTTGTTGTAGGACTCCCTTGAATCCTCAAACTAGGCCAAGTAGCCTCTCTTTGAGCCAATATATAGACTACCAGGGAACACATGTGGAAGCTCACATTTCTTGCAAAATTCATTAGCTGTTCATGCAAGCAGTCATTGATAACCTTTGGCCAATCGATGTGGTGGTCTCCACAAATTAGTAGAATGAATCTACACATCCAAAATTCAAAAACATCCAACTCAGGGCTCCCAACCACTTTGTTCAACAAAGTTATCATATCTGAAATTTCTTCCTTAAAATAGCTCCTTTTTAAATTGGTGGGAAGCTGAGATTTACTAGTCTTCTCAATCTCTAACCAATGATTAGCAATACAGGTATGACACCAATCGTTCCTTTCATTGTAATAGTTCTAGGCTAAAGACATAGAAACATTAGCATTGTCTTCATACTCTTCCAAATTTAGAGCCAAAGTGACAGATTCAGAGTCAATTTTCCCCACAACATCAGCACTGGAGGTCTTTATCTCCTAGGATTCTAGAAAATACCTATTGGCACACACAATCATCAACTCGGGACAATGCATAGCAGGTGGAAAGCTGCTAGCCATATCTAAACCACTGTTGGTAATCTTCTTCACCAAGGGAGTTAGATTTTCAAACTACATTCTCCTCCAGAAGTCATCCAAATCAACATGACCTAAATTAGTATCTTTCACTTTAGACATGCCATTCTCAAGTATAGAGGCCATGAGAGTCCCTTGGAATTTGAACTTCATCTTAATGTACTTTAGGACCCAAAACACCAAAGACTCCATAATGTATGCAGATAACATAGGGTGATACAAGACACTAACAGGAATTTCCTCACACAGATACATGGGAATGAAAATTTCTAACTCCCCAAAAAGAATGTTATGCCTTTATAACAAGAGAGAGAGGGAGTTTCTAGTTATCCTGACATGTGAGAATGGAATTGTGTTGATAACTCACATGTAGCAAACTAGTCGTTTAACTTTCTGCAACGTATTCCCTTGTAAAACAATATCACCTTAGATGAGCTTAAGAACTTATCAAAATCATTTTTCATAAATTTGTTAAGGAAGGATATTAAATGTTGGCAGTGAATTTATCTTTTAAAACTCATTAATGCATGCCTTGAGTTTCCCTCTGAAGAATGTGCCATTGTGTTCTCATGTACTTCTAATTAAATGCAGCGAAAATGCCACATGAAATAGCATGCCTTTCAAAGTCAGCAAGTCGGGTGGAATTTGAAATCTTGAACTAGGAGTAAGAGGTTCAGAACTTCAGGGAACTCTTGACCTCCTAACAACAAAGGAAGACATCAATAACAAGACATCGAGGAATACTCAAGGCATGGGACCTTAAGACAAGTTGGCAAGTCGGGCAATTCAAGAACTTATGAACTCGCTGACTTTGGTTCAAAAATGTGAAGGATCACCAACAACTCAGAAAATGACTAAGTAAAATTGGCCAGAGGAAAGAAATAAGGAAATGATGGACAAAGAATGAAGGAAAAGCAAAGAATGGACATGAACACCTTTTTTAAAAAAAAGGAGGCAACAACTGGCTCTAATTGGGGACAAGGAATTAGGAGGACGTAGAGAACCCTGACAAACAATGGTGAACAAGCCTTATTCTAGGGGCAATAGAGTCACACCAAAAATGGGATGACACAACAATAGAAAAATAGGGAAAGAAACTATGGCATAGAATAGGACTCAGAAACTTTACCAGTTGCATAATTTCAGGTCTTACCCATTGTAGGCAAGAGGTAGTGACGTTCCATCAGGGTAAACCAATGAAAATGCATTCTCTCCTACAACTTCTCTATTCTTGAAAGGTCCTTTCCACAAAGAATCAAATTTCTTATGGGCACCTTTTGGTTCTCTCCTCCTATCCCATAAAAGCACAAAATCTCCTACAACAAAGTTCCTATGTTTATCCCTTTTGTCAAAATTTTTTTTAACAGTATGTTGATGCTTGGTAATTCTGTCTGTAGCAAGCTCTCGCTACTCTTCTAAATAGCTTAAATACAATATCCTCTTATCTAGTGCTAATTGAAACTGTTCATCTTTAATTGCCTTCTGCAAATTCAATGCAGACAGTTCTAGGGGAATAGGGATTGCGCTATCGATACCATAAACCAACTAGAAAGGAGACATACCATTAGCCCTTTTATATGTTATGCTATCATCCCAAAGAACATCATACAGATTCTTATGCCATCCCCTTTGGCTTTCTTCCACCAACTTTTTGACAATAGAGATGAGATTTTTGTTGCTTGATTCTGCTTGTCCGTTGCCTTGTGGGTTATAATCAGATGAAAAGGCAAGGTTAATACCAAAATCATAACAGAAAAGAGTAACTTTGACAGAGGAAAATCTTGAAGTATTATCAGTCACCAACTTCCTAGGTACACCAAACCTGACCAAAATATTTTCCTTAAGGTGCAAACTACCTCAGAAGTAGTACTTTTTACTGGGATAGCTTCCACCCACTTGGTAAAATAATTAGTCTCTATCTAGATATGGGTATGTCTAGCACTTGAATTAGGATTAATTGGTCCATTGAAGTCTAATCCCCACTACTGAAACAGTTCATCTATAACCACCGGTGTCAAAGGTAAGGCAACTAATTGAGGTCTACCCATGAACTTTAAACATTTATCACACTTCAAGACCTAATCATAGGCATCCTTGAACATACCAGGCCAGTAAAAACATTGCCTCAGTATTTTTAAAGTTGTCACTGATGTAGAGAAGTGTCCACCACAGGCTTCACTATAGAAAGCCTCTAGCAACTTCTTTTGTTGTTCCCTATCTATGCATCTCAAAAAAGTTCCATCTACTCCCCTTTTATATAGGTCACCTCCCCAAATGATGTATTTATGTGCCTTGAGCTTTAGGTTTCTCTTTTCCTTGGCAGAGAGGTGAGATGGGAAATCGCCATAAGTTAAGAAATAAGAGACATCAGAGAACTAGTCATTAGTACTACTAGTAAATAGAACCAAAGGTAATTCTTCACTTTTATCGACCTTGCTTTCAGCAATCAATTTGCACAACCCTTTGCCTCTGACCAAATTAGTGGGCTTGATCTCAATATCGTACTCCTAAACTTTAACTATCCAAGCTCCTCTATTATTGCATCTAATCTCCTATTGAGTGAGAATACTTTTTACAGCCGATTCTGGGACATAAACAACAACATTTGAATGTAAGATGTAAAATCTGAAGCTTTTTAAGGCTTTCACCACAACATATGCATGCTTCTCCAAACTAGAGTATTTAAGCTCATATTTCATTAAGGGCACACTCATGAAGGCAATGGGAGCTTCTATTCCTTGTTCGTTCTTCTGCAACAAAATAGCTGATAGAGTATGTTCAGAAGCATAGCAATAGATGATAAAGTCTTTTTGAAAATCATGATGTACAAGCATGGGTGCATTAGCAATGACCTTTTTAATATCTTCAAATGCCTTCTTTCCTACAGCACTCCACTTAAAGACTAGATGGTTCTTCATCATCTCTACAATATGTCTTGTGAACTCAGCAAAGTCAGGGACAAACCTTCTTAGAAGATTTACCTGACTGAAAAAGGATCTCGTGTTGCTATTGGTCATGGTTAAACTTAACTGTTGAATCACCCTTACCCTCTCTGGATCAATTTTTATTCCATCCTTTGAAACAATGTGTCCTAACAACTTTTTTTTAGTAACTGTAAAGATTGATTTCTCAGGATTCAAAGAGATGCCATGTTCCTTGCAACATTACAGAACTACTTCTAGATCATGCAAGTGATCACCTCTTTTCTTAGAGAAGAATTTCATGTCATCAAGGTAAACCACTATGATTTTGTTCTTCAAGTCACCAAAAGTTAGATCCATTGCTCTCTGACGTGTAGCCCCAACATTAATAAGACCGAAGGCATTCTATTATATACAAAGACACTAATTGGGGTAGTAAAAGTTGTTTATGTTGGTCTTCCTGAGCCACTCCAATTTGGTTGTACCCCAAAAATCCATCAAGCATTGACATCATCTCTGAACCAGACACAGTTTGTAAAATATGGTTCATCACCGGTAAGGGATAGTTATCTTTCAGAGAAGCTTGATTTAGATTCCTAAAATCAACACAAATCTAGATCTCCCCATTCTTCTTCCTAACAAGTACAATATTGGCCACCCAAGTAGAAGGGTGACTAGGATAAATGATTTTAGATTTGAGCATTTTGTCAATTTCATTAAAGATGACTTCAGCTATGTTTGGATTATAAGTTCTCTTCTTTTGCCTAAAGGGTATGGTGCAAGGCTTTAATGGAATATGATGCTGCATTTCCACATTCCTAAACTTCTTTAGGTCAGCATAACACCATGTAAAAACATCTTTATACCTAGTAAGCAGAGAAATCAAATGTTCCCTTTCTTCCTGAGAACAACATTTGCCAACACACACAACCTTCAGATCAGCGTCAATGCCAATATTCACCCTATCATAATCAGCCAAAGTTGTGATGGAAACTCCATTCTTCTTTTTAAGGTATTGATCATGTTGATTGAAGAGATCTTCAAGAGAGACTAGTCCTTTAGGAATTTTATTCCCTTTCAACTGAACAATTCCCGAGCTTGGATCATCATAGGACTTTATTTCTCCTTCCAAAACATCATTACTTTCATCGCTACTACCTTCAAAGAACATACTGGCAAAAGATTCAGCCTTTTCAAGCAATCAAATAATTTGTTGATCAGGATTAAAAACTTGCCAGTGATTAACATTGTCAGGAACACTAGGTCTATATACTACTTCAATCTTGTATGACTTATCTTTGAAAGCTAGATGTGGTAAAAGGAGAGATGCTAAAATGGCCAAGGAATTGACCCTAGTATTCTGTTCTCTAGGTAGTGCTTCTATAGAAAAAGCATAAAAGTCTTCAATGTAGTCCCACACCCTATTCCGGTAATGCCTCAGTCTACCATTTTTAACTATGTACAATTTTCTTACTTGTTTAACAATCATCTCAATGTCACCTTTGACTTTCAACTATTTCACACCTTTTTCCTTGTCTAGTTCCAGACCTAATAGCAAAGCTTCATTTTCTGCAGTGTTATTTGTATTTTCAAACTCAAGTTTAAAAGAAAAAGGAAAGGCATAACCATCAGGTGAAATCAAAACAACCCATGCCCCAGACCCTGTAGTAGAACAACTCCCATCAAATTCTAAAGTCCACAATTCATCAACTAGGTTGGAACCGATTAGATTTATATCTCCATTATCTGTTGATGTGCACATGTAGGTGCTCGGCCTGGTTCCTACAAATAGAATGTCTTCTCTAGGATCTCCAGATTTAAGCACAGTAAATTTGGCCTTGGGTTCTGGATTAAGGTGAACTTTCTTCCCATCTACAGGTATTAGGGCATGTGACCAATCCATTTGAATTTCCCCACCCAAGTCTTTGCAAAAACTACGACTCAAGGGCATCCCATAACTTGAAGGTATGTCTACCATAAGAATGGTTAGCTTTAATATTTTCCTTGGGAAAATAGCTAAAGCAATCTGAGCATCATTAATTTGACCCAAGATAGGTATTGGGGAACCATCCATTGAAAAGAATTTGCCATGGGAGGGTGTATAGGATAAGCCTAGGGCTTTAGCAACTTGAGCAGGCATTACATTAATTGAAGCTCTAGAATCAATAACACAATTACTAAGCTTATACTAGCAATGTAAAAAGAGACATAAAAATGTTCTGGTTTATTAAAAGGATTCTAAAGATTAGGATCCTAAGAACAAGAGTTTGAACAATTTTGGCTCTTAGTAAGCACTTAATTATCACTAGACTATCTGACATATCTAACTAGTCTATCAAGTTCAGATGGATTAAGTCTCAAGTACTTAGCTTGGGAAATTTTAATCTTTGTATTTTTACATGATTCTACAATATCGAATGAACTTGAGACAAGATTTTTAGAAGATGAAGTAGATGGTACCTCAGAAGCTACAACTTTCGGTGTCACATTTTCCATTTTCTTTCTATTGTTTTGCCTCGTCAAGATATATTTGGGAGTAGATGATGGATTACTGGGCAGGCTCTAAGAATTTTGCCCTCTTTGTGCCTGTTAACCCCTAGTAAACACCACATAGTTGGAGTTGTCAACTTCAGTGTATACATCTTCTCCACTTCCTTCATTTGATTCATATTTAAAGAAATTGACACCATCATCACTAGGCGTAGGAGGTTCTTCCACAAGAGGCTCCTCTGCATGCTCTTTCATAGAAAGCATTTGCATAAATCTCATCATTTCAAGGTAGGACACTCCATCATGGTCAGAAGTAAGATGAAAGTTGCATACCATATGATTATTTTTACTGGTTGAGGGTCCTCCTTCAATAGCTAACCATTGGGTAGGACCAGGTAGTTGCAACGTTCTATTATAACCCCCTTGCGGAGATTGTTGAGGACCTTTAGGCATCTGACATTTCAGAGTAATGATATCATTCACCAACATCTAAATGATAGGGTTAGTGGAGCTGGATACTGAGGGTTTGCTTGTTTGCAACTCTCTTTTCTAGTTTCTCGCAGTAATCAAATCATCTTCAACAACAATAGCCAATGATTGGGTATCAGCTAGGTTAGGGACTCCTTGTCTTTTAATAGAAAAACTGACATCAGGTGGTAATGAATTGATAAAGAATCACATCAATAATCTGTCTCTAGGTCTAACATTCGCAGGAATTCTATTTGCAAGTCTGTTAAACTTGGCTACATATTCCTTCATTTTCTCGTGAATCTCTTTCTTCATAGAAGAGAGTTGGGCTACCAATGTATGTTCATTATCAGTAGTTTTGAATCTATCCTCAAATTGTTGCCTCATGGAAGCCCAATCTCTAATAGAGGCATTAGGAAGGTGATAAAACCATTCAACGACTATGTCAGTAAGTGACTCAACAAATAGCCTGATAGACACATCTTCATGTTGGACTCCTAGGATAAAGTAAGCATCAAAGAAATCATTAATGTGCTCTTCAGGAGTAACCTTGCCATCACCCCTAAACTTAGGTAGGATTTTACTTAATCCCTTAGGCAAGTCATGTAGGTTCACACCAAGCCTAAGTGGTCTAATAGCAGCACCCCATGGAATAGGTGGAGGTTATTTTTGAGCCATGTTAAAAGGAGGGAAATTTACTTGTAATGGTAAGATAGTACCGTGCAGAGTCAATCTTTGGCAAGATGAACTAGCGGCACCTCTTGTAGGTGGAGGAGAGGATGGTCTACTTAAAGATTTGACTCTTCTTGTGGGAGGGAAGGGAGCAAAATTTAAAGATTGAAGTAAATCAAAGTCAAAATCATCTATACCCTTTTATCTATCCTCTCATGTATATCTTTTCATGGCCCACTCCTAAAGGTATATTAATAAAAATAATTAAGTAGAGTCACCAAACCACTTGCTGGTTGTTACGGGGGAGACATGGTCTTGCAGGAATCTAATTCCCTAGTCTAGCAGTTGGGTTTCTTGGCCTATTGTCAGGAACTGCTTGGATTCGCAAAGGCCTTTCTCTCCTTGGCACAGGGACAATTCTTTCAATAAAAATTATCTCTTGAGCATCAGCAAAACGATGTGCATTTTCTGCTATAATTTCACCAAGTTCTTCTTCTAATACCTCGTCAACTTGGTGATATTGTTGGTTTGTTCTTCTGGTTTGCTAGGCAATAATTCTAAGGCCAGTAATAATATCTTCCTGATTTCCTATCAGCCAATCAATGTTAGGTTGTAAAACTAGCGCACGTCTTCCACAAAGAACCATAAAGTTCAACCAAGCAACTCACAAGAACTTGATATATCAATCTCCCCAGTAGAGTCGCCAAAAATCTGTTGGTTATTTAACAAGGCACAGCTACCTTCGATAGATATTCTAATGAATAAGAAAACCCAAAATTTCTTTTAACTAGAAAGCAAAAACAAAGGCAGAGCTTTTGACCAGAAAGAAATAAAGGTAAATTTACAACCCAATTACTAGGAGTTCAAATATTTCCAGCCACATAACATAAATTAACAACACACCAAATATATATATATATTCACCACTTCAAATGATATATCAACAAATAGATAATTCTTCAGCAGTGAGCAAGATTTATGAATATCCAACCACCAAGACACATGAATATCATTAACACTAGTCGCAACACATTCAACTTAAGAAGAATATGAATTCAAATATTTACTACACAAAGTCTATGATCACCCAAATCTCCACTGTATTAACTTGCATTGCATATATCAAAGTACCTGAAAATAAAATTCATTAGTACCCTTGCAAAACAAAGTTTGTCCAAAGATCCCTAATTTGACTAGCCATCTAGAATTTATAGCTAATCCAAATTAGAACTATCTTTAAAACCATAACGGCTTCTTGAAATAGCCGAACAAAAGATGTTTAAACAATAATTATAATAAAAGGGGCCCTCCAAAGCCAATAGTTTTAGAGAAAATATGAAATAACTAAACATGAAATTTGAAATCAATTGAGGATTTATAAATCCCCATCGCCATCGTCCACCTCGTCCATCTCTTCCTCTTCCTTCAACTGCTCCCCTTCTCCTATGACACTTTGCACCACTTGAGGTACTTGTGCACATAACCTTGCCTTATATGCCTTGTACTTGTTGATGATAGGTGTCAATGACATGTCAGGTGGAGTTAATACATCACTTCCTCTTCCTGATTGCCCTGTCAGAGTCCACCTTACGATGCACCTCATCAAACCCATTTCTACAATTGTTAATATAGGCTGCCTTTTTAGAGAGCCTTCCCAATGAATCTCCTATGATTGCATCATAATTTACTATTTCTTCTATCACCACCCTCTTGAAATTTTGTTTAATTACTTTAACATCTAATAGTTTCTCATCGTTAGACCCATTAGCTTCCACCTCCAGAGCAGCGAAATCCTTTTTCATTCTCATCATTTCCTTGTAATAGACTACATTTGCTTTTCCATCTCCTCTTTTGTTGTAGTTATAATATAGAGTTTCCATTTTATTGCATCAGCCCACATAGCAGTATCTAGCTCTCCAGGATTAGCTATAACTTCTTTAGCCATCAAGATACCAGGGTCCATGTTGGCTATCTCTTGTATCTCCTTAGAAGCTATGAAAAAATTGTGATGATCACTTCAGGCTTTCTCAAACTCTACTATCACAACCTCCATCTTCACATGTATAGAATCAAATAGTTTCACTGCCTCCTCAATAAAAATGAGACCATCAAAAACAATCTTTTCGACCCATTGATTCAGAGCTTTTCTCAGAGATAGAGAAGTTTTGACTTGTTGGAGTAAATTTGAATCAAGGGTATGGAGATTGGCATCTGAGGAGGCTTCAGTTGAGGGTGTTATTATTTTAGCAACTGAATTAATAAAAGAAGATAAGGAACTTACATGTGCCAGCAATTTTGAATTATCTTGCTGTAATCCCTTTACCCTTTTAGAGATGTTGTCGACTGAGTATTGGACATGATATAAATCTCTCTTAGTAGTTGACGGTCCCAGATCCACTCGACTCATCCGAAGTCAGCTTCTATCACTTCATCCTCGTTCTTATCTGTTAGTGGATTTGCAATCTCTAGAAACTAGTTTCCTGAGGTGGAATCAATACATTCTTGACATTCTTTTTGCACGTTTGGGCTTGGTAACCATTTGCAAAAAATTAGCCATAGTATTGATACCCTCATCAGTAGGAGGAGTATATCTCTTTTTCTTCTGAACTACCCTTTTCAACCAATTGTGAGATGGGGCTGACACATTGGCATCATTAGAAGTAGCAATCATAGGTGCAGGGTGGGAATTTTGCTCTAGCAATTCTCTTTGATGTGGGGAACTCGGCGAGCTGAGCAAAGAGTAACAAATTATCTTCTCATATTTGGGAGAAAATAAAAGAATCAGAGTCACTTATATGGTTACAAGATGTGGGCACTGTTGGATTTAAGGCATACAACTGAGAGGGGGGGGGTGAATCAGTTGTATAAAACTTCTTGTTCTTTCAAACACTTGATTCTTCGTTGTTAGTTAACAGCATATCAATTAATCATCCATGAAAGCATAATACATAAACACAAGAGCAGATAAACATCAACACATTGAACACCAAGATTTTGACGTGGAAAACCCGGTTAAGGGAAAAACCACGGGGTGATTAACCCAAGGATTATTCTCTGTTAGAAGAATAAGAAAAAGAATGGCACTTGCCAATTAGGGCTCACTGCCCGAGCACACTGCTCACAAAGAGGCCCACTGCCTACAAGGAGACACACTGTCTACAAAGTGATAAGAATCACAATCTTGAACTGGAGAATGACATCTCTACCATGTCCGGATCAGTTCCATTTAAGCCCAAAAACCTCTGCTCTGCCTTTCGCACTTCTCTTCGCTATGCCACACTCATCCACACAATCCACACTTCGAAATGAACTCACAAACTGTTATTTATACAAGACATCAACTTAGGAACAAACATCTAAGTCAGCAAACAACCATAAGAGTATCCGCAAGATGAATAACACATCCGGTCGGCCACCACAAGAACATTCGCAGGATGAACAATTCATCCGGTCGGCTAAACAGAGCAAGAACTTCATCCAGAAGAATAACTTCAATTCCGGGCTGTACTATCAATGCAGACCAACAACACAACCTCAACATGATCCAAGAACCTTCACAAGCCTGCCTGAATGACCAGGTACATCCGCACTTTCTTTACTTACTGGAATCTCTTCTCTTCCTTATCCGGAACTTCAAGAACACTGTCTGTCGCCACTGTCATAATGCAAGAGGTACTTTTGGACCTCCAAATCATACACAACTTGAGATGGCACATCACAAGGACATCCCAAAGACTCCTTCCAATCCGCAGATTAGGATTTTACAGTTCCGGACCTCACCGGACCTTTTTGTGATCCTCTGTCACCTCTGAATACTTGCCGGAACCGGTTCTACACCGACAGCCACAACTCCTTCAGATCTTCATGCGGACCTCTGAAATCTTAACTGAGGCATCTCAAGACTTATATCTACAAACCCTTTAATCCACATCCTCTGGTTCTCAACCTATACAATACATTTGCCTTCTTCTCATCACGGTTCTTTCACTGTTCCTGACTGAGGCTAATTTTCTCAATATCCTCAGCACACAGCTCATCCAATCCTTCTTGTCAATGCAATATGAGTATGTTGACATCAATGACAACACTGGCTCACCTCATACTTGCAACAATCTCCCCCTTTGTCATTGATGGCAACATATGATGTGAAAAACCATCAAGACAAGAACTTCTCCTTTCTGTCACAGCTCCCCCTATCAACAACAACTTTTCACATGTCTTCTCTTCCTTTACTGCTCCCCCTTTGATCATCAACCACTTGTTTTTCACATGTCTTCTCTCCCCCTTTGACATCAATGGCAAAGGGCTCATACTTGCAATTCTCATACATCAGAATCATACCAGCTGCTCCCCCTTAGTTGCAGCTCCTCATCATCAATCCGGATCACAAGATATGACTGTGATATCCACCGAACTGATGCACATCAGTGCATCCTAGTTCATCACCGGAGGGGCCATGACCCCTAACTTCTCCCGGAGATATTCAAAAGAGTCCTTGGGAAGAGGTTTAGTAAAGATATCTGCAATCTGATCCTTTGAGGGAACATACTCCAATCTAACTTCTTCCTTGTTCACTTGTTCTCTCAAAAAGTGAAACTTGATAGATATGTGCTTAGTCTTAGAATGCAATACCAGATTCTTAGAAATATTAATTGCACTTGAATTATCACAGAAAATTGTGATAGGCTCCTCATATTCAACTTTAATGTCTCTTAGCATCTGCTTCATCCATAAGATTTGAGTGCAACTACCTGCTGCTGCATTGTATTTTGCTTCAGTTGTAGACAGAGATATTGCATCTTGTTTCTTGCTTAGCCAAGAAACCAATCTCTTCCCCAAAAAGAATGCTCCACCACTAGTGCTCTTCCGGTCATCCACATCTCTTGCCCAATCTGCATCTGTGTAAGCATGAAGAGAGAAATCCAGATCTCTAGGGTACCATAGACCATACTCAACTGTTCCTTTCAGGTACCTAAAAATTCTTTTGATTGCCATAACATGAGATTCTCTAGGATCAGCCTGGAATCTTGCCACAAGACCAACAACCTGCATTATATCTGGTCTAGTTTGAGTGAGATACAACAATCCACCAATCATTGATCTATACTTTGTCTGATCTGCCTTTGGGGAGTCATCATCTTTGCTCAACTTACATCCGGTTGCCATGGGAGTGTTCATTGGTTTTGAATCTTGCATACCATATTTCCTTAACAATTCTTTCACATATTTGGTCTGAGAAATGAAGATTCCTTTCTTTGTTTGAGTAATTTGCAGACCCAAGAAGAAATTCATTTCACCAAGCATAGACATTTCAAACTCACTTTTCATCTGATTTGCAAAAGTTTTGCACATACTATCTCTTCCTCCAAAAATGATATCATCCACAAACACTTCAACAATCAAAATGTTTTCATGAACAATTTTGAAATATAAGTTACTGTCAGCAGTACCTTTGTTGAATCCAATCTGCACAAGATGCTTATCCAACCTTTCATACCATGCTCTCGGGGCTTGCTTTAGTCCATACAATGCTTTCTTCAACTTGCAGACCATATCATCATTATCAGACAATTGAAATCCATCCGGCTGTTCAATGTAAACTTCTTCTTCCAGATCACCATTTAGGAAAGCAGACTTGACATCCATCTGATATACCTTGAAGTCTTTGAAGGCAGCAAATGGAAGAAATAATCTAACTGCTTCAATTCTTGCCACCGGAGCAAAGGTCTCTTCAAAGTCAATTCCTTCTATTTGAGAGTAGCCTTTGCAGACCAATCTAGCTTTGTTTCTGATAACTTCACCAGCTTCATTCAGTTTGTTCCGGAAGACCCATTTGGTTCCAATCACATTCCTGTCTCTAGGTCTGGGAACAAGATCCCAAGTATGATTTTTCTCAATTTGCATTAATTCATCTTTCATTGCTTTAGTCCAGTTTTCATCATTGCAGGCTTCATTTACTGTTTTAGGTTCAATCTTTGAAATCAGACAACATTCATCCTGATTTTGAGCAACATTCCTTCTAGTTTGTACACCTTTGCTTCTGTCACCTATGATCTGATCTTTAGAGTGGTTTAGTCTTACATACCTTGGAATTTTGGGAATATCCTGCACTGTTGCTCCTTGATCAGGTTCATTCTGACCTATTTCTTCTTCCTGATTTACTGGATCAAGTTGATTCTGACTTACCAGAGGGGATTGAGTCCCTTGAACCTGAACACCATCTTGATCATCTTCATCAAACTCATAAAATCTTGAAGGCTTCTCAATTCCTTCATCAACTTTCACATTGGTGCTTTCTATCATCTTCCTCAATCTCTTATTGTAACACCGGTATGCTTTGCTTTGAGTGGAGTAGCCCAAGAAAATTCCTTCATCACTTCTAGCATCAAACTTTCCTAGATCTTCATCTCTTTTAATATAACACTTGCTACCAAATACTCTGAAATATTTCACAGTAGGAGTGATGCCAAACCAGAGTTCATAGGGGGTCTTACCGGTGTTGTTTCTGATTTGAACTCGATTGAGAGTGTAGACTGCAGTGCTGATAGCTTCTTTCCAAAACATCTGAGGAACATTTTCTTCCAACATCATTGTCCTGGCAGCTTCCTGGATGGTCCGGTTCTTTCTTTCAACTACTCCATTCTGCTGTGGAGTCCTAGGAGCAGACAATTGTCTCCTTATACCCTGCTTCTCACAAAAGTCAATGAACTCACCAGATGTAAATTCACCACCTCTATCAGACCTTAGACACTTTAGTTTCAATCCGGTTTGATTCTCTACCATAGCTTTGAAGATTTTGAACTTCTCAAATGCTTCTGATTTTTCTTTTAGAAAGGTAACCCACATCATCCGGGAATGATCATCAATTAACAACATGAAATATCTATCACCTTGCAGACTCTTGATTCTTGTCGGACCACAGAGATCAGTATGTACTAATTCCAACAATCCGGTAGAAGACTGATCTTTGCTTTTGAAAGAGACTCTGCTCTGTTTACCTAGCTGACATTCTTTGCACAAACTATTTGTAGGTTTCACCAATTTTGGAAGGTCTCTTACAACCTGAATATTGCTTATCTTGATGATGTTATCAAAATTCACATGACACATTCTTCTATGCCATAACCAACTCTGATCAACTTGAGCAAACAGACAACTTTTGTTTGAACCAATTAGATGAAAGATATTACCTTTTGTTTGAGCACCGGATGCAATTTCAGTTCCGGAGCTTGTAAAGATTCTGCATTTTCCATTCTTGAATCGGAGATCATAGCCTTTGTCCACTAACTGACCAACACTGAGAAGATTGTGCTTCAATCCTTCAACATATAGTACATTACCTGTTTTGCTCTTTCCATCAAAAGAAATAGTTCCCCTACCTTTGATTCTGCCAGCAGAATTGTCACCAAACTTTACCATTCCTCCTTCATACCTTTCCAAATCTAAGAACTTATTCTTGTCACCACTCATATGGTGAGAACATCCACTATCAATAACCCAATCATCCTTTTCTTCCACTTGAGCAGCCAAAGCTCTTTCCACTACCTTGTGATTGACAGATTCAGAGGATATTGAATCTTCTTCCTTGATGGCAATAAACACCCATTCATTTCCGGATTTGCTTTCTAGTTCTGATTCATCATCTGTTACTCCTTCATTGTCATCTTCTTCATGAACATAATAGCAGTTCTTTTGAAACCTTTGTCTGTTAGTATTAGACCTTGCAGATCTTTCCGGACATCTTGAAGCAAAATGACCAATCTTATTGCAGTTGAAACACTTAAAGGGTAGTTTTCCTTCATACTTACCGGATCCTCTTGGCAGTCTCTTTGCAATGAGGGCTTCAAGTTGAGCTGTTTCTGCTTCTTCTTCTTCCATGTCTCTTCTTGCTTGATCATACCATGACATCTTCCTTGATGAGTTTTCTCTCGAATCAAATCTCTGTTTGCCTTTCACATAGGTACTGGCTTTGAAAGCAGATTCAGTCTTGGGAGGATCATCTCCAAACTCAGTCATTTCAAATGCAGCTAGTTTGCTAGCCAGTTGTTCTCTTGTGATAGTTGTGTGGGCTCTGAATTCATCAATGGCAGCAACCTTGATTTTGTAGGTAGCAGGAAGGGATCTTAGGATTTTGCAGACAATCTCATTTTCATCTAGAGTTCCACCAGCATTTCTAATTCCACATACCAGCTCATTCACTCTTGGCATAAAGGTAGTGATGTTTTCATCATCTCTCATCTTTAATCTTTCAAATTTCCCTTTCAGACTTTGCAACCTTGCACTTTTGACAAACTCATCTCCTTCATACAGAAGTTTCAGTTTAGTCAGGATCTCATATGTAGTTGGTAGGTCAATAACATTTGAGAGATCTGAATCATTCAATGCGCTTAGTAGGGCTTCCTTGGTCCGCAGATTATTTTCAGCATCTGTGATTTCATTCAGAGTTGTCGGACCACCTTGTGGAGGTACATATGGTTTTGAGACCATAGCCAAGTATGCTTTCCCCATACATTCCAAGTGACACTTCATGCGACCTTTCCAGAGAGTGAAGTTGGTTCCATCGAACTTCGGACTATCCTTCTTGTATGATGACATCCTGGATCTCCTCAAGCGGTTAAGCTCCTTTCAGAGGAACTTGGCTCTGATACCAATTGTTGGATTTAAGGCATACAACTGAGAGGGGGGGTGAATCAGTTGTATAAAACTTCTTGTTCTTTCAAACACTTGATTCTTCATTGTTAGTTAACAGCATATCAATTAATCATCCATGAAAGCATAATACATAAACACAAGAGCAGATAAACATCAACACATTGAACACCAAGATTTTGACGTGGAAAACCCGGTTAAGGGAAAAACCACGGGGTGATTAACCCAAGGATTATTCTCTGTTAGAAGAATAAGAAAAAGAATGGCACTTGCCAATTAGGGTTCACTGCCCGAGCACACTGCTCACAAAGAGGCCCACTGCCTACAAGGAGACACACTATCTACAAAGTGATAAGAATCACAATCTTGAACTGGAGAATGACATCTCTACCATGTCCGGATCAGTTCCATTTAAGCCCAAAAACCTCTGCTCTGCCTTTCGCACTTCTCTTCGCTATGCCACACTCATCCACACAATCCACACTTTGAAATGAACTCACAAACCATTATTTATACAAGACATCGACTTAGGAACAAACATCTAAGTCGGCAAACAACCATAAGAGTATCCGCAAGATGAATAACACATCCGGTCGGCCACCACAAGAACATTCGCAGGATGAACAACTCATCCGGTCGGCTAAACAGAGCAAAAACTTCATCTGGAAGAATAACTTCAATTCCGGGCTCTACTATCAATGCGGACCAACAACACAACCTCAACATGATCCAAGAACCTTCACAAGCCTGCCTGAATGACCAGGTACATCCGCACTTTCTTTACTTACTGGAATCTCTTCTCTTCCTTATCCGGAACTTCAAGAACACTGTCTGTCGCCACTGTCATAATGCAAGAGGTACTTCCGGACCTCCAAATCATACACAACTTGAGATGGAACATCACAAGGACATCCCAAAGACTCCTTCCAATCCATAGATTAGGATTATACAGTTCCGGACCTCACCGGACCTTTTTGTGATCCTCTGTCACCTCTGAATACTTGCCGGAACTGGTTTTACACCGACAGCCACAACTCCTTCAGATCTTCATGCGGACCTCTGAAATCTTAACTAAGGCATCTCAAGACTTATATCTACAAACCCTTTAATCCGCATCCTCCGGTTCTCAACCTATACAATACATTTGCCTTCTTCTCATCACGGTTCTTCACTGTTCCTGACTAAGGCTAATTTTCTCAATATCCTCAGCACACAGCTCATCCAATCCTTCTTGTCAATGCAATATGAGTATGTTGACATCAATGACAACACTGGCTCACCTCATACTTGCAACAGGCACATTGTCTGCTTTGGATGATGAAGCAACGAATCTAGTATTTCTTTTCATTGTTTGGACATTCTGCTCACAAGTTGTCTTCACCTTTCCAGTCTCTTCAGGTGGCCTATCATCATCACCATTCAATTGTGAGCCGACTCTTTGGAGAGTCGGGTCCAAACTAGATGATCTTCTATGCAAATGAGCAGATTGAGACTTGGCTTGGTTTTGCAAGGCTAAATCCTTCGGTGCTATGGAACTAGCACACTCTTTGACTTTTCCTTGCAGCAATTTTTCTGTTATTCTTAACACATGCAGAGAAAGCAACATAATATCAGTAACTTCTTTTTTAGACTATTTCCTGGGGGCAGAAGCTTTGTTGAGATGACATTACAATCTTCATCTACTCTATCTGAAAAGTTGTCAATCATATTAGGAACTTGAAGATTCAATTGGAAGGCTTGAACTTGATCTACAGTTAGTCTCATCTATTTTCTTCTCTGAACCTCCCTTTCACCAACATAGTCCTCCCAAAAATCCTCCAATTGAGGCTAATGTGAATAAGAACCACCCCCATGCATGTTTTCCTTTATAAAATTCTTACTATCAAAAGCCACGCGAGGGGACAGACTGTGGAGACTGAATTTTGACAATAATTTATCAACATTCCTAGCCCCATCATTACTTTTACAAGAATAAAAAGACAAAGTCACAAGGAAAGAGTACCCTTTCTTCTTCATGGCCTAGTATTTCACATTCACAACTGCTATTTGGCAGAACAATTCCAACAACACCAAATAATCAGATGGGTACCACAATAATTTCAATGGGACATTTTGAAAACCCCCGATTCTCAAATAGGAGAAGCAATCAAATTGTATAGAAAAACTACCAAAATTTGTGACCAGGGTAGATGCTTCAACAAAAAATCTTCGCTCTATCAAGCCATCAATCATTTTGGCTAACATCATGGAAAAATTATCATTAACACACCTAAATCTTTCATGCCTTCACTTTTCTACAACTGGGGGAAAACATGATACACAGACCTACTTGTCATAGGACTCCCTTGAATCCTCAAACTAGGCCAAGTAGCCTCTCTTTGAGCCAATATATAGACTAGCTGGGAACACATGTGGAAGCTCACATTTCTTGTAAAATTCATCAGTTGTTCATGCAAGCACTCACTAATAACCTTTGGCCAGTCGATACGGTGGTCTCCACAAATCAGTAGAATGAATCTGCACATCCAAAATTCAAAATCATCTGACTTGGGGCTCCCAACAACTTTGTTCAACAAAGTTATCATATCTGAAATTTCTTCCTTGAAATGGCTTCTTTTTAAATTGGCAGGAAGCTGAGATTTACCAGTCTTCTCAATCTCTAACCAATGCTTAGAAATACAGGTATGACACTAATCTTTCCTTTCATTGTAATAGTTCCAGGCTGAAGACATAGAAACATCAACATTGTCTTCATACTCTTCCAAATTCAGAGCTAGAGCGACAGATTCAGAGTCAATTTTTTCCACAACATCACCACTAGAGGTCTTTATCTCCTAGGACTCCAGAAAATACCTATTGGCGCACACAACCATCAACTCGAGACAATGCATAGTAGGTGGAAAGCCACCAGCCTTATCTAAACCACTGCTGGTAATCTTCTTCGCCAAGGGAGTCATATTTTTAGATTGCTTTCTCCTCTAGAAGTCATCCAAATTAACATGACCTAAATTAGTATCTTTCACTTCAGGCAGGCCATTCTCCACTATAGAGGCCACGGGAGTCCCTTGGAATTTGAACTTCATCTTCATGCACTTTATGACCCAAAACACTAGAGACTCTAAAATGTATGCAGATAACATAGGGTGATACAAGACACTAACAGGAATTTCCTCACACAGGTTACATGGGAATGAAAATTTCTAACTCCCCAGAAAGAATGTTATGCCTTTATAACAAGAAAGAGAGGGAGCTGCTAGTTATGCTAAACTGTGAGAATGGAATTGTGTTGGTATCTTACACGTAGAAAACTAGCTGTTTAACTTTTTGCAACGCATTCCCTTGTAAAACAATATCACCTTAGACGAGCTTAAGAACTTATCAAAGTCATTTCTCATAAATTAGCTAAGGAAGGATATTAAATGTTGGTGGTGAATTTATCTTTAAAACTCATTAATGCATGCCTCAAGTTTCCCTCCAAAGAATGTGCCACTGTGTCCTCATGTACTTCCAATTAAATGCAAAGTGACAAGTGTCATTCCCTTGTACTATACGCCAGCGTAATGAAAATGCTACACGAAAGAGTGCGCCTTTCAAAGTTGGCAAGTCAGGCAAAATTTGAAATCTTGAACTAGGATTCGGACGTTCGAAACTTCCAACCTCTCAAAAACAAAGGAAGACATCAATAACAAGACATCAAAAAATACTCAAGGCATGAGACCTTAAGACAAGTCGGCAAGTCAGGCAGTTCAAGAACTTATGAACCCACCGACTTTAGTTGAAAAATGTGAAGGATCACCGACAACTCAAAAAATGACTAAGTAAAATTGGCCCGAGAAAAGAACTAAGGAAATGACGTACAAAGAATGAAGGAAAAGAAAAGAATGGACATAAACACCTTTTTTTAAAAAAAGGGGGCAACACATGGTAAGAAAATTCATGTAATTATACAATGCACTTTGAAGTATGCAACTAAAAATGAGCAAGACATTATTACATGTGATATCATACCTCTAGAAGTTTGTCATTTAATTCTTCGAAGACATCTACCATTGCATGTGTATGCTTCATACAACCATTCACGTGTATGCTTCATGCTTCTTGTGTATACTTCACATGTTCACATGTATGATTCATGCTTCTTGTGTATACTTCATGGTTTCATGTGTATGCCTCATGATTCATGTGCAAACTTCATGTATTATGTGTATTCACATGTATGCTTCATGCTTCTTATGTATACTTCACGTATTACGTGTATTCACATGTATGCCTCGTACTTCATGTATTACGTTATCTATTTCTTTGCTTCATGACCGGATGTATCTTCAACAAGATTACTCCATGTGTATTAAAAATGTTGTTTGTCGAAATGCTTTCTAGGTTGATAAGCACTAACATAAAAGGGAGAGCAATTTATCATTGAGAAAGACATCCATAACATCATTGAAGAATACAATTAAGAATACAACCTTAGGCAATATTGCAAATAAATGAATTTAGGTTCTCACGAATAGTGATGATATGATTAAGGTTGTGACATTTCAAAGGCAAAAAGTTGTGACCCTTCAAATCTAGGAAAGACTATGACCCTTTTATAATGAAGGGCGGTGATCATTGTTGATAGTAAGAAATACTGAGATGGGGGGGGTGAATCAATATTCCACAAAACCATTTCTTAACAAGTTTATTTATCCAATTTCCAAAGTTAATAACATGAAAGTAGAATAAGCATAGAAATAAAAACCATAAAGACATAACACATGAACACCAATATTTTTACATGGAAAACCCATAAAGGGAAAAACTACAGTGAGTATTAGCTCACAATATATTATTATAGCATAATACCAGATTACAAGAAGGCTCACTACCTTAGGGCTCACTACCCAGAGAAATGCTCACTGCAAGAAAGGCTCACTACCAAAATAGGCTCACTGCCTAGAGAAAGAAAGAAGAAGGAAGAATGGCTCATTGCCAAGTTGAACTACTCAAATTACATCTACATATGCATGGTTACAACTCCAATGAAGCACAAAAAACTGATTCAACACTCTTCTTCTCTGTCTATCCTATTTTACTGCTCTGCTCTTATTTGGGGATAAGATCTCTCTTCTTTTGCTAGTTATTGCCTTATCTTCGCATGCTTCACATACACAAAATACCTCATCACATCTCATATCAATCATCAAAACTAAAATCCATTGGATATATATATATATATATATATATATATATATATATATATATTCGCTACAAGATTTATCTCTTAATTAGGTCGGCAAGCTAAACCTAGAATGTGTAAACAAAGAGTTGTACTTTGTCAGCTTGATCTTGTGTACAATCTACATTGCAGACTCAAACAAACATGTACAAGTCTTCATATAGGTTGGCCCTAATCATATAACCACTTAGATTAATTATCCAGATGCTATAACTTCTTCGCATAAGGATCTACCATGCCTATTGGCTCGTTCCTTAACTGAAGAACATACTTGATCAATTCATCTTTCATATCATAGCTCATATTGCAGACCATAGGAGACTTAATAAATCATATCCAGCAATAATTAGTGATCTCTTGACAAGCCTTTAGATCTGCATAACTAGATAAACCTGTATGTCAAAATGCGGATCTTGGAACTGTTGCACTGTCATAGAAAAATACAGTTAAATTGGAAGCTAATATTTGGAAGCTTGTAGAATGTGATTTGTTAAACTTCAAGGGCTATAATCCTAGATTTAGGTAGTCATGACATGTCTCTTAGTTTCCTCATAACCATAGAACAAAGTATGCACTTGCGGAGGAATGCAGACCATTTTACTTTGCACTGTACACATTACCTATCTTACCTCTATTCATCTAGACTTAGCCATTTTCTCCAAATGACTTCCAGAGGAAGTCATGACTTGAACAATGGAATATATCATCATAAAATAGCTATGAGTCATCATACCTGAACTACATTTATAGGTCTTCATTTGTGGAGGCATACTGATTCACTTTCTGTCCCTTACTTTGAACACTATCCATAGTTATTTTGGCCTTCTGGACTTGAATACTTTTGTGCCTTGTTTCCAATCCAAGTTGGTCTTCTAGAATGATATCTTCTTGTCATGTTGATGTATCCCCTTTTCCTTATTTCCATCAATGACAACATTCTAGTCTTCTTCATAGCAGTGTCTCTTTCTAACAATCTCCCCCTTTGGCATTGATGGCAACACTTAGTGAAAATTCTAGACTACTTCCCCTGAGATGTTTGCCTAGTTTTCATTGATCTTCTTCTCCCCCTTTGACATCAATGGCAAAGGTGTAGGTTCCAGAGTCAAAAGTTGTCAAAACTACAAAACTTGCTATACTCTGCTGCTTATGTATAAGTACAATTTCCAACTTTATTTTACATGTGTTGGAAGATGTCATTGAAAATGTTCTTAATTTGGGTCAGGTCACCATCCCAACCTTTCTTAGAATTGTCCAAAATTTGGATATGACCACTAAGTAGGAATACTACAGTCTCTGCCTTGTGAAGATCAGAGGGTGTGTTAGTATGTGAGGCTATTTGTGCTTAGCTAACACATTCTAGTTCTAATTTGATCCCTCTCACCTATTAGATTGCTCAAGTCATTATGAAGGTTAATGACTTGACTTTCTTTGTTGCTAACTAATTCTACTACCAGATCAAATGCCTTAGAAGTGTTCATCAGTTTCTGCTCCACCTCCTTGATCTTCTCTTCTATTTTCTTTATGAATTCCAACCAGGATAAATAAAATTTGTATATATCACCAGCTTCTTTAATGACACTTTGAATGTTTTTTATCCTATTGTCTAGCTGGACTTTGTCATTAGCTATCATTTCCTTCAACTCATTCAATCTTTTCTCATTAAACTATTGCCTAACTTTTATGTCTGCAGATTTCTCAAAAGATTCAAAATATTTACTTACAAAGTTTATAAGTCCTTTGAGTTGATTTTTTGGTGACATAGAAGTATCCTTATGGTATGTTGGCATCAGCTTCTCCAAAATGCTAGATGCCTCACCAATGAGCTCACTATCCTCTATGTGAGACTTCAACATTTCCTCTCTTGCTTTTGCCTATACAAATGAAGCCAATCTAAATTTTTGTATAGGGGACATTGTGTCCAAGTTTATTGGACCATGTAGAAACTCAGGCTCATTCAAAACTTTTTTTTCTTTCTCCAGAAGTTCCTTAACTAATTTTGTAGTGTCTCTTCGTGTAGTAGAGACTTCTTCTTTTAGGCTCTGCTCTGGATCATCTAGATTCATGTCCTTATTGGAATCCTCCTTTTGTTCTGGTGAAGGAATTTCCTTGACCTGTTCTTCTCTAGTCTTTTCCTTATCAGATTTATCCTCAGCTTGATGTTCTGGAGAGGATCTTGTTTCAGCAAGTACTTCTTTCTTAGTCACTTTGTCATCTCCATTTATTTCTTGTTCAAGGTTCAGTTCTGGAATAGATGTATCATCTCCAAAATCAGTTTCTTTATTATCATAAATGGTAGGGTGATTAAATTCCTTCAATGTGTTCAAAGTAATTTCTTCAGTTTCCTTTACCACCTTTTTAATGTCTCCTCCCATAAGAGCATTCTTTCCTTTGACCTGAATTTGTTATGAATTTCTTTGGAGACTTTTACTTTTTCATCTGGAGTGAATTCTGGACATAGTTTTATTAAAGAGTGCTCTCTTAGTTCAACATCCTTTGCCATGGCTACTTCCTTTCTTACAGACATTATACTTGCCAGGCTATGTGGAAGATCATCAATTATTTCAATTAGGGCTTTGTTGTAGATGATTAGGTATTCTACAATAGTAGTCTCAATAATCCTTTTATCTGGATCATTATATTCATCATATAATTGTGCAATTGGTTTTAGATTGCCATCCATTGTTATGGCTTTGAGTACATCTTTAAGACTTATAGTTGCTTCTTTTGTCTGAGGTACTTCTTGACTTTACCTTTTTATAGATTTACCCTTACTGGACGGTTTCCTTTTGTTGGTTTCAGAGGCCTTAGTTTTCATCTTCCTCACTTCTTCATCACACTATGTTTCTTCTTCATCAACTGCAATACTTACATGCATTCTTTTAGCCTTGGTTTTCTTTCTTTTGTGGCTGGTACTAGGAGCTTCCACTTTTACAGATGGTGTGGGACCTGAGGAAGTAGTAGAGCTTCTTGTATATGTCTATGTTGCTTCAAAATTTTCTTTTTTCCTATTAGGCTCCTCTGAAGTCTTAACCAGTTCACTATCTATCTTTTCTATTGCTTCTCTTTTCACTTGTGCTTTTTATCTTGCTTCTCTGATTTGTTCTTTAGTGAAACCATGTTTCATTGCAACTTCTTCTACCTCCTTCCTCACCTTCCTAGAGGTTTCAGATTGTCTGAGTTCAACATGGATTTTCACAGATAGCTTTTCATAGGTTCCAAACCTTTCTTCTCTATTGTCCTTGGGCTTGCTCAGTATGTGTTGAGCATAGTTATCTAATATTTGTCCATCCACTTCATAACCCATTAGCATTATCCAAACTATCCTATGCTTAACAACCTCCATCAAGCATTGATCTTTTGTAACCATAAAACATATAGTATCCTTATACTTCTCAACAATTTTCTTAGGGATTCTTTCTCTTGAATGCATCATGATTAGGAAATTCTTGAAGTACCCCCATAGGGATGCTTTTTTCTCATCATAGCTTCCAATGCTACTTAAATGATCTCTAATTTGGACAGCTACTAGTTTGCTACTTAACTAGAACAAATTCTTCATGTTTGGCAATTCATTCATTTTATAGAAGAATAGACAGATAATCAGCGTACCAAATTTGAAAGGATAGTTTTTGCTTTCCTTAATCTTCTTTAGATTCTCTAGTAGTTGACTTCTCAGCAACTCACATAAATCATAATCAACATTTTGTTTGACCATTTGATATACAGTGTATATCACAGTATCAGAGATAGAGTTCTCTTGGTTCGAGAAATAGATCTTGTAACCTATGACCATAGAAGAAAATCTTACTGCATGGTCTATGATGTTGTTTATGGTTAATGCCCTTTTGTCAAATTGGGCTCTGGTAGCCTCTGTAACAGTTTGATTCTTCACGGCTTTCAGCAAGGGCAAACCTCTGGTGGAATTTAACCCTGTTACTACCCTAATCGCTTCCTTGGTGATTTTGAAGGGCTGCCCTAACCATATGAATTCATCGTGAATTAGACTCAGGATATACCAGACCCATTCATCCTCTACAAATGTAGGAAACTCTACACACTGAATAAATTTCTTCTCTTTTAAGACTTTGTATTCTTCCTTTAGGTCAAATTGATCATCACTTAAATGTTTCAAGTATAGATCTGAGAATCTGTTGCCACCAATCTCATCTAGGGAAACATGGATATATGCCCTAACGTCTTCCACATACAAAACTTCGTATGGTATTTCTAAAAATGCACCCATTGGATCAACTTTAGTTGCTTTGAAGGGATGTTTCTTGAATTTAGGTCAAGGTCACTTAGTAATATCAACAACTTATGGGGTTGTCATTGCAAAGATTCAATAAAGTTCCAACGGTAAATACTTGGTTATGCCGAATTAGGGTTTTCTTCGCCTCGATCGCATTGAGTTCTTTGAATCTCTGTTGACGCTTGAAATCTTGCTTCAATCTCTCTTGGATATCTGATAGCTCGAATACAATGTGAGTTAGAAGGAAAATGAGTTTCTTTTTATCCTTTGCACTTGACCTAATCATAATAAATGCTCATTCTCAAAAGATACCTAACTTTTCTCTAATAGACACAGTCGATCGAAATTGCTCCATAATGTACCACACTGACTCATTTTCTTCTAGATTTTCTTCCATAAGATTTTTCGTATTGGATTCCACCACATATCTTTGTGCTTGATTCTAACACTAACTATTTGGCTGGGGGTTTTGGATTTTCAACACTGCTCCCCCTGAGCCAGAGCTCTGAATTTACTTCCTGGAGGAAGTATCTGCACTAGATGATGGTGTGGATTCATCCTTGACTTCAATCACATCTTTCTTGATCCAAATATTGCCCATTTCTTTCTTGGCTTCAACCAGATCAACCTTTTCTTTTCTTTGTATCAATCCTTTGCTCCGTTTTCTTGTTTTCAGTATGGTAGTTTCTTTTCACATTATTGCTTCTACAAACTCTTGCAATATGTCCATATTTGTTGCGATTGTAACACACCACATTCCTTTATCTTTGATTTATTTTAATGATTGGATTTGATTTGCATTGATTAGCCCTATGTCCAAATCTATTGCATGCAAAACACTTTCCATTTAATGATTGATTATTGCTTGCATTGTGAGAGCCATTTCTTACTAGACTTCTGCATTCACTTGATCTATGACCAATTTTATTGCAATTGAAACATTGACCAGAAAAGGATGGAACATTTTGATTCTGGTTTATTCTACTCCTGCACTGAGTAGCTTTATGACCAAACTTATTGCAATTAAAACAATGGCCATTGAAAGATGGATACCTTTGAGCATTTGGTTGTCTGACCCGAGGTCTTCTAGATCTTCTTCTTTGATTTTTGAACTGGTTCCCTTTGTTTTACTTTAACTCAGTGTTTGCTTGACCAGATTTTGAACTTTCTCCTTTCTCAAATCCTAAACCTTGCTTATCATCAACACTCTTTTGACTAGCAATCATCTCATAAAGCTTTGCAGAACTTATCTTGAACTTTTCTTCGTAGCTCTTGGCTTTTTCCATGTCTTCTTTTGGACTCAATTTCTTTTTCAAGTTTGACACAATCTTCTAATTTTCTTTTCACCATTTCATTCATATCTTCTTCTACCCTATATGGAAGGTATTTAGTTAAAGTGATTCTTAGAGTGAACACTAGATGCATAACTTAGTTTCATAACATATACAATTGAATAGGAAGGAACATTTTCATCCTGCAAAGTATAAAAAGGCTTGATATACTCATTGCATTTTAACATGAGACCCATCAATTTGAAGACAATATTTTATGGATTTTTTAAAAAATGGATGTTTATGAAACAAAATTAAACAATGAAAAACTCAATTGGTTTGGGCTATTAACAAATCTTGTAATTTATATTCTTCTAAATGAATTGTATACCTATTAGTGCTCCTTTTTTTGGTTTTCAAGGACATTGGATTCCTTGCCATATTTATTAGGAACAAGTAGATGGTGATAAACAACATTTACTTTAGAGGTTAGCATCAGAGGTTCTCCTAAATTTGATTTTTTTTTAATCTTTTTCTTATGCATAATTTTTTCATAAATTTATTACATTTTTTTCCGTCACTCACATAGTTAATGAACTTCAACTACATCCATAACTAACTCAATAAAACTCCTAATTTTTCTAAAGAACTTACACACCCACCAAATTATCTTCACTTATGCATTAACCTCCATCATGATTTTTTTAAAACTCATTCAAAATAATAAATGAAATTCACTTGAATGTTTTAGTATCATTTTCAACAAGTGCCAAGTAGTGATGAGTACCTGCCTTTATAGTATTGTAATAATAAAAATTGTTTTGTAATTGGAAAATAATGTAAGTTTAGAACAATTGTTATTACATGAAATTAAGTAACTCCAAACAAAGCCTGAATCTTAGATTATAAATTTCTATGGAAGTTATATAAGAAAGACTATGAGAGAGCAATAGATTGTATGTTATTTTAAAAAAGTTTCTTATATAAATAAAATGGAACTAATTTCAGGTTTGTTGTATAAAAGTAATGGTTGAGTGTATTTTCTAACTCAAGAAATGGAGGTTGTAGATGGTACTCAATACTTTTATGGCCTAACCAAAAGACTTCTTTTGTTGTACTTGGAACTATTCAAGAATTATTTCATACAATAGGATATATATGATGTTAAGTCAAGTTTTAACATCACAAAGAATTAGCAAAGAAGCATTATCAAGTACTTGCATGTAATTCTAGATACAAAACTTTTTGGGAAGGTACAACCCTAACAGAGAAAATGAAGGGATAAAATAATCCTTTCAAAGAAATATAATAACATATATTTGAGTATAATACATTATAATGAAAGTTATAACTAGGAGATTTTTATTGTTAAATTATCTAAGTGAGGAGAGAGCAAGGTCTCAACTTAGTAGAATATCCAAGTTACCAAGTTGCATTCACAAATCATGGGTGTATTCAAGGAAGTTGGAAAATGTTGATAAATATGAACCCTTTGGAATGTCGTGGACGTGAATCTAAACTTCAATGGATTTTATCTCTAAGATTTTAATTGCACATGACCTTGGTAAATCTATCTTAGAGCTAGATTCATGCAACCTAAATCTATTGAAAGAAGATGGCGATTTTATCAAGATAATGAAGATAATAAATATTTGGTAGAGTATTCAAAATATTATATCAGTTTAAAATAATATTCTTTCCTTTCAAATTATGAATTTATAGGTTATTAGGGGAAACTGACTCACACATAACAAAGGACTCTCATGATGGTAGAGATAATTTTGATTATGATTATAATATTTCAAACATGTAAGATTTGGACTCATTCTAGAGAGCTTGCAGTGCCTCTAGGATAAACTTAACAAGAGTAGTGAAATTTCATTCATTTTAAATTTATATGTTAGGCACACATTGGTTGAAAGTGTCTTATTGTGGCTCTTACAATGAGAAAAGCTAAATTGAATATAGAAAAAATCTAAAGAAGATTATTTAATTAGTAAAAAATAAAAGAATTCAATTAAAATTTTGAAAAAATGTTTTATAAAATTTTAAGTAGAAGAAAAATAAACTCATATAATTAGTCAATTATATTATTTGTTTGTACATATTTCTACAATCACAATAAAATCTTTATCATAACAAAAATTAATAAATAATTATATTATTAATCTTAATAATTTGTATTCTAACTTCTATATTATAACTTCGATAATACTGAACATGGACTTTCTCAATAGTCGATGTGAGGATCTAGTTCCCCAATTCAAGCTTGTCAATGAAAAGGTAGATCTCCCTCTTGTATATAAATATCTTAGAAACTTTATCCATTTAAGCATAACTCTTGAAAGCAAACATAGTAAAATCATTACTTCTTCAAAAATTAGAAGCCATCTATTGAGAAACTAAATATATAAATAAATTTGTCAATAAACTAACAAAGACATTAAAAAATATAAATTGAAAAAGAAAATATGTAAGAAAAATTTGAGGATGAAAGGCATACATGTTGCACTATGTAAGGAAAGCGGGACTTAAATTTGATGATCGTGTGGCCATATTTAGTCATTTTAGCCATAAAATACAATTATTTTTAGGAAGATTGTATCACTTGAAAGTTAAGATTTTAGGTAACCTATCAAAATTTCTGTGTAATTATTATTTGGTCTATATATTTTTTTTCCTAAAATAGGTAGACATTATATTTGAAAGGCAACTTCAAATAGATGACCCTCACAAAAAATTTACTTGACAAACTGTCAAATTTAAGTCGTGAAGGAAAGTAGAGCCCTTATAAATGAAGGGTAGATAACCAATAATTGACATAACTTGCCAAGTTTCCTGACTCAAGAGGTTAAAGCAGTAACAGGAAAAACTTTTTTATTTTAACCAACACCAAATCCATCCATATAACAAATAGCTTATAGTAACAGCTTTGCATTTCCGTTATGGAAGTGGCCAACTTTCTATATGGTATCCCTTTCCCTTCTTAACTTTATTTCCACATTTGAAATCATGCCTCTCTTCTTCTACAATTACATTTAAATAATTCCTTACAATTTGTTAACTAGGTCATTCAAGGCTTCTTTTTTCTCAACTGTATGAATACATACATAGCTTACATTTACTCACTAAAATTACCTCTTTTTTCTCAACTGTATAAATACATAAAAAGCTTACATTTACTCACTAAAATTTCCTTAACAAGGTTGTTATCCAATCGCTACTCGGGCTATTGGGTGGCAGTAGTCTCTATTAAACTGTGATCTGTTGTGTTAATGGAAGCATAGGTAATTTGGTTAGAAGCATTCAATTTTGAATTAATAAAGGCAAATGAAACACCCAAGAGAAGGAACTCAGATGAAGATGATATGATTCCAATAGAAAAAAACTATAGAGGAAAACTGTTGGCAGGCAGGGGAGGTTAATGGTGGCTGTCCAGAATAGATTGCTATAGTAATGTGGACAGAAAGAACATAAACACAAAAAGGAGAGAAACACCAAAAAACTAAAACAACAATATATATTATATTTTCCTCTTTCAAAATATTACATTAAAAAACTTTAAAAAAACTTCTTGTAGAGCTATTGCTCTATTTTTCACATTCAAACTATATTATGTCCTAAACCTGGAACTATTGTACCATTACTGTGCTATTGTACATGCACTTTCTATTCTCTACTATCTATTGTTTCCTTTTGCTGTTGTCTCCTATTCTTTGCAATATTCTCCTTCACATTCCTTCTGCTTCTACATGCTTTCCTTTTCTCTATCTTACACTTTCTAATTCCAACTGTTAACATTCTTTTCTTTTTGTCTCACTCAAAAAATGCGCAAGAAAAATTGGCACTCAACCAAATTCAAAATCAACTACCATATTAAATTTTCTGCTAGCAAACAAATCCCCTTTAATAGGGTGGCAGAGGAGGATCCCCAAAGCTGATGGGGGGTTGGTTGCATTTAATACGTAAACTGCATATTATAATATTCCAACACTCCCCCTTAATCTGAAGTCACCTATCATTCAACAATTTTCTTTCTGGATCTAATCTCTGGAGATAAACCTTTGCATTTTCCTTTTCAAAGCCGATCTCTAGAGTTGTTTCTATCATTCTGTATCACCTCCAGAGCTCTTTTTTGCTTCTCTAGAGCACTCTTTCTACATCTCCGTAGCTGACTCCCTGCATCTCCAAGGCTATGTTTTTGCATCTTTGAAGCACCTCTGAAGTTGCACTGACTTTCCAAGGTTGAACCTCTGGAGCTCTATTGTGACTATCTTTCTGGAGCTGAACCTCTAAAGCTATCTTCTTTCTAGGGCTGCATACCTCTGGAGCTATCAACAATGCCAAGCATGTCTCTTAGGTGTTCAAAAGAATAGTTTGGTAATGCCTTTGTGAAAATGTCAGTGAGTTGCTGCTTGAATCTGCAATATTGTAACTCAATCTCTCCTTGTTCTACGAACTCCCTTATGAAGTGATAATGGATCTCAATGTGATTGCTTCGTCCATGGAAGACTCAATTCTTTGTCAGGGCTATTGATGAAACATTGTCACAATGAATGGTTGTACCATCTTCTTGCTGCTCATTAAAATCTGCAAGGATCCTTCACAACCAAATAGCCTAACATGCTGCTACATTTGCTGCAATATACTCAGCTTCTACTATGGAGAGAGAGACAATGGGTTGCTTCTTAGATGCCCATGAAATCATGCCTGAACCCATGTGAAAAACATAGCTGGATGTACTCTTCTGGTCATCTACATTACCTGTCCAATCACTATCCATGAAACCAGCTAGCTTAAACTCATTAGAAACACCATACAAGATGTCATAACTTATTATGCCATTCACATATCTCTAGATCCTCTTTCTTGCTTTCCATTGTGTGTCCTTAAGTTTCTCCATGAACCTAGAAATTAGGCTTACTACATACATCAAATCAGGTCTATTAGCTATCAAGTACATGAGGCTTCCAACCATACATTTGTAGAGGGTTGGGTTTACATCCTTACTGATGTCCTCTTTACTCAATTTCAGACCTGTAGCTGTTGGTGTTGGTTTAGGTTTGTTGTTCTCCATTTTAAATCTCTTCAAAATCTAATTGGCTTAGCTAGTTTGCGAAATAAATATGCCATGCTCTATTTGTTTGCCCTTAATGCCAAGAAAATAATTCAGCAGACCTAAGTATGTCATCTCAAACTCATTCTTCATTACCTCTTTGAATTCAGCAATGAAGAGGTCACTATTACCAATAAAAATTAGATCATCTAAGTACAAAACAACAATTAAAATATTACCTTTAGTTGCTTTGATGTAAAGTGTGGGCTGACTGCTTCTTTTACTAAAGCCATTACTTACTAAATATGAGTCTATTCTATTATACCATGCCCTTGGTACTTGTTTCAGCTCGTAGAGGGATTTTCAGAGCCTATATACTTTATCCTCTTGCCCTAGGACTTCATAGCCAGGTGGCTTCTCCACATACACTTCCTCTTCCAACACTTTGTTCAAGAAGGCTGACTTTACATCTATTTGATACACCTTACACTTATGTTGGGCTGCTATTGCAATGATTGCCCTAACTATTTCTAGCCTTGCAATTGGTGCATATGTCTCATCATAATCTCTTCCAGGCTGCTATTTGTACCCTTTGACAACTAGCCTTGCCTTATGTCTTTTAATCTTACCTTCAGTAGTAGATTTAGTCTTGTAGACCCACTTAACTCTAATCACTTGTTTACCCTTGGGTAAGTTAGTTAGCTGCCATGTGTCATTACTCTCTATGGAATCTAATTCTTCACCCATGGCCTTACACCATTTCTCTTCCTTCACAACTTCCTCAAAGTGCATTGGATTATTGCAAGAAAATAATGCAAAATTCATATCATCATCATCATCAACATTCCTTGTGCTATCATAAATCTCCCTTACACTCCTTGTCCTCCGTGGCATCAATGATGCAAGTGTAGGGTCTAAACTACCTCCAGAGCTGTTGTTGTTCTGACCTCCGGAGCTACTGTACTGCTAACCTCAAGAGCTACAAATCTCTGGAGTTGTAGACCTCTAGAGCTACTAATCTCTAGAGCTATTGTACTATTGCCCACCTCTGGAGCTACTCTGTTGAAGTACCTCTGGAACTACTATTCCCCAATGCTCTACGGTAGTTCCTCCCCGAGTTGCTGCTCTCTGGTGCTCCTCCAGAGTTGCTATCCTCTAGAGCTTCTGTGTATATGGAAAAATCGATTAAATCTAAACTAAATAAAACCAAAGAACCCAATAACATAAAGGAAACGAATCTAAGTAAAAGCCATAAATCACAAATCAAAGACAAATGAAAGCTCTTACCAAAACCTGTATTGTTCCCTTTTGGAGATATGTGGATTGCTCAATGTAGTTGCAAAGCCATGGCTGCAACACGCAAGTATGCTCAAGAGATCAATGTCAAAAGATCGTTATAGTGCTCAATCAATGCGTTGTGTATGCTCGAAGCTCTGTTAAGTATGCCTGAGAATACGATCGAAGAGAAAGACTAAATGAAGGAGATGAGAGGGGTTTATATAGATTTCAAGGAAGATCGATCAACGGTCCAGATAATTTAGAAGAATCAATGGAGGAGATAAGTTGAGGAATGTGCAACGAATGAGGAGAAGACACGTGTCTTGCTTGCTTTTGCATGAGAGGAGTTATCAAGAATAGAAGAATAAGTTAACTGAAGAGATAAATCAATTAAAAGAATAAAGCAATCAGTTAAGTGATTTAAAACAAGAAGAAGAGATTTGCATGAGAATAGAAGATATTTTGCTTTATTAAATATAGAAATATTTAATTGATGAGCAAGAAAGCTTAAGTTATATTAGAGATAACTCAAATTTAGAAGAAAAAGCAATTTAAATAAATAATTGATTTATTTAAATTTAGAGAAGATATTTTGGAAGAAATAATTAAATAATTGGAATTATTTAATTTAGAAGATTTGAAAGCAAATTAAATTAAATAAAGTTATTTAATTGTTGTGCATGATTTTGGAAGAACAGAAGATTATAAATAAAATATTTGATTTTATTTATTTTTAGAGGATTGAGATAATTTAAATAAATTTGATTTGATTTATTTAAATTTAGAAGAAAAATTGATTTAATTAAATAATGTAAATTATTTAATTGTAGATAAGATAGAATTGTGATGAATTAATTAAATAATGGGATATATTTAATTAATGTGGATGTGAATTTTGGAAGGAGGATAATGATCAAATTAAATAATTAAAATTATTTAATTGTGGAAGAATATAGAGGAATTTAATTTAATTAATTAAATAAAGAGGATTTATTTAATTAATGTTGAATTTAGGAGATTTAGAAGAATTTGATGATAATTAATTAAATAATTAGATTATTTAATTAATGTTTGCAATGCAAGTGATTAGACAGATAACGGAATGCAAGTGATTTGATGACACGGTCATTTTAGGGTGTCTACATTTTGCCCCTCTTTGATGCAATGCAGCATGTAGTGTTGCGTCAAAGAAATTAATTGTTGAAGAGGTGATACAATTTTTATGCCCCAGTGTAGCTAGTTGCCCCAGCGTATGCCCCCTCGAGCGGGAAGACAGGGAAGCGACAGAGGAAAGGTGTTGACGCTCGACTAGAAGATTGTGCGACCAGGTGGGAAGAAAAGCAGAAAACGGGGTGGAAAAGAAAACTAAGGGTGGGGACACTATAAATAGGTCCCATGGGGACCACAATCCTCATTTGCACCCATTGAGATTCTAAATTTAGAGAGAAGAGCTTCTAAACTTAGTGGAGAGAGAGGTGAGCAGACAGTGCAGAGAGATGCCGATTCCAGTGCATAGTCATCGGGCGGAGCTGGTGCGGACCTACGGGAGGCCAGCAGGAGCTCCAGCAGCGGTAAGTGATCGAAAACCCCCTTTGAATTTGTCGATTAGGGGTAGATTAGGGCTAGGTGTAGGTAGAGGTTAGCCATTTGAGCCAAAAGTGCCTTAAGTCTCTGCAGCGCGAGTGGTAGTCAGCTAGCGCGCTTTTGGTACGCCGCAGCGCGTTTGGTAAGCGGCTGTAGCGCTACTGGTAAAACCAAGTCACGTTTGGTAGTTGGGGTCCGCGTCGCAGCACATATGCAAAATCCCGCAGCGCATATGGCTAGGCAGTGTAGCGCAGTTGCTAGGGTAGGACAGCGCAAATGGTGGGGAGAGGAAAAAATGAAGTGCCTCTGGTAAAACAGAGCGGCACTATTGGCGTGTGGGTACAGCACTTGTGGAAAACAAGGCACGGTTGGCAGAAAAACCGCATTGCGGATGGTTAGACCATGAAGCGCGGTTGGCAGGGAGGGGCAGCGCTTTTGTATAAACACAGCGCTTTTGTTTTGAATAGAAGAAAATTAGGGTTTAAGTAGAATGAAGGGTGACTTAGAAGAGAGATGCCTAGCCTAGCCGACAAGAGGGAAAAGGGATGGTTGGGGGTTACATAGCAGAGCCCAGGGGTAGATAGGATTATGAGGATTTGGTTATGGAAGAACTGACACGTGATTTGTTATGGATGCAGAGGATTTTGCCGCCACTGATGTCACGGGAGAGACACCACGCAATTGCGCATGGGGTTGTTCAGTTGACATGGGAGGAGGATGCATTCTTGGAGCATGCAGGGCTATGGCATGTGGCACACCTGACACACATTAGGGCGAATCTCGCCCTAGTGATAGCAGTCGTGGAGAGATACCACAGTGAGACTTCGTCGTTCCACTTTCCGATGGGGGAGGCTACAGTGACACTGGAGGATGTATACCGCATCCTGAGGATTCGGATAGATGGAGAGATAGTGGACTTTGACCCAGCATGGGGCGAGGCAGGCTTGGAGGAGGTCTTCTGTACAGACGACCTGTGGATAGACGATGGGGAGATCTGATGGGTAGACGTCCCGAGACTCTGTGACAGGATCCGTTGGATAGTTGCATCACTGATTGGCGGCTTCTTGTGCCCAGACCAGAGATCTAGAGGATTATCAGTAGGTTGGGGGACTGTACTATCGGGGATGTTCACTCATGGCAGACAGTACACGTGGGGACCCTACGTGCTGGGACAGCTATATCATGATATGCATTACTGCGTATACAGGAGAGGCAGGAGCCTCTCAGCAGGGGTGACTCTATTACAGGTGTGGGCATGGGAGCACATTCCAGTTATCTGACCCATGGCGCAGCGCCACCGAGACAGAGGGGAGCCGTATGCATTTCTATATGATGGGGTGATGACACACCGGAGGATGGGATCTGTCAGCTATTGGAGGCGGCAGATTGACGAGATGGACATATTTATATGGAGGCCGTGGTTACTATGTGAGGAGTGGCCGGATGAGCATGAGCAGCTCATGTACTATAGACAGGCTCGCTATCTGTTCGGTAGACGGACAGATATGATAGAGAGATATCTTCCCGAGCGGGTACTTAGACAGTTTGGCCTACCACAGGGGCTACCAGTGGGGGAGGCCACACATGCCAGGACACGGAGAGAGACTGGAGACTGGGACGCAGTGATCCCAGTGGCGACAGCATTAGCAGAGGTGCGGGGACTTATCCCCGTGAGATGGGATTGGGACTCTGGGCTAGCAGACCCAGGGACACTGCCAGACTATGATTAGTACTGGCAGACACACAGGCCGATGAGATTGACTACACCAAGTGTAGTAGGGGCAGTGGGAGAGGTATTAGTCCTTGGCAGAGAGGCCAAGATGAGGCGGCAGGCTAGGGCAGCTAGGCAGCAGGTAGTGGGCCAGCAGGCAGGCGGAGAGGGCAGCAGCCAGCAGGCTGACGTGGAGATGGCAGAGGCAGTGGGCCCGCTCGTAGAGATTGACTTACAGAGAGCAGAGAGACTGCGGTAGGAGGAGATAGCCCGGAGGACTCGCTTAGAGCTCTGGATGTCACGACTCAGGAGAGATAGGGATGCAGCGCGGGCTGAGGTGAGGCAGGCAGAGGCCACAGCCTAGGTGCAGACACAGGCAGCCACAGCAGCACAGACAGCCCTAGCACAGGTGCAGGCGCAGCTACAGGCACAGGTGCAGGCATATAGGCAGCTGCAGGCCCAGATACAGGCACAGGCACAGCCGCCAGCCGCACCAGCAGCAGATGCAGATGAGCTAGTGCAGGCTAGGAGAGAGAGAGACACAGAGGTGCAGCTGCGTTTGACAGCCGAGGCCACACTATTCAGAGTGAGGCGGGAGAGAGAGGAGGCACGCCGTGCGCTGGGTGCCGATCAGAGGACTTTGTACAGCGAGCTCATCCGAGTGCAGGGTGAGCTAGTATCAGCTGGCAGAGAAGTAGAGTATTACAGGGGCCTATATGTGGGTGCGGTGCCGGCAGCTCAGCAGGCACCGAGCTATAGAGACAGGAGCAGGTCGGGGGCATCAGGATCTCGGAGGATAGGGCAGTCAGCGTCCTCAGTTACAGGGCCACCTTTGCCGCCAGGGGGGAGGAGGAGGACCATCAGGGGGACCACCACCGAGCACAGGGGGAGGCCAGGGGCCACAGCAGGAGGGCAGCTCCACCCACTAGGGCCTATTCATTTATATTGTATCATATTGTATCATTGTGGACAGATGCCTGCGTGCATTCTGATGTATATTTTGAGGGCTCTTGATAGCCTTGATGTACTATACTGGTGTATATTTGGATGTATACACATTTTTGTATTATTGATGTAGACACAGACACTTTGTATGATGATGGCCATTACATGATATATATATATATGATGATCTATTCGACTCACTACTGTTCATGCTTTTGTGTATGCATTCCTTGATGTCATGGATGTGATGAAATGTATGTAAGATTATGGATTCATGTGATGACATATGCTGTTTATACGATGCTTATAGATGTATGATGATAGAGATAGATGATGATATAGATGTGATGACTAGTGATATCTGACATGTGGGTTTTGCAGATATGCACCAGAGAGGAGAATAGGAGGAGATGGAGACTGTTGATCGATTACTGCAATGAAAGCGATATAAAGGATGTGGAAAGGGATGAATGAGCTTGTTGCAATGGCTTCGCATTTGTATATAAAGAGCAATCCTTAGTTTGATATAGCACGTGGATAGTTCACCACCAGGGTATAAAAGACCAAGGTGCAGTAATATCCGAGTGCGTGGACATTGACTCTGCAAGCAAACGGTTTGAACCTAGATCCCTTAGACATAATATAACCTTGTTGGAATATGAGAATAAGCTATAGTCTTGAACATAAAATAAACTTCAATACATGTAAATGCAAGAAGAAATATTAATATGTAAGATGCTAGGACGTAACACACACAAGATAAATAGAATGCTAAGAAAGATGCTAGAGATCATTCCTCAAACACGGCACACAGAAAGCAATGACTATGCCCCCAATCCGTACTGCATTGCAACATACCAAGATTATAGATAAATCAAGGTAGCTTTGAATAGGTATGGGAATAGGGAACAAAAGATAAACCATAACACAAATTGACTGACTTACAAAGTAAACATACAGCCAACATATTCTCTTGCCAAAGAGGTTGCTTAGGATAGATTGGATAGGAAAGATAACAGCCTTATCGTAGGAGCTCTGTGTCCGTTAAAGGGGGCTATCTACCTAAAAAGACAATATCTCGCTGCAGGAAATGCCACATGTCGTAGGAGACGCGTGTGTTGGTCTCGACAATGGAACACTTCGCAGAAGATAGGCTTGTGGATCTAGGGCTTTGGTTAAGCGGTACTTAGCTGATGTTGGCAATCGGTATGCAGGACAGTAGATGACTCTGGAAGTAGGCCTCTTTGCTTCAGGTTTGTTAAGGACTTTTTCTTTGAAAGGATGTGCTAGCTTGCTGCTTGAGTTAGTCAAGTCGAGGTGAATGGATTTTGACAAACAGAAGACTAGAAGGATGGAATGAGAATGGATTGGGACGGGTGGAGAATGATGGATCGTGTGTGCCTAAGTACTGGATACATCCTTCGTATTCCAGACTGCCTACATACCCTGTATCCACGGGATCAAGGCACACTTATGATGGAAGATGAACGTGATAAATATGTAGTTCTGGATAGAGTGATGAATGGGTCAAGGTGAAAGGAGGGGATCTTATGTACCTGAGTACTGGATACTTCCTTCGTATTCCAGACTGCCTACATACCCATATCCATGGGATCAAGGTACCTTAAGATTGAGAAGAGATGATATGTAGTTCTGGTTGGTGTGATGATGTGGGAAAAGAGCGGAGAAGAGGTGATCTTATGTACCTGAGTACTGGAAACGTCCTTCGTATTCCAGACTGCCTACATACCCATATCCATGGGATCAAGGTACTTTAAGATGGAGAAGAGATAATATGTAGTTCTGGTAGATGTGATGATGTAGAACAAGTGTTGAGAAGATGACAGCCTTATCGTAGGAACTCTGTGTCCGTTAAAGGGGTGTTACCTGTGGAAATGAGAAGAGATCGAAGTATGCGTTGCGAACCACGAACAAGGAACCAATCCTAGACCAAAGCTAAGGAAAGAGTTGCCCCCATTCTGGTAGAGGAAACTATAGGGGTGACCACCGAAGAAGACACAGAAAGACTTGACCTAGGGCAAGACAGTGTTAACTGTAGACATAGATCAAGACGTGGGATGACGATGAGGGACACTGACAAATTTCCAAGCTATACTAGGTAGGGAGATGGAAATGCAAACAAAGTCAATGGTTTTATTATGGATGGATGGATGAAGCACGTTGCGAACTAGGCAAGGAGTGGACAGGACTCGATAGATGATGGATGCGGACTCTACGCATAGCGCCTGTTTGCCAGGTTTTCACTATGGTACTTATCTAAGGCGCCTGTTTGCCAGGTTTTCACCAAAGGATGGATTTTTTTTATTATTATTATTATTATTTTGGAATACTCTGAGGATCAGGCATAGAACTTCTTGAGATGGACACTGTTAAGTGGCTCATCTAGAGGAATGCCGTCAGGTGTAGCTAAAGTATAAGCTCCCGATCCATATGCTACTGTGACAATGAAGGGACCTAACCAGTTAGGCTCAAACTTACCCTTCTTCTCTCGATCCGCTTGATTTCTCTGATTCTCCTTAAGTACAAGATCACCAACTTGAAACCGTCTTTCTTTGATCTTTTTGTTGTAATTACGCCGGAGGTGGTTTTGATAGACATGGAGATGATTAAGCGCGGCAAGGCACCTCTCATCTAGTAGTTCAAGCTCAGCTAATCTAGAAGTGCGATACTCATCTCCACCGATCAGGTCCTGCATGGATACTCCGAGGGATGGGATCTCGACCTCTATAGGTAGGATGGCTTCAGAGCCAAAGACCAAGGCATATGGTGTGGCACCAGTTGGTGTTCTGATACTAGTGCGGTAGGCCCATAGGGCGAGATTGAGTTGCAAGTGCCAATCACGACCAGCTTCATTGACCGTTTTCTTTAGGATCTTGAGAATGGTTTTATTGGAAGCCTCAGCTTGGCCGTTACTCTGCGGATAGTAGGGAGTTGAAAAGTGATGTTGGATATTGTATTGTATGCATAAGGCATGAACATCTTGGTTCTTGAATGGTTGCCCATTATCAGTGACAATGGCTTGGGGAATACCATACTGGCATATGAGGTAGTTTAGAATAAACTTGGCTATTTGCTTACCAGTGATATAGGTCATAGGAATGGCTTCCACCCACTCCGTGAAATACTCAGTGGTGGTAATGATAAACTTGTGGCCATTGGAGGAGGAAGGGTGGATTTGTCCTACGAGGTCGAGACCCCATTGAGAAAAAGGCCATGGAGTAGTCACAGGTTGTAACTCATGAGCTGGTGCGTGAATCAAATCTCCATGCTGCTGACATTGTAGACACTTCTTAGCAAACTATGTAGCATCTTGCTCTATTGTAGGCTAGTAATAACCTATTCTGAGTATCTTCTTCGCAAGATTAGGACCGGTAGAATGCGCGCCACAGACACCTTCGTGTATGTCTCGTAAGGTAGCTTCGGCTTCTTCCGCATTAAGACATCGTAAGAGGATACCATCGAGACTCCGGCGATATAGTGTATCACCCAGAATGATGTAACGAGAGGATCGACGGATAAAGGTTTTGCGTTGGGTGGATGATAGGTCAGGGGGAAAGGTTTGGTGTTTAAGGTATTCATAGATATCTTTGTACCATGGGGAATTGGGACCAACAAGTTCGCAGATGATTTCAGTAACAGGAACATCGACGGCTGGTATCAACAATTGCTCGATCAAGAATTCACACTTCTATGTATTAGCAGGCATGTCAATCAGTGACCCTACAGAAGCCATAGAATCTGCAGCTTGATTATGCTCTCTTGGAATTTGCTCAAATGTGATGCTAGAAAAGTGTGGTTTATAGGCATCCACTAGTTGCTTGTAGGGGACCAACTTTTCATCCTTTGTTTGGTATTCATCCGTGACTTGGCAAATGACTAGCTGTGAATCTCCATATACTTGTAATTCTGTGATGTCCCATTGAACTGCTGTATTGAGACCTATAAGGAGTGCTTCATACTCGGCTATATTGTTGGTGCAAGGGAATGCAAGCCAATATGACTTTGGAATGTAGTCATTCTGAGGTGTAACAAATAAGATGCCCGCTCCTGATCCATGCTGTGTGTAAGAACCGTCAAAGTACAACTTCCACATTATGGAGGTAGCCAGAGTGAAGAGATTCTCGTCAGGAAAGTCTACTACCATAGGATGTGTATCTTTCATAGGTGCATCTGCTAGTTGATCCGCAAGGGCTTGTCCTTTGATTGCCTTACGATCTGTGTACTCAATATCAAACTCACTAAGGATCATAACCCATTTAGCTAGTCGGCCTGTGAGAGCTGCTTTTGCTAGTAGATACTTCAAGGGATCAATCTTGGCTATCAGATTTGTATGTTGGTTCAACATGTAATGTCGCAACTTTTGGGAGGTGAACACTACTGCTAAACAAGCCCTTTCCATTGGTGAATAATTTAGCTCGTATCCCACCAAGGTTCTGCTGATGTAATAAATTGCATGCTCCTTTCTTGTGTCGTCATTCTGTGCTAGCAGAGCCCCTAGGGCTGAATTTGTAGTGGAGATGTACAATATCAAAGGTTTGTCCGCAACTGGTGGAACCAATACAGGAGGTGTGGCTAGATATTCTTTAAGTTGGTCAAACACTGCCTGACACTTATTGTCCCATCGAAATGAAACATCCTTTCGGAGCAAGTGTTGAAAGGGTTGACATTTATCTGCTAGCTGTGAGATAAAACGCCTGATGGACTGTAACCTTCCCTGAAGGCTCCTTAATGCTTTTAGGTTCTTTGGTGGAGGCATCTCCACTATAGCCTTTACTTTCGTTGGATCCACTTCGATGCCTATACAAGATACGATGTATCCCAATAGCTTTCCTGATGTTACACCGAATACACACTTCTTTGGATTGAGTCTTACTTGGTATTTTTCAAGCCTGTCAAAGATCTGTCCTAAGACCTGTATGTGATCCGCTCTAGAAGATTTAGCCAATATATCATCCACATAATCCTCCATGATGTGATGAAAGAGATCGTGGAAGATCACTGTCATTGCTCTCTGATAGGTTGCTCCTGCATTCTTCAGACCAAACGGCATGACACACCAACAATAATTGCCCCACGGACAAGTAAAGGTTGTTTTATGTTGGTCTTCTTCAGCTATCCTTATCTGATTGTAACCCGAGAATCCGTCCATGAGAGAAAGCATCTCATGACCTTCTATCAAGTCCACTATAATGTCAATGTTTAGTAGTGGAAAGTCATCTTTAGGACATGCCTTATTGAGATCTCTGAAATCATTACACATGCGGATGCGCCCATTAGGTTTAGACACAGGTACAATGTTTGAGACCCAATCTGAATAGTCAATAGGTCGTATGAACTTTGCATCTAATAGTTTTTGTACTTCCACTTTCACCAAGAGAGCTATCTATGAATGCATTTTTCTCAACTTCTGTTTGACTGGTTTCACCTTGGGATCAACTGTGAGATAATGAACTACCAGCTTAGGGTCTAGCCCTGGCATATCTGCATAGGTCCATGCAAAGTTGATGGTTCATTGCAAAAAGAAGTCGTTAAGATTTCTGTGCTCTGTGTCAGATAAGGATGCTGCTAGGAATGTTGTCTTTGGATTCTGTTCTGTACCCAGGTTGATCTCTGTAGAATCCTCCACTAGGAGAGCTGATTTCTCTTGGTACTTAGATGGTAAGGGAAGGTCAAATCCTCCATCCTCAGGTGCCACAGTTGGGTTTTCACCTTTGGATACGTCCTTTATTTTTACTATTTTGTGATCAGGAGGTGCCATAGTGTGGTTTTCACCTAGAGATCTTTCTTTATTTGCACTTTTACGACTGGAGGATTTGGCATTCTCACCAAAATAAGCCGTGGGCTCAAGTTCCATTACAAAACCTGCCTTGTGATCGCCAAGAGGGATACCTTCCCGAAGTCCCATGAACTCAGCTAGAGCTTCGTCATTCTGAAATACATCTATAACGGGGGCCCCTTGTTGGTCCCAATCGATAAGTTCAAGGTAGACAAGCGTGACATTCTGGGTGCTGGTGGTGGAAGTTAAGGATACGGAGGATAGTGTAAAAATGGAGGATTCTGCGAATAGATTGGTCATGTGGAGGGAAGAGTCATCGATGATATCCTCTGCAGACGTCGTATCGGCAGGAAAAGTGTCAGCTACCTCGTCGAGGATATACTTGATGTCCGAGGCACGTGGTACCTTCTTACCAAATCCTAATCCTTTCTTGTCTAGCTTCTTTGTTACCATAATGGGCTCCATAGTGCCTTGATTCTGTTTCCCAAGGCCACCTTTGCCTTTATAGCCCATGTTTTTCACTATCCTTAAGCCATTGCCATATTGCTTGACTGGTATCGTGACTGGTTCTTTCTCCTTGTAGAGCCAAGAAGAGATGTCCTCAATAGTTTCCTCTTCCAATAACCGTCCATGTTGGAATTGGGTTAGGAATGTTGGGGGAGGAATAGTAGCTTTTTTGGTAACTTCAGCAATGGGTGGTTTGCCGTAAGATTTTGGAGATAAAGGCATCCGCCCTACACAACGAGATTCAGAGATATCATAAGTGCCAAAGCCTATATCTCGGACACGTGCTGTGATTTTGGGGAGGGGTGTAGGCTCACTGGTAGAGGCTTGTGTGAGAGTTTCAGGGTCAACATAGAGAGGGGATTCAAGGGCTTTGTCATTTTAAGGCACTTGGTTGCAATTCTTATAGCTTCCTTGCAAGACTCAACAAAATTCAAAAGGATTAGGATCTCCTGGGATGGTGATCTCCGTACCATTGTATGGGAACTTTAGGGACTGATGGTACATGGAGGGAACAGCTTTCATTGCATGGATCCATGGGCGGCCAAGAATAATGTTGTAAGGCAGCTCAATATCAAGAACTTGACCCCTGGTTTCAAGCATGACCGGGCCCAGTTGTATAGGCAAGTGAATAACACCCTCTGAACGGCGTTCGGCATCATCATACCCCTTGATTGTAATACTATGAGCAGTGTTGACGTGATCCTCAGAGTATCCCAATTGCTTGAGTAACTTTAAAGAACATATGTTGAGACCAGCACCACCATCTATGAGGATGCGTTTGATTTTACGCTTATGGATGAGAACTTCAATATGGAGGGCATCGTTGTGACAAGGATCATGGGAGGGGAGGTCTTTCTCAGAGAAGACCACATTGTAAGGCGAAGCAATATTACCCACTATAGCTTGGAAATCTGCGACTGCTATGTTGTTAGGAACGGAGGATTCTTGGAGGGCCTTTTCTAGCACTACTCTATGTGCAGGTGATGACCATAGAAGTTCCAAAATAAAGATCTGTGCGGGTGTTCTCCCTAGATGTTCGACAAGATTATAATCAAACTAAACCGGAAGTCTAGGTGTAGGTGCACGGATGGTGACATGACCTCGACGAGTAGTAACAGCACAATCCGTAGATTTGCCTTTGATGGTGAGGGTAGACACTCGACTCTCTTCAAAACGACCTACAATGGAATCAAAAGATGTGGACGCGTGATTGATACATTTACCTCTATCCTAAGGAGGAGGTGGACTATGATGAGGGAATGGTTCCTTGTACATATCGAGATCCTTGTTCGTGTGTTGCGCTGGTGATTCATCCTCAAAAGTGATTTGATTACCGTTGATGAGGTTTTGGATGAGGTGCTTAAGCTTCATGCAAGACGCAGTTCGATGGCCTTTGCTCCTATGGAATTCACAATACTCATTGTCTCTGTAATGTGCAGTTTTGTAGACAGGTTCTCCATATGGGGGAGCATCAGGTAAGGTGATGAGCCCTTTCTGCAAACTTGCTGTAAGACCGATTCTATGGGTACTCCCAAGGGAGTGAATTGACATCGCGGAGGGTAATCTTGTTGGGGCCGCTCTTGTTGTCATTGCTGTTGGTTGGGATAAGGCTGCCTTTGTTGCTGCTGTTGTTGGGGTGGAGCTTGACTTGGTTTGGAGAGTTGCAGCGGTGTTTGCAACGTTTGGACATGCTTAGTATCGACCACTCCATCATTGACCATGTTTTTGTTCTTGTTCCAATATTTGGGTTTATCGTTCGACTGTTGATGAGAATTGCTATCTTTCGTCTCCTTAAAGATTTTGACCACACCCTTAGCAATGAGGGCCTTCTCAATGTTGATACCCTTGTATGTGATTTTATCGAAGGTTGTAGCACTAAGGATTTGTAAATGGAAACCTAACTCTTGGTTGAGGTTCTGCACAAAGATGCTAACAAGCTATTTCTCTGGAATCTTGAAAGGGAATTTACTAGCCATTTGTCTCCATCGTTGAAGGAAAGAAATGAAAGTTTCACCATTTTTCTATTTATTGTTGCATAGGTCCGTCATGGAAATCTCATGCTCTGCATTGTAAGAAAAATGGGTGGCAAACTTCTCTGCTAGTTTGTTGAAAGACTTGATACCCGTAGGTAAGTGTGAGAACCATTCTATTGCTTGACCTCCAAGACTGCGAGGAAAAAGATGCATAAGATATGTGTCGTTATGAGAGACCTCGAAGCAAGCAAGATAGAATTCCCTAAGATGGTCTTTTGGGTCACCTTTTCCTTTTACTTATCGAACTTGGGAATAGTGAAATTTTGAGGAAAAGGGATCATTGGTAACGACCGATCAAAAGGATAAGGGCACACTTCCTCTAAGGAGAAGGTCTTTTTGGTGTGGCCAAATGTAAGATCAGATAGCTGTTGTTGCACCTCCGCAATCTTTAGCTCCATAGTCGTGGGAGGGGTTGGTAACATCTCCTGTTGTCCAAAAAGCGGTTGGTGTTGCCCATATGGAAGATTATAGTGTAAGCCATGCGTACTGGTATTATAGGGGTCGTAAGATTGATTGGGATTGTATGGATTGTACGATTGGTTCAGATTGGGTTGGAATTGGAGGTTTTGATTAGGCAGAGGTGGAGGTGGCGCTAGGTAAGAATGTTGGCTTTGTGATGGTTGAAGAAAAGTATTGGGGGGAGGAAAGCTAAAGTGCGTTTGATTAGGTTGTGATGGTGGCACATAGCTTTGGGAAACCTGATGTTGGGCATGTTGAGAGTGGCTAGGCAATGTATGAAAGAAGTTGAGGGAGGATGAACGTTGTGGAGGAGGAACATAGTTAGAAGTGATTTGCGACGGTTGGGGTTGATTGAAGATGAGAGTAGAAGAATTTTGTGGTGGAGGAACATAGGTAGAAGTGATTTGTGATGGTTGGGGTTGCTTGAGGATGAGAGTAGAAGAATATTGTGGTTGGGGTTGCGTGACTCTAATTGGTTGAGAGACATGCAGGTGTGATGATATAGGAGGTGGCAATTGTTGAGACCCTTGTTGCATGGCTACATAAGTGTTCCCCGGATTGTAATTGGGTGGGAAACCTACGCGTGATGGGGTAACCAAGATTCCACTTGTGCTTGGGGTGGACACTTTAGGAGGTGGTTGCACATTCGATCGAGCTAAGGTGGCTTGCTTAGCTAACTCTGCTTGACATTGGAGAGTTTCTTGTTGGTTTTGATAGATCTCCATAGGAGTCAAAAGTGGTGATATGGGCCTCTCCTCTGTTGGATTTTGGAAAAGGGGATTCCTATATTGCGAGCCTTGAGTAGGTAGGGGCGTAGTCACGGTGGACATGGTTTGCACCGCTTGTATGGTTTCTTGGGTGTTGTTGCTCTCCTTGAGAGTAGACACATCAAAATCTTGAGGTAACTTGGCGCCTTGTTTTGCAAGCAAGCGAAAGAAATGATCCTGGTTCTCACTAAGGATTTTATCAAAGGCAGCTATAACTATAGGATCTTGTATAAATTCATCAAGATCTTGCCCATCTTCTTGAGAGGATTGACCTATTTCAAAGTGTCGCTCTTCTTGAGATGGGGTTTGATCTACGATATAACCTTGTGGGACAAAATCCAGAGGCAAGCCTGTGGTATACTGCGGTGCATTTAGCAAAGGGGTTCTATCCTCATGAGGATTGCTTGGTTCATCTATGTGTGGCATGTTTGGAGAGCTGATTGGTTTTGCCGTGGGTGTACTAGGAGTCACCTTGGGAGTAATGTTGAGACGACCTGATTGTGGTGTGCGAGGGGGTGACTTGTGCTTCTTAGGGACAACTTGCCTAGACTTCATGGTTTGCTGTAGCCTGGTGGTGACCATGGGATTCACTTAGGCACAATGTAATGCTGGGAATCTGTGAGATGCTTTGAAGAAACGGACAAACTCTGATGCACAAAGTACTGGACCAAAAGCGCTATACTGTTTGACTAGAGGCGCAGGACTGTGCTACCAAAAGCGTGCTACTGTGGGCCAGAGGTGACGGACTGAGCTACCAATAGCGAGTTACTGCTATGCCAAAGGCGAGATACAGTGACCAAAAGTGAGCTACTGTTATACCAAGGGCGCTGAAGTAGAGTTTTGCCAGAGGCGGGTTACTGCTGACCAAAGGCAATCTACTGTATTACCAAAGGCGAGCTGCTGTAATACCAGGGGCGCTGAAGTAGTGTCTGATGTTTTTCAAAGGAAAAATTTTTTCTGTTTCTGATTGGATTGGTTTGGCAAGAGAAAACACAGCAAACAAGTGGTCAAAAAAGGCACAAGGACTGACACAACAGATAGTGTATGTTCAAGGCTCCAAACAAGCCCAATGTTTCCATAGGTCTAATACAGTTGCAATCAATAACAAGCACTTTTTATCCCTAGAGACAAGGTTTCATTGCAGTAGATCAGCTCACAGCTTAATACTCCGTCGATAAAAATATCATTCCATAAAGGTGTCAGATATTTAGTATCTTTGCGAGAGACGATAGGTAGGGATATCTCACCCTCCCCTTGGAAAGCTCAAGTAGGTCACAAGAGATTTATGTCCAAGGGAATACTATCTCTTCTCAAGGGAGCCAATGGTGAGTATCTTAAGGGTTTAAATCGATTTCCCTTGCACTGATGATTACCGCAATGTTCGGAGGTAGGTCGGGTAGTCTCTATCTAAATTGGTTCTTAGTGACTTTGAGGGACCAATGCCTTACGAGCAATGCGACAAGCTACTAAAAGCTTTAACCAATCCTACTAAGAGTTTCAAACACTTCGCTCAATGTGAAAATCATTTCCACAAAGAGCTAGTACACCTCTTTTCAGTTTGGCACCACAAGGTAAGGCTGACGTCGGTTAGGACTTGGCTTTTGCCTTATCCCTCTTATATAGCGGTTCAAAGGAAAACTCCACTTAGGGTCGTCCCTTTTGGATGAATCGCAATCCAAAAGCAGGCCCTTCTAAAGGAAGTACAAAAAAAGTAAAAGCAAGCACGTCACACAAAGGTTCAATTGTCCCGTTATAAGAAAAATAAGGTGCAACTAAGCTATGCACACACACGATTGTAGTTGTAAATTGTCCCTTATGAAATGAAGTGTTTGGCATTCATGTCCATTGTCCTTTAGAAAATTGAGGTGTTTGTTCATACATGTCCATTGTCCTTTAAGAAAATCAGTATGTTCCTAAGACTTAGATTGCAAGAAAAGATTTGTTCAATTATCCTTTTAAGCATGCAATGTGTTTCTAAGACTTAGTGAGATAAATCAAAAGAGGTCTTCAACGCTCGTCCTGCATGAACATATTAAGAAAACACCTATTGGCTCTGTGTGAGTAATAAGAAGCTGCAACAAGTGAGTTAGTTCCAACAAAATTTCACAAGTTAGCAAAAAAAATAAATCAACTTTGACCAAAAGCGTGATACTGTCTTACCAGAAGTGATTTACTGTAAACCAAAAGTGCTTTAAGACAGATGAGAAGCGCAACAGAATATTACTAGCAGCGTTGACCAATAACCAGAAGCACTGTACTGTGATTCCAAAGGCGCTGCGATAAATATCAAAAGCGTGCAACGATAATAACAAAAGCGCTGTAAAATATCCAGGAGTGCGTCACTGTGTAACTGAAAGCGCGATATTGTGTAGCCAAAAGCGCTGTACTGTCTTAGATACAAAAAATATTAGTTTTTGTCAAAATAACTAGGCAAAAATGACTTTTCATGGTGGATCTACTGTCTGGACAATGATATCTGATAGATCTGGGTTGTGAAATCTGGAAAACTCAGAAAATGGGTCAACACAATAGATTAGCAGAACTTAAGGATACTCCTAAATAAATCAGCTTAGGAGATATTGAAAATTAGGTTTGGAAGACAAATACAACAGCTTGTGCAAACAAAATCACAGATCTGAAATGAGAAAAACCCTGCAAAAGCACCGTGAATAAAGTCAAAACCTAATTTTAACCAGAAGCGCTTAACAAGGCCACCAATAGCGCTTCTCTGTGTCATTGAAAGCGCTGCTCTGTGCGGCCAGAAGCGCGGCCGTACCGCCAGTAGCGCTGAACTATTCCTGCAAGAGCGCTTAGAGATACTACCAGACGCGCTGTGCAATATCGTCTGCGCTGTGCCGTACTGTGACTTCAAAAAAAACAAATTTCTCAAAGAAACAAAGGGATTAGTGGGTCACACCGGGCGTGCCAGAATGTGTATATGGAAAAATGGATTAAATCTAAACTAAATAAAACCAAAGAACCCAATAACATAAAGGAAACGAATCTAAGTAAAAGCCATAAATCACAAATCAAAGACAAATGAAAGCTCTTACCAAAACCTGTATTGTTCCCTTTTGGAGATATGTGGATTGCTCAATGTAGTTGCAAAGCCATGGCTGCAACACGCAAGTATGCTCAAGAGATCAATGTCAAAAGATCGTTATAGTGCTCAATCAACGCGTTGTGTATGCTCGAAGCTCTGTTAAGTATGCCTGAGAATACGATCGAAGAGAGAGACTAAATGAAGGAGATGAGAGGGGTTTATATAGATTTCAAGGAAGATCGATCAATGGTCCAGATAATTCAGAAGAATCAATGGAGGAGATAAGTTGAGGAATGTGCAACGAATGAGGAGAAGACACGTGTCTTGCTTGCTTTTGCATGAGAGGAGTTATCAAGAATAGAAGAATAAGTTAACTGAAGAGATAAATCAATTAAAAGAATAAAGCAATCAGTTAAGTGATTTAAAACAAGAAGAAGAGATTTGCATGAGAATAGAAGATATTTTGCTTTATTAAATATAGAAATATTTAATTGATGAGCAAGAAAGCTTAAGTTATATTAGAGATAACTCAAATTTAGAAGAAAAAGCAATTTAAATAAATAATTGATTTATTTAAATTTAGAGAAGATATTTTGGAAGAAATAATTAAATAATTGGAATTATTTAATTTAGAAGATTTGAAAGCAAATTAAATAAAATAAATTTATTTAATTGTTGTGCATGATTTTGGAAGAACAGAAGATTATAAATAAAATATTTGATTTTATTTATTTTTAGAGGATTGAGATAATTTAAATAAATTTGATTTGATTTATTTAAATTTAGAAGAAAAATTGATTTAATTAAATAATGTAAATTATTTAATTGTAGATAAGATAGAATTGTGATGAATTAATTAAATAATGGGATATATTTAATTAATGTGGATGTGAATTTTGGAAGGAGGATAATGATCAAATTAAATAATTAAAATTATTTAATTGTGGAAGAATATAGAGGAATTTAATTTAATTAATTAAATAAAGAGGATTTATTTAATTAATGTTGAATTTAGGAGATTTAGAAGAATTTGATGATAATTAATTAAATAATTAGATTGTTTAATTAATGTTTGCAGTGCAAGTGATTAGACAGATAACGGAATGCAAGTGATTTGACGACATGATCATTTTAGGGTGTCTACAGCTTCTTCATCTTCAAGGGGTATTGTGACTGAAATACCCATGGTGTTGTCCACTGTTCCATTCCATGCTTTGTTCTCGATGAAGGAAATGTCCCTGTTGATCACAACCTTTTTGGTGATGGGATTATATAGTATGTAGGCTTTTGACTCTTCACTATAGCCTATGAATATACATTTTTCATCTCTATCATCTAATTTCTACCTCTTCTCCTTAGGCATGGAAGCATATGCTACAAACTTGAAGATTCTTAGGTGTTCAACACTCCATTTGTGGTTTGTCCATGCCTCTTGTGGAATCCTATCATGAACAGCCTTTGTAGGACACTTATTTAGTAGGTAAATTGTTGTTGCTATAGCTTCACCCCAAAAATCATGTGATAGTTCTTTTGTTTTCAGCATGCTTGCTGCCATCTCTTGAATGGTTTTGTTTTTCCTTTCGGCCGCTCCATTTTACTATGTAGTATACTTTGTTGTAAACTATTTTTATATGCCTTCATTCTTGTAGAAATTCAGAAATTCTTTAGAGATATACTCTCCCCCTCTATCCATTCCTAGGGCCTTGATTTAGTGGCTGCTTTGATTTTTCAGATGAGGCCTTAAACCATTTGAATTTCATGAAGGGTTCTAATTTGTTTTTCAAGAAATAAATCTAGATTTTTCTGATGTAATTATCTATGAATGTCATGAAATAACTATTTCCAGCCAAGGTATGGGTTTTCATGGGACCACACAAATTTGAGTGCACCAACTCCAATGGTGCTTTTCCTCTCCTTGAATACCCTGATTGAAAGGGTTGTCTATGCTGCTTTCCTAAAATGTAGGCTTCACATTTCCCTTCGGGATCTACAATGTTTGGTAGCCCTCTAACCATGCCTTTCTTGGACAATAAACTCAACCCATAAAAACTTAAGTTCCCATACCTCAAATGCTAAAGTTTGGATGGGTCTTTGATGATTGTCCTAAAGGAGATTACTGTACCACTGCTATGAGCACTAGAGATAGTGCTAGGAACTACACTAGAGATAGCATCAGAGATAGCACTGGAGGCTCTATATGGATTCTTAGAGGAAACATTTTGTTCCTTATCATCTACACTTCTGCAATGACTTTCTTACTGCCTCCTTTGTCAAATATTGTACACTCTCCATTCTCCATCAGGATTTTATAACCATTTTGGACCATTTGTCCAATGCTCAATAGGTTATGTTTTATGCCAGGGGCATAATAGACATTCTGGATCTTCCTCCTTTCACCATGCTTGGATTGGATGTTGACTGTACCTTTTCCCATGATGAGAACTTGCTCATTGTTTCCCATTTTGATTTCAGTTTGTATGATGCAATCTATGGAGGCAAAAAAGTATTTGTTACCACTCATGTGGTTGCTACAATTGCTATCTAAGTACCATACTTCATCACTACTCCTCTCAGCAAGGTTGCAAACAATAAATACATTTGATTGCTTTTCATTCTCAGCCTTATTTTCATTTGCTACATTACCATTTTGGCCTCCATTATCATGTTGTTTTTTTCTACACTCACTAGCATAATGACCAAACTTATCACAGTAATAGCATTGAGCATTGCTTTTCTCATACCTCTTATTAGAACTATTGTTCTTCTTCTTGTCTTGATAGGATGGTTGTGAGCTACTTGCCTCCTCTTGGCTATTTGAATCTCCTCTTCCGGAGTTGCTTCTTCCTCTACCTCTTTGACCTCTATCTCTTCCCCTACCTCTTGCATTGGTTTGAGCCTTGAAGGCTTGGTCTAGGGAAGGAGCAGATCTATTCAACTGCTTCTCATGGGTTTGTAGTGAACCCATCAACTCATCAACAATCATCTTGGACAGGTATTTATCCTCTGCAATGGCTATAACAATATGGTCAAATCTAGAAGGTAGACTCCTTAGGATTTTCTCAATAATCCTTTGATCTTCCATAGTTTCTCCATTTATCCTTAGTTGATTTATCATGGTAGAATAGTGAAAAAGTCTGATATAGACTCATTGTCTTTTATTTGCAAGGTTTCAAAATCTCTCCTTAATAGCTGGAGCTTTACCAGTCTCACCTTATCGGTCCCCTTATAACTATTTTGCAATATTTCCCATGCCTGGTTTGAGTAGTTTGCTGCTGCAATGTAGGGGAAAATAGCCTTTGTCAAGGCTACCTCAATCAAACTAAGGGCTTTTGTATCCTTTATACAGGTTTCCTTCAACTAGTTTCTTTGGGCATTAGATAGAGCTGCATAGGTTGCTAGGTCTACAGTATCTATGAACCCAATGATGACCAGCTCCCATAGGTCATTTACAACCAATATAGTTTTCATCTTCTTTGCCTAAATGTCATAGTTTTGTCCATCAAAATTCAGTAGTTGCTTCCATCCTTTGTTGTCCCCACCTGCCATTGCTTCTCAAATCTGAGAAGGCTGACAATGCTTAGAGAATCTAGGGCTTATACAAAACACCCACAAATAATTTCTAACTACCCAAAAAAAGAAAGTTGTGATACCACTTGTTGGTAGGCAAGGGAGGTTAATGGTGGATGTCTAGAATAGATTGCTACAACAATGTGGACAGCAAGAACAAAAACACACAAAGGAGAGAAACAACAAAAAACTAAAATAACAATATATATTAGATTTTCCTCTTTCAAAAAATTAAATTCAAAAAATTTACAAAAACTTCTTGCAGAGTTGCTGCTCTGCTTTTCACATTCAAACTATATTGTGTCCCAAACCTGGAACTATTGTACCATTACTATGCTACTACACATGCACTTTCTATTCTCTGCTATATGTTGTTTCCTTCTACTACTATCTCCTATTCTCTGCAATATTCTCCTTCACATTCCTTCTACTGATGCAAGCTTTCCTTTTCTCTATCTTACACTTTCTAATTCCAACCGTTAACATTCTTTTATTTTTGTCTCTCTAAAAAATGCCAAGCAAAAATAGTGCTTAGCCAAATTCAAAATCAACTACCATATTAAATTTTCTACCAGCAAACAAATCCCCTTTGACAGGGTGGTAGAGGAGGATCCCCAAAACTGACAGGGGGTTGGTTGCATTAATATGTAGACTACAGATTATAATATTCCAACAAAAATAAGAGCAAATGCGAGAGTGAATGTAAAGTTACAATGCCCTTGGATTGATACTACAACAATCTATAAAATAAATGAAAGAAATACTAACTAGAACATAAGTTCTTGCAAATAAAGATTTATCTAGAAAGATTGTTAACTGAAAGTATTTTGGATTTAAATGTCTCATTGTTCCATTGAGAGTCTTTTGACTCATTTAACAACCTTATTCAAATAATTAAGCTTTCTAAAAAAATTTAATGAATGTCTATACATGGGATTTTGTAAGTAGAATTCAGATTTTCTTTTCAATTTAGAGGAATAGAATGAAGAAGAAACATACAAGATTGGAATTAATTCTCTATAACTTCACAAAATCTATGTTTCCTCCACTTTACATGACCATTGTAATGGAATATACCTGGTTTTAAGTTTAACTATGTAGTTTTTCAATTTTCTTTTCTAAAGTTTAGGCAAAATAGGGGAAACACCTAGGGATAAATGAGAGAATAATGTGTCTTTTTAAGTACTTCAAGTATTCATATAATTAATTCATAAAAGAGTATACATATATAGATTGTTAAAACTAAATGTGGATTTTAGCATTTAATTATAATGAATGTCTTGAAGGGATATATTGATTTCATCCAAAGATATATTAAAACTAACTTATAGAAATGTTTACTAAGCAATCCGCGGTCCAAATTTCTACTACACAACCAAAATTTTTAATAGAAAATGACAATTTTCACTATCAAATGAAATGAAAATTCTTATCAAGTAACAAGAAGAGTTTTTTTTACCAAACAAATCTAAATCTCCACTACAAGATGAGAATATTTACTGGTTACTGTCACATCCCCCATGGAAGGAATCTTCCATGTGGGTGAGAAAAATCATAAAGAATAAAGATTTAATGGATTTTAGTCTTCAAGAAAAATTGGAAGGAGGGGACAAATTTAGTATGATGACATGGTTACCATGGAAACAATTTGCCTACCACACTTTTGTGAAAGTATGGCCTCCCTCTTATGGCAATTACTACCCTAGAAGGACTTCTAGAGAGGGGTCACCTGAAGCAGAGATGTAACAACAAGGAGGGGTCACCTACCACACCATGAAAGGAGGTATGGAATTCACCTACAACCATTAATAACCCAAAGGATGTGTAGGAGGAGACTATTTCTCAAGTAAGACTAAAATTTTGTTTTTAGGGGAAAGATAGGAACGAAAGAAAAGGGGGCTTAAGAAAGATTTTGGAAACTTCATGATGGATGGAAGCTTCCTTATGGAAACAACTTGGTATCTTTCCCATGTTCTAGTATATTCTATAATAGCTTCATCTTTTTCTCAATGACAATGTCATCATCCTCAATGAATGACACTACTAATGACTCTTATTTTTACTAACTAGCCTCATCAAAATATTCAACAACCCAATGCTAATGTTGAAGATGCATCTTAGTACATACCAATTGTGCAGAGAAACCTATTGCAAGAATTTTATGATTTTGTTCGACTTGCTAAGTGGAAGAGTCTTATTGCTACAAATTTGATCAAATCTAGGTTGGAAAAATAGGCATGTGATGAGCATCATAATTTTCTCTTTTAGTTTTTATCTTTCTTATTTTAAATCCATATTGGACAAGACACTATGTTATTTGTATCATATTTTAATGGATGTATGTTAAAGTAGTTGTTTTTAAACATAATGTGACTTGATTAAGTTTGTTTGCAATGATCTTACTTAGTGGATGAGGATTTTTCCCATTGGACTAATTCTAACCTGTAGCCAAAGACTGTAGAGTTCTTGCATCAAAGGAATGTAGAGTCCTACAGCAAAGGACAGGTTCCTGTAGCCAAGGAACCTACCTTTTGCAGACAAGAGATCAATTCATACAGAAAGGCATGCAACTACCTATAGTTGTCCAATGATAGTCAGTTCCCTTCTTAAATAAGAATGAGTTGTAGAAGTAACAAGGAGAGAATGTATGATAGTTGGTAGGTGTTCATCTTTCAGCCAAGAATGTGTGAAGATGGGATAAGTCCAAGATAACTGATCCTACGTTTTTTAGTAAGTTCTCTTGCATTACAGTCCTAATTGGAATAGTCCTCTTTGGTTATTCCAAGTTTTTCATTTCCTAGTATATTTCTATTTTCCTAAAAGTAAAGAATCCTTCCTCTATTTACTGGGAAGTAGTTCGATTAGTTGTTGGTTTTCATAAATGTATGAACTGTCACTAGCTATATATATATATATATATATATATATATATTATTTCATCAATTCAATCTAAGTTGTTAGATTTTCTTATGTATTAGCTAATTGCAATCAATAAAAATAGCGTTTTCCAATGTACAACTATTCTACTTTCTATTCTTAAAATATGATGATTTGATTGATGAATTGATTAAGTTGTTAAAAGGACATCTAGTTACTCCAAGGAAGGGCCCACTTGAGGTATACAAAAATCTATTAGCATTAGAGTTATGCAATCTAAAACTAGATTCACTTGATTATATTTCAGTTTATTACTCAAATTTAGTTAAGAAGTAGTTAATACAGTTGATTTTAGTTATTATAAAATAGTTTCCTTGTTTCCAGCACTTCATTCCTTTCCTAGTTGTAGAGATTATCATTTATCAGCTATACACAACCATAGTATTCCAATACCTATAATTCTTTAGTTGTACATATAGTACAAGTACCATCTAAGAAGATACACCATAGGTTGAAATTGCAAATGTAGCACCTCTTAACTATTAATTCATTTGATTGTGGATACCCTAATTCATTGAGTTGAGTGCATGTGCTTGTTACACTAGATTTACCAGTTAATGAAGTGGCAAGACATTTTTGGCATCGTTGCTGGGGATGGTGCCAAGTTTTAGAATTTCTAAGTTTTTAATAACCCTTTTTGCTTTTCCAAGTATATAAATTATATTTTCTAGCATTTAGGATCAGTAGACATCAAACCCAATATCAAGTCATAGACTAATGTGTGTAGGAAGGACATTACTAGCTTAGGAACTATTGCATGAGGTGGAGGAGAGATCCCTTAGGGATATTTATTCTAGCAAATCAAAATTGAGAAGAGATAGTAGATCTACGTGAGGATACAAAGAGAAGACAACCAATTGAATCCCCAATTATCGAAGCATAGTTACCTGAAGCTCCTCCATTAGTTGCTTTGACCTAAGGATCCAACAAGCCTCCCAGCTATAACCTGAGCTTCAATGCCACAATGGGTGATGCAGGAACTGAACCACGAACTGAAAATACCACTTTCAAATTTCCCATTACTAATCAAGCTAGGCATGTCGCTATGAAGAATATTTCCCCTTCGACTCTTCCTAACATTCATGGTTTCATTACGGAGGACCCAGATACTTTCCTATTTGAATTCAACATCCTTTTCCACAGTTATGATTATATAACTAATGTGCACTACCTGAAACTCTTCCTAGAAACACTCAAGGATGCTACTTTGAGATGGTTTAAGGGATTGGGAAGAGATACAACACCTACATGGAAAGTCATGAAAGAAAAATTCCTCAATAAATACAGAGATTATTGTAGAGGCAAAGACATGAGAGGAGATAATATTTTTAGAATGACATAGAAGGAGGAGGAACCCTCAGAGGACTATGTGGAAAGATTATTACGTTTAGTCTATAGAAAACTCCACAGAATAGATTATCTCTAGTCTCTCAAATATTATATTCTTGTGAGGAGTTAATGAAGAATGCAAGGACACCTTAGACCTGATTGGAGGTGGTGACATTTCTAAGCTTCCATTTGAAGAGGTTTTCCAGATATTTTGAAATACTCGCACTCAACCATGAAAAGGTCATGCAACCTAAGAGCAATGTGAACAACTAAAGTAGTTGCAGGAATATCTAGGTTGGAGATTAGCAATCTGCTTAAAGATATGAAGTAGGATATTATAAATCATATGGCAACTTAGTTGGATACATTGCATGCAAATAACAAATATGAAGAAGCATAAGCAACATGCCCCCACTATCACCATAAGAAAATGGAATGAAAATGCAAAAGGGTGGCTAGCATTACTAAAGGTAGACGTGAAAAGTTGGATTTCAAAGCTCTAGAGGATGAAGATGGCTAGGTGTTTTACCTAGTACAATGCAAACCATGGCAACAAATACAAGGTACTCCTCCTAATCCTTTATCTTATAATGCTTCATTCCCAAGTTCCTTTCCAAATATGTCTAATTGGTATAATGTACCATGGAATAATATTCCACCTCCACCCTGGTCAAACTTCTCACCACCTGGCTTGACCCAACATCAAGGGGTATGGCCACCGCAACCATACCAATCTCAAGTACAAAGATAATAGTGACAACCACCCCAAAACTCATGGCAACAACAATGGAGGGGAAGCCAACCTTGGCAAAATCTAAACACTGGTTACCCATGGCCACAACAGGCTTTGCCTCAACAGCTAGCTATTATGCCAAACACTGCTACATCTACTCCTAATCCACCTAGAGAAACTCAATTACCTACTCAAACTATATGAAATGCTAACAACAATCATGTTTAATAGGCTTATGCTAATAAAACCTTCTCGTACCTCACTTATGCAATCAAGGTTAGTGATGTTCAGTTACATTCATGGAAAATGCTCCCTAGACCAGCCTCTCGACTCATCATGGAAATCCCAAAGGAGGAATGCAATTGCAGTAGGATGATGCCAAGAAAATTGAGTGTTGCATAAAACTTTAAGTAAAGTCAATTTGGGCAAGAATAATAGGATATGCACTAAAATGGTTTTGTTGAAGAAATTCTGAGGTGCCAAGAAAAGGAGTCAGCTCTAATGGAGTCAATTAACAAAGCTATACCTCATGCAATTTGTAGAATGAACACAATGTCTTTGTTTCTTGGAAGGTTAAGCATTCAGATATTTCACAGCCCGGAAGCTAAATTACCACTATTATTTCTTTCATATAAAATAGAAGAAAATATAACATTTTCAAATGAAAACACATACCTATGCTTTTCCTCTATTTCCTATTTATCCAAAATTTATTCTTTCTCCACCCATAATTCTTCTCTGATCTTTCTTGCATGCCCAGATGAAGGTTATTAGTAGGCGCAACACAAAATCCCATATTCTTGCCATCAATATTGAGCTCTACTGCCCCCCAGAATGAATGTCTAATTTTCTCCTTGCATCCCGATTTATAGCCTCATACATTCAAAAACAAAATAGCGAATGCATTCAATTTTCTTCCACTAGCTCCCACAAAGTAGTAATGACACCAAAAACTAGAAAGATTCCCTCAAAGAGTAATTAATTACTTTCATGAAATTTTCACCTATTGCATATGTCTCAAAATAGGAAACATTTACTCAAACAATAATAAAAAAATTATAAAAGAATCTTTTTCAAAAAGATATTCAAATATCTAAATAATTAATTCAAATAAAGTAATTAATATTATTGGGACTAGATATTAGACTTAATCTATTCTTCAACATAATTTATGCAAATATTTTCCATGTAGATTGACTAAGTGGTGTGTGTGTGTAGATTTTCCTTCCCATTATTTTAGATTCAGTTAGCTAAACACCCTCTATCTCGATTATACTCTCTGTCAAGAAAGTGAGAAGTTTTTCCTACCATACACACATGTCGCAATTAAGCAACAATTATTAAATAATAATATTTAGATTCACATTTTAATTATTGAAAATAGGGGTTGTGATAGGATAGCTTGTTGATATCATGTTGGGCAACATAGTTATCCTGAAATATGTAGACCTTGATAGTCTAGTTGTGGATGTACACATCAATGGCACCCTTATTAGAAACACTTTAATTAACCCAGGTGTTTTCATAAACATCATGACCAAGGAAACCATGAAAAATCTACAACTTGTTGACCTGAGACCTACACCTACAGTGCTTCAATTACCAAATAGGTCTATGGTTAAACCCAAAGGGATCATTGAAGACTTAGTTATTATGATTGACTCTAGGAATATCTTGCAAATTTTATGGTCTTGCAACCAAAAGCTAACTTGGGGGATATCCACTCATATTAGGGAAACTGTGGTTAGCGATAGCCCATACTTTTATTAGTTACAGGTCAAGGAGTATGATTATTTCTAATGGAAATGTTACTAAGAAATGGGTTCTTTATCCACTGACACAACCCTTTGTTGACTTAGATCAGTCTACCTGGTTGGATCCCAAAGATAACGACCAGTATTCCCTACAAGCATTAATGGCAATTAAACAAAGCCCATGGATTCAAATCCAACATGAGGATATAGTAGACTTGTTCCTTGGAATGCCTATCCTATTTAGTGGACCCCGCAATTTTTTTTGCTTTTTGGTCCTTAAACCCTAATAATGGCTAAGTCTATGCCTGATAGCCTTAAACCCTAAACCCTTAGCCCTTTGTTCTAAGCCTACATTATAATTTAGAATTGACTTGTTATTGGTGGTCACCCCCTTTCAAGTCATGACCCTATGTCCTTGACCTTGTGCAAGACCAGCCCCTTGAGCCTAGTAACTGACCTTCCTAGTGAGCATAATACTTCTTAAGTCTGAATGCTAGACAATTGAAGGCAGATCAATGGCTATCATGGCATTGTTGGCTCTAGATTAGTTAGATTTGCTAGAGTCGTGTTGATGTGCTGGCCATAGATCTCAAGCAATTGTGACCGAGTCTTCTTAACTAAATGATCATAGATGTGCTCGTCACATGAGTGCTCTACAAAATGATGCTAAAGAATATGCTCCGCATCGATGCGACAAGATGACACATGGAGGTGTGGGTCCTATCAGGTCTATGTAAGCTATGTTAAAAGCTTAGTACATCAACATGAGCATTGCAGTGTGGGTTCCTTTATGTCCTGCATTGTTGCGATGAAGGGACACCTAGATATTTTGACTGTCAACAAGGAATATAGATGTTAATCTTACAAAATTTCATTGGTCGATGGTATTTTAGTGTTGCACTAGATATTTTTCAACCCCCTTGTTTGATCATTCACTTTGCTGCGATGAGTTCATATCAACAACCAACATTTAAAAGTGAGGGAATTCATGATTTTCAAGGAGATAACGAAGAACAATAGATTATATCAATCCTAGTTCACTTAGACAAACCAGACCAACTATAAAAAACATAGTACTAACAAGATCCAATCAGGATAGAGATATAAGTCCCCATGATTGCAAGAATTATAAACACAATCTATAACCAACTATTATAATCTAACATTGCTCTATTTTCCTTTATAAGGGAACTGGTAGCATTGTAATAGGCATTTGATTCTAGGCTTTGGATACAAGATATCCACATATTTGGGGAATAGCTTCTGCTATAGAGTAGGTTCATTTTGATAGGTCTGCAAAGCAAAAGTTTCCTATAGATGAATAAAGTTACGTATGAAATTTTTAGTTTAGATTGAATTATATGAATAACATTATATGTGTGTGTTTCTTGAAATCATCTCCTTGAATGTATGCATTTCTTTTGTGAATGAAGGAATCAAGAATTTTGGAGTTCATCTATGCACACTTGTTGTATTGAGTGTCTTATTTGCTACTTCTGTTCAAGGAATGGATTAAACATACTTTGAGTAAGACATAGGGAGTGATGTATTACATTAGGGATTCTTGAAGAAGAGTTGCAAGAAATACTCTCTCTTGGGTGTGTCATTGTAAGGTAGAGATATAGGTGTACCCTCTGAGTTTGAAGTTTTGATGTCAAAAGGAAACATTTGCATTGTAGTATTTTGACTCTGTTGCCCTTGATAAAGCACCGATCTGAGGAATTATTTGCCCAAAGTTCTAGAGAGAACACTAAATTTAAACATAAAATCATTCAAACCATTTATTTTTCTTTACTTTAGCTTAGATAGGTTTATTACATATTCTCAAAGCTAGCAACGTGAAGATCTCCAAGAACTTTGTCAAATTTGAAGTTAATCTTACATATCTTGGCACAAACTTATGAGAACATTTCTATCTAATACAATGAAGGGCAAATATGTTGATAGTATAATAAGGGATACCCTGTAGGTTTGGTAGAGCTTGAAGTGCAAGAGAGATAGGTGTGAACAATCTCCCAATTTGTTGGTCAAGTCTTTCATTGAACTTGATCATGAGAATTGGCAAACCTTTAAAGTTTGATGTGTGCAAATTTGGGAACCAACATAATTGGTGGCTCTATTGGGGAGATCGTAGATGCTCATCTTATTGGGAGTGTCAAATGAGTTAAAATATTTTCACAATCTGATTTGGAAATTATTGCAACTTGTTTGAAATATTGTAGAGGGGCTCTATTAGAAGGATCAACCCAGAAAGTTGCTTGATGTTTTATCCTCTTTAGAGAGGTGGTGACTCTATTGTTGAACCTATTTGGAGTTGCAACATATTACCAGGTACTTCATCTTTTTCATTCAATATGATTAGTTTAGAACAACATTCTTGGCCATGTTCTTAGAAGAAATTGTTCTTTGCTAAAAGATACAAAGAATTGAATTTTAATGGTATTCATGGATACCCAAATGCTATTCCTAGTGAAATCAGAAAGTGTTTACCAAAGTATAGTGGAAAAAATGTTGAATCAACAAGCAAGGATTTGAAAATTTTCTGTGATCTGATAGGAGATTATGAGATGAGGTTGACGATGTTGTTATGAGGCTTTTTGTTCAGTCATTGAAGGAGGATGCTAGGGATTGATTTTTAGATTTACCTTTGTGTTCTATTTCTTCATGGCTAGATTTTTGAGATTGCATTTCTAGAACAATTTGGTGAAAGAATTGTTGTGGTTTCATTAATTACACAATTCATGAACATTCAAAAAGAAAAGGATGAGTTGGTTCCATCCTTCAACCTGAGATTTTTAAAAATACTCAAACATATTCTAGAATATATGGGGCCAAATGATGCATTATGTTTTGTAGTCTATCTTGGTGCATTAGATGAGGAAACGAGTTATTTGCTAAGAGATAAGGAACCTACTACACTTCAACAAGCTTATGAAATTGCAATGGATATTGAGAATAATTTGAAATGTGCAATGCCAATAGGATACATGTATGCAAGTGTGGGTTATTGTAAAGCATCTTATGCAAATGCGCAATGTAAATTAGAGCATGAGAATAATTTTCAAAATGAATATATTCTTGTTGCCCTAGTTTTTTCATCATTGCTTCATGAGAATCACAGTCTAAGCACTTTACAGAAAAGATTGAAGCCTCAAAATCTTGATTAGATATTTGATTGGATTGGGAATATGGAAAGAGCTAAAGGTGATTGTGTTGGAAGAGTTATGTCTCAGAATACTGATAGTAGTTGTATTATTGAGAAAAGTCACAACATAATGCATAAGGATCAAGAGGTTGTGGTAGAAAATGAAGGTACATCCTGTAGTGATGAAGATGATGTTCATGATCAGCCCATAGGAGAAAGATATGCAAATGCAAATTACATACATGATGAAATGAAGGATATATATGAATTTGCATCTTGTAGAAGTGTTGTTGTTGAAGGTTCAAAGGAATACACACATACCAGGTATGATAGGTCAACTTTTGATGATAATACTGAGAATGTCCCAGTTATTCATGAGAGTTCATATGAAAAAGAGATGGAGGTTTTTGTTTTGCATGAACATGATATTTTCCCATATGTGAATCCATTAGGCAATGAAGTTTGTGTGGATGATAAATATGTTTGTTTTTCTATTGATGAAAATTCAAGCCATAACAACTCTGATTTTGTACATCATACTATGGAAGATGTTAAGAAGACACAAAATATGTGTGATGGACGGTTGCAAAGAGATAGGAAGGAAAATTTGTTGGCTGCCCAAGAAATACATCACTTACAACAAGTCAAGGAATGTTGCAATTGGCTAGATAATGTAAGGCAACAAAGGGAGTCACATCTTAGATCTCTATTTATTCCAAGGGAAAAATACATGGAAGTGAGCAAGTGAGAAGAGCATGTAGATTTGGTTGAACAAGAGAATATGTATAAATGAGAAAATTTTGTTTCCATACCTAATTTACATCATAAGGTTCATGAGAACCTATTGAAGGCTCAAGTCATAGATGAGGATGGAATAGCTGAACATGCAATTAGTGGATCAACCACTAGTGTTCTATTTACACATGAAGAGGGAGACATAAGTGACCCTTCTATCATTCATGGAGAGATTGAGGAGTTGATTTGTGATAAGGTACAATTCCATCTAGAGGTTGTCCTACTTTAGGAATTTGTGTTAGGTACACCTTTTGGGTCAGTATATGAGGGTAAGTATCCACTATGGAAGAATTTGAGCATGAAGTCTATGAGAGAAGACATGAGGCGAGTGTTGATTACATATCCTTGAATAGATGTTTATTTTTTGTTGATTCCAATGGTTTACTGTGGGACAACATGTTTTCACTAATACATAGCTATGATTCATGTGTGCAAAAGGATAGTATCTATGTAGATTTTTTAGTTTTTTTTAGCATGGATCAACAAAGGCATGATAGCTATCTCTAGATTGATATGAATGAATCTAATAGTGGCACAATCAGGAATAGGATGATATGCTTCCATGATGAGATTAGTGAACATAGTTTTTCTAAATTGGACCTAGAACAATCTACTGAAAATAGGGTATTTGACTGAGGTAAATACTGGTTCTTCATTTTTGGTGGCTCGGGGCCACCAAATGAAAATTGAAGGTATGTGTTTTGATGTAGGATGGAGCATTAACTCTATAGCCCAATGGATTTGGCATCTAGTCTACACCCCAGAGATTTCTATGGTCCTCTCCATGACTAAGTTAGCCATGTGTCCCCAACTAGAGCCACTAGTGGAACCCCTAATTTGTTTTGCTCTCCGGTCCTTAAACCTTGATAATGGATAAGTCTGTGCCTGATAGATTTAAACACTAAACACTTATCCCTTTGTTCTAAGTGTATGCTATAATTTAGAATTAACTTATTATGGGTGGTCATCCCCTTTTAAGTCATGACCCTATGTCCTTGACCTCATCCAAGACCGGCCCCTTGAGCCTAGTAATGAACCTTCCTGATGAGCATAATACTTCTTAAGTATGAATGCTAGACAATTGAAGGCATATCGATGGCTATTGCAGCATCACAAGCTCTAGATATATTAGATTTTTCAAAGACACACTGATGCACTAATCGTAGATCTCAAGCCAATGGGACCAAGTCCTCTTAACCGAATGCTCGAAGATGTACTGATTGCATGAGCGCACTATAGAATTATGTTGAGGAATATGGTCCACATTGCTGCGACAAGGCAACACATGGAGGTGTGGGTCTTGTCAGGTCCATGTAAGCTAAGTTAAAATCTTAGCACATCAATACAAGTGCTGCAATGTGGGTCCCTTCGTGGCTTGTGGTGCTGGGATGAAGGGATACAGACATTTTGACCATCAACATGGAAGATAGATGCTGATCTTGCAAAATTTCATTGGTTAATGGTATTTTCAATGCTACACTAGATATTTTCAACCCCCTTGTTTGATAGTTCATTTTTTGGTGACAAGTTCATATCGATGGCTAGCATTCAAAAGTAAGGGAATTCATGATTTTCAAGGAGATAATGAAAAACAATAGACTATATCAATCTCAGTTCACTTCGATGGACCAGATCAACTGCAAAAAATGTATTACCAACAAGATCAAATTAGGATAGAGATACAAGTGCCCATGTTTGCAAGAATTATAAACACAATCTGTAATCAACTGTTGTAATCTAGCATTTCTCTATTTTCCTTTATAACCTGAACTAGTAGCATTGTAATAAGCGTCTGATTCTAGGATTTGGATACAAGATATCCACATATTTAGGGAATAGATTATGTTGCAGAGTAGGTTCATTTTGATAGGCTTGTAGATAAAAAGGTTGCATATAGATGAATAAAGTTTTGTATGACATTTTCAGTTCAGATTGAATTATATGAATAACACTATATGTGTGTGTGTGTTTCTTGCAATTGTCTCCTTGAATATATGAATTTCTTTTCTGAATGAAGGAATCAAGGATTTTGGAGTTAATCTATGCACATTTTATGTATTGAATGTCTTATTTACTGGTTTTGTTTAGGAAATGGACTAAACATGCTTTGAGTAAGACATAGGGAGTGATGTATTACGTTAGAGATTCTTGAAGAAGAGTTGTAAGAAATACTCTCTCTTGGGTGTGTCATTGTAAGGTAGTTATATAGTTGTACCCTCTGAGTTTGAAGTTTTGATGTTAAAAGGAAACATCTACATTGTAGTATTTTGACTCTGTTGCTTTGATAAAGCACCAATCTGAGGAATTATTTGCCCAAAGGTCTAGAGAGAACATTGAATTTAAACATAAAATCATTCAAACCATGTTATTTTGTTTTACTTTAGTTTATATAGGTTTAATACATGTTCTCAAAGTGAGCAATTTGAAGATCTCCAAGAAATTTACCAAATTTGAGGTTAATCTTACACAACTTGTCACAAACTTATGAGAACATTTCTACCTAATACAATGAAAGACAAATCTGTTGATAGTATAATAAGGGATACCCCACTAGGTTTGGTAGAGCCTGAAGTGTAGGGGATATAGGTGTAAACAATCTCCCAATATGTTGGTCAAGTCTCTCATTGAACTTGGTCATGAGAATTAGCAAACCTTTAGAGTTTGATCTGTGTAGATTTGGGAAGAAACATTATCCACTTCATAGTATTCTTCTTGCAACACATACACTAACTTATGTTTCTACTACCTGTATCTTTCACCACTTATTGCCACATAGTTGTAGCCTTAACACATCATGCATTGATGCTACCTTTGTTATGACATCAACTACCCAGGTGCAAATTTCCCCTGGGACAACACTCAATGTTAATATTCAACTAACCATGTAGTAACAATCTGGGTTAATTTTCATTCTACATGCCCTCAAGATAGATTTTTCATGGGATTATCATGATATGAAAGGTATAGATCCTAATATCTAACTATAGACCCATTAAGCAACCTTAGAGGAGGATGAATCTTGTTGTCCAAGAGATTATAAAGAATTAATTATAGAAACTCTTAGGTGCGAGATTCATTTATCTCATATCAAACAATTAGTGGGTCTCTCCATTAGTGATAGTACCTAAAAGGGGATGGAAGTGGGATTATGTAATGCCCCTTTCACCTTTCAAAGGGTTGTGTTGAGCATTTTCTCTTATCTTGTTCATGATTGCATGGAAGTCTATATGGATGACTTCACAATCTATGGCAATACATATGAGGAGGCATTGGCAAATCTTGAGAAGGTGCTATAGAGATCTCAGGATCACAACTTGTCCCTTAGCAATGAGAAATGTTATATGATGATTGAAGAGGTGTTGTCTTAGGTCATTGTGTCACAAAGGGGTATCTAGGTAGATCCTACCAAAATTGATATTATTATCAATCTACCTATTCCACAAAGACAAAAAGATGCCATAAGTTTTCTTGGCCATGCAGGATATTATTAGAGGTTTATCAAGGACTTTAGTATAATAGTTTCTTCCCTATTCATCCTGCTCTTTAAATATACTAATTTTGAATGGAAAACATCTTTCCAAGAGGCCTTCCAAGCCCTTAACAACTCCCTAACAATGACACGTGTTAAGAGGACCAAGCTGGACCATTCCTTTCCATATTCATATAGATGCCTCTAATTTTGCTATAGGAGATGTACTAGGACAAAAAGAAGGCACATTAAAATATGCCATTTACTATGTCAGTAAAAATCTTCAAGCAAATGAGTTCAATTATATTAAATTATTGAGGAAGAAATGCTAGTTGTGATATATGCTATCAATAATTCTCAACATGTTATCTAGTCTTTGTCCACACTAACCACGCAACCATTAAATATTTGATGAATAAACTAGTGGTTAGTGGTCATCTTGTTAGATGATTATTATTGTTGCAATAATTTAACATAACTATTATGGACAAACCTAGTAAAGCAATTGTAGTTACTTGTTCCTGCAGATGGACCAATTGTCAATGACTCTTTCCCAAACAAGCATTTGTTTGCATTAATAGTGCACACTCTTTGGTATGCAGACATAGCTAATTATTGGTTGCAAGGAAAACACCTCCACATCTCTCACCAAGAGAAAGACAAATTTTGGTAGAAAGAAGCCTTCCATATTCATGGATAGTAGGTTTTCTCTTCTACATAAGACCTGATAATGTGATGCACAAGTATATTCACAAAGATGAAGTTTTTGATATATTACGAGCCTGCCATGATAAGCCCTCCACTTTGCATCAAAAAGAACAACAATCAAGGTCTTGACAATTGGCTACTATTGGCCCATAATGTACAAAGATTTAGTCCAGTATACAACCAGATGTGACCGATGTTAGCCAATGGGCCATTCAATAAGATGTGACAAAATGCCCCTACAGTCATAGCTAGTGTTGAAACTTTTTGATAAATTAGGCATCAATTTTATTGGCCCATAAACTAGTCCTTCATATTTCTCTTCATAGGAAATTCATGAACTTGTAGAAAATGGACAAGGCAAAGTAGAGGTATAAGAAAAGGTATATGGAATGTTAGACAAAATGTTAGAAAGAAATAAAAGGTTCAAAGACCATGGCCTGGAAGCATGGATGAGCACTTCATTGCAATCTCATGGCCAACTTGTTTAATATGTTTTCAGAATTTGCAATGACAATAGGCAGACTTCAAACATAAAGAGAGATCTAAGGTTTTATCCAAATCAAATATGTAGTGGATGTTAAATGTTCTTATTTATTGGTAGTGTAAGACCCACATAAATAAATAAAAATAAAATAATGATTAAATAAACTGACTTGTTCATTATTATAATCAATTTTTGAATTACATATGCCCAAATTATTTAGAATGCTAGATTTATTACATTTAATACTAAAAGGAACTATTATCTTTACAACATGACCATAGGTCAAATTACATCTGCACAAAATAAATTTGCAATGTTTAGCTCAAACATCAATTTTGACAAGAATATACCATATTCTTTATACCTGTCTAAACTCTTCCTCGTGCAATGATAATAAAAGGGAGCGTCACCGTAGCATTTTTGCACCCAACCACAAAGCTTTCGCTTCCCCGGTTTCCTTCCATAGAAGAAATCCACACCCTACGTACATTGCAAGTATGGGCCTAACCGGTGTTGTCATTTATGTCAAAATACTCTTGTTGCATTAATGATAAGGATTGAAAGAGCTATGTGCTGAGATATTGAGAAAATTAGTCTCAATCAGGAATAGTGAAGAATAGTGATGACAATAAGGTAAAAGTCCAAGATAGGATGAAGATCAAAGGATACAAATTAAAGGGTTTGTATATATGTGTCATAAGGTGATCCAGTAGAGATTTTAGAGATCCACATGAAGATCTGAAGAAGTTGTGGCCGCTCTAGTAAAAATGGTTTCGATAGATGTTTAGTGGTGACAGAGTGATACAGACAGGTCCGGTGAGATCCAGAATTGCATTTTCCTGTTCTACAGATTTGAGGAAGTGTTGAGGAAGTCTTTGTGGAGTGTCTACTAGATTTGTTTATGGTTTGAAGGTCTGCAAGCATCTATTCTTTTGTGACAGTGATGACAAACTGTGTTCTTGAGGTTCCGGATGAAGGGGAGAAGGATTTCAGTAAGCAAATGAAGTGTGGATGTTCTTGGTGATTTAGGCAAGCTTGTGGTGGTCCTTGGGTCATGTCCAGTTCATGTTGGTGGTCCACATTAAAGTTGGAGTTTGCATTTGAAGAACAACTTCCGGATGATGATGTTCTTCCTGAGACAGCCAATAGAATGAGTTATACATCTTGCGGATGTTCTTGTGGATGTTTTCCAACTTAGATGATCATTCCTAAGTTGATGTCTTGTATAAATAAGGGATTGTAAAGTCATTTCAAAGTTGTCCTTGTTGAGATGAGTGTGTGGTAGAGAGGAGGAGAGCGAAAGGCAGAGAAGAAGTATTGGGCTTAAATGGAACTGATTCAAGCATGGTGAAGATGCTATTCTCTAGTTCATGTATGTGATACTTATTTCTTTGTAGACAGTGTGTCTCTTGTAGGCAATGAGCCTCTTGTGAGCAGTGTGCTCAGGCAGTGAGCCCTAATTGGAATGTGCCATTTGTTCTTTCTATTCTTCTAATAGAGAATACATTCTTGGGTTAATCACCCCGTGGTTTTTCCCTTAACTGGGTTTTCCACGTCAAAATCTTGGTTTCTCATGTGTTGATGTGTTTCTGCTCTTGATTTATTGCATTGTGTTTCCATGATTAATTTATTATTATGCTATTGAATTGCTAAGTGGAGTTAAGTGTGTAATTGGAAGAAAGTTTTGCACAACTGATTCACCCCCCCTCTCAGTTGTGTGCCCTAAGTCTAACAATTGGTATTAGAGCCAAGTTCCTCTAAAAGGAGCTTAACCACTTGAGGAGATCCAGGATGTCATCTTACAAGAAGGATAGTCTGAAGTTTGATGGAACAAATTTTAATCTATGGAAAGGTCGCATGAAGTGTCACTTGCAATGCATGGGAATGGCATACTGGACCATGGTTACAACAAAGTATACACCTCCACAGGGTAGTCTAAAAACCCCAAATGAAGTCACAAATGCTAAAAACAATCTGTGGACTATAGAAGCTCTTCTAAGTGCATTATCTGATTCAGAGCTCTCAAATGTTATTGATTTGCCAACTGCTTTTGAGATTTGGGAAAAACTGGAACTTCTGCATGAAGGAGACAAGTATGTTAAATGTGCAAGGTTACAAAGTCTGAAAGGAAAATTTGAAAATCTGAAGATGAGAGAAGATGAAAATATCACTACTTTTATGCCAAGAGTAAATGAGATTGTCTGTGGAATTAGAAATGCTGGTGAAGTCTTGGATGAAAATGAGATTGTTGGCAAAATTCTCAGATCCCTACCTGCTTCTTACAAAATCAAGGCTGCTACCATTGAAGAATTCAGAGCCCATACAACTGTCACAAGAGATCAATTGGCTAGAAAATTGGCTGCATTTGAAATGATAGAGTTTGGAGATGACCCCCCCAAGACTGAATCTACATTCAAAGCCAGTGCCTCTGTAAAAGGTAAACAAAGGTTTGATTCGGGAGAGAACTCATCAAGGAAACTGTCATGGTATGAAAAAGAAAGAAAAATCTGGAAGAAGAAGAAGTAGAAACTGCTCAACTTGAAGCTCTTATTGCAAAGAGACTACCAAGAGGATCCAGTAAGTATGAAGGAAACTTGCCTTTTAAGTGTTTTAACTGCAATAAGATTGGTCATTTTACCTCAAAGTGTCTAGAAAGATTTTTAAGGCCAAATCCAACAGATCAAGGTTCCAAAAGAATTGTTACTATGTTCATGAAGAAGATGCTAATGAAGGAGTAACAGATGATGAATTAGAGATAGGAAACAAATCTAGAAATGAATGGGTGTTTATTGCCATCAAGGAAGAAGAATCAATATCCTCCGAATCTGTCAATCATAATGTTGTAGAAAGAGCTATGGCTACCCAAGTTAAAGAAAAAGATGATTGGGTCATTAACAGTTGATGCTCTCACCATAGGATAGGTGACAAAAATAAATTTGTAGATTTGGAAAGGTATGAAGGAGGAGTGGTAAAGTTTGGTGATAATTCTGCTGGTAGAATCAGAGGTAGAGAAACTATTTCTCTTGATGGAAGAAACAAAACTGGTAATGTACTATATGTTAAAGGATTGAAGCACAATCTTCTTAGTGTTGGATAGTTGGTGGACAAAGGCTATGACCTCCGGTTCAAGAATGGAAAGTGCAAGATCTTTGAAAGCTCCAGTATAGAGATTGCATCCGGTACTCAAACTAAAGGTAATATCTTCCACTTGGTTGGTACTGGTAAAAGTTGCTTATTTGTTCAAGTTGATTAGAGTTGGTTATGGCATAGGAGGATGTGTTATGTGCATTTTGATAATATTATCAAGATAAGCAATACTCAGGCTATAAGAGATCTTCCAAAATTGGTGAAACCTACCAATAGCTTGTGCAAAGAATGTTAGTTGGGTAAGCTAAGCATAGTCTCATTCAAAAGTAAGGAGTTGTCTTCTACTAGATTATTGGACTTAGTTCACACTGATCTTTGTGGTCTGATAAGAATCAGGAGTATGCAAGGTGATAGATACTTCATGTTACTAATTGATGACTATTCCCAGATGATGTGGGTAACCTTTCTAAAAGAGAAATCAAAAGCTCTTCAAAAATTCAAAATATTCAAGGCAATGGTAGAGAATGAAACTGGATTAAAACTAAAATGTTTGAGGTTTAATAGAGGTAGAGAATTCACATCTGGTGAGTTCATAGAGTTCTATGAGAAACATGGAATAAAGAGACAGTTGTCTACTCCTAGGACTCCACAGCAGAATGGAGTACTGGAAAGAAAGAACCGGACCATCCAGGAAGCATCTAAGACCATGATGATGGAAGCAAATGTTCCTCAGATCTATTGGAGAGAAGTTGTCAGCACTGTAGTCTATACTCTCAATCGAGTTCAAATCAAAAGCAATACTGGTAAAACTCCTTATGAACTTTGGTTTGGCATCACTCCTACTGTGAGGTATTTTAGATTTTTTGGTAGCAGATGTTACATTAAAAGAGATGAAGATCTAGGAAAGTTTGATGCTAGAAGTGATGAAGGAATATTCTTGGGTTACTCTACTCAAAGCAAAGCATACCGATGTTATAACAAGAGACTGAGAAAGATGATAGAAAGTACAAATGTGAAGGTTGATGAGGGAATTGAGAAACCCTCAAGGTTTTATGAATATGATGAAGATGATCAGAATGGTATTCTGACTCAAGGAGCCCAAGCCTCCTCTGTAAGTCAGATTCAAACTAATCTGGTAAACTAGGAAGAAGAGATGAGTTTCAATTAGCCTGATCAAGAATCAGAAGTGCAAGAAATTCCCAAAGTTCCTAGGTATGTAAGACTGAACCACTCTGAAGATCAGATCATAAGTGATAAAAGCAAAGGAGTACAAACAAGAAGGAGAATTGCTCAAGATTCAGAAGAGTATTGTCTAATTTCAAAGATTGAACCTAAGACAGTAGGGAAGAGCTGATGCAAATTGAGAAAAATCACACTTGGGATTTTGTTCCTAGACCTAGAAACAAGAATGTGATTGGAACAAAATGGGTCTTCTGGAACAAAAAAAATGAAGTTGGTGAAGTAATAAGAAATAAAGCTAGATTGGTCTGCAAGGGTTACTCTCAAATAGAAGGAATTGATTTTGAAGAAACTTTTGCTCCGGTGGCAAGAATTGAAGCAGTCAGATTATTTCTTGTCTTTGCTGCCTTCAAGGATTTTAAAGTATATCAGATGGATGTCAAATCTGCCTTCCTGAATGGTGACTTGGAAGAAGAAGTGTACATAGAGCAACCAGATGGATTTCAATTGTCTGATCATGGTGATATGGTCTGCAAGTTGAAGAAGGCACTGTATGGACTGAAGCAAGCCCCAAGGGCTTGGTATGAAAGATTGGACAAACATCTTTTGAAGATTGGTTTCAACAAAAGTACTGCTGACAGTAATTTGTATTTCAAAATTGATCATGAAAACATCTTAATTGTTGAAGTGTTTGTTGATGATATCATTTTTGGAGGAAGAGATAGTATGTGTAAAACTTTTGCAAATCAAATAAAAAGTGAGTTTGAGATGTCCATGCTTGGTGAAATGAATTTCTTCTTGGGTCTACAAATCACTCAAACAAAGAAAGGAATCTTCATTTCTCAGACCAAATATGTGAAAAAATTGTTGAAGAAATTTGGGATGGAAGACTCAAAACCAATGAATACTCCCATGGCAACCGGATGTAAATTGAGCAAAGATGATGATTCTCCTAAGGCTGATCAGACAAAGTTTAGGTCAATGATTAGAGGATTGTTGTATCTCACTCAAACTAGACCAGACATTATGCAAGTTGTTGGTCTTGTTGCTAGATTCTAGGTTGATCCTAGAGAATCTCATGTCATGGAAATCAAGAGGATTTTTAGATATCTAAAAGGGACAGTTGAGTATGGTTTGTGGTATCCTAGAGATCATGATTTCTCTCTTCATGCATATACAGATGCAGATTGGGCAGGAGATGTGGATGACCGGAAGAGTACCAGTGGTGGAGCATTCTTTTTGGGGAAGAGATTGGTTTCTTGGCTAAGCAAGAAACAAGAGGCAATATATTTGTCTACAATTGAAGCAGAATATATTGCAGCAGTAGGTAGTTGTACTCAAGTTTTGTGGATGAAGCAGATGCTAAGAGATATCAAAGTGGAGTATGATGAACCTATCACAATGCTCTGTGATAATTCAAGTGCAATAAACATATCTAAGAATCTGGTGTTGCATTGAAAGACTAAACACATATCCATCAAGTTTCACTTTTTGAGAGAGAAAGTGAACAAGCATGAAGTTAGATTGGAGTTTGTGCCTTCCAAGGATCAGATTGCAGACATCTTTACTAAACCTCTACCTAAGGACTCTTCTGAGTATCTCATGGAAAAGCTAGGGGTTATTGCCCCTCCAATGATGAACTAAGGTGCACTGAGGTGCATCAGCCCGGTGGATATCATAGTCATATCTTGTGATCTAGATTGATGATGGGCCGTTGCTCCTCAAGGGGAGCAACATGTATGATTCTGAAGTGTTGGAATTGCAAGTATGTGCCCTTTGCCATTGATGTCAAAGGGGTAGAGAAGACATGTGAAAAACAAGTGGTTATTGATCAAAGGGGGAACAATAAAGGGAGAGAAGACATGTGAATGGTTGTTGCTGATAGGGGGAGTTGTGAAAGTAAGGAGAAGTGCTTGTCTTGATGGTTAAAACAGTTTTTCACATCATATATTGCCATCAATGACAAAGGGGGAGATTGTTGCAAGTATGGTCCTAACCAGTGTTATCATTGATGCCAACATACTCATGATGCATTAATGATAAGGATTGACAGAGCTATGTGCTGAGGATATTGAGAAAATTAGTATCAATCAGGAACAGTGAAGACTAGTGATGACAATAAGGTAAAATTCCAAGATAGGATGAAGATCAGAGGATGTCGATTAAAGGGTTTGTAGATATGTGTCCTAAGGTGATCCAGTAGAGATTTCAAAGGTCTGCATGAAGATCTAAAGAAGTTGTGGCCACTCTAGTAAAACCAGTTCTAGTAGATGTTCAGTGGTGACAGAGTGATACAAACAGGTCCGGTGAGATCCAGAATTGCATTTTCCTATTCTACAAATTTGAGGAAGTGTTGAGGAAGTCTTTGTGGAGTGTCAACTAGATTGGTTCGTGGTTTGAAGGTCTACAAGCATCTATTCTTTTGTGACAGTGATGACAGACTGTGTTCTTGAGGTTCTTGATGAAGGGGAGAAGGATTTCAGTAAGCAGATGAAGTGTTGATGTTCTTGGTGATTTAGGCAATCTTGTGGTGGTCTTTGGATTGTGTCCAATTCATGTTGGTGGTCTGCATTAAAGTTGGAGTTCGCATTTGAAGAACAACTTCCGGATGATGATGTTCTTCCTGAGATAGGCTGACTGGATGAGTTATACATCTTGCAGATGTTCTTGTGGATGTTTGCTGACTTAGCTGATCATTCCTAAGTTGATGTCTTTTATAAATAAGGGATTGCAAAGTCATTTCAAAGTTGTCCTTGTTGAGATGAGTGTGTGGTAGAGAGGAGGAGAGCGAAAGGCAGAGCAAAAGTATTGGGCTTAAATGGAACTGATTCAAGCATGGTGAAGATGCTATTCTCTAGTTCATGTATGTGATACTTATTTCTTTGTAGACAGTGTGTCTCTTGTAGGCAGTGAGCCTCTTTTGCACAGCGTGCTCAGGTAGTGAGCCTTAATTGGCATGTGCCATTTGTTCTTTCTATTCTTCTAAGAGAGAATACATTCTTGGGTTAATCACCCCGTGGTTTTTCCCTTAACCAGGTTTTCCATGTCAAAATCTTGGTGTCTCATGTGTAGATGTGTTTCTGCTCTTGATTTGTTGCATTGTGTTTCCATGATTAATTTATTATTATGCTGCTGAATTGCTAAGTGGAGTTAAGTGTGTAATTGGAAGAAAGTTTTGCACAATTGATTCACCCCCCCTCTCAATTGTGTGCCATAAGTCTAACAATGTGAAGGGCCTAGCAAACTGATACTGACTGGGGTGATGGGATTTGGTGCAATATGATACATCTATCATATCTATAGCATGTGTCAAATGCATATATTTATATATATCATAATATGGTAGAGAGAATAAAAATAACATCAAGTAGTATCTATTACTAATTTGATAGACAAGCTTTGGCCAAAGCATCTTTTCTAGACATGTTTGGCAAATGGATTGCAAATTGAAATCCACCCTTCTCTATTGACCCATATTCAGCACCCTTCCAAAATTAAGACTATTATAGTAAAACATATGTTCAATTCTAAATATCAATTTAAAATGCTTCATGCTTGTATGGTAGATATCTAACTCTTAATATGAAATATAACAAGATAATATTAATAATAACTTTAAGTCATATGATTACATATAATTAAAAAGTGAACTATACTTCCCTAGAATATCTTAATCTACCTTGAAGACTATAAAGAAAATTCACTTAATATCTTAGCATATTACTTAAAGGAAATATGACATTAATAGTTCCTATTTTCTTTTAATACCTTACATCAATCATCCATATAATCAACAATTTTTCCTATACTTGAAATAAAATTTCTTTTATACTTTCATCTAAAATTGAAATCATATTCATTCCTAAATGCTTCTCTTTACATTAGTCAACTAGGTTAACCAATAATTACTAATAACTAGCTATTGAAAGATACTTACGGCCTATCATGCAAGAGCATTACTCCAACTCATAAAAGATCATAATGTTTCACATATATTTTCCTAAAATAATTCATATTAACAATAGGAAGATTTATAACACATATATTTAAAATAATTCATGTTAACACTATGCAGATTTATAACACATATTTTCCTGAATTCATGTTATCTACAGGTAGATTTATCATCTCTTGTTAGTGTTAAAAAGGAAACTTCCAAACTAAAAATAAATTGAAGGAAATTAAGATCTCTTCCCAGTCGAATAGGTCGTACAGCCTTAAAGAGTGATTTCTACAATAATAGGAGTTAGCATTTGTGTGAATAAGATAATGGCATGGCAATGTTGAGGGAATACAAGGTCTACATAAGGTATGCCAATAGAAAACTTTGTCATGCCACCTCCTTTGGTAAGGATCTACATGGACGAAGGGTGATCGTTTAATATTTATTTCAATCAGAAATTTCAACATAAGGTGATAGAAAAAGAATGATAAATGATTCTTCGAGACGATAGTTACTAAAAGAAATAAGACAAGATTTTGATATTTAGGCAAATTGAGGATGTATAAAGGTAACCTTTCCTTTGCGCGGCCTCAGGAAAGCATCGTGATCACATGTTTGACAATAATAATATTATAAGAGTTATTTATAAAGGAAAAATAAAAAAATAGTCATGCTTGACACTTTTCTATGAGGTAAAACCTTAGATTTATGCTTAGATACAGATTATCATTCTCAACGTACAAGAGGATGTGGTGAGAAAGAAAAGAGCAGTCAGAAAATATGCATGGATTTATCAAAAGGAGATTTGACCAATATATAAGAGGAGTTTGAAATGGTTGAATCCTTTATTACAGTTCTCAAAGATACAGAAAGGAGTTGAATCCAGGCTGCAGCCCTAGGGAAAGTGTCTAATGATATCCACTGGTAATATATTGGGCTTCATTTTTTTTAGGAAGTTGGATGGTGATGCCATAAGTTGTGGTGAGACAAGAACTAAGTGAACAACATATGTGAAAGGGGATTTGACCATTATTGATGTGAGGGCTTGATATATATATATATAATGAAATGTTTTGAGTATATGACCAAGGAATAAGAGATGATAAAAAATCAATGCAACATTTAAATGGTACTAAAAGTCTGGCAATATGGTTTCCAAAAACACAAAGAGGCTCAACCAGAAAATAAGGAAGATAGCAGTATTACTAGCACAAAGACAATCCAATCAACCATGAAATACATAAATAACGTCAACTTGAAAACATATCATTCTTTAAACCAAAAATCCAAGATTATTATCAAAGTATTAGTGCATACCCAGTATAACACTTCTTCACTGCATTTGTTTGTTATTTCCCAAAACCTTGAAAATTTCCCATGCTTCCATTCAATTCCTCAGGTCTCCATCTTTTTCTGCTACCCCCCAATTTCTTTTTTTACAAGATTTAAATCCCCCAAACCCCCATTCCCAACTTAGTAAAAATATTAAATTACATTATTCCCTCTTCCCCAACATTTATTTTGTTTTCCTAATTTTACCCCCACTTCTTCTAAAAAACATTATGATAATTAATACAAGATTCTTCCAAAGATTATAAGCAAAATATAATTTAAGCAATAAAATAGTTTCCCCTAAAATCAGTTAATCATTTCTTTCTCATTAAAGATTAAATAAATAACTATTCCTCTAAAAAAGACATACATATACACACAATTATGCATGCAAATAAAAGACATTGTTATGATTTCTAAGTGAGTGTGTGCATCCCATCACGAGTATTCACTGTCAATATCCTAGGCACCCTCTCTCTGATGATGATCTCCTTTTATGATTGTGTCAACTTTTCTATTGCACTCATGAAACAACATTAAAACATAAGTTAGTCCATCTTAGTTTCTTAAATAAAGTCAATAATATAATCATCAAAATACCTTGCATATTCCACAATAATGTTCTACTTAATTGTTTACAAACCATCACATCCAAAATTTAATGTTTGAAAAGTAAGTTATAATTATAAATAAAAGAAATAGTATGTGACATCTCTCCCCTCTAGAAAGAGACATCATCTTGATGTCTAGCACACCAAAACTAAAATATAACTCATGATATAAAATGTGGAAACAATTGTTGAATGTCTTTTGCATTTTCCCATGTAGCACTATCTACTAAATATTGATCCCATTGTACGTTATACTATACCAATTCTCTATTGCACAAATTAATTTTGTGCTCATCAAGGATTCTTGTGGGTTCCACCCAAACCTCTCCTAGATCCTATACATGCAAGGCCTGCCAGTCAAGAATATGAATAGCATCAGGATGATATGCTTTAAGAAATGATACATGAAACACATTATGGATTCAGGGGAGAGCCAATGGTAAAACAAGTCTATAGGAAACTAGGTTGATCACTTCCAAGACTTCAAATAGATCCACAAATCTAGGTGAGCTTGGTTGATTTTCTAAAGGAAATTGAACTTTTGGAGGTTTCACTCTGAGAAAAACCTTATCTCCAATAGAAAATTGTCTTTGAGTTATATTTTTATCTGCATAACTTTTTTGACTGTCTATTGCTTCCTTTAATCTCTCTCTAATTATCTTCATTTGTTTTTCCATTTCTCTGAGCATATCCAAACCAATCACAACTTTGTCCTCAACTTGTCCCAACTGATAGAAGTACAATACTTCCTGTCATACAGAGCCTCAAAAGGAGCCATTCCCAAGGAGGTATGATATGAGTTGTTATATACAAACTCAACTAAGGGAAGATACTCTTCCCATTTGTATTGTTGATCCATACAATACATTTTGAGTAAGTCCTCTACTACTTGATTTACCCACTCTATTTGACTATCTATTTGTGGGTGGTAAGTTGTACTAAAATTTAGCCAAGTTCCCAGAGCGACATTCAAAGTCCTCCAAAATCTAGATATCATGCGGGTATCTTAGTCTGATATGATTGTTTTAGGAACCCCATACAATCTAAAAATTTCCTACACAAATCACTTGGCTAAAGTTAATGAGCCATCATTAAGACTTCTAGGAATAAAATGTGCTACCTTGGTAAGTTTGTCAACAACTACCTAAATAACATCACGCTTATTTTTCAACATAGGAAAACATTGAATAAAATCAATGCTTATTACTTGCCACTTGTACATGGGGATATCATGTGGGTACAAAAGTCTTGCTAGGTGAGTATGCTCTGCTTTAACTCTCTGGCATCCTAAACATCAAGATACGAACATAGTCACATCCTTCGTAAGCCCATGCCAAAAATACAAAGGTCTTAAATCTGCCATCATTTTATTCACACCCGGATGTCCTGTATAAGATGCATTATGTGCCTTCTCAAGTACCAATTTTCTCAATTCCCCAGTACTCAAAACATACATCCTTCCTTGGTATCTTAAAATTCCACTAGTGTCAAATAGATACCCATCAAAATGATAATCTAAAGAATCTTTTTCTAAAGCCACTTTTACCATGAGATAGTGCTCATCTTCTTGAAGTTTTCTAAGTATCTACTGCCTAAAAGTAGACTGAGTTGTTGCAACAATAGAAATATGTCTCCACCAACTAAGAGCATCTACCACCCTATTTTCTTTTCCCTTAATATACTCAATTTCTCAAAATCATACTCGTTGAGAGACTCTAACCACCATTTTTGTCATGTATTTAGGTTCGGTTGGGTGAAAATGTACTTAAGTCCCAAGTGATCTATTTTTATCTCAAAAGGATTCACTAAGAGGTAATGTCTCCACATCTACAATGCATGCACAATCGCTTCCAACTCTAAATCATTAGGGGCATAATTATGCTCACACTGCTTTAACTTTCTTGATTCATAAACAACTACCTTCCCATTCTACATAAGCACCCCCTAAACCTTCTCTTGAGGCATCAACTATGACTGTGAAGTGCCCATTAGGATATCATATGGTCAATATAAGGAGAAATGTAAGCTTTTGTTTTAGGGTTTGGAAATATTTCTCTCACTTTTCAGTCCATTCAAACCTCTTTCCTATTCTCTGCAGAGAAGTAATAAGATTAGCAATCCTAGAAAACCCTTCAACAAATCTTCTATAATACTCGGCAAGTCCAATAAAACTACAAATTTTTGAAACATTTCGAGGGGTAGGTCATTCCACTATTCCCTTAATCTTTTCTAGATCTACTAAAATACCATCGATAGAGATAATATGGCCCAGATAATGTACCCTCCTTTGATAAAAAGTACATTTGGACAACTTACCATAAAGCTGATGTTCTCTTAATCGCTATAGAGCTATCTTCAAATGTCGCTCATGTTTCTTAATGTTTTGGAATAAATCAAGATATCATCAAGAAAAACAAATACAAAGTCATCTAAACAATATCTAAACACACTGCTCATTAAGTTCATTAAAGTGGCAGTAGCATTGGTTAACCCAAAAGGGATAATAGTAAATTCATAGTGCCCATAATGGGTCCTAAAATTTATTTTTGATACATCTTCTTTAATTCTTAATTGATGGTACCCAAACTTGAGGTCAATTTTTGAAAATATTGTTGCTACTTTCATTTAATTAAAGAGGTCATCAATTATTGGAAGTGGGTATTCATTCTTTATAGTTACCTTATTAAGAATTTTGTAATCAATACATAGGTGAAGTGTTCCATCCTTCTTTTTAACAAAGATAGCAGGTGCTCCCCATGGAGACACACTTGACCTAATCATTCCCTTATCAAGTAGTTCCTAAATCTAGATTTTTAACTCATAGAGCTCTATCTGTTGAATATCAGGAACACTGAGAGGCAGGGTCAATCAGTGTTCTAATAATATTTTCATGCACTTTAAGTTTCAACCATTTCCCAAAATTAATTAAACAAAGGCACAACATACACATGAATAGCAACCATAAAAACATGACACATGGACACTAAGATTTTTACGTGGAAAACCCAAAATGGGAAAAACCATGAAGAGGATTAGCTCTCAAATACATATTGCAATCTTTACAAATAATGATGTTTAGGCTTGGTCACTCCACGGGCCTAGAACATGTTGGCTCACTGCCATGAAGAACAACTAGGTCTAGCAAGCTCACTGCCTCAACCCTAAACCTAGCAAGATTACAATAAGGGTTATTAAACCCTGAGGGATGTTAAACCCTAATGGCATATCATTGCTAGGCTCACTACCAAGTATAAATAAAATTGTACATGAAAATTGAATACTGCATAAGCATTTGTCACTATGCTAGGGTGCACTCATCTATCAATTCAATTCTGAATCCCAAGTCTTCATCGCTGTTGATCTTCTAACTCTGCTTTTCTATTCACATACTCACATCATATGCACACCTTTGCACACCTCACAACTAAAACTCATCGCCTTTATATATCCACATCATGATTTGATCCATAATCAGGTCGGCATTAAGAAATGAAACGTGTTCATGGAAAGATGTGGCTTGTCAGCTTAATCCAATACACTATATATTATGCGGACCCAAGACGTTTCCCAAATGTGTTCATATAGGTCAGCTCTAATCATTCAATTACTTAGATGGATCCTTCAAACATTATCTCTTCTCCACACAATGATTTATCATACTAGTCGACATGTTCCTCAAGAGTATGTTGAACAGGTTCATCTGCTAACTTACAACTTTTACTACGGATCTCAAGACACCTCCAAAATCATATCAAGGACTCTTTACACCTTCCCAAACTTACCCTCAAAACCACAAGGCATGATATCATATTGCAGAGAAATGTAGACCATTAGAACTCAGACTCTGTCTCTACCATGCTCTGTCAAACACTATGCCAATACTTAGCAGCTTGCAACTATCTTTTCGGTGGACTTCAGATCTCCCAACTCTGGAATTGGACACTTTATATAAGTGTTTACTGCACCTCAAAACCTCATAGAAAAATGCTCACCTGTGGAGGAATGCGGACCACTACACTATACCCTGTTCACTGTTCCTACTATACCTTTGCTTATCTGGACTTAGACATTTCTTCAAGGTGGCTTCCAGAGGAAGTCAAGACTTATTCTCTTGAGTATGACACCACCAAACAATTACTAACATCATACCTAAACTAATTACTAGATCATCATCTGTGGAAGCATATGTTGGATTTAGGACAAACAACTGAGAGGGGGGTTGAATCAGTTGTCACCAAAATCCTGTTCCTTATTCACTTTAAACCTTCTTATATTTCAACAGCATATCAAAGATTCAATCATGAAAGCATTATGCAATAATTCAAGAGTAGAAACAAATTCAACACATATAACACCAAGATTTTAATGTGGAAAACCCGGTTAAGGGAAAAACCATAGGGTGACTAGCCCAAGATTGTATTCTCTGTTAAAAGAATAAGATGAATAAAATGGAACTTGCTAGTTAGGGCTCACTGCCCAAGAACACTGCTCACAAGAGGCCCATTGCCTACAAGAGACACACTGTCTACATAAGAATATAAGTATTACATACTTGAACTGGAGATTAGCATCTTCACTATGCTTGAGTCAGTTCCATTTAAGTTCAACACCTCTGCTCTGCTTTTCACTCCTCTTAACTAACACCTTCTCATCATCACCTCAAGGATACATTTGAGTGACTTCGTGACTCTTATTTGTACATGACATTGACTTTGGAATGATCATCAAATTTGGCACAACATACACTTATTTTATTACTGAGCAATTAAAAATACAACTTGACTTATTACAAAAACTTCATGTGCATTACTACACTGTCGGCCACACATAGCTGGGACTTCAATCTTTTTTGAGGAACACACCATGCTTCACAAAACATCTTCAAGATTATTCGCAATATACGCAAATCATCCAATTGGCCAAGACTAGGAATAACACTATTACCCAAAGGTAAGTCTTCAATTATGAGCTCAATCTTCAATACGGACTGCCAACATGAACTGGACACAATCTAGAGACCCGCACAAACTTGCTTGAATCACCAAGAACATTCCTACCACTTCTTCTTACTGTAATCATTCTCATCTTCATCTGGAACCTCAAGAACACAGTCTCCCATCACTGTCACATTAGAAGGATTGCTTGTGGACCTGCAAACCACAAACCAATTGAGTTGTCAATTCACATTAGCCTCCCAAACATGGCACTAGATCTGCAGAACATGATATTGTATTTTCAGATCTCACTAGACCTATTTGTGTCACTCTGTCACCTCTGAACAGTTGCCAAAACTGGTTTTACTCTCATGGCCATAACTCCTCCATATTTTCATGTGGACCTCTCAAATCTTAACTAGATAATCTTTAGACACATATCTACAAACCCTTTGATGCACATTCTCTGATCTTCATCTAGCTGGGATCTTCACTTCATAGAGCTTCACTGTCTTCACTGATCTTTTTTTGTTTCTGATAGGACTAATTTTCTCAATATCCTCAGCACACAACTCATCCAATCCTTAACATCAATGCAACAGGAGTATGTTGACATCAATGACAACACCGGTTAGGTTCATACTTGCAACAATCTCCCCCTTTGTCATTGATGGCAACATATAATGTGAAAAACTGTTTTAACCATCAAGACAATAATTTCTCCTCACTGACTGACATAGCTCCCCCTATCAACAATAACCATTCACATGTCTTCTCTTCCTTTACTACTCCCCCTTTGATCAGCAACTACTTTTTGTTTTTCACATGTCTTCTCTCCCCCTTTGACATCAATGGCAAAGGGCATATACTTGCAACTACTTCTCATACTTCAGAATCATATAGACTGCTCCCCCTAAGTAGCATCCTCCTAACATCAATCTGGATCGCAAGATATGACTATGGGATCCATTGGACTGATGCACATCAGTGCACCTTAATTCAGAACTGGAGGGGTAATAACCCCTAACTTCTCCCTGAGATACTCAAAAGAGTCCTTAGGTAGAGGTTTAGTAAAAATGTCTGCAATCTGATCCTTTGAGGGCACAAACTCTAATTTGACTTCATTCTTGTTCACCTTCTCTCTTAAAAAGTGGAACTTGATGGATATATGTTTTGTCTATGAATGCAACACCAGATTTTTTGATATGTTTATTGCACTTGAATTATCACAGAAGATTGTGATAGGTTCATCATACTCTACTCTGATATCTCTTAGCATTTGCTTCATCTACAATACTTGAGTGCAACTACCTGCTACTGCAATATACTCTGCTTCTGTAGTGGACAGAGCTATTGCCTCTTGTTTCTTGCTTAGCCAAGAAACCAATCTTTTTCCCAAAAAGAATGCACCACCATTGGTACTCTTCTGGCCATCCACATCTCCTGCCCAATCAGCATCTATATATGCATGAAGAGAAAAATCATGATCCTTGGGCTACCATAATCCATACTCAACCGTTCCCTTCATATATCTAAGAATTATCTTGATTTCCATGACATGAGATTCTCTAGGATCAGCTTGGAATCTGACAAGACCAACAACATTCATAATATCAGGTCTAGTTTGAGTAAGGTAGAGCAGTTCTCCAATCATTGACCTGTACTTTTTCAAATCAGCCTTAGGAGATTAATCATCTTGACTCAGCTTACATCTGGTTTCCATGGGAGTATTCATTGGCTTTGAATCTTCCATCCCAAATTTCTTCAACAATTCTTTCATATATTTGGTCTGTGATATGAAGATTCCTTTCTTTGTTTGAGTGATTTGCAGACCCAAGAAGAAATTCATTTCCCCAAACATAGACATCTCAAATTCACTTTGCATTTGATTTGCAAAAGTCCTGCACATACTATCTTTCCCTCCAAAAATCATATCATCAACAAATACTTCAACAATTAAGATATTTTCATGAACAATCTTAAAATATAGATTACTGTCAACAGTACCTTTGTTGAAGCCAATCTTCAAAAGATGTTTGTCCAATCTTTCATACCATGCTCTTGGGGTTTGTTTGAATCCATACAATGCCTTCTTCATCTTATAGACCATATATCCATGATCAGATAAATGAAATCCATCCATTTACTCAATGTATACATCTTCCAAATCACCATTTAGGAAAGCAAACTTAACATCCATTTGATACACCTTGAAATCTCTGAAGGCAACAAAAGTAAGAAATAATCTACTAGCTTCAATTCTTGCCACTGGAGCAAAAGTTTCTTCAAAGCAACTCCTTCTACTTGAGAATAACTCTTATAGACCAATCTGGCTTTGTTTCTTACTACTTCACCATCTTCATTCAGTTTATTCCGAAAGACTCACTTAGTCCCAATCACATTTTTGTCCTTAGGTCTGAGAACAAGATTCCAAGTGTGATTCTTTTCAATCTGCATCAATTCTTCCTCCATTGCTTTAGGCCAGCTTTCATCATTGCATGCTTCACTTACTGTTTTTGGTTCAATCTTTGAAATCAAACAATACTTCACTGAATCTTGAGCAATTTTTCTTCCTGTTTGAACACCTTTGCTTTTATCTCCTATGATCTGATCTTTAGAATGATTTAGTCTTACATACTAGGAGTTTTGGGATTCTCTTGTACTTCTAATTCTTGGATAGGTTCATCCAAACTTGTCTCTTATTCTTGTATTTCAGGATTCTCTGGATTAGTCTAAATTTGAACTGGAGTTGGGACTTGTTCTCCTTGGTCTGAGACATCATTCTGATCATCTGCTTCATACTCATAATACCTTGAGGGACTTTCCATGCCTTCATCAACCTTCACATTTGTACTTTCTACAATCTTTCTCAATCTCTTGTTATAACACCGATATGCTTTGCTTTGAGTAGAATATCCCAAGAATATTCCTTCATCACTTCTAGCATCAAACTTGCCAAGGTCTTCATCTCTTTTGATATAAAATTTACTACCAAAGACTTTGAAATACTTCACAGTAGGAGTGATGCCAAACCAAAGTTCACAAGGGGTCTTACCAATATTGCCTCTAATTTTTACCTGATTAAGAGTATAGACACCAGTGCTTACAACTTCTCTCCAATAGATCTGAGGAATATTTTCTTCCATCATCATGGTCCTAGATGCTTCCTGGATGGTCCAGTTCTTTCTCTCCACTACTCCATTCTACTGTGGAGTCCTTGGAGTAGATAAATGTCTCTTTATCCCATGTTTCTCATAGAATGTTATGAACTCATCAGATGTGAAATCTCCACCTCTATCAGACCTAAGGCATTTTATGTTTATGCCAGTTTCATTTTCTACCATAGCCTTGAATATTTTGAACTTTTCAGGTGCTTCAGATTTCTCTTTCAAGAAAGTCACCCACATCATCCAGGAGTGGTCATCAATTAGTAACATGAAATGCCTATCTCCTTGCAGACTCTTGATTCTTGTTAGACCACAGAGATCAATGTGCACCAAGTCTAACAATTCAGTTAAAGATTGTTCCTTACTTTTGAATGTGACATTGTTCTGCTTACCCAACTGACATTCTTTGCACAAACTGTTAGTATGTTTCACCAATCTTGGAAGATCTCTTACAACCTAAGTGTTGCTTATCTTGATGATATTATCAAAATTCACATGACACATTCTCCTATGCCACAACCAACTCTAATCAGTTTGAACAAATAAGTAACTTTTTCTAGTACCAACCAATTAGAAGATGTTACCTTTTGTCTGTGTACCAGATGCAATCTCAGTTCCAAAGCTTCCAAAAATCTTACATTTTCCATTTTTGAATTGGAGATCATAGCCTTTGTCTACCAACTGTCCAACATTGAGAAGATTATGCTTTAAACCTTCAACATACAAAACATCACTAGTTTTATTCTTTCCATCAAAAGAAATGGTTCCTCTGCCTCTAATTCTACCAGCAGAACTATCTCCAAACTTTACAACTCCACCTTCATATCTTTCCAAGCTTAAGAACTTACTCTTGTCACCAATCATATGGTGAGAGCATCCATTGTCAATAACCCATTCGTCCTTTTCTTCAACCTGAGCAGCCAAAGCACTTTCTATCATCTTATGATTGGCAGATTCAATAGGAATTGGATCTTCTTCTTTGATGGCAATATACACCTAGTCACTTCTGGGTTTATTTCATATCTCAAATTCATCATCTATTACTCCTTCATCATCATCTTCTTGAACATAGTAACACTTCTTTTGAAACCTTGATCTATTAGGGTTTGACCTTGAAAACCTTTTTGAACATCTTGAGGCAAAATGACCAATCTTATTGTAGACAAAGCATTTGAAAGGTAATTTTCCTTCATACTTACTAAATCCTCTTGGCAATGTCTTTGCGATGAGGGATTCAATTTGTTCACCTTATAATTCATCCTCTTCTAGATCTTTCCTTGCTTTATCATACCAAGTTGATTTCCTTGAGGAACTTTCTCCTGGATCATATCTCTATTTGCCTTTTGTAGAGGCACTAGCCTTGAATGCAGAATCAGTCTTGGGAAGTGCATCACCAAACTCAGCCAACTCAAATGCAGATATCTTACCAATGAATTGATCCCTTGTAATAGTTGTTAAAGATTTGATTTCCTTAATAGCAACAACTCTATGTTTGTAAGCAGGAGGTAAATATCTGAGAACTTTGGCAACAATCTCATCTTCATCAATCATTCCACCAGCACATCTAATGCCACATACAAGCTCATTTACTTTTGACATATACAAAGTGTTATTCTCATCTTCACTCATCTTCAAGTTTTCATACTTTCCTTTCAAACTTTGCAGCTTGGCACACTTAACATATTTATCTCCTTCATAAAGATTTTCCAGCTTTGTCCAAATTTCATAAGCAGTCTTCAATCCCATAACATTTGTCAGCTCTGAATCAGATAGGACATTCAGTAGGGCTTCTTTAGCTCAAAGATTATTGTCTTCATCTCTGACTTCATCCATAGTTGTTGGACCATTCTTTGGGGGAACATATTTAGTTGTGGTTATGTTCCAATACTAATCTCCCATGCATTGTAAGTGACATTCCATGCAGCTCTTCCAGGCAGTGAAGTTTGTTCCATCAAACCTTGGACTATCCTTCTTGTAGGTTGACATCCTAGATCTCCTCAAGCGGTTAAGCTTCTTCTAGAGGAACTTGGCTATGATACTAATTGTTGGATTTATGATAGACAACTAAGAGGGGGGGTGAATCAGTTGTCACCAAAATCCTATTCCTTCTTCACTTTAAACCTTCTTATATTTCAACAGCATATCAAAGATTCAATCATGAAAGCATAATGCAATAATTCAAGAGAAGAAACAAATTCAACACATATAACACCAAGATTTTAATGTGGAAAACCCAGTTAAGGGAAAAACCACAAGGTGACTAACCCAAGATTGTATTCTCTATTAAAAGAATAAGATGAATAAAATGGCACTTGCCAGTTAGGGGTCACTGCCTGAGCACACTGCTCACAAGAGGCCCACTGCCTACAGGAGACATGCTGTCTACAGAAGAATATAAGTATTACATACTTGAACTAGAGATTAGCATCTTCACTATGGTTGAGTTAGTTCCATTTAACCTCAACACCTCTGCTCTGATTTTCACTCCTCTTGACTACCACCTTCTCATCATCACCTCAAGGATACATTTGAATGACTTCATGACTCTTATTTATACATGACATTGACTTTGGAATGATCATCAAAGTCGGCACAACATACACTTATTTTCTTATTGAGCAATTAAAAATACAACTTGACTTATTACAAAAACTTCATGCACATTACTACACTGTCGACCACACATAGCTGGGACTTTAATCTTTTTCGAGGAATAAGCCATGTTTCTCAAAACATCTTCAAGATTATCCACAACATGCGCAAATCGTCCATTCAGCCAAGACTAGGAAGAACACCATTACCCAAAGGTAAGTCTTCAATTACAAGCTCAATCTTCAATGCGGACCACCAACACAAACTAGACACAATCTAGAGAGCCCCAAAAGCTTGATTGAATCACCAAGAAGATCCACACCACTTCTTCTTATTGTAATCATTCGCATCTTCATCTGAAACCTCAAGAACATAGTCACCCATCACTGTCACATTAGAAGGATTGCTTTTGGACCTCCAAACCATGAACCAATTGAGTTGTCAATTCACATTAGCCTCCCAAACATGCCAGTAGATCTGCAGAACATGATATTATATTTTTAGATCTCACCGGACCTATTTGTGTCACTCTGTCACCTCTGAACAGTTGCTAGAACTAGTTTTACTCTCATGGCCATAACTCCTCCATAAATTCATGTAGACCTCTCAAATCTTAATTGGATCATCTTCAGACACATATCTACAAACCCTTTGATGCGCATTCTCTGATCTTTATCTAGTTGGGATCTTCACTTCATAGAGCTTCACTGTCTTCACTAATCTTCTTTGTTTTTGATAGGACTAATTTTCTCAATATCCTCAGCACACAACTCATCCAATCCTTGACATCAATGCAACAGGAGTATGTTGACATTAATGACAACACCAGTTAGGCCCATACTTGCAACAACATATTGACCATTTCCTATGTTCTATTTTGTACATACTCATACTTAGCCACTTCTGCCAACTAGACCTAAAATCTAATGTAGTCTTTCAAAGTTGTCTCTCCCTATCATGCTAAAGAGATCTCTGAGCCTTTTTGCCATCAATGACAACATACAAGTTCATACTAGAGCAGTGTCTCTTGCCAACAATTTCCCCCTTTGGCATTGATGGAAACACTTAGTGAAAAATGCTTGACTGCTCCCCCTTACTATATACACTTCATTCTCCTACTCCCCCTGAGATGTTTATCAAATTTTCACTGATATTTTTCTCCCCCTTTGACATCAATGGCAAAGGGTGTGATCTGGAACCAAAAATTTGTCAAAATTTCAAAAAAATTATGTACTCTGCTGCATATTTACAAGTACAATCTTCATCTTAATTGGTTATTGAAGGCAAAATGTCACTATAGATAGTCTTTATCAGAGCTATCGTACTATTCCATCTATTCCTTGCACTTTCTAGAATGTGGATGTGGCCATTTATTAAAAATACTGACTTCTCTACCTCCTAGACATCTGATGGTGTATCAATTTTTGCTTGAGAGTTCAAGGCCTCATTTGTCAAATTGGTCATGAAATCAAATTTTGGACTTATCAATTCTTTCAACTGGCACAACTTGTCTTTGATTTCTCCCCTTTTCTTCATCTGAGTGTTCAAATTATTATGAATATTTGCAACTTGTGTTTCTTTGGCATTTATCGACTCCACTGATTATATGTCTCCAAGATATTTAGTAGTTTGAATTCCAAGTCTTCAATTTTATCTTCTAACTTCTTTGTGATCTTTGGAAAAGATAAACAAAATTTGTATAGGTCAAAACCTTCTTTTATGGCACTTTGTATATCTCTTATTCCTTCCTCTAAAGAGATTTTATCATTAATCAACATGGTTTTTAACTCGGCTAGTCTTTTCTCATCAAATTCTTTCTTGACTTTTATTTCTATAGATTTTTCAAAGGATTCAAAATGATTGTTGATTGATTTTATCATACCTTTTAGTTGATCGGTGGATGATGTCGAAGTGTCTTTCTGGTAATTGGGCATCAAATTTCCTAGTACATTAGGTACTATTATAATGAGCTTATTGTTATGCATGTGAGTTTTCATCAACTCTTCCTAAGCTTTTGCTTAGGCAAATGATGCTAGTTCAAATTTTTGTACTAGAGGCAAGGAATTTAGATTTATTGGTTCTTGAAGAAACTTGGGTGGACCTAGGATTTGTGCTTTTTGTAACTTTTCCAGGGTTTCTGAAATAGTGTCTCTTGCCACTTTTTCTTCACAAGGTGAGACTTTCTTTTTCTTCTATCCTTCAATTGGGGCTTCTAAAATGGATGAGGTCCTTATCCATTTTTTGGGACTAGATGCTAGTCTCTCCTCTTCAGATCTCTTATCTTTCCTTTCTATAGTGCTTGATGCCCATTCTACCGGAGTACTTGAGAACTTGGATCTTCTTGATTTGGTTTGTACCTTAATTATTCATTTGATGTTCCCTCTGACTGCTCAGGTTCCATCAACATTCTGGAGGATAATTCTAAGAATGTCCCAAATCTATCCTCTTTGGGATCAATAGGTTTACTTAGTAGTGCATTAGCTAATTCAGTCAAGGCATCTTCTGCAACTTCATAGCCTAGTGTAGGGACCCATACAATTCTTGGTTCCACAACTTTCATAAAGAATTTGTCTTTATCCACCATGAACACAATATCCTTTTCATACTTTATCACTACTTTTTCAAGTATCCAGAACCTTCTTACCATTTTCTGTTGAAAATCTCTAAAATATTTCCATATGATTTCATTTTGGATATCTACATTACCCAAACTCTATAAGTGATTTCTTAATTGGGCAGCTATAGGTATGTGATCAAGATAGATAACATTTCCTAGACCAGGTAGCTCTTTTAGGAAGTAAAAGAGTAAACATGTAATTAAAGTTCTATATTTGAAAGGATGATTTATTTCTTTTGTCCTTTTCAAGTTCTCCATAAGTTCAGTCCAGAGAAATTCACAAAGTTCATAGTTTGTATTATTTTTGATCATGTCATATGCTGTGTATATAGCTGATGCAAACACAAAATTTTCCTTGTTGGAGAAGTATACTTTGTATCCAATAATCATCGATGCAAATCTGACAGTTGGATCCTTGATATCATTCACTGTAAGGCCATTCTTCTCAAATTTGGCTCTTGTTAGCTGCATTACCACATTATTTTTCATTTTCTTTAAGCCTGGAACCCTTCTAGAGGAGCCCATACTAGTTATAGCTTTAATGGCTTCTTTAGTTATCAAATAGGGTTCATCAAGCCATAAAGATTCATCATGAATTCTACTTAGAATAAGCTTGACCCATGCATCAATCACAATTGCAAGAAAGTCCAACCAGGTTTCAAGTTTCTTTTCTCCTAGAACTTTGAAATCATCTTTTAGAACAATGTCCACAGTAGTTAGTTCATCCAAATATAGTTTTCCTAACTTCAGATGATCATATTCTTCTAAACTAGTATGAATGTATGCCTTGATATCTTCTATATGCATGAGCCCATGTGGAGTAATTGAGAATGCCCCTAATGGATCGTTTTCCAGAAATTTGAAGAATTGTTTCTTAAACTTGGGGTGAGGCATTTTTCCTATCTCAATTGTATGAGGAGTAAATAGTTTCTCAGAACAATTTAATTTTCACAGTAGGGTTTCAAGTTGTAAATACCTCTTTCACCGGAATAGGGTTTCCTTGATCTCGATCTAAAATCCTTTGGAGAATACTGTAGTTTCTTTGCTTTTCTTTGCCTTAGTCACTTGAGTGCAAAGTGGTTTTGAAACCAAACATGCTCCCTTTTAATCTTTGCATGATTTAACCTAAGTCGTCATAAATGCTTAATTCCAAAAAAGTTATCAAAACCCTTTACTGTAGAATACAGTCGATTGGGATTGCTTTGCAATACGTCACACTAACCCATTTAATTCTAGTTTTTCTTTTGAGAGATGTGTTGCATCAGATTTCATCATGCACCTTCGTGTTGGATTATGGCACCCACTTTCTAGTAGGGGGATTTGAATTCTCTACACTGCTCCCACAGAGCCAGAGCTTCCAATTTACTTCCTAGAGGAAGTATCTACACCGGATACTGGTGCAGATCTATCCTCCTCTTTGATTACTTCTTTCTTGACCCAGATCTTATCCATTTCCTTCTTGGTTTCAACTAGATCAATTTTTTCTTTTCCCTTATTGTTCCTCTGCTCTATTTTTATTTCTTTAGCGTAATAATTTCTCTTCGCATTCTTGCTTCTACAGAATTTTGCATCATGACCAAATTTGTTGCAATTAAATCACACCACATTCTTCTGACCTTGATTCCTTTTATTGATTGGATTTGACCTACATTGATTAGCTATATGTCCAAATCTATTGCATGCAAAACATTTTCCATTAAATGATTGACTGTTCCTAAGTTTTTGAAAAACATCTCGTACCAAACTTCTGCATTCAACTGCTCTATGACCAATTTTATTACAAGTGAAGAATTTACCTTTGAAGAATCCATTGTTGAAATTTTTCTTGATCTGATTTCTACATTCATTTTCTCTATGACCAATTTTCTTGCAATTAAAACATTGACTAGACAATGATGGAACCTTTTGATTTATTCTGCTCCTATACTGGGTAGCCTTGTGACCATACTTATTACATTTGAAACAATAGCCATTAAAAGATGGGTACCTTTGAGCATTTGGTTGCCTGACCAGAGGTCTTTTGGGTCCTCTTCTTTAATTCTTGACTGGATGGTTTCTGCCTCTTCCTTCTCTAGATCTATCTTGATTTGAATTTGAGCTTTCTTCCTTTTCAAATCCCAATCCTTGCTTGTTATCAGGGAGTTTTTGACTAACCAGTAACTCCTCAAGTTTTGCAAAGCTTATATTAAACTTTTCTTCAAAGTTTTTGGCCTTTTCCAGATCTGCTTTTAGACTCACAATTTCTTTTTCAAGTTTGACACAATCTTATGATTTGTTTTTCACAATTGAATTTAGATCTTCTTCCATTTTTGTTCTTTCTACTTCTAGGAGATTCAAGGTTTCATTTGTTGATATTAATTGGTCACTAACCTCTTTGTATTTGTCCTTGAATTTCTTGACTTGTCCCTTTAGTCTTGCGATGTAGTCATCAGCTTCTTGCAATTTATCCTTTAGATCCTTGATTTCTACCTCAGAATTTTCAAGATCCATAAGATCTTCTTCTAGTTCACTATTGCTTTCATAATTCCCATATCTTCTTGCTGCCATGGTTGCACTATCCCAGATCTTCCTCAAGCTATTAGACTTCTTCCAAGGAACTTGGTTGTTGGTATTGTGTTGGTGGTTGTTGATATTGAGTTGGTGGTTGTTGATATTGAGTTGGGGGATGTTGGTATTGAGTTGGTGGTTGTTGATATTGTGTTCGTGGTTGTTGGTATTGTGTTGGTAGCTGTTGAGGTATGTTATATGGGGTTTTGTTAGTTTGATGGGAAGAACTATGTGATGGATTAGTAGGTGCATTAGAAGTGGAAGATTGAATTTGGGATGTTTGTGGTGGATTAGTACTTGGATTATTTGGAATAGAAGAAGATGAAGGGTTAGCCTTAGATGTACTTGGAATAGAAGAAGTTTGTGTAGGGTTAGCATGTGAATTATTTGGTATAGAAGAAGAGGAAGGGTTGGCATGTGAATTATTTGGTATAGAAGAAGATGAAGGGTTAGCATGTGAATTATTTGGTATATAAGAAGATGAAGGGTTAGCATGTGAATTATTTGAAGGATAAGATGGGTGTTGGAATCCTATCATGTATGCAAGGGTTAAAGTGGTTCAAGTTGTGTGGGATATTGATAGAGAGGATTATTGAATTGGTCAGTGAAGGAAGGGACCTCATGAGTGGGTATATTTTGAATGGTAGGTGATAATGTGGATGTGGTTGGAATCAAAGTGGGACCTCCACCACCCATGGCAGCTGTGTATATGGAAAATCGATCTATTCTAAACTAATAAAAACCAAAAATCCAATAACATAAAGAAAACGAATTTAAATAAAAGCCATGACAAATAATCAATGCAATAAAGACTTTTACCAAAATTTGTGTTGTTTCCTTTGGATTGAATGTAGAATTGCTCAATGAAATTGCAAAGCCATAGCTGCAACAAGCAAGTGTAGTGCTCAAGAGATCAATGTCAAAAGATCGTAAGGGTTGCGCCAAGATCAATGTTAAAAGATCGTAAAGTGGCTCAAGAAGATCAATGTCAAAAGATCGTAAGGGTTGTGCCAAGATCAATGTTAAAAGATCGTAAAGTGGCTCAAGAAGATCAATGTCAAAAGATCGTAAGAGTGCTCAATCGAATCGTTGTATGCTCAAAGCGCTGTTAAGTATGCCTGAGAATAAAATCGAAGAGAGCTAATGAAGGAGACGAGGGGGGTTTATATAGATTTCAAGGAAAATCGATCAACGGTCCAGATAATTCAGAAGAATCAATGGAGGAGATAAGTTGAGGAATGTGCAACGAATGAGAAGAAGACATGTGTCTTTCTTGCTTTTGCATGAGAGGAGTTATCAAGAATAGAAGAATAAGTTAACTGAAGAAATAAATCAATTAAAAGAATAAAGCAATCAGTTAAGTGATTTAAAACAAGAAGAAGAGATTTGCATGAGAAAAGAAGATATTTTGCTTTATTAAATATAGAAATATTTAATTGATGAGTAAGAAAGCTTGAGTTTTTTTAGAGATAACTCAAATTAGAAGAAAAAGCAATTTAAATAAATAATTGATTTATTTAAATTTAGAGAAGATATTTTGGAAGAAATAATTAAATAATTAGAATTATTTAATTTAGAAGATTTTGAAAGCAAATTAAATAAATAAATTTATTTAATTGTTGTGCATGATTTTGGAAGAACAAAGATTATAAATAAAATATTTGATTTTATTTATTTTTAGAGGATTGAGATAATTTAAATAAATTTGCATGATTTATTTAAATTTAGAAGAACAATTGATTTAATTAAATAATGTAAATTATTTAATTGTAGATAAGATAGAATTGTGATGAATTAATTAAATAATGGGATATATTTAATTAATGTGGCTGTGAATTTTGGAAGGAGGATAATGATCAAATTAAATAATTATAATTATTTAATTGTGGAAGAATAATAGAGGAATTTAATTTAATTAATTAAATAACGAGGATTTATTTAATTAATGTTGAATTTAGGAGATTTAGAAGAATTTGATGATAATTAATTAAATAATTAGATTATTTAATTAACATTGTAATGCAGGTGATTAAACAGATAACGGAATGCCAGTGATTTGACGACACGGTCATTTTAGGGTGTCTACATTTTGCCCCTCTTTGATGCAATGCAGCATGTAGCGTTGCGTCAAAGAAAACGATTGTTGAAGATGTAATACAATTTTTTGATGCCCCAGTGTAGGTAGTTGCCCCAGCATAGTTAGTGTAGGGTGCCCCCTCGAGAGGAAAGATAGGGAAGCGATAGAAGAACTGTGTTGACGCTCGACTAGAAGATTTGTTGGAGATAGGCGAGGTTGGGTTGATGATAGATAGAAGAAAGGAGATAGGAGAGAACATAAGAGAAAGACTGTTGATTGATCTTTGCTGGAAAACTATATAAGGCCATGGAAAAATGGATGGTGTAGATGGATGAGCTTGTTGCAATGGTTTCACATTTGTATATAAAGAGCAATCCTTATTTTTGATATAGCACGTGGATAGTTTGCCACCAAGGTATAAAAGACCAAGGTGCTGTAATATCTGAGTGCGTGGACGTTGACGCTGCAAGCAAGCGGTTTGAAATTAGATCCCCTTAGACATAATATAACCTTGTTGGAACATGTGAATGAGCCATAGTCTGGAACATAAAATAAACTTCCATACATGTAAATGCAAGAAGAATTATTAATATGTAAGATGCTAGGTCCTAACACACACAAGATAAATAGAATGCTAAGAAAGATACTGAAGATCATTCCTCAAACACGGCACACAGAAAGCAATGACTATGCCCCCAATCCGTACTACATCGCAACATACCAAGATTATAGATAAATTAAGGTAGTCTTGAATAGGTATTGGAAAAGGAACAAAAGATAAACCATAACACAAATTGACTGACTTACAGAGTAAACATACAGCCAACATATTCTCTTGCCAAAGAGGTTGCTCAGGATAGATTGGATAGGAAAGATAACAGCCTTATCGTAGGAACTCTGTGTCCGTTAAAGGTGGCTATCTACCTAAAAAGACAATGTCTCACTTGCAGGAAATGCCACATGTTGCAGGAGACGCGTGTGTTGGTCTCGACAATGGAACACTTCGCAGAAGACAACCTTGTGGATCTAGGGCTTGGTTAAGCGGTACTTAGCTGATGTTGGCAATCGGTATGCAGGACAGTAGAAGACTCTGGAAGGAAGCTTCTTTGCTTCAAGTTTGTTAAGGACTACTGCGTTGAAAGGATGCGCTAGCTTGCTGCTTGAGTTAGTCAAGTCGAGGCGAATGGATTTTGAAAAACGGAAGACTAGAAGGATGGAAGTGCTAATGGATTGGGATGGGTGGAGAATGATGGATCGTGTGTGCCTGAGTACTGGATACATCCTTCATATTCCAGACTGCCTACATACCCTGTATCCACGGGATCAAGGCACACTTACGATGGAAGATGAACGTGATAAATATGTAGTTCTGGATATAGTGATGAATGGGTCAAGGTGAAAGGAGGGGATCTTATGTACCTGAGTACTGGAAACATCCTTTGTATTCCAGACTGCCTACATACCCATATCCATGGGATCAAGGTATCTTAAGATTGAGAAGAGATGATATGTAGTTCTGGTTATTGTGATGATGTAGAAGAAGAGCAGAGAAAAGGTGATCTTATGTACCTGAGTACTGGAAACGTCCTTCGTATTCCAGACTGCCTACATACCCATATCCATGGGATCAAGGTACTTTAAGATTGAAAAGATGATATGTAGTTCTAGTTGGTGTGATGATGTGGGAAAAGAGCGGAGAAGAGGTGATCTTATGTACCTGAGTACTGGAAACGTCCTTCGTATTCCAGACTGCCTACATACCCATATCCATGGGATCAAGGTACTTTAAGATTGAAAAGATGATATGTAGTTCTAGTTGGTGTGATGATGTGGGAAAAGAGCGGAGAAGAGGTGATCTTATGTACCTGAGTACTGGAAACGTCCTTCGTATTCTAGACTGCCTACATACCCATATCCATGGGATCAAGGTATCTTAAGATTGAGAAGAGATGATATGTAGTTCTGGATAGAGTGATGATGTAGAAAAAGTGTTGAGAAGATAACAGCCTTATCGTAGGAACTCTGTGTCCGTTAAAGGGTGTTACCTATGGAAATGAGACAAGATTGAAGTATGTGCTGCGAACCACGAACAAGGAACCAATCCTAGACCGAAGCTAAGGAAAGAGTTGCCCCCATTCTGGTAGAGGAAACTGTAGGGGTGACCACCGAAGAAGACACAGAAAGACTTGACCTAGGACAAGACAGTGTCAACTGTAAACACGGATCAAGACGTGGGATGACGATGAGGGACATTGACAAATTTCCAAGCTATACTAGATAGGGAGATGGAAATGCAAACAAAGTCAATGGTTTTATTATGGGTGGATGGATGAATCAGGTTGCGAACTGGACAAGGAGTGGACAGGACTCGATAGACGATGGATGCTGACTCTACACATAGCGCCTGTTTGCCAGGTTTTCACTATGGTACTTATCCAAGGCGCCTGTTTGCTAGGTTTTCACTAGAGGATGGATGTTTTTTTATTTTTGATTTTTGTATTTTTTTGATTTTTTTGACTTTTTTTGACTTTTTATTTTTTTTATTTTTTTTATTTTTTATTTTGATTTTTTTTTTTTGATTTTTTGTGGGAATACTCTGAGGATCAGGCATAGAACTTCTTGAGATGGACACTGTTAAGTGGCTCATCTAGAGGAATGCCGTCAGGTGTAGCTAAAGTATAAGCTCCCGAGCCATATGCTGCTGTGACAATGAAGGGACCTAACCAGTTAGGCTCAAACTTGCCCTTCTTCTCTCGATCTGCTTGATTTCTCTGATTCTCCTTAAGTACAAGATCACCAACTTGAAACCGTCTTTCTTTGATCTTTTTGTTGTAATTACGCCGGAGGCGATTTTGATAGACATGGAGATGATTAAGTGCGGCAAGACGCCTCTCATCTAGTAGTTCAAGCTCAGCTAATCTGGAAGTGCGATACTCATCTCCGCCGATCAGGTCCTGCATGGATACTCCGAGGGATGGGATCTCGACCTCTATAGGTAGGATGGCTTCAGAGCCAAAGACCAAGGCATATGGTGTGGCACCAGTTGGTGTTCTGATACTAGTGCGGTAGGCCCATAGGGTGGGATTAAGTTGCAAGTGCCAATCACGACCAGCTTCATTGATTGTTTTCTTGAGGATTTTGAGAATGGTTTTATTGGAAGCCTCAGCTTGGCCGTTACTCTGCGGATAGTAGGGAGTTGAAAAGCGATGTTGGATATTGTATTGTATGCATAAGGCACGAACATCTTGGTTCTTGAATGGTCTCCCATTATCAGTGACAATGGCTTGGGGAATACCATACCGGCATATGAGGTAGTTTAGGATGAACTTGGCTATTTGCTTACCGGTGATATAGGTCATAGGAATGGCTTCCACCCACTTCGTGAAATACTCAGTGGCAGTAATGATAAAGTTGTGGCCATTGGAGGAGGAAGGGTGGATTTGTCCTACGAGGTCGAGACCCCATTGAGAAAAAGGCCATGGAGTTGTCACAGGTTGTAACTCATGAGCGGGTGCGTGAATCAAATCTCCATGTTGCTGACATTGTAGACACTTCTTAGCAAATTGTGCAGCATCTTGCTCTATTGTAGGCCAATAATAACCTGTTCTGAGTATCTTCTTAGCAAGATTAGGACCAGTAGAATGTGCACCACAGACACCTTCGTGTATGTCTCGTAAGGTAGCTTCGGCTTCTTCCACGTTAAGACATCGTAAGAGGATACCATCGAGACTCCGGCGATATAGTGTATCACCCAGAATGATGTAACGAGAGGATCGACGGATAAAGGTTTTATGTTGAGTGGATGATAGGTCAGGGGGAAAGGTATTGTGTTTGAGGTATTCATAGATATCTTCATACCATGGGGAATTGGGACCAACAAGTTTGCAGATGATTTCAGTAACAGGAACATCGACGGCAGGTATCAACAATTGCTCAATCAAGAATTCACACTTCTGTGTATTTGCAGGCATATCAATCAATGACCCTACAGAAGCCATAGAATCTGCAGCTTTATTATGGTCTCTTGGAATTTGCTCAAATGTGATGGTAGAAAAATGTGGTTTGTAGGCATCCACTAGTTGTTTATAGGGGACCAACTTTTCATCCTTTGTTTGGTATTCATCTGTGACTTGGCGGATGACTAGCTGTGAGTCTCCATATACTTGTAATTCTGTGATGTCCCATTGAACTGCTGTATTGAGACCTATGAGGAGTGCTTCATACTCGGCTATGTTGTTGGTGCAAGGGAATGCTAGCCGATATGACTTTGGAATGTAGTCATTCTGAGGTGTAACAAATAAGATGCCGGCTCCTGATCCATGCTGTGTGTAAGAACCGTCAAAGTATAACTTCCACATTATGGAGTTAGCAAGAGTGAAGAGATTCTCATCAGGAAAGTCTGCTACCATAGGATGTGTATCTTTCATAGGTGCTTCTGCTAGTTGATCCGCGAGGGCTTGTCCTTTGATTGCCTTACGATCTGTGTACTCAATGTCAAACTCACTAAGGATCATGACCCACTTAGCCAGTCTGCCTGTGAGAGCTGCTTTTGCTAATAGATATTTCAAGGGATCAATCTTGGCTATCAGATTTGTGTGTTGGTTCAACATGTAATGTCGCAACTTTTGGGAGGCGAACACTATTGCTAAACAAGCCCTTTCCATTGGTGAATAATTGAGCTCATACCCTACCAAAGTTCTACTGATATAGTAAATTGCGTGCTCTCTGCCTGAGTCATCATTTTGCGCTAGCAGAGCCCCTAGGGCTGAGTTTGTAGTAGAGATGTATAAGATCAAAGGTTTGTCTGCCACTGGTGGAACCAATACCGGAGGTGTAGCTAGATACTCTTTAAGTTGATCAAACGCTGCCTGACACTTGTTGTCCCATCGAAACGAAACATCCTTTCGGAGCAAGTGTTGAAAGGGTTGACATTTATCTGCTAGCTGTGATATAAAATGCCTGATGGACTGTAACCTTCCTTGGAGGCTCCTTAATGCTTTAAGGTTCTTTGGTGGAGGCATCTCCACTATAGCCTTTACTTTTGCTGGATCTACTTCGATGCCCCTACGAGATACTATGTATCCCAACAGCTTCCCTGATGCGACATCGAAGACACACTTCTTAGGATTAAGTCTTACTTGGTATTTTTCAAGCCTGTCGAAGATCTGTCCTAGGACCTGTATATGTTCTGCTCTAGAAGATTTAGCCAATATATCATCAACATAGTCTTCCATGATGTGATGAAATAGATCGTGGAAGATCACTGTCATAGCCTGCTGATAAGTTGCTCCTGCATTCTTCAGACCAAACGGCATAACACACCAACAATAATTGCCCCAAGGACATGTAAAGGTTGTTTTGTGTTGATCCTCCTCAGCTATTCTAATCTGGTTGTAGCCTGAGAATCCATCCATAAGAGAAAGCATCTCGTGACCTGCTGTCAAGTCCACTATAATGTCAATGTTTGGTAGTGGAAAATCATCTTTGGGACATGCCTTATTGAGATCTCTGAAATCATTACACATGCAGATGCACCCATTAGGTTTAGACACAGGTACAATGTTTGAGACCCAATCTGAATAGTCGATAGGTCGTATGAACTTTGCATCTAATAGCTTTTGTACCTCCACCTTCACTAAGAGAGCTATCTGTGGGTGCATTTTTCTCAATTTCTGCTTGACTGGTTTCACCTTGGGATCAACTGTGAGATAATGAACTACCAGCTTAGGGTCTAGCCCTGGCATATCTGCATAGGTCCATGCAAAGTTGATGGTTCGTTGCAAGAAGAAGTTGTTAAGATTTCTGTGCTCTGTATCAGATAATGATGTCACTAGGAATGTTGTCTTTGGATTTTGTTCTGTACCTAGGTTGATCTCTGTAGAATCTTCCACTAGGAGAGCAGATTTCTCTTGATACTTAGAAGGTAAGGGAAGGTCAAATCCTCCATCCTCAGGTGCCACAGTTGGGTTTTCACCTTTGGATACGTCCTTTATTTTTACTATTTTATGATCAGGAGGTGCCACAGTGTGGTTTTCACCTAGAGATCTTTCTTTATTTGCACTTTTGCGACTAGAGGATTTGGCATTCTCACCAAAGTAAGCCATGGGCTCTAGTTCCATTACAAAACCTGCCTTGTGATCGCCAAGAGGGATACCTTCCCGAAGTCCCATGAACTCAGCTAAAGCTTCGTCATTCTGAAATACATCTATAACGGGGGCCCCTTGTTGGTCCCAATCGATAAGTTCAGGGTAGACAAGTGTGACATTCTGGGTGCTGGTGGTGGAAGTTAAGGATACGGAGGATAGTGTAAAAATGGAGGATTCTGCGAATAGATTGGTCATGTGGAGGGAAGAGTCATTGGTGATATCCTCTGTAGATGTCGAATCAGCGGGAAACTTGTCAGATACCTCGTCGAGAATATACTCGATGTCCGAGGCGCGTGGTACCTTCTTACCAAATCCTAATCCTTGCTTGTCTAGCTTCTTTGTTACGACAATGGGCTCCATAGTGCCTTGATTTTGTTTCCCAAGGCCACCTTTGCCTTTATAGCCCATGTTTTTCACTATCCTTAAGCCATTGCCATATTGCTTGACTGGTATTGTGACTGGTTCTTTCTCCTTGTAGAGCCAAGAAGAGATGTCCTCAATAGTTTCCTCTTCCAATAACTGTCCATGTTGGAATTGGGTTAGGAATGTTGGGGGAGGAATAGCTACTTTTTTGGTAACTTTAGCAATGGGTGGTTTGCCGTAAGATTTTGGAGATAAAGGCATCCGCCCTACACAACAAGATTCGGAGATATCATAAGTGCCAAACCCTATATCTCGGACACGAGCTGTGATTTTGGGGAGGGGTGTAGGCTCACTGGTAGAGGCTTGTGTGAGAGTTTCAGGATCAACATAGAGAGGGGATTCAAGGGCTTTGTCATTTTTAGGCACTTGGTTGCAATTCTTATAGCTTCCTTGCAAGACACGGCAAAATTCAAAAGGATTAGGGTCTCCTGGGATGGTGATCTCCGTACCATTGTATGTGAACTTTAGGGACTGATGGTATGTGGAGGGAACAGCTTTCATTGCATGGATCCATGGGCAGCCAAGAATAATGTTGTAAGGCAGCTCAATATCAAGAACTTGACACCTGGTTTCAAGCATAACGGGGCCCAGCTGTATAGGCAAGTGAATAACACCTTCTGAACGGCGTTCTACATCATCATACCCCTTGATTGTAATACTATGCTCAGTGTTGATGTGATCCTCAAAGTATCCCAATTGCTTTAGTAACTTTAAAGAACAGATGTTGAGACCAACACCACCATCTATGAGGATGCATTTGATTTTGCGCTTATGGATGAGCACTTCAATATGGAGGGCATCGTTGTGACAAGGATCATGGGAGGGAAGGTCTTTCTCAGAGAAGACCACATTGTAAGGCGAAGCAATATTACCCACTATAGCTTGGAAATCTGCGACTGCTATGTTGTTAGGAACGGATGACTCTTGGAGGGCTTTTTCTAGCACTACTCTATGTGCAGGTGATGACCGTAGAAGGTCCAAAATAGAGATCTGTGCTGGTGTTTTCCCTAGATGTTCGACAAGATTATAATTAGACTGAACCGGAAGTCTAGGTGTAGGTGCACGAATGGTGACATGACCTCGACGAGTAGTAACAGCACAATCCGTAGATTTGCCTTTAATGGTGAGGGTAGACACTCGACTCTCTTCAAAACGACCTACAATGGAATCGAAGGACGTGGAAGCGTGATTGATACCTTTACCTCTATCCTGAGGAGGAGGTGGACCATCATGAGGGAATGGTTCCTTGTACATATCGAGATCCTTGTTCGTGTGTTGCGCTGGTGATTCATTCTCAAAGGTGATTTGATTACCGTCGATGAGGTTTTGGATGAGGTGCTTAAGCTTCATGCAAGATGCAGTTCGATGACCTTTGCTCCTATGGAACTCACAATACTCATTGTCTCTGTAATGTGTAGTTTTGTAGATAGGTTCTCCATAAGGAGGAGCATCAGGTAAGGTTATGAGCCTTTTCTGCAAAGCTTGCTGTAAGACCGATTTGATGGGCACTCCCAAAGGAGTAAATTGACGTCGCGGAGGGTAATCTTGTTGAGGCCGCTCTTGTTGTCGTTGCTGTTGGTTGGGATAAGGCTGCCTTTGTTGCTGCTGTTGTTGAGGTGGAGCTTGACTTGGTTTGGAGAGTTGCAGTGGTGTTTGCAATGTTTGGACATGCTTAGCATCAACCACTCCATCATTGACCACGTTTTTGTTCTTGTTCCAATATTTGGGTTTATCATTCGACTGTTGATGCGAATTGCTATCTTTCGTCTCTTTAAAGATTTTGACCACACCTTTAGCAATGAGGGCCTTCTCTATGTTGATACCCTTGTATGTGATTTCATCGAAGGTTGTAGCACTAACGATTTGCAAATGGAAACCTAACTCTTGGTTGAGGTTCTGCACAAAGCTGCTAACAAGTTGTTTCTCTGGAATCTTGAAAGGGAATTTACTAGCCATTTGTCTCCATCGCTGAAGGAAAGAAATGAAAGTCTCGCCATTTTTCTGTTTATTGTTGCATAGATCCGTCATGGAAATCTCATGCTCTGCGTTGTAAGAAAAATGGGTGGCAAACTTTTCTGCTAGCTCGTTGAAAGACTTGATACCCGTAGGTAAGTGTGAGAACCATTCTATTGCTTGTCCTCCAAGACTGCGAGGAAAAAGACGCATAAGATATGTGTCATTGTGAGAGACCTCGAAGCAAGCAAGATAGAATTCCCTAAGATGGTCTTTTGGGTCGCCTTTTCCTTTGTACTTATCGAACTTGGGAATAGTGAAATTTTGAGGAAAAGGGATCATTGGTAATGACCGATCAAAAGGATAAGGGCACACTTCCTCCAAAGAGAAGGTCTTTTTGGTGTGGCCAAACGTAAGATCAGATAGCTGTTGTTGCACCTCCGCAATCTTTAGTTCCATAGTCGTGGGAGGGGTTGGTAACATCTCCTGTTGTCCAAAAAGTGGTTGGTGTTGCCCATATGGAAGATTATAATGTGAGCCATGCGCAGTGGTATTGTAAGGGTCGTAAGATTGATTGGGATTGTATGGATTGTATGATTGGTTCAGATTGGGTTGGAATTGGGGGTTTTGATTAGGCAGAGGTGGAGGTGGCGCTAGGTAAGAATGTTGGCTCTGCGATGGTTGAAAAAACGTATTGGGGGGAGGAAAGCTAAAGTGCGTTTGATTAGGTTGTGAAGGTGGCACATAGCTTTGGGAAACCTGATGTTGGGAATGTTGCGAGTGGCTAGGTAATGTATGAAAGAAGTTGAGCGTGGATGAACGTTGTGGAGGAGGAACATAGGTAGAAGTGTTTTGCGACGGTGGGGGTTGATTGAAGATGAGAGTAGAAGAATGTTGTGGTTGGGGCTGCGTGACTCCAATTGGTTGAGAGACATGCAGGTGTGATGATATAGGAGGTGGCATATGTTGAGACCCTTGTTGCATGGCTACATACGTGTTCCCCGGATTGTAATTGGGTGGGAAACCTACGCGTGATGGGGTAACCAAGATTCCACTTGCGCTTGGGGTGGACACTTTAGGAGGTGGTTGCACATTGGATTGAGCTAAGGTGGCTTGCTTAGCTAACTCTGCTTGACGTTGGAGAGTTTCCTGTTGGTTTTGATAGATCTCCATAGGAGTCAAACGTGGTGATACGGGCCTCTCCTCTGTTGGATTTTGAAAAAGGGGATTCCTATACTGCGAGCCTTGAGTAGGTAGGGGCGTAGTCACCGTGGACATGGTTTGCACTGCTTGTATGGTTTCTTGGGTGTTGTTGCTCTCCTTGAGAGTGGACACATCAAAATCTGGAGGTAACTTGGCACCTTGCTTTGCAAGCAAGCGAAAGAAATGATCTTGGTTCTCACTAAGGATTTTATCAAAGGCAGCTATAGCTCTAGGATCTTGTATAAATTCATCAAGATCTTGCCCATCTTCTTGAGAGGATTGACCTATTTCAAAGTGTCGCTCTTCTTGAGATGGGGGTTGATCTATGACATAACCTTGTGGGACAAAATCCGGAGGCAAGCCTGTGGTATACTGCGGTGCATTTAGCAAAGGGGTTCTATCCTCATGAGGATTGCTTGGTTCCTCTATGTGCGGCATGTTTGGAGAGCTAATTGGTTTTGCCGCGGGTGTACTAAGAGTCACTTTGGGAGTAACGTTGAGACGACCTGATTGTGGTGTGCGAGGGGGTGACTTGTGTTTCTTAGGGACAACTTGCCTAGACTTCATAGTTTGCTGTAGCCTAGTGGTGACCATGGGGTATGTTTAGGACACAATGTAATGCTGGGAATCTGTGAGATGCTTTGAAGAAACGGACAAACTCTGATGCACAAAGTACTGAACCAAAGGCGCTATACTGTTTGACCAGAGGCGCAGGACTGTGCTACCAAAAGCGTGCTACTGTGGGCCAGAGGTGATGGACTGAGCTACCAATAGCGAGTTACTGCTATGCCAAAGGCAAGCTACAGTGACCAAAAGCGAGCTACTGTTATACCGAGGGCACTGAAGTAGAGTTTTGCCAGAGGCGGGTTACTGCTGACCAAAGGCGATCTACTGTATTACCAAAGGCGAGCTGCTGTAATACCAGGGGCGCTGAAGTAGTGTCGGATGTTTTTCAAAGGCAAGATTTTTTCTGTTTCTGATTGGATTGGTTTGGCAAGAGAAAACACAGCAAACAAGTGGTCAAAAAAGGCACAAGGACTAACACAACAGATAGTGTATGTTCAAGGCTCCAAACAAGCCCAATGTTTCCACAGGTCAAATACAGTTGCAATCAATAACAAGCACTTTTTATCCCTAGAGACAAGGTTTCATTGCAGTAGATCAGCTCACAGCTTAATACTCCGTCGATAAAAATATCATTCCATAAAGGTGTCAGATATTTAGTATCTTTGCGAGAGACGATAGGTAGGGATATCTCACCCTCCCCTTGGAAAGCTCAAGTAGGTCACAAGAGTTTTATGTCCAAGGGAATACTATCTCTTCTCAAGGGAGCCAATGGTGAGTATCTTAAGGGTTTAAATCGATTTCCCTTGCACTGATGATTACCGCAATGTTTGGAGGTAGGTCGGGTAGTCTCTATCTAAATTGGTTCTTAGTGACTTTGAGGGACCAACGCCTTACGAGCAATGCGACAAGCTACTAAAAGCTTTAACCAATCCTACTAAGAGTTTCAAACACTTCGCTCAATGTGAAAATCATTTCCACAAAGGGCTAGTACACCTCTTTTCAGTTTGGCATCACAAGGTAAGGCTGACGTCGGTTAGGACTTGGCTTTCGCCTTATCCCTTTTATATAGCGGTTCAAAGGAAAACTCCGCTTAGGGTCGTCCCTTTTGGATGAAATGCAATCCAAAAGCAGGCCCTTCTAAAGGAAGTACAAAAAATGTAAAATCAAGCACGTCACACAAAGGTTCAATTGTCCCGTTATAAGAAAAATAAGGTGCAACTAAGCTATGCACACACACGATTGTAGTTGTAAATTGTCCCTTATGAAATGAAGTGTTTGGCATTCATGTCCATTGTCCTTTAGAAAATTGAGGTGTTTGTTCATACATGTCCATTGTCCCTTAAGAAAAGCAGTATGTTCCTAAGACTTAGATTGCAAGAAAAGATTTGTTCAATTATCCTTTTAAGCATGCAATGTGTTTCTAAGACTTAGTGAGATAGATCAAGAGGTCTTCAATGCTCATCCTGCATGAACATGTTAAAAACACCTATTTGCTCTGTATGAGTAATAAGAAGCTGCAACAAGTGATATTAGGTCCACACAAACTCAAAAGTTAGCAAGTGCTTGAAGTCAGAGATTGAGAATAGGCCAATGAGTGGTCTTAAAAAATAAATCTCAGAAAATCTTTGAAAAAATATTACCACTATGTAGAGGACAGAAAAATACCAACTTTCAAAAAAAACATCACCTGAATCCGACTCCGTTTGTGAAAGTTATGAAGCTTGAAAAGTCAAAAAACTGTGACGAGACAAAGACAGCAGTGAGAAAATCAATTTTCTGAAAAATTAGAGAATCTTGAGAAAAAACCAATTTCACCACGATGTAGATCATGAAATGTTAGCCTATTTCAAAAAAAAAAGCACTGAAATACGTGTCCGTATGACCAAGATAATGAGGTTTGAAAATCGCCTATTCATTTAAAAAGCTCATTGAAGAGGGGTCTGTCTTAGCCCCCTGTGACTGGCTCCTGGTCACTGATGTGACTTGCTGCTGGGCTGAAGGTGCTTTATTATTTTTTTTCAAAAAATAAAAAGAAAAAAGAAAAAAGATTCTCTTTACTTTGTTTTACTTTTTAAAAGAAATAAAAACTAAAAACACTTCATTTTTTATTTGTTTTATTTGTTTTTTTTTTTTTGGTTTTTGTTTTTGCTTTTTTATTTTTGGATTTTTTTTGCTTTTTCTTTTTGCTTTTTTTTTTTTTTTTTTTGAATTTTTTTTTGAAAAAAGAATTTTTTTTTTTTTTTACCGTACCTCACAGTGATTGTATGGCCTCGGGTTGCGTGCCAGAAGTGAAAAAATTTTACCTTCACCGAAATAGGCCAAATTTTATATTTTTCTTCGTCCCTCGACCCTTCCGAACGCAACCGTGACCTCCGTTTTTGCCCAGCAAGCTTCCTTTAAATTTTTTTTTCGAATCTCTCCAAAAAAAAGAGTTAAAAAACCTGTGAAATCAAACTAAAAATTCCACAAATTTGATATTAAATCAGGACCAATGGGTCTCACCGGGCGTGCCAGAATGTGTATATGGAAAATCGATCTATTCTAAACTAATAAAAACCAAAAATCCAATAACATAAAGAAAACGAATTTAAATAAAAGCCATGACAAATAATCAATGCAATAAAGACTTTTACCGAAATTTGTGTTGTTTCCTTTGGATTGAATGTAGAATTGCTCAATGAAATTGCAAAGCCATAGCTGCAACAAGCAAGTGTAGTGCTCAAGAGATCAATGTCAAAAGATCGTAAGGGTTGCGCCAAGATCAATGTTAAAAGATCGTAAAGTGGCTCAAGAAGATCAATGTCAAAAGATCGTAAGGGTTGTGCCAAGATCAATGTTAAAAGATCGTAAAGTGGCTCAAGAAGATCAATGTCAAAAGATCGTAAGAGTGCTCAATCGAATCGTTGTATGCTCAAAGCGCTGTTAAGTATGCCTGAGAATAAAATCGAAGAGAGCTAATGAAGGAGACGAGGGGGGTTTATATAGATTTCAAGGAAAATCGATCAACGGTCCAGATAATTCAGAAGAATCAATGGAGGAGATAAGTTGAGGAATGTGCAACGAATGAGAAGAAGACATGTGTCTTTCTTGCTTTTGCATGAGAGGAGTTATCAAGAATAGAAGAATAAGTTAACTGAAGAAATAAATCAATTAAAAGAATAAAGCAATCAGTTAAGTGATTTAAAACAAGAAGAAGAGATTTGCATGAGAAAAGAAGATATTTTGCTTTATTAAATATAGAAATATTTAATTGATGAGTAAGAAAGCTTGAGTTTTTTTAGAGATAACTCAAATTAGAAGAAAAAGCAATTTAAATAAATAATTGATTTATTTAAATTTAGAGAAGATATTTTGGAAGAAATAATTAAATAATTAGAATTATTTAATTTAGAAGATTTTGAAAGCAAATTAAATAAATAAATTTATTTAATTGTTGTGCATGATTTTGGAAGAACAAAGATTATAAATAAAATATTTGATTTTATTTATTTTTAGAGGATTGAGATAATTTAAATAAATTTGCATGATTTATTTAAATTTAGAAGAACAATTGATTTAATTAAATAATGTAAATTATTTAATTGTAGATAAGATAGAATTGTGATGAATTAATTAAATAATGGGATATATTTAATTAATGTGGCTGTGAATTTTGGAAGGAGGATAATGATCAAATTAAATAATTATAATTATTTAATTGTGGAAGAATAATAGAGGAATTTAATTTAATTAATTAAATAACGAGGATTTATTTAATTAATGTTGAATTTAGGAGATTTAGAAGAATTTGATGATAATTAATTAAATAATTAGATTATTTAATTAACATTGTAATGCAGGTGATTAAACAGATAACGGAATGCCAGTGATTTGACGACACGGTCATTTTAGGGTGTCTACATTTTGCCCCTCTTTGATGCAATGCAGCATGTAGCGTTGCGTCAAAGAAAACGATTGTTGAAGATGTAATACAATTTTTTGATGCCCCAGTGTAGGTAGTTGCCCCAGCATAGTTAGTGTAGGGTGCAGCAATAGAGATATTTATGGGATCTTGTTCTTGGATTTGGGATCTCTCAAAGTTGATAGGCAACTTAGCTACTCTTTTAGAAAGTGGAAGAAATGATTTCGATTAGAGTCGAAAAGTTTAACTAGAGCATCCAAGAACTTAGGATCTTGAATGTGTTCATCAAGGTCTTGGGATTATTATTGAGTTTGTTGACCTTGGCTTTGAGATGAGGAAGTCCCTTTTGTATACCCTTTTGGGACAAAGACATTGGAGCACATGCCTATGGTAAACTTGGAGGCATCAATAAGGACTTTGGGAATTGGTTCTTCAAGATTGTCTTGAGGCAAATTTTGAATGTTTTTCATAGCCTTTTGATATTGAGATTGAGTTACAAGCATATGAAGTGAAAATTGAGATGGATGATGAAGCAAATGATAGCAAAATTTATCTATGGGATAGGCATGCCAACAAATAGCACAGGTGTATTGACTGATAACACTGGCATGTTTTTACAGATTTTGAGATGATAGTCACAGGCATGCACTGATGAAGCACAAGTGCTCTTGTGAACAAAAATATGAATGGATGATGTGTTTAGACTAGTTCTAGGATCAAACTTTGAGACAATATGATTTGGATGGATGATTTTCTTGGTTAAGAGTTATAAACCTAGATCAACAAATATTTGGATGGTGAGATTATGATTACCTACCCCAAAATAGACTAATGGTTTCAAGGTGAGACAAGATAAAGGTATAGTGAACTTGACTATCTTAAAAGGCGCCACTCTTTTAAGTTAGGTTGGTTCACTAATTGGGTTGATACAAATCAGTCTATAAATTTAAGAGAGGCAATTTCTTAAACTACAAGACAAACTAGTGGATTGTTTGATCTATCTTTTAGGATTAATAACCAAGAGGATGGAAGGATGGTGAAACATTTGAGATAATTTTGGAAAATGAATGTTGATGAGGATCGAATGATCTTGTAGTCTCAAAGGATGAAATTTTCAAAAGTCTATGACAAGATGAAATAAGGGTGGATGTGGATGATCTATAAAATTGTGTAGAAATGGATGGAAGAGTCTAGATTTTTTGGATTTGTTTGGAAAAGGAAAAAATGCTAAATGGGAAATTTAAAACTATGTTTTTGAATTTTGGATTTTTGAAAAGGAAAAAGCTAAGAAAATGGAAAGATTAAGACTATGTTTTTGGGTTTTGGATATTTTGAAAAAGGAAAAAGCTAAAAGAGAATTTTAACACTATGTTTTTTGGATTTTTGGATAACTGAAAAGGATAATGCTAAAAGGGAAATTTAACACTATGTTTCTAGATTTTTGGATAAGTGGAAAAAGAGAATGCTAAATGGGAAATTTAAAACTATGTTTTTGGATTTTGGATTTTTGAAAAGGAAAAACTTAAGCAAATAGAAAGATTAAGACTATGTTTTTGGATTTTGGAGAATATTTAGATTTTTTTGTGGTATTTTTGCTTTGTTTTTTGAAGATAAGAGGTAGAACTATCTCTTAGCAAGAGAAACAAACACAAAGACACAATGCCAATTTTAAAACTTGAAACTTTGGAAAATTGTTGTAAAAGGTGATGACCCTTCATGGATAACAAATGGTATTACAGGTATATAACAACAAATAGAAGACACTTCAAACAATCTTTTAGTGCAACAACCTAGAAATTATTCAAGTAGGAGTGATCCATATTGTAAGCCCACATGATTGAATACCTATCCATGTGCTTACCTAACTAAGCACACTTCCCCCTAAGTATAGAGCTAGAGATAAAGAGCATACACCCAATATCTCTCTCCTTGGAGGTCTTAACACCTTGCCCAAAGATTTTCTATATAGTCCATAAGGTAGTAAGGATGGTGAGTAACTTTAGGGTACGATCCGCATCCATTGCATTACAATATGAAATGGCTGATGGTCTTAATCTAGATTAACAAAGCTTCTAGGGTGTCATCGATATACACGAGGTACAAGAGGCCCAAATCTATGAATGCGGGTGTCCTAGGTAACTGACGCCCAACTATCATAGTCTTGGTAGACCAAGTATCTTGAGAGTGTATTGCTTGGAGTTACAAGGGTCCTTTGTTTGATGCTGAGTCTTTTGTTACTCTCATCATTTGTATATCGCACCAGAACATGTAGTTGGGGTCATCCCTTGAAGTGATGAAATCCCCATGCAAGCCCCCTAGGGAGGATATTAAACACTTCTAATTCTCAAGATCATCTTACAATGCAAGAGAATAGCATAATGTGATGAGTCCCTGAGAAGTAAACAAATAAAACAAGTAAAATGAACAACTTTAGTGTTTTTTATTTCCAAGATCACTTTACAGTGTGAGGAAAGAGCATACACATTTAAGAAGTTGCAAACACAGTAGACACATGTTAATTCCCTTAAGAAATGAAATATTTTCCTAAGACTTAGTATGAAAAATATTTGTCTTTGACATATGTTTTGCAACAAATACGTTAGTAGTTTCAGATTTTTTCTTCTTTGACCAAGGTATAATTTGCTCAATGTTAGTTCCAACACCCAAAGAAAGATTAATTTGAAAACTACAAATAATTAACAGAAACAATGAAACACAAAATACATAACTAATGATTAAGTAGCAAGCACAATAGGAAACAAAAAATAGAAAGAACTCACTATTTTTTACCTTTTTTACACAGGCGTGTCGATAAAGGACAAAGGCATGTCGACAAACAGTGAGGGTGTGCTGACAGACATCAAGGACACACTTTTATCAAACATAGGTGCATTCTACATAGCATAGGCACACTTCTAGAATAGTAAACAGAACCTACCAAAATAAAATAATGAGTTGGACAGAAAGGATGATTTGCTAAGTTTTGAGAGATCTAATGGCCTGGAAGGATGGATCTGAGGAGATGAACACTGCTCAATGTTTATCCTAACATGAGCGTGCTTTTACAAGGCAAAGGCATGCTTCTACACAGAGAGGACCTAACACCATGAAATCAATGCCTAAACCTATTGAAAATCAAATGTAACAGCATGACTAGATAGAGATAGATGTTAGCCAAACACAGGAATCAGAAAGTAGGCAAAATCAACTGAAAATAACCCACAATCCACAAAAATAAGCACCAACTTGTCAGAAACACAAGCATGCAGTTATGAAACACAAGTACATCGACCTTCTGTAGAGGCGTGCCAACCTGCAGCATAGGCATGCTGACACAAAGCGTAGGTGTGCATTGATAGTCACAGGCACATTTCTATTCCTATATGAAATTTGTACGAAAAAACTCCACACAAATGTTAGTTTTTAGGGACATGAGTCCCATTGGGCATGCTAAAATGTAATGGTTATAATTTGAATGCAATAATGAACATAAATGAACTCAAGCAATAAGTAAAACAATACAAATTACCTCAAACACACAAACAAACTGTACTTGATGAAGCGTACTAAGGTTGCACCCAAACCTCAAGAGGATTGCTCTTTGCTCTTGGCTATGTGGATTACTCTATCAACAAGCGTAACGTGATCTCCCAAGGAATGATAATGAAAATGTAAGTTTACTAAAATGAGAGATGTTGAGAAATGGAGAATGAGGTTCGTTTTATAGACCTGTGAAATAGTAGATCAATGGTTGAGGAACACCAAAAAGATCAATGGTTGAGGATGATTGAGAGAATGTGTGTGAATGAGAGGACAAGTGTCCTAGACTTCTCATGAGTCATGGGAGTTAAAAGACCTAATTGGAGAGTTGACTAGATAGATTGATCAAAAGACTAAATTGATTGATTTGTTAACAAATTAGATTAATTTATTAACTAATTTGATTGATTAGAGGACTGATTTGATTGATTAGATGACTGGATTGATTAATGAGTCAGCTCATATGATTGATATGTTAACTGATTAGACCAGAGGAAATTATGGTGGGTGAGGATAAATGGAAAATTAAATAAATAATTTATTTAATTTCATGAGCACATGGGATAAATGATATAAATATTAAATTTAATTCATTTTGGAGGAAAAAAATATTTAAATAAATAATTTGAATTTATTTATTTAAAGTCGAGGGAAATTTGATTTATTTAAATAAATAATTTTGATTTTATTTATTTAAATTGGAGGAATAATGATTTAATTAAATAATTTGGATTATTTAATTAATATAGGGGAATATGATGATTTTTAGTGAATTAATGAATTAATGTGGAACAGTCAAAATTAAGTGATTTGATGTGAATTTGTGTGAATATAGTGTGATGACATGAATTATGCGTTAGCGAATTTCAGGTGTCTACAGAATCAAAAGCTTATAAATTTTATAACCTCGTTTCAAAGAAAGTGATTATTAGCAAAGATGTGGAATTTAAGGAAGAAGCATGGGATGGAAGCATTGGTAGAGCAATCACAATTGGAGAACCAATTCCTCAAAATGAAGAAGAATCTAAAGAACAAAATTTGCAAGGTGATCAATCAACTCCATAAGCAAGAACACACACTGCAATAAGAACACCAACAAACTTAGCACAAGGTGAATCATCTGGTCATGCATGTCACCCTACTCCCAATTGACAAGTAAGTGATGATCCTACACTTGCCTCCTTAAGGTCAAAGTATAAAGGAAAGAAAATAAGAAGATTGAAGGAGATTTAAGATCAAGGAGAACATTTAGATTTGTGTTCAAATTTAGGTTTTTTCTCTCATTATCCTATGTATTTTGAAGAAGCAGTTAAAGAGGAACATTGGATAAAATCTATGGATGAAAAGATAGATTCTATTGAGAGAAATCAAACATGGGAGCTAATTGACCTACCTAAAGGTAAAGATTGCATAGGAATCAAATGGGTTTATAAGACAAATTTAATGCAGAAGGTAAGATTGAAAAGCACAAGGCAAGGTTAGTAGCAAAAGGTTTTGCACAACAACATGGAATTGATTATAATGAAACATTTGCTCTAGTTGCTAGACTTGATACTATTAGAATGGTTTTAGCAATAGATTCTCAAAATAATTGGAAAGCATATCAAATGGATGTCAAATCAGCTTTCTTGAATGGTTTTCTCGATGAAGAAGTGTATTTGAAACAACCACTAGCTTTTGAAGTGCATGGACATGAAGACAGTCTATAGATTGAAGAAGGCTCTCTATGGTCTCAAGCAAGCACCAAGAGCATGGTATAGTAGGATTGATTTATACATGACAAACAATGGATTCAATAGAAGCAATAGTGAGCCCACATTATACACAAAAATTAACAAAGAAGGTCATATTTTGATTGTGTGTTTGTATGTTGATGATTTGATTTTCATTGGGAATTTGTCTGTAGATGCATTCAAATCAGCAATGAAGAAAGAATTTAAGATGACAGATTTGGGATTAATGAAGTATTTTTTGGGCATTGAAGTTGTACAATTAGATAAGGGAATTTTTATTTGTCAAAATAAGTATGCAAAGGATGTGTTAAGGAGGTTTAAGATGTTGAATTGTAATTTAGCACCTACACCCATTGCTAAAGGAACTAAAATTAGCAAAGAGGACAGAGGGCCTAATGTTGATTCTACAACATTCAAAAGACTAATTGGAAGTTTGATGTATCATACAACTACAAGACCAGATATCATGTATGGGGTTAGTTTAATCTCAAAATTCATGGAGTCACCAAAAGACTCACATTGGCAAGTTGGAAAGAGGATATTGAGATATGTGGCAGGAACAACAAAATATGGAATTTAATATTCCAAACTAATGATTTTGTTTTGATTGACTATACTAACAGTGATTTTGTAGGTAGCATTGATGACAAGAAAACTACTTTTGGACATGTCTTTCATTTAATTTTGGAACAGGTGTGGTCTCATGGGCATCAAAAAAATAACCCATAGTGACACTTTCATTAGCTAAAGCAAAGTATGTAGCAGCCACATCAATAGCATGTCAAACAATTTGGATGAGGAGAGTATTGATAGATTTATTGCAAGCATAAGAGGAGTCAACACCAATCTTTTTTGACAACAAATCAATAATTGCATTGTCAAAAAATCATGTTTTTCACAAGAGGAGAAAGCATATTGATACGAGATTTCATTTCATCAAAGAGTTAGTAAACAATGGAGAAATCCATTTGTAGTTTTGCAGATCTGAAGACCAGTTGGTAGATATATTCACAAAGGCATTAGCAAATGAGAATTTTGATCATCTAAGATAGAATTTGGGTTTTGTAAATGCTGAAGTAGTTAGTGGTAGAAATTAAGGGGGAGTGTTAGAATGTGGAGTAATTTCTCCCAAAATAAAACATGCAATTTAGTTTAGTTTCAGTTTAATATATGGAAGTAAGATAATAAAATAATTTTGCATGACAGTTATTTTAGAATTAGAGTTTTGTAATTTGCATGTTTTGCATGAATAGATATTTCTAGTGGATTGCATGATTTTAATAGATAAAGGATTAGTTTTCTAAATTTCTGCATGGTCAAAAATCCTCTATGTATGGAGGTACATTGTAATCATTTTTAGATGAGAAAAATAAACACAAATTTTTTTGTTGGCAGGTAGGAGAGGATAGATGGATGTCCAGAAAAGATTGCTACAACAATATGGACAGCAGAAACAAACATAAAAGAAGGCAGACCAAAAACACACAGAACATAAATATATATTTATATTTTCCTCTTGAAAAATTACATACAAAAACTTCTTACAAACTTCAATGTAGAGTTGTTGCTCTGTTTTCTAATTTGCCTCTATATCTAGAGCTATAGAACATCCACTGTGATGTTGCACATTCCCTTCTATTCTCTGCTGCAATATTTTTCTATGTCCTACTATTCTCTGCATATCTTCTGTTGCTACAGGCTTCCACTAATTTCTATGGTCAACTCTATTCTTTTTATCTCATTCCTACCAAGCCAAAAATTGGTGCTCAAAACACACTTCAAATTCAAAATCACCTACCAAAATAAATGCAGGCAGGCCAACGGTTGTTGGGGTTTGATTTTGGAAATCCCCAAGTCTGACACAAGGACAAGCTGAATTAAATGTACTGACTAAAGATTATTAATTTTCCAACACTCCCCCTTAATCTAAAGTCTGATGTCATTCAACAATTTTCTTTCCAGAACTGATCTTTGGAGTTACACCTTTGCATTTGCCTTTATGGAGCAGATCTCTGGAGCTATTTCTATCATTTTGGATCACCTCTGACTCTTTTTTGCATCTCCAGAGCACTATGTCTGCATCTCTGGAACTGACACCCTGCATCTCTGGAGCTCTATCTAGAGCTACACATACTTTCCAAGGTTGAACCTCTAGAGCTTTACTGTTGTCTTTCTAGAGCTAAACCTACAAAGCTGTCTTCTTTTCGGGACTGCATACCTCTAGATCTATCAACAATACCAAGCTTATCTCGTAGGCATTCAAAAGAATCTTTTGGCAATGCCTTTGTAAAAATGTTAGCGAGTTGCTGCTCAGATCTACAATACTATAACTCAATCTCTCCTCGTTCTACCAACTCCCTTATATAATGCTAATGGATCTCAATGTGCTTGCTTTGTCCATGGAAGACTAAATTCTTTGTCAGAGCTATTGATGAAACATTATCACAATGAATGGTTGTACCATCTTCTTGCTACTCATTCAAGTCGGCAAGGATCCTTCTCAACCAAATAGCCTAACATGCTACTGCATTTTCTACAATATACTCAGCTTTTGTTGTATAGAGAGAGAGAGACAATGGGCTACTTCTTGGATGCCCATGATATCACGCCTGAACCCATGTGAAATACATAGCCAGGTGTGCTCTTCTGGTTATCTACATTACTTGTGCAATCACTATCCATGAAACCAACCAACTTAAACTCATTAAAAACACCATACAAGATGCCATAACCTATTGTGCCATTCACATGTCTCAAGATCCTCTTCCTACTTGCCAATGTGTTTCCCTGGACTTCTCCATGAACCTATAAATTAGGCTTACTGCATACATCAAATCAGGCCTAGTGGCTATCAAGTACATGAGGCTTCCAACCATGCTCTTGTAGAGGGTTGAGTTTACTTCCTTGCTGCTATCCTCTTTACTCAATTTCAAACTTGTAGCTATTGGTGTAGGGGTAGGTTTACTATTCTCCATTTTAAATCTCTTCACAATCTGTTTGGCATAGTTAGTTTGCAAAATAAATATGCCATGCTCTGTTTGTTTGACCTCAATGCCAAGAAAATACTTTAGCAGACCTAATTCTATCATCTCAAACTCATTTTTCATTGCCTCTTTAAAATCAACAATGAAGAGATCACTATTACTAGTAAAAATTAGATCATCTATGTATACAAAATAGCAATCAAAATATTACCTTCAGCTACTTTGATGTAAAGAGTGGGCTTATTGTTGCTTTTACTAAAGCCATTACTCACTAAATATGAGTCAATTATGTTGTACCATGCCCTAGGTGCTTGTTTCATCCCATAGAGGGCTTTCTGGAGCCTATATACTTTTTCCTCTTGCCCTGGGACTTCATAGCCAGGTGACTACTCCACATACACTTCCTCCTTTAGCACTCCATTCAAGAAGGCTGACTTTACATCCATTTGAAACACCTTCCACTTGTGTTGGGCTATTGTTGCTATGACTACCTAAATTGTTTCTAGCCTTGCAACTGGTGTATATGTCTCATCATAATCTCTTCTAGGCTATTGTTTGTACCCTTTGACAACTAGCCTTGCCTTATGTCTTTCAATCTTTCCTTTAGCAGTAGACTTGGTCTTATAGACCCACTTAACTCCAATCACATGTTTACCCTTAGGTAAATAAGTTAGTTTCCATCATTCTTGTCTATGGCATCCAACTCTTCATCCATGGCCTTACACCATTTCTCTTCTTTCAAGGCTTCTTCAAAGTGCATTAGATCACTATAAGAAAATAATACAAAATTTAAATTCTCATCCATATAAGCATACCTTGTGCTATCATAAATCTCCTTCAAACTCCTTATCCTTCATGGCATCAATGATACGAGTGTAGGGTGTAAATTGTAACCTCTAGAGCTACTATTGTTCCAACCTCTAGAGCTATTGTAATGCTAACCTCTAGAGTTACTACTTTGTTGAACACTAGAACTGCAGATCTCTGGAGTTGCAGACCTCCGGAGCTGCTGATCTCCAGAGTTGCTACTTTGTTGTCCACTTTCAAAGTTGTTCTATTGAGCGCCTTCATAACTACTATTCTCCAATGCTCTACAGTAGTTTCTCCCCAAGCTGCTACTCTCTATAGTTCCTCCAAAGCTTCTTCATCTTCAAGGGGTATTGTAACTAAAATAGCCATGGTGCTATCCACCGTTCCATCCCATGCTTCATTCTCAATGAACTCAACATCCCTGCTGATCACAACCTTTTTGGTGATGGGATTATATAGTTTGTAGGCTTTTGACTCTTCACTATAGCCTATGAAGATACATTTCTCACCTCTATCATCAAATTTTTGCCTCTTCTCTTTAGGCACTAATGCATATGCCACACACCCAAGGATTCTCAAGTGTTCAACACTCCATTTGTTGTTTGTCCATGCCTCTTATAGAATCCTATCATGAACAGCCTTTGTAGGACACCTATTCAATAGGTAAAACATTATTGCTACAACTTCACCCCAAAAATCATGTGATTGCTTTCAGCATGCTTGCTGCCATCTCTTGAGTGGTTCTATTTTTCCTTTCAGCCACTCCATTTTGCTGTGGAGTATACCTAGTTGTAAACTACTTTTGTATGCCTTCATTCCTGTAGAAATTTAGAAATTCCTTAGAGATATACTCTCCCCCTCTATCTATTCCTACGGCTTTGATATAGTGGCTTCTTTGATTTTCAACTGATGCCTTAAGCCACTTGAATTTCTCAAAGGCTTCTGATTTGTTCTTCAAAAAATAAACCCATATTTTTCTACTGTAATCATCTATGAATGCCATAAAATAAGTATTTCCAGCCAAGGTGTGGGTTTTCATGGGACCACACAAATCTGAGTGCACCAACTCTAATGGTGCTTTTGCTCTCCTAGAATACCCTAATTGAAAGGGTTGTCTATGCTCCTTTCCTAAAATGCAAGCTTCACATTTTCCATCGGGCTCTACAATGTTTGGTAGCCCTCTAACCATGCCTTTCTTGGACAATAAACTCAAACTAGAAAAACTTAAGTGCCCATACCTCAAATACCACAATTTGGATGAGTCTTTGATGATTGTCCTAAAGGCAGATTGTTGTTCCACTATTGTGAGTGCTATAGATAGTGCCAGTGACTCTATATGTATCGTAAGAGGAAATATTATGTTTCTTGTCATCCGTACTGCTACAATCACTTTCTTACTGCCTCCTTTGTCAAATATTTTGCACTCTCCATTTTCCATCAGGATTTTATAACCATTTTAGAGAATTTGTCCAATGCTTAATAGATTATGTTTTATGCCAGGGGCATAAAAAACATCCTGGATCACCCTCCTTTCACCATTCTTGGACTAAATGTTGACTGTATCTTTTCCCATGATGGGAACTTGCTCATTGTTTCCCATTTTTATTTCAATCTATATGCTACTATCTATGGAGGCAAAGAATTTTTTATTTCCACTCATGTGGTTTCTACAACCACTGTCTAGATACCATACTTCATCACTACTTCTCTTAGCAAGGTTGCAGACAATAAATACATTTGACTGTTTTTCATTTTCAGCCTTGTTCTCATTTGCTACATTAGCATTTTGGCCTCCATGATCATGTTTCTTTCTACACTCACTAGCATAATGACCAAACTTATGATAGTAATAAGATTGAACATTGTTTTTGTCATACCTTTGATTAGAATTGTTATTCTTCTTTTCTTGATATCTTGGTTGTGAGTTGCTTGCCTCTTCTTGGTTGTTTGAAACTCCTCTTCCAGATTTGCTTCTTCCTCTACCTCTTTGACCTCTACCTCTGCTATTTCTTCCTCTTCCTCTACCTCTTGCATTGGTTTGAGCCTTGAAGGCTTGCTCAAGGGAAGGAGAAGATCTATTCAACCACTGCTCATGGATTTTAGTGAACCCATCAATTCATCCACTATCATCTTGGATAGGTCCTTAGTCTCTTCAATGGTTATGACAATAGGGTCAAATCTAGAAGGTAGACTCCTTAAGATTTTCTCAACAATCCTTTGATCATCCATGGTTTCTCCATTTATTCTTAGCTCATTTATCATGGTAGAAACCCTAGTGTGAAAGTCTAAAATAGACTCACTGTCCTTCATCTGTAGGGTCTCAAAATCTCTCCTAAATAGCTAGAGTTCACTGATCTCACCTTGTCAGTTCCCTTATAGCTATTCTGCAATATTTCCCATGCCTATTTTGAGTAGTTTGCTGCTGTAATGTGGGAGAAAGTAGCCTCTTTCAAGGCTACCTCAATTAGACTGAGGGCTTTTACATCCTTCATTCTTGTTTCCTTCAACTAGTTTCTTTGAGAATTAGATAAGGCTATATAAGTTGTTGGGTCTGTGGTGTCTATGAACCCATTGATGACCAACTCCCATAGGTCATTAGCAACCAGTATTGTCTTCATCTTCTTAGCCTAAATATCATAATTTTGTCCATCAAAATTTGGTGGCTGTTGCCATCCTTTGCTATCCCCACCTGCCATGCTTCTCAAATCTGAGAAGGCTGATAATGCCTAGACAAACTAGGGCTTATATAAAACACCCACAAAAAGTTTCTAACTGCCTAGAAAAATAGGGCTCTGATACCACTTGTTGGTAGGCAAGGGAGGATAGATGGCTGTCTAGAAAAGATTGCTACAACAATATGGACAGCAGAAACAAAAATAAAAGAAGACAGAACAAAAACACACAGAACATAAATATATATTTATATTTTCCTCTTGAAAAATTACATACAAAAACTTCTTACAAACTTCAATGCAGAGCTGTTTCTCTATTTTCTGATTTGCCCCTATATTTGGAGCTGTAGAACATCCACTGTGATGTTGCACATTCCCTTCTATTCTCTATTGCAATATTCTTCTATTTCCTTCTATTGTTCTCTACAGACCTTCTACTACTACAGGCTTCCACTAATTTCTACAATCAACTCTATTATTTTTGTCTCATTCCTACCAAGCCAAAAACTGGTGCTCAAAACACACTTCAAATTCAAAATCACCTACCAAAATAAATGAAGGCAGGGCAATGGTTGCTAGGGTCTGATTTTGGAAATCCCCAAGTCTGACATGGGGGCAGGCTAAATTAAATGTGTTGACTAAAGATTATTAATTTTCCAACATTTTTTATTTTGTAGCTGTGCATATGTTTTTTCTTATATTTTTTTTCTCTGTCTCTGCCTAGCATTAAAATCATTTTATATTATTTAGAATCACCGTATTGATTTTGTTATATTCAAACTAATCCAGAATAACCCGTTTCAATGGACGTATTGATAAAGCTACACACTAAGGAGATTGCTTTCAGATAATTTCAAGATTGTCTTTGAATCCAAAATTACATAGCAGTGATATAAAACTAATAATTATAACAATCAATAAATAAAATTGGATGGTACACATGAAGCAAATGAACTATTGAGATGTCTCTGAGGGTTGTATAAGTAATACCTTTTTCTAGACAGAATTCATATATTGTCATTGAAAATTCTAAACTACCTATTGATCTATAATATATTCATAATGGCAGCTTCGAGGGATTTGGCACTTGTTTCCCTCGATACCCAATTAATGCACCCTCATGATCAAGAACAAGAACATGAGCAAGAGCTTCACGTTCACTATAAGGACTTATCCTCATCTACCGATCCTTATAGTAAGGGATAGCCTAACATTGATAAGAATAAGGATTCCTCTAACTAATAGATTGCTAAAAGGATGTCTTGGCACAAATGGCATCTCTAGGATACAACCGCAGTGCCAAGAGGTGCAAAGAGAAGTGAAAAAACATCAAGAGAATGCCCATATTTTAACCAATTGGATGTTTTACATAGAAGGGCTATGCTCAATTTGGAGAGTACTAGGATGTCAATTTGAGGATGGTATGTGTGTGTTTCAATAGTTGTTAGAATAGCAATACTACGATCTCTTGCCTTGTGAAATTAACAATCATCCTTTTAGCAAGGATCTATCATGTGCCCTACCTATCCATAATGCTAGTATGCCTTATAATGATATAGAAATATCATGATAATCCATATTTATATAATTTTGATGTGTTGTCCAATATTTTACATCATGATGATGAGTTTTGTGATGACTTTATTGCTATTCATATTCCCACACATGATCACTCATGGATTGATAATGATGATTTATTAGGGGAGACGATACTTCATTGCTTTTACATTTAATGATAATATAAATACTTTGAATGATGATTATGATGGTTCTAAAAATGCTTCATTGTTTGTGAAAACATTCATCCTTGCTAATGACAAACTTATAATGATAATTGTAATATCCCAACAAATTTTAATATACAATACTTAATAATTTTTTATCATCAAGATCTTGTGAAGGTGAGGTGAGAGCATACATTAATTAAATATTATTATTCACCACTTTATGACCACCCAAATATCGTGAAAGTGAAGTGAAAGCATATGGTGGATGAAAAATGATTATAAATATTATTTTCAATAATAATAATGCCCAAAAAGATGTAGCAATGAATTGCACATTTAATATAAATATGTTGACACTTTAGAGAATAACACATAAATATGATTAAAGCTTCCTCCATAACATAATGTTGCTTCGGTGATTATAAAATATATGTTTCCATAATATATTGAAGCTTCTTAAATATAAAACTTTTTGCAAATACCAAAATGTATGTTGAAATATAAATAAAGATTCGAAGTACAAATACAACCTCTCTATGAGATTGCCCCCAAGAAATAAAAGGGTTGTCATCCTCTAATCTCTAAGAAATCAAAGTGGTGTCATCCTCTAATATAATGAATCCAAGGGTTTTTGACATTCAACCCTATAACGAAACAAAAGGCCCAAACTATGATAAAAAATACTAAATAATTGGTAATAATCTCAAATCCAACCAAGCACATCAATATATAGCACCAATGGGGCATGAATTCCAAAGCCCCAATTTCCTTCTTAAAGATAGCAATTGAAATATTAATGAGACTCATTGCAAAAAATAGTTTTGGGTGAAACAGTTTCATGTGAAACTATGTGGCACCTATATAGCACAAAGTGCTTTAGCTATAAATCTTTCACTTAAAACTTTAAATTGATGTCAATTTTTATCGAAAGGTTTTGGCCAAAACTTTTTGTGTGAAAGTGTTTTGGTCAAAACTATTTTTCTTGAAATGGTTGAGTTGATAGCCTATGTTGCATGCTAAACCCTCTTTTGGGATAAATTTAACAAAAGTAGATCTTCAACTTTACATTTCTCTAATCAAGAATATTTTCATGAAAATTTAAAAATACCACATGGTTAATTATGGTAGTATAAGGGATGTTGTGGTTAATGCAATGATAGGTTGCCAACTTAAACCAACTCCATAATGTGGAGACATGTATATATGTCACTTGGGCTAGTATTTATCTTTTGCAATATATTAGATGTTATTATGGTTTTTTGGAGTGTTAATTAAGTATGGAGACATAATTCACATGTTAAAGTGTGGTGCTATGTGTTGTTCTTAACACTTGAAAAAATGTTAGGCATTAATTGGGAATCTTTGGTGGTGTGTTTTAGGGTGTTACACTTTTACCCTTGCTTTTAGTGCCATGTTTTATTTTTTATTTTTAGGCTCTTTTCTAATTTTTAACGTTTAATCATTCCCCACAATTATATATGCCAAAAATGTTCAATATATACATATATTAAAATACTATGTGTAAATATTATTTATATTTTATAATATATATCTTTCTTAATTATATATAGTCTACATAATTAATATATTAAATAAATCATTAAAATTAATACATATCGAAAACGTAATTACATATGTATTTTAATGTTGACATATGTATAAAACTCAAGTGTTTTTCCTATTTTTGGTTCATCAACTAGAAATGAATTCCTAACATACCACAAGGTTTGTCTGTGTTAAAACATTATGCTTACTTAAAATAAGGTTAGATTCTATGGTCAAATAATCATCACAACAATTTGATTAATCGAAAAGGTCTATCCAAGTTTAACATTATAGATCAATGCTTTAAAATAATTTGGACAATCGTAGATAAATGTAACTTACAAAAACATACACATGCACCAAGCACATTCAAGATGAATAGGAAATGAAGCACAACAACGTGAGCAACCACAAAAAAATAGACAGATGCACATAGATAGAAATAAATGCTCATTTTGGCATCCAAACATTGGAGGAGTCTTCAAGTGTAGCTCCATGTGATCCACACTCCTTGGAGGAAGATATATATTTGGGGGAAGAGAGTGGTTAGTGTTAGACTTAGGGCACACAATTGAGAGGGGGGGGGGTGAATCAGTTGTGCAAAAAATTCTCCAATTTACACACTTAAATCCTCTTAGTGATTAGCGATATATTAAACATGTAACATAATGCATTCAAATCAAAAGCAGAAACTCATCAACACATAAGACACCAAGATTTTGACGTGGAAAACCTGGTTAAGGGAAAAACCACGGGGTGATTAACCCAAGAATGTATTCTCTGTTAGAAGAATAGAAAGAACAAAATGGCACATGCCAATTAGGGCTCACTGCCCAAGCACACTGCTCACAAGAGGCTCACTACCTACAAGAGACACACTGTCTACAAAGAAATAAGTATCACATACATGAACTGGAGAATAGCATCTTCACCATGCTTGAATCAGTTCCATTAATCTCAATACTTATGCTCTGCCTTTTGCTCTCCTCTTCGCTACCACACTCTCATCTCCACACCGAAAGGCAAATTCAAACTGACTTCGTAATCCCATATTTATACAAGGCATGAACTTAGGAATGATCATCTAAGTCGGCAAACATTCATAAGATCATCCGACAGATGCATAACTCATCCAGTCAGCTTGTCTCAAGAAGAACACCATCATATAGAAGTTACTCTTCAATTGCAAGCTCCAACTTCAATGCGGACCAGCAACATGAACTGGACACGATCCAAAAACTTCCACAAGATTTCTTGAATCACCAAGAACATCCACACTTCTACTTACTGAAATCCTTCTCTCCTTCATCTGGAACCTTAAGAACATAGTCTGTCATAACTGTCACAAAGGAATAGGTGCTTGCGGACCTTCAAACCACGCACCAATAGAGTTGATACACCACAAAGACTTCCTCAGAACTCCCTTAAATCTGCAGAATAGGAAACTTCATTTCTAGATCTCACCGGACCTTTCTTGTTACACACTGTCACCTCTGAACACCTACCAGAACCAGTTTTACTTGAGCAGCCACAACTTCTTCATATCTTCATGCATACCTTTGAAATCTCTACTAGATCACCTATAGATGCATATCTACAAACCCTTTAGTCTGTATCCTCTGAACATCATCCTATCTTGAACTTTTGTCTTACAGTCATCATTGTTCATCACTGTTCCTAATTGAGACTAATTTTCTCAATATCCTTAGCTCACGGCTCATCCAAACCTTATCATTAATGCAACAGGAGTATGTTGACATCAATGACAACACCGGTTAGGCCCATACTTGAAACAATCTCCCCCTTTGTCAGTGATGGCAACATATGATGTGAAAAACCATCAAGACAAGAACTTCTCCTTACTGTCACAACTCCCCCTATCAAAAACAACCATTCACATGTCTTATCTCCCTTTATTGCTCCCCCTTTGATTAGCAACCACTTGTTTTTCACATGTCTTCTCTCCCCCTTTGACATCAATGGCAAAGGGCATATACTTGCAATTTCACCACTTTAAAATCATACCTGTTGCTCCCCCTGAGTAGCAGCTCCCCAACATCAATCTGGATCACAAGATGTGACTGTGATACCCACCAGACTGTTGCACATTAGTGCACCTTAGATCATCACTGGAGGGGCAATAACCCCTAACTTCTTCCTGGGATAATTAAAAGAGTCCTTAGATAGAGGTTTAGTAAAGATATCTGCAATCTGATCCTTGGATGACACAAACTCCAATTTAACTTCATTCTTGTTCATTTGCTCTCTCAGAAAGTAAAACTTGATAGATATATGCTTACTCTTTGAATGCAACATCGGATTCTTAGATATACTTATAGCACTTGAATTATCACAGAAGATTGTGATAGGTTCCTCATACTCCACTTTGATATCTCTTAGCATCTGCTTCATCCACAAAACTTGAGTGCAACTACCTACTTCTGCAATATATTCTGCTTCAGTTGTAGATAGAGATATTGCCTCTTGTTTCTTGCTTAGCCAAGAGACCAATCTCTTCCCCAAAAAGAATGCTCCACCACTGGTACTCTTCCGGTCATCCACATCTCCTACCCAATCAGCATCTGTATATGCATGAAGAGAGAAATCATGATCTCTAGGATACCACAGACCATACTCAATCATCCCTTTTAGATATCTAAAAATCCTCTTGATTGCCATGACATGGGATTCTCTAGGATCAGCTTGGAATCTAGCAACAAGACCAACAGCTTGCATAATATCTGGTCTAGTTTGAGTGAGATACAACAATCCTCCAATCATTGATCTGTACTTTGTCTGGTCTACCTTAGGAGAGTCATCATCTTTGCTCAACTTACATCTGGTTGCCATAGGAGTATTCATTGGCTTTGAATCTTCCATCCCAATTTTTTTCAACAATTCTTTCACATATTTGGTCTGAGAAATGAAGATTCCTTTCTTTGTTTGAGTAATTTGTAGACCCAAGAAGAAATTTATTTCACCAAGCATAGACATCTCAAACTCACTTTTCATTTGATTTGCAAAAGCTTTACACATACTATCTCTTCCTCCAAAGATGATATCATCAACAAATAATTCAACAATCAAGATGTTTTCATGATCAATTTTGAAATATAAGTTACTATCGGCAGTACCTTTGTTGAAACCAATATTCAAAAGATGCTTATCCAATCTCTCATACCAGGCTCTTGGGGCTTGCTTTAATCCATACAGTGCCTTCTTCAACTTGCAAACCATGTCACCATGATCAGACAGCTGAAATCCATCTGGTTGCTCTATATACACTTGTTCTTCCAAGTCCCCGTTTAGAAAGGCAGACTTGACATCCATCTGATATACCTTGAAATCCTTGAAGGTAGCAAAGGCAAGAATTAATCTGACTGCTTCAATTCTTTCCACCGAAGATAAAGTTTCTTCAAAATAAATTCCTTTTATTTGGGAGTAGCCCTTGCAGACCAATCTGGCTTTATTTCTGATTACTTCACCAACTTCATTTAGTTTGTTCTGGAAGACCCATTTGGTTCCAATCACATTCTTGTTTCTAGGTCTGGGAACAAGATCCCAAGTGTGATTTTTCTCAATTTTTATCAAGTCTTCCTCCATTGCTTTGGTCCAGGTTTCATCATTGCATGCTTCATTTATTGTCTTAGGTTCAATCTTTGAAATCAGACAATATTCATTTAAAATTTGAGCAATTTTCCTTCTAGTTTGCACACCTTTGCTTTTGTCACCTATGATCTGATCTTCAGAGTGGTTCAGTCTTACATACCTTGGAACTTTGGGAGTTTCTTGTACTTCTGCTTCTTGATCAGGCTCATTCAGACCTATCTCTTCTTCCTGATTTACCAGATTAGTTTTAATCTGACTTTCAGAAGAAGATTGAACTCCTTGAACCAGAACACCATTCTGATCATCTTCATCATATTCATAAAACTTTGAGGGTTTCTCTATTCCCTCATCAACCTTCACATGTGTACTTTCTATCATCTTTCTTAGTCTCTTGTTATAACACCGGTATGCTTTGCTTTGAGTAGAGTAACCCAAGAATATTCCTTCATCACTTCTAGCATCAAGCTTGCCTAGATCTTCATCTCTTTTGATGTAACATTTGCTACCAAAGACTCTGAAATATCTTACAGTAGGAGTAATGCCAAACCAAAGTTCATAAGGGGTCTTACCGGTATTGCTTCTGATTTGAACTTGATTGAGAGTATAGACTGCAGTGCTAACAACTTCTCTCCAATAGATCTAAGGAACATTTGCTTCCATCATCATGGTCCTAGATGCTTCCTGGATGGTCTGGCTCTTTCTCTCCACTACTCCATTCTACTATGGAGTCATAGGAGCAGACAACTGTCTCTTAATTCCATGTTTCTCATAGAACTCTATGAACTCACTGGATGTGAATTCTCCACCTCTATCAAACCTCAGACATTTCAACTTTAATCATGTTTCATTCTCCACCATAGCCTTGAATATTTTGAATTTCTCAAGAGCTTCTGATTTCTCCTTTAGAAAGGTTACCCACATCATTTGAGAATAGTCATCAATTAGCAGCATGAAATATCTATCACCTTGAATACTCCTAATTCTTGCCAGACCACAAAGATCAGTGTGAACTAAGTCCAATAATCCGGTAGAAGATAGTTCCTTGCTTTTGAATGTGACTTTGCTCAACTTACCCAACTGACATTCCTTGCAAAAGCTGTTAGTAGGTTTCACCAATTTTGGAAGATCTCTCACAACCTGAGTATTGCTTATCTTGATGATATTATCAAAATTCACATGACACATCCTTCTATGCCATAACCAACTCTGATCAACTTGAACAAATAAGCAGCTTTTACCAGTACCAACCAAGTGGAATATATTACCTTTAGTTTGAGTACTGGATGCAATCTCTGTTCTGAAACTTTCAAAGATTTTGTATTTTCCATCCTTAAATCAGAGATCATAGCCTTTGTCCACCAACTGTCCAACACTGAGAAGATTGTGCTTCAAACCTTCAACATATAGTACATTACCAGTTTTGTTTCTTCCATCAAAAGAAATAGTTCCTCTTCCTCTGATTCTACTAGCAGAATTGTCACCAAACTTTACCACTCCTCCATACCTTTCCAAATCTACAAATTTATTTTTGTCACCTGTCATATGGTGAGAGCATCCACTGTCAATGACCCAATCATCCTTCTCTTCAATTTGGGCTGCCAGAGCTTTTTCCACAGTCTTAAGATTAACAGATATAAAGGACATTGCATCTTCTTCCTTGATGGCAATGAACACCCATTCATTTCTAGATTTGTTTCCTATCTCTGATTCATCATCTGTTACTCCTTCATTATCATCACCTTCATGTACATAGTAAAAATTCTTTTGGAACCTTGGCTTGTTAGGATTTTGCCTTGAAAATCTTTCCGGACACCTTGAGGCAAAATGACCAATCTTATTGCAGTTAAAACACTTAAAAGGTAATTTTCCTTCATACTTACCTGATCCTCTTGGTAGCCTTTTTGCAATAAGGGCTTCAAGTTGAGCAGTTTCTACTTCTTCTTCTTCCAGATCTTTTCTTGCTTTTTCATACCATGACAATTTCTTTGAAGAATTCTCTCCCGGATCAAGCCTTTGTTTACCTTTAACAGAGGCACTGGTTTTGAATGCAGATTCAATCTTGGGGGGTCATCTCCAAACTCTGTCATTTCAAATGTAGCCAATTTCCTAGCTAATTGATCTCTTGTGATAGTTGTATGGGCTCTAAATTCTTCAATTGCAACAGCCTTGATTTTGTAAGAAGTAGGAAGGGATCTAAGAATTTTACCAACAATCTCATTTTCATCCAAGACTCTACCGGCATTTCTAATTCCACAAACTAGCTCATTCACTCTTGGCATAAAAGTGGTAATATTTTCATCATCTCCCATCTTCAGTTTTTCAAATTTCCCTTTTAGACCCTGTAACGTTGCACATTTAACATACTGGTCTCCTTCATGGAAAAGTTCCAATTTATTCCAAATCTCAAAGGTAGTTGGTAGGTCAATAACATTTGAGAGCTCTGAATCAAATTATGCGCTTAGAAAAGCCTCTTTAGTCCGCAGATTGTTTTCAGCATCTGTGATTTCATTTAGGGTTGTTAGACCACCCTGTGGAGGTACATACGGTTTTGTAACCATGGACCAATACGCCATTCCCATACATTGCAAGTGACATTTCATGCGACCTTTCCAAAGAGAAAAGTTGGTTCCATCAAACTTCGGACTATCCTTCTTGTAAGATGACATCTTGGATCTCCTCAAGCGGTTAAGCTCTTTTTAGAGAAACTTAGCGCTAATACCAATTGTTAGACTTAGGGCACACAACTGAGAGGGGGGTGAATCAGTTGTGCAAAACTTTCTCCAATTTACACACTTAAATCCTCTTAGTTGTTAGTAGTATATTAAACATGAAACATAATGTATTCAAATCAAAAGCAGAAACTCATCAACATATAAGACACCAAGATTTTGACATGGAAAACCCGGTTAAGGGAAAAACCACGGGGTGATTAACCCAAGAATGTATTCTTTGTTAGAAGAATAGAAAGAACAAAATGGCACATGCCAATTAGGGCTCACTGCCCGAGCACACTGCTCACAAGAGGCTCACTGCCTACAAGAGATACACTATCTATAAAGAAATAAGTATCACATACATGAACTGGAGAATAGTATCTTCACCATGCTTGAATCAGTTCCATTAAGCTCATTACTTCTACTTTGCCTTTTCCTCTCCTCTTCACTACCACACTCTCATATTCACACCGAAAGGTAAATTCAAACTAGCTTCGCAATCCCTTATTTATACAAGGCATCAAACTTAGGAATGATCATCTAAGTCGGCAAACATTCATAAGATCATTTGATAGATGCATAACTCATCCGGTCAGCCTGTCTCAAGAAGAACACCATCATACAGAAGTTACTCTTCAATTGCGAGCTCCAACTTCAATGTGGATCACCAACACGAACTGGACACAATCCAAAAACTTCCACAAGCTTTCTTGAATCACCAAGAACATCTACACTTCTTCTACTTACTGAAATCCTTCTCTCCTTCATCCAGAACCTTAAGAACACAGTCTGTCATAACTGTCACAAAGGAATAGGTGCTTGTGGACCTTCAAACCATGCACCAATAGAGTTGATACACCACAAAGACTTCCTCAGAACTCCCTTAAATCCATAGAACAAGAAACTTCATTTCTGGATCTCACTGGACCTTTCTTGTTACACACTGTCACCTTTGAATACCTACCGGAACCGGCTTTACTTGAGCGGCCACAACTTCTTCATATCTTCATGTGAACCTCTGAAATCTCTATTGGATCACCTATAGACTCATATCTACAAACCCTTTAGTCCGCATCCTCTAAACATCATCTTATCTTGGACTTTTGTCTTACAGTCATCACTGTTCCTTATTGAGACTAATTTTCTCAATATCCTCAGCTCACAGCTCATCCAAACCTTATCATTAATGCAACAGGAGTATGTTGACATCAATGACAACACCGGTTAGGCCCCTACAATTAGGAGGTGTAGGGTGATGTGGTGCAGGAGCACCTACCTGACAGCTGGCCTCCATGAGGCAGTTAGTTTGTTTTGAGTCTTGTTAATGTTTCCAAGAAGGTCTTATAAGACCAATACATGTAATAAGGTCATGTTGACCATGCTTTACTATTTTTAGATAGTTTGTTAGGACAGCTGTTATGCTGTATGTTCGGGTGGATCCTCCCAGCCGCTTGGAAGCTCCCAGCCGCTGGGAATCGAGTGGTAGTACTCGCAGGAATTCCTATTTATGTAGTAGGAGCGGTTGGATTTAGATATAGATCGATCATCGATTAGACTGTGCAGAGAGTGAGACAGAGAGGAGAGACTAAGTATTGTATTTGCATCTTTTGAAATCAATAAAGAGATCCTGTTTGTGTCCATTCTCTGTTTTGAATTCCATTGTGTGATCGACTTGCTGTTCTGGTGGTTTCATGGATTCGCTGATCCATTCCACTGGTTGATTCGTCGAATCGGTGGAATGGCTATGTACAGTAGTTTAGGATTTAGTCTGCATTTTGTGTTTGTTTGCATGCAGGTGCGTAGGATCGCAGTCGAGAGGTGTTGAGAACCCTAGCATGGGTATGTGCTAGGTCGTGCTGGTAGTTAGAGTCTGGAAAGTTGTCCAGGAAGCGGATCGGATCACCTCAGGAGGTTCGGCGGATCGGAACGGTGAAAATTCGCTAAGGTTGGAAATCCATCGCAACGGCATCATCAGGATATTTCTGTGTATATCCTGCAGTTACTTCAGGCGTCATCCGAGTAAGTGGAGATGAGCATGATGTAGTCGATTGCATAAAGTGAATGTGCATTGGGGTGATCATCATCACGTGTTGCCGAGGAGGAGCGTATCGGCATAAGGTAGAAGATTGGGTTGATAAAACCATCGCGGGCCGATAATGTTAAGTTTGGCCGACAGCAGGATATTAAAGGAACTGCATGTGACGTCATCGTCATCAGGATAATCGTCATCAGGATATCGGGCAGCAGGATATTGAAGGAGCTGCATGTGACGTCATCGTCATCAGGATAATCGTCATCAGGATATCAGGGTGACGTAAGCATCGAAGGAAAGGTGCATGAGGTAGTCGTCATCAGGATATATGAGAGGAACCAGATATTTTATATCCTACTGATGAACATGATGTTGAACATCATGATGATGAAGATAGCATTTGGCGGTAAGATGAACAGTGATCGTCAGGAGGATGATCGCGCTTGCCGAATGTGATGATGCTGCCGATAGCTGAATATGATGATGCTGCTGACAGACAAAGAGTCGAAGGTTTGTCTGCAGGAGGATATCAGTCGGCAAGAGAAAATATGATGATGCTGACAGTGTTAAGGGAAATATGATGATGATGATGGGTTGTAGGCATACATGCTGTATGTCAAGGTTTTAGTGTGGATGCCTCTGCATCATAGTGGTATCAGAGCTCAGCAAAAGGTCTAGGCTGTTGTGTGTTGGTTCTGTCACCGAAAGGGCAGAGGTAGAGTTGATTCTGTCACTGAAAGGACAGAGGTAGAGGAGTGAGAGGTTGACAAAATGCCTCCGAAAGGTAGTGGTACTGCAAGGGAATTGCAGGAGATGAAGGAAAAACATGCCAGAGAGATGAGGAAGATGAAGGAGCTTGCTGAAGCACTTCAAGCCAGGCTTGTAGCCTTGGAGAAGAACAAAAAGAGGGAAGTGGAAGACAGTGAGTCTGAAGAAGATGAAGATACTATTGAAGAGTATGAAGAGGTAGCTGAAGATCTGGATGCTGAAGACCAGAGATTTGCAAAACTGTTAAAGGCAGTGTAGAGTGATAAACCTAAGGTGAAGGTTGATGTTTCCAAGTATAATGGAAGTTTGAATGAAGATGAGTTACTGGATTGGATTGCTACACTTGATAATCACTTTGAATGTGAAGATGTTGCTAAGGATCAGAAGGTAAAGATTGCAAAGACCAAGTTAGGAGGTCATGCTTTGGTATGGTGGGATTATGTACAATCCGAGAGAAGGAAACAAGGGAAGTCAAAGATCACTTCATGGGATAAAATGGTAGCAAGGATCAAAGGTAAATTCTTGCCCAAGGATTATGAAATTCAGATGTTTAAGAAGCTGCAATTTTTAAGGCAGAAGGAAATGGATGTGAAGGCATATACTGAGGAGTTTTATAAGTTGAGTATGAGATTTGGTCATCATGAGAATGAGGTAGAAAAGGTGGCTAGGTACTTGGCTGGTTTGAGATTGAACATACAGGATGAGTTAGTTTTAGCTAACCCTAAGAGTGTGGAGGATTGTTATCAAATGGCAATCAGGATTGAAGAAAAGATGAATAGGGGACAAGATAAGTCCATGAGAGGAAGAGGCAGCAATATGAGGGGAAGAGGATTAGCCCCTACAACAAGGCAAACCAATGAGGGTCAAGAAGACACTGGTAAAGGACAAGGACAGTCTGATTTCAGAGGTGGATGGAAAGGTAATAGAGGTAGATTTGGAAGTGGTAGAGGTTCTACTACATTTTCAGGAAAGTGTTACACTTGTGGTGAGTTTGGTCATCCATTTTTCAAATGTCCAGAAAGCAAAGGGTTCATCATCCAGAAATGATAGAACGAATGACAAGAGAGTACAACTTGTGCAAGAAGAGAAAGTAGAGCAAAGTGTGCAAAGTTCAAACACTTATCAAGGAGATAGAGTTCCTGACGGTTATGGATATCCTGAGGAGGGAGAAGCATTGATGCTTAGGAGAATTAGTTTGCAGGCATCAAAGGATATGATGCAAAGAAGAGCTCTTTTCAAGACCACATGCAAGAGCAAAAGTAAGGTATGTAAGGTTGTCATTGATACTGGTTCAACAGACAACATGGTATCTTAGGAAATGGTGGATAAACTGAATTTGGAAAGGATTCCACATCAACACCCTTACAAGGCATCTTGGGTGAGTGATAGTCAATCACTTTTTGTCTATGAACAGGCATATGTGGATTTTTAGATTGGAGCATATCATGATAGAGTTTTGTGTGACATTTTGCCCATAGAATGTTGTCACCTACTGTTGGGTAGACCATGGCAATTTGATAGGAGGGTACTGTATGATGGGTATGCTAATACCTACACCATCAAGAAAGATGGGAAAACTATTATGTTGATGCCATTACAGGAAGCAGCTGTAGTACAGAAGGCAGCAAAAATCATTTTAGTGGGAAAGAAGGAGTTTGTGCAGATGCCTATAGGAGCAGGCATAAAGGCAGTTGCGGACACTGCAGGGAAAGAAGTTGTTAAGGACAACAGGTTGAAGACAGTTTCAGTTGTGACTGATAGAGGTCAGCAGCAGGTTCAGAAACAGGTTTGCAAACAGCAACCAGTTGAGAGGAATGACAAGGATGTTGTCATAGTTGGGACTATTGTTTGTCCTATAAAGGTTGACAGAAAGATAGAGTTGAACATTACAGAAGTTCAAGAGGTAGTTCAGACAGAGGTTCTGGTCAGACAACCTGACAAACACAAGGTATGTGAGAGAAGGCCCTACATTGACAGGCATGAGGGTTTACTTGCAAGAAAGCAAGTTACAGTTCAGAAGTCTTGGAGTAGCCAAGAGCCAGCAGAGGACAAAGCTGGAACAGGTCAGAACACTGACATGACAAAGTGTAAAGGTGGAGGACTTCCACAACCTAACTCATGGGACATGAGTTCTTTTCTGTTGGGGAGTATGGTGCAGGAGCACCTACCTGACAGCTGGCCTCCATGAGGCAGTTAGTTTGTTTTGAGTCTTGTTAATGTTTCCAAGAAGGTCTTATAAGACCAATGCATGTAATAAGGTCATGTTGACCATGCTTTACTATTTTTAGATAGTTTGTTAGGACAGCTGTTATGCTGTATGTTCGGGTGGATCCTCCCAGCCGCTTGGAAGCTCCCAGCCGCTGGGAATCGAGTGGTAGTACTCGCAGGAATTCCTATTTATGTAGTAGGAGCGGTTGGATTTAGATATAGATCGATCATCGATCAGACTGTGCAGAGAGTGAGACAGAGAGGAGAGACTGAGTATTGTATTTGCATCTTTTGAAATCAATAAAGAGATCCTGTTTGTGTCCATTCTCTGTTTTGAATTCCATTGTGTGATCGACTTGCTGTTCTGGTGGTTTCATGGATTCGCTGATCCATTCCACCAGTTGATTCGTCGAATCGGTGGAATGGCTATGTACAGTAGTTTAGGATTTAGTCTGCATTTTGTGTTTGTTTGCATGCAGGTGCGCAGGATCGTAGTCGATAGGTGTTGAGAACCCTAGCATGGGTATGTGCTAGGTCGTGCTGGTAGTTAGAGTCTAGAAAGTTGTCCAGGAAGTGGATCGGATCACCTCAGGAGGTTCAGCGGATCGGAACGGTGAAAATTCACTAAGGTTGGAAATCCATCGCAATGGCATCATCAGGATATTTCTGTGTATATCCTGCAGTTACTTCGGGCGTCATCCGAGTAAGTGGAGATGAGCATGATGCAGTTGATTGCATAAAGTGAATGTGCATTGGGGTGATCATCATCAGGTGTTGCCGAGGAGGAGCATATCAGCATAAGGTAGAAGATCGGGTTGATAAAACCATTGCGGGCCGATAATGTTAAGTTTGGCCGACAGCAGGATATTGAAGGAACTGCATGTGACGTCATCATCATCAGGATAATCGTCATCAGGATATCGAGCAGCAGGATATTGAAGGAGCTGCATGTGACATCATCGTCATTAGGATAATCATCATCAGGATATCGGGGTGACGTAAGCATCGAAGGAAAGGTGCATGAGGTAGTCGTCATCAGGATATATGAGAGGAACCGGATATTTTATATCCTACTGATGAACATGATGTTGAACATCATGATGATGAAGATAGCGTTTGGCGGTAAGATGAACAGTGACCATCAGGAGGATGATCGCGCTTGCCGAATGTGATGATGCTGCCGATAGCTGAATATGATGATGCTGCGGACAGACGAAGAGTCGAAGGTTTGTCTGCAGGAGGATATCGGTCGGCAAGAGAAAATATGATGATGCTGACAGTGTTAAGGGAAATATGATGATGATGATGGGTTGTAGGCATACATGCTGTATGTCAAGGTTTTAGTGTGGATGCCTCTGCATCATGATGTTTCTATTGACTCATTTGATAGGCCCCTACCTCTTTCTCTCTCTTGTCATGAGGATCTTTCATTGAGGGGTAGCGAGGACATTGTAAACATAGAGGTTTCTTTGATTCTGAAAGATAGGCCCTGTGACATGGGAACAAAGGATATTAAGGACAACCACCAAGAATATTTTTTGAATAAAGACAAGAGCTCTTTGGATAAGCTCTTGAGATGGAAAATGATGGAGATTCAATGCAAGAAGGGGAGGAGAAGAGTGAGAATGGAAAAGAAAAGAATGATGATGTTGACAATGAGGAATTAGATATCTCTAGGGTATTCTCCCTAGTTCTAGAGGGTCTGGGGACAAGAAAAAAGGACAAGACATGGTCAAAGAATGGGACCCCTTTGGTAAAGATGGGCAGAAGTTCTTTGAGAAAGTCTAATAGGAAAGGGTTGGATTGTGGCTTAGGTAATAGGAAAGCTAGAAGGCCTTCTCATAAGGAGGTTGGAGAATGTGAAACCATGAAGGAAGTTATATATGGAAATAAAAGCACTCTTCCTAGATAGTGATGCAATTGGGATACCTACACAACCCTATCAACCTATCCCAATCACTACTTTTCACAAAACACAAGAGTTTTAGGTACTTCCTTCATTAACAGGCCTTAAGCCTTATAGCCCTATTTTAGGGTCTGATAGAGGTTTTCTTTCACATGGGGAATCATCTTGGCAAGACATGGGCAATTTGCAATACCCATTATCCTTGTTGTCAACATATCAAAAATGGGTCATGAGTTATTTTGGACAGAAGGCTCCAAAAATAGGATTGTTTAATTTTGAAATAGGCCTAATTATGCCTCTTTTGCAAGACAACTACTATACCAAAGTCACTCCTCCACACCAAACCAATTGGAACTCTGGAATATGTGGAAAATGACCCAATTTCACTAATTTGGACCTCTGCAACAATTATTGAGACACTATTTTGTGGACTGCACTCTTAAATTGCCTAATACATGGTTTTATTAGGCATCACAGTGGTAAAATCCTACCATAACTCCATTTCCTATCCAAATAAAGATCAAAACACTTAAAAAATTCCTAACCATTCCATTCCACTGAGTAGGAGGAATCTATGTTGGTGGAATGGCTCTACGTCAGTTCGTTTTAACTTGCAAACCCTAGTTTAGGGTTTAGGATAGTTTTTGGAAAAACAAGAATATCTACCTTAAAATCTAATGATAGTGACTCAAACCAGATGTAAACGATAGTTAAAAACCTCTACTAACAAATTCAATGATATTTAGCTCATGACAGAGCTGTACATTGATAGGGTACGGTCTTTAGCATGTGAGAACAGGAAAGATATGTAGAAAATAGAGTTTATTGATAGAAGTTTCTTCACAAAAGTTTCATCCATCCCTCTCCTCAAGCCTTAGAGGCATTTTAAACATGTATACATCAGATCCAAGTAGTTGGTATTGATTTCCAACTGAAAAACTAACTCTCCATGTGTGCTACAACCTCCCAACATGACATTTTCTAAGTGGCTAAGCAACTTGCCACCTTAGCCTTACATTGGTTCACATTATTGAACTAGACAAACTAAAAACATGTGTCTTGGTCATGATTTGACCTTATTACATTGCCTTGGTGAATAAATTCCTCATATTCTAGGCCTAGACCACCCTAGGACCTTTTAGGACTAAACAATGCATCAAAAACAAGACATTATCAATGGTGCTCTGCACCAGCTAGGGGAAAGATACCACAAAACTAAAAGATGAATATTATTTCATGGAACATCTAGGGGCTAAATCACCCACATAAGCACAGCTTGCTAGAAAATATGGTAAGACAGTAGAAACTAGACATTTTTCTCATTTAAGAATCTAAAATGCTTTTGGGCAAAGTAGTTAGTTTTAAAAATATCTATAAAGATTGTAGTTTTGAGGGCTTGAATGCTTTGGGCACCTCTGCTAGGGATTGTTGTATGTGGAATGAGAATAAACTTGATGGTGTCAAAGTTCTTGCTAAGCCCAACCATGTGGTAGTTATATTTTCCTCTCGGCATAAAATGAATGGGTGGATCATTTCAAACATATATACTCTAAATTCTAGAAAGGAAAGAAAGGGACTATGGATTAGGCTTATAACTTTCATCCAAAGGTTTCTCATAGAGAAGTGGCTTATAATGGGAGATTTTAACTCACCTCTGTCTATGGGGGAAAAATGGGCATCTCCTTCTTCTCCAAAGATGGTATGGAGGACTTTGTTGAGTTCATATCCATTTCTAAACTGATGGATTTACCTCTATATAGAGAAAATTCAATGTGGTCCAACAAAAATATTGGTACAACTTTGATACAATTCAAACTTGATTAGGCGCTTCTATTTGGTTAGTGGCTCACAAAGTATGTTGCTTATTGGCCTTTCAAAGACTGGGCTCGAGCCACTCTCATATCATTATCTATGTTGAAATTAGGGGCATCAAATGCAAGTTAGCATTCATATTTGAAATAATGTGGCTTCTACATCTTGGTCCTAAGTAGAACATAACTAATTGGTAGAACATCTAGGTGCACAACTCTGCTATGTGTAGAATTGTTGACAAGCTAGAAAATATCAAGAACTAGATAAAAATAGAACAGAGAGTGTCTTGGGGATATTTTCAAATAGAAAGTTGAAGTGAGATAGAAGCTAGAAAAATGACAACATTATATTCAAACTAATGGAGTGACCCAAGAGGATTCCATGGAGGAAAAATCTATGCCTATAAAGCTTCATTCTCTCATAAAAAAGGAGGAATTTTTTTGGAAACAAAGGTCTTGCTTAGTACGGTTGAAGGAAGGTGACTACAACACCAAATACTTTCATATGACTACTTTGTGACACAAAATGGCTAACAAAATTAAAGAAATAAAGGCCAATGGTAGATTTTTTTTGTCAGATGAGTCAATATGAGCTAAGGTTGTGGAGTTCTTCTTAGGTCTTATGGTTGATGACAGGGTGCCTTCCCCGCTAGAGTTGGAGATGCTAAAGTTCATCCCCAATCTTGTTGAAAAGAAAGACAATGTTTATCTACTCACCCCTGTCACCATGGAATAAGTTAGGGGGTGGTTTTTCAAAAGCAATAATGCTCTAGGACCAAATGGATTCCCCTAATTCTTTTTTCAATTCTTTTGGGGTATTGTTGCTAAGGATTTAATTGAGGTTGTTAAATATTTATTCACTCAAGGAAAACTTCTCAAGAAATTGAATACTACATTTCTGGTGTTAACTCGCTACAAAAAGGGAGGCTTTAGAGTTTGTTGGTTTCAAGCCCATCAATCAATTCAACTCAATGTATAAGATAATATCAAAAATCATGGCTTAAATAGACTCCAAACCATTATTCCCAAGATCATTTCTCTTCAATAGAGTGGATTTGTTCCAAATTTACATATCTTGGACTTGATTGTGCTTATTCATAAGTGCTTCACTCAATGGATAAAAGTGGGAGAGTAGCCTTCCTTCTGAAGTTGGACCTAATGAAGGCCTATGATAGAGTTTCTTAGTACTTTTTGGGAAAGATTCTCATATGCTTTGGATTAGGTAAGAAGTTCTCTAGTATTATAGCTTGGTGCATTTCCACTCCTAAGTTCTTTGTTATTATTATAGGGACTCCTATCTTCTGTAATGCTTCTAGAGGGTTAAGGCAAGGGGAACCCCTTTCTCCCTTCCTTTATAAAATTTTTATGGAAGTCTTTGGTTGTAACACCAAATCATCTATTGACAAATAATATTATAAAATGCTTCAAACTTACTTCTACTTGTTGCCTTGTGTCACATCAATAATTTTTTGATGATAACATTATTGTGGGGGAGGCCTCAATTATGAAAGCCAAAGGAATTAAGTGCATCCTTTATTATTATAAAAATCTTGTAGGTCAATGGATTATCCTACCAAAAAGTGCCATCTTCTTCAAAAACACTCATGTTGATAGGAAAAGGAAAATTATGAAAATTTTAGGTTGTCAACTTAAGGAACTCTCATCTTCATACCTTGATATCCCCCTCTTTAAGGATAAAGTTTTGGATTCCTTCTAGATTTCATCAGTTGAAATATTTTAAAGGAAATTGGCTAGTTGGAAGGGACCACTACTTTCCATGGTTGTCCCTTCCACTGTTGGTAAATCTAACTCTTGAAATCTTCACTCCAAAATCCACCAGTTTAATATATGTCATTGCTGAAAATCATATCCAAATACATGTCAAAAAAATCAAGTAGATCCAAAAAAGTTTGTCCGTTCAAGGTTAAAGGAGCATAAGAGAATTCCTCTTATCCCATTGGATCAAGTGTACCTTTCAAAAACCTACAGAGGTATAGGTATAAGGAAAATAAGAAAGTTCTCAATTATAAAATTGCATGGAGAGTTATCACTGAGAATAAGGAATAGAATGTTATCATTCATCAAAAATATGTGAAGGATGGACCTAGGTTCATTTTAAGTACCAATGATCTTCTCAGATCAAATTTTAGTTACACTATTTGCTCTTCTATGGATATTATTAGTAGAAGCATTAAATGGAATAAAATAGGGAATGGAAAAAATATCTGCTTCTAGGATGACATTTATATTTTGGATAGGCCTCTAGGTTTGGTGAATGAGATTCAACCCCTTCATTTAGATTGCAAGTGGATTGTTGGGGAGTTTTTGGCCAATTACATTTAGATGGTTAATGGTATTGAGGAATAGATGAAGTTTGGAGTGTTGCCTCTATCTTAAGTGGCTAATTATTTAGTCCCTATTCTAGTGCATCTCTTAGGTTCCTACAACTATTAAGTGTTGTTGAGGATACTTTGGTTTGGACCTCTTCCCCTTCTAGCCTTTTCTTTGTCTCCTCTTGTTTCTCTTTAGCTAATTCTTTCTAGTCCTTATCCTTCTAGTCTTCCTTGTGGCTTCTCAATCTAATTCCTCATGTCAACTCCTTCCTAGGGGTTTGTTTCAAGAGAAAATTCTTACTATTGACAATCTTGTCAAGTGTGGCTTTGCCTTCCCTAACCACTGTGAGTTGTGCCAATATGATTTTGAAACAACATCTCACATCTTCAAGGATTTCCTACTTTCTAGTTCAGTGTGTGATGTATTCTTAGAAAAATGAGTCCCCAATTTCTCCAACTCCTCTCTTTCCTTACTATGGTCTCTCACCCTACCACATATTTGGTAGGGATTTGGAAAGAACAAAACAACAAGATCTTTAGAGAATCTAAGACTAACTTTGGTAGACTATCCTCCAAGGTTTTTTTTTTCTATTTAAGAGAGAATTTCTTGGTTGCTCTCTAGGATAAGTCTCTAGATGGAGGCAAGCTTTCTTTACTCAACATTGATAAGAGAATTTCCAACTCTTACAAGTAGAATATTGACATCTCTATTTTTTTCCCTTAAGGAAAAAAAGAAAGAAAGAATGCAAAATAGTACCTCCCTCTAACTAAATGGTTTAAATTAAACTTTGATGGGGCCTTAGAGGGCAATCTTGACCCCTTAGATTGTGGGGGCTAATCTAGGATTCTATAAGTAACGTGAAAGGGGCTTATAAATCTTTTTTACTTAGGGGTGCAATCTAATTACTACTCTAAAGAAATTGTATCCTACCATGGGATAAGATTGGTGAAATATATGGGTATACAAAACTATATAATTGAAGATGACTCTCAATATTATAAGATGCTTCAACAAGGATTTGCCTTGCTAGACCATCCAAAACCTTATCCAATACTCAATCAATATTATTGATTCTCTAAAAAAAAAAGAATTTAACATAACTTTAGAGAGGCTAATGGGGTCATGGACTTGCTAATATGGTAGTGAACTTGAGGGAAGAGAAGAGATGGATTGGAGGTAATATCCTCTTGAATCCATTATGCTTGCAAAACATGATGTTGATGGCTAATCTACTTATGTCATATGTTGTGATTATTATTCTCTTAATAATAAAAGTAAGGCCCCTCATTTGTACTTGAGGTGTGAGAGTTATCATCTATCACTTGGAAAAAAATTCATGATGGAGCATGTGTGAATTTATTTGTCCTTAATTTTCATGGGATTCACCACACTTGTTTCTTAAAAGTTCACCAATTTTGAAATCAACTCAAAAAAGGGTTTTGGTTTGTCGCTACCCCCTATAGATTGGTATTGAGAGGGATCCAAACCTATTTATGATCATGGATAGCAATAGAAATAGGACTAATCCTATTTCTTATGATAACCTTAAGAAGAATCACAAAGCATGGAAGATTCTAGAGGTCATTGGTCTCACCTTATTTATTGAAAGGGTTAATGGTTATGATAGTAATATGGTGGCTAAATTTGCTCACAAGTGGCATAGCAGGGATATGAAGATTTTGTGAGTATGGAGATGGTGTTGTTGGAGAATTTGAGTGCAAAATAAATTGGTCTAACAATAAAAAAGTAATATTTTGGAAGATAGAAAGGTGGGGGAAGAATCAAAAGGGATCTTCCTAAACAAAGGTGAGTCTCTAAAATGTTACCAGGTTGGTTATGCCATTAAGAACCCTATAATATCATAGTTTTGGACATCATGAGGTATATAACAATGGAAGGTGGATTCACGACCCTTTTCACTTACCACTTTACTATCCTTAATCATTTTCAGTTCCACCACAAAATCTCTCTTCCCTTTTATCTATTCTCGTCTTTGGAAGTTGTTAATAAATTTATGAGGCAATTAGGCAACTAATCAACCCATGCTAGCTTAATTTTCCTAATTGTCAATCATTGGAAGTAGACTCACCCCAAGGTCAAAGTGAGCTTGACCCTAGAGAAGGGAAAAAGCACAAAAGTGGAATCCTCTAGCATGGAGGAGGATAGCTATGAGGAAGTGAGAATTGAATTATAGTTTGGAGGGGGTAGAGGACATTTTTGACATGTCTAATTTCAAATGGAGGATGACCTTGACTTAAAGTAATTTGAAGAAGGGGAGAAGGTAATAAAGAACAAAAATAAGAGAAAGGAAAATTTTTGGAGGGAACCAATTTCTAGGGCCAACTTCCCAAATCCCTAGCCCATGCTCCCATCCTTACAATGAAAATATACTTAACCTATGTTATATAAATTACTTGGAGAGAACCATAAGTGTTATCAATAAATTGGCATCAAGCAATTAGTTATTCTTGTGTAGGAAATAGAGATACACCATTAGCAATCCAAATGCTTCTTCATGGAGATAAACCATATGAATGTCAACATTTCTATATTGAATCAGAAGTAAGAGGCAAAAATCTTCATACCAAAAGAATAGGATAATTTGGTCCTCCATTATTGGAAAGCAATGAAGGAAACACTCATTCTTAACATTGAAAATAATAAATTAAATGCAAGAATGCAAATATTGAAGGAGGAGGTTAAAGAGTTAAAAGAGTGTTTGAATAAGACTAGGAATTATGAATGCATGACATAAGGGACTAAGGCTACTAGTATTAACTTCCCAAAAGGTAAAAGATACAACACTAGAGGCTATACCAGTAAGGGTGTTAGTAACAAAGGTGACAGTAGTCTTGAGGAAGACCTCATTACTGTGGCTTTGGAAGTGCTTCATAAGCAGTAGGTCATTTTGGACCTAGCATGGTTGGTGGGTATTTTTTGGCTTGTTGTATTGTTCTCTTCATTATGTTTGGTCTACTCTAGCTACTTGGTAAATCTATTATGGTTTTATTGTATCCATTTGGTTGTGTTTTAGCTATAATTTTGGCTTTGTAAAGGGTTTATGGTTCCTTCAAAACCAACTTATCATAATCAAACAAACACATCACATAATATGTCTTCATAAATAGACCCAAGTCCAAATTACACTAGAAATATAGGATTTTATGTAAATTTTTAGTCATCCTTATAGACATGGAGCAATTATTATTAGATATGTCCATTACTTTCTTGAATATTAATACCATCCATTTATAAAAGTCACCTACTCATAATCTAATTGTTCTCTTATTTTTCATTAAACACTACTAAGAGTTTCACAATTGCCCAAATATACCATCTCAAATATCCTCACTTTTGTAATAAAAAGAACATTAACCCATTCCTTGAACTAATTCTTGTATATATTCGTCAATTTGCAAGGTGTAATTATTTGCATGTTAATTTTTAAAATGGACTTAGCTTCATGTCTACATCAATACATGAAACAAATATATTTTATGTCTTATTTACATGATGATATTAAATTTTACCTAACATATACATGAGAATGATAATTTTAATTGATATTTTATGTAAAGCCTTACTTGGCCATTTATTAAAAGCTCATCATAAAACATTTCAATGTAACACTTTGATAAGTATAAAATTTTGATTAATCAACTTTATCATTGGTGGATACTCAAGCAAATAAATTAGATAAGTAGGCTATTCTATCACTATGAGACATGCAAATGATGCTTTCTCCAAATACTCACCTCATCTAAACCAAACAAGTCCTGAGTCACTCACTCAAAGACTATAGTTCCCTATTGGAAGTGCACCAAGGTCATTGTCAATTAGGAGAATATAAGGTAAAAATGGCATGTGTCTCACCTCAAAATTTGGCTTAAATCCTCTAGAATACAAGTATTCTTCTAAGTACTAGATTCATTTTAATGAGTTTTATAGTTAGATTTATTTTAATGAGTTTTACTTTTCAATTGAAATTAAAATGTTATTGAATTATTAGAGTCATCATGTTCTAGTTTTGGGATACACATTGACCACTCATGAAAATCTATGTTTGGGAACCTCCTTGATTTATGTAAACTACCTGTATATCCATTTTTTATGGAATCAAGTTATATATGTATGTAAGTCTGATTTAATTTCTAATTTTATATAATTATATAAGTAGGTACACAACCCTTCCTTGGGTGCTATTTCCCCAAAGAGTTTTCTCACTAGATGCTACCCATAAGTAAAGCAATGATGCCAATATCTTGTTACCACTATTTAAACTGTCAACTAAAGGATGCATATACTAGTCTTAGCAATTAACACTAATATGGTTTGGTTTAATTTCTACTATATGTTGCAAATCTGTTATCACTATATTTATCTTGTTTGTTCTTCCTACATTGTATGAACTAAATCTTAAATCTACATATAAAAACATTTGCATCACTTAATTTGTGACAAGGAATTTGTAGGACCTATTACAACAATATATATAGGGCCTATGATAGGACTATAGGGTCATTGGGTCACCTGTGGGCTCTTTATTTTTATAAGTAGTTGTACAAATCACCATATTAATCTAAAAATCTATGATATCCACTTGAAATCCCATAAAATATTATAAACAATTGATCAAAATAGACAATATAACTTCCAAATTCTAGTTACTCCTTACAAGTTGTTGGTTACCCTAGCATTCTTTAGTCACATAATCCATGAAAATTAATTGTTATATGCCCCATGTTGTAAACCCTATATGTAAGATATTTAGTTGAAGTGATTCTAAGAGTGAAGACTAAATACATAACTTAGTTTCATAACATTTACATTTGAATAAGAAGGAACATTTTCATCCTCCAAAGTATAAAAAGGCTTGATATACTCATTGCATTTTAACATGAGACCTATTAATTTGAAGAAAATATTTTGTGGATTTTTAAAAATGGATGTTTATGAAACAAAATTAAACAATGAAAAACTCAATTGATTTGGGCTATTAACAAATATTGCAATTTTTATTCTTCCAAATGAATTGTATACCTATTAGTGCTCTTTTTTTTATTTTCAAAGACATTGGATTCCTTGCCACATTTATTAGGGACAAGTAGATGGTTTAACAACATTTACTTTAGAGGTTAGCATGAGAGGTTCTCCAAATTTTGATTTATTATTTTTTAAATCTTTTTTCTTATGCATAATTTTCTCATAAATTTATTGCATTTATTTCCCTCACTCACATATTTAATGAACTTCAACTACATCCCTAACTAACTCAATCAAACTCCTAATCTTTCTAGAGAACTTATACACCCACCAAGTTATCTTCACTTATACATTGACCTCTATCACAATTTTTTAAAATTCTCAAAATAATAAATTAAATGTTAGCTGCCGTTGCACCAAAAGATCAACCTATTAATGCTCGATACAACCACTTGACTTAACAAGCACGGGAGGTGGTTAAGCCCTTGTCGTAAACCACCATAGCGTAGTACTGAACAAGGAGACCAAGGGCCACACCTTGCAACAATCCCCCCTAGCGCAAGCATGGGGTTTGAACCCATGACCTCGGCTCTGATACCAATTGTTAGCTGTTGTTGCACCAAAAGATCAACCTATTAATGCCTGATACAACCACTTGACTTAAAAAGCACAGGAGGTGGTTAAGCCCTTATCTGATGCAGAGGCATCCACACTATAACCTTCGCATATAGCATGAATGTCTGCAGACCAACCTCATCATCATCATCTTCGCCATCATCATCATATTCCCTAAAACTACCAACAGCATCATCATGCTTCTCGTTACACAGTCAGCATCATCATATTTCGGACGATCGCACACATCCTCCTGCCGACTACTGTTCACCTCCGCTTTCCTTCTAACATCACCATCATGATGTTCAGCGGGCGCACACATCCTCCGGTTGCACTGTTCATCGGGCTCCGAACTCCATCGTCATCATCATATGCAACACTTCCTTCGTCAGCAGGATATTCAACATCCGGTTGCTCCAAATATCCTGATGACGTTCACCTTCAGCAGCTTACCTTCGATGCTCCACTACCCGACGACACTAACAGCATCAGGATATAATTCATCCGGTTCCCTCGAAACCTCCTGATGATGCTAATACAACTTCCTGCCACAGACTTCCGCCGATACCTTAACACTTAACGACGGCAGGATAAACTCGCACAGGGGGATATCTCAATATCCTGATGACGATGACGTCATATCCTGATGACGATGACGTCACCCGTTATCCTGATGACCTCTTCAACACTTAGGCGAAAAACACGAACTTTCTCTCCCGCATCTACTCACGATATGCGGATGTTTGGCACTCCCAATATGATGATCCTGATGCCGATACACTCCTCGGCTCCTCCTGCTGATGATCACCCCGACGAACCCACACTTCATGCGCTCAACTGCATCATGTTCATCTTCCCTTATCCGGATGATGATGCCTAACCCGACTGCAGGATATTTGCAGAAATATCCTGATGATGCCGTCTTCACGAACTTCTGCACTTAGCGAAATCTCTCTTCGCCGATCCACCAGGGATGACCCGATCCAACCTCAGGGTGATCTTCCAACTCCAGTTTATCAACTTGACCTAGCACATGAGGATGCTAGGCTTCTCAGCATCTCTCGACCGCGATCATGCACACCTGCATGCAAACAAACAAACTACTACCTACCCTAATGTACATTACCATTCCACCGATCAGACAGATCAACCGGTGGAATGGATCAGGAAATCCATGCAGCCACGCAAACCAGCAGTTCGATTATACAAAGGAGATCAACAGAAAATGAAACAGGATCTTTATTGATTCAAAGATGCAATACAATATGATGTTCCTCACACAGAACACTCAAGCTCGATCGATGATATCTGTCTGTATTTTCAACATCAACCGATCTCATGCTTATAAAGACTTTCCCTACGAGTACTACTGACCCGACTCCAAGCGGCTGGGAACTCTCCAGGCGGCTGGGAGATCCCACTGAACATACATCATGACAGCTGTTATAACTAACTAGCTAAAAATAGCAAAAGCTCGGTCAGCATGATCTTATCATGATCAGCATGACCTTATTACATGCAATTGGTCTAACAGACCTTCTTGGAAACACAAACAAGACCTAAACTACTAACTGCCTTATCAAGACCAGCTGTCAGGTAGGTGCTCCTGCACCATTATCGCAAACCACCATAGCACAGCACTGAACAAGGAGACCAAATGATGCAGAGTAATGGAGGACAAAACTCAACTCTTCATATTATTCATGGCAACATACTCAATAGTCATGATTCTAGGCATTCTTGGAGGCATTCTTAACTTCCTTGCAATAACACATTTTGAGAACCCATCAACAAATTACCTTGGCAAACTTTGACAGACCTTGTACCAACTCAACATATAAAATACAGTCTCACAAGCCCTTCTTCCATTTTAGTATCATCAACAATAACCTATTTCTCTTATTGACTGCCCAAACTCCTAGTAGCCCTGCCTATCGTAACTATCATGGATATCTTTCATATTAGCCTTCATTTTAAGACTGTGAAGGAACTTTTGGACACCCTTTATGCCATTTTAAAACATATCAAAAATTAAGATACCTTTGTTTTGTAACAACACTCTAAACTAAAGATTGTCATGCTCTAATTAGGCCTTAATAGGCTTCCAAACTATCACTCTTGTGTCATTCTTGGTGTTCTTCCAATACATGGATCCTAAAACCTTTACCATGGATTAAAAACATTTAAAACATCTTATTTAACCCCCTCCTAGGGTTTCCAACCATCATTAAGACACACTATTACCTCATACTCAGTCATGACAGTGATTGTTACACTCAGTCCTGACAGGACAGACTTCTTTAAGGGTATAAACCTCAATCCATTTGCCAAATTCAACTTATGGAATAGGAATTTATCTCACTTGCTTCCTTTACTAAACCAAAACCTTCATGGGGAATGTTCAATCCATACTAAGAACAACAAATCATAAGTTTTCTACCCCAGAGTAGGACAACACTAGGGCTTGATAGAAATAGGACCAAACTTTGTTCATAAATTCTGCACTCTTGGAATCAGTGAAAACACAAATAGAACTATCATATCCCTAGTTTTTATCTCATTCCATCAAGTAAATTAGGAGAAACACCATTTTAAATGCACACTGTTACCCTAGAACAGGGTTTTTAACTATTTTTACAAGATTTGCAATATCTCACTCAAATCCTCACCAATCTTCATGAAACAAAATAGAACAGGAAGGTGATTGAAGAATCTAACACTTACAATCAATTAGACATCTATTCATGCCTATACAGATCCGTACACCTACAGAAAATAGTAAATTTCTAAGGAAATACACATAAAACAGGGGTTTTATTCATTCCAAGTTCTTTTCTTCAATCACCCACATGTACAAAATGGTTACAAGGCCTTAATAAAGGCATTACATCATGACTCCTTACATTCCAACTAATTTCTAACTACCTATCAATGCCTAGAACCAAAATGACCTTTCATATTCCAAGTTTGTATCATTTGCAACTTTACAATTTTGCATCATTTACACAAATTTGAACTTAGACCTCTCTTAGTGACTTTAATAAAAAAAAATGACTTAATTTATCTCATTGCATTGTTGAATCATCATAGTTCAATCAAATTCCTATAGAAGCATCAATTTATGAAGGTGCTCCTGTACCATACAACCAACCAACAAAGATTTCCAAGTCCCTTGGAAATGTATCTTCAAAACAAAACTACATTTTCCTGCATCTCTGTCTATCTCTTCATCTTCTTCAGCTTCAGGCTTTAGGCTTCAAATCTTCACATCAATGGCTAGTGACCAACCAACCAACAAAATCAAACTACCATCAACTTTAGAGCTTCTTTAGGCTCCTTCTACTCCCATCAGTGGAGTACTCTTTAGGCTGCAAGCTCAAGTGCTTTTTTAGTCAGGTATCCATCTCTCTACTGCCTTACCACACCAACTCACCAAACCATCCATCTTACCCAACAGCAGATCCTGGTGATGTACCTTACCACTCTCTCCTCAGTGGCCTCTCTCTGCACCCTTATCCAGCTTAATCTCTATTGGAGAATGGTCATGACAGACCTCATCTTGTCTACCCACACACAATCTTAGAAACCTCCTTCTACAGCTAGATGGAACAAGCACCTGCAACCAAACAACTTAGCAAACAAAATAACGGTCACCAACACAACTCTTCAGCTTTCCTTCAATTCTTTACCTGCCTTCTCAGTGACAGGAAACAAATACATACTACCCAATCTTTCACCAGATCTGATACCAATTTGATGCAGAGTAATGGAGGACAAAACTCAACTCTTCATATTATTCAAGGCAACATACTCAACAGTCATGATTCTAGGCATTCTTGGAGGCATTCTTGACTTCCTTGCAATAACACATTTTGAGAACCCATCAAAAAAATTACCTTGGCAAACTTTGGAAGACCTTGTACCAACTCAACATATAAAATACAGTCGCACAAGCCCTTCTTCCATTTTAGTATTATCAACAATAACCTATTTCTCTTATTGACTGCCCAAACTCCTAGTAGCCCTACCTATCGTAACTGTCATGGATATCTTTCAAATTAGCCTTCATTCTAAGATTGTGAAGGCACTTTTGGACACCCTTTATGCCATTTTAAAACATATAAAAAATGAAGATACCTTTGTTTTGTAACAACACTCTAAACTAAAGACTGTCATGCTCTAATTAGGCCTTAATAGGCTTCCAAACTGTCACTCTTGTCTCATTCTTGGTGTTCTTCCAATACATGGATCATGAAACCCTTACCATGGATTAAAAACATTTAAAACATCTTATTTAACCTGCTCCTAGGGTTTCCAACCATCATTAAGACACACTATTACCTCATACTCAGTCATGACAGTGACTGTTACACTCAGTCCTGACAGGACAGACTTCTTTAAGGGTATAAACCTCAATCCATTTGCCAGATTCAACTTATGGAATAGGAATTTATCTCACTTGCTTCCTTTACTAAACCAAAACCTTCATGGGTAATGTTCAATCCATACTAAGAACAACAAATCATAAGTTTTTTGCCCTTTACCAGTCTGAAACAGAGCAGGACAACACTAGGGCTTGATAGAAATAGGACCAAACTTTGTTCATAAAATCTGCACTCTTGGAATCAGTGAAAACACACATAGAACTATCATATCCCTAGTTTTTATCTCATTCCATCAAGTAAATTAGGAGAAACACCATTTTAAATGCATACTGTTACCCTAGAACAAGTTTTTTAACTATTTTTACAAGATCTGCAATATCTCACTCAAATCCTCACCAATCTTCATGAAATGAAATAGAACAGGAAGTTGATTGAAGAATCTAACACTTACAATCAATTAGACATCTATTCATGCCCGTACAGATCCGTACACCTACATAAAACAGTAAATTTCTGAGGAAATACACATAAAACATGGGTTTTATTCATTCCAACTTCTTTTCTTCAATCACCCACACGTACAAAATGGTTACAAGGCCTTAATAAAGGCATTACATCATGACTCCTTACATTCCAACTGATTTCTAACTACCTATCAATGCCTAGAACCAAAATGACCTTTCATATTCCAAGTTTGCATCATTTGCAACTTTACAATTTTGCATCATTTACACAAAATTGAACTTAGACCTCTCTTAGTGACTTTAATAAAAAAAAATGACTTAATTTATCTCATTGCATTGTTGAATCATCATAGTTCAATCAAATTCCTATAGAAGCATCAATTTATGTAGGTGCTCCTGCACCACCAAGGGCCACACCTTGCAACATTAAATTCACTTGATTGTTTTAGCATCATTTTCAAAAAGTGCCAAGTAGTGGTGAGTACCTACCTTTAGAGTATTGTAATAATAAAACTTGTTTTGTAATTGAAAATTAATGTAAGTTTAGAACAATTGTTATTATATGAAATATTAAGTAACTCCAAACAAAGATTGAATCTTAGATTATCAAATTTCTATGGAAGCTATAAAAGAAAGACTATGAGAGAAATAGATTGTATGTTATGTTTAAAAAGTTGTTTCTAGAAATAAAATGGAACTAAGCTGGGGTTGGTTATATAAAAGTAAAGTGTAATCTAGGTGCTTGCAGTAATGGTTGAGTGCATTTTCTAACTCAAGAAATGGAGGTTGTAGATGTTATTCAATACTTTTGTGGCCTAACCAAAAGACTTCTTTTGTTTTACTTTGGAACTAATCAAGAATTATATGATACAATAGGATATATAATGTTAAGTCAAGTTTTAAAATCACAAAGAATTAACAAAGAAGCATTATCAAGTTCTTGCATGTAACTCTAGTTACAAAACTTTTTTGGGAAGGTACAACCCTAATAGAGAAAATGAAGAAATAAAATATATCTTTTCAAAGAAATATCATAACATATATTGAGTAAATACATTATAATGAAAGTTATAACTAGGAAATGTTTATTGTTAAATTATATGAGGAGAGAGCAAGGTCTCAACTTAGTAGAATATCCAAGTTGCCATATGAAGTGTCATTCACAAATCATGGGTGTATTCATAAGCTAGGTAATACAAATAAGTGTTGGAAAATGTCGATTAAGATGAACCCTTTGGAATTCCATCCAGATGTGAATTTAAACTTAAATGGATTTGATCTATAAGATTTGAATTGCACATGACATTGGCAAATTTATCTTAGAACTATATTCATGCAACCTAAATGTGTTAAAAGTAGATGGTGATTTTATTAGGCTAATGAAGGTAATAAATATTTGGTAGAGTGTTCAAAATATTATTATATCAATTTAAAATAATATTCTTGCCTTTCAAATTATGACTTTATAGGTTATTAGAGGAAACCAACTCACATATAACAAAGGACTCTCACAATGGTAGAGATAATTTTGATTACGATTATAATTTTTCAAACATGTAAGGTGTGGACTCATTTTAGAGAAATTATAGTGCCTCTAGGATAAACTTAGCAAGAGTAGTGCAATTTCATTCATTTTAAATTTATATGTTAGGCACACATTGATTGAAAGTGTCTTATTGTGGCTCTTAAAATGAGCAAAGCTAAATTGAGTATAGAAAAAACCTAAAGAAGATTATTTAATTAGTAAAAAAAAAAAGAATTCAATTAAAATTTTAAAAAAATATTATATAAAATTTTAAGCAAAAGAAAAACAAACTCATATAATTAGTCAAATATATTATTTGTTTGTACATATTTCTATAGTCACAATAAAATATTTATCATAACAAAAATTAATAAATAAATATATTATTAATCTTAATAATTTATATTATAACTTCAATATTATTGAACATGGACTTCCTCAAGAGTCAATGTGAGGATTGAGTTCCCCAGTTCAAGCTCATTAATGAACCTTCCTTCTATGGAATATATGTCATTACATTGCTCGGAGTACACTAACGGTGGTTCTCCCTCTTGTTAATAAATATCTTTAAAAATTTCTCCATTTAAGCATAACTCCTAAAAGAAAACATAGTAAAATCATTACTTCAAAAAAAATGGAAGCCATCTATGAAGAAGCTAAATATATAAATAAATTTGTTAATAAAGCAACAAAGACATGGAAAAATATGAATTGAAAAAGAAAATATGTAAGAAAATTTTGAGGATGAAAGGCATGCATGTTGCACTATGTAGAGAAAGTAAATCCCTCATAAATGAGGGGGAGATAACCAATAATTGACATAACTTGCCAAGTATCCTAACTCAAGAGGTTAAAGCAGTAAGAGGAAAAACTTTTCTATTTTAACCAACACAAAATCCATTCGTATGACAAATAGCTTATAGTAACAACTTTGCATGGTAACCATTTATATTCCCTCTCCCTTAAATCTAGATGGTTGTAAATAAAAATATTCTTTTCTATAATAAGAGTAGGAAATAAGAGTAGGGGAGGGGGTTCAAACTCATACTGCTGGAATATGATGATGTTTCTATAAATTCCACCTTGGGGAATGTAGCTTGATGTTTGGTGTCTAGAATTTCCATTATGGAAGTGGCCAATGTTCTGTATGGTAGCCCTTTCCCATATTAACTCTATTTCCACATTTGAAATCATGTGTCTCTTCTTCTACAATTAAATTTAAAGAATTCATTACAATTTGTTAACTAGGTCATTCAAGGCTTCTTTTTTCATGACTATATAAATGCATACAAAGCTTACATTTACTCACTCAAATTTACTTAATAGCATTGTTATTCGATCGCTACTTAGGTTGTTGGGTGGCATTAGTCTTCATTAAATTATGATCTATTGTGTTAATGGAAGCATAGGTAATTTGGTTAGAAGCATTCAATTCTCTAACGGTAAAGGCTAATGAAACACCCAGGGGAAGGAACTCAGATGAAGATGATATGATTCCAATAGCAAAAAATTGTAGAGGAAAACAAGAACAAATGCGAGAGTGAATGTAAAGTTATAATGCCCTTGGATTGATACTACAACAATGTAAAGGAGTTTTACAATTCATTTTACACTAATATGTCTAATGCAAAAATTGGATTTTGCTCACATGTTTTGATCTTCTATGCTCAAGTGCTCTTCATGCATGGATGTGCTACATGCTTGTGGATGTTATGATTCTCATTGGTAGGTTTTGAAGGAAGTTCAATCTATCTTTGTCTATCTCCTTGTTGGTGTATGATCTTGAGTTATCTCTATTAACTAGGGTTTCACATCTTGTGGTAATCATTATCACTTTCATTCATATTTCTATCATATATTATTGATCTTGTCTTTGCCCTCCTAGGGCATGCACCCTTGGATATAATCATTGTTGTAGTGGAGGTGGAAACACTAACATGGGGTTTGACTAAGACAAGCCCCTATACACAACACAACATTTTCCTCTTTTCTTGTGTGTAGGTTGAAGATATAGGTTTTAGAGGACAAGATCTAGGAAGAAGAAAGGGTTTGTAGGTACAGGTCTAGTGAAACTCTGAGATTCTATGAAACCCTAATTAGAGTCTAGGGCTCCTGAGAACCCTGGTCCTTTTGTGCCTCTGAGTCTGAATCTAGGTTCTACTATGCCTCTTGATCTCTATTGTACTTTTAGGTTTCTGATATATGTTTCTAACAGTTAGTTATTAGCAGATCTTTGTCAAATAAGGTTTAGTCATTTGCCCTAGTTGCTTGCTAGACCTTGATTGAATTTGGTTGATACTCCTCTATACAAATAAAGAATAGAACCCCTATATTTCTCTCTCCTCTATGGATAGTATCCAAGCTCAAGTTGTGTTCTAATGTTTGGTAGAAGAGAGTTTTGACCTAGTTTAATCTCTTAGGCTAGGTCACTCTTTTCCATCAAAACATTTTGGTGAACTTGAGTTGTCTTGCACTTTTGCATCCTTCTTGTTTCAGATCTGAGTTGTTTGTTTCCCTAGATCTAATTGGGATTGAGTTCATTAATCATTTTGCATACATACATAGTTAATTTTTGCATAGTTTGAAAGCTAGGGTTTGTAAAAACCTTGCATCTCTAGAAAATCTAGCTATTTTTGAACCTAGGGTTTATAGATTTGTGTGTTGTTTTAGATCTTGTTGAATTGTTAGCTTGTTTAAGATATTTGAATTTGTTGTACCTTATCATCCTTGGTGTTTAAAATATTCTTCCAGCCTTACATTTAAAATTTGGAAAATAAACACTTCATGCTAGATTTGGAAAAAAACACATTTGTCACTTTGTTTGCATTTTGTAAGGATAGATCATCATAGAATGAATTAAATTTATGATTTTTGCATCAGATATGATTGGTATTATAGTAATTAATAATTTTATAGTGCTACATTGTGCATTTGAATCTTTTCATTGCTAGGATTTGTCAAAAAAGTTGTGTTTTTGTGAAAACCTAGTTAATGTTGAAATCTTGGGTTTGTGATTGATATTTTGTTTCAGATTTTTCTGCTGTCATTTGCATTTCAAATCTGATTTTACTTTTCTCTGCTATATTACAAATTTAATTTTCCATTGAAGTTTGAAACTAGGAACAATTTTGAGTGGTTACATCTTGAAAAAAAGCATTGAAATTAGGGTTTGATTTGAGCATTGACATTATCGGTATCTAATTGGATTTGAGTAGAGTTGAACTTGACCAAGAAGACATTATGTGCATTATTTTTGTTTACATTTGAAAAAAAACATTGCTTCACTTAAACAAACACTCAAACCCTTCTTTTGCTACATCATTCATTTATTCTATTTGTACATCTTGTATGTTACTAAAGATTGTAGATGCTTTATGAGCTTTGTGACCCAGTTATTGGAGTACAGACAACACTAAGAGGGGGGTGAATCAGTGTTGTAGATAAAAAAATTCATTTACTTCTTTTCAAACTTGAAAATAGAAAGTAATGATGCTAACAGTATGCTTTATCAAAGTAAGAAATCAAATACCAAACAACAAATAAGACTAAATGTTCAAGCATGAAAGACAAATAAATCACACATCAATTGAGACCATAACACAATAAATTTCATGAGTGGAAAACCCTCAAGGGGAAGAAAAACCGCTCAGAAATTGCCTCACTAGCTTAAACATGAAAAAAAACACCAAATATAGAGCCTCACTGGATTTTATGTCTCACTGACTTATATCACTGCCTCACTGGTGCTTTTATACAATTACCTCAATGGCTTATCATTTTCACTGCCTCACTAGTACAACTTCTTCTCAAAGATACAATGAAGATTTTGAAATCAATACAGAGGGTTTCTCTGTTTCATGACAATGCAGATCTTGACTGTCTCATTTCATTTGAGACTCAAGAATCATAAATCACAAAATGTGCACATACAACTCAACAGATCAAGAATGATTTTGCAATGATACACAGTTTTGCTATCTTAATGACATTGCAAGAATGTACAATCTCATCAGTACAACATAAATGATTCCTAATGTCTCCTAAACAAGAAATTGACCACACTTTCTTTGCAAGATATGAATGTAGATCTGTTTTGTATCTCAGATTGTCTCTGTATTATTATCTACTCCTCTATCCATCGAAAGTTGTCATCAAAGATTTACCTCTTCCTATTTTATCAACAATACTCTACTATCTTCTTTCTACAGCAATTACCCTCTACAAAAATTCTTTGAATGACTCCATTGCTCAGTAAAACCTCTGCTTCTAACATTCACAAATTCATTTTGATTTATGAAAAAGTTTCCTAATAGTATAAAGATCACTCACACACCCAAGAACATTCACACCATCTATTTTCTCTTTGCATACTAATTCACCATCAATATCTATATTCATAAGGCATCATTCAATGCAATAACAGAAGGTAGGGTTCATCAATCTCTGAGTATGATATAAAACTTTAATTATTATATTGATGTAGCCAACCAACCAACCATCAAATCACCACACTCATCTCTTTTTCTATATCATGCCTTCGATCCTATATGTCTTATGATGGCAATTACAAAACTGCACAAGGAACAGTTAGGGCTTACCTTCGTGAATACCTGTCAAACTTCAATCTAGAAAAGTGACCGTTTGTATTTAAAAAAAATTCAATCAACACTACTTAGTCTTTATTTTGCACCTTTATAACTTTAAACAATAGCCACTAATTTTTGTTTGGGTGCCCATTTCTTATGTCTTTACCAGATCTCCCAGTTTTACAAGGTTGAGGGGTCAATTTTGTGATGTTCATAATGCCCTCTAGTAGGTCACCTTAAGTGACATTACTTACGATAGCAAGTCAACAGTATATTAAAATAAAAAGTAAACATTTAGTTGACAATTTCCTAAGTAACTTTGTTTTAGGGTTTATTAGTGTTTAGTCCTTAGGTTTTAGGATTGAAATCTATAAGACATAACCTCTGATTCACATCAAGAACTAAAATTCTTATAATGAAGCAACCCTAGGGCATGTAGTATCAGTCAAGCATCAACCTACTCCAACTTGCAACTCTCTGAAGGAATTCTCAACAAGAACTAGACACGAATAGTAACTCAATGGAATCAACATCACTCTTTATCTTCATTGTTCAACTTTGTGACAAAAAGCATGATTTCATGAAGCATTGAAGCATGATGCATGAAGAATTACCAAACAGAATTCCACACTGATAACAATGATAAACATGAAGGTAACATTGTGCCACCAACACAAATTCCATCAACCTCTTGATGATGAGAAGATTTGTTCTTTGGAAACATGAAGACATACCTTGATACCTCAAACTCCATCAACCTCCTAATCCTTTATCGCAATTCACTAACACGATTTGATTCCTCAATAACATGACATCTTGTGTAATCACCTGGTTACTAATCAAGTTGAATGAGGAAAATGGCAAGTTGACATCAGTCAATATGCTCACAAACAAGTTGACATCAATGCCAACACATCAAGCCAACAAACTCCCCTTTGGCATTGATGACAACACAACTACCTCATCATTCTCCCCCTTTGACATCAATGGAAAAAGATGGGAACACCTTAAGAGCAATGACACTGAGACTGTTCTTGAGTGACTATCCTGCTAGCCACACTACTAAGTGATGAAAGTAATAATCAATGAAGGATTCATTTATCTATCTATTGTCCTGATATCTTCTTCACATTATTGTGTGCACTAACTATCGTTTCTGTCAAACATACAGTACTCCCCCTAAAACTAAAATCCCTAAGACTATCCTTAACTGACTTACAGTTGCTTGCTATTGTAAGTATTTGATCAAACTATAATATTGATGATGGTCCTTTACACCTCATATAACTTTGGTGAGAACCTCTATCTCTGTCAAAGTAATCAACATATGTTTGATATGAAACCTAGACTACTGCAAGCATTGTCTACTCTTTGGATGTAGCTCTAGCTCTTAAGCCTACTATCAATTGTCGTACTGATACCAAACATATTATCCTTTGCCCTGGTTACTGAATGAACAAATATCAGGTATTCTCATATCTATGGATCAATGCCAACTATTGACTGTCAAGACTACAAATTATTGACTATGATATCACTCAACAACTACAATTTGTGTACTTGACATTACTCCCACTTGTGATATCAATTGACAATATTGCAAAAGGTATATTCTGAGGCCTGCTCCAATGCACTATGTTGATATGGTACTTCACTACATATTCAAGGTACTCAAAAACAAAACCAAATCCTCTTCCAAAAACATACATCACTATCCAAAGACATCATTGTGATCAAAGCAATGTTAGATTTATTGTCACTCAGCATCAAACAAGTCATTGTTCCTTTATGATTCACAAGAGCAAACAAACAGGGCACTGTCATTGTCATAAAGCAACTTTGTCATCATGTCATAAAGTACAAAGCACAATTCAACCTAATACATGAACCTCCATTTTTTTTACAACTCCACTTATTTCTTGACTGGTACAACCTCTGCAATTGAATATTATGAGCATAATTCTACAGCTTCTTCTATGTTGTGTGAATCCTATAATCATTGTATAGACTAGACACCACTATCACACTTACTACCTTGACCACAAAGGGGATCACAATGATTCACTATCTAACACAAGCCAATGTTACATAATCAATGGTCTAATGACAAAATAACAGTGTTGCAACAAATGAATAATAATATCTGAAGCAAATAAAGTAGACAAATTCCTTGTTACACCAGTACTTGGATATCACTGTCAGCAAAGCATGAAAGTCATTGTCATTTGATGAAAAAGTTCATATATCAACATATACAAGTCTGATAAGTCTGCTCTGCATAGTGCAGCATAGAATTTGAAAGGGTCTACACATTCTGATAAGAGACCGAATCACAAAAAAATTGCAACTAAAAATAAAATCTGATAAGGTCTGATGAGCTTGCTATAAATATTTACTCCTCTTCTAAATTGCATCAAGTCCTCGTTCTACATTTCATAAATCCTCCAAGTCCTATCAAGTTGTTCAATCCTTTATGAAGCCTGAGAAAACATGAGAAGTATATAGCAAATAGTTGTCACTGTCAAAACAATAGCTATCAAATATCAAATATCCTATCAAATATCTGTCACCTGTCAAATATCGAACATCCTGTCAAGTGTCTATCACTGTCAAATATGGCAAACATCTTGTCAAATGTATGTATGATATAAAACATCCATCATCCTGTCACTGTCAAGTAGAGTACTGAAATGAAATGAAATAAATAGTAATGATGAACAAATTCCATCTCCCCCTTTTTACAACAATGCCAAAGGTCAAGCAACAACTGGTAGCACATAAACATTGTACCAACTGGGTCAGTGTAAGAAGTTGGGTCCACTTTTTGGCCAAAAAGTGGAAGTGTTTTCCCTGATTTTTAGAATTTGTCACATTTGACCTAACAATTTGAAGCACTTAAAGATTGAATCTCAAAAAATTTAGTAATATGAAATGTAGTACTTGGAGTCTAGTTTCCAAATATGTAATTTATTTTAATACCCAGATGATACAAATTGATTTTCAATAGGCATGTCTAAAAACCACTATTTAAAAGTCACTTTTTTTTACCATACCATGCATGTGTACGGCCAACATAATTTGACCTAAATAAAAGTATTTTTCTAAATCCTTTTGGCGAAAGATGTGTAGTAAAATGAAGTTTGATGAGGATATTTTTTTATAATTTTTTTCCAAATATTTTTTTTATTAATTTTTTATTGGCCCTAATTGTTGTTTTTGAAAACCCCTCGTGTACGACCAACATAATTTGAGCAAAACTAATCATAAAATGAAAAAAAAATTATTGTGTAGAGAATGATGTCTAGATTGATGGCATATAATTTTTTTTTAAAAACTTTAAAAATTAAAAGTTATTAAAAAAATACAAACGCCTATCATTTCAAGTTTTTGGACTAGTTTTCTCATAAATTAATTAATAAATAGAAAAACAAGTCAAATAAAAAAAATTACATATTTGAAAACTACACATCGTCATCTATAATGGGTTTTAATTTTGTTAAAAATTCAGAAAAAACATCATCAACCATATTGGTAAAGTTGGTCTTTTCTCTTGATCTGAATATGAACTTGTACTTGCAGGTCCAAGGAAAGGGGTTGACTTACCATGCCTTTCCCAAGCCTATGCTTTTAAAAATGGGTACCCGTTCTAAAGCGGGTACCCATTATGAATGGTTACCCATTTTAAAACAAGTACCTGTTATTTTTATGTGGGAAAAAAAGCGTGCATGTTTCTTTTGCAAATTCAAATAACTATTTAGAAATGGGTACCCATTTAGGCTTGGGTACCTATTTCTAAATGGGTACCCATTCCTAAGAAGGTACCTATTTAGGCTCAGGCACCCGTTCCTAAATGGGTACCCATTTCTTTTAAAACGGGTACCTGTTTCTATCAGGATTTTTTTTTGCCTGCGACTTCCCCTCTATGTGGACCCAACTTCTTGCGGGTACCCAACTGATCTCACTAGGGTAATGAAAATAACAATCTTGTCATCACATCATGGCTTTGTCAACACCTACTAACAAATTGCACCACAAAATTCGCTACTGCTAAATCTGACATATATAATGCAGTCATACACAATGCTCATGTCTCATAAAGATGTAAACATTGATTTTACTACTCACACCAAACTACACTTTCCATACTCTGCACTCAACACATCATAAATAGAAGTTTTGATGTTTAAGACTAAACAAGAACACTACTAAGAGAGGTAGAGTATATATTTTAAACATTTTGAGGTCCGTTCCCTAAACTAAACTGTGTGGATTTTGCATAAACTACTAAGGATTGTGGCATTATGATAACATCATTCAAAACCTGTTATGCCTGAAAAGCAATATCAATAAAGTATCTCAAGAAGATCATAAATATAACTCTATTACATTTGAAAAACAATAAACTATCTCGACACAAAAATACCTTGTCATGAATTGTCCCAAACAAGGTTAAGATTGCATCAACTATCATTGAATGTGGCAGTGAATGCTCTGCTTTAATAAAAAACACTTCACACCATTCAAGAAATTGATGCTCTGCATATATATGTTGGTCTGCAAGTGAAATAAAGTCTGCACCACCATAGTCTGATAGGGTCTGGTACATCATCAAGGCCAACAACATCATAATATCTTCACTTGTTTTAAAACTATCAAGACAACTCACCATAACATCAATGCATTATTAAGACACTTTAGTTTATACCTAAGCATTGTAACACTTTGAACATCTATCCAAGATTCCTCTTAACAAGGTTGTAACTATGACATTAAAACTCTATTCCAAATACTGTCTAGTCTGTAACAAACCTACTATTGTCATCAAGTTTTCTAATCATTCTGACAATGTTACAAGTTTCTGATACAAGGCTGTCATGTCATGCTAGTAATGTCTAAGACAATGTTACATAGTTCAACTAGGTCAAGTTCAACTAGCCATCATCAAAGACCAACACACTGCTAAGACTGAAAAACTGTAACTAGACTACAAAACAACTACAAGCCAAGAATGCAAAGCAAGATCTACAAGTCTACTACATCAAACATGAGTCATGAACATGTCACTACTGAAGTCCTTGTCAAATATGTGATCACAATTTTTGCCTTGAGGAACTGCACCTTTGTCATACACATACTAACAGAGCATTGTCATGAAACACGTCTCCCACCAAGATCACTAAATTGAAGAAGACCACTGACAAGAATGTATCATCTTATAACAAGTTGTCCATACAAGGTCTGTGACCATAATAAGAACAAAAAACAAGAGTATGACAATTCTCAAATAATGAACTCCTCTTAATGAACATCTTGAGAATAAATAAGAATGCAATAAGTCACTCTCCTAAGGTCATGCTATTCCATATACACTTGAGATGTCTCTGATGACTTCTTGTTTTGAACACACTCTTGCAACATATCTATTGTGAGTCTTTAATAGTCATATCATTGGAGACAAAGCATCAATAGAGTTCCTTGTTCTTGTTCTTGTTCTTGTTCTTGTCAGAGATAACTAAGTGGAAACTAATCCAAATCAAACTTGTTATATGCCACCTTTTCACCTAGGGGAAAAAGATAGATCTTACAATGCCTCCCCCTTATTACATGCTACATTTCATGCAACAAATGAAGCCACTTGTGCAGTGTGCACAAGATTGGGATTTTCTTTCACTTGACCCTATTTTCTTTTCCAAACTTGCATAGAACTTTTATTCATCTTGCTCAAGATATTTTTTTTTTCTTTTATTTTAGCCTCCAAACTTTTATAGGTTCTTCCTTTTGCTTAGTTGTAACCTTCTTGTTAAGTCTAGGTATTTTTACAAAACCATTTTTACAAACAGATGTTGAATGACTAAAGTTGTTACACCTATAACATAAGACATTATAGTCTAGAACCCAAGAATCATAGTTTCTTCTTGACAAACCATAGGAACTTTTATTTCTATTCTTCACATGATTATATCTTTCATGTAAGCTACAATCTCTTTCTTTGTGACCTACTTGATTGTACTTGTAACACACAATCTTGTAATTCTAATTTGAAGACTTACTAGGACCTTTAGTCTTATTCCACTCTAAACAATAACTTGCTTGAGTTATACAATTTCTAGTTATATGACCATAAGCATGACAACAATAGAAATAACCATGAAATTGGGAGTAATTGTACCTCATTGTTTGCCTTGTGAACCTGATTGTCCTTCTTTCTTTATCTTCAGGAGCAACAACATGAAAACTCAACTCTATCTTCTTTATAGGTGTCTTTCTTGCCTTAGAAGTCTGTCCTTCTTCATAACCTAAACCCATGGTGTCCTTATGATGCTTTTGTTTTCTCAATATGTCATTCAAATAATCAGTACTCTTTTCAAACATCAGATTCTTATGCAACTTAGAAGATGCTTCTTCTAATTCCTTTCTTAAAGAGACTATTTCTGATTCTAATTTTAGACATTCACTAGTCTTGACTTCAAGATCAGATTTGGTAAAATCAACAACCCTTTTAGCTTCTTCTATTTATATCTTTAGACTAATAATCAATTTATTAGACTCTTCAACTTGTATCTTTAAGTCAACAACCTAATTTCTTGCCTCTTCAAGCTCTAAAGAAACTTTTGCAAAATCTAAACATACCTTATCTTTGGAATCTTTTTCTTGTTTAAGTTGGTCTTCTAATCTCCGATTCTCCTTTCTAAGTTGCTTGACCTGATCTAAGGCACACAAGAGTTCACATTCTAAATCAACTTCACAATTATTTTCATCGAACTCCTGTCCATCTTCATCCACAAAGAGGTCTCCTTCTATGTCATCAATCTTAAAAACAAAATCATCTTTTCTTTCATCACACTTTATATCATCATTTAGGGGAGACTCATGCAACAACTCATCACATGACTTGACTAGGGTTTGTTGTACAACCTTTTGCTTGGCTTCTTTCTTTTCTCTATTTCTTTTACACTTTCCCATGGTACTCCACTATCAAGACCTACCCAAGCCGGTTAGACTTCTATAGGGAACCTAGGCTCTAACACCACTTATTAGAGTATAGACAACACTAAGAGGGGGGGTGAATTAGTGTTGTAGATAAAAACAAATTCATTTACTTTTTTCAAACTTGACAACAGAAAGTAATGATGCTGATAATATGCTTTATCAAAGTAAGAAATCAAATACTAAACAACAAATAAGACTGAATGTTCAAGCATGAAAGACAAATAGATCACACATGAATTGAGACCATAACACAATAAATTTCATGAGTGGAAAACCCTCAAGGGGAAGAAAAACCACTCAAAAATTGCCTCACTAGCTTAACCATGAAAAAAACACAAACAATATAGAGCCTCACTAGCTTTTATGTGTCACTAACTTATATCACTGCCTCACTGGTACTTTTATGTAATTGCCTCACTGCTTATCATTTTCACTGCCTCACTGGCACAACTTCTTCTCAAAGATACAATGAAGATTTTGAAATCAATAAAGAGGGTTTCTCTGTTTTGTGACAATGAAGATCTTGACTATCTCATTTCATTTGAGACTCAAGAATCACAAATCACAAAATGTGCACATACAACTCAATAGATTGAGAATGATTTTGCAATGATACATAGTGTTTCTATCTTACTGACATTGCAAGAATGTACAATCTCATCAATACAACATAAATGATTCCTTATGTCTCATAAACAAGAAATTGACCACACTTTCTTTGCAAGATATTTATTTAGATTTATTTTGTATCTCAGATTGTCTCTGTATTATTATCTGCACAACTTCTTCTCAAAGATACACTGAAGATTTTGAAATCAATACAGAGGGTTTCTCTGTTTCATGACAATGCAAATCTTGACTGTCTCATTTCATTTGAGACTCAAGAATCACAAATCACAAAATGTGCACATATAACTCAACAGATTGAGAATGATTTTGCAATGATACATAGTGTTTCTATCTTAATGACATTGCAAGAATGTACAATCTCATCAAAACAACATAAATGATTCCTTATGTCTCATAAACAAGAAATTGACCACACTTTCTTTGCAAGATATGAATTTAGATTTATTTTGTATCTTAGATTGTCTCTGTATTATTATCTGCTCCTCTATCCATCAAAAGTTGTCATCAAAGATTTCCCTCTTCCTATTTTATCAACAATACTCTACTATCTTCTTTCTGTAGCAATTACCCTCTACAAAAACTCTTTGAATGACTCCACTGCTTAGTAAAATCTCTGCTACTAACATTCATGGATTCATTTTGATTTCTGAACAAGTTTCTTAATAGTATAAATATCACTCACACACCCAAGAAAATTCACACCATCTTTTTTCTCTCTGCATACCAACTCACCATCAATATCTATATTCATAAGGCATCCTTTAATGCAATAACAGAAGGTAGATTTCATCAATCTCTGAGTATGATATAAAACTTTAATTATTATCTTGATGTTGCCAGCCAACCAACCATAAAACCACCACGCTCATCTCTTTTTCTATATCATGCTTTCGATCCTATATCTCTTATGATGGCAGTTACAAAACTGCACAAGAAACAATTAGGGCTTACCTTCATGAATACCCATCAAACTTCAATCTAGAAAAGTGATCATTTGTATTCAAAAAACAATTTAATCAATACCACTTAGTCTTTCTTTTATGCCTTTATAACTTTAAACAATAGCCACTTATTTTTGTTTGGGCACCCATTTCTTATGTCTTTACCAGATCTCCCAGTTTTATAAGGTTGAGGGCCCAGTTTTGTGATGTTCATAATACCCTCCATTAGGTCACCTTAATTGACACTACTTATGATAGCAAGTCAACAGTATATTAAAACAAAAAAGTAAAAATTTAGTTGATGGTTTCCTAAGTAGCTTTGTTTTAAGGTTTATTAATGTTTAACCCTTAGGTTTTAGGATTGAAATCTATAAGACATAACCTCTAATCCACATCAAGAACTAAAATTCTTGTAATGAAGCAACCCTAGGGCATGTAGTATCAACCAAGCATCCACCTACTCCAACTTGCAACTCTATGAAGGAATGCTCAACAAGAACTAGACATGAATAGTAACTCAATGGGATCAACATCACTCTTTATCTTCATTGTTCAACTATTTGACAAGAAGCATAATTTCATGAAGCATTGAAGCATCATGCATGAAGCATTACCAAACATAACTCCACACTAATAACAATGATAACATTGTGCCACCAACACAAATTCCATCAACCTACTGATGATGAGAAGATTTGTTCTTTGGAAACACGAAGACATATCTTGATAGCTCAAACTCCATCAACCTCTTGATCCTTTATCACAAGTCACTGACACGATCTGATTCCTCAATAGCATGACATCTTGTGTAATCACCTAGTTATGTATCAAGTTGAATTAGGAACATGGCAAGTTGACATCAATCAATATGCTCACAAACAAGTTGACATCAATGCCAACACATCAAGCCAATACCAATGCCCTATTTCCAACACTCTTGTGCGAAGAAGTCTTTGAATTATGGGTTCTAATGCTTTGAATAATGATAGGAACAATACATCAGAACCTCAATTCCCTACTATTATCACACAAGAAGGTTAATCACTTCTTCCTGATATCCCTACTTCACATCTTCCTGAAGCATCAATTTTTCATAATTCCATGGGTAAGTGCACAAAGATGGGGGACCAAAAGGGGGTCTTAAGTGGCCACTTTTTTTCTAAAATCAGGAAATACTGATGTTGGATATGAAATTGAAGATAGTTACACTCAAATTTTGAAGATGCAACAAAAACAAGAGTCGTAGTGCTCTGAATCAAGTTTCTAAACTACTTTTTTTAAATGGTTGAGATTAAGGGTTAAAAAAGGGGGGCCACACAAATTGGTCATGTTTTTTCAAAAAAAAACATAATATAGCATCTGGTGTGGCCCCCCTAAAATGTTAATTTTTTTTTAGTATTTCAAATATTGCTTCTATCAGAAATTAGCTAACACCATGTAGTTTATCCCTGATTTTTTTGATAATTTTTTCACGAATAATTGTTTTTTGACTAATTTTCAAAGTGGAAACATCTTGAAAAATAAAAAATTGAGTGGACCTCCCCCTTAAAATTTTTGAATACTACTAAAAAATCCAATGTTTTTTTAATACGTGTAGAATGGAGTCTAGTTTGTAAAAATGTAATTTATTTGAAATTTTGATGAATGGTTAAAAAACAAAGTCAAAAATATTACACCCTAGTTTTTGACAAAAAATGGATACACTAACAAAAGAAATTAAAGATGAAAACCTTAACATACTCAAAACGTGAAAAAAATTATATGGTTAGAAAGCTAAGAGAGAGCTTAACAATATTGTAGCATTTTTTGACTTGTCATTTAAACAAGTGCAAACCTAATGGGGAGCATGCTTATGATTATTTAAATTTTTTTACAATCTACAAAACCACATCTTTGGATGTTCAAAACTCAGTCCAAACCTTTGGGTTGGAAGCCCAAGGAAAATCCAAGCCAAATGCCTGGAAATTACCAAAGCAAACAATAATGCAAGCGTGTTATAATGCACTTGCATTATGTGCATGCATTCACATAACGTGAGCGTGTTAACACATTCTCATTATTGTGAAGGAAGACCATCTCACCCTTACCTTCTCTCTCTCTCCCACTCTACCGATTGATCCTTCCCTCTCTTCTCTCTCTCTCACTCACCTCTCTTTGTGCCCACTCTAGGTCTCTCCCTCTCTACCTCTCCCTCCCTCCCTCTCTCTCTCTCTCTCTCTCTCTCTAGTTGAGTGTATAGGGTTGAGGGTCTAGCGTATAGGATTTAAGGCATAAGGTTGAGGGTATTGGTTATAGGGTATTTATTAATTTAGTGAAATCACAATAATGGGTTACACTTTCTGGGACATCCTGATTTTTGCTGAAATCATTATTTTTAGAAAATATAATGATTTAAGCCTTGAAAGGTTCCATTTAAAGGATTTTAATTGAAGAGGGTTTGATCAAACCCCCTTAGATTCAAACCCCCTTGGATAGAACCCCGCTAGTTTTAAAGGATACCTATAATGGAGTCTCCTCTACACCTATCAAAATGCTAATAAAAAACCACTTTTGATTTACTTTTTAGGGGATCAAATGAATTCATTTAAAATTTATGTTTTGTAAGTATGTAATCCTTATTATAATCTTCCCAAAAAGTATAAGTTTAAATATATTTAAAATTTGATTATTATATTTATTTTTTATTTCTTGAGAATGTGGGATTTTCACCGAACATCAAGTTCTCTGTTCTACACACATGAAAAATTAGTAAATTAGTGAAAAAAATTTCTAAAAAATATCTATTCCCTAGGTATTGATGTCCTTGTTTCAACAAAAAAGGAAAAATTGAATTTTGATACATACAAAAAAAGTTATGTTTTATGGAATATGCCTATATCTAAATTATAATTGGCTTGACTTCAAAACTTAATTAAGAAAAAATATTCAACAAAACATTATGGAACCAAATGCATGCCCTATATACCAGTGTTACCAATCTAAATTCAAACAAATCAAAATTTAATCCTTTGTAGAAAAAATGTTATGTGCTACAGAATACACATCACTTTAAAAAAATGTTGTTTACTATTAAAAACTAGTTATCACGGGAGACACAAACATTTTACAATTTAACTCCAATTTTTTTTAAAAAATATATATTTAGAATCTACAAACAAAATCTCACAAATCACTAGTTCACATCATCTTTAAATTCCTAATAGTTTAGCAGCTATAGGTGTTAGAAAGTGAAGATTTAGTTCAAAATGTTGATTTCAATGTCAAGTTTGGCCAAAAAGTGTAACCCATTATTGAGGGATGACCCCAATGTTGATGTTGAGTCGTAGTAGTCATTTTAGAATTTAGACAACATTAAACTTCTTGTGTATGACAAAATGCACTCGCATTTTATGGAACCAAAAACGGGCAAAAGGCATGTGCAATCCGTGAATCAGACCCACATGCTCTATTATTCTCTACTTTCTATGCATTATCAGATAAAAAAGAACTTTTCATGGTGTTGACATTTAAACAATCATTGTTTACTCAATCCACCACCTTTTTTTTGGTTCTTTAATGTAGAAGAAATAAACTGGATGTTTTTAGACAAAATTTGATTATTTGAACTAATATTTTCTTGTTTCATATTGTTTGAATGCTAATTTTCATGTATTTAGATTGAATTTAATGATATAGATTTGTTTTTTTCATAAATGTGACTAATCCTATTAGAGTTATATAGAATTCAACATTAAATATAAAGGAACTTGCCAAAAGCTCAACATTTTGAGGATTTTGAAGCCAAAAAAATAAAGTAAACATAATTATGCAATTGGGCAACTCGAATCTCAAAATTATCTAAGGTATGTTCTTTATGTATTTGTTTACTTCACTTTATGATTATGTTAGCATGAACTCCTATTAAATATGTCAATGATATGTGGACACCTAATTTATCTCTAAATTCATCTATATATTTTGAATATAATTGATGCAGGAGCATCCGAGTGAACTGACAATCGACATAAAAAAAAATTTAGTTTGTTTTCTTCCAACTTTGGTTTGTTTTGGTCATGTTTGGCATCTCTCTACATTCAAGAAGTTCTTCCATGATCAGAAGGGCAGTTTTCAACTTTTTGTTGAATCATAGTTTTCACCCGCAATAGGCTAATTTACGGAAACAATTGTTTCCAGAGATTTTGGAGAGCTGGGATAAAATTCTTTCAGGCAAAGATTCACAAATGTATTTCTCATTTAATGCAACAAGTTTCGTGGTCAAATTCCTCATGGTTTGAGAGAATTTAAAATTCTCTATTCATGGCTGGTAGTTTACAGGAAATTTAATTTCTCAAGTTTTAAAAAGGCTGGAAAAAAATCCTTTGGAGGGAGATATTGTATTGACATTATTCACATCCTGGAAAATTTTTACGTGAATATGAGCTTCTGGTGAAAAGTTATTGCCGAAGTCAGTTTTCAACTTCCGAAGTCGTGTTTCACAATTGATTTGGTTTAAGATAAATTATTCTACAAAATGCGTTATTGAAGATGTTGCAGAGGTATTACAAATTCACCAAGAGATGGGATGCATATGGTAAAGTCTTTTATACATAAATTTGAGCACCCAAATATGTCATATGAGGCACTATATAAAATCTGATTTATTTAAAACAAAAATAATGGACAAAGAAAAGAGAAATGCTTCTTTACCATGATTTTGAATAAGTAGAAACATAAAAATTTTTAAAAGAATATGAAGGGCCCATTCCAAAGGTTAAGCGTGGAAAAGACAAGAAGGACTAGTGGCTAGCCTAAAGCCATTAGATGCAGATTTTTATGATACAAATTAAGAGGATTTGGAATGTCTTGGTAGGTAGTAAAAAGGTTACCAGTATTATTTTAAAAAAGACAGAATCTTGGGAGATATGGAACTCCAAATATAGGCACACTAGTTATGGATTTAATGCACTATTTTCTCCATCTTTCAATGCCTCTTTAGAGGCAAAAATGGAAGTTAAAAAGTCACCTCCTAGAAGTATTTAAATTGCTTCATCTTTATAGATTGGATAGGAGGGTAAAAAGATAGATAGAAGGCTCAGGAAAGAGCGTCTGAGCATAGAAAGAACAATAGTTTTGCTACCAAACTGAGGTGAAGGAGTGCCAAAGGAAGAGAGTTTCTTGTAATGAGAGACAATCAATATGATTTTGTTTTGTTGTCACGTTTAATTGTAACCAACTTGTAGTTAGTTTTGAAATCAATAAGAAAACTGAGTATTTTTGTTGTTGTTATATATGAATGTGAGACTATATGTATGCAGAGAGTCTTTGCATTATAGAAATACAAATTTGTGTTTGCAACTTTGTGAGGGTGTGTTGAGATTTTGTGTTTAAGGTAGGAATGAGTTTCTATCTCCATTAATAATTATGCAAGTTTTCTTCATAACACAAAATGATGATCTTTGTGGTTTTGAGCTTCAACAAAATGATCCTATTATGGTACTCCCAAAAACATAAAATAAGATCCTATTGGAAATTTCTCACTAAATCCCTAGGCATTAAAAGCCTATTACATTAGCGATGCATTAAAACCTATGGCATTAAATATAGCATCCATTTATTGGATGTATTTCATAATTTAGGAAAAAATTATGTTAGTTTTATTGGATGTACATTTCATCATCCATTTATTGGATGTATTTCATCATCTAGGAAAAACAAAGTACTCTTCTCTCTTAAGAGTTAACTGAATTTGAGAAAGTCCAACCAATCACCTCTTAAGGAAAAAGAGTTATGTTAACTTGATAATGAGACCTTAGCTTTGGCTATGGTCTAGAATAAGATATTTTCCTCTACGCATAAGATTTTTAGATTCTTAGATAATACTCAACTAGGTGGAGGAGCAATTGAGTGTTGAAGATCCTAGAAACGTATCAAAGATACATAGACAAGATGGTTCTTTCCTAATTCCTATATGGTTTGGAATGAACCAAGTGGAATAAAAAGATCATTATTAGAAGATAGAGAAAATTGGAACTTTTAAAATTCCACTACGCTAGTTAACTAGTTTGATGCTCATAAGAGTTTTATCATATTTTAGAATAGGAAGTTATTCTATGAAATATTACCTCCTTTGGTCTTAATTCCTAATGATTTACTGATTCATGAAGTCATGACAGTGTTATAATTTTACTCCATAGAGCATTGTGAGAACTTTTGTATGAAAAGTCACTTATTCTTTTTAAGGCCATAATGAAAAATATCTTTCTCAAGTACCATCTTTAAGTAAGAAAGCAATGTCGTAACATTTTTCATGATTGGATCTTACTTTAACCTATTTTGAAGCATACTAGAGAAGGATTTCTTAAATGAAAGTAATTATCTATTAGCATAAAGTGCATAGAAAAGTGGAATAGGTCATGGAATGTATTCCTTTACAAGGTTTATGAGAAAACCATAGGGTGTAAAATGTAAAATGTTGCCAAGGGAGTATTATTGTAAGTATGTGCTAATTAGTGTTGTCATTGATGTCAACATGTTTGTGTTGTCATTGGTGTCAACTGTATCTTCTAATATTGTTGTTGTTGGTTGATTAAGTTATTGTGTTAATATGATTTGAATGACTTGCAGAAGTAATGATGATGTTAGTATATTGTTCTTTTTGTTGAGTTTCCAAGTGCTTTTGAGAAAATTTGATAAATACTAAAGATAGTGTTGTGAAGAAGTATTCTAGCTTACATGATACTGTCCAAGTTTTTTCTCCTCATTTCTCTTGTGTTGAAGACTAGAGTGTTACATTTGGATATGTTTTAGAGAAGTAGTTGAATATGTTAGATCCAAAATTTGGTACTATGAAATGTTGTGGTTTGAGAGTTATGTTCACCAAATTGAAGACTATGCCTGGTAGTGTCTGCAGTATGACTGGGAGAAAGTATTTTGCTCCACATTTCTTTGTAGTTTGGTTTTTGGTCATGTAGTTCTAGATGAGTGTTCATAATGTCCATATCTATGTTCTAACCAAATGACTTGTGATTTGGTACTCTGAAATGTATCTTTCTTGAGTAGAAAAGCTTGGCAGTGTTGGTTGTGAGCAGTCTGTGAACTATCTTCAAGTGAGATTTGTTGTAGTTGAATTTGATGGCTCCCAGGTGATATTATGTTGTTCATGGATGTTTCCAAATCATTCTAAAGACTTTTTCTTGGTCCACAAGTTATGGTTGTGTTCTTGGAAGTGTGTTTCTAAGTGTTCTTGGTGTTTACACAAGTTTAGCCAACTCGGGTGCTAATACTAATTATGGATGTACTTTATGGATTGTGGAAGCATGTTGAACCATGTGAAGATGTTTTTAGGTATAAGATAAGATGTGAAATGTCCTACTTCATTCCTTTTCTTTGTGGGAATGTTTAGGTCCATAGCTAACTTGAATTCTGTATGTTTTCTAACCTTGGAGATTGTTTCAAAAGATGTAGAATGGTTTACTGACCTTGGTGAATGTTTCAAGGTTGATGATTGATATAAATAAGTGTAAAGGATTAGTGTGTATGTGAATATGTGTGAAGATGATGGTGTGTGTAGTGAATTTGAATAAAAGGTAGCAAGGACTTTAATGTGATAGAAGACCTAATGCAATGAGCAGAAGTCATCTATAATATTTAGACAGGCTGCAAAGATGATGATTATTGTGCTTCATTGGAACTGAACTTAGGCATTTGATAGATGCTATCATATCAGTTCATGGTAGTGAGCCCTTTTTGGTAGTGAGCCTATTGCAGTGAGAATTTCTTTGGATAGTGAGTCCTTAGGTAGTGAGCCTCTTTGTAATTTGGTATTGATACAACTTTATATTGTGAGCTAATCCTCACCATGGTTTTTCCCTTTCAGGGTTTTCCATGTAAAAATCTGATGTTCTCTTGTGCATGGTGATTGATGTGATTAAGTTTTTGTTATATATTTTTCATGTTTAATCTTCATAATAGAATAAGGGTTTAAGTGAACTGATGTGAATGCGATTATGTTTATGAGGGTTTAAAGTTTTTGATACATCTAATTCACCCCCCCTCTCAATTGTCTTGTGCATTCAACAATTGGTATCAAAGCGAGGGTTCCTTGGAAGAAAGACTACTAGCTTAAGGTAGAACTAGGATGGTGCACAAGAAAGACATTCCTTAGTTTGATGGAACTTACTATGCCTTCTGAAAGTTAAGAATGCAAAGTTACCTTATTTCTCTTGGTTATGATGTCTGAAGAATGGTTCAAAAGGAATACACTATACTTGAAAATAGTTCGCAGACTACAGCTGAGATGAGGACTTATGAGACTAATGGTAAAGCTAGAAATTCCCTACTAAATGCTCTATCCAACACTGAGCTAGCAAAAATTTTGGATCTAAAAATTACACATGAGATCTAGAATAAATTGTAGAATATCTATGAAGGTGTTGAATCTGTCAAGAAAGCCAAGTTGCAAAATTTGAAGTCCAAATGTGAAACTATGTGAATGTCTAAAGATGAAAACATAACAAGATATATGCAAAAGATTGATGAAGTTGTCAATGGAATCAAAGGTCTTGGTGGAATGTTGGATGATAAAGAAGTTGTAAACAAGATACTCAGAACACTTCCCAAATATTATAGTCATAAAGTGTTTGCCATTGAAGAATTGCAAGAAATGGACAAGCTTTCAAAAGATCAATTGCTTGGTAAACTAACTGCCTTTGAGATGAGAGAATTTGGTACTACTGATGGTCCTATGAAAGTTGAGATTGTTTTTAAGGCCAAATCAAAAAGGACTGTTAAATTAGACAAGTATGTTGTGGAGTCAGATGAGGAAGACTTTGATGTGATTGAAGAAAGCTTTGCAAGCAGAATGAAAAAGGGAACCAGAAAGTTTGAAGGTAAGTTACCTTTTAAATGTTTTAGTTGTGGTAAGATTGGTCATTATGCTTCAAGATGTGCTAATAGAGCTTTCAAGATCAAGAACAGAGAAGGTAAAGGTAAGATGATAAGGAAAAGTTACTACGTTGAAGAAAATGATGGTGTAACTGATGATGAATTAGATTTTGAGGATGGTAATGCTAGTTAATGCTTGTTTATTTCCCTAAAAGAACTTGTTTCTACTAACCTTGCAAGTTGTGTGAAGGAAGGAAGTCCAGAAGAAGAGAAAGTGATGTCCGCATTTCATGCTAGAAAATAAAAGGATGAATGGATCATTGATAATAGATGTTCAAATCCCATGACAGGAGATAAGAGTAAGTTTGTTAAATTGGAAAAGTATGAAAGAGGACTAGTTAGATTTGGTTATCATGTAGCTGGTAAGATTTGTGGAAAATGGTCAATTACTTTTGATGGCAAGCATAATACAAATGATGTTCTTTATGTCAAGGGATTAAAGCATAACCTTCTAAGTGTTGGATAGATGTGTGACAAATGATACAATCTAATGTTTAAGGATAATGGATGTGAGATAAGGAAAAGCTCTGGAACAATAATTGTTGCTAGTAAGAAGACTCATGGTAATGTTTATCAATTGAAAGGTACATATAATTGTTGTTTGTTGGCTCAAACAAATGAAAGTTGGTTATGGAAGAGGAGAATGTGTCATATTAATTTTGATAATCTAGTGAGAATAAGCAAAGTTCAAGTTGTAAGAGATCTACCTAAGATTGTGAAGCCGACTAATGCTATTTGCAAAGAATGTCAATTTGGGAAACTGACAAGGACTAGTTTCAAGAGAAAAGAACAAACCTCTACTGATCTGTTGGAGTTGGTGTATACAAACTTGTGTGGTCCTACAAGAACAAAAAGTCTACAAGGTGACATGTATTTCATTCTACTTGTTGATGATTATTCAAGAATGACTTGGGTTACTTTTCTTAGAGAAAAATCAGAAGCCCTAGACAAGTTCAAGGCATTTAAAGCAATGGTTGAGAATGAAATGGATTTGAGAATCAAGTGTTTGAGGTCTGATAGAGGTGGTGAGTTTACTTCAAATGAATTCAATGCTTTTTGTGAAGAACATGTGATAAAGAGACAATTGCCTGACCCTTGAACTTAGCAAAATAGAGTAGTTGAAAGAAAGAATAGAACAAATTAGGAAGCTACTAGAACAATGATCAAGGAAGCAAACCTACCAGAAGTATACTGGAAAGAAGAAATTCATACTATTGTATACATCAAAAATAGAGTGCAAGTCAAAGCAAATGGAACAAAGACACCATATGAGCTATGGTATAGAAGAACTCCTACTGTCAAGTATTTCAAAGTTTTTGGATTAAAATACTATATCAGAAGAGATGAACTAGGAAAGTTTGATGATAGATGTGATGAAGGCATATTCCTTGGGTACTCTACTAAAGGAAAATCTTACTAGTGCTAAAAAAATGTTGAGAATGATTGTTGAAAGTGCAAATGTGAAGGTAGATGAAGATATTTAGAATATCTTAGAGTCGAATGGATATAAGTCAGAGAAGTCTGCTAATACATAAGAAGTTGAAGAATACAAAGACAAAGAAGTTCACATTAATGAAGAAGAAGCTCCAGAAAAGGTTCCTAAAACCCCCAAGTATGTACAAAAGAATCACTCAGAGGATCGGATCATTGGTGATAAAAGCAAAGGAGTTTTGACAAGGAGAAGAGCTGCAAAAGAATAGGTAAATCTCTGTTTACTTTCAAAGGTTGAACCTAAGATAGTTACTAAAGCATGTAAATATGAACATTGGGTCAAGGAAATGTAAAAACAATTGATGTAAACTAAAAAGAACAAGACTTGGGAACTTGTTCTCAGGCCTATAGATAAGAATGTGATTGGAACAAAGTGGGTTTTCAGAAATAAGTTGAATGAGAGTGGAGAAGTGGTAAGAAACACAACAAGACTTGTATGTAAAGGCTACTCGCAAGTGGAAGGAATAGACCATGAGGAAACTTTTGCTCTGGTGGCAAGACTAGAGGCTATTAGGTTGTTTCTAGCTTATGCAGCACACAAGGATTTCAAATTATATAAAATGGATGTGAAGTCATCTTTTCTGAATGGTGAGTTGGAAGAGGAGAGATATATAGAGAAACTGGATGGATTTCAGTTATCAGACAAACTAGATATGGTATGTAGATTAAAGAAGGCATTATATGGACTTAACCAACCCCCCAAAGCTTGGTATACTAGGTTAGATAGGTATTTGTTGCAGAGAGGGTTTGGTAGAGTGTCTGCAGACAGTAATTTATACATCAAGGTAAGAAAAGATCAAATCTTGATTATTGAGGTCTATGTGGATGATATAATCTTTGGTGGAAATGAAGGTATGTATAATAACTTTGCAGATGAGATGCAAAAATATTTAGAGATGTCAATGTGTGGTGAGATGAACTTCTTCCTTGGGCTGCAAATTAATCAGATGGATAAAGGCATTTTTATTTCACAATCAAAGTATCTCAAGGATTTATTGAAGAAGCTTGGAATGGAATATTCTAAACTAGTTTTTACCCCCATGACAACTAGTTGCAAGCTGACCAAGAATGATGAATCTCCTAAGGCTGATCAGAGAAAATATAGGTCAATGATTTGAGGACCGCTATACCTAACTACTACCAAACCGGATATCATGCATGCAATCTATCTTGTGGCAAGATTTCAAGTAGATTCTAAAGAGTCACATGTTATGGCAATAAAAAGGATATTTAGGTATTTGAAGGGCACTCCAAACCATGGTCCAGATGTGTAGATGATAGGAAAAGTACAAGTGGTGGTGTGTTCTTTCTTGGAGATAGAGTTGTGTCATGGAAAAGCAAGAAGCGAGATTTGGTATCCTTATCTACTGCAAAGGTGGAGTACATTGCAGTAGCATCATGTTGTACATAGGTGCTATGGATGAGACAAACTATGAAGGATATAAAATTTGAGTATGATGATCCAATTCCTATTTTCTTTGATAATACCAATGCCATTAACATTTCAAAGAATCATGTGATGCATTTAAGGACAAAGCATATTTCTATTAGGTATCACTCTTTGAGAGAGAAGGTTGCAGAGAAAGAAGTGAAGCTTGAGTATGTGCCTACAAAGAGTCAAGTTGCTGAAATATTTACCAAAGCTCTTCCTAAGGATACATTTGAGTATCTCTAGGAGAAGTTAGGGGTTATTTCCCCTCCTTTGAACTAGATGCATAAGGAAGTGCATTAGTCCAGTATGATTCAAGGTTTTTTTTTAGACTGATGATGGAGGCTACCTCTTAGGGGGAGCAAGTAGTTGCATTGAAGAGTGTTGCAGTCAGGGGGAGGTATTCAGAGTAGTTGAGATTAGAGCAAGTATGTGCAATATCATACTCAGGGGGAGAAATCTTGAAGAAGATGTGTCACCCTTTGCCATTGATGTCAAAGGGGGGAAGAGTTCATGTGAAAAACAAAGGGAGAGTAAGATGTATAAAAGAAAGGGGGAGAGTGAGATTAGTGTAGAATTATGTCATGATGGTTTTTCACATCATATATTGTCATCAATGAAAAAGGGGGAGATTGCTGCAAGTATGTGTTAATTGGTGTTGTCATTGATGTCAACATGTTTGTTTTGCCATTGGTGTCAACTGTATCTTCTAATGTTTTTATTGTCAGTTGATTTAGTTATTGTGTTAAGATGATTAGAATGACTTGCAGAAGTAATGATGGTGTTAATATATTGTTCTTATTTCTGAGTTTCCAAGTACTTTTGAGAAAATTTGATAAATATTGAAGATAGTGTTGTGAAGAAGTATTTTGGCTTACAGGATACTGTCTGGGATTTTGCTCCGCATTTCTCCTATGTTGAAGACTAGGGTGTGAGGTGTGGATATGTTTTATAGAAGTGGTTAAAGATGTTAAATCCAAAATTTGGTTCCCTGAAACATTGTGGTTTGAGAGTTATGTTCACCAATTTGAAGACTGTGCTTAGCAGTGTCTACAGTATGACTGGGAGAAAGTATTTTGCTCTGCATTTCTCTACAATTTGGTTTTTGGTCTTGCAATTTTGGATGAGTGTTCATAAGGTCCATATCTATGTTCTATCCAAAGGACTTGTGATTTGGTGCTATGGAATGTAGTTTTCTTGAGTGGTAGAGCTTGGCAGTGTTGTTGTGAGCAGTCTGTGAATTGTCTCCAAGTGAAATTATGTGTAGCTGAATTTGTTGGCTCCCAAGTGATTTTATGTTTTTTATGGATGTTTCTAGATCATGCTAAAGGTTTCTTCTTGGTCTACCAGTTATGGTTGTGTTCTTGGAAGCATGTGTCTAAGTGTTCTTTGTGTTTACACAAGTTTAGCCGACTTGGGTGCTAATACTAATTGTGAATGTGCTTTGTGGATTGTGGAAGCATGTTGAAGTGTGTGAAGATGTTTTTAGGTACAAGCTAAGATGTGAAATGTCCCACTTTCATTCCTTTGCTCTATGGGAATGTTTTTGTTGAAACCTAATTTGAATTCTGTATATTTTCTAACCTTGGAGATTGTTTCAAAATATATAGATTGGTTTGCCGACCTTGGTGAATGTTTCAAGGTTGATGATTGATATAAATAAGTGTAAAGGATTCATGTGTATGTGAATATGTATGAAGATGATGGTGTGTGTGTAGTGGATTCAAATAAAAGGCAGCAAGGACTTTCATGCGATAGAAGACCTAATGCAATGAGTAGAAGTCATCTACAATTTTCAGAGAGGCTGTGAAGATAATGATTATTGTGCTTCATTGGAACTAAACTCATGCATGTGATAGATGCTATCATATCAGTTCATGGCAGTGAGCCCTTTTTGGTAGTAAGCCCTTTTGGCAGTGAGCCTATTGCAGTGATCATTTCTTTGGACAATGAGTCCTTGGGCAGTGAGCCTCTTTGTAATTTGATATTGATACTACTTTATATTGTGAGCTAATCCTCACCGTGGTTTTTCCCTTTTAGGGTTTTCCACATAAAAATCTGGTGTTCTCTTGTGCATGGTGATTGATGTTATTAAGTTTATGTTATCTATTTTTCATTTTTAATCTTCATAACAGAATAAGGGTTTAAGTGAACTGATGTGAATGTGATTATGTTTGTGAGGGTTTAAAGTTTTTGATACAACTGATTCACCCCCCTCATAGTTTTCTTGTGCATTCAACATGTATTAGTAAATCTTTCTTCTTCTAAATAGTCATTTTGACATGTACAAAGAGATGTGCATATGAAGAAGTGGATAAGAGTTCCCTAGTATCTTGTGAAGCCTTTTTTTTTTAAAACATGTTAATGTGTTGTAGAGGACATGAGTATAGATTATCCTCTCATGCAGTCTTCTTTTGATTAAAGGATTGAGTCATTACCTCTCAAGATTACTTTTCTTTGAATCATTTTGTTAAGTAATCTGCATGTAGCTTGCAAATTGATTCATAACAATTGTAAGGAGGATATATTTTAAGAAACTAATTTTATCCTCATTCATAGAAAATGAATTACATTGATTAGATCATGATGCTTGATGTTGTTAGTTAAAGTACACATCATGTTTTCTTAAAAGAATTTACACCTGAATGATCAACTCTTGGAGAGGTAGGGTACATGTGAGTTTTATCCCAAATTTAACTTTGTGACATTTTGAACAAATAGTTGAACACTATGTATTTTACCTTTTGATAGAGCTAGATAGTTCAATTACAGTGGTGAATATGATTATCACCAAGGAATTTAGTCAAGATGTTTTAAGTCTTGAATATGTAACCTAATCAATAAGGTAGGGAATAGAGATTTGTAAAGTAGAATGATGGGAAAAGACTTGTGTTCTAACCTAAGTTCCTTTGCATTGCCATGATTCATTCTTAAATATCATCTGAATGATGAATGTTAGTTACTCCATGAAGAAATAATGGTATGATATGTCATCTTGACTTGTAATTTAAATGTTATCCTGACTTAATCTTGATTTGTAAATGATTGCTAATATATGATATGTGTGTGATCTCTATGTTTTCAGTTGGACCACCCTAGGAAACTATAAATTTTTAGATTTATAATAATTTATTCACTTTAATTATATAATTATTTTGAGATTTGTGTATGAGATTACTTTACTCTATTGTACCAAGATGGACTAATTTATGTGTCTTATTCATGATGCATATAGAAATCATCATGCAAAGGAAATGAGCAAAGACTCTAACACTAGAAGAGCATGAAGTTAAGAATGCTAAGAAAAGAGAAGGAATGAGGCAACTTCATGAAAGTAGAAAATTATCAACCATAGAAGAAGACATACCATCGTTGCCAATTCAAGAGGACCATGAATCATCTAATCAAGCTAAAAGAGAGATAGAATTGGAGGAACAAAGGCAATGAATGCAAAACCTCGATTCAACTAGGAGATTGAATCTCAAAGTTGGAGGAATTCCATATTTTACAGGTCAAGTTGAAGGTACATCATCATTCTCTTCTCAACTTGGAGGCACACCATCATTCGCAAGTCAAGTTGAAGGTACATCATCATTCTCTTCTCAAGTTGGAGGCATGCCATCATTCACATGTAAAGTTGAAGGTACACCATCTTCTCCATCTCAACTTCAAGGCTTTTCATCTTTTCCATCTCCAATTGAAGGTATGCCATCTATCCTATCTCAAGTAAATATTGAAGAAATTCTTAATGTTGAGCCAACTTTACCATTGAAAATGCCTTCTAGAATTTTTCATAGAAAGCCTAAGTTTCTAATTGATATTGATGAGAATGTTTTGAATCCCATGCAGGATAAGATTCCCAAGTGTACTTGCTAAAGATATTCCAATAAGATATGGAAATTATTTTTTGAGAACTTAAATGAAACCAGAAGATACAAGCTATTTGTTGAAGTGATGAGAAATCTAAAATTTAGGCCCATTATGAAGATTCTTGGCCTAAGAACATCGGATGCTTCAAGTAAAAAATTAGTTGTAAAGAATCTAATGAGTGCATATGAGAGTGTGGGTTCCACCTCATGCACCAAGGATAGTAATATCACACGACATGTCATTATGTTGACAATAGTAATCCATCAAACAAAGAAAGCTCACCTCATTAGAAAAAATGTAAATAAGTAGAAAAACTCTAATGAGAGTCATTGGAAGGTTTCAAAGAGTTGAGGACCCAATATCAACTAATTGTGGGCATTCTTTGGGAGACTTCCCTTGAAAGATAAAATTGTTGTTGAAGCCTTGAGATCCATGATTGAAGAATTTTGGAAAAATAACACAAGGGTACATCTCCTAATGCAAGAGATGTTGTAAGAAGGAGAATTGGTTGTCGAAGCTGTGAGCCACATCCAAAGAATGTTTTGGATGTGACTCGAACATAGTTTTTCAACAAATTTCAAGAGATGTATCCTCAAATCAAAATTAGTCAAAGGTATTTTGAAATGGTATAGCCTTTTTATGTCAAAATAAATCACACAGGCACAACTTCTTGTTGTAGAGTACATATTGAGTTTTCTAATCATTATGATGATTATAGATATGTATGTGTACATTTGCATACTAATGATGTTTTGTAGGAGTAATATAAAGTGTCAAAGAGTGGATGGTCATTTATTCCACAAGAACATATGTTTAGGTGGCACATGTGATCATTGTGGTGGGTTGCAACATTTGTCAATTTGTGAACATATGGAGAACACATGCAATTGGAAATGAACTAGTAAGTTTTGGAAAATATAAGGCAATGATATATAGTCTAAAAGATGGTAAAGAAGTAAAAAGGTGTGAATTGGTCATTGAAAAGATTCCAGTGTATCAATTTATCTCTATTTTTTGAGAGAATACAATTTACGAGTATGCAAGGCATACCCATAGATCTTGATGGTTGGACTTGCAATTCAAGTTATGAAAGGAAACATTTCCACTTGATAGCATCCATTCAATTGTTGACTTTGCAAAGAACTACACACTACATCAATAGAATGAGGTGCAATCACAGTAATACAACTCTACGTAGGTTGCTATATTTGTGCATATAGAATTCATTCATGCAGATGACAATACAGAGGATGCTAGGAAGATCTTGAGGGAGTATCATTTTTATATCAGTGATGATCACACACATTCTATATATTTTGTGTAAGGCTACTTTCAAATGTTCTACCGTGATTTGGCTAGTAGGAGCATATCATTTGGTCTGCATATCATTTGGTAAGATAATTATGCATCACAATTCAAGAACTTGTGGATGTTCTATTGGTTGAGTAAGATGAATAGGATGAATGGTGTTCAACACATGTGGAATTTCTCTGAGGCTAGGCATGGAAAGGGGGAGCATGATGATGCAAAAACATGTATCAATAGGTCATTAGCACGAGAAGAGTTAAAGTACAAAGACAATGAAGGTTGATAGATGTGAGATATATTGTCGAATGGTGTAATGCTACAATGGGTCCAGGTAATGAAGGTAAGTCTACAGTTTGTAGATTTTTTGGTTGGTTCATGATACTACCATTGCAAAATATGAGGATTGTTGTGCATTGATAGGATCAAGTGAGCTACACTATTTTAGAAGCTCTAATGCAGGTTCATGGATTATTCATATGTGATGAATGGTATGCTTTTATTCTTCATGTATAGATCAAGCTTGGTATGAATGTGAGTTAAAGGAGTGGGTCGATGAATGGTGTACAAGAAGTCCAAGCCTATTTGACACGTATCAACTCTCAACAACACTACAACTCACAAAGATTGAATCATTAGTTGACTTTGACCATGTTTTAGATCTAGTTCAACTAGATATTATCAAAATTCAAATTTAATAAAATTCAATATTCCATCTTATTTTGTAGTTTTTTGGTATTGTTGACTATATTCATCAAATTGAATGCACATGTCAATACAGGGCATGTTTATGTAGTTATTGTAGCTAAAGACAATGAGGAAGGAACATATTAGTATTTGTGTCATTGTGTTGAGGTAAAAAAGAAATTAGATACCCCTATTATAGATGGAGAAAACATCGAGTACCCTACATGATCAGTGGTTGTTACTGTAACATGGCTTAGAAGGTACCCAATGAAGAAGTCTGAAGTGTGATTGTTCAAGGACTTTGATACACATAGGAAGATTCTTCATTATTCTAACCTTGTTGTGGCTGCATCAAACATTCATTTGATCAAATATAGGGGTAGACCATTGAACAGGACCTTGTGGAAGGTCGCGAGTCTGACCACAAGGAAATACTCAACACAATAAAGAGTAGAGAAGACCTGAATGGTTCATTGGATTGATTGTAAATGAAAAAACTTTGTAATTTCATGCTCATTTGTAAATATATGCAGCCGATTTGTACATTTGTCTAAGTAAAATTTTGTTCCTTCTCTACAATCATGTCTCTTATGAGATACTTATGTGCAATACTCTTGTTTACATGTATGATTATGTACAACACTCTTTTTTATGTGTATGATTATGTACACTAACTTTCTCATGTTGTTTATATGTCTAGTTGATTTGTATTTGTATATGTGTATGATCATGTCTCTAATTTTAGTTCTATTGATGTCCTCTAGTGTGTCCATGAATCTTAAAATCCAATTGAAAGCCCTAATCTAATCCTATTCTAATTAATGTGGTATCAAGTATACAAATAAGTTAAGAAGGAGAAGAGGACAATTAAATAGAAATGAAATATTGCACTGAGGTCCTATTTCACACTTCAACTATCCCAATCATTCCTAACTGCATGGTGTCGATGCTTTCTTTTAAGAGCCCTAAGTACCAAAAATTGCCAAACTTTGGTGGATTGTTTCTTAGAATTTATGGCACCTACGAACATTCCATCTAGACCTACATCATCATGTAGGGTCCCTCCATAATGACCTCTCTCAGTTTTTTAAATGTTCAATCCATTTGGTCATGGAAACCATATTTCAAAAGTTACAAAAAGCATCATTTGTGTTCAATGAAAAGTTGTCAGTGAGCATAAATTTCATTTCGTGCATCATGGGACCAAACTGATAGCACCAACATGTCCAATTAGGCAGGTGAACACTAGGCAAGGTCATGTTTTACCTCAACTATCTCGATCATTCTCGGCTGCACTATGCCGACAAAGAGAGCCCTAAGTGCCAAAAATTTTAAACTTTGACGGGTTGTTTCTCAAAATTTGTGGCACCTAGGAATTTTTCATCTAGACCTACAAGTCATGTAGGGTCCTTCCACAATAACCTCTCTCAATTTTTTAAATGTTCAATCCATTTGGTCGTGGCGACAATATTTCAAAAGTTGCAAAAAGTATCATTTGTGTTCAATGAAACGTTGTCGGCGAGCATCTATTTTGTTTCATGTGTCATAGGGCCAAATCAACAATGCCAAGATGTATAGGTGGGTGGGTGAACACTAGGCAAGGTCTTGTTTTGCACCTCAACTATCTCGATCATTCATGGTTGCATTTTGCCAACGCTCTTAAGAGCCCTAAGTGCCAAAAATTACCAAATTTTGATGAACTATTTCTCAGAATTTGTAGTACCTTCAAAAGTTTTATCTAGACCTATAGGGTCATGTAGGGTCCCTCCATAATAACCTCTCTCAATTTTTGAAATTTTCAATCCATTTTGTCATGGTGAAAATATTTCAAAAATTGCAAAAAGTGTCATTTGTGTTCAATGAAAAGTTGTCAATGAACATAAATTTAATTTCATATGTCATGGGGCCAAACCAATAGTGCCAACACATCTGGGTGGGTGGGTAAACACTAGGAAAGGTCTTGTTTCACACCTCAACTATCCCGATCATTCCTGGTTGCATTATGCCGATGATTTCTCTTAAGAGCCCTAAGTGCCAAAAACTACCAAACTTTGATGGATTGTTTTTCAGAATTTGTGGTACCAATGAATGTTTTGTCTAGACCTACAAGGTCATGCAGGGTCCCTCCATAATAACCTCTCTTAGTTTTTGAAATGTTCATTCCATTTGATCATGGCAACAATATTTCAAAAGTTGCAAAAAACGTCATTTGTGTTCAATGAAAAGTTGTCAACGAGCATAAATTTTGTTTCGTGTGTCATGGGGCCAAACCAATAGTGACAACACATTTGTTTAGATGGATGAACACTAAGCAAGGTCCTATTTTGCACCTCAACTATCCCAATCATTCTTGACTACACTGTGTCGACGCTTTCTCTTAAGAGCCCTAAGTGCCAAAAATTGCCAAACTTTGACGAACTATTTCTCAGAATTTGTGGTACCTATTAATGTTTTTTCTAGACCTATAGGATCATGTAGGGTCTCTCCACAATGACCTCTCTTAGTTTTTGAAATTTTCATTCCATTTGGTTGTGGTGACAATATTTCAAAAGTTGCAAAAAGAGTCATTTATGTTCAATGAAAAGTTATTAGAAAGCATAAATTTCATTTTGTGTGTCATGGGACCAAACTGGTAGCACCAACATGTCTGTGTGGGTATGTGAATTCTATGGGAGGCCTCGATTTGTTCCATAGGTCTCCTTATCCTTCAATCTACACTATTCTGACAGAGTGTCTTAAGAGACCTAAGTGCAAAAAACTATCAAAATATGACAAACTGGAACTTGAAATCTGTGACACCTATGACTGTTCCATCTAAACCTACAACTGTATGTAGAGTCCCTCCATAATAACCTCTCTCAATTTTTATTATCTCCAAACCATTTGATCGTGGCAACGATGTATGAAATGTTGCAAAAAATGTCATTAGCAATCAACAGAAACATTCTAGGAGCCACATTTTGCATTCTTTTTCTCATGGGGCCAAACTGACTATGCCAACACATCTAGTTGGGTAGGTGAAAACTATGGGAGGACTCAGTTCATTCCCCAAGTCTCCCAATCCTCCCAGGTTACATTGCACCAGGAGTCTTTTAAGAGCCCAAAGAGCAAAAAGTTGAAAAACTTTTGCCTGCCTTTTCTCTCAATCTATGGCACCTACAATTGTTCTATCTAGACCTATAGGTGGATGTCAGGTCCCTCTATAGTACCTGTCTGTGTTTTGGTCAACTCCAGATCATTTGACCGTGCCAACAATGTATGCATTCTCATAAAATATGTCATTTAAGAATAGTGAAAAGGTGCCAATAGGCATATTTTCTTCTTCCCACCTCATGGGGATGAAACAATTGCACCAACACGTTGGGATAGGTGGGTGGATGCTACTAGAGGCCTTCATTCATTTCCCAAGTCTCTTGATATTTCCAAGCTACATTGCACCACAAGTCTCTAAAGAACCTAAAGAGCAAAAAGTTAAAAAATTGTTGCCTACCTTTTCTCTTGATCTATGGCACCTATGAATGTTTTGTCTATACCTACATGTGGATGTCAGGTCCCTGTACATTACCTTGACTTAGTTTTGTTCAACTCCAAATCATTTGATCGTTCCAACAATGTATGCATTCTTGCAAAATGTGTCATTTTAGAGTAGTGAAAAGGTGCCAACAGACATATTTTCTTCTTCCCACCTCGTGGCACCGAATCGACTACACCAACATGTCGGGGTGGGTGGGTGGATGCTACTTGAGGCCTCGATTCATTTCCCAGGTCTCTCAATCTTTCCATGCTACATTGCACCAGGAGTCTCTAAAGAGCCTAAAGAACAAAAAGTTAAAAAACTTTCACCTACCTTTTCTCTCGATCTATGGCACCTACGAATGTTCTGTCTAGACCTACAAGTGGATGTTGAGTCCATCTATAGTACCTTTTCTTAGCTTTGGTCAACTCTAGACTGCTTGATTGTGCCAACAATGTATACATTCTTGAAAATGTGTCATTTGAGAGCAGTGAAAAGGTGCCAACAAAAATATTTTCTTCTTCCCACCTTGTGGGGCCAAACCAACTATGCCAACATGTCAGGGTGGGTGGGTGGATGCTATTGGAAGCCTTGGTTCATTTCCCATGTCTCCCAATTTTTCCAGGCTACATTGCATCAGGAGTCTCTAAAGAGACCAAAGAGAAAAAAGTTAATAAACTTTCACCTACCTTTTCTCTCAATCTATGGCACCTACGAATATTTTGTCCTTACCTACAGGTGGACGTCGGGTCCTTCTATAGTACCTTGTCTCTGTTTTGGTCAACTCCAAACCACTTGACCATTCCAACAATGTATGCATTCTTGCAAAATGCATCATTTAAGAGCAATGAAAAGGTGTCAATAGGCATATTTTCTTCTTCCCACCTAGTGGGGCCAAAACAACTATGCCAACACGTCGGGATGGATGGGTGGATTTTAGTGGAGGCCTCGGTTCATTTCCTAGGTCTCCCAATCTTTCCAAGCTACATTGCATAAGGAGTCTCTGAAGAGCTTAAAGAGTAAAAAGTTGAAAAGCTTCCACCTACCTTTTCTGTCAATCTATGGCATCTACGAATGTTTTGTCTAGACCTACAGGTGGACGTTGGGTCCCTCTACAATAGCCTATCTCAGTTTTGGTCAAATATAGACTGTTTGATCGTGCCAACAATGTATGCATTCTTGCAAAATGCATCATTTAAGAGTAGTGAAAAGGTGCCAACAGACATATTTTCTTCTTCCCACCTCATGGCACTGAACCAACTACACCAACATGTTGGTGTGGGTGGGTGGATGCTATTGGATGCCTTGATTTATTTCCTAGGTCTCTCAATCTTTCCAGGCTACATTGCACTAGGAGTCTCTGAAGAGCCTAAAGAACAAAAAGTTTAAAAACTTTCACCTATCTTTTCTCTCGATCCATGGCACCTACAAATATTCTTTCTAGACCTACAAGTGGATGTTGGGTCCATCTACAATACCCTATCTTAGTTTTGGTCAACTTCAAATTGTTTGACTATGCCAACAATGTATGCATTCTTGAAAATGCGTCATTTGAGAGCAATTAAAAGGTACCAATAGACATATTTTCTTCTTCCCATCTTGTGGGGCCAAGTCGGTTGTGCCAACATGTTAGGGTGGATGGGTGGATGCTACTAGAGGCCTCGATTCATTTCCTAGGTCTCCCAATTTTTCTAGGCTACATTGCACTAGGTGTCTCTAAAGAGCCTGAAGAGCAAAAAGTTGAAAAACTTGAGCTTGCCTTTTCTCTCAATCTATGGCACCTACAAATGTTTTGTCTGGACCTATAGGTAGATTCCAGGTCTATTTACAATATCTTGTCTTAGTTTTGGTCAACTCCAGACCACTTGACTGTGCCAACAACGTATGCATTCTAGCAAAATGTGTCATTTAAGAGTAGTGAAAAGGTACCAACGAGCATATTTTCTTCTTCCCACCTTTTGGGGCTGAACCAATTGCACCAACACATCAAGGTGAGTGGGTTGATACTACTAGAGGCCTCAGTTCATTTCCCAGGTCTCCCGATCTTTCCAGGCTACATTGCACTAAAAGTCTCTGAAGAGCCCTAAGAGAAAAAGTTGAAAAACTTCTGCCTACCTTTTATCTTGATCTATGGCACCTATGAATATTATGTCTAGAGCTATAGGTGGACATCAAGTCCCTCTATGGTACCCTATCTGAGTTTTGGTTAACTCCAAACTAGTTGACAATGCCAACAATGTATGCATTCTTGCAAAATGTGTTATTTGAGAGCAGTGAAAAGTTGCCAACAGGCATATTTTCTTCTTCCCACCTTGTGGAGCCAAATCGAATGTGCCAACACATTGAGGCAGGCAATTCGATGCTACTAGAGGCTTTAATTCATTTCTTAGGTCTCACTATCTTTCAAAGCTACATTGCACCAGGAGTCTTTGAAGAGCCCAAAGAGCAAAAAGTTGAAAAACTTTCGCTTGACTTTTTTCTTGATCTATGGCACTTACAAATGTTATTTCTAGACCTATGAATAGACATTGAGTCCCTCTATAGTACCCTATCTCATTTTTGGTAAACTCCAGACTATTTTACTGTGCCAACAATGTATACATTCTTTCAAATATATCATTTGAGAGCAGTGAAAAGGTGCCAACATGCATGTTTTCTTCTTCCCACTTCATGGGGCTAAACAGACTATGCCAACACGTCAAGGTGTGCAAGTCGATGCTACTGGAGGTCTTAATTCATTTCCCAGGTCTCCCAATTTTTCCAGGCTACGTTACACCAAGAGTCTCTAAAGAGGCCAAAGAGAAAAAAGTTGAAAAACTTTCACCTATCTTTTCTCTCAATCTAAGGCACCTACAAATGTTTTGTCTAGACCTATAGGTGGATGTTAGGTCCCTCTACAGTGCCCTGTCTCATTTTTTGTTAATTGAATTATTGTTGTTAGTGTTAATTGTTATATAACTTATATCATTAACTATAAATATATCATTATATTGTATTTGTTGTGTTATACTATTGTCATGATATATTTATTGTTCATAAGGCTTTAGAAACTTTCAATAAAATGCAATTGGTGGGTGTAAATCCAAATTCCACAACCTTAGCCAACATCCTCCTTGTTTATGCCCAAATGGGATCTTTGAAATAGGGTATGGACTTCCATGATTAAAGCATAAAGGATATGGGAATTTCATCTGATGTTGTAGTTAAAAACTGCCATATGATACATGTATGCAAAGTGTGGAAGCATAGGCAAGGCATATGAAGTATTTGGTCCCTGATGCCTTAAATAAATGTTGTCTCATGGAATGCAATGATTGAAAGATATGCACAAAGTGGATTTTTTGATAAGGCTTTAGAATCTCTCAAGAAAATACAATTGGTGGGTGTAAAGCCAAATTCCACAACCTTAGCTAACATCCTCCTTGCCTATGCCTAAATGGGATCTTTGGAACAAGGTATGGACATCCATCAAAGCATAAAGGATATGGGAATTTTGACACATGTTATAGTTGCAACTACCCTAGGATACATGTATGCAAAGTGTGAAAGCATAGACAAGGAACATGAACTATTTGACATGACGCCTCAAAGAAATGTTGTCTCATGGAATGCAATCATTGCAAGATATGCACAAAATGGATATTTTCAAAAAGCCTTTAGAAACATTCAAGAAAATGTAATTGGCATGTGTAAAACCAAATTCCATAACCTTTGCAAGCATCCTCCTATCCTATGCCAAAATGTGATCTTTAGAACAGGGTATGGACAACCATCAAAGCAAAAAGGATATAGGAATTTTCTATGATGTTGTATTTGCAACTACCCTAGGAGACATGTATACAAAGTGTGGAAGCATAGACAAGGCACATGAAGTATTTGACATAATGCCTCAAAGAAATGTTGTCTCATGGAATCCAATTATTGCAAGCTATGCAAAAAATGGATTTTTTGAAAAGGCGTTAGAAACTTTCAAGCAAATGTAATTGGCATGTGTAAAAACAAATTCCATTACCTTTACAAGCATCCTTCTTGCCTATGCCAAAATGGGATCTTCAGAATAGGGTATGGACAACCATCAAAGCATAAAAGATATAGGAATTTTACATGAGATGTTGTATTTGCAGTTGCCCTTGTAGACACATATGCAAAGTGTGGAAGCATAGAAAAGGCATGTGAACAGTTTGACATGACACCTCATTTGGCAAGGCATATGTTATCAAAAAATGAATAGACACTCATAGAGGGCATTTGATCCATATAGTAAACCTAGATTGATGAGATGAAGAAAAAATGATAAGAATGATGAAGGTCCAAGAAGATTGAAGAAGTGAAAACATCAAATTTGTGAAACTTTGCAAAATTGTAAGAAATTTGACAAGATTACAAATAGGACTTATATATTATTGAAATTGATATATTTTGATGATTTATGATTTGAAATGATATATTTTTGAGGAATTTGAGGCCTGTCATGTTGGATTATAGATTTGTAAGGCTAGAAGAAGTGAAATTTATGATGTTGTAGCTCTATGGGAATTTAGTCAGATGTTGTAGTTGTAACTACCCTATGAGACATGTATGCAAAGTGTGGAAGCATAGACAAGGCATTTGAACTATTTGACATGATGCCTCAAAGAACTGTTGTCTCACGGAATGCAATGATTGCAAGATATGCACAAAATGTTTTTTTATAAGGCTTTAGAAACTTTCAAGCAAATGCAATTGGTCAGTGTAAAGCCAAATTCCACATTTTTAGCCAGCATCCTCCTTGTCTATGACAAAATGGGATCTTCAGAACAACATATGGACATCCATCAAAGCATAAAGGATATGGGAATTTGTTCACATGTTGTAGTTACAACTACCCTATGAGACATGTATCCAAAGTGTGGAAGCATAGACAAGGCATGTGAATTGTTTGACATGATACCTTAAAGAAATGATGTCTTATGGAATGCAATGATTGCAAGATATGCACAAAATGTTTTTTTGATAAGGCTTTAGAAACTTTCAATAAAATGCAATTGGTGGGTGTAAATCCTAATTCCACAACCTAAGCCAGCATCCTCCTTGTCTATGCCCAAGTGGGATCTTTGGAACAAGGCATGGACTTCCAACAAAGCATAAAGGATATGGGAATTTTGTAAGATGTTGTAGTTGCAACTGCCCTATGAGACATGTATGAAAAGTGTGGAAGCATAGACAAGGCACGTGAACTGTTTGACATGATGACTCAAAGAAATGTTGTCTCATGGAATGCAATGATTGCAAGATATGAACAAAATGGATTTTTTTATAAGGCTTTAGAAACTTTCAAGAAAATGCAATTGGCTGGTGTAAAACCAAATTCCACAACCTTAGCCAACATCCTCCTTACCTATTGCAAAATGAGATCTTTGCAATAGGGTATGGACATCCATCAAAGCATAAAGGATATGGGAATTTCATTAGATGTTAAAGTTGCAGCTACCCTATGAGACATGTATGTAAAGAGTGGAAGCATAGACAAGACACGTGAACTATTTGACATGATGCCTCAAAGAAATGTTATCTCATCGAATGTGCAATGATTGTAAGATATGCACAAAATGGTTGTTTTGATAAAGTTTTAGAAAGTTTCAAACAAAGGCAATTGGTGGTTGTAAATCCAAATTCCACAACCTTAGCTATCATCATCCTTGTCTATGCCCAAATGGCATCTTCAGAACAAGTTATGGACATCCATCAAAGCATAAAGGAAATGGGAATTTCGTTAGATGTAATTGCAACTACCCTATGAGATATGTATGCAAAGTGTGGAAGCATAGAAGGCATATGAACAATTTGACATGATGCCTCAAAGAAATGTTGTCTCATGGAATGCAATGATTGCAATATATGCACAAAATAGATTTTTTGGTAAAGCTTTAGAAACTTTCAAGAAAATGCAATTGGCGGGTGTAAAGCCAAATTCCACAACCTCAGCTAGCATCCTCCTTACCTATGCCAAAATGGGATCTTCATAATAAGGTGTGGACATCCATCAAAGCATAAAGGATATGGGAATCTCGTCAGATGTTGTAGTTGCAACTACCCTATGAGACATGTATGCAAAGTGTGGAAGCATAGACAAGACACATGAACTATTTGACATGATGCCTCAAATAAATGTTGTCTCATGGAATGTAATGATTATAAGATATGCACAAAATGGTTTTTTTGATAAGGCTTTAGAAACTTTGAAGAAAATGCAATTGGCGGGTGTAAAGTAAAATTCCACAGCCTTATCCAAGATCCTCCTTGTTTATGCCCAAATGAGATCTTAAGAACAAGGTATAGACATCCATCAAATCATGAAGGATATGGGAATTTTGTTAGATGTTGTAATTGTGACTCCCCTATGAGACATGTATGAAAAGTCTGGAAGCATAGACAAGGCATATGAACTATTTGACATGATGCCTCAAAGAAATGTTGTCTCATGGAATGCAATGATTACAAGATATGCACAAAATGGATTTTTTGATAAGGCTTTAGAAACTTTCAAGAAAATGCAATTAGTAGGTGTAAATCCAAATTCCACAACCTTAGCCAACATCCTCCTTGCCTATGCTAAAATGGGATCTTTGGAATAGGTTATGGACATCCATAAAATCATAAAGGATATGGGAATTTTGACAAATGTTGTAGTTGCAACTATCGTAGGAGACATGTATGAAAAGTGTGGAATCATAGATAAGGAACATGAACTATTTGACATGGTGCCTCAAAGAAATGTTGTCTCATGGAATGCAATGATTGCAAGATATGCATAAAATGGATATTTTTCAAAAAGGCTTCAGAAACTTTCAAGAAAATGCAATTGGCACATGTAAAACCAAAGTCCATAACCTTTGCAAGTATCCTCCATGTCTATAAAAAAATGGGATCTTCATAAAAAGGTATGGGCAACCATCAAAGCATAAAGGATATAGGAATTTTTACAGATATTATATTTGCAGCTACCCTTGTATACATGTATGCAAAGTGTGGAAGCATAGACAAGGTGCATGAACCGTTTGACATGATTCCTCAAAGAAATGCAGTCTCATGGAATGCAATGATTGCAAGATACGCACAAAATGGATTTTTTGAAAAAGATTTATAAACTTTCAAGCAAATACAATTGGCACGTGTGAAACCAAATTCCATAACCTTTGCAAGAATCCTCCCAGCCTATGCCAAATTAGGATCTTTGGAACAAGGTGTGGACAACCATCAAAGCATAAAGGATATAGGAATTTTGTGAGATGTTGTATTTGCAACTGCCCTTGTAGACATGTATGCAAAGTGTGGAAGTATAGACAAGGCATGTGAATTGTTTGACATGATGCTTCAAAGAAATGTTGTCTCATGGAATGCGATGATTGCAAGACATGCACAAAATGGATTTTTTGATAAGGCTTTAAATAAACTTTCAAGAAAATGCAATTAGCGGGTGTCAATCAAAATTCCACAACCTTATCCAACATCCTCCTTACCTATGCCAAAATGGGATCTTCAAAATAGGGTGTGGACAACCATCAAAGCATAAAGGATATAGGAATTTTGTCACATGTTGTATTTACAGCTACCCTTGTAGACATGTATGCAAAGTGTGGAAGCATAGACAAGGCGCGGGAACTGTTTGACTTGATGCCCCAAAGAAATGCAGTCTCATGGAATGTAATGATTGCAAGATATGCACAAAATGTATTTTACAAGGATGCTATCAAAATATTTGAATTAATCAAACCATACTTGACATATATACTGAACTATAATTGAACATAATATCATTTCATGGAAACATTAAAGAACGCGTACTCAATATCAAAACTTTTAAGCATGAAATAATATCTATCTTGTAACCATAATTGATCATCATATTATATTTAATGTAAAATGGCATATACATAATGTCATGAAAATAACATATAATGTATATATAAAGCCATATACGCATATATGTAAACAAAGCCATATAAGCATATACAAAGATATACATCAATAAAATACAAAGTATGTATACAAAGCCATATAGGCAAAGCCATATAGGCATACAAAAAATGTCCCAAAATCAAATTTCCTATGAACTTATATCAAATAATCGATGGCCCTTTCTTGGCTATGAATATGGAGAGTCAATTAGTGACTCATCCTCTCTCTCCCATCAACTAGATCTCCTTGATAGAGATTTTTGAAGCTCCACTTGTTAATACAATCAAACAATATCCACATTAATATAGAAAACATGAAATATATAACATGGCATATGTAATCATTCACTTATCGCTAGTTGGTGATCCCTCTTGATCACTTTTTATCTCTCTTCATTTGTAGCTAGACAGGTTGGAGTTGTGACCTATGAGAAGCATGAAGAAGCAAAATTGAGTAAACATGAATATCATTTATATACATTAAATGACATGAGATAGAACAAAAAATACAAATGACATTTACATGTTATTGGATCACACCTCGATCAAAGGATTTGTAGACAAAACATTTGTAGCAATGCCCACTTCTGCTAACTGATGAAGATGAGGGAAGCCTCCATATTCAACAACTAAAAATATAGTTCAAGATTATTTGACCAAAATAGATGCATAACATTATTTAAATGCATAATTATTACAAATGGTAAAATTTACCTCAATGAAAGTGCTTCAGCATGGAGAGGACCAAGGAAATCGAGGTGGTAGTGGTGAAGCTCCATGTTCATCATCAAATTGTCACTAAATAAGATTACCATTGATATATGTACTATATATACGATCTTGTGATAAATCATATACATGTTGACTAGACATCCTCTCATAACCTTACACTAGATGGCTAACAAATGCAGGATGAATACTTTGACCCTAGAATTTCATAGTGTAGGCAATTACATAGATTAATTTTGACTTATAATTTAAATACTCATATAATTAATTAGAAATTTCAAATACAAATATATTAAATCAAGTTGAACCTTGTAAAAAATTACCTGGGAGCCAATACCAAATGTTTCCTACAAGACGACATATGTGAGGGAAATATCATGTAATATGGATGTGTCCATCACTGGCCAATGCCCCTACATTGCAACATCCTGACACTTTACAACATCATCTGGATTACCCACATAACGAGATTCCTAGGTCCCATGAACTACAAAGATACGAGACCAATGACGCCTACTACTCTCATCCTCATCATCCTGGGTAAGATCACTGCCATGTTGTGCTAGAGACTGGGTGAGAGAACTCAATGAATGCAGTGTCTCCACCTCAATGCTCTCCTTAAAAGTTAAAGGGAGTGATCTATATGTGATGGCCTCATGAGGGTTCTAGGTACACAGTTCTGGTCTTGATTTTCCTCTTGTCTATCTTGGGAAGAGCCACCACCTCTACCCTAAAACTCCCGAATGTTGAAGTAATTAGGAATCTAGTTGAGGACGAACTCACAATAGAGTTTCCTTAGGAATTATTTTTGCACCTCATTGTTATTACAAGGATGCTCATCAAAGACCATGTACCATATATCACAAAAGTTTTGAGATATACCATTGTGCACACACCAATGAATCGAGAACCATTTGCAACTCTCTTCTAGTGTTTGGCTAGTGTTTGGATTGATAAAATGTGCACATAACTGAGATTTTTTACTTTTTTTGTCCTTAACTTATTTGTAAGACAATTTGTCAGCATAATATTGTTGACTCCTCTCCCTATAGTTCTTCCATTCAATGATTTGGTTTGTCATTGATTCAATATCAAAAATAATGACCTCTAATGACTTGGCAAGGTCTCTCCTACGATCGATGCTTGCATTTGGAGTATTTAATGTTTCAATTAGGGTTTCAAGTTATTTTTTGTTTTCTTCAATTCACCCTAAATAGTTTTATTGTGTGTCTCTTTGATGGTGAGGACGTGAAGGTGGGGGTTTTGAGGGTTATCCTTAGTTTAATGGGGTTTTTTAAGCCTCCTCTGCTAGATTAGGGTTTTGTGGTGCCTCACTAGCTGAAAATTCAAGATAAAAATGTAATCAAAACATTGCAATACTAATAATTTCTTTTCAAATTCACAAAAAAATAACAAAACCTACCTTTCTCAGCTACTACACTCTCTACACCTCATGCATGATGTCCTCGAGAACGAGATTGGCAAGGTGGCATGGTGAATTTGTTGATTCCCCTTTGAAATTGATCAAACATGCTCGTAGCATAGTAGAGGTGAAACCTACGGCCAACTTTTGCAAATGAGGTGGTGGGTTTAACTTTTTCTTGTTTTATTTGCATAACCTAAAACACACGTACATTATAGTGTGCTCACATTTTAGGCTTGATAATACCTAGCCATAACGTGAGCATGTTATAACATGAGTGCATTATAATGCACTTGCATTATGGCTCCTATGGGACCAAAAAGTGGTTATGGCCACTTTTTGGTCCTCCATCTTTGTGCACTAACCCCCATCAACATTGATGACCTTGTGGCTCATGTTCCTAAAGCTCAAATTCAAATATTAGACACTGAGTTGACTATTTTCTAGCAATTTGTAAGCTCATAACATATAGTTGTAGAGGTCGTCCTTATTGTTGAGAGTCTAAGAAGTCTTTTTCTCAAAGGTCAAGAAGGATTGGAAGTCTTGTGTGGCCTTTCTCATATAGTGCATAACAACATTCTATTTGCATCTAGTTGCACTGAAATTATTATTAATGTCACTTCTTCAAAACAAATAGGGATTTTGGTGTCGACACCCATATCGACATCCCCTATTCCTACATATACTTCTACTATTCTCACCACCACTACACATTCAAGTAATAGTGCTACCATATGTGTTGGGTTATCTACTGGGAATCTTGTTCATCATTATAGTACCGTTCTATATAATTACATAAATTCCACACTTAATGTTACTCAACCTACATCTAAACCTCCTATCACTTTCCAAAAGGCTACTCATACATTGACAACTAATCCTTCCAATTCATTCCAATCTCTACTTGATTCATCTTCTGACCCTGCCATAAACTAATTATTAAAAAATATGACCTCCATCCAACAACAATTGGCTAGCATAAGCAATAGTTCACCTAAACCTAATATTACAACACATTATATTCATAGCCCTTTGTCATATTCAATCCTAAGAACTCAAACTCTTGAGAAGTTTTAGACCCCTTGCTTTGAGAAATATAATGGTAAGGGAGACCCTAACAGCCATGTGGCAGCCTTTATAGCTATGTGTAGTGATTTCTTCTTTAAAAATGCAATTTTGACAAAATTGTTTCCTAAGTCACTCAAGGACATATCCTTGGATTGGTTTTCCTCGCTACTTCCTAATTCTATCACTTATTTTTCACAATTAGTCAATAAATTCCTTGAACATTTTAAAGCTAATATTGGACCTCAAGTCTCTTTGACTAACTTGGTTCATTACAAACAAGGAATAAAAGAAAAAATAATACATTTTATGGGCCATTATCAAGCCCTCTTCTCACAAATTCAATATTTTATTCTGGATGCTTATGTATAAAGAATCTTTATTGGAAACTTACAACCTCACATTCATGATAAGATATTGTTGATGTGATATGAATCTTTCACTCATCTTTGCACAACTCTTTTTGATTACCAACTTTTGTTTAGTTAGTATGAGAATAATCCCTCATCAGCTCCAATTGGTCAATCTAAAGCCTCTCACAATCATTCATTCAAAAGACACAATAAAAAATTCATCAAAATCAATCCAATTTTATCTAGTAACATAAAAAAACATGTGGTAGTAGCATCATCTCTTGCTCCCGCCCCATATAAATTGAAACCAAAAACAAAACATTTCACACCATTATCAAAATCTCTATACTCTATAATGACATAACTTTTGAATAATAATCTCGTAAATCTTTCACCCATTAGACCTCTCGATCCAAGTAAGATGAAAGAATCTTCCTTTGATTCGAAGGTCTTTTGTCAATTTCACTACATCACCGGTCATGACACTAAAAGATGTATGCGTCTTAAACATGAAGTTCAAGACCTCATTGATTCCAATGTCATCCAAGTTACTGGTGTGAATGACAAAGGAAATAAATTGGTGGCTGCTCCTAATCAAAATCTTCAAATATATACCGATCCTTTACCTCATCATGAATCTAATGTTGTGAATATATCTCAAGAACAAGACTATGAAGGTGATGTTTGTATGGTAGATGCCCACCCTCATAAAGAGTGCATAGAACCTGAACTATGTATATATTTTACTCCTCATAATGCTACTATTGAAGCTCCTGATGGACCTCTCTACATCACAATTCAGATCAATGATAAACCTATAAGAGGTGCTATGATAGATCCTATATGTATAGTAAATGTAGTAACTGAAGAGTTTCTATACATGCATGGTCTACACTGTGATCACTACGATGTATCAAAAATTGCGATTAGAGCACATGATGGGTCTATCCTTCCAACTCTTGGTGCCTTGACCCTTAACGTCAAGGTTGGACCAAGAACCTTGGATGTTAATTTTATAATCATTCCTACATCAGACTTATTTCATGTGAATTTGGGTCACCCATGGCTCCACTCCATGAAGGCGGTCCCTTCTATGGTTCATAAGTGCTTAAAGTTTCCATTTGAGGCATGTGTACATGTTGTACATCACAATTCGTACCTACCCATTACTCGACATGGACACTTTACACTTGACTACTTCTGGCCAAAACCAGTTAGAGTTGTTCGAGCTAGAGAGGATTTATACTTCTTGTCATATCAAAAGTGCAAAGAAAAGAAAATAACATAGTTATCTCTTAGTAACAGACCTCCTTATGACGTCCCTGAACCTCTGCGATCTTCTAAGGATATGATAGTAGTTCCCCTGTCCCACAAGTGATGAATGAAGCTAAGCCCAAATCAAAGGTTCTTCCCCATCCTCGAGCATCTGGTAGATATGCTAAGGTTCCCCCTCTGCCATCCCTTTAAGGACAATGAGGCAACCTTCATGCACAAAACATAACTCCCTACAATCACAATATTACTTTTATCCCACCTACCTCTACAGAGACTAGTGGAAATCAATTGGTTGCATGTGTATTATTTCCTAAGGTTTCTCAACCACTTGAGGATGCTCATGTACTTCCACCTATTTCACAAGTTGAGAAGGAATCTTAGCATCTTGCATTGAGGAAATCTTCCCCATGGTCTCCCAGCCTTTGGTGGTTCTTCCTATTTCTTCTAATGTTTCTAAAACAAAGGAAGAAAAGGAATCCACGTTGGAAGATACTATAGTTCCCTGAACAAACATCACAAATAAAGCTAAGAAAAGTAAATTTGTGAGAGAAAGAAATAAGTGTCATTGCGCTATGGCTCACCTTTCCATAGGAGAGGAGAATCTCCCTCCTCACAAGCTTTTATCATCGATGAATGCAAAAGAGACATCTACTAGTGCCTTGTCTCCTCTAGAGAAGGATAAAGCTTCACAAGCCGCTATGGAACCTATTGTACTATATTTTGATAGTGAATATGAAGATGAAAATGATATAGGTATGGCTCTTTTTTCCTACACCTCACTTTCTATAGTTCCTCTTGCATCTTGTCCACCTATCCAAATTGGTGATGAGCAAGATTGGGAGGAGGAGGACTTTCTTTAGGTTGACTCACAAGTGGTGTCCCTTATTCTTATTATGTTATGAGTGCATGTGATTGTTTTCCCCCATAATTTGTTGCTTGATATTTTATTTATGTTGTTATTTTGTTGTTGTTAAGCTCTCTTTGGATGTTCCTTGACACACTTGTAGGTGTAAGGATACAAAGGAACCAGGATTTGTTGTAACATTCTGTCTATTTGTATCTCCATTCTTCTTGTCATGTCTTGTATTTATGAACAACATGATTAATTTAGTTTAGTGAACAATTATCGTGATTGATTTTACTTTAAGTAATTTTTCTTACATGGATGTAATCATTATGAGTTAATTGATGAAATTTAGAAATTATTTTTAATATGGAATATTGATACAATGATTTGCTTCGGCTATGTTTTGAGATACTAACCTATTGACATCGAGTTGAGTGCAATTGGACATAGATACTTGTCAAAGATGAGAGCATGGGTGAGGTAGAAATGTTCTAGCCACTTGGAAATAACTAATGGATGAGTTACCCTGATGCAATCACACACCATGTAGCTGCATATGCATTATTGAATGACTTTGATTGCATTAACATGTGATTTTCAATTGTTTCAAATGCATGATGTGAGCACTTTGACTTAATATCATTTCAAAATATATTCAATGATGTATTGTGTGTAATTAAATAAATAATAAAATATTGTTATTATGGATGTTTGGAAGACAATATGTTTTTAAAATAAATAAATAGATTAAATTATTTATAATTGTGCAAATTTGTAATGCATTTCTCTTTGTGATCATTTAAATGGATTGTTTAAATTAAAATAGTTAAATAATATTAAAATTAGCATTATTATATTTAGAGTTTTGATAAAAGAATTTAAATGGGCTTCCTGTCATCCATGCGACAGTAAGTGCAAAGATATTATTTTCTTTATTGTTTTAAATAGCTTTTTGTTTCTTTTCTCAAAATCTTATTGGTTGAATTTACATGCAAACTGAAAAGTAACTTTAGTTAGAAACCTAATTCTAGATCCCTGAAAGTAAGAGTAGAAAAATTTCATAAAGCAGGGATCGCTTAGTTGGGATAAGACCCACATTTTAGCAGGCAAAAACACGATTCTCTGGAGTGGCAGAAGGTGAATTGAAATATGCAACAAAGGGATTTGCTTGAGAGCGACAGTAATTGAAATTCTTCTTCACGTCGACTAAACACCAGGTTTTCTTCTTTGTTTATTTTTGCTTGAAATACTCTCGTTGGATTGTCAAGAATGTTTCTTCTGCATTTTAGTTGAGAGACTGTTTGGTTTGAGTGATCCTTATTCTTTTGAACTGCCCGACGATTAAAACCTCAGACTGCCGCCTATATTTCTATCCATCTCTCATAGCCTAGCACCATCTCTTGGCTAGCCATTTCCTACCTTCTAGCTGCCCATGTTATTTTGGCTACCCATGTTAAGTAGGCCACTTTTTTTTTACAGGTCGTCGACCCTCTCTCTGTTTGACCAATCCTTATGGTCGCTAACTTCTTGTAGATGCTATTCTAATCAGCTGATTAACAATTAGAACACATAAAAACCATTTCTTTGTTTCAAACTATGCTTACCTGAGAGTTGGCGATTTTCTCCTTACTATGTATAACGGATGTAATTCCCATGCTTGAAATCTTGGCCTAGGAAAGCTGTAAACAAAACCCCAAATCTGTGATATTAAGTAAGTCTGTATTCTTTTCTTATTTGGCTGAAAAACCATAACAGTGTAGCAATCAACTTCTTGAATAAGCAAAACCTTTTGAAATATATAAAGATGATTAATTCCTATAGCTGATTTACATTGTGCTTGTGACTGGATTAAAATATTCTTATAGCTGGTAGAGAAACTTTTTTAAAAATTGTTTAAACTGAGACAAAACAGAGATAGTAGAAACCATTAAAATAACAGAAATCAGACCTCAACATAGTTCTTTAAAAACAGTTATTAGATTATGCTATAGATCATGTCGCCACAACAACAGGAATGTTTAGAAAGATTTCAATACATAAACAACATGTTTAAACAAATTAGTCTCCTAACATCATAATAACAGTAAGCTAGAATAATCTGAAAATAAGTTACTGCTATGTAAATTCCTATATTTTCTTTGAGCCATTATCTTGGATGAAAAGTAGATTATTACCAGATCTATGTTTTATTTGTTTTACTTATTCTGTCATAGCTCTTGTCACTAGAATGACAGGAGGGTATTTAATTGAGAATAAATATTTATATAAACTGATTGGATAAAACATAGAAGATCATGTCACGAGTATGACAGTAAGACAAATTATTATCTTAGAATCATTAACATTAAAGACATTGTGATTGAAATGCAAGATTAGAATCTATATTAAATTAATGGCATTATGATTTCAATTGTATGAATGAAAGATGGTTCATTGTTGAAAATGTATATTTTTCCTTACTTGTGATTTGGGAAAAGGGATTAATCTGATTTATTGAATTCTTGAAGTTATGATTATTTATTTTATTTACTTGCTTCTTGGAGAAAGAAGTAGTTTTATATAGGAATGTGATGGGTTACTTTTGGGACTAGGATGCCGAATGTAGATATTCAAAGATGGCTTTTCCTCTTTTCAGGAATTGACTTGGTTACTTAAATGATTATGCATAATCGAGATGACATTGAAATATATGTTTATTGTCTAGTAAAACTTATTTATTGATATTTGTGGCACATCCTACTGTGAGACAATTTGCTTTCATTACATAGAATTGTACATTCAGACATCAAGCATGCATCGGGTGGTGTTCCCTCCTACAGTTGTTACTAGGTAGCTAGATATTTTGTGTAGGGCTAGGTTTCCTTCATTTTAGGAAGGGATCCGGGGAAGTGTAAATACTTCATGGTTGGGTGGAAAAGCACCTCAGTCATGTTCCCATCTCTCAGCTTGTAGGTGGTGGACCACTTGGTTTGTGTAGCTGGAGAGTGTGTTGATTTGTTATTTATTGGTGTACTTGTTATTGTACCTACTTGGATGTATTATGGCATGTTGCCAAAGGATTTATGTATATTGATTCATAGTGCTTAATACCTAGATTTGGCAGTGAATATGTAAGATTTAATGACATTGAGATTTTATTTATAAGATTATCTTTTATTGAGATATTGTGACTAAGCAGATTAATTGCATATTTTATCTTTGAAAGTTGTATTTAAGTGGATTATTTACTTCATTTATTTTTGAGTTGGTTTAAATGCTTTTACATGATTTGTGAGGCTTTACATTTGGTATCAGAGCTCTAGGTTTAACACTAGGGCCTTTGTTTTTTGGGACTATTGTGCTAAAAGTTGTAAACTTGATAACAAATTATCCGTCATGAATATAAGAAACACTAATCGTGGTGACGGATCAGGAAGTAGTCAAGGTAGAGGATCATGTGGAGGTGCTCGTGATGATTAAACTACTGGCGATCATGGAGATGCCAGTAATGATCATGATGGAAGATTTGACTATATTCTTGATCTCTTGACCCGATAGGACACGAGGATGAATACTCTTGAGTAGGAGATTAGAGGAATTCCTAGAGGTCAAAATGTTAATGGAAACCCAAGGGTTGAGACATAAAATGAGAACCCAAGGAGAGAAGTTCCAGTTCCTAAAGTTGGAACTATTGCTGATAATCAAGAAAAGATAGCAGAAGAAGTGGGTTTTTCATTTACTTTTATTTTGGGATTAAAGCCACGGAGTGGAGCTAGGGTAGACATTCATAAACCACCCACTATGGATGCCGCCTTTGAGACAGCAAATTATTGTAAGTAAAGAAATGCTAAGTTTTCAAACAATAAACCACAGAATAATCCGTAGAACTATCAAAAGAATAACAACCATGGCAATAATAAGTAGATCAGGAATCTGAAGAGAGGTAATAATTCTCAGGCTGGGAATGGTGGAAACAAAAGAGGTGGTACTAACAATAGAAACAACAATCAGAGGGAAAGAGCTGAAGGACCGAGAGCACCTAAGGGTGGATGTTACAATTGTGGAGGAGATCATTATGCAAATGCATGTCCACAGAAAAGAGGAATCAAGAATCAGCAAGGAGCACCATAGCATCAAATTCATGCCACAATGGATAATCGACAAGCAGAGTTTCAAGTAGCACCTATTCAGTTCCAAGGTAAGTTCTACGGACTACCTGTTTCTATTTTAATTGATACTGGTGCCAAATAATGCTTTGTAGATCCTATAGTAGTATCTAAGTTCTCTATTAGACCTGGACATATGGAAAACTTTTAGATGGTACAATATGGCAATAGTGCAGAAAAGAGGGTAGACTCATGTCTAGCTTGCAATGAGTTAGAGCTTCCTAGTTTTCAAACACAAGTGAATTTGTATGTAGCACCTTTAGGCTCTTATGATGTAATTATGGGAATCAATTGGTTAACTGAACATAAGTCTCTAGTAAATTGTGAAGACAAGGTTGTTAGATGTTTGGATGACCTAGGGAACCAAGTGGAAATTAATGGAACTAAGAGACCTTTAGAGCTTAGACAAATCTCGACTATGCAATTGAAGAAAGCCAAAAGGAAAGGATGTGCCATTTATGTTTTCCAAATAAAGGGCCTTGATAAAGAAGAACCAGTATTCAATGACTATCCAATCCTTAGAGATTTTAGAGACGTATTCCCTTTAGAGTTGACAGAGTTGTTGCCAAAGAGAGAATTTGACTTCTCGATTGACTTGTTACCAGGGATTGAGCTGCAATCTAAGGCACCCTACAGAATGACTACTACAAATTTGTTTGAGATTAAATCTCAATTGCAAGAGTTGCTAACTCAAGGGTTCATTAGACCTAGTGTGTCACCATGGGGCACACCAGTCATCTTTGTAAAGAAGAAGGATGGTAATTTGAGATTATGCATTCATTATAGGATGCTTAACAAAGCTACTATAAAGATCAAGTATCTACTTCTAAGAATAGATGAACTCTTTGATCAGATGAAAGGAGCAGTAGTGTTCTCGAAGATAGACCTTAGATCTGGTTATCACCAATTACGGATTAAGGATGAGGACATCTTTAAAACAACTTTTAGGACTTGATATGGTCACTACGAGTTCACAGTAGTACCATTTGGGTTGACTAATGCTACAACAACTTTCATGAATTTGATGAATAGCATTTTCAAAGATTGCTTAGATGATTTTGTGTTAATCTTCCTTGATGACATTTTGATATACTCTAAATCAGTGGAAGAACATGAAAGGCATTTGAGAATTGCTTTGCAGTGGTTAAGAGAGAAAGATTTATGGTAAATTATCTAAGTCTACATTCTTTCAAGATAAAGTGCACTGCCTTGGTCATATGATCTCAGTTGAAGGGATTACAATTGATCCTGAGAAGATAAAAGCAATAATGGAATGGCCTGCACCATAGAGTGTGAGAGAAGTTAGAAGTTTTATGGGACTTGCAGGTTACTATAGAAAGTTTGTGGAAGGTTTTTCAACCATAGCAGCACCGATTACCACACTTCAGAACAAGGGTAATAAATTTGAATGGACAAAAAAGTGTGAGCAAGCTTTCCAAGTGCTTAAGGAAAATCTCACAACTGCTCCTATCCTAACCATACCAGATCCTAATGGGCACTTTACAGTTATAACAGATGCTTCAGGGGAAGGATTAGGAGTGTTGATGCAAAATGAACAAGTGGTTGCTTATGACTCAAGAAAGTTAAAGCAACATGAGTTCAACTATGTGCCGCATGATCTTGAATTAGCTACCATAGTTCATGTACTTCAGATGTGGAGGCATTATCTTCTAGGTAAGCCATTTGAGTTAAAGATAGATCATCTTGGGCTCAAGTATATTTTTACTCAACCTAACCTCAATGCCAGACAGAGAAGATGGTTAGAATTCCTTAGTGAGTATGACTTTGGGATTGAGTTTATTAAAGGAAACAAGAATAGAGTAGTATATACTCTTAGTAGGAGAAGACATCTGGTTGCAATTGTTTCTATGAGATCGAATTTGAAATAGAAAGTGATTTAGAATCTTCAAGGGGGTGAGCATTATGAAAGAGTTAAGAAAGATTTCAAAGTAGACCCCTTAGATCACAGGTTTGATGGTTATGTCATAGAATCAAATGGACTTTTGAGATATCAGGGGAGGATGTACATTCCTAACTCAAGAGAGTTGAGGAAGTTAGTGCTTGAAGAGATCCACAACGTACCTTATTTAAGTCACCCCGAAGTGACAAAGATGGTTGAAGGTTTAAAACCTTTATACTTTTAGCCAAGACTTAAGATGGATGTGATGGAGTTTGTAGCTCGATGTTTGGAATGCCAGCGAGTCAAAGCTGAGCATGTGCATCCAGTAGGTTTGTTGTATCTACACAGTATCCCTGAGTACAAGTGGCAAGTAATAAGCATGGATTTTATTCAAGGGTTACCTATGTCTAAGAATAGGCATGATGTCATCTTAGTGGTTGTGGACAAGTTGACAAAGGTAGCACATTTCATTCCAGGAAATCTTTTAGATGGTTCTATGATCTTAGCTAAGAAGTTTGTATAGGAAATTTTTAGATTGCATGGAGTGACCGAGACGATCATTTCTGATCGAGACACTCGCATGACATTTAGGTTTTGGATAACTCTTAATGTAGCTTTGGGTACAAAGTTGAATTTTAGTTTAGCTTATCATCCTCAAACGGATGGTCAGACAAAAAGAGTTAATCAGGTGGTAGAAGACCTTCTCAGAATGTATTGTATGGATCAGCAATATAAATGGGAGGAGTATCTTCCATTGGTTGAGTTTCCGTATAACAATTCATACCATGCATATTTGGGAATGGTGCCTTTCGAAGCTCTCTATGGGCATAGGTGTCGAACACCTATCAATTGGGATAGAGTGGAGGACAAGATTGTGATTGGTCCTAAAATGTTAAGAGAAATGGATGATCAGATGAAGTTGATCAAGGAGAAGTTGAAGCAAGATTCAGATCATCAAAAGAGTTATGTGGATAAGAATAGAACTCCTAGATAGTTTTAAGTTGGTGACAGTCTTTTTGAGGGTCAAACCTCATAAGAGTTTAGTGTCATTTGGCAAAGCGTCCAAACTAGCTCCCTATTTTATAGGACCGTTCGAAGTTCTGGAAGTGATTAATCCTATAGCTTACAGACTTGCTCTCCCACCTACAATTGCCAGAATCCATAATGTTTTTCATGTGTCTTTACTTAAGCTTTATAATCCTAACGCGTCACATATTCTTGATCAGTGTGCTTTACAGGTTCAACTATGCTTTGGTACTTTGAGTTGATGTTATTGTTTTATGACACCTTTATACACTATTGGTGCTTGATAGATACTTTATTGTTTTGATGTTTAATAAGACATTAGGACGATGTCTCTTCCAACTAGAGAAGGATGTCACGTCTCGTATTTATGAACAATATAATTAATCTAGTTTAGTGAACAATTATCATGATTGATTTTACTTTAAGTAATTTAGCTTACATGGATGTAATCATTATAAGTTAATTGATGACATCGAGTTGAGTGCAATTAGATGCAGATACTCGTCGAAGATGAGAGCATGGCTGAGGTAAAAATGTTCTAGCCACTTGGTAAGAACTAATAGATGGGTTACCCTGATGCAATCACACACCACATAGTTGCATGTGCATTATTGAATGGCTTTGATTGCATTAACACATGATTTTTAATTATTTCAAATGCATGATGTGAGCACTTTGACTTAATATCTTTTCGAAATATATTCAATGATGTATTGTGTGTAATTAAATAAATAATAAAATATTGTTATTATGGATGTCTGGAAGACAATATGTCTTTAAAATAAATAAATAGATTAAATTATTTATAATTGTGCAAACTTGTAATGCATTTCTCTTTGTGATCATTTAAATGGGTTATTTAAATTAAAATAGTTAAATAATATTAAAATTAGCATTATTATATTTAGAGTCTTGATAAAAGAATTTAAATAGGCTTCCTATCATCCATGCAACAGTAAGAGAAAAGATATTATTTTCTTTATTGTTTTAAATAGTTTTTTGTTTCTTTTCTCAAAATCTTATTAGCTAAATTTACATGCAAACTGAAAAGCAACTTTAGTTAGAAACCTAATTCTAGATCACTGAAAATAAGAGTAGAAAAATTTAATAAAGCAGAGATTGCTCAATTGGGAGAAGACCCACGTTTTAGTAGGTAGAAAGGCAATTCTCTAGAGCGGCAGAAGGTGAATTGAAATTTGCAACAGAGGGATTTGCTTGAGAGTGACAGTAATTGAAATTCTTCTTCACGTCGAATAAACACCAGGTTTTCTTCTTTGTTTATTTTTGCTTGAAATACTCTCGTTGGACTGTCAAGAATGTTTCTTCTGCATTTTAGCTGAGAGACTATTTGGTTTGAGCAATCCTTGTTCTTTTGAATTGCCAGGCAATGAAAACCTATGACTACTACCAATATTTCTACCCATCTCTCAGCCTAGTTGCCATCTTTTGGCTGGTTGTTTCCTACCTTCTAGCCACCCATGTTATTCTGGCCACCCATGTTAAGCAAGCCACTTTTGGTTACAGGCCATCGACCCTATCTCTGGCCAACCAATCCTTATGGCCGCTGACTTCTTGTAGCTACTATTCTAATCGACTGATTGATAGTTAGAACACATATAAATCATTTCTTTGTTTCAAACTATGCTTAGCTCAGAGCTGGCAATTTTCGCCTTACTATGTACAATGAATGTAATTCCCATGCTTGACATCTTGGCCTAGGAAAGCTGTAAACAAAACCCCAGATCTATGATATTAAGTAAGTTTGTATTCTTTTCTTATTTGGTTGAAAAACCATGACAATGCAGCAATCGACTTCTTGAATGAGCAAAACCTTTTGAAATATATAAAGCTGATTAATTCTTGTAGTTGATTTACATTGTGCTTGTGACTGGATTAAAATATTCTTATAGCTGGCAGAGAAACTTGTTAAAAAATTCTTTAAACTAAGACAAAATAGAGAGTAGAAACCATTAAAATAACAAAAATTAGACCTTAACATAGTTCTTTAAAAGTAGTTATTAGATTATGCTATAGTTCCTATCGTCATACCGACAGGAAGGTTTAGAAAGATTTCAATACATAAACATTTTTAAACAAATTAGTCTCCTGACATTAGAATAATAGTAAGCTAGAATAATCTAAAAAGAAGTTACTGTTGTGTAAATTCCTATATTTTCTTTGAGCCATTTTCTTGGATGACAAGTAGATTATTACCAAATCTGTGTTTTATTTGTTTTTCTTATTCTGTCATAGCTCCTGTCACTGGAATGACAGGAGAGTATCTAATTGAGAATAAATATTTATATAAACCGATTGGATCAAACATAGTAGATCCTGTCACGAGTATGACAGTAAGACAAATTATTATCTTAGAATCATTAATATTAAAGACATTGTGACTGAAATGCAAGATTAGAATCTATATTAAATTAATGGCATTATGATTTCAATTGTATTAATGAAAGATAGTTTATTGCTGAAAATGTATTTTTTCCTTACTTGTGATTTGGGAAAAGGGATTAGTTTGATTTATTGAATTCTTGAAGTTATGATTCTTTATTTTATTTTCTTGCTTCTTGGGGAAAGAATTAGTTTTATATAGGAATGTGATGGGTTACTTTTGGGACTAGGATGCCGAATGTGGATATTCAGAGATGGTTTTTCCTCTTTTCAGGAATTGATCTAGTTACTTAAATGTTTATGCATAATTGAGATGACATTGAAATAGATGTTTATTGTCTAGCAAAACTTATATATTGATATCTCTGTCACATCCTATTGTGAGAAAATTTGCTTTCATTACATAGAATTGCACATTCAGACATCAAGCATGCATCAAGTGTTCGCTCCTGTAGTTGTTACCAGGTAGCTAGACATTTCGTGCAGGGCTGGGTTTCCTTCATTTTAGGAAGGGATCCATAGAAGTGTAAATACTTCATGGTTGTGTGGAAAAGCACCTGAGTCATATTCTCGTCTCTTAGCTTGCAGGTGGTGGACCACTTGGTTCATGCAGCTGGAGAGTATGTTGATTTGTTATTTATTGGTGTACTTGTTATTGTACCTATTTGGATGTATTATGGCATGGTGCTAAAGGATTTATGTATATTGATTCATAGTGCTTAATACCTGGATTTGGCATGTGAATATGTAAGATTTAATGACATTGAGATTTTATTTATAAGATTATCTTTTATTGAGATATTGTGATTAAGCAGATTAATTGTATATTTTATCTTTGAAAGTTGTATTTAAGCAGATTATTTACTTCATTTATTTTTGAGTTGGTTTAAATGCTTTTACATGATTTGTGAGCCTTTACACTTCTATATGTCTTAAGTTGCATTTTTGTTATTTCCTTTGGGGATGATGCAAGGCGTAGGATATTTTGGCATTCTTTCTTGTTGGCCAAAGGGATTTTTATCTAATTTCATGTGATACTTCTTTCTTTGTCTCTATAGTTCTACCAACTGATGGATGATGACAGTTCCATATATAGTCTCAAGATATCTCCTATTATACAAGTGGATCCATATACTGACGCCAGTTAGGTAGAACCCTTTGTGTTATTTCTCTTTACTTATATGCTTTTGATTTATGTGGCACCTTGTTTCTATGCTCGGTGTCATACCATGACTACACAAGCCATTATGTATCATTCTTGTAGCATCTCCTTGGTTGGCATTCTGTGGGGGCAACCCCTTGTTGCAATGTAGTTTTTGGGAACACATATTTTATGGGCATGCGCTTCTAAAAAGATCTTGTGCATATCTTGTGGATTTTTCTACCTTAAAGCAATTTCTCCTTGATAGGATTTAGAAATCACTTTAAGGTGGGGGGCATACATCGTGCTATGCTCTTTTGATTACATACTTGTTGATTATAACTTGCATGGAACTCACCTAGTGATTTGGCGGTCCTCACTAGCTCTTGATGTTTCCTTTTGGTCCATGAGCCACCTAGTACAACAAAGTTTTCTAACCTATGTGCTTCATGTGACTTGTCATAGTCACCTAGTAATTCAGTGGTCCTTACTGTGTGTGATCCATGAAGGCACTTCTTTTCACGTGACCCCTAGCGATAGAGTAAGCTAGCATCAAAGTCATGTGCCTTGTGTGTTTGATGCATTATGTTTGAACTTGTGTTTTGTGTCTTCATCATGTTTTCCATGTATACTTTGTGTTTTATGTGTATGTTTTTGTTAGGATTAAGGTGCCATCAACCTTGTAAATCCTATGTAATTAATTGCTCCTAATAATGTTTGTAAATCACCTATAAGGGATGAAAGGTTTCACCAGCAGTAGTCTTCTTTCAAGTGCATGTTTATATCTGGTCCTCCACACTAACTCATCCGTGATGAGGGCTTGTAGGAGGGTTTCCCCCTGTGAGGGGTCTAGGGGGATCATCCCCCTAGTGGCCGTGCACCCCGGCAGGGGTTTGGGGGTAGTGCCCTCGAAACCACATTTTATTTATATTTTATCATTATATATCTAGACAGTTTGTCACTAGGTCATAGATCTTACTATCGATATTATGTTAGTTATCTTGCCCTAGAAGGCAACCCCCTTTTATAAGGATATTTGTACTATATTTTTATCAGAGTTGAGAGTAACAGGTACCATTGGATTGAAGACTAAAAGAGAGAGGAAGTGCATGTATTGTAATATCATATTTGAAGATAATACAACTTGGAGCCTCTTTCTGTGGTGGAGTATTTACCCGAAAGGGTTTTCTCCACATTACATATTGTGTTATGTGTTATGTTCTTAATGCTTGTTATTTATGTGTTGTGGGGTTATTTATGTTGCAATCTTCATTGATTCTACATTGTTTAGAGGGCATAAATAAGGTTTGAATTAGATTTCCATTGTGTGGTTTGTACCTTCATTTCTAACAACTTTGTGCCAAGCGTGTATGCATTGTGTATGGCGTGAATTACCTTTGTGTATTGTGTATCTCTAACATGTATTCCTATGTATGTTTTTTAGTACTCCATGTATGTGAATTATGTTACAATGTCTTGTGTGTTTGAAAATCTCTTGTTTATGTGTTTACAACCTTAGAATCCTAAGCTTGGGGGCTACTAATAGTCCACAACTTGGTAGAATTATTTGGCTTCTATTTTTTTCATGTTTGAAATTTGTCTTCTCCTTTCTTTATTGTGAGTTTGAATGTAAGTTCGTACCCATGCTAAAGTGGGGGCTAAATGTTATAGAGTAAAATGTGTACACTAGCATTTTATACCTAGTTTACCACCTAGTTGGACTTAAAATCTTTAACATTGTTAATCAGGACCTATTTTAACACCTTTTAAACATTAAACAATAAAATCTTGATCTCGATGAATAAACTTGATAGAATATTTACTTAGGAAGCCCATGACATTAGACACTTCCCAGAGTTTGTGGGGCTAAAGAACTAGGATGCCCAAGCGCCCTGGTCCTAAATAGGTCCTTTAGCCCCTCTCTTGTGGTGTCAACTTAGAAAACCTCCTTAGCTTGTACATGTTGGCTCCATTTGGTTTTATTCATCATTTGTGAGTGGGAACATGCATATATAAAGGAGTTTTACAATTCATTTTACACTAAGATGCCTAATGCAAAAATTGGAGTTTGCTCACATGTTTTGATCTTCTATGCTCAAGTGTTTTTCATGCTTGGATGTGCTACATGCTTATGGATGTTATGACTCTCATTGGCAAGTTTTGAAGGAAGTTCAAGCTATCTTTGTCTATCTCCTTAGTGGTGCATGATCTTGAGTTACCTCCATCAACTAGGGTTTCACATCTTGTGGTAATCATTATCACTTTCATTAATGTTTCTATTATATTTTGATGATCTTGCCTCTACCCTCCTAGGGCACGCACTCTTAGATTTAATCATCATTGTAGTGGAGGTGGAAACACCAACACAGGGTTAGACTAAGGCAAGCCCCTATACACAACATAAGTTTTTCCTCATTTCTTGTGTGTAGGTTGAAGATATAGGTTTTAGAGGACAAGATTCGAGAAGAAGAAATAGTTTGTAGGTATAGGTCTGATGAAACTCTGAGGTTCTATGAAACCTTAATTAGGGTCTAGGGTGCCCGAATGCCCTGGTCCTTTGGTGCCTCTGAGTCCAAATTTAGGTCCTGCTCTGCCTCGTAATCTCCGTTGTACTTTTATATTTCTGATATCTGTTTCTTACATTTAGTTATTAGACAATCTTTGTCAAATAAGGTTCAGTCATTTTCCCTAGTTTCTTGCTAGAACTAGATTGAATTTGGTTGATTCTCCTCTATACAACAAAAGAACAGAACCCCTATAGTTTGTCTCTCCTCCGTGGGTAGTAGACATGCTTAGTTTGTGTTCTAATGTTTGGTAGAAGAGAGTTTTGACGTAGTTTAATCTCTTAGGCTAAGTCACTCTTTTCCATCAAAACATCTTGTTTTAGGAATGATGGAATGGATGCTTCTATGATTCCCTTTGACGTTCCTGTCATGCTAAAGATGGTCAATTCGATAGCATGGCAAAAGGGCTAAACCTAAGCACCAAGTAGGACTAAGTGAGAAATTCAATCCATGTGGAATTCCCCCATAAACCAATCCATCTTTCTCTTTATAGGAAATTCATGAATTGGTAGAAAATTGTCAAGGCAGAGTAGAGGTATAAGAAAAGGTATGTGGACTGTTAGACAAAATGTCAAAAAGAAATAAAATATTAAAAGATCATTGTCTTGAAGCATGGAAGAACACTTCATTTCAATCTCAAAGCCAACTTGTTTAATAGGTTTCAGAACTTGCAATGACAATAGGCAAACTTCAAACATAAAGAGATCTAGAAGGTTCTATCCAACTCATATATCCAGTTGATGTTAAATGTTCTTGTATCATTGGTAGAGAATCCATTTGGGTATTCATGATTTGCTATGTAATTTATATTAATCCTCAAGTTGAAGGTTGCTTCACCAATTCCAAATTTATTTTGGTATAAACCAATTAACTTTGGCATTATTTTTCTCTAGGTCAAATGATGATATTTTCCTTTGCTTATGGTTCATTTTCCATGGTGGTCATATTGCTCCTAGGTGATTTTCTCCTATCTAAAGAGAAGCTTAAGTTATTGGTGTACATAATAGTGTGCATAATATAATGAAAAGTGCTTTTGTGGGAGTTATTAAGTGTACAAATATAAGTTGTTACTGTAGAGACAAATTTGTTTCAAAATACACTAGAATAGGGGGACTTTGCAAGGCATATATTCAGGTCAAAGACAAAACAATGATAATACATGCCCATGATTAGGGAAAATTGTTTTAAAAATTACTACCTACAACCAATATATGCAAATTGTTTGACTCAACGCCCTAACAGGTGTATAACCATCAAATTTGCATGAAGACTCAACCTACTTTTATAAAATCAGTTTTATTAAAGTTTATAAAGTATTTCTTTTAATGAGTTGAGGATGCACACTCATTAAAAAGACATTGTTATAATTTAAATGTTTTATAAAGTATAAACACAAGTAGTTATGAGTCAGTTACAAGTCAGTTATGGGCTGGAAAGTTATAAATACTTGGTTTTCAAATGTAAAGGGGTTCCATTTCTTTTGGTGTTTTTTCTATTTTTGAGCAGAGTTGAGAGTAAACAGAGGGCTTCTGGATTCACACTTTATATAGGAAGGCTTTTGTAGTTGTGTAACTTCAATGACATAATACAGGGAGCATTTGATTCTTATGTTGTGGATTTTTTTCTATTATTATTACCTATTTTTCGTGTGTTAAACTAGTAATTCTTTTTGTCATTGTACGAACTATTGGTCATTTGTTGGAGCATTTGCAAACTGTGCAACATATGCAAAGAAATGCAGTTATAATCTTGGTGTTTTGGTTTGAATACACTGAAATAGCCTATCTCATAGTGTGTGGGTTCGCATGTCATTTTCTTATTGTTGTCACAGTATCATATCTATTATCGTTAGCTTTCATCATATAAATATGAGAATGTACATTCTGATTTTATGATGAACCCTTTTAGTTTTAAATAAGTTTGTGAAACCCCAATTGGTATACTTGTGTCTACTGCTAGGGTTTTGTAAGTCATTTTCTATCAGTTTTTCCCTTTTTCCTTTCAGTATTTCTGGTTAAAATACCACAAAAACTCTAAAATTTAATCATACGAGGGAGTTGTCCCTCCCAAACGCATAGGAAGATCATTTCTCAATAGAGATCTCTCCAACTATTGGTGCGATTGTAGCTCTTTGGATAAAACAAAGTCATTCTTGAAGATGTAATCGCAACAACAAATCTGTTTACCAACATGTATTTATATGTGCGTGCAGGTGCGTGCATTACATGTATATGTTTATAAATAAGTAAAATATAAATAATAATTTCAATGAAAAGGAATAATTTCAACTAATTTAAAAAATTGAAGATGAGGATAAAATTACAACCGCCCCCCAAAAGATAGATCACTATCTCAAGTGCATATTTTTAATTGTTGAGGGTTAAAATCATTTTATATTATTTGGAATCGCCCTATTGATTTTGTTATATCCAAACTACTCCAGAATAATCATGCCGAATTTGGAGAGTGCTAGGAGGTCGGTTTGAGAGATGTTTGTGTGTGTTTCAATAGCTGTTAGAACAACAATACTAATACCACCAGCTGCTGTGTTTCTTCTGTGAAAAGATAAAAAGTATATTAAATAATTTGGACACTGCGAGGAGATCCGTTTGAGAGATGTTTGTGTGTTTCTTATGTGATGGCAGGATATAAATCTTAAAATTTAAATAGTTTTATATGAAGATAAGTTTATATTTTATGGTATATTAAAAATTATTATATTTTGGTATTTTATTTTGATTAAAGAATTGAAAGTTATTAGGTTTCTTCTTTAACTGATTTGCATGTATTGATTTTGGATTTGGATCCTTCATTTGTTTCATATGACACCCATGTTTTTGATTTATTCATGCTATTCTTTGTTTTGGATATGGATGCCATCACACTATAGGTTTTGTTTTATCGTGTCTTACCTTTTCCCTCCTTGATATCGATAGTAAATGCAAATCCTATACTTTTGGAGATACTAAGTTCCTTTGATCATTCCATTCATGACAATCTCTTGCCTTGTGACATTGAGAATCATTCTTTTAGCAAGGACCTATCATGTGCCCTACCTATCCATTACGCTAGCATGCCTTATAATGATCTATCCTTACAATGTCATGATAACCCAAATTTATATAATCTTGATGTGTTGTCCAACATTTTACATGATGCTGATCAATTTTGTAATGACTCTATTGCTATTCATGTTCCCACACATGATCACTCATGGATTGTTAATGATGATTTGACGATACAAGTCATTGCTTTTACATAATGATAATATAAATACTTTGAATGATGATTATGATGGCTCTAAAAATGCTTCATTGTTTGTGAAAACATTCTTCCTTGCTAATTACAAATTTATAATGATGATTGTAATATCCCAACAAATTTTAATATACAATATTTAATACATTTTGACCATCAAGATCCTATGAAGGTGAAGTGAGAGCATGCATTAAGTAAATATTATTATTCACCACTTTATGACCACCCAAATATCATGAAATCAAAGTGAGAGCATATGGTTAAAGCTTCCTCCATAACATAATGTTGACATAATGTTAAAAATTTACAGAATATGTAATGTCCCCAATTGGAACAATACTAATTTTACCTTGAAAATTTAATTTCTAAGCAAACAAAGGTTTAGAGAGTACCTTGGTTTGATTTAATTCCTGCAAACAAGTTAGAAAACACTTACAATATTACATTAGCCTCATGAAATATACACTTGAATACATAGAGTATATACTCGAATACAAATACAAAGTCATAGAGTATATACTTGAATGCACATAATCCACAAGGTATACAATTGAATACACATAAATCACAAGGAATGAATACATGTAAGTTGCATTAATACATATGCAAACAAGTTAGAAAACACTTACAATATTACATTAGCTTCATGAAATATACACTTGAATACATAGAGTATATACTCGAATACAAATACAAAGTCATAGAGTATATACTTGAATGCACATAATCCACAAGGTATACAATTGAATACACATAAATCACAAGGAATGAATACATGTAAGTTGCATTAATACATATGCAAACAAGTTAGAAAACACTTACAATATTACATTAGCCTCATGAAATATGCACTTGAATACATAGAGTATATACTCGAATACAAATACAAAGTCATAGAGTATATACTTGAATGCACATAATCCACAAGGTATACAATTGAATACACATAAATCACAAGGAATGAATACATGTAAGTTGCATTAATACATATAAGTATACCATCGGACAATTGGAAAGGGGATTTAGTGCATCCCATACTACACTGTGGACCCGTCCACCATCCTAAGGTCACCAAGTATACACATGAATACACGAAATACTAAAGTATAAACAGCAAAGAAAGATCATATATAGCAACGTAACAAGTATCAAGGACTATGTAGGCTCAATCATAAAGAGTGGGGGAGTGGAACGTGATGAGGTGTCCCAAGTTTCCTCTACCCTAGGCCCAACAGCAAGACCTTATCCTCCGTTGGCCTCATGTGGTCCTTAATTGATGGTCCTTAACCATCATCATGAGGTGGCATAGTGAGGGCTTTATGCCGTTTCCCTCCATCACACCATCCCTTCCTCTTATGATTGAAGATCCTCCTTTTATTTATTTCAACAATTGATTCAAGTGAGGATAGTTTGGAAGGCTGCAATAGGGTGTCCTAGATCCTCAACCCTAGGCCCAATAGCAAGACCTTATCCTCTATTGCCCTCATGTGGTCCTTAACCGATGGTTCTTAACCATCATCATGAGGTGGCGTGCCTAGTGAGGGATCATTCGACATTCCCCCTCCTTGCAGTCCTGCCTCAACCCTCCTTAACCAATCATTGCTAGAATCAAATTATTATTATCCATAATCTCAATCGTATTGTTATCAATTATCAATGCTTTTAATTGGTATAATTATAAGTGCATTTGAATATATTTATTCATTTCTATATTCATTAAATAAGCATAACTATTACCATTCTGTTGTTACTATTATAATCATGTATACCACTATTGTTATTAAATACATACTTGGTTGCCTTTATTATTTTCTTTTGTTGTCTATTTTTCCAATTACTTAAATATTTCTTGCTTGCAGGCCTGTATATCAATCCTCTCTTTGTGATCTTTATTCCTCTTAAATCTCTATCTTTTTCCTTCTCTTAAATCTTTATCTTTTCCCTCTCTTAAATCTCTATCTTTTCTTATATCCTCTTAGGTAGATCTGTAGATGTGAATCTGATTATTTTCCTTACCTTTTTTCAATGCTAAAAATTGCTTCCTTACAGGCTTGTATATCAGTCTTCTTTTATTTGAGTATTATATTTATTCTTCTCAAATCTATCTTTTTTTTCCTATCCTTCCCTACACCTTCTCTCCACATATATATCTTTTCTTTATGATAAAAAGGCATCATTTAAAAGGGATGATGACTCTTTAAAGAGTCATAACCCTTAGATTGATGCCTTTTGATCGTAGCCCCTAATCCATTTACCATACGCTGCCTTAGAATTAGTTTGCAAAGTATCTTCATTGCTGGCTACTACTGTAGCATATAATTAATATTAACTAACTTTATCTATTAATCGATACCCTTGTTTTGTCTCCTTCCTGCCTCCATTCTTTGTAATCATTTATGAGGACCTTTGGGTGCTTTCCTTAAGGGGAATCAACCCCCCCTTATAATAGTTAAGAATATTTAGTTTATATTATTTAATTCATAATACTTTAATATATTTATAATATTTAATTTATAAGATTTAATTTATGATACTTAATCCATAATAAATTTACAATTTAATATTTAATATTTAATTTAAATATATTTAAATACATTTGATTTGTAGTATATTCTATTTAAGCCAAATATATTTATTTTTATTTTATTTAAATTTGAATATATTCAATTTATAATATATTCAATTTATGATTTATAAATAGATTCAAGTGTCATCCACATCTTTAATTTGAATGAATAATACATAACCAATTCAATATAGGGACATGACAGCCCTCCCCACTCAAAATTGCTTGTCCTCAATCAATGTTATGTTCTCCATTTAACTTGGAAATGGTTTTGTTTCTCAACTCCCTATCTGCATGTAGAAGAACGTACTTGGTTCTAGAATTAACTTTCTTTCATTTTTTTCCTTGAAGTTCCTTCATTTCCTTCCCGTATTTCTTCATTGGATAGGACTTCTATATGGTGTACTTGACTTCCTTTTCCACATTTATGCCCTGGTTCCCATTTCTTATTGCATTTGTAACATAAGTTCTTCCTTTTAAGATTCCTTGCATTACATTTGTGACCCGGTCCCCATGGACCATTACATCTAAAACACCTTTCTCTACCTTGTTCTTCTCTTTGCCAACATCTATGACCCAGCTCCCATCTTTCCTCGCAACCATAGCATGGTCCTTTCCTTCAGAACTCTCCTTGGGTCTCTTGGGAAAGGAGTGGTTCTCTTTGTTTGCTCTTTCCATGGGAATATTTGATTTTTTATGTTGTCTTTTGTGAGCCTTCATTTGATTGAGCACGATCAAGCCTAGTGGCTTTAAGGATTGCCTCTTGGAGTGTGGAGGGATCTAGGGCGCTTACTAAACCATGAGTAGCATCTAAAAATCCTTCTATAAAAAGGTAGGTGAGTCTTTCCTCAGATATTCCAGGGACCATGATCGCTAGTCTTTGGAATTCGATAATATATTCCTCAAGGGTCCTGTTGATGATGTTTTCTTGATAACAACAACATTAGAATAAAACACCAAGTGCTCTATCCTCTCTTGAACAAAGCATCTTGAATGCTAAATTACGTGATCAAACAAGAACGCTCCAAGGTTCCTTGTATGTGATTTGCAACAGATAGCCTCAGTGGTGTGATGTGATTTGCTGGTAATCACAAAGGGACTTACGCTAAATATGCTCCTTACTTCATTCAACTATGTACTCTTTCCTTGTGAAATGGAACTTCTGGTCAACTATGAAAAGAAAAGGCAAAAGGCAAGAGTTAAGAAGGCTAATCTAAAGACAATGACATGATGAACGATGCTATGATAGACAAATTTCCCTTAAAAAAACTAAATTTCACTTCGCCATGACGAGCAACAACTACATGAAATAGGTGCCATCTCCAAGGGATAAACCAAGGATTTTCATATCGTTGACACACTCCAAAGTACCCACAGCTGGCGCAACTCGAAGGAGCATCAACAATCAAACTATTTGCAAGATGTGGTTCAGGCTAACTTTACATGATGACTTACCATCGACAAGCCATCAAAAGTATGAACCAACGGGAATTCATCAAATATCATTGCATATATCCATTACATCAATGAACTCTATCTACTTTATCATCTAAACTACTTGGAAACACATCTCCATCATATTCAAGAACTTGAAACCTTGCTAACATTTCAAAGCCACAAGATCACCATGCAAAACAAAAACAATGAGCTTGTATTACTTTTGAAGTGTGTCATTACAACAATCTCATGTCTCTCTTCATGACTTTGAAGAGCTCCCTCTCTCCTCTACTCCTACTTGATCTCTACTTCTAATCTCTAATCTCCTATGTATTGTCCCTTTACAAATGAGAGAAGTGAGCCTTATATAGAACTCAAGAATTACAATGAATGGCTCAGATTGATTTAGCAATCAATGGCCAAGATTGAGACAACAAGGCAGTTTGTTACAAAATTTGCTATTTTTAGAACATGAAAGAGGCAATGAAGGCACATTTTCCAATGTGATAAGCATCTTTGGAGTGGGCACTCTTGAATAAATGACATGGCAGAATTCGATTGCCCTGATGATGTGTACGTGCCACCTCAGCATCTTCAAATGAACTAGTGTGATTCACTTCATGTTCACTTCACCTAGAATATTTTCTTCTTGTTGTCTTGATGTAACTCATGGATCGCTTTTATGATCATGCTCATCTCTCATCTTGTGATGTTGTTGTGCTTGTGCAGGATCATGCCTCTGGACAGTTGCATGGGCTCATGGAGTAGACTAGTGCCTGATGAGAGTTCTTCTTGTAGTAGACTTGCATATGATGGGTGTACATGAAGTAGACAACTCTGGATGATGATTCCTCATGCATGGCATTGATGTCTACGAAGTCTTCAATGTAAGATGAACTTGATGTAGGAGCTCTCCTCCATGTGGTGATGATGACAAACTTGAGCAACTTTCCTCCACCTTCCAAACTTCTCATGTATGAGCTCTCGCTATTCACCTCCTTGGATCCTCCATCACCTACAAGAAGAAACACATCGAATTAAGACTTGATATGAAGGATTTTCAATAACAAATTACATTCAACTTATGCATGTGGGATTAAAAAATGACGTTTCAAAACATATCCTTTCACATGAAATCCATGCCTAAGTGCCTAGGCAGGTTTAGAGGGACAGTATGGATTATTTGATGTGAATTCCATGTCAAGGTGTGAAATCCGCCCAGGCTGGGCGGGTTTAGGGGCGTCATCCAGAGAGTGTCTTGTGAATGACATGACATTGTCCAGGCAAAGTACTCAAGACCACCTAGCATGGGCGGGATTGGAAGAGGTGTAAGGAATTTTCATCATTTAAGCATTTTTAGCTTGGTTTTGACAACTTAAGAGCTCTTCACTTGTTTCATTGAGAGTTTATCCTCCTTTGAATGCTATGTAATTCTTGAAGCATGGGCGGATTTAGAGTGAGTGCATGGAGTGAATGGTGTGGAAGACATGCATGATGGTGGGAGTCACCTGACAAGGTGGGTTTGGAGGATGTGTATGGAGAGTATGTTGTGGAAGAGGCGACATCATCTAGATGATAGGCTCAAGGCCGCCCAGCATGGGCAGGATTGGGAGGCTAGTAAGGATTTTCACCTCATTTGAGATTCATTCCCTTCATTTGATAAGGCTTTTCTATCAACTCCAATGCTTAGTGAAATCTTGAGATGCTCATGAAGTTGAAAGACACAACTTGGATGTTGGGTGATGATGTCCACTTGTCATGGTGAAAATTGCCTAAGAAGGGTGGGATTAGAGGTGACCTTTGGACTTTATCTTAAAATACCTTCCAACTTATGAACTTTCATCAAAACTTCATGATTTCTCTGTACTTCAACTCAAAACATTGCAAACTTGATAGGTCTTCTACTTGAGCGGGTTTAAGGTTGATGTCTGGCGAGTGTGTTGTGCAAGAGGTGAAGTTGTCCAAACATAGAGGTCAAGGCCACCCAAGAAGGGTGGGCTAGAAGGTGGTGAGTGGTTTTTCAACATTTAGGAACTTCTTACCTTTGAACTTGACTATCTCCTCTCCTTTGTACCATCTTGATCAAACAAACTTAGCAATTTATGTTATCCCTCATCCTGGGCAGCTTTGAGGACAGTGTATGGAGAATTTCATGTGGGACACGACATAGTCCATGAGCACCCCTTGAGGCCGCCCAGGTAGGGCATGTTTGAAGGTGGTGCTTGGAATGCAAGTCTCGTTGCCATATCAGAAATGTCTTGAATGGAAGTATATTGAAAATATGTTTAAGTATAAGTCAGATATTGAATTTCTTATACTTTAAATATTTATCAATATACTTCCAGGATGTTTGAGATGGGTCTTGGATCCATATGATTTAACATTTAGATTTTAGATTTTGGAGGATCCACCAGATTTCAGACTTAGCCAATTTTTAGAATTTAAGGACATCAGGCTTAGTGATCTTTTATCATTCTTTCCAATTGATTCATCCTTGTTGGGAGGAGTTTAAGTAATGCTTGGTGTCATCTTCATCATTCTCATAAAATAAACTTGCAGCTTATGCCACCTTCATCCCTGGGTGGTTCTAGAAGTAGTGCATGGAGAGTTTGATGTGGGAGGAGACATTGTCCATCACTCCCTCATGAGGCCGCCTAGGTAGGGCGGGTTGAGAGGTGATGCATGGATTCTTCTTTGAAATGCACTTGATTCTATCTAACTTGCAAACTTCCATTGGATTTTCATCATATCCTAGTGTCTTGTGCAAGAAAACCTTGAAACTTGACCACTTTCCTGCTTGGGCAGATTTAGAGGGTATGTGTGGAGGATTTCATGTGACAGGAAACATTGTCCAAGACCCCTTCCTGAGGCCGCCCAAGTAGGGCGGGTTTGGACATGACCCTAGGATTTTCATCTTAAAACTCACTTAATGATTCTAAAACCTTCAAGTTTCCATCAATCCTTATCACTTTCTAATGTTTTGTGTTGTAACACTTTGAATTTTGCATAATCTCTCCTAGGGCAGGATTGGAGATGCTGTCTGGAGTATTTGATGTCGAAGAGGTGAAGTTATCCACAGGAACCTCTTGAGGCCGCCCAAGTAGGGCGGGTTTAAGGGTGACCTTTGGATTTTCATTCAAAACTCACTCAATCCTCTCAAACCTTCAAGTTTCATTGAAATGTCTTCACCCTCTAGTGCTTCATGCTTAAAAACCCTTCAAAATTTGATCATTCTCACCTAGGGTGGGATTGGATGCAGTGTGTGGAGAGATTGATGTACAGGAGACACTGTCCAAGACCACCATGTGAAACCGCCCAGGAAGGGCGGGTTTGGACATGCCCCTTGGATTTTCACACTTAAAGCATTTCATTCATGTCAATCTACATCGTTTCACCTCCTAAATGTTATCTTCTTCATCCTTTCTTAAGAAAACTTACAAATCATGTCATCTAAACCCTTGGGCGGTCCTGGAGGCAGCAGGTGGAGAGTTTCATGTGACAGGTGACATTGTCCAAGACCCCCTCCTGAGGCTGCCCAAGTAGGGTGGATTTGGACACGACCCTTGGATTTTGACTTGAAACTTACTTGAACTCAATCCTTGCCTACAAACCATCACATCTCAGTGCTCTATGCATGTAAAAACTTCAACATTTAACCATTTTCCTCCAAGGGCAGGTTTGAGAGCAGTGTGTGGAGGAATTGATGTGGTAGGTGACATTGTCCATCACTCCCTCATGAGGCCGCCCAGCATGGGCAGGCTGAGAGGTAATGCATGGAATTTACCTTGAAAAGCTCTTAAAAACTTGCAACCTCTCTCCTATTTGCAAACCTTGCTTGAAATTCATCATTTCTCAGTGCCTTGAGCTTGAAAACCTTCTAAACTTGACCATTTTTTCCTAGGGCGGATTTGAGGGTTCTGTCTGGACAAATGCATGTGCAAGAGGCTAAGTCCATGACCTCATGCCAAGGCCGCCCAGTCTAGGCAGGTTTGGAGGTGGGGCATGGAATTTTCATCAAAATCTTAGTTTTAGACTCTGTCATCACTTCCAACTCCTTTCAATCAGCCAAAACTCGTGAAAATATCCTAACTTTCCCTAGGCGGGTTTGAGGGTGTTGTCTGGACAAGCTCTCCTGATGGTGAAGACACTGTCCAAGAGGACCTTGTGAGGCCGCCCAGTCTGGGCGGGTTTGGACATGGGTTGAAGAATTTCTTGCCTTTGTCAAATTTTGGATTTCCTAAATGGAAGTATATTGAAAATATGTTTAAGTATAAGTCAGATATTGAGTTTCTTATACTTTAAATATTTATCAATATACTTCCAGGATGTTTGAGATGGGTCTTGGATCCATATGATTTAACATGTAAATTATAGATTTCTAAGGATCCACTAGATTTCAGACTTAGTCATTTTTTCAAGATTTTTAGAATATCAGACTTAGTCATTTTTAGGGTCTCAGTGACATGCATTAGGATGAAGGCATATAGACCTCTTGACAAGAAATTGTCGAGACATGGGCAAATCTACACTTCCAAATCTACAAACTCAAGAAAAACCTAAACCCTAAAGCAAGCAAAACCTAGAAAGCGAAAAAAAATAGGGGCTCCCCATTTGCAATGGGACGATGTGTGATTACATCACAATAGGTCCCTCTTTGCCTTATTCTGGTTGGCTCCTTGAAGTATTTTTGGGGATGGGTTTGGTTAAATATTTCAATGAGTCTTTTCTTGAAGACCTCATAAGACTTGATGTTTTTGTGATCGTGGATAATTTTTCCATGATGCCACCAGTCATGCGCCCCTCCTTCTAGATGTAGTGTGGCAAATGTAATGGTACATCTTTTTCAGTCATGGGGCAAAGAGTTAGGTATGTTTCTAGTTTTTGTATCCATGCTTGGGTTGTAATCTTTCTTGACCCATCAAAGTTAGGGATGGCTAGTTTTCCTATTTTACTTTGTATATCTTTATTTGGGTGATTGTTTCCACCCCTATGATCATTCTTCATCGCTACCTCATAATATGCTGTGAAAGGGATTTTTTTTCTAACTTCGGGTTCAAGCCTTGCATATTCTAGGGCAAGTTCATGCACATTTTGATTGTTGATTCCTTCATTTTCCCCTAAAGGACTTTCTTCTCCCAAGAAATGGGGTCCCTCAGTACTTGAGTTTAATCCAACTGTAGTGTTATGATTACTATCAGATTGGCTAGGGAAGATTTCCCGTTCATGTCTTGTGTTAGGCCTAAGGTTATTCTGAAAGCTATTTTATGAATGTCTTCATCTTTCAATCTCAACTGATGATATCCAAATCGTAGATCAATCTTTGAAAATACTGTTGCACCTTGCATCTGATAAAAAAGATCATCAATACGTGGTAGAGGATACTTATTATTTATCATTGCTTTTTTGAGAATACGATAGTCTATACAGAGACGCAAGGTTCCATCCTTCTTTTTGACAAAGATCACAGGTGCTCCCCAAGGTGAAACACTAGGTCTAATCAACCCTTTAGCCAACAGCTCCTGAACCTGGGCTTTCAATTCCATCAACTATGTAATAGTCATATGGTATGGCACCTTTGATATTGGCTCAGATCTAGGTACTATATCAATAGAGAAATCAAAAGCTCTCTTTGGAGGTAACCCCAGAAGTTCATATGGAAAGACATCCTGAAAAATCTTGAAGGAAAGGATAGTTCTCCAAGGGTACATTTTTTTTACTAGGATCCTCTTCTACTTGTTCCATTTTTACTGCAAAAAGTTGACATCCTTTTCACCTAGCCCTCTTTAATTGCATAGTAGAGATTGGTCTAATCTTGACTTATCTATGAGTGTCTTGCAGATAGAATTTGTTTCCTACATCGTCTAGACACTCAACTATTTTTGCAAAACAATCAACATTGGCCTTATGTCTTCATAACCAACTTATTCCTAAGATAACATCATAGGAACCTAGGGGCTACATACAACTTCACCTCAGTTGAAATCAATTTTGGCTTCAAACAGGCATTGCTCTACCCAAGCTTTAGTCTGGTTAGCATATTCAACTGACTAGGGTTTAGCCATATATCTATCTCTTCTAGGAAATTTATTCAATACTTTTAGAGAAATAAAACTTTCACTTGCTCCAGTATTAATTAAAATAGAAATAGGAACCTCGAACAAAGTACCTGTCATCTCTATGGGAGTAATCTAGTACTCTACTTGGCAATTGTCCAATGACACATAGATCCTCTATTGAAAAGCTACTTGTTGGATAGGTAATGCGTTACTACGCTGATGAACTCCTTGGTTCTTGGTTGGACATTGATTTGTGTAATGATCTCCACCACAAGAGAAACATCCCCTAGGAGGTCCTCGCTTTTCTACAGGTTTGCCTATATTATTATCATTCTTCTAGAAATTTTTATTATTTTTCTTCTCATTTTTGGGTCCATTCCTGTTATTTCTGAAGCCCTTGTCACTTTTCTTATTCACATATTGTTTATCTTTCCTTTTCTTGAAATGTTGAGAAGCTTGTGACTTATTAAACCTCTTGCAATTCTTCTCGCGATATGCAAAAATTAACTTCAATTTTTGCTCTTGTTTGATTGCCTTCTCAAAAACTTGGTCCATAGTGGTAGAACCATGCACATCCACTTCTCCACCTATCTAGGCATTCAAACCCATGATGAATTTTATGATTCAGAACCTTTCATCCTTATGATATTATGGCACATACTTCATAAGACGGGTAAAATTTTCCCAATATTCAACCACTGACATTTCTCCTTGTCACAAATTCTAAAAATCTATTAGCTTTTGGTAGAAGAAAAGCTATGGTAACCACCTCTGTCGAAATATGATCATAAATTGATTCTAGGTTAAGCTTAGAGAACTTAGCCCCAGTTTCATTTTCTTGTTCATCCACCATGTAGACACTTCACCTACCAACTGATAGGCACCCCATATTGCCTTGGTTATCTCAGAGTAGTTTCTGATCTCAAAATACTTTTCCATCTCTGTCAACCAAGGTTCTGCAGCATCACCACTTACTGTTCCATCAAACTGGGGTGTGTCACTTTCTTCATATCTCTTGATAGATTTAAGGCAATTCTATTTCTCCTTTTTTCTTGTGACTTGGTCTTATCAACATCCTCCCTTCGTTCACTTTGAGAATTGGGTTCATGGACATAATCATCATCCCCTACATGCAAGTCTTCTTTTTCTCATTTGGGTTTGCCTTGGCCCCTCACTTCCTGTTCTAGGTTTCCAAGCCTTTCCTTGGTTTCATTCAGCATTATCAATATTTGATCTAGCTTAGTCATTGGGTTTTTAGAAGGATTCGACTCTCCCAGACTATCTCCAATATTTGTTCGAGTTTGAACCATGATGATACTCTATATCACACCTAATATTCGTATTAAGTTATAGATTAGAATTTAGAAATAATGCATCCCATTAATTCAAAATTCATCATTAAATCTATTCATAATACTCAGATTTGTGCAAAACAATCTCATCTTTATTATAGTTTATTTTGGGTATAAATACATCCTTATTTTAGATAGACAACTCAAACAAGACTACATGTCACTGACGGTTAAAGGACATTCCTCAGGTTCCTCTTCCCCATCAGAATCTAGTAAAACAAACTTAGGGGGTGGATGTACACGCAGGTACTCCTCCAACGCCTCTTTTCCTAAAGCAAGGGCATCATGACCACACCCAAATGACATGTCATGACTATAATATGATTTACTTGGTTTAACTACAAGAGTAGGAACAATGGGTTTCTTAGCTAGTTCATTGCGTTGGTTCTTTTCTAGTCGAATATGCTTAAGAGCGTCAGCCAAAGTTTCAGTCTTCCAGCCATGCACCCTCAGCATAGTTAATATGTTCTTGGAGTTTTACCTTCTCAGTTGGTTCTTTTTTAACCACTATCTTGGGTAAGTTCTGGGGAATAGACTTCCTAGCAGTTTTCTTGGTTCTTCTCCATGCCATTTTGGCATAAAACCAATTTTAAACATTAGCCAATCTTCTAAATGTTGACAAGTTTTCTCGTAGTGAGCTCCTAGGTCTATGTGTTTAACCTGGTAGCTCTGATGCCATATGTAACATACCAACTCATACAACTTGGAATTACTCACATAATTTACTAAGAAAGTAAAAAAAACATGTTTAACCATGAGTGAGATTTTTTTTCTAACATTTGCATAATCACATAGAATTAAATGTATATTTGCTGAATATTTTTCAACCTTGAAATTACAATATATTCAAAGATAAAATCATAGTGAAATCATTTCACTTTATATATACAAATAATTTGCACTTGGCAATATGAATAATTTTACATAGGTTTGAAAATCATAAGTCATAACATGAAGTATATTGCATCTGGTATCTGGTATCTGTCTCACAAGTCTCTGTGAGTCTTTTGCTACAGAGGGAGAGTATCATCCGAGTACTTTTCCTCCAACCACAGACCGGTGGTCCCCCGTTCATCTTCCATCTAGAAGTGGCCCTACCCTTCATGAAGAGTATAAACATAAGGAACCAACAAGTTGCCATTTGAGTCCTAGTGTTGTGTCCTACGTAACTCAATTGACCATAAAACTCTAGCCAACCTTCTAGCTAAGTATGATCATTCTGACAGGTTACACAATCTAGACATGGTGAACTGACTAATACATGTAGAGACAAATGCAACACTTTAGCCAAAGTTTATCTATAAATAGACATTTGCAATAAACGTAGTCATGTGTTCACACATCTCTAACCTGACTTGGAAACTACAACATCCTACAGTTTGACTTACTTGACTAGAATCTCTAGACATGAATTGTCTTGACTAAACTCAAATCCTAGTCATTCTGACTTATAATTAATCCTTAATCTAGGATAAACATAATAAATGGGTTTAGGTGACTTTAACCTTTCAGAGAGTCCCTCTTTGCCTACTTGCAAATACTAGGGTCTATGACTTCTTGTCATTCTACTCAATGACCCAAAGATTGAGTAATCTTGTATAATATATCAAGTTTTTGACTCTAACATGAAACCATTTATTTTATCATAAGTGCTTCTTAGACTTCCTAAATTATACTTGTCTTGATCTATGGTTTCTCGACCATTCACTGTCGATCGAAATAAACAATAGACTAAATCAATGTTATAACTGATTTAAGAGTTTTCAAGTTTTCTTAACCCTTCTGGGTCAAATCTAGGGATTTAACTTCTCTATCCCAATGCATTAAAATATCAAATACTCTTGTTTTCCATAGGTTAAAATTTATAATAATACAACATGAAAATGATAACCTCTAGTCTTCTCTTGACCACTTGGGCATTGTTTGAATTCACATCTCTCATAACATGTATAAACATAGTACATGAGGTATATCCTCATTCATATAAGATATTAATGAATTCTATCATTATCATAACTAATCTTTTGACTAAGTTCAATCTTTCAACCTAAATAGGTTTAAGTCTAAAATAATAATATAATATTTTTGACCTCTTGGTCTTCTTAAGTCCATCGACTTTTGATATAGAAAAGGTTATGAAATCATATTTAACATCCTTTGTATATCATGATAAAGCTTATCATTAATTGTATAATGCATATGTGATATTATATCACTATACTTAGGTGTTTTCAATGATATAAATATCATTTATATATATCCTATATAAGTGAATATCTATCACCACAACTATTGATTATAAACATTAAAACTTATACAAATAAGACATTGGAAAATCTGAATCTATCATTTCTAAAATTTCTTTAATCTTGTTGGTTGTTTTAAATTCCCAACCTGATTCTCACAACAAATCTATAAAATAGCCACTTATTAATGATTGATCTGCCTTGAGGGATTGGCCAATGAATAGGAAATATGGGAGAGAGGGTTTTTCTCAATCCCACTTTTTCTTCCTCTACACTTTAGGCTCTTTGAAACCAAGGAGGGTGTTCCTTTGTGAATGGATTTATTTCTAATTCTCTAGCTATTTCTTCTTAATTGACATCTTCTTTTTTTGGGGAAAACAATGTTCTACTCAAATGGATGGGGTTTTCCTGAGATATTAGCTTGTCAACACTTTTCCTATCATAGACATGTTCCTTGTAAATTGCTTGAAAGAATGTATGATAAAGTAAAGGGATGGCTATATTCTTTAAGCTCTTATCTTATTCTTTGCAGAGGAACATGCAAAACTTAACTTAATCAAAATAAATACCCTAAAAGCCTATTGTTGGAAAGGGAAATATTTAGATTGATTTTGAAGTATTTTGAGGATAATCAGAGGGGCGCAAGTTCAATATAGTATCCATGAACAGATCAGTGCCTATCCAAGGGCCAAAGAGTCAAAAAGATTAAATTAATAAAAACTAAACAGGCTGTGATGTAACAAACCTTAGTTTACTATAATGGTATAACAATGCCTTACATTGAAAATACTCTACTAGTTTTGGAATCAACCATACTTAGTTATCCCTGTAAACCTGAATCACATTTGATATTTTCTAATAGCAATTTTACATTACTTCTTGAGTAAATGCCATAAGAGAAATATGCCAGCACAGGAAAGACTGTGATGATGAATAAAGATGATCCTTAACCAAATATATATTCATAATGTGAAATTGTATACATGAAGTAGGAGACAATATACTCTAAAACTCAACAAAATTTGTAAAATAAACTATTTAGTAACTTGCATCATAGATTTTGATAGTTCTATCAAGAAATCAAAAGAGACTCAAAATGGAAACCTAAAAACATACAACTAATTCTATTAGCACAAAAAAAAAACTTATTTACAACTCCTCCATGACTAGATTGATCCTTATTTCAGACTAAGTCTAGAAACATGACCTCAAACCAATGCTTTTTCATAAGCCCTGAATTCCCTTTTACATAGATAAGGGAGCAACAAGCTTCAGGCTTATGACAAAAGAAGTTACAACTGTTTTGTAACCAACAGATGCAGCTGCAAGAAGAGGCCGATGTAACCACTTCATAATTGTGTGCTCTGCTACCTTTGGCGGGGAATGTAGTAAGGCTTCTAATGATGGATGCATTACTAGAGGCCGTTAGATCTAGGCACTCGTCAAATGCCATGAAAGTATTTAATGAGAGTATTTATTGCTCTGCCTTTACAAATTGCACACCAACGGATGAGAAAACGTGCAAGGAACAATATCAAAAGGAAACCTAGGATGACATAATATCCTTCACTATTTTGAGGTTCCTTTTCACGGGTGAGATTTTGCCCTCCAAGTCTCAAAGTATCATGCAACTTCAACCGAGCAGAAACTTGGGGAATCCACACCTAGCTGGCCTCAAAAGTGCTGGAAGCCAAGCCAAGAGAACAACAACAACAACAACAACAATTCTCCTCCAATCCCTTATATGTTTCATCTGGGGGTAATATCCTTACACCTAAAGTTAATGCTCTGTTAGGAAAATTAGATGTAAGGGAGGGGTAGAGGAAGCTAAGAAGCTTCTCTACTTCAGAAGGGAATTTACCAACTCACAGAAATAAGGAACTACTAGAGTAAGAAGAATACCCCTCAAAACCCTCCATTAGATGAGATAAGAGACTGGAGAAGAAATCACAAAGCTATAATGGAAGCTGCTACTAATCTCTAATTTCCCTGCACCACCTATTCTAGAGGAGATAATTCTAGGTCTTTCTAATTCTATAGGGACAGATCGAGAGCCATGAGAACAAGGAAGAAAATCCTACAGAACAAGGGAGCAAACAAAATACATATGAATAAGGGAAAGCCATACTGTCAGAATGTTTTAAATAATATGAATGGTAGCATCAATACTTGCCTTTTTATAAAAATTTCAAGATGTAAGCATACATCCACACATCTGTGGTGTATTAATTTTCCAGTCACTTCGAAACATTCCTGCCATAAATGGAAATCTCTTAAAGATTACCATAAGTGGACAGAAAGATTAGATTTCATAATTCCACATAACTGTAAATATCACTTCTTGCATTGAATTTTGCCAGATCAGGTGTCTTGGTTCCCCCAATTAAGTACTGTCATCACATCAAATTTCATCCCATCAAATGAAATGTCAATCATGGTAGAGGCACATATTTCCAAAGGTTGATCTTGCATAAGCCAAATTATTCTGTTATCAAATTCCTCAGGAGCGGCGGCGATGGAGACCCTGCACACGCCTGAGCAGTTAATGCTTTGTAATGAAGCCTAGTCAGATTCAGCACCAACAAATCCTTTTGTTATAACTTTGAATCTAGGTAGTTGATCTTGATCTCAGCTGGTGCAACTTGACAATGCTGATTTGATCTTATTCCAGGTCAGACCTTATTACTTGCTTCTTTCAATAGTATCCTACCATCTGGCCAGCCTTTTCCAGTCGTGATCCTGAGGAGAAGTCCTTCTTGCAGTGCAGTTAAGACAACACCTGCCATTTCACGTATGAAGGATATGGTGAAAGATATGATCTTGGTGGAATAGTGGATAACCACTGGATCTCGATCGCTTGTACTTGATTAGAGCATTTCTAAAAAAATGGTCACATTTCATGCCATGTTAGATCCTTGCCATTAATGTAATAATCCCATCACTTAGAAAGCCACGCGTCTAGATTTTGTCATTCCGCGGTCGCTCAGAAGATCCTTTGGTGGAGTATGGCGGAATGTTAGAATCAAAGAGAAACTATTTTGTAACACCTGGGACCCACCTCCTTGCCATCTTGGATAGTTCTTGACCAGTTGTCACCCTTTCTACATTTCTACCAAGGCCAGCTTCCTTTGTATCTTTTCATGGGCAGATTGGCAGAAATGAATCCGCAAGTGCCACCTTCCAAAACTAGTTAGTAGGACTGGACCTTGACATGTGTATTACTTCTACCGCTTTAGGAGAAGGATGGCCAATTGGGTCAATTCTTCTTTAAGATAAAGTTGTTCTAGGTGAGGGCTACAGATGGTAACTGCTTGGTGAGGGGCTGGTAAACAACATTGTGGGAAGGCATGAAGGAAAACTTTACAAGATGGTGATAGGAAATAAGCAGTCACTGAAGAATTATATCGTATGTGGCTGATTGCATGACTTCACACTATGAGGGTTTAGGGTTTTAACAAATTTGGCTTACTCAAAGCATTTTTTCTAGCAGAGAAACCCTAATTTTGGAAATCTAATGATCAAGTAACATAGAGCTAGGAACAAAATTGCCAGAAACATATAAAAATTTATATGGTTCCATCAAATCTTACTCATCTCAACCCCTAGGTTTATATCTGAGTTCTCAAAAAGTTTAAACTCTACATTTTATATGCTATATTTCTACACAGATTTGGTGTTTTGACATCTAAAAGAAACCTATGTTTGCTTGAGTAAACAAAGCTAAGTGACAACTTTCTACAGACTGCAAACCTTTCAGTAAACAATGTTATCTTTCACAATATAAATAGTGGTTTAAGCTTGCAAAAATAACGATATATGTTCAATGCATGAAAACCCAAACTCTTACCTTCTTCTATGGGTGTTATCTCTGCTCTCGGCTCAGACAAAGATACAATCTTCAATGTCATCCCTTGTTCTTCTCTCTCCTGTCGTGCTCTCTAAAGAGAGTCCCCTTTGTATCTACACATTGTGCTCTCTAAAGAGAGTCTCCTTCGTCTCTACCAACTACGCTAAGATCAGTTCATAAGGAGTTTTTATCCCACTACAATCCTCCATAATCCTGGATTCCTCCTGCATCTATGCCTATTTACACTCTATGGTGGCATGCATAAATGATGGAGTTACTGGCCATAAAGACCACTCCTAAACTATTTGTAAAACTCATCTTTTCTCTCCATAATCAATGTGGAGGAAAGGAGTTAAGTGCCCACACAATAACATGTGAAGTTGTTTTGCATTAAGTTTGCAACACATCACATTCCTTAAATAGCTCATCAGCAACAAAACAATTGGTTAACTAATAGTTCTTATTAAATAGATATTTAAAAACAAAATATCGGTGTATACAATGTATACTTATGTTGTCTCTAACACACAATAAGATATGAGAATGGGGTCGAGGTATTCTCCCCCTCTCAAAATTGCTTAAACATCAAAATAGATAAATTAACATAATAGAATTCCAATCAGGAATTATCGATAATAAAGTAGTTTAACTACTAGTATTTATTTATTCTAGTAATATAATTTTATATTCATCTCACACAAAGAAATAACAACTATCGACCATTCCTTGTTGACAGTCATGTTCTAACCTGAATTAGTTTTTGACAATAACCTCAACTTAATGGATCTAGTTGACAATTGACGATTTGTCAAGTCAGAACCAAACTTAGACCAATTGGTCAAACATAACTTACCATACTCAATGAAGGTTCACTAAATTGTGGAATCATGAGACTTAGATGACAAATAATCTATTCTTATCCATATGTCTATTCTCTTCTCTCTAATGATACCCTCCCTCTCTTTCTTGGAGGGTGGAAAACCTGTTTCCTGGTTACAACTTGCAATCACCAAACTAGGATTAGTGCATCATTAGTCAATCCATAAACCTTATGAATAAATAATCATGACATATTATAATCACATGTGTATATTCTAATCATATAAATATAAAATCATGATATCATTGATTTATCCTAACATTTTCACATAACGTCAAATCATTAATTCATGCATAATTAACTACTAATTATGTGCAAGTAAAAAGTAAATCATAGTCAAAATTTGGGGTGTGACAGATTCAAGGATTTGGATTCTTCACTTTAATTAATAAAGACATGATTCTAAGTCTTTGCATCTACTTTATTCCTATTTTTATTAAGAATATGAGTATAAGAAACACACCCAAAGAGTTTGAGGTGAGATAAGTAAGGCTTTCTTCCACTCTATGTCTCCTTAGGAGTCACCTCCTTCACAATCTTTGCTTGCTTAATAATATAACAAGTAGAGTTCATCACTCATAATAATCTTAGGCAACTTCCTAGCTTCCACCATACACCTAACAATCTCCATGAATTCATGATTATTTCTCTTATGTACGCCATTCTACTATGGAGTTGAGGAACTATCAATTCCCTCAAAATGCCATGTTGTTCTAGGAAGTTTGTGAATACTTTGTTTACATATTTAGTGCCATTATTTGTCTACAACTTCATGATCTTCTTACTATATTGGTTCTCCACTTCTACCTTGAAGACTTTGTAGGTAGATAACACCTCATCATTTTTATTCAAAAATTAAACCCAAGTTTTCCTAGTAAAATCATCAACCAAGACCAAAACACACTTTGAACTACTATATGAATTTATTGGCTATGGACCCAACAAATCACTATGCATTCAATTTAGTTTAGCTAATGCTCTTCATGTAGTGTGCTTATTATAGGGTTCCTTGTAATGCTTACCATAAACACACCCTTCACCAATACCATAGGATGGAGTGACACATGTGTTGACTCACAAAACTACATAGTGTCAAACCTCAGTAGTGAAAATATGACTCCTCTCTTTAAAGGAGATTGAATGATCTCCCCAAGGTCTTATGATCACTGGGTGACAGTTAAATGGGATAGCTTAGTTGTGAAATGCATGCTATTTTAACAAGGAGCTTGGTAGGATTTCAAGGAAATAGTTGCAAGGTGTTATTAAGGTCAGTTTAGTGGGTTTGAAAATTGTCTTCATGGAAATGAAATAGACATATGTTTAACAAATTTAATTTATTCATTTGTTTTATGAAGACAAAATTATATAAATTAACTTCTCTGAGACGGTTTTTTCTTTAGATTCACAAACAAGTTCCATAATTACAAAAGCTATAACTAAACTACATTAAACAAAATCTATCCTATATATATATATATATAAAGGGCAAACGATTAAATAGGTAAAAAGGGAAATGAAAAGAAGAAACCAAGAAAAGGAGAAAGGGAGAGGTAGTGAGTTTGTCATATGCATAGCAACCATGAGCTTAAAAATATTCTATGCAACACATATTTAACAAATTCAAATCCATGTCAGTATTAACTCAGCATGAGATTTAAATTGTGTAAATATTTAAGGGAAACTGAAACAAAAGACCGTGTTTAAAATGAGAGACAAAAGACAATAGCTACCATAAAAAGATGAGAAAGCTATTACTATCAAATTCATATCAGACATCCATTAAGTTCAAATAGATATATGTTTATAGAGAATAATAAACCAAATACAATGGCTGAAAATACAAATAAACATACTCATCTAGACATAAAAAGTTTCCCCACCATATTACATGTGTAAAAGGATAATATTTTTTCTCGTTACACCTCTTCTCCTTCCCACAATCCTCAACATCTTCAAAGCAAAACTTAAAATACTTTTCAAACTCCACTGCTGCTGCTATAGCCAGCAATAGAAGACCAAGAAAAACTTGAAAAACAACCCCTCTCTACTACTGCAGTGAGCCAAAGAGAAAAAAATAGAATCCTCCTTGCTGATGTTACACCTCTTTCTACTCTTTCATCTTTGTATATTTTATTGTTTTTTATTTCTTAACTTGCATGCCTCCTCATAGGATCCTCCTGTGTAGGTAGGTGACCCCTATGAAGGTAGGAGCCTCCCTGGCTCCCACACCACCTCTCATACATGATATTTCCTAAGCACCATACTTTCCTTGTGATGTGGCATTTAATTTGAAATGGAGCCACTCCAAACTTACGCCCCTTCATCAAGTTTCAAAGATTTTATTTACCATCTTTGATTAAGTGCAAATGTGTACTTGGGTGCAAGCCCCAACAGGTAGCATGATCAATCTGAGTCTCGAGTTTGCTCCCCAAGGTCTTGGGTTCAACTCGTGAGGCCCAGTCTTTACCTGATGTATCTGGCTTCTGGGACATTTTGGTACATCCCTAGGGATTAGTCTCACCTCAGCTCGCCCCGTAAAGGGAACCTGCTGGACTGAGTCGCAGGGACACCCTGGGTTATCAAAAAAAATGTGTACTTGGGCGCATTGTGTTTCCTTCATCTCCACATTATCTTTTGCATTTTCATGATGTCACTTTAAATTATTAGTTCCTACAACATTTTTATGGAACAACATTCCTATGGGGATGCCTAGTATGCATACTTCTCCCTTTTAGATTTAAGTGGGTCTTTTAAATCTTCACACCCCCTTCACATTTTGTTTCATTTTTGTTTAATTTTTTATCACTTTAAATAAAAAGTGGGTCTTAAAATGCTACATCCACTTTTCTTTATATATCTTTTTTTAAAATATTTATCTTATGTGAAGGCCATTTTAATTTTTTTAGAAACATATTAGCCTTCCTATTCTATGTGATTTGATTTCAAAGTCAAGGTTCCCATTATAATTTTTTGTTTTTTTTGTAGAGTAAGTCGAGGTTGATCTTTAAATTCCATAACTCGTCTGTTGTTTGTGGGATTCAAGAGGACTATGGATCAATTACTGCATGTAACGCCCCACCAAGGAACCCAGAGGATAACACAACTAAACTTACAAAAATGACAATTTTTTTTAAAACGAAAGAAATAACAACAATCATATATTTATTCATAACATTTAAATTAAGATTTATCCTCTAGGGTTCCATGGTTGCATTACTAACGAAATAAAACAAGATCTAACCAACATTATGAATTAACTAACAACCATGGTTCATTCTATATCTAATTGCATCAAATGAATAAACACATACAATTCCATATTATATTATCAGATAAATAAGCATCAAGATCTTGCACATAGGATCACAAGTACATAAATAAGTTCCTTCACAAGAGAGTACAACATTACATTATTTACAATATTGCTATCCAGATTACATTGGAGTACATACATCAAGATAACAGTACATGATTCAATTGATATACAAGACTAGAACATGATCACAAGTATCTGTCTCCTCAAGCTAGAGCAAGATCTTAAATCTGCCATACACGGTACATCCTTCTCACACACAATCAATAGCAAGGGAAACCAATGGAGATAAAAGCACAACCACTCGACCATGTGGAACCCTAAGTTCCACACCTCGTGCTGGGAGATAACAATAAGATCCCACTAAGAAAACAATCAAGAAAGATAGTAGACTAACAAGTGCAAGGACTACACAAGACTTCAATACAACACGAGTCAATAAGAACATCACAAGTAACACAAACAACACTTCCAGAGGCAATCACACAACAAAGGGGAGAACACAACTAGAGAATGTTAGACTGCAGTAGGGATGATTGTCATCACATGGTCCTAGCATGGGTTACCTTGACAGTCTCTAGCTAGATGCCGGCTTCCATCCATGGGTTACCCTGACAGTCTCTCGCTAGGTGCCGACCCCCATCTATGGTTACCCTGATAGTCTCTCCCTAGACACTGACCCCATTGGGTGATACATGCGGAACCAACATTCCTTTCGTGAGGACAAGGAAGTTGATGTTTCCAACCATGGCCTTCTCATCTCATCCTTAGCCTAAACGAGCACTACAGACATGAGTGAGGCATCCAATTATCTTGATTAGTGTGAAAACTACCCAACCCTCTAAATTTATTATTAAGTTATCACTGGATTAACAACTTCCAATGGGTTACCCTAACAAGCCACTTTGGATGCCAACCCCACATTGAAAGCCACTCCCCCTTAGCCCAAAACAAGTCCCAAGCATGAACTATCATATTTCTCATCATGATACATTTACAACACAAAATATACATAATTTCACATTACACAGAGTAAGGCATTACCCATCTTGCATAATCATCATAACCACATGAATAGGTACACTGAGCAAGGCATTATCCATCTTGTATAATCATTATAACCACCTGAATAGGTACACTAAGCAAGGCATTATCCATCTTGCACATATACCATACCAACATGAATAGGAGGAAACATTCCAGAATAACAATTTACTCAACTCACATGATGCACCCATACCAACTCCCACACAATCACACCCTCCTAGGCCTCTGGAATCGTCTTCCCCAAATGACACAAACACTTGACACCACTAAACACAATAGTCATGCATCACATTCACTCTCAAATGCACAACATAAACTACGATCCTTCATCAATATTTCAAATACAATACCACAAATGCAACATATGATATAATGCACTAATTATGGGTCTTAAAGAATGTAACATTAATCCAATCATGATCAATCATCTAACAAATATAAAGTGAATCTACCTCATCAATACAAAACTATAACTTTCTAATCATAAGTAGAAGTTATAATATGATCATAAGATATAAGTGTCCACGAGTATCAATATTTAAACTAATAATTCTCAAGACTTAATTTTATTTTATTTAATTAAAATGATTGTGAACAACATGTAAATAACCCTAAGGCATACAAATTAAACACAACAATTATTTACACTATTTACATTGATGTAGATTTCATTAATAATCAGGACAATTTTGTAAATACTATTAAATATAACTGTATAATCAAGACTAAAAGCCCATGTTATAAATATCTTACTCTAGTTAGAATCACAAGATACAAAACCCGAAGCTACAATAAAAGAACCTTATTCTAAGGTTAGCTTGAGAGGAAAGAAATACAGAACAACAAAACATTCCTATAGATCTAATTCATGTTAGTTGATTTGTTTTCTTTATGCGAAGATTTAGAAACTTGTGATTCTTTGTGGTCATTAATAAAATCACATGGAAAAAGGAAAAAAAATATTTCTATTAAAAATGAGTTGAAAAATATTGAACTAACTTAATAAAAAATGGAATTTAACTTATTCAATAACTATTGAGTCAAATTCTATCTATCTATCTATGCATATATTAATTATAAAATATTAAGGAAAAAATAATTGAACAAACACTACTTTTATATTAAAATCATTATTACATTAAAAATCTATAATTTTAAATTATATTAAAAAAATGAAATTTATAAAACATAAGATAATAAAATTTAATTATGGTGAACACAAACAGGTTAAATATTTGAACATAATTTTTTTTATATATTGAACGAAGCCAAAATTACATATAAGAGAAGCCAATAAGGATACAAGAATCCAAGATCAAATATTGCAAACAAGAACAACAATGAAAAAATTCTCACAAAAGAACCCATGCTGATTAAAATGACACAACTACTTACAAACTATACAATAACAAAGAATAATACAAATGTTCTCAAAACTATAAAAACAACAACTAACTTCCCATGTAATGAAAGAGTCTCTGGATCTTTTTAGAACACTAAGGAAGAACATTTCCTTTTTGTAGCTAATGATTTTGAGACATAATCCAACCAAGTTGGTAATCAATCTTCATATTTTTTTTTGGCAACTTCCTATAACTGAGAAACCAAAGAGGTAATTTGGAAAAAAAACATTAGAGTAAAGCCTTAAAATTTCTATTTTTTTATGAACATAGAGTTAGAAAACACTGTGGCACATCTACTTTTCCAAAAATACAGTAAAATCACATGTCTAACTGAATCCTCTATAACATTATTATGAAGCTCCACTCCCAAAATGACTTCTTTCAAATTTAACTAATGATAAAAAATAGCAGGCAGCCTGTTAAAGTTACTAAGCCATTGTTTTTAAACAAAAAGAAAACCAAATACTAAATTCTCATTAATCTTGCATAATCATCATTTGCAAGCAGAACATAAAGAAAACCAAATACTGAATTCTCATTAATCTTAGATGATATTACAAAGCAATTTCTAATTGTCCAGATCGCTATATAGTGTAGAACAAGAGCATAATCTTGCTATGATCCTAAGACCTAAGACTCTTTTTGCTTCTACTCCAAAAGCCCTCCGCCTATTGAGGAGAAAAACCCCTTATTTATAAGTCCGATCGGACTTTAAAACTATAAAAAACTCTAGAAATCTGACCATACAAATCGGACACATAGCAACACTGTAGGAGAGGATAGCTGTTAAGCAGTCATATTCGTGAGCACTAACTACAATGAAAAGTACATAAATATTCCCATTAAGCACACCGTATGGGATAGACGGCCCACTTTACACTCAAAAGTGGATATGAGGATCTTGCTTTTTAAGACAGGGTTGCGTCCTATTGTCAAAAACCTAACGTGGCTGACGTCATGGCACAGACAAGCCCATGTGCTAGCCCAAACTAGAAATGTTAGTAGGTGGTAAGAGATTTCGTGGTATTGGTTTGAAAATCACATCCAAGTCATCATTTCGAGGATGAAAAGAATATATGATCTTTTCAATCTGATCAGGATATGCAATATCTATCTCTGTTCTCGTAGCAACTAAAGCTGGATGTAATGATAGAATTAGATCATTTAGCACAGCTTTTGAGAACCAATCATGTGTTAATGGATAATATTCTACCCTTGGAAGGCAGTATCCATGAGGCTGCACCAAGTATCTAGATGGTCCACACAAACCTTCTTCAATAGACCAACCAAAATTTTTCTGGATATGATCAAAGAATTCATTCATATCTGGTTGAAAAATTCTATCATTGATACCCATGAAAATATCAGCATAATCTTCAAACTCAGTTTGAGAAATTGTAATGATGTTGATAAAACCAAACTTTGCAACTTTCAACAAATTCTTTTTGTCCCTGTAAGTCCAATGCATGGGAAGGAGTGAAGTGATACAAATATCCATCTGTAAACCATTTCTCAGCATGAAATCGATTTGGGATTCTTCAAGACTAGAAAGTTCAAGAAAATCATGAGTCTGAAGGGGTGAGGATTCTTTTTCATATGTTTCCCGTATTTTTCTTCTCAACTCATCAAGCCATTTGTTCAAGAAAAATACTTCAAGAATAGGAGAGATGATTTCTGCTGGTAACTAGGGCACCCATATGTCTTGTCCTCTGTCATTTGTACTTTGGTATACTTCAATTCCATCCTTTCATGTAATTGTTTCTCCAATCTCAATCATCATGCAAACTGGTTCTGCGAGCTTTGCCATTTCTTTGGTGAGGCTATCTGCAAGAGGGTTATTTTCACCTTGAATCCATTCTATGTCAAAATCATAGCTTGTAAAGTCTAGATACCATCTAGCAATGCATCCATGAGCTATGTCTTTGTCAGGTTTCTTCTTGAGAAGGGACCTCATAGGCTGGCTGTCTGTTCTGACTATGAAGTGTGCTAGTTTGAGAAAGATTTTGAACTTCTAAATTCCTTTCTTTACTGCTAAGATCTCTTTCTCATAGATTGTGTACCTACATTTAGTATCAGTGAAAATACCTGATCTGTAACCACACACTTGAGATCCTTTTAAAGGAATTTCCTGTAACAACACAGCACCCCAAACTTCATCAGAAGCATCAGTGTATAGGATCAAAGGAAAACCATCTTCAGGCAGATGTAATGTTGGCAAATATTGGCACTTAAGCTTGATCTTCTGCACTATTTCTGTTAATTCTTGTGTCCATGGTCCTGCACCTTCTTTTAGTTGAGCTTGCAACTTCTTCCTGTCTTTAGCCAAACCATTATAAAAAGGAGACACATAATTGAGGCATCTAAGAAATCTTTAAATCTATTTTATCCCTACTAAAACATCTGGTAATTCATTTATGTGCTTTAATATGTGAGGCTGTAATTTGATCTTTCCATGAGACAAAACTAAACCAAAGAAATCAATTTCTTCCTGGCCTATCACAATCTTTTTTGCAGACAAACATATTCCATGATGTTTGATAGTATTGTATAAAGATTCTAGATGCTGCAAGTGCTGAGTTATGTCATCAGAAAATACAATGATATCATCAATGTATACTACACAGAAATCTTTTAGAATTCTCAAAGCTTGATCCATTTTTCTCTGGAAATAAGCTAGAGCAATTTTTAACCCAAAGGGCATCACATTCCATTCATATAAACCTTGAGGAACTGAGAAAGCAATTTTATACCTATCTTCATCTTTTACTTTGATCTACCAGAAACCTAATTTGCAGTCAAACTTCAAAATTATCTTTGTAGAGGCTGCTCTCATAATCAAATCTGTACTGAATGGAATTGGATAATTGAATGGAAGAATACTATCATTCAAAGGTTTATAATTGATACAAAACCTTTTCTTTCCTCTGATCTGTTCTGCTCTTTTGTTTACCAAAAAAGCTGGGCAACTGAACAGACTCTTGCTATCTCTGATGAATTTGCCTTCATGCAATTCTTGCAAGTGCTCATCAATCTCTTTTACCTCAGAAGGACTCATTAGATATGCAGGCTCAAAAGGAATCATAGATGAACATTCTAGCTTAATCTTTATCTCACATTCTTCATGATTTTTTGACCAGAATTGTAGAGGATTCATGCTGCAACAATCTTGTCAAATCTGATCTTAACAGGTTCTAATAGAGGTAGTGTTTGAGCTTCCAGATTAATATTTTCTTTTTTGCTCATTCTGGGTGACTTCTTTTCTCTAGGTTTCCTATCAAAGAATTTATGGTTTACTATCTTAAGTGCAGGGATTTTAATCTGGCCATCTTCATGACGAAGAGATATTTCATGGATCCTAAGCACAAATTGTTGGTATTTAGTCAGGAAGGTAAATCCTAGGAGGACATCACCTCTAAGACCCTTAAGATCAATGAAGTCTGTAACAAACCTTTTGCCTTGGATTTCTATGGGGACATCTTAGGCATATCTCCCATATTGCACATCTTGGCCATTAATTGCAACACTAACAGGTATTTCAGGTCTGGGTTTCCAGAATTCTGAAGGGATAGCATTGGTATTGGCAAAATTTCTAGAAGATCCAGAATCCACAAAGGCATCCATGGGTATTGGTTTATAACCAAGGAATTGGAGATTAATGCAGATGTATGTGCAATTTTTAGCAATAAATAAGGCATTTGCAGGTTCATACTTTGGAGGCTTGGATTTTGACTTGGAAGATTGTGAGGATTGTACAGATGGTGCAAATTCAGAACTTGATTCTTCAGCTTTTAACATAATATCACGTAATTCCCCCACTGCTGAAGTGAGTTTATCCAGGGACTTTTGTTGCAAGGCAATTTGGCGAGTCAAAATGATGAGTTCCTTGTGACATCGATCAATTTTGATAGCCATGGCATCCATAGAACGACCTAATGGAGGAGATAGAGACTGGGATGGTGACTTATGAGATCTGGAAGACTTGTGCGATTTCCAGGATGGAGCAACATAACCATGGGAGCGAGAATGTCGAGAGTGAGGTGGAGACAAGACATGAGCTTTAGAAGATTGAGGAAAAGGAGTTTTACCTTTCTAGAGCTGATAAGAGAGAGAATCTTTTTCAGCTTCCCATTGCTTAATCTCCTTGGCTTGCTTTTTGGCAGCAGCTTTTCTTTCTTCAGTAGAACCAGGTAATCTATAAGGATCTTTGGCCTTTGCCATGCTGATCTTAAAGTCTAAATCTTTGATAGCTTTTTTAACAACATTGGTGACAGTGGTGTTTTCATCAAACGAGCTAGATTCAGACTGTGAACTACTACTTGAAGAACTGATCTTTTTGTGCTTGTCTCGGGCCATATTGAACTATTCTGGGAGAACTTCAACTAATTCAAAAAATTCATTATCTACAAACTGATTTAAAGCTTCAGAACTATTTACAATATCCCAATCAGTAGATACATCTTGTTCAGCAAATAAAGCATAAATAGGAGGAAAAATTCATTATCTACCAACATGAATAGGAGGAAACATTCCAGAATAACAATTTACTCAACTCACATGATGCACACATACCAACTCCCACACAATCACACCCTCCTAGGCCTCTAGAATCGTCTTCCCCAAATGACACAAACACTTGACACCACTAAACACAATAGTCATGCATCACATTCACTCTCAAATGCACAACATAAACTATGATCCTTCATCAATATTTCAAATACAATACCACAAATGCAACATATGATATAATGCACTAATTATGGGTCTTAAAGAATGTAACATTAATCCAATCATGATCAATCATCTAACAAATATAAAGTGAATCTACCTCATCAATACAAAACTATAACTTTCTAATCATCAGTAGAAGTTATAATATGATCATAAGATATAAGTGTCCACGAGTATCAATATTTAAACTAATAATTCTCAAGACTTAATTTAATTTTATTTAATTAAAATGATTGCAAACAACATGTAAATAACCCTAAGGCATACAAATTAAACACAACAATTATTTACACTATTTACACTGATGTAGATTTCATTAATAATAAGGACAATTTTGTAAATACTATTAAATATAACTGTATAATCAAGACTAAAAGCCCATGTTATAAATATCTTACTCTAGTTAGAATCACAAGATACAAAACCCGAAGCTACAATAAAAGAACCTTGTTCTAAGGTTAACTTGAGAGGAAAGAAATACAGAACAACAAAACATTCCTATAGATCTGAGATTTTCATCAAATCTACCTCACTTTTAACCATATGCATAAGATATGATCAACACAAAATGAATTTCATAGACATCAGATTTCCATAGTCCATAGTATTGATAAGTGAGTGCTTCAGGATTAAGCTGTGTGTAAGTTTTTCTCTCAACGTTTCAGATCACACTCCATGATCCATCATCAGGAGAAAAGTTAAGAAAGCAAGAGAAGAGAATCATAGACATGGCATGTAGACTAATTGGTAGAATGCTTTAAAGAGAGTCATATGATGGAAAGAAATGATCATAGGATATGCACAAAATGAATTCTCAGAGAAACCCAGTTCAAAAATATAGAGTTATTGGTGACGCAACTAACTATTTTAATAGAGACGAAATTAGTGAGAGGTAGACAGTCACAAAATATTCATATCTCAAAAATGACAAATTGGGTATGGCTGATTTTTGGATATGATTTAATATCTAGGTCGTGCACCATATGCAAAAAAAATTAGAGAAACCCAGTTCGTAAAAATAAAGTTATGACTAATGCAATAGATTGGGTTTAGAAAATGTAGAAGAGAATTCACGAAATATTTTACTAAATCTAATGCAACAATAAATCAGATTCATATCTTAGTCCATACCTGGAATATTACTTCTATCACATCTTCACAAAATTCTCAGATCACATCCATTTTCCCCCAAGTCTTTTCTTCTGGAAACTATGGTTTATGGTGCCAAAAGAAAAATGAAAACTTCCTGAGAGAGAGATCCCCAAAACATAAAACATATTCTCCATTTGAAATGTACGCTCCTCCCCAAATTATGTCTTTTGATTTCAAAATAAAGTTGAGCATGCATAACCACCCCCATAATTTCTTCCAGAAGATTCTCCTTTATTACTTTCTTACAATTTGCTATTTTTAACCAAACAATAATTTCTTTCTGATTTTATTTATTTTAGAATTTGCTATTTATTTCATTTACAACCAAACAAAAATAGTTTCTTTCTATTTTTCTAAAATTAGTCTCTTACACAAAAGAAACAATTATTTCTAAGATTCCCTCTTGAGGTGCGTAACTGCCACTTCTTCCAAGTGGCCAAAATAGAAAATAATTACTCAAGGCAATAATAATAGAGAAAGAGAATATTTTTTAGACATAATAATACATATTTCCACACAACTATAATTTACATAAAAGAATCTATATTTATCTATCAAAGTGCCCTCTTGACTTAATAATTTTATTGTAATGAAGCAATTAACCAAAATATTAATCAAACAATTCCAAACAAAATAACCCAAATGCCAAATAATACCTGACATAATGCATAATTGAAAGCATGACCACAAGGACAATGACTGACCATTATGCCCATACAGACAACACTGACTGGGTGCAAAGCTGGATACTCATCCTTTTCAAGGATGATGGCTAACTAGGGGACCCCATGTTATCTCTGTTCAACAGTTTCCATTGGGTTTAAGGCACGTTCAGACTTGTCAATTCAGGTGGAGTCGATGCCTGGTACCTGCATCCTATAGTAACCAAATAGTCAAACATATATAAAGTCAAATACACCGTGAAAGGGAATCACAGTGTAGCAGAGTACTCACACATGAGTAATGCGACACTATCCCTTTCACCATCACATCAAACACGTAATCACAACACACATAGCAATCAGTTACTGAACGACTAAATAAGAACCATCATCAGATAATTGCATGATACACATAATAAGATTAATCCACACAAAACATCACAACATAACATCCTATGATACAGAATCATACGCATAAAAATCAATTCTAACATATAACAATCATAATAAGATCAACATCATAATCACCTGAATGTAAAACAATGTCAGAGCATATAAACTATCAGTGTCGCAACAAAGATTATCGATAGAACATACTAACTGTCATATGAAACCACACATGAGCATAATCATGAATGTCATCAATATGAATGTACATCTATCAACATCATATAATGTACAACATCAAATGTCTAACATACCCTAAATATTCCTATTATTTTACCTTCATCTTTATGCTCCTTAGCTAGACCATCTGCACATCGAAGATGAGAATGGAGGGGCATTACACTGCAACCTCCTCCATAGATGTAGAATTTGAAGATGTGATAGAATATGCCTTCATTGAGTTCCTTCTCTACTCTTCTTTAGTTTTTGGTTACTTTGGCATTATGCATATCATTCGATCTCTATCCTCCATGTGTAATTAAAACCAACATCAAGAACCTATAAACATAAAAGGAGTGTTAGAGTGTCACATTAGACAATTCGATCCATTTTAACAATCATGAAATTTTAAATTCATATTTGCATTCTTGATACGTTCAAAATTCATGTTGAGCTTAGAAGATTTAAATACACATCCTCAATTCATGTATAGGTAGCCACACATTTGGGGAATGTAGTCAAGAGATAAAATTGAGTTTAACATGGAGACAAGATTCTAGTAGAGAGACATGTGTATAAGTGGAGATTGAATGCCAAACATGAAAGATAACATATTTGAAGAAGCTCTCACAAAACACGAGGATCTCGAAGTTTGTTAAGATGATGCAAATAAATTAATGACATTCAATAAATGAAAAAATGATGTGGGCCACGAAAGAATGCAAGACACTAAAAGTATCTAGCCCAAAGATCAGAAGAAGGGCCCTAATGTTCCAATGAAACATTGGGTGTGTTGCACAAGCAGCAACAACACGAAACACCATGCATCATATTGTGCCTCTTCAAGAAAGAAACACTGTGGAAGTTCAAGTGTCCCAACCTCTCATGCCATAAATGATTAGCATCATACACTAAAGCAATCAATGTCTAATTCTCTCGAGCATAAAATTAATTAAATATCCACTAGTTATCCTTTGATGTGCTTGTTGTAATTAGAATTTGTTCCTTGGATCCTTAATCGAACACTTGTTTCCAAGAAACTCAGTCATGTACCCTTCCAAAGTAAGTTATCACATTGACAAAAGGTTCAAGTCTCCATTCTAGGAGCATACAAAACATTATTAAAGAAACCATTCTTGAACTTCATAGTCCTCTAGGAAACAAAGTTGTCCTTGTGATGGTCAATGCATGCTTATGGGAATCCATATCAAGAATCCAATATGATGTCTCCTCAACAACACTAACTAATTATTCGCCACCACCAACATCACAATTATTAGAATATATGTCTTAGTAACTTCTATAAGGTATCCATCCACTCTCTTCAGACCACTTTTGTCTATTTTACAAGCCACATGGAACATTCAAATTTCCAAATACTTACATATTTCTTACATCCACCTTAACCTCTAGCTCCTCTACTTCTCAACTCCCTTAGAAGATTGACTTTTGTTCTTTTTCAAATTTTATGTGCCCTTTCTCTTATTGCTTGCATTCTACCTCCCTAGTAAGCCAAAATACACAATATACCACACCTTACTATATACCCATCACTAATGGAAGAGTAGTATCACCATAAGAGATGGTACAAAAATGGTTTTGGGTGTGTGCAATGATGTATTTACTCAAAGAGTGTAGTTTAAAGGCTCAATATACCATAAAGGAGCTAGAGTTTAGGATCAATAAGAGAATGTTGATCACAAAGTGGAGTGTATTGATAATGAACAACGTGTGTACATATAGTGAAGAGTCATTGGGTCAAATCAGAAGTCAATCCTAATACTCAACAAGTGGTGGAAATATATTTCCACCAAGTTGAAAATGAGTGGCGACATGTTGTTAAATTGTTATCATTGATGTCAAAGCTGTGTCATTGATGTCAAAGTTGTAGTCAAAAAAAAATCTCTTAGTTCAAACCTCTGTCAAGAGTGTAAAAATTGTGGTGTGTTGCAGATTTGTTAACAAAATGTCGTTAGTTGGAACTCATCTTATAATTCATAGTATTGGAAAAATATTCTTGATTCGAACCTCTATCAACACCTTTGAAGAAATAAGAAATCATATTATCGGCAACTTGTTCTTAGTTTGAACCTAGCTATCGGCAACATGTGCTCAGTGCTAACCTATCCCACTTCAGCAACTACATTGGCAAATTTTAAGTAATGAGAAGTCATTGGCAATTTTGAAGTAATGAGAAGTCATCATCAATTTAGAAGAAATGTGAAGTCATCGGCAACTTTGAAGAAAATCAAAGTTAAATATTAAGATGTGTTACATCGGCATATCATCAAAGTTTTGAAAATGCGAACTTGTTTTAAAGTTCTACTTTTCGCTAACTTACCGACAACAAAGAAGGAAGCTCACAGTCGGGAAACTTTTCAATTTCTGAACTAGTTAGCAAGTTTGGCTCTTAGCTGATTTTTTGACTAGCTGCTATGGCTTAAGGCTAAGTCCTTCAACTAAGTGTTTCTAGTGTTATCGAAAAAAAGTCTCAAATGCTAACTAGTTATAAAGTTAGTGTTTTAGCCGATTCGCTGATTAGGCGTTATTTGGCTAAGTATGAACGTTGTTGAGAAATTGTGTTGAAGCCTAACTTGTTTGAAAGTTAGTGTTTTAGTCGATTCACCGATAAGGCGATATCTTGCTAAGTATGGATAGTGTGGAGCATGGTAGTTCGAGATTTAAGCCAATCGCTGACAAAGAGGAGTTGCTGAGTTGGTCAAGTTTTGGATTTTCTACTTTCGCCAATAAAGCGATAGTTCGTGCCAGCAAGAATTCACCAATAGAAGAAGGGAGAAATAAGAAAAGTTTGAGATTTTACATATTTGTCGATAAGCATTATTTGCCAAGCTTTTTAATGTGGTTTGGAAACATGTACTTTAGCCAATAAAGAGAGTTCTATGTTAAGTTTGGAAAAGTTAACTTTTACTGATAAAGGCTTAAGAAGGCATAAGAAGATAAAGGCAAAAGTTTTGAAAAAGTTATATTTGTTGATAGCATAAGAAGATTTGAAAATTCGCCGATAACGAAGAGTTAGTGATAATGAACTTTTGCCGATAGCATTTTTGATGAAGTTAGAAAACGTAGACATTCGCCAATAACAAAGGAAATCAAGGTAAGTTTGAAATAGTGAACTTTCACTAATAAAGTGGTTGTGGTGGAGTTAGCGAGGATAAAGGGACTTTGTAACTAAAGTTTGCATAAACAACTTTTTGTCGGTACTTAGCACAAAAGACAGTTTTGGAAAAGGAACAATTGCTGATAAAGGTAATAATAAAGATAAAGGCTCAAGTTCTTATATTTGTGAAGTCGCTGATAAAAGCAAATGAAGGTTAGTTTGCAAATGATGACAGTCGTAGATAAAAATTTATAAAGGCCAATTTTATAAAGTTTTGAAAGGGATGTTTCTGCCGATAGAAAAGGAAGTTTGGAAAACCAAAATTTCGCCAACAAAGGGGAATAAAGTCTAGTTCTGGAGAATTGACATTCGTCGATAAAGGCATATAAAGGTGTTTTTGAAGATTAAGGACAAGGTTATAAAAATAACATTGGCTGATAAGAATGACACAGGCTTGGTTTTTATAACAGTGGAGTGATAGAGTAAGTTAGAAAATGGAATGAACCTTATGATGATCTGGTGGACATTGACTTCAGATAATAATGTGATATTTCTAAGTCCGAAGTTTGTAGGTGCGATAGTTAAACCAGTTGCAGTCAGTTGTGAAACGAAATGAAACTGTCTATATTTAGTTTTGGAGCAGTTGTGGTAGTTCATCTATTGAAATGAATGCACATTTTTATACACATTGAATCTGAAGTGAAAGGGTTGCTCACCATATTGAATATTGTTGTTCACTTTGTGAGAGAGGAGAGAATGCAAAGTGCATAGAGGAAGGAGACAATTGTGTTGATGCAAAACACAGAGTGAGTGTATGGTGACAAAGTGCATTTCAGGTTATAGAAGAATCATTATTGTATTTATGAAACTGTAAAATTTAGGGGTTGTAGCTTCTCTGTTTTAGATTGGGGTTGAAGCCTCATTATATTGAGTTGAAGCTCATTGTAGGTGTGTGATATACTTGTAGGTGGTAGCCTCAAAACATTGCCTTGGGTGTTGATGTATTTGTGGGTTGGTGCCTACAAAACATATGTAATCAGTGCTTATTGTGAGGTTGGATTTGAGCAGTAGACTTAAGCAACATTCTCACCGTGGTTTTTCCCATTCTAGGTTTTCCACGTAAATCTGGTGTTTTCTTGTGTGTGTGTGTGGTTTTTATATGTGCCTTCCTTTTTTGTTTTTTGGTTGCATTTTAAAGTTTTAACATACACTAATTCATCCCCCCTCTCAGTCTATTAGTGTTCTTTCAACACATGTATCTTGGATGAGTTTGACGAACTCTCCAATTTGCCACTTAACCTACCTAAGGTGGTTTAATGCCATCCGTAATATGTATAATTACTTAGGCTAAATACTAACTCTAAGTAATAATATTTTACACTAACACCCCCCCTTAAGTATAGCTTAGGTGGGCACAATAAAGATGGGTCCTGACTACAAAGTGGAGGAAGGTAGAAAACCCTATGGGAAAAAACTACCATCCAAAAGAGAGAAAAGATTCATGAAAATTATACAAGTGAAGAAGTACTACTTATTTCACTAAGTATAATAAAATTTCCTCCCACCCCATAGGAGAGAAAATTGTAGAAGATCTATGAGACCCCTCCATAATATGTGTCCTATTACAGTGAGGTTGGAAACTCGAGAAAGAACGCAGATGTAGATCTAAGAATGCCAAACAATGTTCCTACCCTTGGGTAGAAATGAAACCAACTGAAGACATGATATCTCCCCATTCCAAATAGGTATGTGCATGAAGAAGTATGAAGGTCTCTAAATTCTGCACATGATCTAAAGACACAGATGATGCCCATGATGTCTTCGAATGTTCCTCAAGGATCTCCAAGCCAATGCTGATGTGCGACGAATGCTGATAAGATGAATTAGGCATCAAATAAGATTCAGGAACAAAGACCATAAGAACCATAGATGTATGGTGATAACTGGACCGATGAGAATCTGATACTTCTGTAGAGGATGTCAAAATACGTGATGACGAAGTCAAATATGTGGACTCATAAATATTAGCAGAATTTGTGACTATAAAGATGATGTAGGCAAGATAAGAGCAATAATATTTGAAGATGAATATGGTGATGCAACTTTATCAAAGTTGTCATCGAAAAGAAGATGAATGTCCTCAAAGGTGTCTCCGAAATCTGCAATGTGAGACTCTAGGAAAAGACATGAAATGTTAGGTAGATATGTATCCCAATGTGGTGGATAAGGAAAGATGTTAGCAATATCTTGACCTACATAAAATCGTTGGAATCCATGGAGATATCAACTTTGGATTCAGATGTGGCAACAGGTGATGGTGTACGAATGATTATTTACTCTATATGAACTAGACATTCTGTATTTGTATCATGATGTGGGATGTTATTTGTGATCATAGCAAGATCATGTGGGAATGGAGAAATATTTGAGTCTCCATAGATCTCCTAGATTTTGATCCATAATGCATGTAGACATTCAATATTCATGATGGCATACAAAGTGACATTTGGTATATGTAAACTGATTAATCCAACAATATGATCACGAGTATTAAACCACTTATTTTTCTAAGATTGTTCACCTAGTTCTGGGATGTCCATATAGATATGGAATGAGATTATGGTACTTGAGATGTTTCAAGATGCCATCACACCAGGACTTATAATTACCCTTTTTTAGGTTAATCATAGAAGAGTGAGTATTGTATCCCATTATTAAGAATAGGTTAACTCTTTTAGACAATAAAAATCAACACATTATGCAACCCCCCATGATTCAGTATTAGGTGACCCCCCTAGTTTTGGTGCTTTATAACAGTGTGTTTGACAATTAAAATAGGACCAATGCGTGGGAAATTAAAAAAAATATTAACTTTTGCAAAAAACAGTGCTCAATTATGAGCTATCGATCAAAAGTTATTACATAATTAATTTCCCATAAATGAGGCCTATTTAATAAAAACTGCACTACGACGTTAAAATGATGTTCTATGGTAGGAGTGGACCTAGCTATCCAGCCACTCATTGGAATCGACACAAAGTGAAGATTACAAAGGTTTTAATTGTGAGGGGGTATTGGCCTCCTACTAGCGCAGACCTCACCCTTTGTCTTTGACAGGGGAAAATACAAGGGTTTTTAAAAACTTTAAATCCACTTAAAACAATTTCCCTCAAATTTTAAAGATCCCCTTAAATTTATCTTTGCTTAGTGCTTTTAGACAAAAGAATGCCTATTCTAACACTAAAAAAGCATAATTTTAAGTGTTTTGCAATAAGAAGACAAATTTTAGGAAGCCTAAATTAGGGTGAATTAGGGCAACAGGGGAACTCAATTTCTCAAAGCATGTAGGGGCAGATTAGGGCAGCCAGAAATGGCTACAGCGGCGCCAAACAAAGCCTACATAGGGCCATCACTTGGTTTTTCTGGGCAGTCACTTGGTTTTGCTGGAGCTTTGAGGCAAGACATTTGCCTTCTCTCCAAGAAGGTGCAAGCAAAAGACTCACTGCCTCAAGCCAAGCCATCACCACAAAGGTCACCCATCCTCAAACTCTACAAGTTTTTGTGGTGTCGTGGTTTACAGAGAGACAAATTGCCTTTACACAGAGAAAATCACTTTGTACAGAGAGGAAAAACACAGAAAAAGGGCCACCTTCTAAATCACACTTCACAGGGTTCAAATCAGCATGCACTACAGTTCGTGGTCTTTTTCCAGGAGTTGCAGGGTGCATACCTCTTCAACGGTGGGTCGAGGCATCTAATCAGAGCTGAAACGTAAGGCCATGAGAGGAAGAGTGTAGGGGAGGGGCCATCTCTCTTGGAGGGAATTCCCCCAAACCAAAAAAGGTCGTTCTTTGTTGGCAAACAATTAGAGGATGGTCGTAGATTGGTGTATTACAATAATCTTCAGGAGTTGACCCTCCACCTTGCTCTACATCTCAGGGGCAACATGTAAATCTTTGTGAAGACCCTCATGGGTAAAACCAACTGCCACCTCTTACATGTCAAAACAAGCAACACATAATAGAACACCTTTTGCAAATCCAAAGTATATGCCTTGCCTTTAAACCCTCAGTGCCCAAATCGGGCAATCAAAAAATGCCAAACGAGAGTTTTATGCCTCCAAATGAACCAGCAAACAACTCAGACTTACTCTGATACCAAGTTAGAGTTTAGGATCAATAAGAGAATGTTGATCACAAAATGGAGTGTATTGATAATGAATAAGGTGTGTACATTTAGTGAAGAATCATTGGGTTGAATTAGAAGTCGATCTCAATACTCAAGGAGTGGTGGCAATATATTTCCACGAAGTGGCAAATGAGTGGTGACATATACCTTGGATGAGTTTGACTAACTCTCCAAGTTACCACATAACCTACCTAAGGTGGCTTAATGCCATGTGTAATAAATGCATAATTACTTAGGATAAATACTAACTCTAAGTAATGTTGGCATTAGGTTTTGTAATTTATGTCAAAAGCATTGTTGCCACAGGATCTCAATTGGATTTGAAGTATGTCAGTGATGGAGTTATCTCTATGTCAGTAATGGAGTTATCTCAGAGGTTGTTTGCACTCATTAGTAAAAGGTTTGGTTCAAGGTCTCATTAGTAGAAGCAAGTGATGTTATAAGTGGTACAATGCTTGTATTAGTCAAATCTATGGCAGTGATCAAAGTTAGGTGACAGTGTCAAGGGAGATTATAAAATACATTTGTTGAAAAGGTTTGGTTGCTTCAAGTTTAAAGGAGTTTCATTATCTTTTCACCATTATGAATCTGCAGAGATTTACAAGTGATTAAGATCAAGTTGTCTTGTTAATATATTAGGGTTTGTCATTTTTTTGAAGACCTAATCTCTAAACCCTAAATTCTAATCTTTTGAAGGTCTCTAAAGTCTCTAAAGAAAAGTTCCTCTTCAAACTCAAAGGGTTCTTATATTCTCTTTATCTTCCCTCTACAACAAAGTACTTCATGACAGTGAGGAATGATTGAAAAGTTAGGGTTTTGATATATTGTTGAAGGCCTAATTCCTAAGGTCACCTAAAACCCTAAGATTTAAAGACCTAATCCTAGAATACAAGTTATAAAGGTCTATATTGTGACGGTTGCACTTTTTGTTATAATTTGAAGGTGATTTATAGTCACCGGTCACCACATAACTTAAGTGATGACTTATGTCATCAAACTCATGGAGCAATCGGCCCCTCCTCTAGGTAGCAGCTACCGGCTTCATCCGATGGAGCATTTGTAATTGGGCGCCAATGGTAAATCAATAGTGTTTGTTTGATCTCTCATGGGTGCGAAGTCTATGATCAATGGTCAACATTTAAACTCATAACACTCCTCTGCCTGATTGAAGTTTGATGGTCATTCACTTGTATGCAACGTGCAAGGAAGTTTAGACAATTGTTTTTTAACTAATTTTTGTTCGTTGGTTTGTTGAAGGAAAAACCTTGAATGAAGATTCATGTCTATGTATTTTGAAGTGGTTTTTCAAGGGATATGATATGAAATCATAGAAATACTTTAAATGATGAGAAAAATAAAAAATGAAACTCTATTTTTTAATGAATAACACAGATGACAGTGTATAGTATACATAGGCAGGATATGTTGATTTTATGATGATCACTGCAGAGTTTCATATTTGAGGCAGAGTTAGAAATGGTGATAAATTGAAGGTATTCCTTTGTGTGGAGGTTGGTGAATGAATCCTATGCAGAAACAATGGTAGAGGATGATAAATTTATCTCAGGAATATATATTGCAATAGTATGATAGAGAGGGTTTGTTGATGAGGTGTAAGAAGGGTAGAATGGTAAGAGCATGATTATGCTTGACATATAATTGCATTTGTTTTAAAAGTAGATGAGAGTTAATCCACATATTGTTTATCATTTTTGTTATGAAGGGCTTAATGAAGCTATGAATATATATGTATCATGTTGGCAACATGGTCAAGAGACACTGTTGATATGTTGGAGATTCAATGTTATCATTGATGACAACAATCGGATATGATTGGAGAAAACCCTTGAGACATGTTATGCATAGTATTTCTGGTCCGATAAGAATAACTTAGTCAATAAAACTAAGTGTTGGTAGCTCATTGAGTCAGTGACAGAGAATCGATTGGTACTCCTCCATAGATGAAGACTTTGGTTTGCAGTTCTGGTATGTTACATATAATTGTTTGATGATGGTATATTCCAAGTCTCATGCCTTGACAATCTCCAGAAGTCATAATGTAAATTGCCTAAGTCTGGGTAAGCAGAGTCCAATTATAAACAATGCATATCACTTAAGTATTTCAGTCCACATTCCTCCGGTATTGATTGTTTTGATGTGTGGTTTGGAGGTGTTGTAAACACATATGAGAAGTATCTAATTCTATATTTGTAGATTCTTAAGTTGACCAGAGATCATCTACAAGCTTTCAAGTATCGACATTCAGTTTGACAATGTTTCACAAAGATAGAGTCATCAGTTCAGAGATCCGCATCTCACCATATAAGAATATTATGATTTGCGGTTATGAAGGTATGATTGGTGATGCCTAATGAATGTTTGATATGAATTTTGGAGTCCCATGAGATCCGCATTAGAAGTTGTGATATGACAGACAACAAGGTTAAGAGTAAACTTAAGAATGAAGTCGACTCTTAGTTAGATCATTGTGCGGTGAAGATATATTGCTTAAATCAGTATTCTAAGTTGTTCTAAAATAGGTCCATACCTATATGAAGATACTTGAAGGTTTTCATTGGTTCGCATAACTTAATGTAAAGAATTCAAGCTGACAGAGTATGAACTTTTTGTGTACACACTTCATCACTGGCAAGTCAACCATATTTTAGGTTAGATCTTGTTGCGGATATTAATACCTAAGGAATTTGTGATGTGAAAAGTACAATAAGCTCTGTAGAGGGCAGAAGAACATAGTATATGTGAAGTAGAGTAGAAAAGCAGGGTAGATATAATGAAGACCTTTGAATCTGTATATTGAGCTATCAATGGAACTACATTCTAGCATTCTGTAGATGCATTTGTAGCAGTCCTTTCTTGGTAGTGAGTCATCCTTTCTCTATCTTCTCTTCTCTATGGCAGTGAGCCTATTGCAGTGAGCACTTCTTTGGATAGTGAGTCCTTGGGCAATAAGCCCTAAGGGAATGAGCCTTTTTGTAATCCAGTTTTGATATCATAATATATTGTGAGCTAACACTCACTGTGGTTTTTCCCTTTTTGGGTTTTCCACGTAAAAATCCTGGTGTCTATGTGTTATGACTTTGTGGCTACTCTTCTTATGTTTATTTTTCTTTCATGTTATTGAATTTGGTGAATAGATTAAAGAATATGTGAAAGAAAGGTTTCATAGAATACTGATTCACGCCCCCTCTCAGTATTCCTTGTGTTTAACATATCCTCTATGCAAAAAGGAATAAGGGAGATATATGTTTCTTTGGAGCAGAGTAAGTATGCATGTAGGATCTATGTAGAGCAGGGTAAGTATCAGTTTAGAAGTAGTTTATTTTCTTTTATCTTTGGTTTCAAATTGACTTAGAGAGTAGTGCATCTGTATTGAGTGGATGATGGATCTTTGATGAATTATTCTTTGAATAATCAATGTTATTGATGTATGTATGCAAATCTAGGAGAGTAAAGATGATTGAGTAAAAGAGTTATAGAACTCATCTATAACCTATGATATCAATTTAAATAGAGTAGTACTCTGTATTATTAGTCTTGATCTGATAGGAGTTGGTGCTCCTGGTTTGAATGGAGTTGGTGTTTTTGATGTAGGGATTGACCTGTTCCTATCAAGATGTGATCAGTGAGAGCATTGTCAGTGAGGCATAAGTGTAATCAGTGAGATTTTGGTTAGTGAGACCTAATGATGATTTTGGTGAGGTTGGATAGTGGTTTTTCCCTGTTTAGGGTTTTCCACTTTAAATCTTGTGTCATGGTTTCATTTGTATGATTCTATTGTTTTCTATGGCTTTGGCATGTTAGTATTAATTGCTTTTACAACTATTGGGTTGATGAATGAACTAGTTTTATTAGATCATTGATTCACCCCCTCTCAGTAATCCATTGTATTCCAACAAGTAATAATATTTCACATTAACAAAAGGTACATGAGAATTGAAAGGATTTACCATCTCTTTTACATTGTGATTCCCTTCATGCTAGATTTACAGCCTAAACAAAAGATTACTAGAAGAAGAAATATAGAGAGAGAAGAGAGATGAATGAATGTGTAGAGAAAGAAATGGGTTTTGTGTTTGGTTTGTTGTTGTTTCACAATAGCAAGAAAATCCACATGCTGAAACAAAACCAAACAACTACAAAAAACTAAACAAAAAGAAAACCTCACAAGAAATGAACTACAAACTCAAGAATATGCCTCAACAAAAATAGTTGAACATCAACAATTTGAGAATTTGGAACTAAATTCTGACCACCACTATGAAGGTCTTAAAAAATACACAGTTTCAACTTTTTTATTTATTTAAAAAACATCTGTTTACTCAAGCTATGCCTCCTAAAAATAGGTTTTAAAAGAGATCTTCACAAGAAAAATAAGCCCTCAAAGAATGTCCATGTAACTTGGGGACCAAAATATCACTCTGCATGGGAACAAGGGTTAAGCATCAAGCACCTTTTTGAAAAATCTTCACATCACATATGACCAATCTTTTAAAAAAACATGAAAAATGAGGGTGCACTTCAAAAAGATAACTTTAATGTTCTAATTAAAAAACATTTAAAAAACCCACTTCACTTCATGTGGGCATTTTAATGAAAAAGAAACCTAACTTTTAATGAAAAAGTCAAGCATGTGATTTAATGTTTATTGGAAAGCTTGGCCTTCAAAGTGCTTTTAATATATTTGGTGTTACATACTTTTTGTTGTTCTGCTTGCAACTCTCAATGCCAATCCCCAAGATGAAAGTGCTATTTTGATGTACTATAAGTTTTGACTATGTAGAGAATTCTTCCCATCTCATCTAATGCCACACATTGCACCTTTAGTCATGCCCAAGCCTGCCAATGCTTGTATAATAACCTGCCCTAGGCTGCCTTCAAAACTCACAACAACAAAAATTGTCGTTGATGGTTATGGACTTGCGACGTCATCACATTATTGGAAAATCTAATTTGGAGCTAGGTATTTATTTCACCCACACATCAGAGATATTTTTTGGGTTCCTCTTCCTACTATCTTGACCAAATTCTTTATTGATGTTTGGTTGGCTTGATCAAAGCATATTAAATGTTGGTCAATCCTTTTCAATGCAAGTACATGCATTCAAGTTTTTGGAGTGAATGGGATTTTTTGGAAAAAGTAAGAAAAAGACAAAAAGAAGAAATGTGAATAGCAGAGAGAGCAGAACAAATATACATTGTAGCAGTAGCAAAGAATGTGTAGAGGAGAGAATAGTTCCAACTCTAGAAAGAGCATTTAGCAGTAGGAAACTATAGAAACACACAAAAACACAACTCTAGAGAGCAAGGATAGCTTAGAATCTCCAAAAGGAACATAACAACAAGTAGCTCTGGAAAGAAGATGGACAACAAAACCGTCCAGTTAGCTCTAGAGAGCAATCTTCGTTGAAAAAGAAATCAAAGTTTCATCTCTGAAGTTTGTTTTATACTCCTTTTTGGATGTAATTTTTTTGAATCTAGAAATATAAATATCTATTTTATTTTTCTACCCTCTTTTGTCTTTCTCTATCTCTCTTTTCTAAAACACACATGCTACTCTAACCAGTTGAAAAAATAACATTTTCACGATGTCTCAACTACATACTCAAGTTCTTGAGATCTCCATGTAGATGGAGTCACTAGCTGCCCACTCTCAGATGTACAACATCATAGGCATCAATGGATTCTCCTACTGCCTTCACTACAACTTAGAAATAGCTTCATGACCAATGTCCTTCAAGGAATTGGTTGCAAAATCAATCCAGGGAAACCAAAAATTAACATGAACTACATGCAAAATCTTTCAATGTAAAGGTTAGACACACAGATTAAACTTGAGAAAAATCTAAAAACTTAGAAAAAGTTAAAAGAACTTTCAAATCCAAAAGAACCACATATCTGAAACTCCAAAAATTTTAAATAGAAGTCCATAGATCCAAAAAAATCTAGAACAAATCTTAGATCTTAAGAAAAACCCACAAACATCAACTCGATCAATTGTCTCACATATGAAACTAAAAAAATAGAACAATCATAGGATACCTAGTTTGTTGGGGGGACCTACTCACAAAAGATGATACATAAGAGGGGCCAAAGATTCTTGAGCACCCAACTCTATAGTTCTTGTGTGAAAGTAGTTTTAGGAAGGGTAGACTTGTAATGTCCTTTCTTTTGTAATTAGCTTATGTGGGCCCTATCCTTATTTTTTCAACAAGGATATACAAATATTTTAATAAAGAGGCCATGGGTTGAGGAAGTAGAAGTAATTAATGAGGAGTTACAAGAGAAAGTGGTGGCATTTTTTGGAGTGAATTCCATTAATATTTTAATTGCTATCTTTAAGAGGGAAAATGGAGCATTGGAATTTGTGCTCTATTAGTGCTATATATTGGGGTGCTTGGTTGGCTATGAGATTATTGCCAATTATTCAGTCTTTTTTGTCATAATTTTAGCCTTGTGTTCAGTTATAGGATTCAAGAGATTAAAGGATGAAACCTCTTTGATTTCCTTGAAATTGGAAGATAAAAACCCTTTAGTTTCTTGTGGTCAATCTCATAGGGGGGTTGTATTTGTAGTTCATTAAACCAACATGGCCCCTTAAATGACCCGCTCCAACCTCCGCAATACCCAGGATGACCGTTTGTCATTATCAATACATTATAAATCAGTAAGTAGATTAGAATTTTCAATGACACACAGTATATGAATGAATAGATAGAAATAGTGATTAAAGAGAAATATTACCCTTAGCAAAAGCAAAAGGCGGTGTGAGTAATAAGAAGACCAAATACATGACATATATGCCCTTCGCCATGCAACTAACTGCAGATGTTCAGACGTAATGTATTCTCTGAGAAAAAAAGATTTAGTGATGGTTCTACTTATACAACACATCTTAACAGCTAATCTGCTTCGTGCGTACCGCCAAATTTTATTTACTTTCTTTCATTGTTATTATTAGTAGTTTTATATTGCTGTTGTGTAACTTTGGATTCAAAGGTAATCTCGAAATTATCGGAAGGCAATGTCCTTAGTGTGTAGCTTTATCAATACATCTGATTGAAACTGGTTATTCTGGATTACTTTCAATATAACAAAATCAACTACGGTGATTCCAAATAATATAAAATGAGTTTAACCGTCAACAACTAAAAATAAAAAAAACATGTAGTTGACATAGTGATCTACTTTTTGGGCGGCTTAATTTTATTCTTATCTTGAATTTTTTAAATTAGTTGTAATTATTCGTTTTCATTTAAGATATATATATATATGCAAGTGACAAATGATAGTGTGTCTAATGAGGGCAACCTTCCATCTTCTCTCTTTTAGTTTGAGTAGGACAATCTTTTACCTTATGTAGTCTCCTTCTTGCCTTTCATCTTATGGAGGGTTTTTCCCTAATTCGTTTAAGGAGGAGGGAAAATGATGTAGTCATGGATAGGATCTAATGAAGGACAATCTCTATAAACCAAACATAGAAAACAAAAATACGAGTAAGGGCACACAACAAAAGAAAGTTTAGAAGACATCTAAGATGGCATAGATCACAATATTATCAAATGCTCTGACATGACAAGTTATTACAAAACTCAACAATGAGTATACATGCTTGTAGGATATATACTGATTACAATAGTTGAGAACCCAAAACACTCTATTCGGATCTATCTCCTCTATGCTTTACCCTTTCTGAGGAATTAGTCCTCTATTTATAGTGGATTCTTTAAGCAATAGGGTATTGCTAACTATAGGTAGTGACCCTTCTTCTACAACTCTTGGGATAAACATAAAATATTGCACTAAGTGTGTTACTCAAATTATGGTGTGAAAGCTTAAAGTAGGTCTCGTTAAACATAACAAAGTGCTCTAACTTCCTATTAGAAAACATTTAATCAAGATATTATGTGAAGATATGTGTCAACATTCAATAATCCAATTGCTAAAATATCATATCAAGAAGTCCAACTATGGTTGATTGTTGTAAATATTATCAACTGCTAGAACATGATGTCATTTAAAATAGGCTCTTAGGTAAGAAGAATGCTTCTATGACAAGACTAGTATGCATGTAGATCTCCAAAAATGTTTCAAACTAAAGAAAATAGAAAAATATTTTTTGATTAAGCAAGATTGCCTAACCCCTAGGATGCTCCTACATTAGACACCCAAGGTAATAAAAATTTGAGTATGATGCTTAAAATTAAGGAAGGGTGTTGTGGCCACCCTAACCAACCCACTTCATCTTTAGTGATATAGGTGTCATCCTTTGGTCCCCTTACCTTCGATCAAACCAGATACTCCATGAATTCCTTCTATCTAGTTCTTCTACTTAGGCACTCATTCAAAATTTTCTCTATCTAATCGCTTGGCATCTCAAGCATTTGTTGTCTCCAATATGGTCCTATAGTGATGAAATATTCTTCTCCATATCATCACATACCTCCTACCCCATCAATATTTAAAGAAGACCACCCCTCTCTTATAGGAGATACTGTTAGTTTAAATATTAGCACACCAGAAAAATAAAGTGGTAAGAATCAAGGTGAATTGATGGATAAAGAGCTATACAATTAAATATAAGTTATCATTGATTTCATAGATGTCTAACTTTTGCAATATTCAAACATGCCATGATTAGATCATGACATTGTTCATAGCTTGGTCACTAAACTAGATGCAAAGCCAATCTTAATGTTAGATATATCAAGCCAGTAGATTATTCAACATTGATATCGAGGATAGTCCCAATTCTCACAAATAATGAGAATGTGTGAATATACATTAGTTTTTGATACATTAATAAATCTTTCCCTATGAATGATATTATTCTCTCATGTATAGACCGGGTTGTTAATTCTACCGTTGGTTATGAAACGTTGTCCCCCATTGATGTTTTCCTTGCCTATAATCAAATTTATTGGTAGGTGGCGACTGATCAGGAAAGTACTGTACACTAGCCATGTATCCTCACCGCGGTTTGGGGGCGCAACCCTTGAATTTTTTTTGGACCGACATAAGGCTTGATAAAAGCAGCTAAGGGTTAAGGTTTTTTGATATATATTGTATTGAAGCATTTGCAACGGTATTGAGTTGCAGGAATTGCTGGTTGTAATCGGTTTGATTTATTGGATAATAATATTGGACTCTCTGTTGGTGGATGTAGCCCGAGTTTGGGTGAACCACGTTAAAACTTGTCTCTCGTTGTTATTATTTATGTGTATTTTTCATTTCTCTATTTAATCTTTATTTGCATTTAATTGATATCTTCTATCGGCTAACCCTAACAAGTGGTATCAGAGTGGGTTGTGTTCGATTATCGTCTGCAGGAAGGTCTCACAGTTGAGTGGGAGCAATGGCGAATGAGGGTAAATTGAAGGTCGATAAATTTAATGGGCAGAACTATCAGTTATGGAAGATGCAGATGGAGGATTACCTCTATCAAAAGGATTTATGGATGCCGTTGGAAGGAGTAGCCAAGAAACCGGCAACAATGTCTAATGAGGATTAGAATCTTCTTGACAGAAAGGCACTAGGAACCATTCGGTTGTGCCTAGCACCATCAGTTGCATTCAATATAATGGAAGCGAAGACAACAGATAGTCTAATAAAAGCTTTGGCTAAATTGTATGAAAAACCCTCAGCCTCAAATAAGGTATTTCTCATGAAGCGTTTGTTTAATCTAAAAATGGTTGAAGGTGGATCTGTGACAAATCATTTAAATGAATTTAATACGATTGTCAGTCAATTGACTTCTGTAAATGTAAAATTTGATGAAGAAGTTAGAGCTCTCTTGATATTATGTTCTTTGCCTGAAAGCTAGAATAGTTTGGTAATGGCGGTTAGTAACTCTGTTTCTGGTTCAAATACCCTGAAATTTGATGATGTTGTTGGTGTTATTCTGAGTGAGGAAATTCATAGGAAAAACTCAGGTGGGTCCACATCAGGCAGTGTTTTGAATGTAGAAAGCAGGGGTAGATCAAAGGAGAGAGAAAAAGGTTCTGGAGGTCATGGGAAGTCACGAGGAAAATCAAATGATAAGAGATCCCAAACTAGAGGACATAAGGATTGCTAGTACTGTGGGAAACCGGGTCATCTAAAGAAAGATTGCTGGTCTCAGAAAAATAAAGGAGACAAACAAGAAGGCAATAAGGAGGCAAATGTGGAAGTAATAAGTCTAAAGATGATGCTTTGATTCTTTCCCTAGATAATGCTGATGATTCATGGGTTTTAGATTCAGGGGCCTCATTTCATGCTATGCCCCATAGAAGTTATTTTCTTGATTATATCCAAGGGGATTTTGGTCTAGTTTATTTGGGAGATAACGAACCCTGTCATATTGTTGGAAGGGAAGAATCAAGATTAAGTTGCAGAATGGGAATCATTGGCTACTACAAGAGGTAAGGCACGTTCCAAGGCTTAGTAGGAATTTAATTTCAGCAAGGCAACTAGCTGAAGAAGGTTGCATTGTTACATTTACTGATAAAAATTGGAAGGTTTCAAAAGGTGCCTTAATAGTAGAAAAAGGTGTGAAAGTAGGCACCTTATATCTTTGTACAAGTCATATTGTTCCTTCTACTTTAGTTGTTGCAGAGAAAAAATAAATAGGTTCAGGAACAGTTGCTGCAGGTTTGCAGGAAGAGACTGAAACAGTTGTTGCAGGTTATGAGACAACACTGTGGCATAACATAATTGGGCATATGAGTGAAAAAGGTATGAAGGTACTTCATTCTATTTACCAGGTCTAAAATATATTAATATGGATTTCTATGAAACTTGTGTGTATGGCAAACAAAAGAGAGTCAATTTTCTCAGAGATAGGAAGCAAAAGAAAGATGAAAAGTTGGAGCTTGTGCATAAAAATATATGGGGACCAGCTCAGGTATCTTCTCTTGGTGGCTCTCGGTATTATGTTATATTCATAGATGATGCAACTAGGAAGGTATGTATTTATTTCCTTAGGTAGAAATCTGATGTATTTGAAACATTCAAGAAATGGAGAAGCTTGGTTGAGAATGAGACAGGTAAAAGATTAAAATGTCTTAGATCTGATAATGGTGGTGAGTATTGCAACAAAGAATTTGAAGATTATTGTTCCTTTAATGGAATCCGTAGGCAGAAAACGGTTCCAGGGACTCCACAGGAGAATGAAGTGGCTGAACACATAAATAGGACAATAATGGAGCATGCAAGGACCATGAGATTGCATGTTGGGCTCCCTTTAAATATGTGGGCAGAGGCTGTCAACACTACTATATATTTAATTAATAGAGGTCCTTCAGTTCCTTTGGTTTGTGGTATTCTAGAGGAAGAATGGATAGGCAAGAAGGTGAGTAATTCTTTTTTGAAAACCTTCGGCTGTGAAGCATTTGCACATATAGATTCTAAAAATAGAACCAAGTTGGATGTAAAATCAAAAAAATGTACCTTCATTGGATATGGCATTGATAAATTTGGTTATAGGCTTTGGGATTTTAAAAATTAGAAAATTATGAGAAGTAGGGATGTTATATTCAATGAGAAGGTGTTGTACAAAGATCAGTTGCAGCAGCATGAGAAGAAAGAAAAGGATTATGTGGTACTGGATGATACTCCAAATAATGATGTTCCAGTGGTTCCTCATGCTCTACAATAGCAACCAAAAATACCACAAACTCCAGTGAATGTTAGACGGTCAACAAGGCTAGGTAGACCTCCTAAAAGGTTCTCTCTCTCTCTCTCTCTCTCTTTGTATTCTATTTTGTTAATAGATGCTGGTGAACTAGAAGGGTATGATGAAGCTATGCAGGTGGATACATAGGTTCAGTTGGAGGTTGCAATGAAAGAAGAAATGGACTCCTTGCTGAAAAATCAGACTTGGGAATTATGTAAGTTATCTGCAGGTAAAAAGGTTTTACCAAACAAATGGGTTTATCAGCTGAAAGAGGAAGACAGAGGTAAGAAAAGATTTAAAGCCAGGTTAGTTGTAAAAGGATTTGCATAGAAAAAAGGCATTGATTTTGATGAGATATTTTCTCCGGTTGTCAAGATGACTTCTATTCGTACTATTTTAAATATTGTGGCTGCTGAAGATTTGCATTTGGAACAGCTAGATGTGAAAACTGCCTTTCTCCATAGTGATTTAGAGGAGGAGATATACATGGAACAACCCCAAGGATTTGAGGTCAAAAGTAAGGAGAAACTGGTGTGCAGATTGAAGAAGAGTTTGTATGGTCTGAAACAAGCACCTCGGCAATGGTATCTGAAATTTGATAGTTTTATGGCTAAGCAAGGCCACAGTCAGTGTAATTCTGACCATTATGTTTATTTTAAGAGGTTGGATAATGACAGCTACATTATTTTATGTTTATATGTTGATGACATGCTTGTAGCTGGGTCTAACATGGATCACATAAGAGAGTTAAAACAATAGTTAGCATAGTCATTTGATATGATGGATTTGGGGGCATCAAAATAAATCATTGGTATAAAAATTTGCAGAGATAGGAAGAACAAAAAATTGATTCTATCTCAGGTTGCTTATGTTGAAAAGGTGTTGCAGAGATTCCGTATAGAGAATGCAAAAGCTGTCAGCACACCTTTGCCTAGTCATTTGAAATTGACTAAGGAGATGTGTCCAAAGACACAAGAGGAGGAAGAAAAAATGTCAAAGGTACCATATGCTTCAACTGTAGGAAGTTTAATGTATGCCATGGTGTGCGTGAGACCAGATATTGCACATGTTGTAGGAGTCGTTAGCAGGTATATGAGTCATCCCAGATTGGAGCATTAGAATGCGATAAAATGGATTCTTAGATATTTGAGAGGTACATCCAATACACATTTATGTTTTGGGGGCTCTAACACTGATTTAGCAGGCTATGTAGACTCAGATTTGGCAAGGGATATTGATATCAGGCGGAGTACTACAGGTTATGTCTTTACTGTAGGTGGGACAGTAGTGAGTTGGATCTCACGGTTGCAAAAGGTGGTTACTTTATCCACCACAAAGGCATAGTATGTAGGTGCAATAGAGGCAAGCAAGGAGATGATATGGCTGCAATCTTTCATAGAAGAATTGGGCAAACCACAGGCTAACAATTCTTTGTATACAAACAGTCAGAGTGCCATACATCTTGTAAAGAATTATACCTTGCATTCAAAGACCAAACACATACAATTGAGGTATCACTTTATTTGGTCGGTGTTAGATAATGGACAGTTACGGCTGGAAAAGATACATACAGATGAAAATCTAGTGGATATATTTACAAAGGCAGTGACAAGGGAGAAGTTGAGCTCCTCTTCAGATTCAGTTGGTCTTCAAGACTGAAACAATAAAATCAGAACAACAGAGTCCAGGGTGCTTATTTCTAGTGGGAGCTACACACGCAGTGGTGTTGTCTAGGATCAGTCTCCAAGTGGGAGATTGTTTGGTGTGGAGCCTGATCAGTCTCCAAGTGGGAGATTGTTGGTAGGTGGTGACTAATTGAGAAAGTACTGTACACTAGCGATGTATCCTCGCTAGGGTTTAGGGGCACAACCCCCAAATTTTTTTTGGACCGACATAAAAAAAATGATTTTGTAACTGACATAAGGATTGATAAAAGCGGCTAAGGGTTAGGGTTTTTTGATATATATTGTATTGTAGTATTTGCAATGGTATTGAGTTACAGGAATTGCTGGTTGTAATCGGTTTGATTTACTGGATAATAATATTGGACTCTTTGTTGGTGGATGTAGCCCGAGTTTGGGTGAACCACATTAAAACTTGTCTCTCACTGTTATTATTTCTGTGTATTTTTCATTCCTCTATTTAATCTTTATTTGCATTTAATTGATATCTTCTGCCGGCTAACCCTAACAAAATTCATATTACAGAAGCCAACCAAAATCAAATGATATTCATCATGCCATGGGGAACATTGGTTTATGCGGCAATTCCCTTAAGGTTGAAAAATGCTAGGGATACATACTAAAGGGCTATGCCACACATTTTTCATCACCTTATCGATGACATAGTGGAATATTATGTCAATGATCTACTAGAAAATTTTAAAAAGAGAGAAAATAGTCCCAAAGACTTGTGTCTTTTTTAACTATATTACATGAATATATGGTAAAATCGAATCCAGAAAAGTGTGTTTTGAGTCACAAGTGGAAAAATATTAGGAACACTAGTTGGTGATTGTGTAGAGTGAGGATGATGATTTATATGATGAGACTAATGATGAATACATGTCAAGTAATGAGGTCCATGAGGAGACTAATGGTGGGATGTTAGAATCCAAGGATCTGATAATGGGTAGCATATCCCATAAAAGAGAGGGAAGAGGTGAGAATAAATTCTAGGAGGAGGTCCCTTGCTAGGATATTCAGACCTCATTGTTGGATGCCTTTATTATTGTCATACAAAGGAAAGATAAGCTCTTAGTGGACTCACACTTGCCTTTGTCTATATATGCCATTGTACATATTTATCTATAGGCCATAATACATGTATGATCTCCTCTATCTATCATGCTAGTTAGGAGATCATAGCCCCATAGGGGTGGATTAGTGGACTTGATGTGAATAATAGGCTTTTGAGGAGCATGGTGGGACCAAGAGCTAGTCCTAGCCACCACACACATTCTTAGTCATGGGATTAGAGACCATTAATTTATAGGCTCATGGGCAGAGAGATGACACCTACTCAGTTGGAGATAGTAGAGAGTAGATGAAGGTAGAGGACTAGGAGCCTTAGGTAGCTAGGATCTTGGGGATGACTTAGATGCTTAATGATTTTCTCAATTTACATTTGACACACTTTCACTTGCCCCTCTCACAGAGAGATTTTGAATCAAGATATGTAGAAGTTCATTGATTTCGTTGATTTTTTATGCATTCAATGAATGAGCCCTTATGCTTAGACCTTAATAGTTATACCTATATATGTTTAGATTCTTTTAGAATGATTCATACTTTGTCTTGGTTGACCTCATATGTATTACTTTCCCTTCATTGTGCACATGGATGATTTGACTAGTTATTCCAAGGATAAGGATGATCATTGCAAACACTTGGAAATGACTTTGCAATGATGTTTTGAGTATAGGATATCCTTAAATCCCCAAAAATATATATTTGGCATGGAAGAGTGCAAGCTCCTTGGACATACAGTGTCCAAGCAAGGCGTGAGGATTGACCCTAAAAGAGTTAAAGAAATATACCTCATCCCTCAGCCCAAAATAGATAAGGAAGTGTAATCCATCTTTGGGCAAATTAACTTTGGTAGGTAGTTTCTTCCTAACATTGCCTAGAAGACAAAGGCTATTTCAAAGGTGCTCAAGAAAGTATAATCAACTGCTTGGGATAATGAATCAACTGACTCATTCATGGAAATCAAATTTGTACTTAAACAAGCTCTAGTATTGGCAAGCCCTAATTACTTAAAACTCTTTCAAGGTGGGTACAAAAAGATGGGGGGCCAAAAAGTGGCCAAAATTCTTAATTTTTTTTAAAAATCCATAATGCGAGTGCATTATAATGCACTCACATTATGGCTTGGTGTTGCCAAGCCTAAGGCTCGGCAGCACCAAGGCATAACACGCTCGTGCTATAACGCGAGTGCGTTATAGTTTTTTATAACAAAAAAAGCAACATTTGTCATTTATCATTTCTATTTTTTCTTGCAAACCCTTGAGAGCGCGCTCACATTAAAGGAGTAAGTTTTGTTTATTTTTTTGTGTGAATTTGTTACTAAATAGGTAGATTTAAGTGGTTTTTTGATGTAAATTTCTTTAATTTATAGGAATTGATAATGCACCTCCTCCTGAAAATCCTCAATCACCTCAACACCAAATACCTGATGAAGAACAACCCCAACAATAAACACCTCTAGTAATTCCTCAATATGCCCATGGAACACAAGAAAATTTAATGGGGAAAATTTAAAATAATAAAAAACAAATTGAGGACATAATTGCAAGGTTGAAAGATCATGCATTGTCAATCTCACATAGAGTCATGCTTGCTCAATCTCTTCAATCTAAGTTATCAAATGTAGATTCAATTAGTAAACAAATCTCTAGTTGGTTAGATAAGAGGAGAAATTTTAGACAATTCTATGCAGATAAGTTATCTTACGAACAAGTCAAAAATAAAAAAATTACAAAACTTGACTTGTGTTCCTTTTTCACAAACCCACGTACAAATCAACCTCTAGACCCTATAAGTAAGAGGTTCCCTATCCATTGGTGCAACCACCAAGGGATAAAGGACCATTGTTTACAAAGGTGGTGGATGGTTTTTGACAATCCTCCATGCAACAATAATGAGGTCCCGCAATATTTTTTGAGGAAACTCTACTGTGAGTTTGTCCTCAATAAAGTGACAAACTATTTTGATATATAGGACTTCCAGGGTAGAGGTGGGGGGTCAGTACAGGATAGACCAGGGGCACATTTTGACCCATAGTGGCCAATGAGACAAGTACTCACTAGACCATCCTATAAGCACATGTTTATCCCTTCCATTGTGAAGGAGAGTGTTGAGGTTGAGACACTACAATCCATTAGTTCCTTGACCCAGAGCATCATAGAGCATGCTAGTCTTGTAGCACAGTGTGAGCCGAGGGAGACTTCAAGGAGTGGGATTCCACCCCATACTTGTCAGGCTTGTGGGTTAGCCTGTGTTTATGACCCTACAGATAGTTAGGACACAGGTGCACAGGCTACATCTATAGCTGAGCAGTTGGTGATGACAGACGCCCTCCTAAATGAGACTTTTGGCCTTGATACTCAAGTAAATGTTAGCAAGTTCTATGGAAATAATTTATTAAATTTTATTTTTCAAATGCAAGATTAACTGATTTAGTTTAATGATTGTAATGAAATTTCAGGGTCATAGTGTTTATTCAGTTTTCAGTGGTTCTCCACCTCCATATTACACTATGACATGTATTGCTGACGTATGTAACTAGTAAACAATTATAAATATTACATGTAAATAGCATTCTTATATGAATGGTATTCTAATATCTCATTTTAATTGTTGAATAGGTTAATCTTGGAGATTTCATGGCAACACCTCCTAATTGAGGTGGAGTTCAAAGCTTCACTCAAGTAATAAAATAAAGAGTTTAACTAATGAATTATACTTATTAGATTTTTGTAGTTTATATTCATCTCATTGATTACATTGTATTGCACATCTTTCAAACTCAAAGCATTACTACATATTACATAACTAATAACTAGATGTTGATAGATGACAAAATTCTAATTACAATATAGTTTTTTAGAAAGTCAACATAAGCTATTATGCAATTACTTCACATTGCATAACTAATAACTAGGAGCAGCTCCCAATTGCATTTTCTTGTCATGGCATTCAATGAGACCACATTTTATTGAGGCATTTTTTCAAATAGTTCACTACCTTGTCTATGCTACAGATGCTTGGATAAAATCTATCAAAGCATAATAGTAAGCTATAACATAGTCAAGGCAATGAGCTATTTGAAAAAATGCCTCAAAGAAATTTGGTCTCATGGTGATGTCCACACCATGAGACCACATTTCTTTGAGGCATTTTTTCAAATAGCTCACTACCTTGTCTATGCTACCACATTTTCAATACATGTCTACCAAAGCATTCTATCAAATAGTTCACTCAAAAAAAATTTAAATAGTTCACTGCCTTGTCTATGCTACCACATTTTTCATACACATTTACCAAAGAACTTAAAATTTTGTTAACTATCTCATACATTATAATCCATGACCTTCATCACTATTCTAGTTTTCATAATTGAATAATGTTATTTTATTTCCAGATGATGTAGGTAGAGACACCTCCTAATGTTCATATGGTAATGGAGCATGGTGTGTCTTCCGTAATTGATAGCTCCATGCCTTTGACGGGGGTATGAGGTAGATTAGTAAATTTCAAATTACAATCATTGTCATAGTTGTTTATTATTGAAAAATCAAATGATTATTGATTTGAAGTTTAATTTCTATCTGGATGGTTTCTATAGGACATTACAATGCCACAACCTGATCCTGCTACTATGGAAAATGAGGAGAGAGATTAGTTGGTAGTGGTAAGTGATTATTTTGTTAAATATTTTATTTTTTTATAATGTAATTTCTATATATTAATGTCTATACTTTTTATTGTAACAACTAAAGCTCCATGATGAACTAAATAGGAGGAGCAACCCTCAGGTTTCAAGTAGACCACTCTCATATGCGTCTCCATCCCCTTGAAGATCAAAGGCCACCTGTGATCTATTTTCTTCACCCAAAGGGGAATAACTTTTTATTGGGTTCCTTTGTTGTATGCCTATATTGCATTTGTGGACATATATTTTGTATTACATATAGTTGACATTGTATGCCTATATGGCATTCTTGTAATCCTATATGGCTATTTTGTATATGTGTTATACTTATATTGAAAGATATTTATGTATGCCTATATGGCTATTTGGTTAATACACATCATTCTTGTTGATGGTGTTCATATTGGCATTATAAATCCATGCTTCAATGGATATTTGTGGATGGTTTAATTCAAATATTTAAAGTCCAATTGTATTACATGCACTCTTCCTTTATATAATTGTAAATATATGAAGTTTGAACATTATTCTCCTCTAAGATTATTGAACATTAAATCAATCATATGATTATAATAATACATGATGCAATCTAACACCTAGTTCTCTCTACCACTATACATCTAAGCCCATACTATGTAGGATCATTGTAGCATGGTGTTGGTTAATAGATTTGTCACCTAACTCTATATACTTATGCTGAGACAAGTGACAAATGTAATCAATAGTTGAGCCTAATATAATTTTACATAGGCTCTCTACTTATTTAACAAGGCGCAGCTACCTACGATAGATATTCTAATGAATAAGAAAAACCAAAATTGATTTTAACCAAAAAGCAAAAACAAAGGCAGAGCTTTTGACCAGAAAGCAATAAAGGTAAATTTACAACCCGATTACTAGGAGTTCAAAGATTTCTAGCCACTTAACATAAATTGACAACACACCAAATATATATGCATATATATATATATATATATATATATATATATATATATATATTCACCACTTTGAATGATATACCAACAGATAGATGATTCTTCAGCAGTGAGAAAGATTTATGAATAACCAACCACCAAGACACATGAATATCATTAACACTAGCAGCAACATATTCAACTTAAGAAGAACATGAATTCAAATAATCACAACACAAAGTCCATGATCACCCAAATCTCCACTGTATTAATTTGCATTACATATATCAAAGTAGCTGAAAACAAAATTCACTATTACCCTTGCAAAACAAAGTTTGTCCAAAGATCCCTAATTCGACTAGCCATCCAAAATTTATAGCTAAGACAAATTATAACTGTCTTTAAAACCATAACGACTTCTTGAAATAGATGAATAAAAGATGTTTAAACAATAATTATAATAAAAGGGGCCCTACAGAGCCAATAGTTTTAGAGCAAATATGAAATAACTAAACATGAAATTTGAAATCAATTGAGGATTTGTAAATCCCCATCACCATCATCCACCTCGTTCATCTCTTCCTCTTCCTTCGACTACTCTGGGCTTCTCCTGTGACACTTTGCACCGCTTGAGGTACCTATCACCATAACCTTGACTTATATGCCCTGTACTTGTTGATGATAGGTGTTAATGACATGCTAAGTGGAGTTCCTGTCATACTAATACATCACTTCCTCTTCATGATTTCCCTATTAGAGTCCATCACCTTACTATTTCTTTAGTCACCACCCTCTTGAAATTTTGTCTAATTACTTTAACATCTAAGAGTTTCTCATCATCAGACCCATTATCTTCCACCTCCAGAGCAATGAAATCCTTTTTTATTCTCATCATTTCCTTGTAATAGATTACGATTGATTTTCCCATCTCCTCTTCTATTGCAGTTATAATATAGAGTTTCCATTCTACTATGATTTCATCATAATTTACTATTTCTTCTATCACCACCCTCTTGAAATTTTGTTTAATTACTTTAACATCTAATAGTTTCTCATCATTAGACCCATTAGCTTCCACCTCCAAAGCAGCGAAATCCTTTTTCATTCTCATCATTTCCTTGTAATAGACTACGTTTGCTTTTCCATCTCCTCTTTTGTTGTAGTTATAATACAGAGTTTCCATTCTATTGCATCAGCCCACATAGCAGTATCTAGCTCTCCAGGATTAGCTATAACTTCTTCAGCCATCAAGATACCAGGGTCCATGTTGGCTATCTCTTGTATCTCCTTAGAAGCTATGAAAAAATTGTGATGATCACTTCAGGCTTTCTCAAACTCTACTATCAAAACCTCCATCTTCACATGTATAGAATCAAATAGTTTCACTGCCTCCTCAATAAAAATGAGACCATCAAAAACAATCTTTTCGACCCATTGATTCAGAGCTTTTCTCAGAGATAGAGAAGTTTTGACTTGTTGGAGTAAATTTGAATCAAGGGTATGGAGATTGGCATTTGAGGAGGCTTCAGTTGAGGGTGTTATTATTTTAGCAACTGAATTAATAAAAGAAGATAAGGAACTTACATGTGCCAGCAATTTTGAATTATCTTGCTGTAATCCCTTTACCCTTTTAGAGATGTTGTCGACTGAGTATTGGACATGATATAAATCTCCCTTAGTAGTTGACGGTCCCAGATCCACTCGACTCATCCGAAGTCAGCTTCTATCACTTCATCCTCATTCTTATTTGTCAGTGGATTTGCAATCTCTAGAAATTAGTTTCCTGAGGTGGAGTCAATACCATTCTTGACATTCTTTTTGCACGTTTGGGCTTGGTAACCATTTGCAAAAAATTAGCCACAGTATTGATACCCTCATCAGTAGGAGGAGTATATCTCTTTTTCTTCTGAACTACCCTTTTCAACCAATTGTGAGATGGGGCTGACACATTGGCATCATTAGAAGTAGCAATCATAGGTGCAGGGTGGGAATTTTGCTCTAGTAATTCTCTTTGATGTGGGGAACTCGGTGAGCTGAGCAAAGAGTAACAAATTATCTTCTCATATTTGGGAGAAAATAAAAGAATCAGAGTCACTTATATGGTTACAAGATGTGGGCACATGGTCTGCTTTGGATGACTAAGCAACCAATCTAGTATTTCTTTTCATTGTTTGGACATTCTGCTCACAAGTTGTCTTCACCTTTCCAGTCTCTTCAGGTGGCCTATCATCATCACCATTCAATTGTGAGCCGACTCTTTGGAGAGTCGGGTCCAAACTAGATGATCTTCTATGCAAATGAGCAGATTGAGACTTGGCTTGGTTTTGCAAGGCTAAATCCTTCGGTGCTATGGAACTAGCACACTCTTTGACTTTTCCTTGCAGCAATTTTTCTGTTATTCTTAACACATGTAGAGAAAGCAACATAATATCAGTAACTTCTTTTTTAGACCATTTCATGGGGGCAGAAGCTTTGTTGAGATGACATTACAATCTTCATCTACTCTATCTGAAAAGTTGTCAATCATATTAGGAACTTGAAGATTCAACTGGAAGGCTTGAACTTGATCTACAGTTAGTCTCATCTATTTTCTTCTCTGAACCTCCATTTCACCAACATAGTCCTCCCAAAAATCCTCCAATTGAGGCTAATGTGAATAAGAACCACCCCCATGCATGTTTTCCTTTATAAAATTCTTACTATCAAAAGCCACGCGAGGAGACAGACTGTGGAGACTGAATTTTGACATTAATTTATCAACATTCCTAGCCCCATCATTACTTTTACAAGAATAAAAAGACAAAGTCACAAGGAAAGAGTACCCTTTCTTCTTCATGGCTGAGTATTTCACATTCACAACTGCTGTTTGGCAGAACAATTCCAACAACACCAAATAATCAGATGGGTACCACAACAATTTCAATGGGACATTTTGAAAACCCCTGATTCTCAAATAGGAGAAGCAATCAAATTGTATAGAAAAACTACCAAAATTTGTGACCAGGGTAGATGCTTCAACAAAAAATCTTCGCTCTATCAAGCCATCAATCATTTTGGCTAACATCATGGAAAAATTATCATTAACACACCTAAATCTTTCATGCCTTCACTTTTCTACAACTGGGAGAAAACATGATACACAGACCTACTTGTCATAGGACTCCCTTGAATCCTCAAACCAGGCCATGTAGCCTCTCTTTGAGCCAATATATAGACTAGCTGGGAACACATGTGGAAGCTCACATTTCTTATAAAATTCATCAGTTGTTCATGCAAGCACTCACTAATAACCTTTGGCCAGTCGATGCGGTGGTCTCCACAAATCAGTAGAATGAATTTGCACATCCAAAATTCAAAATCATCTAACTTGGGGCTCCCAACAACTTTGTTCAACAAAGTTATCATATCTAAAATTTCTTCCTTGAAATGGCTTCTTTTTAAATTGGCAGGAAGCTGAGATTTACCAGTCTTCTCAATCTCTAACCAATGCTTAGAAATACAGGTATGACACTAATCTTTCCTTTCATTGTAATAGTTCCAGGCTGAAGACATAGAAACATCAACATTGTCTTCGTACTCTTCTGAATTCAGAGCTAGAGTGACAGATTCAGAGTTAATTTTTTCCACAACATCACCACTAGAGGTCTTTATCTCCTAGGACTCTAGAAAATACCTATTGGCGCACACAACCATCAACTCGAGACAATGCATAGTAGGTGGAAAGCCACCAGCCTTATCTAAACCACTGCTAGTAATCTTCTTCGCCAAGGGAGTCATATTTTTAGATTGCTTTCTCCTCTAGAAGTCATCCAAATTAACGTGACCTAAATTAGTATCTTTCACTTCAAGCAGGCCATTCTCCACTATAGAGGCCACGGGAGTCCCTTGGAATTTGAACTTCATCTTCATGCACTTTATGACCCAAAACACTAGAGACTCTAAAATGTATGCAGATAACACAGGGTGATACAAGACACTAACAGGAATTTCCTCACACAGATACATGGGAATGAAAATTTCTAACTCCCCAGAAAGACTGTTATGCCTTTATAACAAGAAAGAGAGGGAGCTGCTAGTTATGCTGAACTGTGAGAATGGAATTGTGTTGATTCTTACACATAGAAAACTAGTTGTTTAACTTTTTGCAACGCATTCCCTTGTAAAACAATATCACCTTAGACAAGCTGAAGAACTTATCAAAGTCATTTCTCATAAATTAGCTAAGGAAGGATATTAAATGTTGGTGGTGAATTTATCTTTAAAACTCATTAATGCATGCCTCAAGTTTCCCTCCAAAGAATGTGCCACTGTGTCCTCATGTACTTCCAATTAAATGCAAAGTGACAAGTGTCATTCCCTTGTACTGTACGCCAGCGTAATGAAAATGCTACACGAAAGAGTGCGCCTTTCAAAGTTGGCAAGTCAGGCAAAATTTGAAATCTTGAACTAGGATTCGGACGTTCGAAACTTCCAACCTCTCGAAAACAAAGGAAGACATCAATAACAAGACATCAAGAAATACTCAAGGCATGAGACCTTAAGACAAGTCGGCAAGTCGGGCGGTTCAAGAACTTATGAACCCACCAACTTTAGTTGAAAAATGTGAAGGATCACCAACAACTCAAAAAATGACTAAGTAAAATTGGCCCGAGAAAAGAACTAAGGAAATGACGTACAAAGAATGAAGGAAAAGCAAAGAATGGACATAAACACCTTTTTTTAAAAAAAGGGGGCAACACATGGTAAGAAAATTCATGTAATTATACAATGCACTTTGAAGTATGCAACTAAAAATGAGCAAGACATTATTACATGTGATATCATACCTCTAGAAGTTTGTCATTTAATTCTTCAAAGACATCTACCATTGCATGTGTATGCTTCATACAACCATTCACGTGTATGCTTCATGCTTCTTGTGTATACTTCACATGTTCACATGTATGATTCATGCTTCTTGTGTATACTTCATGGTTTCATGTGTATGCCTCATGATTCATGTGTAGACTTCATGTATTATGTGTATTCACATGTATGTTTCATGCTTCTTATGTATACTTCACGTATTACATGTATTCACATGTATGCCTCGTACTTCATGTATTACATTATCTATTTCTTTGCTTCATGACCGGATGTATCTTCAACAAGATTACTCCATGTGTATTAAAAATGTTGTTTGTCGAAATGCTTTCTAGGTTGATAAGCACTAACATAAAAGGGAGAGCAATTTATCATTGAGAAAGACATCCATAACATCATTGAAGAATACAATTAAGAATACAACCTTAGGCAATATTGCAAATAAATGAATTTAGGTTCTAACGAATAGTGATGATATGATTAAGGTTGTGACATTTCAAAGGCAAAAAGTTGTGACCCTTCAAATCTAGGAAAGACTATGACCCTTTTATAATGAAGGGCGGTGACCATTGTTGATAGTAAGAAATACTGAGAGGGGGGGGGTGAATCAATATTCCACAAAACCATTTCTTAACAAGTTTATTTATCCAATTTCCAAAGTTAATAACATGAAAGTAGAATAAGCATAGAAATAAAAACCATAAAGACATAACACATGAACACCAATATTTTTACGTGGAAAACCCATAAAGGGAAAAACTACAGTGAGTATTAGCTCACAATATATTATAATAGCATAATACCAGATTACAAGAAGGCTCACTACCTTAGGGCTCACTGCCCAGAGAAATGCTCACTGCAAGAAAGGCTCACTACCAAAACAGGCTCACTGCCTAGAGAAAGAAAGAAGAAGGAAGAATGGCTCATTGCCAAGTTGAACTACTCAGATTACATCTACATATGCATGGTTACAACTCCAATGAAGCACAAAAAAACTGATTCAACACTCTTCTTCTCTGTCTATCCTATTTTACTGCTCTGCTCTTATTTGGGGATAAGATCTCTCTTCTTTTGCTAGTTATTGCCTTATCTTCGCATGCTTCACATACACAAAATACCTCATCACATCTCATATCAATCATCAAAACCAAAATCCATTGGATATATATATATATATATATATATATATATATATATATATATATATATATATTCGCTACAAGATTTATCTCTTAATTAGGTCGGCAAGCTAAACCTAGAATGTGTAAACAAAGAGTTGTACTTTGTCGGCTTGATCTTGTGTACAATCTACATTGCAGACTCAAACAAACATGTACAAGTCTTCATATAGGTTGGCCCTAATCATATAACCACTTAGATTAATTATCCAGATGCTATAACTTCTTCGCATAAGGATCTACCATGCCTATCGGCTCGTTCCTTAACTGAAGAACATACTTGATCAATTCATCTGTCATATCATAGCTCATATTGCAGACCATAGGAGACTTAATAAATCATATCCATCAATAATTAGTGATCTCTTGACAAGCCTTTAGATCTGCATAACTAGATAAACCTGTATGTCAAAATGCGGATCTTGGAACTGTTGCACTGTCATAGAAAAATACGGTTAAATTGGAAGCTGATATTTGGAAGCTTGTAGAATGTGATTTGTTAAACTTCAAGGGCTATAATCCTAGATTTGGGTAGTCATGACATGTCTCTTAGTTTCCTCATAACCGTAGAATAAAATATGCACTTGCGGAGGAATGCAAACCATTTTACTTTGCACTGTACACATTACCTGTCTTACCTCTATTCATCTAGACTTAGCCATTTTCTCCAAATGATTTCCAAAGGAAGTCATGACTTGAACAATGGAATATATCATCATAAAATAGCTATGAGTCATCATACCTGAACTACATTTATAGGTCTTCATCTATGGAGGCATACTGATTCACTTTCTGTCCCTTACTTTGAACACTATCCATAGTTATTTTGGCCTTCTGGACTTGAATACTTTTGTGCCTTGTTTCCAATCCAAGTTGGTCTTCTAGAATGATATCTTCTTGTCATGTTGATGTATCCCCTTTTCCTTATTTCCATCAATGACAACATTCTAGTCTTCTTCATAGTAGTGTCTCTTTCTAACAATCTCCCCCTTTGGCATTGATGGCAACACTTAGTGAAAATTCTAGGCTACTCCCCCTGAGATGTTTGCCTATTTTTCATTGTTCTTCTTCTCCCCCTTTGACATCAATGGCAACCATCCCAACCTTCCCAATTTGGGTCAGGTCACCATCCCAACCTTTCTTAGAATTGTCCAAAATTTGGATATGACCACTAAGTAGGAATACTACAGTCTCTGCCTTGTGAAGATCAGAGGGTGTGTCAGTATGTGAGGCTATTTGTGCTTAGCTAACACATTCTAGTTCTAATTTGATCCCTCTCAACTATTAGATTGCTCAAGTCATTATGAAGGTTAATGACTTGACTTTCTTTGTTGCTAACTGATTCTACTACCGGATCAAATGCCTTAGAAGTGTTCATTAGTTTCTGCTCCACCTCCTTGATCTTCTCTTCTATTTTCTTTGTGAATTCCAACCAGGATAAATAAAATTTGTATATATCACCAGCTTCTTTAATGACACTTTGAATGTTTTTTATCCTATTGTCTAGCTGGACTTTGTCATTAGCTATCGTTTCCTTCAACTCATTCAATCTTTTCTCATTAAACTCTTGCCTAACTTTTATGTCTGCAGATTTCTCAAAAGATTCAAAATATTTACTTACAAAGTTTATAAGTCCTTTGAGTTGATTTTTTGGTGACATAGAAGTATCCTTATGGTATGTTGGCATCAGCTTCTCCAAAATGCTAGATGCCTCACCAATGAGCTCACTATCCTCTATGTGAGACTTCAACATTTCCTCTCTTGCTTTTGCCTATACAATTGAAGCCAATCTAAATTTTTGTATAGGGGACATTGTGTCCAAGTTTATTGGACCATGTAGAAACTCAGGCTCATTCAAAACTTTTTTTTCTTTCTCCAAAAGTTCCTTAACTAATTTTGTAGTGTCTCTTGGTGTAGTAGAGACTTCTTCTTTTAGGCTCTGCTCTGGATCATCTAGATTCATGTCCTTATTGGAATCCTCCTTTTGTTCTGGTGAAGGAATTTCCTTGACCTGTTCTTCTCTAGTCTTTTCCTTATCAGATTTATCCTCAACTTGATGTTCTGGAGAGGATCTTGTTTCAACAAGTACTTCTTTCTTAGTCACTTTGTCATCTCCATTTATTTCGTGTTCAAGGTTCAGTTATGGAATAGATGTATCATCTCCAAAATTAGTTTCTTTATTATCATAAATGGTAAGGTGATTAAATTCCTTCAATGTGTTCAAAGTAATTTCTTCAGTTTCCTTTACCACCTTTTTAATGTCTCCTCCCATAAGAGCATTCTTTCCTTTGACCTAAATTTGTTATGAATTTCTTTAGAGACTTTTACTTTGTCATCTGGAGTGAATTCTGGACATAGTTTTATTAAAGAGTGCTCTCTTAGTTCAACATCCTTTGCCATAGTTGCTTCCTTTCTTACAGACATTATACTTGCCAGGCTATGTGGAAGATCATCAATTATTTCAATTAGGGCTTTGTTGTAGATGATTAGGTATTCTACAATAGTAGTCTCAATAATCCTTTTATATGGATCATTATATTAATCATATAATTGTGCAATTGGTTTTAGATTGCCATCCATTGTTATGTCTTTGAGTACATCTTTAAGACTTATAGTTGCTTCTTTTGTCGGAGGTACTTCTTGACTTTACCTTTTTATAGATTTACCCTTACTGGACGGTTTCCTTTTGTTGGTTTCAGAGGCCTTAGTTTTCATCTTCCTCACTTCTTTATCACACTATGTTTCTTCTTCATCAACTGCAATACTTACATGCATTCTTTTAGCCTTGGTTTTCTTTCTTTTGTGGCTGGTACCATGAGCTTCCACTTTTACAGATGGTGTGGGACCTAAGGAAGTAGTAGAGCTTCTTGTATATGTCTATGTTGCTTCAAAATTTTCTTTTTTCCTATTAGGCTCCTCTGAAGTCTTAACCGGTTCACTATCTATCTTTTCTATTGCTTCTCTTTTCGCTTGTGCTTTTTATCTTGCTTCTCTGATTTGTTCTTTAGTGAAACCATGTTTCATTGCAACTTCTTCTACCTCCTTCCTCACCTTCCTAAAGGTTTCAGATTGTCTGAGTTCAACATGGATTTTCACAGATAGCTTTTCATAGGTTCCAAACCTTTTTTCTCTATTGTCCTTGGGCTTGCTCAGTATGTGTTGAGCATAGTTATCTAATATTTGTCCATCCACTTCATAACCCATTAGCATTATCCAGACTGTCCTATGCTTAACAACCTCCATCAAGCATTGATCTTTTGTAACCATAAAACATATAGTATCCTTATACTTCTCAACAATTTTCTTAGGGATTCTTTCTCTTGAATGCATCATGATTAGGAAATTCTTGAAGTACCCCCATAGGGATGCTTTTTTCTCATCATAGCTTCCAATGCTACTTAAATGATCTCTAATTTGGATAGCTACTAGTTTGCTACTTAACTAGAACAAATTCTTCATGTTTGGCAATTCATTCATTTTATAGAAGAATAGACAGATAATCAGCGTACCAAATTTGAAAAGATAGTTTTTGCTTTCCTTAATCTTCTTTAGATTCTCTAGTAGTTGACTTCTCAGCAACTCACATAAATCATAATCAACATTTTGTTTGACCATTTGATATACAGTGTATATCACGGTATCGGAGACAGAGTTCTCTTGGTTCGAGAAATAGAACTTGTAACCTATGACCATAGAAGAAAATCTTATTGCATGGTCTATGATGTCGTTTATGGTTAATGCCCTTCTGTCAAATTGGGCTCTGGTAGCCTCTGTAACAGTTTGATTCTTCACGGCTTTCAGCAAGGGCAAACCTCTGGTGGAATTTAACCCTGTTACTGCCCTAATCGCTTCCTTGGTGATTTTGAAGGGCTGCCCTAACCACATGAATTCATCGTGAATTAGACTCAGGATATACCAGACCCATTCATCCTCTACAAATGTAGGAAACTCTACATACTGAATAAATTTCTTCTCTTTTAAGACTTTGTATTCTTCCTTTAGGTCAAATTGATCATCACTTAAATGTTTCAAGTATAGATCTGAGAATCTGTTGCCACCAATCTCATCTAGGGAAACATGGATATATGCCCTAACGTCTTCCACATACAGAACTTCATATGGTATTTCTAAAAATGCACCCATTGGATCAACTTTAGTTGCTTTGAAGGGATGTTTCTTGAATTTAGGTCAAGGTCACTTAGTAATATCAACAACTTATGGGGTTGTCATTGCAAAGATTCAATAAAGTTCCAATGGTAAATACTTGGTTATGCCGAATTAGGGTTTTCTTCGCCTGGATCGCATTGAGTTCTTTGAATCTCTGTTGACGCTTGAAATCTTGCTTCAATCTCTCTTGGATATTTGATAGCTCGAATACAACGTGAGTTAGAAGGCAAATGAGTTTCTTTTTATCCTTTGCACTTGACCTAATCATAATTAATGCTCATTCTCAAAAGCTACCTGACTTTTCTCTGATAGACACAGTTGATCGAAATTGCTCCGTAATGTACCACACTGACTCATTTTCTTCTAGATTTTCTTCTATAAGATTTTTCGTATTGGATTCCACCACATATCTTTGTGCTTGATTCTAACACTAACTATCTGGCTGGGGGTTTTGGATTTTCAACACTGCTCCCCCTGAGCCAGAGCTCTGAATTTACTTCCTGGAGGAAGTATCTGCACTAGATGATGGTGTGGATTCATCCTTGACTTCAATCATATCTTTCTTGATCCAAATATTGCCCATTTCTTTCTTGGCTTCAACTAGATCAACCTTTTCTTTTCTTTTTATCAATCCTTTGCTCCATTTTCTTGTTTTCAGTATGGTAGTTTCTTTTCACATTGTTGCTTCTACAAACTCTTGCAATATGTCCATATTTGTTGCAATTGTAACAAACCACATTCCTTTATCTTTGATTTATTTTAATGATTGGATTTGATTTGCATTGATTAGCCATATGTCCAAATCTATTGCATGCAAAACACTTTCCATTTAATGATTGATTATTGCTTGCATTGTGAGAGCCATTTCTTACTAGACTTCTGCATTCACTTGATCTACGACCAATTTTATTGCAATTGAAACATTGACCAAAAAAGGATGGAACATTTTGATTCTGGTTTATTCTACTCCTGCACTGAGTAGCTTTATGACCAAACTTATTGCAATTAAAACAATGGCCATTGAAAGATGGATACCTTTGAGCATTTGGTTGTCTGACCAGAGGTCTTCTAGATCTTCTTCTTTGATTTTTGAACTGGTTCCCTTTGTTTTACTTTAACTCAGTGTTTGCTTGACCAGATTTTGAACTTTCTCCTTTCTCAAATCCTAAACCTTGCTTATCATCAACACTCTTTTGACTAGCAATCATCTCATAAAGCTTTGCAGAACTTATCTTGAACTTTTCTTCATAGCTCTTGGCTTTTTCCATGTCTTCTTTTGGACTCAATTTCTTTTTCAAGTTTGACACAATCTTCTAATTTTCTTTTCACCATTTCATTCATATCTTCTTCTACCCTATATGGAAGGTATTTAGTTAAAGTGATTCTTAGAGTGAACACTAGATACATAACTTAGTTTCATAACATATACAATTGAATAGGAAGGAACATTTTCATCCTGCAAAGTATAAAAAGGCTTGATATACTCATTGCATTTTAACATGAGACCCATCAATTTGAAGACAATATTTTATGGATTTTTTAAAAAATGGATGTTTATGAAACAAAATTAAACAATGAAAAACTCAATTGGTTTGGGCTATTAACAAATCTTGTAATTTATATTCTTCTAAATGAATTGTATACCTATTAGTGCTCCTTTTTTTGGTTTTCAAGGACATTGGATTCCTTGCCACATTTATTAGGAACAAGTAGATGGTGATAAACAACATTTACTTTAGAGGTTAGCATCAGAGGTTCTCCTAAATTTGATTTTTTTTTAAATCTTTTTCTTATGCATAATTTTTTCATAAATTTATTACATTTTTTTCCTTCACTCACATAGTTAATGAACTTCAACTACATCCATAACTAACTCAATAAAACTCCTAATTTTTCTAAAGAACTTACACACCCACCAAATTATCTTCACTTATGCATTAACCGCCATCATGATTTTTTTAAAACTCATTCAAAATAATAAATGAAATTCACTTGAATGTTTTAGTATCATTTTCAACAAGTGCCAAGTAGTGATGAGTACCTGCCTTTATAGTATTGTAATAATAAAAATTGTTTTGTCATTAGAAAATAATGTAAGTTTAGAACAATTGTTATTACATGAAATTAAGTAACTCCAAACAAAGCCTGAATCTTAGATTATCAAATTTCTATGGAAGTTATATAAGAAAGACTATGACAGAGCAATAGATTGTATGTTATTTTAAAAAAGTTTCTTATATAAATAAAATGGAACTAATTTCAGGTTTGTTGTATAAAAGTAATGGTTGAGTGTATTTTCTAACTCAAGAAATGGAGGTTGTAGATGGTACTCAATACTTTTATGGCCTAACCAAAAGACTTCTTTTGTTGTACTATTCAAGAATTATTTCATACAATAGGATATATATGATGTTAAGTCAAGTTTTAACATCAGAAAGAATTAGCAAAGAAGCATTATCAAGTACTTGCATGTAATTCTAGATACAAAACTTTTTGGGAAGGTACAACCCTAACAGAGAAAATGAAGGGATAAAATAATCCTTTCAAAGAAATATAATAACATATATTTGAGTATAATACATTATAATGAAAGTTATTACTGGGAGATTTTTATTGTTAAATTATCTAAGTGAGGAGAGAGCAAGGTCTCAACTTAGTAGAATATCCAAGTTACCAAGTTGCATTCACAAATCATGGGTGTATTCAAGGAAGTTGGAAAATGTTGATAAATATGAACCCTTTGGAATGTCGTGGACGTGAATCTAAACTTCAATGGATTTTATCTATAAGATTTTAATTGCACATGACCTTGGCAAATCTATCTTAGAGCTAGATTCATGCAACCTAAATCTATTGAAAGAAGATGGTGATTTTATCAAGATAATGAAGATAATAAATATTTGGTAGAGTATTCAAAATATTATATCAGTTTAAAATAATATTCTTTCCTTTCAAATTATGACTTTATAGGTTATTAGGGGAAACTGACTCACACATAACAAAGGACTCTCATGATGGTAGAGATAATTTTGATTATGATTATAATATTTCAAACATGTAAGATTTGGACTCATTCTAGAGAGCTTGCAGTGCCTCTAGGATAAACTTAACAAGAGTAGTGAAATTTCATTCATTTTAAATTTATATGTTAGGCACACATTGGTTGAAAGTGTTTTATTGTGGCTCTTACAATGAGAAAAGCTAAATTTAATATAGAAAAAATCTAAAGAAGATTATTTAATTAGTAAAAAATAAAAGAATTCAATTAAAATTTTGAAAAAATGTTTTATAAAATTTTAAGTAGAAGAAAAATAAACTCATATAATTAGTCAATTATATTATTTGTTTGTACATATTTCTACAATCACAATAAAATCTTTATCATAACAAAAATTAATAAATAATTATATTATTAATCTTAATAATTTGTATTCTAACTTCTATATTATAACTTCGATAATACTGAACATGGACTTTCTCAATAGTCGATGTGAGGATCTAGTTCCCCAATTCAAGCTTGTCAATGAAAAGGTAGATCTCCCTCTTGTATATAAATATCTTAGAAACTTTATCCATTTAAGCATAACTCCTGAAAGCAAACATAGTAAAATCATTACTTCTTCAAAAATTAGAAGCCATCTATTGAGAAACTAAATATATAAATAAATTTGTCAATAAACTAACAAAGACATTAAAAAATATAAATTGAAAAAGAAAATATGTAAGAAAAATTTGAGGATGAAAGGCATACATGTTGCACTATGTAAGGAAAGCGGAACTTAAATTTGATGATCGTGTGGCCATATTTAGTCATTTTAGCCATAAAATACAATTATTTTTAGGAAGATTGTATCACTTGAAAGGTAAGATTTTAGGTAACCTATCAAAATTTCTATGTAATTATTATTTGGTCTATATATTTTTTTTCCTAAAATAGGTAGATGTAGTGCCCCTCATCTCGTCGTCTATTAGATTGATGTTTGCTTCTAGTAGTATTAGACTTTATGACAGTATCTTAGACCGTAGATGATGGATCTCTTGTTATCTTGTTACTTTATTATGGACCTAATTGTGATGATAACAGATGTTGATGTTGGATTCTATTATCTTATGCTTTACAATTTGATAAATAAACTAGATGCTACAGATGTTTTGATGTTAATTGCGATATTGGATTGAATGTTTTATGTTGTTGATTAATATCAGATACTTTGTTCAACATAGTTGATCGTTTATTCATAAACGTGAATGGAATAGTGTTGTATTACTTGCTCTCGAGTACCCTACACCACTGTGATTTCCATTCACTATAGGACTGCATGTGGATATATATATTTTGTTATGCTTAACCGTGCGTTGTTGCAGGAATGCAGGTACTAGGCATCGACTCCACCTGATTACAGGTCTGAGCGTGTCTTTGCCAATGGATTAGTTGTTTGGAGTTAACGTGAGGTCCCATGTCAGTGTGGTCTGGTTGTCAGTTTATCCTTTTGGTTATTGTCTATCATTCGATCATGATTTGCGGGCAAGCAATATTGCACCTTGGAGTCTAACTAGGTTAGAAAGTGTCTAAGTGTGTAAGGTGTCGTTGTGCTTTTATTAGAATCATATTACGGAAATTATAATGTTGATAATTAAATGTATTGATAAAAGATAATATTGGGTATAATGTCAATAATTGTTGATTATTGTTGTAAATAAATTATTATTTTATTAGAAGTATAGTTGTTAAATAAAGATTGTAAGAAATTTTGTATTATTTAATATAATATTATTTATAAATATTTAAATAAATAAAACAATTGTAAGTTATGTTGTAATTAGTGATTTGCAACTAAATTAAAAAAATAAATTAATATATAGTTGTACTATTATAGATTGTTGTAATGTTATAACTTTATTAAATGCTATATGCTTGGTCGGCTATAAAATAATTAAATGTTGTCGGAATTGTGTGTTAATATTTAAAAAGAGTAACCTCTTGGGATTATTAAATTAAATAAAAGTATATCTTGAGGAGGGAGATGCACGGGATCACATGCCGAGTCCCTTGGAAGAAGGAAGGGGCCATATTATAAAAGAAAAGCTTGTAGAGGCAAAGAATACAGAGCATTGCAGGTAGAAGAAGAGAGTAGAAGGCTGGGAAAAAAAGGGTGGAACTTCAGCAATTGAAATGGACTCGGCGATTCAATAATCAAAGCCAGAGGCAAGGAGCAGAGAAGTTTACAGGAAGAAGAAGGATTGAGGAGGAAAATTGCAAGATCAAGTTTTGCAACTGAAGAATTGATTTCTGCATTGAATCTAAGCTACGGACACCAATAAAACACATCCGCACCCTCATCACAGGTTGAACAGATAAATGATGTTTTGGCAAATGACAAATATGAGTAGATGGTGATGGAAATGGAATATGAGTACAATATGAATGTGTTGGCATTCCGTTTACAGACATCAGACATCATGCCTGCATTCCCCTATATTGCACCATTTTTTGCAATTGTGCCTGACTGCTGTCGCATTGTGAGATCGTTCATAGAGGATTCCGTCAGTTATCTGTCATATGGTGGTCATATGGACTTCTATGACATTGTGAAGAAGTATCTGGACAAGCTTTTGATCAATGTTTTGAATGAGGCTCTCCTCAAGTTGATAAACATTTCCACACTGGGGGTATCTCATGCCATGCAGATTGCTGCCAATATGACAGTTTTGGAGCGAGCTTGTGATTTTTTTTTACGCAGCATGCTGCCCATCTTTGTGGCATTCCCATTTGTTTAGCTGAAAGGTCTCATGCTGCATTGGCTGCTCGATCAGTCTTGAAGAACTCACAAGATGCTGCACATGATGCAATGCTGGGGCTTGTAAAGTCTAAGGTGGATGAGTTCGTGTTGCTGACAGACAACATCAACTGGATCCCCGGTGAAGTTCCACAAAACGGCAACAAGTATTTGAACGAGGTTATAATTTACTTGGAGACACTGGTGTCTATAGCACAGCAAATTTTACCTTTAGATGTCTTGAATAAGGTAGGTAGTGGTGTTTTGAAGCACATATCGGACCGCATCGTTGCTACATTTCTGCAGGACAATGTCAAACGATTCAACATGAATTCAATCCTTGGTATTGACAATGCTAAATAGTGAGTGTCCTTTATATGATTCTGTAACTGGTCAAAAAGTCCCTGCTAACTTGGATGAGCCACTTGAGATGGAGTACAACAGCTTGCTGGATGATATGGAAGATGCTATCAGGTCATTAAAATCAGTGCAAGAGTGTGGTCCTCCTATTGTTGAATAGATGATCAGAAAACTCAATTCTTCAATTTCGTTGATGTCATTAACGCATCAGCCTAGAGGGCAGCACCGACCGATAAATGTGCAGAGCCGCTCTATGTTTATGAGCAAAGATAATGCTGTCCTTAGCACGCTGGGTTCTGCTTTCCAGACAGCAAGTAGAGCAGCGTGGAGATCAAATCCACCAGATGTGCAACATGCTGGGGGTCACATTAGTGAAATTAATTCTTTCGACAATCAGAATAATTATGAAGGAAGAGAGTTACCATTAGGTACAGATGCAGGAACTTCAAGCCTTGTACAGTCAGTTTTCAAGACAGCTTTGCAACGGGCTGGGACCCTTGGATGGTCTGGCAGTAGCATCACTGAGAAAACAAATGAGAACAATGATGGGATGTTAGCTAGGAATCATGATGTTGAGCCTCTACAAGCTGGTGTTGCTTATCCTCCCACAGCATTTAATACATGCGCTGCACCAGAATCTACTCTATCCACAGCAAAGACAGTTTAGATTCTACGCACAGATTTTATGAGGGCACAGATGCAAAATGATAAAGCAGAAGAAGATAATCTGCTCCCTGCATCTAGCCCATCTTTTTGAAGAGTGATCAAACTTTGGAGCACAGTGAAAACTTTGAATAGTTCCAAGCAGTGTGTGCAGCAAAGTTGGAAGCATGGCTAAGTGAGTCTGATGAAGGCGGTACTGCCAGTGTTCAAGAGTTGCAAAGGATGTCCTGGTCAACTGTATTAGTAAAGATCATTCAGTTTCAGAGCATTGAACAGCTTTGTGTTGTTAAGGATCTTTCTGCACATGATGTTGTGATGCGCATCATGCGTAAAGATAATTACTTGATTGGGATGTTGAACAAGGGTGTGCTTGGCTTACCAATTCCTCAATGGGTTCCTGGTGCAGGGCCTGTTGTTCATCAGGAAGCCAATGGAACTAAGAATCGTATGATTTTGACAAAGACTCTGGAGTGGAGATTGAAATGGTGTATATTGCAATATATGTTTGACAGGGTTCATAGAGTGGCCAAAGGGGATCCGACAGAACAGTCTAAAGACAAGGTTGGAAGCTTGCAGTCAGGCAACCAGAATCTGATGCACTTCACCGAGAAGAAGTCACTTTTTGGAGGTGGAAACAGAGTTTTCTTAGTTACTTTCCGTGCATTAAGGTTTATCGTTTCAACTCTAGTCTGCAGAAGCCCGTCATTGTTAAACCAGGTTAGTTGTGCTTTCTTGTATGCATTTCGTCTGATTGGCTTAGATTAACCCTAAGGAATGTTTATTTTCTTTACAATGTGTTTGAATGCATGTGTGTATTAATAGTAGTACTATTGATATCCATGCTATTATTAGTATCATTATTATAATTATAGTTATTATTATTATCATTATTGTTATTATTACAATAATAATAATAATAATTTGTTTTACTATTCTTATTATTAAGTCAAAACGGAAAGATGATGGTCAAATACCTAATTTAATAATAATGTTATTGCTATTCCATTGTAGGAACGATTAGGTTTTATGGTAGGATAATTTGTTTTGTATTATTGCTTTCTAGAGCCAATTCAAGGAAAGGGTTTATCGAGGATTTAGTGAGCAACATGATTTGGAAGTTATGAATAACTAATTCATAATGTTCTTGATTAGTGCAATAATACTTTTAATGCTTCAACCGTAAAACTGATCCATAATCCTTTTAGGTCTGGCTATTAGCATTCTCTATAAGTTCAATTTGTTATAACCTTGAAACTTTAGAAATCTTTGGAGGATATGATAATCGAGTGCATGAGTACTAGGGAACTATGGAGAAATGATATAGGATACTTCAATTATTTTTGTGTTATGAGTTTTATACTATAGAAGGATTTGTATAATCTAATGAGCTGTTTTAATAGATGGATTTGTTTAATTTAAATATTTATTTGTGATGAATCAATTGATGAATGTTTTGAAGTTATTGATCATTATTGTTTGGATTCTGGGTTAGGATCTTGATACAGAAGGAACTTACTATTGGTTGCGAAAAATAGTTATAAACTAGGATGGTAATTGTTCAGATCATTGATATATTTATATTTTGAAGAGGAATTGAATTAGATAATTAGTTGATATATTATTATTATTATTATTATTTCAAAAGTATAGTTGATTATTTTAAAAGCCAAATAAATTGGGAATTTAGCATAATGTTGTCATTATTTATTTGATTAAAAGAAAATCGTTGTGATTACATATAGTATGGTTAATGCAATTTAATTTAGATTGACATCAGTTTTAATATGGTTTTTCATTTTGTTAAGATAATGGATTAAGGATTAGGTATATGATTATTGTATTGGAAATTTGATTTAAAGGTATTAGATAATTAGTTAGTGTGAATTGATATTGTATGAAATGGTCAAAGTATAAGTGGTCAAGGGTTCCTTTCCAGAGGCCAAGGTTGTTGTGTTTCGACTTCATGTAATGTGTTGATAAGTGTCCTGAGTTATTGAAGTCGTGTCGCCTTTTGTTATGTATAAGGAATTTGGTTATGGTGTAGTGGAAGAATGTAAATATTCTGAATGCATCGTGATGTGTAGAAAAGTTCTTCATGAATGTTGTGATTTATTTACTTGTTTGTTTGGGATGTTGTGTTGGATTAGACAATGGGGAGATGTCGGTATTCATGAAAAAAGTATTTTTCTTATGAGTTACTTCATTGGAAGCCATGGAAAATATTTTAAGAGTATGTCTTTGTAATTGAGATGATATGCAAGAAGGTGAATGCCTTGCATTATTACATGTATATGTTCATATCAGAATAATGGTTATGCAAGATGGTTAATGCCTTGCATGGTTCATGTATCATCGTTGTTATGATGATGTTTGCTATGTTTGTTGAGTAGGGTCTTCTAGATGCAGGTAGGGGAGTGGCTCTCATTGGGGGCCGGAGCCCAAAAGTGGCGTCCAGGACAACCCATGTGGGAGTTTGATAACTCAGTGATAACCTAAATAATGAATGAGGGGGTTGGGTAGTTAAGCACACTAAACAAGATAAGTGGATGCCTCACTCATGGCTCAAGTGCTTGTTTAGGCTTGAGATGAGATGAGAAGGCCTGGAATGGCAAGATCAACTACCTTGTCCTCATGAAAGGTATGTTGATTTCCGCATGAGCGTTGTATGGGGGTCGAGAGTCGGGAGAGGCTACCAGGACAACCCAAGATGGGGGCCGGGGCCTAGGAAGGCTTACCAGGACAACCCATGACAAGCCATGTGATGACACTTCTCCCTACTGCAGCCTAGCATTCCCTAGTTGTACTCTCCCCATTCGTTATGTGTTGCCTCTGGAAGTTAAGTAGTGTTGTGTTGTTTATGTTATTGCCATGTGTTGTATTGGCATTTGGTCGTCCTTGTTCTTGTTTGTCTTTTGGCTACCTGACTGACATTGTTGGGACCTCATGTTAACTCCTAGCTCGGGGGGTGGACCTTAAGGTTCCACATGGTTGGGTGGAAGAGCTATTTTATCCATTGGTTATCCTTCATCAAGTTCATATGCAGAAAAGATTTATTCCAGTTTTTAGATAATTGTACTTGTACCAGTTGATGAAGATGTATGTGTATAATCTTGTACCAGATTTGTGTAACAAAACATTTATTGTGTATGTAATTCTGATGTCATCTGAAAATGGCAATGTAATGATGTCATGATGTACTTCAGTTATGTATGTAGATTGTATTACATTATTTGTCGACATGCAATGAATATGAATCAGTTATTCAATTATGCATTGGATTTAGATCAGTTACTAATGAATGTTAAATTATGTTAGTTGGTTTGTAAAGTAATGCAGCCTTGTATCCTTAGAGAATATGTTGTAGTCAGTTATGTTAACATTATTTGTTATCTCAAACATTTAAAAAAAAAATTGTTCCTGTTTCATTTAGCATAAATGTGTATTTCTTTGAGGTGTACAAGGCGGGCGTTACATCTGGTATCAGAGCAAGGTTTGCTAACACTGGGTACTCTGGGATTTAAATTAGCCCATCAAGCTATACTAGTTGTTTAAACTCTGAAGAACATATTCATTCGTAATCCTCGCCTAGCAACCTGAAGATGTTAAGTGGCAAGTGGAATTAGCCTCTGGATCTAGGGTAACAGTAGACTCTCTTGTGTATTTTTGCGAGTTGAGGATAGGTCCCTTATCTACCACGGTAGATCTTTGCATTATACCACTAGGATCCTATGACATAATGTTGGGGATGGATGGGTAGGATGCCCATCGTGTAGTGAAGAGACTTCAGCTACCTGGGAAGATGCATCCCGAATGCGAGAGCTATATCCATATTTGTTCGCAGGCTTCCAGGAGTAAGCCTGATCCTAGGGGGGGAGGATGTAGTGCCCCTCATCTCGTCGTCTATTAGATTGATGTTTGCTTCTAGTAGTATTAGACTTTATGACAGTATCTTAGACCGTAGATGATGGATCTCTTGTTATCTTGTTACTTTATTATGGACCTAATTGTGATGATAACAGATGTTGATGTTGGATTCTATTATCTTATGCTTTACAATTTGATAAATAAACTAGATGCTACAGATGTTTTGATGTTAATTGCGATATTGGATTGAATGTTTTATGTTGTTGATTAATATTGGATACTTTGTTCAACATAGTTGATCATTTATTCATAAACGTGAATGGAACAGTGTTGTATTACTTGCTCTCGAGTACCCTACACCACTGCGATTTCCATTCACTACAGGACTGCATGTGGATATATATATTTTGTTATGCTTAACCGTACGTTGTTGCAGGAATGCAGGTACTAGGCATCGACTCCACCTGATTACAGGTCTGAGCATGTCTTCGCCAATGGATTAGTTGTTTGGAGTTAACGTGAGGTCCCATGTCAGTGTGGTCTGGTTGTCAGTTTATCCTTTTGGTTATTGTCTGTCATTCGATCATGATTTGCGGGCAAGTAATATTGCACCTTGGAGTCTAACTAGGTTAGAAAGTGTCTAAGTGTGTAAGGTGTTGTTGTGCTTTTATTAGAATCATATTACGGAAATTATAATGTTGATAATTAAATGTATTGATAAAAGATAATATTGGGTATAATGTTGATAATTGTTGATTATTGTTGTAAATAAATTATTATTTTATTAGAAGTATAGTTGTTAAATAAAGATTGTAAGAAATTTTGTATTATTTAATATAATATTATTTATAAATATTTAAATAAATAAAACAATTGTAAGTTATGTTGTAATTAGTGATTTGCAACTAAATTAATAAAATAAATTAATATATAGTTGTACTATTATAGATTGTTGTAATGTTATAACTTTATTAAATGCTATATGCTTGGTCAGCTATAAAATAATTAAATGTTGTCAGAATTGTGTGTTAATATTTAAAAAGAGTAACCTCTTGGGATTATTAAATTAAATAAAAGTATATCTTGAGGAGGGAGATGCACGGGATCACGTGCTGAGTCCCTTGGAAGAAGGAAGGGGCCATATTATAAAAGAAAAGCTTGTAGAGGCAAAGAAGACAGAGCATTGCAGGTAGAAGAAGAGAGTAGAAGGCTGGGAAAAGAAGGGTGGAACTTCAGCAATTGAAACGGACTCAGTGATTCGATAATCAAAGCTAGAGGCAAGGAGCAGAGAAGTTTGCAGGAAGAAGAAGGATTGAGGAGGAAAATTGTAGGATCGAGTTTTGCAACTGAAGAATTGATTTCTGCATTGAATCTAAGCTACGGACACCAATAAAACACATCCGCACCCTCATCACAGGTTGAACAGATAAATGATGTTCTGGCAAATGACAAATATGAGCAGATGGTGATGGAAATGGAATATGAGTACAATATGAATGTGTTGGCATTCCGTTTATAGACATCAGACATCATGCCTGCATTCCCCTATATTGCACCATTTTCTGCAACTGTGCCTGACTGCTGTCGCATTGTGAGATCGTTCATAGAGGATTCTGTCAGTTATCTGTCATATGGTGGTCATATGGACTTCTATGACATTGTGAAGAAGTATCTGGACAAGCTTTTGATCAATGTTTTGAATGAGGCTCTCCTCAAGTTGATAAACATTTCCACACTGGGGGTATCTCATGCCATGCAGATTGCTGCCAATATGATAATTTTGGAGCGAGCTTGTGATTTTTTTTTACGCAGCATGCTGCCCATCTTTGTGGCATTCCCATTCGTTTAGCTGAAAGGTCTCATGCTGCATTGGCTACTCAATCAGTCTTGAAGAACTCACAAGATGCTGCACATGATGCAATGCTGGGGCTTGTAAAGTCTAAGGTGGATGAGTTCATGTTGCTGACAGACAACATCAACTGGATCCCCGGTGAAGTTCCACAAAACGGCAACGAGTATTTGAACGAGGTTATAATTTACTTGGAGACACTGGTGTCTATAGCACAGCAAATTTTACCTTTAGATGTCTTGAATAAGGTAGGTAGTGGTGTTTTGAAGCACATATCGGACCGCATCGTTGCTACATTTCTGCAGGACAATGTCAAATGATTCAACATGAATTCAATCCTTGGTATTGATAGTGCTAAATAGTGAGTGTCCTTTATATGATTCTGTTACTGGTCAAAAAGTCCCTGCTAACTTGGATGAGGCACTTGAGATGGAGTACAACAGCCTGCTGGATGATATGGAAGATGCTATCAGGTCATTAAAATCAGTGCAAGAGTGTGGTCCTCCTATTGTTGAACAGATGATCAGAAAACTCAATTCTTCAATTTCGTTGATGTCATTAACGCATCAGCCTAGAGGGCAGCACCGACCGGTAAATGTGCAGAGCCGCTCTATGTTTATGAGCAAAGATAATGCTGTCCTTAGCACGCTGGGTTCTGCTTTCTAGACAGCAAGTAGAGCAGCGTGGAGATCAAATCCACCAGATGTGCAACATGCTGGGGGTCACATTAGTGAAATTAATTCTTTCGACAATTAGAATAATTATGAAGGAAGAGAGTTACCATTAGGTATAGATGCTGGAACTTCAAGCCTTGTACAGTCAGTTTTCAAGACAGCTTTGCAACGGGCTGGGACCCTTGGATGGTCTGGCAGTAGCATCACTGAGAAAACAAATGAGAACAATGATGGGATGTTCGCTAGGAATCATGATGTTGAGCCTCTACAAGCTGGTGTTGCTTATCCTCCCACAGCATTTAATACATGCGCTGCACCAGAATCTGCTCTATCCACAGCAGAGACAGTTTAGATTCTACACACAGATTTTATGAGGGCACAGATGCAAAATGATAAAGCAGAAGAAGATAATCTGCTCCCTGCATCTAGCCCATCTTTTTGAAGAGTGATCAGACTTTGGAGCACAGTGAAAACTTTGAACAGTTCCAAGCAGTGTGTGCAGCAAAGTTGGAAGCATGGCTAAGTGAGTCTGATGAAGGCGATACTGCCAGTGTTCAAGAGTTGCAAAGGATGTCCTGGTCAACTGTATTAGTAAAGATCATTCAGTTTCAGAGCATTGAACGGCTTTGTGTTGTCAAGGATCTTTCTGCACATGATGTTGTGATGCGCATCATGCGTAAAGATAATTACTTGATTGGGATGTTGAACAAGGGTGTGCTTGGCTTACCAATTCCTCAATGGGTTCCTGGTGCAGGGCCTGTTGTTCATCGGGAAGCCAATGGAACAAAGAATCGTATGATTTTGACAAAGACTCTGGAGTGGAGATTGAAATGGTGTATATTGCAATATATGTTTGACAGGGTTCATAGAGTGGCCAAAGGGGATCCGACAGAACAGTCTAAAGACAAGGTTGGAAGCTTACAGTCGGGCAACCAGAATCTGATGCACTTCACCGAGAAGAAGTCACTTTTTGGAGGCGGAAACAGAGTTTTCTTAGTTACTTTCCGTGCATTAAGGTTTATCGTTTCAACTCTAGTCTGCAGAAGCCCGTCATTGTTAAACCAGGTTAGTTGTGCTTTCTTGTATGCATTTCATCTGATTGGCTTAGATTAACCCTAAGGAATGTTTATTTTCTTTACAATGTGTTTGAATGCATGTGTGTATTAATAGTAGTACTATTGATATCCATGCTATTATTAGTATCATTATTATAATTATAGTTATTATTATTATCATTATTGTTATTATTACAATAATAATAATAATAATTAGTTTTACTATTCTTATTATTAAGTCAAAACGGAAAGATGATGGTCAAATACCTAATTTAATAATAATGTTATTGCTATTCCATTGTAGGAACGATTAGGTTTTATGGTAGGATAATTTGTTTTGTATTATTGCTTTCTAGAGCCAATTCAAGGAAAGGGTTTATCAAGGATTTAGTGAGCAACATGATTTGGAAGTTATGAATAATTAATTCATAATGTTCTTGATTAGTGCAATAATACTTTTAATGTTTCAACCGTATAATTGATCCATAATCCTTTTAGGTTTGGCTATTAGCATTCTCTATAAGTTCAATTTGTTATAACCTTGAAACTTTAGAAATCTTTGGAGGATATGATAATCGAGTGCATGAGTACTAGGGAACTATGGAGAAATGATATAGGATACTTCAATTATTTTTGTGTTATGAGTTTTATACTATAGAAGGATTTGTATAATCTAATGAGCTGTTTTAATAGATGGATTTGTTTAATTTAAATATTTATTGGTGATGAATCAATTGATGAATGTTTTGAAGTTATTGATCATTATTGTTTGGATTTTGGGTTAGGATCTTGATACAGAAGGAACTTACTATTGGTTGCGAAAAATAGTTATAAACTAGGATGGTAATTGTTCAGATCATTGATATATTTATATTTTGAAGAGGAATTGAATTAGATAATTAGTTGATATATTATTATAATTATTATTATTTCAAAAGTATAGTTGATTATTTTAAAATCCAAATAAATTGGGAATTTAGCATAATGTTGTCATTATTTATTTGATTAAAAGAAAATCGTTGTGATTACATATAGTATGGTTAATGAAATTTAATTTAGATTGACATCAGTTTTAATATGGTTTTTCATTTTGTTAAGATAATGGATTAAGGATTAGGTATATGATTATTGTATTGGAAATTTGATTTAAAGGTATTAGATAATTAGTTAGTGTGAATTGATATTGTATGAAATGGTCAAAATATAAGTGGTCAAGGGTTCCTTTCCAGAGGCCAAGGTTGTTGTGTTTCGACTTCATGTAATGTGTTGATAAGTGTCCTGAGTTATTGAAGTCGTGTCGCCTTTTGTTATGTATAAGGAATTTGGTTATGGTGTAGTGGAAGAATGTAAATATTCTGAATGCATCGTAATGTGTAGAAAAGTTCTTCATGAATGTTGTGATTTATTTATTTGTTTGTTTGGGATGTTGTGTTGGATTAGACAATGGGGAGATGTCGGTATTCATGAAAAAAGTATTTTTCTTATGAGTTACTTCATTGGAAGCCATGGAAAATATTTTAAGAGTATGTCTTTGTAATTGAGATGATATGCAAGAAGGTGAATGCCTTGCATTATTACATGTATATGTTCATATCAGAATAATGGTTATGCAAGATGGTTAATGCCTTGCATGGTTCATGTATCATCGTTGTTATGATGATGTTTGCTATGTTTGTTGAGTAGGGTCTTCTAGATGCAGGTAGGGGAGTGGCTCTCAATGGGGGCTGGAGCCCAAAAGTGGAGTCTAGGACAACCCATGTGGGAGTTTGATAACTCAGTGATAACCTAAATAATGAATTAGGGGGTTGGGTAGTTAAGCACACTAAACAAGATAAGTGGATGCCTCACTCATGGCTCAAGTGCTTGTTTAGGCTTGAGATGAGATGAGAAGGCCTGGAATGGCAAGATCAACTACCTTGTCCTCATGAAAGGTATGTTGATTTCCGCATGAGCATTGTATGGGGGCCAGGAGTCGGGAGAGGCTACCAGGACAACCCAAGATGGGGGCCGGGGCCTAGGAAGGCTTACCAGGACAACCCATGACAAGCCATGTGATGACACTTCTCCCTACTGCAGCCTAGCATTCCCTAGTTGTACTCTCCCCATTCATTATGTGTTGCCTCTGGAAGTTAAGTAGTGTTGTGTTGTTTATGTTATTGCCATGTGTTGTATTGGCGTTTGGTCGTCCTTGTTCTTGTTTGTCTTTTGGCTACCTGACTGACATTGTTGGGACCTCATGTTAACTCCTAGCTCAGGGGGTGGACCTTAGGGTTCCACATGGTCAGGTGGAAGAGCTATTTTATCCGTTGGTTATCCTTCATCAAGTTCATACGCAGAAAAGATTTATTCCAGTTTTCAGATAATTGTACTTGTACCGGTTGTTGAAGATGTATGTGTATAATCTTGTACCAGATTTGTGTAACAAACCATTTATTGTGTATGTAATTCTGATGTCGTCTGAAAATGGCAATGTAATGATGTCATGATGTACTTCAGTTATGTATGTAGATTGTATTACATTATTTGTCGACATGCAATGAATATGAATCAGTTATTCAATTATGCATTGGATTTAGATCAGTTACTAATGAATGTTAAATTATGTTAGTTGGTTTGTAAAGTAATACAGCCTTGTATCCTTAGAGAATATGTTGTAGTTAGTTATGTTAACATTATTTGTTATCTTAAACATTTAAAAAAAAATGTTCCTATTTCATTTAGCATAAATGTGTATTTCTTTGAGGTGTACAAGGCGAGCATTACAGTAGACATTATATTTGAAAGGCAACTACAAATAGATGACCCTCACAAAAAATTTACTTGACAAACTGTCAAATTTAAGTCGTGAAGGAAAGTAGAGCCCTTATAAATGAAGGGTAGATAACCAATAATTGACATAACTTGCCAAGTTTCCTGAATCAAGAGGTTAAAGCAGTAACAGGAAAAACTTTTTTATTTTAAGCAACACCAAATCCATCCATATAACAAATAGCTTATAGTAACAGCTTTGCATTTCCGTTATGGAAGTGGCCAACTTTCTATATGGTATCCCTTTCCCTTCTTAACTTTATTTCCACATTTGAAATCATGCCTCTCTTCTTCTACAATTACATTTAAATAATTCCTTACAATTTGTTAACTAGGTCATTCAAGGCTTCTTTTTTCTCAACTGTATGAATACATACATAGCTTACATTTACTCACTAAAATTACCTCTTTTTTCTCAACTATATAAATACATACAAAGCTTACATTTACTCACTAAAATTTCCTTAACAAGGTTGTTATCCAATCGCTACTTGGGCTATTGGGTGGCAGTAGTCTCTATTAAACTGTGATTTGTTGTGTTAATGGAAGCATAGGTAATTTGGTTAGAAGCATTCAATTTTGAATTAATAAAGGCAAATGAAACACCCAGGAGAAGGAACTCAGATGAAGATGATATGATTCCAATAGAAAAAAACTATAGAGGAAAACTGTTGGCAGGCAGGGGAGGTTAATGGTGGCTGTCCAGAATAGATTGCTACAGTAATGTGGACAGCAAGAACATAAACACACAAAGGAGAGAAACAACAAAAAACTAAAACAACAATATATATTATATTTTCCTCTTTCAAAATATTACATTAAAAAACTTGACAAAAACTTCTTGTAGAGCTATTGCTCTATTTTTCACATTCAAACTATATTATGTCCTAAGCTTGGAACTATTGTACCATTACTGTGCTATTGTACATGCACTTTCTATTCTCTACTATCTATTGTTTCCTTTTGCTATTGTCTCCTATTCTTTGCAATATTCTCCTTCACATTCCTTCTGCTTCTACATGCTTTCCTTTTCTCTGTCTTACACTTTCTAATTCCAACTGTTAACATTCTTTTCTTTTTGTCTCATTCAAAAAATGCGCAAGAAAAATTGGCACTCAACCAAATTCAAAATCAACTACCATATTAAATTTTCTGCTAGCAAACAAATCCCCTTTAATAGGGTGGCAGAGGAGGATCCCCAAAGCTGATGGGGGGTTGGTTGCATTTAATACGTAAACTACATATTATAATATTCCAACACTCCCCCTTAATCTGAAGTCACCTATCATTCAATAATTTTCTTTCCAGATCTAATCTCTGGAGATAAACCTTTGCATTTGCCTTTTCAGAGCCGATCTCTAGAGTTGTTTCTATCATTCTGTATCACCTCCAGAGCTCTTTTTTGCTTCTCTAAAGCACTCTTTCTACATCTTCGGAGCTGACTCCCTGCATCTCCAAAGCTATGTTTTTGCATCTTTGAAGCACCTCTGAAGTTGCACTGACTTTCCAAGGTTGAACCTCTGGAGCTATCAACAATGCCAAGCCTGTCTCTTAGGTGTTCAAAAGAATAGTTTGGTAATGCCTTTGTGAAAATGTCAGTGAGTTGCTGCTTGAATCTGTAATATTGTAACTCAATCTCTCCTTGTTCTACGAACTCCCTTATGAAGTGATAATGGATCTCAATGTGATTGCTTCGCCCATGAAAGACTCGATTCTTTGTCAGGGCTATTGATGAAACATTGTCACAATGAATGGTTGTACCATCTTCTTGCTGCTCATTAAAATCTGCAAGGATCCTTCACAACCAAATAGCATAACATGTTGCTACATTTACTGCAATATACTCAGCTTCTGCTATGGAGAGAGAGACAATGGGTTGCTTCTTAGATGCCCATGAAATCATGCCTGAACCCATGTGAAAAACATAGCTGGATGTACTCTTCTGGTCATCTACATTACCTGCCCAATCACTATCCATGAAACTAGCTAGCTTAAACTCATTAGAAACACCATACAAGATGTCATAACTTATTATGCCATTCACATATCTCAAGATCCTCTTTCTTGCTTTCCATTGTGTGTCCTTAAGTTTCTCCATGAACCTAGAAATTAGGCTTACTACATACATCAAATCAGGTCTATTAGCTATCAAGTACATGAGGCTTCCAACCATACATTTGTAGAGGGTTGGGTTTACGTCCTTACTGATGTCCTCTTTACTCAATTTCAGACCTGTAGCTATTGGTGTTGGGTTAGGTTTGTTGTTCTCCCTTTTAAATCTCTTCAAAATCTAATTGGCTTAGCTAGTTTGCGAAATAAATATGCCATGCTCTATTTGTTTGCCCTTAATGCCAAGAAAATAATTCAGCAGACCTAAGTCTGTCATCTCAAACTCATTCTTCATTACCTCTTTGAATTCAACAATGAAGAGGTCACTATTACCAATAAAAATTAGATCATCTAAGTACAAAACAACAATTAAAATATTACCTTTAGTTGCTTTGATGTAAAGTGTGGGCTCACTGCTTCTTTTGCTAAAGCCATTACTTACTAAATATGAGTCTATTCTATTATACCATGCCCTTGGTACTTGTTTTAGCTCGTAGAGGGATTTTCAGAGTCTATATACTTTATCCTCTTGCCCTAGGACTTCATAGCTAGGTGGCTTCTCCACATACACTTCCTCTTCCAACACTTTGTTCAAGAAGGCTGACTTTACATCTATTTGATACACCTTACACTTATGTTGGGCTGCTATTGCAATGATTGCCCTAACTATTTCTAGCCTTGCAATTGGTGCATATGTCTCATCATAATCTCTTCCAGGCTGCTATTTGTACCCTTTGACAACCAGCCTTGCCTTATATCTTTTAATCTTACCTTCAGCAGTAGATTTAGTCTTGTAGACCCACTTAACTCTAATCACTTGTTTACCCTTGGGTAAGTTAGTTAGCTGCCATGTGTCATTACTCTCTATGGAATCTAATTCTTCATCCATGGCCTTACACCATTTCTCTTCCTTCACAACTTCCTCAAAGTGCATTGGATTATTGTAAGAAAATAATGCAAAATTCATATCATCATCATCATCAACATTCCTTGTGCTATCATAAATCTCCCTTACACTCCTTGTCCTCCATGGCATCAATGATACAAGTGTAGGGTCTAAACTACCTCCAGAGCTGTTGTTGTTCTGACCTCCAGAGCTACTATACTGCTAACCTCAAGAGCTACAAATCTCTAGAGTTGTAGACCTCTAGAGCTACTAATCTCTAGAGCTATTGCACTATTGCCCACCTCTGGAACTACTATTCCCTAATGCTCTACGGTAGTTCCTCCCCGAGTTGCTGCTCTCTGGTGCTCCTCCAGAGTTGCTATCCTCTAGAGCTTCTTCATCTTCAAGGGGTATTGTGACTGAAATACCCATGGTGTTGTCCACTATTCCATCCCATGCTTTGTTCTCGATGAAAGCGATGTCCCTGTTGATCACAACCTTTTTGGTGATGGGATTATATAGTATGTAGGCTTTTGACTCTTCACTATAGCCTATGAATATACATTTTTCATCTCTATCATCTAATTTCTACCTCTTCTCCTTAGGCATGGAAGCATATGCTACAAACCTGAAGATTCTTAGGTGTTCAACACTCCATTTGTTGTTTGTCCATGCCTCTTGTGGAATCCTATCATGAACAGCCTTTGTAGGACACTTATTTAGTAGGTAAATTGTTGTTGCTATAGCTTCACCCCAAAAATCATGTGATAGTTCTTTTGTTTTCAGCATGCTTGCTGCCATCTCTTGAACAGTTTTGCTTTTCCTTTCGGCCGCTCCATTTTACTATGTAGTATACCTTGTTGTAAACTATTTTTATATGCCTTCATTCTTTTAGAAATTCAGAAATTATTTAGAGATATACTCTCCCCCTCTATCCATTCCTAGGGCCTTGATTTAGTGGCTGCTTTGATTTTTCAGATGAGGCCTTAAACCATTTGAATTTCATGAAGGGTTCTAATTTGTTTTTCAAGAAATAAATCCAGATTTTTCTGCTGTAATTATCTATGAATGTCATGAAATAACTATTTCCAGCCAAGGTGTGGGTTTTCATGGGACCACACAAATTTGAGTGCACCAACTCCAATGGTGCTTTTCCTCTCCTTGAATACCCTGATTGAAAGGGTTGTCTATGCTGCTTTCCTAAAATGTAGGCTTCACATTTCCCATTAGGATCTACAATGTTTGGTAGCCCTCTAACCATGCCTTTCCTGGACAATAAACTCAACCCATAAAAACTTAAGTTCCCATACCTCAAATGCTAAAGTTTGGATGGGTCTTTGATGATTGTCCTAAAGGAGATTATTGTACCACTGTTGTGAGCACTAGAGATAGTGCTAGGAACTACACCAGAGATAGCATCAGAGATAGCACTGGAGGCTCTATATGGATTCTTAGAGGAAACATTTTGTTCCTTATCATCTACACTTCTGCAATGACTTTCTTGCTGCCTCCTTTGTCAAATATTGTACACTCTCCATTCTCCATCAGGATTTTATAACCATTTTGGACCATATGTCCAATGCTCAATAGGTTATGTTTTATGCCGGGGGCATAATAGACATTTTGGATCTTCCTCCTTTCACCATGCTTGGATTGGATGTTGATTGTATCTTTTCCCATGATGAGAACTTGCTCATTGTTTCGCATTTTGATTTCAGTTTGTATGATGCAATCTATGGAGGCAAAAAAGTATTTGTTACCACTCATGTGGTTGCTACAACTGCTATCTAAGTACCATACTTCATCACTACTCCTCTCAGCAAGGTTGCAAACAATAAATACATTTGATTGCTTTTCATTCTTAGCCTTATTTTCATTTGCTACATTACCATTTTGGCCTCCATTATCATGTTGTTTTTTCCTACACTCACTAGCATAATGACCAAACTTATCACAGTAATAGCATTGAGCATTGCTTTTCTCATACCTCTTATTAGAACTATTGTTCTTCTTCTTGTCTTGATAGGATGGTTGTGAGCTACTTGCCTCCTCTTGGCTATTTGAATCTCCTCTTCTAGAGTTGCTTCTTCCTCTACCTCTTTGACCTCTATCTCTTCCCCTACCTCTTGCATTGGTTTGAGCCTTGAATGCTTGGTCTAGGGAAGGAGCAGATCTATTCAACTGCTTCTCATGGGTTTGTAGTGAACCCATCAACTCATCAACAGTCATCTTGGATAGGTATTTATCCTCTGCAATGGCTATAACAATATGGTCAAATCTAGAAGGTAGGCTTCTTAGGATTTTCTCAATAATCCTTTGATCTTCCATAGTTTCTCCATTTATCCTTAGTTGATTTATCATGGTAGAATAGTGAAAAAGTCTGATATAGACTCATTGTCTTTTATTTGCAAGGTTTCAAAATCTCTCCTTAATAGCTGGAGCTTTACCAGTCTCACCTTATCGGTCCCCTTATAGCTATTTTGCAATATTTCACATGCCTGGTTTGAGTAGTTTGCTGCTGCAATGCAGGGGAAAATAGCCCTTGTCAAGGCTACCTCAATCAAACTAAGGGCTTTTGCATCCTTTATACAGGTTTCCTTCAACTAGTTTCTTTGGGCATTAGATAGAGCTGCATAGGTTGCTAGGTCTACAGTATCTATGAACCCAATGATGACTAGCTCCCATAGGTCATTTACAACCAATATAGTTTTCATCTTCTTTGCCTAAATGTCATAGTTTTGTCCATCCAAATTCAGTGGTTGCTTTCATCCTTTGTTGTCCCCACCTGCCATTGCTTCTCAAATCTGAGAAGGCTAACAATGCTTAGAGAATCTAGGGCTTATACAAAACACCCACAAATAATTTCTAACTACCCAAAAAAATAAAGTTGTGATACCACTTGTTGGTAGGCAAGGGAGGTTAATGGTGGATGTCTAGAATAGATTGCTACAACAATGTGGACAGCAAGAACAAAAACACACAAAGGAGAGAAACAACAAAAAACTAAAATAACAATATATATTAGATTTTCCTCTTTCAAAAAATTAAATTCAAAAACTTTACAAAAACTTCTTACAGAGTTGCTGCTCTGCTTTTCACATTCAAACTATATTGTGTCCCAAACCTAGAACTATTGTACCATTACTATGCTACTACACATGCACTTTCTATTCTCTGCTATATGTTGTTTCCTTCTACTACTATCTCCTATTCTTTGCAATATTCTCCTTCACATTCCTTCTACTGATGCAAGCTTTCCTTTTCTCTATCTTACACTTTCTAATTCCAACCGTTAACATTCTTTTATTTTTGTCTCTCTCAAAAATGCCAAGCAAAAATTAGTGCTTAGCCAAATTCAAAATCAACTACCATATTAAATTTTCTACCAGCAAACAAATCCCCTTTGACACAGTGGTAGAGGAGGATCCCCAAAACTGACAGGGGATTGGTTGCATTAATATGTAGACTATAGATTATAATATTCCAACAAAAATAAGAGCAAATGCGAGAGTGAATGTAAAGTTACAATGCCCTTGGATTGATACTACAACAATCTATAAAATAAATGAAAGAAATACTAACTAGAACATAAGTTCTTGCAAATAAAGATTTATCTAGAAAGATTGTTGACTGAAAGTATTTTGGATTTAAATGTCTCGTTGTTCCATTGAGAGTCTTTTGACTCATTTAACAACCTTATTCAAATAATTAACCTTTCTAAAAAAATTTAATAAATGTCTATACATGGGATTTTGTAAGTAGAATTTAGATTTTCTTTTCAATTTAGAGGAATAGAATGAAGAAGAAACATACAAGATTGGAATTAATTCTCTGTAACTTCACAATATCTATGTTTCCTCCACTTTACATGACCATTGTAATGGAATATACCTGGTTTTAAGTTTAACTATGTAGTTTTTCAATTTTCTTTTCTAAAGTTTAGGCAAAATAGGGGAAACACCTAGGGATAAATGAGAGAATAATGTGTCTTTTTAAGTACTTCAAGTATTCATATAATTAATTCATAAAAGAGTATACATATATAGATTGTTAAAACTAAATGTGGATTTTAGCATTTAATTATAATGAATGTCTTGAAGGGATATATTGATTTCATCCAAAGATATATTAAAACTAACTTATAGAAATGTTTACTAAGCAATCCGCGGTCCAAATTTCTACTACACAACCAAAATTTTTAATAGAAAATGACAATTTTCACTATCAAATGAAATGAAAATTCTTATCAAGTAACAAGAAGAGTTTTTTTTACCAAACAAATCTAAATCTCCACTACAAGATGAGAATATTTACTGGTTACTGTCACATGCCCCATGGAAGGAATCTTCCATGTGGATGAGAAAAATCATAAAGAATAAAGATTTAATGGATTTCAGTCTTCAAGAAAAATTGGAAGGAGGGGACAAATTTAGTATGATGACATGGTTACCATGGAAGCAATTTGCCTACCACACTTTTGTGAAAGTATGGCCTCCCTCCTATGGCAATTACTACCCTAGAAGGACTTCTAGAGAGGGGTCACCTGAAGTAGAGATGTAACAACAAGGAGGGGTCACCTACCACACCATGAAAGGAGGTATGGAATTCACCTACAACCATTAATAACCCAAAGGATGTGTAGGAGGAGACTATTTCTCAAGTAAGACTAAAATTTTGTTTTTTAGGGGAAAGATAGGAACGAAAGAAAAGGGGGCTTAAGAAAGATTTTGGAAGCTTCATGATGGATGGAAGCTTCCTTATGGAAACAACTTGGTATCTTTCCCATGTTCTAGTATATTCTATAATAGCTTCATCTTTTTCTCAATGACAATGTCATCATCCTCAATGAATGACACTACTAATGACTCTTATTTTTACTAACTAGCCTCATCAAAATATTCAACAACCCAATGCTAATGTTGAAGATGCATCTTAGTACATACCAATTGTGCAGAGAAACCTATTGCAAGAATTTTATGATTTTGTTCGACTTGCTAAGTGGAAGAGTCTTATTGCTACAAATTGATCAAATCTAGGTTGGAAAAATAGGCATGTGATGAGCATCATAATTTTCTCTTTTAGTTTTTATCTTTCTTATTTTAAATCCATATTGAACAAGACACTTTGTTATTTGTATCATATTTTAATGGATGTATGTTAAAGTAGTTGTTTTTAAACATAATGTGACTTGATTAAGTTTGTTTGCAATGATCTTGCTTAGTGGATGAGGATTTTTCCCATTGGACTAATTCTAACCTGTAGCCAAAGACTGTAGAGTTCTTGCATCAAAGGAATGTAGAGTCCTACAGCAAAGGACAGGTGCCTGTAGCCAAGGAACCTACCTTTTGCAGACAAGAGATCAATTCATATAGAAAGGCATGCAACTACCTATAGTTGTCCAATGATAGTCAGTTCCCTTCTTGAATAAGAATGAGTTGTAGAAGTAACCAGGAGAGAATGTATGATAGTTGGTAGGTGTTCATCTTTCAGCCAAGAATGTGTGAAGATGGGATAAGTCCAAGATAACTGATCCTATGTTTTTTAGTAAGTTCTCTTGCATTACAGTCCTAATTGGAATAGTCCTCTTTGGTTATTCCAAGTTTTTCATTTCCTAGTATATTTCTATTTTCTTAAAAATAAAGAATCCTTCCTCTATTTAATGGGAAGTAGTTCGATTAGTTGTTGGTTTTCATAAATGTATGAACTGTCACTAGCTAGGTATATATTATTTCATCAAATCAATCTAAGTGGTTAGATTTTCTCAAGCATGGTTAGATTTTCTTATGTATTAGCTAATTGCAATCAATAAAAATAGCATTTTCCAATGTACAACTATTCTACTTTCTATTCTTAAAATATGATGATTTGATTGATGAATTGATTAAGTTGTTAAAAGGACATCTAGTTACTCCAAGCAAGGGCCCACTTGAGGTATACAAAAATTTGTTAGCATTAGAGTTATGCAATCTAAAACTAGATTCACTTGATTATATTTCAGTTTATTACTCAAATTTAGTTAAGAAGTAGTTAATACAATTGATTTTAGTTATTATAAAATAGTTTCCTTGTTTCCAGCACTTCATTCCTTTCCTAGTTGTAGAGAATATCATTTATCAGCTATACACAACCATAGTATTCCAATACCTATAATTCTTTAGTTGTACATATAGTACAAGTACCATCTAAGAAGATACACCATAGGTTGAAATTGCAAATGTAGCACCTCTTAACTATTAATTCATTTGATTGTGGATACCCTAATTCATTGAGTTGAGTGCATGTGCTTGTTACACTAGATTTACCAGTTAATGAAGTGGTGAGACATTTTTGGCATCGTTGCTGGGGATGGTGCCAAGTTTTAGAATTTCTAAGTTTTTAATAACCCTTTTTGCTTTTCCAAGTATATAAATTATATTTTCTAGCATTTAGGATCAGTAGACATCAGACCCAATATCAAGTCATAGACTAATGTGTGTAGGAAGGACATTACTAGCTTAGGAACTATTGCATGAGGTGGAGGAGAGATCCCTTAGGGATATTTATTCTAGCAAATCAAAATTAAGAAGAGATAGTAGATCTACGTGAGGATACAAAGAGAAGACAACCAATTAAATCCCCAATTATCGAAGCATAGTTACCTGAAGCTCCTCCATTAGTTGCTTTGACCTAAGGATCTAACAAGCCTCCCAGCTATAACCTGAGCTTCAATGCCACAATGGGTGATGCAGGAACTGAACCACGAACTGAAAATACCACTTTCAAATTTCCCATTACTAATCAAGCTAGGCATGTCGCTATGAAGAATATTTCCCCTTCTACTCTTCCTAACATTCATGGTTTCATTACGGAGGACCCAAATACTTTCCTATTTGAATTCAACATCCTTTTCCATAGTTATGATTATATAACTAATGTGCACTACCTGAAACTCTTCCTAGAAACACTCAAGGATGCTACCTTGAGATGGTTTAAGGGATTGGGAAGAGATACAACACCTACATGGAAAGTCATGAAAGAAAAATTCCTCAATAAATACAGAGATTATTGTAGAGGCAAAGACATGAGAGGAGATAATATTTTTAGAATGACACAGAAGGAGGAGGAACCCTCAGAGGAATATGTGGAAAGATTATTACATTTAGTCTACAGAAAACTCCATAGAATAGATTATCTCTAGTCTCTCAAATATTATATTCTTGTGAGGAGTTAATGAAAAATGCAAGGACACCTTACACCTGATTGGAGGTGGTGACATTTCTAAGCTTCCATTTGAAGAGGTTTTCCAGATATTTAGAAATACTCGCACTCAACCATGAAAAGGTCATGCAACCTAACAGCAATGTGAACAACTAAAGTAGTTGCAGGAATATCTAGGTTGGAGATTAGCAATCTACTTAAAGATATGAAGTAGGATATTATAAAACATATGGTAACTTAGTTGGATACATTGCATGCAAATAACAAATATGAAGAAGCATAAGCAACATGCCCCCACTATCACCATAAGAAAATGGAATGAAAATGCAAAAGGGTGGCTAGCATTACTAAAGGTAGACGTGAAAAGTTGGATTTCAAAGCTCTAGAGGATGAAGATGGCTAGGTGTTTTACCTAGTACAATGCAAACCATGGCAACAAATACAAGGTACTTCTCCTAATCCTTTATCTTATAATGCTTCATTCCCAAGTTCCTTTCCAAACATGTCTAATTGGTATAATGTACCATGGAATAATATTCCACCTCCAACCTGGTCAAACTTCTCACCACCTGGCTTGACCCAACATCAAGGGGTATGGCCACCGCAACCATACCAATCTCAAGTACAAAGATAATAGTGACAACCACCCCAAAACTCATGGCAACAACAATGGAGGGGAAGCCAACCTTGGCAAAATCTAAACATTGGTTACCCATGGCCACAACAGGCTTTGCCTCAACAGCTAGCTATTATGCCAAACACTGCTACATCTACTCCTAATCCACCTAGAGAAACTCAATTACCTACTCAAACTATATGAAATGCTAACAACAATCATGTTTAATAGGCTTATGCTAATAAAACCTTCTAGTACCTCACTTATGCAATCAAGGTCAGTGATGTTTAGTTACATTCATGGAAAATGCTCCCTAGACCAGCCTCTCGACTTGTCATGGAAATCCCAAAGGAGGAATGCAATTGCAGTAGGATGATGCCAAGAAAATTGAGTGTTGCATAAAACTTTAAGTAAAGTCAATTTGGGCAAGAATAATAGGATATGCACTAAAATGGTTTTGTTGAAGAAATTCTGAGGTGCCAAGAAAAGGAGTCAGCTCTAATGGAGTCAATTAACAAAGCTATACCTCATGCAATTTGTAGAATGAACACAATGTCTTTGTTTCTTGGAAGGTTAAGCATTCAGATATTTCACAGTCCGGAAGTTAAATTACCACTATTATTTCTTTCATATAAAATAGAAGAAAATATAACATTTTCAAATGAAAACACATACCTATGCTTTTCCTCTATTTCCTATTTATCCAAAATTTATTCTTTCTCCACCCATAATTCTTCTCTGATCTTTCTTGCATGCCCAGATGAAGGTTATTAGTAGGCACAACACAAAATCCCATGTTCTTGCCATCAATATTGAGCTCTACTGCCCCCCAGAATGAATGCCTAATTTTCTCCTTGCATCCCGATTTATAGCCTCATACATTCAAAAACAAAATAGCGAATGCATTCAATTTTCTTCCACTAACTCCCACAAAGTAGTAATGACACCAAAAACTAGAAAGATTCCCTCAAAGAGTAATTAATTACTTTCATGAAATTTCCACCTATTGCATATGTCTCAAAATAGGAAACATTTACTCAAACAATAATAAAAAAATTATAAAAGAATCTTTTTCAAAAAGATATTCAAATATCTAAATAATTAATTCAAATAAAGTAATTAATATTATTGCAACTAGATATTAGACTTAATCTATTCTTCAACATAATTTATGCAAATAAAATAAATGCAAATATTTTCCATGTAGATTGACTAAGTGGTGTGTGTGTGTAGATTTTCCTTCACATTATTTTAGATTCAGTTAGCTAAACACCCTCTATCTCGATTATACTCTCTGTCAAGAAAGTGAGAAGTTTTTCCTACCATACACACATATCGCAATTAGACAACAATTATTAAATAATAATATTTAGATTCATATTTTAATTATTGAAAATAGGGGTTGTGATAGGATAGCTTGTTGATATCATGTTGGGCAACATAGTTATCCTGAAATATGTAGACCTTGATAGTCTAGTTGTGGATGTACACATCAATGGCACCCTTATTAGAAACACTTTAATCAACCCAGGTGTTTTCATAAACATCATGACCAAGGAAACCATGAAAAATCTACAACTTGTTGACCTGAGACCTACACCTACAGTGCTTCAATTACCAAATAGGTCTATGGTTAAACCCAAAGGGATCATTGAAGACTTAGTTATTATGATTGACTCTGGGAATATCTTGCAAATTTTATGATCTTGCAACCAAAAGCTAACTTGGGGGATATCCACTCATATTAGGGAAACTGTGGTTCACGATAGCCCATACTTTTATTGGTTACAGGTCAAGGAGTATGATTATTTCTAATGGAAATGTTACTAAGAAATGGGTTCTTTATCCACTGACACAACCCTTTGTTGACTTAGATCAGTCTACCTAGTTGGATCCCAAAGATAACGACCAGTATTCCCTCCAAACATTAATGGCAATTAAACAAAGCCCATGGATTCAAATCCAACATGAGGATATAGTAGACTTGTTCCTTGGAATGCCTATCCTATTTAGTGGACCCCCCAATTTTTTTTGCTTTTTGGTCCTTAAATCCTAATAATGGCTAAGTCTATGCCTGATAGCCTTAAACCCTAAACCCTTAGCCCTTTGTTCTAAGCCTACATTATAATTTAGAATTGACTTGTTATTGGTGGTCACCCCCTTTCAAGTCATGACCCTATGTCCTTGACCTTGTGCAAGACTAGCCCCTTGAGCCTAGTAACTGACCTTCCTAGTGAGCATAATGCTTCTTAAGTCTGAATGCTAGACAATTGAAGGCAGATCAATGGCTATCATGGCATTGTTGGCTCTAGATCAGTTAGATTTGTTAGAGTCGTGTTGATGTGCTAGCCATAGATCTCAAGCAAGTGTGATCGAGTCTTCTTAACTAAATGATCATAGATGTGCTCATCACATGAGTGCTCTACAAAATGATGCTAAAGAATATGCTCTGCATTGATGCGACAAGATGACATGTGGAGGTGTGGGTCCTATCAGGTCTATGTAAGCTATGTTAAAAGCTTAGTACATCAACACGAGCATTGCAGTGTGGGTTCCTTTATGTCCTGCATTGTTGCGATGAAAGGACACCTAGACATTTTGACTGTCAACAAGGAATATAGATGTTAATCTTACAAAATTTCTTTGGTCGATGGTATTTTAGTGTTGCACTAGATATTTTTCAAACCCCTTGTTTGATCATTCACTTTGCTGCGATGAGTTCATATCAACAACCAACATTTAAAAGTAAGGGAATTCATGATTTTCAAGGAGATAATGAAGAACAATAGACTATATCAATCCTAGTTCACTTCGACAAACCAGACCAACTATAAAAAACATAGTACTAATAAGATCCAATCAGGATAGAGATATAAGTCCCCATGATTGCAAGAATTATAAACACAATCTGTAACCAACTATTATAATCTAACATTTCTCTATTTTCCTTTATAAGGGAACTGGTAGCATTGTAATAGGCATTTGATTCTAGGCTTTGGATACAAGATATCCACATATTTGGGGAATAGCTTCCGCTATAGAGTAGGTTCATTTTGATAGGTCTGCAAAGCAAAAGTTTCCTATAGATGAATAAAGTTACGTATGAAATTTTTAGTTTAGATTGAATTATATGAATAACATTATATGTGTGTGTTTCTTGAAATCATCTCCTTGAATGTATGCATTTCTTTTGTGAATGAAGGAATCAAGAATTTTGGAGTTCATCTATGCACACTTGTTGTATTAAGTGTCTTATTTGCTACTTCTGTTCAAGGAATGGATTAAACATACTTTGAGTAAGACATAGGGAGTGATGTATTACATTAGGGATTCTTGAAGAAGAGTTGCAAGAAATACTCTCTCTTGGGTGTGTCATTGTAAGGTAGAGATATAGGTGTACCCTCTGAGTTTGAAGTTTTGATGTCAAAAGGAAACATTTGCATTGTAGTATTTTGACTCTGTTGCCCTTGATAAAGCACCGATCTGAGGAATTACTTGCCCAGAGTTCTAGAGAGAACACTAAATTTAAACATAAAATCATTCAAACCATTTTTTTTCTTTACTTTAGCTTAGATAGGTTTATTACATATTCTCAAAGCTAGCAACGTGAAGATCTCCAAGAACTTTGTCAAATTTGAAGTTAATCTTACATATCTTGGCACAAACTTATGAGAACATTTCTATCTAATACAATGAAGGGCAAATATGTTGATAGTATAATAAGGGATACCCTGTAGGTTTGGTAGAGCTTGAAGTGCAAGAGAGATAGGTGTGAACAATCTCCCAATTTGTTGGTCAAGTCTTTCATTGAACTTGATCATGAGAATTGGCAAACCTTTAAAGTTTGATGTGTGCAAATTTGGGAACCAACATAATTGGTGACTCTATTGGGGAGATCGTAGATGCTCATCTTTTTGGGAGTGTCAAATGAGTTAAAACATTTTCACAATCTGATTTGGAAATTATTGCAACTTGTTTGAAATATTGTAGAGGGGCTCTATTAGAAGGATCAACCCAGAAAGTTGCTTGATGTTTTATCCTCTTTAGAGAGGTGGCGACTCTATTGTTGAACCTATTTGGAGTTGCAACATATTACCAGGTACTTCATCTTTTTCATTCAATATGATTAGTTTAGAACAACATTCTTGGCCATGTTCTTAGAAGAAATTGTTCTTTGCTAAAAGATACAAAGAATTGAATTTTAATGGTATTCATGGATACCCAAACGCTATTCCTAGTGAAATCAGAAAGTGTTTACCAAAGTATAGTGGAAAGAATGTTGAATCAACAAACAAGGATTTGAAAATTTTCTGTGATTTGATAGGAGATTATGAGATGAGGTTGACGATGTTGTTATGAGGCTTTTTGTTCAGTCATTGAAGGAGGATGCTAGGGATTGATTTTTAGATTTACCTTTGTGTTCTATTTCTTCATGGCTAGATTTTTGAGATTGCATTTCTAGAACAATTTGGTGAAAGAATTGTTGTGGTTTCATTAATTACACAATTCATGAACATTCAAAAAGAAAAGGATGAGTTGGTTCCATCCTTCAACCTGAGATTTTTAAAAATACTCAAACATATTCTAGAATATATGGGGCCAAATGATGCATTATGTTTTGTAGTCTATCTTGGTGCATTAGATGAGGAAATGAGTTATTTGCTAAGAGATAAGGAACCTACTACACTTCAACAAGCTTATGAAATTGCAATGGATATTGAGAATAATTTTAAATGTGCAATACCAATAGGATACATGTATGCAAGTGTGGGTTATTGTAAAGCATCTTATGCAAATGAGGAATGTAAATTAGAGCATGAGAATAATTTTCAAAATGAATATATTCTTGTTGCCCTAGTTTGTTCATCATTGCTTCATGAGAATCACAGTCTAAGCACTTTATAGAAAAGATTGAAGCCTCAAAATATTGATTAGATATTTGATTGGATTGGGAATATGGAAAGAGCTAAAGGTGATTGTGTTGGAAGAGTTATGTCTCAGAATACTGATAGTAGTTGTATTATTGAGAAAAGTCACAACATAATGCATAAGGATCAAGAGGTTGTGGTAGAAAATGAAGGTACATCCTGTAGTGATGAAGATGATGTTCATGATCAGCCCATAGGAGAAAGATATGCAAATGCAAATTACATACATGATGAAATGAAGGATATATATGAATTTGCATCTTGTAGAAGTGTTTTTGTTGAAGGTTCAAAGGAATACACACATACCAGGTATGATAGGTCAACTTTTGATGATAATACTGAGAATGTCCCAGTTATTCATGAGAGTTCATATGAAAAAGAGATGGAGGTTTTTGTTTTGCATGAACATGATATTTGCCCATATGTGAATCCATTAGGTGATGAAGTTTGTGTGGATGATAAATATGTTTGTTTTTCTATTGATGAAAATTCAAGCCATAACAACTCTGATTTTGTACATCATACTATGGAAGATGTTAAGAAGACACAAAATATGTGTGATGGATGGTTGCAAAGAGATAGGAAGGAAAATTTGTTGGCTGCCCAAGCAATACATCACTTACAACAAGTCAAGGAATGTTGCAATTGGCTAGATAATGTAAGGCAACAAAGGGAGTCACATCTTAGATCTCTATTTCTTCCAAGGGAAAAATACATGGAAGTGAGCAAGTGAGAAGAGCATGTAGGTTTGGTTGAACAAGAGAATATGTATAAATGAGAAAATTTTGTTTCCATACCTAAATTACATCATAAGGTTCATGAGAACCTATTGAAGGCTCAAGTCATAGATGAGGATGGAATAGCTGAACATGCAATTAGTGGATCAACCACTAGTGTTCTATTTACACATGAAGAGGGAGACATAAGTGACCCTTCTATCATTCATGGAGAGATTAAGGAGTTGATTTGTGATAAGGTACAATTCCATCTAGAGGTTGTCCTACTTTAGGAATTTGTGTTAGGTACACCTTTTGGGTCAGTATATGAGGGTAAGTATCCACTATGGAAGAATTTGAGCATGAAGTCTATGAGAGAAGACATGAGGCAAGTGTTGATTACATATCCTTGAATAGATGTTTATTTTTTGTTGATTCCAATGGTTTACTGTGGGACAACATGTTTTCACTAATACATAGCTATGATTCATGTGTGCAAAAGGATAGTATCTATGTAGATTTTTTAGTTTTTTTAGCATGGATCAACAAAGGCATGATAGCTATCTCTAGATTGATATGAATGAATCTAATAGTGGCACAATCAGGAATAGGATGATATGCTTCCAAGATGAGATTAGTGAACATAGTTTTTCTAAATTGGACCTAGAACAATCTACTAAAAATAGGGTATTTGACTGAGGTAAATACTAGTTCTTCATTTTTGGTGGCTCGGGGCCACCAAATGAAAATTGAAGGTATGTGTTTTGATGTAGGATGGAGCATTAACTCTATAGCCCAATGGATTTGGCATCTAGTCTACACCCCAGAGATTTCTATGGTCCTCTCCATGACTAAGTTAGCCATGTGTCCCCAACTAGAGCCACTAGTGGAACCCCTAATTTGTTTTGCTCTCCGGTCCTTAAACCTTGATAATGGATAAGTCTATGCCTGATAAATTTAAACACTAAACACTTATCCCTTTGTTCTAAGCGTATGCTATAATTTAGAATTAACTTATTATGGGTGGTCATCCCCTTTTAAGTCATGACCCTATGTCCTTGACCTCATCCAAGACTGGCCCCTTGAGCCTAGTAACGAACCTTCCTGATGAGCATAATACTTCTTAAGTATGAATGCTAGACAATTGAAGGCATATCGATGGCTATTGCAGCATCACAAGCTCTAGATATATTAGATTTTTCAAAGACACATTGATGCACTAATCGTAGATCTCAAGCCAATGGGACCAAGTCCTCTTAACCAAATGCTCGAAGATGTGCTGATTGCATGAGCGCACTGTAGAATTATGACGAGGAATATGGTCCACATTGCTGCGACAAGGCAACACATGGAGGTGTGGGTCTTGTCAGGTCCATGTAATCTAAGTTAAAATCTTAGCACATCAATACAAGTGCTGCAATGTGGGTCCCTTCGTGGCTTGTGGTGCTGGGATGAAGGGACACAGACATTTTGACCATCAACATGGAAGATAGATGCTGATCTTGCAAAATTTCATTGGTTAATGGTATTTTCAATGCTACACTAGATATTTTCAACCCCCTTGTTTGATAGTTCATTTTTTGGTGACAAGTTCATATTGATGGCTAGCATTCAAAAGTAAGGGAATTCATGATTTTCAAGGAGATAATGAAAAACAATAGACTATATCAATCTCAGTTCACTTCGATGGACCAGATCAATTGCAAAAAATGTATTACCAACAAGATCCAATTAGGATAGAGATACAAGTGCCCATGTTTGCAAGAATTATAAACACAATCTGTAATCAATTGTTGTAATCTAGCATTTCTCTATTTTCCTTTATAACCTGAACTAGTAGCATTGTAATAAGTGTCTAATTTTGGGATTTGGATACAAGATATCCACATATTTGGGGAATAGATTATGTTACAGAGTAGGTTCATTTTGATAGGCTTGTAGATAAAAAGGTTGCATATAGATGAATAAAGTTTTGTATGACATTTTCAGTTCAGATTGAATTATATGAATAACACTATATGTGTGTGTGTGTTTCTTGCAATTGTCTCCTTGAATATATGAATTTCTTTTGTGAATGAAGGAATCAAGGATTTTGGAGTTAATCTATGCACATTTTATGTATTGAATGTCTTATTTACTGGTTTTGTTTAGGAAATGGATTAAACATGCTTTGAGTAAGACATAGGGAGTGATGTATTACAGTAGAGATTCTTGAAGAAGAGTTGTAAGAAATACTCTCTCTTGGGTGTGTCATTGTAAGGTAGTTATATAGTTGTACCCTTTGAGTTTGAAGTTTTGATGTTAAAAGGAAACATCTACATTGTAGTATTTTGACTCTGTTGCTTTGATAAAGCACCAATCTGAGGAATTATTTGCCCAAAGGTCTAGAGAGAACATTGAATTTAAACATAAAATCATTCAAACCATGTTATTTTGTTTTACTTTAGTTTAGATAGGTTTAATACATGTTCTCAAAGTGAACAATTTGAAGATCTCCAAGAAATTTACCAAATTTGAGGTTAATCTTACACAACTTGTCACAAACTTATGAGAACATTTCTACCTGATACAATGAAAGACAAATCTGTTGATAGTATAATAAGGGATACCCCACTAGGTTTGGTAGAGCCTGAAGTGTAGGGGATATAGGTGTAAACAATCTCCCAATATGTTGGTCAAGTCTCTCATTGAACTTGGTCATGAGAATTGGCAAACCTTTAGAGTTTGATCTGTGTAGATTTGGGAAGAAACATTATCCACTTCATAGTATTCTTCTTGCAACACATACACTAACTTATGTTTCTACTACCTGTATCTTTCACCACTTATTGCCACATAGTTGTAGCCTTAACACATCATGCATTGATGCTACCTTTGTTATGACATCAACTACCCAGGTGCAAATTTCCCCTAGGACAACACTCAATGTTAATATTCAACTAACCATGTAGTAACAATCTGGGTTAATTTTCATTCTACATGCCCTCAAGATAGATTTTTCATGGGATTATCATGATATGAAAGGTATAGATCCTAATATCTGACTGTAGACCCATTAAGCAACCTTAGAGGAGGATGAATCTTGTTGTCCAGGAGATTATAAAGAATTAATTATAGAAACTCTTAGGTGCGGGATTCATTTATCTCATATCAAACAATTAGTGGGTCTCTCCATTAGTGATAGTACCTAAAAGGGGATGGAAGTGGGATTATGTAATGCCCCTTTCACCTTTCAAAGGGTTGTGTTGAGCATTTTCTCTGATCTTGTTCATGATTGCATGGAAGTCTATATGGATGACTTCACAATCTATGGCAATACATATGAGGAGGCATTGGCAAATCTTGAGAAGGTGCTATAGAGATCTCAGGATCACAACTTGTCCCTTAGCAATGAGAAATGTTATATGATGATTGAAGAGGTGTTGTCTTAGGTCATTGTGTCACAAAGGGGTATCTAGGTAGATCCTACCAAAATTGATATTATTATCAATCTACCTATTCCACAAAGACAAAAAGATGCCATAAGTTTTCTTGGCCATGCAGGATATTATTAGAGGTTTATCAAGGACTTTAGTATAATAGTTTCTTCCCTATTCATCCTGCTCTTTAAATATACTAATTTTGAATGGAAAACATCTTTCCAAGAGGCCTTCCAAGCCCTCAACAACTCCCTAACAATGACACGTGTTAAGAGGACCAAGCTGGACCATTCCTTTCCATATTCATATAGATGCCTCTAATTTTGCTATAGGAGATGTACTAGGACAAAAAGAAGGCACATTAAAATATGCCATTTACTATGTCAGTAAAAATCTTCAAGTAAATGAGTTCAATTATATTAAATTATTGAGGAAGAAATGCTAGTTGTGATATATGCTATCAATAAGTTTCAACATGTTATCTAGTCTTTGTCCACACTAACCACCCAACCATTAAATATTTGATGAATAAACTAGTGGTTAGTGGTCATCTTGTTAGATGATTATTATTGTTGCAATAATTTAACATAACTATTATGGACAAACCTAGTAAAGCAATTGTAGTTACTTGTTCCTACAGATGGACCAATTGTCAATGACTCTTTCCCAAACAAGCATTTGTTTGCATTAATAGTGCACACTCTTTGGTATGCAGACATAGCTAATTACTGGTTGCAAGGAAAACACCTCCACATCTCTCACCAAGAGAAAGACAAATTTTGGTAGAAAGAAGCCTTCCATATTCATGGATAGTAGGTTTTCTCTTCTACACAAGACCTGATAATGTGATGCACAAGTATATTCACAAAGATGAAGTTTTTGATATATTACGAGCCTGCCATGATAAGCCCTCCACTTTGCATCAAAAAGAACAACAATCAAGGTCTTGACAATTGGCTACTATTGGCCCATAATGCCCAAAGATTTAGTCCAGTATACAACTAGATGTGATCGATGTTAGCCAATGGGCCATTCAATAAGATGTGACAAAATGCCCCTACAGTCATAGCTAGTGTTGAAACTTTTTGATAAATTAGGCATCAATTTTATTGGCCCATAAACTAGTCCTTCATATTTCTCTTCATAGGAAATTCATGAACTTGTAGAAAATGGACAAGGCAAAGTAGAGGTATAAGAAAAGGTATATGGAATGTTAGACAAAATGTTAGAAAGAAATAAAAGGTTCAAAGACCATGGCCTGGAAGCATGGATGAGCACTTCATTGCAATCTCATGGCCAACTTGTTTAATATGTTTTCAGAATTTGCAATGACAATAGGCAGACTTCAAACATAAAGAGAGATCTAAGGTTTTGTCCAAATCAAATATGTAGTGGATGTTAAATGTTCTTATTTATTGGTAGTGTAAGACCCACATAAATAAATAAAAATAAAATAATGATTAAATAAACTGACTTGTTCATTATTATAATCAATTTTTGAATTACATATGCCCAAATTATTTAGAATGCTAGATTTATTACATTTAATACTAAAAGGAACTATTATCTTTACAACATGACCATAGGTCAAATTACATCTGCACAAAATAAATTTGCAATGTTTAGCTCAAACATCAATTTTGACAAGAATATACCATATTCTTTATACCTGTCTAAACTCTTCCTCATGCAATGATAATAAAAGGGAGCGTCACCGTAGCATTTTTGCACCCAACCACAAAGCTTTCGCTTCCCCCGTTTCCTTCCATAGAAGAAATCCACACCCTACGTATGTTGCAAGTATGGGCCTAACCGGTGTTGTCATTTATGTCAACATACTCTTGTTGCATTAATGATAAGGATTGAAAGAGCTATGTGCTGAGATATTAAGAAAATTAGTCTCAATCAGGAACAGTGAAGAATAGTGATGACAATAAGGTAAAAGTCCAAGATAGGATGAAGATCAGAGGATACAGATTAAAGGGTTTGTATATATGTGTCATAAGGTGATCCAGTAGAGATTTCAGAGGTCCACATGAAGATCTGAAGAAGTTGTGGCCGCTCTAGTAAAAATGGTTTCGGCAGATGTTCAGTGGTGACAGACTGATACAGACAGGTCCGGTGAGATCCAGAATTGCATTTTCCTATTCTACAGATTTGAGGAAGTGTTGAGGAAGTCTTTGTGGAGTGTCTACTAGATTTGTTTATGGTTTGAAGGTCCGCAAGCATCTATTCTTTTGTGATAGTGATGACAGACTATGTTCTTGAGGTTCCAGATGAAGGGGAGAAGGATTTCAGTAAGCAGATGAAGTGTGGATGTTCTTGGTGATTTAGGCAAGCTTGTGGTGGTACTTGGATCATGTCCAGTTCATGTTGGTGGTCCACATTAAAGTTGGAGTTTGCATTTGAAGAACAACTTCTGGATGATGATGTTCTTCCTGAGACAGGCCAATAGAATGAGTTATACATCTTGCGGATGTTCTTGTGGATGTTTTCCAACTTAGATGATCATTCCTTAGTTGATGTCTTGTATAAATAAGGGATTGTAAAGTCATTTCAAAGTTGTCCTTGTTGAGATGAGTGTGTGGTAGAGAGGAGGAGAGCGAAAGGCAGAGCAGAAGTATTGGGCTTAAATGGAACTGATTCAAGCATGGTGAAGATGCTATTCTCTAGTTCATGTATGTGATACTTATTTCTTTGTAGACAGTGTGTCTCTTGTAAGCAGTGAGCCTCTTGTGAGCAGTGTGCTTGGGTAGTGAGCCCTAATTGGAATGTGCCATTTGTTCTTTCTATTTTTCTAACAAAGAATACATTCTTGGGTTAATCACCCCGTGGTGTTTCCCTTAACTGGGTTTTCCACGTCAAAATCTTGGTGTCTCATGTGTTGATGTGTTTCTGCTCTTGATTTATTGCATTGTGTTTCCATGATTAATTTATTATTATGCTATTGAATTGCTAAGTGGAGTTAAGTGTGTAATTGGAAGAAAGTTTTGCACAACTGATTCACCCCCCCTCTCATTTGTGTGCCCTAAGTCTAACAATTGGTATTAGAGCCAAGTTCCTCTAAAAGGAGCTTAACCACTTGAGGAGATCCAGGCTGTCATCTTACAAGAAGGATAGTCTGAAGTTTGATGGAACAAATTTTAATCTATGGAAAGGTCGCATGAAGTGTCACTTGCAATGCATGGGAATGGCATACTGGACCATGGTTACAACAAAGTATACACCTCCACAGGGTAGTCTGAAAACCCCAAATGAAGTCACAGATGCTGAAAATAATCTGTGGACTATAGAAGCTCTTCTAAGTGCATTATTTGATTCAGAGCTCTCAAATGTTATTGATTTGCCAACTGCTTTTGAGATTTGGGAAAAACTGGAACTTCTGCATGAAGGAGACAAGTATGTTAAATGTGCAAGGTTACAAAGTCTGAAAGGAAAATTTGAAAATCTGAAGATGAGAGAAGATGAAAATATCACTACTTTTATGCCAAGAGTAAATGAGATTGTCTGTGGAATTAGAAATGCTGGTGGAGTCTTGGATGAAAATGAGATTGTTGGCAAAATTCTCAGATCCCTACCTGCTTCTTACAAAATCAGGGCTGCTACCATTGAAGAATTCAGAGCCCATACAACTGTCACAAGAGATCAATTAGCTACAAAATTGGCTACATTTGAAATGATAGAGTTTGGAGATGACCCCCCCAAGACTGAATCTACATTCAAAGCCAGTGCCTCTATAAAAGGTAAACAAAGGTTTGATTCGGGAGAGAACTCATCAAGGAAACTGTCATGGTATGAAAAAGAAAGAAAAATCTGGAAGAAGAAGAAGTAGAAACTGCTCAACTTGAAGCTCTCATTGGAAAGAGACTGCCAAGAGGATCCAGTAAGTATGAAGGAAACTTGCCTTTTAAGTGTTTTAACTGCAATAAGATTGGTTATTTTACCTCAAAGTGTCTAGAAAGATTTTTAAGGCCAAATCCAACAGATCAAGGTTCCAAAAGAATTGTTACTATGTTCATGAAGAAGATGATAATGAAGGAGTAACAGATGATGAATTAGAGACAGGAAACAAATCTGGAAATGAATGGGTGTTTATTGCCATCAAGGAAGAAGAATCAATATCCTCTGAATCTGTCAATCATAAAATTGTAGAAAGAGCTCTGGCTGCCCAAGTTAAAGAAAAAGATGATTGGGTCATTAACAGTTGATGCTCTCCCCATAGGATAGGTGAAAAAAATAAATTTGTAGATTTGGAAAGGTATGAAGGAGGAGTGGTAAAGTTTGGTGATAATTTTGCTGGTAGAATCAGAGGTAGAGAAACTATTTCTCTTGATGGAAGAAACAAAACTGGTAATGTACTATATGTTAAAGGATTGAAGCACAATCTTCTTAGTGTTGGATAGTTGGTGGACAAAGGCTATGACCTCCCGTTCAAGAATGGAAAGTGCAAGATCTTTGAAAGCTCCAGTATAGAGATTGCATCCGGTACTCAAACTAAAGGTAATATCTTCCACTTGGTTGGTACTGGTAAAAGTTGCTTATTTGTTCAAGTTGATTAGAGTTGGTTATGGCATAGGAGGATGTGTTATGTGAATTTTGATAATATTATCAAGATAAGCAATACTCAAGCTATAAGAGATCTTCCAAAATTGGTGAAACCTACCAATAGCTTGTGCAAAGAATGTTAGTTGGGTAAGCTAAGCAGAGTCTCATTCAAAAGTAAGGAGTTGTCTTCTACTAGATTATTGGACTTAGTTCACACTGATCTTTGTGGTCCGACAAGAATCAAGAGTATGCAAGGTGATAGATACTTCATGTTACTAATTGATGACTATTCCCAGATGATGTGGGTAACCTTTCTAAAAGAGAAATCAAAAGCTCTTTAGAAATTCAAAATATTCAAGGCAATGGTAGAGAATGAAACTAGATCAAAACTAAAATGTTTGAGGTTTGATAGAGGTAGAGAATTCACATCTGGTGAGTTCATAGAGTTCTAAGAGAAACATGGAATAAAGAGACAGTTGTCTACTCCTAGGACTCCACAGCAGAATGGAGTACTGGAGAGAAAGAACCGGACCATCCAAGAAGCATCTAGGACCATGATGATGGAAGCAAATGTTCCTCAGATCTATTGGAGAAAAGTTGTCAGCACTGTAGTCTATACTCTCAATCGAGTTCAAATCAGAAGCAATACTAGTAAGACTCCTTATGAACTTTGGTTTGGCATCACTCCTACTGTGAGGTATTTTAGATTTTTTGGTAGCAGATGTTACATTAAAAGAGATGAAGATCTAGGAAATTTTGATGCTAGAAGTGATGAAGGAATATTCTTGGGTTACTCTACTCAAAGCAAAGCATATCGGTGTTATAACAAGAGACTGAGAAAGATGATAGAAAGTACAAATGTGAAGGTTGATGAGGGAATTGAGAAACCCTCAAGGTTTTATGAATATGATGAAGATGATCAGAATGGTGTTCTGACTCAAGGAGCCCAAGCCTCCTCTGTAAGTCAGATTCAAACTAATCTGGTAAACTAGGAAGAAGAGATGAGTTTCAATTAGCCTGATCAAGAATCAAAAGTGCAAGAAATTCCCAAAGTTCCTAGGTATGTAAGACTGAACCACTCTGAAGATCAGATCATAAGTGATAAAAGCAAAGGAGTACAAACAAGAAGGAGAATTGCTCAATATTCAGAAGAGTATTGTCTAATTTCAAAGATTGAACCTAAGACAGTTGGGAAGAGCTGATGCAAATTGAGAAAAATCACACTTGGGATCTTGTTCCTAGACCTAGAAACAAGAATGTGATTGGAACAAAATGGGTCTTCTGGAACAAAAAAAATGAAGTTGGTGAAGTAATAAGAAATAAAGCTAGATTGGTCTGCAAGGGTTACTCTCAAATAGAAGGAATTGATTTTGAAGAAACTTTTGCTCCGATGGCAAGAATTGAAGCAGTCAGATTATTTCTTGTCTTTGCTGCCTTCAAGGATTTTAAAGTATATCAGATGGATGTCAAATCTGCCTTCCTGAATGGTGACTTGGAAGAAGAAGTGTACATAGAGCAACCAGAAGGATTTCAATTGTCTAATCATGGTGATATGGTCTGCAAGTTGAAGAAGGCACTGTATGGACTGAAGCAAGCCCCAAGGGCTTGGTATGAAAGATTGGACAAACATCTTTTGAAGATTGGTTTCAACAAAGGTACTGCTGACAGTAATTTGTATTTCAAAATTGATCATGAAAACATCTTAATTGTTGAAGTGTTTGTTGATGATATCATTTTTGGAGGAAGAGGTAGTATGTGTAAAACTTTTGGAAATCATATAAAAAGTGAGTTTGAGATGTCCATGCTTGGTGAAATGAATTTCTTCTTGGGTCTACAAATCACTCAAACAAAGAAAGGAATCTTCATTTCTCAGACCAAATATGTGAAAAAATTGTTGAAGAAATTTGGGATGGAAGACTCAAAACCGATGAATACTCCCATGGCAACCGGATGTAAATTGAGCAAAGATGATGATTCTCCTAAGGCTGATCAGACAAAGTTTAGGTCAATGATTAGAGGATTGTTGTATCTCACTCAAACTAGACCAGACATTATGCAAGTTGTTGGTCTTGTTGCTAGATTCTAGGTTGATCCTAGAGAATCTCATGTCATGGAAATCAAGAGGATTTTTAGATATCTAAAAGGGACAGTTGAGTATGGTTTGTGGTATCCTAGAGATCATGATTTCTCTCTTCATGCATATACAGATGCAGATTGGGCAGGAGATGTGGATGACCGGAAGAGTACCAGTGGTGGAGCATTCTTTTTGGGGAAGAGATTGGTTTCTTGGCTAAGCAAGAAACACGAGGCAATATCTTTGTCTACAACTGAAGCAGAATATATTGCAGCAGTAGGTAGTTGCACTCAAGTTTTGTGGATGAAGCAGATGCTAAGAGATATCAAAGTGGAGTATGATGAACCTATCACAATCCTCTGTGATAATTCAAGTGCAATAAACATATCTAAGAATCTGGTGTTGCATTCAAAGACTAAACACATATCCATCAAGTTTCACTTTTTGAGAGAGCAAGTGAACAAGCATGAAGTTAGATTGGAGTTTGTGCCTTCCAAGGATTAGATTGCAGACATCTTTACTAAACCTCTACCTAAGGACTCTTCTGAGTATCTCATGGAAAAGCTAGGGGTTATTGCCCCTCCAGTGATGAACTAAGGTGCACTAAGGTGCATCAGCCCGGTGGATATCACAGTCATATCTTGTGATCCAGATTGATGATGGGGCGTTGCTACTCAAGGGGAGCAACAGGTATGATTCTGAAGTGTTGGAATTGCAAGTATGTGCCCTTTGCCATTAATGTCAAAGGGGGAGAGAAGACATGCAAAACAATTGGTTATTGATCAAAGGGGGAGCGATAAAGGGAGAGAAGACATGTGAATGGTTGTTGCTGATAGGGGGAGTTGTGAAAGTAAGGAGAAGTGCTTGTCTTGATGGTTAAAATAGTTTTTCACATCATATATTGCCATCAATGACAAAGGGGGAGATTGTTGCAAGTATGGGCCTAACAGGTGTTATCATTGATTTCAACATACTCCTATTGCATTAATGATAAGGATTGAAAGAGCTATGTGTTGAGGATATTGAGAAAATTAGTCTCAATCAAGAACAGTGAAGACCAGTGATGACAATAAGGTAAAATTCTAAGATAGGATGAAGATCAGAGGATGTGGATTAAAAGGTTTGTAGATATGTGTCCTAAGGTGATCCAGTAGAGATTTCAAAGGTTTACATGAATATCTAAAGAAGTTGTGGCCACTCTAGTAAAAGCAGTTCTAGTAGATGTTCAGTGGTGACAGAGTGATACAAACAGGTCCGGTGAGATCCGGAATTGCATTTTCCTATTCTACGAATTTGAGGAAGTGTTGAGGAAGTCTTTGTGGAGTTTCAACTAGATTGGTTCGTGGTTTGAAGGTCCGCAAGCATCTATTCTTTTGTGACAGTGATGACAGACTGTGTTCTTGAGGTTCCTGATGAAGGGGAGAAGGATTTCAGTAAGCAGATGAAGTGTCGATGTTCTTGGTGATTTAGGCAATCTTGTGGTGGTCTTTGGATTGTGACCAATTCATGTTGGTGGTCTGCATTAAAGTTGGAGTTTGCATTTGAAGAACAACTTCCGGATGATGATGTTCTTCCTAAGATAGGCTGACTGGATGAGTTATACATCTTGCAGATGTTCTTGTGGATGTTTGCTGACTTAGCTGATCATTCCTAAGTTGATGTCTTTTATAAATAAGGGATTGCAAAGTCATTTCAAAGTTGTCCTTGTTGAGATGAGTGTGTGGTAGAGAGGAGGAGAGCGAAAGGCAGAGCAAAAGTATTGGGCTTAAATGGAACTGATTCAAGCATGGTGAAGATGCTATTCTCTAGTTCATGTATGGGATACTTATTTCTTTGTAGATAGTGTGTCTCTTGTAGGTAGTGAGCCTCTTTTGAGTAGTGTGCTTAGGTAGTGAGCCCTAATTGGCATGTGCCATTTGTTCTTTCTATTCTTCTAATAGAGAATACATTCTTAGGTTAATCACCCCGTGGTTTTTCCCTTAACTAGGTTTTCCATGTCAAAATCTTGGTGTCTCATGTGTAGATGTGTTTCTGCTCTTGATTTGTTGCATTGTGTTTCCATGATTAATTTATTATTATGCTGCTGAATTGCTAAGTGGAGTTAAGTGTGTAATTGGAAGAAAGTTTTGCACAATTGATTCACCCCCCCTCTTAGTTGTGTGCCCTAAGTCTAACAACGTGAAGGGCCTAGCAAACTGATACTGACTGGGGTGATGGGATTTGGTGCAATATGATACATCTATCATATCTATAGCATGTGTCAAATGCATATATTTATATATATCATAATATAGTAGAGAGAATAAAAATAACATCAAGTAGTATCTATTACTAATTTGATAGACAAGCTTTGGCCAAAGCATCTTTTCTAGACATGTTCGGCAAATGGATTGCAAATTGAAATCCACCCTTCTCTGTTGACCCATATTCAGTACCCTTCCAAAATTAAGTCCATTATAGTAAAACATATGTTCAATTCTAAATATCAATTTAAAATGCTTCATGCTTGTATGGTAGATATCTAACTCTTAATATGAAATATAACAAGATAATATTAATAATAACTTTAAGTCATATGATTACGTATAATTAAAAAGTGAACTATACTTCCCTAGAATATCTTAATCTACCTTGAAGACTATATAGAAAATTCACTTAATATCTTAGCATATTACTTAAAGGAAATATGACATTAATAGTTCCTATTTTCTTTTAATACCTTACATCAATCATCCATATAATCAACAATTTTTCCTATACTTGAAATAAAATTTCTTTTATACTTTCATCTAAAATTGAAATCATATTCATTCCTAAATGCTTCTCTTTACATTAGTCAACTAGGTTAACCAATAATTACTAATAACTAGCTATTGAAAGATACTTACGGCCTATCATGCAAGAGCATTACTCCAACTCATAAAAAGATCATAATGTTTCACATATATTTTCCTAAAATAATTCATATTAACAATAGGAAGATTTATAACACATATATTTAAAATAATTCATGTTAACACTATGCAGATTTATAACACATATTTTCCTGAATTCATGTTATCTACAGGTAGATTTATCATCTCTTGTTAGTGTTAAAAAGGAAACTTCCAAACTAAAAATAAATTGAAGGAAATTAAGATCTCTTCCCAGTCGAATAGGTCGTACGGCCTTAAAGAGTGATTTCTACAATAATAGGAGTTAGCATTTGTGTGAATAAGATCATGGCATGGCAATGTTGAGGGAATACAAGGTCTACATAAGGTATGCCAATAGAAACTTTGTCATGCCACCTCCTTTGGTAAGGATCTACATGGACGAAGGGTGATCATTTAATATTTAGTTCAATCAGAAATTTCAACATAAGGTGATAGAAAACGAATGATCAATGATTCTTCAAGACGATAGTTACTAAAAGAAATAAGACAAGATTTTGATATTTAGGCAAATTGAGGATGTATAAAGGTAACCTTTCCTCTGCGCGGCCTCAGGAAAGCATCGTGATCACATGTTTGACAATAATAATATTATAAGAGTTATTTATAAAGGAAAAATAAAAAAATAGTCATGCTTGACACTTTTCTATGAGGTAAAACCTTAGATTTATGCTTAGATACAGATTATCATTCTCAACGTACAAGAGGATGTGGTGAGAAAGAAAAGAGTAGTCAGAAAATATGCATGGATTTATCAAAAGGAGATTTGACCAATATATAAGAGGAGTTTGAAATGGTTGAATCCTTTATTACAGTTCTCAAAGATACAAAAAGGAGTTGAATCCAGGCTGCAGCCCTAGGGAAAGTGTCTAATGATATCCACTGGTAATATATTGGGCTTCATTTTTTTCAGGAAGTTGGATGGTGATGCCATAAGTTGTGGTGAGACAAGAACTAAGTGAACAACATATGTGAAAGGGGATTTGACCATTATTGATGTGAGGGCTTGATATATATATATATATATATATATATATATATATATATATATATATATATATATAGGTATATATATATATATGTATATATATATAATGAAATGTTCTGAGTATATGACCAAGGAATAAGAGATGATAAAAAATCAATGGAACATTTAAATGGTACTAAAAGTTTGGCAATATGGTTTCCAAAAACACAGAGAGGCTCAACCAGAAAATAAGGAAGATAGCAGTATTACTAGCACAAAGACAATCCAATCAACCATGAAATACATAAATAACGTCAACTTGAAAACATATCATTCTTTAAACCAAAAATCCAAGATTATTATCAAAGTATTAGTGCATACCCGGTATAACACTTCTTCACTGCATTTGTTTGTTATTTCCCAAAACCTTGAAAATTTCCCATGCTTCCATTCAATTCCTCAGGTCTCCATCTTTTTCTGCTACCCCCCAATTTCTGTTTTTACAAGATTTAAATCCCCCAAACCCCCATTCCCAACTTAGTAAAAATATTAAATTACATTATTCCCTCTTCCCCAACATTTATTTTGTTTTCCTAATTTTACCCCCACTTCTTCTAAAAAACATTATGATAATTAATACAAGATTCTTCCAAAGATTATAAGCAAAATATAATTTAAGCAATAAAATAGTTTCCCCTAAAATCAGTTAATCATTTCTTTCTCATTAAAGATTAAATAAATAACTATTCCTCTAAAAAAGACATACATATACACACAATTATGCATGCAAATAAAAGAGATTATTGCCAATTATTTAGTCTTTTTTGTCATAATTTTAGCCTTGTGTTCAGTTATAGGATTCAAGAGATTAGAGGATGAAACCTCTTTGATTTCCTCGAAATTGGAAGATAAAAACCCTTTGGTTTCTTGTGGTCAATCTCATAGGGGGGTTGTATTTGTAGTTCAAATATTTATTTAGATTTCAATATATATTTTGGTATTTGCAACAAGTTTTGTATTTATGAAGCTTCAAAATATTATGGAAACATATATATTGTAACCACTGAAGCAACATTATGTTATAGAGGAAGCTTTAATCATATTTATGTGTTATTCTCTAAAGCATCAACATATTTATATTATTTGTACAATTTGTTGCTACATCTTTTGGGCCATTATTATTGAAAATACTATTTATAATCATTATTCATCCACCATGTACGCTCTCATGATATTTGGGTAATCATAAAGTGGTGAATAATAATATTTACTTAATGTATGCTCACCTTGCCTTCCTGAGATCCTGGTGATAAAAAAGTATTAAATATTTTATATTAAAATTTGTTTGGATATTACATTCATCATTATAAGTTTGTAATTAGCAATGAAGAATTTTTTTACAAATAATAAAGCATTTTTAGAGCCATCATAATCATCATTCAAAAGACCCATATTATCATTATGTAAAAGCAATGAAGTGTCACCAATATGATCACCTAATAAATCATCATTATCAATCCATGAGCAATCATGTGTAGGAATGTGAATAGTAATAGATTCATCACAAAACTCATCATCATTATGCAAAATATTGGACAACACATCAAAATTACATAAGCTGGGTTATCATGACATTGTAAGGATAGGTCATTACAAGGCATGCCAGTGTAATGGATAGGTAGGGCACATGACAAACCCTTGCTAAAAGAATGATTGTCAATGTCACAAGACAAGAGATCGCCATGAATGGAATGAACAAAGGAACTTAGGATCTCCAAAAATATAGGATTTGCATTCCTAACAATATCAAGGAGGAAAAAGGTAAGGCATGATAAAACAAAACCTACATGTTGTGATGGCATCCATATCCAAAGCATAGAAAAACATGAATGAATCAAGGACATGGGTGTCATATGAAACAAATGAAAGGAATGAATCAAAATCTAAAATAAGTAGATGCAAATCAGCTAAAGAAGAAACCTAATAACTTTCTATTCTTTAGTTAAATTAAAATACCAAACTATAACATAAAATATTTTAACTAAATACACAATATATGTGTTGTAATTTGTATGCCAATTATTAGATAATCATTTTAACATTCAATCAAAAAATATTGTTGCATAAGCTAATTTGAAGACGTAATTATTCGTTTTCTTATTAAAATGTTTGATCATATATCTTAATGAAATAATATTTGAGCCATTCATCTTTATATAAAACTATTTAAACTAGCACTTGTACCCATAGGAGGTTCAAGGAATACGCCAATAGGAACAACCTACGAGTTTAGAAAATTTTCGGATGTGAATATTTTTTTACGGCGTGAGACAATTCCGAGCACTATAATGCTCACCATAAGAGCCTATCGACTCATCACAAAGATTTATTTAATATACTTTCATCTTCTTATTCTCCCATCACAGAAGAAACACACAACCTCGTTGCATTGCTATTCTAGCACCTATTAAAACACACACAAACATCTCTGATACCCAGGATGACCGTAGTCTTGTCATTATCAATACATTATAAATCAGTAAGTAGATCAGAATTTTCAATGACACACAGTATATGAATGAATAGATAGAAATAGTGATTAAAGAGAAATATTACCCTTAGCAAAAGCAAAAGGCGGTGTGAGTAATAAGAAGACCAAATACATGACATATATGCCCTTCGCCATGCAACTAACTGCAGATGTTCAGACGTAATGTATTCTCTGAGAAAAAAAAATTTAGTGATGGTTCTACTTATACAACACATCTTAACAGCTAATCTGCTTCGTGCGTACCGCCAAATTTTATTTACTTTCTTTCATTGTTATTATTAGTAGTTTTATATTGCTGTTGTGTAACTTTGGATTCAAAGGTAATCTCGAAATTATCGGAAGGCAATGTCCTTAGTGTGTAGCTTTATCAATACGTCCGATTGAAACTGGTTATTCTGGATTACTTTCAATATAACAAAATCAACTACGGCGATTCCAAATAATATAAAATGAGTTTAACCGTCAACAACTAAAAATAAAAAAAACATGTAGTTGACATAGTGATCTACTTTTTGGGCGGCTTAATTTTATTCTTATCTTGAATTTTTTAAATTAGTTGTAATTATTCGTTTTCATTTAAGATATATATATATATATATATATATATATAGATATATATATGCAAGTGACAAATGATAGTGTGTCTAATGAGGGCAGCCTTCCATCTTCTCTCTTTTAGTTTGAGTAGGACAATCTTTTACCTTATGTAGTCTCCTTCTTGCCTTTAGTCTTATGGAGGGTTTTTCCCTAATTCGTTTAAGGAGGAGGGAAAATGATGTAGTCATGGATAGGATCTAATGAAGGACAATCTCTATAACCCAAACATAGAAAACAAAAATACGAGTAAGGGTACACAACAAAAGAAAGTTTAGAAGACATCTACGATGGCATAGATCACAATATTATCAAATGCTCTGACATGACAAGTTATTACAAAACTCAACAATGAGTATACATGCTTGTAGGATATATACTAATTACAATAGTTGAGAACCCAAAACACTCTATTCGGATCTATCTCCTCTATGCTTTACCCTTTCTGAGGAATTAGTCCTCTATTTATAGTGGATTCTTTAAGCAATAGGGTATTGCTAACTATAGGTAGTGACCCTTCTTCTACAACTCTTGGGACAAACATAAAATATTGCACTAAGTGTGTTACTCAAATTAGGGTGTGAAAGCTTAAAGTATGTCTCGTTAAACATAACAAAGTGCTCTAACTTCCTATTAGAAAACATTTAATCAAGATATTATGTGAAGATATGTGTCAACATTCAATAATCCAATTGCTAAAATATCATATCAAGAAGTCCAACTATGGTTGATTGTTGTAAATATTATCAACTGCTAGAACATGATGTCATTTAAAATAGGCTCTTAGGTAAGAAGAATGCTTCTATGACAAGACTAATATGCATGTAGATCTCCAAAAATGTTTCAAACTAAAGAAAATAGAAAAATATTTTTTGATTAAGCAAGATTGCCTAACCCCTAGGATGCTCCTACATTAGACACCCAAGGTAATAAAAATTTGTGTGATGCTTAAAATTAAGGAAGGGTGTTGTGGCCACCCTAACCAACCCACTTCATCTTTAGTGATATAGGTGTCATCCTTTGGTCCCCTTACCTTCGATCAAACCAGATACTCCATGAATTCCTTCTATCTAGTTCTTCTACTTAGGCACTCATTCAAAATTTTCTCTATCTAATCGCTTGGCATCTCAAGCATTTGTTGTCTCCAATATGGTCCTATAGTGATGAAATATTCTTCTCCATATCATCACATACCTCCTACCCCATCAATATTTAAAGAAGACCACCCCTCTCTTATAGGAGATATTGTTAGTTTAAATATTGGCACACTAGAAAAATAAAGTGGTAAGAATCAAGGTGAATTGATGGATAAAGAGCTATACAATTAAATATAAGTTATCATTGATTTCATAGATGTCTAACTTTGCAATATTCAAACATGCCATGATTAGATCATGACATTGTTCATAGCTTGGTCACTAAACTAGATGCAAAACCAATCTTAATGTCAGATATATCAAGCTAGTAGATTATTCAACATTGATATCAAGGATAGTCCCAATTCTCACAAATAATGAGAATGTGTGAATATACATTAGTTTTTGATACATTAATAAATCTTTCCCTATGAATGATATTATTCTCTCATCTATAGACTGGGTTGTTAATTCTACCGTTGGTTATGAAACGTTGTCCCCCATTGATGTTTTCCTTGCCTATAATCAAATTTGTTGGTAGGTGGCAACTGATCAGGAAAGTACTGTACGCTAGCCATGTATCCTCATCGGGGTTTGGGGGTGCAACCCCTGAATTTTTTTTGGACCGACATAAGGCTTGATAAAAGCAAATAAGGGTTAGGGTTTTTTGATATATATTGTATTGAAGCATTTGCAACGGTATTGAGTTGCAGGAATTGCTGGTTGTAATCGGTTTGATTTATTGGATAATAATATTGGACTCTCTGTTGGTGGATGTAGCCCGAGTTTGGGTGAACCACGTTAAAACTTGTCTCTCGTTGTTATTATTTATGTGTATTTTTCATTCCTCTATTTAATCTTTATTTGCATTTAATTGATATCTTCTATCGGCTAACCCTAACAAGTGGTATCAGAGTGGGTTGTGTTCGATTATCGTCTGCAGGAAGGTCTCACAGTTGAGTGGGAGCAATGGCGAATGAGGGTAAATTGAAGGTCGATAAATTTAATGGGTAGAACTATCAGTTATGGAAGATGCAGATGGAGGATTACCTCTATCAAAAGGATTTACGGATGCTGTTGGAAGGAGTAGCCAAGAAACCGGCAACAATGTCTAATGAGGATTAGAATCTTCTTGACAGAAAGGCACTAGGAACCATTCGGTTGTGCCTAGTACCATCAGTGGCATTCAATATAATGGAAGCGAAGACAACAGATAGTCTAATAAAAGCTTTGGCTAAATTGTATGAAAAACCCTCAGCCTCAAATAAGGTATTTCTCATGAAGCGTTTGTTTAATCTAAAAATGGTTGAAGGTGGATCTGTGACAAATCATTTAAATGAATTTAATACGATTGTCAGTCAATTGACTTCTGTAAATGTAAACTTTGATGAAGAAGTTAGAGCTCTCTTGATATTATGTTCTTTGCCTGAAAGCTAGAATAGTTTGGTAATGGCGGTTAGTAACTCTGTTTCTGGTTCAAATACCCTGAAATTTGATGATGTTGTTGGTGTTATTCTGAGTGAGGAAATTCATAGGAAAAACTCAGGTGGGTCCACATCAGGCAGTGTTTTGAATGCAGAAAGCAGGGGTAGATCAAAGGAGAGAGAAAAAGGTTCTGGAGGTCATGGGAAGTCACGAGGAAAATCAAATGATAAGAGATCCCAAACTAGAGGACAGAAGGATTGCTAGTACTGTGGGAAACTGAGTCATCTAAAGAAAGATTGCTAGTCTCAGAAAAATAAAGGAGACAAACAAGAAGGCAATAAGGAGGCAAATGTGGTAAGTAATAAGTCTGAAGATGATGCTTTGATTCTTTCCCTAGATAATGCTGATGATTCATGGGTTTTAGATTCAGGGGCCTCATTTCATACTATGCCCCATAGAAATTATTTTCTTGATTATATCCAAGGGGATTTTGGGCTAGTTTATTTGGGAGATAACGAACCCTGTCAGATTGTTGGAAGGGAAGAATCAAGATTAAGTTGCAGAATGGGAATCATTGGCTACTACAAGAGGTAAGGCATGTTCCAAGGCTTAGTAGGAATTTAATTTCAGCAAGGCAACTAGCTGAAGAAGGTTGCATTCTTACATTTACTGATAAAAATTGGAAGGTTTCAAAAGGTGCCTTAATAGTAGAAAAAGGTGTGAAAGTAGGCACGTTATATCTTTGTAGAAGTCATATTGTTCCTTCTACTTTAGTTGTTGCAGAGAAAAAATAAACAAGTTCAGGAACAGTTGCTGCAGGTTTGCAGAAAGAGACTGAAACAGTTGTTGCAGGTTATGAGACAACACTGTGGCATAACATAATTGGGCATATGAGTGAAAAAGGTATGAAGGTACTTCATTCTATTTACCAAGTCTAAAATGTATTAATATGGATTTCTATGAAACTTGTGTGTATGGCAAACAAAATAGAGTCAATTTTCTCAGAGATAGGAAGCAAAAGAAAGATGAAAAGTTGGAGCTTGTGCATAAAAATATATGGGGACCAGCTCAGGTATCTTCTCTTGGTGGCTCTCGGTATTATGTTACATTCATAGATGATGCAACTAGGAAGGTATGTATTTATTTCCTTAGGTAGAAATCTGATGTATTTGAAACATTTAAGAAATGGAGAAGCTTGGTTGAGAATGAGATAGGTAAAAGATTAAAATGTTTTAGATCTGATAATGGTGGTGAGTATTGCAGCAAAGAATTTGAAGATTATTGTTTCTTTAATGGAATCCGTAGGCAGAAAATAGTTCCAGGGACTCCACAGGAGAATGAAGTGGCTGAACACATAAATAGGACAATAATGGAGCATGCAAGGACCATGAGATTGCATGTTGGGCTCCCTTTAAATATGTGGGCAGAGGCTGTCAACACTACTATATATTTAATTAATAGAGGTCCTTCAGTTCCTTTGGGTTGTGGTATTCTAGAGGAAGAATGGATAGGCAAGAAGGTGAGTTATTCTTTTTTGAAAACCTTCGGCTGTGAAGCATTTGCACATATAGATTCTAAAAATAGAACCAAGTTGGATGCAAAATCAAAAAAATGTACCTTCATTGGATATGGCATTGATGAATTTGGTTATAGGCTTTAGGATTTTAAAAATTAGAAAATTGTGAGAAGTAGGGATGTTATATTCAATGAGAAGGTGTTGTACAAAGATCAGTTGCAGTAGCATGAGAAGAAAGAAAAGGATTATGTGGTACTAGATGATACTCCAAATAATGATGTTCCAGTGGTTCCTCATGCTCTACAATAGCAACCAAAAATACCACAAACTCCAGTGAATGTTAGATGGTCAACAAGGCTAAGTAGACCTCCTAAAAGGTTCTCTCTCTCTCTCTCTTTGTATTCTATTTTGTTAATAGATGCTGGTGAACCAGAAGGGTATGATGAAGCTATGCAGGTGGATACATAGGTTCAGTTGGAGGTTGCAATGAAAGAAGAAATGGACTCCTTGCTAAAAAATCAGACTTGGGAATTATGTAAGTTACCTGTAGGTAAAAAAGCTTTACCAAACAAATGGGTTTATCAGCTGAAAGAGGAAGATGGAGGTAAGAAAAGAGTTAAAGCTAGGTTAGTTGTAAAAGGATTTGCACAGAAAAAAGGCATTGATTTTGATGAGATATTTTCTCTGGTTGTCAAGATGACTTCTATTCGTACTATTTTAAGTATTGTGGTTGCTGAAGATTTGCATTTGGAACAGCTAGATGTGAAAACTACCTTTCTCCATAGTGATTTAGAGGAGGAGATATACATGGAACAACCCCAAGGATTTAAGGTCAAAAGTAAGGAGAAACTGGTGTGCAGATTGAAGAAGAGTTTGTATGGCCTGAAATAAGCACCTCGGCAATGGTATCTGAAATTTGATAGTTTTATGGCTAAGCAAGGCTAAAGTTGGTGTAATTTTGACCATTATGTTTATTTTAAGAGGTTGGATAATGACAGCTACATTATTTTATGTTTATATGTTGATGACATGCTTGTAGCTAGGTCTAACATGGATCACATAAGAGAGTTAAAACAACAGTTAGCATAGTCATTTGATATGATGGATTTGGGGGCATCAAAATAAATCATTGGTATAAAAATTTGCAGAGATAGGAAGAACAAAAAATTGATTCTATCTTGGGTTGCTTATGTTGAAAAGGTGTTGCAGAGATTCCATATAGAGAATGCAAAAGCTGTCAGCACACCTTTGCCTAGTCATTTGAAATTGACTAAGGAGATGTGTCCAAAGACACAAGAGGAGGAAGAAAAAATGTCAAAGGTACCATATGCTTCAACTATAGGAAGTTTAATGTATGCCATGGTGTGCGCGAGACCAGATATTGCACATGCTGTAGGAGTCGTTAGCAGGTATATGAGTCATCCCAGATTGGAGCATTAGAATGCGGTAAAATGGATTCTTAGATATTTGAGAGGTACATCCAATACACATTTATGTTTTGGGGGCTCTAACACTGATTTAGCAGGCTATGTAGACTCAGATTTGGCAAGGGATATTGATACCAGGCGGAGTACTACAGGTTATGTCTTTACTGTAGGTGGGACAGCAGTGAGTTGGATCTCACGGTTGCAAAAGGTGGTTGCTTTATCCACCACAAAGGCATAGTATGTAGCTGCAATAGAGGCAAGCAAGGAGATGATATGGCTACAATCTTTCATAGAAGAATTGGGCAAACCACAGGCTAACAATTCTTTGTATACAAACAGTCAGAGTGCTATACATCTTGTAAAGAATTATGCCTTGCATTCAAAGACCAAACACATACAATTGAGGTATCACTTTATTTGGTCGGTGTTGGATAATGGACAGTTACGGCTGGAAAAGATACATACAGATGAAAATCTAGTGGATATATTTACAAAGGCAGTGACAAGGGAGAAGTTGAGCTCCTCTTTAGATTCAGTTGGTCTTCAAGACTGAAACAATAAAATCAAAACAACAGAGTCCAGGGTGCTTATTTCCAGTGGGAGCTACACATGCAATGGTGTTGTCTAGGATCAGTCTCCAAGTGGGAGATTGTTTGGTGTGGAGCCTGATCAGTCTCCAAGTGGGAGATTGTTGGTAGGTGGTGACTAATTGAGAAAGTACCGTACACTAGCGATGTATCCTCGCTAGGGTTCAGGGGCGCAACCCCCAAATTTTTTTTCGGACCGACATAAAAAAAATGATTTTGTAACCGACATAAGGCTTGATAAAAGCGGCTAAGGGTTAGGGTTTTTTGATATATATTGTATTGTAGTATTTGCAATGGTATTGAGTTGCAGGAATTGCTAGTTGTAATTGGTTTGATTTACTGGATAATAATATTGGACTCTTTGTTGGTGGATGTAGCCAGAGTTTGGGTGAACCACGTTAAAACTTGTCTCTCACTGTTATTATTTCTGTGTATTTTTCATTCCTCTATTTAATCTTTATTTGCATTTAATTAATATCTTCTGCTGGCTAACCCTAACAAAATTCATATTACAGAAGCCAACCAAAATCAAATGATATTCATCATGCCATGGGGAACATTGGTTTATGTGGCAATTCCCTTAAGGTTGAAAAATGCTAGGGATACATACTAAAGGGCTATGCCACACATTTTTCATCACCTTATCGATGACATAGTGGAATATTATGTCAATGATCTACTAGAAAATTTTAAAAAGAGAGAAAATAGTCCCAAAGACCTGTGTCTTTTTTAACTATATTACATGAATATATGGTAAAATCGAATCCAGAAAAGTGTGTTTTGAGTCACAAGTGGAAAAATATTAGGAACACTAGTTGGTGATTGTGTAGAGTAAGGATGATGATTTATATGATGAGACTAATGATGAATACATGTCAAGTAATGAGGTCCATGAGGAGACTAATGGTGGGATGTTAGAATCCAAGGATCTGATAATGGGTAGCATATCCCATAAAAGAGAGGGAGGAGGTGAGAATAAATTCTAGGAGGACGTCCCTTGCTAGGATATTCCCCTAGAAAAGATTTCCCCATAGTAGAAGCCACCTTTGCATGATCCTAGATAGAAACCAAGAGATCCTAATAAGTTCTTGATTTAGTTTACTTTTATTACTACCCTTTAAGATGTATGATATTAGCATTGTTTATAATATTTTAGTGTGGTTTGTCAATTATTTATCTTATGTGTCTTTTACACTTTATTTTTCTCTATTTTTTAGGCAATGCGGGCTTTATGGATGAGTGGGGAGATATGATTCAGACCTCATTGTTGGATGCCTTTATTATTGTCATACAAAGGAAAGATAAGCTCTTAGTGGACTCACACTTGCCTTTGTCTATATATGCCATTGTACATATTTATCTATAGGCCATAATACATGTATGATCTCCTCTATCTATCATGCTAGTTAGGAGATCATAGCCCCATAGGGGTGGATTAGTGGACTTGATGTGAATAATAGGTTTTTGAGGAGCATGGTGGGACCAAGAGCTAGTCCTAGCCACCACACACATTCTTAGTCATGGGATTAGACACCATTAATTTATAGGCTCATGGGCAGAGAGATGACACCTACTCAGTTGGAGATAGTAGAGAGTAGATGAAGGTAGAGGACTAGGAGCCTTAGGTGGCTAGGATCTTGGGGATGACTTAGATGCTTAATGATTTTCTCAATTTACATTTGACACACTTTCACTTGCCCCTCTCACAGAGAGATTTTGAATCAAGATATGTAGAAGTTCATTGATTTCGTTGATTTTTTATGCATTCAATGAATGAGCCCTTATGCTTAGACCTTAATAGTTATACCTATATATGTTTAGATTCTTTTAGAATGATTCATACTCTGTCTTGGTTGACTTCATATGTATTACTTTCCCTTCATTGTGCACATGGATGATTTGACTAGTTATTCCAAGGATAAGGATGATCATTGCAAACACTTGGAAATGACTTTGCAATGATGTTTTGAGTATAGGATATCCTTAAATCCCCAAAAAATATATTTGGCATGGAAGAGTGCAAGCTCCTTGGACATACAGTGTCCAAGGAAGGCGTGAGGATTGACCCTAAAAGAGTTAAAGAAATATACCTCATCCCTCAGCCCAAAATAGGTAAGGAAGTGTAATCCATCTTTGAGCAAATTAACTTTGGTAGGTAGTTTCTTCCTAACATTGCCTAGAAGACAAAGGCTATTGCAAAGGTGCTCAAGAAAGTATAATCAACTACTTGGGATAATGAATCAACTGACTCATTCATGGAAATCAAATTTGTACTTAAACAAGCTCTAGTATTGGCAAGCCCTAATTACTTAAAACTCTTTCAAGGTGGGTACAAAAAGATGGGGAGCCAAAAAGTGGCCAAAATTCTTAATTTTTTTAAAAAATCCATAATGCGAGTGCATTATAATGCACTCACATTATGGCTTGGTGTTGCCAAGCCTAAGGCTCGGCAGCACCAAGGCATAACACGCTCGTGCTATAACGCGAGTGCGTTATAGTTTTTTATAACAAAAAAAGCAACATTCGTCATTTATCATTTCTGTTTTTTCTTGCAAACCCTTGAGAGTGCGCTCACATTAAAGGAGTAAGTTTTGTTTATTTTTTTGTGTGAATTTGTTACTAAATAGGTAGATTTAAGTGGTTTTTTGATGTAAATTTCTTTAATTTATAGGAATTGATAATGCACCTCCTCCTGAAAATCCTCAATCACCTCAACACCAAATACCTGATGAAGAACAACCCCAACAATAAACACCTCTAGTAATTCCTCAATATGCCTATGGAACACAAGAAAATTTAATGGGGAAAATTTAAAATAATAAAAAACAAATTGAGGACATAATTGCAAGGTTGAAAGATCATGCATTGTCAATCTCACATAGAGTCATGCTTGCTCAATCTCTTGAATCTATGTTATCAAATGTAGATTCAATTAGTAAACAAATCTCTAGTTGGTTAGATAAGAGGAGAAATTTTAGACAATTCTATGCAGATAAGTTATCTTATGAACAAGTCAAAAATAAAAAAAATTACAAAACTTGATTTGTGTTCCCTTTTCACAAACCCACGTACAAATCAACCTCTAGACCCTATAAGTAAGAGGTTCCCTATCCATTGGTGCAACCACCAAGGGATAAAGGACCATTGTTTACAAAGGTGGTGGATGGTTTTTGACAATCCTCCATGCAACAATAACGAGGTCCTGCAATATTTTTTGAGCAAACTCTACTGTGAGTTTGTCCTCAATAAAGTGACAAACTATTTTGATATATAGGACTTCCAGGGTAGAGGTGGGGGGTCAGTACAGGATAGACCAGGGGCACATTTTGACCCATAGCGGCCAATGAGACAAGTACTCACTAGACCATCCTATAAGCACATGTTTATCCCTTCCATTGTGAAGGAGAGTGTTGAGGTTGAGACACTACAATCCATTAGTTCCTTGACCTAGAGCATCATAGAGCATGCTAGTCTTGTAGCACAGTGTGAGCTGAGGGAGACTTCAAGGAGTGGGATTCCACCCCATACTTGTCAGGCTTGTGGGTTAGCCTGTGTTTATGACCCTACAGATGGTTAGGACATAGGTGCACAGGCTACATCTATAGCTGAGCAGTTGGTGATGACAGACGCCCTCCTAAATGAGACTTTTGGCCTTGATACTCAAGTAAATGTTAGACAGTTCTATGGAAATAATTTATTAAATTTTATTTTTCAAATGCAAGATTAACTGATTTAGTTTAATGATTGTAATGAAATTTCAGGGTCATAGTGTTCATTCAGTTTTCAGTGGTTCTCCACCTCCATATTACACTATGACATGTATTGCTGAGGTATGTAACTAGTAAACAATTATAAATATTGCATGTGAATAGCATTGTTATATGAATGGTATTCTAATATCTCATTTTAATTGTTGAATAGGTTAATCTTGGAGATTTCATGGCAACACCTCCTAATTGAGGTGGAGTTCAAAGCTTCACTCAAGTAATAAAATAAAGATTTTAACTAATGAATTATACTTATTAGATTTTTGTAGTTTATATTCATCTCATTGATTACATTGTATTGCACATCTTTCAAACTCAAATCATTACTACATATTACATAACTAATAACTAGATGTTGATAGATGACAAAATTCTAATTACAATATAGTTTTTTAGAAAGTCAACATAAGCTATTATGCAATTACTTCACATTGCATAACTAATAACTAGGAGCAGCTGCCAATTGCATTTTCTTGTCATGGCATTCAATGAGACCACATTTTATTGAGGTATTTTTTCAAATAGTTCACTGCCTTGTCTATGCTACAGATGCTTGGATAAAATCTATCATAGCATAATAGTAAGCTATAACATAGTCAAGGCAATGAGCTATTTGAAAAAATGCCTCAATACATGTCTACCAAAGCATTCTATCAAACAGTTCACTCAAAAAAAATTTAAATAGTTCACTGCCTTGTCTATGCTACCACATTTTTCATACACATTTACCAAAGAACTTAAAATTTTGTTAACTATCTCATACATTATAATCCATGACCTTCATCACTATTCTAGTTTTCATAATTGAATAATGTTATTTTATTTCCAGATGATGTAGGTAGAGACACCTCCTAATGTTCATATGGTAATGGAGCATGGTGTGTCTTCTGTAATTGATAGCTCCATGCCTTTGATGGGGGTATGAGGTAGATTAGTAAATTTCAAATTACAATCATTGTCATAGTTGTTTATTATTGAAAAATCAAATGATTATTGATTTGAAGTTTAATTTCTATTTGGATGGTTTCTATAGGACATTACAATGCCACAACCTGATCCTGCTACTATGGAAAATAAGGAGAGAGATTATTTGGTAGTGGTAAGTGATTATTTTGTTAGATATTTTATTTTTTTATAATGTAATTTCTATATATTAATGTATATACTTTTTATTGTAACAGCTAAAGCTCCATGATGAACTAAATAGGAGGAGCAACCCTCGGGTTTCAAGTAGACCAATCTCATATGTGTCTCCATCCCCTTGAAGATCAAAGGCCACCTGTGCTCTATTTTCTTCACCCAAAGGGGAATAACTTTTTATTGGGTTCCTTTGTTGTATGCCTATATTGCATTTGTGGACATATATTTTGTATTACATATAGTTGATATTGTATGCCTATATGGCATTCTTGTAATCCTATATGGCTATTTTGTATATGTGTTATACTTATATTGAAAGATATTTATGTATGCCTATATGGCTATTTGGTTAATACACATCATTCTTGTTGATGGTGTTCATATTTGCATTATAAATCCATGCTTCAATAGATATTTGTGGATGGTTTAATTCAAATATTTAAAGTCCAATTGTATTACATGCACTCTTCCTTTATATAATTGTAAATATATAAAGTTTGAACATTATTCTCCTCTAAGATTATTGAACATTAAATCAATCATATGATTATAATAATACATGATGCAATCTAACACCTAGTTCTCTCTACCACTATACATCTAAGCCCATACTATGTAGGATCATTGTAGCATGGTGTTGGTTAATAGATTTGTCACCTAACTCTATATACTTATGCTGAGACAAGTGACAAATGTAATCAATAGTTGAGCCTAATATAATTTTACATAGGCTCTCTACTTATTTAACAAGGCGCAGCTACCTACGATAGATATTCTAATGAATAAGAAAACCCAAAATTGATTTTAACCAAAAAGCAAAAACAAAGGCAGAGCTTTTGACTAGAAAGCAATAAAGGTAAATTTACAACCCAATTACTAGGAGTTCAAAGATTTCCAACCACTTAACATAAATTGACAACACACCAAATATATATATGTGTATATATATATATATATATATATATATATATATATATATATATATATATATATTCACCACTTCAAATGATATACCAATAGATAGATGATTCTTCAGCAGTGAGAAAGATTTATGAATAACCAACCACCAAGACACATGAATATCATTAACACTAGCAGCAACATATTCAACTTAAGAAGAACATGAATTCAAATAATCACAACACAAATTCCATGATCACCCAAATCTCCACTATATTAACTTGCATTACATATATCAAAGTAGCTGAAAACAAAATTCACTATTACCCTTGCAAAACAAAGTTTGTCCAAAGATCCCTAATTCGACTAGCCATCCAAAATTTATAGCTAAGACAAATTATAACTGTCTTTAAAACCATAACGACTTCTTGAAATAGATGAATAAAAGATGTTTAAACAATAATTATAATAAAAGGGGCCCTTCAGAGCCAATAGTTTTAGAGCAAATATGAAATAACTAAACATGAAATTTGAAATCAATTGAGGATTTGTAAATCCTCATCACCATCATCCACCTTGTCCATCTCTTCCTCTTCCTTTGACTACTCCGGGCTTCTCCTGTGACACTTTGCGCCGCTTGAGGTACCTGTCACCATAACCTTGACTTATATGCCCTATACTTGTTGATGATAGGTGTTAATGACATGCTAAGTGGAGTTCTTGTCATACTAATACATCACTTCCTCTTCATGATTTCCCTATTAGAGTCCATCACCTTACTATTTCTTTAGTCACCACCCTCTTGAAATTTTGTCTAATTACTTTAACATCTAAGAGTTTCTCATCATCAGACCCATTATCTTCCACCTCCAACACAATGAAATCCTTTTTTATTCTCATCATTTCCTTGTAATAGATTACGATTGATTTTCCCATCTCCTCTTCTATTGCAGTTATAATATAGAGTTTCCATTCTACTATGATTGCATCATAATTTACTATTTCTTCTATCACCACCCTCTTGAAATTTTGTTTAATTACTTTAACATCTAATAGTTTCTCATCGTTAGACCCATTAGCTTCCACCTCCAAAGCAGCGAAATCCTTTTTCATTCTCATCATTTCCTTGTAATAGACTACGTTTGCTTTTCCATCTCCTCTTTTGTTGTAGTTATAATACAGAGTTTCCATTCTATTACATTAGCCCAGATAGCAGTATCTAGCTTTCCAGGATTAGCTATAACTTCTTCAGCCATCAAGATACCAGGGTCCATGTTGGCTATCTCTTGTATCTCCTTAGAAGCTATGAAAAAATTGTGATGATCACTTCAGGCTTTCTCAAACTCTACTATCAAAACCTCCATCTTCACATGTATAGAATCAAATAGTTTCACTGCCTCCTCAATAAAAATGAGACCATCAAAAACAATCTTTTCGACCCATTGATTCAGAGCTTTTCTCAGAGATAGAGAAGTTTTGACTTGTTGGAGTAAATTTGAATCAAGGGTATGGAGATTGGCATTTGAGGAGGCTTTAGTTGAGGGTGTTATTATTTTAGCAACTGAATTAATAAAAGAAGATAAGGAACTTACATGTGTCAGCAATTTTGAATTATCTTGCTGTAATCCCTTTACCCTTTTAGAGATGTTGTCGACTGAGTATTGGACATGATATAAATCTCCCTTAGTAGTTGATGGTCCCAGATCCACTTGACTCATCCGAAGTCAGCTTCTATCACTTCATCCTCATTCTTATCTGTCAGTGGATTTGCAATCTCTAGAAACTAGTTTCCTGAGGTGGAATCAATACCATTCTTGACATTCTTTTTGCACGTTTGGGCTTGGTAACCATTTGCAAAAAATTAGCCACAGTATTGATACCCTCATCAGTAGGAGGAGTATATCTCTTTTTCTTCTAAACTACCCTTTTCAACCAATTGTGAGATGGGGCTGACACATTGGCATCATTAGAAGTAGCAATCATAGGTGCAGGGTCGGAATTTTGCTCTAGCAATTCTCTTTGATGTGGGGAACTCGGCTAGTTGAGCAAAGAGTAACAAATTATCTTCTCATATTTGGGAGAAAATAAAAGAATCAGAGTCACTTATATGGTTACAAGATGTGGGCACATGGTCTGCTTTAGATGACGAAGCAACCAATCTAGTATTTCTTTTCATTGTTTGGACATTCTGCTCACAAGTTGTCTTCACCTTTCCAGTCTCTTCAGGTGGCCTATCATCATCACCATTCAATTGTGACCCGATTCTTTGGAGAGTCAGGTCCAAACTAGATGATCTTCTATGCAAATGAGAAGATTAAGACTTGGTTTGGTTTTGCAAGGCTAAATCCTTTGGTGCTATGGAACTAGCACACTCTTTGACTTTTCCTTGCAGCAATTTTTCTGTTATTCTTAACACATGCAGAGAAAGCAACATAATATCAGTAACTTCTTTTTTAGACCATTTCATGGGGGCAGAAGCTTTGTTGAGATGACATTACAATCTTCATCTACTCTATCTGAAAAGTTGTCAATCATATTAGGAACTTGAAGATTCAACTGGAAGGCTTGAACTTGATCTACAGTTAGTCTCATCTATTTTCTTCTCTGAACCTCCCTTTCACCAACATAGTCCTCCCAAAAATCCTCCAATTGAGGCTAATGTGAATAAGAACCACCCCCATGCATTGTTTCCTTTATAAAATTCTTACTATCAAAAGCCACGCGAGGGGACAGACTGTGGAGACTGAATTTTGACAATAATTTATCAACATTCCTAGCCCCATCATTACTTTTACAAGAATAAAAAGACAAAGTCACAAGGAAAGAGTACCCTTTCTTCTTCATGGCCTAGTATTTCACATTCACAACTGCTATTTGGCAGAACAATTCCAACAACACCAAATAATCAGATGGGTACCACAACAATTTCAATGGGACATTTTGAAAACCCCCAATTCTCAAATAGGAGAAGCAATCAAATTGTATAGAAAAACTACCAAAATTTGTGACCAGGGTAGATGCTTCAACAAAAAATCTTCGCTCTATCAGGCCATCAATCATTTTGGCTAACATCATGGAAAAATTATCATTAACACACCTAAATCTTTCATGCCTTCACTTTTCTACAACTGGGGGAAAACATGATACATAGACCTACTTGTCATAGGACTCCCTCGAATCCTCAAACCAGGCCAAGTAGCCTCTCTTTGAGCCAATATATAGACTAGCTGGGAACACATGTGGAAGCTCACATTTCTTGTAAAATTCATTAGTGTTTCATGCAAGCACTCACTAATAACCTTTGGCCAATCAATGCGGTGGTCTCCACAAATCAGTAGAATGAATCTGCACATCCAAAATTCAAAATCATCTGACTTGGGGCTCCCAACAACTTTGTTCAACAAAGTTATTATATCTAAAATTTCTTCCTTGAAATGGCTTCTTTTTAAATTGGCAGGAAGCTGAGATTTACCAGTCTTCTCTATCTCTAACCAATGCTTAGAAATACAGGTATGACACTAATCTTTCCTTTCATTGTAATAGTTCCAGGCTGAAGACATAGAAACATCAACATTGTCTTTGTACTCTTCCGAATTTAGAGCTAGAGCGACAGATTCAGAGTCAATTTTTTCCACAACATCACCACTAGAGGTCTTTATCTCCTAGGACTCCAGAAAATACCTATTGGCGCACACAACCATCAACTCGAGACAATGCATAGTAGGTGGAAAGCCACCAGCCTTATCTAAACCACTGCTGGTAATCTTCTTCACCAAGGGAGTCATATTTTTAGATTGCTTTCTCCTCTAGAAGTCATCCAAATTAACGTGACCTAAATTAGTATCTTTCACTTCAGGCAGGCCATTCTCCACTATAGAGGCCACGGGAGTCCCTTGGAATTTGAACTTCATCTTCATGCACTTTATGACCCAAAACACTAGAGACTCTAAAATGTATGCAGATAACTCAGGGTGATGCAAGACACTAACAGGAATTTCCTCACACAGATACATGGGAATGAAAATTTCTAACTCCCCAGAAAGAATGTTATGCCTTTATAAGAAGAAAGAGAGGGAGCTGCTAGTTATGCTGAACTGTGAGAATGGAATTGTGTTGATATCTTACACGTAGAAAACTAGCTATTTAACTTTTTGCAACGCATTCCCTTGTAAAACAATATCACCTTAGACAAGCTTAAGAACTTATCAAAGTCATTTCTCATAAATTAGCTAAGGAAGGATATTAAATGTTGGTGGTGAATTTATCTTTAAAACTCATTAATGCATGCCTCAAGTTTCCCTCCAAAGAATGTGCCACTGTGTCCTCATGTACTTCCAATTAAATGCAAAGTGACAAGTGTCATTCCCTTGTACTGTACACCAGCGTAATGAAAATGCTACACGAAAGAGTGCACCTTTCAAAGTTGGCAAGTCAGGCAAAATTTGAAATCTTGAACTAGGATTCAGACGTTCGAAACTTCCAACCTCATCAATAACAAGACATCAAGAAATACTCAAGGCATGAGACCTTAAGACAAGTCGGCATGTCGGGCGGTTCAAGAACTTATGAACCCACCGACTTTAGTTGAAAAATGTGAAGGATCACCGACAACTCAAAAAATGACTAAGTAAAATTGGCCTGAGAAAAGAACTAAGGAAATGACGTACAAAGAATGAAGGAAAAGCAAAGAATGGACATAAACACCTTTTTTTAAAAAAAGGGGGCAACACATGATAAGAAAATTCATGTAATTATACAATGCACTTTGAAGTATGCAACTAAAAATGAGCAAGACATTATTACATGTGATATCATACCTCTAGAAGTTTGTCATTTAATTCTTCAAAGACATCTACCATTGCATGTGTATGCTTCATACAACCATTCACGTGTATGCTTCATGCTTCTTGTGTATACTTCACATGTTCACATGTATGATTCATGCTTCTTGTGTATACTTCATGGTTTCATGTGTATGCCTCATGATTCATGTGTAGACTTCATGTATTATGTGTATTCACATGTATGCTTCATGCTTCTTATGTATACTTCACGTATTATGTGTATTCACATGTATGCCTCGTACTTCATGTATTACGTTATCTATTTCTTTGCTTCATGACCGGATGTATCTTCAACAAGATTACTCCATGTGTATTAAAAATGTTGTTTGTTGAAATGCTTTCTAGGTTGATAAGCACTAACATAAAAGGGAGAGCAATTTATCATTGAGAAAGACATCCATAACATCATTGAAGAGTACAATTAAGAATACAACCTTAGGCAATATTGCAAATAAATGAATTTAGTTTCTCATGAATAGTGATGATATGATTAAGGTTGTGACATTTCAAAGGCAAAAAGTTGTGACCCTTCAAATCTAGGAAAGACTATGACCCTTTTATAATGAAGGGTGGTGACCATTGTTGATAGTAAGAAATACTCAGAGGGGGGGCGTGAATCAATATTCCACAAAACCATTTCTTAACAAGTTTATTTATCCAATTTCCAAAGTTAATAACATGAAAGTAGAATAAGCATAGAAATAAAAACCATAAAGACATAACACATGAACACCAATATTTTTACGTGGAAAACCCATAAAGGGAAAAACTACAGTGAGTATTAGCTCACAATATATTATTATAGCATAATACTAGATTACAAGAAGGCTCACTACCTTAGGGCTCACTGCCCAGAGAAATGCTCACTGCAAGAAAGGCTCACTACCAAAACAGGCTCACTGCCTAGAGAAAGAAAGAAGAAGGAAGAATGGCTCATTGCCAAGTTGAACTACTCAGATTACATCTACATATGCATGGTTACAACTCCAATGAAGCACAAAAAAATTGATTCAACACTCTTCTTCTCTGTCTATCCTATTTTACTGCTCTGCTCTTATTTGGGGATAAGATCTCTCTTCTTTTGCTAGTTATTGCCTTATCTTCGCATGCTTCACATACACAAAATACCTCATCACATCTCATATCAATCATCAAAACCAAAATCCATTGGATATATATATATATATATATATATATATTCGCTACAAGATTTATCTCTTAATTAGGTCGGCAAGCTAAACCTAGAATGTGTAAACAAAGAGTTGTACTTTGTCAGCTTGATCTTGTGTACAATCTACATTGCAGACTCAAACAAACATGTACAAGTCTTCATATAGGTTGGCCCTAATCATATAACCACTTAGATTAATTATCCAGATGCTATAACTTCTTTGCATAAGGATCTACCATGCCTATCGACTCGTTCCTTAACTGAAGAACATACTTGATCAATTCATCTGTCATGTCATAGATCATATTGCAGACCATAGGAGACTTAATAAATCATATCCAGCAATAATTAGTGATCTCTTGACAAGCCTTTAGATCTGCATAACTAGATAAACCTGTATGTCAAAATGCGGATCTTGGAACTGTTGCACTGTCATAGAAAAATATGGTTAAATTGGAAGATGATATTTGGAAGCTTGTAGAATGTGATTTGTTAAACTTCAAGGGCTATAATCCTAGATTTAGGTAGTCATGACATGTCTCTTAGTTTCCTCATAACCATAGAACAAAATATACACTTGCGGAGAAATGCAGACCATTTTACTTTGCACTGTACACATTACCTGTCTTACCTCTATTCATCTAGACTTAGCCATTTTCTCCAAATGACTTCCAGAGGAAGTCATGACTTGAACAATGGAATATATCATCATAAAATAGCTATGAGTCATCATACCTAAACTACATTTATAGGTCTTCATCTGTGGAGGCATACTGATTCACTTTCTATCCCTTACTTTGAACACTATCCATAGTTATTTTGGCCTTCTGGACTTGAATACTTTTGTGCCTTGTTTCCAATCCAAGTTGGTCTTCCAGAATGATATCTTCTTGTCATGTTGATGTATCCCCTTTTCCTTATTTCCATCAATGACAACATTCTAGTCTTCTTCATAGCAGTGTCTCTTTCTAACAATCTCCCCCTTTGGCATTGATGGCAACACTTAGTGAAAATTGTAGACTACTCCCCCTGAGATGTTTGCCTATTTTTCATTGATCTTCTTCTCCCCCTTTGACATCAATGGCAAAGGTGTAGGTTCCAGAGTCAAAAGTTGTCAAAACTACAAAACTTGCTATACTCTGCCGCTTATGTATAAGTACAATTTCTAACTTTATTTTACATGTGTTGGAAGATGTCATTGAAAATGTTCTTAATTTGGGTCAGGTCATCATCCCAACCTTTCTTAGAATTGTCCAAAATTTGGATATGACCACTAAGTAGGAATACTACAGTCTCTGCCTTGTGAAGATCAGAGGGTGTGTCAGTATGTGAGGCTATTTGTGCTTAGCTAACACATTCTAGTTCTAATTTGATCCCTCTCACCTATTAGATTGCTCAAGTCATTATGAAGGTTAATGAGTTGACTTTCTTTGTTGCTAACTGATTCTACTACCGGATCAAATGCCTTAGAAGTGTTCATCAGTTTCTGCTCCACTCCTTGATCTTCTCTTCTATTTTCTTTGTGAATTCCAACCAGGATAAATAAAATTTGTATATATCACCAGCTTCTTTAATGACACTTTGAATGTTTTTTATCCTATTTTCTAGCTGGACTTTGTCATTAGCTATCATTTCCTTCAAATCATTCAATCTTTTCTCATTAAACTCTTGCCTAACTTTTATGTCTGCAGATTTCTCAAAAGATTCAAAATATTTACTTACAAAGTTTATAAGTCCTTTGATTTGATTTTTTGGTGACATAGAAGTATCCTTATGGTATGTTGGCATCAGCTTCTCCAAAATGGTAGATGCCTCACCAATGAGCTCACTATCCTCTATGTGAGACTTCAACATTTCCTCTCTTGCTTTTGCCTATACAATTGAAGCCAATCTAAATTTTTGTATAGAGGACATTGTGTCCAAGTTTATTAGACCATGTAGAAATTCAGGCTCATTCAAAACTTGTTTTCTTTCTCCAGAAGTTCCTTAACTAATTTTGTAGTGTCTCTTGGTGTAGTAGAGACTTCTTCTTTTAGGCTCTGCTCTGGATCATCTAGATTCATGTCCTTATTGGAATCCTCCTTTTGTTCTGGTGAAGGAATTTCCTTGACCTATTCTTCTCTAGTCTTTTCCTTATCAGATTTATCTTCAGCTTGATGTTCTGGAGAGGATCTTGTTTCAGCAAGTACTTCTTTCTTAGTCACTTTGTCATCTCCATTTATTTCTTGTTCAAGGTTCAGTTCTGGAATAGATGTATCATCTCCAAAATCAGTTTCTTTATTATCATAAATGGTAGGGCGATTAAATTCCTTCAATGTGTTCAAAGTAATTTCTTCAGTTTCCTTTACCACCTTTTTAATGTCTCCTCCCATAAGAGCATTCTTTCCTTTGACCTGAATTTGTTATGAATTTCTTTGGAGACTTTTACTTTTTCATCTGGAGTGAATTCTGGACATAGTTTTATTAAAGAGTGCTCTCTTAGTTCAACATCCTTTGCCATGGCTGCTTCCTTTCTTACAGACATTATACTTGCCAGGCTATGTGGAAGATCATCAATTATTTCAATTAGGGCTTTCTTGTAGATGATTAGGTATTCTACAATAGTAGTCTCAATAATCCTTTTATCTGGATCATTATATTCATCATATAATTGTGCAATTGGTTTTAGATTGCCATCCATTGTTATGGCTTTGAGTACATCTTTAAGACTTATAGTTGCTTCTTTTGTCTGAGGTACTTCTTGACTTTACCTTTTTATAGATTTACCCTTACTGGACGGTTTCCTTTTGTTGGTTTCAGAGGCCTTATTTTTCATCTTCCTCACTTCTTCATCACACTATGTTTCTTCTTCATCAATTGCAATACTTACATGCATTCTTTTAGCCTTGGTTTTCTTTCTTTTGTGGCTGGTACTAGGAGCTTCCACTTTTACAGATGGTGTGGGACCTGAGGAAGTAGTAGAGCTTCTTGTATATGTCTATGTTGCTTCAAAATTTTCTTTTTTCCTATTAGGCTCCTCTGAAGTCTTAACCAGTTCACTATCTATCTTTTCTATTGCTTCTCTTTTCGCTTGTGCTTTTTATCTTGCTTCTTTGATTTGTTCTTTAGTGAAACCATGTTTCATTGCAACTTCTTCTACCTCCTTCCTCACCTTCCTAGAGGTTTCAGATTGTCTGAGTTCAACATGGATTTTCACAGATAGCTTTTCATAGGTTCCAAACCTTTCTTCTTTATTGTCCTTGGGCTTGCTCAGTATGTGTTGAGCATAGTTATCTAATATTTGTCCATCCACTTCATAACCCATTAGCATTATCCAGACTGTCCTATGCTTAACAACCTCCATCAAGCATTGATCTTTTGTAACCATAAAACATATAGTATCCTTATACTTCTCAACAATTTTCTTAGGGATTCTTTCTCTTGAATGCATCATGATTAGGAAATTCTTGAAGTACCCCCATAGGGATGCTTTTTTCTCATCATAGCTTCCAATGCTACTTAAATGATCTCTAATTTGGATAGCTACTAGTTTTCTACTTAACTAGAACAAATTCTTCATGTTTGGCAATTCATTCATTTTATAGAAGAATAGATAGATAATCAGCGTACCAAATTTGAAAGGATAGTTTTTGCTTTCTTTAATCTTCTTTAGATTCTCTAGTAGTTGACTTCTCAGCAACTCACATAAATCATAATCAACATTTTGTTTGACCATTTGATATATAGTGTATATCATAGTATCAGAGACAGAGTTCTCTTGGTTCGAGAAATAGATCTTGTAACCTATGACCATAGAAGAAAATCTTACTGCATGGTCTATGATGTCATTTATGGTTAATGCCCTTTTGTCAAATTGGGGTCTGGTAGCCTCTGTAACAGTTTGATTCTTCACGGCTTTTAGCAAGGGCAAACCTCTGGTGGAATTTAACCCTGTTACTGCCCTAATCACTTCCTTGGTGATTTTGAAGGGCTGCCCTAACCACATGAATTCATTGTGAATTAGACTCAGGATATACCAGACCCATTCATCCTCTACAAATGTAGGAAACTCTACATATTGAATAAATTTCTTCTCTTTTAAGACTTTGTATTCTTCCTTTAGGTCAAATTGATCATCACTTAAATGTTTCAAGTAGAGATCTGAGAATCTGTTGCCGCCAATCTCATCTAGGGAAACATGGATATATGCCCTAACGTCTTCCACATACAGAACTTCGTATGATATTTCTAAAAATGTACCCATTGGATCAACTTTATTTGCTTTGAAGGGATGTTTCTTGAATTTAGGTCAAGGTCACTTAGTAATATCAACAACTTATGGGGTTGTCATTGCAAAGATTCAATAAAGTTCCAACGGTAAATACTTGGTTATGCCGAATTAGGGTTTTCTTCGCCTAGATCGCATTGAGTTCTTTGAATCTCTATTGATGCTTGAAATCTTGCTTCAATCTCTCTTGGATATCTGATAGCTCGAATACAACGTGAGTTAGAAGGCAAATGCGTTTCTTTTTATCCTTTGCACTTGACCTAATCATAATAAATGCTCATTCTCAAAAGCTACCTGACTTTTCTCTGATAGACACAGTCGATCGAAATTGCTTCATAATGTACCACACTGACTCATTTTCTTCAGGATTTTCTTCCATAAGATTTTTCATATTGGATTCCACCACATATCTTTGTGCTTGATTCTAACACTAACTATCTGGCTGGGGGTTTTGGATTTTCAACACTGCTCCCCCTGAGCCAGAGCTCTGAATTTACTTCCTGGAGGAAGTATCTGCACTAGATGATGGTGTGGATTCATCCTTGACTTCAATGACATCTTTCTTGATCCAAATATTTCCCATTTCTTTCTTGGCTTCAACCAAATCAACCTTTTCTTTTCTTTTTATCAATCCTTTGCTCCGTTTTCTTGTTTTCAGTATGGTAGTTTCTTTTCACATTATTGCTTCTACAAACTCTTGCAATATGTCCATATTTGTTGCAATTGTAACACACCACATTCCTTTATCTTTGATTTATTTTAATGATTGGATTTAATTTGCATTGATTAGCCATATGTCCAAATCTATTGCATGCAAAACACTTTCCATTTAATGATTGATTATTGCTTGCATTGTGAGAGCCATTTCTTACTAGACTTCTGCATTCACTTGATCTATGACCAATTTTATTGCAATTGAAACATTGACCAGAATAGGATGGAACATTTTGATTCTGGTTTATTCTACTCCTGCATTGAGTAGCTTTATGACCAAACTTATTGCAATTAAAACAATGGCCATTGAAAGATGGATACCTTTGAGCATTTGTTTGTCTGACCAGAGGTCTTCTAGATCTTCTTCTTTGATTTTTGAACTGGTTCCGTTTGTTTTACTTTAACTCAATGTTTGCTTGACCAGATTTTGAACTTTCTCCTTTCTCAAATCCTAAACCTTGCTTATCATCAACACTCTTTTGAGTAGCAATCATCTCATAAAGCTTTGTAGAACTTATCTTGAACTTTTCTTCATAGCTCTTGGCTTTTTCCATGTCTTCTTTTGGACTCAATTTCTTTTTCAAGTTTGACACAATCTTCTAATTTTCTTTTCACCATTTCATTCATATCTTCTTCTACCCTATATGGAAGGTATTTAGTTAAAGTGATTCTTAGAGTGAACACTAGATACATAACTTAGTTTCATAACATATACAATTGAATAGGAAGGAACATTTTCATCCTGCAAAGTATAAAAAGGCTTGATATACTCATTGCATTTTAACATGAGACCCATCAATTTGAAGACAATATTTTATGGATTTTTTAAAAAATGGATGTTTATGAAACAAAATTAAACAATGAAAAACTCAATTGGTTTGGGCTATTAACAAATCTTGTAATTTATATTCTTCTAAATGAATTGTATACCTATTAGTGCTCCTTTTTTTGGTTTTCAAGGACATTGGATTCCTTGCCACATTTATTAGGAACAAGTAGATGGTGATAAACAACATTTACTTTAGAGGTTAGCATCAGAGGTTCTCCTAAATTTGATTTTTTTTTTAATCTTTTTCTTATGCATAATTTTTTCATAAATTTATTACATTTTTTTCCCTCACTCACATAGTTATTGAACTTCAACTACATCCATAACTAACTCAATAAAACTCCTAATTTTTCTAAAGAAGTTACACACCCACCAAATTATCTTCACTTATGCATTAACCTCCATCATGATTTTTTTAAAACTCATTCAAAATAATAAATGAAATTCACTTGAATGTTTTAGTATCATTTTCAACAAGTGCCAAGTAGTGATGAGTACATGTCTTTATAGTATTGTAGTAATAAAAATTGTTTTGTAATTGGAAAATAATGTAAGTTTAGAACAATTGTTCTTACATGAAATTAAGTAACTCCAAACAAAGCCTGAATCTTAGATTATCAAATTTCTATGGAAGTTATATAAGAAAGACTATGAGAGAGCAATAGATTGTATGTTATTTTAAAAAAGTTTCTTATATAAATAAAATGGAACTAATTTCAGGTTTGTTGTATAAAAGTAATGGTTGAGTGTATTTTCTTAACTCAAGAAATGGAGGTTGTAGATGGTACTCAATACTTTTATGGCCTAACCAAAAGACTTCTTTTGTTGTACTTGGAACTATTCAAGAATTATTTCATACAATAGGATATATATGATGTTAAGTCAAGTTTTAACATCACAAAGAATTAGCAAAGAAGCATTATCAAGTACTTGCATGTAATTCTAGATACAAAACTTTTTGGGAAGGTACAACCCTAACAAAGAAAATGAAGGGATAAAATAATCCTTTCAAAGAAATATAATAACATATATTTGAGTATAATACATTATAATGAAAGTTATAACTGGGAGATTTTTATTGTTAAATTATCTAAGTGAGGAGAGAGCAAGGTCTCAACTTAGTAGAATATCCAAGTTACCAAGTTGCATTCACAAATCATGGGTGTATTCAAGGAAGTTGGAAAATGTTGATAAATATGAACCCTTTGGAATGTCGTGGACGTGAATCTAAACTTCAATGGATTTTATCTATAAGATTTTAATTGCACATGACCTTGGCAAATCTATCTTAGAGCTAGATTCATGCAACCTAAATCTATTGAAAGAAGATGGCGATTTTATCAAGATAATGAAGATAATAAATATTTGGTAGAGTATTCAAAATATTATATCAGTTTAAAATAATATTCTTTCCTTTCAAATTATGACTTTATAGGTTATTAGGGGAAACTGACTCACACATAACAAAGGACTCTCACGATGGTAGAGATAATTTTGATTATGATTATAATATTTCAAACATGTAAGATTTGGACTCATTCTAGAGAGCTTGCAGTGCCTCTAGGATAAACTTAACAAGAGTAGTGAAATTTCATTCATTTTAAATTTATATGTTAGGCACACATTGGTTGAAAGTGTCTTATTGTGGCTCTTACAATGAGAAAAGCTAAATTGAATATAGAAAAAATCTAAAGAAGATTATTTAATTAGTAAAAAATAAAAGACTTCAATTAAAATTTTGAAAAAATGTTTTATAAAATTTTAAGTAGAAGAAAAATAAACTCATATAATTAGTCAATTATATTATTTGTTTGTACATATTTCTACAATCACAATAAAATCTTTATCATAACAAAAATTAATAAATAATTATATTATTAATCTTAATAATTTGTACTCTAACTTCTATATTATAACTTCGATAATACTGAACATGGACTTTCTCAATAGTTGATGTGAGGATCTAGTTCCCCAATTCAAGCTTGTCAATGAAAAGGTAGATCTCCCTCTTGTATATAAATATCTTAGAAACTTTATCCATTTAAGCATAACTCCTGAAAGCAAACATAGTAAAATCATTACTTCTTCCAAAATTAGAAGCCATCTATTGAGAAACTAAATATATAAATAAATTTGTCAATAAACTAACAAAGACATTAAAAAATATAAATTGAAAAAGAAAATATGTAAGAAAAATTTGAGGATGAAAGGCATACATGTTGCACTATGTAAGGAAAGCGGAACTTAAATTTGATGATCGTGTGGCCATATTTAGTCATTTTAGCCATAAAATACAATTATTTTTAGGAAGATTGTATCACTTGAAAGGTAAGATTTTAGGTAACCTATCAAAATTTCTATGTAATTATTATTTGGTCTATATATTTTTTTTCCTAAAATAGGTAGACATTATATTTGAAAGGCAACTTCAAATAGATGACCCTAACAAAAAATTTACTTGACAAACTGTCAAATTTAAGTCATGAAGGAAAGTAGAGCCCTTATAAATGAAGGGTAGATAACCAATAATTGACATAACTTGCCAAGTTTCCTGACTCAAGAGGTTAAAGCAATAACAGGAAAAACTTTTTTATTTTAACCAACACCAAATCCATCCATATAACAAATAGCTTATAGTAACAGCTTTGCATTTCCGTTATGGAAGTGGCCAACTTTCTATATGGTATCCTTTTCCCTTCTTAACTTTATTTCCACATTTGAAATCATGCCTCTCTTCTTCTACAATTACATTTAAATAATTCCTTACAATTTGTTAACTAGGTCATTCAAGGCTTCTTTTTTCTCAACTGTATGAATACATACATAGCTTACATTTACTCACTAAAATTACCTCTTTTTTCTCAACTGTATAAATACATACAAAGCTTACATTTACTCACTAAAATTTCCTTAACAAGGTTGTTATCCAATCGCTACTCGGGCTATTGGGTGGTAGTAGTCTCTATTAAACTGTGATTTGTTGTGTTAATGGAAGCATAGGTAATTTGGTTAGAAGCATTCAATTTTAAATTAATAAAGGCAAATGAAACACCCAGGAGAAGGAACTCAGATGAAGATGATATGATTCCAATAGAAAAAACTATAGAGGAAAACTGTTGGCAGGCAGGGGAGGTTAATGGTGGCTGTCCAGAATAGATTGCTACAGTAATGTGGACAGCAAGAACATAAACACACAAAGGAGAGAAACAACAAAAAACTAAAACAACAATATATATTATATTTTCCTCTTTCAAAATATTACATTAAAAAACTTTACAAAAACTTCTTGTAGAGCTATTGCTCTATTTTTCACATTCAAACTATATTATGTCCTAAACCTGGAACTATTGTACCATTACTGTGCTATTGTACATGCACTTTCTATTCTCTACTATCTATTGTTTCCTTTTGTTGTTGTCTCCTATTCTTTGCAATATTCTCCTTCACATTCCTTCTGCTTCTACATGCTTTCCTTTTCTCTGTCTTACACTTTCTAATTCCAACTGTTAACATTCTTTTCTTTTTGTCTCACTCAAAAAATGCGCAAGAAAAATTGGCACTCAACCAATTTCAAAATCAACTACCATATTAAATTTTCTGCCAGCAAACAAATCCCCTTTAATAGGGTGGTAGAGGAGGATCCCCAAAGCTGATGGGGGGTTGGTTGCATTTAATACGTAAACTGCATATTATAATATTCCAACACTCCCCCTTAATCTGAAGTCACCTATCAATCAACAATTTTCTTTCCAGATCTAATCTCTGGAGATAAACCTTTGCATTTGCCTTTTCAGAGCCGATCTCTAGATTTGTTTCTATCATTCTGTATCACCTCCAGAGCTCTTTTTTGCTTCTCCAGAGCACTCTTTCTACATCTCCGGAGCTGACTCCCTGCATCTCCAAAGCTATATTTTTTCATCTTTGAAGAACCTCTAAAGTTGCACTAACTTTCCAAGGTTGAACCTCTGGAGCTCTATTGTGACTATCTTTCTGGAGCTGAACCTCTAAAGCTATCTTCTTTCTAGGGCTACATACCTCTGGAGCTATCAACAATGCCAAGCCTATCTCTTAGGTGTTCAAAAGAATAGTTTGGTAATGCCTTTGTGAAAATGTCAGTGAGTTGCTGCTTGAATCTGTAATATTGTAACTCAATCTCTCCTTGTTCTATGAACTCCCTTATGAAGTGATAATGGATCTCAATGTGATTGCTTTGCCCATGGAAGACTCGATTCTTTGTCAGGGCTATTGATGAAACATTGTCACAATGAATGGTTGTACCATCTTCTTGCTGCTCATTAAAATCTGCAAGGATCCTTCACAACCAAATAGCCTAACATGCTGCTACATTTGCTGCAATATACTCAGCTTCTACTATGGAGAGAGAGACAATGGGCTGCTTCTTAGATGCCCATGAAATCATACCTGAACCCATGTGAAAAACATAGCTGGATGTACTCTTCTGGTCATCTACATTACCTGCCCAATCACTATCCATGAAACTAGCTAGCTTAAACTCATTAGAAACACCATACAAGATGTCATAACTTATTATGCCATTCACATATCTCAAGATCCTCTTTCTTGCTTTCCATTGTGTGTCCTTAAGTTTCTCCATGAACCTAGAAATTAGGCTTACTACATACATCAAATCAGGTCTATTAGCTATCAAGTACATGAGGCTTCCAACCATACATTTGTAGAGGGTTGGGTTTACGTCCTTACTGATGTCCTCTTTACTCAATTTCAGACCTGTAGCTGTTGGTGTTGGGTTAGGTTTGTTGTTCTCCCTTTTAAATCTCTTCAAAATCTAATTGGCTTAGCTAGTTTGTGAAATAAATATGCCATGCTCTATTTGTTTGCCCTTAATGCCAAGAAAATAATTCAGTAGACCTAAGTCTGTCATCTCAAACTCATTCTTCATTACCTCTTTGAATTCAGCAATGAAGAGGTCACTATTACCAATAAAAATTAGATCATCTAAGTACAAAACAACAATTAAAATATTACCTTTAGTTGCTTTGATGTAAAGTGTGGGCTCACTGCTTCTTTTGCTAAAGCCATTACTTACTAAATATGAGTCTATTCTATTATACCATGCCCTTGGTACTTGTTTCAGCTCGTAGAGGGATTTTCAGAGCCTATATACTTTATCCTCTTGCCCTAGGACTTCATAGCCAGGTGGCTTCTCCACATACACTTCCTCTTCCTCTTCCAACACTTTGTTCAAGAAGGCTGACTTTACATCTATTTGATACACCTTACACTTATGTTGGGCTGCTATTGCAATGATTGCCCTAACTATTTCTAGCCTTGCAATTAGTGCATATGTCTCATCATAATCTCTTCCAGGCTGCTATTTGTACCCTTTGACAACTAGCCTTGCCTTATATCTTTTAATCTTACCTTTAGCAGTAGATTTAGTCTTGTAGACCCACTTAACTCTAATCACTTGTTTACCCTTGGGTAAGTTAGTTAGCTGCCATGTGTCATTACTCTCTATCATCCATGGCCTTACACCATTTCTCTTCCTTCACAACTTCCTCAAAGTGCATTGGATTATTGCAAGAAAATAATGCAAAATTCATATCATCATCATCATCAACATTCCTTGTGCTATCATAAATCTCCCTTACACTCCTTGTCCTCCGTGGCATCAATGATGCAAGTGTAGGGTCTAAACTACCTCCAGAGCTGTTGTTGTTCTGACCTCCGGAGCTACTGTACTGCTAACCTCAAGAGCTACAAATCTCTGGAGTTGTAGACCTCTAGAGCTACTAATCTCTAGAGCTATTGCACTATTGCCCACCTCTGGAGCTACTCTGTTGAAGTACCTCTGGAACTACTATTCCCCAATGCTTTACGGTAGTTTCTCCCTGAGTTGCTGCTCTCTGGTGCTCCTCCAGAGTTTCTATCCTCTAGAGCTTCTTCATCTTCAAGGGGTATTGTGACTGAAATACCCATGGTGTTGTCCACTATTCCATCCCATGCTTTGTTCTCGATGAAGGCAATGTCCTTGTTGATCACAACCTTTTTGGTGATGGGATTATATAGTATGTAGGCTTTTGGCTCTTCACTATATCCTATGAATATACATTTTTCATCTCTATCATCTAATTTCTACCTCTTCTCCTTAGGCATGGAAGCATATGCTACAAACCTGAAGATTCTTAGGTGTTCAACACTCCATTTGTTGTTTGTCCATGCCTCTTGTGGAATCCTATCATGAATAGCCTTTGTAGGACACTTATTTAGTAGGTAAATTGTTGTTGCTATAGCTTCACCCCAAAAATCATGTGATAGTTCTTTTGTTTTCAGCATGCTTGCTGCCATCTCTTGAACAGTTTTGTTTTTCCTTTCAGCCGCTCCATTTTACTATGTAGTATACCTTGTTGTAAACTATTTTTATATGCCTTCATTCTTGTAGACATTTAGAAATTATTTAGAGATATACTCTCCCCCTCTATCCATTCCTAGGGCCTTGATTTAGTGGCTGCTTTGATTTTTCAGATGAGGCCTTAAACCATTTGAATTTCATGAAGGGTTCTAATTTGTTTTTCAAGAAATAAATCCAGATTTTTCTGCTGTAATTATCTATGAATGTCATGAAATAACTATTTCCAGCCAAGGTGTGGGTTTTCATGGGACCACACAAATTTGAGTGCACCAACTCCAATGGTGCTTTTCCTCTCCTTGAATACCCTGATTGAAAGGGTTGTCTATGCTGCTTTCCTAAAATGTAGGCTTCACATTTCCCATTGGGATCTATAATGTTTGGTAGCCCTCTAACCATGCCTTTCCTAGACAATAAACTCAACCCATAAAAAATTAAGTTCCCATACCTCAAATGCTAAAGTTTGGATGGGTCTTTGATGATTGTCCTAAAGGAGATTACTGTACCACTGTTGTGAGCACTAGAGATAGTGCTAGGAACTACACTAGAGATAGCATCAGAGATAGCACTGGAGGCTCTAAATGGATTCTTAGAGGAAACATTTTGTTCCTTATCATCTACACTTCTGCAATGACTTTCTTGCTGCCTCCTTTGTCAAATATTGTACACTCTCCATTCTCCATTAGGATTTTATAACCATTTTGGACCATTTGTCCAATGCTCAATAGGTTATGTTTTATGCCAGGGGCATAATAGACATTCTGGATCTTCCTCCTTTCACCATGCTTGGATTGGATGTTGACTATACCTTTTCCCATGATGAGAACTTGCTCATTGTTTCCCATTTCGATTTCAGTTTGTATGATGCAATCTATGGAGGCAAAAAAGTATTTGTTACCACTCATGTGGTTGCTACAACTACTATCTAAGTACCATACTTCATCACTACTCCTCTCAGCAAGGTTGCAAACAATAAATACATTTGATTGCTTTTCATTCTCAGCCTTATTTTCATTTGCTACATTACCATTTTGGCCTCCATTATCATGTTTTTTTTTTCTACACTCACTAGCATAATGACCAAACTTATAACAGTAATAGCATCGAGCATTGCTTTTCTCATACCTCTTATTAGAACTATTGTTCTTCTTCTTGTCTTGATAGGATGGTTGTGACCTACTTGCCTCCTCTTGGCTATTTGAATCTCCTCTTCCGGAGTTGCTTCTTCCTCTACCTCTTTGACCTCTATCTCTTCCCCTACCTCTTGCATTGGTTTGAGCCTTGAAGGCTTGGTCTAGGGAAGGAGCAGATCTATTCAACTACTTCTCATGGGTTTGTAGTGAACCCATCAACTCATCAATAGTCATCTTGGACAGGTATTTATCCTCTGCAATGGCTATAACAATATGGTCAAATCTAGAAGGTAGACTCCTTAGGATTTTCTCAATAATCCTTTGATCTTCCATAGTTTCTCCATTTTTCCTTAGTTGATTTATCATGGTAGAATAGTGAAAAAGTCTGATATAGACTCATTGTCTTTTATTTGCAAGGTTTCAAAATCTCTCCTTAATAGCTGAGCTTTACCAGTCTCACCTTATCGGTCCCCTTATAGCTATTTTGCAATATTTCCCATGCCTGGTTTGAGTAGTTTGTTGCTGTAATGCAGGGGAAAATAGCCTTTGTCAAGGCTACCTCAATCAAACTAAGGGCTTTTGCATCCTTTATACAGGTTTCCTTCAACTAGTTTCTTTGGGCATTAGATAGAGCTGCATAGGTTGCTAGGTCTACAGTATCTATGAACCCAATGATGACCAGCTCCCATAGGTCATTTACAACCAATATAGTTTTCATCTTCTTTGCCTAAATGTCATAGTTTTGTCCATCCAAATTCAGTGGTTTCTTCCATCCTTTATTGTCCCCACCTGCCATTGCTTCTCAAATCTGAGAAGGCTGACAGTGCTTAGAGAATCTAGGGCTTATACAAAACACCCACAAATAATTTCTAACTACCCAAAAAAATAAAGTTGTGATACCACTTGTTGGTAGGCAAGGGAGGTTAATGGTGGATGTCTAGAATAGATTGCTACAACAATGTGGACAGCAAGAACAAAAACACACAAAGGAGAGAAACAACAAAAAACTAAAATAACAATATATATTAGATTTTCCTCTTTCAAAAAATTAAATTCAAAAACTTTACAAAAACTTCTTGCAGAGTTGCTGCTCTGCTTTTCACATTCAAACTATATTGTGTCCCAAATCTAGAACTATTGTACCATTACTATGCTACTACACATGCACTTTCTATTCTCTACTATATGTTGTTTCCTTTTACTACTATCTCCTATTCTCTACAATATTCTCCTTCACATTCCTTCTACTGATGCAAGCTTTCCTTTTCTCTATCTTACACTTTCTAATTCCAACCGTTAACATTCTTTTATTTTTGTCTCTCTCAAAAATGCCAAGCAAAAATTAGCGCTTAGCCAAATTCAAAATCAACTACCATATTAAATTTTCTACCAGCAAACAAATCCCCTTTGACAGGGTGGTAGAGGAGGATCCCCAAAACTAACAGGGGGTTGGTTGCATTAATATGTAGACTACAAATTATAATATTCCAACAAAAATAAGAGCAAATGCGAGAGTGAATGTAAAGTTACAATGCCCTTGGATTGATACTACAACAATCTATAAAATAAATGAAAGAAATACTAACTAGAACATAAGTTCTTGCAAATAAAGATTTATCTAGAAAGATTGTTAACTGAAAGTATTTTGGATTTAAATGTCTCATTGTTCCATTGAGAGTCTTTTGACTCATTTAACAACCTTATTCAAATAATTAACCTTTCTAAAAAAATTTAATGAATGTCTATACATGGGATTTTGTAAGTAGAATTCAGATTTTCTATTCAATTTAGAGGAATAGAATGAAGAAGAAACATACAAGATTGGAATTAATTCTCTGTCACTTCACAAAATCTATGTTTCCTCCACTTTACATGACCATTGTAATGGAATATACCTGGTTTTAAGTTTAACTATTCAATTTTCTTTTCTAAAGTTTAGGCAAAATAGGGGAAACACCTAGGGATAAATGAGAGAATAATGTGTCTTTTTAAGTACTTCAAGTATTCATATAATTAATTCATAAAAGAGTATACATATATAGATTGTTAAAACTAAATGTGGATTTTAGCATTTAATTATAATGAATGTCTTGAAGGGATATATTGATTTCATCCAAAGATATATTAAAACTAACTTATAGAAATGTTTACTAAGCAATCTGCGGTCCAAATTTCTACTACACAACCAAAATTTTTAATAGAAAATGACAATTTTCACTATCAAATGAAATGAAAATTCTTATCAAGTAACAAGAAGAGTTTTTTTTACCAAACAAATCTAAATCTCCACTATAAGATGAGAATATTTACTGGTTACTGTCACATCCCCCATGGAAGGAATCTTCCATGTGGATGAGAAAAATCATAAAGAATAAAGATTTAATGGATTTCAGTCTTCAAGAAAAATTGGAAGGAGGGGACAAATTTAGTATGATGACATGGTTACCATGGAAGCAATTTGCCTACCACACTTTTGTGAAAGTATGGCCTCCCTCTTATGGCAATTACTACCCTAGAAGGACTTCTAGAGAGGGGTCACCTGAAGCAGAGATGTAACAACAAGGAGGGGTCACCTACCACACCATGAAAGGAGGTATGGAATTCACCTACAACCATTAATAACCTAAAGGATGTGTAGGAGGAGACTATTTCTCAAGTAAGACTAAAATTTTGTTTTTAGGGGAAAGATAGGAACGAAAGAAAAGGGGGCTTAAGAAAGATTTTGGAAGCTTCATGATGGATGGAAGCTTCCTTATGGAAACAACTTGGTATCTTTCCCATGTTCTAGTATATTCTATAATAGCTTCATCTTTTTCTCAATGACAATGTCATCATCCTCAATGAATGACACTACTAATGACTCTTATTTTTACTAACTAGCCTCATCAAAATATTCAACAACCCAATGCTAATGTTGAAGATGCATCTTAGTACATATCAATTGTGCAGAGAAACCTATTGCAAGAATTTTATGATTTTGTTCGACTTGCTAAGTGGAAGAGTCTTATTGCTACAAATTTGATCAAATATAGGTTGGAAAAATAGGCATGTGATGAGCATCATAATTTTCTCTTTTAGTTTTTATCTTTCTTATTTTAAATCCATATTGGACAAGACACTATGTTATTTGTATCATATTTTAATGGATGTATGTTAAAGTAGTTGTTTTTAAACATAATGTGACTTGATTAAGTTTGTTTGCAATGATCTTACTTAGTGGATGAAGATTTTTCCCATTGGACTAATTCTAACCTGTAGCCAAAGACTGTAGAGTTCTTGCATCAAAGGAATGTAGAGTCCTACAGCAAAGGACACGTTCCTGTAGCCAAGGAACCTACCTTTTGGAGACAAGAGATCAATTCATACAGAAAGGCATGCAACTACCTATAGTTGTCCAATGATAGTCAGTTCCCTTCTTGAATAAGAATGAGTTGTAGAAGTAACAAGGAGAGAATGTATGATAGTTGGTAGGTGTTCATCTTTCAGCCAAGAATGTGTGAAGATGGGATAAGTCCAAGATAACTGATCCTATGTTTTTTAGTAAGTTCTCTTGCATTATAGTCCTAATTGGAATAGTCCTCTTTGGTTATTCCAAGTTTTTCATTTCCTAGTATATTTCTATTTTCCTAAAAATAAAGAATCCTTCCTCTATTTAATGGGAAGTAGTTCGATTAGTTGTTGGTTTTCATAAATGTATGAACTGTCACTAGCTACGTATATATTATTTCATCAAATCAATCTAAGTGGTTAGATTTTCTCAAGCATGGTTAGATTTTCTTATGTATTAGCTAATTGCAATCAATAAAAATAGCATTTTCCAATGTACAACTATTCTACTTTCTATTCTTAAAATATGATGATTTGATTGATGAATTGATTAAGTTGTTAAAAGGACATCTAGTTACTCCAAGCAAGGGCCCACTTGAGGTATACAACAATCTGTTAGCATTAGAGCTATGCAATCTAAAACTAGATTCACTTGATTATATTTCAGTTTATTACTCAAATTTAGTTAAGAAGTAGTTAATACAGTTGATTTTAGTTATTATAAAATAGTTTCCTTGTTTCCAGCACTTCATTCCTTTCCTAGTTGTAGAGAATATCATTTATCAGCTATACACAACCATAGTATTCCAATACCTATAATTCTTTAGTTGTACATATAGTACAAGTACCATCTAAGAAGATACACCATAGGTTGAAATTGCAAATGTAGCACCTCTTAACTATTAATTCATTTGATTGTGGATACCCTAATTCATTGAGTTGAGTGCATGTGCTTGTTACACTAGATTTACCAGTTAATGAAGTGGCGAGACATTTTTGGCATCGTTGCTAGGGATGGTGCCAAGTTTTAGAATTTCTAAGTTTTTAATAACCATTTTTGCTTTTCCAAGTATATAAATTATATTTTCTAGCATTTAGGATCGGTAGACATCAGACCCAATATCAAGTCATAGACTAATGTGTGTAGGAAGGACATTACTAGCTTAGGAACTATTGCATGAGGTGGAGGAGAGATCCCTTAGGGATATTTATTCTAGCAAATCAAAATTGAGAAGAGATAGTAGATCTACGTGAGGATACAAAGAGAAGACAACCAATTGAATCCCCAATTATCAAAGCATAGTTACCTGAAGCTCCTCCATTAGTTGCTTTGACCTAAGGATCCAACAAGCCTCCCATCTATAACCTGAGCTTCAATGCCACAATGGGTGATGCAAGAACTGAACCACGAACTGAAAATACCACTTTCAAATTTCCCATTACTAATCAAGCTAGGCATGTCGCTATGAAGAATATTTCCCCTTCTACTCTTCCTAACATTCATGGTTTCATTACGGAGGATCCAGATACTTTCCTATTTGAATTCAACATCCTTTTCCACAGTTATGATTATATAACTAAAGTACACTACCTGAAACTCTTCCTAGAAACACTCAAGGATGCTACCTTGAGATGGTTTAAGGGATTGGGAAGAGATACAACACCTACATGGAAAGTCATGAAAGAAAAATTCCTCAATAAATACAGAGATTATTGTAGAGGCAAAGACATGAGAGGAGATAATATTTTTAGAATGACACAGAAGGAGGAGGAACCCTCAGAGGACTATGTGGAAAGATTATTACATTTAGTCTACATGAAACTCCACAGAATAGATTATCTCTAGTCTCTCAAATATTATATTCTTGTGAGGAGTTAATGAAGAATGCAAGGACACCTTAGACCTGATTGGAGGTGGTGACATTTCTAAGCTTCCATTTGAAGAGGCTTTCCAGATATTTAGAAATACTCGCACTCAACCATGAAAAAGTCATGCAACCTAAGAGCAATGTGAACAACTAAAGTAGTTGCAGGAATATCTAGGTTGGAGATTAGCAATCTGCTTAAAGATATGAAGTAGGTTATTATAAATCATATGGCAACTTAGTTGGATACATTGCATGCAAATAACAAATATGAAGAAGCATAAGCAACATGCCCCCACTATCACCATAAGAAAATGGAATGAAAATGTAAAAGGGTGGCTAGCATTACTAAAGGTAGACGTGAAAAGTTGGATTTCAAAGCTCTAGAGGATGAAGACGGCTAGGTGTTTTACCTAGTACAATGCAAACCTTGGCAACAAATACAAGGTACTCCTCCTAATCCTTTATCTTATAATGCTTCATTCCCAAGTTCCTTTCCAAATATGTCTAATTGGTATAATGTACCATGGAATAATATTCCACCTCCACCCTGGTCAAACTTCTCACCACCTGGCTTGACCCAACATCAAGGGGTATGGCCACCGCAACCATACCAATCTCAAGTACAAAGATAATAGTGACAACCACCCCAAAACTCATGGCAACAACAATGGAGGGGAAGCCAACCTTGGCAAAATCTAAACACTGGTTACCCATGGCCACAATAGGCTTTGCCTCAACAGCTAGCTATTATGCCAAACACTGCTACATCTACTCCTAATCCACCTAGAGAAACTCAATTACCTACTCAAACTATATGAAATGCTAACAACAATCATGTTTAATAGGCTTATGCTAATAAAACCTTCTAGTACCTCACTTATGCAATCAAGGTCAGTGATGTTCAGTTACATTCATGGAAAATGCTCCCTAGACTAGCCTCTCGACTCGTCATGGAAATCCCAAAGGAGGAATGCAATTGCAGTAGGATGATGCCAAGAAAATTGAGTGTTGCATAAAACTTTAAGTAAAGTCAATTTGGGCAAGAGTAATAGGATATGCACTAAAATGGTTTTGTTGAAGAAATTCTGAGGTGCCAAGAAAAGGAGTCAGCTCTAATGGAGTCAATTAACAAAGCTATACCTCATGCAATTTGTAGAATGAACACAATGTCTTTGTTTCTTGGAAGGTCAAGCATTCAGATATTTCACAGTTCGGAAGCTAAATTACCACTATTACTTCTTTCATATAAAATAGAAGAAAATATAACATTTTCAAATGAAAACACATACCTATGCTTTTCCTCTATTTCCTATTTATCCAAAATTTATTCTTTCTCCACCCATAATTCTTCTCTGATCTTTCTTGCATGCCCAGATGAAGGTTATTAGTAGGCGCAACACAAAATCCCATGTTCTTGCCATCAATATTGAGCTCTACTGCCCCCCAGAATGAATGTCTAATTTTCTCCTTGCATCCCGATTTATAGCCTCATACATTCAAAAACAAAATAGCGAATGCATTAAATTTTCTTCCACTAACTCCCACAAAGTAGTAATGACACCAAAAACTAGAAAGATTCCCTCAAAGAGTAATTAATTGCTTTCATGAAATTTCCACCTATTGCATATGTCTCAAAATAGGAAACATTTACTCAAACAATAATAAAAAAATTATAAAAGAATCTTTTTCAAAAAGATATTCAAATATCTAAATAATTAATTCAAATAAAGTAATTAATATTATTGCGACTAGATATTAGACTTAATCTATTCTTCAACATAATTTATGCAAATAAAATAAATGCAAATATTTTCCATGTAGATTGACTAATTGGTGTGTGTGTGTAGATTTTCCTTCACATTATTTTAGATTCAGTTAGCTAAACACCCTCTATCTCGATTATACTCTCTGTCAAGAAAGTGAGAAGTTTTTCCTACCATACACACATGTCGCAATTAGACAACAATTATTAAATAATAATATTTAGATTCACATTTTAATTATTGAAAATAGGGGTTGTGATAGGATAGCTTGTTGATATCATGTTGGGCAACATAGTTATCCTGAAATATGTAGACCTTGATAGTCTAGTTGTCGATGTACACATCAATGGCACCCTTATTAGAAACACTTTAATTAACCCAGGTGTTTTCATAAACATCATGACCAAGGAAACCATGAAAAATCTACAACTTGTTGACCTGAGACCTACACCTACAGTGCTTCAATTACCAAATAGGTCTATGGTTAAACCCAAAGGGATCATTGAGGACTTAGTTATTATGATTGACTCTGGGAATATCTTGCAAATTTTATGGTCCTGCAACCAAAAGCTAACTTGGGGGATATCCACTCATATTAGGGAAACTGTGGTTAGTGATAGCCCATACTTTTATTGGTTACAGGTCAAGGAGTATGATTATTTCTAATGGAAATGTTACTAAGAAATGGGTTCTTTATCCACTGACACAACCCTTTGTTGACTTAGATCAGTCTACCTGGTTGGATCCCAAAGATAATGACCAGTATTCCCTACAAACATTAATGGCAATTAAATAAAGCCCATGGATTCAAATCCAACATGAGGATATAGTAGACTTGTTCCTTGGAATGCCTATCCTATTTAGTGGACCCCCCAATTTTTTTGGCTTTTTGGTCCTTAAACCCTAATAATGGCTAAGTCTACGCCTGATAGCCTTAAACCCTAAACCCTTAGCCCTTTGTTCTAAGCCTACATTATAATTTAGAATTGACTTGTTATTGGTGGTCACCCCCTTTCAAGTCATGACCCTATGTCCTTGACCTTGTGCAAGACCAGCCCCCTGAGCCTAGTAACTGACCTTCCTAGTGAGCATAATACTTCTTAAGTTTGAATGCTAGACAATTGAAGGCAGATCAATGGCTATCATGGCATTGTTGGCTCTAGATCAGTTAGATTTGTTAGAGTCATGTTGATGTGCTAGCCATAGATCTCAAGCAAGTGTGACTGAGTCTTCTTAACTAAATGATCATAGATGTGCTTATCACATGAGTGCTCTACAAAATGATGCTAAAGAATATGCTCCGCATTGATGCGACAAGATGACACGTGGAGGTGTGGGTCCTATCAGGTCTATGTAAGCTATGTTAAAAGCTTAGTACATCAACATGAGCATTGCAGTGTGGGTTCCTTTATGTCCTGCATTGTTGCGATGAAGGGACACCTAGACATTTTGACTGTCAACAAGGAATATAGATGTTAATCTTACAAAATTTCATTGGTCGATGGTATTTTAGTGTTGCACTAGATATTTTCAACCCCCTTGTTTGATCATTCACTTTGTTGCGATGAGTTCATATCAACAACCAACATTTAAAAGTAAGGGAATTCATGATTTTCAAGGAGATAACAAAGAACAATAGACTATATCAATCCTAGTTCACTTCGACAAACTAGACCAACTATAAAAAACATAGTACTAACAAGATCCAATTAGGACAGAGATATAAGTCCCCATGATTGCAAGAATTATAAACACAATCTGTAACCAACTATTATAATCTAACATTGCTCTATTTTCCTTTATAAGGGAACTGGTAGCATTGTAATAGGCATTTGATTCTAGGCTTTGGATACAAGATATCCACATATTTGGGGAATAGCTTCTGCTATAGAGTAGGTTCATTTTGATAGGTCTGCAAAGCAAAAGTTTCCTATAGATGAATAAAGTTACATATGAAATTTTTAGTTTAGATTGAATTATATGAATAACATTATATGTGTGTGTTTCTTGAAATCATCTCCTTGAATGTATGCATTTCTTTTGTGAATGAAGGAATCAAGAATTTTGGAGTTCATCTATGCACACTTGTTGTATTGAGTGTCTTATTTGCTACTTCTGTTCAAGGAATGGATTAAACATACTTTGAGTAAGACATAGGGAGTGATGTATTACATTAGGGATTCTTGAAGAAGAGTTGCAAGAAATACTCTCTCTTGGGTGTGTCATTGTAAGGTAGAGATATAGGTGTACCCTCTGAGTTTAAAGTTTTGATGTCAAAAGGAAACATTTGCATTGTAGTATTTTGACTCTGTTGCCCTTGATAAAGCACCGATCTGAGGAATTATTTGCCCAAAGTTCTAGAGAGAACACTAAATTTAAACATAAAATCATTCAAACCATTTATTTTTCTTTACTTTAGCTTAGATAGGTTTATTACATATTCTCAAAGCTAGCAACGTGAAGATCTCCAAGAACTTTGTCAAATTTGAAGTTAATCTTACATATCTTGGCACAAACTTATGAGAACATTTCTATCTAATACAATGAAGGGAAAATATGTTGATAGTATAATAAGGGATACCCTGTAGGTTTGGTAGAGCTTGAAGTGCAAGAGAGATAGGTGTGAACAATCTCCCAATTTGTTGGTCAAGTCTTTCATTGAACTTGATCATGAGAATTGGCAAACCTTTAAAGTTTGATGTGTGCAAATTTGGGAACCAACATAATTGGTGACTCTATTGGGGAGATCGTAGATGCTCATCTTTTTGGGAGTGTCAAATGAGTTAAAACATTTTCACAATCTGATTTGGAAATTATTGCAACTTGTTTGAAATATTGTAGAGGGGCTCTATTAGAAGGATCAACCCAGAAAGTTGCTTGATGTTTTATCCTCTTTAGAGAGGTGGCGACTCTATTGTTGAAACTATTTGGAGTTGCAACATATTACCAGGTACTTCATCTTTTTCATTCAATATGATTAGTTTAGAACAACATTCTTGGCCATGTTCTTAGAAGAAATTGTTCTTTGCTAAAAGATACAAAAAATTGAATTTTAATGGTATTCATGGATACCCAAATGCTATTCCTAGTGAAATCAGAAAGTGTTTACCAAAGTATAGTGGAAAAAATGTTGAATCAACAAACAAGGATTTGAAAATTTTCTGTGATCTGATAGGAGATTATGAGATGAGGTTGACGATGTTGTTATGAGGCTTTTTGTTCAGTCATTGAAGGAGGATGCTAGGGATTGATTTTTAGATTTACCTTTGTGTTCTATTTCTTCACGGCTAGATTTTTGAGATTGCATTTCTAGAACAATTTGGTGAAAGAATTGTTGTGGTTTCATTAATTACACAATTCATGAACATTCAAAAAGAAAAGGATGAGTTGGTTCCATCCTTCAACCTGAGATTTTTAAAAATACTCAAACATATTCTAGAATATATGGGGCCAAATGAGGCATTATGTTTTGTAGTCTATCTTGGTGCATTAGATGAGGAAACGAGTTATTTGCTAAGAGATAAGGAACCTACTACACTTCAACAAGCTTATGAAATTGCAATGGATATTGAGAATAATTTGAAATGTGCAATGCCAATAGGATACATGTATGCAGGTGTGGGTTATTGTAAAGCATCTTATGCAAATGAGCAATGTAAATTAGAGCATGAGAATAATTTTCAAAATGAATATATTCTTGTTGCCCTAGTTTGTTCATCATTGCTTCATGAGAATCATAGTCTAAGCACTTTACAGAAGAGATTGAAGCCTCAAAATCTTGATCAGATATTTGATTGGATTGGGAATATGAAAAGAGCTAAAGGTGATTGTGTTGGAAGAGTTATGTCTCAGAATACTGATAGTAGTTGTATTATTGAGAAAAGTCACAACATAATGCATAAGGATCAAGAGGTTGTGGTAGAAAATGAAGGTACATCCTGTAGTGATGAAGATGATGTTCATGATCAGCCCATAGGAGAAAGATATGCAAATGCAAATTACATACATGATGAAATGAAGGATATATATGAATTTGCATCTTGTAGAAGTGTTGTTGTTGAAGGTTCAAAGGAATACACACATACCAGGTATGATAGGTCAACTTTTGATGATAATATTGAGAATGTCCCAGTTATTCATGAGAGTTCATATGAAAAAGAGATGGAGGTTTTTGTTTTGCATGAACATGATATTTGCCCATATGTGAATCCATTAGGTGATGAAGTTTGTGTGGATGATAAATATGTTTGTTTTTCTATTGATGAAAATTCAAGCCATAACAACTGTGATTTTGTACATCATACTATGGAAGATGTTAAGAAGACACAAAATATGTGTGATGGATGGTTGCAAAGAGATAGGAAGGAAAATTTGTTGGCTGCCCAAGCAATACATCACTTACAACAAGTCAAGGAATGTTGCAATCGGCTAGATAATGTAAGGCAACAAAGGGAGTCACGTCTTAGATCTCTATTTCTTCCAAGGGAAAAATACATGGAAGTGAGCAATTGAGAAGAGCATGTAGATTTGGTTGAACAAAAGAATATGTATAAATGAGAAAATTTTGTTTCCATACCTAATTTACATCATAAGGTTCATGAGAACCTATTGAAGGCTCAAGTCATAGATGAGGATGGAATAGCTGAACATGCAATTAGTGGATCAACCACTAGTGTTCTATTTACACATGAAGAGGGAGACATAAGTGACCCTTCTATCATTCATGGAGAGATTGAGGAGTTGATTTGTGATAAGGTACAATTCCATCTAGAGGTTGTCCTACTTTAGGAATTTATGTTAGGTACACCTTTTGGGTCAGTATATGAGGGTAAGTATCCACTATGGAAGAATTTGAGCATGAAGTCTATGAGAGAAGACATGAGGCAAGTGTTGATTACATATCCTTGAATAGATGTTTATTTTTTGTTGATTCCAATGGTTTACTGTGGGACAACATGTTTTCACTAATACATAGCTATGATTCATGTGTGCAAAAGGATAGTATCTCTGTAGATTTTTTAGTTTTTTTAGCATGGATCAACAAAGGCATGATAGCTATCTCTAGATTGATATGAATGAATCTAATAGTGGCACAATCAGGAATAGGATGATATGCTTCCATGATGAGATTAGTGAACATAGTTTTTCTAAATTGGACCTAGAACAATCTACTGAAAATAGGGTATTTGACTGAGGTAAATACTGGTTCTTCATTTTTGGTGGCTCGGGGCCACACAATGAAAATTGAAGGTATGTGTTTTGATGTAGGATGGAGCATTAACTCTATAGCCCAATGGATTTGGCATCTAGTCTACACCCCAGAGATTTCTATGGTCCTCTCCATGACTAAGTTAGCCATGTGTCCCCAACTAGAGCCACTAGTGGAACCCCTAATTTGTTTTGCTCTCTGGTCCTTAAACCTTGATAATGGATAAGTCTGTGCCTGATAGATTTAAACACTAAACACTTATCCCTTTGTTCTAAGTGTATGCTATAATTTAGAATTAACTTATTATGGGTGGTCATCCCCTTTTAAGTCATGACCCTATGTCCTTGACCTCATCTAAGACCGGCCCCTTGAGCCTAGTAACGAACCTTCCTGATGAGCATAATACTTCTTAAGTATGAATGCTAGACAATTGAAGGCATATCGATGGCTATTGCAGCATCACAAGCTCTAGATATATTAGATTTTTCAAAGACACACTGATGCACTAATTGTAGATCTCAAGCCAATGGGACCAAGTCCCCTTAACCGAATGCTCAAAGATGTGCTGATTGCATGAGCGCACTGTAGAATTATGTTGAGGAATATGGTCCACATTACTCCGACAAGGCAACACATGGAGGTGTGGGTCTTGTCAGGTCCATGTAAGCTAAGTTAAAATCTTAGCACATCAATACAAGTGCTGCAATGTGGGTCCCTTCATGGCTTGTGGTGCTGGGATGAAGGGACACAGACATTTTGACCATCAACATGGAAGATAGATGCTGATCTTGCAAAATTTCATTGGTTAATGGTATTTTCAATGCTACAATAGATATTTTCAACCCCCTTGTTTGATAGTTCATTTTTTGGTGACAAGTTCATATCGATGGCTAGCATTCAAAACTAAGGGAATTCATGATTTTCAAGGAGATAATGAAAAACAATAGACTATATCAATCTTAGTTCACTTCGATGGACCAAATCAACTGTAAAAAATGTATTACCAACAAGATCCAATTAGGATAGAGATACAAGTGCCCATGTTTGCAAGAATTATAAACACAATCTGTAATCAACCGTTGTAATCTAGCATTTCTCTATTTTCCTTTATAACCTGAACTAGTAGCATTGCAATAAGCGTCTGATTCTAGGATTTGGATACAAGATATCCACATATTTAGGGAATAGATTATGTTGCAGAGTAGGTTCATTTTGATAGGCTTGTAGATAAAAAGGTTGCATATAGATGAATAAAGTTTTGTATGACATTTTCAGTTCAGATTGAATTATATGAATAACACTATATGTGTGTGTGTGTTTCTTGCAATTGTCTCCTTAAATATATGAATTTCTTTTGTGAATGAAGGAATCAAGGATTTTGGAGTTAATCTATGCACATTTTATGTATTGAATGTCTTATTTACTGGTTTTGTTCAGGAAATGGATTAAAAATGCTTTGAGTAAGACATAGGGAGTGATGTATTACATTAGAGATTCTTGAAGAAGAGTTGTAAGAAATACTCTCTCTTGGGTGTGTCATTGTAAGGTAGTTATATAGTTGTACCCTCTGAGTTTGAAGTTTTGATGTTAAAAGGAAACATCTACATTGTAGTAGTTTGACTCTGTTGATTTGATAAAGCACCAATCTGAGGAATTATTTGCCCAAAGGTCTAGAGAGAACATTGAATTTAAACATAAAATCATTCAAACCATGTTATTTTGTTTTACTTTAGTTTAGATAGGTTTAATACATGTTCTCAAAGTGAGCAATTTGAAGATCTCCAAGAAATTTACCAAATTTGAGGTTAATCTTACACAACTTGTCACAAACTTATGAGAACATTTCTACCTGATACAATGAAAGACAAATCTATTGATAGTATAATAAGGGATACCCCACTAGGTTTGGTAGAGCCTGAAGTGTAGGGGATATAGGTGTAAACAATCTCCCAATATGTTGGTCAAGTCTCTCATTGAACTTGGTCATGAGAATTGGCAAACCTTTAGAGTTTGATCTGTGTAGATTTGGGAAGAAACATTATCCACTTCATAGTATTCTTCTTGCAACACATACACTAACTTATGTTTCTACTACCTGTATCTTTCACCACTTATTGCCACATAGTTGTAGCCTTAACACATCATGCATTGATGCTACCTTTGTTATGACATCAACTACCCAGGTGCAAATTTCCCCTGGGACAACACTCAATGTTAATATTCAACTAACCATGTAGTAACAATCTAGGTTAATTTTCATTCTACATGCCCTCAAGATAGATTTTTCATGGGATTATCATGATATGAAAGGTATAGATCCTAATATCTGACTGTAGACCCATTAAGCAACCTTAGAGGAGGATGAATCTTGTTGTCCAGGAGATTATAAAGAATTAATTATAGAAACTCTTAGGTGCAGGATTCATTTATCTCATATCAAACAATTAGTGGGTCTCTCCATTAGTGATAGTACCTAAAAGGGGATGCAAGTGGGACTATGTAATGCCCCTTTCACCTTTCAAAGGGTTGTGTTGAGCATTTTCTCTGATCTTGTTCATGATTGCATGGAAGTCTATATGGATGACTTCACAATCTATGGCAATACATATGAGGAGGCATTGGCAAATCTTGAGAAGGTGCTATAGAGATCTCAGGATCACAACTTGTCCCTTAGCAATGAGAAATGTTATATGATGATTGAAGAGGTGTTGTCTTAGGTCATTGTGTCACAAAGGGGTATCTAGGTAGATCCTACCAAAATTGATATTATTATCAATCTACCTATTCCACAAAGACAAAAAGATGCCATAAGTTTTCTTGGCCATGCAGGATATTATTAGAGGTTTATCAAGGACTTTAGTATAATAGTTTCTTCCCTATTCATCCTGCTCTTTAAATATACTAATTTTGAATGGAAAACATCTTTCCAAGAGGCCTTCCAAGCCCTTAACAACTCCCTAACAATGACACGTGTTAAGAGGACCAAGCTGGACCATTCCTTTCCATATTCATATAGATGCCTCTAATTTTGCTATAGGAGATGTACTAGGACAAAAAGAAGGCACATTAAAATATGCCATTTACTATGTCAGTAAAAATCTTCAAGCAAATGAGTTCAATTATATTAAATTATTGAGGAAGAAATGCTAGTTGTGATATATGCTATCAATAAGTTTCAACATGTTATCTAGTCTTTGTCCACACTAACCACGCAACCATTAAATATTTGATGAATAAACTAGTGGTTAGTGGTCATCTTGTTAGATGATTATTATTGTTGCAATAATTTAACATAACTATTATGGACAAACCTAGTAAAGCAATTGTAGTTACTTGTTCCTACAGATGGACCAATTGTTAATGACTCTTTCCCAAACAAGCATTTGCATTAATAGTGCACACTCTTTGCTATGCAGACATAGCTAATTATTGGTTGCAAGAAAAACACCTCCACATCTCTCACCAAGAGAAAGACAAATTTTGGTAGAAAGAAGCCTTCCATATTCATGGATAGTAGGTTTTCTCTTCTACACAAGACCTGATAATGTGATGCACAAGTATATTCACAAAGATGAAGTTTTTGATATATTACGAGCCTGTCATGATAAGCCCTCCACTTTGCATCAAAAAGAACAACAATCAAGGTCTTGACAATTGCTTACTATTGGCCCATAATGCACAAAGATTTAGTCCAGTATACAACTAGATGTGACTGATGTTAGCCAATGGGCCATTCAATAAGATGTGACAAAATGCCCCTACAGTCATAGCTAGTGTTGAAACTTTTTGATAAATTAGGCATCAATTTTATTGGCCCATAAACTAGTCCTTCATATTTCTCTTCATAGGAAATTCATGAACTTGTAGAAAATGGACAAGGCAAAGTAGAGGTATAAGAAAAGGTATATGGAATGTTAGACAAAATGTTAGAAAGAAATAAAAGGTTCAAAGACCATGGCCTGGAAGCATGGATGAGCACTTCATTGCAATCTCATGGCCAACTTGTTTAATATGTTTTCAAAATTTGCAATGACAATAGGCAGACTTCAAACATAAAGAGAGATCTAAGGTTTTATCCAAATCAAATATGTAGTGGATGTTAAATGTTCTTATTTATTGGTAGTGTAAGACCCACATAAATAAATAAAAATAAAATAATGATTAAATAAACTGACTTGTTCATTATTATAATCAATTTTTGAATTACATATGCCCAAATTATTTAGAATGCTAGATTTATTACATTTAATACTAAAAGGAACTATTATCTTTACAACATGACCATAGGTCAAATTACATGTGCACAAAATAAATTTGCAATGTTTAGCTCAAACATCAATTTTGACAAGAATATACCATATTCTTTATACCTGTCTAAACTCTTCCTCGTGCAATGATAATAAAAGGGAGCGTCACCGTAGCATTTTTGCACCCAACCACAAAGCTTTCGCTTCCCCGGTTTCCTTCCATAGAAGAAATCCACACCCTACGTACGTTGCAAGTATGGGCCTAACTGGTGTTGTCATTTATGTCAACATACTCTTGTTGCATTAATGATAAGGATTGAAAGAGCTATGTGCTGAGATATTGAGAAAATTAGTCTCAATCAGGAACAGTGAAGAATAGTGATGACAATAAGGTAAAAGTCCAAGATAGGATGAAGATCAGAGGATACGGATTAAAGGGTTTGTATATATGTGTCATAAGGTGATCCAGTAGAGATTTTAGAGGTCCACATGAAGATCTAAAGAAGTTGTGGCCGCTCTAGTAAAAATGGTTTCGGCAGATGTTCACTGGTGACGGATTGATACAGACAGGTCCGGTGAGATCTAGAATTGCATTTTCCTATTCTACGGATTTGAGGAAGTGTTGAGGAAGTCTTTGTGGAGTGTCTACTAGATTTGTTTATGGTTTGAAGGTCCGCAAGCATCTATTCTTTTGTGACAGTGATGACAGGCTGTGTTCTTGAGGTTCCGGATGAAGGGGAGAAGGATTTCAGTAAGCAGATGAAGTGTGGATGTTCTTGGTGATTTAGGCAAGCTTGTGGTGGTCCTTGGATCATTTCTAGTTCATGTTGGTGGTCCACATTAAAGTTGGAGTTTGCATTTGAAGAACAACTTCCGGATGATGATGTTCTTCCTTAGACAGGCCAATAGAATGAGTTATACATCTTGCGGATGTTCTTGTGGATGTTTTCCGACTTAGATGATCATTCCTAAGTTGATGTCTTGTATAAATAAGGGATTGTAAAGTCATTTCAAAGTTGTCCTTGTTGAGATGAGTGTGTGGTAGAGAGGAGGAGAGCGAAAGGCGGAGCAAAAGTATTGGCCTTAAATGGAACTGATTCAAGCATGGTGAAGATGCTATTCTCTAGTTCATGTATGTGATACTTATTTCTTTGTAGACAGTGTGTCTCTTGTAGGCAGTGAGCCTCTTGTGAGCAGTGTGCTCGGGCAGTGAGCCCTAATTGGAATGTGCCATTTGTTCTTTCTATTCTTCTAACAGAGAATACATTCTTGGGTTAATCACCTCATGGTTTTTCCCTTAACTGGGTTTTCCATGTCAAAATCTTGGTGTCTCATGTGTTGATGTGTTTCTGCTCTTGATTTATTGCATTGTGTTTCCATGATTAATTTATTATTATGCTATTGAATTGCTAAGTGGAGTTAAGTGTGTAATTGGAAGAAAGTTTTGCACAACTGATTCACCCCCCCTCTCAGTTGTGTGCCCTAAGTCTAACAATTGGTATTAGTGCCAAGTTCCTCTAAAAGGAGCTTAACCACTTGAGGAGATCCAGGATGTCATTTTACAAGAAGGATAGTCTGAAGTTTGATGGAACAAATTTTAATCTATGGAAAGGTCGCATGAAGTGTCACTTGCAATGCATGGGAATGGCATACTGGACCATGGTTACAACAAAGTATACATCTCCACAGGGTAGTCTGAAAACCCCAAATGAAGTCACAGATGCTGAAAACAATCTGTGGACTATAGAAGCTCTTCTAAGTGCATTATCTGATTCAGAGCTCTCAAATGTTATTGATTTGCCAACTACTTTTGAGATTTGGGAAAAACTCGAACTACTGCATGAAGGAGACAAGTATGTTAAATGTGCAAGGTTACAAAGTCTGAAAGGAAAATTTGAAAATCTGAAGATGAGAGAAGATGAAAATATCACTACTTTTATGCCAAGAGTAAATGAGATTGTCTGTGGAATTAGAAATGCTGGTGGAGTCTTGGATGAAAATGAGATTGTTGGCAAAATTCTCAGATCCCTACCTGCTTCTTACAAAATCAGGGCTGCTACCATTGAAAAATTCAGAGCCCATACAACTGTCACAAGAGATCAATTGGCTAGAAAATTGGCTGCATTTGAAATGATAGAGTTTGGAGATGACCCCCCCAAGACTGAATCTACATTCAAAGTCAGTGCCTCTGTAAGAGGTAAACAAAGGTTTGATTCGGGAGAGAACTCATCAAGGAAACTGTCATGGTATGAAAAAGAAAGAAAAATATGGAAGAAGAAGAAGTAGAAACTGCTCAACTTGAAGCTCTTATTGCAAAGAGACTGCCAAGAGGATCCAGTAAGTATGAAGGAAACTTGCCTTTTAAGTGTTTTAACTGCAATAAGATTGGTCATTTTACCTCAAAGTGTCTAGAAAGATTTTTAAGGCCAAATCCAACAGATCAAGGTTCCAAAAGAATTGTTACTATGTTCATGAAGAAGATGATAATGAAGGAGTAACAGATGATGAATTAGAGACAGGAAACAAATCTGGAAATGAATGGGTGTTTATTGCCATCAAGGAAGAAGAATCAAAATCCTCTGAATCAGTCAATCATAAAGTTGTAGAAAGAGCTCTGGCTGCCCAAGTTAAAGAAAAAGATGATTGGGTCATTAACAGTTGATGCTCTCACCATAGGATAGGTGACAAAAATAAATTTGTAGATTTGGAAAGGTATGAAGGAGGAGTGGTAAAGTTTGGTGATAATTCTGCTGGTAGAATCAGAGGTAGAGAAACTATTTCTCTTGATGGAAGAAACAAAACTAGTAATGTACTATATGTTAAAGGATTGAAGCACAATCTTCTTAGTGTTGGACAGTTGGTGGACAAAGGCTATGACCTCCGGTTCAAGAATGGAAAGTGCAAGATCTTTGAAAGCTCCAGTATAGAGATTGCATCCGGTACTCAAACTAAAGGTAATATCTTCCACTTGGTTGGTACTGGTAAAAGTTGCTTATTTGTTCAAGTTGATTAGAGTTGGTTATGGCATAGGAGGATGTGTTATGTCAATTTTGATAATATTATCAAGATAAGCAATACTCAAGCTATAAGAGATCTTCCAAAATTGGTGAAACCTACCAATAGCTTGTGCAAAGAATGTTAGTTGGGTAAGCTAAGCAGAGTCTCATTCAAAAGTAAGGAGCTATCTTCTACCAGATTATTGGACTTAGTTCACACTGATCTTTGTGGTCCAACAAGAATCAGGAGTATGCAAGGTGATAGATACTTCATGTTAATAATTGATGACTATTCCCAGATGATGTGGGTAACCTTTCTAAAAGAGAAATCAAAAGCTCTTCAGAAATTCAAAATATTCAAGGCAATGGTAGAGAATGAAACTGGATTAAAACTAAAATGTTTGAGGTTTGATAGAGGTAGAGAATTCACATCTGGTGAGTTCATAGAGTTCTATGAGAAACATGGAATAAAGAGATAGTTGTCTACTCCTAAGACTCCACAGCAGAATGGAGTACTAGAGAGAAAGAACCGGACCATCCAGGAAGCATCTAGGACCATGATGATGGAAGCAAATGTTCCTCAGATCTATTGGAGAGAAGTTGTCAGCACTGTAGTCTATACTCTCAATCGAGTTCAAATCAGAAGCAATACTGGTAAGACTCCTTATGAACTTTGGTTTGGCATCCCTCCTACTATGAGGTATTTTAGATTTTTTGGTAGCAGATGTTACATTAAAAGAGATGAAGATCTAGGAAAGTTCGATGCTAGAAGTGATGAGGGAATATTCTTGGGTTACTCTACTCAAAGCAAAGCATATCGGTGTTATAACAAGAGACTAAGAAAGATGATAGAAAGTACAAATGTGAAGGTTGATGAGGGAATTAAGAAACCCTCAAGGTTTTATGAATATGATGAAGATGATCAGAATGGTGTTCTGACTCAAGGAGCCCAAGCCTCCTCTGTAAGTCAGATTCAAACTAATTCGGTAAACTAGGAAGAAGAGATGAGTTTCAATTAGCCTGATCAAGAATCAGAAGTGCAAGAAATTTCCAAAGTTCCTAGGTATGTAAGATTGAACCACTCTGAAGATCAGATCATAAGTGATAAAAGCAAAGGAGTACAAACAAGAAGGAGAATTGCTCAAGATTCAGAAGAGTATTGTCTAATTTCAAAGATTGAACCTAAGACAGTTGGGAAGAGCTGATGCAAATTAAGAAAAATCACACTTGGGATCTTGTTCCTAGACCTAGAAACAAGAATGTGATTGGAACAAAATGGGTCTTCTGGAACAAAAAAAATGAAGTTGGTGAAGTAATAAGAAATAAAGCTAGATTGGTCTGCAAGGGTTACTCTCAAATAGAAGGAATTGATTTTGAAGAAACTTTTGCTCCAGTGGCAAGAATTGAAGCAGTCAGATTATTTCTTGTCTTTGCTGCCTTCAAGGATTTTAAAGTATATCAGATGGATGTCAAATCTGCCTTCCTGAATGGTGACTTGGAAGAAGAAGTGTACATAGAGCAACCAGATGGATTTCAATTGTCTAATCATGGTGATATGGTCTGCAAGTTGAAGAAGGCACTGTATGGACTGAAGCAAGTCCCAGGGGCTTGGTATGAAAGATTGGACAAACATCTTTTGAAGATTGGTTTCAACAAAGGTACTGCTGACAGTAATTTGTATTTCAAAATTGATCATGAAAACATCTTAATTGTTGAAGTGTTTGTTGATGATATCATTTTTGGAGGAAGAGATAGTATGTGTAAAACTTTTGCAAATCAAATAAAAAGTGAGTTTGAGATGTCCATGCTTGGTGAAATGAATTTCTTCTTGGGTCTACAAATCACTCAAACAAAGAAAGGAATCTTCATTTCTCAGACCAAATATGTGAAAAGATTGTTGAAGAAATTTGGGATGGAAGACTCAAAACCAATGAATACTCCCATGGCAACCGGATGTAAATTGAGCAAAGATGATGATTCTCCTAAGGCTGATCAGACAAAGTTTAGGTCAATTATTAGAGGATTGTTGTATCTCACTCAAACTAGACCAGACATTATGCAAGTTGTTGGTCTTGTTGCTAGATTCTAGGTTGATCCTAGAGAATCTCATGTCATGGAAATCAAGAGGATTTTTAGATATCTAAAAGGGACAGTTGAGTATGGTTTGTGGTATCCTAGAGATCATGATTTCTCTCTTCATGCATATACAGATGCAGATTGGGCAAGAGATGTGGATGACCGGAAGAGTACCAGTGGTGGAGCATTCTTTTTGGGGAAGAGATTGGTTTCTTGGCTAAGCAAGAAACAAGAGGCAATATCTTTGTCTACAACTGAAGCAGAATATATTGTAGCAGTAGGTAGTTGCACTCAAGTTTTGTGGATGAAGCAGATGCTAAGAGATATCAAAGTGGAGTATGATGAACCTATCACAATCCTCTGTGATAATTCAAGTGCAATAAACATATCTAAGAATCTGGTGTTGCATTCAAAGACTAAACACATATCCATCAAGTTTCACTTTTTGAGAGAGCAAGTGAACAAGCATGAAGTTAGATTGGAGTTTGTGCCTTCCAAGGATCAGATTGCAGACATCTTTACTAAACCTCTACCTAAGGACTCTTCTGAGTATCTCATGGAAAAGCTAGGGGTTATTGCCCCTCCAGTGATGAACTAAGGTGCACTGAGGTGCATCAGCCCGGTGGAAATCACAGTCATATCTTGTGATCCAGATTGATGATGGGGCGTTGCTACTCAGGGGGAGCAACAAGTATGATTATGAAGTGTTGGAATTGCAAGTATGTGCCCTTTGCCATTGATGTCAAAGGGGGAGAGAAGACATGTGAAAAACAAGTGGTTATTGATCAAAGGGGGAGCAATAAAGGGAGAGAAGACATGTGAATGGTTGTTGCTGATAGGGGGAGTTGTGAAAGTAAGGAGAAGTGCTTGTCTTGATGGTTAAAATAGTTTTTCACATCATATATTGCCATCAATGACAAAGGGGGAGATTGTTGCAAGTATGGGCCTAACAGGTGTTATCATTGATGTCAACATACTCCTGTTGCATTAATGATAAGGATTGAAAGAGCTATGTGCTGAGGATATTGAGAAAATTAGTCTCAATCAAGAACAGTGAAGACCAGTGATGACAATAAGGTAAAATTCCAAGATAGGATGAAGATCAGAGGATGTGGATTAAAGGGTTTGTAGATGTGTCCTAAGATGATCCAGTAGAGATTTCAAAGGTCTGCATGAAGATCTAAAGAAGTTGTGGCCACTCTAGTAAAACCAGTTCTAGTAGATGTTCAGTGGTGACAGAGTGATACAAACAGGTCCGGTGAGATCCAGAATTGCATTTTCCTATTTTATGAATTTGAGGAAGTGTTGAGGAAGTCTTTGTGGAGTGTCAACTAGATTGGTTCATTGTTTGAAGGTCCGCAAGCATCTATTCTTCTGTGACAGTGATGACAGACTGTGTTCTTGAGGTTCCTGATGAAGGGGAGAAGGTTTTCAGTAAGCAGATGAAGTGTCGATGTTCTTGGTGATTTAGGCAAGCTTGTGGTGGTCTTTGGATTGTGTCCAATTCATGTTGGTGGTCTGCATTAAAGTTGGAGTTCGCATTTGAAGAACAACTTCCGGATGATGATGTTCTTCCTGAGATAGGCTGACTGGATGAGTTATACATCTTGTAGATGTTCTTGTGGATGTTTGCTGACTTAGCTAATCATTCCTAAGTTGATGTCTTTTATAAATAAGGGATTGCAAAGTCATTTCAAAGTTGTCCTTGTTGAGATGAGTGTGTGGTAGAGAGGAGGAGAGGGAAAGGCAGAGCAAAAGTATTGGGCTTAAATGGAACTGATTCAAGCATGGTGAAGATGCTATTCTCTAGTTCATGTATGTGATACTTATTTCTTTGTAGACAGTGTGTCTCTTGTAGGTAGTGAGCCTCTTTTGAGCAATGTGCTCAGGTAGTGAGCCCTAATTGGCATGTGCCATTTGTTCTTTCTATTCTTCTAATAGAGAATACATTCTTGGGTTAATCACCCCGTGGTTTTTCCCTTAACCGGGTTTTCCATGTCAAAATCTTGGTGTCTCATGTGTAGATGTGTTTCTGCTCTTGATTTGTTGCATTGTGTTTCCATGATTAATTTATTATTATGCTGTTGAATTGCTAAGTGGAGTTAAGTGTGTAATTGGAAGAAAGTTTTGCACAATTGATTCACCCCCCCTCTCAGTTGTGTGCCCTAAGTCTAACAACGTGAAGGGCCTAGCAAACTGATACTGACTGGGGTGATGGGACTTGGTGCAATATGATACATCTATCATATCTATAGCATGTGTCAAATGCATATATTTATATATATCATAATATGGTAGAGAGAATAAAAATAACATCAAGTAGTATCTATTACTAATTTGATAGACAAGCTTTGGCCAAAGCATCTTCTCTAGACATGTTCGGCAAATGGATTGCAAATTGAAATCCACCCTTCTCTGTTGACCCATATTCAGTACCCTTCCAAAATTAAGTCTATTATAGTAAAACATATGTTCAATTCTAAATATCAAAGGTAATCTCGAAATTATCGGAAGGCAATGTCCTTAGTGTGTAGCTTTATCAATACGTCCGATTGAAACTGGTTATTCTGGATTACTTTCAATATAACAAAATCAACTACGTTGATTCCAAATAATATAAAATGAGTTTAACCGTCAACAACTAAAAATTAAAAAAACATGTAGTTGACATAGTGATCTACTTTTTGGGCGGCTTAATTTTATTCTTATCTTGAATTTTTTAAATTAGTTGTAATTATTCGTTTTCATTTAAGATATATATATATATATGCAAGTCACAAATGATTGTGTGTCTAATGAGGGAAGCCTTCCATCTTCTCTCTTTTAGTTTGAGTAGGACAATCTTTTACCTTATGTAGTCTCCTTCTTGCCTTTAGTCTTATGGAGGGTTTTTCCCTAATTCGTTTAAGGAGGAGGGAAAATGATGTAGTCATGGATAGGATCTAATGAAGGACAATCTCTATAACCCAAACATAGAAAACAAAAATACGAGTAAGGGTACACAACAAAAGAAAGTTTAGAAGACATCTAAGATGGCATAGATCACAATATTATCAAATGCTCTGACATGACAAGTTATTACAAAACTCAACAATGAGTATACATGCTTGTAGGATATATACTGATTACAATAGTTGAGAACCCAAAACACTCTATTCGGATCTGTCTCCTCTATGCTTTACCCTTTCTGAGGAATTACTCCTCTATTTATAGTGGATTCTTTAAGCAATAGGGTATTGCTAACTATAGGTAGTGACCCTTCTTCTACAACTCTTGGGACAAACATAAAATATTGCACTAAGTGTGTTACTCAAATTATGGTGTGAAAGCTTAAAGTAGGTCTCGTTAAACATAACAAAGTGCTCTAACTTCCTATTAGAAAACATTTAATCAAGATATTATGTGAAGATATGTGTCAACATTCAATAATCCAATTGCTAAAATATCATATCAAGAAGTCCAACTATGGTTGATTGTTGTAAATATTATCAACTGCTAGAACATGATGTCATTTAAAATAGGCTCTTAGGTAAGAAGAATGCTTCTATGACAAGACTAGTATGCATGTAGATCTCCAAAAATGTTTCAAACTAAAGAAAATAGAAAAATATTTTTTGATTAAGCAAGATTGCCTAACCCCTAGGATGCTCCTACATTAGACACCCAAGGTAATAGAAATTTGAGTATGATGCTTAAAATTAAGGAAGGGTGTTGTGGCCACCCTAACCAACCCACTTCATCTTTAGTGATATAGGTGTCATCCTTTGGTCCCCTTACCTTCGATCAAACCAGATACTCCATGAATTCCTTCTATCTAGTTCTTCTACTTAGGTACTCATTCAAAATTTTCTCTATCTAATCGCTTGGCATCTCAAGCATTTGTTGTCTCCAATATGGTCCAATAGTGATGAAATATTCTTCTCCATATCATCACATACCTCCTACCCCATCAATATTTAAAGAAGACCACCCCTCTCTTATAGGAGATACTGTTAGTTTAAATATTGGCACACCAGAAAAATAAAGTGGTAAGAATCAAGGTGAATTGATGGATAAAGAGCTATACAATTAAATATAAGTTATCATTGATTTCATAGATGTCTAACTTTGCAATATTCAAACATGCCATGATTAGATCATGACATTGTTCATAGCTTGGTCACTAAACTAGATGCAAAACCAATCTTAATGTCAGATATATCAAGCTAGTAGATTATTCAACATTGATATCAAGGATAGTCCCAATTCTCACAAATAATGAGAATGTGTGAATATACATTAGTTTTTGATACATTAATAAATCTTTCCCTATGAATGATATTATTCTCTCATCTATAGACCAGGTTGTTAATTCTACCGTTGGTTATGAAACGTTGTCCCCCATTGATGTTTTCCTTGCCTATAATCAAATTTGTTGGTAGGTGGCGACTGATCAGGAAAGTACTGTACACTAGCCATGTATCCTCACCGGGGTTTGGGGGCACAACCCCTAAATTTTTTTTGGACTGACATAAGGCTTGATAAAAGTAACTAAGGGTTAGGGTTTTTTGATATATATTGTATTGAAGCATTTGCAATGGTATTGAGTTGCAGGAATTGCTGGTTGTAATTGGTTTGATTTATTGGATAATAATATTGGACTCTCTGTTGGTGGATGTAGCCCGAGTTTGGGTTAACCATGTTAAAACTTGTCTCTCATTGTTATTACTTATGTGTATTTTTCATTCCTCTATTTAATCTTTATTTGCATTTAATTGATATCTTCTATCGGCTAACCCTAACAAGTGGTATCAGAGTGGGTTGCGTTCAATTATCATCTGCAGGAAGGTCTCACAGTTGAGTGGGAGCAATGGCGAATGAGGGTAAATTGAAGGTTGATAAATTTAATGGGCAGAACTATCAGTTATGGAAGATGCAGATGGAGGATTACCTCTATCAAAAGGATTTATGGATGCCGTTGGAAGGAGTAGCCAAGAAACCGGCAACAATGTCTAATGAGGATTAGAATCTTCTTGACAGAAAGGCACTAGGAACCATTCGGTTATGCCTAGCACCATCAGTGGCACTCAATATAATGGAAGCGAAGACAACAGATAGTCTAATAAAAGCTTTGGCTAAATTGTATGAAAAACCCTCAGCCTCAAATAAGGTATTTCTCATGAAGCATTTGTTTAATCTAAAAATGGTTGAAGGTGGATCTGTGACAAATCATTTAAATGAATTTAATACGATTGTCAGTCAATTGACTTCTGTAAATGTAAAATTTGATGAAGAAGTTAGAGCTCTCTTGATATTATGTTCTTTGCCTGAAAGCTAGAATAGTTTGGTAATGGCGGTTAGTAACTCTATTTCTGGTTCAAATACCCTGAAATTTGATGATGTTGTTGGTGTTATTCTGAGTGAGGAAATTCATAGGAAAAACTCAGGTAGGGTCCACATCAAGCAGTGTTTTGAATGCAGAAAGCAGGGATAGATCAAAGGAGAGAGAAAAAGGTTCTGGAGGTCATGGGAAGTCACGAGGAAAATTAAATGATAAGAGATCCCAAACTAGAGGACAGAAGGATTTCTAGTACTGTGGGAAACTGGGTCATCTAAAGAAAGATTGCTGGTCTCAGAAAAATAAAGGAGACAAACAAGAAGGCAATAAGGAGGTAAATGTGGTAAGTAATAAGTCTGAAGATGATGCTTTGATTCTTTCCCTAGATAATGCTAATGATTCATGGGTTTTAGATTCAGGGGCCTCATTTCATGCTATGCCCCATAGAAGTTATTTTCTTGATTATATCCAAGGGGATTTTGGGCTAGTTTATTTGGGAGATAACGAACCCTGTCAGATTGTTGGAAGGGAAGAATCAAGATTAAGTTGCAGAATGGGAATTATTGGCTACTACAAGAGGTAAGGCACGTTCCAAAGCTTAGTAGGAATTTAATTTCAGCAAGGCAACTAGCTGAAGAAGGTTGCATTGTTACATTTACTGATAAAAATTGGAAGGTTTCAAAAGGTGCCTTAATAGTAGAAAAAGGTGTGAAAGTAGGCACCTTATATCTTTGTACAAGTCATATTGTTCCTTCTACTTTATTTGTTGCAGAGAAAAAATAAACAGGTTCAGGAACAGTTGCTGCAGGTTTGCAGGAAGAGACTGAAACAGTTGTTGCAGGTTATGAGACAACACTGTGGCATAACATAATTGGGCATATGAGTGAAAAAGGTATGAAGGTACTTCATTCTATTTACCAGGTCTAAAATGCATTAATATGGATTTCTATGAAACTTGTGTGTATGGCAAACAAAAGAGAGTCAATTTTCTCAGAGATAAGAAGCAAAAGAAAGATGAAAAGTTGGAGCTTGTGCATAAAAATATATGGGTACCAGCTCAGGTATCTTCTCTTGGTGGCTCTCGGTATTATGTTACATTCATAGATGATGCAACTAGGAAGGTATGTATTTATTTCCTTAGGTAGAAATCTGATGTATTTGAAACATTTAAAAAATGGAGAAGCTTGGTTCAGAATGAGATAGGTAAAAGATTAAAATGTCTTAGATCTGATAATGGTGGTGAGTATTGCAGCAAAGAATTTGAAGATTATTGTTCCTTTAATGGAATCTGTAGGCAAAAAATAGTTCCAGGGACTCCACAGGAGAATGAAGTGGCTGAACACATAAATAGGACAATAATGGAGCATGCAAGGACCATGAGATTGCATGTTGGGCTCCCTTTAAATATGTGGGCAGAGGCTGTCAACACTACTATATATTTAATTAATAGAGGTCCTTCAGTTCCTTTGGGTTGTGGTATTCTAGAGGAAGAATGGATAGGCAAGAAGGTGAGTTATTCTTTTTTGAAAACCTTCGGCTGTGAAGCATTTGCACATATAGATTCTAAAAATAGAACCAAGTTGGATGCAAAATCAAAAAAATGTACCTTCATTGGATATGGCATTGATGAATTGGGTTATAGGCTTTGGGATTTTGAAATTTAGAAAATTGTGAGAAGTAGGGATGTTATATTCAATGAGAAGGTGTTGTACAAAGATCAGTTGCAGTAGCATGAGAAGAAAGAAAGGATTATGTGGTACTGGATGATACACCAAATAATGATGTTCCAGTGGTTCCTCATGCTCTGCAATAGCAACCAAAAATACCACAAACTCCGGTGAATGTTAGACGGGCAACAAGGCTAAGTAGACCTCCTAAAAGGTTCTCTCTCTCTCTCTTTGTATTCTATTTTGTTAATAGATGCTGGTGAACCAGAAGGGTATGATGAAGCTATGCAGGTGGATACACAGGTTCAATTGGAGGTTGCAATGAAAGAAGAAATGGACTCCTTGCTGAAAAATCAGACTTGGGAATTATGTAAGTTACTTGCAGGTAAAAAGGCTTTACCAAACAAATGCGTTTATCAGCTGAAAGAGGAAGACGGAGGTAAGAAAAGATTTAAAGCCAGGTTAGTTGTAAAAGGATTTGCACAAAAAAAAGGCATTGATTTTGATGAGATATGTTCTCCGGTTGTCAAGATGACTTCCATTCGTACTATTTTAAGTATTGTGGCTGCTGAAGATTTGCATTTGGAATAGCTAGATGTGAAAACTGCCTTTCTCCATAGTGATTTAGAGGAGGAGATATACATAGAACAACCCCAAGGATTTGAGGTCAAAAGTAAGGAGAAACTGGTGTGTAGATTGAAGAAGAGTTTGTATGGCCTGAAACAAGCACCTCTGCAATGGTATCTAAAATTTGATAGTTTTATGGCTAAGCAAGGCTACAGTCGGTGTAATTCTGACCATTATGTTTATTTTAAGAGGTTGGATAATGACAGCTACATTATTTTATGTTTATATGTTGATGACATGCTTGTAGCTGGGTCTAACATGGATCACATAAGAGAGTTAAAACAACAGTTAGCATAGTCATTTGATATGATGGATTTGGGGGCATCAAAATAAGTCATTGGTATGAAAATTTGCAGAGATAGGAAGAACAAAAAATTGATTCTATCTCAGGTTGCTTATGTTGAAAAGGTGTTGCAGAGATTCCATATAGAGAATGCAAAAGCTGTCAGCACACCTTTTCCTAGTCATTTGAAATTGACTAAGGAGATGTGTCCAAAGACACAAGAGGAGGAAGAAAAAATGTCAAAGGTACCATATGCTTCAACTGTAGGAAGTTTAATGTATGCCATGGTGTGCGCGAGACCAGATATTGCACATGCTATAGGATTCGTTAGCAGGTATATGAGTCATCCCAGATTGGAGCATTAGAATGCGATAAAATGGATTCTTAGATATTTGAGAGGTACATCCAATACACATTTATGTTTTGGGGGCTCTAACACTGATTTAGCAGGCTATGTAGACTAAGATTTGGCAAGGGATATTGATATCAAGCGGACTACTACAGGTTATGTCTTTACTGTAGGTGGGACAGCAGTGAGTTGGATCTCACGGTTGCAAAAGGTGGTTGCTTTATCCACCACAAAGGCATAGTATGTAGCTGCAATAGAGGCAAGCAAGGAGATGATATGGCTACAATCTTTCATAGAAGAATTGGGCAAACCACAGGCTAACAATTCTTTGTATACAAATAGTCAGAGTGCCATACATCTTGTAAAGAATTATGCCTTGCATTCAAAGACCAAACACATACAATTGAGGTATCACTTTATTTGGTCGGTGTTGGATAATGGACAGTTACGGCTGGAAAAGATACATACAGATAAAAATCTAGTGGATATATTTATAAAGGTAGTGACAAGGGAGAAGTTGAGCTCCTCTTCAAATTCAGTTGGTCTCCAAGATTGAAACAATAAAATCAGAACAACAGAGTCCAGGGTGCTTATTTCCAGTGGGAGCTACACATGCAGTGGTGTTGTCCAGGATCAGTCTCCAAGTGGGAGATTGTTTGGTGTGGAGCCTGATCAGTCTCCAAGTGGGAGATTGTTGGTAGGTGGTGACTAATTGAGAAAGTACCGTACACTAGCGATGTATCATCGCTAGGGTTCAGGGGCGCAACCCCCAAATTTTTTTTTGGACCGATAAAAAAAATGATTTTGTAACCGACATAAGGCTTGATAAAAGTGGCTAAGGGTTAGGGTTTTTTGATATATGTTGTATTGTAGTATTTGCAATGGTATTGAGTTGCAGGAATTGTTGGTTGTAATCTGTTTGATTTACTGGATAATAATATTGGACTCTTTGTTGGTGGATGTAGCCAGAGTTTGGGTGAACCACGTTAAAACTTGTCTCTCACTGTTATTATTTCTGTGTATTTTTCATTCCTCTATTTAATCTTTATTTGCATTTAATTGATATCTTCTGCCAGCTAACCCTAACAAAATTCATATTACAGAAGCCAACCAAAATCAAATGATATTCATCATGCCATGGGGAACATTGGTTTATGCGGCAATTCCATTAAGGTTGAAAAATGCTAGGGATACATACTAAAGGGCTATGCCACACATTTTTCATCACCTTATCGATGACATAGTGGAATATTATGTCAATGATCTACTAGAAAATTTTAAAAAGAGAGAAAATCGTCCCAAAGACCTGTGTCTTTTTTAACTATATTACATGAATATATGGTAAAATCGAATCCAGAAAAGTGTGTTTTGAGTCACAAGCGGAAAAATATTAGGAACACTAGTTGGTGATTGTGTAGAGTGAGGATGATGATTTATATGATGAGACTAATGATGAATACATGTCAAGTAATGAGGTCCATGAGGAGACTAATGGTGGGATGTTAGAATCCAAGGATCTGATAATGGGTAGCATATCCCATAAAAGAGAGGGAGGAGGTGATAATAAATTCTAGGAGGAGGTCCCTTGCTAGGATATTCCCCTAGAAAAGATTTCCCCATAGTAGAAGCCACCTTTGCATGATCCTAGATAGAAACCAAGAGATCCTAATAAGTTCTTGATTTAGTTTACTTTTATTACTACCCTTTAAGATGTATGATATTAGCATTGTTTATAATATTTTAGTGTGGTTTGTCAATTATTTATCTTATGTGTCTTTTACACTTTATTTTTCTCTATTTTTTAGGCAATGCAAGCTTTATGGATGAGTGGGGAGATATGATTCAGACCTCATTGTTGGATGCCTTTATTATTGTCATACAAAGGAAAGATAAGCTCTTAGTGGACTCACACTTGCCTTTGTCTATATATGCCATTGTACATATTTATCTATAGGCCATAATACATGTATGATCTCCTCTATCTATCATGCTAGTTAGGAGATCATAGCCCCATAGGGGTGGATTAGTGGACTTGATGTGAATAATAGGCTTTTGAGGAGCATGGTGGGACCAAGAGCTAGTCCTAGCCACCACACACATTCTTAGTCATGGGATTAGACACCATTAATTTATAGGCTCATGGGCAGAGAGATGACACCTACTCAGTTGGAGATAGTAGAGAGTAGATGAAGGTAGAGGGCTAGGAGCCTTAGGTGGCTAGGATATTGGGGATGACTTAGATGCTTAATGATTCTCTCAATTTACATTTGACACACTTTCACTTGCCCCTCTCACAGAGAGATTTTGAATCAAGATATGTAGAAGTTCATTGATTTCATTGATTTTTTATGCATTCAATGAATGAGCCCTTATGCTTAGACCTTAATAGTTATACCTATATATGTTTAGATTCTTTTAGAATGATTCATACTTTGTCTTGGTTGACTTCATATGTATTACTTTCCCTTCATTGTGCACATGGATGATTTGACTAGTTATTCCAAGGATAAGGATGATCATTGCAAACACTTGGAAATGACTTTGCAATGATGTTTTGAGTATAGGATATCCTTAAATCCCCAAAAATATATATTTGGCATGGAAGAGTACAAGCTCCTTGGACATACAGTGTCCAAGGAAGGCGTGAGGATTGACCCTAAAAGAGTTAAAGAAATATATCTCATCCCTCAGCCCAAAATCGATAAGGAAGTGTAATCCATCTTTGGGCAAATTAACTTTGGTAGGTAGTTTCTTCCTAACATTGCCTAGAAGACAAAGGCTATTTCAAAGGTGCTCAAGAAAGTATAATCAACTGCTTGGGATAATGAATCAACTGACTCATTCATGGAAATCAAATTTGTACTTAAACAAGCTCTAGTATTGGCAAGCCCTAATTACTTAAAACTCTTTCAAGGTGGGTACAAAAAGATGGGGGGCCAAAAAGTGGCCAAAATTCTTAATTTTTTTTAAAAATCCATAACGCAAGTGCATTATAATGCACTCACATTATGGCTTGGTGTTGCCAAGCCTAAGGCTCGGCAGCACCAAGGCATAACACGCTCGTGTTATAACGCGAGTGCGTTATAGTTTTTTATAACAAAAAAAGCAACATTTGTCATTTATCATTTCTGTTTTTTCTTGCAAACCCTTGAGAGCGCGCTCACATTAAAGGAGTAAGTTTTGTTTTTTTTTTGTGTGAATTTGTTACTAAATAGGTAGATTTAAGTGGTTTTTTGATGTAAATTTCTTTAATTTATAGGAATTAATAATGCACCTCCTCCTGAAAATCCTCAATCACCTCAACACCAAATACCTGATGAAGAACAACCCCAACAATAAACACCTCTAGTAATTCCTCAATATGCCCATGGAACACAAGAAAATTTAATGGGGAAAATTTAAAATAATAAAAAACAAATTGAGGACATAATTGCAAGGTTGAAAGATCATGCATTGTCAATCTCACATAGAGTCATGCTTGCTCAATCTCTTGAATCTATGTTATCAAATGTAGATTCAATTAGTAAACAAATCTCTAGTTGGTTAGATAAGAGGAGAAATTTTAGACAATTCTATGCAGATAAGTTATCTCACGAACAAGTCAAAAATAAAAAAAATTACAAAACTTGACTTGTGTTCCCTTTTCACAAACTGACGTACAAATCAACCTCTAGACCCTATATGTAAGAGGTTCCCTATCCATTGGTGCAACCACCAAGGGATAAAGGACCATTGTTTACAAAGGTGGTGGATGGTTTTTGACAATCCTCCATGCAACAATAATGAGGTCCCGCAATATTTTTTGAGGAAACTCTATGTGAGTTTGTCCTCAATAAAGTGACAAACTATTTTGATATATAGGACTTCCAGGGTAGAGGTGGGGGGTCAGTACAGGATAGACCAGGGGCACATTTTGACCCATAGCGGCCAATGAGACAAGTACTCACTAGACCATCCTATAAGCACATGTTTATCCCTTCCATTGTGAAGGAGAGTGTTGAGGTTGAGACACTACAATCCATTAGTTCCTTGACCTAGAGCATCATAGAGCATGCTAGTCTTGTAGCACAGTGTGAGCCAAGGGAGACTTCAAGGAGTGGGATTCCACCCCATACTTTTTAGGCTTGTGGGTTAGCCTGTGTTTATGACCCTACAGATAGTTAGGACACAGGTGCACAGGCTACATCTATAGCTGAGCAGTTGGTGATGACAGATGCCCTCCTAAATGAGACTTTTGGCCTTGATACTCAAGTAAATGTTAGCAAGTTCTATGGAAATAATTTATTAAATTTTATTTTTCAAATGCAAGATTAACTGATTTAGTTTAATGATTGTAATGAAATTTTAGGGTCATAGTGTTCATTCAGTTTTCAGTGGTTCTCCACCTCCATATTACACTATGACATGTATTGCTAAGGTATGTAACTAGTAAACAATTATAAATATTACATGTGAATAGCATTGTTATATGAATGGTATTCTAATATCTCATTTTAATTGTTGAATAGGTTAATCTTGGAGATTTCATGGCAACACCTCCTAATTGAGGTGGAGTTCAAAGCTTCACTCAAGTAATAAAATAAAGAGTTTAACTAATGAATTATACTTATTAGATTTTTGTAGTTTATTTTCATCTCATTGATTACATTGTATTGCACATCTTTCAAACTCAAAGCATTACTACATATTACATAACTAATAACTAGATGTTGATAGATGACAAAATTCTAATTACAATATAATTTTTTAGAAAGTCAACATAAGCTATTATGCAATTACTTCACATTGCATAACTAATAACTAGGAGCAGCTGCCAATTGCATTTTCTTGTCATGGCATTCAATGAGACCACATTTTATTGAGGCATTTTTTCAAATAGTTCACTGCCTTGTATATGCTACAGATGCTTGGATAAAATCTATCAAAGCATAATAGTAAGCTATAACATAGTCAAGGCAATGAGCTATTTGAAAAAATGCCTCAAAGAAATTTGGTCTCATGGTGATGTCCACACCATGAGACTACATTTCTTTGAGGCATTTTTTCAAATAGCTCACTACCTTGTCTATGCTACCACATTTTCAATACATGTCTACCAAAGCATTCTATCAAACAGTTCACACAAAAAAATTTAAATAGTTCACTGCCTTGTCTATGCTACCACATTTTTCATACACATTTACCAAAGAACTTAAAATTTTGTTAACTATCTCATACATTATAATCCATGACCTTCATCACTATTCTAGTTTTCATAATTGAATAATGTTATTTTATTTCCAGATGATGTAGGTAGAGACACCTCCTAATGTTCATATGGTAATGGAACATGGTGTGTCTTCCATAATTGATAGCTCCATGCCTTTGACGGGGGTATGAGGTAGATTAGTAAATTTCAAATTACAATCATTGTCATAGTTGTTTATTATTGAAAAATCAAATGATTATTGATTTGAAGTTTAATTTCTATCTGGATGGTTTCTATAGGACATTACAATGCCACAACCTAATCCTGCTACTATGGAAAATGAGGAGAGAGATTATTTGGTAGTGGTAAGTGATTATTTTGTTAAATATTTTATTTTTTTATAATGTAATTTCTATATATTAATGTCTATACTTTTTATTGTAACAGCTAAAGCTCCATGATGAACTAAATAGGAGGAGCAACCCTCGGGTTTCAAGTAGACTACTCTCATATGTGTCTCCATCCCCTTGAAGATCAAAGGCCACCTGTGATCTATTTTCTTCACCCAAAGGGGAATAACTTTTTATTGGGTTCCTTTGTTGTATGCCTATATTGCATTTGTGGACATATATTTTGTATTACATATAGTTGACATTGTATGCCTATATGGCATTCTTGTAATCCTATATGGCTATTTTGTATATGTGTTATAGTTATATTGAAAGATATTTATGTATGCCTATATGGCTATTTGGTTAATACACATCATTCTTGTTGATGGTGTTCATATTTGCATTATAAATCCATGCTTCAATAGATATTTGTGGATGGTTTAATTCAAATATTTAAAGTCCAATTGTATTACATGCACTCTTCCTTTATATAATTGTAAATATATAAAGTTTGAACATTATTCTTCTCTAAGATTATTAAACATTAAATCAATCATATGATTATAATAATACATGATGCAATCTAACACCTAGTTCTCTCTACCACTATACATCTAAGCCCATACTATGTAGGATCATTGTAGCATGGTGTTGGTTAATAGATTTGTCACCTAACTCTATATACTTATGCTGAGACAAGTGACAAATGTAATCAATAGTTGAGCCTAATATAATTTTACATAAGCTCTCTACTTATTTAACAAGGCACAGCTACCTACGATAGATATTCTAATGAATAAGAAAACCCAAAATTGATTTTAACCAAAAAGCAAAAACAAAGGTAGAGCTTTTGACCAGAAAGCAATAAAGGTAAATTTACAACCCGATTACTAGGAGTTCAAAGATTTCCAGCCACTTAACATAAATTGACAACACACCAAATATATATGTATATATATATATATCTATTCACCACTTCGAATGATATACCAACAGATAGATGATTCTTCAGCAGTGAGAAAGATTTATGAATAACCAACCACCAAGACACATGAATATCATTAACACTAGCAACAACATATTCAACTTAAGAAGAACATGAATTCAAATAATCACAATACAAAGTCCATGATCACCCAAATCTCCACTATATTAACTTGCATTACATATATCAAAGTAGCTGAAAACAAAATTCACTATTACCCTTGCAAAACAAAGTTTGTCCAAAGATCCCTAATTCGACTAGCCATCCAAAATTTATAGCTAAGACAAATTATAACTGTCTTTAAAACCATAACGACTTCTTGAAATAGATGAATAAAAGATGTTTAAACAATAATTATAATAAAAGGGGCCCTCCAGAGCCAATAGTTTTAGAGCAAATATGAAATAACTAAACATGAAATTTGAAATCAATTGAGGATTTGTAAATCCCCATCACCATCATCCACCTCGTCCATCTCTTCCTCTTCCTTCGACTACTCCGGGCTTCTCCTGTGACACTTTGCACCGCTTGAGGTACCTGTCACCATAACCTTGACTTATATGCCCTGTACTTGTTGATGATAGGTGTTAATGACATGCTAAGTGGAGTTCTTGTCATACTAATACATCACTTCCTCTTCATGATTTCCCTATTAGAGTCCATCACCTTACTATTTCTTTAGTCACCACCCTCTTGAAATTTTGTCTAATTACTTTAACATCTAAGAGTTTCTCATCATCAGACCCATTATCTTCCACCTCCAGAGCAATGAAATCCTTTTTTATTCTCATCATTTCCTTGTAATAAATTACGATTGATTTTCCCATCTCCTCTTCTATTGCAGTTATAATATAGAGTTTCCATTCTACTACGCCAGCCCACATAGCGGTATCTAGCTCTCCAGGATTAGCTATAACTTTTTTAGCCATCAAGATACCAGGGTCCATGTTGGGTATCTCTTGTATCTCCTTAGAAGATACGGACAGACTGTGATGATCACTTTGGGCTTTCTCAAACTCCACTATCAAAACCTCCCTCTTTGCATGTATAGAATCAAACAGTTTCAATGCCTCCTCAATAAAAATGAGACCATAAAAAATAATCTTTTTGACCCATTGATCCATAGCTTTTCTTAGAGATAGAGAAGTTTTGACTTATTGGAGCAAATTTGAATCAAGGGTATAGAGGTCAACATTTGAGGAGGCTTCAGTTGAGGGTGTTACTATTTTAGCAATTGAATTAACAAAAGAAGACAAGGAATTTACATGTGCTAGTAGTTTTGAATTATCTTCCTACAATGCCTTTACCCTTTTAGAGATGTTATCGAATGAGTATTGGACATGATATAAATCTCCTTTAGTAGTTAGCGGTCCTAGATCCACTCAACTCACTCTGAAGTTAGCTTCTGTTACTTCATCCTCATTCTTATCTATCAGTGGGTCTATAATATCTAGAAACTGGTTTCCTAAGGTGGAATCAATCACCATTCTTGACATTCTTTTTGCACATTTGGGCTTGGGAACCATTTGCAACAAATTAGCCATAGTATCGATACCCACATCAGTAGGAGGAGTATATCTCTTTTTCTTTTGAACTACCCTTTTCAACCAATTGGGAGATGGGGTTGACACATTGGGATCATTAGAAGTAGTAATCATAGGCGCAGGGTGGGAATTTTTCTCTAGCAATTCTCTTTGATGTGGGGAACTCGGCAGGCTGAGAAAAGAGTAACAAATTATCTTCTTCTATTTGGGAGAAAATAAAAGAATTAGAGTCACTTACATGGTTACAAGATGGGAACACATGGTCTTCTTTGGATGATGAAGCAGCCAATCTAGTATTTGTTTTCATTATTTGGGTGTTCTACTCACAAGTAGTCTTCACCTTTCTAGTCTCTTCAGGTGGTCTGTCATCATCACCATTCGATTGTGAGATGACTCTTTGGAGAGTCAGGTCCAAACTAGATGATCTTTTGCACAAATGAGTAGATTGAGATCTGGCTTGGTTTTGCGAGGCTGAATCCTTTGATGTTGTGGAACCAACACACTCTTTGACTTTTCCTTGTAGTCATTTTTCTAATCTTCTTAACACATTCAGAGAAAGCAACATAATATTAGTAACTTCTTTTTTAGACTATTTCATGGGGGGCAGGGGCTTTGTTGACACGACATTATAACCTTCATCTACTATATCTGAAAAGTCATCAGTCTTATCAAGAACTTGAAGATTCAACTAGAAGGCTCGAACTTGATCTACATTCAGTCTCATCTATTTTCTTCTTTGAACCTCCCTTTCGTCAACACAATCCCCCCAAAAATCCTCCAATTGAGGCTGGTATGAATAAGAACCACCCCCATGCATGTTTTCCTTTATAAAATTCTTACTATCAAAATCCACACGAGGGGACAGACTGTGGAGACTGAATTCTCACAATAATTTGTCAACATTCTTGGCCCCATCATTACTTTTACAACAATAAAAAGACAAAGTCACAAGGAAAGAGTACCCTTTCTTCTTCATGGCCTGGTATTTCACATTCACAACTGCCATTTGGCGGCACAACTCCAAAAATAGGTCAAATAATCACATGGGTACCATGTCAATTTTAATGGGACATTTTGAAAACCCCTGATTCTCAAATAGGAGAAGCGGTCAAATTATATATAAAAACTACCAAAATTCATGACCAGGGTAGATGCTTCAACATAAAATCTTTGCTCTATCGAGCCATCAATCATTTTGGCTAACATCATGGAAAAATCATCATTAATACGTCTAAAATGTTTCATACCTTCACTTTTCTACAACTGGGGGAAAACATGATACACAAGCCTACTTGTTGTAGGACTCCCTTGAATCCTCAAAGTAGGCCAAGCAGCCTCTCTTTGAGCCAATATATAGACTAGTAGGGAACACATGTGGAAGCTCACATTTCTTGCAAAATTCATCAGCTGTTCATGCAAGCAGTCATTGATAACCTTTGGCCAATCGATGTGGTGGTCTCCACAAATTAGTAGAATGAATCTACACATCCAAAATTCAAAAACATCCAACTCAGGGCTCCCAACCACTTTGTTCAACAAAGTTATCATATCTGAAATTTCTTCCTTAAAATAGCTCCTTTTTAAATTGGTGGGAAGCTAAGATTTACTAGTCTTCTCAATCTATAACCAATGATTAGCAATACAGGTATGACACCAATCATTCCTTTCATTGTAATAGTTCTAGGCTGAAGACACAGAAACATCAGCATTGTCTTCATACTCTTCCAAATTTAGAGCCAAAGTGACAGATTCAGAGTCAATTTTCCCCACAACATCAGCACTGGAGGTCTTTATCTCCTGGGATTCTAGAAAATACCTATTGGCACACACAACCATCAACTTGGGACAATGCATAGCAGGTGGAAAGCTGCTAGCCATATCTACACCACTGTTGGTAATCTTCTTCACCAAGGGAGTTAGATTTTCAAACTACATTCTCCTCCAGAAGTCATCCAAATCAACATGACCTAAATTAGTATCTTTCACTTTAGACATGCCATTCTCAAGTATAGAGGCCATGAGAGTCCCTTGGAATTTGAACTTCATCTTAATGTACTTCATGACCCAAAACACCAAAGACTCCATAATGTATGCAGATAACATAGGGTGATACAAGACACTAACAGGAATTTCCTCACACAGATACATGGGAATGAAAATTTCTAATGCCCCAAAAAGAATGTTATGCCTTTATAACAAGAGAGAGAGGGAGCTGCTAGTTATGCTGACATGTGAGAATGGAATTGTGTTGATAACTCACATGTAGCAAACTAGTCATTTAACTTTCTGCAACGTATTCCCTTGTAAAACAATATCACCTTAGACGAGCTTAAGAACTTATCAAAATCATTTTTCATAAATTCGTTAAGGAAGGATATTAAATGTTGGCAGTGAATTTATCTTTTAAAACTCATTAATGCATGCCTTGAGTTTCCCTCTGAAGAATGTGCCATTGTGTTCTCATGTACTTCTAATTAAATGCAGTGAAAATACCACATGAAATAGCGTGCCTTTCAAAGTCAGCAAGTCAGGTGGAATTTGAAATCTTGAACTAGGAGTAAGAGGTTCAGAACTTCAAGGAACTCCTGACCTCCTGACAACAAAGGAAGACATTAATAACAAGACATCGAGGAATACTCAAGGCATGGGACCTTAAGACAAGTTGGCAAGTCGAGCAATTCAAGAACTTATGATCCCACTGACTTTGGTTCAAAAATGTGAAGGATCACCAACAACTCAGAAAATGACTAAGTAAAATTGGCCAGAGGAAAGAAATAAGGAAATGATGGACAAAGAATGAAGGAAAAGCAAAGAATGGACATGAACACCTTTTTTTTTAAAAAGGAGGCAACAATTGGCTCTAATTGGGGACAAGGAATTAGGAGGACGTAGAGAACCCTGACAAACAATGGTGAACAAGCCTTATTCTAGGGGCAATAGAGTCATACCAAAAATGGGATGACACAACAATAGAAAAATAGGGAAAGAAACTATGGCATAGAACAGGACTCAGAAACTTTACCAGTTGCATAATTTCAAGTCTTACCCATTGTAGGCAAGAGGTAGTGACGTTCCATCAGGGTAAACCAACGAAAATGCATTCTCTCCAACAAAGTTCCTATGTTTATCCCTTTTGTCAAAAATCTTTTTAATAGTATGTTGATGCTTGGCAATTCTGTCTGTAGCAAGCTCTCTCTACTCTTCTAAATAGCTTAAATACAATATCCTCTTATCTAGTGCTAATTGAAACTGTTCATCTTTAATTGCCTTCTGCAAATTCAATGCAGACAGTTCTAGGGGAATAGGGATTGCGCTATCAATACCATAAACCAACTAGAAAGGAGACATACCAATAGCCCTTTTATATGTTATGCTATCATCCCAAAGAACATCATACAGATTCTTATGCCATCCCCTTTGGCTTTCTTCCACCAACTTTTTGACAATAGAGATGAGATTTTTGTTGCTTGATTCTGCTTGTCCGTTGCCTTGTGGGTTATAATCAGATGAAAAGGCAAGGTTAATACCAAAATCATAACAGAAAAGAGTAACTTTGACAGAGGAAAATCTTGAAGCATTATCAGTCACTAGCTTCCTAGGTACACCAAACCTAACCAAAATATTTTCCTTAAGGTGCAAACTACCTCAAAAGTAGTACTTTTTACTGGGATAGCTTCCACCCACTTGGTAAAATAATTAGTCTCTATCCAGATATGGGTATGTCCAGCACTTGAATTAGGATTAATTGGTCCATTGAAGTCTAATCCCCACTACTGAAATAGTTCATCTATAACCACTGGTCTCAAAGGTAAGGCAACTAATTGAGGTCTACCCATGAACTTTAAACATTTATCACACTTCAAGACCTAATCATAGGCATCCTTGAACATACCAGGCCAGTAAAAACATTGCATCAATATTTTTAAAGTTGTCACTGATGTAGAGAACTGTCCACCACAGGCTTCACTATGGAAAGCCTCTAGCAACTTCTTTTGTTGTTCCCTATCTATGCATCTCAGAAAAGTTCCATCTACTCCCCTTTTATATAGGTTACCTCCCCAAATGACATATTTATGTGCCTTAAGCTTTAGGTTTCTCTTTTCCTTGGTAGAGAGGCAAGATGGGAAATTGCCATAAGTTAATAAATAAGAGACATCAGAGAACTAGTCATCAGTACTACTAGTAAATAGAACCAAAGGTAATTCTTCACTTTTATCGACCTTGCTTTCAGCAATCAATTTTCACAACCCTTTGCCTCTAACCAAATTAGTGGGCTTGATCTCAATATCGTACTCCTAAACTTTAGCTATCCAAGCTCCTCTATTATTGCATCCAATCTCCTGCTGAGTGAGAATACTTTTTACAGCCGATTATGGGACATAAACAACAACATTTGAATGTAAGATGTAAAATCTGAAGCTTTTTAAGGCTTTCACCACAACATATGCATGCTTCTCCAAAGTAGAGTATTTAAGCTCATATTTCTTTAAGGGCACAGTCATGAAGGCAATGGGAGCTTCTATTCCTTGTTCATTCTTCTGCAACAAAATAGCTGATAGAGTATGTTTAGAAGCATAGCAATAGATGATAAAGTCTTTTTGAAAATCATGATGTACAAGCGTGGGTGCATTAGCAATGACCTTTTTAATATCTTCAAATGCCTTTTTTCCTACAGCACTCCACTTAAAGACTAGATGGTTCTTCATCATCTCTACAATATGTCTGGTGAACTCAGCAAAGTCAGGGACAAACCTTCTTAGAAGATTTACCTGACTGAAAAAGGATCTCGTGTTGCTCTTGGTCATGGTTAAACTTAACTGTTGAATCACCCTTACCCTCTCTAGATCAATTTTTATTCCATCCTTTGAAACAATGTGTCCTAACAACTTTTTTTTAGTAACTGTAAAGATTGATTTCTCAGTATTCAAAGAGATGTCATGTTCCTTGCAACATTACAGAACTACTTCTAGATCATGCAAGTGATCACCTCTTTTCTTAGAGAAGAATTTCATGTCATCAAGGTAAACCACTATGATTTTGTTCTTCAAGTCACCAAAAGTTAGATCCATTGCTCTCTGACGTGTAGCCGCAACATTAATAAGACCGAAGGCATTCTATTATATACAAAGACACTAATTGGGGTAGTAAAAGTTGTTTTATGTTGGTCTTCATGAGCCACTCCAATTTGGTTGTACCCCAAAAATCCATCAAGCATAGACATCATCTCTGAACCGGACATAGTTTGTAAAATATGGTTCATCACCGGTAAGGGATAGTTATCTTTCAGAGAAGCTTGATTTAGATTCCTAAAATCAACACAAATCTAGATCTCCCCATTCTTCTTCCTAACAAGTACAATATTGGCCACCCAAGTAGAAGGGTGACTAGGATAAATGATTTTAGATTTGAGCATTTTGTCAATTTCATTAAAGATGACTTCAGCTATGTTTGGATTATAAGTTCTCTTCTTTTGCCTAAAGGGTATGGTGCAAGGCTTCAATGGAATATGATGCTGCATTTCCACATTCCTAAACTTCTTTAGGTCAGCATAACACCATGTAAAAACATCTTTATACCTAGTAAGTAGAGAAATCAAACGTTCCCTTTCTTCCTGAGAACAACATTTGCCAACACACACAACCTTCAGATCAGCTTCAATGCCAATATTCACCCTATCATAATCAGCCAAAGTTGTGATGGAAACTCCATTCTTCTTTTTAAGGTATTGATCATGTTGATTAAAGAGATCTTCAAGAGAGACTAGTCCTTTAGGAATTTTATTCCCTTTCAACTAAACAATTCCTGAGCTTGGATCATCATAGGACTTTATTTCTCCTTCCAAAACATCATTACTTTCATCACTACTACCTTCAAAGAACATACTGGCAAAAGATTCAGCCTTTTCAAGCAATCAAATAATTTGTTGATCAGGATTAAAAACTTGCCAGTGATTAACATTGTCAGGAACACTAGGTCTATATACTACTTCAATCCTGTATGACTTATCTTTGAAATCTAGATGTGGTAAAAGGAGAGATGCTAAAATGGCTAAGGAATTGACCCTAGTATTCTGTTCTCTAGGTAGTGCTTCTATAGAAAAAGCATAAAAGTATTCAATGTAGTCCCACACCCTATTCCGGTAATGCCTCAGTCTACCATTTTTAACTGTGTACAATTTTCTTACTTGTTTAACAATCATCTCAATGTCACCTTTGACTTTCAACTATTTCACACCTTTTTCCTTGTCTAGTTCCAGACCTAATAGCAAAGCTTCATATTCTGCAGTGTTATTTGTATTTTCAAACTCAAGTTTAAAAGAAAAAGGAAAGGCATAACCATCAGGTGAAATCAAAACAACCCATGCCCCAGACCCTGCAATAGAACAACTCCCATCAAATTCTAAAGTCCACAATTCATCAACTAGGTTGGAACCGATTAGATTTATATCTCCATTATCTGTTGATGTGCACATGTAGGTGCCCGGCCTGGTTCCTACAAATAGAATGTCTTCTCTAGGATCTCCAGATTTAAGCACAGTAAATTTGGCCTTGGGTTCTAGATTAAGGTGAACTTTCTTCCCATCTACAGGTATTAGGGCATGTGACCAATCCATTTGAATTTCCCCACCCAAGTCTTTGCAAAAACTATGACTCAAGGGCATCCCATAACTTGAAGGTATGTACACCATGAGAATGGTTAGCTTTAATATTTTCCTTGAGAAAACAGCTAAAGCAATCTGAGCATCATTAATTTGACCCAAGATAGGTATTGGGGAACCATCCATTGAAAAGAATTTGCCATGGGAGGGTGTATAGGATAAGCCTAGGGCTTTAGCAACTTGAGCAGGGATTACATTAATTGAAGCTCCAGAATCAATAACACAATTACTAAGCTTATACTAGCAATGTAAAAAGAGACATAAAAATGTTCTGGTTTATTAAAAGGATTCTAAAGATTAGGATCCTAAGAACAAGAGTTCAAACAATTTTGGCTCTTAGTAAGCACTTAATTATAACTAGACTATCTGACATATCTAACTAGTCTATCAAGTTTAGATGGATTAAGTCTCAAGTACTTAGCTTGGGAAATTTTAATCTTTGTATTTTTACGTGATTCTACAATATCGAATGAACTTGAGACAAGATTTTTAGAAGATGAAGTAGATGGTACCTTAGAAGCTACAACTTTAGGTGTCACATTTTCCATTTTCTTTCTATTGTTTTGCCTCATCAAGATATATTTGGGAGTAGAGGATGGATTACTGGGTAGGCTCTAAGAATTTTGCCCTCTTTGTGCCTGTTAACCCCTAGTAAACACCGCATAGTTGGAGTTGTCAACTTCAGTGTATACATCTTCTCCACTTCCTTCATCTGATTCATATTTAAAGAAATTGATGCCATCATCACTAGGCGTAGGAGGTTCTTCCACAAGAGGCTCCTCTGCATGCTCGTTCATAGAAAGCATTTGCATAAATCTCATCATTTCAAGGTAGGACACTCCATCATGGTCAGAAGTAAGATGAAAGTTGCATACCATATGATTATTTTTACTGGTTGAGGGTCCTCCTTCAATAGCTAACCATTGGGTAGGACCAGGTAGTTGCAACATTCTATTATAACCCCCTTGGGGAGATTGTTGAGGACCTTTAGGCATCTGACATTTCAGAGTAATGATATCATTCGCCAACATCTAAATGACAGGGTAAGTGGAGCTGGATACTGAGGGTTTGCTTGTTTGCAACTCTCTTTTCTAGTTTCTCGTAGTAATCAAATCATCTTCAACAACAATAGCCAATGATTGGGTGTCAGCTAGGTTAGGGACTCCTTGTCTTTTAATAGAAAAACTAACATCAGGTGGTAATGAATTGATAAAGAATCACATCAATAATCTGTCTCTAGGTCTAACATTCGCAGGAATTCTATTTGCAAGTCTGTTAAACTTGGCTACATATTCCTTCATTTTCTCATGAATCTCTTTCTTCATAGAAGAGAGTTGGGCTACCAATGTATGTTCATTATCAGTAGTTTTGAATCTATCCTCAAATTGTTGCCTCATGGAAGCCCAATCTCTAATAGAGGCATTAGGAAGGTGATAAAACCATTCAACGACTATGTCAGTAGGTGACTCAACAAATAGCCTGATAGACACATCTTCATGTTGGACTCCTAGGATAAAGTAAGCATCAAAGAAATCATTAATGTGCTCTTCAGGAGTAACCTTGCCATCACCCCTAAACTTAGGTAGGATTTTACTTAATCCCTTAGGCAAGTCATGTAGGTTCACACCAAGCCTAAGTGGTCTAATAGCAGCACCCCATGGAATAGGTGGAGGTTGTTTTTGAGCCATGTTAAAAGGAGGGAAATTTACTTGTAATGGTAAGATAGTACCGTGCAGAGTCAATCTTTGGCAAGATGAACTAGCGGCACCTCTTGTAGGTGGAGGAGAGGATGGTCTACTTAAAGATTTGACTCTTCTTGTGGGAGGGAAGGGAGCAAAATTTAAAGATTAAAGTAAATCAAAGTCAAAATCATCTATACCCTTTTATCTATCCTCTCATGTATATCTTTTCATGGCCCACTCCTAAAGGTATATTAATAAAAATAATTAAGTAGAGTCACCAAACCACTTGCTGGTTGTTACGAGGGAGACATGGTCTTGCAGGAATCTAATTCCCTAGTCTAGCAGTTGGGTTTCTTGGCCTATTGTCAAGAACTGCTTGGATTTGCAAAGGCCTTTCTCTCCTTGGCACAGGAACAATTCTTTCAATAAAAATTATCTCTTGAGCATCAGCAAAACGATGTCATTTTCTGCTATAATTTCACCAAGTTCTTCTTCTAATACCTCGTCAACTAGGTGATATTGTTGGTTTGTTCTTCTGATTTGCTAGGCAACAATTCTAAGGCTAGTAATAATATCTTCCTGATTTCCTATCAGCCAATCAATGTTAGGTTGTAAAACTAGCGCACGTCTTCCATGAAGAACCATAAAGTTCAACCAAGCAACTCACAAGAACTTGATATATCAATCTCCCCAGTAGAGTCGCCAAAAATCTGTTGGTTAACAGATTTGTCACCTAACTCTATATACTCACGCCTGGACAAGTGACAAATGTAATCAATAGTTGAGCCTAATATATTGGTATTTTACACATGCTCTCTGCTTATTTAACAAGGCACAGCTACCTTCGATAGATATTCTAATGAATAAGAAAACCCAAAATTTCTTTTAACCAGAAAGCAAAAACAAAGGCAGAGCTTTTGACCAGAAAGAAATAAAGGTAAATTTACAACCCAATTACTAGGAGTTCAAATATTTCCAGCCACATAACATAAATTAACAACACACCAAATATATATATATATATATATATATATATATATATATATATATATATATATTCACCACTTCAAATGATATATCAACAGATAGATGATTCTTCAGCAGTGAGCAAGATTTATGAATATCCAACCACCAAGACACATGAATATCATTAACACTAGTCGCAACACATTCAACTTAAGAAGAACATGAATTCAAATATTTACAACACAAAGTCTATGATCACCCAAATCTCCACTGTATTAACTTGCATTGCATATATCAAAGTACCTGAAAATAAAATTCATTAGTACCCTTGCAAAACAAAGTTTGTCCAAAGATCCCTAATTCGACTAGCCATCTAGAATTTATAGCTAATCCAAATTAGAACTGTCTTTAAAACCATAATGGCTTCTTGAAATAGCCGAACAAAAGATGTTTAAACAATAATTATAATAAAAGGGGCCCTCCAGAGCCAATAGTTTTAGAGAAAATATGAAATAACTAAACATGAAATTTGAAATCAATTGAGGATTTATAAATCCCCATCGCCATCGTCCACCTCGTCCATCTCTTCCTCTTCCTTCAGCTGCTCCCCTTCTCCTATGACACTTTGCACCACTTGAGGTACTTGTGCACATAACCTTGCCTTATATGCCTTGTACTTGTTGATGATAGGTGTCAATGACATGTCAGGTGGAGTTAATACATCACTTCCTCTTCCTGATTGCCCTGTCAAAGTCCACCTTACGATGCACCTCATCAAACCCATTTCTACAATTGTTAATATAGGCTGCCTTTTTAGAGAGCCTTCCCAATGAATCTCCTATGATTGCATCATAATTTACTATTTCTTCTATCACCACCCTCTTGAAATTTTGTTTAATTACTTTAACATCTAATAGTTTCTCATCGTTAGACCCATTAGCTTCCACCTCCAGAGCAGTGAAATCCTTTTTCATTCTCATCATTTCCTTGTAATAGACTACGTTTGCTTTTCCATCTCCTCTTTTGTTGTAGTTATAATACAGAGTTTCCATTCTATTGCATCAGCCCACATAGCAGTATCTAGCTCTCCAAGATTAGCTATAACTTCTTCAGCCATCAAGATACCAGGGTCCATGTTGGCTATCTCTTGTATCTCCTTAGAAGCTATGAAAAAATTGTGATGATCACTTCAGGCTTTCTCAAACTCTACTATCAAAACCTCCATCTTCACATGTATAGAATCAAATAGTTTCACTGCCTCCTCAATAAAAATGAGACCATCAAAAACAATCTTTTCGACCCATTGATTTAGTGCTTTTCTCAGAGATAGAGAAGTTTTGACTTGTTGGAGTAAATTTGAATCAAGGGTATGGAGATTGGCATCTGAGGAGGCTTCAGTTGAGGGTGTTATTATTTTAGCAACTGAATTAATAAAAGAAGATAAGGAACTTACATGTGCCAGCAATTTTGAATTATCTTGCTGTAATCCCTTTACCCTTTTAGAGATGTTGTCGACTGAGTATTGGACATGATATAAATCTCCCTTAGTAGTTGACGGTCCCAGATCCACTCGACTCATTCGAAGTTAGCTTCTATCACTTCATCCTTATTCTTATCTGTCAGTGGATTTGCAATCTCTAGAAACTAGTTTCCTGAGGTGGAATCAATACCATTCTTGACATTCTTTTTGCACGTTTGGGCTTGGTAACCATTTGCAAAAAATTAGCCACAGTATTGATACCCTCATCAGTAGGAGGAGTATATCTCTTTTTCTTCTGAACTACCCTTTTCAACCAATTGTTAGATGGGGTTGACACATTGGCATCGTTAGAAGTAGCAATCATAGGTGCAGGGTGGGAATTTTGCTCTAGCAATTCTCTTTGATGTGGGGAACTCAGCAAGCTGAGAAAAGAGTAACAAATTATCTTCTCATATTTGGGAGAAAATAAAAGAATCAGAGTCACTTATATGGTTACAAGATGTGGGCACATGGTCTGCTTTAGATGACGAAGCAACCAATCTAGTATTTCTTTTCATTGTTTGGACATTCTGCTCACAAGTTGTCTTCATCTTTCCAGTCTCTTCAGGTGGCCTATCATCATCACCATTCAATTGTGAGCTAACTCTTTGGAGAGTCAGTTCTAAACTAGATGATCTTCTATGCAAATGAGCAGATTGAGACTTGGCTTGGTTTTGCAAGGCTAAATCCTTCGGTGCTATGGAACTAGCACACTCTTTGACTTTTCCTTGCAGCAATTTTTCTGTTATTCTTAACACATGTAGAGAAAGCAACATAATATCAGTAACTTCTTTTTTAGACCATTTCATGGGGGTAGAAGCTTTGTTGAGATTACATTACAATCTTCATCTACTCTATCTGAAAAGTTGTCAATCATATTAGGAACTTGAAGATTCAACTGGAAGGCTTGAACTTGATCTACAGTTAGTCTCATCTATTTTCTTCTCTGAACCTCCCTTTCACCAACATAGTCCTCCCAAAAATCCTCCAGTTGAGGCTAATGTGAATAAGAACCATCCCCATGCATGTTTTCCTTTATAAAAATCTTACTATCAAAAGCCATGCGAGGAGACAGACTGTGGAGACTGAATTTTGACAATAATTTATCAACATTCCTAGCCCCATCATTACTTTTACAAGAATAAAAAGACAAAGTCACAAGGAAAGAGTACCCTTTCTTCTTCATGGCCTAGTATTTCACATTCACAACTGCTATTTGGTAGAACAATTCCAACAACACCAAATAATCAGATGGGTACCACAACAATTTCAATGGGACATTTTGAAAACCCCCGATTCTCAAATAGGAGAAGCAATCAAATTGTATAGAAAAACTACCAAAATTTGTGACCAGGGTAGATGCTTCAACAAAAAATCTTCGCTCTATCAAGCCATCAATCATTTTGGCTAACATCATGGAAAAATTATCATTAACACACCTAAATCTTTCATGCCTTCACTTTTCTACAACTGGGGGAAAACATGATACACAGACCTACTTGTCATAGGACTCCCTTGAATCCTCAAACTAGGCCAAGTAGCCTCTCTTTGAGCCAATATATAGACTAGCTGGGAACACATGTGGAAGCTCACATTTCTTGTAAAATTCATCAGTTGTTCATGCAAGCACTCACTAATAACCTTTGGCCAGTCGATGCGGTGGTCTCCACAAATCAGTAGAATGAATCTGCACATCCAAAATTCAAAATCATCTGACTTGGGGCTCCCAACAACTTTGTTCAACAAAGTTATCATATCTGAAATTTCTTCCTTGAAATGGCTTCTTTTTAAATTGGCAGGAAGCTGAGATTTACCAGTCTTCTCAATCTCTAACCAATGCTTAGAAATACAGGTATGACACTAATCTTTCCTTTCATTGTAATAGTTCTAGGCTGAAGACATAGAAACATCAACATTGTCTTCGTACTCTTCCAAATTCAGAGCTAGAGTGACAGATTCAGAGTCAATTTTTTCCACAACATCACCACTAGAGGTCTTTATCTCCTAGGACTCCAGAAAATACCTATTGGCGCACACAACCATCAACTCGAGACAATGCATAGTAGGTGGAAAGCCACCAGCCTTATCTAAACCACTGCTGGTAATCTTCTTCACCAAGGGAGTCATATTTTTAGATTGCTTTCTCCTCTAGAAGTCATCCAAATTAACGTGACCTAAATTAGTATCTTTCACTTTAGGTAGGCCATTCTCCACTATAGAGGCCACTGGAGTCCCTTGGAATTTGAACTTCATCTTCATGCACTTTATGACCCAAAACACTAGAGACTCTAAAATGTATGCAGATAACACAGGGTGATACAAGACACTAACAGGAATTTCCTCACACAGATACATGGGAATGAAAATTTCTAACTCCCCAGAAAGAATGTTATGCCTTTATAAGAAGAAAGAGAGGGAGCTGCTAGTTATGCTGAACTGTGAGAATGGAATTGTGTTGATATCTTACACGTAGAAAACTAGCTGTTTAACTTTTTGCAACGCATTCCCTTGTAAAACAATATCACCTTAGACAAGCTTAAGAACTTATCAAAGTCATTTCTCATAAATTAGCTAAGGAAGGATATTAAATGTTGGTGGTGAATTTATCTTTAAAACTCATTAATGCATGCCTCAAGTTTCCCTCCAAAGAATGTGCCACTGTGTCCTCATGTACTTCTAATTAAATGCAAAGTGACAAGTGTCATTCCCTTGTACTGTACGCCAGCGTAATGAAAATGCTACACGAAAGAGTGCGCCTTTCAAAGTTGGCAAGTCAGGCAAAATTTGAAATCTTGAACTAGGATTCGGACATTCGAAACTTCCAACCTCTCGAAAACAAAGGAAGACATCAATAACAAGACATCAAGAAATACTCAAGGCATGAGACCTTAAGACAAGTCGGCAAGTCGGGCGGTTCAAGAACTTATGAACCCACCAACTTTAGTTGAAAAATGTGAAGGATCGTTGACAACTCAAAAAATGACTAAGTAAAATTGGCCCGAGAAAAGAACTAAGGAAATGACGTACAAAGAATAAAGGAAAAGCAAAGAATGGACATAAACACCTTTTTTTTAAAAAAGGGGGCAACACATGGTAAGAAAATTCATGTAATTATACAATGCACTTTGAAGTATGCAACTAAAAATGAGCAAGACATTATTACATGTGATATCATACCTCTAGAAGTTTGTCATTTAATTCTTCGAAGACATCTACCATTGCATGTGTATGCTTCATACAACCATTCACGTGTATGCTTCATGCTTCTTGTGTATACTTCACATGTTCACATGTATGATTCATGCTTCTTGTGTATACTTCATGGTTTCATGTGTATGCCTCATGATTCATGTGTAGACTTCATGTATTATGTGTATTCACATGTATGCTTCATGCTTCTTATGTATACTTCACGTATTACGTGTATTCACATGTATGCCTCGTACTTCATGTATTACGTTATCTATTTCTTTGCTTCATGACCGGATGTATCTTCAACAAGATTACTCCATGTGTATTAAAAATGTTGTTTGTCGAAATGCTTTCTTGGTTGATAAGCACTAACATAAAAGGGAGAGCAATTTATCATTGAGAAAGACATCCATAACATCATTGAAGAATACAATTAAGAATACAACCTTAGGCAATATTGCAAATAAATGAATTTAGGTTCTCATGAATAGTGATGATATGATTAAGGTTGTGACATTTCAAAGGCAAAAAGTTGTGACCCTTCAAATCTAGGAAAGACTATGACCCTTTTATAATGAAGGGCGGTGACCATTGTTGATAGTAAGAAATACTGAGAGGGGGGGGTGAATCAATATTCCACAAAACCATTTCTTAACAAGTTTATTTATCCAATTTCCAAAGTTAATAACATGAAAGTAGAATAAGCATAGAAATAAAAACCATAAAGACATAACACATGAACACCAATATTTTTATGTGGAAAACCCATAAAGGGAAAAACTACAGTGAGTATTAGCTCACAATATATTATTATAGCATAATACCAAATTACAAGAAGGCTCACTACCTTAGGGCTCACTGCCCAGAGAAATGCTCACTGCAAGAAAGGCTCACTACCAAAACAGGCTCACTGCCTAGAGAAAGAAAGAAGAAGGAAGAATGGCTCATTGCCAAGTTGAACTACTCAGATTACATCTACATATGCATGGTTACAACTCCAATGAAGCACAAAAAAACTGATTCAACACTCTTCTTCTCTATTTATCCTATTTTACTGCTCTGCTCTTATTTGGGGATAAGATCTCTCTTCTTTTGCTAGTTATTGCCTTATCTTCGCACGCTTCACATACACAAAATACCTCATCACATCTCATATCAATCATCAAAACCAAAATCCATTGGATATATATATATATATATATATATTCGCTACAAGATTTATCTCTTAATTAGGTTGGCAAGCTAAACCTAGAATGTGTAAACAAAGAGTTGTACTTTGTTGGCTTGATCTTGTGTACAATCTACATTGCAGACCCAAACAAACATGTACAAGTCTTCATATAGGTTGGCCCTAATCATATAACCACTTAGATTAATTATCCAGATGCTATAACTTCTTCGCATAAGGATCTACCATGCCTATCGGCTCGTTCCTTAACTGAAGAACATACTTGATCAATTCATCTGTCATATCATAGCAGACCATAGGAGACTTAATAAATCATATCCAGCAATAATTAGTGATCTCTTGACAAGCCTTTAGATCTGCATAACTAGATAAACCTGTATGTCAAAATGCGGATCTTGGAACTGTTGCACTATCATAGAAAAATACGGTTAAATTGGAAGCTGATATTTGGAAGCTTGTAGAATGTGATTTGTTAAACTTCAAGGGCTATAATCCTAGATTTAGGTAGTCATGACATGTCTCTTAGTTTCCTCATAACCGTAGAACAAAATATGCACTTGCGGAGGAATGCAGACCATTTTACTTTGCAATGTACACATTACCTGTCTTACCTCTATTCATCTAGACTTAGCCATTTTCTCCAAATGACTTCTAGAGGAAGTCATGACTTGAACAATGGAATATATCATCATAAAATAGCTATGAGTCATCATACTTGAACTACATTTATAGGTCTTCATCTGTGGAGGCATACTGATTCACTTTCTGTCCCTTACTTTGAACACTATCCATAGTTATTTTGGCCTTCTGGACTTGAATACTTTTGTGCCTTGTTTCCAATCCAAGTTGGTCTTCCAGAATGGTATCTTCTTGTCATGTTGATGTATCCCCTTTTCCTTATTTCCATCAATGACAACATTCTAGTCTTCTTCATAGCAATGTCTCTTTCTAACAATCTCCCCCTTTGGCATTGATGGCAACACTTAGTGAAAATTCTAGACTACTCCCCCTGAGATGTTTGCCTATATTTCATTGATCTTCTTCTCCCCCTTTGACATCAATGGCAAAGGTGTAGGTTCCAGAGTCAAAAGTTGTCAAAACTATAAAACTTGCTATACTCTGCCGCTTATGTATAAGTACAATTTCCAACTTTATTTTACATGTGTTGGAAGATGTCATTGAAAATGTTCTTAATTTGGGTCAGGTCACCATCCCAACCTTTCTTAGAATTGTCCAAAATGTGGATATGACCACTAAGTAGGAATACTACAATCTCTGCCTTGTGAAGATCAGAGGGTGTGTCAATATGTGAGGCTATTTGTGCTTAGCTAACACATTCTAGTTCTAATTTGATCCCTCTCACCTATTAGATTGCTCAAGTCATTATGAAGGTTAATGACTTGACTTTCTTTGTTGCTAACTGATTCTACTACCGGATCAAATGCCTTAGAAGTGTTCATCAGTTTCTGCTCCACCTCCTTGATCTTCTCTTCTATTTTCTTTGTGAATTCCAACCAGGATAAATAAAATTTGTATATATCACCAGCTTCTTTAATGACACTTTGAATGTTTTTTATCCTATTGTCTAGCTGGACTTTGTCATTAGCTATCATTTCCTTCAACTCATTCAATCTTTTCTCATTAAACTCTTGCCTAACTTTTATGTCTACAGATTTCTCAAAAGATTCAAAATATTTACTTACAAAGTTTATAAGTCCTTTGAGTTGATTTTTTGGTGACATAGAAGTATCCTTATGGAATGTTGGCATCAGCTTCTCCAAAATGCTAGATGCCTCACCAATGAGCTCACTATCCTCTATGTGAGACTTCAACATTTCCTCTCTTGCTTTTGCCTATACAATTGAAGCCAATCTAAATTTTTGTATAGAGGACATTGTGTCCAAGTTTATTGGACCATGTAGAAAATCAGGCTCATTCAAAACTTGTTTTTCTTTCTCCAGAAGTTCCTTAACTAATTTTGTAGTGTCTCTTGGTGTAGTAGAGACTTCTTCTTTTAGGCTCTGCTCTGGATCATCTAGATTCATGTCCTTATTGGAATCCTCCTTTTGTTCTGGTGAAGGAATTTCCTTGACCTGTTCTTCTCTAGTCTTTTCCTTATCAGATTTATCCTCAGCTTGATGTTCTAGAGAGGATCTTGTTTCAGCAAGTACTTCTTTCTTAGTCACTTTGTCATCTCCATTTATTTCTTGTTCAAGGTTCAGTTTTGGAATAGATGTATCATCTCCAAAATCAGTTTCTTTATTATCATAAATGGTAGGGCGATTAAATTCCTTCAATGTGTTCAAAGTAATATCTTCAGTTTCCTTTACCACCTTTTTAATGTCTCCTCCCATAAGAGCATTCTTTCCTTTGACCTGAATTTGTTATGAATTTCTTTGGAGACTTTTACTTTTTCATCTGGAGTGAATTCTGGACATAGTTTTATTAAAGAGTGCTCTCTTAGTTCAACATCCTTTGCCATGTCTGCTTCCTTTCTTACGGACATTATACTTGCCAGGCTATGTGGAAGATCATCAATTATTTCAATTAGGGCTTTGTTGTAGATGATTAGGTATTCTACAATAGTAGTCTAAATAATCCTTTTATCTGGATCATTATATTCATCATATAATTGTGCAATTGGTTTTAGATTGCCATCCATTGTTATGGCTTTGAGTACATCTTTAAGACTTATTGTTGCTTCTTTTGTCTGAGGTACTTCTTGACTTTACCTTTTTATAGATTTGCCCTTACTGGACGGTTTCCTTTTGTTGGTTTCAGAGGCCTTAGTTTTCATCTTCCTCACTTCTTCATCACACTATGTTTCTTCTTCATCAACTGCAATACGTACATGCATTCTTTTAGCCTTGGTTTTCTTTCTTTTGTGGCTGGTACTAGGAGCTTCCACTTTTATAGATGGTGTGGGACCTAAGGAAGTAGTAGAGCTTCTTGTATATGTCTATGTTGCTTCAAAATTTTCTTTTTTCCTATTAGGCTCCTCTGAAGTCTTAACCGGTTCACTATCTATCTTTTCTATTGCTTCTCTTTTCACTTGTGCTTTTTATCTTGCTTCTCTGATTTGTTCTTTAGTGAAACCATGTTTCATTGCAACTTCTTCTACCTCCTTCCTCACCTTCCTAGAGGTTTCAGATTGTTTGAGTTCAACATGGATTTTCACAGATAGCTTTTCATAGGTTCCAAACCTTTCTTCTCTATTGTCCTTGGGCTTGCTAAGTATGTGTTGAGCATAGTTATCTAATATTTGTCCATCCACTTCATAACCCATTAGCATTATCCAGACTATCCTATGCTTAACAACCTCCATCAAGCATTGATCTTTTGTAACCATAAAACATATAGTATCCTTATACTTCTCAACAATTTTCTTAGGGATTCTTTCTCTTGAATGCATCATGATTAGGAAATTCTTGAAGTACCCCCATAGGGATGCTTTTTTCTCATCATAGCTTCCAATGCTACTTAAATGATCTCTAATTTGGACAGCTACTAGTTTGCTACTTAACTAGAACAAATTCTTCATGTTTGGCAATTCATTCATTTTATAGAAGAATAGACAGATAATCAGCGTACCAAATTTGAAAGGATAGTTTTTGCTTTCTTTAATCTTCTTTAGATTCTCTAGTAGTTAACTTCTCAGCAACTCACATAAATCATAATCAACATTGTGTTTGATCATTTGATATATAGTGTATATCACAGTATCGGAGACAGAGTTCTCTTGGTTCGAGAAATAGATCTTGTAACCTATGACCATAGAAGAAAATCTTACTGCATGGTCTATGATGTCGTTTATGGTTAATGCCCTTTTGTCAAATTGGGCTCTGGTAGCCTCTGTAACAGTTTGATTCTTCACGGCTTTCAGCAAGGGCAAACCTCTAGTGGAATTTAACCCTGTTACTGCCCTAATCGCTTCCTTGGTGATTTTGAAGGGCTGCCCTAACCACATGAATTCATCATGAATTAGACTCAGGATATACCAGACCCATTCATCCTCTACAAATGTAGGAAACTCTACATACTGAATAAATTTCTTCTCTTTTAAGACTTTGTATTCTTCCTTTAGGTCAAATTGATCATCACTTAAATGTTTCAAGTATAGATCTGAGAATCTGTTGCCACCAATCTCATCTAGGGAAACATGGATATATGCCCTAACGTCTTCCACATATAGAACTTCGTATGGTATTTCTAAAAATGCACCCATTGGATCAACTTTATTTGCTTTGAAGGGATGTCTCTTGAATTTAGGTCAAGGTCACTTAGTAATATCAACAACTTATGGGGTTGTCATTGCAAAGATTCAATAAAGTTCCAACGGTAAATACTTGGTTATGCCGAATTAGGATTTTCTTCACCTCGATCGCATTGAGTTCTTTGAATCTTTGTTGACGCTTGAAATCTTGCTTCAATCTCTCTTGGATATCTGATAGCTCGAATACAACGTGAGTTAGAAAGCAAATGAGTTTCTTTTTATCCTTTGCACTTGACCTAATCATAATAAATGCTCATTCTCAAAAGCTACCTAACTTTTCTCTGATAGACACAGTCGATCAAGATTGCTCCGTAATGTACCACACTGACTCATTTTCTTCTGGATTTTCTTCCGTAAGATTTTTCATATTGGATTCCACCACATATCTTTGTGCTTGATTCTAACACTAACTATCTGGCTGGGGGTTTTGGATTTTCAACACTGCTCCCCCTGAGCAAGAGCTCTGAATTTACTTCCTGGAGGAAGTATCTGCACTAGATGACGGTGTGGATTCATCCTTGACTTCAATCACATCTTTCTTGATCGAAATATTGCCCATTTCTTTCTTGGCTTCAACCAGATCAACCTTTTCTTTTCCTTTTATCAATCCTTTGCTCCATTTTCTTGTTTTCAGTATGGTAGTTTCTTTTCACATTATTGCTTCTACAAACTCTTGCAATATGTCCATATTTGTTGCAATTGTAACACACCACATTCCTTTATCTTTGATTTATTTTAATGATTGGATTTGATTTGCATTGATTAGCCATATGTCCAAATCTATTGCATGCAAAACACTTTCCATTTAATGATTGATTATTGCTTGCATTGTGAGAGCCATTTCTTACTAGACTTCTGCATTCACTTGATCTATGACCAATTTTATTGCAATTGAAACATTGACCAGAAAAGGATGGAACATTTTGATTCTGGTTTATTCTACTCCTGCACTGAGTAGCTTTATGACCAAACTTATTGCAATTAAAATAATGGCCATTGAAAGATGGATACCTTTGAGCATTTGGTTGTCTAACCAGAGGTCTTCTAGATCTTCTTCTTTGATTTTTGAACTGGTTCCCTTTGTTTTACTTTAACTTAGTGTTTGCTTGACCAGATTTTGAACTTTCTCCTTTCTCAAATCCTAAACCTTGCTTATCATCAACACTCTTTTGACTAGCAATCATCTCATAAAGCTTTGCAGAACTTATCTTGAACTTTTCTTCATAGCTCTTGGCTTTTTCCATGTCTTCTTTTGGACTCAATTTCTTTTTCAAGTTTGACACAATCTTCTAATTTTCTTTTCACCATTTCATTCATATCTTCTTCTACCCTATATGGAAGGTATTTAGTTAAAGTGATTCTTAGAGTGAACACTAGATACATAACTTAGTTTCATAACATATACAATTGAATAGGAAGGAACATTTTCATCCTGCAAAGTATAAAAAGGCTTGATATACTCATTGCATTTTAACATGAGACCCATCAATTTGAAGACAATATTTTATGGATTTTTAAAAAAATGGATGTTTATGAAACAAAATTAAACAATGAAAAACTCAATTGTTTTGGGCTATTAACAAATCTTGTAATTTATATTCTTCTAAATGAATTGTATACCTATTAGTGCTCCTTTTTTTGGTTTTCAAGGACATTGGATTCCTTGCCACATTTATTAGGAACAAGTAGATGGTGATAAACAACATTTACTTTAGAGGTTAGCATCAGAGGTTCTCCTAAATTTGATTTTTTTTTTAATCTTTTTCTTATGCATAATTTTTTCATAAATTTATTACATTTTTTTCCCTCACTCACATAGTTAATGAACTTCAACTACATCCATAACTAACTCAATAAAACTCCTAATTTTTCTAAAGAAATTACACAGCCACCAAATTATCTTCACTTATGCATTAACCTCCATCATGATTTTTTTAAAACTCATTCAAAATAATAAATGAAATTCACTTGAATGTTTTAGTATCATTTTCAACAAGTGCCAAGTAGTGATGAGCACCTGCCTTTATAGTATTGTAATAATAAAAATTGTTTTGTAATTGGAAAATAATGTAAGTTTAGAACAATTGTTATTACATGAAATTAAGTAACTCCAAACAAAGCCTGAATCTTAGATTATCAAATTTCTATGGAAGTTATATAAGAAAGACTATGAGAGAGCAATAGATTGTATGTTATTTTTAAAAAGTTTCTTATATAAATAAAATGGAACTAATTTTAGGTTTGTTGTATAAAAGTAATGGTTGAGTGTATTTTCTAACTCAAGAAATGGAGGTTGTAGATGGTACTCAATACTTTTATGGCCTAACCAAAAGACTTCTTTTGTTGTACTTGGAACTATTCAAGAATTATTTCATACAATAGGATATATATGATGTTAAGTCAAGTTTTAACATCACAAAGAATTAGCAAAGAAGCATTATCAAGTACTTGCATGTAATTCTAGATACAAAACTTTTTGGGAAGGTACAACCCTAACAGAGAAAATGAAGGGATAAAATAATCCTTTCAAAGAAATATAATAACATATATTTGAGTATAATACATTATAATGAAAGTTATAACTAGGAGATTTTTATTGTTAAATTATCTAAGTGAGGAGAGAGCAAGGTCTCAACTTAGTAGAATATCCAAGTTACCAAGTTGCATTCACAAATCATGGGTGTATTCAAGGAAGTTGGCAAATGTTGATAAATATGAACCCTTTGGAATGACGTGGACGTGAATCTAAACTTCAATGGATTTTATCTATAAGATTTTAATTGCACATGACCTTGGCAAATCTATCTTAGAGCTAGATTCATGCAACCTAAATCTATTGAAAGAAGATGGCGATTTTATCAAGATAATGAAGATAATAAATATTTGGTAGAGTATTCAAAATATTATATCAGTTTAAAATAATATTCTTTCCTTTCAAATTATGACTTTATAGGTTATTAGGGGAAACTGACTCACACATAACAAAGGACTCTCACGATGGTAGAGATAATTTTGATTATGATTATAATATTTCAAACATGTAAGATTTGGACTCATTCTAGAGAGCTTGCAGTGCCTCTAGGATAAACTTAACAAGAGTAGTGAAATTTCATTCATTTTAAATTTATATGTTAGGCACACATTGGTTGAAAGTGTCTTATTGTGGCTCTTACAATGAGAAAAGCTAAATTGAATATAGAAAAAATCTAAAGAAGATTATTTAATTAGTAAAAAATAAAAGACTTCAATTAAAATTTTGAAAAAATGTTTTATAAAATTTTAAGTAGAAGAAAAATAAACTCATATAATTAGTCAATTATATTATTTGTTTGTACATATTTCTACAATCACAATAAAATCTTTATCATAACAAAAATTAATAAATAATTATATTATTAATCTTAATAATTTGTATTCTAACTTCTATATTATAACTTCGATAATACTGAACATGGACTTTCTCAATAGTCGATGTGAGGATCTAGTTCCCCAATTCAAGCTTGTCAATGAAAAGGTAGATCTCCCTCTTGTATATAAATATCTTAGAAACTTTATCCATTTAAGCATAACTCCTGAAAGCAAACATAGTAAAATCATTACTTCTTCAAAAATTAGAAGCCATCTATTGAGAAACTAAATATATAAATAAATTTGTCAATAAACTAACAAAGACATTAAAAAATATAAATTGAAAAAGACAATATGTAAGAAAAATTTGAGGATGAAAGGCATACATGTTGCACTATGTAAGGAAAGCGGGACTTAAATTTGATGATTGTGTGGCCATATTTAGTCATTTTAGCCATAAAATACAATTATTTTTAGGAAGATTGTATCACTTGAAAGGTAAGATTTTAGGTAACCTATCAAAATTTCTATGTAATTATTATTTGGTCTATATATTTTTTTTCCTAAAATAGGTAGACATTATATTTGAAAGGCAACTTCAAATAGATGACCCTCACAAAAAATTTACTTGACAAACTGTCAAATTTAAGTCGTGAAGGAAAGTAGAGCCCTTATAAATGAAGGGTAGATAACCAATAATTGACATAACTTGCCAAGTTTCCTGACTCAAGAGGTTAAAGCAGTAACAGGAAAAACTTTTTTATTTTAACCAACACCAAATCCATCCGTATAACAAATAGCTTATAGTAACAGCTTTGCATTTCCGTTATGGAAGTGGCCAACTTTCTATATGGTATCCCTTTCCCTTCTTAACTTTATTTCCACATTTGAAATCATGCCTCTCTTCTTCTACAATTACATTTAAATAATTCCTTACAATTTGTTAACTAGGTCATTCAAGGCTTCTTTTTTCTCAACTATATGAATACATACATAGCTTACATTTACTCACTAAAATTACCTCTTTTTTCTCAACTATATAAATACATACAAAGCTTACATTTACTCACTAAAATTTCCTTAACAAGGTTGTTATCCAATCGCTACTCGGGCTATTGGGTGGCAGTAGTCTCTATTAAACTGTGATCTGTTGTGTTAATGGAAGCATAGGTAATTTGGTTAGAAGCATTCAATTTTGAATTAATAAAGGCAAATGAAACACCCAGGAGAAGGAACTCAGATGAAGATGATATGATTCCAATAGAAAAAAACTATAGAGGAAAACTGTTGGCAGGCAGGGGAGGTTAATGGTGGCTGTCCAGAATAGATTGCTACAGTAATGTGGGCAGCAAGAACATAAACACACAAAGGAGAGAAACAACAAAAAACTAAAACAACAATATATATTATATTTTCCTCTTTCAAAATATTACATTAAAAAACTTTACAAAAAATTCTTGTAGAGCTGTTGCTCTATTTTTCACATTCAAACTATATTATGTCCTAAACCTGGAACTATTGTACCATTACTATGCTATTGTACATGCACTTTCTATTCTCTACTATCTATTGTTTCCTTTTGCTGTTGTCTCCTATTCTTTGCAATATTCTCCTTCACATTCCTTCTGCTTCTACATGCTTTCCTTTTCTCTGTCTTACACTTTCTAATTCCAACTGTTAACATTCTTTTCTGTTTGTCTCACTCAAAAAATGCGCAAGAAAAATTGGCACTCAACCAAATTCAAAATCAACTACCATATTAAATTTTCTGCCAGCAAACAAATCCCCTTTAATAGGGTGGCAGAGGAGGATCCCCAAAGCTGATGGGGGGTTGGTTGCATTTAATACGTAAACTGCATATTATAATATTCCAACACTCCCCCTTAATCTGAAGTCACCTATCATTCAACAATTTTCTTTCCGGATCTAATCTCTGGAGATAAACCTTTGCATTTGCCTTTTCAGAGCCGATCTCTAGAGTTGTTTCTATCATTCTGTATCACCTCCAGAGCTCTTTTTTGCTTCTCCAGAGCACTCTTTCTACATCTCTGGAGCTGACTCCTTGCATCTCCAAAGCTATGTTTTTGCATCTTTGAAGCACCTCTGAAGTTGCACTAACTTTCCAAGGTTGAACCTCTGGAGCTCTATTGTGACTATCTTTCTGGAGCTAAACCTCTAAAGCTATCTTCTTTCTAGGGCTGCATACCTCTGGAGCTATCAACAATGCCAAGCCTATCTCTTAGGTGTTCAAAAGAATAGTTTGGTAATGCCTTTGTGAAAATGTCAGTGAGTTGCTGCTTGAATCTGCAATATTGTAACTCAATCTCTCCTTGTTCTACGAACTCCCTTATGAAGTGATAATGGATCTCAATGTGGTTGCTTCGTCCATGGAAGGCTCAATTCTTTGTCAGGGCTATTGATGAAATATTGTTAGAATGAATGGTTGTACCATCTTCTTGCTGCTCATTAAAATCTGCAAGGATCCTTCACAACCAAATAGCCTAACATGCTGCTACATTTGCTGCAATATACTCAGCTTCTGCTATGGAGAGAGAGACAATGGGTCGCTTCTTAGATGCCCATGAAATCATGCCTGAACCCATGTAAAAAACATAGCTGGATGTACTCTTCTGGTCATCTACATTACCTACCCAATCACTATCCATGAAACCAGCTAGTTTAAACTCATTAGAAACACCATACAAGATGTCATAACTTATTATGCCATTCACATATCTCAAGATCCTCTTTCTTGCATTCCATTGTGTGTCCTGAAGTTTCTCCAAGAACCTAGAAATTAGGCTTACTACATACATCAAATCAGGTCTATTAGCTATCAAGTACATGAGGCTTCCAACCATACATTTGTAGAGGGTTGGGTTTACGTCCTTACTGATGTCCTCTTTACTCAATTTCAGACCTGTAGCTGTTGGTGTTGGGTTAGGTTTATTGTTCTCCATTTTAAATCTCTTCAAAATCTAATTGGCTTAGTTAGTTTGTGAAATAAATATGCCATGCTCTATTTGTTTGCCCTTAATGCCAAGAAAATAATTTAGCAGACCTAAGTCTGTCATCTCAAACTCATTCTTCATTACCTCTTTGAATTCAGCAATGAAGAGGTCACTATTACCAATAAAAATTAGATCATCTAAGTGCAAAACAACAATTAAAATATTACCTTTAGTTGCTTTGATGTAAAGTGTGGGCTCACTGCTTCTTTTGCTAAAGCCATTACTTACTAAATATGAGTCTATTCTACTATACCATGCCCTTGGTACCTGTTTCAGCTCGTAGAGGGATTTTCAGAGCCTATATACTTTATCCTCTTGCCCTAGGACTTCATAGCCAGGTGGCTTCTCCACATACACTTCCTCTTCCAACACTTTGTTCAAGAAGGCTGACTTTACATCTATTTGATACACCTTACACTTATATTGGGCTGCTATTGCAATGATTGCCCTAACTATTTCTAGCCTTGCAATTGGTGCATATGTCTCATCATAATCTCTTCCAGGCTGCTATTTGTACCCTTTGACAACTAGCCTTGCCTTATGTCTTTTAATCTTACCTTCAACAGTAGATTTAGTCTTGTAGACCCACTTAACTCTAATCACTTGTTTACCCTTGGGTAAGTTAGTTAGCTGCCATGTGTCATTACTCTCTATGGAATCTAATTCTTCATCCATGGCCTTACACCATTTCTCTTCCTTCACAACTTCCTCAAAGTGCATTGGATTATTGCAAGAAAATAATGCAAAATTCATATCATCATCATCATCAACAACATTCCTTGTGCTATCATAAATCTCCCTTACACTCCTTGTCCTCTGTGGCATCAATGATGCAAGTGTAGGGTCTAAACTACCTCTAGAGCTGTTGTTGTTCTGACCTCCAGAGCTACTGTATTGCTAACCTCAAGAGCTACAAATCTCTGGAGTTGTAGACCTCTAGAGCTACTAATCTCTAGAGTTATTGCACTATTGCCCACCTCTGGAGCTACTCTGTTGAAGTACCTCTGGAACTACTATTCCCCAATGCTCTACGGTAGTTCCTCCCTGAGTTGCTGCTCTCTGGTGCTCCTCTAGAGTTGCTATCCTCTAGAGCTTCTTCATCTTCAAGGGGTATTGTGACTGAAATACCCATGGTGTTGTCCACTGTTCCATCCCATGCTTTGTTCTCAATGAAGGCAATGTCCCTGTTGATCACAACCTTTTTGGTGATGGGATTATATAGTCTGTAGGCTTTTGACTCTTCACTATAGCCTATGAATATACATTTTTCATCTCTATCATCTAATTTCTACCTCTTCTCCTTAGGCATGGAAGCATATGCTACAAACCTGAAGATTCTTAGGTGTTCAACACTCCATTTGTTGTTTGTCCATGCCTCTTGTGGAATCCTATCATGAACAGCCTTTATAGGACACTTATTTAGTAGGTAAATTGTTGTTGCTATAGCTTCACCCCAAAAATCATGTGATAGTTCTTTTGTTTTCAGCATGCTTGCTGCCATCTCTTGAACGGTTTTGTTTTTCATTTCGGTCGCTCCATTTTACTATGTCGTATACCTTGTTGTAAACTATTTTTATATGCCTTCATTCTTGTAGAAATTCAGAAATTCTTTAGAGATATACTCTCCCCCTCTATCCATTCCTAGGGCCTTGATTTAGTGGCTGCTTTGATTTTTCAGATGAGGCCTTAAACCATTTGAATTTCATGAAGGGTTCTAATTTATTTTTCAAGAAATAAATCCAGATTTTTCTGCTGTAATTATCTATGAATGTCATGAAATAACTATTTCCAGCCAAGGTGTGGGTTTTCATGGGACCAGACAAATTTGAGTGCACCAACTCCAATGGTGCTTTTCCTCTCCTTGAATACCCTGATTGAAAGGGTTGTCTATGCTGCTTTCCTAAAATGTAGGCTTCACATTTCCCATCGAGATCTACAATGTTTGGTAGCCCTCTAACCATGCCTTTCTTGGACAATAAACTCAACCCATAAAAACTTAAGTTCCCATACCTCAAATGCTAAAGTTTGGATGGGTCTTTGATGATTGTCCTAAAGGAGATTACTGTACCACTGCTGTGAGCACTAGAGATAACATCAGAGATAGCACTGGAGGCTCTATATGGATTCTTAGAGGAAACATTTTGTTCCTTATCATCTACACTTCTGCAATGACTTTCTTGCTGCCTCCTTTGTCTAATATTGTACGCTCTCCATTCTCCATCAGGATTTTATAACCATTTTGGACCATTTGTCCAATGCTCAATAGGTTATGTTTTATGCCAGGGGCATAATAGACATTCTGGATCTTCCTCCTTTCACCATGCTTGGATTGGATGTTGACTGTACCTTTTCCCATGATGAGAACTTGCTCATTGTTTCCCATTTTGATTTCAGTTTGTATGATGCAATCTATGGAGGCAAAAAAGTATTTGTTACCACTCATGTGGTTGCTACAACTGCTATCTAAGTACCATACTTCATCACTACTCCTCTTAGCAAGGTTGCAAACAATAAATATATTTGACTGCTTTTCATTCTCAGCCTTATTTTCATTTGCTACATTACCATTTTGGCCTCCATTATCATGTTGTTTTTTTCTACACTCACTAGCATAATGACCAAACTTATCACAGTAATAGCATTGAACATTGCTTTTCTTATACCTCTTATTAGAACTATTGTTCTTCTTCTTGTCTTGATAGGATGGTTGTGAGCTACTTGCCTCCTCTTAGCTATTTGAATCTCCTCTTCTGGAGTTGCTTCTTCCTCTACCTCTTTGAACTCTATCTCTTCCCCTACCTCTTGCATTGGTTTGAGCCTTGAAGACTTGGTCTAGGGAAGGAGCAGATCTATTCAACTGCTTCTCATGGGTTTGTAGTGAACCCATCAACTCATCAACAGTCATCTTGGACAGGTATTTATCCTCTGCAATGGCTATAACAATATGGTCAAATCTAGAAGGTAGACTCCTTAGGATTTTCTCAATAATCCTTTGATCTTCCATAGTTTCTCCATTTATCCTTAGTTGATTTATCATGGTAGAATAGTGAAAAAGTCTGATATAGACTCATTGTCTTTTATTTGCAAGGTTTCAAAATCTCTCCTTAATAGCTAGAGCTTTACCAGTCTCACCTTATCGGTCCCCTTATAACTATTTTGCAATATTTCCCATGCCTGGTTTGAGTAGTTTGCTACTGCAATGTAGGGGAAAATAGCCTTTGTCAAGGCTACCTCAATCAAACTAAGGGCTTTTGCATCCTTTATACAGGTTTCCTTCAACTAGTTTCTTTGGGCATTAGATAGAGCTGCATAGGTTGCTAGGTCTACAATATCTATGAACCCAATGATGACCAGCTCCCATAGGTCATTTACAACCAATATAGTTTTCATCTTCTTTGCCTAGATGTCATAGTTTTGTCCATCAAAATTTGGTGGTTGCTTCCATCCTTTGTTGTCCCCACCTGCCATTGCTTCTCAAATCTGAGAAGGCTGACAATGCTTAGAGAATCTAGGGCTTATACAAAACACCCACAAATAATTTCTAACTACCCAAAAAAATAAAGTTGTGATACCACTTGTTGGTAGGCAAGGGAGGTTAATGGTGGATGTCTAGAATAGATTGCTACAACAATGTGGACAGCAAGAACAAAAACACACAAAGGAGAGAAACAACAAAAAACTAAAATAACAATATATATTAGATTTTCCTCTTTCAAAAAATTAAATTCAAAAACTTTACAAAAACTTCTTGCAGAGTTGCTGCTCTGCTTTTCACATTCAAACTATATTGTGTCCCAAACCTAGAACTATTGTACCATTACTATGCTACTACACATGCACTTTCTATTCTCTTCTATATGTTGTTTCCTTCTACTACTATCTCCTATTCTCTGCAATATTCTCCTTCACATTCCTTCTACTGATGCAAGCTTTCCTTTTCTCTATCTTACACTTTCTAATTCCAACTGTTAACATTCTTTTATTTTTGTCTCTCTCAAAAATGCCAAGCAAAAATTAGCGCTTAGCCAAATTCAAAATCAACTACCATATTAAATTTTCTACCAGCAAACAAATCCCCTTTGACAAGGTGGTAGAGGAGGATCCCCAAAACTGACAGGGGGTTGGTTGCATTAATATGTAGACTACAGATTATAATATTCCAACAAAAATAAGAGCAAATGCGAGAGTGAATGTAAAGTTACAATGCCCTTGGATTGATACTACAACAATCTATAAAATAAATGAAAGAAATACTAACTAGAACATAAGTTCTTGCAAATAAAGATTTATCTAGAAAGATTGTTAACTGAAAGTATTTTGGATTTAAATGTCTCATTGTTCCATTGAGAGTCTTTTGACTCATTTAACAACCTTATTCAAATAATTAACCTTTCTAAAAAAATTTAATGAATGTCTATACATGGGATTTTGTAAGTAGAATTCAGATTTTCTTTTCAATTTAGAGGAATAGAATGAAGAAGAAACATACAAGATTGGAATTAATTCTCTGTAACTTCACAAAATCTATGTTTCCTCCACTTTACATGACCATTGTAATGGAATATACCTGGTTTTAAGTTTAACTATGTAGTTTTTCAATTTTCTTTTCTAAAGTTTAGGCAAAATAGGGGAAACACCTAGGGATAAATGAGAGAATAATGTGTCTTTTTAAGTACTTCAAGTATTCATATAATTAATTCATAAAAGAGTATACATATATAGATTGTTAAAACTAAATGTGGATTTTAGCATCTAATTATAATGAATGTCTTGAAGGGATATATTGATTTCATCCAAAGATATATTAAAACTAACTTATAGAAATGTTTACTAAGCAATCCGCGGTCCAAATTTCTACTACACAACCAAAATTTTTAATAGAAAATGACAATTTTCACTATCAAATGAAATGAAAATTCTTATCAAGTAACAAGAAGAGTTTTTTTTACCAAACAAATCTAAATCTCCACTACAAGATGAGAATATTTACTGGTTACTGTCACATCTCCCATGGAAGGAATCTTCCATGTGGATGAGAAAAATCATAAAGAATAAAGATTTAATGGATTTCAATCTTCAAGAAAAATTGGAAGGAGGGGACAAATTTAGTATGATGACATGGTTACCATGGAAGCAATTTTCCTACCACACTTTTGTGAAAGTATGGCCTCCCTCTTATGGTAATTACTACCCTAGAAGGACTTCTAGAGAGGGGTCACCTGAAGTAGAGATGTAACAACAAGGAGGGGTCACCTACCACACCATGAAAGGAGGTATGGAATTCACCTACAACCATTAATAACCCAAAGGATGTGTAGGAGGAGACTATTTCTCAAGTAATACTAAAATTTTATTTTTAGGGGAAAGATAGGAACGAAAGAAAAGGGGGCTTAAGAAAGATTTTGGAAGCTTCATGATGGATGGAAGCTTCCTTATGGAAACAACTTGGTATCTTTCCCAAGTTCTAGTATATTCTATAATAGCTTCATCTTTTTCTCAATGACAATGTCATCATCCTCAATGAATGACACTACTAATGACTCTTATTTTTACTAACTAGCTTCATCAAAATATTCAACAACCCAATACTAATGTTGAAGATGCATCTTAGTACATACCAATTGTGCAGAGAAACCTATTGCAAGAATTTTATGATTTTGTTCAAGTTGCTAAGTGGAAGAGTCTTATTGCTACAAATTTGATCAAATCTAGGTTGGAAAAATAGGCATGTGATGAGCATCATAATTTTCTCTTTTAGTTTTTATCTTTCTTATTTTAAATCCATATTGGAAAAGACACTATGTTATTTGTATCATATTTTAATGGATGTGTGTTAAAGTAGTTGTTTTTAAACATAATGTGACTTGATTAAGTTTGTTTGCAATGATCTTACTTAGTGGATGAGGATTTTTCCCATTGGACTAATTCTAACCTGTAGCCAAAGATTGTAGAGTTCTTGCATCAAAGGAATGTAGAGTCCTACAGCAAAGGACAGGTTCCTGTAGCCAAGGAACCTACCTTTTGCAGACAAGAGATCAATTCATACAGAAAGGCATGCAACTACCTATAGTTGTCCAATGATAGTCAGTTCCCTTCTTGAATAAGAATGAGTTGTAGAAGTAACAAGGAGAGAATGTATGATAGTTGGTAGGTGTTCATCTTTCAGCCAAGAATGTGTGAAGATGGGATAAGTCCAAGATAACTGATCTTATGTTTTTTAGTAAGTTCTCTTGCATTACAGTCCTAATTGGAATAGTCCTCTTTGGTTATTCCAAGTTTTTCATTTCCTAGTATATTTTTATTTTCCTAAAAATAAAGAATCCTTCCTCTATTTAATGGGAAGTAGTTCAACTAGTTGTTGGTTTTCATAAATGTATGAACTGTCACTAGCTATGTATATATTATTTCATCAAATCAATCTAAGTGGTTAGATTTTCTCAAGCATGGTTAGATTTTCTTATGTATTAGCTAATTGCAATCAATAAAAATAGCATTTTCCAATGTACAACTATTCTACTTTCTATTCTTAAAATATGATGATTTGATTGATGAATTGATTAAGTTGTTAAAAGGACATCTAGTTACTCCAAGCAAGGGCCCACTTGAGGTATACAAAAATCTATTAGTATTAGAGTTATGCAATCTAAAACTAGATTCACTTGATTATATTTCAGTTTATTACTCAAATTTAGTTAAGAAGTAGTTAATACAGTTGATTTTAGTTATTATAAAATAGTTTCCTTGTTTCCAGCACTTCATTCCTTTCCTAGTTGTAGAGAATATCATTTATCAGCTATACACAACCATAGTATTCCAATACCTATAATTCTTTAGTTGTACATATAGTACAAGTACCATCTAAGAAGATACACCATAGGTTGAAATTGCAAATGTAGCACCTCTTAACTATTAATTCATTTGATTGTGGATACCCTAATTCATCGAGTTGAGTGCATGTGCTTGTTACACTAGATTTACCAGTTAATGAAGTGGCGAGACATTTTTGGCATCGTTGCTGGGGATGGTGCCAAGTTATAGAATTTCTAAGTTTTTAATAATCCTTTTTGCTTTTCCAAGTATATAAATTATATTTTCTAGCATTTAGGATCAGTAGAGATCAGACCCAATATCAAGTCATAGACTAATGTGTGTAGGAAGGACATTACTAGCTTAGGAACTATTGCATGAGGTGGAGGAGAGATCCCTTAGGGATATTTATTCTAGCAAATCAAAATTGAGAAGAGATAGTAGATCTACGTGAGGATACAAAGAGAAGACAACCAATTGAATCCCCAATTATCGAAGCATAGTTACCTGAAGCTCCTCCATTAGTTGCTTTGACCTAAGGATCCAACAAGCCTCTCAGCTATAACCTGAGCTTCAATGCCACAATGGGTGATGTAGGAACTGAACCACGAACTAAAAATACCACTTTCAAATTTCCCATTACTAATCAAGCTAGGCATGTCTCTATGAAGAATATTTCCCCTTCTACTCTTCCTAACATTCATGGTTTCATTACGGAGGACCCAGATACTTTCCTATTTGAATTCAACATCCTTTTCCACAGTTATGATTATATAACTAATGTGCACTACCTCAAACTCTTCCTAGAAACACTCAAGGATGCTACCTTGAGATGGTTTAAGGGATTGGGAAGAGATACAACACATACATGGAAAGTCATGAAAGAAAAATTCCTCAATAAATACAGAGATTATTGTAGAGGCAAAGACATGAGAGGAGATAATATTTTTAGAATGACACAGAAGGAGGAGGAACCCTCAGAGGACTATGTGGAAAGATTATTACATTTAGTCTATAGAAAACTCCACATAATAGATTATCTCTAGTCTCTCAAATATTATATTCTTGTGAGGAGTTAATGAAGAATGCAAGGACACCTTAGACCTGATTGGAGGTGGTGACATTTCTAAGCTTCCATTTGAAGAGGTTTTCCAGATATTTAGAAATACTCACACTCAACCATGAAAAGGTCATGCAACCTAAGAGCAATGTGAACAACTAAAGTAGTTGCAGGAATATCTAGGTTGGAGATTAGCAATCTACTTAAAGATATGAAGTAGGATATTATAAATCATATGGCAACTTAGTTGGATACATTGCATGCAAATAACAAATATGAAGAAGCATAAGCAACATGCCCCCACTATCACCATAAGAAAATGGAATGAAAATGCAAAAGGGTGGCTAGCATTACTAAAGGTAGACGTGAAAAGTTGGATTTCAAAGCTCTAGAGGATGAAGACGGCTAGGTGTTTTACCTAGTACAATGCAAACCATGGCAACAAATACAAGGTACTCCTCCTAATCCTTTATCTTATAATGCTTCATTCCCAAGTTCCTTTCCAAATATGTCTAATTGGTATAATGTACCATGGAATAATATTCCACCTCCACCCTGGTCAAACTTCTCACCACCTGGCTTGACCCAACATCAAGGGGTATGGCCACCGCAACCATACCAATCTCAAGTACAAAGATAATAGTGACAACCACCCCAAAACTCATGGCAACAACAATGGAGGGGAAGCCAACCTTGGCAAAATCTAAACACTGGTTACCCATGGCCACAACAGGCTTTGCCTCAATAGCTAGCTATTATGCCAAACACTGCTACATCTACTCCTAATCCACCTAGAGAAACTCAATTACCTACTCAAACTATATGAAATGCTAACAACAATCATGTTTAATAGGCTTATGCTAATAAAACCTTCTAGTACCTCACTTATGCAATCAAGGTCAGTGATGTTCAGTTACATTCATGGAAAATGCTCCCTAGACCAGCCTCTCGACTCGTCATGGAAATCCCAAAGGAGGAATGCAATTGCAGTAGGATGATGCCAAGAAAATTGAGTGTTGCATAAAACTTTAAGTAAAGTCAATTTGGGCAAGAATAATAGGATATGCACTAAAATGGTTTTGTTGAAGAAATTCTGAGGTGCCAAGAAAAGGAGTTAGCTCTAATGGAGTCAATTAACAAAGCTATACCTCATGCAATTTGTAGAATGAACACAATGTCTTTGTTTCTTGGAAGGTTAAGCATTCAGATATTTCACAGTCCGGAAGCTAAATTACCACTATTATTTCTTTCATATAAAATAGAAGAAAATATAACATTTTCAAATGAAAACACATACCTATGCTTTTCCTCTATTTCCTATTTATCCAAAATTTATTCTTTCTCCACCTATAATTCTTCTCTGATCTTTCTTGCATGCCCAGATGAAGGTTATTAGTAGGCGTAACACAAAATCCCATGTTCTTGCCATCAATATTGAGCTCTACTGCCCCCCAGAATGAATGTCTAATTTTCTCCTTGCATCCTGATTTATAGCCTCGTACATTCAAAAACAAAATAGCGAATGCATTCAATTTTCTTCCACTAACTCCCACAAAGTAGTAATGACAACAAAAACTAGAAAGATTCCCTCAAAGAGTAATTAATTGCTTTCATGAAATTTCCACCTATTGCATATGTCTCAAAACAGGAAACATTTACTCAAACAATAATAAAAAAATTATAAAAGAATCTTTTTCAAAAAGATATTCAAATATCTAAATAATTAATTCAAATAAAGTAATTAATATTATTGTGACTAGATATTAGACTTAATCTATTCTTCAACATAATTTATGCAAATAAAATAAATGCAAATATTTTCCATGTAGATTGACTAATTGGTGTGTGTGTGTAGATTTTCCTTCACATTATTTTAGATTCAGTTAGCTAAACACCCTCTATCTCGATTATACTCTCTGTCAAGAAAGTGAGAAGTTTTTCCTACCATACACACATGTCGCAATTAGACAACAATTATTAAATAATAATATTTAGATTCACATTTTAATTATTGAAAATAGGGGTTGTGATAGGATAGCTTGTTGATATCATGTTGGGCAACATAGTTATCCTGAAATATGTAGACCTTGATAGTCTAGTTGTGGATGTACACATCAATGGCACCCTTATTAGAAACACTTTAATTAACCCAAGTGTTTTCATAAACATCATGACCAAGGAAACCATGAAAAATCTACAACTTGTTGACCTGAGACCTACACCTACAGTGCTTCAATTACCAAATAGGTCTATGGTTAAACCCAAAGGGATCATTGAAGACTTAGTTATTATGATTGACTCTGGGAATATCTTGCAAATTTTATGGTCTTGCAACCAAAAGCTAACTTGGGGGATATCCACTCATATTAGGGAAACTGTGGTTAGCGATAGCCCATACTTTTATTGGTTACAGGTCAAGGAGTATGATTATTTCTAATGGAAATGTTACTAAGAAATGGGTTCTTTATCCATTGACACAACCCTTTGTTGACTTAGATCAGTCTACCTGGTTGGATCCCAAAGATAACGACCAGTATTCCCTACAAACATTAATGGCAATTAAACAAAGCCCATGGATTCAAATCCAACATGAGGATATAGTAGACTTGTTCCTTGGAATGCCTATCCTATTTAGTGGACCCCCCAATTTTTTTTGCTTTTTGGTCCTTAAACCCTAATAATGGCTAAGTCTACGCCTGATAGCCTTAAACCCTAAACCCTTAGCCCTTTGTTCTAAGCCTACATTATAATTTAGAATTGACTTGTTATTGGTGGTCACCCCCTTTCAAGTCATGACCCTATGTCCTTGACCTTGTACAAGACCAGCCCCTTGAGCCTAGTAACTGACCTTCCTAGTGAGCATAATACTTCTTAAGTTTGAATGCTAGACAATCGAAGGCAGATCAATGGCTATCATGGCATTGTTGGCTCTAGATCAGTTAGATTTGTTAGAGTTGTGTTGATGTGCTAGCCATAGATCTCAAGCAAGTGTGACTGAGTCTTCTTCACTAAATGATCATAGATGTGCTCATCACATGAGTGCTCTACAAAATGATGCTAAAGAATATGCTTCGCATTGATGCGACAAGATGACACGTGGAGGTGTGGGTCCTATCAGGTCTATGTAAGCTATGTTAAAAGCTTAGTACATCAACACGAGCATTGCAGTGTGGGTTCCTTTATGTCCTGCATTGTTGCGATGAAGGGACACCTAGACATTTTGACTGTCAACAAGGAATATAGATGTTAATCTTACAAAATTTCATTGGTCGATGGTATTTTAGTGTTGCACTAGATATTTTCAACCCCCTTGTTTGATCATTCACTTTGTTGCGATGAGTTCATATCAACAACCAACATTTAAAAGTAAGGGAATTCATGATTTTCAAGGAGATAACGAAGAACAATAGACTATATCAATCCTAGTTCACTTCGACAAACTAGACCAACTATAAAAAACATAGTACTAACAAGATCCAATCAGGACAGAGATATAAGTCCCCATGATTGCAAGAATTATAAACACAATCTGTAACCAACTATTATAATCTAACATTGCTCTATTTTCCTTTATAAGGGAACTGGTAGCATTGTAATAGGCATTTGATTCTAGGCTTTGGATACAAGATATCCACATATTTGGGGAATAGCTTCTGCTATAGAGTAGGTTCATTTTGATAGGTCTGCAAAGCAAAAGTTTCCTATAGATGAATAAAGTTACATATGAAATTTTTAGTTTAGATTGAATTATATGAATAACATTATATGTGTGTGTTTCTTGAAATCATCTCCTTGAATGTATGCATTTCTTTTGTGAATGAAGGAATCAAGAATTTTGGAGTTCATCTATGCACACTTGTTGTATTGAGTGTCTTATTTGCTACTTCTGTTCAAGGAATGGATTAAACATACTTTGAGTAAGACATTGGGAGTGATGTATTACATTAGGGATTCTTGAAGAAGAGTTGCAAGAAATACTCTCTCTTGGGTGTGTCATTGTAAGGTAGAGATATAGGTGTACCCTCTGAGTTTAAAGTTTTGATGTCAAAAGGAAACATTTGCATTGTAGTATTTTGACTCTATTGCCCTTGATAAAGCACCGATCTGAGGAATTATTTGCCCAAAGTTCTAGAGAGAACACTAAATTTAAACATAAAATCATTCAAACCATTTATTTTTCTTTACTTTAGCTTAGATAGGTTTATTACATATTCTCAAAGCTAGCAACTTGAAGATCTCCAAGAACTTTGTCAAATTTGAAGTTAATCTTACATATCTTGGCACAAACTTATGAGAACATTTCTATCTAATACAATGAAGGGAAAATATGTTGATAGTATAATAAGGGATACCCTGTAGGTTTGGTAGAGCTTGAAGTGCAAGAGAGATAGGTGTGAACAATCTCCCAATTTGTTGTCAAGTCTTTCATTGAACTTGATCATGAGAATTGGCAAACCTTTAAAGTTTGATGTGTGCAAATTTGGGAACCAACATAATTGGTGACTCTATTGGGGAGATCGTAGATGCTCATCTTTTTGGGAGTGTCAAATGAGTTAAAACATTTTCACAATCTGATTTGGAAATTATTGCAACTTGTTTGAAATATTGTAGAGGGGCTCTATTAGAAGGATCAACCCAGAAAGTTGCTTGATGTTTTATCCTCTTTAGAGAGGTGGCGACTCTATTGTTGAAACTATTTGGAGTTGCAACATATTACCAGGTACTTCATCTTTTTCATTCAATATGATTAGTTTAGAACAACATTCTTGGCCATGTTCTTAGAAGAAATTGTTCTTTGCTAAAAGATACAAAGAATTGAATTTTAATGGTATTCATGGATACCCAAATGCTATTCCTAGTGAAATCAGAAAGTGTTTACCAAAGTATAGTGGAAAAAATGTTGAATCAACAAACAAGGATTTGAAAATTTTCTGTGATCTGATAGGAGATTATGAGATGAGGTTGACAATGTTGTTATGAGGCTTTTTATTCAGTCATTGAAGGAGGATGCTAGGGATTGATTTTTAGATTTACCTTTGTGTTCTATTTCTTCATGGCTAGATTTTTGAGATTGCATTTCTAGAACAATTTGGTGAAAGAATTGTTGTGGTTTCATTAATTACACAATTCATGAACATTCAAAAAGAAAAGGATGATTTGGTTCCATCCTTCAACCTGAGATTTTTAAAAATACTCAAACATATTCTAGAATATATGGGGCCAAATGAGGCATTATGTTTTGTAGTCTATCTTGGTGCATTAGATGAGGAAACGAGTTATTTTCTAAGAGATAAGGAACCTACTACACTTCAACAAGCTTATGAAATTGTAATGGATATTGAGAATAATTTGAAATGTGCAATGCCAATAGGATACATGTATGCAAGTGTGGGTTATTGTAAAGCATCTTATGCAAATGAGCAATGTAAATTAGAACATGAGAATAATTTTCAAAATGAATATATTCTTGTTGCCCTAGTTTGTTCATCATTGCTTCATGAGAATCACAGTCTAAGCACTTTACAGAAAATATTGAAGCCTCAAAATCTTGATCAGATATTTGATTGGATTGGGAATATGGAAAGAGCTAAAGGTGATTGTGTTGGAAGAGTTATGTCTCAGAATACTGATAGTAGTTGTATTATTGAGAAAAGTCACAACATAATGCATAAGGATCAAGAGGTTGTGGTAGAAAATGAAGGTACATCCTGTAGTGATGAAGATGATGTTCATGATCAGCCCATAGGAGAAAGCTATGCAAATGCAAATTACATACATGATGAAATGAAGGATATATATGAATTTGCATCTTGTAGAAGTGTTGTTGTTGAAGGTTCAAAGGAATACACACATACCAGGTATGATAGGTCAACTTTTGATGATAATATTGAGAATGTCCCAGTTATTCATAAGAGTTCTTATGAAAAAGAGATGGAGGTTTTTGTTTTGCATGAACATGATATTTGCCCATATGTGAATCCATTAGGTGATGAAGTTTGTGTGGATGATAAATATGTTTGTTTTTCTATTGATGAAAATTCAAGCCATAACAACTGTGATTTTGTACATCATACTATGGAAGATGTTAAGAAGACACAAAATATGTGTGATGGATGGTTGCAAAGAGATAGGAAGGAAAATTTGTTGGCTGCCCAAGCAATACATCACTTACAACAAGTCAAGGAATGTTGCAATCGGCTAGATAATGTAAGGCAACAAAGGGAGTCACATCTTAGATCTCTATTTCTTCCAAGGGAAAAATACATGGAAGTGAGCAATTGAGAAGAGCATGTAGATTTGGTTGAACAAGAGAATATGTATAAATGAGAAAATTTTGTTTCCATACCTAATTTACATCATAAGGTTCATGAGAACCTATTGAAGGCTCAAGTCATAGATGAGGATGGAATAGCTGAACATGCAATTAGTGGATCAACCACTAGTGTTCTATTTACACATGAAGAGGGAGACATAAGTGACCCTTCTATCATTCATGGAGAGATTGAGGAGTTGATTTGTGATAAGGTACAATTCCATCTAGAGGTTGTCCTACTTTAGGAATTTATGTTAGGTACACCTTTTGGGTCAGTATATGAGGGTAAGTATCCACTATGGAAGAATTTGAGCATGAAGTCTATGAGAGAAGACATGAGGCAAGTGTTGATTACATATCCTTGAATAGATGTTTATTTTTTGTTGATTCCAATGGTTTACTGTGGGACAACATGTTTTCACTAATACATAGCTATGATTCATGTGTGCAAAAGGATAGTATCTCTGTAGATTTTTTAGTTTTTTTTAGCATGGATCAACAAAGGCATGATAGCTATCTCTAGATTGATATGAATGAATCTAATAGTGGCACAATCAGGAATAGGATGATATGCTTCCATGATGAGATTAGTGAACATAGTTTTTCTAAATTGGACCTAGAACAATCTACTGAAAATAGGGTATTTGACTGAGGTAAATACTGGTTCTTCATTTTTGGTGGCTCGGGGCCACCAAATGAAAATTGAAGGTATGTGTTTTGATGTAGGATGGAGCATTAACTCTATAGCCCAATGGATTTGGCATCTAGTCTACACCCCAGAGATTTCTATGGTCCTCTCCATGACTAAGTTAGCCATGTGTCCCCAACTAGAGCCACTAGTGGAACCCCTAATTTGTTTTGCTCTCCGGTCCTTAAACCTTGATAATGGATAAGTCTGTGCTAAACACTAAACACTTATCCCTTTGTTCTAAGCGTATGCTATAATTTAGAATTAACTTATTATGGGTGGTCATCCCCTTTTAAGTCATGACCCTATGTCCTTGACCTCATCTAAGACCGGCCCCTTGAGCCTAGTAACGAACCTTCCTAATGAGCATAATACTTCTTAAGTATGAATGCTAGACAATTGAAGGCATATCGATGGCTATTGCAGCATCACAAGCTCTAGATATATTAGATTTTTCAAAGACACACTGATGCACTAATTGTAGATCTCAAGCCAATGGGACCAAGTCCTCTTAACCGAATGCTCGAAGATGTGCTGATTGCATGAGCGCACTGTAGAATTATGTTGAGGAATATGGTCCACATTGCTGCGACAAGGCAACACATGGAGGTGTGGGTCTTGTCAGGTCCATGTAAGCTAGGTTAAAATCTTAGCACATCAATACAAGTGCTGCAATGTGGGTCCCTTCATGGCTTGTGGTGCTGGGATGAAGGGACACAGACATTTTGACCATCAACATGGAAGATAGATGCTGATCTTGCAAAATTTCATTGGTTAATGGTATTTTCAATGCTACACTAGATATTTTCAACCCCCTTGTTTGATAGTTCATTTTTTGGTGACAAGTTCATATCGATGGCTAGCATTCAAAAGTAAGGGAATTCATGATTTTCAAGGAGATAATGAAAAACAATAGACTATATCAATCTCAGTTCACTTCGATGGACCAGATCAACTGCAAAAAATGTATTACCAATAAGATCCAATTAGGATAGAGATACAAGTGCCCATGTTTGCAAGAATTATAAACACAATCTGTAATCAACCGTTGTAATCTAGCATTTCTCTATTTTCCTTTATAACCTGAACTAGTAGCATTGCAATAAGCGTCTGATTCTAGGATTTGGATACAAGATATCCACATATTTGGGGAATAGATTATGTTGCAGAGTAGGTTCATTTTGATAGGCTTGTAGATAAAAAGGTTGCATATAGATGAATAAAGTTTTGTATGACATTTTCAGTTCAGATTGAATTATATGAATAACACTATATGTGTGTGTGTGTTTCTTGCAATTGTCTCCTTAAATATATGAATTTCTTTTGTGAATGAAGTAATCAAGGATTTTGGAGTTAATCTATGCACATTTTATGTATTGAATGTCTTATTTACTGGTTTTGTTCAGGAAATGGATTAAACATGCTTTGAGTAAGACATAGGGAGTGATGTATTACATTAGAGATTCTTGAAGAAGAGTTGTAAGAAATACTCTCTCTTGGGTGTGTCATTGTAAGGTAGTTATATAGTTGTACCCTCTGAGTTTGAAGTTTTGATGTTAAAAGGAAACATCTACATTGTAGTATTTTGACTCTGTTGCTTTGATAAAGCACCAATCTGAGGAATTATTTGCCCAAAGGTCTAGAGAGAACATTGAATTTAAACATAAAATCATTCAAACCATGTTATTTTGTTTTACTTTAGTTTAGATAGGTTTAATACATGTTCTCAAAGTGAGCAATTTGAAGATCTCCAAGAAATTTACCAAATTTGAGGTTAATCTTACACAACTTGTCACAAACTTATGAGAACATTTCTACCTGATACAATGAAAGACAAATCTGTTGATAGTATAATAAGGGATACCCCACTAGGTTTGGTAGAGCCTGAAGTGTAGGGGATATAGGTGTAAACAATCTCCCAATATGTTGGTCAAGTCTCTCATTGAACTTGGTCATGAGAATTGGCAAACCTTTAGAGTTTGATCTGTGTAGATTTGGGAAGAAACATTATCCACTTCATAGTATTCTTCTTGCAACACATACACTAACTTATGTTTCTACTACCTGTATCTTTCACCACTTATTGCCACATAGTTTTAGCCTTAACACATCATGCATTGATGCTACCTTTGTTATGACATCAACTACCCAGGTGCAAATTTCCCCTGGGACAACACTCAATGTTAATATTCAACTAACCATGTAGTAACAATCTGGGTTAATTTTCATTCTACATGCCCTCAAGATAGATTTTTTATGGGATTATCATGATATGAAAGGTATAGATCCTAATATCTGACTGTAGACCCATTAAGCAACCTTAGAGGAGGATGAATCTTGTTGTCCAGGAGATTATAAAGAATTAATTATAGAAACTCTTAGGTGCGGGATTCATTTATCTCATATCAAACAATTAGTGGGTCTCTCCATTAGTGATAGTACCTAAAAGGGGATGGAAGTGGGATTATGTAATGCCCCTTTCACCTTTCAAAGGGTTGTGTTGAGCATTTTCTCTGATCTTGTTCATGATTGCATGGAAGTCTATATGGATGACTTCACAATCTATGGCAATACATATGAGGAGGCATTGGCAAATCTTGAGAAGGTGCTATAGAGATCTCAGGATCACAACTTGTCCCTTAGCAATGAGAAATGTTATATGATGATTGAAGAGGTGTTGTCTTAGGTCATTGTGTCACAAAGGGGTATCTAGGTAGATCCTACCAAAATTGATATTTTTATCAATCTACCTATTCCACAAAGACAAAAAGATGCCATAAGTTTTCTTGGCCATGCAGTATATTATTAGAGGTTTATCAAGGACTTTAGTATAATAGTTTCTTCCCTATTCATCCTGCTCTTTAAATATACTAATTTTGAATGGAAAACATCTTTCCAAGAGGCCTTCCAAGCCCTTAACAACTCCCTAACAATGACATGTGTTAAGAGGACCAAGCTGGACCATTCCTTTCCATATTCATATAGATGCCTCTAATTTTGCTATAGGAGATGTACTAGGACAAAAAGAAGGCACATTAAAATATGCCATTTACTATGTCAGTAAAAATCTTCAAGCAAATGAGTTCAATTATATTAAATTATTGAGGAAGAAATGCTAGTTGTGATATATGCTATCAATAAGTTTCAACATGTTATCTAGTCTTTGTCCACACTAACCACGCAACCATTAAATATTTGATGAATAAACTAGTGGTTAGTGGTCATCTTGTTAGATGATTATTATTGTTGCAATAATTTAACATAACTATTATGGACAAACCTAGTAAAGCAATTGTAGTTACTTGTTCCTACAGATGGACCAATTGTCAATGACTCTTTCCCAAACAAGCATTTGTTTGCATTAATAGTGCACACTCTTTGGTATGGAGACATAGCTAATTATTGGTTGCAAGGAAAACACCTCCACATCTCTCACCAAGAGAAAGACAAATTTTGGTAGAAAGAAGCCTTCCATATTCATGGATAGTAGGTTTTCTCTTCTACACAAGACCTGATAATGTGATGCACAAGTATATTCACAAAGATGAAGTTTTTGATAAATTACGAGCCTGCCATGATAAGCCCTCCACTTTGCATCAAAAAGAACAACAATCAAGGTCTTGACAATTGGCTACTATTGGCCCATAATGCACAAAGATTTAGTCTAGTATACAACCAGATGTGACCGATGTTAGCCAATGGGCCACTCAATAAGATGTGACAAAATGCCCCTACAGTCATAGCTAGTGTTGAAACTTTTTGATAAATTAGGCATCAATTTTATTGGCCCATAAACTAGTCCTTCATATTTCTCTTCATAGGAAATTCATGAGCTTGTAGAAAATGGACAAGGCAAAGTAGAGGTATAAGAAAAGGTATATGGAATGTTAGACAAAATGTTAGAAAGAAATAAAAGGTTCAAAGACCATGGCCTGGAAGCATGGATGAGCACTTCATTGCAATCTCATGGCCAACTTGTTTAATATGTTTTCAGAATTTGCAATGACAATAGGCAGACTTCAAACATAAAGAGAGATCTAAGGTTTTATCCAAATCAAATATGTAGTGGATGTTAAATGTTCTTATTTATTGGTAGTGTAAGACCCACATAAATAAATAAAAATAAAATAATGATTAAATAAACTGACTTGTTCATTATTATAATCAATTTTTGAATTACATATGCTCAAATTATTTAGAATGCTAGATTTATTACATTTAATACTAAAAGGAACTATTATCTTTACAACATGACCATAGGTCAAATTACATGTGCACAAAATAAATTTGCAATGTTTAGCTCAAACATCAATTTTGACAAGAATATACCATATTCTTTATACCTGTCTAAACTCTTCCTCGTGCAATGATAATAAAAGGGAGCGTCACCGTAGCATTTTTGCACCCAACCACAAAGCTTTCGCTTCCCCGGTTTCCTTCCATAGAAGAAATCCACACCCTATGTACGTTGTAAGTATGGGCCTAACCGGTGTTGTCATTTATGTCAACATACTCTTGTTGCATTAATGATAAGGATTGAAAGAGCTATGTGCTGAGATATTGAGAAAATTAGTCTCAATCAGGAACAGTGAAGAATAGTGATGACAATAAGGTAAAAGTCCAAGATAGGATGAAGATCAGAGGATACGGATTAAAGGGTTTGTATATATGTGTCATAAGGTGATCAGTAGAGATTTCAAAGGTCCACATGAAGATCTGAAGAAGTTGTGGCTGCTCTAGTAAAAATGGTTTCGGCAGATGTTCAGTGGTGACAGAGTGATACAGACAGGTCCGGTGAGATCCAGAATTGCATTTTCCTATTCTATGGATTTGAGGAAGTGTTGAGGAAGTCTTTGTGGAGTGTCTACTAGATTTGTTTATGGTTTGAAGGTCCGCAAGAATCTATTTTTTTGTAACAGTGATGACAGACTATGTTCTTGAGGTTCCGGATGAAGGGGAGAAGGATTTCAGTAAGCAGATGAAGTGTGGATGTTCTTGGTGATTTAGGCAAGCTTGTGGTGGTCCTTGGATCATGTCCAGTTCATGTTGGTGGTCCACATTAAAGTTGGAGTTTGTATTTGAAGAACAACTTCCAGATGATGATGTTCTTCCTGAGACAGGCCAATAGAATTAGTTATACATCTTGCGGATGTTCTTGTGGATGTTTTCTGACTTAGATGATCATTCCTAAGTTGATGTCTTGTATAAATAAGGGATTGTAAATTCATTTCAAAGTTGTCCTTGTTGAGATGAATGTGTGGTAGAGAGGAGGAGAGCGAAAGGCAGAGCAAAAGTATTGGGCTTAAATGGAACTGACTCAAGCATGGTGAAGATGCTATTCTCTAGTTCATGTATGTGATACTTATTTCTTTGTAGATAGTGTGTCTCTTGTAGGCAGTGAGCCTCTTGTGAGCAGTGTGCTCAGGCAGTGAGCCCTAATTGGAATGTGCCATTTGTTCTTTCTATTCTTCTAACAGAGAATACATTCTTGGGTTAATCACCCCGTGGTTTTTCCCTTAATTGGGTTTTCCATGTCAAAATCTTGGTGTCTCATGTGTTGTTGTATTTCTACTCTTGATTTATTGCATTGTGTTTCCATGATTAATTTATTATTATGCTATTGAATTGCTAAGTGTAGTTAAGTGTGTAATTGGAAGAAAGTTTTGCACAACTGATTCACCCCCCCTCTCAGTTGTGTGCCCTAAGTCTAACAATTGGTATTAGAGCCAAGTTCCTCTAAAAGGAGCTTAACCACTTGAGGAGATCCAGGATGTCATCTTACAAGAAGGATAGTCTGAAGTTTGATGGAACAAATTTTAATCTATGGAAAGGTCGCATGAAGTGTCACTTGCAATGCATGGGAATGGCGTACTGGACCATGTTTACAACAAAGTATACACCTCCACAGGGTAGTCTGAAAACCCCAAATGAAGTCACAGATGCTGAAAACAATCTGTGGACTATAGAAGCTCTTCTAAGTGCATTATCTGATTCAGAGCTCTCAAATGTTATTGATTTGCCAACTGCTTTTGAGATTTGGGAAAAACTGGAACTTCTGCATGAAGGAGACAAGTATGTTAAATGTGCAAGGTTACAAAGTCTGAAAGGAAAATTTGAAAATCTGAAGATGAGAGAAGATGAAAATATCACTACTTTTATGCCAAGAGTAAATGAGATTTTTTGTGGAATTAGAAATGCTGGTGGAGTCTTGGATGAAAATGAGATTGTTGGTAAAATTCTCAGATCCCTACCTGCTTCTTACAAAATCAGGGCTGCTACCAATGAAGAATTCAGAGCCCATACAACTATCACAAGAGATCAATTGGCTAGAAAATTGGTTGCATTTGAGATGATAGAGTTTGGAGATGACCCCCCCAAGACTGAATCTACATTCAAAGCTAGTGCCTCTGTAAAAGGTAAACAAAGGTTTGATTCGGGAGAGAACTCATCAAGGAAACTGTCATGGTATGAAAAAGAAAGAAAAATCTGGAAGAATAAGAAGTAGAAATTGCTCAAGTTGAAGCTCTTATTGCAAAGAGACTGCCAAGAGGATCCAGTAAGTATGAAGGAAACTTGCCTTTTAAGTGTTTTAACTGCAATAAGATTGGTCATTTTACCTCAAAGTGTCTAGAAAGATTTTTAAGGCCAAATCCAACAGATCAAGGTTCCAAAAGAATTGTTACTATGTTCATGAAAAAGATGATAATGAAGGAGTAACAGATGATGAATTAGAGACAGGAAACAAATCTAGAAATGAATGGGTGTTTATTGCCATCAAGGAAGAAGAATCAATATCCTCTGAATTTGTCAATCATAAAGTTGTAGAAAGAGCTCTGGCTGCCCAAGTTAAAGAAAAAGATGATTGGGTCATTAACAGTTGATGCTCTCACCATAGGATAGGTGACAAAAATAAATTTGTAGATTTGGAAAGGTATGAAGGAGGAGTGGTAAAGTTTGGTGATAATTCTTCTGGTAGAATCAGAGGTAGAGAAACTATTTCTCGTGATGGAAGAAACAAAACTCGTAATGTACTATATGTTAAAGGATTGAAGCACAATCTTCTTAGTGTTGGACAGTTGGTGGACAAAGGCTATGACCTCCGGTTCAAGAATGGAAAGTGCAAGATCTGTGAAAGCTCCAGTATAGAGATTGCATCCGGTACTCAAACTAAAGGTAATATCTTCCACTTGGTTGGTACTGGTAAAAGTTGCTTATTTGTTCAAGTTGATTAGAGTTGGTTATGGCATAGGAGGATGTGTTATGTGAATTTTGATAATATTATCAAGATAAGCAATACTCAGGCTATAACAGATCTTCCAAAATTGGTGAAACCTACCAATAGCTTGTGCAAAGAATGTTAGTTGGGTAAGCTAAGCAGAGTCTCATTCAACAGTAAGGAGTTATCTTCTACCAGATTATTGGACTTAGTTCACACTGATCTTTGTGGTCCGACAAGAATCAGGAGTATGCAAGGTGATAGATACCTCATGTTACTAATTGATGACTATTCCCAGATGATGTGGGTAACCTTTCTAAAAGAGAAATCAAAAGCTCTTCAGAAATTCAAAATATTCAAGGCAATAGTAGAGAATGAAACTGGATTAAAACTAAAATGTTTGAGGTTTGATAGAGGTAGAGAATTCACATCTGGTGAGTTCATAGAGTTCTATGAGAAACATGGAATAAAGAGACAGTTGTCTACTCCTAGGACTCCACAGCAGAATGGAGTACTAGAGAGAAAGAACCGGACCATCCAAGAAGCATCTAGGACCATGATGATGGAAGCAAATGTTCCTCAGATCTATTGGAGAGAAGTTGTCAGCACTGTAGTCTATACTCTCAATCGAGTTCAAATCAGAAGCAATACTGGTAAGACTCCTTATGAACTTTGGTTTGGCATCACTCCTACTGTGAGGTATTTTAGATTTTTTGGTAGCAGATGTTACATTAAAAGAGATGAAGATCTAGGAAAGTTTGATGCTAGAAGTGATGAAGGAATATTCTTGGGTTACTCTACTCAAAGCAAAGCATACTGGTGTTATAACAAGAGACTGAGAAAGATGATAGAAAGTACAAATGTGAAGGTTGATGAGGGAATTGAGAAACCCTCAAGGTTTTATGAATATGATGAAGATGATCAGAATGGTGTTCTGACTCAAGGAGCCCAAGCCTCCTCTGTAAGTCAGATTCAAACTAATCCGGTAAACTAGGAAGAAGAGATGAGTTTCAATTAGCCTGATCAAGAATCAGAAGTGCAAGAAATTCCCAAAGTTCCTAGGTATGTAAGACTGAACCACTCTGAAGATCAGATCATAAGTGATAAAAGCAAAGGAGTACAAACAAGAAGGAGAATCGCTCAAGATTCAGAGGAGTATTGTCTAATTTCAAAGATTGAACCTAAGATAGTTGGGAAGAGCTGATGCAAATTGAGAAAAATCACACTTGGGATCTTGTTCCTAGACCTAGAAACAAGAATGTGATTGGAACAAAATGGGTCTTCTGGAACAAAAAAAATGAAGTTGGTGAAGTAATAAGAAATAAAGCTAGATTGGTCTGCAAGGGTTACTCTCAAATAGAAGGAATTGATTTTGAAGAAACTTTTGCTCTGGTGGCAAGAATTGAAGTAGTCAGATTATTTCTTGTCTTTGCTACCTTCAAGGATTTTAAAGTATATCAGATGGATGTCAAATCTGCCTTCCTAAATGGTGACTTGGAAGAAGAAGTGTACATAGAGAAACCAAATGGATTTCAATTGTCTGATCATGGTGATATGGTCTGCAAGTTGAAGAAGGCACTGTATGGACTAAAGCAAGCCCCAAGGGCTTGGTATGAAAGATTGGACAAACATCTTTTGAAGATTGGTTTCAACAAAGGTACTACTGAAAGTAATTTGTATTTCAAAATTGATCATGAAAACATCTTAATTGTTGAAGTGTTTGTTGATGATATCATTTTTGGAGGAAGAGATAGTATGTGTAAAACTTTTGCAAATCAAATAAAATGTGAGTTTGAGATGTCCATGCTTGGTGAAATGAATTTCTTCTTGGGTCTACAAATCACTCAAACAAAGAAAGGAATCTTCATTTCTCAGACCAAATATGTGAAAAAATTGTTGAAGAAATTTGGGATGGAAGACTCAAAACCAATGAATACTCCCATGGCAATCGGATGTAAATTGAGTAAAGATGATGATTCTCCTAAGGCTGATCAGACAAAGTTTAGGTCAATGATTAGAGGATTGTTGTATCTCACTCAAACTAGACTAGACATTATGCAAGTTGTTGGTCTTGTTGCTAGATTCTAGGTTGATCCTAGAGAATCTCATGTCATGGAAATCAAGAGGATTTTTAGATATCTAAAAGGGACAGTTGAGTATGGTTTGTGGTATCCTAGAGATCATGATTTCTCTCTTCATGCATATACAGATGCAGATTGGGTAGGAGATGTGGATGCCCGGAAGAGTACCAGTGGTGGAGCATTCTTTTTGGGGAAGAGATTGGTTTCTTGGCTAAGCAAGAAACAAGAGGCAATATATTTGTCTACAACTAAAGCAGAATATATTGCAGTAGTAGGTAGTTGCACTCAAGTTTTGTGGATGAAGCAGATGCTAAGAGATATCAAAGTGGAGTATGATGAACCTATCACAATCCTCTGTGACAATTCAAGTGCAATAAACATATCTAAGAATCTGGTGTTGCATTCAAAGACTAAACACATATCCATCAAGTTTCACTTTTTGAGAGAGCAAGTGAACAAGCATGAAGTTAGATTGGAGTTTGTGCCTTCCAAGGATCAGATTGCAGACATCTTTACTAAACCTCTACCTAAAGACTCTTCTGAGTATCTCATGGAAAAGCTAGGGGTTATTGCCCCTCAAGTGATGAACTAAGGTGCATCAGCCCGGTGGATATCACAGTCATATCTTGTGATCCAGATTGATGATGGGGCGTTGCTACTCAGGGGGAGCAACATGTATGATTCTGAAGTGTTGGAATTGCAAGTATGTGCCCTTTGCCATTGATGTCAAAGGGGGAGAGAAGAAATGTGAAAAACAAGTGGTTATTGATCAAAGGGGGAGCAATAAAGGGAGAGAAGACATGTGAATGGTTGTTGCTGATAGGGGGAGTTGTGAAAGTAAGGAGAAGTGCTTGTCTTGATGGTTAAAACAGTTTTTCACATCATATATTGCCATCAATGACAAAGGGGGAGATTGTTGCAAGTATGGGCCTAACCGGTGTTATCATTGATGTCAACATACTCCTGTTGCATTAATGATAAGGATTGAAAGAGCTATGTGCTGAGGATATTGAGAAAATTAGTCTCAATCAGGAACAGTGAAGACCAGTGATGACAATAAGGTAAAATTCCAAGATAGGATGAAGATCAGAGGATGTGGATTAAAGGTTTTGTAGATATGTGTCCTAAGGTGATCCAGTAAAGATTTCAAAGGTCTACATGAAGATCTAAAGAAGTTGTGGCCACTCTAGTAAAACTAGTTCTAGTAGATGTTCAGTGGTGATAGAGTGATACAAACAGGTCTGGTGAGATCCGGAATTGCATTTTCCTATTCTACGAATTTGAGGAAGTGTTGAGGAAGTCTTTGTGGAGTGTCAACTAGATTGGTTCGTGGTTTGAAGGTCCACAAGCATCTATTCTTTTGTGACAGTGATGACAGACTGTGTTCTTGAGGTTCCTGATGAAGGGGAGAAGGATTTCAGTAAGCAGATGAAGTGTCGATGTTCTTGGTGATTTAGGCAAGCTTGTGGTGGTCCTTGGATTGTGTCCAATTCATGTTGGTGGTCTGCATTAAAGTTGGAGTTCGCATTTGAAGAACAACTTCCGGATGATGATGTTCTTCCTGAGATAGGCTGACTGGATGAGTTATACATCTTGCAGATGTTCTTGTGGATGTTTGCTGACTTAGCTGATCATTCCTAAGTTGATGTCTTTTATAAATAAGGGATTGCAAAGTCATTTCAAAGTTGTCCTTGTTGAGATGAGTGTGTGGTAGAGAGGAGGAGAGTGAAAGGCAGAGAAAAAGTATTGGGCTTAAATGGAACTGATTCAAGCATGGTGAAGATGCTATTCTCTAGTTCATGTATGTGATACTTATTTCTTTGTAGACAGTGTGTCTCTTGTAGGCAATGAGCCTCTTTTGAGCAGTGTGCTCAGGTAGTGAGCCCTAATTGGCATGTGCCATTTGTTCTTTCTATTCTTCTAACAGAGAATACATTCTTGGGTTAAGCACCCCGTGGTTTTTCCCTTAACCGGGTTTTCCATGTCAAAATCTTGGTGTCTCATGTGTAGATGTGTTTCTGCTCTTGATTTGTTGCATTGTGTTTCCATGATTAATTTATTATTATGCTGCTGAATTGCTAAGTGGAGTTAAGTGTGTAATTGGAAGAAAGTTTTGCACAATTGATTCACCCCCCCTCTCAGTTGTGTGCCCTAAGTCTAACAATGTGAAGGGCCTAGCAAACTGATATTGACTGGGGTGATGGGATTTGGTGGAATATGATACATCTATCATATCTATTGCATGTGTCAAATGCATATATTTATATATATCATAATATGGTAGAGAGAATAAAAATAACATCAAGTAGTATCTATTACTAATTTGATAGACAAGCTTTGGCCAAAGCATCTTTTCTAGACATGTTTGGCAAATGGATTGCAAATTGAAATCCACCCTTCTCTGTTGACCCATATTCAGCACCCTTCCAAAATTAAGTCTATTATAGTAAAACATATGTTCAATTCTAAATATCAATTTAAAATGCTTCATGCTTGTATGGTAGATATCTAACTCTTAATATGAAATATAACAAGATAATATTAATAATAACTTTAAGTCATATGATTACGTATAATTAAAAAGTGAACTATACTTCCCTAGAATATCTTAATCTACCTTGAAGACTATAAAGAAAATTCACTTAATATCTTAGCATATTACTTAAAGGAAATATGACATTAATAGTTCCTATTTTCTTTTAATACCTTACATCAATCATCCATATAATCAACAATTTTTCCTATACTTGAAATAAATTTTCTTTTATACTTTCATCTAAAATTGAAATCATATTCATTCCTAAATGCTTCTCTTTACATTAGTCAACTAGGTTAACCAATAATTACTAATAACTAGCTATTGAAAGATACTTACGGCCTATCATGCAAGAGCATTACTCCAACTCATAAAAGATCATAATGTTTCACATATATTTTCCTAAAATAATTCATATTAACAATAGGAAGATTTATAACACATATATTTAAAATAATTCATGTTAACACTATGCAGATTTATAACACATATTTTCCTGAATTCATGTTATCTACAGGTAGATTTATCATCTCTTGTTAGTGTTAAAAAGGAAACTTCCAAACTAAAAATAAATTGAAGGAAATTAAGATCGCTTCCCAATCGAATAGGTCGTACGGCCTTAAAGAGTGATTTCTACAATAATAGGAGTTAGCATTTGTGTGAATAAGATCATGGCATGGCAATGTTGAGGGAATACAAGGTCTACATAAGGTATGCCTATAGAAAACTTTGTCATGCCACCTCCTTTGGTAAGGATCTACATGGACGAAGGGTGATCGTTTAATATTTATTTCAATCAGAAATTTCAACATAAGGTGATAGAAAAAGAATGATCAATGATTCTTCGAAACGATAGTTACTAAAAGAAATACGACAAGATTTTGATATTTAGGCAAATTGAGGATGTATAAAGGTAACCTTTCCTCTGCGTGGCCTCAGGAAAGCATCGTGATCACATGTTTGACAATAATAATATTATAAGAGTTATTTATAAAGGAAAAATAAAAAAATAGTCATGCTTGACACTTTTCTATGAGGTAAAACCTTAGATTTATGCTTAGATACAGATTATCATTCTCAACATACAAGAGGATGTGGTGAGAAAGAAAAGAGCAGTCAGAAAATATGCATGGATTTATCAAAAGGAGATTTGACCAATATATAAGAGGAGTTTGAAATGGTTGAATCCTTTATTACAGATCTCAAAGATACAGAAAGGAGTTGAATCCAGGCTGCAGCCCTAGGGAAAGTGTCTAATGATATCCACTGGTAATATATTGGGCTTCATTTTTTTCAGGAAGTTGGATGGTGATGCCATAAGTTGTGGTGAGACAAGAACTAAGTGAACAACATATGTGAAAGGGGATTTGACCATTATTGATGTGAGGGCTTGATATATATATATATATATATATATATATATATATATATATATATATATATATATATAATGAAATGTTCTAAGTATATGACCAAGGAATAAGAGATGATAAAAAATCAATGCAACATTTAAATGGTACTAAAAGTCTGGCAATATGGTTTCCAAAAACACAGAGAGGCTCAACCAGAAAATAAGGAAGATAGCAGTATTACTAGCACAAAGACAATCCAATCAACCATGAAATACATAAGTAACGTCAACTTGAAAACATATCATTCTTTAAACCAAAAATCCAAGATTATTATCAAAGTATTAGTGCATACCCGGTATAACACTTCTTCACTGCATTTGTTTGTTATTTCCCAAAACCTTGAAAATTTCCCATGCTTCCATTCAATTCCTCAGGTCTCCATCTTTTTCTGCTACCCCCCAATTTCTTTTTTAACAAGATTTAAATCCCCCAAACCCCCATTCCCAACTTAGTAAAAATATTAAATTACATTATTCCCTCTTCCCCAACATTTATTTTGTTTTCCTAATTTTACCCCCACTTCTTCTAAAAAACATTATGATAATTAATACAAGATTCTTCCAAAGATTATATGCAAAATATAATTTAAGCAATAAAATAGTTTCCCCTAAAATCAGTTAATCATTTCTTTCTCATTAAAGATTAAATAAATAACTATTCCTCTAAAAAAGACATACATATACACACAATTATGCATGCAAATAAAAGACATTGTTATGATTTCTAAGTGAGTGTGTGCATCCCATCACGAGTATTCATTGTCAATATCCTAGGCACCCTCTCTCTGATGATGATCTCCTTTTATGATTGTGTCAACTTTTTTGTTGCACTCATGAAACAACATTAAAACATAAGTTAGTCCATGTTAGTTTCTTAAATAAAGTCAATAATATAATCATCAAAATACCTTGCATTTTCCACAACAATGTTCTACTTAATTGTTTACAAACCATCACATCCAAAATTTAATGTTTGAAAAGTAAGTTATAACTATAAATAAAAGAAATAGTATGTGACATCTCTCCCCTCTAGAAAGAGACATCATCCTGATGTCTAGCACACCAAAACTAAAATATAACTCATGATATAAAATGTGGAAACAATTGTTGAATGTCTTTTGCATTTTCCCATGTAGCACTATCTGCTAAATATTGATCCCATTGTACCTTATACTATACCAATTCTCTATTGCACAAATTAATTTTGTGCTCATCAAGGATTCTTGTGGGTTCCACCCAAACCTCTCCTAGATCCTATACATGCAAGGCCTGCCAATCAAGAATATGAATAGCATCAAGATGATATGCTTTAAGAAATGATACATGAAACACATTATGGATTCGGGGGAGAGCCAATGGTAAAACAAGTCTATAAGGAAACTAGGTTGATCACTTCCAAGACTTCAAATAGATCCACAAATCTAGGTGAGCTTGGTTGATTTTCTAAAGGAAATTGAACTTTTGGAGGTTTCACTCTGAGAAAAACCTTATCTCCAATAGAAAATTGTCTCTGAGTTATATTTTTATTTGCATAACTTTTTTGACTGTCTGTTGCTTCCTTTAATCTCTCTCTAATTATCTTCATTTGTTTTTCCATTTCTCTGAGCATATCCAGACCAATCACAACTTTATCCTCAACTTGTCCCAACTAATAGAAATACAATACTTCCTATCATACAGAGCCTCAAAAGGAGCCATTCCCAAGGAGGTATGATATGAGTTGTTATATACAAACTCTACTAAGGGAAGATACTCTTCCCATTTGTATTGTTGATCCATACAATACATTTTGAGTAAGTCCTCTACTACTTGATTTACCCACTCTATTTGACTATCTATTTGTGGGTGGTAAGTTGTACTAAAATTTAGCCAAGTTCCCAGAGCGACATTCAAAGTCCTCCAAAATCTAGATATCATGCGGGTATCTTAGTCTAATATGATTGATTTAGGAAACCCATACAATCTAAAAATTTCCTACACAAATCACTTGGCTAAAGTTAATGAGCCATCATTAAGACTTCTAGGAATAAAATGCGCTACCTTGGTAAGTTTGTCAACAACTACCTAAATAACATCACACTTATTTTTCAACATAGGAAAACATTGAATAAAATCAATGTTTATTACTTGCCACTTGTACATGGGGATATCATGTGGGTACAAAAGTCTTGCTAGGTGAGTATGCTCTGCTTTAACTCTCTGGCATCCTAAACATCAAGATACGAACATAGTCACATCCTTCGTAAGCCCATGCCAAAAATACAAAGGTCTTAAATCTGCCATCATTTTATTCACACCCGGATGTCCTGAATAAGATGCATTATGTGCCTTCTCAAGTACCAATTTTCTCAATTCCCCAGTACTCAAAACATACATCCTTCCTTGGTATCTTAAAATTCCACCAGTGTCAAATAGATACCCATCAAAATGATAATCTAAAGAATCTTTTTCTAAAGCCACTTTTACCATGAGATAGTGCTCATCTTCTTGAAGTTTTCTAAGTATCTGCTGCCTAAAAGTAGACTGAGTTGTTGCAACAATAGAAATATGTCTCCACCAACTAAGAGCATCTACCACCCTATTTTCTTTTCCCTTAATATACTCAATTTCTCAAAATCATACTCGTTGAGAGACTCTAACCACCATTTTTGTCATGTATTTAGGTTCGGTTGGGTGAAAATGTACTTAAGTCCCAAGTGATCTATTTTTATCTCAAAAGGATTCCCTAAGAGGTAATGTCTCCACATCTACAATGCATGCACAATCACTTCCAACTCTAAATCATTAGGGGCATAATTATGCTCATACTGCTTTAACTTTCTTGATTCATAAACAACTACCATCCCATTCTACATAAGCACCCCCTAAACCTTCTCTTGAAGCATCAACTATGACTGTGAAGTGCCCATTAGGATATCATATGGTCAATATAAGGAGAAATGTAAGCTTTTGTTTTAGGGTTTGGAAATATTTCTCTCACTTTTCAGTCCATTCAAACCTCTTTCCTATTCTCTGCAGAGAAGTAATAAGATTAGCAATCCTAGAAAACCCTTCGACAAATCTTCTATAATACTCAGCAAGTCCCATAAAACTACAAATTTTTGAAACATTTCGAGGGGTAGGTCATTCCACTATTTCCTTAATCTTTTCTAGATCTACTAAAATACCATCGATAGAGATAATATGGCCCAGATAATGTACCCTCCTTTGATAAAAAGTACATTTGGACAACTTACCATAAAGCTGATGTTCTCTTAATCGCTATAGAGCTATCTTCAAATGTCGCTCATGTTTCTTAATCTTTTGGAATAAATCAAGATATCATCAAGAAAAACAAATACAAAGTCATCTAAACAATATCTAAACACACTGCTCATTAAGTTCATTAAAGTGGCAGTAGCATTGGTTAACCCAAAAGGGACAATAGTAAATTCATAGTGCCCATAATGGGTCCTAAAATTTATTTTTGATACATCTTCTTTAATTCTTAATTGATGGTACCCAAACTTGAGGTCAATTTTTGAAAATATTGTTGCTACTTTCATTTGATCAAAGAGGTCATCAATTATTGGAAGTGGGTATTCATTCTTTATAGTTACCTTATTAAGAATTTTGTAATCAATACACAGGTGAAGTGTTCCATCCTTCTTTTTAACAAAGATAGCAGGTGCTCCCCATGGAGACACACTTGACCTAATCATTCCCTTATCAAGTATTTCCTAAATCTAGATTTTTAACTCATAGAGCTCTACCTATTGAATATCAGGAACACTGAGAGGCAGGGTCAATCAGTGTTCTAATAATATTTTCATGCATTTTAAGTTTCAACCATTTCCTAAAATTAATTAAACAAAGGCACAACATACACATGAATAGCAACCATAAAAACATGACCCATGGAAACTAAGATTTTTACGTGGAAAACCCAAAATGGGAAAAACCATGAAGAGGATTAGCTCTCAAATACATATTGCAATCTTTACAAATAATGATGTTTAGGCTTGGTCACTCCACGGGCCTAGAACATGTTGGCTCACTGCCATGAAGAACAACTAGGTCTAGCAAGCTCACTGCCTCAACCCTAAACCTAGCAAGATTACAATAAGGGTTATTAAACCCTGAGGGATGTTAAACCCTAATGGCATATCATTGCTAGGCTCACTACCAAGTATAAATAAAATTGTACATGAAAATTGAATACTGCATAAGCATTTGTCAGTATGCTAGGGTGCAGTGATCTATCAATTCAATTCTGAATCCCAAGTCTTCATCGATGTTGATCTTCTAACTCTGCTTTTCTATTCACATACTCGCATCATATGCACACCTTTGCACACCTCACAACTAAAACTCATCGCCTTTATATATCCACATCATGATTTGATCCATAATCAGGTCGGCATTAAGAAATGAAACGTGTTCATGGAAAGATGTGGCTTGTCGACTTAATCCAATACACTATATATTATGCAGACCCAAGACGTTTCCCAAATGTGTTCATATCGGTCAGCTCTAATCATTCAATTACTTAGATGGATCCTTCAAACATTATCTCTTCTCCACACAATGATTTATCATACTAGTCGACATGTTCCTCAAGAGTATGTTGAACAGGTTCATCTGCTAACTTACAACTTTTACTACGGATCTCAAGACACCTCCAAAATCATATCAAGGACTCTTTACACCTTCCCAAACTTACCCTCAAAACCACAAGGCATGATATCATATTGCAGAGAAATGTAGACCATTAGAACTCAGACTCTGTCTCTATCATGCTTTGTCAAACACTATGCCAATACTTAGCAGCTTGCAACTATCTTTTCGGTGGACTTCAGATCTCCCAACTCTGGAATTGGACACTTCATATAAGTGTTTACTGTACCTCAAAACCTCATAGAAAAATGCTCACCTGTGGAGGAATGTGGACCACTACACTATACCTTGTTCACTGTTCCTGCTATAACTTTGCTCATTCGGACTTAGACATTTCTTCAAGGTGGCTTCCAGAGGAAGTCAAGACTTATTCTCTTGAGTATGAAACCACCAAACAATTACTAACATCATACCTAAACTAATTACTAGATCATCATCTGTGGAAGCATATGTTGGATTTAGGACAAACAACTGAGAGGGGGGTTGAATCAGTTGTCACCAAAATCTTGTTCCTTATTCACTTTAAACCTTCTTATATTTCAACAGCATATCAAAGATTCAATCATGAAAGCATAATGCAATAATTCAAGAGCAGAAACAAATTCAACACATATAACACCAAGATTTTAATGTGGAAAACCCGGTTAAGGGAAAAACCACAGGGTGACTAGCCCAAGATTGTATTCTCTGTTAAAAGAATAAGATGAATAAAATGGAACTTGCTAGTTAGGGCTCACTGCCCAAGAACACTGCTCACAAGAGGCCTATTGCCTACAAGAGACACACTGTCTACAGAAGAATATAAGTATTACATACTTGAACTGGAGATTAGCATCTTCACTATGCTTGAGTCAGTTCCATTTAAGTTCAACACCTCTGCTCTGCTTTTCGCTCCTCTTAACTAACACCTTCTCATCATCACCTCAAGGATACATTTGAGTGACTTCGTGACTCTTATTTGTACATGACATTAACTTTGGAATGATCATCAAATTTGGCACAACATACACTTATTTTATTACTAAGCAATTAAAAATACAACTTGACTTATTACAAAAACTTCATGCGCATTACTACACTGTCGGCCACACATAGCTGGGACTTCAATCTTTTTTGAGGAACACACCATGCTTCGCAAAACATCTTCAAGATTATTCGCAACATGCACAAATCATCCAATTGGCCAAGACTAGGAATAACACCATTACCCAAAGGTAAGTCTTCAATTATGAGCTCAATCTTCAATACGGACTGCCAACATGAACTGGACACAATCTAGAGACCCGCACAAACATGCTTGAATCACCAAGAACATTCGTGCCACTTCTTCTTACTGTAATCATTCTCATCTTCATCTGGAACCTCAAGAACACAGTCTCCCATCATTGTCACATTAGAAGGATTGCTTGTGGACCTCCAAACCACAAAGCAATTGAGTTGTCAATTCACATTAGCCTTCCAAACATGGCACTAGATCTGCAGAACATGATATTGTATTTTCAGATCTCACTAGACCTATTTGTGTCACTCTGTCACCTTTGAACAGTTGCCAAAACTAGTTTTACTCTCATGGCCATAACTCCTCCATATTTTCATGTGGACCTCTCAAATCTTAACTAGATAATCTTTAGACACATATCTACAAACCCTTTGATGCGCATTCTCTGATCTTCATCTAGCTAGGATCTTCACTTCATAGAGCTTCACTGTCTTCACTGATCTTTTTTTGTTTCTGATAGGACTAATTTTCTCAATATCCTCAGCACACAACTCATCCAATCCTTAACATCAATGCAACAGGAGTATGTTGACATCAATGACAACACCGGTTAGGTTCATACTTGCAACAATCTCCCCCTTTGTCATTGATGGCAACATATAATGTGAAAAACTATTTTAACCATCAAGACAATAATTTCTCCTCACTGACTAACATAGGTCCCCCTATCAACAATAACCATTCACATGTCTTCTCTTCCTTTACTACTCCCCCTTTGATCAGCAACTACTTTTTGTTTTTCACATGTCTTCTCTCCCCCTTTGACATCAATGGCAAAGGGCATATACTTGCAACTACTTCTCATACTTCAGAATCATACAGACTGCTCCCCCTAAGTAGCATCCTCCTAACATCAATCCGGATCACAAGATATGACTGTGGGATCCATTGGACTGATGCACATCAGTGCACCTTAATTCAAAACTGGAGGGGTAATAACCCCTAACTTCTCCCTGAGATACTCAAAAGAGTCCTTAGGTAGAGGTTTAGTAAAAATGTCTGCAATCTGATCCTTTGAGGGCACAAACTCTAATTTGACTTCATTCTTGTTCACCTTCTCTCTTAAAAAGTGGAACTTGATGGATATATGTTTTGTCTATGAATGCAACACCAGATTTTTTGATATGTTTATTGCACTTGAATTATCACAGAAGATTGTGATAGGTTCATCATACTCTACTCTGATATCTCTTAGCATTTGCTTCATCTACAATACTTGAGTGCAACTACCTGTTGCTACAATATACTCTGCTTTTGCAGTGGACAGAGCTATTGCCTCTTGTTTCTTGCTTAGCCAAGAAACCAATCTTTTTCCCAAAAAGAATGCACCACCATTGGTACTCTTCTGGCCATCCACATCTCCTACCCAATCAGCATCTATATATGCATGAAGAGAAAAATCATGATCCTTGGGCTACCATAATCCATACTCAACCGTTCCCTTCATATATCTAAGAATTATCTTCATTTCCATGAAATGAGATTCTCTAGGATCAGCTTGGAATCTGACAACAAGACCAACAACATTCATAATATCAGGTCTAGTTTGAGTAAGGTAGAGCAATTCTCCAATCATTGACCTGTACTTTTTCAAATCAGCCTTAGGAGATTAATCATCTTGACTCAGCTTACATCTGGTTGCCATGGGAGTATTCATTGGCTTTGAATCTTCCATCCCAAATTTCTTCAACAATTCTTTCACATATTTGGTCTGTGATATGAAGATTCCTTTCTTTGTTTGAGTGATTTGCAGACCCAAGAAGAAATTCATTTCCCCAAACATAGACATCTCAAATTCACTTTGCATTTGATTTGCAAAAGTCCTGCACATACTATCTTTCCCTCCAAAAATGATATCATCAACAAATACTTCAATAATTAAGATATTTTCATGATCAATCTTAAAATATAGATTACTGTCAATAGTACCTTTGTTGAAGCCAATCTTCAAAAGATGTTTGTCCAATCTTTCATACCATGCTCTTGGGGTTTGTTTGAATCCATACAATGCCTTCTTCATCTTACAGACCATATATCCATGATCAGATAAATGAAATCCATCCATTTACTCAATGTATACATCTTCCAAATCACCATTTAGGAAAGAAAACTTAACATCCATTTGATACACCTTGAAATCTCTGAAGGCAACAAAAGCAAGAAATAATCTACTAGCTTCAATTCTTGCCACTGGAGCAAAAGTTTCTTCAAAGCAACTCCTTCTACTTGAGAATAACTCTTATAGACCAATCTGGCTTTGTTTCTTACTACTTCACCATCTTCATTCAGTTTATTCCGAAAGACTCACTTAGTCCCAATCACATTTTTGTCCTTAGGTCTGAGAACAAGATTCCAAGTGTGATTCTTTTCAATCTGCATCAATTCTTCCTCCATTGCTTTAGGCCAGCTTTCATCATTGCATGCTTCACTTACTGTTTTTGGTTCAATCTTTGAAATCAAACAATACTTCACTGAATCTTGAGCAATTTTTCTTCTTGTTTGAACACCTTTGCTTTTATCTCCTATGATCTGATCTTCAAAATGATTTAGTCTTACATACTAGGAGTTTTGGGATTCTCTTGTACTTCTAATTCTTGGATAGGTTCATCCAAACTTGTCTCTTATTCTTGTATTTCAGGATTCTCTGGATTAGTCTAAATTTGAACTGGAGTTGGGACTTGTTCTCCTTGGTCTGAGACATCATTTTGATCATCTGCTTCATACTCATAATACCTTGAGGGACTTTCCATGCCTTCATCAACCTTCACATTTGTACTTTCTACAATCTTTCTCAATCTCTTGTTATAACACCGATATGCTTTGCTTTGAGTAGAATATCCCAAGAATATTCCTTCATCACTTCTAGCATCAAACTTGCCAAGGTATTCATCTCTTTTGATATAAAATTTACTACCAAAGACTTTGAAATACTTCACAGTAGGAGTGATGCCAAACCAAAGTTCACAAGGGGTCTTACCAATATTGCCTCTAATTTTTACCCGATTAAGAGTATAGACACCAGTGCTTACAACTTCTCTCCAATAGATCTGAGGAATATTTTCTTCCATCATCATGGTCCTAGATGCTTCCTGGATGATCCATTTCTTTCTCTCCACTACTCCATTCTACTGTGGAGTCCTTGGAGCAGATAAATGTCTCTTTATCCCATGTTTCTCATAGAATGTTATGAACTCATCAGATGTGAAATCTCCACCTCTATCAGACCTAAGGCATTTTATGTTTATGCCAGTTTCATTTTCTACCATAGCCTTGAATATTTTGAACTTTTCAAGTGCTTCAGATTTCTCTTTCAAGAAAGTCACCCACATCATCCAGGAGTGGTCATCAATTAGTAACATGAAATGCCTATCTCCTTGCAGACTCTTGATTCTTGTCAGACCATAGAGATCAATGTGCACCAAGTCTAACAATTCGGTTAAAGATTGTTCCTTACTTTTGAATGTGACTTTGTTCTGCTTACCCAACTGACATTCTTTGCACAAACTGTTAGTATGTTTCACCAATCTTGGAAGATCTCTTACAACCTAAGTGTTGCTTATCTTGATGATATTATCAAAATTCACATGACACATTCTCCTATGCCACAACCAACTCTAATCAGTTTGAACAAATAAGTAACTTTTTCTAGTACCAACCAATTAGAAGATGTTACCTTTTGTCTGTGTACCAGATGCAATCTCAGTTCCAAAGCTTCCAAAAATCTTACATTTTCCATTTTTTAATCAGAGATCATAGCCTTTGTCTACCAACTGTCCAACATTGAGAAGATTATGCTTTAGACCTTCAACATACAGAACATCACTGGTTTTATTCTTTCCATCAAAAGAAATGGTTCCTCTACCTCTAATTCTACCAGTAGAACTATCTCCAAACTTTACAACTCCACCTTCATATCTTTCCAAGCTTAAGAACTTACTCTTGTCACCAATCATATGGTGAGAGCATCCATTGTCAATAACCCATTCGTCCTTTTCTTCAACCTGAGTAGCCAAATCACTTTCTATCATCTTATGATTGGCAGATTCAATAGGAATTGGATCTTCTTCTTTGATGGCAATATACACCTAGTCACTTCTGGGTTTATTTCCTATCTCAGATTCATCATCTATTACTCCTTCATCATCATCTTCTTGAACATAGTAACACTTCTTTTGAAACCTTGATCTATTAGGGTTTGACCTTGAAAACCTTTTTGAACATCTTGAGGCAAAATGACCAATCTTATTGCAGACAAAGCATTTGAAAGGTAATTTTCCTTCATACTTACTAAATCCTCTTGGCAATGTCTTTGCGATGAGGGATTCAATTTGTTCACCTTATAATTCATCCTCTTCCAGATCTTTCCTTGCTTTATCATACCAAGTTGATTTCCTTGAGGAACTTTCTCCTGGATCATATCTCTATTTGCCTTTTGTAGAGGCACTAGCCTTGAATGTAGAATTAGTCTTGGGAAGTGCATCACCAAACTCAGCCAACTCAAATGCAGATATCTTACCAATGAATTGATCCCTTGTAATAGTTGTTAAAGATTTGATTTCCTTAATAGCAAAAACTCTATGTTTGTAAGCAGGAGGTAAATATCTGAGAACTTTGGCAACAATCTCATCTTCATCAATTATTCCACCAGCACATCTAATGCCACATACAAGCTCATTTACTTTTGACATATACAAAGTGTTATTCTCATCTTCACTCATGTTCAAGTTTTCATACTTTCCTTTCAAACTTTGCAGCTTGGCACACTTAACATATTTATCTCCTTCATAAAGATTTTCTAGCTTTGTCCAAATTTCATAAGCAGTCTTCAATCCCATAACATTTGTCAGCTCTGAATCAGATAGGGCATTCAGTAGGGCTTCTTTAGCTCAAAGATTATTGTCTGCATCTATGACTTCATCCATAGTTGTTGGACCATTCTTTGGGGGAACATATTTAGTTGTGGTTATGTTCCAATATTAATCTCCCATGCATTGTAAGTGACATTCCATGCAGCTCTTCCAGGCAGTGAAGTTTGTTCCATCAAACCTTGGACTGTCCTTCTTGTAGGTTGACATCCTAGATCTCCTCAAGCGGTTAAGCTTCTTCTAGAGGAACTTGGCTATGATACTAATTGTTGGATTTATGATAGACAACTAAGAGGGGGGTGAATCAGTTGTCACCAAAATCCTATTCCTTCTTCACTTTAAACCTTCTTATATTTCAACAGCATATCAAAGATTCAATCATGAAAGCATAATGCAATAATTCAAGAGAAGAAACAAATTCAACACATATAACACCAAGATTTTAATGTGGAAAACCCGGTTAAGGGAAAAACCACAAGGTGACTAACCCAAGATTGTATTCTCTATTAAAAGAATAAGATGAATAAAATGGCACTTGCCAGTTAGGGGTTACTGCTTGAGCACACTGCTCACAAGAGGCCCACTGCCTACAGGAGACATGCTGTCTACAGAAGAATATAAGTATTACATACTTGAACTAGAGATTAGCATCTTCACTATGGTTGAGTTAGTTCCATTTAACCTCAACACCTCTGCTCTGATTTTCACTCCTCTTGACTACCACCTTCTCATCATGACCTCAAGGATACATTTGAATGACTTCATGACTCTTATTTATACATGACATTGACTTTGGAATGATCATCAAAGTCGGCACAACATACACTTATTTTCTTATTGAGCAATTAAAAATACAACTTGACTTATTACAAAAACTTCATGCACATTACTACACTGTCGACCACACATAGTTGGGACTTTAATCTTTTTCGAGGAATAAGCCATGTTTCTCAAAACATCTTCAAGATTATCCACAACATGCGCAAATCATCCATTTAGCCAAGACTAGGAAGAACACCATTACCCAAAGGTAAGTCTTCAATTACAAGCTCAATCTTCAATGCGGACCACCAAGACAAACTAGACACAATCTAGAGAGCCCCAAAAGCTTGATTGAATCACCAAGAAGATCCACACCACTTCTTCTTATTGTAATCATTCGCATCTTCATCTGAAACCTCAAGAACATAGTCACCCATCACTGTCACATTAGAAGGATTGCTTTTGGATCTCCAAACCATGAACCAATTGAGTTGTCAATTCACATTAGCCTCCCAAACATGCCAGTAGATCTGTAGAACATGATATTGTATTTTTAGATCTCACCGGACCTATTTGTGTCACTCTGTCACCTCTGAACAGTTGCTAGAACTAGTTTTACTCTCATGGCCATAACTCCTCCATAAATTCATATAGGCCTCTCAAATCTTAATTGGATCATCTTCAGACACATATCTACAAACCCTTTGATGCGCATTCTCTGATCTTTATCTAGTTGGGATCTTCACTTCATAGAGCTTCACTGTCTTCACTAATCTTCTTTGTTTTTGATAGGACTAATTTTCTCAATATCCTCAGCACACAACTCATCCAATCCTTGACATCAATGCAACATGAGTATGTTGACATTAATGACAACACTAGTTAGGCCCATACTTGCAACGGCATACTGACCACTTCCTATGTTCTATTTTGTACATACTCATACTTAGCCACTTTTGCCAACTAGACCTAAAATCTAATGTAGTCTTTCAAAGTTGTCTCTCCCTATCATGCTAAAGAGATCTCTAAGCCTTTTTGCCATCAATGACAACATACAAGTTCATACTAGAGCAGTGTCTCTTGCCAACAATTTCCCCCTTTGGCATTGATGGAAACACTTAGTGAAAAATGCTTGACTACTCCCCCTTACTATATACACTTCATTCTCCTACTCCCCCTGAGATGTTTATCTATTTTTCACTGATATTTTCTCCCCCTTTGACATCAATGGCAAAGGGTGTGATCTGGAACCAAAAATTTGTCAAAATTTCAAAAAAATTATGTACTCTACTGCATATTTACAAGTACAATCTTCATCTTAATTGGTTATTGAAGGCAAAATGTCACTATAGATAGTCTTTATCAGAGCTATCGTACTATTCCATCTATTCCTTGCACTTTCTAGAATGTGGATGTGGCCATTTATTAAAAATACTAACTTCTCTACCTCCTAGACATCTGATGGTGTATCAATTTGTGCTTGAGAGTTCAAGGCCTCATCTGTCAAATTGGTCATGAAATCAAATTTTGGACTTATCAATTCTTTCAACTGGCACAACTTGTCTTTGATTTCTCCCCTTTTCTTCATCTGAGTGTTCAAATTATTATGAATATTTGCAACTTGTGTTTCTTTGGCATTTATCGACTCCACTGATTATATGTCTCCAAGATATTTAGTAGTTTGAATTCCAAGTCTTCAATTTTATCTTCTAACTTCTTTGTGATCTTTGGAAAAGATAAACAAAATTTGTATAGGTCAAAACCTTCTTTTATGGCACTTTGTATATCTCTTATTCCTTCCTCTAAAGAGATTTTATCATTAATCAACATGGTTTTTAACTCGGCTAGTCTTTTCTCATCAAATTCTTTCTTGACTTTTATTTCTGTAGATTTTTCAAAGGATTCAAAATGATTGTTGATTGATTTTATCATACCTTTTAATTGATCGGTGGATGATGTCGAAGTGTCTTTCTGGTAATTGGGCATCAAATCTCCTAGTACATTAGGTACTATTATAATGAGCTTATTGTTATGCATGTGAGTTTTCATCAACTCTTCCTACGCTTTTGCTTAGGCAAATGATGCCAGTTCAAATTTTTGTACTAGAGACAAGGAATTTAGATTTATTGGTTCTTGAAGAAACTTGGGTGGACCTAGGATTTGTGCTTTTTGTAACTTTTCCAGGGTTTCTGAAATAGTGTCTCTTGCCACTTTCTCTTCACAAGGTGAGACTTTCTTTTTCTTCTATCCTTCAATTGGGGCTTCTAAAATGGATGAGGTCCTTATCCTTTTTTTGGGACTAGATGCTAGTCTCTCCTCTTCAGATCTCTTATCTTTCCTTTCTAGAGTGCTTGATGCCCATTCTACTGGAGTACTTGAGAACTTGGATCTTCTTGATTTGGTTTGTACCTTAATTATTCATTTGATGTTCCCTCTGACTGCTCAGGTTCCATCAACATTCTAGAGGATAATTCTAAGAATGTCCCAAATCTATCCTCTTTGGGATCAATAGGTTTACTTAGTAGTGCATTAGCTAATTCAGTCAAGGCATCTTCTGCAACTTCATAGCCTAGTGCAGGGACCCATACAATTCTTGGTTCCACAACTTTCATAAAGAATTTGTCTTTATCCACCATGAACACAATATCCTTTTCATACTTTATCACTACTTTTTCAAGTATCCAGAACCTTCTTACCATTTTCTGTTGAAAATCTCTAAAATATTTCCATATGATTTCATTTTGCATATCTACATTACCCAAACTCTATAAGTGATTTCTTAATTGGGTAGCTACAGGTATGTGATCAAGATAGATAACATTTCCTAGACCAGGTAGCTCTTTTAGGAAGTAAAAGAGTAAACATGTAATTAAAGTTCCATATTTGAAAGGATGATTTGTTTCTTTTGTCCTTTTCAAGTTCTTCATAAGTTCAGTCCAGAGAAATTCACAAAGTTCATAGTTCGTATTGTTTTTGATCATGTCATATGCTGTGTATATAGTTGATGCAAACACAAAATTTTCCTTGTTGGAGAAGTATACTTTGTATCCAATAATCATCAATGCAAATCTAACAGTTGGATCCCTGATATCATTCACTGTAAGGCCATTCTTCTCAAATTTGGCTCTTGTTAGCTGCATTACCACATTGTTTTTCATTTTCTTTAAGTTTGGAACCCTTCCAGAGGAGCCCATACTAGTTATAGCTTTAATGGCTTCTTTAGTTATCAAATAGGGTTCATCAAGCCATAAAGATTCATCATGAATTCTACTTAGAATAAGCTTGACCCATGCATCAATCACAATTGCAGGAAAGTCCAACTAGGTGTCAAGTTTCTTTTCTCCTAGAACTTTGAAATCATCTTTTAGAACAATGTCCACAGTAGTTAGTTCATCCAAATATAGTTTTCCTAACTTCAGATGATCATATTCTTCTAAACTAGTATGAATGTATGCCTTGATATCTTCTATATGCATGACCCCATGTGGAGTAATTGAGAATGCCCCTAATGGATCATTTTCCAGAAATTTGAAGAATTGTTTCTTAAACTTGGGGCGAGGCTTTTTTCCTATCTCAATTGTATGAGGAGTAAATAGTTTCTCAGAACAATTTAATTTTCACAGTAGGGTTTCAAGCTGTAAATACCTCTTTCACCGGAATAGGGTTTCCTTGATCTCGATCTGAAATCCTTTGGAGAATACTATAGTTTCTTTGCTTTTCTTTGCCTTAGTCACTTGAGTGCAAAGTGGTTTTGAAACCAAACATGCTCCCTTTTAATCTTTGCATGATTTAACCTAAGTCGTCATAAATGCTTAATTCCAAAAAAGTTATCAAAACCCTTTACTATAGAATACAGTCGATTGGGATTGCTCTGCAATATGTCACACTGACCCATTTAATTCTAGTTTTTCTTTTGAGAGATGTGTTGCATCAGATTTCATCATGCACCTTCGTGTTGGATTATGGCACCCACTTTCTGGTAGGGGGATTTGAATTCTCTACACTGCTCCCACAGAGCCAGAGCTTCCAATTTACTTCCTAGAGGAAGTATCTACACCGAATACTGGTGCAGATCTATCCTCCTCTTTGATTACTTCTTTCTTGACCCAGATCTTATCCATTTCCTTCTTGGTTTCAACTGGATCAATTTTTTCTTTTCCCTTATTGTTCCTCTGCTCTATTTTTATTTCTTTAGCGTAATAATTTCTCTTCGCATTCTTGCTTCTATAGAATTTTGCATCATGACCAAATTTGTTGCAATTAAATCACACCACATTCTTCTGACCTTGATTCCTTTTATTGATTGGATTTGACCTACATTGATTAGCTATATGTCCAAATCTATTGCATGCAAAACATTTTCCATTAAATGATTGACTGTTCCTAAGTTTTTGAAAAACATCTCTTACCAAACTTCTGCATTCAACTGCTCTATGACCAATTTTATTGCAAGTGAAGAATTTACCTTTGAAGAATCCATTGTTGAAATTTTTCTTGATTTGATTTCTACATTCATTTTCTCTATGACCAATTTTCTTGCAATTAAAACATTGACTAGACAATGATGGAACCTTTTGATTTATTCTGCTCCTATACTGGGTAGCCTTGTGACCATACTTATTACATTTGAAACAATAGCCATTAAAAGATGGGTACCTTTGAGCATTTGGTTGCCTGACCAGAGGTCTTTTGGGTCTTCTTCTTTAATTCTTGACTGGATGGTTTCTGCCTCTTCCTTCTCTAGATCTATCTTGATTTGAATTTGAGCTTTCTCCCTTTTCAAATCCCAATCCTTGCTTGTTATCAGGGAGTTTTTGACTAACCAGTAACTCCTCAAGTTTTGCAAAGCTTATATTAAACTTTTCTTCAAAGTTTTTGGCCTTTTCCAGATCTGCTTTTAGACTCACAATTTCTTTTTCAAGTTTGACACAATCTTATGATTTGTTTTTCACAATTGAATTTAGATCTTCTTCTATTTTTGTTCTTTCTACTTCTAGGAGATTCAAGGTTTCATTTGTTGATATTAATTGGTCACTAACCTCTTTGTATTTGTCCTTGAATTTCTTGACTTGTCCCTTTAGTCTTGCGATGTAGTCATCAGCTTCTTGCAATTTATCCTTTAGATCCTTGATTTCTACCTTAGAATTTTTAGGATGCATAAGATCTTCTTCTAGTTCACTATTGCTTTCATAATTCCCATATCTTCTTGCTACCATGGTTGCACTATCCCAGATCTTCCTCAAGCTATTAGACTTCTTCCAAGGAACTTGGCTCTATTACCAATTGTTAAATATTAGGAACACCAAGAGTGGGGTGAATCAATGTTCTAATAATCTTTTCATGCACTTTAAATTTCAACCATTTCCCAAAATTAATTAAACAAAGGCACAACATACGCATGAACAACAACCATAAAACATGACACATGGACACCAAGATGTTTACGTGGAAAACCCAAAATGGGAAAAACCACAGAGAGGATTAGCTCTCAAATACATATTGCAATCTTTATAAATAATGATGTTTAGGATTGGTCACTCCACGGTCTTGGAACATTATGGCTCACTACCATGAAGAACAAATAGGTATAGCAGGCTCAGTGCCTCAACCCTAAACCTAGCAAGATTACAATAAGGGTTGTTAAACCCTGAGGGATGTTGAACCCTAATGGTGGCTCAGTGACTTGATGAAAAGGTTCACTGCCAAATACAAAGAAAATTTCACATGAAAAGTGAATATTGCATAAGCATCTATCACTATGCTAGGGTGTAGTCATCTATCAATTGAATTATGAATCCCAAGTCTTCATCGCTGCTAATCTTCTAACTCTGCTATGCTATTTACATACTTGCATCATACACACACCTTCACACACCTCACAACTAAAACTCATTGCCTTTATATATTTGCATCATGATTTGATCCATAGTCAGGTCGGCATTAAGAAATGAAATGTGTTCATGGAAAGATGTGGCTTGTCGGCTTAATCCAATGCATTATATATTATGCGGACCCAAAAATTTTCCCAGAAATGTTTATATAGGTCAGCTCTATTCATTCAATTACTTAGATGGATCCTTCAAACATTATCTCTTCTCTGCACAATGATTTATCATACTAGTCAACCTATTCCTCAAGAGTATGCTTAACAGGTTCATCTGCTGACTTACAACTTTTATAGTAGATCTCAAAACACCTCCAAAACCATATCAATGACTCTTTACACCTTCCCAAACTTACCCTCAGAACTGCAAGGCATGATATCATCTCGCGGAGAAATGCAGACCATCAGAACTTAGACTCTATCTCTGTGAAGCTCTATCAAACACTATGCCGATACTTAGCATCTTGCAACTATCTTTTCGGTGGACTTCAGATCTCCCAAATATAGAATTAGACACTTCATATAAGTGTTTACAACACCTCAAAACCTCATAGAAAAATTCTCACCTGTAGAGGAATGTGGACCATTGCACTATACCCTGTTCACTATTCCTGCTATACCTTTGCTTATCTAGACTTGGAAATTTCTTCAAGGTGATTTCCAGAAGAAGTCAAGACTTAATCTCTAGAGTATGACACCACCAAACAATTACTAAAATCATACTTTAACTGCATTACCAGATCATCATCTATAGAAGCATACTGACCCACTTACTGTATTCTATTTTGTACATACTCATACTTAGCCACTTCTGCCAACTGGACCTAAAATCTGATGTGTTCTTCCAGAGTTGTGTCTCCTTGGCATGCTGAAGAGATCTTTGAGCCTTGTTTCCATCAATGACAACATACAAGTTCATACCAGAGCAGTGTCTCTTGCCAACACTATCATGGTCATTTTGTAATGAGCTTTTCACTGCAGCTCAATTCCAAGTAAAAGCTCTATAGAAAATTCAAACTCTCCTTTTGGTGGTAAACCTAGAAACTCTTCAAGAAAAAAATCCCTACATTCTTAGAGGATAGGATAATCTTCAATGGTTGTCTCTTTTTAACTGTTTAGATCATAAATATGAAAGGCATACAAATACATCCTTTCCTTTGGGTCTTCTTCAATTGCATAGCTGAAATCTGTCTAAGTTTTAGAGGTTTTTGAGTACCTCAGATCTCAACTGATCTTCCCAAATCATCAAGACAAGCTACTATTTTATCTTGAAAATTTACTATTGACTTATGTTTGGACAACCAATTAATTCCCAAAATCACGTCATACAATCCTAGGGGAGCCACATACAAATTGATTTGAGTCACAAAGCTTGGAAGTTCCAACTCACTACATTGAAGTCAATGATCTACCCTTCTCTCTGCTCGATTCCCATATTGAACCATCCAAAAATTAGCCATAGATCATACTCTAACTGGTAACTTAGATGTTATTCTAGGATCAATAAAACATTTAGTTGCTCCAGTATCGATCGATATATTAAGAGAATGTCCATAGAGCTTATTGGAGAATTGAATTGGTGTGGTCTGATAATCTACTTGCATGTTGTCAACAACTACATGAACATGATGTTGTGTTAGTTAGTATTGATCTCTTCCATTTCTTCCTACTAACCACTAAGGGAAAGAACTAGCATAATGGTCTCCTCCATAGACATAGCACCCATCACATGGTCCTTTTTGTCCAGGGGGCTTATTTTTATTAAAGTCATTTTTCTTACCATTATTCCCCTTATAATTTTTACTTTGATTTCCTGAGTTCTTTTCTTGAAAATTCTTGTTTCTCTTTAATTTTTTATTTTGAAAATGGTTTCCCTTCTAAAATTTTCTTTTTCCAAAGTTGTTCGAGTTCCTATTTTGCCTCATCCTATAATCTACCACTTGCCAGAGTTTCTATTCCTATTTAGTAGCCTTTTCAAAAACTTCATCCATGGTTAAAGGCTTATGGATATCTACATCTATTCCAATTTTTGGTCTCAATCCTAGAATAAACTTCCTAATTTAGAATCGTTCATCCAGTTGATATTGTGGTACATATTTTAGTAGTTGAGTGAACTTTTCCCAATATTTTGTCACTGTCATATTCCCTTGAACAAGATTCTAGAATTATATCATCATTTTGTCAAAGAATAGCTTAGGTAGACATCTCTTCCTTAAGAGAGATAAGAACAGTTCCCATGAAGTTTCACCAAGAATCAGTCATTTCTATGCTTTCTCATTATTCCACCATGTGGCTGCTTCGCCACTAAGTTGATAAGCTACCCATATTCCCTTAGTTTCATTAGACAAGTTTCTAAGTTCAAATTATTTTTTCCATTTCTATTATCCATGCTTCAGCTCCATCACCTATGGTTTTACTATCAAAGTTAGATGGAGTGATTCTCTTAAGGTCTTTGGCCAACTTAATTTCAAATCTAGCTCAATTGTTAACTTCTCTCTTGATTATCTTCTTATTTTCCTAATTCTCATGTTGATTCAAGTTTTCTCAATTTTCTCTAACCTCTTGTTCCAAAATGTCCATCCTATTCCTCTTTTCTGTTAAGAGGTTCAAAATTTGGTCTAATTTGTCTAGTTGTTCATTATTGGGACCACCATTGTCAAAATTCCTTGTTTGCACCATATTGGTTTCACTAGAGGGTCCTGCAATAAAAGTGTCGCAACTTAGCATAGTAGACACAAGGCCCTAGTTTTGAGCCTATGGCTCTGATACCATATGTAAGACCCACATAAATAAATAAAAATAAAATAATTTTTAATGAACTGACTTGTTCATTATTATAATCAATTTTTGAATTACATATGCTCAAATGCTTTAGAATGTTAGATTTATTACATGTAATATTGAAGGGAACTATTGTCATTACAACATGACCATAGGTCAAATTACATCTTCACAAAATAAATTTACAATGTTTAGGTCGAACATCAATTTTGACAAGAATATACCATCTTATTTATTCCCATCTAAACTCTTCCTCGCGTAATGATTATAAAAGTGAGAGTATCACCATATCGATTTTCTGCCCGACCACGAAGATTTTGCTTCCCAGTTTCCTTCCATAGAAGAAATCCTGACCCTATGCAAAGGGCCTAGCAAACTGATACTGGCTAGAGTGATGGGATCTGGTAAATCATTATACATCTATCATCTATATAGCATGTGTCAAATGCATGTATGCTATTCTATATCATGATATGGCAGAGATAATAAAAAAAACATCAAATAGTATTTATTACTAATTTGATACACAAGATTTGGCCAAAGCATCTTTTCTGGTCATGATTGGCACATGGATTGCAAATTGGAATCCACCCTTCTATGTTGACCCATATTCGACACCCTTCCAAAATTAATTCTGTTATAGTAAAACATATGTTCAATTCTAAAGATTAATTTAAAATGATTCATGATTGTATGGTAGATATCTAACTCTAAATATGAAATATAACAAGATAATATTAATATCATAGCTTTAGCCAAAGGCTTCTTCTCTTTCTCCATCTTGTGCGAAGAAGATCTTTGTAATGTTCTTGTAGGGGGCTTGGTTGTTTGGGAAATCAACCCTAGCTTTGAAGAAGTGGAAACCCAGGTTTGACGCTTCTAAAATCTCCTTTAATGTTGCCCCTATTTTAGTCCGGTTACATGGTCTCCCACTGGAATTCTGGGATGAAGAAGTTTTCAAGGGAATAGTGAGTGTGTTTGGGCAACTCCTAACTATTGACTCTACGACAGCTAACAAAAGGTGTATGGTGTATGCCAGAATCTCTGTGTGTGTGTGTGGAACAAAATGCAAATCTACCCACATCTATCAAATTGGTCTCTAAATTTTGGGAGTGGGTTCAATTGGTTGAGTTTGAATCCATTCCTTTTGCTTTCTTCCACTACAAGACGGCCAACCATTGGGCAAAGCAATTCCCTCTCAAATTCAAGAAAGACATGCACAATGTTTGGAGGGAGAAGAAAGACTCCCAGATAGATACTTCTATTGAGGAAATCCTAAATGTGGAGGCTCTAGCGCTGGATTGCTCAGTCATCATGGACTTGGGTCTCAAAGAGGATCAGGATTACAGTAAGAATCCTAAACCAGTAAAGGATGAATTAGCCTTAGGAGAAGAGGAAGAGAAATGGGAGGAAAGTAATAGGGATGCAGAATCATAAAATATCACCACAGGTCTAGGAGAAGAGGAACCGATGCAGGAGAAAGGCCTAGATTCTCCTGTTTAACGTCATGAGGAGTTAACCCAAGAAATTGATAGAGAAATAGAGGTTTCCCCTCAGGTCAAAGCATCTCCACTAGAGGGAATGAAAATAGCCTCTCGGGTCTCCCCTTTTCCAGTTAATAGGGGAAAGGAACACACTACTGAATGTGTAGAGAAACCATTCATATTAGTTGAAGGGAAGAAGAAGAATAAATCTCTAGTGACCAACCAAAGAATGACCACCAGGAATAAAGTTAAAGTTGGTTGCGATTTAGCACACAAAACCTAGGGGAGGCTTTCTCACACTAAAATAAGGGAAAGAGAAAGTTAAAAAGACAATGCAGGAGGAGTACAAAAAACTTTGTTTGAATTGTGCCTAGGCAACATCCCCAACCCTTTATTATGAAGATTACTTCCTGGAATATTAGGGGGATGATTAAGTCTCACAAGCAAGACCCCCTAATGAATATGGTGAGAGATCATAAACTGGACATCTTGTTGATTCAGGAAATGAAGATGCAAGTTGATAAAGTGATGTTGATGAAGAACAAATTGTTTAAGGACTACGGCTTCCATGGTCCTAATTTAGAGGGAACTTTTGGAGGGATCACCACTTTTTGGAATCCGTATTATGTAAAAGGAGAAACACTTATGGAGGATTCAAATCACATTTTGACTCATTTCGTCCACATCAAGGATGGTTCTTCCTAGATTATCTCTAATGTTTATGCCTCGAACATTAAAAATGCTAGGAAAAAATTATGGGATAAGCTGGAAATGTTCAAGATTAGATACACTGAAGTGATATGGTTAGTGATGGGTGACTTCAACACACCCATCAATGAAAATGAAAAAAAAGTAGAGGGTCCCAATCTTCAGAGGAAAGTAGGATGGATCTGAGGGATTTAATTGATAATCAATCTTTTTTTGATGTGGCACTTCAAGGAGTTGAGTTCACCTGGTCGAATTAGAGAGTTGGGGATGATTTAATTCAGGTGAAATTAGATCAGGCCATTATCTTGATGGACCTATTTCAAGAGTATTCTATTTATTTAATAGCCCAGACCAAAATAGGATCAAATCATTTTCCTATCTCTTTTGTGGCTGACAAATTAGGGAAAAAGAAAAGTTTTCCATTCTAATTTGAAAAGATGTGGCTAAAACATCTAGACTTATAGTAGAAAATAAGGAAATGGTGGCAAATCTCAGTTCAAGGTTCGGCTATGTTTAGAGTGACTAAGAAATTATCCAATGTCAAGACCATCATTCTAAAATGGAATAAGAGTTCTTTTGGGCAAATTTTTAAGAATAAGAAAGAAGTCAAAGGTAAACTTGACAGTATTCAAAAACAAATCAGTACGGAAGGCATGGATAGAGAGTTACAGAATTAGGAAATGATCTCTTAACTAAGCTTCAGGACATTATTTCTAAAGAGGAAGAGTTCTGGAAACAAAGGTCTACTATGATTTGGCTCAAAATCGGGGACCGAAACATGAAATTTTTCCACTTATGGGCTCTAAAGCACAGAATTGCCAATAGGATCAGAATCATCTAGACTAATGGCAAAGAAATAATAAATGAGAAGGGGTTACAAGAGGCTGAAATGAACTTTTACTTGGGGCTACTTAAAGAGGATCCCCCACAGAGATCTTGAAGAGAGTGTGCTAGAGGTCATTCCCAAAGTTCTCGTGATGGAGGACAAAAAAAGATTAACTTGCAGTCCTAAAGAGGAGGAAGTTCACTTGGTGGTATTCTTTTGTGAAGTAAATAAGGCCCCTGGGATAGATGGGTTCCCCCCTTTTTCTTTCAGGAGTTTTGGATTATTGTGGCCAAAGACATGGTGGAAGCTACGAGGGAATTCTTTGGTAGCAGAAGATTACTTAAGGAGTTGAATACCACTTTCATCACTCTTATTCCTAAGAAACTAGGAGCAAACTCCTTTTCTAACTTCAGGCCTATTAGCCTATGTAACTCTCTATATAATATCTTCTTGAAGGTTCTTGCTTCTAGAGTCTAGGTTATTCTTCTGAAGATCATCTCTTCCAAACAAAGTGGCTTTGTCTTGGGAAGGCAGATTCTGGATTCCATCATCATGGTTCATGAGAATAATAAATCATTATTGGAGAACAAGAAATAAGGATTTTTCCTCAAACTGGACCTCATGAAGGCTTATGAAAGATTGAAATGGAGATTCTTATTGAAGATATTATCCAAATTTGGATTTAACCAAAATTTCTTGGATCTAGTTTCTCAGATGATTGCCTTGCACAAGTTTTTGGTTCTGATTAATGGTTCCCCTTCTGGCTTTTTTAATTCTTCCTATGGGATCAGACAAGGAGATCTAATCTATCCATTCATGTTTATTATAATGGCATAAGTGCTTGGTCGCAACATATCCAAAGTTGTTTCGGTAGGGACCCTTCAGGGAGTTAGCCCTTCTTCAATTGGCCTTCCTTGTTCTCATCAGTAGTTTCTTGATGATACTATCAGTATGGGAGAGGCCTTGGTTGTTGAAGCTAGAATGTTCAAACAAATTCTATTTACATATTAAGAAGCCTTGAGACAAAAGATAAGCTTACCTAAGAGTACGCTCTTCTTTATAAATACCCTCAAGTAGAGACAAGTTAATATTACTAAAATTCTTAACTACAAAGTGGAAATCTTTCCCTCCACTTACCTCAACTTATCTTTATATGAAAAAAATCTTCCAGAAGCCTTTTGATCAAGGTTGGTGGACTACTTCCATGCCAAACTAGCTAGATGGAAGGGAGCTCTTTTAACTTAGGTTAGAAAGATCTAATTAATAAAAGCTACTCTACAGAATATGAAGGTGTATGCCTTGAGCCTCTTCAAAATGGTAGGAAAATATATGGAGAAGATTGAGTAGATACACAAGATATTCTTATGGACTGACACAGAAGAGAAGAAAATATCACTGGTGGCTTGGGACCTTGTCTATAAGCCAATAAAACAGGGGGGTCTCAGAGTTAGGAAAATCAAAGAATTCAACCAAGAATTAATGGCTAAGATGGCCTAGAGACTGATCAGGGAAAGGAATGAATAGACTGATATAGTGAGCAATAAATACCTCATTGGGTTCCTTAACTTCCACAAAGTTTTATATGTAGATAAGGAGATGCTTCCAGTTGACTCTAACATTTAGAAAAATATTGTTGATAGTAGAAACATAATTAGAAAGGACATTAAGTGGAAGGTTTGGAATGGGAATTCTATTCAACTCTAGGAGGACCTTTGGTATGGGGAAAAGAAGTTATCTAATTTTGAGTGGGCTAGACCTGTAAGGGAGCTTTACATCAAAACCGCATGTGGATCAGCAAGTGGTGGATTACATGGAGCATGGCAAGTGGAAGAATCTCTGTTAGATGAATCTCATTCTTAAATACCTTTAGGTCTTCCTCTCCTAGTTTCACTTTCCCTATTCACAAATGGAGGATGAGCTGGTCTAGTATTCTTCCCCTTTAGGTTACTTCTTGGTGGCATCTAGGTTCGAGATGTTGCTTCATGTTCAGGCTGATGTTCCTTTCTAGGCTAACCTTTGGATTCTAGATCTCATTCCAAAAATCAATATCTTTTTATAGATTTTAGCTCAGAACAAGATTTTAACCATTGATAACTTGTGCAAATGTGGTTTTTCCATTCCAAATATGTGTGCTTTATATTTGAACCAAGTGGAACCGGTGATCCACTTGCTGATAGGATGCGACTTCTTGAGAGAAATATGGGGAGAGATTCTCTCTTTGGAACTTGGATTGGGTTTTTCCTAACTCCTTATAGGACTTGGTTTCCCAATGGAGAGCTCCCTCCCTGAATTTTGCACTTAGATTCCTTTGTTCCCTTACCCTCCCCCATGTGGCTTGGGGAGTTTGGAAAGAAAGAAATAATAGGATTTCTATGAGACAAATATGTCTATTGATGGTGTGATGGTGAAAATTATGAGAGTAATTAAAGAAAACTTCACTCAAGGTATGGTGGATAAAAATTGAAATGGGCTAAAGGATAACATTTCTAATTATGATAAGTAGGTGTCTTCTAATTGGGGCTTGATGATTGATATATCTATCCCATTTAAGAAGATTAAGAATGCTAGAGATTAGGTTAAATGGAAGACCCCACCTTTGGGATGGGTCAAGGTCAACTTTGATGGGGCAACCAAAGGGAATCCCAGGCCAGCTAGAAGTGGGCGATTGTTTAGAGATGATAAAGGTAGGTTTATTTTGGTTGTGGCACTCCTATTGGGCACTAGTCAAATCACTACACTAAAGCTACAGCAGCCTACCATAGCATAAAGCTAGCCTACGAGAAAGGTTATAAGAAGGTCTGGATCGAGGAGGATCCACTCAAAATCATAAATGGTCTAAAGGAAATCCAAGTCCCAAGTTGGACCATCCAAGTGTTGATAAAGGATTCTATTCACTTGATAATTTCTTTTGAAAATTCTCTAATTTCCCATATATTTTAGGAAGGTAATGGGTTAGTTGACATTATAGCCAATAAGGGAGTGATATCCCATGATATAAAACTATTTGAAAAGCTTTCCAATATTCCAAGTAAGGTAAATTCCATTGTGAGTAATGAAGGAAATTATGACAAATTCAACATCATTTATGAGAGTTAATCTAATGATAACTCTGTAGTTGTTCGCATGCTTATGCAAAAGACACTTTTGGTTAAAATTGGGAAAGTGCCTTGTCTTTTGTAGAAGTTGGAGTTTTAAGAAAGAGACAACTAAAGAGCAATGAATATGGGAGGTGATAGAAACAGAATTGAGTCTTGCTCCTATGATGGGGTCTGTAGGTGGCCCCATCTGTGGAAAATCATCCTGGATGAGTGGCTTGTCCCCCTAATGGAAAAATTGCATGGGTTAGACCCAATAGCTACAAATATGTTTACAAAAGGGTGGTGTGGGAGAAAAGTTAAATCCTATGGGGTTAAGACTAAGATAACAGAAGACTTTAAAGCTAGCATTACCAGCCTATCTGTGGATGGGAGGAAATTCTTCAAGGACCGTAAAGTGGGAGAGGAAGCATTGAAAGCCTTCTCCAAAGGAAATGAGAGGAATCTATTGATCAAGTTCAATTCAGGAGGTTACAAGAGGAAATCCATCAAGCCAATCTTGGGTGAAGTGGAAGAGGTTATCATGCACTACATTACTCTTTAAGGTAGGTTCACTATTGTTTGTTGTTATCATTTCATGATTTCATGCTACTAAATCACTTCAAGCATAGAATGATAGTTTCTTTTCCTTTTTAACTTTTCTCCTCCATGGAATTTTCCATAAAATAAAACTAGAGAAGCCCTAGGTTATCTACTATGCATGAAGGATTAATTATGCTCATCATGGAGAACATAAAAACCATGGTACCTAGTGTGGAGATAAAGGGGAATGTTGAGAAGAAGGGAAAGAATCCCATCATGGATGAATCTATTTCCACGGATGGAAAAACATGTTGGGATAAGGTGCCAATAACCTTGTGAATCCCAATATTGTATTTATTCCATTTATTATATGTAATTTGTAGTTATCCATGAGGAGATGTACTAGTTTCACTGGCAGGGGTAATTTTAGAGTAACCAGAGGTAATTACAGAGTGACTTTTACTATTGGAAAATGTAAAAACTCAAATTAAATAAGGGTAGACATGATGCCTTGAGGAATCTACTATATTTGGCATGTATGACAACTGTCATAATGATTGGTAAGTGAATCTATGACAACTACAAGTTGTCATAAGATTATGTGATTCTATGACACATATGATGAATATGTTAGTTGTATATTTTCTATATTTAGCCCAAGGTTCCTATCTTGGAAAGATACTCTTTTGTGGAATCTATGATGGTTATGATGCATCATAAGATGTTGTAAGAGGCCAGATTTAGTCTTGGCCACCCAACCTTTGTATGGCTATTTTTGGACAAGTGTAAGATGCTTGTAAGATGGTAATTAATGTTTATAGGTTGGGTAATCTTAGGAGAGAGAAGGTGAACGCCTAGGATGAGTTGAAAAAATTTTCTATAAGTATTTTCCATGTATTTGTTGCTACAATACAGATTTTAGGTACTCAGGTGCTATCAGAATGCTGTCAAATTGAAGACTTGTTGAGAGAGTTGTGTAGTTGATGTATTGTACAATCTTGTTGAGATTAATACAAACTTGTGCCTCTTTCTTGGTGGAGTTTTTTACCCACAAGGGTTTTCTCCATGTAAACAATGTGTCATTGTGTTGACTTCTTCATGTTTGACATATTTTATGTAGTGAGTTTTATGTTTTGTTACAATCTCCATTGTTAAAGCACACTTAAAGATTGCTGAAATTTATTCGAATCAGATTTCCATTAAAGTAGTGTTGCTTTCATTTCTAACATTTGGTATTAGATCCTAGCCAACTTTGACTCTTGGGTGGTAATGTGGAAGCTGTAGCTATAGTTGGATATTTTGTTGTGTTTATTTTGTAGATCTTGTGTTGTTATTATGGCTGCATCCACCATTGCATCAACCTCTTGAATGGACATTGAGAAGTTCAATGGAATGGGGTATGAGTTGTGGAAGTTAAAAATGGAAGATTTGTTGGAAGAAAGAAACCAATGGTTAGCTATCCAAAAAGAGAAGAAACCTGACGATGTCTCTCAAGATGAGTGGAATAGACTAGATAAGAAGGCATGGGGATCCATCTGGTTGTGTCTTTCAGACTCTATCCTAATGAATGTCGCAAAGGAGGAGATTGCACACAAGTTGTGGAATCAGTTGGGTGAGATCTATCAAGCCAAGAGTATAGTAAATAAACTTTACTTAAAAAGAAAATTATTTTCCTTGAAAATGAAAGAGGGTGAGTTAGTTGTAGAGCATTTAAACTCATTTGATTTGTTGATGAGTCAACTTGCCTCAGTAGATGTTGAGGTTGATGAGAAAGATAAATGTATCTTGCTTCTTTGTTCTTTACGTGAGTCTTGGGAGAATGTTATCCTTGCTATCACTACTAACCTCATAGATCCAAAGTTGGATGCCCTTGTTGTAGTTTTACATTCACAGGAATTGAGGAAGAAGAGTTTAGATAGTTTAGGGGATGCTCTCAGTGTTAGGAGAAGGTCTAAGGAAAGGGGACCAAAAGGATATCAAAAAGGGGCTAAGGACAAGTCTAAGGGCTAGTCTAAATCTCCTAGTAAAAAAAATAGAGCTAAGTGTTGGAACTGCGGTAAAAGGAGACATGTGAAGGAGTGTAGAAACCCCAAGAAATAGTGGGAGAGCGCTTCAGATAAGTCCTCGAATGCAGGTGAAGATGTTTTACTTTCTACATGTAATGTTGTTTCTAATGATCATTGGTTGATTGACTTAGGATGCTTGTTTCATATGACCTTGCATAAGGAATGGTTCTCCACATATGAAGAATATGATGGAGGTAATATCTACCTTGGTGACAACTCTTCATATCTGATTGTTAGGAAAGGAAAGGTATTGTTGTGTTTCAGTGATGGGGGGATTAAAACCCTCCTTGGTGTTTTGCATGTTCCTAGATTAGCTAGAAATCTGATTTCAATTTCGAAGTTGAATGATTTGGGAATGCATGTGACATTTGACAAGCATGGTTGTAGATTGATGAGAGGGAACTTGGTGGTAGCGAAAGAAAAGAGATTCAGGAACTTGTTTAAGCTTGAAGCCACTACAATTTGTAACTGAAAACACTTGTATGTTATGGCACCGTAGATTGGGCAACACAAGTAATAATGTATTAAAAACTATTAAGAATAAAGAATTGTTGGACAGTTTCTCTTATTCTGATGAGCACTTTGATTTCTGTGAGCATTGTGTGTTTGGTAAACAAAACAAAAAATCATTTCCTTCATGAAGCAATAGAGCAAAAGAGAAATTAGAGATTATTCTTACGGATGTGTTTGGACCTATGGATAATGAATCTATTGGAAAATCTCATTATTTTGTCACCTTCATCGATGATGTATCCAGATATACATGGATTTATTTTATGAAACATAAATATGAAGTTTTCACTAAGTTTAAGGAATTCAAAGTCTTAGTAGAGAACCAATCAGGTTTAAAGATAAAAATATTAAGATCTGACAATGGAGGGGAATATTTCTCTAAGGAATTTGATGAGTTTTGCAAGCATGCAGGTATAATCAGACAAAAGACAACTCCGTATACACCACAATAGAATGGTGTTGCAGAAAGGATGAACTGAACAATTATGGAAAGGGCCAGAAGTATGATGAGTGATGCATAGTTGGATAAATGCTTTTGGGTAGAGGCTATGTGTACTACTTTCTACTTGATAAACAAATCTCCTTGTAAGGCTCTTGATTCGACACCTTATGAAGTGTGGACATGTAAGAAACCTTCTGTTTCACATTTAAGAGTTTTTGGCTGTAAGGCTTTTGTTCATGTGCCTAAAGAAAAGTAATCTAAGTTGGATCCAAAATCTGAAAAGTGTGTATTCATTGGATATTGTGATAATGTCAAAGGTTATAAGCTTTGGAATCCACTAACACACAATATTATATTTTCTAGAGATGTTATTTTCAGGAAACTTAGAGCTATTTCTTAACCTAAGTAGCCAAAAGAAAAAGAAGAAAAGGTAAAGAAGGTGCACTTTGAGTTAGAGTAGCAAGATGCACCTCAAGAAGAATAGAATGATGGATTGGGAGGTGAAGAGGAAGAAGAAGATTCGAGTAGTTCTGATGAAGATGAATTTGTTGTTACAGAAGAAGTTGTTGCAGATGATCATGCAGAAGAATGAGTAGAGTCTCTTACTCCACCCTTAGGAGATCCACAAGACAATGAAAACTAGTTGATAGGTATAGCCCACTAGATTTCCATTGTGTATATGCTTTATTGAGTACTATCAATGAACCAAGATCCTACATGGAAACTATTTCTGCAGATGATAGTGAGTCTTGGCAGCTAGCCATTCAGAAGGAGATGATGGCTTTAGACTCTTGTAACACCTGGGATCTTGTTCGCTTGCTCAAAGGAAGAAATGACATAGGATGTAAGTGGATCTTCAAGAAGAAGTTTGGAGTAGGTAGGTCATTGGAGAAGTACAAGGCTAGACTAGTAGCCAAGGGCTACTCCTAGAGAGAGGGAGTTGATTTTGGTGAAATATTCTCTCCTGTTGCTAAATTGAATTCTATTAGATTTCTCTTAGCCATTGCTGCAGCTTATGATTGGGAGATTGAGAAAATGGATGTTAAGACTATGTTCTTACATGGAGATCTTGAAGAAGAAATTTATATGCAACAGCCTACAGGTTTTGAGGTAAAAGGAAAAGAGCATTGGGTTTGTAGGTTAAAGAGGTCTCTTTATGGTCTGAAACAGTCCCCCAGAATGTGGTATCAAAATTTTGACTCATTTATTTTGAAATTGGGTTTTGTTAGAAGCGAGGAGGATCATTGTATTTACATTTATTATGTTGATGGTTCTATACTAGTTATTGCTTTGTATGTTGATGATATGTTGTTTTTCAGAAATACTAAAGGTATGATGAGTGAGCTTAAAGCCCAACTTTCAGGTGCATTTGAGATGAAGGATCTTGGTGCTACAAGGTATATTTTGGGAATGGAGATCAAGAGGGACAAAGTTAATAGAAACCTTTGGTTGTCACAATGTAACTATGTGAATACTATTTTACAGAGGTTTAGTTTGTAGCACTATAAATCAGTTAGAGTTCTTTTACCCATTGGTACTAAGCTTTCATTAGATATGTGTCCAAAGACTGAAGATAATTTTGAGGATATGTCTAATGTGCCATATGCTACTATTGTAGGGAGTTTGATGTATGCAATGGTTTGCACTAGACCAAATATTGCCCAAGCAGTGGGAGTTTTGAGCAGATTTATGTCTAACCCTAGTAGACAACATTGGAATTATGCAAAGATGGTGTTTAAATATCTTGCAGGTACTCTTGATCATTGTTTGGTTTATTCTAGTACTGATAGTGTTGATAAATCTTTGGACATAGATGGTTTTGTTAATGCAGATTGGGTAGGTGACTTGGATAGATGAAGCTCCACTAGTGGATGTGTGTTTACTCTATTTGGAGGTGCAGTGAGTTGGATGAGTAAGAGGCAACCCATAGTTAATTTGTCCACCACAAAAGTAGAGTATATGGCTATTACTCATGCCTCTAAGGAGGTAGTTTGGTTGAGGAGACTGTGTACAAGTATTGGTTTTGATTGCAGGATCATTTAGATTGGTTGTGATAACTAGAGTGCTATATGTTTGGCCAAGAATCCTATGTATCATGCTTAGACTAAGCATGTTGATGTTTAGTATCACTTTGTTCAAGAGTTGGTTGCAAATGGAGAGATTGAGATGAAGAAGATAGATAATCAGGAGAATGTTGAAGATTCATTGACCAAACCTATGAGCATAGAGAAGTTCGTATGGTGCAGAGAGGCCATGGGCCTTGTTTCTAGTGCCTGATTATTTTTTCATTTGATTTCCTATGGATTGATTTACAATGTATAATGTCAAGTGGGAGAATGTTGGTATAAGGTGCCATTAAGCTTGTAAATCTAAATATTATATTTATTCCATTTATTATATGTAATTTGTAATTATCCATGAGGAGATGTACTAGTTTCACTAGTAGGGGTAATTTCGGAGTAACCGGAGGTAATTACAGAGTGACTTTTACTATTGGAAAATGTAAAAGATCAAATTAAATGAGGGTAGGCATGCTCCCTTTGTTGGGAATTAAGGTATCTTAACCTTGGTAATTCCTTGCATTATTAATGTTTTTATTTATTATTTAATTGCCTATGTTGTAAATATTTGTAAATTCCATATTGTCATATTGTGGGATGTGACACGGTGATGTGTCAATCCTACATGGAATATGACAACTTGTAATTTTGTCCTCACATGAGGAGATAGGTGTCCCACTTTGTGGTAGGAGCATTTTTCCATGTGTTGGCATCTTCCATGTTGTGTAAGTGAATCTTGACTGAAACGGTTATGACAGATTCCTATGACAGAATCTATGACATGTAAGAGTCAGAAATAGAAGGTTGTAAGACATGTGAAGATATGTGTCATGTAGCATCTTTGAAAAAGGAATATTTGGGTGCCCAAAGGTGGACTATGACTTGTTGTAAGAGAATATACTATTTATAGCCTGTGTATGACAGATTCTCTTACAGCTGTAAGTTGTAACCGCTATGACAGATTCTATGACGGTTGTAAGTGTCCTAAGAGCATCTGTCATAGCCCATTTTGGAAATAGGTGACCTCTTTGGGATGGGAGCTATGGACAAGTGTTAGGCACATTCTACAATGTTGAACAAGTGTCCTTAGGTGTGGGTTTTGGTCCATGAAGCCAAGTTGGATGCCCGTCTCAAGAAAGGTCCAATATTGCCTTGTGTTTTCTATATAAATAGGTACTTGGAGGAGTAGAGGTATCATAGGTTTTACAAGTACTGTTATGCTGCCAGTTTGACTCTAGACACAAGTGTCGAAGACCATTGAAGCTTTCATTGCAAGTGTATTGTAAACATATTTCAGATTTGTTAATACATTGTGCAGGTTTCTAAGGGTTTTCCCCACCGTAAATCTTTATCTCTCTTCTTTTGTCTTCTTTCTAGTTCATGTTTATTGCTGCAATATCTTGTTTATGTGTTACATATTGCTGTAGTTATAAGGATTAATTTGAATTTGCATAGCTCTCTCCTCATTGGATTAGTGTAGGAAGCAATTTCTGCACACCTAGCTTCCTTTCAGTTGGTATCAGAGCTTGATCACCTTTGGTCCTAGTTGTTGGGTAGAGGTTTTTTGAGCTGATCTTAAGTTGAGTGGGAGCCTGTGTAGAGTATTCTGTATCTTATTGCAGCAAGGAGATGGCAAGCACATCCAGAAGGATAGAGGTGGAGAAATTCAATGGCATTAATTTTGAGCTGTGGAAGCTCAAGATGGAAGACATGCTTGTAGACCGAGACCTATGGAAAATTGTATCTGGTAGAACCAACTGCAATGTCACAAGATGATTGGGATCTAAAGGATTGGAAGGCTAAGGGTCTCATAAGATTCAATTTAGCTAATTCTGTCCTATTGAATGTCCATGAGGAGAAGAGCACAAAAGACCTTTGAAAGAAGTTGGGAGATGTTTATTAGGCTAAATCCCTAGTGAACAAACTTTTCCTGAGAAAGAAGTTGTATTCTCTTCAAATGGAGGAAGGAGGATCTGTTTTTGAGCATATGGATGCCTTTAACATGCTCGTTGCACAATTGACATCCATTGGTGTGAAGATGGAGGAGGAGAATCATTGTATAACCTTGCTTTGTTCTTTGCCGGACTCATGGGATCATCTTGTCATGGCTATTGGAAGCACCACATCCACATTCAAAATGGAAGAAGTGGTATCTTTGCTGTTATCCGAAGAGATGTGGAGAAAGTCTTCTGAGGCAGCCAAAGAGGCTCTTGCAGTTTGTGGAAGACCCAAGGAGAAAGGGAAAAAGAAGGACAAGAAAGCTGAGAAGGGTAGATCCAAATCTCCTGGAAAGTCCAAGGCTCTGTTGGAACTATGGGAAAACTGGGCATTTCTGAAAGGAATGCAAGGAGGAGAAGAAGAAGAAGAAGAAGAAAGCTCCTAATTTAGATTCTGACAAGTCACAAGAAGATGGTAATGCTTTCATTGCAGCCCTGGAAACCCATGCATCTGATGATGTGTGGCTGATTGACTCTGGTACATCATTCCACATGACCTCAGATCGAGACTGGTTTACCAAGTATGAGGAGTTTGAAGGTGGAAAGGTGTATCTAGGTGATGACTCTCATCTCATTATTATTGATCATGGAAGAGTCTCTATCCGATTCCTTGATGGACAAGTGAAGGGGATCTCTAGGGTTATGCACATCCCAAGATTAACATGGAACCTGCTTTCTGTAAGTATGTTGAATGATGCAAGTGTGCAGGTTATCTTTTCGAAAGAAGGATGCAAGATGACTAGAGGAGCTATGGTGCTTGCTAAGGGTACTAGGAGAGGTACTCTGTTTCAGCTAGAGGCATGCATTGCACAATGCAATAGTTCTTCTGACTCAAAGAAGACGGCAACAGTCACTTCATCCCCACCATCTGAATGAGCAGTGAAGAAATCTGTTGTTTCTACTTCTGATGGTTGTAATCGTGCATTGGAAGTTAAACTTCCTACTAAAAAGACAATGTTATGGCATAAGAGATTTGGCCACATTGGTGAAAAGGGTCTGCATACCCTCAAAAATAAGAACATCGTTGAGGCATTAGATGATTGTAATCTTGAGTTCAATTTTTGTGAACATTGCATTTGTGGAAAACAAAACCGTGCTCAGTTTTACTCGAGTTCTCACAAGTCTTCTAGTTTATTGGACCTTATTCATTCTGATGTGTTTGGTCCTATTAATCTTCCTTCATTATCAAAGTATGTATATTTTGTATCTTTTATAGATGATTACAGTAGAAGGACATGGATTTATTTTCTCAAAAGCAAATCTAAAGTCTATAGCAAGTTTAAGGAGTTTAAGGCCTTTGCTGAAAATCAGACTGATAAAAAGATTAAATGTTTGAGAACTGACAACGGTGGTGAGTTTTGTTCTATAGAATTTGATAAATATTGCAAGGAACTTGGGATTGAAAGACAAAAGACAACTCCATACACCTCACAACAAAATGGAGTTGCAGAGAGGATGAATAGGACATTGATGGAGAAGGCTAGGAGTATGCTTAGTGGAGCTGGCCTAGAACAAAAGTTTTGGGCTAAAGCTGTTGCCATTGCTTTCTATCTAGTAAACATATCTCCTACATTAGCTCTTGTTGGAAAGACACCCATGGAGATGTGGTCTAGTAGAAATCCTTCAATAAGACATCTTTGTGTTTTTGGTTTTGAGGCATATGCACATGTGCCTAAGGAGAAGCGGTCAAAATTAGAGAACAAGATAGTTAAGCGTATCTTCATTGGCTATGGTGTCAGTGTGAAAGGATACAAGCTTTGAGATCCTGTGGCTGAAAAAGTGTTGTATAGCAGAAGTGTCATCTTCAGAGAGCTTACACCTTCTTCCACTATTTTATAGCTAAAAGAAAAAGCAAAGAAAGAGGATGTTGTTCAATTTCCTACTACCCCTAAGAAGACTAAACAAAAAGACAATGTTGGACCTGATGATGAGGAGAGCTCTGGCAACTCTAAAAGCTTAGATGAAGAAGCTAAACCTCAACCTCAGCCCTTGAGGAGGTCTACACAGATAAGAAAGAAACCTAAAAGGTTTGGTTTTACATTGCTTGATTCTAGTTGTGCTTATGCTTTACTCACTAATAGTGATGAACCTAGAACTATATCAGAGGCTTTGGACATGAAAGATGTAGGTTCCTAGAAGGAGGCCATGGAGGATGAAATGGCTTCTTTGGAAAAGAATCAAACTTGGGACTTGGTGCCTTTACCTCCTGGATGGAAACCTGTTGGATGCAAATGGGTGTTCAAGAAGAAAATTGGTGCAAATGGCAGTGTTGAGAAGTATAAGGCCAGATTGGTTGCGAAGAGGTATTCACAAGTGGAGGGTATAGATTATGGTGAGATCTTCTCTCCCATTGCAAAGATGACATCCATTCAATTCCTATTGTCTCTCGCAATAGCTTATGACTTGGAGGTAGAACAGATGGATGTGAAGACATCTTTCCTTCATGGTGATTTGGAGGAAGAAATCTACATGTCACAGCCAGAGCATTACATGGTGAAAGGTAAAGAAAATTTGGTTTACAAATTAAAGAAGTCTTTGTATGGTTTGAAGCAATCTCCTAGGAGGTGGTACTTGAAGTTTGATGCCTTTGTGTTGTCAATTGGATTTGTGAGATTGAAATCAGATCACTGTGTGTACTTTAAGTTTGATGGTGATCGTATTCTCATTGTTGCATTGTATGTTGATGATATGTTGCTCATTGGGAAGGGTAAGAATATGATTTCTGATTTCAAATCTCAGTTGTCAGCATAGTTTGAAATGAAAGATTTAGGGGTAGCTAGGTACATTCTAGGAATGGAAATCAGAAGAGACAGAGCTAGTAGAAAACTTTGGTTAAGCCAGAGTAAGTATGTGAAGACCATGTTTGATAGGTTCAGCATGGCAGATTATAGATCATTGTGTGTTCCTATTTCTTTGGGGATAAAGTTATCTATTGAGGATTGTCCAAAATATCCTATTGAGGTGGAGGACATGAGCAGAGTACCTTATGCTAGTGTTATTAGCAGTTTGATGTATGCTATGGTCTGCACAAGACCAAACATTGCCCAAGTAGTGGGAGTCCTTAGTCGACTTATGGCTAATCCTAGATGGGTTCATTGGGATGCAGTTAAGGGAGTGTTTAGCTATTTGAGGGGTGCTTTTGAGTATTCCATATGTTATCATGGTAATGTTATAGGAAATCCGCATTTTGTTGATATTCGTGGATTTATGGATTCAGATTGGGTAGGTGACATTGATAGCAGGAGATCCACTAGTGCTTATCTGTTTACACTATTTGGTGGTGCTATTAGTTGGATGAATAAGTGACAACTTGTGGTTGCTTTATCCATGACAGAAGTTGAGTATATGGAAGAAACTCATGCTTGTAAGGAAGCCATTTGGCATAAGAAATTGTGTTTAGATACTAGTGTTAATGCAGGTCAGATCACGATTAGTTGTGATAGTCAAGTGCGATTTGCCTTGTGAAGAATCCAACTTTCCATGCTAGAACAAAGAATATTAATGTTCAATTTCATGTTGTGCGAGACATGGTAGAGGATGGGAAGGTAAATTTGGAGAAGGTAGTTACCTTGAAGAATGTTGCAGATGCATTGACAAAGCTAGTGAGCACAGAGAAGTTTAGTTGGTGTTCGGAGTCTATCGGCCTCTTGGCCTATAGCAATTAAATCTTGTTATTCTATTGGCTCTTACAAGGTATTTGACAAGTGGGAGAATGTTAGGAATTAAGGTGTCTCAACCTTGGTAATTCCTTGCATTATTAATGTTTGTATTTATTATTTAATTTTCTATGTTGTAAATATTTGTAAATTCCATATTGTCATATTGTGGGATGTGGCATGGTGATGTGTCAATCCTACATGGAATATGAAAACTTGTAATTTTGTCCTCACATGAGGAGATAGGCACCCCACTTTGTGGTAGGAGAATTTTTCCATGTGTCGGCATCTTCCATGTTGTGTAAGTGAATCTTGACCGAAACAGTTATGACAGAATCTATGACATGTAAGAGTTAGAAATAGAAGGTTGTAAGACATGTGAAGACATGTGTCATGTAGCATCTTTGAAAAAGGCATATTTGGGCGCCCCAAGGTGGACTATGACATGTTGTAAGAGAATATGTTATTTATAGCCTATGTATGATAGATTCTCTTACAGCTGTAAGTTGTAACTGCTATGACAAATTCTATGACTGTTGTAAGTGTCGTAAGAGCAACTGTCATAGCCCATTTTGGAAATAGTCAACCTCTTTGGGATGGGAGTTGTGAACAAGTGTCAGGCACATTCTACAATGTTGACCAAGTGTCCTTAGGCATGGGTTTTGGTCGATGAAGCCAAGTTGGACACCCATCCCAAGGAAGGTCCAATATTGCTTTGTATTTTCTATATAAACAGATGCTTGGAGGAGTAGTGGTATCACAGGTTTTACAAGTACTGTTATGCTACTGGTTTGACTCCAGACATGAGTGTCAAAGACCATTGAAGCTTGCATTGCGAGTGTATTATAAACATATTTTAGATTTGTTAATACATTGTGCAGGTTCCTAAGTGTATGGTTTTTCACCTGATAAGGGTTTTCCCCACCGTAAATCTTTGTCTCTCTTATTTTATCTTCTTTCTGGTTCATGTGTATTGCTGCAATATCTCATTTATGTGTTACATATTGTTGTAGTTGTAAGGATTAATTTGAATTTGCATAGCCCTCTCCTCATTAGATTAGTGTAGGAAGCAATTTCTGCACACCTAGCTTCCTTTCACCCTTGAGGAATCTACTATATTTGGCATGTATGACAACTGTCATAATGTTTGGTAAGTGAATCTATGATAGTTGCAAGTTGTCATAAGATTCTGTGATTCTGTGATGCATATGATGGATATGTTAGTTGTATATTTGCTATATTTAGCCCAAGGTTCCTATCTTGGAAAGATACTCTTTTGTGGAATCTATGATGGTTATGACGTGTCATAAGATGTTGTAAGAGGCCAGAATTAGTCTTAGGCACCCAACCTTTGCATGGCTATTCTTGGACAAGTGTAAGATGCTTGTAAGTTGGTAATTAATGTTTACAGGTTGGAGAATCTTAGGAGAGAGAAGGTGAACACCTAGGATGAGTTGGAAAACATTTCTAAAAGTATTTTCCATGTATTTGTTGCTACAATACATATTTTAGGTACTCAGGTGTTGCCAAATTGTTGTCAGATTGAAGACTTGTGGAGAGAGTTGTGTAGTTGATGTATTGTACAATCATGTTGAGATTAATACAAACTTATGCCTCTTTCCCGGTGGAGTTTTTTACCCACATAGGTTTTCTCCACATAAACATTGTGTCATTGTGTTGAGTTCTTCATGTTTGACATCTTTTATACAGTGGGTTTTATGTTTTGTTACAATCTCCATTGTTAAAGCATACTTAAATATTGCTGAAATTTATTCAAATTAGATTTCCATTAAAGTAGTGTTGCTTTCATTTCTAACAAAATACATGAAGATGAAGAAGACCCAAATTGGATCGGGGATGGGGCTTCTGTGGAGGTTCTCTCCACTCTACATTCCTTTGAGGCCGAGAAGGAAGAAATACCTAAAAAGAGAAAAAGGACTTGTGAGAAGAGAACTCCAACCAAACAGAGAAGAAAAGAGGACTCCTAGTCCATGAGATTTTCCTTTGGGGGTGATGAGTGCCAAGTTACACCCATGAAATACATCTTTTTACCTCTCTTTTTCTCCTTCCTAGTCCCATCTTTCTTAATGTCTTCACCCAAATAAGCTAGAAACATCATTCTAGTTAATGATTAATTGAGATAGATTACTTAAGATCATAATTTCTGATTGAGAGACTAATGTGCATGGAATTGATGGAAAAATGTAGAAACTTCTCTCTTTTTGAATCAACAGGTGTAGATGCCAGGAACAACAATTTTATGCATCTCCTAAGATAGTCTTCAATGATCTCTGGAGACAATATCAGAGTACCATGACACCAGAAGCTTTGAAGTAATGAGGAAAGCCTCTCTAGAGCTAGGCGAGAGTCTGGAGTATCTCCAGAGCTGAACAAAGAAAGCTACAGATATCTCTAGACCTATAGAGATATCTCCAGAGCTATAGATATATCTCCAGAGCTATAGACATATATCAGGAGCTGCAGACAGGGATAGATATCTCTAGCACCTCTTGAGAGTAGGGTATATTTCCAGCATAAGCTATCGATCAGGCACTCTTAGCAATGAACGTAATACCCCTCATTTCACTCAAATCATCACCTGAGTGGTGAAGGGTCATCTCTAGTTAACTGTTGGAGTTTTTATCTTTTAAAAGTTTTACATGAGTTACGGATAGAACTGATTCAATATCCATATTTTCAGGGCCTCACTACCTAAATGTATTAAGACTCAAACTTTGAATTCTGAGTGGACTTCTATTCCACTCAGTCTACTTTTATTGCATGATTATTTTCCATAGTTAGACAGCTAGTGTAATAAAGAGATGGATGTCATCTCATAGAAGAATTGGTAGATAAGATAAGTGATATGTCATCACTAATTTTCATATATACTGTTCAAAATAGCAGAAGAGATATACAATGATTTGATTATTTTGATTCTCGGTAATCTCAGTTCTGTGATATCAATATTTTTCATGAATGCAAAGTGAATGGAATTGGACTAGATTTAGTTGTGATCTTCTTTTGTACTAATTCCTTACTATAGCCTTTAGCCCCAAGGGTGTGAAGCAAGGGCCCACTCTCACCACCAAGGTAGAAGGCAAGTACCACCATTTTATTACTTCAAATTTTGTTGTGAAAAGCATTTACTGATTTTGATAGATAGATGCACGTTACTATTTTTTAATTGCTTTAAGTAACTTCTTGTTTTCTGTTTTTAGTATTCCTTAAATTCATTTAGTAAGTAGACAGATTAATCTTTTCAAATTAGTAGAAGCTGTTAAGATTAGCTAGGAAAACTGGTAACTGTAGAATCCCTAGTTGCAGACAGTTGAGGACACAGCCCCTGGATTATTGACATCTAAAAATAGATTAAATGATGAGGTACAATGACACCTTGTCATTTTTGGCACTGTTGCCAGGGATGTATTGTGTTAGTTAGGGAAACTTATTTAAAATAGTTTTTAGGATAGATCTGTATGGTTAGAGCTAGAGATTTGAAAGGAAGATATATAAAGTAGACACCCCAACAATAAGCCATAGGGGAAAGCAGTGGGGTGGCACAAGATCTTGTTGAAGAGAGAAACCTAGAACATACTCTGGAAACTGCACCTCAAATCAATAGACCCTTAGATCCTCCAAATCTTCCACTTGCCAATTATATCCAGGAATTACAACAAAAGTTTCAGGCAAATCCTTTGATAGAACCTAATTTCCTAGAACCTCAGGGAGAAGAACCAATACTAAACATGGACAATGATAATCATGAAGAAGAGGAAAATTGGGCACCAAGAACCTGTTGGCAAGAGACACTATATGGATTCATGGTTGTTGTCATTGATGGCAACAAAGGTCATCACACATATCCGCAAGTCATGATGTGTCTCTACCGGAAGTCAGATTAAAGAATGTTGTGGTCCGGTGAACAAGAACAGAGCATGTGGCAAGGTCCGACAGATTGGTCCGGATCTCTCAGAGGAAGTATCTTGGTGCAGTGCGGATTTGGGGAAGTCAAGAGGACTACCTTGAGTGGTATATTCCAAGGATTTAGCCTCCGGTGATGGACAAGGAAAAAGATATGAATAGTTGAGTACCGGATTCCTGAGAGACAGTGAAAACAGAGGAAGAACTGACTGATAGAGTATCAGACTACTTTCCGGATGTGTTACTGTTGATGATAGAGGTTGTGAAGGCATGAATCATGTTTGGCCAACATGATTAATGATATCTACAAGTATATGCTTGATCCGCATTGCTTGGTGAGGAAGGATTCAGCCGACAGAACAAGAGTTTGTAAGAAACTAGACTGTTTCGGATGCCGACTAGAAAGGTGATGAAATTACTTGTGCGGATATATATAGAGGATGGATTTAGTTGTGAAGCATGTGATGGTGTGAAGACATATGCGAAGAAGTACAGAACAGAGCAGAAGTAGCAAAAAGGATCCGGTATGTGAAAGATAGCAGAATAAAGAACAGAGGAAAGATGAAGTGCAGCAGATCAGTGTACTGAGCCTAACCGGAACTGAACTCCAGCATATGCAGATGCTTTCAATCAGTTCAAGACTGTGATTCTTATCACTTTGTAGACAGTGTGTCTTCTTGTAGGCAGTGGGCCTCTTGTGAGCAGTGTGCTCGGGCAGTGAGCCCTAATTGGCAAGTGCCATTTTGTAATTTCCTATTCTTCTAACAGAGAATAATTTTGGGTTAATCATCCCGTGGTTTTCTCCCTTAACAAGGTTTCCACGTCAAAAATACTGTGTTATGTGTTTCTTATTTCATGGTAATGCTTTTGTGTTTGATTCAATGCTGCATTAATTAATAAGAAAGTTCAATAAGGGAAATAATTAGGATAACTGATTCACCCCCCCTCTCAGTTATCAACAATTGGTATCAGAGCTAAGTTCCTTCTAATAGAGTCTAACAGCTTAAGGAAGATCTGGGATTTCAAATGGATGCATATGGTTTAAGGGAGCAACTCAAGACTGCTCTTGAGGATCTTGAACAGTCAAATTCTGAAGTCAGTGAATTAAAGGAAAGACTCAAACAGGCTGATGAATTCATGAGAGAATTAAAAGACAAATTAAGTCTCTCTATGAAAAAGAGAAAGGAGCTGCTCCAACAGTTGGCAAGACAAAGTGAAGAAAGCAATACAAATGAAGAATTGACTGAGCAAACCAAGTTATGTGAAAAGTTATCAAAAGAAGTCATTATGTTAAGACATGAAATGGAATCAGGAACTATAAAGTTTACTCAAGAGATTGAAGAAAAAAGAAAGGCTGAAGACAATCTAAGACAATCCCTTAAAGAAAAATCAGAAGAATGCCACCAGATGGACAGGATTATCAGACATCTTGAATCTGATCTTGAAGATGCCAAAGATAATGAAGAAAAACTTGAGGATCAAATTGCCTCTCTCAAAAGAGACCTTCAAACAACAAATGAATATAAAGAGAAATTCAAGATAAGTTCTGCTCAACTTGAAGTTCTTCTTGGAAGTCAAAAGAGGACAGATGACAAGTATGGTTTGGGATATGAGAAAGGAGAAAGCTCCGGATCCGGTCAGAAGAATCTTGGATCAGAAAATCCAAGGAGCAGGCCTAGAAGACCTCTGGTAAGACAGCCAAATGCTCAAAGATATCCATCCTTCAATGGATACTGCCACAGCTGCAACCACTTTGGTCATAAAGCTAATCAGTGCAGAATGAGAATGAATAAGATTAATTCATCCTTCTCCGGACAGTGCTTCAACTGTAAAAGGTATGGACACAAATCCCATGAATGCAGAATTATGCAAGTAAACAAATCATTCAAAGGTAGATGCTTTACATGCAATAGAGTAGGTCATATGGCTAATCAATGCAGATCAAGAGGATATCAGTCAAATATGCAAAGAAATGTTATTTGCCAAATCTGCAATAGGTCCGGTCATAATGCTAAAGTCTGCAGAAACAAGAATCAGGACAAAAGAGGTCCGGTGTATAATCAGAATCAAGACAAGGGTAAACAAAAGATGAATGCGGATGAAGTTAGGAATCAGATGAGCAAGATTTGGGTGAAGAAAAGTTCAGAGAATGTAGAGGTTGGACCCGCACCAGACTCTGGTGCTGATATTTCTTCCAGAAATTAAAAGTGAGCTCAGGCTCAGGGGGAGACTCAAAGAAAATCCTGTTCCCCCAGCCAAACAAGTGGTGCCAGATGTGGCACAAGATGCGGATTAAAGGGTTTGCAGATATGAGTTTTGAGATGCTTTAGTCAAGATTTCAGAGGTCCGCATGGAGTTATGGAGAAGCTATGATCGATCAAATAAGACCTGATCAGGGAGATGCTCCGGTATGACAAAGGATTACAAAAAGGTCCGGAGAGATCCGGAAGTGCACTATCTTGTTCTGCAGATTGGACAGAGTGTTTGGGATGTTCTTGTAATATGTTACCTCGATTTATCCATGATTGGAAGATCCGGATGATATTCGCAGATCAGGACTAATCCGGGATACTCCAAGCTATCCAGACAAGGCAAACCGGATTAATGTAGGTGAAGCATTTATTGCAGACAGATATTAGGGTTCGCGGAGCAATATAAGGGATTTCTCAAAAGTCATTTGCTCATTCTGCACTCAAGAAGAAGTGAATAGTGGAGCTCTGCAACAAGATTCATCAAGCACACCAAGGATCTCCTGCCGAAGTCATTGCATAAAGAAATCAATCCAATCACTCCGTGCAAATCGAAGGCGCATAAGGTATTCTCCGTATTTCATTACCTCACTGCAAATCTTTGAAGAATGGCTACCCCAAACATAGTTAAGATCTCTGATAGACCTCGCCCCTCATTCAAGAAACATCCTTACAAATCATTGGAGGTAGATCCACTAGGAGCCTTCTCTAGTGTTCCTCATGGTGTATTGCATACGGAAGATATTAGGGTTTACATCCATGCGAATCTTGAAGACTTTGGAGAATCAAAACTGATGGATATCTATCACAAACAATTGATAGATGACTCCTTTGAGATCAAACCTCAGTATAAAGCCATCCAGGACAAACACTTTGCACAGTGCATTCATTTCCCCTGTTTTGAAGAAGATGAATGGGTCCGGTATGTACTAAGTAGAGTACATGACAACTTCCTATGGTTGAACAAGCCCTTCAAGATCACCAAGGACGCAATTAGGGCTGTAACCGGTCTGCACTCATCCGGTGGATTACCTGTTCTCAAATCTGTCAAAAATCAGACAGTCAGTGATGCAACCGGATCCAAGTTTGACAAGAGAGCTATGACAGTTGATGACATCACTGAACCGGATGTCAAATTTGCAGCTATGATAATTGGTTACAAAATCTATCACTCCAGTAGGGAAAATTCAGTACCGGGAACTGCAATCTACACAGCCTATCAGATGTTGAAGGAGAATGCAGACTATGACTTGTGCGAACTTCTAGTAAACCAACTCTTTGAAAATCTGCAGAAGATTAAGAAGGACAAGAAAAACTCCTTCAAATATGGCAATCTGATCCTTTGTCTCTTCTTTTACTACATGAATGAGCTTCCTGGATCCAGTGGATGGATATGGCAGAATGACAGACCGGTTGCCATTCAAATCAGAGACTATTTGCATGAACTTGGGGATGCAAAAGCAAGAAATACAGCTCTATGGGGTTACTTCAAGAACTTCCAAAGCATGATGCATGCAAGAGAAAGAATACCCCAATCCCTTGTTGAAAAATACAAAAACACAGTATGCTTCATGGTAGAAACAGATCAGTGTCTGATGGAGGCAGTGGAGCCTAGGACTGTCTGGATCATGCCTATGGGGTATGAAGTGGATGAACAGATAGTAGAGCTACATGTTCAACACATGCTAAGCCAGCCCAAAGATCCTAAGGCAGAAAGGTTTGGAACCTTTGAGGAACTGAGTGTAAAGTTACATGTAGAACTCAGGGAACCGGAGATAAAGAGGAAGGTAAGAAAAGAAGTTGAGCATATTGCTCAATGCCTAGGCATCTCAAAAGAGGCACTTGATGCCAGCCGGGAAAAGAGGAGGAAGGCTGAGGAAGAAGAGAAAAGTAAAGAAAGTGTTCCGGTTGAAACTCCCACCCGGACCAGATCATCAAAAAGATCTGCACCTCCCTTAACCAAAAGTTCAAAACCGGAAGTCCAGGCATCCGGTAAAAGATCCAAGACAAAAGCCACAAGGGCTTATAAAAGCCAAAAGGATGAAGAGGAAACAGAGTCAGATGAGGGAGTAAAAGAAATAAAGAAGCAGAAGAAGAAAGGATCCGGTAAACCCTCCTCAGGACAAGACAAGGATGAAATGGCAGAGGTATCCGTTGAAAAGCCCACTCTGTCTCTAGAGAGCGTAATCAAGTCGGTCACGGTGGATGGAAACCTTCAACCAATGACTGAATCTTATGATGACTTCAGTGAGGCTGACCAAAAGACTCTACAGGAAGCCACAGTCAAATATCTGAACATATATAATAAGGCTTTCATTGAGATCATATCTCTTATTCCTAAAAGCCTAGAAAAGGAATTGGAAGTAAGAAAGAACAATGCTCATGCAAAAGATCTTGAGATCCGAGAGCAGATAGCTATTCAGCTATATCCTCAAATTGATCCCAAGACAATGAACATAATCTTCAAGGACTGCAAAGATGAGTTTAGAAGTAAAGCCAGGATGAATCAACTCATGCTTGGTGAGACTGACAAAGTGGCCCAAGAAACAGAAGAGATCCTCCGGAAGGCCTTCAAAAGGTTCAATCTTCCTGTTGTAGAGGACTTAGGTACAGAAACAGCTGAGGACTTGGAACCCTCTACTCCAGAAGAAGTGGGCCCTGAACATACAAGCATCTCTCCTCCGGTTTCCCCTACAGTCTCCGGATCCAAAGAAGAAGAGCAATTACAGGAGAAGGAAGCAGTGGTGAAAGACAAAGAGGTTGACAGTTCCAAGACTGCAGAAGAAAAGAAACATCTGTCTCCGGCAAGAGACACTGCACAAACTGTTCAACAATTTTTGAGCAAAGAAACTTTAGAGATTGATGAACCGGAGCTTCTAAAAGGCCCATTCGACTTTGACTCTCTCTCTCCGGTACAAACAATGAAGATAGCTTCATTTGTAAATGCCAAGGCAAATGAAAAACTCCTGAAGTCTCATATGGAAGACTGTGAGTTGATAGAGGCTGCTTCCGGAGTACTTGTAAAGATTATGCCATCAATCCAGATAGATCCGACAGCCTCCTCTTCCGGTAATCTAAAAACCTTAGTCAGCAGTGTTGATACACATTTTGATTCTCTAGAAAAATTAGCTGAAGAAAAGGTCCGGAAGGAATTTTTGGATAAAAGATTTTCAGAGGTATTAGAATTAATCTCTAAAGATAGGAAGATTGTGAGCATTGGAATAAAGAGCTTAGAGAATGCTCTTAAGGATGGCGGTGACATCTACAAATTTTGTATATCCTGGCCAAAGGCAACAGCAGCAATTGATAAGAAAATAAAAGAGGAACAGGACAAGCTACAAAGCTTATCTCAACGTTTTGATCCTCTCTCTTCCTCCATAATAAATCAAGAATGTCAGACTATTGCAGTCTTGAATGAAATAAAGAATCTTGAGAAGGAAAGGAAGAACATCACTAACCGGATGGGAGAACTTAGACGGATTATAATCCCTAAGTTGGAAACTATGCATGAGGCCATCAGTGATGCTCAGACCACCGCCCAAACAAAAGATCTGACAGATCTCAAGCGGGCAGAAGCTTTTGCATTTTTGTTGAGTGGTCACATTTCAATTTTGGATAGAATGAAGCAAAGTTGGGCTACAGAAATGATCCAATTGCAGACATCCTTTGCAGACATTCTTCAGTATATGTGAGTATGTAAATATGCGGCTATGTATAGAAAATTTTTGAAAATTTTGGTGTGCGGAGCCCACCCTTTGCCATTGATGTCAAAGGGGGAGTGAGGAGCAGTGAAAAATGAGGAATCCAACTAAGGGGGAGTTCCGGAAATTGTATATAAAGACAGAGCATCAGCAAAGGGGGAGCATAGTGAAAACACTTAGTCATTTTTCACTAAGTGTTGCCATCAATGCCAAAGGGGGAGATTGTTGGCAAGAGACACTATATGGATTCATGGTTGTTGTCATTGATGGCAACAAAGGTCATCACACATATCCGCAAGTCATGATGTGTCTCTACCGGAAGTCAGATTAAAGAATGTTGTGGTCCGGTGAACAAGAACAGAGCATGTGGCAAGGTCTGACAGATTGGTCTGGATCTCTCAGAGGAAGTATCTTGGTGCAGTGCGGATTTGGGGAAGTCAAGAGGACTACCTTGAGTGGTATATTCCAAGGATTTAGCCTCCGGTGATGGACAAGGAAAAAGATATGAATAGTTGAGTACCGGATTCCTGAGAGATAGTGAAAACAGAGGAAGAACTGACTGACAGAGTATCAGACTACTTTCCGGATGTGTTACTGTTGATGATAGAGGTTGTGAAGGCATGAATCATGTTTGGCCGACATGATTAATGATATCTACAAGTATATGCTTGATCCGCATTGCTTGGTGAGGAAGGATTCAGCCGACAGAACAAGAGTTTGTAAGAAACTAGACTGTTCCGGATGCCGACTAGAAAGGTGATGAAATTACTTGTGCGGATATATATAGAGGATGGATTTAGTTGTGAAGCATGTGATGGTGTGAAGACACATGCGAAGAAGTACAGAATAGAGCAGAAGTATCAAAAAGGATCCGGTATGTGAAAGATAGCAGAATAAAGAACAGAGGAAAGATGAAGTGCAGCAGATCAGTGTACTGAGCCTAACCGGAACTGAACTCCAGCATATGCAGATGCTTTCAATCAGTTCAAGACTGTGATTCTTATCACTTTGTAGACAGTGTGTCTTCTTGTAGGCAGTGGGCCTCTTGTGAGCAGTGTGCTCGGGCAGTGAGCCCTAATTGGCAAGTGCCATTTTGTAATTTCCTATTCTTCTAACAGAGAATAATTTTGGGTTAATCACCCCGTGGTTTTCTCCCTTAACAGGGTTTCCACGTCAAAAATACTGTGTTATGTGTTTCTTATTTCATGGTAATGCTTTTGTGTTTGATTCAATGCTGCATTAATTAATAAGAAAGTTCAATAAGGGAAATAATTAGGATAACTGATTCACCCCCCCTCTCAGTTATCAACAGAACCTTCTCATATCCTATTGTTTTGGCTGCTAAAGACAATGGTCCTATGAAAAATATCTCACCAACACACTTGCCACATTTTAGAGGACTTTCTTCTGAGGATCCAGATCAGTTTTTGTTTGAATTCAAAGTAGTCTGCCAAACTTATGATTATGGATCAGATAACCAAAAACTCAAACTGTTCCCTTCAACTCTGAAAGATTCTGCAATGAGATGGTTTATGGGTTTACCCCAGAATTCTATCCATTCTTGGGATCAGATGGAAATAGAATTTTTGGAAAAATACCAAGATTACTGTAGATCCAGTAATAAAAATGAAGAATTGTTTAAAATTAGGCAAGGGGAGAAAGAGACCTTAGAGGACTATGTGGATAGGTTTAATTTTACCTTGAGAAGGTATGGCAACCCAGTAGATCACTCCTTAACCAGAACCCTATTTGTAAAAGGATTGGATAAAGAATCAAAACAAGTACTAGATCTAATGGGAAAAGGAAATATTAACAAAATGGATATACCTGCTATAGAAGAACTCTGCAGGAACTATTCTAGAACCCAAAATGGAGTGAGGTCATCCAAAACTTTTAAAGGGAAGAATGAAATAGGACAGTTAATGAAGGAGATTGCAAATCTAAAAACAAACATTTTGGTCCAATTAAATACCACATTGGATGGGATTCAAGCAAAAACTAGAATAGCTGATCAAAATAGAACAACTGAACTACTCTCCATCTATTGTCCTAGGTGTATAAACAAGCATCTGTTGAGAGAATGCCCTTTGGACAAATCAGAGATTTGTCAGATCTGTGATAGGGAACATCCTACCAGTCAATGTAGTCAACTTCCAGCCTTGAAAAGATTGAGTAAGAAGAATGTTGTAATAGAAGAGGAATTGAACTATGTGGGACAAAAACAAGCTGGGAATTTCCCTTATAATCAATATCCAAACCAACCCTCTTATAGGGGTCCTTCTAATTGGGGAAATAATCAATGGAATCCAACTTGGCATGGGCCTCAAAATAATCCTCCTTGGGAATAGCAAGATTGGCCAATTCAACATTGGCAAAACCAAAATTGGCAAAATCAACCTTGGGGAAATCAATAGTGGCCACCACAATTTGGATCACAAAACATGCAACCTCAATGGGGTTCTTAACAGGGATATAATCAACAATACCAAGGACAATCTAGACATTTCCAACCTCAACAACAAACTTTACTGACTGGACCCTCTAACACACAAGGTCAATCACAAAATGAACCAGTTAGCCAACCACCTTTACCAGCTCAGCCTATACCAAACCCACGGAATAAATAGGGAGCAACTGTTTACATGATAGATCAAGAAAATCTGGCTAGAATTAATGTTATATATTCAAATAATCTCCAGTTGCATTCTAGGAAAGCATTCCCAAGACCATCTCCTCCAACTATAGTTGAAGTAACCAATGATGAGGAACCTAAAAATTCATCCACTCAACCCCTGGAGGAGATTACTAACGAAAAAGTGCTAAAAGAATCATCCTTGGACAACTATGGAGTTGCTCCTAAAAGACTGACTTCGGAGAATATTCCTAAACACAATTCTAACAAGAGCTCTAGAGATGGAAAAACTAGCACCATACCCAGAACAGCTTAAACAGTATGTTCCCCAGAAAAAGACCTTACAAAAACAAGTCCAAACCAACATGGAATCAAAACTTTTACAAGAAATCAAGCAACTAAACATTGAAATTCCTCTTCTCCAAGCAATCAAAGATGTACTAGAACTAAATTAGTTCATTAAACAGTATTGTATCAAAACACAGGGCAGGAAGAAAAACTTTCCCTCCACAATATAGGTGGAAGGAAAAGTAGTAGATCTATTGATGGGAGAAATTCTCCTCCCAAAATATGGAGACCCTGGAAATCTTGTCATAACTATTTTCATCTCAGGGGTAGAAATTTAAAATGTTCTGGTTGATTTGGGAGTAGCAATAATGTGATGATAATTCACACAATGAGCAAATTAGCTCTATCAGGTATCCAATCCACAACTACAATTCTTCAACTTGCTGACTAGTTAGTAGCTGTTCCAAAAGGAGTAAGCACTGATGTACTAGTTGTGATAAATTCATGGGAATTTCCAGTGGACTTCCTGATATTAGAACCTAGAAACCAAAGAAATACTTATCCACTAATTTTAGGAAGACCATGGCTTGCTACAACAGTAGCATCTATTGATTGTCAAACTAGGGATATGGTCATTTCTAATGGGATAGATTTGAAGAAAATATCTCTGTATCCTCTAGCTAAACCATCAATGCATTATACAGGAAGAGTATGGGTGGATGAACCAGAGAACAATGACAACGGTGCCTCAATAGCTATGGTAACCATCAAGGAACATCTGGGAGAGTTAGAACAAGAAATATACTATGATATAATAGAAGACATTACTCACATCCTAATCAATAAGGATGTGATGGAACTCACCCAAGATTCTAGGAGAGAACTTTTTACTTCTTCTCATTGTACCCTTGCCAACATCATTCCTTGTCAGGTAACCTTTTACAGAGACTTAGCCACTTTCCACATGTTGCTTCCACATTCTTGTCCTCTCAATACCATGACTCCAATGTATGGATTAACCACATCTATGGATCAAATCACAAAACAAGTCATGATTTTACCAGGGAAAACACTTACTATCAATACTCAGTTAACAACAAATCAGGAAGAAAAACTTATCCAACTTCTAATTTCCCATTCAATAGCTTTTTCTTGGGAATACCAGGATATGAAAGGCATACCTTCTGAGATATGTAGCCATCATATATACACTAAGGATATTAAACCTGTTAGAAAACCCCAGAGAAGATTGAATCCTATTTTAAAGGACATTGTCAAAACTGAAATAGAAAAATTACTTCAAGCAGGGTTTATATATCCAATCTCAGATAGTCAATGCGTCTCACCCCTTGTCATAGTGCCTAAAAAGAATGGAAAATGGAGGGTGTGTATTGATTATAGAGAACTCAACAAGGCCATAAAAAAGGACTACTTTCCCTTACCATTCATTGACCAAGTATTGGACAACCTTGCTGGGAGAAAGTATTTTTCTTTTCTAGATGGATTTAGTGGGTATAATCAAATTCAAGTAGCATTTGAAGATCAAGACAAAACCACCTTCACCTACTCTTAGGGAACTTTTGCTTACAAAGTTCTTCCCTTTGGACTATGCAATGCCCTAGCTACATTTCAAAGACTTGTTTGAGCTATTTTTGCTGAACTCGCTAATGAATGCATGGAGATCTATATGGATGAATTTACTGTGTATGGGGATAATTTTGAAGAAGCTCTCACAAACCTTGAGAAAGTACTGAAATGCTATGAGAAAAATCAATTATCCCTTAGCCATGAAAAGTGTTTTATGATGGTGGAGGAAGGAATTGTTTTAGGACACCACATTTCAGTAAAGGGGATCAAAGTGGATCAAAACAAGATAGAAGTGATCACACAGTTGCCTTCACCTAAAAATTAGACAGATGCTAGAAGTTTTCTAGTTCATGTAGGCTACTATGGGAGATTCATAGAAAATTTCAGCAAAATAGATACCCCCCTGTTTACCCTACTTAACAAAGACACATAATTTCTATGGATAGAAGAATGTCAATCAACATTGGAAACCTTGAAAGAGAAGCTTACTGTCACACCAATTTTAAGAGGACCTAATTAGACTTTACCATTTCACATATAGACTAATGCTTCAAATGAGTCCATTGGGGTAGTTTTAGGACAAAAGGAGGAAGGAGAAAGTATGCATGCCATTTATTACATCAACAAAAACCTTACCTCTACAAAAAGAAATTACACCACAACTGAAAAAAAATTCTTGGCAGTCATCTAGGCTATAAATAAATTCAGACATTATATCATTGGATATAAAATATTTGTACACACTGATCATGTAGCCATCAAGTACCCAATGAATAAACCAGTAGTGGGTGCAAGGATCATCAGGTGGTTATTGCTATTGCAGGAATTTGATGTTACCATAGTTGATAATCCAAGAAAGTTTAATTTGGTTGCTGATTTTTCGTCAAGATTGCATACAGGAGGAGAAAACCAACCAGTGGAGGACAAGTTCCCAAATGAACATCCTTTTCCTATCTCCTCTACTACACCTTGGTTTGCTGACATAGCTAATCTTTTAGCTATAAGCTTGTATCCATCCCATTTTACCTCAAAAAAAAAAAAAAAATTAGTTAAAAAAAAATTATCTTACAAATGGTTGAATGGTTTACTATTTAAATGTGGTCCTGATTTCATTCTACGCAGTTGTTTAAAAGCTGATGAGATTTTTGATGTGTTGAGAGCATGTCATGATGAACCATCTGGTGGCCATTACTCCTTCCACCAGACAGTCCACAAGATCCTCAGAGCTGGTTACTACTGGCCCTCTCTTCATAAAGATACAAAGAAGTATGTATAGCACTGTGACTAGTGCCAAAGGATGGGACAACCAACCTTTACCCAAGAGATGCTGCTGCATCCTCAAGTCATGATGGAACCATTTAAGCAGTGGGGTTTAGACTTTGTGCGACCAATTTCCCCACCATCATCAGGCAAGGAGTACATTCTAGTATGCACAGACTATGTTACTAAGTGGGCTGAGGTTCAAGCATTACAATTTGTAAGGGAAGAAAAAGTTGCTGATTTCCTTTATAATAAGATTTTCTTAAGGTTTGGAGCCCCAAGATCAATACTTTCAGATAGAGGACCTTAGTTTACTTCGAAAGTAATCAAAGCATTCACAGATTTATATCAAGTCAAACACAAAAAATCTTCACCTTACCATCCTCAAGTGAATGGGCAGGTAGAAGTAACTAATAGGGAACTTGAAAATATTCTGACAAGGATAGTAGCAATGAACAGAAAAGATTGGGCTAGCAGATTACCTGAAGCAGTTTGGGCTTACAATACGACTTGGAAGTCCACAACAAAGTTCTCACCATATGAATTGGTTTATGGGAAAAAGCCTATTTTATCTATAGAATTTGAATTCCAGACACTTAAAACTGTATTGGATATTGGTCTACCATTGTCTATAACTCAACAGAATAAAATTCTTTAGCTCAATAAGTTGGATGAAACTCAGACAGAGGCCATTCAGCAAATAGAACTGGTTCAGTATCAGTGGAAGCAATGGCATGACCAACACATCAAAAGGAGGACATTTCAACAAGATGACTGGGTTCTTCTTTGTGATTCTAAATTCAAAGAGTTTAAAGGGAAATTACAAACTCACTAGATGGGTCCTTATCAAGTAAAGGAAGTTTTTGAAAATGGAACAGTATTATTGAAACCTATTAATGGAAGCACAGACACATTCCTAGTAAATGGTCACTGAATCATACTCTATAAAAGACCATCTACTAAAGAAGAGTTTCTTAGTGATTTATGTTTTGATACAGGGGATACCTCCTCTGTCATAGTGTTGGATTAAAAAAGAGAGAGAGAGAGAGAGAAAAAAAAGGGAAGGTTGAAAACTAGAAAATGACGGCCTTCTAGAAAAAAGAAAAAAAAATAGAGAAAGATGGAAAACCAGTAAATGGCTATCTTTCTCAACCAAGGGAGTTGAAAACCAGCGAATGGTGGTTCCCTTCTTCAAGATAGTTGAAAACAATTGGGCTACAAAGGTGATCAGGTGTCGGGAGTTAGTCAAATGCACCTCCAGCGCTCCCAATCTAGGAGCACCTCTGGCGCTTCCCAAACCAGGAGCACCTCTGGCGCTTCCCAAACTAGGAGCACCTCTGGTGCTCTATCAATAAAGAAGTCAATTTCAATAATAGGGGAGGGGACCCACATCTCTAGGCAGTAAAGTGGACACATCACATGATGAAGTCATCATGACTCATCCTCTACTTTATCACAAGAATAAATTAAATTAGCACACATATCATTTGCAGGGATACTCACAAAGATGATGCTGATGTCACCCAAGGAACATGGATTCTCGAACCACTCAACGCAATGATTGTAGGTCACGTACCAATGGAGTAGTGGGCATCATCCGAAGCCACCAAAAACTGCTCACGTGCCACGACACGTGCAATCTCATAAAATGATGCAGCATCTCTGTCGTGTACATCACCCTCATCATTAAAAATGATCCAGGTAATTCTATCTTTAATTAATCATTAGTAGCAACTATCTTATCTTTTTGTTTTTGGGTGCCACCACTATGACACGTCCTCCTGCCATCATTTTCTTTTCTAAATTCACACATGCCGCCATCTGTGCTATACTGCCACCTTGCCTCTGGAGTGTCCTGTCATTCTATCACATTTATGACTGCCTAGGTACTCTAACTAATATGCAAATCTTCCATAAGCCTAAGCTGAGAAACATAACAATCCTCATTCGAACCTCCAAAGTACCCTGAAGAATAGAGCAAATTGAACAGTCCTCTGGAGCCTATAGAGTTAAGAAGAATGGATAAAATACAGAGAGAGGAGAGTGATGAATTAAGCATAGAAGGTGGAACCAATTTGGCAATGGGGGTAAAGAAGAAGTCTGAACCAGAGAGTGTTGCGGGTCTTCTGTAGGATGAAGCTGCAGCAAATATTCTAAGAGCTGCAGGATGGCTGGACTTTCTAGAAAAATTTGAAGGGTTTCAGGAAGATGTCATGGATGAATTCCTCAAAAATCTAAGGGACAATCAAACAGCTATCAGAGGAGTCTGAATCAATTTCTCCTCAGCCAATATCAATCACATTTCTGGGCTACTTGAACAAGGTGAGAGGTTTTATCACTTGAAAACCTTATACACCAATTTAATTAAGAATTTCTCTATTCAAGGTGAACCTGCAATACAACTGCATTCGAATAAAAATGAATTAAAAGGAATTCTTAGGTCTACACTCCCAAACCCTTGGAAATCTGTTGCCACCTGGCTAATGAAATATTTTACTTGTGATGGTCAATTCTCTCTAGTTTTAGGGCCAATCATGAAAATGCTAATTTTTCTAAGACATGGGAATAGACACCCTAAGTTTAGCATAAACATCCCCAATTTCATGTATTCTACCATCAGGGCAACTGTAGAAAAATATGAGCAAAATAAGTGTCCCATGAAACATCATGGTCTCATTTTTCTAGTAGTCAAACACCACTTCCTGTCTCAGGCCAATGGGGAAGAATTATGGCAAAAATTTCTTGAACAAGATTCCTAGGACAGAGGACTAGAGATGGCACAACTACGGGGTGAGAGTTCTCCTACTCACCAAGAAGAAGAAACTGAGCCTTCAGCCTCCTCCATAGCTGTTCAAAGAAGAAAGAAGTCCTCACAGGAGGCAACTTCATCTGCAGCCCATGTTCCTGATAAAAAGAAGAAAGGCAAAGAAATTACAGAGTCTGCTCCTAAACAAACCCTATATATGACTCAATCAGTTAGGAGAAAGATGACTCTAACTGAGGAATCTTTCCCAAAGTAATTAACAAAGGAGAGGTTAGGACAGAGAGCAGAGAGATTCTTGGCTGAAGAACCATCTCATGATTTAGATGAGATCCCTCTAGTCAGGAAGAGGAAACAAAGAGAAGTTTCCTCAGCACCATCTATTCATCTGGGGTCAAGTCCAATTTCAGAACCATCATGTGCTCCAGAGACATAACACATACAAACTCTTACTATTTCCTCAAACTCTGAGGATGAGAGACCTGCTCCAGAGGCACTTGCCCCACCTCTGCTATGAAGAGGCAAAAGGAAAAGATAGCTGTCACAGACTGAGAAAGATACTTCTCTCCTAGCTGAGGTACTCCTAGGTTTTAGAACATATGAGGATAAGGTTGGGCCTTCATCAGTGCCAGCAGAAGCAGAGGAACCCCAAGAGGACCCTCAGGATATGTAGTCTGCAGAAAAAGATGAAATAGGGCAAATGGCCATGGAAAACCCTAATGATTAGCAAACAACAACAAAAATAGTAGCAGAAGCAGAAACCTTCTCCCATCCCTCTGATCAAGAGGGTGTGGAAATTTTAAAAGAACAACAAATGATAGAAGAAATTAAAAACCTAAAGAGACTACTCTGGGGGAAGAATATGATTATTATTGACCTCAAGAAGGTAAGAATAGAGGTAGAAATGGAGCAAAAACAAGTCACTAAAAATCTACAAACAAAACTCCAAAGCAAAAATAAGATCATCCAGGAGAAAGAAGCAGAATTAGAGGCCCAAAAAATTGAGGCAGTGAAACTGTTGGAAGAAAAAGAGAAAGAAGCAGCAAAGAGTGTTTCTGAGCTCACCATGGCTAGAGACAATAGCCTCACAATAATGGTAGCATTGATTGAGAAAATACATAGCCAGGATAGACAGTTAACTTGGGGCAACAACAAACTAGATGACCAGGAGGAATATATTCAAGAGTTGGTTGGCCCAAGGGCAACCAATGAGCAAGAAATACAAATAGATACATATGTGGGTCCAATCCCCATCAACATTCATAAGGCCTTGTTCCATTGGGAGAAGAAATGTAGAGAATATGAGGCTTCCAAGCCTATGCTGCAATTACAAAGGGCAGTCACTGCCAAAACAAAAAGAATAGAAACTCTGGAAGGAAAAATCATTGAAATGGCCTCCCTTTCTTCAGAAATTCTATCCTGCAGACCTCCAAGTGCCAACTATTCTATGTTCTTACAAGAAAGAGTCCTACAGAGGAAATTCTCTTTAGTCCTATTTGACCTGGCTGAGGATACAGAGACAACAAAAGGATTCATGACAGCATATACAAGGAGAAATGATGAGGACAAGAATTTCCTATGTGAATTATATTGGCATGGTTTCTGTGTTAATGATATAACTTTCATTCTTAATCATTTTGTGGGGGAATGCCAGCTTAAAGCATTTAGGTCCCTAATGAGGAATCATCAGATCTGGAATGAACGAATGGATGATCATCTCAAGAAAGATATGGAAACAGATCTTTTCATTAGGAAGGAATGTCCCAATCCCAATGCTTTTAAGATCCAATTCAAGTCCCTTATCTATCACCCTAAGAGTAAGAACAAAATTTTTCCATTATACCTAATAAGTTTGAAAGAGTGCTCCATCGATTTTGGTCTTTTCATGATCAGTTCGGCAAATCCAGTACTTTCCATAGAAAAGAAAAGATGGAATGTTTTGACCTCAGAGCAGAAAATGAGAGAGGTGGTTACCCCTGCAAACTTAAGATTATTTATGAGAAAAGCAAAGTTGATATCCAAAATGATGGATAACCATAAGCAGGAATGGATAGGTGGATGGTTTAGGCCCCCTCTAATAATTGAACCACTCCCTGTCTAGGTTGAACAGATGGAAGATGATAAATTACAAGACTGGTTGAAGTAGGTTGATCAATACAGAGGCAATGGTAATACCAACCACACAACTTGGACCACCTATGCACAGGATTATAGCTTGATTGACAAGCTACTTCACTAGAATAAATCCAGATTGTGAGAAGTAGGAGGACCTTCCAAACCTTAGGTATGGGGGGATGATGAGTGCCAAGTTGTACTCATGAAATACATCTTTTCACCTCTCATTTTCTCCCTCCTAATCCCATCTTTCTTAATGTCTGCACCCAAATAAGCTAGCAAGATCATTCTAGTTAATGATTAACTGAGATAGATTACTTAAGATTATAATTTCTAATTGAGAGACTAATGTGCATGAAATTGATGGAAAAATGTAGAAACTTCTCTCTTTTTGAATCAACAGGTGTAGATTCTAGGAACAACAATTTTGTGTATCTCCAGAGATAGTCTTCAATGATCTCTGAAGACAATACCAAAGTACCGTGACACCAGAAGTTTTGAAGTAATGAGGAAAGCCTCTTCGGAGCTACAAAGATATCTCTGGAGCTACAGACATATCTCTGGAGCTGCAGACAGGGACATATATCTTTGGCACCTCTTGAGAGCAGGGCATATTTCCAGCATAAGGTGTTGATCAGGCACTCTCAGCAGTGAACGTAATACCCCTCATTTCACTCAAATCATCACCTAAGTTGTGAAGGGTCATCTCTAGTTAACTGCTGGAGTTTTTATCTTTTTAAAGTTTTTACATGAGTTATAGATAGAATTGATTCAATATCCATATTTTTAGGGCCTTGCTGCCCAAATGTATTAAGACTCAAACTTAGAATTCTAAGTGGACTTCTGTTCCACTCAGTCTACTTTTATTGCATGATTATTTTCCATAGTTAGACAGCTAGTGTAATAAAGAGATGGATGTCATCTCATAGAAGAACTAGTAGATAAGATAAGTGCTAAGTCATCACTCATTTTCATATATACTGTTAGAAACAACATAAGATATATACAATGATTTGATTATTCTAATTCTCGGTAATCTCAGTTCTGTGCTATCAATATTTTTCATGAATGCAAAGTGAATGGAATTGGATTGGATTTAGTTGTGATCTTCTTTTGTGCTGATTCCCTACTGTAGCCTTTAGTCTCAAGGGTGTGGAGCAAGGGCCCACTCTTACCACCAAGGAAGAAGGCTAGCACCACTGTTTTATTACTTCAAATTTTACTGTGAAAAGTATTTACTAATTTTGATAGATAGATGCATGTTACTATTTTTTTAATTTCTTTAAGTAACTTCCTGTTTAATTCTATTTGCAATATTCCTTAAATTCATTAAGTAGATAGATTAATCTTTTCAAATTAGTAGAAGCTATTAAGATTAGCTAGGAAAAATGGTAACTGTAGAATCCCTAGTTGCAGACAGCCGAGGACACAACCCTTGGATTATTGACATCTGAAAATAGATTAAATGATGAGGTACAACGACACCTTGTTAGGGGGTGTGGGAGATGAATGGTATATGGATGAGAAGGGGATAAACAAAAGAAATATAAGAAGAAAGGCAAGCAAAACCAAGATGAAATTGAGGTCCCTGAGAAGAAGAACACTAGAGAGAAAGGTAAGAAAGTTCACAAGTTAAAGTTGAAAATGGGGATGGTTGAAAACCCCAAAGAGGAATAGGTCGAGGGCATGGTGACTGAAGATCTTGAGATTGGTATTCCATTTCCTCATATCCCTGACCCTTGTAGCAAGTTCCCCAAGAACTTTTCTTTCCTTCTATCTTCATCTACAACTAGGAAGGAGCTATCTGATGCTTTGCGCATGGTGAGGGAAGTTGTTCATAGCCAACGTAGGTTAATTAAATGGTTTTTCATTGAGATAAACAAGATCAACATATGGCTAACTACTATTCAACAAAGGATGGGGAGGGATGTTAAAATTGATGATAGAATGGATGAGGAAATTCAAATGTCTTGGGAAGCCATCCCAAAGGTTAACCAACTAGAGAAGAATTTGGTGTCTCATAGCCATGAACATGACACTCGCTTTGTTGTTATATGGAGCCTAATCAGACTCAAAGGTTAAATTTTCCCCACTGTTATCAGTGTGGTTTCCCCCCAAATTGTTTAACAAGGGTTTGGGGGCAGTGCCCCCAAGACAGGGTCAAGGGGCAGCACCCCTTGCGGGGTCTAGGGGTAGTTCCCCTATCGTGCTCCCTATCGTGATATAGGGCAGAGTTGAGGGGCAGCGCCCCCGAAACCTCAAACGACTTTTATTATTTTATAAAGGCATCAAGAGTTATTTTTCTATTGGCTGACATAAAAAACCCTATTTTGTAACTGACATAAGTCTTGATAAAAAATGGCTAAGGTTTAGAGTTTTAGTTAATATTGTATTGTAGCATTTGCAGCGGTATTGAGTTGCAAGGATTACTAGTTGTAATCAATTTGATTTGCTAGATAATAATATTGGATTCTCTGTTGGTGGATGTAGCCCGAGTTTGGGTGAACCACGTTAAAAATTGTCTCTCGTTGTTATTATTTCTATGTATTTTTCATTCCACTGTTTAATCTTTATTTGCATTTAATTGATGTCTTCTACATGCAATTCCTAACTCGCTTGAGCAAGGTAGAAATTGAAATGAAAGATATTAAGAACAATCTGAAAAGAATGTTGGAAATCAACAAATGCACCATACAGAACAATGCAGAAGGCATATCAATCCTCACCAAGAAGCTCAAGGATATGAGGGAAGAACACATGATAGGGATAGGGGAAGAGAAGGATGTTGAGGGTAAGCTACAGATAGTATCTAGGTGGATGGGCATATGGTGGGCTACTACATGTTTGTTGATAGTATCTTTTATATCCTTAATATATAGGTCTATTTAGTATTTTATGGTGTTTTTTATTCTTTGGATGGTATACTTCCATGTTTAATCCTTGGGGCAACATCTAGTTGTAGGGTTTCAGGGCCCCTTCAAAACCTGTTTTACCCCTCTAATCAAAAGCAATATAATATTAATAATAACAACTCAAATCCATATGATTACGTATAATTAGAAAGTGAACTATACTTCCCTAGAAATTCTTAATCTACCTTGAAGACTATAAAGAAAATTCATTTAATATCTTAGCATCTTACTTAAGAGAAATATGACATTAATTGTTCCTATTTTCTTTTAATACCTTGCTTCAATCATCCATATAATCAACAATTTTTCCTATAGTTGAAATAAACTTTCTTTTATACTTTCATCTAAAATTGAAATCATTTTCATTCCTAAATGCTTCTCCTTACATTAGTCAACTAGGTTAACCAATAATTACTAAAAATTATCTATTGAAAAATATTTACAACCCATCATGCAAGAGTGTTACTCCAACTCATAAAAGATCATAACACATATATTTTCCTAAAATAATTCATATTAACAATAGGCAAATTTATAACACATATATTTAAAATAATTCATGTTAACAACATGTAGATTTATAACAACTGTTTTCGTAAATTCATGTTATCTACAAGAAGATTTATCATCTCTTGTCAGTGATAAAAAGGAAACTTCTGAACTAAAAAGAAATTTAAGGAAATTAAGATCTCTTCCCAGCCAAATAGGTCATACGACCTTAGAGAGAGATTTATACAATCATAAGAGTCAACATTTGTATGAATAATATCGTGGCATGGTAGTGTTGAGGGAATACAAGGTCTGGATAAGGTATGCCAACAACAAATTTGGTGTGCCGCCTCCTTTGGTAAGGATCTACAGGGACGAAGTGTCATCGTTTAATATTTCTTTTAATCAGAAATGTCAATATAAGGCGATAAGGCAAGAACAATCATAGAGTCTTCAAGAGGATAGTTACTAAAAGAAATAAGACAAGATTTTGATATTCAGGTAGACTGAGGATGGATGAAGGTGACCTTTCATGTGCGTGGCCTCAAGCAAGGATCGTGATCACAAGTTTGACAATAATAATATTATAAGAGTTGTCTATAAAGGAAAAATAAAAGAACAGTCATTCTTGACATTTTTCTATGAGGTTAAACCTTAGATTCATGCTTAGATACAAATTATCATTCTTAGTGTATAGGAGGATGTGGTGAGAAAGAACAAAGCGGTCAGCAAATATGCAACGCATTATCAAAAGGAGATTCGACCAATATATAAGAGGGGTTTGAAATGGTTGAATCCTTTATTACAGTTCTCAAAGATACAAAGTGGGGTTGAGTCCAAGCCATGGCTCTAGGGTGTGTCTAAAGATCTCCACTGATAATATCTTGGGTTTCATTTTTTTCAAGATGTTGGATGGTGATGCCATAAGCTGTGGTGAGACAAGAACTAAGGGAAAAACATATGCGAAAGTGGATTCAACCATTATCTATCTAAGGGTTTGATATATATATAATGAAATGTTCTAAGTATATGACTAGGGAATAAGAGATGAACAAAAATCAATGGAACATTTAAATGGTACTAAAAGTTTAGGAATATGGTATCCAAAAACAAAGAGAGGATCAACCAAAAAATAAGGTAGATACCAATATTACCAGCATGGAGACAATCCAATCAACCATGAAATACATAAATAATGTCATCTTGAAAACACATCATTCTTTATACTAAAAATCCAAGGTTATTATCAAAGTATTAGTGCATACCTAGTATAACACTTCTGCACTACATTTGTTTGTTATTTCCTAAAACCTTGAAAAATTCCCATGCTTTTGTTCAATTCCTCAGATCTCCATCTTTTTTTGCTACTCCCCAATTTCTTGTTTTACAAGATTTAAATCCCCCAAACCCCATTCCCAACTTAATAAAACTATTAAATTACTTTATTCCCTCTTCCCCAACTTTTATTTTATTTTCCTAATTTTACCCCCACAGTTTCCTCTAAAAACTGTTATGATAATTAATACAAGATTCTTCTAGAGATTCCATGCAAAATATAATTTAAGAAATAAAAGAATTTCCCCTAAAATCAATTAATCATTTATTTCTCATTAAAGCTTAAATAAATAACTATTCCCCTAAAAAATCGATACACATGCACACACAATTATGCATGCAAATAAAATACATTGTTATGATTTCTAAGTGAGTGTGTGCATCCTATCACGACCATTCGCTATAAAAATCCTAGGCACCCTCTCTCTGATGGTGCTCTCCTTTTATGATTGTGTCAACTTTTCTATCACACTTGTGAAACAACCTGAAAACATTAGTCCATATTAGTATCTTAAATAAAATCAATAATATAATCATCAAAATACCTTGCATAATCCACAATAATGTTCTACTTAATTGTTTTCAAACCATCACATCCAAAATTTAATATTTTAAAATTAATTTATAAGTCTAAGTAAAAAAATAGTATGTGACAGGTAGGGAATGCCATTTAGCTATTCATGATTTGGTATGTAATTGGTATTAATCCTCAAGTTGCAACGTTGCTTCACCAATTCCAACTTTATTTTGGTACAAACTAGTTAACTTTGGCATTGTTTTTCTCTGGGTCAAGCGATGATATTTGTCTTTGCTTATGGTTCATTTTCCATGGTGGTCATATTGCTCCTAGGTGATTTTCTCCTATCTAAAGAGGAGCTTAATTTATTGGTGTAGAAGACAGTGTGCTTAATACAATGAAAAGTGCTTTTGTGGGAGTTATTAAGTGTATAAATATAGGTTGTTACTACAGAGGCAAATTTGTTTCAAAAATAGGTGTCTTTGCAAGGCATCTATTCAGGTCAAAGACAAAATAATGATAATACATGCCAATGATTAGGAAAAATTGTTTTATAAATCACTATCTACAAACAGTATATGTAAATTGTTTAAGTCAATGCCTTAACAAGCATATAACCATCAAATTTGCATGAAGACTCAACCTGCTTTTATAAAATTGGTTTTATTAAAGTTTATAAAATATTTCTTTTAATGATTTGAGGATGCATGCTCATTAAAAAGACATTGTAATATTTTAAATCTTTTATAAAGTCTAAAAATACGTAGTTATGAGTCAGTTACAAGTCAATTATGGGTTGGAAAGTTATAAATAATTGGTTTTTGAAGGCAAAGGGGTTCCATTTCGTTTGGTTCTTTTTATGTTTTTGAGTAGAGTTGGGAGTAAACAAAGGGCTTCTTGATTCACACTTCATACAAGAAGGTTTTTGTAGTTGTGTAACTTCAATGACATAATATAGGAAGCATTTGATTCTTATGTTGTGGTTATTTTTTGTGTGTTAAATTGGTAATTTATTTTTGCCATTGTGGGAACTATTGGTCATCTATTAGAGCATTTACAAACTATGTAATACATGCAAAGAAATGTAGTTATAATCCTGGTGTCTTGGTTTGAATGCATTGATATAGCCTATTTCACAGTGTGTGGGTTTGCATGCCATTTTCTTATTGTTGTCACAATATCATATCTATTATTGTTTTCTTTCATCATATAAATTTGAGAATGTATATTCTAAATTTATGATGAACCCTCTTAGTTTAAAATAAGTTTTGTGAAACCCTAGTTGGTATTTGTGTGTCTACCGCTAGGGTTTTTGTAAGTCATTTTTCTATTAGTTTTTCCCTTTTTCCTTTTGGTATTTCTAGTTAAAATACCACAAAAACTTAAAAATTTAATTATACAAGGGAGCTACCCCTCTCAAATGCACAAGAAGATCACTTCTCAATAGCGATCTCTCCAACTACTAGTGTGATTGTCACTCCTCTTCAAATAAAATAAAGTCATTCTTGAAGATGTAATCACAATAACAAATTTGTTTACCAACATGTATATGTGTGTGCGTGTTGGAAGGTACATGTATATGTTTATAAATATATAAAATATAAAATATAATTTAAAAAACTTAAAATGAAAACCAATAATTATAATTAATTTGAGATGAGAATAAAATTACAACCACCCAAAAAGTAGATCACTATCTCAAATACATGATTTCTTTGTTATTGATAGTTAAATGTTAGAATGTGGAGTAATTTCTACCAAAATAAAACGTGCAATTTAGTTTAGTTTTAGTTTAGTATCTAGAAGGAAGAGAAAAAAATAATTTTTGTGACAATTATTTTTAGAGTTAGAGTTTGTAATTTGCATGAATATATATTTCTAGTGGATTGCATGATTTTAGTAAATAAAGGATTAATTTTCTAAATTTTTGCATGGTAAAAAATCCTTGATTTATGGAGGCACAATGTAAACATTTTTAGATGAGAAAAATAAACACATAATTTTTTGTTGTTGTAGCTGTGAATATGTTTTTTGTTTTTTCTATCTCTTCCTAGCAAAGTAGCATCAAAGCCATGGTGAGAGTATTTATAGGTTATTAGTAAGTAGCTATAACTGTGGAAGATCAAGAGGAGAAGTTGCTAGATAAAAGACATTGAAGCTACCAAGGAGTGAAAGTTTTTAGATTGTTGTCGCTAATTATATTTTATCATGACACCAAGCAATAGCATCACTCAGCCCCAAATTCCTATTTTCAATGGTAAGAATTATGATTTTTTGGCAATTAAAATGAGAATATTGTTTTGCTCACAAGATGTTTGGGACTTGGTAGAAAATGGTTTTGTAGAACCACATGATGAGGCTACCTATCAAACATCGTCACATGCAAAATAAGATCACCTTAGAGATACCAAGAAAAAGGATGCGAAAGCTCTATTCCTAATCCAACAAGCAATGGATGAGTCCATATTTCCTAGAGTTGCAGTTGCAATGAGATCCAAGATGGCATGGAAAATTTTGGAGACAACCTATCAAGGAAATACAAAGGTGAAAGTAGTTAAACTACAATCTCTTAGGAGATTTTTTGCAAATGAATGATTCAGAATCAGTAGATCAGTTTATGAGTCAAGTCATGAATATTGTGAATCAAATTAGATCTAATGGAGAATAAATATTATATTAGAATATTATAGAATAAATTCTTAGGGGTTTACCCAGTAAATTCGATGCAATAGTTGTAGCAATTGAGGAATCCAAGGATTTGACACAATTATTAGTAGATGAATTAATGGGATCTTTGTTAACACATGAATCTATAATTAGTAGAAATACCAATACTTCTCTTAAGAATACTTTCAAGTCTTAGGTAATATTTGGTAGAGGAAGAGGAAGAGGTAGATGTAGAGATGGAAGGAGCAATTCAGTACAAGGTGAAAACTATAATCAAAATTACAACAATAGAGGATTTGGCAACAATCACTTCTAGCAACATTTGCAAAGGTTTGATAAATCTAAGATTCAATGTTATTATTGAAGAAAATATGGACATTATGCAAATGAATGCAAAAAGAAACAAGAGGTGTGGACAAACAAAATGCTAATTACACAAATGAATCTAATTCTGGAAGTTTATTCATCACATGTCATGTTGCTCAAGAAAGTGCTGGGGATATTTGATTTTTAGATAGTGGATACAGTAATCATAAGATAGAGAATAAAGAATTGTTTTCTAGTCTTGATGATTCCATAAAATCAGAAGTGAAATTGGGAAATGATAATAAAGTGGTTGCAATGGGTAAAGGAGTAATAAATGTTTTGGCAAAAAATGGTGAAAGAAGATTTATTCCTGATGTTTATTTTGTACTTGGATTAAAGCATAATCTTATTAGTGTTGGACAGTTAGTGCAGAAAGGTTATAGGGCATCTTTTAAGGATAATTCTTGCACAATACTAGATAGATTTCAAAATGACAAGTTGATTGCAAGAGTGGAGATGACCAAGAATTAGATGTTTCCCCTTTGAATTCAGTGCATACAAGGGGAAGAGGAAGTCAATTCCAAAACTATGTATTTAGACCAATCATGGCTATGACATTTGAGGTATGGACATTTACATTTTGGAGGTTTGAGTTTGTTATAGAAGAAAAATATGGTGAAGGGATTCCCACCAATAGAGCAACCAGGCAGTTCATGTGAGAGTTACATTTTGGCAAAACAACATAGAGAGAGTTTTCTAGTGGGAGTTTCATATAGAGAAAGGGTATTATTGGAGCTAGTTCAAAGTGATTTATGTGGACCAATGCAAACTCCATGATTTGGAGGTAGTACTTGTTTTCTAACCTTCATTGATTATTTTAGCAGGAAGACATGGATATATTTTCTCAAGGAGAAGTCTAAAGCCTTCAAAAAATTCAAAGAATTCAAAGCTATGGTGGAAAAGCAAAGTGGCCATTACATCAAGGTACTTAGATCAGATAGAGGAGGTGAATATATGTCTAATGAATTTCTAGATTTTTGTAGATATCATGGCATTAAAAGACAATTTACTACAAGGTACACACCACAGTAGAATGGTGTAGTAGAAAGGAAGAATAGAACAATCACAGAGATGGCTTGAAGCATGTTGAAGGCCAAACATTTGTCAAATGAATATTGGGTAGAAGCAATAGCATGTGCAGTATACATTCTGAATAAAAGCCCAACAAAGAGTGTCAAGGATCAAATTCCACAAGAAGCTTGGAGTGGTAATAAACATAGTGTACATTATTTCAAAAAATTTGGTTGTATTACATATTCTCTTATACCATCTGAATTGAGAAGAAAACTTGATGATAGAGGTGAGAAATGTATTTTTATTGGGTATAGTGAAGAATCTGTAATGGTTATAATTTGAATGAAATAATGAGCATAAATGAACTCAAGAAATAAATAAAACAATACAAATTACCTCAAACACACAAATAAATCATACTTGATGAAGCATTCTAAGGTTGCACCAAAACCTCAAGTGGATTGCTCTATCAACAAATGTAATGTGATCTCCCAAGGAATGATAATGACAATGTAAGTTTACTAAAATGAGAGATGCTGAGAAATGGAGAATGGGGTTCCTTTTATAGACCTGTGAAATAGCGGATCAATGGTTGAGGAACACTGGAAAGATCAATGGTTGAGGATAGTTGAGAGAATGTGCGCAAATGAGAGAAGGACAAGTGTCCTAGCCTTCTCATGAGTCATGGGAGTTAAAAGATCTGATTGGAGAATTGATTGATCTGTTCACAAATTAGATTGATTTTTTAATTGATTTGATTGATCAAAGGACTGATTTGATTGATTAGATGACTGAATTAATTGATGAGTCAGCTCATTTCATTGATCTGTTAACTGATTAGACCAAAGGAAATTATGGTGAGGATAAATGGGAAATTAAATCAATAATTTATTTAATTTCATGAGCACATGGGATAAATGAATTAAATATTAAATTTAATTCATTTTGGAGGAAAAAGATATTTAAATAAATAATTTGAATTTATTTATTTAAAGTGGAGGAAAATTTGATTTATTTAAATAAATAATTTTGACTTTATTTATTTAAATTAGAGGAATAATGATTTAATTAAATAATTTGGATTATTTAATTAATATAGGGGAATATGATGATTTTTAGTGAATTAATGAATTAATGTGGAACAGTCAAAATTAAGTGATTTGATGTGAATTTGTGCGAATGCAGTGTGATGACATGAATTATGCGTTGGCAAATTTCAAGTGTCTACATTTTTCCCCTCTTTGATGTGGCATCGTGTCAAAGAAACTAAAAAAAGATGCCCTGGTTAGTGGTTGGAATGGAGAAGAAAAATGGAAGCTGGAAGGTATGCTAGGTGCCACCTCAAGAATTTTTTTGAAAAAAATAAAAATAATTTCAGAAAAAAATTCTTGACAGGTGTGAATGAGGTTAGGAGTAGAAAAGGTGAAAAAATAGAAGAAAAATGGAGAAATTGCTGACAAACAGGGAAAAGGGGAGGGTGGGGTGCGTGCTACAGGGAAAAACAAGGGTGGGGAGCCTATAAATAGTGGTAGGGGGGCCATTCCAAGTCATTTGGACACTTAAGCTTAGAGAAAACCTATCAGAGAGAACAAGAGATGGCTAACTAGATCACAATCTCATGATACATGCATAGAGGTGAGCGCATGAGGTAGTACCAAAGGCCAAATGGCATAGGATTACTAGTGAGTGGTCTAACTAGGGCTTTGGGGGTAGCTAGAGGGCATTAATGGATAATAAATGCTAGTTTAAAGGTCAAAAAGGTGTGGGCACACTTTTGTAAAAGTGTACCTACGTTGGAAAATGGCATGCCCTTGCACATTAATGGTGTGCCTATGATAAAGGTGCACATATGTAGAGAAAATGCACCCCCATAGAGAAAATGTGCATTGGTTCAAACAAGGGGGTAAGAGAAAACACTCATATGCTTGGCATATAAGTGCCCATGTTAAGGAATGGAGTACTTTTACATAAAAGTTGACCTATGTAGAATAACAGTGTGCCCTTGTTAGAAAAGGGCGAGCTAGTGCCAAAGAGTGTGTCAGAGAATAGAAAAGGCACGCCTGTGTCAAAAGACAACAGGCGACCAATGAGACTTAGGAAAAACTTAGAGAAATGAAAATTAGATGACCTAGGGACACAATAGATGATTTAGGATAGAACTAGATGAACTAGGGAAATGAAATATTATGGATTATGGCTAACTGATTGAACTATGATGATGGACAAGAGCGGCAGCCACCGATTTGCTCATGCAGGTGGCGACCCTAGACGATGAGGTTGGAAACAAAATTGACAAACATTGACAGAGAGTTTCTAGATGGAGTTGGGATGCTACACATAGCTCATTTTTTAGAGATTCAAGGACACACAACGATGATGACCACACTGATAGAGTGGTGGCACAGTGAGAGGAGTGCCTTCCTTCTCCCGACAAGGGAGATGACAGTTACGTTAGAGGACGTTTAGAGGATATTACGGATCCCTATTCATGGATCCTTAGTGTGGTATGACTTACATATAGGGACAGAGGCATTGGAGAGGGTGTTTGCTGAAGACAACCTTCCTATTGAGGGTATGTAGCTTGACTTGACGCAGGTGATCGATGACGCCCTACTACCACTATTCATTATGGGGTTGATTAACAATATGTTGGTTCTTAGGAGACGGTTGTGACAATTTGTGATTAGCTAGGGAGATGTGCTAGAGCGTATGATGGATGGACAGGTTTTGTCTTGGGCGCCATGTGTACTAACCCATCTATATAGAGATTTGCATAGTTGTGTTTACAGTTGAAGCCAATATATAAGGTGCGGCGTACCTACTCATTACTACATATCTGGGCATGGGAGCACATACCAGTGTTGCAATCGATGTGTGATGGGGTGAGGGCAGTAGGGTACCCATATTATTGGTTATATGCAGGGGTCATCCATTACTAGAGGATGAGAGACATGGCATATTGGTAGAGTGTTATTGATGACATAGACATAGCGATGCGGAGACCATGGCAGGTGTGTGATACATGGTGGGATGACTTATGGGAGATGCCATATGTTAGACAGACATTGTACATTATGAGGAGGACTGAGATCACTATCAAGTGATACATGCCCAATAGAGTAAGGATATAGTTTGGAGAGATGCAAATGACTCCCATACATGAGGTCATCTTTCCCACGATTGTACAAGATGCAGGGGCATGGGGAGCACCCGTTGATAGGTAGGCAACTATTACAGAGTTCAGAGCTTTATAGTCAATGCCATGGGCACCACCAACTGTGGTGATAGAGGATACAAGGACTAGCCCTAATTATGACCCATGGTGGGTTACACACAAGCCCATCAAATTGACACTCCCTGGGACACAGGCTAGATAGGTAGCAAACCCTCCCCGTCGGACAAAAGTGATGTGTTAGACAAAGGGTATCCCATGGACATGTTGTGATCCCTCTAAATGTAAGGAGAGGAGGGGATGGAGTAGGAGGATAGGGGCCATAGGTGGCAGTATCTATTCCAGTAGCTGGAAGAGATGGAGGATAGGGTCATGTCACTATCTCATGAGATGGAGAGGACCTAGACATAGTACGAGCCTCTTAGAACAGTTTGTAGCTTGAGGTAGAGAGGCTACAAGGGGTGGTGACAATAGTGATAGCAAAGAGAGACAGTGCTCTCCTACAGATACAAACTCTGTAGGGGAAGGTATAGGCACTGTAGTTATAGTTACACTAGGTACAGATATAGGCTGGTGGAGGTGATGGACAACTGCAACAGGTCATTGGGGAGAGGGACACATCAAGGTCTACTACTACGCAGATACAACGGCAACTAGACATGGCTCAGAGGGCATTGGCTAGTAGTAGCGTAGTGTAGATGTGGGGTGACATGATGGCCATTCAAGATAGATTGGCCTAGGCTAGACAGAGGGAAGAGTACTATCAGGGGCTATATGAGAGTACGGTGTCTGCATCTCAAAGAGCTTCTAGTTTTAGCAGGCGAAGCCAAGCAGGGGTCTCCAAATTAGTACATTCAGGACCATCAATGATGGGGCCACCTAGGGTGGCTTTAGGATAGGGGCTATAAGACCAGGGGTAGCCATCAAGGTCATAGGGACCATGCCAACCACCTCCTCCAAGCACAGGCCATCAGCCAACTCCTTTAGAGGGAGGGAGTTTGACCTGATGTAGACACCTTGATATTTATTTTGATGAGATGTATACACATGTATATTTTTTTATTTTGATGCATGCGGATTGATGATGTATTTATACGTATACAAACATTTTTATTGTGGACACTTTTTGTATCATGGATATTTTGTGATATATATGTGATGGTTTGATCTCTTAGATGTTTATGATGTTTTTTATGTTTATGAGATTTTAATGATGTTTATGATGATATGATAGATGTATGCATGTGTAATATGGATGTAGCATAAATGTTTATTAATGATTTATATGATGTATGATGAGTTAATGTGATGTGAGAGAAAATGTAACATGAATGATGAAATAAGTAAGTTAGATGAAATGACAAATGATGACAACTGATGACACAAATGATTAACATACAAACAATAATCAAATGATAAGGAAGAATATGATGAAACAAATGATTAACTAAAAATATAATCAAATGATAATGAAAGAATGTGATGAACAACTGATTAAATTAATAAAAGATAATCAACTGATAGAGGAAGAAATTGATAAAACAAATGATTATCTTAAGAACAAAATGATACTGAACAGAATGTGATAGAACAAATGATTAACTTAAGAACACAATGATAATGAACAAAATGTGATGGAACAAATGATTAATGTAAGAACACAATGATAATGAACAGAATGTGATGGAACAAATGATTAACATAAGAACATAATGATAATGAACAAAATGTGATGGAACAAATGATTAACATAATAAAAGATAATCAAATGATGAAGCAAATAACTTGATGACACACATGATCAAATGGAAATGAAATTATATGATGAAAAAGATGATTAACAAAGATATGATAATCAAATGGAAATGAAATAATATGATGAAATATGTGATTAACAAAGATATGATGATCAAATGACAAGAAAGAATCATGATGAAACAAATGATTAACAAAGATATGATAATCAAATGATAAGAAAGAACATGATGAAACAAATAATTAAATGATCATGAAAGAATATGGTGAAACAAATGATCAAAAGACAAAGATGAATTGATATGGAAAAGAACATTTTATAATAGATGAATGAATGATAGAATAATTTGGGAGAATTTACACTTGGCATGTAAAAATAGAGCAATCTTTTATTTGATATAGCATATGGATAGTATGCACCAAGGTATGAGAACCAGGGTGGCTATGTATCCAATGCATAAGATAGTTGACTATGCAAACAAATAGTTTGATTTTATTACTACTAGGTATAATTTAGCACCTTGTCAGATAAGTGAATGGAAAATAGTCTTAGCGTAGGATAGTTTTAATACAAAGGTCTTTGCAAAGCCTTAGATGCAAAAGATATTAATATGCAAGATGCTAATCCCATCACACACAAGATACATATTAGGCCTAATAAGATAATAAATTCATCCCATAAAAACACATCATATGAAAGTAATGACTATGCCCCAATCAATACTTCATCACAACATAGTACCAAGATATAGAAATATCAAGGTAGTTTTGACTATGTATTTAAAAGGGACAAGATATTTAATCAAAAAGCCAAAATGACCAATTGATAAAACAAATAGACAACCAACATGTTCTCTTGCCAAAGAGGGTATTCTAGAAAGATTTGAGGCATTATCTTAGGAAAGATGTATCCGTTAAAGGCTTTGGATCTAGGATATATGGATATACTAGATATAGGAAAATGGTATATGGTGATGCATTCTTGTTTAGGAGTACTCTATTTTGTTTTGGATTTGATAAGTACTTTTAGCTTCCAAATAGATGCATAGTTTAAGTTCTACTTGAGTTAGTCATGTCTAAGTGTTAAATGGATAGGATGGATTGTGGTAAATGGATGAAGTGGCAAAGATGAATTTATTATGGGTTGAGATGGATGATGGGGTGTATTATATGTGCTTGAGTACTGGATACCTCCTTTGTATTCTAGACTGCCTACATACACTATATCCATGGGATCAAGGCACATTACGATGATGATAATGATGATATGTAGTTTTAGGTAATAAATGATGAATGTGTTGATTGATGTAGGATGATGAACATGTTAAATTACTAGGATTGTTGATGGATGAGTGATGAAAGTGTTGAGGGATGAGAAAAAGTATGATAATTGTCCCTCATGTAAACGAGGATCCATTCCTAGCCTAGGTTAAGGAAACGTGCCCCCATTCAAGTAAAGGGTTTATTATGGAACATGTGATTGACCTTGGATGAAACTGACTATGAGTAAAATTAACTGTGGATAAAACTAACTATGGATGAAAATAATAGATAATGCTTGACACTGAAAAATTTTCAAGCCATGAGAGATGGACAACTAGGAATGCAAGGTCAATGAGTTTTATTATGGATCAATGGGGTTTTATTATAAAAATGAGATGGATGGAGGGGGAGACCGAATAGATGGTAGTATTGACTCCTACACATAGCACCTATTTTCTAGGATTTCACTATGGTACTTATCAAAGGTACCTGTTTACCAGGTTTTCACTAGAGGACAAACATTTTTTTGTACTTTACTATTTTTTCCTTTTAATTTTTTTGTTATCTTTTTTTTGTTATTTTTTGCTAAGATATTCCCAAGGATCAGACATAGAATTTCTTGAGATAAACATTGTTGAGAGGTTCATCAAGAGGAATTCCTTTAGGTGTTGCTAGGGTGTAAGCCCCTGATCCATATGTTGCTATGATGACAAAAGGTCCTAACCAATTAGGCTCAAATTTACCTTTCTTATCTCTATCTTGCAAGTTTCTCTAATTTTCTTTTAGGACTAGATCACCCAATTGGAATTGTCTTTCTTTGATTTTCTTATTGTAACTATGATGGAGGCAATTTTGGTAGACCTAAAGATGGTTTAATGCTGCAAGGCATCTTTCATCAAGAAGCTCCAATTCATGTAGCCTAGATACTCTATACTCTTCTTTGTCCATCAGATGTTGCATGGAGACACACAGAGATGGGATCTCGACCTCTATAGGCAAAATAGCTTCAATTCTGTATATTAAAGCATAGGGTGTGGCACTAGTTGGAGTTTAAATGCTTGTTCGATAGGCCTAGAGGGCAAGGTTAAGCTGGAGATGCCAATCACGACCGGTTTCATTGACTATCTTTTTGAGGAATTTAAGGATTGTTTTGTTCAAAGCCTCAGCCTGGTCATTGCTTTGGGGATAGTACGACATAGAAAACTAATGTTGGATATGGTATTGTGTGTACAAGGCATGGATATCTTAGTTTTCGAATGGTTTATTGTTATCGGTTACTATAGCCATAGGGATACCATACCGGAAAATGATATAGTGTAGGATAAATTTAGTAATTTCATTTCTGGTGATATAGGTTAATGGAATAGCTTCCACCTACTTTGTAAAATACTCAGTGGTGGTAATTATAAACTTGTGACCATTGGAAGAGGAGGGATGTATTTTGTCTGCGAGGTCGAGTGCCCATTGTGAAAATTACCAAGGAGTAGACACCGGTTGTAGCTGATGAACAAAAGCATGAATTAGATCTCCATGTTGTTGACACTAAAGACATTTTTTTGTGAACTAGTGGGCATCTTGTTCCATTATGGGCTAGAAATATCCAATTTGAAACAACTTCTTTGCTAAGTTAGGACCAGTGGAATGTGTTCTATAGATACCTTCATGTACATCTCTTAAAGTAGTGTTGGCTTCTTCCAAGTTTAAATATATAAGGAGGATACCATCGAGACTATGCCAGTATAATGAATCTCCAAGGATGGTGAAATGGGAGGTTTGGCAAATGAAATTTTTCTTTTGTGTGGATGTCAGATTATATGGGAGGGTGTTGATGTGAAGGCAGATGTATATGTCATGGTACCATGTCAAATTGGGACCAACAAGTTTACAAATCATCTCGGTGGGTGGCACTTTTATAGATAGTATCAGCAGCTGCTCAACCAAGAACTCATAACTTTGAATGTTTGTTGACATATCTAATAAAGATCCAATAGTAGTCATTGCATCAACAAACTTGTTAACTTTGGGGATCTTCTCAAAGGACAAACTACAAAAGTGTTATTTATAGTTGTCCACCATCTTCTTATGGGGCATCAACTTGTCATACTTGGTTTGATATTCATTTTTGACTTGGAGAATAACAAGTTGAGAATCTCCGTATACCTGAAGCTATTTGATGTTCCATTGAATTGTCATTCAAAGACCAGTGAGTAATACTTCATGTTTAGCTATGTTGTTGGTGCAAGGAAAAGTAAGCCAATATGATTTTGGAATACAATCACCTTGTGGGGTGATGAAGAGGATTCCTGCTCCAGAACCATGTTGAGTGTATGACCCGTCAAAGTATAATTTCCATTCAATTGATGTAAAGAGGTTGAATATCCCTTCATCTAGAAAATTAGACAACATGGGGTGTGTAACAGTTATTGGTGCTTTTGCTAGTTGATCAGCAATCGCTTGTCCTTTTATGGCCTTTCGATCAACATACTCAATGTCAAACTCAGTTAAAATCATTACCCACTTTGCAAGACATCCTATGAGAGTTACCTTTGAAAGAAGCTACTTCAAAGGATCTACCTTGGATATAAACTTTTTCTATTGGTTCAACATATAGTGCGGCAACTTTTTGGAAGTGAACACTATTGCTAAACATGCTCTTTCCATAGGGGTGTAATTGAGCTCATATCCCACCAAGGTATGACTAATGTAGTAAATTTCATGTTCTTTCCATGAGTCATCATTTTATGCTAGAAGTGCCCCCAAGGCTGTTGATGTAGTGGATATGTAGAGTAACAAAGGTCTTCTTGAGAGTGGTGGCATCAACACTGGTGCTGTAGCAAGGTATGTTTTTAGTTGTTCAAAGGCATCTTGGCACTTACTATCCCACTTGAATGAGACATCTTTTCAGAGTAAGTGGGAGAAAGGTGTTGTGATAAGGTGCCATTAATCTTGTAAATCCCAATATTGTATTTATTCCATTTATTACATGTAATTTGTAATTATCCATGAGGAGATGTACTAGTTTCACTAGCAGGGGTAATTTTAGAGTAACTACAAGTAATTATGGAGTGACTTTTACTATTGGCAAATGTAAAAACTCAAAGTAAATGAGGGTACACATGCTCCCTTGGAGAATATATTATTTTTGGCATGTATGAGAACTGTCATAATGTTTGGTAAGTGAATCTATGACAACTGCAAGTTGTCATAAGATTCTGAGATTCTATGATGCATATGATGGATATGTTAGTTGTATATTTGCTATATTTAGCCCAAGGTTCCTATCTTGCAAAGATACTCTTTTGTGGAATCTATGACAGTTATGACGCATCATAAGATGTTGTAAGAGGCTAGATTTAGTCTCGGGCCCCCAACCTTTGTATGGCTATTTTTGGACAAGTGTAAGATGCTTGTAAGATGGTAATTAATGTTTATATGTTGGAGAATCTCTGGAGAGAGAAGGTGAATGCCTAGGATGAGTTGGAAAACATTTCCATAAGTATTTTCCACATATTTGTTGCTGCAATACAATTTTTTAGGTGCTTAGGTACTGCAGGAATGCTGTCAGATTAAAGATTAAAGGAGAGATTGGTGGTGTTGTTGTATTGTAAAATATTTTGTAGATTAATACAAACATTGGGCCTTTTTCCTGTGTGGAGTTTTTTACTTGAAAGGGTTTTCTCCATGTTAAACATTATGTCATTGTATCTTGTGTTGAGTTCTTCATGTTTGGCATTTTCTCTGTAGTGGATTTTATGGTTTGTTACAATCTCCATTGTTAATGCACACTTAAAGATCGCTGAAATTTATCTTGTAGCAAATTTCCATTAAGTAGTTGTTCTTTCATTCCTAACATTTGGTATCAGATCCTGGCCGGCCTTGAGCCTTGGGTGGTAGTGTGGAAGCTGTAGCTGCAGTGGGAGATTTGGTTGCATTTGTTTTACAGATCTTGTGTTGATATTATGGCTGCATCCATCGTTGCATCAACCTCTCAATTGGACATTGAGAAGTTCAACAGAATAGGGTATGAGTTGTGGAAGTTGAAAATGGAAGATTTGTTGGAAGAAAGAAACCAATGGTTGGCTATCCAAAAAGAGAAGAAATCTGACGATGTCTCTCAAGAAGAAGTGAGATAGACTGGATAAGAAGGCACAAGGAACCATCCAGTTATGTCTTTCAGAATCTTTCCTATTAAATGTTGCAAAGGAGGAGACCACATACAAATTGTGGAATCAGTTGGGTGAGATCTACCAAGCCAATAGTATGGTAAATAAACTTTATTTAAAAAGAAAATTGTTTTCCATGAAAATGTGAGAAGGTGAATTAGTTGCAGAGCATTTAAATTCTTTTAATTTGTTGTTGAGTCAACTTGCTTCAGTAGATTTTGAAGTTAGTGAGGAAGATAAATGTATCTTACTTATTTTTTCTTTACTCGAGTCTTGGGAGAATGTTATCCTTGCTATCACTACTAACCTCATGGATCCAAAGTTGGATGCTCTTATTTCAGTTCTACTATCACAAGAATTGAGGAAGAAGAGTTCAGATAGTTCAAGGGATGCTCTCAATGTTAGGGGATAGTCTAACAAAAGGGGACCAAAAGGAGATCAGAAAGGGGCTAAGGACTAATCCAAGGACCAGTCTAAGACTCCTGGTAAAAAGAAGACAGTTAAGTGTTGGAACCGTGGTAAAAGGAGACATGTGAAGGAGTGTAGAAACCCCAAGAAACAGTGGGAGAGTGCTTTGGATAAGTCCTCGAATGCAGGTGAAGAAGTTTTACTTTCTGCATGTAATGTTATTTCTAATTATCATTGGTTGGTTGACTCAGGATGCTCATTTCATGTGACTCCGCATAAGGAGTGGTTCTCCACATATGAAGAATATGATGGAGGTAATATCTACCTTGGTGATAACTCTTCATATCTGATTGTTAGGAAAGGAAAGGTATTGTTGTGTTTCAGTGATGGGAGGATTAAAACCCTCCCTAGTTTTTTGCATGTTCCTGGATTAGATAGAAATATGATTTTAGTTTCAAAGTTGAATGATTTGGGAATGCATGTGACATTTGACAAGCATGGCTACAAATTGGTCAGAGGGAACTTGGTGGTAGCGAAAGGGAAGAGATTGGGAAACCTATTCAAGCTTGAAGCCACTACAATTTGTAATGCCTCCTATGTATCTGAGGCCACTACTAAAAATACATGTATGTTGTGGCACCATAGATCAGGCTACACAAGTAATAATGTATTAAAAACTATTAAGAATAAAAATTTGTTGGATGGTTTCTTCTATTCTAATGAGCATTTTGATTTCTGTGCACATTATGTGTTTGGTAAACGAAACAAAAAATCATTTCCTTCAGAATGCAATAGAGCAAAAGAGAAGTTAGAAATTATTCATACGGATGTGTTTGGACCTATGGATAATGAATCTATTGGAAAATCTCATTATTTTGTTACCTTCATTAATGATGTATCTAGATATACATGGATTTATTTTATGAAGCATAAATCTGAAGTTTTCACTAAGTTTAAGGAATTGAAAGTCTTAGTAGAGAACTAATTAGGCTTAAAGATAAAAACATTAAGATTTAACAATGGAGAGGAATATTGCTCTAAGGAATTTGATGAGTTTTGTAAGCATGTAGGTATAATTAGACAAAAGACAACTCCATATACACCACAGCTGAAGGGTGTTGTAGAAAGGATGAACCGAACAATTATGGAAAGGGCCAGAAGTATGCTTAGTGATGCATAGTTGGATAGATTCTTTTGGGTAGAGGTTGTTTGTACTACTTGCTACTTGATAAATAGATCTCCTTGTAAGGCTCTTGATTCGACACCTTATGAAGTGTGGATATGTAAGAAACCTTTTGTTTCACATTTAATGGTTTTTGGCTGTGAGGCTTTTGTTCATGTGCCTAAGGAAAAGCGATCTAAGTTGGATCCAAAGGCAGAAAAGTGTACATTCATTGGATATGGTGATAATGTCAAAGGTTATAAGCTTTGGAATCCACTAACCCACAAGATTATCTTTTCTAGAGATGTTATTTTTAGGGAACTTAGAGCTATTTTTGAACCTAAGTAGCCAAAAGAGAAAGAAGAAAAGGTAAAGAAGGTGTACTTTGATTTAGAGCAGCAAGATACACCTCAGGAAGAGCATAATGATGGATTGGGGGGTGAAGAAGAAGAAGATTCAAGTAGTTTTGATGAAGATGAATCTATTGTTATAGAAGAAGTTGGTGCAGATGATCATGTTGAAGAATGAATATAGTCTCTTACTCCACCCTTGAGGAGATCCACAAGACAACAAAATCTAGTTGAAAGATATTGCCCACCAGATTTCTATTGTGTATATGCTTTATTGAGTACTAACGATGAACCCAGATCCTACAGGGAAGCTATTTCTACAGATGATAGTGAGTCTTGGTAGCTAGCCATGTAGGAGGAGATGATGGCTTTAGACTCTTGTAACACCTGCGATCTTCTTTGTTTTCCCAAAGGAAGAAAGGCCATAGGTTGTAAGTGGGTCTTCAAGAAGAAGTTTGGAGAAGACAGGTTATTATAAAAGTACAAGGCTAGACTAGTAGCCAAGGGCTACTCCTAGAGAGAGGGAGTTGATTTTGGTAAGATATCCTCCCCTATTGCTAAATTGACTTCCACTAGATTTCTCTTATCCATTGTTGTAGCTTATGATTGCGAGATTGAGCAAATGGATGTTAAGACTGCATTCTTGCATGGAGATCTTGAAGCAAAAATTTATATGCAACAACCTACAGGTTTAGAGGTAAAAGGAAAAGAATATTGGGTTTGCAAGTTAAAGAGGTCTCTTTATGGTCTAAAACAGTCCCCCAAAATGTGATATCAAAAGTTTGACTCATTTGTTTTGAAATTGGGTTTTGTTAGAAGAGAAGAGGATCACTGTGTTTACATTTATTGTGTTGATGATTCTAAATTGGTCATTGCTTTGTATGTTGATGACATGTTTTTCAGCAATACTAAGGGTATGATCAATGAGCTTAAAGCCCAACTTTCAGGAGCATTTGAGATGAAGGATCTTGGTGCTGCAAGGTATATTTTGGGAATGGAGATCAATAGAGACAGAGTTAATAGAAATCTTTGGTTGTCACAAAGTATGTGAATACTATTTTGCAGAGGTTTAGTTTGCAGGACTATAACCCAATTAGAGTTCCTTTACACTTTGGTACTAAGCTTTCATTAGATATGTGTCCAAAGACTGAGGATAATTTTGAGGATATGTCTAATGGGCAATATGCTAGTGTTGTAGGGCATTTGATGTATGCAATGATTTGCACTAGGCCATATATTACCCAAGCAGTGGGAGTTTAGAGAAGATTTATGTCTAACCCTAGTAGACAACATTGGAACTATGTGAAGACGGTGTTTAAATATCTTGTAGGTACTCCTGATCATTGTTTGGTTTATTTTGGTACTGATAGTATTGATAAATCTTTGGACATACAAAGTTTTGTTGATGCAGATTGGGCAAGTGACTTGGATAGTCAAAGGTCCACTAGTGGCTATGTGTTTACTCTATTTGGAGGTGCAATGAGTTGGATGAGTAAGAGGCAGCCCACAATTGCTTTGTCCACCATAGAAGTAGAGTATATGGTTGCTACTCATGTCTCTAAGGAGGAAGTTTGGTTGAGGAGACTGTGTACAAGTATTGGTTTTGATTGCAAGATCATTCAGATTGGTTGTTATAGCCAGAGTGCTATCTGTTTGGCCAAGAATCCCATGTATCATGCTCAGACTGAGCATGTTGATGTTTAGTATCACTTTGTTCAAGAGTTGGTTGCAAATGGAGAGATTGAGCTGAAGAAGATAGACAATTAGGAGAATGTTGTAGATTCATTGACCAAGCATGTGAGCATAGAGGAGTTCGTATGGTACAGAGAGGCCATGAGCCTTGTTTCTAGTGTCTGGTTAATTTTCCATTTGTTTTCCTATGGGTTGATTTACAATGTATAATTTCAAGTGGGAGAATGTTGGGATAAGGTGCCATTAACCTTGTAAATCCCAATATTGTATTTATTCCATTTATTATATGTAATTTGTAATTATCCATGAGGAGATGTACTAGTTTCATTGGCAAGGGTAATTTTAGAGTAATCAGAGGTAATTACGAAGTGACTTTTACTATTGGCAAATGTAAAAACTCAAAGTAAATGAGGGTAGGTGTGCTCTCTTGGAGAATATACTATTTTTGGCATGTATGACAACTGTCATAATATTTGGTAAGTGAATCTATGACAGCTGCAAGTTGTCATAAGATTCTAAGATTCTATGATGCATATGATGGATATGTTAGTTGTATATTTTCTATATTTAACCCAAGGTTCCTATCTTGGAAAGATATTCTTTTGTGAAATATATGATGGTTATGATGTGTCATAAGATGTTGTAAGAGGCCAGTTTAGTCTTGGGCCCCCAACCTTTGCATGGTTTTTTTTGGAAAAGTGTAAGATACTTGTAAGATGGTAATTAATGTTTACAGGTTGGAGAATCTTAGGAGAGAGAAGGTGAACGCCTAGGATGAGTTGGAAAACATTTCTATAAGTATTTTTCATGTATTTGTTGCTGCAATTTAGGTACTCAAGTGTTGCAAGAATGTTGTCAAATTGAAGATTGAAGGAGAGAGGTTGTTGTATTGTACAATCTTTTGCAAATTAATACAAACATTGGGCCTCTTTCCTGTGTGGAGTTTTATACTTGAAAGGGTTTTCTCCATGATAAACACTATGTCATTATGTCTTGTGTTGAGTTCTTCTTGTTCAGCATTTTCTTTGTAGTGGGTTTTATGTTTTGTTACCATCTCCATTGTTAATGCACACTTAAAGATTGCTGAAATTTATCTTGTATCAGATTTTCATTAAGTAGTTTTGCTTTCATTCCTAACATAAGGTTGACACATATCAGCCAAATGTGAAATGAATCATTGAATGGATTGTAACTTTCCCTAAAGACTTCTCAACTATTTGAGTTTGCTTGGGGAAGACATGTCAAGAATAGCTATGACTTTTGCAGGGTCAACCTCAATGCCTCAACGAGATACAATATATCCCTAGAGTTTTCTAGACATTACTCCAAATACACACTTCTTAGGATTTAGCTTGAGTTGATATTTCTCTAGCCTATCAAATATCTACTCCAATACTTTTAAGTGATCTACTCTAGTAGATTTACCTAAGAGGTCATCAACATAATCGTCCATAATGGTACGAAACAAATTGTGGAAGATTACTGTCATCACTCATTGATATGTGGCGCCAGCATTGTTGAGGCCAAATGGCATAACCTACAAACACTATCTTCCCCAAGGACATGTGAAAGCCATTTTGTGTTGGTCCTTAGGTACTATCATGATTTGATTGTAGCCAAAACATCCATCCATGAGAGAAAGCATTTCATGAACTACGATTAAATCCACAATGATGTTGATGTTGGGTAATGGAAAGTCATCTTTTGGACAAGCCTTATTTAAGTCTCTAAAGTCAAAACAAATACGGATGTCCCCATTTGGTTTGGCCACAGTTACAAGGTTGGAAACCCATTCTGTAAAATCCATAGGCCATATGAACTTGGTGTCTAGTAGCTTCTCGAGCTCAACTTTGACCAATAAAGCTATCTGTTGGTGCATCTTGTATAGTTTTTGCTTGACGAGTTTAAATCCTAGTGAGACTGATAGATGATGGACTACTAATGCAAGATCTAATCTCAGCATAAGTCCATGTGAAGTTAGCTACCCTTTTCTGAAGGACTTTATGAAGTCTTTATTTTCTTGTTTAAACAAAGATACTGTTAAGAATGTCACCTTTGTATTTTGGATTGTGCCAAGGTTCATTTCTTGTGACTTTTAAACTAATAAAGAAGACTTCTCCTAATGAACTAAGGTGCACTAAGGTGCAACAGTCCGGTGGATATCACAGTCATACCTTGTGATCCAGATTGATGATGGGGAGCTGCTACTCAGGAGGAGCAACAAGTATGATTTTGAAGTGGTGGAATTGTAAGTATGTGCCCTGTGCCATTGATGTCAAAGGGGGAGAGAAGACATGTGAAAAACAAGTGGTTGCTGATCAAAGGGGGAGTAGTAAAGGGAGAGAAGACATGTGAATGGTTTTTACTGATAGGGGGATTTGAGACAGTAAGGAGAAGTTCTTGTCTTGATGGTTAAAACAATTTTTCACATCATATTTTGCCATCAATGACAAAGGGGGAGATTGTTGCAAGTATGGGCCTAACCTGTGTTGTCATTGATGTCAACATACTCTTGTTGCATTAATGATAAGAATTGGATGAGCTGTGTGCTGAGGATATTGAGAAAATTAGTCTCAATAAGGAATAGTGAAGAACAGTGATGACAGTAAGGCAATAATCCAAGATAGGAAGAGGATCAGAGGATGCGGATTAAAGGGTTTGTAGATATGTGTCTTAAGGTGGTCCAGTAGATATTTCAGAGGTTTGCATGAAGATTTGAAGAATTTGTGGCTGCTCAAGTAAAACTAGTTCTAGTAGGTGTTCAAAGGTGACAAAGTATAACAAAAAGGTCCGGTGAGATCCGGAAATGAATTTTCTAGTTCTGCGGATTTGAGGGAGTGTTGAGGAAGTCTTTTTGGTGTGTCAACTCGATTGGTTCATGGTTTGAAGGTCTACAAGCATCTATTCCTTTGTGACAGTAATGACAGTCTATGTTCTTGAGGTTCCAGATGAAGGAGGGATAGATTTCAGTAAGTAGATGAAGTGTGGATGTTCTTAGTGATTCAGGCAAGCTTGTGGAAGTCTTTGGATTGTGTCCAGTTCGTGTTAGTGGTCCGCATTAAAGTTGGTGCTCGCAATTGAAGAATAACTTCCAGATGATGGTATTCTTCTTGAGACTGGCCAACCGGATGAATTACACATCCTACGGATGTTCTTGTTGATGTTTGCTGACTTAGATGATTGTTCCTAAGCTGATGCCATGTATAAAGAAGGAATTGCGAAGTCATTTCAAAGTTGTCTTGGTGGAGATGAGAGTGTGGTAGCGAGGAGGAGAGCGAAAGGTAGAACAAGAAGTATTGGGCTTAAATGGAACTGATTCAAGCATGGTGAAGATGCTATTCTCCAGTTCATGTATGTGATACTTATTTCTTTGTAGATAATGTGTCTCTTGTAGGCAGTGAGCCTCTTGTGAGCAATGTGCTCAGGCAATGAGCCCTAATTGGCATGTACCATTTTACTCTTTCTATTCTTCTAACAGAGAATACAATCTTGGGTTAATCACCCTGTGGTTTTTCCCTTAACTAGGTTTTCCACATCAAAATCTTGGTGTCTCTTGTGTTGATGTGTTTCTGCTCTTGATTTGTTGCATTGTGTTTTCATGATTGATTTACAAAGTGAAGTTAAGTATTTAATTGGAAGAAATTTTTTACACAACTAATTCACCCCCCCTCTCAGTTGTGTGCCCTAAGTTTAACAGTATGAACTTGGTGTCTATTAGCTTCTTAAGCTCAACTTTGACCAATAAAGCTATCTATTGGTGCATCTTGCATAGTTTTTGTTTGACGAGTTTAAATCCTAGTGAGACTGATAGATGATGGACTACTAATGCAAGATCGAATCTTGGCATGTTAGCATAAGTCCATGTGAAGTTAACTGCCCTTTTCTGAAGGACTTTATGAAGTCTTTATTTTCTTGTTTAAACAAAGATACTGCTAAGAATGTCACCTTTGGATTTTGGACTGTGCCAAGGTTCATTTCTTGTGACTTTTAAACTAATAAAGAAGACTTCTCCTGATGTTTCAATGGTGGGGGAAGGTCAAATATTTCATCCTTAGGTGCCTCAGAGAGGTTTTCACTATTGGATGTGTCCTTTCTTTTTACTATTTTGTGATTAGGAGGTGCCACAATGTGGTTTTCACCTAGGGATCAATTTATTTTATTCATATTTTTGTGACTAAAAGATTTGACATTCTCCCCAAAATATGAGATAGGAGAGAGATCCATTACAAAAAACCTGTCTTATGGTCTTCTTGGGTTATACCATCTCTAAGTCCCAAAAATTCTACTAAGGCTTCATCATTCTGAAAAGTATCCAAGATAGGAGGCCCTTGTTGGTCCCAATTAACTAGTTCCAGATGTACAAGGGAGATAGTTTGTGTTTTGGTCTTTGAGGCAAGGGAAATGGATGAGATCATAAAGATGGATGTTTCTTGAAATAAATCAATAAGGTGAAGATGAGAAACATCCATAGTATCCTCCATAGAATTGTTATCTGCGGGAAAAGCATTCGTGACTTCATCGAGTATAAACTATATATCTAAGGAGCGGGGTGCCTCCTTACTGATTCCCAACCCATTTCTATTATTTTTCTTGGTGATAGATATGGGTTCAATAGTTCCTTGCTCATGAAGTCCAAGTCAACTTTGTCCTTTAAAGCCCATATTTTTGACAATGCAATGACCATTGTTGTACTTTTCCATAGGTAATATGGCCGGTTCCTTCTCATCTTGGAAAATCAAAGAGGATATGTTTTCAATGTGTTCATCTTCCAAATTTCACTCATAAATGAATACTATTGGGTGCATTGGTTTGATGGCCTTCTTTTTACTTTCTTTCACCATAGGAGGTTTTCCATAAGACTTAGGTGATAAAGACAAGTTCCCTACATAGCAAGAGTTCGACAAGTCATATTCTTTGAACCCTATGTTCTTATACTAAACCTTAACCTTGAGAATGTCTTTCTTAGGAGGTGTTGTGGATAATGTGGTTGGATTGACATATGAGGATGAAGGTTGAGCTACCTCATTTTTAGGACTTGTTTTGAATTTAGGTATCTTCCTTGCATGGTGTGGTAGAATTCAAAAGGATTCATATCTCTAAGAATGATAATTTCCATACCATTCTACAAGAATTTCAAACATTGGTGATAAGTTGAGGGTATGGTCTGCATGGTATGAATCCATGGGCGACCAAGGATGATGTTATACAGAAGGCTAAGGTCTAGTACCTGACATCAAGTTTCCACTAAGGTAGGACCCACTCTGATTGGTAAATGAATGACTCCTTCAGATTCCCTTTCAGTTTCATCATAAGATTCGATTGTCATTGTTTTGGAAGAATCAATAGCATCTGCAAAATGTCCTAACTATTTTAGTAGCTTCAAAGAATAGATGTTGAGACTAGCACCACCATCTATAAGGAAGCACTTGACATTTTTTTAGTGAATGTATACTTCTATGTGTAGGGCTTCATTATGGCATGCATTTTGGAATGGGAGATCTTGTTTTGTAAACACTAGGTGATGTGGAGAGGCTATATGCCCTATCATGGCTTTAAATTGTACAGTGCCAATGTTGTCAGGTATAGATGACTCTTTGAGTGCTTTTTCTAGGATGTCCCTATGTTCGGGTGAAGTGTGAAGGAGATCAACAATGGATATGAGCGATGGTGTTTTTCCCAAATGATCTAGTAGATTATACTTAGAATTGGGTTGACTATTTGATGTTGACCCATGAAGGGTAACACGACCTTAATGAGTAGTTAATGCACAATCAAGAGCTTTACCCTTGATTGTAAGAGTGGATACAAAGCTTTCTCCTAAATGACCAACAATGGAATCATATAGTCCAAATTATTGACACCTTTCCCTTTATTATTGGAGTTGTTTCCTTTTCCGTGAGGAGGGAATGGATTCGTATAAAAACCAAGGTCTTTATTTGTTGTAGGTTTGGAAGCATGGTCTATGTTGATCTCTTTGTGATCGATAAGGTTTTGTATGAGGTGTTTTAATTTCATGCATCCTGAAGTTTTATGTCTTTTTGTGTGGTGGTATTCGTAGTATTCATTGTCCTTATACCATGCAAGTTTAAAAGTTGGTTCTTCATATTACCTAGTTTCGAGTAACGTGATTAAACCATTTTGGATCAATTTATTAAGTATATTTTCTATGGGTTCTCCTAATTGAGTGAATCTACATTTAGGTGCTAAATCTTGCTTGGCTTGATCCCTTTGAGTGGTGGAATTGTTCTTTGGTGGCATTTGAATTTTAAGCAGTGTTTGGATAGTTTGGACATGTTTGGTATCCACAACACCATCGTTGACAACATTTTTTCTTTTAGCCCAAAAGCAGGGCTTGTCATTTGAAGTAGGAGTGGTCTTTTGTTTCTTTAAAGATTTTCGCAAATCCCTTACTGATAAGGGATTTTTTGATATTGGTTCCTTTTGAAATGATTTCCTCAAAGGAGTTAGCACATTGTATTTGTAGATGGAATCCAAGTTCTAGATTCAAATTTTGGACAAATATACTAATTATTTCTCAAGTAGAGGCCAAGGGCATTTGCTGGCCATATTTCTCCACCTTTGTAGGAAGGAGATGAAGGTTTCACCATTTCTTTGTTTAGTATTACACAAGTCTGTCATGGAGACTTCATGTTTTATGTTAAAAAAGAAATGGGTGATAAACTTCTTGGCTAATTCGCTAAAGGATTTTATACCCAAAGGTAAGTGTGAAAACCATTTTATGGCTTGCCCTCTAAGACTATGAGGAAAGGGATAAAAAAGATATGTATCGTTGTGAGTGGCCTCTAAACAATCCATGTAAAATTCTCTTAAGTGTTCTTGTGGATCACATTTTCCCTTGTACTTGTCAAATTTGGGTACTTCAAAGTTATTAGGAAAAGGGATCATGGGAATAGATAGATTGAATGGATATGGACAAATTTCCTCAAATGAGAAAGTCTTTTTAGTGTTTTCAAGTGAGAGATCAGAAATCTAATTTTGCATGTTTTAGATTTGAAGTTCAATTCCAACTGCTAGTGGTGGTGGTGCAAAGTTTTGTTGAATGTTAGAAGAAGATGGTTGTTGGTGTGCAAAGGTTTGTTGGATGGATGATGAAGATGGTTGTTGATATTGATTTGGTGGTTGTTGGTATTGAGTTGGTGGTTGTTGATATTGAGTTGGGGGATGTTGGTATTGAGTTGGTGGTTGTTGATATTGTGTTCGTGGTTGTTGGTATTGTGTTGGTAGCTGTTGAGGTATGTTATATGGGGTTTTGTTAGTTTGATGGGAAGAACTATGTGATGGATTAGTAGGTGCATTAGAAGTGGAAGACTGAATTTGGGATGTTTGTGGTGGATTAGTACTTGGATTATTTTGAATAGAAGAAGATGAAGGGTTAGCCTTAGATGTACTTGGAATAGAAGAAGTTTGTGTAGGGTTAGCATGTGAATTATTTGGTATAGAAGAAGAGGAAGGGTTGGCATGTGAATTATTTGGTATAGAAGAAGATGAAGGGTTAGCGTGTGAATTATTTGGTATATAAGAAGATGAAGGGTTAGCATGTGAATTATTTGAAGGATAAGATGGGTGTTGGAATCCTATCATGTATGCAAGGGTTAAAGTGGTTCAAGTTGTGTGGGATATTGATAGAGAGGATTATTGAATTGATCAATGAAGGAAGGGACCTCATGAGTGGGTATATTTTGAATGGTAGGTGATAATGTGGATGTGGTTGGAATCAAAGTGGGACCTCCACCACCCATGGCAGCAATAGAGATATTTATGGGATCTTGTTCTTGGATTTGGGATCTCTCAAAGTTGATAGGCAACTTAGCTACTCTTTTAGAAAGTGGAAGAAATGATTTCGATTAGAGTCCAAAAGTTTAACTAGAGCATCCAAAAACTTAGGATCTTGAATGTGTTCATCAAGGTCTTGGGATTATTATTGAGTTTGTTGACCTTGGCTTTGAGATGAGGAAGTCCCTTTTGTATACCCTTTTGGGACAAAGACATTGGAGCACATGCCTATGGTAAACTTGGAGGCATCAATAAGGACTTTGGGAATTGGTTCTTCAAGATTGTCTTGAGGCAAATTTTGAATGTTTTTCATAGCCTTTTGATATTGAGATTGAGTTACAAGCATATGAAGTGAAAATTGAGATGGATGATGAAGCAAATGATAGAAAAATTTATCTATGGGACAGGCATGCCAACAAATAGCACAGGTGTATTGACTGATAACACTGGCATGTTTTTACAGATTTTGAGATGATAGTCACAGGCATGCACTGATGAAACACAAGTGCTCTTGTGAACAAAAATATGAATGGATGATGTGTTTAGACTAGTTCTAGGTTCAAACTTTGAGACAAGATGATTTGGATGGATGATTTTCTTGGTTAAGAGTTATAAACCTAGATCAACAAATATTTGGATGGTGAGATTATGATTACCTACCCCAAAATAGACTAATGGTTTCAAGGTGAGACAAGATAAAGGTATAGTGAATTTGACTATCTTAAAAGGCACCACTCTTTTAAGGTAGGTTGGTTCACTAATTGGGTTGATACTAATCGGTCTATAAATTTAAGAGAGGCAATTTCTTAAACTACAAGACAAACTAGTGGATTGTTTGATCTATCTTTTAGGATTAATAACCAAGAGGATGGAAGGATGGTGAAACATTTGAGATAATTTTGGAAAATGAATGTTGATGAGGATCGAATGATCTTGTAGTCTCAAAGGATGAAATTTTCAAAAGTCTACGACAAGATGAAATAAGGGTGGATGTGGATGATCTATAAAATTGTGTAGAAATGGATGGAAGAGTCTAGATTTTTTGGATTTGTTTGGAAAAGGAAAAAATGCTAAATGGGAAATTTAAAACTATGTTTTTGAATTTTGGATTTTTGAAAAGGAAAAAGCTAAGAAAATGGAAAGATTAAGACTATGTTTTTGGGTTTTGGATATTTTGAAAAAGGAAAAAGCTAAAAGAGAATTTTAACACTATGTTTTTTGGATTTTTGGATAACTGAAAAGGATAATGCTAAAAGGGAAATTTAACACTATGTTTCTGCATCTTTGGATAAGTGGAAAAAGAGAATGCTAAATGGGAAATTTAAAACTATGTTTTTGGATTTTGGATTTTTTAAAAGGAAAAACCTAAGCAAATGGAAAGATTAAGACTATGTTTTTGGATTTTGGAGAATATTTAGATTTTTTTGTGGTATTTTTGCTTTGTTTTTTGAAGATAAGAGGTAGAACTATCTCTTAGCAAGAGAAACAAACACAAAGACACGATGCCAATTTTAAAACTTGAAACTTTGGAAAATTGTTGTAAAAGGTGATGACCCTTCACAGATAACAAATGGTATTACAGGTATATAACAACAAATAGAAGACACTTCAAACAATCTTTTAGTGCAACAACCTAGAAATTATTCAAGTAGGAGTGATCCATATTGTAAGCCCACATGATTGAATACCTATCCATGTGCTTACCTAACTAAGCACACTTCCCCCTAAGTATAGAGCTAGAGATAAAGAGCATACACCCAATATCTCTCTCCTTGGAGGTCTTAACACCTTGCCTAGAAAGATTTTCTATATAGTCCTTAAGGTAGTAAGGATGGTGAGTAACTTTAGGGTACGATCCGCATCCATTGCATTACAATATGAAATGGCCGATGGTCTTAATCTAGATTAACAAAGCTTCTAGGGTGTCATCGATATACACGAGGTACAAGAGGCCCAAATCTATGAATGCGGGTGTCCTAGGTAACTGACGCCCAACTATCACAATCTTGGTAGACCAAGTATCTTGAGAGTGTATTGCTTGGAGTTACAAGGGTCCTTCATTTGATGCTGAGTCTTTTGTTACTCTCATCATTTGTATATCGCACCAGAACATGTAGTTGGGGTCATCCCTTGAAGTGATGAAATCCCCATGCAAGCCCCCTAGGGAGGATATTAAACACTTCTAATTCTCAAGATCATCTTGCAATGCAAGAGAATAGCATAATGTGATGAGTCCCTGAGAAGTAAACAAATAAAACAAGTAAAATGAACAACTTTAGTGTTTTTTATTTCTAAGATCACTTTACAGTGTGAGGAAAGAGCATACACATTTAAGAAGTTTCAAACACAGTAGACACATGTTAATTCCCTTAAGAAATGAAATATTTTCCTAAGACTTAGTATGAAAAATATTTGTCTTTGACATACGTTTTGCAACAAATACGTTAGTAGTTTTAGATTTTTTCTTCTTTGACCAAGGTATAAGTTTCTCAATGTTAGTTCCAACACCTAAAGAAAGATTAATTTGAAAACTACAAATAATTAACAGAAACAATGAAACACAAAATACATAACTAATGATTAAGTAGCAAGCACAATAGGAAACAAAAAATAGAAAGAACTCACTATTTTTTGTTGCAAGTATAAGGTAAACCAGTGTTGTCATTGATGTCAACATACTCATATTGCTTTGACAAGAAGGATTCAATGAGCAGTGTGCTGAGGATATTGAGAAAATTAGCCTCAGTCAGGAACAGTAAAGAACAGTGATGAGAAGAAGGCAAATGTACTGTATAGGATGCGAACCGGAGGATGTAGATTAAAGGGTTTGTAGATATGGGTCTTGAGATGCTTCAGTTAAGATTTCAGAGGTTTGCATGAAGATCTGAAGGAGTTGTGGCTGTCGGTGTAGAACCGGTTCCGGCAAGTATTCAGAGGTGACAGAGGATCACAAAAGGTCCGGTGAGGTCTGAAACTGTATAATCCTAATCTGTGGATTGGAAGGAGTATTTGGGATGTCCTTGTGATGTGCCATCTCGAGTTGTGTATGATTTGGAGGTCCGGAAGTACCTCTTGCATTATGATAGTGGCGACAGACAGTATTCTTGAAGTTTCAGATAAGGAGGATAAGAGATTTCAGTAAGTAAAGGAAATGTGGATGTACCTGGTCATTCAGGTAGGCTTGTGAAGGTTCCTGGATCATGTTGAGGTCGTGTTGTTGGTCCGCATTGACAGTAGAGCCCGGAATTGAAGATATTCTTTCGGATGAAGTTTTTGCTCTGTTTAGCCGACCGGATGAGTTGTTCATCCTGCGAATGTTCTTATGGTGGCCGACCGGATGTGTCATTCATCTTGCAGATATTCTTATGATTGATTGCCGACTTAGATGATTGTTCCTAAGTTGATGTCTTGTATAAATAAAGATTTGTGAGTTCATTTTGAAGTGTGGCTCATGTGGAAAAAGGTGAAGTAGCGAAGAGAAGTGCAGAAGGAAGAGCAGATGTTTCTGGGCTTAATGGAACTGATCCGGACATGGTAAAGATGTCATTCTCCAGTTCAAGACTGTGATTCTTATCACTTTGTAGACAGTGTGTCTCCTTGTAGGTAGTGGGCCTCTTTGTGAGCAGTGTGCTCGGGCAGTGAGCCCTAATTGGCATGTGCCATTTTGTAATTCTTTATTCTTCTAATAGAGAATAATCTTTGGGTTAATCACCCTGTGGTTTTCTCCCTTAACCGGGTTTTCACGTCAAAATACTATGTTATGTGTTTCTTATTTCATGATGATATTTGTCTGTTTGATTCAATACTGCTTTGATTAAGAAGAAGGTTCAAAAGAAGAAATAATTAGGATAACTGATTCACCCCCCCCTCTCAGTTATCAACAATTGGTATCAGAGCGAGGTTCCTCTGAAAGAAGCTTAACCGCTTGAGGAGATCTAGGATGTCGTCATACAAAAAGGATAGTCCAAAGTTTGATGGAACCAATTTTACTCTCTGGAAGGGTCGCATGAAATGTCACCTGGAATGTATGGGAAAAGCATACTTGGCCATGGTTTCAAAACCATATGTACCTCCACAAGGTGGTCCGACAACTCTGAATGAAATCACAGAAGCTGAAAACAATCTGCGGACCAAGGAAGCTCTTCTAAGCGCATTGAATGACTCAGATCTCTCAAATGTTATTGACCTACCAACTGCATATGAGATCCTGACTAAACTGGAACTTCTGTATGAAGGAGATGAGTTTGTCAAAAGTGCAAGGTTGCAAAGTCTGAAAGGGAAATTCGAAAGATTAAAGATGAGAGATGATGAAAACATCACTACTTTTATGCCAAGAGTGAATGAACTAGTGTGTGGAATTAGAAATGCTGGTGGAACTCTAGATGAAAATGAGATCGTTTGCAAAATCCTTAGATCCCTTCCTGCTGCCTACAAAATCAAGGTTGCTGCAATTGATGAATTCAGAGCCCACACAACTGTCACAAGAGAACAATTGGCTGGCAAGCTAGCTGCATTTGAAATGACCGAGTTTGGAGATGATCTTCCCAAGACTGAATCTGCTTTCAAAGCCAGTGCCTATGTGAAAGGCAAACAGAGAATTGATCCGGGAGAAAACTCTTCAAGGAAGATGACATGGTATGATCAAGCAAGAAGAGACATGGAAGAAGAAGAAGCAGAAACAGCTCAACTTGAAGCCCTCATTGCAAAAAGACTACCAAGAGGATCCGGTAAGTATGAAGGAAAACTACCCTTTAAGTGCTTCAACTGCAATAAGATTGGTCATTTTGCTTCAAGATGTCCGGAAAGATCTGCAAGGTCTAATACTAACAGACAAAGGTTTCAAAAGAATTGCTATTATGTTCATGAAGAAGATGACAATGAAGGAGTAACAGATGATGAATCAGAACTAGGAAGCAAATCCAGAAATGAGTGGGTGTTTATTGCCATCAAGGAAGAAGATTCAATACTCTCTGAATCTGTCAATCACAAAGTTGTTGAAAAAGCTTTGGCTGCTCAAGTGGAAGAAAAGGATGATTGGGTTATTGACAGTGGATGTTCTCACCATATGATTGGTGACAAGAATAAGTTCTTGAATTTGGAAAGGTATGAAGGAGGAATGGTAAAGTTTGGTGACAATTCTGCTGGCAGAATCAGAGGCAGGGGAACTATTTCCTTTGATGGAAAGAGCAAAACAGGTAATGTACTATATGTTGAAGGATTGAAGCACAATCTTCTCAGTGTTGGTCAGTTAGTAGACAAAGGCTATGATATTCGGTTTAAGAATGGAAAATGCAGAATCTTTACAAGCTCCGGAACTGAAATTGCATCCGGTACTCAGACAAAAGGTAATATCTTTCATCTGGTTGGTTCAAATAAAAGTTGTTTGTTTGTTCAAATTGATCAGAGTTGGTTATGGCATAGAAGAATGTGTCATGTAAATTTTGATAACATCATCAAGATAAGCAATACTCAGGCTGTAAGAGATCTTCCAAAATTGATGAAACCTACAAATAGTTTGTGCAAAGAATGTCAGCTAGGTAAACAAAGCAGAGTCTCTTTCAAAAGCAAAGATCAGTCTTCTACCGGATTGTTGGAATTAGTACATACTGATCTCTGTGGTCCGACAAGAATCAAGAGTCTGCAAGGTGATAGATATTTCATGTTGTTAATTGATGATCATTCCCAGATGATGTGGGTTACCTTTCTAAAAGAAAAATCTGAAGCATTTGAGAAGTTCAAAATCTTCAAAGCTTTGGTAGAGAATCAAACCGGATTAAAACTAAAGTGTCTAAGGTCTAATAGAGGTGGTGAATTTACATCTGGAGAGTTCATAGACTATTGTGAGAAGCAGGGTATAAGGAGACAATTGTCTGCTCCTAGGACTCCACAGCAGAATGGAGTAGTTGAAAGAAAGAACCGGACCATCCAGGAAGCTGCCAAGACAATGATGTTGGAAGCAAATGTTCCTCAGATGTTCTGGAAAGAAGCTATCAGCACTGCAGTCTACACTCTAAATCGAGTTCAAATCAGAAGCAATACCGGTAAGACCCCCTACGAACTCTGGTTTGGCATCACTCCCACTGTGAAATATTTCAGAGTATTTGGTAGCAAGTGTTATATCAAAAGAGATGAAGATCTAGGAAAGTTTGATGCTAGAAGTGATGAAGGAATTTTCTTGGGCTACTCCACTCAAAGCAAAGCATACCGGTGTTACAATAAGAGACTAAGGAAGATGATAGAAAGCACTAATGTGAAAGTTGATGAAGGAATTGAGAAGCCCTCAAGATTTTATGAATCTGATGAAGATGACCAAGACAGTGTTCAAGGAACTCAATCCTCTCCGGTAAGATAGAGTCAGCCTAATCCGGTAAATCAGGAAGAAGAGATAGGTTTGAATGAGCCTGATCAAGAAGCAGCAGTGTAGGATACTCCCAAAATTCCAAGGTATGTGACACTAAATCACTCTGAAGATCAGATCATAGGGGACAGAAGCAAAGGTGTGCAAACTAGAAGGAATGTTGCTCAAAATCAGGATGAATGTTGTCTGATTTCAAAGATTGAACCTAAAACAGTAAATGAAGCCTGCAATGATGAAAACTGGACTAAAGCAATGAAAGATGAATTAATGCAAATTGAGAAAAATCATACTTGGGATCTTGTTCCCAGACCTAGAGACAGGAATGTGATTGGAACCAAATGGGTCTTCCGGAACAAATTAAATGAAGCTGGTATAGTAATCAGAAACAAAGCTAGATTGGTCTGCAAAGGCTACTCCCAAATAGAAGGAATTGATTATGAAGAGACCTTTGCTCCCGTGGCAAGAATTGAAGCAGTCAGATTATTTCTTACATTTGCTGCCTTCAAAGACTTCAAGGTCTATCAGATGGATGTCAAGTCTGCCTTCCTAAATGGTGATCTGGAAGAAGAAGTTTACATTGAACAACCAGATGGATTTCAATTATCTGACAATGATGATATGGTCTATAAGTTAAAGAAAGCATTGTATGGATTAAAACAAGCTCCAAGAGCATGGTATGAAAGGTTGGATAAGCATCTTGTGCAGATTGGATTCAGCAAAGGTACTGCTGACAGTAAATTATATTTCAAAATTGATCATGAAAACATTTTGATTGTTGAAGTGTTTGTAGATGATATCATTTTTGGAGGAAGAGATAGTATGTGCAAAACTTTTGCAAATCAGATGAAATGTGAGTTTGAAATGTCTATGCTTGGTGAAATGAATTTCTTCTTGGGTCTGCAAATTACTCAAACAAAGAAAGGAATCTTCATTTCTCAGACTAAATATGTGAAAGAATTGTTAAGGAAATTTGGTATGGAAGATTCAAAACCAATGAACACTCCCATGGCAACCGGATGTAAGTTGAGCAAAGATGATGACTCTCCAAAGGTAGATCAGACAATGTATAGATCAATGATTGGTGGATTGTTGTATCTCACTCAGACCAGACCAGATATAATGCAGGCTGTTGGTCTTGTGGCAAGATTCCAGGCTGATCCTAGAGAATCTCATGTTATGGTAATCAAAAGAATTTTTAGGTACTTGAAAGGAACAGTTGAGTATGGTCTATGGTACCCTAGAGATCCGGATTTCTCTCTTCATGCTTACATAGATGCAGATTGGGCAGGAGATGTAGATGATCGAAAGAGCACCAGTGGTGGAGCATTCTTTTTGGGGAAGAGATTGGTTTCTTGGCTAAGAAAGAAACAAGATGCAATATCTCTGTCTACAACTGAAGCAGAATACATTGCAGCAGCAAGTAGTTGCACTCAAATCCTATGGATGAAGTAGATGTTAAGAGATATTAAAATTGAATATGCAGAGCCTATCACAATTTTCTGTGATAATTCAAGTGCAATTAATATTTCCAAGAATCCGATATTACACTCTAAGACTAAGCACATATCTATCAAGTTTCATTTCTTGAGAGAACAAGTGAACAAGGAAGAAGTCAGGTTGGAGTATGTTCCCTCCAAGAATCAGATTGCAGATATCTTTACTAAACCTCTTCCCAAGGACTCTTTTGAATATCTCCAGGAGAAGTTAGGGGTCATGGCCCCTCCGGTGATAAACTAGGATGCACTAATGTGCATCAGTCTGGTGGATATCACAGTCATATCTTGTGATCCAGATTGATGATGGGGAGCTGCTACTAAGGGGGAGCAGCTGGTATGATTCTGATATGTTAAAATTGCAAGTATGAGCCCTTTGCCATTGATGTCAAAGGGGGAGAGAAGACATGTGAAAAACAAGTAGCTGATGATCAAAAGAGAAGCAGTAAAATGAGGAGAAGACATGTTGTTGATAGGGGGAGAAGTGACAGAAAGGAGAAGTTTCTTGTCTTGATGGTTTTTCACATCATATGTTGCCATCAATGACAAAGGGGGAGATTGTTGCAAGTATAAGGTAAACTAGTGTTGTCATTGATGTCAACATACTCATATTGCTTTGACAAGAAGGATTCAATGAGCAGTGTGCTAAGGATATTGAGAAAATTAGCCTCAGTTAGGAACAGTAAAGAACAGTGATGAGAAGAAGGCAAATGTACTGTATAGGATGCGAACCAGAGGATGCAGATTAAAGGGTTTGTAGATATGGGTCTTGAGATGCTTCAGTTAATATTTCAGAGGTCTGCATGAAGATCTGAAGGAGTTGTGGCTGTCAGTGTAGAACCGGTTCTGGCAAGTATTCAGAGGTGACAGAGGATCACAAAAGGTCCGGTGAGGTCCGGAACTATATAATCCTAATCTGCGGATTGGAAGGAGTATTTGGGATGTCCTTGTGATGTGCCATCTCGAGTTGTGTATGATTTGGAGGTCTGGAAGTACCTCTTGCATTATGACAGTGGCGACAGACAGTATTCTTGAAGTTTCAGATAAGGAGGATAAGAGATTTCAGTAAGTAAAGGAAATGCGGACATACCTGGTCATTCAGGCAGGCTTGTGAAGGTTCCTGGATCATGTTGAGGTCGTGTTGTTGGTCCACATTGACAGTAGAGCCTGGAATTGAAGATATTCTTCCCGATGAAGTTTTTGCTCTGTTTAGCCGACCGGATGAGTTGTTCATCCTGCGAATGTTCTTATGGTGGCCGACCGGATGTGTCATTCATCTTGCGGATATTCTTATGATTGATTGCCGACTTAGATGATTGTTCCTAAGTTGATGTCTTGTATAAATAAAGATTTGTGAGTTCATTTTGAAGTGTGGCTCATGTGGAAAAAGGTGAAGTAGCGAAGAGAAGTGCAGAAGGAAGAGCAGATGTTTCTGGGCTTAATGGAACTGATCCGGACATGGTAAAGATGTCATTCTCCAGTTCAAGACTGTGATTCTTATCACTTTGTAGACAGTGTGTCTCCTTGTAGGCAGTGGGCCTCTTTGTGAGTAGTGTGCTCGGGCAGTGAGCCCTAATTGGCATGTGCCATTTTGTAATTCCTTATTCTTCTAATAGAGAATAATCTTTGGGTTAATCACCCCATGGTTTTCTCCCTTAACCGGGTTTCCACGTCAAAATACTGTGTCATGTGTTTCTTATTTCATGATGATATTTGTCTGTTTGATTCAATACTGCTTTGATTAAGAAGAAGGTTCAAAAGAAGAAATAATTAGGATAACTGATTCACCCCCCCTCTCAGTTATCAACATTTTTTACCTTTTTTACACAGGCGTGTCGATAAAGGACAAAGGCATGTCGACAGACAGTGAGGGTGTGCTGACAGACATCAAGGGCACACTTATCAAACATAGGTGCATTCTACATAGCATAGGCACACTTCTAGAATAGTAAACAGAACCTACCAAAATAAAATAATGAGTTGGACAGAAAGGATGATTTGCTAAGTTTTGAGAGATCTAATGGCCTGGGAGGATGGATCTGAGGAGATGAACACTGCTCAATGTTTATCCTAACATGAGCGTGCTTTTACAAGGCAAAGGCATGCTTCTACACAGAGAGGACCTAACACCATGAAATCAATGCCTAAACCTATTGAAAATCAAATGTAATAGCATGACTAGATAGAGATAGATGTTAGGCAAACACAGGAATCAGAAAGTAGGCAAAATCAACTGAAAATAACCCACAATCCACAAAAATAAGCACCAACTTGTCAGAAACACAAGCATGCAGTTATGAAACACAAGTACATCAACCTTCTGTAGAGGCGCGCCAACCTGCAGCATAGGCATGTTGACACAAAGCGTAGGTGTGCATTGACAGTCACAGGCACATTTCTATTCCTATATGAAATTTGTATGAAAAAACTCCACACAAATGTTAGTTTTCAGGGACATGAGTCCCATTGGGCATGCTAAAATGTAATGGTTATAATTTGAATGCAATAATGAACATAAATGAACTCAAGCAATAAGCAAAACAATACAAATTACCTCAAACACACAAACAAACCATACTTGATGAAGCGTACTAAGGTTGCACCCAAACCTCAAGAGGATTGCTCTTTGCTCTTGGCTATGTGGATTACTCTATCAACAAGCGTAACGTGATCTCCCAAGGAATGATAATGAAAATGTAAGTTTACTAAAATGAGAGATGTTGAGAAATGGAGAATGAGGTTCATTTTATAGACCTGTGAAATAGTAGATCAATGGTTGAGGAACACCAAAAAGATCAATGGTTGAGGATGATTGAGAGAATGTGTGTGAATGAGAGGACAAGTGTCCTAGACTTCTCATGAGTCATGGGAGTTAAAAGACCTAATTGGAGAGTTGACTAGATAGATTGATCAAAAGACTAAATTGATTGATTTGTTAACAAATTAGATTAATTTATTAACTAATTTGATTGATTAGAGGACTGATTTGATTGATTAGAGGACTGATTTGATTGATTAGATGACTGGATTGATTAATGAGTCAGCTCATATGATTGATATGTTAACTGATTAGACCAAAGGAATTATGGTGGGTGAGGATAAATGGAAAATTAAATAAATAATTTATTTAATTTCATGAGCACATGGGATAAATGATATAAATATTAAATTTAATTCATTTTGGAGGAAAAAGATATTTAAATAAATAATTTGAATTTATTTATTTAAAGTCGAGGGAAATTTGATTTATTTAAATAAATAATTTTGATTTTATTTATTTAAATTGGAGGAATAATGATTTAATTAAATAATTTGGATTATTTAATTAATATAGGGGAATATGATGATTTTTAGTGAATTAATGAATTAATGTGGAACAGTCAAAATTAAGTGATTTGATGTGAATTTGTGTGAATATAGTGTGATGACATGAATTATGCGTTAGCGAATTTCAGATGTCTACAGAATCAAAAGCTTATAAGTTTTATAACCTCGTTTCAAAGAAAGTGATTATTAGCAAAGATGTGGAATTTAAGGAAGAAGCATGGGATGGAAGCATTGGTAGAGCAATCACAATTGGAGAACCAATTCCTCAAAATGAAGAAGAATCTAAAGAACAAAATTTGCAAGGTGATCAATCAACTCCATAAGCAAGAACACACACTCCAATAAGAACACCAACGAACTTAGCACAAGGTGAATCATCTGGTCATGCATGTCACCCTACTCCCAATTGACAAGTAAGTGATGATCCTACACTTGCCTCCTTAAGGTCAAAATATAAAGGAAAGAAAATAAGAAGATTGAAGGAGATTTAAGATCAAGGAGAACATTTAGATTTGTGTTCAAATTTAGGTTTTTTCGCTCATTATCCTATGTATTTTGAAGAAGCAGTTAAAGAGGAACATTGGATAAAATCTATGGATGAAAAGATAGATTCTATTGAGAGAAATCAAACATGGGAGCTAATTGACCTACCTAAAGGTAAGGATTGCATAGGAATCAAATGGGTTTATAAGACAAATTTAATGCAGAAGGTAAGATTGAAAAGCACAAGGCAAGGTTAGTAGCAAAAGGTTTTGCACAACAACATGGAATTGATTATAATGAAACATTTGCTCTAGTTGCTAGACTTGATACTATTAGAATGGTTTTAGCAATAGATTCTCAAAATAATTGGAAAGCATATCAAATGGATGTCAAATCAGCTTTCTTGAATGGTTTTCTCGATGAAGAAGTGTATTTGAAACAACCACTAGCTTTTGAAGTGCATGGACATGAAGACAGTCTATAGATTGAAGAAGGCTCTCTATGGTCTCAAGCAAGCACCAAGAGCATGGTATAGCAGGATTGATTCATACATGACAAACAATGGATTCAATAGAAGCAATAGTGAGCCCACATTATACACAAAAATTAACAAAGAAGGTCATATTTTGATTGTGTGTTTGTATGTTGATGATTTGATTTTCACTGGGAATTTGTCTGTAGATGCATTTAAATCAGCAATGAAGAAAGAATTTAAGATGACAGATTTGGGATTAATGAAGTATTTTTTGGGCATTGAAGTTGTACAATTAGATAAGGGAATTTTTATTTGTCAAAATAAATATGCAAAGGATGTGTTAAGGAGGTTTAAGATGTTGAATTGTAATTTAGTACCTACACCCATTACTAAAGGAACTAAAATTAGCAAAGAGGACAAAGGGCCTAATGTTGATTCTACAACATTCAAAAGACTAATTGGAAGTTTGATGTATCATACAACTACAAGACCAGATATCATGTATGGGGTTAGTATAATCTCAAAATTCATGGAGTCACCAAAAGACTCACATTGGCAAGTTGGAAAGAGGCTATTGAGATATGTGGCAAGAACAACAAAATATGGAATTTAATATTCCAAACTAATGATTTTGTTTTTTTTTTTTTTTTTTTTTTTTTTTTTTAATGCGCCTGGTAAACTTTTTAACGTGACCGGCGACGCTGGTGCGACACGCCCTCCGGGTCCACGCGAATGCTTTTGCCCGGAGCAATGAACCGGTGAGGCCACAACTGGGGGACCTCATCCCCTAGGAAGAACACTTCAAACCCGCGAGCCCATCGGCCCAGCGAAGGCGTAAAGCCTTGCGAGCTCGTTGGCCCAGCGGGGGTTTGAACTCTAGTGGCCGCCACTACAACCGAGCGACTTAACCACCGAACCATGCCATCATCGGCAAACTAATGATTTTGTTTTGATTGACTATACTAACAGTGATTTTGTAGGTAGCATTGATGACAAGAAAACTACTCTTGGACATGTCTTTCATTTAATTTTGGAATAGGTGTGGTCTCATGGGCATCAAAAAAATAACCCATAGTGACACTTTCATTAGCTGAAGCAAAGTATGTAGCAGCCACATCAATAGCATGTCAAACAATTTGGATGAGGAGAGTATTGATAGATTTATTGCAAGCATAAAAGGAGTCAACACCAATCTTTTTTGACAACAAATCAATAATTGCATTGTTAAAAAATCATGTTTTTCACAAGAGGAGAAAGCATATTGATACGAGATTTCATTTCATCAAAGAGTTAGTAAACAATGGAGAAATCCATTTGTAGTTTTGCAGATCTGAAGACCAGTTGGTAGATATTCACAAAGGCATTAGCAAATGAGAATTTTGATCATCTAAGATAGAATTTGGGTTTTGTAAATGCTGAAGTAATTAGTGGTAGAAATTAAGGGGGAGTGTTAGAATGTGGAGTAATTTCTCCCAAAATAAAACATGTAATTTAGTTTAGTTTCAGTTTAATATATGGAAGTAAGATAATAAAATAATTTTGCATGACAGTTATTTTAGAATTAGAGTTTTGTAATTTGCATGTTTTGCATGAATAGATATTTCTAGTGGATTGCATGATTTTAATAGATAAAGGATTAGTTTTCTAAATTTCTGCATGGTCAAAAATCCTCTATGTATGGAGGTACATTGTAATCATTTTTAGATGAGAAAAATCAACACAAATTTTTCTGTTGGCAGGTAGGAGAGGATAGATGGATGTCCAGGAAAGATTGCTACAACAATATGGACAGCAGAAACAAACATAAAAGAAGGCAGACCAAAAACACACAGAACATAAATATATATTTATATTTTCCTCTTGAAAAATTACATACAAAAACTTCTTACAAACTTCAATGCAGAGTTGTTGCTCTATTTTCTAATTTGCCTTTATATCTAGAGCTGCAGAATATCCACTGTGATGTTACACATTCCCTTCTATTCTCTGCTGCAATATTTTTTTATGTCCTACTATATTCTCTACATACCTTCTGTTGCTACAGGCTTCCACTAATTTCTATGGTCAACTCTATTCTTTTTATCTCATTCCTACCAAGCCAAAAATTGGTGCTCAAAACACACTTCAAATTCAAAATCACCTACCAAAATAAATGCAGGTAGGCCAACGGTTGTTGGGGTTTGATTTTGGAAATCCCCAAGTTTGACGCAAGGACAAGCTGAATTAAATGTACTGACTAAAGATTATTAATTTTCCAACACTCCCCCTTAATCTAAAGTCTGATGTCATTCAACAATTTTCTTTCTGGAACTGATCTTTGGAGTTACACCTTTGCATTTGCCTTTATGGAGCAGATCTCTGGAGCTGTTTCTATCATTCTGGATCACCTTTGAGCTCTTTTTTGCATCTCCAGAGCACTCTGTCTGCATCTCTAGAACTGACACCCTGCATCTCTGGAGCTCTATCTGGAGCTACACATACTTTCCAAGGTTGAACCTCTAGAGCTTTGCTATTGTCTTTCTAGAGCTAAACCTACAAAGCTGTCTTCTTTTCGGGACTGCATACCTCTAGAGCTATCAACAATACTAAGCTTATCTCGTAGGCATTCAAAAGAATCTTTTGGCAATGCCTTTGTAAAAATGTTAGCGAGTTGCTGCTCAGATCTACAATACTATAACTCAATCTCTCCTCGTTCTACCAACTCCCTTATATAATGCTAATGGATCTCAATGTGCTTGCTTTGTCCATGGAAGACTAAATTCTTTGTCAGAGCTATTGATGAAACATTATCACAATGAATGGTTGTACCATCTTCTTGCTGTTCATTCAAGTCAGCAAGGATCCTTCTCAACCAAATAGCCTAACATGCTACTGCATTTTCTACAATATACTCAACTTTTGTTGTATAGAGAGAGAGAGACAATGGGCTACTTCTTGGATGCCCATGATATCACGCCTGAACCCATGTGAAATACATAGCCAGGTGTGCTCTTTTGGTTATCTACATTACCTACGCAATCACTATCCATGAAACCAGCCAACTTAAACTCATTAAAAACACCATACAAGATGCCATAACCTATTGTGCCATTCACATATCTCAAGATCCTCTTCCTACTTGCCAATGTGTTTCCTTGGACTTCTCCATGAACCTATAAATTAGGCTTACTGCATACATCAAATTAGGCCTAGTGGCTATCAAGTACATGAGGCTTCCAACCATGCTCTTGTAGAGGGTTGAGTTTACTTCCTTGCTGCTATCCTCTTTACTCAATTTCAAACTTGTAGCTATTGGTGTAGGGGTAGGTTTACTATTCTCCATTTTAAATCTCTTCACAATCTGTTTGGCATAGTTAGTTTGCAAAATAAATATGCCATGCTCTGTTTGTTTGACCTCAATGCCAAGAAAATACTTTAGCAGACCTAATTCTATCATCTCAAACTCATTTTTCATTGCCTCTTTAAAATCAACAATGAAGAGATCACTATTACTAGTAAAAATTAGATCATCTATGTATACAAAATAGCAATCAAAATATTACCTTCAGCTACTTTGATGTAAAGAGTGGGCTTATTGTTGCTTTTGCTAAAGCCATTACTCACTAAATATGAGTCAATTATGTTGTACCATGCCCTAGGTGCTTGTTTCATCCCATAGAGGGCTTTCTGGAGCCTATATACTTTTTCCTCTTGCCCTGGGACTTCATAGCCAGGTGACTAATCCACATACACTTCCTCCTTCAGCACTCCATTCAAGAAGGCTGACTTTACATCCATTTGAAACACCTTCCACTTGTGTTGGGCTATTGTTGCTATGACTACCTAAATTGTTTCTAGCCTTGCAACTGGTGTATATGTCTCATCATAATCTCTTCTAGGCTATTGTTTGTACCCTTTGACAACTAGCCTTGCCTTATGTCTTTCAATCTTTCCTTCAGCAGTAGACTTGGTCTTATAGACCCACTTAACTCCAATCACATGTTTACCCTTAGGTAAATAAGTTAGTTTCCATCATTCTTGTCTATGGCATCCAACTCTTCATCCATGGCCTTACACCATTTCTCTTCTTTCAAGGCTTCTTCAAAGTGCATTAGATCACTATAAGAAAATAATACAAAATTTAAATTCTCATCCATATAAGCATACCTTGTGCTGTCATAAATCTCCTTCACACTCCTTATCCTTCATGGCATCAATGATATGAGTGTAGGGTCTAAATTGTAACCTCTAGAGCTACTGTTGTTCCAACCTCTAGAGCTATTGTAATGCTAACCTCTAGAGTTACTACTTTGTTGAACACTAGAACTGCAGATCTCTGGAGTTGCAGACCTCTGGAGCTGCTGATCTCCAGAGTTGCTACATTGTTGTCCACTTTCAAAGTTGTTCTATTGAACACCTTCATAACTACTATTCTCCAATGCTCTACAGTAGTTTCTCCCCAAGCTGCTACTCTCTATAGTTCCTCCAAAGCTTCTTCATCTTCAAGGGGTATTGTAACTAAAATAGCCATGGTGCTATCCACCGTTCCATCCCATGCTTCATTCTCAATGAACTCAACATCCCTGCTGATCACAACCTTTTTGGTGATGGGATTATATAGTTTGTAGGCTTTTGACTCTTCACTATAGCCTATGAAGATACATTTCTCACCTCTATCATCAAATTTTTGCCTCTTCTCTTTAGGCACTAATGCATATGCCACACACCCAAGGATTCTCAGGTGTTCAACACTCCATTTGTTGTTTGTCCATGCCTCTTATAGAATCCTATCATGAACAGCCTTTGTAGGACACCTATTCAATAGGTAAAACATTATTGCTACAACTTCACCCCAAAAATCATGTGATTGCTTTCAGCATGCTTGCTGCCATCTCTTGAGTGGTTCTATTTTTCCTTTCAGCCACTCCATTTTGCTGTGGAGTATACCTAGTTGTAAACTACTTTTGTATGCCTTCATTCCTGTAGAAATTTAGAAATTCCTTAGAGATATACTCTCCCCCTCTATCTATTCCTACGGCTTTGATATAGTGGCTGCTTTGATTTTCAACTGATGCCTTAAGCCACTTGAATTTCTCGAAGGCTTCTGATTTGTTCTTCAAAAAATAAACCCATATTTTTCTACTGTAATCATCTATGAATGCCATAAAATAAGTATTTCCAGCCAAGGTGTGGGTTTTCATGGGACCACACAAATCTGAGTGCACCAACTCTAATGGTGCTTTTGCTCTCCTAGAATACCCTAATTGAAAGGGTTGTCTATGCTCCTTTCCTAAAATGCAAGCTTCACATTTTCCATCGGGCTCTACAATGTTTGGTAGCCCTCTAACCATGCCTTTCTTGGACAATAAACTCAAACCAGAAAAACTTAAGTGCCCATACCTCAAATACCACAATTTGGATGAGTCTTTGATGACGTCCTAAAGGCAGATTGTTGTTCCACTGTTGTGAGTGCTATAGATAGTGCCAGTGACTCTATATGTATCGTAAGAGGAAATATTATGTTTCTTGTCATCCGTACTGCTACAATCACTTTCTTACTGCCTCCTTTGTCAAATATTTTGCACTCTCCATTTTCCATCCGGATTTTATAACCATTTTAGAGAATTTGTCCAATGCTCAATAGATTATGTTTTATGCCAGGGGCATAAAAAACATCCTGGATCACCCTCCTTTCAGCATTCTTGGACTAAATGTTGACTGTATCTTTTCCCATGATGGGAACTTGCTCATTGTTTCCCATTTTTATTTCAATCTGTATGCTACTATCTATGGAGGCAAAGAATTTTTTATTTCCACTCATGTGGTTGCTACAACCACTGTCTAGATACCATACTTCATCACTACTCTTAGCAAGGTTGCAGACAATAAATACATTTGACTGTTTTTCATTTTCAGCCTTGTTCTCATTTGCTACATTAGCATTTTGGCCTCCATGATCATGTTTCTTTCTACACTCACTAGCATAATGACCAAACTTATGATAGTAATAAGATTGAACATTGTTTTTGTCATACCTTTGATTAGAATTGTTATTCTTCTTTTCTTGATATCTTGGTTGTGAGTTGCTTGCCTCTTCTTGGTTGTTTGAAACTCCTCTTCCAGATTTGCTTCTTCCTCTACCTCTTTGACCTCTACCTCTGCTATTTCTTCCTCTTCCTCTACCTCTTGCATTAGTTTGAGCCTTGAAGGCTTGCTCAAGGGAAGGAGAAGATCTATTCAACCACTGCTCATGGATTTGTAGTGAACCCATCAATTCATCCACTATCATCTTGGATAGGTCCTTAGTCTCTTCAATGGTTATGACAATAGGGTCAAATCTAGAAGGTAGACTCCTTAGGATTTTCTCAACAATCCTTTGATCATCCATGGTTTCTCCATTTATTCTTAGCTCATTTATCATGGTAGAAACCCTAGTGTGAAAGTCTAAAATAGACTCATTGTCCTTCATCTGTAGGGTCTCAAAATCTCTCCTAAATAGCTGGAGTTCACTGATCTCACCTTGTCAGTTCCCTTATAGCTATTCTGCAATATTTCCCATGCCTGTTTTGAGTAGTTTGCTGCTGTAATGCGGGAGAAAGTAGCCTCTTTCAAGGCTACCTCAATTAGATTGAGGGCTTTTACATCCTTCATTCTTGTTTCCTTCAACTGGTTTCTTTGAGAATTAGATAAGGCTATATAAGTTGCTGGGTCTATGGTGTCTGTGAACCCATTGATGACCAACTCCCATAGGTCATTAGCAACCAGTATTATCTTCATCTTCTTAGCCTAAATATCATAATTTTGTCCATCAAAATTTGGTGGCTGTTGCCATCCTTTGCTATCCCCACCTGCCATGCTTCTCAAATCTGAGAAGGCTGATAATGCCTAGACAAACTAGGGCTTATATAAAACACCCACAAAAAGTTTCTAACTGCCTAGAAAAATAGGGCTCTGATACCACTTGTTGGCAGGCAAGGGAGGATAGATGGCTGTCTAGAAAAGATTGCTACAACAATATGGACAGCAGAAACAAACATAAAAGAAGACAGAACAAAAACACACAGAACATAAATATATATTTATATTTTCCTCTTGAAAAATTACATACAAAAACTTCTTACAAACTTCAATGCAGAGCTGTTTCTCTATTTTCTGATTTGCCCCTATATTTGGAGCTGTAGAACATCCACTGTGATGTTGCACATTCCCTTCTATTCTCTGTTGCAATATTCTTCTATTTCCTTTTGTTGTTCTCTATAGACCTTCTACTACTACAGGCTTCCACTAATTTCTACAATCAACTCTATTATTTTTGTCTCATTCCTACCAAGCCAAAAACTGGTGCTCAAAACACACTTCAAATTCAAAATCACCTACCAAAATAAATGAAGGCAGGGCAATGGTTGCTAGGGTCTGATTTTGGAAATCCCCAAGTCTGACATGGGGGTAGGCTAAATTAAATGTGTTGACTAAAGATTATTAATTTTCCAACATTTTTTACTTTGTAGCTGTGCATATGTTTTTTCTTATATTTTTTTTCTCTGTCTCTGCCTAGCATTAAAATCATTTTATATTATTTAGAATCACCGTATTGATTTTGTTATAATCAAACTAATCCAGAATAACCCGTTTCAATGGACGTATTGATAAAGCTACACACTAAGGAGATTGCTTTCAGATAATTTCAAGATTGTCTTTGAATCCAAAATTACACAGCAGTGATATAAAACTAATAATTATAATAATCAATAAATAAAATTGGACGGTACACATGAAGCAAATGAACTATTGAGATGTCTCTGAGGGTTGTATAAGTAATACCTTTTTCTAGACAGAATTCATATACTGTCATTGAAAATTCTAAACTACATATTGATCTATAATATATTCATAATGGCAGCTTCGAGGGATTTGGCACTTGTCTCCCTCGATACCCAATTAATGCACCCTCATGATCAAGAACAAGAACATGAGCAAGAGCTTCAAGTTCACTATAAGGACTTATCCTCATCTACCGATCCTTATAGTAAGGGATAGCCTAACATTGATAAGAATAAGGATTCCTCTAACTAATAGATTGCTAAAAGGATGTCTTGGCACAAATGGCATCTCTAGGATACAACCGCAGTGCCAAGAGGTGCAAAGAGAAGTGAAAAAACATCAAGAGAATGCCCATATTTTAACCAATTGGATGTTTTACACAGAAGGGCTATGCTCAATTTGGAGAGTACTAGGATGTCAATTTGAGGATGGTATGTGTGTGTTTCAATAGTTGTTAGAATAGCAATACTACGATCTCTTGCCTTGTGAAATTAACAATCATCCTTTTAGCAAGGATCTATCATGTGCCCTACCTATCCATAATGCTAGTATGCCTTATAATGATCTAAAAATATCATGATAATCCATATTTATATAATTTTGATGTGTTGTCCAATATTTTACATCATGATGATGAGTTTTGTGATGACTTTATTGCTATTCATATTCCCACACATGATCACTCATGGATTGATAATGATGATTTATTAGGGGAGACGATACTTCATTGCTTTTACATTTAATGATAATATAAATACTTTGAATGATGATTATGATGGCTCTAAAAATGCTTCATTGTTTGTGAAAACATTCATCCTTGCTAATGACAAACTTATAATGATAATTGTAATATCCTAACAAATTTTAATAAACAATATTTAATAATTTTTTATCATCAAGATCTTGTGAAGGTGAGGTGAGAGCATACATTAATTAAATATTATTATTCACCACTTTATGACCACCCAAATATCGTGAAAGTGAAGTGAAAGCATATGGTGGATGAAAAATGATTATAAATATTATTTTCAATAATAATAATGCCCAAAAAGATGTAGCAATGAATTGCACATTTAATATAAATATGTTGACACTTTAGAGAATAACACATAAATATGATTAAAGCTTCCTCCATAACATAATGTTGCTTTGGTGATTATAAAATATATGTTTCCATAATATATTGAAGCTTCTTAAATATAAAACTTTTTGCAAATACCAAAATGTATGTTGAAATATAAATAAAGATTCGAAGTACAAATACAACCTCTCTATGAGATTGCCCCCAAGAAATAAAAGGGTTGTCATCCTCTAATCTCTAAGAAATCAAAGTGGTGTCATCCTCTAATATAATGAATCCAAGGGTTTTTGACATTCAACCCTATAATGAAACAAAAGGCCCAAACTATGATAAAAAATACTAAATAATTGGTAATAATCTCAAATCCAACCAAGCACATCAATATATAGCACCAATGGGGCATGAATTCCAAAGCCCCAATTTCCTTCTTAAAGATAGCAATTGAAATATTAATGAGACTCATTGCAAAAAATAGTTTTTGGTGAAACAGTTTCATGTGAAACTATGTGGCACCTATATAGCACAAAGTGCTTTAGCTATAAATCTTTCACCTAAAACTTTAAATTGATGTCAATTTTTATCAAAAGGTTTTGGCCAAAACTTTTTGTGTGAAAGTGTTTTGGTCAAAACTATTTTTCTTGAAATGGTTGAGTTGATAGCCTATGTTGCATGCTAACCCCTCTTTTGGGATAAATTTAACAAAAGTAGATCTTCAACTTCACATTTCTCTAATCAAGAATATTTTCATGAAAATTTAAAAATACCACATGGTTAATTATGGTAGTATAAGGGATGTTGTGGTTAATGCAATGATATGTTGCCAACTTAAACCAACTCCATAATGTGGAGAGATATGTATATATGTCACTTGGGCTAGTATTTATCTTTTGCAATATATTAGATGTTATTATGGTTTTTTGGAGTGTTAATTAAGTATGGAGACATAATTCACATGTTAAAGTGTGGTGCTATGTGTTGTTCTTAACACTTGAAAAAATGTTAGGCATTAATTGGGAATCTTTGGTGGTGTGTTTTAGGGTGTTACACTTTTACCCTTGCTTTTAGTGCCATGTTTCATTTTTTATTTTTAGGCTCTTTTCTAATTTTTAACGTTTAATCATTCCCCACAATTATATATGCCAAAAATGTTCAATATATACATATATTAAAATACTATGTGTAAATATTATTTATATTTTATAATATATATCTTTCTTAATTATATAAAGTCTACATAATTAATATATTAAATAAATCATTAAAATTAATACATATCGAAAACGTAATTACATATGTATTTTAATGTTGACATATGCATAAAACTCAAGTGTTTTTCCTATTTTTGGTTCATCATCTAGAAATGAATTCCTAACATACCACAAGATTTGTTTGTGTTAAAACATTATGCTTACTTAAAATAAGGTTAGATTCTATGGTCAAATAATCATCACAACAATTTGATTAATCGAAAAGGTCTATCCAAGTTTAACATTATAGATCAATGCCTTAAAATAATTTGGACAATCGTAGATAAATGTAACTTACAAAAACATACACATGCACCAAGCACATTCAAGATGAATAGGAAATGAAGCACAACAACATGAGCAACCACAAAAAAATAGACAGATGCACATAGATAGAAATAAATGCTCATTTTGGCATCCAAACATTAGAGGAGTCTTCAAGTGCAGCTCCATGTGATCCACACTCCTTGGAGGAAGATATTTATTTGAGGGAAGAGAATGGTTAGTGTTAGACTTAGGGCACACAATTGAGAGGGGGGGTGAATTAGTTGTGCAAAAAATTCTCCAATTTACACACTTAAATCCTCTTAGTGATCAGCAATATATTAAACATGTAACATAATGCATTCAAATCAAAAGCAGAAACTCATCAACACATAAGACACCAAGATTTTGATGTGGAAAACCTGGTTAAGGGAAAAACCACGGGGTGATTAACCCAAGAATGTATTCTCTGTTAGAAGAATAGAAAGAACGAAATGGCACATGCTAATTAGGGCTCACTGCCCAAGCACACTGCTCACAAGAGGCTCACTACCTACAAGAGACACACTGTCTACAAAGAAATAAGTGTCACATACATGAACTGGAGAATAGCATCTTCACCATGCTTGAATCAGTTCCATTAATCTCAATACTTATGCTCTACCTTTTTCTCTCCTCTTCGCTACCACACTCTCATCTCCACACCGAAAGGCAAATTTAAACTGACTTCGCAATCCCATATTTATACAAGGCATCAACTTAGGAATGATCATCTAAGTCGGCAAACATTCATAAGATCATCTGACAGATGCATAACTCATCCAGTCGGCTTGTCTCAAGAAGAACACCATCATACAGAAGTTACTCTTCAATTGCAAGCTCCAACTTCAATGCAGACCACCAACATGAACTAGACATGATCCAAAAACTTCCACAAGATTTCCTGAATCACCAAGAACATCCACACTTCTACTTACTGAAATCCTTCTCTCCTTCATCTAGAACCTTAAGAACATAGTCTGTCATAACTGTCACAAAGGAATAGGTGCTTGCGGACCTTCAAACCATGCACCAATAGAGTTGATACACCACAAAGACTTCCTCAGAACTCCCTTAAATCTGCAGAATAGGAAACTTCATTTCCAGATCTCACCAGACCTTTCTTGTTACACACTGTCACCTCTGAACACCTACCAGAACCATTTTTACATGAGCAGCGACAACTTCTTCATATCTTCATGCATACCTCTGAAATCTCTACTAGATCACCTATAGACGCATATCTACAAACCCTTTAGTTTGTATCCTCTGAACATCATCCTATCTTGAACTTTTGTCTTACAGTCATCATTGTTCATCACTGTTCCTAATTGAGACTAATTTTCTCAATATCCTTAGCTCACGGCTCATCCAAACCTTATCATTAATGCAACAGGAGTATGTTGACATCAATGACAACACCGGTTAGGCCCATACTTGAAACAATCTCCCCCTTTGTCAGTGATGGCAACATATGATGTGAAAAACCATCAAGACAAGAACTTCTCCTTACTGTCACAGCTCCCCCTATCAAAAACAACCATTCACATGTCTTATCTCCCTTTATTGCTCCCCCTTTGATTAGCAACCACTTGTTTTTCACATGTCTTCTCTCCCCCTTTGACATCAATGGCAAAGGGCATATACTTGTAATTTCACCACTTTAAAATCATACCTGCTGCTCCCCCTGAGTAGCAGCTCCCCAACATCAATCTGGATCACAAGATGTGACTATGATACCCACCAGACTGTTGCACATTAGTGCACCTTAGATCATCACTGGAGGGGCAATAACCCCTAACTTCTTCCTGAGATAATTAAAAGAGTCCTTAGATAGAGGTTTAGTAAAGATATCTGCAATCTGATCCTTGGATGACACAAACTCCAATTTAACTTCATTCTTGTTCATTTGCTCTCTCAGAAAGTAAAACTTGATAGATATATGCTTACTCTTTGAATGCAAGATTGGATTCTTAGATATACTTATAGCACTTGAATTATCACAGAAGATTGTGATAGGTTCCTCATACTCCACTTTAATATCTCTTAGCATCTGCTTCATCCACAAAACTTGAGTGCAACTACCTACTTCTGCAATATATTCTGCTTCAGTTGTAGACAGAGATATTGCCTCTTGTTTCTTGCTTAGCCAAGAGACCAATCTCTTCCCCAAAAAGAATGCTCCACCATTGGTACTCTTCCGGTCATCCACATCTCCTACCCAATCAGCATCTGTATATGCATGAAGAGAGAAATCATGATCTCTAGGATACCACAGACCATACTCAACCGTCCCTTTTAGATATCTAAAAATCCTCTTGATTGCCATGACATGGGATTCTCTAGGATCAGCTTGGAATCTAGCAACAAGACCAACAGCTTGCATAATATCTCGTCTAGTTTGAGTGAGATACAACAATCCTCCAATCATTGATCTGTACTTTGTCTGGTCTACCTTAGGAGAGTCATCATCTTTGCTCAACTTACATCTAGTTGCCATAGGAGTATTCATTGGCTTTGACTCTTCCATCCTAATTTTTTTGAACAATTCTTTCACATATTTGGTCTGAGAAATGAAGATTCCTTTCTTTGTTTGAGTAATTTGTAGACCCAAGAAGAAATTTATTTCACCAAGCATAGACATCTCAAACTCACTTTTCATTTGATTTGCAAAAGCTTTACACATACTATCTCTTCCTCTAAAGATGATATCATCAACAAATAATTCAACAATCAAGATGTTTTCATGATCAATTTAGAAAAATAAGTTACTGTCGGCAGTACCTTTGTTGAAACCAATCTTCAAAAGATGCTTATCCAATCTCTCATACCAGGCTCTTGGGGCTTGCTTTAATCCATACAGTGCCTTCTTCAACTTGCAAACCATGTCACCATGATCAGACAGCTAAAATCCATCCAGTTGCTCTATATACACTTGTTCTTCCAAGTCCCCATTTAGAAAGGTAGACTTGACATCCATCTGATATACCTTGAAATCCTTGAAGGTAGCAAAGGCAAGAATTAATCTGACTGCTTCAATTCTTGCCACCGAAGATAAAGTTTCTTCAAAATAAATTCCTTCTATTTGGGAGTAGCCCTTGCAGACCAATCTGGCTTTATTTCTGATTACTTCACCAACTTCATTTAGTTTGTTCCAGAAGACCCATTTGGTTCCAATCACATTCTTGTTTCTAGGTCTAGGAACAAGATCCCAAGTGTGATTTTTCTCAATTTTTATCAACTCTTCCTCCATTGCTTTGGTCCAGGTTTCATCATTGCATGCTTCATTTATTGTCTTAGGTTCAATCTTTGAAATCAAACAATATTCATTTAAAATTTGAGCAATTTTCCTTCTAGTTTGCACACCTTTGCTTTTGTCACCTATGATCTGATCTTCAGAGTGGTTCAGTCTTACATACCTTGGAACTTTGGGAGTTTCTTGTACTTCTGCTTCTTGATCAGGCTCATTCAGACCTATCTCTTCTTCTTGATTTACCGGATTAGTTTTAATCTGACTTTCAGAAGAAGATTGAACTCCTTGAACCAGAAGACCATTCTGATCATCTTCATCATATTCATAAAACCTTGAGGGTTTCTCTATTCCCTCATCAACCTTCGCATTTGTACTTTCTATCATCTTTCTTAGTCTCTTGTTATAACACTGGTATGCTTTGCTTTGAGTAGAGTAACCCAAGAATATTCCTTCATCACTTCTAGCATCAAACTTGCCTAGATCTTCATCTCTTTTGATGTAACATTTGCTACCAAAGACTCTGAAATATCTTACAGTAGGAGTAATGCCAAACCAAAGTTCATAAGGGGTCTTACCGGTATTGCTTCTGATTTGAACTCGATTGAGAGTATAGACTGCAGTGCTGAAAACTTCTCTCCAATAGATCTGAGGAACATTTTCTTCCATCATCATGGTCCTAGATGCTTCCTGGATGGTCTGGCTCTTTCTCTCCACTACTCCATTCTACTATGGAGTCCTAGGAGCAGACAACTGTCTCTTAATTCCATGTTTCTCATAGAACTCTATGAACTCACTGGATGTGAATTCTCCACCTCTATCAAACCTCAAACATTTCAACTTTAATCACGTTTCATTCTCTACCATAGCCTTGAATATTTTGAATTTCTCAAGAGCTTCTGATTTCTCCTTTAGAAAGGTTACCCACATCATTCGAGAATAGTCATCAATTAGCAGCATGAAATATCTATCACCTTGAATACTCCTAATTCTTGCCAGACCATAAAGATCAGTGTGAACTAAGTCCAATAATCCGGTAGAAGATAGTTCCTTGCTTTTGAATGTGACTCTGCTCAACTTACCCAACTGACATTCCTTCCAAAAGTTGTTAGTAGGTTTCACCAATTTTGGAAGATCTCTTACAACCTGAGTATTGCTTATCTTGATGATATTATCAAAATTCACATGACACATCCTTCTATGCCATAACCAACTCTGATCAACTTGAACAAATAAGCAGCTTTTACCAGTACCAACCAAGTGGAATATATTACCTTTAGTTTGAGTACCGGATGCAATCTCTATTCTGAAACTTTCAAAGATTTTGTATTTTCCATCCTTGAATCAGAGATCATAGCCTTTGTCCACCAACTATCCAACACTGAGAAGATTGTGCTTCAAACCTTCAACATATAGTACATTACTAGTTTTGTTTCTTCCATCAAAAGAAATAGTTCCTCTTCCTCTGATTCTACTAGCAGAATTGTCACCAAACTTTACCACTCCTCCATACCTTTCCAAATCTACAAATTTATTTTTGTCACCTGTCATATGGTGAGAGCATCCACTGTCAATGACCCAATCATCCTTCTCTTCAATTTGGGCTGCCAGAGCTTTTTCCACAGTCTTAAGATTGACATATACAAAGGACATTGCATCTTCTTCCTTGATGGCAATGAACACCCATTCATTTCTAGATTTGTTTCCTATCTCTGATTCATCATCTGTTACTCCTTCATTACCATCACCTTCAAGTACATAGTAAAAATTCTTTTGGAACCTTGGCTTGTTAGGATTTTGCCTTGAAAATCTTTCCGGACACCTTGAGGCAAAATGACCAATCTTATTGTAGTTAAAACACTTAAAAGGTAATTTTCCTTCATACTTACCTGATCCTCTTGGTAGCCTTTTTGCAATAAGGGATTCAAGTTGAGCAGTTTCTACTTCTTCTTCTAGATCTTTTCTTGCTTTTTCATACCATGACAATTTCTTTGAAGAATTCTCTCCCGGATCAAGCCTTTGTTTACCTTTAACAGAGGCACTGGCTTTGAATGCAGATTCAGTCTTGGGGGGTCATCTCCAAACTCTGTCATTTCAAATGTAGCCAATTTCCCAGCCAATTGATCTCTTGTGACAGTTGTATGGGCTCTGAATTCTTCAATTGCAGCAGCCTTGATTTTGTAAGAAGTAGGAAGGGATCTGAGAATTTTACCAACAATCTCATTTTCATCCAGGACTCCACCGGCATTTCTAATTCCACAAACCAGCTCATTCACTCTTGGCATAAAAGTGGTAATATTTTCATCATCTCTCATCTTCAGTTTTTCAAATTTCCCTTTTAGACCCTGTAACGTTGCACATTTAACATACTGGTCTCCTTCATGCAAAAGTTCCAATTTATTCCAAATCTCAAAGGTAGTTGGTAGGTCAATAACATTTGAGAGCTCTGAATCAAATAATGCGCTTAGAAAAGCCTCTTTGGTCCGCAGATTGTTTTCAACATCTGTGATTTCATTTAGGGTTGTTAGACCACCCTGTGGAGGTACATACGGTTTTGTAACCATGGACCAATACGCCATTCCCATACATTGCAAGTGACATTTCATGCGACCTTTCCAAAGAGAAAAGTTGGTTCCATCAAACTTCGGACTATCCTTCTTGTAAGACGACATCTTGGATCTCCTCAAGCGGTTAAGCTCTTTTTAGAGAAACTTAGCTCTAATACCAATTGTTAGACTTAGGGCACACAACTGAGAGGGGGGTGAATCAGTTGTGCAAAACTTTCTCCAATTTACACACTTAAATCCTCTTAGTTGTTAGCAGTATATTAAACATGAAACATAATGTATTCAAATCAAAAGCAGAAACTCATCAACACATAAGACACCAAGATTTTGACGTGGAAAACCTGGTTAAGGGAAAAACCACGGGGTGATTAACCCAAGAATGTATTCTTTGTTAGAAGAATAGAAAGAACAAAATGGCACATGCCAATTAGGGCTCACTACCTGAGCACACTGCTCACAAGAGGCTCACTGCCTACAAGAGACACACTGTCTACAAAGAAATAAGTATCACATACATGAACTGGAGAATAGCATCTTCACCATGCTTGAATCAGTTCCATTAAGCTCATTACTTCTACTCTACCTTTTGCTCTCCTCTTCACTACCACACTCTCATATTCACACCGAAAGGCAAATTCAAACTAGCTTCGCAATCCCTTATTTATACAAGGCATAAAACTTAGGAATGATCATCTAAGTCGGCAAACATTCATAAGATCATCTGATAGATGCATAACTCATCCGGTCAACCTGTCTCAAGAAGAACACCATCATACAGAAGTTACTCTTCAATTGCGAGCTCCAACTTCAATGCGGATCACCAACACGAACTGGACACAATCCAAAAACTTCCACAAGCTTTCTTGAATCACCAAGAACATCTACACTTCTACTTACTGAAATCCTTCTCTTCTTCATCCAGAACCTTAAGAACACAGTCTATCATAACTGTCACAAAGGAATAGGTGCTTGTGGACCTTCAAACCATGCACCAATAGAGTTGATACACCACAAAGACTTCTTCAGAACTCCCTTAAATCCATAGAACAAGAAACTTCATTTCTGGATCTCACTGGACCTTTCTTGTTACACACTATCACCTTTGAACACCTACCGGAACCGGCTTTACTTGAGCGGCCACAACTTCTTCATATCTTCATGTGAACCTCTAAAATCTCTATTGGATCACCTACAGACTCATATCTAAAAACCCTTTAGTCCACATCCTCTAAACATCATCTTATCTTGGACTTTTGTCTTACAGTCATCACTGTTCATCATTGTTCCTTATTGAGACTAATTTTCTCAATATCCTTAGCTCACAGCTCATCCAAACCTTATCATTAATGCAATAGGAGTATGTTGACATCAATGACAACACCGGTTAGGCCCATACTTGCAATAGTTAGGAGGTGTAGGGTGATGTTTCTATTGACTCATTTGATAGGCCCCTACCTCTTTCTCTCTCTTGTCATGAGGATCTTTCATTGAGGGGTAGCAAGGACATTGTAAACATAGAGGTTTCTTTGATTCTGAAAGATAGGCCCTGTGACATGGGAACAAAGGATATTAAGGACAACCACCAAGAATATTTTTTGAATAAAGACAAGAGCTCTTTGGATAAGCTCTTGAGATGGAAAATGATGGAGATTCAATGCAAGAAGGGGAGGAGAAGAGTGAGAATGGAAAAGAAAAGAATGATGATGTTGACAATGAGGAATTAGATATCTCTAGGGTATTCTCCCTAGTTCTAGAAGGTCTGGGGACAAGAAAAAAGGACAAGACATGGTCAAAGAATGGGACCCCTTTGGTAAAGATGGGCAGAAGTTCTTTGAGAAAGTCTAATAGGAAAGGGTTGGATTGTGGCTTAGGTAATAGGAAAGCTAGAAGGCCTTCCCATAAGGAGGTTGGAGAATGTGAAACCATGAAGGAAGTTATATATGGAAATAAAAGCACTCTTCCTAGATAGTGATGCAATTGGGATACCTACACAACCCTATCAACCTATCCCAATCACTACTTTTCACAAAACACAAGAGTTTTAGGTACTTCCTTCATTAACAGGACTTAAGCCTTATAGCCCTATTTTAGGGTCTGATAGAGGTTTTCTTTCACATGGGGAATCATCTTGGCAAGACATGGGCAATTTGGAATACACATTATCCTTGTTGTCAAAATATCAAAAATGGGTCATGAGTTATTTTGGACAGAAGGCTCCAAAAATAGGATTGTTCAATTTTGAAATAGGCCTAATTAGGCCTCTTTTGCAAGACAACTACTATACCAAAGTCACTCCTCCACACCAAACCAATTGGAACTTTGGAATATGTGGAAAATGACCCAATTTCACTAATTTGGACCTCTGCAACAATTATGGAGACACTATTTTGTGGACTGCACTCTTAAATTGCCTAATACATGGTTTTATTAGGCATCACAGTGGTAAAATCCTACCATAACTCCATTTCCTATCCAAATAAAGATCAAAACACTTAAAAAATTCCTACACCATTCCATTCCACTGAGTAGGAGGAATCTATGTTGGTGGAATGGCTCTACGTCAGTTCGTTTTAACTTGCAAACCCTAGTTCAGGGTTTAGGATAGTTTTTGGAAAAACAAGAATATCTACCTTAAAATCTAATGATAGTGACTCAAACCAGATGTAAACGATAGTTAAAAACCTCTACTAACAAATTCAATGATATTTAGCTCATGACAGAGCTGTACATTGATAGGGTACGGTCTTTAGCATGTGAGAACAGGAAAGATATGTAGAAAATAGAGTTTATTGATAGAAGTTTCTTCACAAAAGTTTCATCCATCCCTCTCCTCAAGCCTTAGAGACATTTTAAACATGTATACATCAGATCCAAGTAGTTGGTATTGATTTCCAACTGAAAAACTAACTCTCCATGTGTGCTACAACCTCCCAACATGACATTTTCTAAGTAGCTAAGCAACTTGCCACCTTAGCCTTACATTGGTTCACATTATTGAACTAGACAAACTAAAAACATGTGTCTTGGTCATGATTTGACCTTATTACATTGCCTTGGTGACAAAATTCCTCATATTCTAGGCCTAGACCACCCTAGGACCTTTTAGGACTAAACAATGCATAAAAAACAAGACATTATCAATGGTGCTCTGCACCAGCTAGGGGAAAGATACCACAAAACTAAAAGATGAATATTATTTCATGGAACATCTAGGGGCTAAATCACCCACATAAGCATAGCTTGCTAGAAAATATGGTAAGACAGTAGAAACTAGACATTTTTCTCATTTAAGAATCTAAAATGCTTTTGGGCAAAGTAGTTAGTTTTAAAAATATCTATAAAGATTGTAGTTTTGAGGGCTTGAATGCTTTGGGCACCTCTGCTAGGGATTGTTGTATGTGGAATGAGAATAAACTTGATGGTGTCAAAGTTCTTGCTAAGCCCAACCATGTGGTAGTTATATTTTCCTCTCGGCATAAAATGAATGGGTGGATCATTTCAAACATATATACTCTAAATTCTAGAAAGGAAAGAAAGGGACTATGGACTAGGCTTATATCTTTCATCCAAAGGTTTCTCATAGAGAAATGGCTTATAATGGGAGATTTTAACTCACCTCTGTCTATGGGGGAAAAATGGGCATCTCCTTCTTCTCCAAAGATGGTATGGAGGACTTTGTTGAGTTCATATCCATTTCTAAACTGATGGATTTACCTCTATATAGAGAAAAATCAATGTGGTCCAACAAAAATATTGGTACAACTTTGATACAATTCAAACTTGATTAGGTGCTTCTATTTGGTTAGTGGTTCACAAAGTATGTTGCTTATTGGCCTTTCAAAGACTGGGCTCGAGCCACTCTCATATCATTATCTATGTTGAAATTAGGGGCATCAAATGCAAGTTAGCATTCATATTTGAAATAATGTGGCTTCTACATCTTGGTCTTAATTAGAACATAACTAATTGGTAGAACATCTAGGTGCACAACTCTGCTATGTGTAGAATTGTTGACAAGCTAGGAAATATCAAGAACTAGATAAAAATAGAACAGAGAGTGTCTTGGGGATATTTTCAAATAGAAAGTTGAAGTGAGATAGAAGCTACAAAAATGACAACATTATATTCAAACTAATGGAGTGACCCAAGAGGATTCCATGGAGGAAAAATCTATGCCTATAAAGCTTCATTCTCTCATAAAAAAGGAGGAATTTTTTTGGAAACAAAGGTCTTGCTTAGTATGGTTGAAGGAAGGTGACTACAACACCAAATACTTTCATATGACTACTTTGTGACACAAAATGGCTAACAAAATTAAAGAAATAAAGGCCAATGGTAGATTTTTTTTGTCAGATGAGTCAATATGAGCTAAGGTTGTGGAGTTCTTCTTAGGTCTTATGGTTGATGACAAGGTGCCTTCCCCGCTAGAGCTGGAGATGCTAAAGTTCATCCCCAATCTTGTTGAAAAGAAAGACAATGTTTATCTACTCACCCCTGTCACCATGGATTAAGTTAGGGGGTGGTTTTTCAAAGGCAATAAGGCTCTAGGACCAAATGGATTCCCCTAATTCTTTTTTCAATTCTTTTGGGGTATTGTTGCTAAGGATTTAATTGAGGTTGTTAAATATTTATTCACTCAAGGAAAACTTCTCAAGAAATTGAATACTACCTTTCTGGTGTTAACTCGCTACAAAAAGGGAGGCTTTAGAGTTTGTTGGTTTCAAGCCCATCAATCAATTCAACTCAATGTATAAGATAATATCAAAAATCATGGCTTAAATAGACTCCAAACCATTATTCCCAAGATCATTTCTCTTCAATAGAGTGGATTTGTTCCAAATTTACATATCTTGGACTTGATTGTGCTTATTCATAAGTGCTTCACTCAATGGATAAAAGTGGGAGAGTAGCCTTCCTTCTGAAGTTGGACCTAATGAAGGCCTATGATAGAGTTTCTTAGTACTTTCTAGGCAAGATTCTCATATGCTTTGGATTAGGTAAGAAGTTCTCTAGTATTATAGCTTGGTGCATTTCCAATCCTAAGTTCTTTGTTATTATTATAGGGACTCCTATCTTCTGTAATGCTTCTAGAGGGTTAAGGCAAGGAGAACCCCTTTCTCCCTTCCTTTTTAAAATTTTTATGGAAGTCTTTGGTTGTAACACCAAATCATCTATTGACAAATAATATTATAAAATGCTTCAAACTTACTTCTACTTGTTGCCTTGTGTCACATCAATAATTTTTTGATGATAACATTACTGTGGGGGAGGCCTCAATTATGAAAGCCAAAGGAATTAAGTGCATCCTTTATTATTATAAAAATCTTGTAGGTCAATGGACTATCCTACCAAAAAGTGCCATCTTCTTCGAAAACACTCATGTTGATAGGAAAAGGAAAATTATGAAAATTTTAGGTTGTCAACTTAAGGAACTCTCATCTTCATACCTTGATATCCCCCTCTTTAAGGATAAGTTTTGGATTCCTTCTAGATTTCATCAGTTGAAATATTTTAAAGGAAATTGGCTAGTTGGAAGGGACCACTACTTTCCATGGTTGTCCCTTCCACTGTTGGTAAATCTAACTCTTGAAATCTTCACTCCAAAATCCACCAGTTTAATATATGTCATTGCTGAAAATCATATCCAAATACATGTCAAAAAAATCAAGTAGATCCAAAAAAGTTTGTCCATTCAAGGTTAAAGGAGCATAAGAGAATTCCTCTTATCCCATTGGATCAAGTGTACCTTTCAAAAACCTACAGAGGTATAGGTATAAGGAAAATAACAAAGTTCTCAATTATAAAATTGCATGGAGAGTTATCACTGAGAATAAGGAATAGAATGTTATCATTCATCAAAAATGTGCGAAGGATGGACCTAGGTTCATTTTAAGTACCAATGATCTTCTCAGATCAAATTTTAGTTACACTATTTGCTCTTCTATGGATATTATTAGTAGAAGCATTAAATGGAATAAAATAGGGAATGGAAAAAATATCTGCTTCTAGGATGACATTTATATTTTGGATAGGCCTCTAGGTTTGGTGAATGAGATTCAACCCCTTCATTTAGATTGCAAGTGGATTGTTGGGGAGTTTTTGGCCAATTACATTTAGATGGTTAATGCTATTGAGGAATAGATGAAGTTTGGAGTGTTGCCTCTATCTTAAGTGGCTAATTATTTAGTCCCTATTCTAGTGCATCTCTTAGGTTCCTACAACTATTAAGTGTTGTTGAGGATACTTTGGTTTGGACCTCTTCCCCTTCTAGCCTTTTCTTTGTCTCCTCTTGTTTCCCTTTAGCTAATTCTTTCTAGTCCTTATCCTTCTAGTCTTCCTTGTGGCTTCTCAATCTAATTCCTCATGTCAACTCCTTCCTAGGGGTTTGTTTCAAGAGAAAATTCTTACTATTGACAATCTTGTCAAGTGTGGCTTTGCCTTCCCCAACCACTGTGAGTTGTGCCAATCTGATTTTGAAACAACATCTCACATCTTCAAGGATTTCCTACTTTCTACTTCAGTGTGTGATGTATTCTTAGAAAAATGAGTCCCCAATTTCTCCAACTCCTCTCTTTCCTTACTATGGTCTCTCACCCTACCACATATTTGGTAGGGATTTGGAAAGAACAAAACAACAAGATCTTTAGAGAATCTAAGACTAACTTTGGTAGACTATCCTCCAAGGTTTTTTTTTTCTATTTAAGAGAGAATTTCTTGGTTGCTCTCTAGGATAAGTCTCTAGATGGAGGCAAGCTTTCTTTGCTCAACATTGATAAGAGAATTTCCAACTCTTACAAGTAGAATATTGACATCTCTATTTTTTCCCTTAAGGAAAAAAAGAAAGAAAGAATGCAAAATAGTACCTCCCTCTAACTAAATGGTTTAAATTAAACTTTGATGGGGCCTTAGAGGGCAATCTTGACCCCTTAGATTGTGGGGGCTAATCTAGGATTCTATAAGTAACATGAAAGGGGCTTATAAATCTTTTTTACTTAGGGGTGCAATCTAATCACTACTCTAAAGAAATTGCATCCTACCATGGGATAAGATTGGTGAAATATATGGGTATACAAAACTATATAATTGAAGATGACTCTCAATATTATAAGATGCTTCAACAAGGATTTGCCTTGCTAGACCATCCAAAACCTTATCCAATACTCAATCAATATTATTGATTCTCTAAAAAAAAAAGAATTTAACATAACTTTAGAGAGGCTAATGGGGTCATGGACTTGCTAATATGGTAGTGAACTTGAGGGAAGAGAAGAGATGGATTGGAGGTAATATCCTCTTGAATCCATTATGCTTGCAAAACATGATGTTGATGGCTAATCTACTTATGTCATATGTTGTGATTATTATTCTCTTAATAATAAAAGTAAGGCCCCTCATTTGTACTTGAGGTGTGAGAGTTATCATCTATCACTTGGAAAAAAATTCATGATGGAGCATGTGTGAATTTATTTGTCCTTAATTTTCATGGGATTCACCACACTTGTTTCTTAAAAGTTCACCAATTTTGAAATCAACTCAAAAAAGGGTTTTGGTTTGTCGCTACCCCCTATAGATTGGTATTGAGAGGGATCCAAACCTATTTATGATCATGGATAGCAATAGAAATAGGACTAATCCTATTTCTTATGATAACCTTAAGAAGAATCACAAAGCATGGAAGATTCTAGAGGTCATTGGTCTCACCTTATTTATTGAAAGGGTTAATGGTTATGATAGTAATATGGTGGCTAAATTTGCTCACAAGTGGCATAGCAGGGATATGAAGATTTTGTGAGTATGGAGATGGTGTTGTTGGAGAATTTGAGTGCAAAATAAATTGGTCTAACAATAAAAAAAGTAATATTTTGGAAGATAGAAAGGTGGGGGAAGAATCAAAAGGGATCTTCCTAAACAAAGGTGAGTCTCTGAAATGTTACCAGGTTGGTTATGCCATTAAGAACCCTATAATATCATAGTTTTGAACATCATGAGGTATATAACAATGGAAGGTGGATTCACGACCCTTTTCACTTACCACTTTACTATCCTTAATCATTTTCAATTCCACCACAAAATCTCTCTTCCGTTTTATCTATTCTCATCTTTGGAAGTTGTTAAGAAATTTATGAGGCAATTAGGCAACTAATCAACCCATGTTGGCTTAATTTTCCTAATTGTCAATCATTGGAAGTAGACTCACCCCAAGGTCAAAGTGAGCCTGACCCTAGAGAAGGGGAAAAGCACAAAAGTGGAATCCTCTAGCATGGAGGAGGATAGCTATGAGGAAGTGAGAATTGAATTATAGTTTGGAGGGGGTAGAGGACATTTTTGACATGTCTAATTTCAAATGGAGGATGACCTTGACTTAAAGTAATTTGAAGAAGGGGAGAAGGTAATAAAGAAAAAAAATAAGAGAAAGGAAAATTTTTGGAGGGAACCAATTTCTAGGGCCAACTTCCCAAATCCCTAGCCCATGCTCCCATCCTTACAATGAAAATATACTTAACCTATGTTATATAAATTACTTGGAGAGAACCATAAGTGTTATCAATAAATTGGCATCGAGCAATTAGTTATTCTTGTGTAGGAAATAGAGATACACCATTAGCAATCCAAATGCTTCTTCATGGAGATAAACCATATGAATGTCAATATTTCTATATTGAATCAGAAGTAAGAGGCAAAAATCTTCATACCAGAAGAATAGGATAATTTGGTCCTCCATTATTGGAAAGTAATGAAGGAAACACTCATTCTTAACATTGAAAATAATAAATTAAATGCAAGAATGCAAATATTGAAGGAGGAGGTTAAAGAGTTAAAAGAGTGTTTGAATAAGACTAGGAATTATGAATGCATGAAATAAGGGACTAAGGCTACTAGTATTAACTTCCCAAAAGGTAAAAGATACAACACTAGAGGCTATACCAGTAAGGGTGTTAGTAACAAAGGTGACAGTAGTCTTGAGGAAGACCTCATTACTGTGGCTTTGGAAGTGCTTCATAAGCTGTAGGTCATTTTGGACCTAGCATGGTTGGTGGGTATTTTTTGGCTCGTTGTATTGTTCTCTTCATTATGTTTGGTCTACTCTAGCTACTTGGTAAATCTATTATGGTTTTATTGTATCCATTTGGTTGTGTTTTAGCTATAATTTTGGCTTTGTAAAGGGTTTATGGTTCCTTCAAAACCAACTTATCATAATCAAACAAACACATCACATAATATGTCTTCATAAATAAACCCAAGTCCAAATTACACTGGAAATATTGGATTTTATGTAAATTTTTAGTCATCCTTATAGACATGGAGCAATTATTATTAGATATGTCCATTACTTTCTTGAATATTAATACCATCCATTTATAAAAGTAACCTACTCATAATCTAATTGTTCTTTTATTTTTCATTAAACACTACTAAGAGTTTCACAATTGCCCAAATATACCGTCTCAAATATCCTCACTTTTGTAATAAAAAGAACATTAACCCATTCCTTGAACTAATTCTTGTATATATTCATCAATTTGCAAGGTGTAATTATTTGCATGTTAATTTTTAAAATGGACTTAGCTTCATGTCTACATCAATACATGAAACAAATATATTTTATGTCTTATTTACATGATGATATTAAATTTTACCTAACATATACATGAGAATGATAATTTTAATTGATATTTTATGTAAAGTCTTACTTGGCCATTTATTAAAAGCTCATCATAAAACATTTCAATGTAACACTTTGATAAGTATAAAATTTTGATTAATCAACTTTATCATTGGTGGATACTCAAGCAAATAAATTAGATAAGTAGGCTATTCTATCACTATGAGACATGCAAATGATGCTTTCTCCAAATACTCACCTCATCTAAACCAAACAAGTCCTGAGTCACTCACTCAAAGACTATAGTTCCCTATTGGAAGTGCACCAAGGTCATTGTCAATTAGGAGAATATAAAGTAAAAATGGCATGTGTCTCACCTCAAAATTTGGCTTAAATCCTCTAGAATACAAGTATTCTTCTAAGTACTAGATTCATTTTAATGAGTTTTATAGTTAGATTTATTTTAATGAGTTTTACTTTTCAATTGAAATTAAAATGTTATTGAATTATTAGAGTCATCATGTTCTAGTTTTGGGATACACATTGACCACTCATGAAAATCTAAGTTTGGGAACCTCCTTGATTTATGTAAACTACCTGTATATCCATTTTTTATGGAATCAAGTTATATATGTATGTAAGTCTGATTTAATTTCTAATTTTATATAATTATATAAGTAGGTACACAACCCTTTCTTGGGTGCTATTTCCCCAAAGAGTTTTCTCACTAGATGCTACCCATAAGTAAAGCAATGATGCCAATATCTTGTTACCACTATTTAAACTATCAACTAAAGGATGCATATACTAGTCTTAGCAATTAACACTAATATGGTTTGGTTTAATTTCTACTATATGTTGCAAATCTGTTATCACTATATTTATCTTGTTTGTTCTTCCTACATTGTATGAACTAAATCTTAAATCTACATATAAAAACATTTGCATCACTTAATTTGTGACAAGGAATTTGTAGGACCTATTACAACAATATATATAGGGCCTATGATAGGACTATAGGGTCATTGGGTCACCTGTGGGCTCTTTATTTTTATAAGTAGTTGTACAAATCACCATATTAATCTAAAAATCTATGATATCCACTTGAAATCCCATAAAATATTATAAACAATTGATCAAAATAGACAATATAACTTCCAAATTCTAGTTACTCCTTACAAGTTGTTGGTTACCCTAGCATTCTTTAGTCACATAATCCATGAAAATAAATTGTTATATGCCCCATGTTGTAAACCCTATATGTAAGGTATTTAGTTGAAGTGATTCTAAGAGTGAACACTAAATACATAACTTAGTTTCATAACATTTACATTTGAATAAGAAGGAACATTTTCATCCTCCAAAGTATAAAAAGGCTTGATATACTCATTGCATTTTAACATGAGACCTATTAATTTGAAGAAAATATTTTGTGGATTTTTAAAAATGGATGTTTATGAAACAAAATTAAACAATGAAAAACTCAATTGATTTGGGCTATTAACAAATATTGCAATTTTTATTCTTCCAAATGAATTGTATACCTATTAGTGCTCTTTTTTTTATTTTCAAAGACATTGGATTCCTTGCCACATTTATTAGGGACAAGTAGATGGTTTAACAACATTTACTTTAGAGGTTAGCATGAGAGGTTCTCCAAATTTTGATTTATTATTTTTTAAATCTTTTTTCTTATGCATAATTTTCTCATAAATTTATTGCATTTATTTCCCTCACTCACATATTTAATGAAATTCAACTACATCCCTAACTAACTCAATCAAACTCCTAATCTTTCTATAGAACTTATACACCCACCAAGTTATCTACACTTATACATTGACCTCTATCACAATTTTTTAAAATTCTCAAAATAATAAATTAAATGTTAGCTACCATTGCACCAAAAGATCAACCTATTAATGCTCGATACAACCACTTGACTTAACAAGCACGGGAGGTGGTTAAGCTCTTGTCGTAAACCACCATAGAGTAGCGTTGAACAAGGAGACCAAGGGCCACACCTTGCAACAATCCCCCCTAGTGCAAGCATGGGGTTTGAACCCATGACCTCGGCTTTGATACCAATTGTTAGCTATTGTTGCACCAAAAGATCAACCTATTAATGCCTGATACAACCACTTGACTTAAAAAGCACGGGAGGCGATTAAGCCCTTATCACAAACCACCGCAGCACAGCACTGAACAAGGAGACCAAATGATGTAGAGTAATGGAGGACAAAACTCAACTCTTCATATTATTCAAGGCAACATACTCAACAGTCATGATTCTAGGCATTCTTGGAGGCATTCTTGACTTCCTTGCAATAACACATTTTGAGAACCCATCAACAAATTACCTTGGCAAACTTTGACAGACCTTGTACCAACTCAACTTATAAAATATAGTCTCACAAGCCCTTCTTCCATTTTAGTATCATCAACAATAACCTATTTCTCTTATTGACTGCCCAAACTCCTAGTAGCCCTGCCTATCGTAACTATCATGGATATCTTTCATATTAGCCTTCATTTTAAGACTGTGAAGGAACTTTTGGACACCCTTTATACCATTTTAAAACATATCAAAAATTAAGATACCTTTGTTTTGTAACAACACTCTAAACTAAAGACTGTCATGCTCTAATTAGGCCTTAATAGGCTTCCAAACTGTCACTCTTGTGTCATTCTTGGTGTTCTTCCAATACATGGATCCTAAAACCTTTACCATGGATTAAAAACATTTAAAACATCTTATTTAACCCGCTCCTAGGGTTTCCAACCATCATTAAGACACACTATTACCTCATACTCAGTCATGACAGTGACTGTTACACTCAGTCCTGACAGGACAGACTTCTTTAAGGGTATAAACCTCAATCCATTTGCCAAATTCAACTTATGGAACATGAATTTATCTCACTTGCTTCCTTTACTAAACCAAAACCTTCATGGGGAATGTTCAATCCATACTAAGAACAACAAATCATAAGTTTTCTACCCTTTACCAGTCTAAAACAGAGTAGGACAGCACTAGGGCTTGATAGAAATAGGACCAAACTTTGTTCATAAACTCTGCACTCTTGGAATTAGTGAAAACACAAATAGAACTATCATATCCCTAGTTTTTATCTCATTCCATCAAGTAAATTAGGAGAAACACCATTTTAAATGCACACTGTTACCCTAGAACATGGTTTTTAACTATTTTTACAAGATTTGCAATATCTCACTCAAATCCTCACCAATCTTCATGAAACAAAATAGAACAGGAAGGTGATTGAAGAATCTAACACTTACAATCAATTAGACATCTATTCATGCCTATACAGATCCGTACACCTACAGAAAATAGTAAATTTATGAGGAAATACACATAAAACAGGGATTTTATTCATTCCAACTTCTTTTCTTCAATCACCCACACGTACAAAATGGTTACAAGGCCTTAATAAAGGCATTACATCATGACTCCTTAAATTCCAACTAATTTCTAACTACCTATCAATGCCTAGAACCAAAATGACCTTTCATATTCCAAGTCTGTATCATTTGCAACTTTACAATTTTGCATCATTTACACAAATTTGAACTTAGACCTCTCTTAGTGACTTTAATAAAAAAAAATGACTTAATTTATCTCATTGCATTGTTGAATCATCATAGTTCAATCAAATTCCTATAGAAGCATCAATTTATGAAGGTGCTCCTGCACCATACAACCAACCAACAAAGATTTCCATGTCCCTTGGAAATGTATCTTCAAAACAAAACTACATTTTCCTGCATCTCTATCTATCTCTTCATCTTCTTCAGCTTCAAGCTTTAGGCTTCAAATCTTCACATCAATGGCTAGTGACCAACCAACCAACAAAATCAAACTACCATCAACTTTAGAGCTTCTTTAGGCTCCTTCTACTCCCATCAGTGGAGTACTCTTTAGGCTGCAAGCTCAAGTGCTTTTTTAGTCAGGTATCCATCTCTCTACTGCCTTACCACACCAACTCACCAAACCATCCATCTTACCCAACAGTAGATCCTGGTGATGTACCTTACCACTCTCTCCTCAGTGGCCTCTCTCTGCACCCTTATCTAGCTTAATCTCTATTGGAGAATGGTCATGACAGACCTCATCTTGTCTACCCACACACAATCTTAGAAACCTCCTTCTACAGCTAGATGGAACAAGCACCTGCAACCAAACAACTTAGCAAACAAAATAACGGTCACCAACACAACTCCTCAGCTTTCCTTCAATTCTTTACCTGCCTTCTCAGTGACAGGAAACAAATACATACTACCCAATCTTTCACCAGATCTGATACCAATTTGATGCAGAGTAATGGAGGACAAAACTCAACTCTTCATATTATTCAAGGCAACATACTCAACAGTCATGATTCTAGGCATTCTTGGAGGCATTCTTGACTTCCTTGCAATAACACATTTTGAGAACCCATAAAAAAAATTACCTTGGCAAACTTTGGAAGACCTTGTACCAACTCAACATATAAAATACAGTCTCACAAGCCCTTCTTCCATTTTAGTATTATCAACAATAACCTATTTCTCTTATTGACTGCCCAAACTCCTAGTAGCCCTACCTATCATAACTGTCATGGATATCTTTCAAATTAGCCTTCATTCTAAGATTGTGAAGGCACTTTTGGACACCCTTTATGCCATTTTAAAACATATCAAAAATGAAGATACCTTTGTTTTGTAACAACACTCTAAACTAAAGACTGTCATGCTCTAATTAGGCCTTAATAGGCTTCCAAACTGTCACTCTTGTGTCATTCTTGGTGTTCTTCCAATACATGGATCATGAAACCCTTACCATGGATTAAAAACATTTAAAACATCTTATTTAACCCACTCCTAGGGTTTCCAACCATCATTAAGACACACTATTACCTCATACTCAGTCATGACAGTGACTGTTACACTCAGTCCTGACAGGACAGACTTCTTTAAGGGTATAAACCTCAATCCATTTGCCAGATTCAACTTATGGAATAGGAATTTATCTCACTTGCTTCCTTTACTAAACCAAAACCTTCATGGGGAATGTTCAATCCATACTAAGAACAACAAATCATAAGTTTTCTGCCCTTTACCGGTCTGAAACAGAGTAGGATAGCACTAGGGCTTGATAGAAATAGGACCAAACTTTGTTCATAAAATCTGCACTCTTGGAATCAGTGAAAACACACATAGAACTATCATATCCCTAGTTTTTATCTCATTCCATCAAGTAAATTAGGAGAAACACCATTTTAAATGCATACTGTTACCCTAGAACAGGTTTTTTAACTATTTTTACAAGATCTGCAATATCTCACTCAAATCCTCACCAATCTTCATGAAATGAAATAGAACAGGAAGTTGATTGAAGAATCTAACACTTACAATCAATTAGACATCTATTCATGCCTGTACAGATCCGTACACCTACATAAAAAAGTAAATTTCTGAGGAAATACACATAAAACAGGGGTTTTATTCATTCCAACTTCTTTTCTTCAATCACCCACACGTACAAAATGGTTACAAGGCCTTAATAAAGGCATTACATCATGACTCCTTACATTCCAACTGATTTCTAACTACCTATCAATGCCTAGAACCAAAATGACCTTTCATATTCCAAGTTTGCATCATTTGCAACTTTACAATTTTGCATCATTTACACAAATTTGAACTTAGACCTCTCTTAGTGACTTTAATAAAAAAAAATGACTTAATTTATCTCATTGCATTGTTGAATCATCATAGTTCAATCAAATTCCTATAGAAGCATCAATTTATGTAGGTGCTCCTGCACCACCAAGGGCCACACCTTGCAACATTAAATTCACTTGATTGTTTTAGCATCATTTTCAAAAAGTGCCAAGTAGTGGCGAGTACCTACCTTTAGAGTATTGTAATAATAAAACTTGTTTTGTAATTGAAAATTAATGTAAGTTTAGAACAATTGTTATTATATGAAATATTAAGTAACTCCAAACAAAGATTGAATCTTAGATTATCAAATTTCTATGGAAGCTATTAAAGAAATACTATGAGAGAAATAGATTGTATGTTATGTTTAAAAAGTTGTTTCTAGAAATAAAATGGAACTAAGTTGGGGTTGGTTATATAAAAGTAAAGTTTAATCTAGGTGCTTGCAGTAATGGTTGAGTGCATTTTCTAACTCAAGAAATGGAGGTTGTAGATGTTATTCAATACTTTTGTGGCCTAACCAAAAGACTTCTTTTGTTTTACTTTGGAACTAATCAAGAATTATATCATACAATAGGATATATAATGTTAAGTCAAGTTTTAAAATCACAAAGAATTAACAAAGAAGCATTATCAAGTTCTTGCATGTAACTCTAGTTACAAAACTTTTTGGGAAGGTACAACCCTAATAGAGAAAATGAAGAAATAAAATATATCTTTTCAAAGAAATATCATAACATATATTGAGTAAATACATTATAATGAAAGTTATAACTAGGAAATGTTTATTGTTAAATTATATGAGGAGAGAGCAAGGTCTCAACTTAGTAGAATATCCAAGTTGCCATATGAAGTGTCATTCACAAATCATGGGTGTATTCATAAGCTAGGTAATACAAATAAGTGTTGGAAAATGTCGATTAAGATGAACCCTTTGGAATTCCATGGATGTGAATTTAAACTTAAATGGATTTGATCTATAAGATTTGAATTGCACATGACATTGGCAAATTTATCTTAGAACTATATTCATGCAACCTAAATGTGTTAAAAGTAGATGGTGATTTTATTAGGCTAATGAAGGTAATAAATATTTGGTAGAGTGTTCAAAATATTATTATATCAATTTAAAATAATATTCTTGCCTTTCAAATTATGACTTTATAGGTTATTAGAGGAAACCAACTCGCATATAACAAAGGACTCTCACAATGGTAGAGATAATTTTGATTACGATTATAATTTTTCAAACATGTAAGGTGTGGACTCATTTTAGAGAAATTATAGTGCCTCTAGGATAAACTTAGCAAGAGTAGTGCAATTTCATTCATTTTAAATTTATATGTTAGGCACACATTGATTGAAAGTGTCTTATTGTGGCTCTTAAAATGAGCAAAGCTAAATTGAGTATAGAAAAAACCTAAAGAAGATTATTTAATTAGTAAAAAAAAAAGAATTCAATTAAAATTTTAAAAAAATATTATATAAAATTTTAAGCAAAAGAAAAACAAACTCATATAATTAGTCAAATATATTATTTGTTTGTACATATTTCTATAGTCACAATAAAATATTTATCATAACAAAAATTAATAAATAAATATATTATTAATCTTAATAATTTATATTATAACTTCAATATTATTGAACATTGACTTCTTCAAGAGTCAATGTGAGGATCGAGTTCCCCAGTTCAAGCTCATCAATGAACCTTCCTTCTATGGAATATATGTCATTACATTGCTCAGAGTACACTAAAGGTGGTTCTCCCTCTTGTTAATAAATATCTTTAAAAATTTCTCCATTTAAGCATAACTCCTAAAAGAAAACATAGTAAAATCATTACTTCAAAAAAAATGGAAGCCATCTATGAAGAAGCTAAATATATAAATAAATTTGTTAATAAAGCAACAAAGACATGGAAAAATATGAATTGAAAAAGAAAATATGTAAGAAAATTTTGAGGATGAAAGGCATGCATGTTGCACTATGTAGAGAAAGTAAATCCCTCATAAATGAGGGGGAGATAACCAATAATTGACATAACTTGCCAAGTATCCTAACTCAAGAGGTTAAAGCAGTAAGAGGAAAAACTTTTCTATTTTAACCAACACGAAATCCATTCGTATGACAAATAGCTTATAGTAACAACTTTGCATGGTAACCATTTATATTCCCTCTCCAAAATATTCTTTTCTATAATAAGAGTAGGAAATAAGAGTAGGGGAGGGGGTTCAAACTCATACTGCTGGAATATGATGATGTTTCTATAAATTCCACCTTGGGGAATGTAGCTTGATGTTTGGTGTCTAGAATTTCCATTATGGAAGTGGCCAATGTTCTGTATGGTAGCCCTTTCCCATATTAACTCTATTTCCACATTTGAAATCATGTGTCTCTTCTTCTGCAATTAAATTTAAAGAATTCATTACAATTTGTTAACTAGGTCATTCAAGGCTTCTTTTTTCATGACTATATAAATGCATACAAAGCTTACATTTACTCACTCAAATTTACTTAATAGCATTGTTATTCGATCACTACTCAGGTTGTTGGGTGGCATTAGTCTTCATTAAGTTATGATCTATTGTGTTAATGGAAGCATAGGTAATTTGGTTAGAAGCATTCAATTCTCTAACGGTAAAGGCTGATGAAACACCCAGGGGAAGGAACTCAGATGAAGATGATATGATTCCAATAGCAAAAAATTGTAGAGGAAAACAAGAACAAATGCAAGAGTGAATGTAAAGTTATAATGCCCTTGGATTGATACTACAACAATGTAAAGGAGTTTTACAATTCATTTTACACTAATATGTCTAATGCAAAAATTGGATTTTGCTCACATGTTTTGATCTTCTATGCTCAAGTGCTCTTCATGCATGGATGTGCTACATGCTTGTGGATGTTATGATTCTCATTGGTAGGTTTTGAAGGAAGTTCAATCTATCTTTGTCTATCTCCTTGTTGGTGTATGATCTTGAGTTATCTCTGTTAACTAGGGTTTCACATCTTGTGGTAATCATTATCACTTTCATTCATATTTCTATCATATATTATTGATCTTGTCTTTGCCCTCCTAGGGCATGCACCCTTGGATATAATCATTGTTGTAGTGGAGGTGGAAACACTAACATGGGGTTTGACTAAGACAAGCCCCTATACACAACACAACATTTTCCTCTTTTCTTGTGTGTAGGTTGAAGATATAGGTTTTAGAGGACAAGATCTAGGAAGAAGAAAGGGTTTGTAGGTACAGGTCTAGTGAAACTCTGAGATTCTATGAAACCCTAATTAGAGTCTAGGGCTCCTGAGAACCCTGGTCCTTTTGTGCCTCTGAGTTTGAATCTAGGTTCTACTATGCCTCTTGATCTCTATTGTACTTTTAGGTTTCTAATATATGTTTCTAACAGTTAGTTATTAGCAGATCTTTGTCAAATAAGGTTTAGTCATTTGCCCTAGTTGCTTGCTAGACCTTGATTGAATTTGGTTGATACTCCTCTATACAAAAAAAGAATAGAACCCCTATATTTCTCTCTCCTCTATGGATAGTATCCAAGCTCAAGTTGTGTTCTAATGTTTGGTAGAAGAGAGTTTTGACCTAGTTTAATCTCTTAAGCTAGGTCACTCTTTTCCATCAAAACATTTTGGTGAACTTGAGTTGTCTTACACTTTTGCATCCTTCTTGTTTCAGATCTGAGTTGTTTGTTTCCCTAGATCTAATTGGGATTGAGTTCATTAATCATTTTGCATACATACATAGTTAATTTTTGCATAGTTTGAAAGCTAGGGTTTGTAAAAAACTTGCATCTCTAGAAAATCTAGCTAGTTTTGAACCTAGGGTTTATAGATTTGTGTGTTGTTTTAGATCTTGTTGAATTGTTAGCTTGTTTAAGATATTTGAATTTGTTGTACCTTATCATCCTTGGTGTTTAAAATATTCTTCTAGCCTTACATTTGAAATTTGGAAAATAAACACTTCATGCTAGATTTGGAAAAAAAACACATTTGTCACTTTGTTTGCATTTCGTAAGGATAGATCATCATAGAATGAATTAAATTTATGATTTTTGCATCAGATATGATTGGTATTATAGTAATTAATAATTTTATAGTGTTACATTGTGCATTTGAATCTTTTCATTGCTAGGATTTGTCAAAAAAGTTGTGTTTTTGTGAAAACCTAGTTAATGTTGAAATCTTGGGTTTATGATTGATATTTTGTTTCAGATTTTTCTGCTGTCATTTGCATTTCAAATCTGATTTTACTTTTCTCTGCTATATTACAAATTTAATCTTCCATTGAAGTTTGAAACTAGGAACAATTTTGAGTGGTTACATCTTGAAAAAAAGCATTGAAATTAGGGTTTGATTTGAGCATTGACATTATCGGTATCTAATTGGATTTGAGTAGAGTTGAACTTGACCAAGAAGACATTATGTGCATTATTTTTGTTTACATTTGAAAAAAAACATTGCTTCACTTAAACAAACACTCAAACCCTTCTTTTGCTACATCATTCATTTATTCTATTTGTACATCTTGTATGTTACTAAAGATTGTAGATGCTTTATGAGCTTTGTGACCCAGTTATTGGAGTATAGACAACACTAAGAGGGGGGTGAATCAGTGTTGTAGATAAAAAAATTCATTTACTTCTTTTCAAACTTGAAAATAGAAAGTAATGATGCTAACAGTATGCTTTATCAAAGTAAGAAATCAAATACTAAACAACAAATAAGACTAAATGTTCAAGCATGAAAGACAAATAAATCACACATCAATTGAGACCATAACACAATAAATTTCATGAGTGGAAAACCCTCAAGGGGAAGAAAAACCACTCAGAAATTGCCTCACTGGCTTAAACATGAAAAAAAAACACCAAATATAGAGCCTCACTGGATTTTATGTCTCACTGACTTATATCACTACCTCACTGGTGCTTTTATAAAATTACCTCAATGGCTTATCATTTTCACTGCCTCACTAGTACAACTTCTTCTCAAAGATACAATGAAGATTTTGAAATCAATACAGAGGGTTTCTCTGTTTCATGACAATGCAGATCTTGACTATCTCATTTCATTTGAGACTCAAGAATCATAAATCACAAAATGTGCACATACAACTCAACAGATCAAGAATGATTTCGCAATGATACACAGTTTTGCTATCTTAATGACATTACAAGAATGTACAATCTCATCAGTACAACATAAATGATTCCTAATGTCTCCTAAACAAGAAATTGACCACACTTTCTTTGCAAGATATGAATGTAGATCTATTTTGTATCTCAGATTGTCTCTGTATTATTATCTGCTCCTCTATCCATCAAAAGTTGTCATCAAAGATTTACCTCTTCCTATTTTATCAACAATACTCTACTATCTTCTTTCTACAGCAGTTACCCTCTACAAAAATTCTTTGAATGACTCCATTGCTCAGTAAAACCTCTGCTTCTAACATTCACAGATTCATTTTGATTTATGAAAAAGTTTCTTAATAGTATAAAGATCACTCACACACCCAAGAACATTCACACCATCTATTTTCTCTCTGCATACGAATTCACCATCAATATCTATATTCATAAGGCATCATTCAATGCAATAACAGAAGGTAGGGTTCATCAATCTCTGAGTATGATATAAAACTTTAATTATTATATTGATGTAGCCAACCAACCAACCATCAAATCACCACACTCATCTCTTTTTCTATATCATGCCTTCAAACCTATATCTCTTATGATGGTAATTACAAAACTGCACAAGGAACAGTTAGGGCTTACCTTTGTGAATACCCGTCAAACTTCAATCTAGAAAAGTGACCATTTGTATTTAAAAAAAATTCAATCAACACTACTTAGTCTTTATTTCGCACCTTTATAACTTTAAACAATAGCCACTAAATTTTGTTTGGATGCCCATTTCTTATGTCTTTACCAGATCTCCTAGTTTTACAAGGTTGAGGGGTCAATTTTGTGATGTTCATAATGCCCTCTAGTAGGTCACCTTAAGTGACATTACTTACGATAGCAAGTCAACAGTATATTAAAACAAAAAATAAACATTTAGTTGATAATTTCCTAAGTAACTTTGTTTTAGGGTTTATTAGTGTTTAGCCCTTAGGTTTTAGGATTGAAATCTATAAGACATAACCTCTGATTCACATCAAGAACTAAAATTCTTATAATGAAGCAACCCTAGGGCATGTAGTATCAGTCAAGCATCAACCTACTCCAACTTGCAACTCTTTGAAGGAATTCTCAACAAGAACTAGACACGAATAGTAACTCAATGGAATCAACATCACTCTTTATCTTCATTGTTCAACTTTGTGACAAAAAGCATGATTTCATGAAGCATTGAAGCGTGATGCATGAAGCATTACCAAATAGAATTCCACACTGATAACAATGATAAACATGAAGGTAACATTGTGCCACCAACACAAATTCCATCAACCTCTTGATGATGAGAAGATTTGTTCTTTGGAAACATGAAGACATACCTTGATACCTCAAACTCCATCAACCTCCTAATCCTTTATCGCAATTCACTAACACGATTTGATTCCTCAATAACATGACATCTTGTGTAATCACCTGGTTACTGGTCAAGTTGAATGAGGAAAATGGCAAGTTGACATCAGTCAATATGCTCACAAACAAGTTGACATCAATGCCAACACATCAAGCCAACAAACTCCCCTTTGGCATTGATGACAACACAACTACCTCATCATTCTCCCCCTTTGACATCAATGGAAAAAGATGGGAACACCTTAAGAGCAATGACACTGAGACTGTTCTTGAGTGACTATCCTGCTAGCCACACTACTAAGTGATGAAAGTAATAATCAATGAAGGATTCATCTATCTATCTATTGTCCTGATATCTTCTTCACATTATTGTGTGCACTAACTATCATTTTTGTCAAACATGCAGTACTCCCCCTAAAACTAAAACCCCTAAGACTATCCTTAACTGACTTACAGTTCCTTGCTATTGTAAGTATTTGATCAAACTATAATATTGATGATGGTCCTTTACACCTCATATAACTTTGGTGAGAACCTCTATCTCTGTCAAAGTAATCAACATATGTTTGATATGAAACCTAGACTACTGCAAGCATTGTCTCCTCTTTGGATGTAGCTCTAGCTCTTAAGCCTACTATCAATTGTCATACTGATACCAAACATATTATCCTTTGCCCTAGTTACTAAATGAACAAATATTAGGTATTCTCATAACTATGGATCAATGCCAACTATTGACTGTCAAGACTACAAATTATTGACTATGATATCACTCAACAACTACAATTTGTGTACTTGACATTACTCCCACTTGTGATATCAATTGACAATATTGCAAAAGGTATATTCTGAGGCCTACTCCAATGCACTATGTTGATATGGTACTTCACTACATATTCAAGCTACTCAAAAACAAAACCAAATCCTCTTCCAAAAACATACATCACTATCCAAAGACATCATTGTGATCAAAGCAATGTTAGATTTATTGTCACTCAGCATCAAACAAGTCATTGTTCCTTTATGATTCACAAGAGCAAACAAACAGGGCACTGTCATTGTCATAAAGCAACTTTGTCATCATGTCATAAAGTACAAAGCACAATTCAACCTAATACATGAACCTCCATTTTTTTTTACAACTCCACTTATTTCTTGACTGGGACAACCTCTGCAATTGAATATTATGAGCATAATTCTACAGCTTCTTCTATGTTGTGTGAATCCTATAATCATTGTATAGACTAGACACCACTATCACAATTACTACCTTGACCACAAAGGGGATCACAATGATTCACTATCTAACACAAGCCAATGTTACATAATCAATGGTCTAATGACAAAATAACAGTGTTGCAACAAATGAATAATAATATCTGAAGCAAATAAAGTAGACAAATTCCTTGTTACACCAGTACTTGGATATCACTGTCAGCAAAGCATGAAAGTCATTGTCATCTGATGAAAAAGTTCATATATCAACATATACAAGTCTGATAAGTCTGCTCTGCATAGTGTAGCATAGAATTTGAAAGGGTCTACACATTTTGATAAGAGACCGAATCACAAAAAAATTGCAACTAAAAATAAAATCTGATAAGGTCTGATGAGCCTGCTATAAATATTTACTCCTCTTCTAAACTGCATCAAGTCCTCGTTCTACATTTCATAAATCCTCCAAGTCCTATCAAGTTGTTCAATCCTTTATGAAGCCTGAGAAAACATGAGAAGTATATAGCAAATAGTTGTCACTGTCAAAACAATAGCTATCAAATATCAAATATCCTATCAAATATCTATCACCTGTCAAATATCGAACATCCTGTCAAGTGTCTATCACTGTCAAATATGGCAAACATCTTGTCAAATGTATGTATGATATAAAACATCCATCATCCTGTCATTGTCAAGTAGAGTACTGAAATGAAATGAAATAAATAGTAATGATGAACAAATTCCATCTCCCCCTTTTTACAACAATGCCAAAGGTCAAGCAACAACTGGTAGCACATAAACATTGTACCAACTGGGTCAGTGTAAGAAGTTGGGTCCACTTTTTGGCCAAAAAGTGGAAGTGTTTTCCCTGATTTTTAGAATTTGTCACATTTGACCTAACAATTTGAAGCACTTAAAGATTGAATCTCAAAAAATTTAGTAATATGAAATGTAGTACTTGGAGTCTAGTTTCCAAATATGTAATTTATTTTAATACCCAGATGATACAAATTGATTTTCAATAGGCATGTCTAAAAACCACTATTTAAAAGTCACTCTTTTTTACCATACCATGCATGTGTACGGCCAACATAATTTGACCTAAATAAAAGTATTTTTCTAAATCCTTTTGGCGAAAGATGTGTAGTAAAATGAAGTTTGATGAGGATATTTTTTTATAATTTTTTTCCAAATATTTTTTTTATTAATTTTTTATTGGCCCTAATTGTTGTTTTTGAAAACCCCTCGTGTACGACCAACATAATTTGAGCAAAACTAATCATAAAATGAAAAAAAAATTATTGTGTAGAGAATGATGTCTAGATTGATGGCATATAATTTTTTTTTAAAAACTTTAAAAATTAAAAGTTATTAAAAAAATACAAACGCCTATCATTTCAAGTTTTTGGACCAGTTTTCTCATAAATTAATTAATAAATAGAAAAACAAGTCAAATAAAAAAAAATTACATATTTGAAAACTACACATCGTCATCCATAATGGGTTTTAATTTTGTTAAAAATTCAGAAAAAACATCATCAGCCATATTGGTAAAGTTGGTCTTTTCTCTTGATCTGAATATGAACTTGTACTTGCAGGTCCAAGGCAAGGGGTTGACTTACCATGCCTTTCCCAAGCCTATGCTTTTAAAAATGGGTACCCGTTCTAAAGCGGGTACCCATTATGAATGGTTACCCATTTTAAAACAAGTACCCGTTATTTTTATGTGGGAAAAAAAGCGCGCATGTTTCTTTTGTAAATTCAAATAACTATTTAGAAATGGGTACCCATTTAGGCTTGGGTACCTGTTTCTGAATGGGTACCCATTCCTAAGAAGGTACCTATTTAGGCTCAGGCACCCGTTCCTAAATGGGTACCCATTTCTTTTAAAACGGGTACCTGTTTCTATCAGGATTTTTTTTTGCCTGCGACTTCCCCTCTATGTGGACCCAACTTCTTGCGGGTACCCAACTAATCTCACTAGGGTAATGAAAATAACACTCTTGTCATCACATCATGGCTTTGTCAACACCTACCAACAAATTGCACCACAAAATTTGCTACTGCTAAATCTGACATATATAATGCAGTCATACACAATGCTCATGTCTCATAAAGATGTAAACATTGTTTTTACTACTCACACCAAACTACACCTTCCATACTCTACACTCAACACATCATAAATAGAAGTTTTGATGTTTAAGACAAAACAAGAACACTACTAAGAGAGGTAGAGTATATATTTTAAACATTTTGAGGTCCGTTCCCTAAACTAAACTGTGTGGATTTTGCATAAACTACTAAGGATTGTGGCATTATGATAACATCATTCAAAACCTGTTATGCCTGAAAAGCAATATCAATAAAGTATCTCAAGAAGATCATAAATATAACTCTATTAAATTTGACAAACAATAAACTATCTCGACACAAAAATACCTTGTCATGAATTGTCCCAAACAAGGTTAAGATTGTATCAACTATCATTGAATGTGGCAGTGAATGCTCTGCTTTAATAAAAAACACTTCACACCATTCAAGAAATTGATGCTCTGCATATATATGTTGGTCTGCAAGTGAAATAAAGTCTGCACCATAGTCTGATAGGGTCTGGTACATCATCAAGGCCATCAACATCATAATATCTTGTCACTTGTTTTAAAACTATCAAGACAACTCACCATAACATCAATGCATTATTAAGACACTTTAGTTTATACCTAATCATTGTAACACTTTGAACATCTATCCAAGATTCCTCTTAACAAGGTTGTCACTATGACATTGAAACTCTGTTCCAAATACTGTCTAGTCTGTAACAAACCTACTATTGTCATCAAGTTTTCTAATCATTCTGACAATGTTACAAGTTTCTGATACAAGGCTGTCATGTCATGCTAGTAATGTCTAAGACAATGTTACATAGTTCAACTAGGTCAAGTTCAACTAGCCATCATCAAAGACCAACACACTGCTAAGACTGAAAAACTGTAATAAGACTACAAAACAACTGCAAGCCAAGAATGCAAAGTAAGATCTACAAGTCTACTACATCAAACATGAGTCATGAACATGTCACTACTGAAGTCCTTGTCAAATATGTGATCACAATTTTTGCCTTGAGGAACTGCACCTTTGTCATACACATACTAACAGAGCTTTGTCATGAAACACGTCTCCCACCAAGATCACTAAATTGAAGAAGACCACTGAAAAGAATGTATCATCTTATAACAAGTTGTCCATACAAGGTCTGTGACCATATTAAGAACAAAAAACAAGAGTATGACAATTCTCAAATAATGAACTCCTCTTAATGAACATCTTGAGAATAAATAAGAATGCAATAAGTCACTCTCCTAAGGTCATGCTATTCCATATACACTTGAGATGTCTGTGATGACTTCTTGTTTTGAACACACTCTTGCAACATATCTATTGTGAGTCTTTAATAGTGATATCATTGGAGACAAAGCATCAATAGAGTTCCTTGTTCTTGTTCTTGTTCTTGTTCTTGTCAGAGATAACTAAGTGGAAACTAATCCAAATCAAACTTGTTATATGCCACCTTTTCACCTAGGGGAAAAAAATAGATCTTACAATGCCTCCCCCTTATTACATGCTACATTTCATGCAACAAATGAAGCCACTTGTGCAGTGTGCACAAGATTGGGATTTTCTTTCACTTGACCCTATTTTCTTTTCCAAACTTGCATAGAACTTTTATTCATCTTGCTCAAGATATTTTTTTTTCTTTTATTTTAGCCTCCAAACTTTTATAGGTTCTTCCTTTTGCTTAGTTGTAACCTTCTTTTTAAGTCTAGGTGTTTTTACAAAACCATTTTTACAAACATATGTTGAATGACTAAAGTTGTTACACCTATAACATAAGACATTATAGTCTAGAACCCAAGAATCATAGTTTCTTCTTGACAAACCATAGGAACTTTTATTTCTATTCTTCACATGATTATATCTTTCATGTAAGCTACAATATCTTTCTTTGTGACCTACTTGATTGTACTTGTAACACACAATCTTGTAATTCTAATTTGAAGACTTACTAGGACCTTTAGTCTTATTCCACTCTAAACAATAACTTGCTTGAGTTATACAATTTCTAGTTATATGACCATAAGCATGACAACAATAGAAATAACCATGAAATTGGGAGTAATTGTACCTCATTGTTTGCCTTGTGAACCTGATTGTCCTTCTTTCTTTATCTTCAGGAGCAACAACATGAAAACTCAACTCTATCTTCTTTATAGGTGTCTTTCTTGCCTTAGAAGTCTATCCTTCTTCATAACCTAAACCCATGGTGTCCTTATGATGCTTTTGTTTTCTCAATATGTCATTCAAATAATTAGTACTCTTTTCAAACATCAGATTCTTATGCAACTTAGAAGATGCTTCTTCCAATTCCTTTCTTAAAGAGACTATTTCTGATTCTAATTTTAGACATTCACTAGTCTTGACTTCAAGATTAGATTTGGTAAAATCAACAACCCTTTTAGCTTCTTCTATTTATATCTTTAGACTAATAATTAGTATATTAGACTCTTCAACTTGTATCTTTAAGTCAACAACCTAATTTCTTGCCTCTTCAAGCTCTAAAGAAACTTTTGCAAAATCTAAACATACCTTATCTTTGGAATCTTTTTCTTGTTTAAGTTGGTCTTCTAATCTCTGATTCTCCTTTCTAAGTTGCTTGACCTGATCTAAGGCACACAAGAGTTCACATTCTAAATCAACTTCACAATTATTTTCATCGAACTCTTGTCCATCTTCATCCACAAAGAGGTCTCCTTCTATGTCATCAATCTTAAAAACAAAATCATCTTTTCTTTCATCACACTTTATATCATCATTTAGGGGAGACTCATGCAACAACTCATCACATGACTTGACTAGGGTTTGTTGTACAACCTTTTGCTTGGCTTCTTTCTTTTTTCTATTTCTTTTACACTTTCCCATGGTACTCCACTATCAAGACCTACCCAAGCCAGTTAGACTTCTATAGGGAACCTAGGCTCTAACACCACTTATTGGAGTATAGACAACACTGAGAGGGGGGGTGAATTAGTGTTGTAGATAAAAATAAATTCATTTACTTTTTTCAAACTTGACAATAGAAAGTAATGATGCTGATAGTATGCTTTATCAAAGTAAGAAATCAAATACTAAACAACAAATAAGACTGAATGTTCAAGCATGAAAGACAAATAGATCACACATCAATTGAGACCATAACATAATAAATTTCATGAATGGAAAACCCTCAAGGGGAAGAAAAACCACTCAAAAATTGCCTCACTAGCTTAACCATGAAAAAAACACAAACAATATAGAGCCTCACTAGCTTTTATGTGTCACTAACTTATATCACTGCCTCACTGGTACTTTTATGTAATTGCCTCACTGCTTATCATTTTCACTACCTCACTGGCACAACTTCTTCTCAAAGATCCAATGAAGATTTTGAAATTAATAAAGAGGGTTTCTCTATTTTGTGAGAATGCAGATCTTGACTATCTCATTTCATTTGAGACTCAAGAATCACAAATCACAAAATGTGCACATACAACTCAACAGATTGAGAATGATTTTGCAATGATACATAGTGTTTCTATCTTAATGACATTGCAAGAATGAACAATCTCATCAATACAACATAAATGATTCCTTATGTCTCATACACAAGAAATTGACCACACTTTCTTTGCAAGATATGAATTTAGATTTATTTTGTATCTCAGATTGTCTCTGTATTATTATCTGCACAACTTCTTCTCAAAGATACACTGAAGATTTTGAAATCAATATAGAGGGTTTCTCTGTTTCATGACAATGCAAATCTTGACTGTCTCATTTCATTTGAGACTCAAGAATCACAAATCACAAAATGTGCACATACAACTCAACAGATCGAGAATGATTTTGCAATGATACATAGTGTTTCTATCTTAATGACATTGCAAGAATGTACAATCTCATCAATACAACATAAATGATTCCTTATGTCTCATAAACAAGAAATTGACCACACTTTCTTTGCAAGATATGAATTTAGATTTATTTTGTATCTTAGATTGTCTCTGTATTATTTCTGCTCCTCTATCCATCAAAAGTTGTCATCAAAGATTTCCCTCTTCCTATTTTATCAACAATACTCTACTATCTTCTTTCTGTAGCAATTACCCTCTACAAAAACTCTTTGAATGACTCCACTGCTTAGTAAAATCTCTGCTACTAACATTCATGGATTCATTTTGATTTCTGAACAAGTTTCTTAATAGTATAAATATCACTCACACACCCAAGAAAATTCACACCATCTTTTTTCTCTCTGCATACCAATTCACCATCAATATCTATATTCATAAGGCATCCTTTAATGCAATAACATAAGGTAGATTTCATCAATCTCTGAGTATGATATAAAACTTTAATTATTATCTTGATGTTGCCAGCCAACCAACCATAAAACCACCACGCTCATCTCTTTTTCTATATCATGCTTTCGATCCTATATCTCTTATGATGGCAGTTACAAAACTGCACAAGAAACAATTAGGGCTTACCTTCATGAATACCCATCAAACTTCAATCTAGAAAAGTGATCATTTGTATTCAAAAAACAATTTAATCAATACCACTTAGTCTTTCTTTTATGCCTTTATAACTTTAAACAATAGCCACTTATTTTTGTTTGGGCACCCATTTCTTATGTCTTTACCAGATCTCCCAATTTTATAAGGTTGAGGGCCCAGTTTTGTGATGTTCATAATACCCTCCATTAGGTCACCTTAATTGACACTACTTATGATAGCAAGTCAACAGTATATTAAAACAAAAAAGTAAAAATTTAGTTGATGGTTTCCTAAGTAGCTTTGTTTTAGGGTTTATTAATGTTTAACCCTTAGGTTTTAGGATTGAAATCTATAAGACATAACCTCTAATCCACATCAAGAACTAAAATTCTTGTAATGAAGCAACCCTAGGGCATGTAGTATCAACCAAGCATCCACCTACTCCAACTTGCAACTCCCTGAAGGAATGCTCAACAAGAACTAGACATGAATAGTAACTCAATGGGATCAACATCACTCTTTATCTTCATTGTTCAACTATTTGACAAGAAGCATAATTTCATGAAGCATTGAAGCATCATGCATGAAGCATTACCAAACATAACTCCACACTAATAACAATGATAACATTGTGCCACCAACACAAATTCCATCAACCTCCTGATGATGAGAAGATTTGTTCTTTGGAAACACGAAGACATACCTTGATACCTCAAACTCCATTAACCTCTTGATCCTTTATCACAAGTCACTGACATGATTTGATTCCTCAATAGCATGACATCTTGTGTAATCACCTAGTTATGTATCAAGTTGAATTAGGAACATGGCAAGTTGACATCAATCAATATGCTCACAAACAAGTTGACATCAATGCCAACACATCAAGCCAATACCACTGCCCTATTTCCAACACTCTTGTGTGAAGAAGTCTTTGAATTATGGGTTCTAATTCTTTGAATAATGATAGGAACAATACATCAGAACCTAAATTCCCTACTATTATCACACAAGAAGGTTAATCACTTCTTCCTGATATCCCTACTTCACATTTTCCTGAAGCATCAATTTTTCATAATTCCATGGGTAAGTGCACAAAGATGGGGGACCAAAAGGGGGTCTTAAGTGGCCACTTTTTTTCTAAAATCAGGAAATACTGATGTTGGATATGAAATTGAAGATAGTTACACTCAAATTTTGAAGATGCAACAAAAACAAGAGTCGTAGTGCTCTGAATCAAGTTTCTAAACTACTTTTTTTAAATGGTTGAGATTAAGGGTTAAAAAAGGGGGGCCACACAAATTGGTCATGTTTTTTCAAAAAAAACATAATATAGCATCTGGTGTGGCCCCCCTAAAATGTTAATTTTTTTTTAGTATTTCAAATATTGCTTCTATCAGAAATTAGCTAACACCATGTAGTTTATCCCTGATTTTTTTGATAATTTTTTCACGAATAATTGTTTTTTGACTAATTTTCAAAGTGGAAACATCTTGAAAAATAAAAAATTGAGTGGACCTCCCCCTTAAAATTTTTGAATACTACTAAAAAATCCAATCTTTTTTTAATACGTGTAGAATGGAGTCTAGTTTGTAAAAATGTAATTTATTTGAAATTTTGATGAATGGTTAAAAAACAAAGTCAAAAATATTACACACTAGTTTTTGACAAAAAATGGATACACTAACAAAAGAAATTAAAGATGAAAACCTTAACATACTCAAAACGTGAAAAAAATTATATGGTTAGAAAGCTAAGAGAGAGCTTAACAATATTGTAGTATTTTTTGACTTGTCATTTAAACAAGTGCAAACCTAATGGGGAGCATGCTCATGATTATTTAAATTTTTTTACAATCTACAAAACCACATCTTTGGATGTTCAAAACTCAGTCCAAACCTTTGGGTTGGAAGCCCAAGGAAAATCCAAGCCAAATGCCTGGAAATTACCAAAGCAAATAATAATGCAAGTGTGTTATAATGCACTTGCATTATGCGCATGCATTCACATAACGTGAGCGTGTTATAACACATTCTCATTATTGTGAAGGAAGACCATCTCACCCTTACCTTCTCTCTCTCTCCCACTCTACCGATTGATCCTTCCCTCTCTTCTCTCTCTCTCTCTCACTCACCTCTCTTTGTGCCCACTCTAGGTCTCTCCCTCTCTACCTCTCCCTCCCTCCCTCTCTCTCTCTCTCTAGTTGAGTGTATAGGGTTGAGGGTCTAGCATATAGGATTTAAGGCATAAGGTTGAGGGATAGGGTTGAGGGTATTGGTTATAGGGTATTTATTAATTTAGTGAAATCACAATAATGGGTTACACTTTTTGGGACATCCTGATTTTTGCTGAAATCATATTTTTTAGAAAATATAATGATTTAAGCCTTGAAAGGTTCCATTTAAAGGATTTTAATTGAAGAGGGTTTGATCAAACCCCCTTAGATTCAAACCCCCTTGGATAGAACCCCGCTAGTTTTAAAGGATACCTATAATGGAGTCTCCTCTACACCTATCAAAATGCTAATAAAAAACCACTTTTGATTTACTTTTTAGGGGATCAAATGAATTCATTTAAAATTTATGTTTTGTAAGTATGTAATCCTTATTATAATCTTCCCAAAAAGTATAAGTTTAAATATATTTAAAATTTGATTATTATATTTATTTTTTATTTCTTGTGAATGTGGGATTTTCACCGAACATCAAGTTCTCTGTTCTACACACATGGAAAATTAGTAAATTAGTGAAAAAAATTTCTAAAAAATATCTATTCCCTAGGTATTTATGTCCTTGTTTCAACAAAAAAGGAAAAATTGAATTTTGATACATACAAAAAAAGTTATGTTTTATGGAATATGCCTATATCTAAATTATAATTGGCTTGACTTCAAAACTTAATTAAGAAAAAATATTCAACAAAACATTATGGAACCAAATGCATGCCCTATATACCAGTGTTACCAATCTAAATTCAGACAAATCAGAATTTAATCCTTTGTAGAAAAAATGTTATGTGCTACAGAATACACATCACTTTAAAAAAATGTTGTTTACTATTAAAAACTAGTTATCAAGGGAGACACAAACATTTTACAATTTAACTCCAATTTTTTTTTTTAAAAAATATTTAGAATCTACAAACAAAATCTCACAAATCACTAGTTCACATCATCTTTAAATTCCTAATAGTTTAGCAGCTATAGGTGTCAGAAAGTGAAGATTTAGTTCAAAATGTTGATTTCAATGTCAAGTTTGGCCAAAAAGTGTAACCCATTATTGAGGGATGACCCCAATGTTGATGTTGAGTCATAGTAGTCATTTTAGAATTTAGACAACATTAAACTTCTTGTGTATGATAAAATGCACTCGCATTTTATGGAACCAAAAATGGACAAAAGGCATGTGCAATCCGTGAATCAGACCCACATGCTCTATTATTCTCTACTTTCTATGCATTATCAGATAAAAAAGAACTTTTCATGGTGTTGACATTTACACAATCATTGTTTACTCAATCCACCACCTTTTTTTTGGTTCTTTAATGTAGAAGAAATAAACTGGATGTTTTTAGACAGAATTTGATTATTTGAACTAATATTTTCTTGTTTCATATTGTTTGAATGCTAATTTTCATGTATTTAGATTGAATTTAATGATATAGATTTGTTTTTTTCATTAATGTGACTAATCCTATTAGAGTTATATAGAATTCAACATTAAATATAAAGGAACTTGCCAAAAGCTCAACATTTTGAGGATTTTAAAGCCAAAAAAATAAAGTAAACATAATTATGCAATTGGGCAACTCGAATCTCAAAATTATCTAAGGTATGTTCTTTATGTATTTGTTTACTTCACTTTATGATTATGTTAGCATGAACTCCTATTAAATATGTCAATGATATGTGGACACCTAATTTATCTCTAAATTCATCTATATATTGTGAATATAATTGATGTAGGAGCATCCGAGTGAACTGGCAATCGACATAAAAAAAATTCAATTTGTTTTCTTCCAACTTTGGTTTGTTTTGGTCATGTTTGGCATCTCTCTACATTCAAGAAGTTCTTCCATGATCAAAAGGGCAGTTTTCAACTTTTTGTTGAATCATAGTTTTCACCCGCAACAGGCTAATTTACGGAAACAATTGTTTCCAGAGATTTTGGAGAGCTGGGATAAAATTCTTTCAGGCAAAGATTCACAAATGTATTTCTCATTTAATGCAACAAGTTTCATGGTCAAATTCCTCATGGTTTGAGAGAATTTAAAATTCTCTATTCATGGCTGGTAGTTTACAGGAAATTTAATTTCTCAAGTTTTAAAAAGGCTGGAAAAAAATCCTTTGGAGCGAGATATTGTATTGACATTATTCACATCCTGGAAAATTTTTACGTGAATATGAGCTTTTGGTGAAAAGTTATTGCCGAAGTCAGTTTTCAACTTCCGAAGTCGTGTTTCACAATTGATTTGGTTTAAGATAAATTATTCTACAAAATGCGTTATTGAAGACATTGCAGAGGTATTACAAATTCACCAAGAGATGGGATGCATATGGTAAAGTCTTTTATACATAAATTTGAGCACCCAAATATGTCATATGAGGCACTATATAAAATCTGGTTTATTTAAAACAAAAATAATGGACAAAGAAAAGAGAAATGCTTCTTTTCCATGATTTTGAATAAGTAGAAACATAAAAAAATTTTAAAGAATATGAAGGGCCCATTCCAAAGGTTAAGCATGGAAAAGACAAGAAGGACTAGTGGCTAGCCTAAAGCCATTAGATGCAGATTTTTATGATACAAATTAAGAGGATTTGGAATGTCTTGGTAGGTAGTAAAAAGGTTACCAGTATTATTTTAAAAAAGGCAGAATCTTGGGAGATATGGAACTCCAAAAATAGGCACACTAGTTATGGATTTAATGCACTATTTTCTCCATCTTTCAATGCCTCTTTAGAGGCAAAAATGGAAGTTAAAAAGTCACCTCCTAGAAGTATTTAAATTGCTTCATCTTTATAGATTGGATAGGAGGGTAAAAAGATAGATAGAAGGCTCAGGAAAGAGCGTCTGAGCATAGAAAGAACAATAGTTTTGCTACCAAACTGAGGTGAAGGAGTGCCAAAGGAAGAGAGTTGCTTGTAATGAGAGACAATCAATATGATTTTGTTTTGTTGTCACGTTTAATTGTAACCAACTTGTAGTTAGTTTTGAAATCAATAAGAAAACTGAGTATTTTTGTTGTTGTTATATATGAATGTGAGACTATATGTATGCAGAGAGTCTTTGCATTAAAGAAATACAAATTTGTGTTTGCAACTTTGTGAGGGTGTGTTGAGATTTTGTGTTTAAGGTAGGAATGAGTTTCTATCTCCATTAATAATTATGCAAGTTTTCTTCATAACACAAAATGATGATCTTTGTGGTTTTGAACTTCAACAAAATGATCCTATTATGGTACTCCCAAAAACATAAAATAAGATCCTATTGGAAATTTCTCACTAAATCCCTAGGCATTAAAAGCCTATTACATTAGCGATGCATTAAAACCTATGGCATTAAATATAGCATCCATTTATTGGATGTATTTCATAATTTAGGAAAAAATTATGTTAGTTTTATTGGATGTACATTTCATCATCCATTTATTGGATGTATTTCATCATCTAGGAAAAACAAAGTACTCTTCTCTCTTAAGAGTTAACTGAATTTGAGAAAGTCCAACCAATAACCTCTTAAGGAAAAAGAGTTATGTTAACTTGATAATGAGATCTTAGCTTTGGCTATGGTCTAGAATAAGATATTTTCCTCTACGCATAAGATTTTTAGATTCTTAGATAATACTCAACTAGGTGGAGGAGCAATTGAGTGTTGAAGATCCTAGAAACGTATCAAAGATACATAGACAAGTTGGTTCTTTCCTAATTCCTATATGGTTTGGAATGAACCAAGTGGAATAAAAAAATCATTATTAGAAGATAGAGAAAATTGGAACTTTTAAAATTCCACTACGCTAGTTAACTAGTTTGATGCTCATAAGAGTTTTATCATATTTTAGAATAGGAATTTATTCTATGAAATATTACCTCCTTTGGTCTTAATTCCTAATGATTTACTGATTCATGAAGTCATGACAGTGTTATAATTTTACTCCATAGAGCATTGTGAGAACTTTTGTATGAAAAGTCACTTATTCTTTTTAAGGCCATAATGAAAAATATCTTTCTCAAGTACCATCTTTAAGTAAGAAAGCAATGTGGTAACATTTTTCATGATTGGATCTTACTTTAACCTATTTTGAAGCATACTAGAGAAGGATTTCTTAAATGAAAGTAATTATCTATTAGCATAAAGTGCATAGAAAAGTGGAATAGGTCATGGAATGTATTCCTTTACAAGGTTTATGAGAAAACCATAGGGTGTAAAATGTAAAATGTTGCCAAGGGAGTATTATTGTAAGTATGTGCTAATCAGTGTTGTCATTGATGTCAACATGTTTGTGTTGTCATTGGTGTCAACTGTATCTTCTAATATTGTTGTTGTTGGTTGATTAAGTTATTGTGTTAAGATGATTTGAATGATTTGTAGAAGTAATGATGATGTTAGTATATTGTTCTTTTTGTTGAGTTTCCAAGTGCTTTTGAGAAAATTTGATAAATACTAAAGATAGTGTTGTGAAGAAGTATTCTGGCTTACATGATACTGTCCAGGTTTTTTCTCCTCATTTCTCTTGTGTTGAAGACTACAGTGTTACATTTGGATATGTTTTAGAGAAGTAGTTGAATATGTTAGATCCAAAATTTGGTACTATGAAATGTTGTGGTTTGAGAGTTATGTTCACCAGATTGAAGACTATGCCTGGTAGTGTCTGCAGTATGATTGGGAGAAAGTATTTTGCTCCACATTTCTTTGTAGTTTGGTTTTTGGTCATGTAGTTCTAGATGAGTGTTCATAATGTCCATATCTATGTTCTAACCAAATGACTTGTGATTTGGTACTCTGAAATGTATCTTTCTTGAGTAGAAAAGCTTGGCAGTGTTGGTTGTGAGCAGTCTGTGAACTATCTTCAAGTGAGATTTGTTGTAGTTGAATTTGATGGCTCCCAGGTGATATTATGTTGTTCATGGATGTTTCCAAATCATTCTAAAGACTTTTTCTTGGTCCACAAGTTATGGTTGTGTTCTTGGAAGTGTGTTTCTAAGTGTTCTTGGTGTTTACACAAGTTTAGCCAACTCGGGTGCTAATACTAATTGTGGATGTACTTTATGGATTGTGGAAGCATGTTGAACCATGTGAAGATGTTTTTAGGTATAAGATAAGATGTGAAATGTCCTACTTCATTCCTTTTCTTTGTGGGAACGTTTAGGTCCATAGCTAACTTGAATTTTGTATGTTTTCTAACCTTGGAGATTGTTTCAAAAGATGTAGAATGGTTTACTGACCTTGGTGAATGTTTCAAGGTTGATGATTGATATAAATAAGTGTAAATGATTAGTGTGTATGTGAATATATGTGAAGATGATGGTGTGTGTAGTGAATTTGGATAAAAGGTAGCAAGGACTTTAATGTGATAGAAGACCTAATGCAATGAGCAGAAGTGATCTATAATATTTAGACAGGCTGCAAAGATGATGATTATTGTGCTTCATTGGAACTAAACTTAGGCATTTGATAGATGCTATCATATCAGTTCATGGTAGTGAGCCCTTTTTGGCAGTGAGCCTATTGCAGTGAGCATTTCTTTGGATAGTGAGTCCTTAGGTAGCAAGCCTCTTTGTAATTTGGTATTGATACAACTTTATATTGTGAGCTAATCCTCACCATGGTTTTTCCCTTTTAGGGTTTTCCATGTAAAAATCTGATGTTCTCTTGTGCATGGTGATTGATGTGATTAAGTTTTTGTTATATATTTTTCATGTTTAATCTTCATAATAGAATAAGGGTTTAAGTGAACTGATGTGAATGCGATTATGTTTATGAGGGTTTAAAGTTTTTGATACATCTAATTCACCCCCCCTCTCAATTGTCTTGTGCATTCAACAATTGGTATCAAAGCGAGGGTTCCTTGGAAGAAAGACTAATAGCTTAAGGTAGAACTAGGATGGTGCACAAGAAAGACATTCCTTAGTTTGATGGAACTTACTATGCCTTCTGAAAGTTAAGAATGCAAAGTTACCTTATTTCTCTTGGTTATGATGTCTGAAGAATGGTTCAAAAGGAATACACTATACTTGAAAATAGTTCGCAGACTACAACTGAGATGAGGACTTATGAGACTAATGGTAAAGCTAGAAATTCCCTACTAAATGCTCTATCCAACACTGAGCTAGCAAAAATTTTGGATCTAAAAACTGCACATGAGATCTAGAATAAATTGTAGAATATCTATGAAGGTGTTGAATCTGTCAAGAAAGCCAAGTTGCAAAATTTGAAGTCCAAATGTGAAACTATGTGAATGTCTAAAGATGAAAACATAACAAGATATATGCAAAAGATTGATGAAGTTGTCAATGGAATCAAAGGTCTTGGTGGAATGTTGGATGATAAAGAAGTTGTAAACAAGATACTCAGAACACTTCCCAAATATTATAGTCATAAAGTGTTTGCCATTGAAGAATTGCAAGAAATGGACAAGCTTTCAAAAGATCAATTGCTTGGTAAACTAACTGCCTTTGAGATGAGAGAATTTGGTACTACTGATGGTCCTATGAAAGTTGAGATTACTTTTAAGGCCAAATCAAAAAGGACTGTTAAATCAGACAAGTATGTTGTGGAGTCAGATGAGGAAGACTTTGATGTGATTGAGGAAAGCTCTGCAAGCAGAATGAAAAAGGGAACCAGAAAGTTTGAAGGTAAGTTACCTTTTAAATGTTTCAGTTGTGGTAAGATTGGTCATTATGCTTCAAGATGTGCTAATAGAGCTTTCAAGATCAAGAACAAAGAAGGTAAAGGTAAGATGATAAGGAAAAGTTACTACGTTGAAGAAAATGATGGTGTAACTGATGATGAATTAGATTTTGAGGATGGTAATGCTAGTTAATGCTTGTTTATTTCCCTAAAAGAACTTGTTTCTACTAACCTTGCAAGTTGTGTGAAGGAAGGAAGTCCAGAAGAAGAGAAAGTGATGTCCACATTTCATGCTAGAAAATAAAGGGATGAATGGATCATTGATAATAGATGTTCAAATCCCATGATAGGAGATAAGAGTAAGTTTGTTAAATTGGAAAAGTATGAAAGAGGACTAGTTAGATTTGGTTATCATGTAGCTGGTAAGATTTGTGGAAAATGGTCAATTACTTTTGATGGCAAGCATAATACAAATGATGTTCTTTATGTCAAGGGATTAAAGCATAACCTTCTAAGTGTTGGATAGATGTGTGACAAATGATACAATCTAATGTTTAAGGATAATGGATGTGAGATAAGGAAAAGCTCTGGAACAATAATTGTTGCTAGTAAGAAGACTCATGGTAATGTTTATCAATTGAAAGGTACATATAATTATTGTTTGTTGGCTCAAACAAATGAAAGTTGGTTATGGAAGAGGAGAATGTGTCATATTAGTTTTGATAATCTAGTGAGAATAAGCAAAGTTCAAGTTGTAAGAGATCTACCTAAGATTGTGAAGCCTACTAATGCTATTTGCAAAGAATGTCAATTTGGGAAACTGACAAGGACTAGTTTCAAGAGAAAAGAACAAACCTCTACTGATCTGTTGGAGTTGGTGTATACAAACTTGTGTGGTCCTACAAGAACAAAAAGTCTACAAGGTGACAGGTATTTCATTCTACTTGTTGATGATTATTCAGGAATGACTTGGGTTACTTTTCTTAGAGAAAAATCAAAAGCCCTAGACAAGTTCAAGGCATTTAAAGCAATGGTTGAGAATGAAATGGATTTGAGAATCAAGTGTTCGAGGTCTGATAGAGGTGGTGAGTTTACTTCAAATGAATTCAATGCTTTTTGTGAAGAACATGTGATAAAGAGACAATTGCCTGACCCTTGAACTTAGCAAAATAGAGTAGTTGAAAGAAAGAATAGAACAATTCAGGAAGCTACTAGAACAATGATCAAGGAAGCAAACCTACCAGAAGTATACTGGAAAGAAGCAATTCATACTATTGTATACATCCAAAACAGAGTGCAAGTCAAAGCAAATGGAACAAAGACACCATATGAGCTATGGTATAGAAGAACTCCTACTGTCAAGTATTTCAAAGTTTTTGGATGAAAATACTATATCAGAAGAGATGAACTAGGAAAGTTTGATGATAGATGTGATGAAGGCATATTCCTTGGGTACTCTACTAAAGGAAAATCTTACTAGTGCTAAAAAAATGTTGAGAATGATTGTTGAAAGTGCAAACGTGAAGGTAGATGAAGATATTTAGAATATCTTAGAGTCGAATGGATATAAGTCAGAGAAGTTTGCTAATACATAAGAAGTTGAAGAATACAAAGACAAAGAAGTTCACATTGATGAAGAAGAAGCTCCAGAAAAGGTTCCTAAAACCCCCAAGTATGTACAAAAGAATCACTCAGAGGATCGGATCATTGGTGATAAAAGCAAAGGCGTTTTGACAAGGAGAAGAGCTACAAAAGAATAGGAAAGTCTCTATTTACTTTCAAAGGTTGAACCTAAGATAGTTACTAAAGCATGTAAATATGAACATTGGGTCAAGGAAATGTAAAAAGAATTGATGTAAACTAAAAAGAACAAGACTTGGGAACTTGTCCTCAGGCCTATAGATAAGAATGTGATTGGAACAAAGTGGGTTTTCAGAAATAAGTTGAATGAGAGTGGAGAAGTGGTAAGAAACACAACAAGACTTGTATGTAAAGGCTACTCACAAGTGGAAGGAATAGACCATGAGGAAACTTTTGCTCTGGTGGCAAGACTAGAGGCTATTAGGTTGTTTCTAGCTTATGCAGCACATAAGGATTTCAAATTATATAAAATGGATGTGAAGTCATCTTTTCTGAATGGTGAGTTGGAAGAGGAGAGATATATAGAGAAACTGGATGGATTTCAGTTATCAGACAAACCAGATATGGTATGTAGATTAAAGAAGGCATTATATGGACTTAACCAACCCCCCAAAGCTTGGTATACTAGGTTAGATAGGTATTTGTTGCAGAGAGGGTTCGGTAGAGTGTCTGCAGACAGTAATTTATACATCAAGGTAAGAAAAGATCAAATCTTGATTATTGAGGTCTATGTGGATGATATAATCTTTGGTGGAAATGATGGTATGTATAATAACTTTGCAGATGAGATGCAAAAATATTTAGAGATGTCAATGTGTGGTGAGATGAACTTCTTCCTTGGGCTGCAAATTAATCAGATGGATAAAGGCATTTTTATTTCACAATCAAAGTATCTCAAGGATTTATTGAAGAAGCTTGGAATGGAAGATTCTAAACTAGTTTTTACCCCCATGACAACTAGTTGCAAGCTGACCAAGAATGATGAATCTCCTAAGGCTGATCAGAGAAAATATAGGTCAATGATTTGAGGACCGCTATACCTAACTACTACCAGACTGGATATCATGCATGCAATCTATCTTGTGGCAAGATTTCAAGTAGATCCTAAAGAGTCACATGTTATGGCAATAAAAAGGATATTTAGGTATTTGAAGGGCACTCCAGACCATGGTCCAGATGTGTAGATGATAGGAAAAGTACAAGTGGTGGTGTGTTCTTTCTTGGAGATAGAGTTGTGTCATGGAAAAGCAAGAAGCGAGATTCGGTATCCTTATCTACTGCAAAGGTAGAGTACATTGGAGTAGCATCATGTTGTACATAGGTGCTATGGATGAGACAAACTATGAAGGATATAAAATTTGAGTATGATGATCCAATTCCTATTTTCTTTGATAATACCAATGCCATTAACATTTCAAAGAATCATGTGATGCATTTAAGGACAAAGCATATTTCTATTAGGTATCACTTTTTGAGAGAGAAGGTTGCAGAGAAAGAAGTGAAGCTTGAGTATGTGCCTACAAAGAGTCAAGTTGCTGAAATATTTACCAAAGCTCTTCCTAAGGATACATTTGAGTATCTCTAAGAGAAGTTAGGGGTTATTTCCCCTCCTTTGAACTAGATGCATAAGGAAGTGCATTAGTCCAGTATGATTCAAGGTTTTTTTTTTTTAGACTGATGATGGAGGCTACCTCTTAGGGGGAGCAAGTAGTTGCATTGAAGAGTGTTGCAGTCAGGGGGAGGTATTTAGAGTAGTTGAGATTAGAGCAAGTATGTGCAATATCATACTCAGGGGGAGAAATCTTGAAGAAGATGTGTCACCCTTTGCCATTGATGTTAAAGGGGGGAAGATTTCATGTGAAAAACAAAGGGAGAGTAAGATGTATAAAAGAAAGGGGGAGAGTGAGATTAGTGTAGAATTATGTCATGATGGTTTTTCACATCATATATTGTCATCAATGAAAAAGGGGGAGATTGCTGCAAGTATGTGTTAATTGGTGTTGTCATTGATGTCAACATGTTTGTGTTGCCATTGGTGTCAACTGTATCTTCTAATGTTTTTGTTGTCGGTTGATTTAGTTATTGTGTTAAGATGATTTGAATGACTTGCAGAAGTAATGATGGTGTTAATATATTGTTCTTATTTCTGAGTTTCCAAGTACTTTTGAGAAAATTTGATAAATATTGAAGACAGTGTTGTGAAGAAGTATTCTAGCTTACAGGATACTGTCTGGGATTTTGCTCTGCATTTCTCCTATGTTGAAGACTAGGGTGTGAGGTGTGGATATGTTTTATAGAAGTGGTTAAAGATGTTAGATCCAAAATTTGGTTCCCTGAAACATTGTGGTTTGAGAGTTATGTTCACCAATTTGAAGACTGTGTTTGGCAGTGTTTGCAGTATGACTGGGAGAAAGTATTTTGCTCTGCATTTCTCTACAATTTGGTTTTTGGTCTTGCAATTTTGGATGAGTGTTCATAAGGTCCATATCTATGTTCTATCCAAAGGACTTGTGATTTGGTGCTCTGGAATGTAGTTTTCTTGAGTGGTAGAGCTTGGCAGTGTTGTTGTGAGCAGTCTGTGAATTGTCTCCAAGTGAAATTATGTGTAGCTGAATTTGTTGGCTCCCAAGTGATTTTATGTTTTTTATGGATGTTTCTAGATCATGCTAAAGGCTTCTTCTTGGTCTACCAGTTATGGTTGTGTTCTTGGAAGCATGTGTCTAAGTGTTCTTTGTGTTTACACAAGTTTAGCCGACTTGGGTGCTAATACTAATTGTGAATCTGCTTTATGGATTGTGGAAGCATGTTGAAGTGTGTGAAGATGTTTTTAGTACAAGCTAAGATGTGAAATGTCCCACTTTCATTCCTTTGCTCCGTGGGAATGTTTTTGTTGAAACCTAATTTGAATTCTGTATATTTTCTAACCTTGGAGATTGTCTCAAAATATATAGAATGGTTTGCCGACCTTGGTGAATGTTTCAAGGTTGATGATTGATATAAATAAGTGTAAAGGATTCATGTGTATGTGAATATGTATGAAGATGATGGTGTGTGTGTAGTGGATTCAAATAAAAGGCAGCAAGGACTTTCATGTGATAGAAGACCTAATGCAGTGAGTAGAAGTCATCTACAATTTTCAGAGAGGCTGTGAAGATAATGATTATTGTGCTTCATTGGAACTAAACTCATGCATGTGATAGATGCTATCATATCAGTTCATGGCAGTAAGCCCTTTTTGGTAGTGAGCCCTTTTGGCAGTGAGCCTATTGTAGTGATCATTTCTTTGGACAATGAGTCCTTGGGCAGTGAGCCGTTTGGCAGTGAGCCTCTTTGTAATTTGATATTGATACTACTTTATATTGTGAGCTAATCCTCACCGTGGTTTTTCCCTTTTAGGGTTTTCCACATAAAAATCTGGTGTTCTCTTGTGCATGGTGATTGATGTTATTAAGTTTATGTTATCTATTTTTCATTTTTAATCTTCATAACAGAATAAGGGTTTAAGTGAACTGATGTGAATGTGATTATGTTTGTGAGGATTTAAAGTTTTTCATACAACTGATTCACCCCCCTCCTAGTTTTCTTGTGCATTCAACATGTATTAGTAAATCTTTCTTCTTCTAAATAGTCATTTTGACATGTACAAAGAGATGTGCATATGAAGAAGTGGATAAGAGTTCCCTAGTATCTTGTGAAGCCTTTTTTTTGAAAAACATGTTAATGTGTTGTAGAGGACATGAGTATAGATTATTCTCTCATGCAGTCTTCTTTTGATTAAAGGATTGAGTCATTACCTCTCAAGATTACTTTTCTTTGAATCATTTTGTTAACTAATCTGCATGTAGCTTGCAAATTGATTCATAACAATTGTAAGGAGGATATATTTTAAGAAACTAAGTTTATCCTCATTCATAGAAAATGAATTACATTGATTAGATCATGATGCTTGATGTTGTTAGTTAAAGTACACATCATGTTTTCTTAAAAGAATTTACACCTGAATGATCAACTCTTGGAGAGGTAGGGTACATGTGAGTTTTATCCCAAATTTAACTTTGTGACATTTTGAACAAATAGTTGAACACTATGTATTTTACCTTTTGATAGAGCTAGATAGTTCAATTATAGTGGTGAATATGATTATCACCAAGGAATTTAGTCAAGATGTTTTAAGTCTTGAATATGTAACCTAATCAATAAGGTAGGGAATAGAGATTTGTAAAGTAGAATGATGGGAAAAGACTTGTGTTCTAACCTAAGTTCCTTTACATTGCTATGATACATTCTTAAATATCATCTGAATGATGAATGTTAGTTACTCCATGAAGAAATAATGGTATGATATGTCATCTTGACTTGTAATTTAAATGTTATCCTGACTTAATCTTGATTTGTAAATGATTGCTAATATATGATATGTGTGTGATCTCTATGTTTTCAGTTGGACCACCCTAGGAAACTATAAATTTTTAGATTTATAATAATTTATTCACTTTAATTATATAATTATTTTGAGATTTGTGTATGAGATTACTTTACTCTATTGTACCAAGATGGACTAATTTATCTGTCTTATTCATGATGCATATAGAAATCATCATCATGCAAAGGAAATGAGCAAAGACTCTAACACTAGAAGAGCATGAAGTTAAGAATGCTAAGAAAAGAGAAGGAATGAGGCAACTTCATGAAAGTAGAAAATTATCAACCATAGAAGAAGACATACCATCGTTGCCAATTCAAGAGGACCATGAATCATCTAATCAAGCTAAAAGAGAGATAGAATTGGAGGAACAAAGGCAATGAATGCAAAACCTCCATTCAACTAGGAAATTGAATCTCAAAGTTGGAGGAATTCCATATTTTACAGGTCAAGTTGAAGGTACATCATCATTCTCTTCTCAACTTGGAGGCACACCATCATTCGCAAGTCAAGTTGAAGGTACATCATCATTCTATTCTCAAGTTGGAGGCATGCCATCATTCACATGTAAAGTTGAAGGTACACCATCTTCTCCATCTCAACTTCAAGGCTTTTCATCTTTTCCATCTCCAATTGAAGGTATGCCATCTATCCTATCTCAAGTAAATATTGAAGAAATTCTTAATGTTGAGCCAACTTTACCATTGAAAATGCCTTCTAGAATTTTTCATAGAAAGCCTAAGTTTCTAATTGATATTGATGAGAATGTTTTGAATCCCATGCAGGATAAGATTCCCAAGTGTACTTGCTGAAAATATTCCAATAAGATATGGAAATTATTTTTTGAGAACTTAAATGAAACTAGAAGATACAAGCTATTTGTTGAAGTGATGAGAAATCTAAAATTTAGGCCCATTATGAAGATTCTTGGCCTAAGAACATCGGATGCTTCAAGTAAAAAATTAGTTGTAAAGAATCTAATGAGTGCATATGAGAGTGTGGGTTCCACCTCACGCACCAAGGATAGTAATATCACACGACATGTCATTATGTTGACAATAGTAAGCCATCAAACAAAGAAAGCTCACCTCATTAGAAAAAATGTAAATAAGTAGAAAAACTCTAATGAGAGTCATTGGAAGGTTAGAGTTGAGGACCCAATATCAACTAATTGTGGGCATTCTTTGGGAGACTTCCCTTGAAAGATAAAATTGTTGTTGAAGCCTTGAGATCCATGATTGAAGAATTTTGGAAAAATAACACAAGGGTACATCTCCTAATGCAAGAGATGTTGTAAGAAGGAGAATTGGTTGTCGAAGCTGTGAACCACATCCAAAGAATGTTTTGGATGTGACTCGAACATAGTTTTTCAACAAATTTCAAGAGATGTATCCTCAAATCAAAATTAGTCAAAGGTATTTTGAAATGGTATAGCCTTTTTATGTCAAAATAAATCACACAGGCACAACTTCTTGTTGTAGAGTACATATTGAGTTTTCTAATCATTATGATGATTATAGATATGTATGTGTACATTTGCATACTAATGATGTTTTGTAGGAGTAATATAAAGTGTCCACCTAGATCTTCAAGAGATTTCATATCGAGCATCTTATGTCAAAGAGTGGATGGTCATTTATTCCACAAGACCATATGTTTAGGTGGCACATGTGATCATTGTGGTGGGTTGCAACATTTGTCAATTTGTGAACATATGGAGAACACATGCAATTGGAAATGAACTAGTAAGTTTTGGAAAATATAAGGCAATGATACATAGTCTAAAAGATGGTAAAGAAGTAAAAAGGTGTGAATTGGTCATTGAAAAGATTCCAGTGTATCAATTTATCTCTATTTTTTGAGAGAATACAATTTACGAGTATGCAAGGCATACCCATAGATCTTGATGGTTGGACTTGCAATTCAAGTTATGAAAGGAAACATTTCCACTTGATAGCATCCATTCAATTGTTGACTTTGCAAAGAACTACACATTACATCCATAGAATGAGGTACAATTACAGTAATACAACTCTACGTAGGTTGCTATATTTGTGCATATAGAATTCATTCATGCAGATGACAATACAGAGGTGCTAGGAAGATCTTGAGGGAGTATCATTTTTATATAAGTGATGATCACACACATTCTATATATTTTGTGTAAGGCTACTTTCAAATGTTCTACCGTGATTTGGCTAGTAGGAGCATATCATTTGGTCTGCATATCATTTGGTAAGATAATTATGCATCACAATTCAAGAACTTGTGGATGTTCTATTGGTTGAGTAAGATGAATAGGATGAATGGTGTTCAACACATGTGGAATTTCTCTGAGGCTAGGCATGGAAAGGGGGAGCATGATGATGCAAAAACATGTATCAAAAGATCATTAGCACGAGAAGAGTTAAAGTACAAAGACAATGAAGGTTGATAGATGTGAGATATATTGTCGAATGGTGTAATGCTACAATGGGTCCAGGTAATGAAGGTAAGTCTACAGTTTGTAGATTTTTTGGTTGGTTCATGATACTACCATTGCAAAATATGAGGATTGTTGTGCATTGATAGGATCAAGTGAGCTACACTGTTTTAGAAGCTCTAATGCAGGTTCATGGATTATTCATATGTGATGAATGGTATGCTTTTATTCTTCATGTATAGATCAAGCTTGGTATGAATGTGAGTTAAAGGAGTGGGTCGATGAATGGTGTACAAGAAGTCCAAGCCTATTTGACACGTATCAACTCTCAACAACACTACAACTCACAAAGATTGAATCATTAGTTGACTTTGACCATGTTTTAGATCTAGTTCAACCAGATATTATCAAAATTCAAATTTAATAAAATTCAATATTCCATCTTATTTTGTAGTTTTTTGGTATTATTGACTATATTCATCAAATTGAATGCACATGTCAATACAGGGCATGTTTATGTAGTTATTGTAGCTAAAGACAATGAGGAAGGAACATATTAGTATTTGTGTCATTGTGTTGAGGTAAAAAAGAAATTAGATACCCCTATTATAGATGGAGAAAACATCGAGTACCCTACATGATCAGTGGTTGTTACTGTAACATGGCTTAGAAGGTACCCAATGAAGAAGTCTAAAGTGTGATTGTTCGAGGACTTTGATACACATAGGAAGATTCTTCATTATTCTAACCTTGTTGTGGCTGCATCAAACATTCATTTGATCAAATATAGGGGTAGACCATTGAACAGGACCTTGTGGAAGGTCGCGAGTCTGACCACAAGGAAATACTCAACACAATAAAGAGTAGAGAAGACCTGAATGGTTCATTGGATTGATTGTAAATGAAAAAACTTTGTAATTTCATGCTCATTTGTAAATATATGCAGCCGATTTGTACATTTGTCTAAGTAAAATTTTGTTCCTTCTCTACAATCATGTCTCTTATGAGATACTTATGTGCAATACTCTTGTTTACATGTATGATTATGTACAACACTCTTTTTTATGTGTATGATTATGTACACTAACTTTCTCATGTCGATTATATGTCTAGTTGATTTGTATTTGTATATGTGTATGATCATGTCTCTAATTTTAGTTCTATTGATGTCCTCTAGTGTGTCCATGAATCTTAAAATCCAATTGAAAGCCCTAATCTAATCCTATTCTAATTAATGTGGTATCAAGTATACAAATAAGTTAAGAAGGAGAAAAGGACAATTAAATAGAAATGAAATATTGCACTGAGGTCCTATTTCACACTTCAACTATCCCAATCATTCCTAACTGCATGGTGCCAATGCTTTCTCTTAAGAGCCCTAAGTACCAAAAATTGCCAAACTTTGGTGGATTGTTTCTTAGAATTTATGGCACCTACAAACATTCCATCTAGACCTACATCATCATGTAGGGTCCCTCCATAATGACCTCTCTCAGTTTTTTAAATGTTCAATCCATTTGGTCATCGAAACCATATTTCAAAAGTTACAAAAAGCATCATTTGTGTTCAATGAAAAGTTGTCAGTGAGCATAAATTTCATTTTGTGCATCATGGGACCAAACTGATAGCACTAACATGTCCAATTAGGCAGGTGAACACTAGGCAAGGTCATGTTTTACCTCAACTATCTCGATCATTCTCGGCTGCACTAGGCCGACAAAGAGAGCCCTAAGTGCCAAAAATTTTAAACTTTGACGGGTTGTTTCTCAAAATTTGTGGCACCTAGGAATGTTTGATCTAGACCTACAAGTCATGTAGGGTCCTTCCACAATAACCTCTCTCAATTTTTTAAATGTTCAATCCATTTGGTCGTGGCGACAATATTTCAAAAGTTGCAAAAAGTATCATTTGTGTTCAATGAAAAGTTGTCGGCGAGCATATATTTTGTTTCATGTGTCATAGGGCCAAATCAACAATGCCAACATGTATAGGTGGGTGGGTGAACACTAGGCAAGGTCCTGTTTTGCACCTCAACTATCTTGATCATTCGTGGTTGCATTTTGCCAACGCTCTTAAGAGCCCTAAGTGCCAAAAATTACCAAATTTTGATGAACTATTTCTTAGAATTTGTAGTACCTTCAAAAGTTTTATCTAGACCTATAGGGTCATGTAGGGTCCCTCCATAATAACCTCTCTCAATTTTTGAAATTTTCAATCCATTTTGTCATGGTGAAAATATTTCAAAAATTGCAAAAAGTGTCATTTGTGTTCAATGAAAAGTTGTCGACGAACATAAATTTAATTTCATATGTCATGGGGCCAAACCAATAGTGCCAACACATCTGGGTGGGTGGGTAAACACTAGGAAAGGTCTTGTTTCACACCTCAACTATCCCGATCATTCCTGGTTGCATTATGCCGATGATTTCTCTTAAGAGCCCTAAGTGCCAAAAACTACCAAACTTTGATGGATTGTTTTTCAGAATTTGTGGTACCAATGAATGTTTTGTCTAGACCTACAAGGTCATGCAGGGTCCCTCCATAATAACCTCTCTTAGTTTTTGAAATGTTCATTCCATTTGATCATGGCAACAATATTTCAAAAGTTGCAAAAAACGTCATTTGTGTTCAATGAAAAGTTGTCAACGAGCATAAATTTTGTTTCGTGTGTCATGGGGCCACACCAATAGTGACAACACATTTGTTTAGATGGATGAACACTAAGCAAGGTCCTATTTTGCACCTCAACTATCCCAATCATTCTTGACTACACTGTGTCGACGCTTTCTCTTAAGAGCCCTAAGTGCCAAAAATTGCCAAACTTTGACGAACTATTTCTCAGAATTTGTGGTACCTATTAATGTTTTTTCTAGACCTATAGGGTCATGTAGGGTCTCTCCACAATGACCTCTCTTAGTTTTTGAAATTTTCATTCCATTTGGTTGTGGTGACAATATTTCAAAAGTTGCAAAAAGAGTCATTTATGTTCAATGAAAAGTTATTAGAAAGCATAAATTTCATTTTGTGTGTCATGGGACCAAACTGGTAGCACCAACATGTTTGTGTGGGTATGTGAATTCTATGGGAGGCCTAGATTTGTTCCATAGGTCTCCTTATCCTTCAAGCTACACTATTTTGACAGAGTGTCTTAAGAGACCTAAGTGCAAAAAACTATCAAAATATGACAAAGTGGAACTTGAAATCTGTGACACCTATGACTATTCCATCTAAACCTACAACTGTATGTAGAGTCCCTCCATAATAACCTCTCTCAATTTTTATTATCTCCAAACCGTTTGATCATGGCAACGATGTATGAAATGTTACAAAAAATGTCATTAGCAATCAACAGAAATATTCTAGGAGCCATATTTTGCATTCTTTGTCTCATGGGGCCAAACTGACTATGCCAACACATCTAGTTGGGTAGGTGAAAACTATGGGAGGACTCAGTTCATTCCCCAAGTCTCCCAATCCTCCCAGGTTACATTGCACCAGGAGTCTTTTAAGAGCCCAAAGAGCAAAAAGTTGAAAAACTTTTGCCTGCCTTTTCTCTCAATCTATGGCACCTACAATTGTTCTATCTAGACCTATAGGTGGATGTCAGGTCCCTCTATAGTACCTGTCTATGTTTTGGTCAACTCCAGATCATTTGACCGTGCCAACAATGTATGCATTCTCACAAAATATGTCATTTAAGAATAGTGAAAAGGTGCCAATAGGCATATTTTCTTCTTCCCACCTCATGGGGATGAAACAATTGCACCAACATGTTGGGGTAGGTGGGTGGATGCTACTAGAGGCCTTCGTTCATTTCCCAAGTCTCTTGATATTTCCAAGCTACATTGCACCACAAGTCTCTAAAGAGCCTAAAGAGCAAAAAGTTGAAAAATTGTTGCCTACCTTTTCTCTTGATCTATGGCACCTATGAATGTTTTGTCTATACCTGCATGTGGATGTCAGGTCCCTGTACATTACCTTGTCTTAGTTTTGTTCAACTCCAAATCGTTTGATCGTTCCAACAATGTATGCATTCTTGCAAAATGTGTCATTTTAGAGTAGTGAAAAGGTGCCAACAGACATATTTTCTTCTTCCCACCTCGTGGCACCGAATTGACTACACCAACATGTCGGGGTGGGTGGGTGGATGCTACTTGAGGCCTCGATTCATTTCCCAAGTCTCTCAATCTTTCCATGCTACATTGCACCAGGAGTCTCTGAAGAGCCTAAAGAACAAAAAGTTAAAAAAATTTCACCTACCTTTTCTCTCGATCTATGGCACCTACGAATGTTCTGTCTGGACCTACAAGTGGATGTTGAGTCCATCTATAGTACCTTTTCTTAGCTTTGGTCAACTCCAGACTGCTTGATTGTGCCAACAATGTATACATTCTTGAAAATGTGTCATTTGAGAGCAGTGAAAAGGTGCCAACAAAAATATTTTCTTCTTCCCACCTTGTGGGGCCAAACCAACTATGCGAACATGTCAGGGTGGGTGGGTGGATGCTATTGGAAGCCTTGGTTCATTTCCCATGTCTCCCAATTTTTCTAGGCTACATTGCATCAGGAGTCTCTAAAGAGACCAAAGAGAAAAAAGTTAATAAACATTCACCTACCTTTTCTCTCAATCTATGGCACCTACGAATGTTTTGTCTTTACCTACAGGTGGACGTCAGGTCCTTCTATAGTACCTTGTCTCTGTTTTGGTCAACTCCAAACCACTTGACCGTTCCAACAATGTATGCATTCTTGCAAAATGCATCATTTAAGAGCAATGAAAAGGTGTCAATAGGCATATTTTCTTCTTCCCACCTAGTGGGGCCAAATAGACTATGCCAACACATCGGGATGGATGGGTGGATTTTAGTGGAGGCCTCGGTTCATTTCCTAGGTCTCCCAATCTTTCCAAGCTACATTGCATAAGGAGTCTCTGAAGAGCTTAAAGAGTAAAAAGTTGAAAAGCTTCCACCTACCTTTTCTATCAATCTATGGCACCTACGAATGTTTTGTCTACACCTACAGGTGGACGTTGGGTCCCTCTACAATAGCCTATCTCAGTTTTGGTCAAATATAGACTGTTTGATCGTGCCAACAATGTATGCATTCTTGCAAAATGCATCATTTAAGAGTAGTGAAAAGGTGCCAACAGATATATTTTCTTCTTCCCACCTCATGGCACTGAACCAACTACACCAACATGTTGGTGTGGGTGGGTGGATGCTATTGGATGCCTTGATTTATTTCCTAGGTCTCTCAATCTTTCCAGGCTACATTGCACTAGGAGTCTCTAAAGAGCCTAAAGAACAAAAAGTTTAAAAACTTTCACCTATCTTTTCTCTCGATCCATGGCACCTACAAATATTCTTTCTAGACCTACAAGTGGATGTTGGGTCCATCTACAATACCTTATCTTAGTTTTGGTCAACTCCAAATTGTTTGACTATGCCAACAATGTATGCATTCTTGAAAATGCGTCATTTGAGAGCAATTAAAAGGTACCAATAGACATATTTTCTTCTTCCCATCTTGTGGGGCCAAGTCGGTTGTGCCAACATGTTAGGGTGGGTGGGTGGATGCTACTAGAGGCCTCGGTTCATTTCCTAGGTCTCCCAATTTTTCTAGGCTACATTGCACTAGGTGTCTCTAAAGAGCCTGAAGAGCAAAAAGTTGAAAAACTTGAGCTTGCCTTTTCTCTCAATCTATGGCAACTACAAATGTTTTGTCTGGACCTATAGGTAGATTCCAGGTCCCTTTACAATATCTTGTCTTAGTTTTGGTCAACTCTAGACCACTTGACTGTGCCAACAACGTATGCATTCTAGCAAAATGTGTCATTTAAGAGTAGTGAAAAGGTGCCAATGAGCATATTTTCTTCTTCCCACCTTTTGGGGCTGAACCAATTGCACCAACACATCAAGGTGAGTGGGTTGATACTACTAGAGGCCTCAGTTCATTTCCTAGGTCTCCCGATCTTTCCAGGCTACGTTGCACTAAAAGTCTCTGAAGAGCCCTAAGAGAAACAGTTGAAAAACTTCTGCCTACCTTTTATCTTGATCTATGGCACCTATGAATATTATGTCTAGAGCTACAGGTGAACATCAAGTCCCTCTATAGTACCCTATCTTAGTTTTGGTTAACTCCAAACTAGTTGACAATGCCAACAATGTATGCATTCTTGCAAAATGTGTTATTTGAGGGTAGTGAAAAGTTGCCAACAGGCATATTTTCTTCTTCCCACCTTGTGGAGCCAAACCGAATGTGCCAACACATTGAGGCAGGCAAGTCGATGCTACTAGAGGCTTTAATTCATTTCTTAGGTCTCACTATCTTTCAAAGCTACATTGCACCAGGAGTCTTTGAAGAGCCCAAAGAGCAAAAAGTTGAAAAACTTTCGCTTGACTTTTTTCTTGATCTATGGCACTTACAAATGTTATTTCTAGACCTATGAGTGGACATTGAGTCCCTCTACAGTACCCTATCTCATTTTTGGTAAACTCCAGACTATTTTACTGTGCCAACAATGTATACATTCTTTCAAATATATCATTTGAGAGCAGTGAAAAGGAGCCAACATGCATGTTTTCTTCTTCCCACTTCATGGGGCTGAACAGACTATGCCAACATGTCAAGGTGTGCAAGTCGATGCTACTGGAGGTCTTAATTCATTTCCCAGGTCTCCCAATTTTTCCAGGCTACGTTACACCAAGAGTCTCTAAAGAGGCCAAAGAGAAAAAAGTTGAAAAACTTTCACCTATCTTTTCTCTCAATCTAAGGCACCTACAAATGTTTTGTCTAGACCTATAGGTGGATGTTAGGTCCCTCTACAGTACCCTATCTCATTTTTTGTTAATTGAATTATTGTTGTTAGTGTTAATTGTTATATAACTTATATCATTAACTATGAATCTAAATCATGATATATTTATTATTATTATATTGTATTTGTTGTGTTATACTATTGTCATGATATATTTATTGTTCATAAGGCTTTAGAAACTTTCAATAAAATGCAATTGGTGGGTGTAAATCCAAATTCCACAACCTTAGCCAACATCCTCCTTGTTTATGCCCAAATGGGATCTTTGAAATAGGGTATGGACTTCCATGATTAAAGCATAAAGGATATGGGAATTTCATCAGATGTTGTAGTTAAAAACTGCCATATGATACATGTATACAAAGTGTGGAAGCATAGGCAAGGCATATGAAGTATTTGGTCCCTGATGCCTTAAATAAATGTTGTCTCATGGAATGCAATGATTGAAAGATATGCACAAAGTGGATTTTTTGATAAGGCTTTAGAATCTCTCAAGAAAATACAATTGGTGGGTGTAAAGCCAAATTCCACAACCTTAGCTAACATCCTCCTTGCCTATGCCTAAATGGGATCTTTGGAACAAGGTATGGACATCCATCAAAGCATAAAGGATATGGGAATTTTGACACATGTTATAGTTGCAACTACCCTAGGATACATGTATGCAAAGTGTGAAAGCATAGACAAGGAACATGAACTATTTGACATGACGCCTCAAAGAAATGTTGTCTCATGGAATGCAATCATTGCAAGATATGCACAAAATGGATATTTTCAAAAAGTCTTTAGAAACATTCAAGAAAATGTAATTGGCATGTGTAAAACCAAATTCCATAACCTTTGCAAGCATCCTCCTATCCTATGCCAAAATGTGATCTTTAGAACAGGGTATGGACAACCATCAAAGCAAAAAGAATATAGGAATTTTCTGTGATGTTGTATTTGCAACTACCGTAGGAGACATGTATACAAAGTGTGGAAGCATAGACAAGGCACATGAAGTATTTGACATAATGCCTCAAAGAAATGTTGTCTCATGGAATCCAATTATTGCAAGATATGCAAAAAATGGATTTTTTGAAAAGGCTTTAGAAACTTTCAAGCAAATGTAATTGGCATGTGTAAAACCAAATTCCATTACCTTTACAAGCATCCTTCTTGCCTATGCCAAAATGGGATCTTCAGAATAGGGTATGGACAACCATCAAAGCATAAAAGATATAGGAATTTTACATGAGATGTTGTATTTGCAGTTGCCCTTGTAGACACATATGCAAAGTGTGGAAGCATAGAAAAGGCATATGAACAGTTTGACATGACACCTCATTTGGCAAGGCATATTTTATCAAAAAATGAATAGACACTCATAGAGGGCATTTGATCCATATAGTAAACCTAGATTGATGAGATGAAGAAAAAATGATAAGAATGATGAAGGTCCAAGAAGATTGAAGAAGTGAAAACATCAAATTTGTGAAACTTTGCAAAATTGTAAGAAATTTGACAAGATTACAAATAGGACTTATATATTATTGAAATTGATATATTTTGATGATTTATGATTTGAAATGATATATTTTTGAGGAATTTGAGGCCTGTCATGTTGGATTATAGATTTGTAAGGCTAGAAGAAGTGAAATTTATGATGTTGTAGCTCTATGGGAATTTAGTCAGATGTTGTAGTTGTAACTACCCTATGAGACATGTATGCAAAGTGTGGAAGCATAGACAAGGCATTTGAACTATTTGACATGATGCCTCAAAGAACTGTTGTCTCATGGAATGCAATGATTGCAAGATATGCACAAAATGTTTTTTTATAAGGCTTTAGAAACTTTCAAGCAAATGCAATTGGTCAGTGTAAAGCCAAATTCCACATTTTTAGCCAGCATCCTCCTTGTCTATGACAAAATGGGATCTTCAGAACAACGTATGGACATCCATCAAAGCATAAAGGATATGGGAATTTGTTCAAATGTTGTAGTTGCAACTACCCTATGAGACATGTATCCAAAGTGTGGAAGCATAGACAAGGCATGTGAATTGTTTGACATGATACCTCAAAGATATGATGTCTTATGGAATGCAATGATTGCAAGATATGCACAAAATGTTTTTTTGATAAGGCTTTAGAAACTTTCAATAAAATGCAATTGGTGGGTGTAAATCCAAATTCCACAACCTAAGCCAGCATCCTCCTTGTCTATGCCCAAGTGGGATCTTTGGAACAAGGCATGGACTTCCAACAAAGCATAAAGGATATGGGAATTTTGTAAGATGTTGTAGTTGCAACTGCCCTATGAGACATGTATGAAAAGTGTGGAAGCATAGATAAGGCACGCGAACTGTTTGACATGATGACTCAAAGAAATTTTGTCTCATGGAATGCAATGATTGCAAGATATGAACAAAATGGATTTTTTTATAAGGCTTTAGAAACTTTCAAGAAAATGCAATTAGCTGGTGTAAAACCAAATTCCACAACCTTAGCCAACATCCTCCTTACCTATTGCAAAATGAGATCTTTGCAATAGGGTATGGACATCCATCAAAGCATAAAGGATATGGGAATTTCATTAGATGTTAAAGTTGCAGCTACCCTATGAGACATGTATGTAAAGAGTGGAAGCATAGACAAGACACGTGAACTATTTGACATGATGCCTCAAAGAAATGTTATCTCATCGAATGTGCAATGATTGTAAGATATGCACAAAATGGTTGTTTTGATAAAGTTTTAGAAAGTTTCAAACAAAGGCAATTGGTGGTTGTAAATCCAAATTCCACAACCTTAGCTATCATCATCCTTGTCTATGCCCAAATGGCATCTTTAGAACAAGTTATGGACATCCATCAAAGCATAAAGGAAATGGGAATTTCGTTTGATGTAATTGCAACTACCCTATGAGATATGTATGCAAAGTGTGGAAGCATAGAAGGCATATGAACAATTTGACATGATGCCTCAAAGAAATGTTGTCTCATGGAATGCAATGATTGCAATATATGCACAAAATAGATTTTTTGGTAAAGCCTTAGAAACTTTCAAGAAAATGCAATTGGCAGGTGTAAAGCCAAATTCCACAACCTCAGCTAGCATCCTCCTTACCTATGCCAAAATGGGATCTTCATAATAAGGTGTGGACATCCATCAAAGCATAAAGGATATGGGAATCTCGTCAGATGTTGTAGTTGCAACTACCCTATGAGACATGTATGCAAAGTGTGGAAGCATAGACAAGACACATGAACTATTTGACATGATGCCTCAAATAAATGTTGTCTCATGGAATGTAATGATTATAAGATATGCACAAAATGGTTTTTTTGATAAGGCTTTAGAAACTTTGAAGAAAATGCAATTGGCGGGTGTAAAGTAAAATTCCACAGCCTTATCCAAGATCCTCCTTGTTTATGCCCAAATGAGATCTTAAGAAAAAGGTATGGACATCCATCAAATCATGAAGGATATGGGAATTTTGTTAGATGTTGTAATTGTGACTCCCCTATGAGACATGTATGAAAAGTTTGGAAGCATAGACAAGGCATATGAACTATTTGACATGATGCCTCAAAGAAATGTTGTCTCATGGAATGCAATGATTACAAGATATGCACAAAATGGATTTTTTGATAAGGCTTTAGAAACTTTCAAGAAAATGCAATTAGTAGGTGTAAATCCAAATTCCACAACCTTAGCCAACATCCTCCTTGCCTATGCTAAAATGGGATCTTTGGAATAGGTTATGGACATCCATAAAATCATAAAGGATATGGGAATTTTGACAAATGTTGTAGTTGCAACTATCGTAGGAGACATGTATGAAAAGTGTGGAATCATAGATAAGGAACATGAACTATTTGACATGGTGCCTCAAAGAAATGTTGTCTCAAGGAATGCAATGATTGCAAGATATGCATAAAATGGATATTTTTCAAAAAGGCTTTAGAAACTTTCAAGAAAATGCAATTGGCACATGTAAAACCAAAGTCCATAACCTTTGCAAGTATCCTCCATGTCTATAAAAAAATGGGATCTTCATAAAAAGGTATGGGCAACCATCAAAGCATAAAGGATATAGGAATTTTTAGAGATATTGTATTTGCAGCTACCCTTGTATACATGTATGCAAAGTGTGGAAGCATAGACAAGGTGCATGAACTGTTTGACATGATTCCTCAAAGAAATGCAGTCTCATGGAATGCAATGATTGCAAGATACGCACAAAATGGATTTTTTGAAAAAGATTTATAAACTTTCAAGCAAATACAATTGGCACGTGTAAAACCAAATTCCGTAACCTTTGCAAGAATCCTCCCAGCCTATGCCAAATTAGGATCTTTGGAACAAGGTGTGGACAACCATCAAAGCATAAAGGATATAGGAATTTTGTGAGATGTTGTATTTGCAACTGCCCTTGTAGACATGTATGCAAAGTGTGGAAGTATAGACAAGGCATGTGAATTGTTTGACATGATGCTTCAAAGAAATGTTGTCTCATGGAATGCAATGATTGCAAGACATGCACAAAATGGATTTTTTGATAAGGCTTTAAATAAACTTTCAAGAAAATGCAATTAGCGGGTGTCAATCAAAATTCCACAACCTTATCCAACATCCTCCTTACCTATGCCAAAATGGGATCTTCAAAATAGGGTGTGGACAACCATCAAAGCATAAAGGATATAGGAATTTTGTCACATGTTGTATTTACAGCTACCCTTGTAGACATGTATGCAAAGTGTGGAAGCATAGACAAGGCGCGGGAACTGTTTGACTTGATGCCCCAAAGAAATGCAGTCTCATGGAATGTAATGATTGCAAGATATACACAAAATGTGTTTTGCAAGGATGCTATCAAAATATTTGAATTAATCAAACCATACTTGACATATATACTGAACTATAATTGAACATAATATCATTTCATGGAAACATTAAAGAACGCGTACTCAATATCAAAACTTTTAAGCATGAAACAATATCTATCTTGTAACCATAATTGATCATCATATTATATTTAATGTAAAATGGCATATACATAATGTCATGAAAATAACATATAATGTATATATAAAGCCATATACGCATATATGTAAACAAAGCCATATAAGCATATACAAAGATATACATCAATAAAATACAAAGTATGTATACAAAGCCATATAGGCATACAAAAAATGTCCCAAAATCAAATTTCCTATGAACTTATATCAAATAATCGATGGCCCTTTCTTGGCTATGAATATGGAGAGTCAATTAGTGACTCATCCTCTCTCTCCCATCAACTAGATCTCCTTGATAGAGATTTTTGAAGCTCCACTTGTTAATACAATCAAACAATATCCACATTAATATAGAAAACATGAAATATATAACATGGCATATGTAATCATTCACTTATCGCTAGTTGGTGATCCCTCTTGATCACTTTTTGTCTCTCTTCATTTGTAGCTAGATAGGTTGGAGTTGTGACCTATGAGAAGCATGAAGAAGCAAAATTGAGTAAACATGAATATCATTTATATACATTAAATGACATGAGATAGAACAAAAAATACAAATGACATTTACATGTTATTGGATCACACCTCGATCAAAGGATTTGTAGACAAAACATTTGTAGCAATGCCCACTTCTGCTAACTGATGAAGATGAGGGAAGCCTCCATATTCAACAACTAAAAATATAGTTCAAGATTATTTGACCAGAATAGATGCATAACATTATTTAAATGCATAATTATTACAAATGGTAAAATTTACCTCAATGAAAGTGCTTCAGCATGGAGAGGACCAAGGAAATCGAGGTGGTAGTGGTGAAGCTCCATGTTCATCATCAAATTGTCACTAAATAAGATTACCATTGATATATGTACTATATATACGATCTTGTGATAAATTATATACATGTTGACTAGACATCCTCTCATAACCCTACACTAGATGGCTAACAAATGTAGGATGAATACTTTGACCCTAGAATTTCATAGTGTAGGCAATTACATAGATTAATTTTGACTTATAATTTAAATACTCATATAATTAATTAGAAATTTCAAATACAAATATATTAAATCAAGTTGAACCTTGTAAAAAATTACCTGGGAGCCAATACCAAATGTTTCCTACAAGACGACATATGTGAGGGAAATATCATCTAATATGGATGTGTCCATCACTGGCCAATGCCCCTACATTGCAACATCCTGACACTTTACAACATCATCTAGATTACCCACATAATGAGATTCCTAGGTCCCATAATCACACAAATTCCCACATGAACTACAAAGATACAAGACCAATGACGCCTACTACTCTCATCCTCATCATCTTGGGTAAGATCACTACCATGTTGTGCTAGAGACTGGGTGAGAGAACTTAATGAATGCAGTGTCTCCACCTCAATGCTCTCCTTCAAAGTTAAAGGGAGTGATCTATATGTGATGGCCTCATGAGGGTTCTAGGTACACAGTTCTGGTCTTGATTTTCCTCTTGTCTATCTTGGGAAGAGCCACCACCTCTACCCTAAAACTCCTGAATGTTGAAGTAATTAGGAATCTAGTTGAGGACGAACTCACAATAGAGTTTCCTTAGGAATTATTTTTGCACCTCATTGTTATTACAAGGATGCTCATCAAAGACCATGTACCATCTATCACAAAAGTTTTGAGATATACCATTGTGCACACACCAACAAATCGAGAACCATTTGCAACTCTCTTCTAGTGTTTGGCTAGTGTTTGGATTGATAAAATGTGCATATAACTGAGATTTTGTACTTTTTTTGTCCTTAACTTATTTGTAAGACAATTTGTCAGCATAATATTGTTGACTCCTCTCCCTATAGTTCTTCCATTCAATGATTTGGTTTTTCATTGATTCAATATCAAAAACAATGACCTCTAATGACTTGGCAAGGTCTCTCCTATGATCGATGCTTGCATTTGGAGTATTTAATGTTTCAATTAGGGTTTCAAGTTATTTTTTGTTTTCTTCAATTCACCCTAAATAGTTTTATTGTGTGTCTCTTTGATGGTGAGGACGTGAAGGTGGGGGTTTTGAGGGTTATCCTTAGTTTAATGGGGTTTTTTTAAGCCTCCTCTGCTAGATTAGGGTTTTGTGGTGCCTCACTAGCTGAAAATTCAAGATAAAAATGTAATCAAAACATTGCAATACTAATAATTTCTTTTCAAATTCACAAAAAAATAACAAAACCTACCTTTCTCAGCTACTACACTCTCTACACCTCATGCATGATGTCCTCGGGAACGAGATTGGCAAGGTGGCATGGTGAATTTGTTGATTCCCCTTTGAAATTGATCAAACATGCTCGTAGCATAGTAGAGGTGAAACCTACGGCCAACTTTTGCAAATGAGGTGGTGGGTTTAACTTTTTCTTGTTTTATTTGCATAACCTAAAACACAAGTACATTATAATGTGCTCACATTTTAGGCTTGATAATACATAGCCATAACGTGAGCATGTTATAACATGAGTGCATTATAATGCACTTGCATTATGGCTCCTATGGGACCAAAAAGTGGTTATGGCCACTTTTTGGTCCTCCATCTTTGTGCACTAACCCCCATCAACATTGATGACCTTGTGGCTCATGTTCCTAAAGCTCAAATTCAAATATTAGACACTGAGTTGACTATTTTCTAGCAATTTGTAAGCTCATAACATATAGTTGTAGAGGTCGTCCTTATTGTTGAGAGTCTAAGAAGTCTTTTTCTCAAAGGTCAAGAAGGATTGGAAGTCTTGTGTGGCCTTTCTCATATAGTGCATAACAACATTCTATTTGCATCTAGTTGCACTGAAATTATTATTAATGTCACTTCTTCAAAACGAATAGGGATTTTGGTGTCGACACCCATATCGACATCCCCTATTCCTACATATACTTCTACTATTCTCACCACCACTACACATTCAAGTAATAGTGCTACCATATGTGTTGGGTTATCTACTGGGAATCTTGTTCATCATTATAGTACCGTTCTATATAATTACATAAATTCCACACCTAATGTTACTCAACCTACATCTAAACCTCCTATCACTTTCCAAAAGGCTACTCATACATTGACAACTAATCCTTCCAATTCATTCCAATCTCTACTTGATTCATCTTCTGACCCTACCATAAACTAATTATTAAAAAATATGACCTCCATCCAACAACAATTGGCTAGCATAAGAAATAGTTCACCTAAACCTAATATTACAATACATTATATTCATAGCCCTTTGTCATATTCAATCCTAAGAACTCAAACTCTTGAGAAGTTTGAGACCCCTTGCTTTAAGAAATATAATGGGAAGGGAGACCCTAACAGCCATGTGGCAGCCTTTATAGCTATGTGTAGTGATTTCTTCTTTAAAAATGCAATTTTGACAAAATTGTTTCCTAGGTCACTCAAGGACATATCCTTGGATTGGTTTTCCTCGCTACTTCCTAATTCTATCACTTATTTTTCACAATTAGTCAATAAATTCCTTGAACATTTTAAAGCCAATATTGGACCTCAAGTCTCTTTGACTAACTTGTTTCATTACAAACAAGGAATAAAAGAAAAAATAATACATTTTATGGGCCATTATCAAGCCCTCTTCTCACAAATTCAATATTTTATTCTGGATGCTTATGTATAAAGAATCTTTGTTGGAAACTTACAACCTCACATTCATGATAAGATATTGTTGATGTGATATGAATCTTTCACTCATCTTTGCACAACTCTTTTTGATTACCAACTTTTGTTTAGTTAGTATGAGAATAATCCCTCATCAGCTCCAATTGGTCAATCTAAAGCCTCTCGCAATCATTCATTCAAAAGACACAATAAAAAATTCATCAAAATCAATCCAATTTTATCTAGTAACATAAAAAAACATGTGGTAGTAGCATCATCTCTTGCTCCCGCCCCATATAAATTGAAACCAAAAACAAAACATTTCACACCATTATCAAAATCTCTATACTCTATAATGACATAACTTTTGAATAATAATCTCATAAATCTTTCACCCATTAGACCTCTCGATCCAAGTAAGATGAAAGAATCTTCCTTTGATTCGAAGGTCTTTTGTCAATTTCACTACATCGCCGGTCATGACACTAAAAGATGTATGCGTCTTAAACATGAAGTTCAAGACCTCATTGATTCCAATGTCATCCAAGTTACTGGCGTGAATGACAAAGGAAATAAATTGGTCGCTGCTCCTAATCAAAATCTTCAAATATATACTGATCCTTTACCTCATCATGAATCTAATGTTGTGAATATATCTCAAGAACAAGACTATGAAGGTGATGTTTGTATGGTAGATGCCCACCCTCATAAAGAGTGCATAGAACCTGAACTATGTATATATTTTACTCCTCATAATGCTACTATTGAAGCTCCTGATGGACCTCTCTACATCACAATTCAGATCAATGATAAACCTATAAGAGGTGCTATGATACATCCTATATGTATAGTAAATGTAGTAACTGAAGATTTTCTATACATGCATGGTCTACACTGTGATCACTACGATGTATCAAAAATTGCGATTAGAGCACATGATGGGTCTATCCTTCCAACTCTTGGTGCCTTGACCCTTAATGTCAAGGTTGGACCAAGAACTTTGGATGTTAATTTTATAATCATTCCTACATCAAACTTATTTCACGTGAATTTGGGTCACCCATGGCTCCACTCCATGAAGGCGGTCCCTTCTATGGTTCATAAGTGCTTAAAGTTTCCATTTGAGGCACGTGTACATGTTGTACATCACAATTCGTACCTACCCATTACTCGACATGGACACTTTACACTTGACTACTTTTGGCCAAAACCAGTTAGAGTTGTTCGAGCTAGAGAGGATTTATACTTCTTGTCATATCAAAAGTGCAAAGAAAAGAAAATAACATAGTTATCTCTTAGTAACATACCTCCTTATGACGTCCCTGAACCTCTGCGATCTTCTAAGGCTATGATAGTAGTTCCCCTGTCCCACAAGTGATGAATGAAGCTAAGCCCAAATCAAAGGTTCTTCCCCATCCTCGAGCATCTGGTAGATATGCTAAGGTTCCCCCTCTGCCATCCCTTTAAGGACAATGAGGCAACCTTCATGCACAAAACATAACTCCCTGCAATCACAATATTACTTTTATCCCACCTACCTCTACAGAGACTAGTGGAAATCAATTGGTTGCATGTGTATTATTTCCTAAGGTTTCTCAACCACTTGAGGACGCTCATGTACTTCCACCTATTTCACAAGTTGAGAAGGAATCTTAGCATCTTGTATTGAGGAAATCTTCCCCATGGTCTCCCAGCCTTCGGTGGTTCTTCCTATTTCTTCTAATGTTTCTGAAACAAAGGAAGAAAAGGAATCCACGTTGGAAGATACTACAGTTCCCTTAACAAACGTCACAAATAAAGCTAAGAAAAATAAATTTGTGAGGGAAAGAAATAAGTGTCATTGCGCTATGGCTCACCTTTTCATAGGAGAGGAGAATCTCCCTCCTCACAAGCTTTTATCACCGATGAATGCAAAAGAGACATCTACTAGTGCCTTGTCTCCTCTAGAGAAGGATAAAGCTTCACAAGCTGCTATGGAACCTATTGTACTATATTTTGATAGTGAATATGAAGATGAAAATGATATAGGTATGGCTCTTTTTTCCTACACCTCACTTTCTATAGTTCCTCTTGCATCTTGTCCACCTATCCAAATTGGTGATGAGCAAGATTGGGAGGAGGAGGACTTTCTTTAGGTTGACTCACAAGTGGGGTCCCTTATTCTTATTATGTTATGAGTGCATGTGATTGTTTTCCCCCATAATTTGTTGCTTGATGTTTTATTTATGTTGTTATTTTGTTGTTGTTAAGCTCTCTTTGGATGTTCCTTGACACACTTGTAGGTGTAAGGATACAAAGGAACCAGGATTTGTTGTAACATTCTGTCTATTTGTATCTCCATTCTTCTTGTCACGTCTTGTATTTATGAACAACATGATTAATTTAGTTTAGTGAACAATTATTGTGATTGATTTTACTTTAAGTAATTTTTCTTACATGGATGTAATCATTATGAGTTAATTGATGAAATTTAGAAATTATTTTTAATATGGAATATTGATACAATGATTTACTTCAGCTATGTTTTGAGATACTAACCTATTGACATCGAGTTGAGTGCAATTGGACATAGATACTTGTCAAAGATGAGAGCATGGGTGAGGTAGAAATGTTCTAGCCACTTGGAAATAACTAATGGATGGGTTACCCTGATGCAATCACACACCATGTAGCTGCATATGCATTATTGAATGACTTTGATTGCATTAACGTGTGATTTTCAATTGTTTCAAATGCATGATGTGAGCACTTTGACTTAATATCATTTCAAAATATATTGAATGATGTATTGTGTGTAATTAAATAAATAATAAAATATTGTTATTATGGATGTTTGGAAGACAATATGTTTTTAAAATAAATAAATAGATTAAATTATTTATAATTGTGCAAATTTGTAATGCATTTCCCTTTGTGATCATTTAAATGGATTGTTTAAATTAAAATAGTTAAATAATATTAAAATTAGCATTATTATATTTAGAGTTTTGATAAATGAATTTAAATGGGCTTCCTGTCATCCATGCGACAGTAAGTGCAAAGATATTAATTTCTTTATTGTTTTAAATAGCTTTTTGTTTCTTTTCTCAAAATCTTATTGGTTGAATTTACATGCAAACTGAAAAGTAACTTTAGTTAGAAACCTAATTCCAGATCACTGAAAGTAAGAGTAGAAAAATTTCATAAAGCAGGGATCACTTAGTTGGGAGAAGACCCACATTTTAGTAGGCAAAAACACGATTCTCTGGAGTGGCAGAAGGTGAATTGAAATATGCAACAAAGGGATTTGCTTGAGAGCGACAGTAATTGAAATTCTTCTTCACGTCGACTAAACACCAGGTTTTCTTCTTTGTTAATTTTTGCTTGAAATACTCTCGTTGGACTGTCAAGAATGTTTCTTCTGCATTTTAGTTGAGAGACTATTTGGTTTGAGTGATCCTTATTCTTTTGAACTGCCCAACGATTAAAACCTTAGACTGCCGCCTATATTTCTACCCATCTCTCATAGTCTGGTTGCCATCTTTTGGCTGGCCATTTCCTACCTTCTAGCTGCCCATGTTATTTTGGCTACCCATGTTAAGTAGGCCACTTTTTTTTACAGGTCGTCAACCCTATCTCTGTTTGACCAATCCTTATGGTTGCTAACTTCCTGTAGATGCTATTCTAATCGGCTGATTAACAATTAGAACACATAAAAACCATTTCTTTGTTTCAAACTATGCTTACCTGAGAGTTGGCAATTTCCTCCTTACTATGTATAACGGATGTAATTCCCATGCTTGAAATCTTGGCCTAGGAAAGCTGTAAACAAAACCCCAAATCTGTGATATTAACTAAGTCTGTATTCTTTTCTTATTTGGCTGAAAAACCATGATAGTGTAGTAATCAACTTCTTGAATAAGCAAAACCTTTTGAAATATATAAAGATGATTAATTCCTATAGCTGATTTACATTGTGCTTGTGACTGGATTAAAATATTCTTATAGCTGGTAGAGAAACTTTTTAAAAAATTGTTTAAACTGAGACAAAACAGAGATAGTAGAAACCATTAAAATAACAAAAATCAGACCTCAACATAGTTCTTTAAAAGTAGTTATTAGATTATGCTATAGATCCTGTCGCCACAACAACAGGAAGGTTTAGAAAGATTTCAATACATAAACAACATGTTTAAACAAATTAGTCTCCTAACATCAGAATAACAGTAAGCTAGAATAATCTGAAAATAAGTTACTGCTATGTAAATTCCTATATTTTCTTTGAGCCATTATCTTGGATGACAAGTAGATTATTACCAGATCTATGTTTTATTTGTTTTACTTATTCTGTCATAGCTCTTGTCACTAGAATGACAGGAGGGTATTTAATTGAGAATAAATATTTATATAAACTGATTGGATAAAACATAGTAGATCATGTCATGAGTATGACAGTAAGACAAATTATTATCTTAGAATCATTAACATTAAAGACATTGTGATTGAAATGCAAGATTAGAATCTATATTAAATTAATGGCATTATGATTTCAATTGTATGAATGAAAGATGGTTCATTGTTGAAAATGTATATTTTTCCTTACTTGTGATTTGGGAAAAGGGATTAATTTGATTTATTGAATTCTTGAAGTTATGATTATTTATTTTATTTACTTGCTTCTTGGAGAAAGAAGTAGTTTTATAGAGGAATGTGATGGGTTACTTTTGGGACTAGGATGCCGAATATAGATATTCAAAGATGGCTTTTCCTCTTTTTAGGAATTGACTTGGTTACTTAAATGATTATGCATAATTGAGATGACATTGAAATATATGTTTATTGTCTAGTAAAACTTATTTATTGATATTTGTGGCACATCCTGTTGTGAGACAATTTGCTTTCATTACATAGAATTGCACATTTAGACATCAAGCATGCATCGGGTGTTCCCTCCTACAGTTGTTACCAGGTAGCTAGATATTTTGTGCAGGGCTAGGTTTCCTTCATTTTAGGAAGGGATCCGGGGAAGTGTAAATACTTCATGGTTGGGTGGAAAAGCACCTCAGTCATGTTCCCATCTCTCGGCTTGTAGGTGGTGGACCACTTGGTTCGTGTAGCTGGAGAGTGTGTTGATTTGTTATTTATTGGTGTACTTGTTATTGTACCTACTTGGATGTATTATGGCATGTTGCCAAAGGATTTATGTATATTGATTCATAGTGCTTAATACCTAGATTTGGCACGTGAATATGTAAGATTTAATGACATTGAGATTTTATTTATAAGATTATCTTTTATTGAGATATTGTGACTAAGCAGATTAATTGCATATTTTATCTTTGAAAGTTGTATTTAAGTGGATTATTGACTTCATTTATTTTTGAGTTGGTTTAAATGCTTTTACATGATTTGTGAGGCTTTACATTTGGTATCAGAGCTCTAGGTTTAACACTAGGGCCTTTGTTTTTTGGGACTATTGTGCTAAAAGTTGCAAACTTGATAACAGATTATCCATCATGAATATAAGAAACACTAATCGTGGTGACGGATCAGGAAGTAGTCAAGGTAGAGGATCATGTGGAGGTGCTCGTGGTGATTAAACTATTGGCAATCATGGAGATGCCAGTAATGATCATGATGGAAGATTTGACTGTATTCTTGATCTCTTGACCTGATAGGACACGAGGATGAATACTCTTGAGTAGGAGATTAGAGGAATTCCTAGAGGTCAAAATGTTAATGGAAACCCAAGGGTTGAGACATAAAATGAGAACCCAAGGACAGAAGTTCCAGTTCCTAAAGTTGGAACTATTGCTGATAATCAAGAAAAGATAGCAGAAGAAGTGGGTTTTTCATTTACTTTTATTTTGGGATTAAAGCCACAGAGTGGAGCTAGGGTAGACATTCATAAACCACCCACTATGGATGCCGCCTTTGAGACAGCAAATTATTGTAAGTAAAGAAATGCTAAGTTTTCAAATAGTAAACCACAGAATAATCCGTAGAACTATCAAAAGAATAACAACCATGGCAATAATAAGTAGATCAGGAATCTGAAGAGAGGTAATAATTCTCAGGCTGGGAATGGTGGAAATAAAAGAGGGGGCACTAACAATAGAAACAACAATCAGAGGGAAAGAGCTGAAGGACTGAGAGCACCTAAGGGTGGATGTTACAATTGTGGAGGAGATCATTATGCAAATGCATGTCCACAGAAAAGAGGAATCAAGAATCAGCAAGGAGCACCACAGCATCAAATTCATGCCACAATGGATAATCAACAAGCAGAGTTTCAAGTAGCACGTATTCAGTTCCAAGGTAAGTTCTACGGACTACCTATTTCTATTTAATTGATACTGGTGCCAAATAATGCTTTGTAGATCCTATAGTAATATCTAAGTTCTCTATTAGACCTGGACATATGGAAAACTTTTAGATGGTACAATATGGCAATAGTGCAGAAAAGAGGGTAGACTCATGTCTAGCTTGCAACGAGTTAGAGCTTCCTAGTTCTCAAACACAAGTGAATTTGTATGTAGCACCTTTAGGCTCTCATGATGTAATTCTGGGAATCAATTGGTTAACTGAACATAAGTCTCTAGTAAATTGTGAAGACAAGGTTGTTAGATGTTTGGATGACCTAGGGAACCAAGTGGAAATTAATGGAACTAAGAGACCTTTAGAGCTTAGACAAATCTCAACTATGCAATTGAAGAAAGCCAAAAGGAAAGGATGTGCCATTTATGTTTTCCAAATAAACAACCTTGATAAAGAAGAACTAGTATTCAATCACTATCCAATCCTTAGAGATTTTAGAGACGTATTCCCTTTAGAGTTGACAGAGTTGTTGCCAAAGAGAGAATTTGACTTCTCGATTGACTTCTTACCAGGGACTGAGCTGCAATCTAAGGCACCCTACAGAATGACTACTACAAAGTTGTTTGAGCTTAAATCTCAATTGCAAGATTTGCTAACTCAAGGGTTCATTAGACCTAGTGTGTCACCATGGGGCACACCAATCATCTTTGTAAAGAAGAAGGATGGTAATTTGAGATTATGCATTCATTATAGGATGCTTAACAAAGCTACTATGAAGATCAAGTATCTACTTCCAAGAATAGATGAACTCTTTGATCAGATGAAAGGAGCAGTAGTGTTCTCGAAGATAGACCTTAGATCTAGTTATCACCAATTACGGATTAAGGATGAGGACATCTTTAAAACAACTTTTAGGACTTGATATGGTCACTACGAGTTCACAGTAGTACCATTTGGGTTGACTAATGCTACAACAACTTTCATGAATTTGATGAATAGCATTTTCAAAGATTGCTTAGATGATTTTGTGTTAATCTTCCTTGATGACATTTTGATATACTCTAAATCAGTGGAAGAACATGAAAGGCATTTGAGAATTGTTTTGCAGTGGTTAAGAGAGAAAGATTTATGGTAAATTATCTAAGTCTACATTCTTTCAAGATAAAGTGCACTGCCTTGGTCATGTGATCTCAGTTGAAGGGATTACAGTTGATCCTGAGAAGATAAAAGCAATAATGGAATGGCCTGCACCATAGAGTGTGAGAGAAGTCAAAAGTTTTATGGGACTTGCAGGTTACTATAGAAAGTTTGTGGAAGGTTTTTCAACCATAGCAGCAACGATTACTGCACTTCAGAACAAGGGTAATAAATTTGAATGGACAAAAAAGTGTGAGCAAGCTTTCCAAGTGCTTAAGGAAAATCTCACAACTGCTCCTATCCTAACCATACCAGATCCTAATGGGCACTTTACAGTTATAACAGATGCTTCAGGGGAAGGATTAGGAGTGTTGATGCAAAATGAACAAGTGGTTGCTTATGACTCAAGAAAGTTAAAGCAACATGAGTTCAACTATGTGCCGCATGATCTTGAATTAGCTACCATAGTTCATGTACTTCATATGTGGAGGCATTATCTTCTAGGTAAGCCATTTGAGTTAAAGATAGATCATCTTGGGCTCAAGTATATTTTTACTCAACCTAACCTTAATGCCAGATAGAGAAGATGGTTAGAATTCCTTAGTGAGTATGACTTTGGGATTGAGTTTATTAAAGGAAAGGAGAATAGAGTAGCATATACTCTTAGTAGGAGAAGACATCTGGCTGCAATTGTTTCTATGAGATCGAATTTGAAATAGAAAGTGATTTAGAATCTTCAAGGGGGTGAGCATTATGAAAGAGTTAAGAAAGCTTTTGAAGTAGACCCCTTAGATCACAGGTTTGATGGTTATGTCATAGAATCAAATGGATTTTTGAGATATCAAGGGAGGATGTACATTCCTAACTCAAGAGAGTTGAGAAAGTTAGTGCTTGAAGAGATCCACAATGCACCTTATTTAAGTCACCCTGAAGTGACAAAGATGGTTGAAGGTTTAAAACCTTTATACTTTTAGCCAAGACTTAAGACGGATGTGATGGAGTTTGTAGCTCGATGTTTGGAATGCCAGCGAGTCAAAGCTGAGCATGTGCATCTAGTAGGTTTGTTGTATCTACACAATATCCCTGAGTACAAGTGGCAAGTAATAAGCATGGATTTTATTCAAGGGTTACCTATGTCTAAGAATAGGCATGATGTCATCTTAGTGGTTGTGGACAAGTTGACAAAGGTAGCACATTTCATTCCAGGAAATCTTTTAGATGGTTCTATGATCTTAGCTAAGAAGTTTGTATAGGAAATTTTTAGATTGCATGGAGTGCCCAAGACGATCATTTCTGATTGAGACACTCGCATGACATCTAGGTTTTGGATAACTCTTAATGTAGCTTTGGGTACAAAGTTGAATTTTAGTTTAGCTTATCATCCTCAAATGGATGGTTAGACAAAAAGAGTTAATCAAGTGGTAGAAGACCTTCTCAGAATGTATTTTATGGATCAGCAATATAAATGGGAGGAGTATCTTCCATTGGTTGAGTTTCCGTATAACAATTCATACCATGCATCTTTGGGAATGGCGCCTTTCAAAGCTCTCTATGGGCATAGGTGTCGAACACCTATCAGTTGGGATAGAGTGGAGGACAAGATTGTGATTGGTCCTGAAATGTTAAGAGAAATGGATGATCAGATGAAGTTGATCAAGGAGAAGTTGAAGCAAGATTCAGATCGTCAAAAGAGTTATGTGGATAAGAATAGAACTTCTAGATAGTTTTAAGTTGGTGACAGTCTTTTTGAGGGTCAAACCTCATAAGAGTTTAGTGTCATTTGGCAAAGTGTCCAAACCGGCTCCCTATTTTATAGGACCGTTCGAAGTTCTGGAAGTGATTAATCCTATAGCTTATAGACTTGCTCTCCCACCTACACTTGCCAGAATCCATAATGTTTTTCATGTGTCTTTACTTAAGCTTTATAATCCTGATGCGTCACATATTCTTGATCAATGTGCTTTACAGGTTCAACTATGCTTTGGTACTTTGAGTTGATGTTATTGTTTTATGACACCTTTATACACTATTGGTGCTTGATAGATGCTTTATTGTTTTGATGTTTAATAAGACATTAGGACAATGTCTCTTCCAACTAGAGAAGGATGTCACGTCTCATATTTATGAACAATATAATTAATCTAGTTTAGTGAACAATTATCATGATTGATTTTACTTTAAGTAATTTAGCTTACATGGATGTAATCATTATAAGTTAATTGATGACATTGAGTTGAGTGCAATTGGATGCAGATACTCATCGAAGACGAGAGCATGGCTGAGGTAAAAATGTTCTAGCCACTTGGTAAGAACTAATAGATGGGTTACCCTGATGCAATCACACACCACGTAGTTGCATGTGCATTATTGAATGGCTTTGATTGCATTAACACATGATTTTTAATTATTTCAAATGCATGATGTGAGCACTTTGACTTAATATATTTTCAAAATATATTCAATGATGTATTGTGTGTAATTAAATAAATAATAAAATATTGTTATTATGGATGTCTGGAAGACAATATGTCTTTAAAATAAATGAATAGATTAAATTATTTATAATTGTGCAAACTTGTAATGCATTTCTCTTTGTGATCATTTAAATGGGTTATTTAAATTAAAATAGTTAAATAATATTAAAATTAGCATTATTTTATTTAGAGTTTTGATAAAAGAATTTAAATAGGCTTCCTGTCATCCATGCGACAGTAAGAGCAAATATATTATTTTCTTTATTGTTTTAAATAGTTTTTTGTTTCTTTTCTCAAAATCTTATTAGCTGAATTTACATGCAAACTGAAAAGCAACTTTAGTTAGAAACCTAATTCCAGATCACTGAAAATAAGAGTAGAAAAATTTAATAAAGCAGAGATCGCTCAATTGGGAGAAGACCCACGTTTTAGTAGGTAGAAAGGCAATTCTCTAGAGCGGTAGAAGGTGAATTGAAATTTGCAACAGAGGGATTTGCTTGAGAGCGACAGTAATTGAAATTCTTCTTCACGTCGAATAAACACCAGGTTTTCTTCTTTGTTTATTTTTGCTTGAAATACTCTCGTTGGACTATCAAGAATGTTTCTTCTGCATTTTAGCTGAGAGACTATTTGGTTTGAGCAATCCTTGTTCTTTTGAATTGCCAGGCAATGAAAACCTATGACTACTACCAATATTTCTACCCATCTCTCAGCCTAGTTGCCATCTTTTGGCTGGTCGTTTCCTACCTTCTAGCCACCCATGTTATTCTGGCCACCCATGTTAAGCAAGCCACTTTCGGTTACAGGCCATCGACCCTATCTCTGGCCGACCAATCCTTATGGCCGCTGACTTCTTGTAGCTACTATTCTAATTGACTGATTGATAGTTAGAACACATAAAAATCATTTCTTTGTTTCAAACTATACTTAGCTCAGAGCTGGCAATTTTCACTTTACTATGTACAATGAATGTAATTCCCATGCTTGACATCTTGGCCTAGGAAAGCTGTAAACAAAACCCCAGATCTATGATATTAAGTAAGTTTGTATTCTTTTCTTATTTGGTTGAAAAACCATGACAATGCAGCAATCGACTTCTTGAATGAGCAAAACCTTTTGAAATATATAAAGCTGATTAATTCCTGTAGTTGATTTACATTGTGCTTGTGACTGGATTAAAATATTCTTATAGCTGGCAGAGAAACTTGTTAAAAAATTCTTTAAACTAAGACAAAATAGAGAGTAGAAACCATTAAAATAACAGAAATTAGACCTTAACATAGTTCTTTAAAAGTAGTTATTAGATTATGTTATAGTTCCTATCGTCATAGCGACATGAAGGTTTAGAAAGATTTCAATACATAAACATTTTTAAACAAATTAGTCTCCTGACATTAGAATAATAGTAAGCTAGAATAATCTAAAAACAAGTTACTGTTGTGTAAATTCCTATATTTTCTTTGAGCCATTTTCTTGGATGACAAGTAGATTATTACTAGATCTATGTTTTATTTGTTTTTCTTATTCTGTCATAGCTCCTGTCACTAGAATGACAGGAGAGTATCTAATTGAGAATAAATATTTATATAAACTGATTGGATCAAACATAGTAGATCCTGTCATGAGTATGACAGTAAGACAAATTATTATCTTAGAATCATTAATATTAAAGACATTGTGACTGAAATGCAAGATTAGAATCTATATTAAATTAATGGCATTATGATTTCAATTGTATTAATGAAAGATGGTTTATTGCTGAAAATGTATTTTTTCCTTACTTGTGATTTGGGAAAAGGGATTAGTTTGATTTATTGAATTCTTGAAGTTATGATTCTTTATTTTATTTTCTTGCTTCTTGGGGAAAGAATTAGTTTTATATAGGAATGTGATGGGTTATTTTTGGGACTAGGATGCCGAATGTGGATATTCAGAGATGGTTTTTCCTCTTTTCAGGAATTGACCTAGTTACTTAAATGTTTATGCATAATTGAGATGACATTGAAATAGATGTTTATTGTCTAGCAAAACTTATTTATTGATATCTCTGTCACATCCTATTGTGAGAAAATTTGCTTTCATTACATAGAATTGCACATTCAAACATCAAGCATGCATCAGGTGTTCCCTCCTGCAGTTGTTACCAGGTAGCTAGACATTTCGTGTAGGGCTGGGTTTCCTTCATTTTAGGAAGGGATCCAGAGAAGTGTAAATACTTCATGGTTGGGTGGAAAAGCACCTGAGTCATATTCTCATCTCTTAGCTTGCAGGTGGTGGACCACTTGGTTTGTGCAGCTGGAGAGTATTTTGATTTGTTATTTATTGGTGTACTTGTTATTGTACCTATTTGGATGTATTATGGCATGGTGCTAAAGGATTTATGTATATTGATTCATAGTGCTTAATACCTGGATTTGGCATGTGAATATGTAAGATTTAATGACATTGAGATTTTATTTATAAGATTATCTTTTATTGAGATATTGTGATTAAGTAGATTAATTGTATATTTTATCTTTGAAAGTTGTATTTAAGCAGATTATTTACTTCATTTATTTTTGAGTTGGTTTAAATGCTTTTACATGATTTGTGAGGCTTTACACTTCTATATGTCTTAAGTTGCATTTTTGTTATTTCCTTTGGGGATGATGCAAGGCGTAGGATATTTTGGCATTCTTTCTTGTTGACCAAAGGGATTTTTATCTAATTTCATGTGATACTTCTTTCTTTGTCTCTATAGTTCTACCAACTGATGGATGATGACAGTTCCATATATAGTCTCAAGATATCTCCTATTATACAAGTGGATCCATATACTAACGCCAGTTAGGTAGAACCCTTTGTGTTATTTCTCTTTACTTATATGCTTTTGATTTATGTGGCACCTTGTTTCTATGCTCGGTGTCATACCATGACTACACAAGCCATTATCTATCATTCTTGTAGCATCTCCTTGGTTGGCATTCTGTGGGGGCAACCCCTTGTTGCAATGTAGTTTTTGGGAACACATATTTTATGGGCATGCGCTTCTAAAAAGATCTTGTGCATATCTTGTGGATTTTTCTACCTTAAAGCAATTGCTCCTTGATAGGATTTAGAAATCACTTTAAGGTGGGGGGCATACATCGTGCTATGCTCTTTTGATTACATACTTGTTGATTATAACTAGCATGGAACTCACCTAGTGATTTGGCGGTCCTCACTAGCTCTTGATGTTTCCTTTTGGTCCATGAGCCACCTAGTACAACAAAGTTTTCTAACCTATGTGCTTCATGTGACTTGTCATAGTCACCTAGTAATTCGGTGGTCCTTACTGTGTGTGATCCATGAAGGCACTTCTTTTCACGTGACCCCTAGCGATAGAGTAAGCTAGCGTCAAAGTCATGTGCCTTGTGTGTTTGATGCATTATGTTTGAACTTGTGTTTTGTGTCTTCATCATGTTTTCTATGTATACTTTGTGTTTTATGTGTATGTTTTTGTTAGGATTAAGGTGCCATCAACCTTGTAAATCCTATGTAATTAATTGCTCCTAATAATGTTTGTAAATCACCTATAAGGGATGAAAGGTCTCACCAGCAGTAGTCTTCTTTCAAGTGCATGTTTATATCTGGTCCTCCACACTAACTCATCCATGATGAGGGCTTGTAGGAGGGTTTCCCCCTATGAGGGGTCTAGGGGGATCATCCCCCTAGTGGCCGTGCACCCCGGCAGGGGTTTGGAGGCAGTGCCCTCGAAACCACATTTTATTTATATTTTATCATTATAAATCTAGACAGTTTGTCACTAGGTCATAGATCTTACTATCAATATTATGTCAATTATCTTGCCCTAGAAGGCAACCCCCTTTTATAAGGATATTTGTACTATATTTTTATCAGAGTTGAGAGTAACAGGTACCATTGGATTGAAGACTAAAAGAGAGAGGAAGTGCATGTATTGTAATATCATATTTGAAGATAATACAACTTGGAGCCTCTTTCTATGGTGGAGTTTTTACCTGAAAGGGTTTTCTCCACATTACATATTGTGTTATGTGTTATGTTCTTAATGCTTGTTATTTATGTGTTGTGGGGTTATTTATGTTGCAATCTTCATTGATTCTACATTGTTTAGAGGGCATAAATAAGGTTTGAATTAGATTTCCGTTGTGTGGTTTGTACCTTCATTTCTAACAACTTTGTGCCAAACATGTATGCATTGTGTATGGCATGAATTACCTTTGTGTATTGTGTATCTCTAACATGTATTCCTATGTATGTTTTTTAGTACTCCATGTATGTGAATTATGTTACAATGTCTTGTGTGTTTGAAAATCTCTTGCTTATGTGTTTACAACCTTAGAATCCTAAGCTTGGGGGCTACTAATAGTCCACAACTTGGTAGAATTATTTGGCTTCTATTTTTTTCATGTTTGAAATTTGTCTTCTCCTTTCTTTAGTGTGAGTTTGAATGTAAGTTCGTACCCATGCTAAAGTGGGGGCTAAATGTTATAGAGTAAAATGTGTACACTAGCATTTTATACCTAGTTTACCACCTAGTTGGACCTAAAATCTTTAACATTGTTAATCAGGACCTATTTTAACACCTTTTAAACATTAAACAATAAAATCTTGATCTTGATGAATAAACTTGATAGAATATTTACTTAGGAAGCCCATGACATTAGACACTTCCCAGAGTTTGTGGGGCTAAAGAACTAGGATGCCCAAGCGCCCTGGTCCTAGATAGGTCCTTTAGCCCCTCTCTTGTGGTGTCAACTTAGAAAACCTCCTTAGCTTCTACATGTTGGCCCCATTTGGTTTTATTCATCATTTGTGAGTGGGAACATGCATATATAAAGGAGTTTTACAATTCATTTTACACTAAGATGCCTAATGCAAAAATTGGAGTTTGCTCACATGTTTTGATCTTCTATGCTCAAGTGTTTTTCATGCTTGGATGTGCTACATGCTTATGGATGTTATGACTCTCATTGGCAAGTTTTGAAGGAAGTTCAAGCTATCTTTGTCTATCTCCTTAGTGGTGCATGATCTTGAGTTACCTCCATCAACTAGGGTTTCACATCTTGTGGTAATCATTATCACTTTCATTAATGTTTCTATTATATTTTGATGATCTTGCCTCTACCCTCCTAGGGCATGCACTCTTAGATTTAATCATCATTGTAGTGGAGGTGGAAACACCAACACAGGGTTAGACTAAGGCAAGCCCCTATACACAACATAAGCTTTTCCTCATTTCTTGTGTGTAGGTTGAAGATATAGGTTTTAGAGGACAAGATTCGAGAAGAAGAAATAGTTTGTAGGTATAGGTCTGATGAAACTCTGAGGTTCTATGAAACCTTAATTAGGGTCTAGGGTGCTCGAATGCCCTGGTCCTTTGGTGCCTCTGAGTCCAAATTCAGGTCCTGCTCTGCCTCCTAATCTCCGTTGTACTTTTATATTTCTGATATCTGTTTCTTACATTTAGTTATTAGACAATCTTTGTCAAATTAGGTTCAGTCATTTTCCCTAGTTTCTTGCTAGAACTAGATTGAATTTGGTTGATTCTCCTCTATACAACAAAAGAACAGAACCCCTATAGTTTGTCTCTCCTCCGTGGGTAGTAGACAGGCTTAGTTTGTGTTCTAATGTTTGGTAGAAGAGAGTTTTGACGTAGTTTAATCTCTTAGGCTAAGTCACTCTTTTCCATCAAAACATCTTGTTTTAGGAATGATGGAATGGATGCTTCTATGATTCCCTTTGACGTTCCTATCATGCTAAAGATGGTCAATTCGATAGCATGGCAAAAGGGCTGAACCTAAGCACCAAGTAGGACTAAGTGAGAAATTCAATCCATGTGGAATTCCCCCATAAACCAATCCATCTTTCTCTTTATAGGAAATTCATGAATTGGTAGAAAATTGTCAAGGCAGAGTAGAGGTATAAGAAAAGGTATGTGGACTATCAGACAAAATGTCAAAAAGAAATAAAAGATTAAAAGATCATTGTCTTGAAGCATGGAAGAACACTTCATTTCAATCTCAAAGCCAACTTGTTTAATAGGTTTCAGAACTTGCAATGACAATAGGCAAACTTCAAACATAAAGAGATCTAGAAGGTTCTATCCAACTCATATATCCAGTTGATGTTAAATGTTCTTATATCATTGGTAGAGAATCCATTTGGGTATTCATGATTTGCTATGTAATTTATATTAATCTTCAAGTTGAAGGTTGCTTCACCAATTCCAAATTTATTTTGGTATAAACCAATTAACTTTGGCATTATTTTTCTCTAGGTCAAATGATGATATTTTCCTTTGCTTATGGTTCATTTTCCATGGTGGTCATATTGCTCCTAGGTGATTTTCTCCTATCTAAAGAGAAGCTTAAGTTATTGGTGTACATAATAGTGTGCATAATATAATGAAAAGTGCTTTTGTGGAAGTTATTAAGTGTACAAATATAAGTTGTTACTGCAGAGACAAATTTGTTTCAAAATACACTAGAATAGGGGGCTTTGCAAGGCATATATTCAGGTCAAAGACAAAACAATGATAATACATGCCCGTGATTAGGGAAAATTGTTTTAAAAATTACTACCTACAACCAATATATGCAAATTGTTTGACTCAACGCCCTAACAGGTGTATAACCATCAAATTTGCATGAAGACTCAACCTACTTTTATAAAATCAGTTTTATTAAAGTTTATAAAGTATTTCTTTTAATGAGTTGAGGATGCACACTCATTAAAAAGACATTGTTATAATTTAAATGTTTTATAAAGTATAAAAACAAGTAGTTATGAGTCAGTTACAAGTTAGTTATGGGCTGGAAAGTTATAAATACTTGGTTTTCAAATGTAAAGGGGTTCCATTTCTTTTGGTGTTTTTTCTATTTTTGAGCAGAGTTGAGAGTAAACAGAGGGCTTCTGGATTCACACTTTATATAGGAAGGCTTTTGTAGTTGTGTAACTTCAATGACATAATACAGGGAGCATTTGATTCTTATGTTGTGGATTTTTTTCTATTATTATTACCTATTTTTCATGTGTTAAACTAGTAATTCTTTTTGTCATTGTGCAAACTATTGGTCATTTGTTGGAGCATTTGCAAACTGTGCAACATATGCACAAAAATGCAGTTATAATCTTGGTGTTTTGGTTTGAATACACTGAAATAGCCTATCTCATAGTGTGTGGGTTCGCATGTCATTTTCTTATTGTTGTCACAGTATCATATCTATTATCGTTAGCTTTCATCATATAAATATGAGAATGTACACTCTGATTTTATGATGAACCCTTTTAGTTTTAAATAAGTTTGTGAAACCCCAATTGGTATACGTGTGTCTACTGCTAGGGTTTTGTAAGTCATTTTCTATCAGTTTTTCCCTTTTTCCTTTCAGGTTAAAATACCACAAAAACTCTAAAATTTAATCATACGAGGGAGTTGTCCCTCCCAAACGCATAGGAAGATCATTTCTCAATAGAAATCTCTCCAACTATTGGTGCGATTGTAGCTCTTTGGATAAAACAAAGTCATTCTTGAAGATGTAATCGCAACAACAAATCTGTTTACCAACATGTATATATATGCGCGTGCAGGTGCGTGCATTACATGTATATGTTTATAAATAAGTAAAATATAAATAATAATTTCAATGAAAAGGAATAATTTCAACTAATTTAAAAAATTGAAGATGAGGATAAAATTACAACCGCCCCCCAAAAGATAGATCACTATCTCAAGTGCATATTTTTAATTGTTGAGGGTTAAAATCATTTTATATTATTTGGAATCGCCCTATTGATTTTGTTATATCCAAACTACTCCAGAATAATCAGTTTCAATTGGACGTATTGATAAAGCTACACACTAAGGACATTGCCTTGCCTAGATAATTTCGCGATTACTGCATAGCAGCAATATAAAACTAATAATAATAACAATCAATAAATAAACTTAGGCGGTAAAAACGAAGCAAATTAGCTGTTAAGATGTGTCTGAGGGTTGTATAAGTAGAACCTTTTTTCTGACAGAATACATTACGTCTGAACATCTGCAGTTAGTTGCATGGCGAAGGGCATATATGTGTGTTTGGTCTTATTATTACTCACGCCGCCTTTTGCTTTTGCTAACGGTAATATTTCTCTTTAATCACTATTTCTATTTATTTAGTGTGTCATTCAAAATTGTGAACTAGTTACTGATTTATAATGTATTCATAATGACAAGACCACGGTTTTCCTGGGTATTGCGGAGGTTGGAGCGGCACATTTACGGGGCCATGCATCTTTAATACCGCTTGCGACGCTAACTGCAAAGGTTATGATCATGCCGAATTTGGAGAGTGCCAGGAGGTCGGTTTGAGAGATGTTTGTGTGTGTTTCAATAGCTGTTAGAACAGCAATACTAATACCACCAGCTGCTGTGTTTCTTATGTGATGGCAGGATATTAATCTTAAAATTTAAATAGTTTTATATGAAGATAAGTTTATATTTTATGGTATATTAAAAATTATTATATTTTGGTATTTTATTTTGATTAAAGAATTGAAAGTTATTAGGTTTCTTCTTTAACTGATTTGCATGTATTGATTTTGGATTTGGATCCTTCATTTGTTTCATATGACACCCATGTTCTTGATTTATTCATGCTATTCTTTGTTTTGGATATGGATGCCATCACACTATAGGTTTTGTTTTATCGTGTCTTACCTTTTCCCTCCTTGATATCGATAGTAAATGCAAATCCTATACTTTTGGAGATACTAAGTTCCTTTGATCATTCCATTCATGACAATCTCTTGCCTTGTGACATTGAGAATCATTCTTTTAGCAAGGACCTATCATGTGCCCTACCTATCCATTACGCTAGCATGCCTTATAATGATCTATCCTTACAATGTCATGATAACCCAAATTTATATAATCTTGATGTGTTGTCCAACATTTTACATGATGCTGATCAGTTTTGTAATGACTCTATTGCTGTTCATGTTCCCACACATGATCACTCATGGATTGTTAATGATGATTTGACGATACAAGTCATTGCTTTTACATAATGATAATATAAATACTTTGAATGATGATTATGATGGCTCTAAAAATGCTTCATTGTTTGTGAAAACATTCTTCCTTGCTAATTACAAATTTATAATGATGATTGTAATATCCCAACAAATTTTAATATACAATATTTAATACATTTTGACCATCAAGATCCTATGAAGGTGAAGTGAGAGCATACATTAAGTAAATATTATTATTCACCACTTTATGACCACCCAAATATCATGAAATCAAAGTGAGAGCATATGGTTAAAGCTTCCTCCATAACATAATGTTGACATAATGTTAAAAATTTACAGAATATGTAATGTCCCCAATTGGAACAATACTAATTTTACCTTGAAAATTTAATTTCTAAGCAAACAAAGGTTTAGAGAGTACCTTGGTTTGATTTAATTCCTGCAAACAAGTTAGAAAACACTTACAATATTACATTAGCCTCATGAAATATACACTTGAATACATAGAGTATATACTCGAATACAAATACAAAGTCATAGAGTATATACTTGAATGCACATAATCCACAAGGTATACAATTGAATACACATAAATCACAAGGAATGAATACATGTAAGTTGCATTAATACATATGCAAACAAGTTAGAAAACACTTACAATATTACATTAGCCTCATGAAATATACACTTGAATACATAGAGTATATACTCGAATACAAATACAAAGTCATAGAGTATATACTTGAATGCACATAATCCACAAGGTATACAATTGAATACACATAAATCACAAGGAATGAATACATGTAAGTTGCATTAATACATATGCAAACAAGTTAGAAAACACTTACAATATTACATTAGCCTCATGAAATATACACTTGAATACATAGAGTATATACTCGAATACAAATACAAAGTCATAGAGTATATACTTGAATGCACATAATCCACAAGGTATACAATTGAATACACATAAATCACAAGGAATGAATACATGTAAGTTGCATTAATACATATAAGTATACCATCGGACAATTGGAAAGGGGATTTAGTGCATCCCATACTACACTATGGACCCGTCCACCATCCTAAGGTCACCAAGTATACACATGAAGACATGAAATACTAAAGTATAAACAGCAAAGAAAGATCATATATAGCAACGTAACAAGTCTCAAGGACTATGTAGGCTCAATCATAAAGAGTGGGGGAGTGGAACGTGATGAGGTGTCCCAAGTTTCCTCTACCCTAGGCCCAACAGCAAGACCTTATCCTCCGTTGGCCTCATGTGGTCCTTAATTGATGGTCCTTAACCATCATCATGAGGTGGCATAGTGAGGGCTTTATGCCGTTTCCCTCCATCACACCATCCCTTCCTCTTATGATTGAAGATCCTCCTTTTATTTATTTCAACAATTGATTCAAGTGAGGATAGTTTGGAAGGCTACAATAGGGTGTCCTAGATCCTCAACCCTAGGTCCAATAGCAAGACCTTATCCTCTGTTACCCTCATGTGGTCCTTAACCGATGGTTCTTAACCATCATCATGAGGTGGCGTGCCTAGTGAGGGATCATTCGACATTCCCCCTCCTTGCAGTCCTGCCTCAACCCTCCTTAACCAATCATTGCTAGAATCAAATTATTATTATCCATAATCTCAATCGTATTGTTATCAATTATCAATGCTTTTAATTGGTATAATTATAAGTGCATTTGAATATATTTATTCATTTCTATATTCATTAAATAAGCATAACTATTACCATTTTGTTGTTACTATTATAATCATGTATACCACTATTTTTATTAAATACATACTTGGTTGCCTTTATTATTTTCTTTTGTTGTCTATTTTTCCAATTACTTAAATATTTCTTGCTTCCAGGACTGTATATCAATCCTCTCTTTGTGATCTTTATTCCTCTTAAATCTCTATCTTTTTCCTTCTCTTAAATCTTTATCTTTTCCCTCTCTTAAATCTCTATCTTTTCTTATATCCTCTTAGGCAGATCTGTAGATGTGAATCTGATTATTTTCCTTACCTTTTTTCAATGCTAAAAATTGCTTCCTTACAGGCTTGTATATCAGTCTTCTTTTATTTGAGTATTATATTTATTCTTCTCAAATCTATCTTTTTTTTCCTATCCTTCCCTACACCTTCTCTCCACATATATATCTTTTCTTTATGATAAAAAGGCATCACTTAAAAGGGATGATGACTCTTTAAAGAGTCATAACCCTTAGATTGATGACTCTTTAAAGAGTCATAACCCTTAGATTGATGCCTTTTGATCGTAGCCCCTAATCCATTTACCATACGCTGCCTTAGAATTAGTTTGCAGAGTATCTTCATTGCTGGCTACTACTGTAGCATATAATTAATATTAACTAACTTTATCTATTAATCGATACCCTTGTTATGTCTCCTTCCTGCCTCCATTCTTTGTAATCATTTATGAGGACCTTTGGGTGCTTTCCTTAAGGGGAATCAACCCCCCCTTATAATAGTTAAGAATATTTAGTTTATAGTATTTAATTCATAATACTTTAATATATTTATAATATTTAATTTATAAGATTTAATTTATAAGATTTAATTTATGATACTTAATCCATAATAAATTTACAATTTAATATTTAATATTTAATTTAAATATATTTAAATACATTTGATTTGTAGTATATTCTATTTAAGCCAAATATATTTATTTTTATTTTATTTAAATTTGAATATATTCAATTTATGATTTATAAATAGATTCAAGTGTCATCCACATCTTTAATTTGAATGAATAATACATAACCGATTCAATATAGGGACATGACAGCCCTCCCCACTCAAAATTCCTTGTCCTCAATCAATGTTATGTTCTCCATTTAACTTGGAAATGGTTTTGTTTCTCAACTCCCTATCTGCATGTAGAAGAACGTACTTGGTTCTAGAATTAACTTTCTTTCATTTTTTTCCTTGAAGTTCCTTCATTTCCTTCCCGTATTTCTTCATTGGATAGGACTTCTATATGGTGTACTTGACTTCTTTTTCCACATTTATGCCCTAGTTCCCATTTCTCATTGCATTTGTAACATAAGTTCTTCCTTTTAAGATTCCTTGCATTACATTTGTGACCCGGTCCCCATGGATCATTACATCTAAAACACCTTTCTCTACCTTGTTCTTCTCTTTGCCAACATCTATGACCGGGCTCCCATCTTTTCTCACAACCATAGCATGGTCCTTTCCTTCAGAACTCTCCTTGGGTCTCTTGGGAAAGGAGTGGTTCTCTTTGTTTGCTCTTTCCATGGGAATATTTGATTTTTTATGTTGTCTTTTGTGAGCCTTCATTTGATTGAGCACGATCAAGCCTAGTGGCTTTAAGGATTGCCTCTTGAACTGTGGAGGGATCTAGGGCGCTTACTAAACCATGAGTAGTATCTAAAAATCCTTCTATAAAAAGGTAGGTGAGTCTTTCCTCAGATATTCCAGGGACCATGATCGCTAGTCTTTGGAATTCGATAATATATTCCTCAAGGGTCCTGTTGATGATGTTTTTTTGACAACAACAACATTAGAATAAAACACCAAGTGCACTATCCTCTCTTGAACAAAGCATCTTGAATGCTAAATTACGTGATCAAACAAGAACGCTCTAAGGTTCCTTGTACGTGATTTGCAACGGATAGCCTCAGTGGTGTGATGTGATTTGCTGGTAATCACAAAGGGACTTACGCTAAATATGCTCCTTACTTCATTCAACTATGTACTCTTTCCTTGTGAAATGGAACTTCTGGTCAACTATGAAAAGAAAAGGCAAAAGGCAAGAGTTAAGAAGGCTAATCTAAAGACAATGACATGATGAACAATGCTATGATAGACAAATTTCCCTTAAAAAAACCAAATTTCACTTCGCCATGACGAGCAACAACTACATGAAATAGGTGCCATCTCTAAGGGATAAACCAAGGATTTTCATATTGTTGACACACTCCAAAGTACCCACAGCTAGCGCAACTCGAAGGAGCATCAACAATCGAACTATTTGCAAGATGTGGTTCAGGCTAACTTTACATGATGACTTACCATCGACAAGCCATCAAAAGTATGAACCAATGGGAATTCATCAAATATCATTGCATATATCCATTACATCAATGAACTCTATCTACTTTATCATCTAAACTACTTGGAAACACATCTCTGTCATATTCAAGAACTTGAAACCTTGCTAACATTTCAAAGCCACAAGATCACCATGCAAAACAACAACAATAAGCTTGTATTACTTTTGAAGTGTGTCATTACAACAATCTCATGTCTCTCTTCATGACTTTGAAGAGCTCCCTCTCTCCTCTACTCCTACTTGATTTCTACTTCTAATCTCTAATCTCCTATGTATTGTCCCTTTACAAATGAGAGAAGTGAGCCTTATATAGAACTCAAGAATTACAATGAATGGCTCAGATTGATTTAGCAATCAATGGCCAAGATTGAGACAACAAGGCAGTTTGTTACAAAATTTGCTATTTTTAGAACATGAAAGAGGCAATGAAGGCACCTTTTCCAATGTGATAAGCATCTTTGGAGTGGGCACTCTTGAATAAATGACATGGCAGAATTCGATTGCCCTGATGATGTGTACGTGCCACCTCAGCATCTTCAAATGAACTAGTGTGATTCACTTCATGTTCACTTCACTTAGAATATTTTCTTCTTGTTGTCTTGATGTAACTCATGGATCGCTTTTATGATCATGCTCATCTCTCATCTTGTGATGTTGTTGTGCTTGTGTAGGATCATGCCTCTAGATAGTTACATGGGCTCATGGAGTAGACTAGTGCCTGATGAGAGTTCTTCTTGTAGTAGACTTGCATATGATGGGTGTACATGAAGTAGACAACTCTGGATGATGATTCCTCATGCATGGCGTTGATGTCTACGAAGTCTTCAAAGTAAGATGAACTTGATGCAGGAGCTCTCCTCCATGTGGTGATGATGACAAACTTGAGCAACTTTCCTCCACCTTCCAAACTTCTCATGTATGAGCTCTCGCTATTCACCTCCTTGGATCCTCCATCACCTACAAGAAGAAACACATCAAATTAAGACTTGATATGAAGGATTTTCAATAACAAATTACATTCAACTTATGCATGTGGGATTAAAAAATGACGTTTCAAAACATATCCTTTCACATGAAATCCATGCCTAAGTGCCTAGGCGGGTTTAGAGGGACAGTATGGATTATTTGATGTGAATTCCATGTCAAGGTGTGAAATCCGCCCAGGCTGGGCGGGTTTAGGGGTGTCATCCAGAGAGTGTCTTGTGAATGACATGACATTGTCCAGGCAAAGTGCTCAAGACCGCCTAGCATGGGCGGGATTGGAAGAGGTGTAAGGAATTTTCATCATTTAAGCATTTTTAGCTTGGTTTTGACAACTTAAGAGCTCTTCACTTGTTTCATTGAGAGTTTATCCTCCTTTGAATGCTATGTAATTCTTGAAGCATGGGCGGATTTAGAGTGAGTGCATGGAGTGAATGGTGTGGAAGACATGCATGATGGTGGGAGTCACCTGACAAGGTGGGTTTGGAGGATGTGTATGGAGAGTATGTTGTGGAAGAGGCGACATCATCCAGATGATAGGCTCAAGGCCGCCCAGCATGGGTAGGATTGGGAGGCTAGTAAGGATTTTCACCTCATTTGAGATTCATTCCCTTCATTTGATAAGGCTTTTCTATCAACTCCAATGCTTAGTGAAATCTTGAGATGCTCATGAAGTTGAAAGACACAACTTGGATGTTGGGTGATGATGTCCACTTGTCATGGTGAAAATTGCCTAGGAAGGGTGGGATTAGAGGTGACCTTTGGACTTTACCTTAAAATACCTTCCAACTTATGAACTTTCATCAAAACTTCATGATCTCTTTGTACTTCAACTCAAAACATTGCAAACTTGATAGGTCTTCTACTTGAGCAGGTTTAAGGTTGATGTCTGGAGAGTGTGTTGTGCAAGAGGTGAAGTTGTCCAAACATAGAGGTCAAGGCCGCCCAGGAAGGGCGGGCTAGAAGGTGGTGAGTGGTTTTTCAACATTTAGGAACTTCTTACCTTTGAACTTGACTATCTCCTCTCCTTTGTACCATCTTGATCAAACAAACTTAGCAATTTATGTTATCCCCCATCCTAGGCGGCTTTGAGGACAGTGTATGGAGAATTTCATGTGGGACACGACATAGTACATGAGCACCCCTTGAGGCCGCCTAGGTAGGGCAGGTTTGAAGGTTGTGCTTGGAATGCAAGTCTCGTCGCCATATCGGAAATGTCTTGAATGGAAGTATATTGAAAATATGTTTAAGTATAAGTCAGATATTGAATTTCTTATACTTTAAATATTTATCAATATACTTCCAGGATGTTTGAGATGGGTCTTGGATCCATATGATTTAACATTTAGATTTTAGATTTTGGAGGATCCACCAGATTTTAGACTTAGCCAATTTTCAGGATTTTAGGACATCAGGCTTAGTGATCTTTTATCATTCTTTCCAATTGATTCATCCTTGTTGGGAGGAGTTTAAGTAATGCTTGGTGTCATCTTCATCATTCTCATCAAATAAACTTGCAGCTTATGCCACCTTCATCCCTGGGTGGTTCTAGAAGTAGTGCATGGAGAGTTTGATGTGGGAGGAGACATTGTCCATCACTCCCTCATGAGGCCGCCCAGGTAGGGCGGGTTGAGAGGTGATGCATGGATTCTTCTTTGAAATGCACTTGATTCTATCTAACTTGCAAACTTCCATTGGATTTTCATCATATCCTAGTGTCTTGTGCAAGAAAACCTAGAAACTTGACCACTTTCCTGCTTGGGCGGATTTAGAGGGTATTTGTGGAGGATTTCATGTGACAGGAAACATTGTCCAAGACCCCTTCCTGAGGCCGCCCAAGTAGGGCGGGTTTGGACATGACCCTTGGATTTTCATCTTAAAACTCACTTAATCATTCTAAAACCTTCAAGTTTCCATCAATCCTTATCACTTTCTAATGTTTTGTGTTGTAACACTTTGAATTTTGCATAATCTCTCCTAGGGCAGGATTGGAGATGCTGTCTAGAGTATTTGATGTCGAAGAGGTGAAGTTGTCCACAGGAACCTCTTGAGGCCGCCCAAGTAGGGTGGGTTTAAGGGTGATCTTTGGATTTTCATTCAAAACTCACTCAATCCTCTCAAACCTTCAAGTTTAATTGAAATGTCTTCACCCTCTAGTGCTTCATGCTTAAAAACCCTTCAAAATTTGATCATTCTCACCTAGGGTGGGATTGGATGTAGTGTGTGGAGAGATTGATGTGCAGGAGACACTGTCCAAGATCACCATGTGAAACCGCCCAGGAAGGGCGGGTTTGGACATGCCCCTTGGATTTTCACACTTAAAGCATTTCATTCATGTCAATCTACATTGTTTCACCTCCTAAATGTTATCTTCTTCATCCTTTCTTAAGAAAACTTACAAATCATGTCATCTAAACCCCTGGGTGGTCCTGGAGGCAGCAGGTGGAGAGTTTCATGTGACAGGTGACATTGTCCAAGACCCCCTCCTGAGGCCGCCCAAGTAGGGCAGATTTGGACACGACCCTTGGATTTTGACTTGAAACTTACTTGAACTCAATCCTTGCCTACAAACCATCACATCTCAGTGCTCTATGCATGCAGAAACTTCAACATTTAACCATTTTCCTCCAAGGGCGGGTTTGAGAGCAGTGTGTGGAGGAATTGATGTGGCAGGAGACATTGTCCATCACTCCATCATGAGGCCGCCCAGCATGGGCAGGCTGAGAGGTAATGCATGGAATTTACCTTGAAAAGCTCTTAAAAACTTGCAACCTCTCTCCTATTTGCAAACCTTGCTTGAAATTCATCATTTCTCAGTGCCTTGAGCTTGAAAACCTTCTAAACTTGACCATTTTTTCCTAGGGCGGATTTGAGGGTTCTGTCTGGACAAATGCATGTGCAGGAGGCTGAGTCCATGACCTCATGCCAAGGCCGCCCAGTCTGGGCGGGTTTGGAGGTGGGGCATGGAATTTTCATCAAAATCTTAGTTTCAGACTCCGTCATCACTTCCAACTCCTTTCAATCAGCCAAAACTTGTGAAAATATCCTAACTTTCCCTAGGCGGGTTTGAGGGTGTTGTCTGGACAAGCTCTCCTGATGGTGAAGACACTGTCCAAGAGGACCTTGTGAGGCCGCCCAGTCTGGGCGGGTTTGGACATGGGTTGAGGAATTTCTTACCTTCGTCAAATTTTGGATTTCCTAAATGGAAGTATATTAAAAATATGTTTAAGTATAAGTCAAATATTGAGTTTCTTATACTTTAAATATTTATCAATATACTTCCAGGATGTTTGAGATGGGTCTTGGATCCATATGATTTAACATGTAAATTATAGATTCCTAAGGATCCACTAGATTTCAGACTTAGTCATTTTTTTAGGATTTTTAGAATATCAGACTTAGTCATTTTTAGGGTCTCAGTGACATGCATCAGGATGAAGGCATATAGACCTCTTGACAAGAATTTGTCAAGACATGGGCAAATCTACACTTCCAAATCTACAAACTCAAGAAAAACCTAAACCCTAAAGCAAGCAAAACCTAGAAAGCAAAAAAAAAGGGGGTCCCCATTTGCAATGGGACGATGTGTAATTACATCACAACAGGTCCCTCTTTGCCTTATTCTGGTTAGCTCCTTGAAGTATTTTTGGGGATGGGTTTGGTTAAATATTTCAATGAGTCTTTTCTTGAAGACCTCATAAGACTTGATGTTTTTGTGATCTTGGATAATTTTTCCATGATGCCACCAGTCATGCGCCCCTCCTTCTAGATGTAGTGTGGCAAATGTAATGGTACATCTTTTTCAGTCATGGGGCAAAGAGTTAGGTATGTTTCTAGTTTTTGTATCCATGCTTGGGTTGTAATCTTTCTTGACCCATCAAAGTTAGGGATGGCTAGTTTTCCTAATTTACTTTGTATATATTTATTTGGGTGATTGTTTCCACCCCTATGATCATTCTTCATCGCTACCTCATAATATGCTGTGAAAGGGATTTTTTTTCTAACTTTGGGTTCAAGCCTTGCATATTCTAGGGCAAGTTCATGCACATTTTGATTGTTGATTCCTTCATTTTCCCCTAAAGGACTTTCTTCTCCCAAGAAATGGGGTCCCTCAGTACTTGAGTTTAATCCAACTGTAGTGTTATGATTACTATCAGATTGGCTAGGGAAGATTTCCCGTTCATGTCTTGTGTTAGGCCTAAGGTTGTTCTGAAAGCTATTTTATGAATGTCTTCATCTTTCAATCTCAACTGATGATATCCAAATCGCATATCAATCTTTGAAAATACTATTGCACCTTGCATCTGATAAAAAAGATCATCAATACGCGGTAGAGGATACTTATTATTTATCATTGCTTTTTTGAGAATATGATAGTCTATACAGAGACGCAAGGTTCCATCCTTCTTTTTGACAAAGATCATAGGTGCTCCCCAAGGTGAAACACTAGGTCTAATCAACCTTTTAGCCAACAGCTCCTGAACCTGGGCTTTCAATTCCATCAACTCTGTAATAGTCATACGGTATGGCACCTTTGATATTGGCTTAGATCCAGGTACTATATCAATAGAGAAATCAAAAGCTCTCTTCAGAGGTAACCCCAGAAGTTCATATGGAAAGACATCCTGAAAAATCTTGAAGGAAAGGATAGTTCTCCAAGGGTACATTTTTTTTACTAGGATCCTCTTCTACTTGTTCCATTTTTACTGCAAAAAGTTGACATCCTTTTCGCCTAGCCCTCTTTAATTGCATAGCAGAGATTGGTCTAATCTTGACTTATCTATGAGTGTCTTGCAGATAGACTTTGTTTCCTACATCATCTAGACACTCAACTATTTTTGCAAAACAATCAACATTGGCCTTATGTCTTCATAACCAACTTATTCCTAAGATAACATCATAGGAACCTAGGGGCTACATACAACTTCACCTTAGTTGAAATCAATTTTGGCTTCAAACAGGCATTGCTCTACCCAAGCTTTAGTTTGGTTAGCATATTCAACTGACTAGGGTTTAGCCATATATCTATCTCTTCTAGGAAATTTATTCAATACTTTTAGAGAAATAAAACTTTCACTTGCTCCAGTATTAATTAAAATAGAAATAGGAACCCCGAACAAAGTACCTGTCATCTCTATGGGAGTAATCTGGTACTCTACTTGGCAATTGTCCAATGACACATAGATCCTCTGTTGAAAAGCTACTTGTTGGATAGGTAATGTGTTACTACGCTGATGAACTCCTTGGTTCTTGTTTGGACATTGATTTGTGTAATCATCTCCACCACAAGAGAAACATCCCCTAGGAGGTCCTCACTTTTCTACAGGTTTGCCTATATTATTATCATTCTTCTAGAAATTTTTATTGTTTTTCTTCTCATTTTTGGGTCCATTCCTGTTATTTCTGAAGCCCTTGTCACTTTTCTTATTCACATATTGTTTATCTTTCCTTTTCTTGAAATGTTGAGAAGCTTGTGACTTATTAAACCTCTTGCAATTCTTCTCGCGATATGCAAAAATTGACTTCAATTTTTGCTCTTGTTTGATTGCCTTCTCAAAAACTTGGTACATAGTGGTAGAACCATGCACATCCACTTCTCCACCTATCTGGGCATTCAAACCCATGATGAATTTTATGATTCAGAACCTTTCATCCTTATGATATTATGGCACATACTTCATAAGATGGGTAAAATTTTCCCAATATTCAACCACTGACATTTCTCCTCGTCACAAATTCTAAAAATCTATTAGCTTTTGGTTGAAGAAAAGCTATGGTAACCACCTCTGTCGAAATATGATCATAAATTGATTCTAGGTTAAGCTTAGAGAACTTAGCCCCAATTTCATTTTCTTGTTCATCCACCATGTAGACACTTCACCTACCAACTGATAGGCACCCCATATTGCCTTGGTTATCTCAGAGTAGTTTCTAATCTCAAAATACTTTTCCATCTCTGTCAACCAAGGTTCTGCAGCATCACCACTTACTGTTCCATCAAACTGGGGTGTGTCACTTTCTTCATATCTCTTGACAGATTTAAGGCAAGTCTATTTCTCCTTTTTTCTTGTGACTTAGTCTTATCAACATCCTCCCTTCGTTCACTTTGAGAATTGGGTTCATGGACATAATCATCATCCCCTACATGCAAGTCTTCTTTTTCTCATTTGGGTTTGCCTTGGCCCCTCACTTCCTGTTCTAGGTTTCCAAGCCTTTCCTTGGTTTCATTCAGCATTATCAATATTTGATCTAGCTTAGTCATTGGGTTTTTAGAAGGATTCGACTCTCCCAGACTATCTCCAATATTTGTTCGAGTTTGAACCATGATGATACTCTATATCACACTTGATATTCGTATTAAGTTATAGATTAGAATTTAGAAATAATGCATCTCATTAATTCAAAATTCATCATTCCTCAGGTTCCTCTTCCCCATTAGAATCTAGTAAAACAAACTTAGGGGGTGGATGTACATGCAGGTACTCCTCCAACACCTCTTTTCCTAAAGCAAGGGCATCATGACCACACCCAAATGACATTTCATGACTATAATATGATTTACTTGGTTTAACTACAAGAGTAGGAACAATGGGTTTCTTAGCTAGTTCGTTGCGTTGGTTCTTTTCTAGTCGAATATGCTTAAGAGCATCAGCCAAAGTTTCAGTCTTCCAGCCATGCACCCTCAGCATAGTTAATATGTTCTTGGAGTTTTACCTTCTCAGTTGGTTCTTTTTTAACCACTATCTTGGGTAAGTTCTGGGGAATAGACTTCCTAGCAGTTTTCTTGGTTCTTCTCCATGCCATTTTGGCATAAAACCAATTTTAAACATTAGCCAATCTTCTAAATGTTGACAAGTTTTCTCGTAGTGAGCTCCTAGGTCTATGTGTTTAACCTGGTAGCTCTGATGCCATATGTAACATACCAACTCATACAACTTGGAATTACTCACATAATTTACTAAGAAAGTAAAAAAAACATGTTTAACCATGAGTGAGATTTTTTTTCTAACATTTGCATAATCGCATAGAATTAAATGTATATTTGCTGAATATTTTTCAACCTTGAAATTACAATATATTCAAAGATAAAATCATAGTGAAATCATTTCACTTTACATATACAAATAATTTGCACTTGGCAATATGAATAATTTTACATAGGTTTGAAAATCATAAGTCATAACATGAAGTATATTGCATCTGGTATCTGGTATTTGTCTCACAAATCTCAGTGAGTCTTTTGCTGCAGAGGGAGAGTATCATCTGAGTACTTTTCCTCCAACCACAGACCGGTGGTCCCCCGTTCATCTTCCATCTGGAAGTGGCCCTACCCTTCATGAAGAGTATAAACATAAGGAACCAACAAGTTGCCATTTGAGTCCTAGTGTTGTGTCCTACGTAACTCAATTGACCATAAAACTCTAGCCAACCTTCTAGCTAAGTATGATCATTCTGACAAGTTACACAATCTAGACATGGTGAACTGACTAATACATGTAGAGACAAATGCAACACTTTAGCCAAAGTTTATCTATAAATAGACATTTGCAATAAACGTAGTCATGTGTTCACACATCTCTAACTCGACTTGGAAACTACAACATCCTACAGTTTGACTTACTTGACTAGAATCTCTAGACATGAATTGTCTTCACTAAACTCAAATCCTAGTCATTCTGACTTATAATTAATCCTTAATCTAGGATAAACATAATATATGGGTTTAGGTGACTTCAACCTTTCAGAGAGTCCCTCTTTGCCTACTTGCAAATACTAGGGTCTATGACTTCTTGTCATTCTACTCAATGACCCAAAGATTGAGTAATCTTGTATAATATATCAAGTTTTTGACTCTAACATGAAACCATTTATTTTATCATAAGTGCTTCTTAGACTTCCTAAATTATACTTGTCTTGATCTATGGTTTCTCGACCATTCACTGTCGATCGAAATAAACAATAGACTAAATCAATGTTATAACCGATTTAAGAGTTTTCAAGTTTTCTTAACCCTTCTGGGTCAAATCTAGGGATTTAACTTCTCTATCCCAATGCATTGAAATATCAAATACTCTTGTTTTCCATAGGTTAAAATTTATAATAATACAACATGAAAATGATAACCTCTAGCCTTCTCTTGACCACTTGGGCATTGTTTGAATTCACATCTCTCATAACATGTATAAACATAGTACATGAGGTATATCCTCATTCATATAAGATATTAATGAATACTATTATTATCATAACTAATCTTTTGACTAAGTTCAATCTTTCAACCTAAATAGGTTTAAGTCTAAAATAATAATATAATATTTTTGACCTCTTGGTCTTCTTAAGTCCATCGACTTTTGATATAGAAAAGGTTATGAAATCATATTTAACATCCTTTGTATATCATGATAAAGCTTATCATTAATTGTATAATGCATATGTGATATTATATCACTATACTTAGGTGTTTTCAATGATATAAATATCATTTATATATATCCTATATAAGTGAATATCTATCACCACAACTATTGATTATAAACATTAAAACTTATACAAATAAGACATTGGAAAATCTGAATCTATCATTTCTAAAATTTCTTTAATCTTGTTGGTTGTTTTAAATTCCCAACCTGATTCTCACAGCAAATCTATAAAATAGCCACTTATTAATGATTGATCTGCCTTGAGGGATTGGCCAATGAATAGGAAATATGGGAGAGAGGGTTTTTCTCAATCCCACTTTTTCTTCCTCTACACTTTAGGCTCTTTGAAACCAAGGAGGGTGTTCCTTTGTGAATGGATTTATTTCTAATTCTCTAGCTATTTCCCCTTAATTGACATCTTCTTTTTTTGGGGAAAACAATGTTCTACTCAAATGGATGGGGTTTTCCTGAGATATTAGCTTCTCAACACTTTTCCTATCATAGACATGTTCCTTGTAAATTGCTTGAAAGAATGTATGATAAAGTAAAGGGATGGCTATATTCTTTAAGCTCTTATCTTATTCTTTGCAGAGGAACATGCAAAACTTAACTTAATCAAAATAAATACCCTAAAAGCCTATTGTTGGAAAGGGAAATATTTAGATTGATTTTGAAGTATTTTGAGGATAATCAGAGGGGCGCAAGTTCAATATAGTATCCATGAACATATCAGTGCCTATCCAAGGGCCAAAGAGTCAAAAAGATTAAATTGATAAAAACTAAACAGGCTGTGATGTAACAAACCTTAGTTTACTATAATGGTATAACAATGCCTTACATTGAAAATACTCTACTAGTTTTGGAATCAACCATACTTAGTTATCCCTATAAACCTGAATCACATTTGATATTTTCTAATAGCAATTTTACATTACTTCTTGAGTAAATGCCATAAGAGAAATATGCCAGCACAGGAAAGACTGTGATGATGAATAAAAGATGATCCTTAACCAAATATATATTCATAATGTGAAATTGTATACATGAAGTAGGAGACAATATACTCTAAAACTCAACAAAATTTGTAAAATAAACTATTTAGTAACTTGCATCATAGATTTTGATAGTTCTATCAAGAAATCAAAAGAGACTCAAAATGGAAACCTAAAAACATACAACTAATTCTATTAGCACAAAAAAAAAACCTATTTACAACTCCTCCATGACTAGATTGATCCTTATTTCAGACTAAGTCTAGAAACATGACCTCAAACCAATGCTTTTTCATAAGCCCTGAATTCCCTTTTACATAGATAAGGGAGCAACAAGCTTCAGGCTTATGACAAAAGAAGTTACAACTATTTTGTAACCAACAGATGTAGCTGCAAGAAGAGGCCGATGTAACCACTTCATAATTGTGTGCTCTGCTACCTTTGGCAGGGAATGTAGTAAGGCTTCTAATGATGGATGCATTACTAGAGGCCGTTAGATCCAGGCACTCATCAAATGCCATGAAAGTATTTAATGAGAGTATTTATTGCTCTGCCTTTACAAATCGCACACCAAGGGATGAGAAAACGTGCAAGGAACAATATCGAAAGGAAACCTAGGATGACATAATATCCTTCATTATTTCGAGGTTCCTTTGCACAGGTGAGATTTTGCCCTCCAAGTCTCAAAGTATCATGCAACTTCAACTGAGCAGAAACTTGGGGAATCCACACCTAGCTGGCCTCAAAAGTACTGGAAGCCAAGCCAAGAGAACAACAACAACAACAACAACAATTCTCCTCCAATCCCTTATATGTTTCATTTGGGGGTAATATCCTTACACCTAAAGTTAATGCTCTGTTAGGAAAATTAGATGTAAGGGAGGGGTAGAGGAAGCTAAGAAGCTTCTCTACTTTAGAAGGGAATTTACCAACTCACAGAAATAAGGAACTACTAGAGTAAGAAGAATACCCCTCAGAACCCTCTGTTAGATGAGATAAGAGACTGGAGAAGAAATCACAAAGCTATAATGGAAGCTGCTACTAATCTCTAATTTCCCTGCACCACCTATTCTAGAGGAGATAATTCTAGGTCTTTCTAATTCTATAGGGACAGATCGAGAGCCATGAGAACAAGGAAGAAAATCCTACAGAACAAGGGAGCAAACAAAACACATAGGAATAAGGGAAAGCCATACTGTCAGAATGTTTTAAATAATATGAATGGTAGCATCAATACTTGCCTTTTTATAAAAATTTCAAGATGTAAGCATACATCCACACATCTGTGGTGTATTAATTTTCCAGTCACTTCGAAACATTCCTGCCATAAATGGAAATCTCTTAAAGATTACCATAAGTGGACAGAAAGATTAGATTTCATAATTCCACATAACTGCAAATATCACTTCTTGCATTGAATTTTGCCAGATCAGGTGTCTTGGTTCCCCCAATTAAGCACTGTCATCACATCAAATTTCATCCCATCAGATGAAATGTCAATCATGGTAGAGGCACATATTTCCAAAGGTTGATCTTGCATAAGTCAAATTATTCTGTTATCAAATTCCTCAGGAGCGGCGGCGATGGAGACCCTGCACACACCTGAGCAGTTAATGCTTTGTAATGAAGCCTAGTCAGATTCAGCACCAACAAATCCTTCTGTTATAACTTTGAATCTAGGTAGTTGATCTCGATCTCAGCTGGTGCAACTTGACAATGCTGATTTGATCTTATTCCAAGTCAGACCTTATTACTTGCTTCTTTCAATAGTATCCTACCATCTGGCCAGCCTTTTCCAGTCGTGATCCTGAGGAGAAGTCCTTCTTGCAGTGCAGTTAAGACAACACCTACCATTTCACGTATGAAGGATATGGTGAAAGATATGATCTTGGTGGAATAGTGGATAACCATTGGATCTCGATCGCCTGTACTTGATCAGAGCATTTCTCAAAAAATGGTCACATTTCATGCCACGTTAGATCCTTGCCATTAATGTAATAATCCCATCACTCAGAAAGCCACGCGTCTAGATTTTGTCATTCCGCGGACGCTCAGAAGATCCTTTGGTGGAGTATGGCGGAATGTTAGAATCAAAGAGAAACTATTTTGTAACACCTGGGACCCACCTCCTTGCCATCTTGGACAGTTCTTGACCAGTTGTCACCCTTTCTACATTTCTACCAAGGCCAGCTTGCTTTGTATCTTTTCATGGGCAGATTGGCAGAAATGAATCCGCAAGTGCCACCTTCCAAAACTAGTTAGTAGGACTGGACCTTGACATGTGTATTACTTCTACCACTTTAGGAGAAGGATGGCCAATTGGGTCAATTCTTCTTTAAGATAAAGTTGTTCTAGGTGAGGGCTACAGACGGTAACTGCTTCGTGAGGGGCCGATAAACAACATTGCAGGAAGGCATGAAGGAAAACTTTACAAGATGGTGATAGGAAATAAGCAGTCACTGAAGAATTATATCGTATGTGGCTGATTGCATGACTTCACACTATGAGGGTTTAGGGTTTTAACAAATTTGGCTTACTCAAAGTATTTTTTCTAGCAGAGAAACCCTAATTTTGGAAATCTAATGATCAAGTAAGATAGAGCTAGGAACAAAGTTGCCAGAAACATATAAAAATTTATATGGTTCCATCAAATCTTACTCATCTCAACCCCTAGGTTTATATCTGAGTTCTCAAAAAGTTTAAACTCTGCATTTTATATGCTATATTTCTACACAGATTTGGTGTTTTGACATCTAAAAGAAACCTATGTTTGCTTGAGTAAACAAAGCTAAGTGACAACTTTCTACAGACTACAAACCTTTGAGTAAACAATGTTATCTTTCACAATATAAATAGTGGTTTAAGCTTGCAAAAATAACGATATATGTTCAATGCATGAAAACCCAAACTCTTACCTTCTTCTATGGGTGTTATCTCTGCTCTCGGCTCAGACAAAGATACAATCTTCAATGTCATCCCCTGTTCTTCTCTCTCCTGTCGTGCTCTCTAAAGAGAGTCCCCTTTGTATCTACACATTGTGCTCTCTAAAGAGAGTCTCCTTCGTCTCTACCAACTACGCTAAGATCAGTTCATAAGGAGTTTTTATCCCACTACAATCCTCCATAATCCTGGATTCCTCCTGCATCTATGCCTATTTACACTCTATGGTGGCATGCATAAATGATGGAGTTATTGGCCATAAAGACCACTCCTAAACTGTTTGTAAAACTCATCTTTTCTCTCCATAATCAATGTGGAGGAAAGGAGTTGAGTGCCCACACAATAATATGTGAAGTTGTTTTGCATTAAGTTTGCAACACATCACATTCCTTAAATAGCTCATCAGCAACAAAATAATTGGTTAACTAATAGTTCATATTAAATAGATATTTAAAAACAAAATATCAGTGTATACAATGTATACTTATGTTGTCTCTAACACACGATAAGATATGAGAATGGGGTCAAGGTATTCTCCCCCTCTCAAAATTGCTTAAACGTCAAAATAGATAAATTAACATAATAGAATTCCAATCAGGAATTATCGATAATAAAGTAGTTTAACTACTAGTATTTATTTGTTCTAGTAATATAATTTTATATTCATCTCACACAAAGAAATAACAACTATTGACCATTCCTTGTTGACATTCATGTTCTAACCTGACTTAGTTTTCGACAATAACCTCAACTTAATGGATCTAGTTGACAATTGACAATTTGTCAAGTCAGAACCAAACTTAGACCAATTGGTCAAACATAACTTACCATACTCAATGAAGGTTCACTAAATTGTGGAATCATGAGACTTAGATGACAAATAATCTATTCTTATCCATATGTCTATTCTCTTCTCTCTAATGATACCCTCCCTCTCTTTCTTGGAGGGTGGAAAACCTATTTCCTGGTTACAACTTGCAATCACCAAACTAGGATTAGTGCATCATTAGTCAATCCATAAACCTTATGAATAAATAATCATGACATATTATAATCACATGTGTATATTCTAATCATATAAACATAAACTCATGATATCATTGATTTATCCTAACATTTTCACATAACGTCAAATCATTAATTCATGCATAATTAACTACTAATTATGTGCAAGTAAAAAGTAAATCATAGTCAAAATTTAGGGTGTGACAGATTCAAGGATTTGGATTCTTCACTTTAATTAATAAAGACATGATTCTAAGTCTTTGCATCTACTTTATTCCTATTTTTATTAAGAATATGAGTATAAGAAACACACCCAAAGAGTTTGAGGTGAGATAAGTAAGGCTTTCTTCCACTCTATGTCTCCTTAGGAGTCACCTCCTTCACAATCTTTGCTTGCTTAATAATATAACAAGTAGAGTTCATCATTTTTAATAATCTTAGGCAACTTCCTAGCTTCCACCATACACCTAACAATCTCCATGAATTCATGATTATTTCTCTTATGTACGCCATTCTACTATGGAGTTGAGGAACTATCAATTCCCTCAAAATGCCATGTTGTTCTAGGAAGTTTGTGAATACTTTGTTTACATATTTAGTGCCATTATTTGTCTACAACTTCATGATCTTCTTACTATATTGGTTCTCCACTTCTACCTTGAAGACTTTGTAGGTAGATAACACCTCATCATTTTTATTCAAAAATTAAACCCAAGTTTTCCTAGTAAAATCATCAACCAAGACCAAAACACACTTTGAACTACTATATGAATTTATTGGCTATGGACCCAACAAATCACTATGCATTCATTTTTGTTTAGCTAATGCTCTTCATGTAGTGTGCTTATTATAGGGTTCCTTGTAATGCTTACCATAAACACACCCTTCACCAATACCATAGGATGGAGTGACACATGTGTTGACTCACAAAACTACATAGTGTCAAACCTCAGTAGTGAAAATATGACTCCTCTCTTTAAAGGAGATTGAATGATCTCCCCAAGGTCTTATGATCACTGGGTGATGGTTAAATGGGATAGCTTAGTTGTGAAATGCATGCTATTTTAACAAGGAGCTTGGTAGGATTTCAAGGAAATAGTTACAAGGTGTTATTAAGGTCAGTTTAATGGGTTTGAAAATTGTCTTCATGGAAATGAAATAGACATATGTTTAACAAATTTAATTTATTCATTTGTTTTATGAAGACAAAATTATATAAATTAACTTCTCTGAGACAGTTTTTTCTTTAGATTCACAAACAAGTTCCATAATTACAAAAGCTATAACTAAACTACATTAATCAAAATCTATCCTATATATATATATATATATATATATATATATATATATATAAAGGGCAAACGATTAAATAGGTAAAAAGGGAAATGAAAAGAAGAAACCAAGAAAAGGAGAAAGGGAGAGGTAGTGAGTTTGTCATATGCATAGCAACCATGAGCTTAAAAATATTCTATGCAACACATATTTAACAAATTCAAATCCATGTCAGTATTAACTCAGCATGAGATTTAAATTGTGCAAATATTTAAGGGAAACTGAAACAAAAGACCGTGTTTAAAATGAGAGACAAAAGACAATAGCTACCATAAAAAGATGAGAAAGCTATTACTATCAAATTCATATCAGACATCCATTAAGTTCAAATAGATATATGTTTATAGAGAATAATAAACCAAATACAATGGCTGAAAATACAAATAAACATACTCATCTAGACATAAAAAGTTTCCCCACCATATTACATGTGTAAAAGGATAATATTTTTTCTCGTTACACCTCTTCTCCTTCCCACAATCCTCAACATCTTCAAAGCAAAACTTAAAATACTTTTCAAACTCCACTGCTGCTGCTATAGCCAGCAATAGAAGACCAAGAAAAACTTGAAAAACAACCCCTCTCTACTGCTACAGTGAGCCAAAGAGAAAAAAATAGAATCCTTCTTGCTGATGTTACACCTCTTTCTACTCTTTCATCTTTGTATATTTTATTGTTTTTTATTTCTTAACTTGCATGCCTCCTCATAGGATCCTCCTATGTAGGTAGGTGACCCCTATGAAGGTAGGAGCCTCCCTGGCTCCCACACCACCTCTCATACATGATATTTCCTAAGCACCATACTTTCCTTGTGATGTGGCATTTAATTTGAAATGGAGCCACTCCAAACTTATGCCCCTTCATCAAGTTTCAAAGATTTTATTTACCATCTTTGATTAAGTGCAAATGTGTACTTGGGTGCAAGCCCCAACATGTAGCATGATCAGTCTGAGTCTCGAGTTTGCTCCCCAAGGTCTTGGGTTCAACTCGTGAGGCCCAGTCTTTACCTGATGTATCTGGCTTGTGGGACATTTTGGTACATCCCTAGGGATTAGTCTCACCTCAGCTCGCCCCATAAAGGGAACCTGCTGGACTGAGTCGCAGGGACACCCTGGGTTATAAAAAAAATGTGTACTTGGGCGCATTGTGTTTCCTTCATCTCCACATTATCTTTTGCATTTTCATGATGTCACTTTAAATTATTAGTTCCTACAACATTTTTATGGAACAACATTCGTATGGGGATGCCTAGTATGCATACTTCTCCCTTTTAGATTTAAGTGGGTCTTTTAAATCTTCACACCCCCTTCACATTTTGTTTCATTTTTGTTTAATTTTTTATCACTTTAAATAAAAAGTGGGTCTTAAAATGCTACGTCCACTTTTCTTTATATATCTTTTTAAAAAATATTTATCTTATGTGAAGGCCATTTTAATTTTTTTAGAAACATATTAGCCTTCCTGTTCTATGTGATTTGATTTCAAAGTCAAGGTTCCCATTATAATTTTTTGTTTTTTTTGTAGAGTAAGTCGAGGTTGATCTTTAAATTCCATAATTCGTCTGTTGGTTGTGGGATTCAAGAGGACTATGGATCAATTACTGCATGTAACGCCCCACCAAGGAACCCAGAGGATAACACAACTAAACTTACAAAAATGACAATTTTTTTTAAAACGAAAGAAATAACAACAATCATATATTTATTCATAACATTTAAATTAAGCTTTATCCTCTAGGGTTCCATGGTTGCATTACTAACGAACTAAAACAAGATCTAACCAACATTATGAATTAACTAACAACCATGGTTCATTCTATATCTAATTGCATCAGATGAATAAACATATACAATTCCATATTATATTATCAGATAAATAAGCATCAAGATCTTGCACATAGGATCACAAGTACATAAATAAGTTCCTTCACAAGAGAGTACAACATTACATTGTTTACAATATTGCTATCCAGATTACATTGGAGTACATACATCAAGATAACAGTACATGATTCAATTGATATACAAGATAGAAACATGATCACAAGTATCTGTCTCCTCAAGCTAGAGCAAGATCTTAAATCTGCCATACACGGTACATCCTTCTCACACACAATCAATAGCAAGGGAAACCAATGGAGATAAAAGCACAACCACTCAACCATGTGGAACCCTAAGGTCCACACCTTGTGCTAGGAGATAACAATAAGATCCCACTAAGAAAACAATCAAGAAAGATAGTAGACTAATAAGTGCAAGGACTACACAAGACTTCAATACAACACGAGTCAATAAGAACATCACAAGTAACACAAACAACACTTCCAGAGGCAATCACACAACAAAGGGGAGAACACAACTAGAGAATGTTAGACTGCAGTAGGGATGAGTGTCATCACATGGTCCTAGCATGGGTTACCTTGACAGTCTCTAGCTAGATGCCAGCTTCCATCCATGGGTTACCCTGACAGTCTCTCGCTAGGTGCCGACCCCCATCTATGGTTACCCTGACAGTCTCTCCCTAGACATTGACCCCTTTGGGTGACACATGCGAAACCAACATTCCTTTCGTGAGGACAAGGAAGTTGATGTTTCCAACCATGGCCTTCTCATCTCATCCTTAGCCTAAACAAGCACTACAGACATGAGTGAGGCATCCAATTATCTTGATTAGTGTGAAAACTACCCAACCCTCTAAATTTATTATTAAGTTATCACTAGATTAACAACTTCCAATGGGTTACCCTAACAAGCCACTTTGGATGCCAACCCCACATTGAAAGCCACTCCCCCTTAGCCCAAAACAAATCCCAAGCATGAACTATCACATTTCTCATCATGATACATTTACAACACAAAATATACATAATTTCACATTACACAGAGTAAGGCATTACCCATCTTGCATAATCATCATAACCACATGAATAGGTACACTGAACAAGGCATTATCCATCTTGTATAATCATTATAACCACATGAATAGGTACACTGAGCAAGGCATTATCCATCTTGCACATATACCATACCAACATGAATAGGAGGAAACATTCTAGAAACAATTTACTCAACTCACATGATGCACACATACCAACTCCCACACAATCACACCCTCCTAGGCCTCTGGAATCATCTTCCCCAAATGACACAAACACTTGACACCACTAAACACAATAGTCATGCATCACATTCACTCTCAAATGCACAACATAAACTACGATCCTTCATCAATATTTCAAATACAATACCACAAATGCAACATATGATATAATGCACTAATTATGGGTCTTAAAGAATGTAACATTAATCCAATCATGATCAATCATCTAACAAATATAAAGTGAATCTACCTCATCAATACAAAACTATAACTTTCTAATCATAAGTAGAAGTTATAATATGGTCATAAGATATAAGTGTCCACGAGTATCAATATTTAAACTAATAATTCTCAAGACTTAATTTAATTTTATTTAATTAAAATGATTGCGAACAACATGTAAATAACCCTAAGGCATACAAATTAAACACAACAATTATTTACACTATTTACATTGATGTAGATTTCATTAATAATCAGGACAATTTTGTAAATACTATTAAATATAACTGTATAATCAAGACTAAAAGCCCATGTTATAAATATCTTACTCTAGTTAGAATCACAAGATACAAAACCCGAAGCTACAATAAAAGAACCTTATTCTAAGGTTAGCTTGAGAGGAAAGAAATACAGAACAACAAAACATTCCTATAGATCTAATTCATGTTAGTTGATTTGTTTTCTTTATGCCAAGATTTAGAAACTTGTGATTCTTTGTGGTCATTAATAAAATCACATGGAAAAAGGAAAAAAAATATTTCTATTAAAAATGAGTTGAAAAATATTGAACTAACTTAATAAAAAATGGAATTTAACTTATTCAATAACTATTGAGTCAAATTCTATCTATCTATCTATGCATATATTAATTATAAAATATTAAGGAAAAAATAATTGAACAAACACTACTTTTATATTAAAATCATTATTACATTAAAAATCTATAATTTTAAATTATATTAAAAAAATGAAATTTATAAAACATAAGATAATAAAATTTAATTATGGTGAACACAAACAGGTTAAATATTTGAACATAATTTTTTTTATATATTGAAGGAAGCCAAAATTACATATAAGAGAAGCCAATAAGGATACAAGAATCCAAGATCAAATATTGCAAACAAGAACAACAATGAAAAAATTCTCACAAAAGAACCCATGCTGATTAAAATGATACAACTACTTACAAATTATACAATAACAAAGAATAATACAATTGTTCTCAAAACTATAAAAACAACAACTAACTTCCCATGTAATGAAAGAGTCTCTGGATCTTTTTAGAACACTAAGGAAGAACATTTCCTTTTTGTAGCTAATGATTTTGAGACATAATCCAACCAAGTTGGTAATCAATCTTCATATTTTTTTTGGCAACTTCCTGTAACTGAGAAACCAAAGAGGTAATTTGGAAAAAAAACATTAGAGTAAAGCCTTAAAATTTCTATTTTTTTATGAACATAGAGTTAGAAAACACTGTGGCACATCTACTTTTCCAAAAATACAATAAAATCACATGTCTAACTGAATCCTCTATAACATTATTATGAAGCTCCACTCCCAAAATGACTTCTTTCAAATTTAACTAATGATAAAAAATAGCAGGCAGCCTGTTAAAGTTACTAAGCCATTGTTTTTAAACAAAAAGAAAACCAAATACTAAAGTCTCATTAATCTTGCATAATCATCATTTACAAGCGGAACATAAAGAAAACCAAATACTGAATTCTCATTAATCTTAGATGATATTACAAAGCAATTTCTGATTGTCCAGATCGCTATATAGCGCAGAACAAGAGCATAATCTTGCTATGATCCTGAGACCTAAGACTCTTTTTGCTTCTACTCCAAAAGCCCTCCGCCTATTGAGGAGAAAAACCCCTTATTTATAAGTCTGATCGGACTTCAAAACTATAAAAAACTCTAGAAATCTGACCATACAAATCGGACACATAGCAACACTGTAGGAGAGGATAGCTGTTAAGCAGTCGTATCCGTGAGCACTAACTACAATGAAAAGTACATAAATATTCCCATTACGCACACCGTATGGGATAGACGGCCCACTTTACACTCAAAAGTGGATATGAGGATCTTGCTTTTTAAGACAGGGTTGCGTCCTGTTGTCAAAAACCTAACGTGGCTGACGTCATGGCACAGACAAGCCCATGTGCTAGCCCAAACTAGAAATGTCAGTAGGTGGTAAGAGATTTCATGGTATTGGTTTGAAAATCACATCCAAGTCATCATTTCGAGGATGAAAAGAATATATGATCTTTTCAATCTGATCAGGATATGCAATATCTATCTCTGTTCTTGTAGCAACTAAAGCTGGATGTAATGAAGGAATTAGATCATTTAGCACAGCTTTTAAGAACCAATCATGTGTTAATGGATAATATTCTACCCTTGGAAGGCAGTATCCATGAGGCTGCACCAAGTATCTAGATGGTCCACACAAACCTTCTTCAATAGACCAACCAAAATTTTTCTGGATATGATCAAAGAATTCATTCATATCTGGTTGCAAAATTCTATCATTGATACCCATGAAAATATCAGCATAATCTTCAAACTCAGTTTGAGAAATTGTAATGCTGTTGATAAAACCAAACTTTGCAACTTTCAACAAATTCTTTTTGTCCTTGTAAGTCCAATGCATGGGAAGGAGTGAAGTGATACAGATATCCATCTGTAAACCATTTCTTAGCATGAAATCGATCTCAGATTCGTCAAGACCAGAAAGTTCAAGAAAATCATGAGTCTGAAGGGGTGAGGATTCCTTTTTCATATGTTTCCCGTATTTTTCTTCTCAACTTATCAAGCCATTTGTTCAAGAAAAGCTTCAAGAATAGGAGAGATGATTTCTGTTGGTAACTAGGGCACCCATATGTCTTATCCTCTGTCATTTGTACTTTGGTATACTTCAATTCCATCCTTTCGTGTAATTGTTTCTCCAATCTCAATCATCATGCAGACTGGTTCTGCGAGCTTTGCCATTTCTTTGGTGAGGCTATCTGCAAGAGGGTTATTTTCTCCTTGAATCCATTCTATGTCAAAATCATAGCTTGTAAAGTCTAGATACCATCTAGCAATGCATCCATGAGCTATGTCTTTGTCAGGTTTCTTCTTGAGAAGGGACCTCATAGGCTGGTTGTCTGTTCTGACTATGAAGTGTGCTAGTTTGAGAAAGATTTTGAACTTCTGAATTCCTTTCTTTACTGCTAAGATCTCTTTCTCATAGATTGTGTACCTACATTCAGTATCAGTGAAAATACCTGATCTGTAACCACACACTTGAGATCTTTTTAAAGGAATTTCCTGTAACAACACATCACCCCAAACTTCATCAGAAGCATCAGTGTATAAGATCAAAGGAAAACCATCTTCAGGCAGATATAACGTTGGCAAATATTGGCACTTAAGCTTGATCTTCTGCACTATTTCTGTTAATTCTTGTGTCCATGGTCCTGCACCTTCTTTTAGTTGAGCTTGCAACTTCTTCCTATCTTTAGCCAAACCATTATAAAAAGGAGACACATAATTGAGGCATCCAAGAAATCTTTGAATCTGTTTTATCCCTACTAAAACATCTGGAAATTCATTTATGTGCTTTAATATGTGAGGCTGCAATTTGATCTTTCCATGAGACAAAACTAAACCAAGGAAATCAATTTCTTCCTGGCCTATCACAATCTTTTTTGCAGACAAACATATTCCATGATGTTTGATAGTATTGCATAAAGATTCTAGATGCTGCAAGTGCTGAGTTACATCATCAGAAAATACAATGATATCATCAATGTATACTACACAGAAATCTTTCAGAATTCTCAAAGCTTGATCCATTTTTCTCTGGAAATAAGCTAGAGCAATTTTTAACCCAAAGGGCATCACATTCCATTCATATAAACCTTGAGGAACTGAGAAAGCAATTTTATACCTATCTTCATCTTTTACTTTGATCTACCAGAAACCTGATTTGCATTCAAACTTCAAAATTATCTTTTTAGAGGCTGCTCTCATAATCAAATCTGTACTAAATGGAATTGGATAATTGAATGGAAGAATACTATCATTCAGAGGTTTATAATTGATACAAAACCTTTTCTTTCCTCTGATCTGTTCTACTCTTTTGTTTACCAAAAAAGCTGGGCAACTGAACGGACTCTTGCTATCTCTGATGAATTTGCCTTCAAGCAATTCTTGCAAGTGCTCATCAATCTCTTTTACCTCAGAAGGACTCATTAGATATGCAGGCTCAAAAGGAATCATAGATGAACATTCTAGCTTAATCTTTATCTCACATTCTTCATGATTTTTTGACCAGAATTGTAGAGGATTCATGCTGCAACAATCTTGCTCAAATCTGATCTTAACAGGTTCTAATAGAGGTAGTGTTTGAGCTTGCAGATTAATATTTTCTTTTTTGCTCATTCTGGGTGACTTCTTTTCTCTAGGTTTCCTATCAAAGAATTTATGGTTTACTATCTTAAGTGCAGGGATTTTAATCTGGCCATCTTCATGACGAAGAGATATTTCATGGATCCTAAGCACAAATGGTTGGTATTTAGTCAGGAAGGTAAATCCTAGGAGGACATCACCTCTAAGACCCTTAAGCTCAATGAAGTCTGTAACAAACCTTTTGCCTTGGATTTCTATGGGGACATCTTGGGCATATCTCCCATATTGCACATCTTGGCCATTAATTGCAACACCAGCAGGTATTTCAGGTCTGGGTTTCCAGAATTCTGAAGGGATAGCATTGGTATTGGCAAAATTTCTAGAAGATCTAGAATCCACAAAGGCATCCATGGGTATTGGTTTATAACCAGGGAATTGGAGATTAATGCGGATGTATGTGCAATTTTCAGCAATAAATAAGGCATTTGAGGGTTCATACTTTGGAGGCTTGGATTTTGACTTGGAAGATTGTGAGGATTGTACAGATGGTGTAGATTCAGAACTTGATTCTTCAGCTTTTAACATAATATCATGTAATTCCCCCACTGTTGAAGTGAGTTTATCCAGGGACTTTTGTTGCAAGGCAATTTGGCGAGTCAAAATGATGAGTCCCTTGTGACAGCGATCAATTTTGATAGCCATGGCATCCATAGAATGACCTAATGGAGGAGATGGAGACTGGGATGGTGACTTATGAGATCTGGAAGACTTGTGAGATTTCCAGGATGGAGCAACATAACCATGGGAGCGAGAATGTCGAGAGTGAGGTGGAGACAAGACATGAGCTTTAGAAGATTGAGGAAAAGGAGTTTTACCTTTCTAGAGCTGAGAAGAGAGAGAATCTTTTTCAGCTTCCCATTGCTTAATCTCCTTGGCTTGCTTCGATAAGGATCTTTGGCCTTTGCCATGCTGATCTTAAAATCTAAATCTTTGATAGCTTTTTTAACAACATTGGTGACAGTGGTGTTTTCATCAGACGAGCTAGATTCAGACTGTGAACTGCTACTTGAAGAATTGATCTTTTTGTGCTTGTCTCGGGCCATATTGAACTATTCTGGGAGAACTTCAACTAATTCAAAAAATTCATTATCTACAAACTGATTTAAAGCTTCAGAACTATTTACAATATCCCAATCATTAGATACATCTTGTTCAGCAAATAAAGCATAAACTTTGTTTTCTTGCTTTCCTTTTCTGGGACAATCAGTAGCATAATGAGGACCTTTACAAATGAAACATCTAACTGATCTATGCCCACCTGACTGTTTATTTCTTCTGAACAAGAACTTAGGAGGAGATCTCCTTTTAAAAGACTGTTTATGTACAGGAGCTAATCTATACCTTCTCTTGAACTTATGATGCTTATGACGGAATGATTTTTCCATGTTGTCATCATCATAAGTCCTTTTGCATTTCTTACAACTGCAATGCTTACCACAAGAAGATTTTCTAAATTTTCTGATATATTTAAAGTCTTTTAACTGACTCAGATGTGGTAGATCACAGTAATCTTTCATGTTACAAGAAGAGTTATACTGGTCTTTGTTATCATTAAGAGCTTTGGTGAGACAACCCTTATCCAACTTATATGTGACCAAGTTTTTCAGATCAACAAAGCCATATTTATCTATTGTGGTTTTGTACTTGTTCATCACATAATCTTCTGCATATTCTCCTAAACCACAAGGTAGAGAACTCAAATAATACTTTTTAGTTGTTGGATCATGCAATTTATGGGCTGCTATCATGAAATTCTCAAAGACCAAATTATACTTTCTCAGTTTGCCTAAGTCTTTTAGCTGGAGAGAAAACATAATCTTTTCTGCTTCTAAGACTTCATTTTTGCTGTTTCCGGCAAACAAACCAATTAAAGTTATTTTTAACAAAGAAAATCCTTCTATAGAGATCTCATTACGACCCAAATCTTTTTCTTTTACATATTCATCACCATCATCATCTATTGAAATTATTCCATTATCAGGTAATGAATTCCACCAATTTCTAAGCTTTCCAGAAAGTAATCTGACAGCATACAGGACTTTACTGGCATCATTCCATAGAGATCCTCTGGTATCAAAATAATTCTCTAATGTATCGCACCATGTGCAAATAGCATCATAAGGATCTACCATCTTATCAATATTGAGTATATACCCTGAGGTGGCATAAGCTCTAAGATTTTCAGGTTTTGGATTTTCTAACATAGATTCTTTCATATCTATATCTAGATTATTGTACACAGATTCTTGACTAGCAAAATAAAATTCTTCCCAATTTTCTGCATTATTTATTTCAACCAAATTATGTTGAGGAGTATGAAATTCCATCTCTTCTTCTTCTTCTTCTATATTATCAGAAGATTCGTCTTCAAGATAAACCTCTTCTTTAGGATTTACAGTAGCTGCAGGCTTATCCATGTAAATGGGTTCATTTGGTTGATCTAGATGCAATTCTTCTAACCAATCTTTTAAAGGTTCTGTGTTTTGCATCATATGTTCTTTTTGCTTGGGAAGTACCAACTTAGTTGGCATAGGAGCTGACTTACTTCTGACTTGGGAAGCTCTAGGTTCTGATTCTTTAGCCTCATCTACAAAAGAAATTCTTTTACCTTTTTGGACCTTTGGTCTCGTAAAAGGTTCAGCTTTTTGGGACTTTGTTTCTTTAGGTTCTTCTTCAGAACTATCTTTGCCTTTTTGAGAAACTCTAATTTTCTTAGCATATTTTCTAATTTTTTCTAGCTTATGAGCAACATGCTCGAGTAAAGCTTTCTGCTCTTGAGCTTGAGTTTCTTTCTTGTTATCAGAGATGACTACATTTTCATTAATCCTCGTAGCCATTGAATCTATTCTTTGGGCAAGATTATATACCTAAGTTTGCTGAGACTGAATATTCTTGATACTGTAGTTCATAGAACCAGAGTCATTCAATAGAGAAGTAGATTGCTTGTCAATCTTGTCAACTACTGTTTTTGTCTTAAACACTATACTTTGAACTTGAGACAGAGTTTCTTGTGTAGCCACAATTCTATTTACACCTATTTTAGTGTTTATAGCCATGTCATCTAAGTTGTCTTATGCAGACAACATCCATTGAGACTACCAGTTTCTTTGTGCTTCAAAAGTCTTTTGTTTACTTCCTACTTTTGTGTGCAGTCTGGCTTCATATTTACCCCATAGCTGTTTCTCATGATTGATCACAGTGAAGCTTTCTTGGGTTGGCCATCTACCAGGTACATAGTGTTCTAGCTCTAAAGCTGTAGCTGGATCTACCTGGATTACTTTCTTTTCTTTTCTATCAGCACCATATCTGGGTAAATGTTCTCTTAACATGCAAGCATGGTCAGGCATCTTAGGAATTTTAGAGATCTTAATCCCTTTCTGTTTGTGATCTTTCTGATCATCTTCTTGCCTTGGAGCAAGGTGAAGTTTTGAACTAACTTGTCTAGCTAGTTTTTCAACTAAGACAAGATCATTACTAAGATTAGAAGTAGATGCAAAAGATGACCTTAAGGGATAGGGATTTGTAGACTGAGATGCTTGAAATCTTCGAGAACTACTAGAAGTGGAACATTCTTCTGGGTTATAATCTACATATGGTTTTCTGTTAGTGCTGGCATATGCGTGGGCCATGGAGAAACTTCTCTTCAGGGGTTGCTGCTTAGATGACTATTCTTGTTCTAGTGGCTGTTCTAATATAGTTTGATTTGGGACTGTTTGCAATGTGATTGGTGCTACTCTTCTGGATTGGAAGTAAGGTCTCTCAGAGAATCTATTCCTTTGAATAGGAAGATCTACAAACTAGGGTTTCTGTTTATCTAGTAACTGTTCAATGATAGGGAAACCAATCTCGAAACTAGTATGGTCTATGAATCGGCCATAGTCTAGGAGGTTAGAAGATCCTTGTACAAAACCCACCCCCATGGGAAAAGAAGTTGGCGGAGAGACAATATTCAATAGGCGATAAACACAGCGGCCTCCAATAGTGGAATAAACAGAACCAAGCATTAAAGAGACACCTTTAACTTGTAAGAGCAAACAGAAAGCAGAAGAGATAAATTTATCAGAAAGAGAGAGGGTGAAATTTGGTTGGACAGAAATACAACCATCTCCTTTCTCAGGGCTCAAAACACCTCAAAATTGGGCAATAACAGCCTGTTCCCAAATCTGACATCTAGTATCGACTAGAGTGGCAAAAAATTCAGCTTTATTATCATAATTAAAATGAGGGTGAACAATTATGGCTACATGAGGGAAATGGACATGAAAATAGCCTTTATCAGACCATCGAGAAACATCTTTTGGTAGGATAAAAGGAAGATAGATAGGACAAATACTAGTACCAGAAACTAAGAGATTGATTTCAGACTGACGCACAGAGTCACAAAATTTTGCCTTAATACCTTTTTCAGGATAGAAATTAGAAATTTTTAAATCTGGAAACTTAAAATTGCCTTTTTCATCCACAACATTATCATCAGTGTCTTGGAAATAATTATGCAAGACTTGGGATAGGGAAGAACTAGCATTGATAGATCTGCATAGTGCCATAATGAGAATGAACTTACTGATTATCGTTCGCAATATTCCCTGCTACTTTAGTCACTTTATTGCCCTTCACACGGCGCTTTCCTTCGGCCTTCAAAATGGGTCTTACTCCGACTTCCACAAGTACTTCAACATGCTACTAGCAAAACTTTCAGAAATTCTTACATTTCTCATCATGATACATTTACAAGACAAAATATACATAATTTCACATTACACAAAGTAAGGCATTACCCATCATGCATAATCATCATAACCACATGAATAGGTACACTGAACAAGGCATTATCCATCTTGTATAATCATTATAACCACATGAATAGGTACACTGAGCAAGGCATTATCCATCTTGCACATATACCATACCAACATGAATAGGAAGAAACATTCCAGAATAACAATTTACTCAACTCACATGATGCACACATACCAACTCCCACACAATCACACCCTCCTAGGCCTCTGGAATCATCTTCCCCAAATGACACAAACACTTGACACCACTAAACACAATAGTCATGCATCACATTCACTCTCAAATGCACAACATAAACTACGATCCTTCATCAATATTTCAAATACAATACCACAAATGCAACATATGATATAATGCACTAATTATGGGTCTTAAAGAATGTAACATTAATCCAATCATGATCAATCATCTAACAAATATAAAGTGAATCTACCTCATCAATACAAAACTATAACTTTCTAATCATCAGTAGAAGTTATAATATGATCATAAGATATAAGTGTCCACGAGTATCAATATTTAAACTAATAATTCTCAAGACTTAATTTAATTTTATTTAATTAAAATGATTGTGAACAACATGTAAATAACCCTAAGGCATACAAATTAAACACAACAATTATTTACACTATTTACACTGATGTAGATTTCATTAATAATCAAGACAATTTTGTAAATACTATTAAATATAACTGTATAATCAAGACTAAAAGCCCATGCTATAAATATCTTACTCTAGTTAGAATCACAAGATACAAAACCCGAAGCTACAATAAAAGAACCTTGTTCTAAGGTTATCTTGAGAGGAAAGAAATACATAACAACAAAACATTCCTATAGATCTGAGATTGTCATCAAATCTACCTCACTTTTAACCATATGCATAAGATATGATCAACACAAAATGAATTTCATAGACATCAAATTTCCATAGTCCATAGTATTGATAAGTGAGTGCTTCAGGATTAAACTGTGTGTAAGTTTTTCTCTCAACATTTTAGATCACACTCCATGATCCATCATCAGGAGAAAAGTTAAGAAAGCAAGAGAAGAGAATCATAGACATGGCACGTAGACTGATTGGTAGAATGCTTTAAAGAGAGTCATATGATGGAAAGAAATGATCATAGGATATGCACAAAATGAATTCTCAGAGAAACCCAGTTCAAAAATATAGAGTTATTGGTGACGCAACTAACTATTTTAATAGAGATGAAATGAGTGAGAGGTAGACAGTCACAAAATATTCATATCTCAAAAATGACAAACTGGGTATGGCTGATTTTTGGATATGATTTAGATATCTAGGTCGTGCACCATATACAAAAAAAATTAGAGAAACCCAGTTCGTAAAAATAAAGTTATGACTAATGCAATAGATTGGGTTTATAAAATGTAGAAGAGAATTCATGAAATATTTTACTAAATCTAATGCAACAATAAATCAGATTCATATCTTAGTCCATACCTGGAATATTACTTCTATCACATCTTCACAAAATTCTCAGATCGCATCCATTTTCCCCCAAGTCTTTTCTTCTGGAAACTATGGTTTATAGTGCCAAAAGAAAAATGAAAACTTCCCAAGAGAGAGATCCCCAAAACATAAAACATATTCTCCATTTGAAATGTACGCTCTTCCCCAAATTATGTCTTTTGATTTCAAAATAAAGTTGAGCATGCATAACCACCCCCATAATTTCTTCCAGAAGATTCTCCTTTATTACTTTCTTACAATTTGCTATTTTTAACCAAACAATAATTTCTCTCTGATTTTATTTATTTTAGAATTTGCTATTTATTTCATTTACAACCAAACAAAAATAGTTTCTTTCTACTTTTCTAAAATTAGTCTCTTACACAAAAGAAACAATTATTTCTAAGATTCCCTCTTGAGGTGCGTAACTGCCACTTCTTCCAAGTGGCCAAAATAGAAAATAATTACTCAAGGCAATAATAATAGAGAAAGAGAATCTTTTTTAGACATAATAATACATATTTCCACACAACTATAATTTACATAAAAGAATCTATATTTATCTATCAAAGTGCCCTCTTGACTTAATAATTTTATTGTAATGAAGCAATTAACCAAAATATTAATCAAACAATTCCAAACAAAATAACCCAAATGCCAAATAATACCTGACATAATGCATAATCGAAAGCATGACCACAATGACAATGACTGACCATTATGCCCATACAGACAACACTGACTGGGTGCAAAGCTGGATACTCATCCTTTTCAAGGATGATGGCTAACTAGGGGACCACATGTTATCTCTGTTCAACAGTTTCCATTAGGTTTAAGGCACATTCAGACCTGTCAATTCAGGTGGAGTCGATGCCTGGTACCTGCATCCTATAGTAACCAAATAGTCGAACATATATATAGTCAAATACACTGTGAAAGGGAATCACAGTGTAGCAGGGTACTCACACATGAGTAATGCGACACTATCCCTTTCACCATGACATCAAACATGTAATCACAACACACATAGAAATCAGTTATTGAACGACTAAATAAGAACCATCATCAGATAATTGCATGATACACATAATAAGATTAATCCACACAAAACATCACAACATAACATCCTATGATACAGAATCATACGCATAAAAATCAATTCTAACATATGACAATCATAATAAGATCAACATCATAATCACCTGAATGTAAAACAATGTCAGAGCATATAAACTATTAGTGTCGCAACAAAGATTATCGATAGAACATACTAACCGTCATATGAAACCACACATGAGCATAATCATGAATGTCATCAATATGAATGTACATCTACCAACATCATATAATGTACAACATCAAATGTCTAACATACCCTAAATATTCCTATTATTTTACCTTCATCTTTATGCTCCTTAGCTAGACCATCTGCACATCGAAGATGAGAATGGAGGGGCATTACACTGCAACCTCCTCCATAGATGTAGAATTTGAAGATGTGATAGAATATGCCTTCATTGAGTTCCTTCTCTACTCTTCTTTAGTTTTTGGTTACTTTGGCATTATGCATATCATTCGATCTCTATCCTCCATGTGTAATTAAAACCAACATCAAGAACCTATAAACATAAAAGGAGTGTTAGAGTGTCACATTAGACAATTCGATCCATTTTAACAATCATGAAATTTTAAATTCATATTTGCATTCTTGATACATTCAAAATTCATGTTGAGCTTAGAAGATTTAAATACACATCCTCAATTCATGTATAGGTAGCCACACATTTGGGGAATGTAGTCAAGAGATAAAATTGAGTGTAACATGGAGACAAGATTCCAGTAGAGAGACATGTGTATAAGTGGAGATTGAATGCCAAACATGAAAGATAACATATTTGAAGAAGCTCTCACAAAACATGAGGATCTCAAAGTTTGTTAAGATGATGCAAATAAATTAATGACATTCAATAAATGAAAAAATGATGTGGGCCACGAAAGAATGCAAGACACTAAAAGTATCTAGCCCAAAGATCAGAAGAAGGGCCCTAATGTTCCAATGAAACATTGGGTGTGTTGCACAAGCAGCAACAACACGAAACACCATGCATCATATTGTGCCTCTTCAAGAAAGAAACACTTTGGAAGTTCAAGTGTACCAACCTCTCATGCCATAAATGATTAGCATCATACACTAAAGCAATCAATGTCTAATTCTCTCGAGCATAAAATTAATTAAATATCCACTAGTTATCCTTCGATGTGCTTGTTGTAATTAGAATTTGTTCCTTGGATCCTTAATCGAACACTTGTTTCCAAGAAACTCAGTCATGTACCCTTCCAAAGTAAGTTATCACATTGACAAAAGGTTCAAGTCACCATTCTAGGAGCATACAAAACATTATTAAAGAAACCATTCTTGAACTTCATAGTCCTCTAGGAAACAAAGTTGTCCTTGTGATGGCCAATGCATGCTTATGGGAATCCATTTCAAGAATCCAATATGATGTCTCCTCAACAACACTAACTAATTATTCCCCACCACCAACATCACAATTATTAGAATATATGTCTTAGTAACTTCTATAAGGTATCCATCCACTCTCTTTCAGACCACTTCTTTCTATTTTACAAGCCACATGGAACATTCAAATTTCCAAATACTTACATATTTCTTACATCCACCTTAACCTCTAGCTCCTCTGCTTCTCAACTCCCTTAGAAGATTGACTTTTGTTCTTTTTCAAATTTTATGTGCCCTTTCTCTTATTGCTTGCATTCTACCTCCCTAGTAAGCCAAAATACACAATATACCACACCTTACTATATACCCATCACTAATGGAAGAGTAGTATCACCATAAGAGATGGTACAAAAATGGTTTTGGGTGTGTGCAATGATGTATTTACTCAAAGAGTGTAGTTTAAAGGCTCAATATACCATAAAGGAGCTAGAGTTTAGGATCAATAAGAGAATGTTGATCACAAAGTGGAGTGTATTGATAATGAACAAGGTGTGTACATATAGTGAAGAGTCATTGGGTTGAATCAGAAGTCAATCCTAATACTCAACAAGTGGTGGAAATATATTTCCACCAAGTTGAAAATGAGTGGCGACATGTTGTTAAATTGTTATCATTGATGTCAAAGCTGTGTCATTGATGTCAAAGTTGTAGTCGAAAAAAAATCTCTTAGTTCAAACCTTTGTCAAGAGTGTAAAAATTGTGGTGTGTTGTAGATTTGTTAACAAAATGTCGTTAGTTGGAACTCATCTTATAATTCATAGTATTGGAAAAATATTCTTGATTCGAACCTCTATCAACACCTTTGAAGAAATAAGAAATCATATTATCGGCAACTTGTTCTTAGTTTGAACCTAGCTGTCGGCAACATGTGCTCAGTGCTAACCTATCCCACTTCGGCAACTACATTGGCAAATTTTAAGTAATGAGAAGTCATTGGCAATTTTGAAGTAATGAGAAGTCATCATCAATTTAGAAGAAATGTGAAGTCATTGGCAACTTTGAAGAAAATCAAAGTTAAATATTAAGATGTGTTACATAGGCATATCATCAAAGTTTTGAAAATGCGAACTTGTTTTAAAGTTCTACTTTTCGCTAACTTACCGACAACAAAGAAGGAAGCTCACAGTCGGGAAACTTTTCAATTTCTGAACTAGTTAGCAAGTTTGGCTCTTAGCTGATTTTTTGACTAGCCGCTATGGCTTAAGGCTAAGTCCTTCAACTAAGTGTTTCTAGTGTTATCGAAAAAAAGTCTCAAATGCTAACTAGTTATAAAGTTAGTGTTTTAGCCGATTCGCCGATTAGGCGTTATTTGGCTAAGTATGAACGTTGATGAGAAATTGTGTTGAAGCCTAACTTGTTTGAAAGTTAGTGTTTTAGTCGATTCGCTGATAAGGCGATATCTTGCTAAGTATGGATAGTGTGGAGCATGGTAGTTCGAGATTTAAGCCAATCGTTGACAAAGAGGAGTTGCTGAGTTGGTCAAGTTTTGGATTTTCTACTTTCGCCAATAAAGCGATAGTTCATGCCAGCAAGAATTCACCAATAGAAGAAGGAAGAAATAAGAAAAGTTTGAGATTTTACATATTTGTCGATAAGCATTATTTGCCAAGCTTTTTAATGTGGTTTGGAAACATGTACTTTAGCCAATAAAGAGAGTTCTATGTTAAGTTTGGAAAAGTTAACTTTTACTTATAAAGGCTTAAGAAGGCATAAGAAGATAAAGGCAAAAGTTTTGAAAAAGTTATATTTGTTGATAGCATAAGAAGATTTGAAAATTCACCGATAACGAAGAGTTAGTGATAATGAACTTTTGCCGATAGCATTTTTGATGAAGTTAGAAAACCTAGACATTCGCCAATAACAAAGGAAATCAAGGTAAGTTTGAAATAGTGAACTTTCACCGATAAAGTGGTTGTGGTGGAGTTAGCGAGGATAAAGGGACTTTGTAACTAAAGTTTGCATAAACAACTTTTTGTCGATACTTAGCACAAAAGACAGTTTTGGAAAAGGAACAATTGCTGATAAAGGTAATAATAAAGATAAAGGCTCAAGTTCTTATATTTGTGAATTCACTGATAAAAGCAAATGAAGGTTAGTTTGCAAATGGTGACAGTCGTAGATAAAAATTTATAAAGGCCAATTTTATAAAGTTTTGAAAGGGATGTTTCTGCCGATAGAAAAGGAAGTTTGGAAAACCAAAATTTCGCCAACAAAGGGGAATAAAGTCTAGTTCTGGAGAATTGACATTCGTCGATAAAGGCATATAAAGGTGTTTTTGAAGATTAAGGACAAGGTTATAAAAATAACATTGGTTGATAAGAATGACACAGGCTTGGTTTTTATAACAGTGGAGTGATAGAGTAAGTTAGAAAATGGAATGAACCTTATGATGATCTGGTGGACATTGACTTCAGATAATAATGTGATATTTCTAAGTCCGAAGTTTGTAGGTGCGATAGTTAAACCAGTTGCAGTCAGTTGTGAAACGAAATGAAACTGTCTATATTTAGTTTTGGAGCAGTTGTGGTAGTTCATCTATTGAAATGAATGCACATTTTTATACACATTGAATCTGAAGTGAAAGGGTTGCTCACCATATTGAATATTGTTGTTCACTTTGTGAGAGAGGAGAGAATGCAAAGTGCATAGAGGAAGGAGACAATTGTGTTGATGCAAAACACAGAGTGAGTGTATGGTGACAAAGTGCATTTCAGGTTATAGAAGAACCATTATTGTATTTATGAAACTATAAAATTCAGGGGTTGTAGCTTCTCTGTTTTAGATTGGGGTTGAAGCCTCATTATATTGAGTTGAAGCTCATTGTAGGTGTGTGATATACTTGTAGGTGGTAGCCTCAAAACATTGCCTTGGGTGTTGATGTATTTGTGGGTTGGTGCCTACAAAACATATGTAATGAGTGCTTATTGTGAGGTTGGAGTTGAGCAGTAGACTTAAGCAACATTCTCATCGTGGTTTTTCCCATTCTAGGTTTTCCACGTAAATCTGGTGTTTTCTTGTGTGTGTGTGTGGTTTTTATATGTGCCTTCCTTTTTTGTTTGTTGGTTGCATTTTACAGTTTTAACATACACTAATTCATCCCCCCTCTCAGTCTATTAGTGTTCTTTCAACACATGTATCTTGGATGAGTTTAACGAACTCTTCAAGTTTCCACTTAACCTACCTAAGGTGGTTTAATGCCATCCGTAATATGTATAATTACTTAGGCTAAATACTAACTCTAAGTAATAATATTTTACACTAACACCCCCCCTTAAGTATAGCTTAGGTGGGCACAATAAAGATGGGTCCTGACTACAAAGTGGAGGAAGGTAGAAAACCCTATGGGAAAAAACTACCGTCCAAAAGAGAGAAAAGATTCATGAAAATTATACAAGTGAAGAAGTACTACTTATTTCACTAAGTATAATAAAATTTCCTCCCCCCCCCACAGGAGAGAAAATTGTAGAAGGTCTATGAGACCCCTCCATAATATGTGTCCTATTACAGTGAGGTTGGACACTCGAGAAAGAATGCAGATGTAGATCTAAGAATGCCAAACAATGTTCCTACCCTTGGGTAGAAATGAAACCAACTGAAGACATGATATCTCCCCATTCCAAATAGGTATGTGCATGAAGAAGTATGAAGGTCTCTAAATTCTGCACATGATCTAAAGACACAGATGATGCCCATGATGTCTTCGAATGTTCCTCAAGGATCTCCAAGCCACTGCTGATGTGCGACGAATGCTGATAAGATGAATTAGGCATCAAATAAGATTTGGGAACAAAGACCATAAGAACCATAGATGTATGGTGATAACTGGACCGATGAGAATCTGATACTTCTGTAGAGGATGTCAAAATACGTGATGACGAAGTCAAATATGTGGACTCATAAATATTAGCAGAATTTGTGACTATAAAGATGATGTAGGCAAGACAAGAGCAATAATATCTGAAGATGAATATGGTGATGCAACTTTATCAAAGCTGTCATCGAAAAGAAGACGAATGTCCTCAAAGGTGTCTCCAAAATCTGCAATGTGAGACTCTAGGAAAAGACATGAAATGTTAGGTAGATATGCATCCCAATGTGGTGGATAAGGAAAGATGTTAGCAATATCTTGACCTACATAAAATCGCTGGAATCCATGGAGATATCAACTTTGGATTCAGATGTGGCAACAGGTGATGGTGTATGAATGATTATTTACTCTATATGAACTAGACATTCTGTATTTGTATCATGATGTGGGATGTTATTTGTGATCATAGCAAGATCATGTGGGAATGGAGAAATATTTGAGTCTCCATAGATCTCCTAGATTTTGATCCATAATGCATGTAGACATTCAATATTCATGATGGCATACAAAGTGACATTTAGTATATGTAAACTGATTAATCCAACAATATGATCACGAGTATTAAACCACTTATTTTTCTAAGATTGTTCACCTAGTTCTGGGATGTCCATATAGATATGGAATGAGATTATGGTACTTGAGATGTTTCAAGATGCCATCACACCAGGACTTATAATTACCCTTTTTTAGGTTAATCATTGAAGAGTGAGTATTGTATCCCATTATTAAGAACAGGTTAACTCTTTTAGACAATAAAAATCAACACATTATGCAACCCCCCATGATTCAGTATTAGGTGACCCCCTAGTTTTGGTGCTTTATAACAGTGTGTTTGACAATTAAAATAGGACCAATGCATGGGAAATTAAAAAAAAACATTAACTTTTGCAAAAAACGGTGCTCAGTTATGAGCTATCGATCAAAAGTTATTACACAATTAATTTCCCATAAATGAGGCCTATTTAATAAAAATTGCACTACGACGTTAAAATGATGTTCTATGGTAGGAGTGGACCTCGCTATCCAGCCACTCATTGGAATCGACACAAAGTGAAGATTACAAAGGTTTTAATTGTGAGGGGGTATTGGCCTCCTACTAGCGCAGACCTCACCCTTCGTCTTTGACAGGGGAAAATACAAGGGTTTTTAAAAACTTTAAATCCACTTAAAACAATTTCCCTCAAATTTTAAAGACCCCCTTAAATTAATCTTTGCTTAGTGCTTTTAGACAAAAGAATGCCTATTCTAACACTAAAAAAGCATAATTTTAAGTGTTTTGCAATAAGAAGACAAATTTTAGGAAGCCCAAATTAGGGTGAATTAGGGCAACAGGGGAAATCAATTTCTCAAAGCATGTAGGGGCAGATTAGGGCGGCTAGAAATGGCTACGGCAGCGCTAAACAAGGCCTACATAGGGCCATCACTTGGTTTTTCTGGGCAGTCACTTGGTTTTGCTGGAGCTTTGAGGCAAGACATTTGCCTTCTCTCCAAGAAGATGCAAGCAAAAGACTCACTGCCTCAAGCCAAGCCATCACCACAAAGGTCACCCATTCTCAAACTCTGCAAATTTTTGTGGTGTCATGGTTTACAGAGAGACAAATTGCCTTTACACAGAGAAAATCACTTTGTACAGAGAGGAAAAACACAGAAAAAGGGCCACCTTCTAAATCACACTTCACAGGGTTCAAATCACCATGCACTACAGTTCGTGGTCTTTTTCCAGGAGTTGCAGGGTGCATACCTCTTCGACGGTGGGTCGAGGCATCTAATCAGAGCTTAAACGTAAGGCCATGAGAGGAAGAGTGTAGGGGAGGGGTCGTCTCTCTTGGAGGGAATTCCCCCAAACCAGAAAAGGTTGTTCTTTGTTGGCAAACAATTGGAGGATGGTCATAGATTGGTGTATTACAATAATCTTCAGGAGTTGACCCTCCACCTTGCTCTACATCTCAGGGGCAACATGTAAATCTTTGTGAAGACCCTCATGGGTAAAACCAACTGCCACCTCTTACATGTCGAAACAAGCAACACATAATAGAACACCTTTTGCAAATCCAAAGTATATGCCTTGCCTTTAAACCCTCAGCACCCAAATCGGGCAATCAAAAAATCCCAAACGAGAGTCTTATGCCTCCAAATGAACCAGCAAACAACTCAGACTTACTCTAATACCAAGTTAGAGTTTAGGATCAATAAGAGAATGTTGATCACAAAATGGAGTGTATTGATAATGAATAAGGTGTGTACATATAGTGAAGAATCATTGGGTTGAATTAGAAGTCGATCTCAATACTCAAGGAGTGGTGGCAATATATTTCCACGAAGTGGCAAATGAGTGGTGACATATACCTTGGATGAGTTTGACTAACTCTCCAAGTTACCACATAACCTACCTAAGGTTGCTTAATGCCATGTGTAATAAATGCATAATTACTTAGGATAAATACTAACTCTAGGTAATGTTGGCATTAGGTTTTGTAATTTATGTCAAAAGCATTGTTGCCATAGGATCTCAGTTGGATTTGAAGTATGTCAGTGATGGAGTTATCTCTATGTCAGTAATGGAGTTATCTTAGAGTTTGTTTACATTCATTAGTAAAAGGTTTGGTTCAAGGTCTCATTAGTAGAAGCAAGTGATGTTATAAGTGGTACAATGCTTGTATTAGTCAAATCTGTGGCAGTGATCAAAGTTAGGTGACAGTTTCAGGGGAGATTATAAAATGCATTTGTTGAAAAGGTTTGGTTGCTTCAAGTTTAAAGGAGTTTCATTATCTTGACACCATTATGAATTTGCAGAGATTTACAAGTGATTAAGATCAAGTTGTCTTGTTAATATATTAGGGTTTGTCATTTTTTTGAAGACCTAATCTCTAAACCCTAAATTCTAATCTTTTGAAGGTCTCTAAAGTCTCTAAAGAAAAGTTCCTCTTCAAACTCAAAGGGTTCTTATATTCTCTTTATCTTCCCCCTACAACAAAGTACTTCATGACAGTGAGGAATGATTGAAAAGTTAGGGTTTTGATATATTGTTGAAGGCCTAATTCCTAAGGTCACCTAAAACCCTAAGCTTTAAAGACCTAATCCTAGAATACAAGTTATAAAGGTCTATATTGTGACGGTTGCACTTTTTGTTATAATTTGAAGGTGATTTATAGTCACCGGTCACCACATAACTTAAGTGATGACTTATGTCATCAAACTCATGGAGCAATCAGCCCCTCCTCTAGGTAGCAGCTATCGGCTTCATCCGATGGAGCATTTGTAATTGGGCGCCAATGGTAAATCAATAGTGTTTGTTTGATCTCTCATGGGTGCGAAGTCTATGATCAATGGTCAACATTTAAACTCATAACAGTCCTCTTCCTAATTGAAGTTTGACGGTCATTCACTTGTATGCAATGTGCAAGGAAGTTTAGACAATTGTTTTTTAACTAATTTTTGTTCATTGGTTTGTTGAAGGAAAAACCTTGAATGAAGATTCATGTCTGTGTATTTTGAAGTGGTTTTTCAAGGGATATGATATGAAATCATAGAAATACTTTAAATGATGAGAAAAATAAAAAATGAAACTCTATTTTTTAATGAATAACACAGATGACAGTGTATAGTATACATAGGTAGGATATGTTGATTTTATGATGATCACTGCAGAGTTTCATGTTTGAGGTAGAGTTAGAAATGGTGATAAATTGAAGGTATTCCTTTGTGTGGAGGTTGGTCAATGAATCCTATGCAGAAACAATGGTAGAGGATGATAAATTTATCTCAGGAATATATATTGCAATAGTATGATAGAGAGGGTTTGTTGATGAGGTGTAAGAAGGGTAGAATGGTAAGAGCATGATTATGCTTGGCATATAATTGCAATTGTTTTAAAAGTAGATGAGAGTTAATCCACATATTGTTTATCATTTTTGTTATGAAGGGCTTGATGAAGCTATGAATATATATGTATCATGTTGGCAACATGGTCAAGAGACACTGTTGATATGTTGGAGATTCAATGTTATCATTGATGACAACAATTGGATATGATTAGAGACAACCCTTGAGACATGTTATGCATAGTATTTCTGGTCCGATAAGAATAACTTAGTCAAATTAACTAAGTGTTGGTAGCTCATTGAGTCAGTGATAGAGAATCGATTGGTACTCCTCCGTAGATGAAGACTTTGGTTTGCGGTTCTGGTATGTTACATATAATTGTTTGATGATGGTATATTCCAAGTCTCATGCATTGACAATCTCTGAAAGTCATAATGTAAATTGCCTAAGTCTGGGTAAGCAGAGTCCAATTATAAACAATGCATATCACTTAAGTATTTCGGTCCGCATTCCTCTGATATTGATTGTTTTGATGTGTGGTTTGGAGGTGTTGTAAACACATATGAGAAGTATCTAATTCTAGATTTGTAGATTCTTAAGTTGACCAGAGATCATCTACAAGCTTTCAAGTATCGGCATTCAGTTTGACAATGTTTCACAAAGATAGAGTCATCAGTTCAGAGATCCGCATCTCACCATATAAGAATATTATGATTTGCGGTTATGAAGGTATGATTGGTGATTCCTAATGAATGTTTGATATGAATTTTGGAGTCCCATGAGATCCGCATTAGAAGTTGTGATATGACAGACAACAAGGTTAAGAGTAAACTTAAGAATGAAGTCGACTCTTAGTTAGATCATTGTGCGGTGAAGATATATTGCTTAAATCAGTATTCTAAGTTGTTCTAAAATAGGTCCATACCTATATGAAGATCCTTGAAGGTTTTCATTGGTTCGCATAACTTAATGTAAAGAATTCAAGCTGACAGAGTATGAACTTTTTGTGTGCACACTTCATCACTGGCAAGCCGACCAGATTTTAGGTTAGATCTTGTTGCGGATATTAATACCTAAGGAATTTGTGATGTGAAAAGTACAATAAGCTCTGTAGAGGGTAGAAGAACACAGTATATGTGAAGTAGAGTAGAAAAGCAGGGTAGATATAATGAAGACCTTTGAATCTGTATATTGAGCTATCAATGGAACTACATTCCAGCATTCTGTAGATGCATTTGTAGCAGTCCTTTCTTGGTAGTGAGTCATCCTTTCTCTATCTTCTCTTCTCTATGGCAGTGAGCCTATTGCAGTGAGCATTTCTTTGGACAGTGAGTCCTTGGGCAGTAAGCCCTAAGGCAATGAGCCTTTTTGTAATCCAGTTTTGATATCATAATATATTGTGAGCTAACACTCACTGTGGTTTTTCCCTTTTTGGGTTTTCCACGTAAAAATCCTGGTGTCTATGTGTTATGACTTTGTGGCTACTCTTCTTATGTTTATTTTGCTTTCATGTTATTGAATTTGGTAAATAGATTAAAGAATATGTGAAAGAAAGGTTTCATAGAATACTGATTCACGCCCCCTCTCAGTATTCCTTGTGTTCAACATATCCTCTATGCAAAAAGGAATAAGGGAGATATATGTTTCTTCGAAGCAGAGTAAGTATGCATGTAGGATCTATGTAGAGTAGGGTAAGTATCAATGTAGAAGTAGTTTATTTTCTTTTATCTTTGGTTTCAGATTGACTTAGAGAGTAGTGCATCTGTATTGAGTGGATGATGGATCTTTGACGAGTTATTCTTTGAATAATCAATGTTATTGATGTATGTATGCAAATCTAGGAGAGTAAAGATGATTGAGTAAAAGAGTTATAGAACTCATCTATAACCTATGATATCAATTTAAATAGAGTAGTACTCTGTATTATTAGTCTTGATCTGATAGGAGTTGGTGCTCCTGGTTTGAATGGAGTTGGTGTTTTTGATGTAGGGATTGACATGTTCCTATCAAGATGTAATCAGTGAGAGCATTGTCAGTGAGGCATAAGTGTAATCAGTGAGATTTTGGTTAGTGAGACCTAATGATGATTTTGGTGAGGTTGGATAGTGGTTTTTCCCTGTTTAGGGTTTTCCACTTTAAATCTTGTGTCATGGTTTCATTTGTATGATTCTATTGTTTTCTATGGCTTTGGCATGTTAGTATTAATTTCTTTTACAACTATTGGGTTGATGAATGAACTAGTTTTATTAGATCATGGATTCACCCCCTCTCAGTAATCCATTGTATTCCAACAAGTAATAATATTTCACATTAACAAAAGGTACATGAGAATTGGAAGGATTTACCATCTCTTTTACATTGTGATTCCCTTCATGCTAGATTTACAGCCTAAACAAAGGATTACTAGAAGAAGAAATATAGAGAGAGAAGAGAGATGAATGAATGTGTAGAGAAAGAAATGGGTTTTGTGTTTGGTTTGTTGTTGTTTCACAATAGCAAGAAAATCCACATGCTGAAACAAAACCAAACAACTACAAAAAACTAAACAAAAAGAAAACCTCACAAGAAATGAAATACAAACTCAAGAATATTCCTCAACAAAAATAGTTGAACATCAACAATTTGAGAATTTGGAACTAAATTCTGACCACCACTATGAAGGTCTTAAAAAATACACAGTTTCAACTTTTTTATTTATTTAAAAAACATCTGTTTACTCAAGCTATGCCTCCTAAAAATAGGTTTTAAAAGAGATCTTCACAAGAAAAATAAGCCCTCAAGGAATGTCCATGTAACTTGGGGACCAAAATATCACTCTGCATGTGAACAAGGGTTAAGCATCAAGCACCTTTTTGAAAAATCTTCACATCACATATGACCAATCTTTTAAAAAAACATGAAAAATGAGGGTGCACTTCAAAAAGATAACTTTAATGTTCTAATTAAAAAACATTTAAAAAACCCACTTCACTTCATGTGGGCATTTTAATGAAAAAGAAACCTAACTTTTAATGAAAAAGTCAAGCATGTGATTTAAAGTTTATTGGAAAGCTTGGCCTTCAAAGTGCTTTTAATATATTTGGTGTTACACACTTTTTTTTGTTCTGCTTGCAACTCTCAATGCCAATCCCCAAGATGAAAGTGCTATTTTGATGTACTATAAGTTTTGACTATGTAGAGAATTCTTCCCATCTCATCTAATGCCACACATTGCACCTTTAGTCATGCCCAAGCCTGCCAATGCTTGTATAATAACCTGCCCTAGGCTGCCTTCAAAACTGACAACAACAAAAATTGCCGTTGATGGTTATGGACTTGCGACGTCATCACATTATTGGAAAATCTAATTTGGAGCTAGGTATTTATTTCACCCACACATCAGAGATATTTTTTGGGTTCCTCTTCCTACTATCTTGACCAAATTCTTTATTGATGTTTGGTTGGCTTGATCAAAGCATATTAAATGTTGGTCAATCCTTTTCAATGCAAGTACATGCATTCAAGTTTTTGGAGTGAATGGGATTTTTTGGAAAAAGTAAGAAAAAGACAAAAAGAAGAAATGTGAATAGCAGAGAGAGCAGAACAAATATACATTGTAGCAGTAGTAAAGAATGTGTAGAGGAGAGAATAGTTCCAACTCTAGAAAGAGCATTTAGCAGTAGGAAACTATAGAAACACACAAAAACACAACTCCAGAGAGCAAGGATAGATTAGAATCTCTAGAAGGAACATAACAACAAGTAGCTCTAGAAAGAAGATGGACAACAAAACTGTCCAGTTAGCTCTAGAGAGCAATCTTCGTTGAAAAAGAAATCAAAGTTTCATCTCTGAAGTTTGTTTTATACTCCTTTTTGGATGTAATTTTTTTGAATCTAGAAATATAAATATCTATTTTATTTTTCTACCCTCTTTTGTCTTTCTCTATCTCTCTTTTCTAAAACACACATGCTACTCTAACCGGTTGAAAAAACAACATTTTCACGATGTCTCAACTACATACTCAAGTTCTTGAGATCTCCATGTAGATGGAGTCACTAGCTGCCCACTCTCAGATGTACACCATCATAGGCATCAATGGATTCTCCTACTGCCTTCACTACAACTTAGAAATAGCTTCATGACCAATGTCCTTCAAGGAATTGGTTGCAAAATCAATCCAGGGAAACCAAAAATTAACATGAACTACATGCAAAATCTTTCAATGTAAAGGTTAGACACACAGATTAAACTTGAGAAAAATCTAAAAACTTAGAAAAAGTTAAAAGAACTTTCAAATCCAAAAGAACCACATATCTGAAACTCCAAAAATTTTAAATAGAAGTTCATAGATCCAAAAAAATCTAGAACAAATCTTAGATCTTAAGAAAAACCCACAAACATCAACTCGATCAATTGTCTCACATATGAAACTAAAAAAATAGAACAATCATAGGATACCTAGTTTGTTGGGGGGACCTACTCACAAAAGATGATACATAAGAGGGGCCAAAGATTCTTGAGCACCCAACTCTATAGTTCTTGTGTGAAAGTAGTTTTAGGAAGGGTAGACTTGTAATGTCCTTTCTTTTGTAATTAGCTTATGTGGGCCCTATCCTTATTTTTTCAACAAGGATATACAAATATTTTAATAAAGAGGCCATGGGTTGAGGAAGTAGAAGTAATTAATGAGGAGTTACAAGAGAAAGTGGTGGCATTTTTTGGAGTGAATTCCATTAATATTTTAATTGCTATCTTTAAGAGGGAAAATGGAGCATTGGAATTTGTGCTCTATTAGTGCTATATATTGGGGTGCTTGGTTGGCTATGAGATTATTGCCAATTATTCAGTCTTTTTTGTCATAATTTTAGCCTTGTGTTCAGTTATAGGATTCAAGAGATTAGAGGATGAAACCTCTTTGATTTCCTTGAAATTGGAAGATAAAAACCCTTTGGTTTCTTGTGGTCAATCTCATAGGGGGGTTGTATTTGTAGTTCAAATATTTATTTAGATTTCAATATATATTTTGGTATTTGCAACAAGTTTTGTATTTATGAAGCTTCAAAATATTATGGAAACATATATATTGTAATTACTGAAGCAACATTATGTTATAGAGGAAGCTTTAATCATATTTATGTGTTATTCTCTAAAGCATCAACATATTTATATTATTTACAGTGCAATTTGTTGCTACATCTTTTTGGCCATTATTATTGAAAATACTATTTATAATCATTATTCATCCACCATGTACGCTCTCATGATATTTGGGTAATCATAAAGTGGTGAATAATAATATTTACTTAATGTATGCTCACCTTGCCTTCATGAGATCCTGGTGATAAAAAAGTATTAAATATTTTATATTAAAATTTGTTCGGATGTTACAATCATCATTATAAGTTTGTAATTAGCAATGAAGAATGTTTTTACAAACAATAAAGCATTTTTAGAGCCATCATAATCATCATTCAAAAGACCCATATTATCATTATGTAAAAGCAATGAAGTGTCACCAATATGATCACCTAATAAATTATCATTATCAATCCATGAGCAATCATGTGTAGGAACGTGAATAGCAATATATTCATCACAAAACTCATCATCATTATGCAAAATATTGGACAACACATCAAAATTACATAAACTGGGTTATCATGACATTGTAAGGATAGGTCTTTACAAGGCATGCTAGTGTAATGGATAGGTAGGGCACATGACAAACCCTTGCTAAAAGAATGATTGTCAATGTCACAAGACAAGAGATTGCCATGAATGGAATGAACAAAGGAACTTAGGATCTCTAAAAGTATAGGATTTGCATTCCTAACAATATCAAGGAGGAAAAAGGTAAGGCATGATAAAACAAAACCTACATGTTGTGATGGCATCCATATCCAAAGCATAGAAAAACATGAATGAATCAAGGACATGGGTGTCATATGAAACAAATGAAAGGAATGAATCAAAATCTAAAATAAGTAGATGCAAATCAGCTAAAGAAGAAACCTGATAACTTTCTATTCTTTAGTTAAATTAAAATACCAAACTATAACATAAAATATTTTAACTAAATACACAATATATGTGTTGTAATTTGTATGCCAATTATTAGATAGTCATTTTAACATTCAATCAAAAAATATTGTTGCATAAGCTAATTTGAAGACATAATTATTCGTTTTCTTATTAAAATGTTTGATCATATATCTTAATGAAATAATATTTGAGCCATTCATCTTTATATAAAACTATTTAAACTAGCACTTGCACCCATAGGAGGTTCAAGGAATACGCCAATAGGAACAACCTACGAGTTTAATGCTCACCATAAAAGCCTATCGACTCATCACAAAGATTTATTTAATATACTTTCATCTTCTTATTCTCCCATCACAGAAGAAACACACAACCTCGTTGCATTGCTATTCTAGCACCTATTAAAACACACACAAACATCTCTAAAACCGAACTCCTCGCACTGTCCAAAATCGGCTTGATCAAAACGTTTGCATGTAAAGTCGCAATCGTCATTAAACCAACATGGCCCCTTAAATGACCTGCTCCAACCTCCGCAATAGCCAGGATGACCGTAGTCTTGTCATTATCAATACATTATAAATCAGTAAGTAGATCAGAATTTGCAATGGCACACAGTATATGAATGAATAGATAGAAATAGTGATTAAAGAGAAATATTACCCTTAGCAAAAGCAAAAGGCGGTGTGAGTAATAAGAAGACCAAATACATGACATATATGCCCTTCGCCATGCAACTAACTGTAGATGTTCAGACGTAATGTATTCTTTGAGAAAAAAAGATTTAGTGATGGTTCTACTTATACAACACATCTTAACAGCTAATCTGCTTCATGCGTACCACCAAATTTTATTTACTTTCTTTCATTGTTATTATTAGTAGTTTTATATTGCTGCTGTGTAACTTTGGATTCAAAGGTAATCTCGAAATTATCGGAAGGCAATGTCCTTAGTGTGTAGCTTTATCAATACGTCCGATTGAAACTGGTTATTCTGGATTACTTTCAATATAACAAAATCAACTACGGCGATTCCAAATAATATAAAATGAGTTTAACCGTCAACAACTAAAAATAAAAAAAACATGTAGTTGACATAGTGATCTACTTTTTGGGCGGCTTAATTTTATTCTTATCTTGAATTTTTTAAATTAGTTGTAATTATTCGTTTTCATTTAAGATATATATATATATATATATGCAAGTGACAAATGATAGTGTGTCTAATGAGGGCAGCCTTCCATCTTCTCTCTTTTAGTTTGAGTAGGACAATCTTTTACCTTATGTAGTCTCCTTCTTGCCTTTCGTCTTATGGAGGGTTTTTCCCTAATTCGTTTAAGGAGGAGGGAAAATGATGTAGTCATGGATAGGATCTAATGAAGGACAATCTCTATAACCCAAACATAGAAAACAAAAATACGAGTAAGGGCACACAACAAAAGAAAGTTTAGAAGACATCTAAGATGGCATAGATCACAATATTATCAAATGCTCTAACATGACAAGTTATTACAAAACTCAACAATGAGTATACATGCTTGTAGGATATATACTGATTACAATAGTTGAGAACCCAAAACACTCTATTCGGATCTATCTCCTCTATGCTTTACCCTTTCTGAGGAATTAGTCCTCTATTTATAGTGGATTCTTTAAGCAATAGGGTATTGCTAACTATAGGTAGTGACCCTTCTTCTACAACTCTTGGGACAAACATAAAATATTGCACTAAGTGTGTTACTCAAATTATGGTGTGAAAGCTTAAAGTAGGTCTCGTTAAACATAACAAAGTGCTCTAACTTCCTATTAGAAAACATTTAATCAAGATATTATGTGAAGATATGTGTCAACATTCAATAATCCAATTGCTAAAATATCATATCAAGAAGTCCAACTATGGTTGATTGTTGTAAATATTATCAACTGCTAGAACATGATGTCATTTAAAATAGGCTCTTAGGTAAGAAGAATGCTTCTATGACAAGACTAGTATGCATGTAGATCTCTAAAAATGTTTCAAACTAAAGAAAATAGAAAAATATTTTTTGATTAAGCAAGATTGCCTAACCCCTAGGATGCTCCTACATTAGACACCCAAGGTAATAAAAATTTGAGTATGATGCTTAAAATTAAGGAAGGGTGTTGTGGCCACCCTAACCAACCCACTTCATCTTTAGTGATATAGGTGTCATCCTTTGGTCCCCTTACCTTCGATCAAACCAGATACTCCATGAATTCCTTCTATCTAGTTCTTCTACTTAGGCACTCATTCAAAATTTTCTCTATCTAATCGCTTGGCATCTCAAGCATTTGTTGTCTCCAATATGGTCCTATAGTGATGAAATATTCTTCTCCATATCATCACATACCTCCTACCCCATCAATATTTAAAGAAGACCACCCCTCTCTTATAGGAGATACTGTTAGTTTAAATATTGGCACACCAGAAAAATAAAATGGTAAGAATCAAGGTGAATTGATGGATAAAGAGCTATACAATTAAATATAAGTTATCATTGATTTCATAGATGTCTAACTTTGCAATATTCAAACATGCCATGATTAGATCATGACATTGTTCATAGCTTGGTCACTAAACTAGATGCAAAATCAATCTTAATGTCAGATATATCAAGCTAGTAGATTATTCAACATTGATATCAAGGATAGTCCCAATTCTCACAAATAATGAGAATGTGTGAATATACATTAGTTTTTGATACATTAATAAATCTTTCCCTATGAATGATATTATTCTCTCATCTATAGACCGGGTTGTTAATTCTACCATTGGTTATGAAACGTTGTCCCCCATTGATGTTTTCCTTGCCTATAATCAAATTTATTGGTAGGTGGCGACTGATCAGGAAAGTACTGTACACTAGCCATGTATCCTCACCAGGGTTTGGGGGCGCAACCCCTAAATTTTTTTTGGACCGACATAAGGCTTGATAAAAGCAGCTAAGGGTTAAGGTTTTTTGATATATATTGTATTGAAGCATTTGCAACGGTATTGAGTTGCAGGAATTGCTGGTTGTAATCGGTTTGATTTATTGGATAATAATATTGGACTCTCTGTTGATGGATGTAGCCCGAGTTTGGGTGAACCACATTAAAACTTGTCTCTTGTTGTTATTATTTATGTGTATTTTTCATTCCTTTATTTAATCTTTATTTGCATTTAATTGATATCTTCTATCGGCTAACCCTAACAAGTGGTATTAGAGTGGGTTGTGTTCGATTATCGTCTGCAGGAAGGTCTCACAGTTGAGTGGGAGCAATGGCGAATGAGGGTAAATTGAAGGTTGATAAATTTAATGGGCAGAACTATCAGTTATGGAAGATGCAGATGGAGGATTACCTCTATCAAAAGGATTTATGGATGCCGTTGGAAGGAGTAGCCAAGAAACTGGCAACAATGTCTAATGAGGATTAGAATCTTCTTGACAGAAAGGCACTAGGAACCATTCGGTTGTGCCTGGCACCATCAGTCGCATTCAATATAATGGAAGCGAAGACAACAGATAGTCTAATAAAAGCTTTGGCTAAATTGTATGAAAAACCCTCAGCCACAAATAAGGTATTTCTCATGAAGCGTTTGTTTAATCTAAAAATGGTTGAAGGTGGATCTGTGACAAATCATTTAAATGAATTTAATACGATTGTCAGTCAATTGACTTCTGTAAATGTAAAATTTGATGAAGAAGTTAGAGCTCTCTTGATATTATGTTCTTTGCCTGAAAGCTAGAATAGTTTGGTAATGGCAGTTAGTAACTCTGTTTCTGGTTCAAATACCCTGAAATTTGATGATGTTGTTGGTGTTATTCTGAGTGAAGAAATTCATAGGAAAAACTCAGGTGGGTCCACATCAGGCAGTGTTTTGAATGCAGAAAGTAGGGGTAGATCAAAGGAGAGAGAAAAAGGTTCTAGAGGTCATGGGAAGTCACGAGGAGAATCAAATGATAAGAGATCCCAAACTAGAGGACAGAAGGATTGCTAGTACTGTGGGAAACCGGGTCATCTAAAGAAAGATTGCTGGTCTCAGAAAAATAAAGGAGACAAACAAGAAGGCAATAAGGAGGCAAATGTGGTAAGTAATAAGTCTGAAGATGATGCTTTGATTCTTTCCCTAGATAATGCTGATGATTCATGGGTTTTAGATTCAGGGGCCTCATTTCATGCTATGCCCCATAGAAGTTATTTTGTTGATTATATCCAAGGGGATTTTGGTCTAGTTTATTTGGGAGATAATGAACCCTGTCAAATTGTTGGAAGGGAAGAATCAAGATTAAGTTGCAGAATGGGAATCATTGGCTACTACAAGAGGTAAGGCACGTTCCAAGGCTTAGTAGGAATTTAATTTCAGCAAGGCAACTAGCTGAAGAAGGTTGCATTGTTACATTTACTGATAAAAATTGGAAGGTTTCAAAAGGTGCCTTAATAGTAGAAAAATGTGTGAAAGTAGGCACCTTATATCTTTGTACAAGTCATATTGTTCCTTCTACTTTAGTTGTTGCAGAGAAAAAATAAACAGGTTCAGGAACAGTTGCTACAGGTTTGTAGGAAGAGACTGAAATAGTTGTTGCAGGTTATGAGACAACACTGTGGCATAACATAATTGGGCATATGAGTGAAAAAGGTATGAAGGTACTTCATTCTATTTACCAGGTCTAAAATATATTAATATGGATTTCTATGAAACTTGTGTGTATGGCAAACAAAAGAGAGTCAATTTTCTCAGAGATAGGAAGCAAAAGAAAGATGAAAAGTTGGAGCTTGTGTATAAAAATATATGGGGACCAGCTCAGGTATCTTCTCTTGGTGGCTCTCGGTATTATGTTACATTCATTGATGATGCAACTAGGAAGGTATGTATTTATTTCCTTAGGTAGAAATCTGATGTATTTGAAACATTTAAGAAATGCAGAAGCTTGGTTGAGAATGAGACAGGTAAAAGATTAAAATGTCTTAGATCTGATAATGGTGGTGAGTATTGCAGCAAAGAATTTGAAGATTATTGTTCCTTTAATGGAATCCGTAGGCAGAAAACGGTTCCAGGGACTCCACAGGAGAATGAAGTGGCTGAACACATAAATAGGACAATAATGGAGCATGCAAAGACCATGAGATTGCATGTTGGGCTCCCTTTAAATATGTGGGCAGAGGCTGTCAACACTACTATATATTTAATTAATAGAGGTCCTTCAGTTCCTTTGGGTTGTGGTATTCTAGAGGAAGAATGGATAGGCAAGAAGGTGAGTTATTCTTTTTTGAAAACCTTCGGCTGTGAAGCATTTGCACATATAGATTCTAAAAATAGAACCAAGTTGGATGCAAAATCAAAAAAATGTACCTTCGTTGGATATGGCATTGATGAATTTGGTTATAGGCTTTGGGATTTTGAAAATTAGAAAATTGTGAGAAGTAGGGATGTTATATTCAATGAGAAGGTGTTGTACAAAGATCAGTTGCAGTAGCATGAGAAGAAAGAAAAGGATTATGTGGTACTGGATGATACTCCAAATAATGATGTTCCAGTGGTTCCTCATGCTCTGCAATAGCAACCAAAAATACCACAAACTCCAGTGAATGTTAGACGGTCAACAAGGCTAAGTAGACCTCCTAAAAGGTTCTCTCTCTCTCTTTGTATTCTATTTTGTTAATAGATGCTGGTGAACCAGAAGGGTATGATGAAGCTATGCAGGTGGATACACAGGTTCAGTTGGAGGTTGCAATGAAAGAAGAAATGGACTCCTTGCTGAAAAATTAGACTTGGGAATTATGTAAGTTACCTGCAGGTAAAAAGGCTTTACCAAACAAATGGGTTTATCAGCTGAAAGAGGAAGACGGAGGTAAGAAAAGATTTAAAGCCAGGTTAGTTGTAAAAGGATTTGCACAGAAAAAAAGCATTGATTTTGATGAGATATTTTCTCTGGTTGTCAAGATGACTTCTATTCATACTATTTTAAGTATTGTGGCTGCTGAAGATTTGCATTTGGAACAGCTAGATGTGAAAACTACCTTTCTCCATAGTGATTTAGAGGAGGAGATATACATGGAACAACCCCAAGGATTTGAGGTCAAAAGTAAGGAGAAACTGGTGTGCAGATTGAAGAAGAGTTTGTATGGCCTGAAACAAGCACCTCGGCAATGGTATCTGAAATTTGATAGTTTTATGGCTAAGCAAGGCTATAGTCAGTGTAATTCTGACCATTATGTTTATTTTAAGAGGTTGGATAATGATAGCTACATTATTTTATGTTTATATGTTGATGACATGCTTGTAGCTGGGTCTAACATGGATCACATAAGAGAGTTAAAACAACAGTTAGCATAGTCATTTGATATGATGGATTTGGGGGCATCAAAATAAATCATTGGTATGAAAATTTGCAGAGATAGGAAGAACAAAAAATTGATTCTATCTCAGGTTGCTTATGTTGAAAAGGTGTTGCAGAGATTCCATATAGAGAATGCAAAAGCTGTCAGCACACCTTTGCCTAGTCATTTGAAATTGACTAAGGAGATGTGTCCAAAGACACAAGAGGAGGAAGAAAAAATGTCAAAGGTACCATATGCTTCAACTGTAGGAAGTTTAATGTATGCCATGGTGTGCATGAGACCAGATATTGCACATGCTGTAGGAGTCGTTAGCAGGTATATGAGTCATCCCAGATTGGAGCATTAGAATGCGGTAAAATGGATTCTTAGATATTTGAGAGGTACATCCAATACACATTTATGTTTTGGGGGCTCTAACACTGATTTAGCAGGCTATGTAGACTCAGATTTGGCAAGGGATATTGATATCAAGCGGAGTACTACAGGGTATGTCTTTACTGTAGGTGGGACAGCAGTGAGCTGGATCTCACGATTGCAAAAGGTGGTTGCTTTATCCACCACAAAGGCATAGTATGTAGCTGCAATAGAGGCAAGCAAGGAGATGATATGGCTACAATCTTTCATAGAAGAATTAGGCAAACCACAGGCTAACAATTCTTTGTATACAAACAGTCAGAGTGCCATACATCTTGTAAAGAATTATGCCTTGCATTCAAAGACCAAACACATACAATTGAGGTATCACTTTATTTGGTCGGTGTTGGATAATGGATAGTTACGGCTGGAAAAGATACATACAGATGAAAATCTAGTGGATATATTTACAAAGGCAGTGACAAGGGAGAAGTTGAGCTCCTTTTCAGATTCAGTTGGTCTTCAAGACTGAAACAATAAAATCAGAACAACAGAGTCCAGGGTGCTTATTTCCAGTGGGAGCTACACACGCAGTGGTGTTGTCCAGGATCAGTCTCCAAGTGGGAGATTGTTTGGTGTGGAGCCTAATCAGTCTCCAAGTGGGAGATTGCTGGTAGGTGGTGACTAATTGAGAAAGTACTATACACTAGCAATGTATCCTCGCTAGGGTTTAGGGGCGCAACCCCCAAAATTTTTTTTGGACCGACATAAAAAAATGATTTTGTAACCGACATAAGGCTTGATAAAAGCGGCTAAGGGTTAGGGTTTTTTGATATATATTGTATTGTAGTATTTGCAATGGTATTGAGTTGCAGGAATTGCTGGTTGTAATCAGTTTGATTTACTGGATAATAATATTGGACTCTTTGTTGGTGGATGTAGCCCGAGTTTGGGTGAACCACATTAAAACTTGTCTCTCACTATTATTATTTCTGTGTATTTTTCATTCCTCTATTTAATCTTTATTTGCATTTAATTGATATCTTCTACCGGCTAACTCTAACAAAATTCATATTACAGAAGCCAACCAAAATCAAATGATATTCATCATGCCATGGGGAACATTGGTTTATGCGGCAATTCCCTTAAGGTTGAAAAATGCTAGGGATACATACTAAAGGGCTATGCCACACATTTTTCATCACCTTATCAATGACATAGTGGAATATTATGTCAATGATCTACTAGAAAATTTTAAAAAGAGAGAAAATAGTCCGAAAGACCTGTGTCTTTTTTAACTATATTACATGAATATATGGTAAAATCAAATCCAGAAAAGTGTGTTTTGAGTCACAAGTGGAAAAATATTAGGAACACTAGTTGGTGATTATGTAGAGTGAGGATGATGATTTGTATGATGAGACTAATGATGAATACATGTCAAGTAATGAGGTCCATGAGGAGACTAATGGTGGGATGTTAGAATCCAAGGATCTGATAATGGGTAGCATATCCCATAAAAGAGAGGGAGGAGGTGAGAATAAATTCTAGGAGGAGGTCCCTTGCTAGGATATTCCCCTAGAAAAGATTTCCCCATAGTAGAAGCCACCTTTGCATGATCCTAGATAGAAACCAAGAGATCCTAATAAGTTCTTGATTTAGTTTACTTTTATTACTACCCTTTAAGATGTATGATATTAGCATTGTTTATAATATTTTAGTGTGGTTTGTAATTATTTATCTTATGTGTCTTTTACACTTTATTTTTCTCTATTTTTTAGGCAATGCAGGCTTTATGGATGAGTGGGGAGATATGATTCAGACCTCATTGTTGGATGCCTTTATTATTGTCATACAAAGGAAAGATAAGCTCTTAGTGGACTCACACTTGCCTTTGTCTATATATGCCATTGTACATATTTATCTATAGGCCATAATACATGTATGATCTCCTCTATCTATCATGCTAGTTAGGAGATCATAGCCCCATAGGGGTGGATTAGTGGACTTGATGTGAATAATAGGCTTTTGAGGAGCATGGTGGGACCAAGAGATAGTCCTAGACACCACACACATTCTTAGTCATGGGATTAGACACCATTAATTTATAGGCTCATGGGCAGAGAGATGACACCTACTCAGTTGGAGATAGTAGAGAGTAGATGAAGGTAGAGGACTAGGAGCCTTAGGTGGCTAGGATCTTGGGGATGACTTAGATGCTTAATGATTTTCTCAATTTACATTTGACACACTTTCACTTGCCCCTCTCACAGAGAGATTTTGAATCAAGATATGTAGAAGTTCATTGATTTTGTTGATTTTTTATGCATTCAATGAATGAGCCCTTATGCTTAGACCTTAATAGTTATACCTATATATGTTTAGATTCTTTTAGAATGATTCATACTTTGTCTTGGTTGACTTCATATGTATTACTTTCCCTTCATTGTGCACATGGATGATTTGACTAGTTATTCCAAGGATAAGGATGATCATTGCAAACACTTGGAAATGACTTTGCAATGATGTTTTGAGTATAGGATATCCTTAAATCCCCAAAAATATATATTTGGCATGGAAGAGTGCAAGCTCCTTGGACATACAGTGTCCAAGGAAGGTGTGAGGATTGACCCTAAAAGAGTTAAAGAAATATACCTCATCCCTCAGCCCAAAATAGATAAGGAAGTGTAATCCATCTTTGGGCAAATTAACTTTGGTAGGTAGTTTCTTCCTAACATTGCCTAGAAGACAAAGGCTATTTCAAAGGTGCTCAAGAAAGTATAATCAACTGCTTGGGATAATGAATCAACTGACTCATTCATGGAAATCAAATTTGTACTTAAACAAGCTCTAGTATTGGCAAGCCCTAATTACTTAAAACTCTTTCAAGGTGGGTACAAAAAGATGGGGGGCCAAAAAGTGGCCAAAATTCTTAATTTTTTTTAAAAATCCATAACGCGAGTGCATTATAATGCACTCACATTATGGCTTGGTGTTGCCAAGTCTAAGGCTCGGCAGCACCAAGGCATAACACGCTCGTGCTATAACGCGAGTGCGTTATAGTTTTTTATAACAAAAAAAGCAACATTTGTCATTTATCATTTCTATTTTTTCTTGCAAGCCCTTGAGAGCATGCCCACATTAAAGGAGTAAGTTTTGTTTATTTTTTTGTGTGAATTTGTTACTAAATAGGTAGATTTAAGTGGTTTTTTGATGTAAATTTCTTTAATTTATAGGAATTGATAATGCACCTCCTCCTAAAAATCCTCAATCACCTCAACACCAAATAACTGATGAAGAACAACCCCAACAATAAACACCTCTAGTAATTCCTCAATATGCCCATGGAACACAAGAAAATTTAATGGGGAAAATTTAAAATAATAAAAAACAAATTGAGGACATAATTGCAAGGTTGAAAGATCATGCATTGTCAATCTCACATAGAGTCATGCTTGCTCAATCTCTTGAATCTATGTTATCAAATGTAGATTCAATTAGTAAACAAATCTCTAGTTGGTTAGATAAGAGGAGAAATTTTAGACAATTCTATGCAGATAAGTTATCTTACGAACAAGTCAAAAATAAAAAAATTACAAAACTTGACTTGTGTTCCTTTTTCACAAACCCACGTACAAATCAACCTCTAGACCCTATAAGTAAGAGGTTCCCTATCCATTGGTGCAACCACCAAGGGATAAAGGACCATTGTTTACAAAGGTGGTGGATGGTTTTTGACAATCCTCCATGCAACAATAATGAGGTCCCGCAATATTTTTTGAGGAAACTCTACTGTGAGTTTGTCCTCAATAAAGTGACAAACTATTTTGATATATAGGACTTCCAGGGTAGAGGTGGGGGGTCAGTACAGGATAGACCAGGGGCACATTTTGACCCATAGTGGCCAATGAGACAAGTACTCACTAGACCATCCTATAAGCACATGTTTATCCCTTCCATTGTGAAGGAGAGTGTTGAGGTTGAGACACTACAATCCATTAGTTCCTTGACCCAGAGCATCATAGAGCATGCTAGTCTTGTAGCACAGTGTGAACCGAGGGAGACTTCAAGGAGTGGGATTCCACCCCATACTTGTCAGGCTTGTGGGTTAGCCTGTGTTTATGACCCTATAAATAGTTAGGACACAGGTGCACAGGCTACATCTATAGCTGAGCAGTTGGTGATGATAGACGCCCTCCTAAATGAGACTTTTGGCCTTGATACTCAAGTAAATGTTAGCAAGTTCTATGGAAATAATTTATTAAATTTTATTTTTCAAATGCAAGATTAACTGATTTAGTTTAATGATTGTAATGAAATTTTAGGGTCATAGTGTTCATTCAGTTTTCAGTGGTTCTCCACCTCCATATTACACTATGACATGTATTGCTGAGGTATGTAACTAGTAAACAATTATAAATATTACATGTAAATAGCATTCTTATATGAATGGTATTCTAATATCTCATTTTAATTGTTGAATAGGTTAATCTTGGAGATTTCATGGCAACACCTCCTAATTGAGGTGGACTTCAAAGCTTCACTCAAGTAATAAAATAAAAAGTTTAACTAATGAATTATACTTATTAGATTTTTGTAGTTTATATTCATCTCATTGATTACATTGTATTGCACATCTTTCAAACTCAAAGCATTACTACATATTACATAACTAATAACTAGATGTTGATAGATGACAAAATTCTAATTACAATATAGTTTTTTAGAAAGTCAACATAAGCTATTATGCAATTACTTCACATTGCATAACTAATAACTAGGAGCAGCTGCCAATTGCATTTTCTTGTCATGGCATTCAATGAGACCACATTTTATTGAGGCATTTTTTCAAGTAGTTCACTGCCTTGTCTATGCTACAGATGCTTGGATAAAATCTATCAAAGCATAATAGTAAGCTATAACATAGTCAAGGCAATGAGCTATTTGAAAAAATGCCTCAAAGAAATTTGGTCTCATGGTGATGTCCACACCATGAGACCACATTTCTTTGAGGCATTTTTTCAAATAGCTCACTACCTTGTCTATGCTACCACATTTTCAATACATGTCTACCAAAGCAATCTATCAAACAGTTCACTCAAAAAAAATTTAAATAGTTCACTGCCTTGTCTATGCTACCACATTTTTCATACACATTTACCAAAGAACTTAAAATTTTGTTAACTATCTCATACATTATAATCCATGACCTTCATCACTATTCTAGTTTTCATAATTGAATAATGTTATTTTATTTCCAGATGATGTAGGTAGAGACACCTCCTAATGTTCATATGGTAATGGAGCATGGTGTGTCTTCTGTAATTGATAGCTCCATGCCTTTGACGGGGGTATGAGGTAGATTAGTAAATTTCAAATTACAATCATTGTCATAGTTGTTTATTATTGAAAAATCAAATGATTATTGATTTGAAGTTTAATTTCTATCTGGATGGTTTCTATAGGACATTACAATGCCACAACCTGATCCTGCTACTATGGAAAATGAGGAGAGAGATTATTTGGTAGTGGTAAGTGATTATTTTGTTAAATAATTTATTTTTTTATAATGTAATTTCTATATATTAATGTCTATACTTTTTATTGTAATAGCTAAAGCTCCATGATGAACTAAATAGGAGGAGCAACCCTCGGGTTTCAAGTAGACCACTCTCATATGCGTCTCCATCCCCTTGAAGATCAAAGGCCACCTGTGATCTATTTTCTTCACCCAAAGGGGAATAACTTTTTATTGGGTTCCTTTGTTGTATGCCTATATTGCATTTGTGGACATATATTTTGTATTTAATATAGTTGACATTGTATGCCTATATGGCATTCTTGTAATCTTATATGGCTATTTTGTATATGTGTTATACTTATATTGAAAGATATTTATGTATGCCTATATGGCTATTTGGTTAATACACATCATTCTTGTTGATGGTGTTCATATTTGCATTATAAATCCATGCTTCAATGGATATTTGTGGATGGTTTAATTCAAATATTTAAAGTCCAATTGTATTACATGCACTCTTCCTTTATATAATTGTAAATATATAAAGTTTGAACATTATTCTCCTCTAAGATTATTGAACATTAAATCAATCATATGATTATAATAATACATGATGCAATCTAACACCTAGTTCTCTCTACCACTATACATGTAAGCCCATACTATGTAGGATCATTGTAGCATGGTGTTGGTTAATAGATTTGTCACCTAACTCTATATACTTATGCTGAGACAAGTGACAAATGTAATCAATAGTTGAGCCTAATATAATTTTACATGGGCTCTCTACTTATTTAACAAGGCGCAGCTACCTACGATAGATATTCTAATGAATAAGAAAACCCAAAATTGATTTTAACCAAAAAGCAAAAACAAAGGCAGAGCTTTTGACCAGAAAGCAATAAAGGTAAATTTACAACCTAATTACTAGGAGTTCAAAGATTTCCAGCCACTTAACATAAATTGACAACACACCAAATATATATGTATATATATATATATATATATATATATATATATATATATATATATATATATTCACCACTTCGAATGATATACCAACAGATAGATGATTCTTCAGCAGTGAGAAAGATTTATGAATAACCAACCACCAAGACACATGAATATCATTAACACTAGCAGCAACATATTCAACTTAAGAAGAACATGAATTCAAATAATCACAACACAAAGTCCATGATCACCCAAATCTCCACTGTATTAACTTGCATTACATATATCAAAGTAGCTGAGAACAAAATTCACTATTACCCTTGCAAAACAAAGTTTGTCCAAAGATCCCTAATTCGACTAGCCATCCAAAATTTATAGCTAAGACAAATTATAACTATCTTTAAAACCATAACGACTTCTTGAAATAGATGAATAAAAGATGTTTAAACAATAATTATAATAAAAGGGGCCCTCCAGAGCCAATAGTTTTAGAGCAAATATGAAATAACTAAACATGAAATTTGAAATCAATTGAGGATTTGTAAATCCCCATCACCATCATCCACCTCGTCCATCTCTTCCTCTTCCTTCGACTACTTCGGGCTTCTCCTATGACACTTTGTGCCGCTTGAGGTACCTATCACCATAACCTTAACTTATATGCCATGTACTTGTTGATGATAGGTGTTAATGACATGCTAAGTGGAGTTCCTGTCATACTAATACATCACTTCCTCTTCATGATTTCCCTATTAGAGTCCATCACCTTACTATTTCTTTAGTCACCACCCTCTTGAAATTTTGTCTAATTACTTTAACATCTAAGAGTTTCTCATCATCAGACCCATTATCTTCCACCTCCAGAGCAATGAAATCCTTTTTTATTCTCATCATTTCCTTGTAATAGATTACGATTGATTTTCCCATCTCCTCTTCTATTGCAGTTATAATATAGAGTTTCCATTCTACTATGATTGCATCATAATTTACTATTTATTCTATCACCACCCTCTTGAAATTTTGTTTAATTACTTTAACATCTAATAGTTTCTCATCGTTAGACCCATTAGCTTCCACCTCCAAAGCGGCGAAATCCTTTTTCATTCTCATCATTTCCTTGAAATAGACTACGTTTGCTTTTCCATCTCCTCTTTTGTTGTAGTTATAATACAGAGTTTCCATTCTATTGCATCAGCCCACATAGCAGTATCTAGCTCTCCAGGATTAGCTATAACTTCTTCAGCCATCAAGATACCAGGGTCCATGTTGGCTATCTCTTGTATCTCCTTAGAAGCTATGAAAAAATTGTGATGATCACTTCAGGCTTTCTCAAACTCTACTATCAAAACCTCCATCTTCACATGTATAGAATCAAATAGTTTCACTACCTCCTCAATAAAAATGAGACCATCAAAAACAATCTTTTCAACCCATTGATTCAGAGCTTTTCTCAGAGATAGAGAAGTTTTGACTTGTTGGAGTAAATTTGAATCAAGGGTATGGAGATTGGCATCTGAGGAGGCTTCACTTGAGGGTGTTATTATTTTAGCAACTGAATTAATAAAAGAAGATAAGGAACTTACATGTGCCAGCAATTTTGAATTATCTTGCTATAATCCCTTTACCCTTTTAGAGATGTTGTCGACTGGGTATTGGACATGATATAAATCTCCCTTAGTAGTTGACGGTCCTAGATCCACTCGACTCATCCGAAGTCAGCTTCTATCACTTCATCCTCGTTCTTATCTGTCAGTGGATTTGCAATCTCTAGAAACTAGTTTCCTGAGGTGGAATTAATACCATTCTTGACATTCTTTTTGCACATTTGGGCTTGGTAACCATTTGCAAAAAATTAGCCACAGTATTGATACCCTCATCAGTAGGAGGAGTATATCTCTTTTTCTTCTGAACTACCCTTTTCAACCAATTGTGAGATGGGGCTGACACATTGGCATCATTAGAAGTAGCAATCATAGGTGCAGGGTGGGAATTTTGCTCTAGCAATTCTCTTTGATGTGGGGAACTCAGCGAGCTGAGCAAAGAGTAACAAATTATCTTCTCATATTTTAGAGAAAATAAAAGAATCAGAGTCACTTATATAGTTACAAGATGTGGGCACATGGTCTGCTTTGGATGACGAAGCAACCAATCTAGTATTTCTTTTCATTGTTTGGACATTCTGCTCACAAGTTGTCTTCACCTTTCTAGTCTCTTCAGGTGGCCTATCATCATCACCATTCAATTGTGAGCTGACTCTTTGGAGAGTCGGGTCCAAACTAGATGATCTTCTATGCAAATGAGCAGATTGAGACTTGGCTTGGTTTTGCAAGGCTAAATCCTTCGGTGCTATGGAACTAGCACACTCTTTGACTTTTCCTTGCAGCAATTTTTCTGTTATTCTTAACACATGCAGAGAAAGCAACATAATATCAGTAACTTCTTTTTTAGACCATTTCATGGGGGCAGAAGCTTTGTTGAGATGACATTACAATCTTCATCTACTCTATCTGAAAAGTTGTCAATCATATTAGGAACTTGAAGATTCAACTGGAAGGCTTGAACTTGATGTACAGTTAGTCTCATCTATTTTCTTCTCTGAACCTCCCTTTCACCAACATAGTCCTCCCAAAAATCCTCCAATTGAGGCTAATGTGAATAAGAACCACCCCCATGCATGTTTTCCTTTATAAAATTCTTACTATCAAAAGCCACGCGAGGGGACAGACTGTGGAGACTAAATTTTGACAATAATTTATCAACATTCCTAGCCCCATCATTACTTTTACAAGAATAAAAAGACAAAGTCACAAGGAAAGAGTACCCTTTCTTCTTCATGGCCTAGTATTTCACATTCACAACTGCTATTTGGCAGAACAATTCCAACAACACCAAATAATCAGATGGGTACCACAACAATTTCAATGGGACATTTTGAAAACCCCCGATTCTCAAATAGGAGAAGCAATCAAATTGTATAGAAAAACTAGCAAAATTTGTGACTAGGGTAGATGCTTCAACAAAAAATCTTCGCTCTATCAAGCCATCAATCATTTTGGCTAACATCATGGAAAAATTATCATTAACACACCTAAATCTTTCATGCCTTCACTTTTCTACAACTAGGGGAAAACATGATACACAGACCTACTTGTCATAGGACTCCCTTGAATCCTCAAACCAGGCCAAGTAGCCTCTCTTTGAGCCAATATATAGACTAGCTGGGAACACATGTGGAAGCTCACATTTCTTGTAAAATTCATCAGTTGTTCATGCAAGCACTCACTAATAACCTTTGGCCAGTCGATGCGGTGGTCTCCACAAATCAGTAGAATGAATCTGCACATCCAAAATTCAAAATCATCTAACTTGGGGCTTCCAACAACTTTGTTCAACAAAGTTATCATATCTGAAATTTCTTCCTTGAAATGGCTTCTTTTTAAATTGGCAGGAAGCTGAGATTTACTAGTCTTCTCAATCTCTAACCAATGCTTAGAAATACAAGTATGACACTAATCTTTCCTTTCATTGTAATAGTTCTAGGCTGAAGACATAGAAACATCAACATTGTCTTCGTACTCTTCCGAATTCAGAGCTAGAGGGATAGATTCAGAGTCAATTTTTTCCACAACATCACCACTAGAGGTCTTTATCTCCTAGGACTCCAGAAAATACCTATTGGCGCACACAACCATCAACTCGAGACAATGCATAGTAGGTGGAAAGCCACCATCCTTATCTAAACCACTGCTGGTAATCTTCTTCACCAAGGGAGTCATATTTTTAGATTGCTTTCTCCTCTAGAAGTCATCCAAATTAACGTGACCTAAATTAGTATCTTTCACTTCAGGCAGGCCATTCTCCACTATAGAGGCCACGGGAGTCCCTTGGAATTTGAACTTCATCTTCATGCACTTTATGACCCAAAACACTAGAGACTCTAAAATGTATGCAGATAACACAGGGTGATACAAGACACTAACAGGAATTTCCTCACACAGATACATGGGAATGAAAATTTCTAACTCCCCAGAAAGAATGTTATGCCTTTATAACAAGAAAGAGAGGGAGCTGCTAGTTATGCTAAACTATGAGAATGGAATTGTGTTGATATCTTACACGTAGAAAACTAGTTGTTTAACTTTTTGCAACGCATTCCCTTGTAAAACAATATCACCTTAGACAAGCTTAAGAACTTATCAAAGTCATTTCTCATAAATTAGCTAAGGAAGGATATTAAATGTTGGTGGTGAATTTATCTTTAAAACTCATTAATGCATGCCTCAAGTTTCCCTCCAAAGAATGTGCCACTGTGTCCTCATGTACTTCCAATTAAATGCAAAGTGACAAGTGTCATTCCCTTGTACTGTACGCCAGCATAATGAAAATGCTACATGAAAGAGTGCGCCTTTCAAAGTTGGCAAGTCAGGAAAAATTTGAAATCTTGAACTAGGATTCGGACGTTCGAAACTTCCAACCTCTCGAAAACAAAGGAAGACATCAATAACAAGACATCAAGAAATACTCAAGGCATGAGACCTTAAGACAAGTCAGCAAGTCGGGCGGTTCAAGAACTTATGAACCCACTGACTTTAGTTGAAAAATGTGAAGGATCACCGACAACTCAAAAAATGACTAAGTAAAATTGGCCCGAGAAAAGAACTAAGGAAATGATGTACAAAGAATGAAGGAAAAGCAAAGAATGGACATAAACACCTTTTTTTAAAAAAAGGGGGCAACACATGGTAAGAAAATTCATGTAATTATACAATGCACTTTGAAGTATGCAACTAAAAATGAGCAAGACATTATTACATGCGATATCATACCTCTAGAAGTTTGTCATTTAATTCTTCAAAGACATCTACCATTGCATGTGTATGCTTCATACAACCATTCACGTGTATGCTTCATGCTTCTTGTGTATACTTCACATGTTCACATGTATGATTCATGCTTCTTGTGTATACTTCATGGTTTCATGTGTATGCCTCATGATTCATGTGTAGACTTCATGTATTATGTGTATTCACATGTATGCTTCATGCTTCTTATGTATACTTCACGTATTACATGTATTCACATGTATGCCTCGTACTTCATGTATTACGTTATCTATTTCTTTGCTTCATGACCGGATGTATCTTCAACAAGATTACTCCATGTGTATTAAAAATGTTGTTTGTCAAAATGCTTTCTAGGTTGATAAGCACTAACATAAAAGGGAGAGCAATTTATCATTGAGAAAGACATCCATAACATCATTGAAGAATACAATTAAGAATACAACCTTAGGCAATATTGCAAATAAATGAATTTAGGTTCTCACGAATAGTGATGATATGATTAAGGTTGTGACATTTCAAAGGCAAAAAGTTGTGACCCTTCAAATCTAGGAAAGACTATGACCCTTTTATAATGAAGGGCGGTGACCATTGTTGATAGTAAGAAATACTGAGAGGGGGGGTGAATCAATATTCCACAAAACCATTTCTTAACAAGTTTATTTATCCAATTTCCAAAGTTAATAACATGAAAGTAGAATAAGCATAGAAATAAAAACCATAAAGACATAACACATGAACACCAATATTTTTACGTGGAAAACCCATAAAGGGAAAAACTACAGTGAGTATTAGCTCACAATATATTATTATAGCATAATACCAGATTACAAGAAGGCTCACTACCTTAGGGCTCACTGCCCAGAGAAATGCTCACTGCAAGAAAGGCTCATTACCAAAACAGGCTCACTGCCTAGAGAAAGAAAGAAGAAGGAAGAATGGCTCATTGCCAAGTTGAACTACTCAGATTACATCTACATATGCATGGTTACAACTCCAATGAAGCACAAAAAAACCGATTCAACACTCTTATTCTCTGTCTATCCTATTTTACTGCTCTGCTCTTATTTGGGGATAAGATCTCTCTTCTTTTGCTAGTTATTGCCTTATCTTCGCATGCTTCACATACACAAAATACCTCATCACATCTCATATCAATCATCAAAACTAAAATCCATTGGATATATATATATATATATATATATATATATATATATTCGCTACAAGATTTATCTCTTAATTAGGTCGGCAAGCTAAACCTAGAATGTGTAAACAAAGAGTTGTACTTTGTCGGCTTGATCTTGTGTACAATCTACATTGTAGACTCAAACAAACATGTACAAGTCTTCATATAGGTTGGCCCTAATCACATACCCACTTAGATTAATTATCCAGATGCTATAACTTCTTCGCATAAGGATCTACCATGCCTATCGGCTCGTTCCTTAACTGAAGAACATACTTGATCAATTCATCTGTCATATCATAGCTCATATTGCAGACCATAGGAGACTTAATAAATCATATCCAGCAATAATTAGTGATCTCTTGACAAGCCTTTAGATCTGCATAACTAGATAAACCTATATGTCAAAATGCAGATCTTGGAACTGTTGCATTGTCATAGAAAAATACGGTTAAATTGGAAGCTGATATTTGGAAGCTTGTAGAATGTGATTTGTTAAACTTCAAGGGCTATAATCCTAGATTTAGGTATTCATGACATGTCTCTTAGTTTCCTCATAACCGTAGAACAAAATATGCACTTGCGGAGGAATGCAGACCATTTTACTTTGCACTGTACACATTACCTGTCTTACCTCTATTCATCTAGACTTAGCCATTTTCTCCAAATGACTTCCAGAGGAAGTCATGACTTGAACAATGGAATATATCATCATAAAATAGCTATGAGTCATCATACCTGAACTACATTTATAGGTCTTCATCTGTGGAGGCATACTAATTCACTTTCTGTCCCTTACTTTGAACACTATCCATAGTTATTTTGGCCTTCTAGACTTGAATACTTTTGTGCCTTGTTTCCAATCCAAGTTGGTCTTCTAGAATGATATCTTCTTGTCATGTTGATGTATCCCCTTTTCCTTATTTCCATCAATGACAACATTCTAGTCTTCTTCATAGCAGTGTCTCTTTCTAACAATCTCCCCCTTTGGCATTGATGGCAACACTTAGTGAAAATTCTAGGCTACTCCCCCTGAGATGTTTGCCTATTTTTCATTGTTCTTCTTCTCCCCCTTTGACATCAATGGCAAAGGTGTAGGTTCTAGAGTCAAAAGTTGTCAAAACTACAAAACTTGCTATACTCTGCCGCTTATGTATAAGTACAATTTCCAACTTTATTTTACATGTGTTGGAAGATGTCATTGAAAATGTTCTTCATTTGGGTCAGGTCACCATCCCAACCTTTCTTAGAATTGTCCAAAATTTGGATATGACCACTAAGTAGGAATACTACAGTCTCTGCCTTGTGAAGATCAGAGGGTGTGTCAGTATGTGAGGCTATTTGTGCTTAGCTAACACATTCTAGTTCTAATTTGATCCCTCTCACCTATTAGATTGCTCAAGTCATTATGAAGGTTAATGACTTGACTTTCTTTGTTGCTAACTGATTCTACTACCGGATCAAATGCCTTAGAAGTGTTCATCAGTTTCTGCTCCACCTCCTTGATCTTCTCTTCTATTTTCTTTGTGAATTCCAACCAGGATAAATAAAATTTGTATATATCACCAGCTTCTTTAATGACACTTTGAATGTTTTTTATCCTATTGTCTAGCTGGACTTTGTCATTAGCTATCATTTCCTTCAACTCATTCAATCTTTTCTCATTAAACTCTTTCCTAACTTTTATGTTTGCAGATTTCTCAAAAGATTCAAAATATTTACTTACAAAGTTTATAAGTCCTTTGAGTTGATTTTTTGGTGACATAGAAGTATCCTTATGGTATGTTGGCATCAGCTTCTCCAAAATGCTAGATGCCTCACCAATGAGCTCACTATCCTCTATGTGAGACTTCAACATTTCCTCTCTTGCTTTTGCCTATACAATTGAAGCCAATCTAAATTTTTGTATAGGGGACATTGTGTCCAAGTTTATTGGACCATGTAGAAACTCAGGCTCATTCAAAACTTTTTTTTCTTTCTCCAGAAGTTCCTTAACTAATTTTGTAGTGTCTCTTGGTGTAGTAGAGACTTCTTCTTTTAGGCTCTACTCTGGATCATCTAGATTCATGTCCTTATTGGAATCCTCCTTTTGTTCTAGTGAATGAATTTCCTTGACCTGTTCTTCTCTAGTCTTTTCCTTATCAGATTTATCCTCAGCTTGATGTTCTGGAGAGGATCTTGTTTCAGCAAGTACTTCTTTCTTAGTCACTTTGTCATCTCCATTTATTTCATGTTCAAGGTTCAGTTCTAGAATAGATGTATCATCTCCAAAATTAGTTTCTTTATTATCATAAATGGTAGGGCGATTAAATTCCTTCAATGTGTTCAAAGTAATTTATTCAGTTTCCTTTACCACCTTTTTAATGTCTCCTCCCATAAGAGCATTCTTTCCTTTGACCTGAATTTGTTATGAATTTCTTTGGAGACTTTTAATTTTTCATCTGGAGTGAATTCTGGACATAGTTTTATTAAAGAGTGCTCTCTTAGTTCAACATCCTTTGCCATGGCTGCTTCCTTTCTTACAGACATTATACTTGCCAGGCTATGTGGAAGATCATCAATTATTTCAATTAGGGCTTTGTTGTAGATGATTAGGTATTCTACAATAGTAGTCTCAATAATCCTTTTATCTGGATCATTATATTCATCATATAATTGTGCAATTGGTTTTAGATTGCCGTCCATTGTTATGGCTTTGAGTACATCTTTAAGACTTATAGTTGCTTCTTTTGTCTAAGGTACTTCTTGACTTTACCTTTTTATAGATTTACCCTTACTGGATGGTTTCCTTTTGTTGGTTTCAGAGGCCTTAGTTTTCATCTTCCTCACTTCTTCATCACACTATGTTTCTTCTTCATCAACTGCAATACTTACATGCATTCTTTTAGCCTTGGTTTTCTTTCTTTTGTGGCTGGTACCAGGAGCTTCCACTTTTACAGATGGTGTGGGACCTGAGGAAGTAGTAGAGCTTCTTGTATATGTCTATGTTGCTTCAAAATTTTCTTTTTTCCTATTAGGCTCCTCTGAAGTCTTAACCGGTTCACTATATATCTTTTCTATTGCTTCTCTTTTCGCTTGTGCTTTTTATCTTGCTTCTCTGATTTGTTCTTTAGTGAAACCATGTTTCATTGCAACTTCTTCTACCTCCTTCCTCACCTTCCTAGAGGTTTCAGATTGTCTGAGTTCAACATGGATTTTCACAGATAGCTTTTCATAGGTTCCAAACCTTTCTTCTCTATCGTCCTTGGGCTTGCTCAGTATGTGTTGAGCATAGTTATCTAATATTTGTCCATCCACTTCATAACCCATTAGCATTATCCAGACTGTCCTATGCTTAACAACCTCCATCAAGCATTGATCTTTTGTAACCATAAAACATATAGTATCCTTATACTTCTCAACAATTTTCTTAGGGATTCTTTCTCTTGAATGCATCATGATTAGGAAATTCTTGAAGTACCCCCATAGGGATGCTTTTTTCTCATCATAGCTTCCAATGCTACTTAAATGATCTCTAATTTGGACAGCTACTAGTTTGCTACTTAACTAGAACAAATTCTTCATGTTTGGCAATTCATTCATTTTATAGAAGAATAGATAGATAATCAGCATACCAAATTTGAAAGGATAGTTTTTGCTTTCCTTAATCTTCTTTAGATTCTCTAGTAGTTGACTTCTCAGCAACTCACATAAATCATAATCAACATTTTGTTTGACCATTTGATATACAGTGTATATCACAGTATCAGAGACAGAGTTCTCTTGGTTCGAGAAATAGATCTTGTAACCTATGACCATAGAAGAAAATCTTACTGCATGGTCTATGATGTCATTTATGGTTAATGCCCTTTTGTCAAATTGGGCTCTAGTAGCCTCTGTAACAGTTTGATTCTTCATGGCTTTCAGCAAGGGCAAACCTCTGGTGGAATTTAACCCTGTTCTTGCCCTAATCGCTTCCTTGGTGATTTTGAAGGGCTGCCCTAACCACATGAATTCATCGTGAATTAGACTCAGGATATACCAGACCCATTCATCCTCTACAAATGTAGGAAACTCTACATACTGAATAAATTTCTTCTCTTTTAAGACTTTGTATTCTTCCTTTAGGTCAAATTGATCATCACTTAAATGTTTCAAGTATAGATCTAAGAATCTGTTGCCACCAATCTCATCTAGGGAAACATGGATATATGCCCTAACGTCTTCCACATATAGAACTTCGTATGGTATTTCTAAAAATACACCCATTGGATCAACTTTAGTTGCTTTGAAGGGATGTTTCTTGAATTTAGGTCAAGGTCACTTAGTAATATCAACAACTTATGGGGTTGTCATTGCAAAGATTCAATAAAGTTCCAACGGTAAATACTTGGTTATGCCGAATTAGGGTTTTCTTTGCCTCGATTGCATTGAGTTCTTTAAATCTCTGTTGACGCTTGAAATCTTGCTTCAATCTCTCTTGGATATTTGATAGCTCGAATACAACGTGAGTTAGAAGGCAAATGAGTTTCTTTTTATCCTTTGCACTTGACCTAATCATAATAAATGCTCATTCTCAAAAGCTACCTGACCTTTCTCTGATAGACACAGTCGATCGAAATTGCTCCGTAATGTACCACACTGACTCATTTTCTTCTGGATTTTCTTCCATAAGATTTTTCGTATTGGATTCCACCACATATCTTTGTGCTTGATTCTAACACTAACTATCTGGCTGGGGGTTTTGGATTTTCAACACTGCTCCCCCTGAGCTAGAGCTCTGAATTTACTTCCTGGAGGAAGTATCTGCACTAGATGATGGTGTGGATTCATCCTTGACTTCAATCACATCTTTCTTGATCCAAATATTGCCCATTTCTTTCTTGGCTTCAACCAGATCAACCTTTTCTTTTCTTTTTATCAATCCTTTGCTCCATTTTCTTGTTTTCAGTATGGTAGTTTCTTTTCACATTATTGCTTCTACAAACTCTTGCAATATGTCCATATTTGTTGCAATTGTAACACACCACATTCCTTTATCTTTGATTTATTTTAGTGATTGGATTTGATTTGCATTGATTAGCCATATGTCCAAATCTATTGCATGCAAAACACTTTCCATTTAATGATTGATTATTGCTTGCATTGTGAGAGCCATTTCTTACTAGACTTCTGCATTCACTTGATCTATGACCAATTTTATTGCAATTGAAACATTGACCAGAAAAGGATGGAACATTTTGATTCTGGTTTATTCTACTCCTACACTGAGTAGCTTTATGACCAAACTTATTGCAATTAAAACAATGGCCATTGAAAGATGGATACCTTTGAGCATTTGGTTGTCTGACCAGAGGTCTTCTAGATCTTCTTCTTTGATTTTTGAACTGGTTCCCTTTGTTTTACTTTAACTCAGTGTTTGCTTGACCAGATTTTGAACTTTCTCCTTTCTCAAATCCTAAACCTTGCTTATCATCAACACTCTTTTGACTAGCAATCATCTCATAAAGCTTTGCAGAACTTATCTTGAACTTTTCTTCATAGCTCTTGGCTTTTTCCATGTCTTCTTTTGGACTCAATTTCTTTTTCAAGTTTGACACAATCTTCTAATTTTCTTTTCACCATTTCATTCATATCTTCTTCTACCCTATATGGAAGGTATTTAGTTAAAGTGATTCTTAGAGTGAACACTAGATACATAACTTAGTTTCATAACATATACAATTGAATAGGAAGGAACATTTTCATCCTGCAAAGTATAAAAAGGCTTGATATACTCATTGCATTTTAACATGAGACCCATCAATTTGAAGACAATATTTTATGGATTTTTTAAAAAATGGATGTTTATGAAACAAAATTAAACAATGAAAAACTCAATTGGTTTGGGCTATTAACAAATCTTGTAATTTATATTCTTCTAAATGAATTGTATACCTATTAGTGCTCCTTTTTTTGGTTTTCAAGGACATTGGATTCCTTGCCACATTTATTAGGAACAAGTAGATGGTGATAAACAACATTTACTTTAGAGGTTAGCATCAGAGGTTCTCCTAAATTTGATTTTTTTTAAAATCTTTTTCTTATGCATAATTTTTCATAAATTTATTACATTTTTTTCCCTCACTCACATAGTTAATGAACTTCAACTACATCCATAACTAACTCAATAAAACTCCTAATTTTTCTAAAGAACTTACACACCCACCAAATTATCTTCACTTATGCATTAACCTCCATCATGATTTTTTTAAAACTCATTCAAAATAATAAATGAAATTCACTTGAATGTTTTAGTATCATTTTCAACAAGTGCCAAGTAGTGATGAGTACCTACCTTTATAGTATTGTAATAATAAAAATTGTTTTGTAATTGGAAAATAATGTAAGTTTAGAACAATTTTTATTACATGAAATTAAGTAACTCCAAACAAAGCCTGAATCTTAGATTATCAAATTTCTATGGAAGTTATATAAGAAAGACTATAAGAGAGCAATAGATTGTATGTTATTTTTAAAAAGTTTCTTATATAAATAAAATGGAACTAATGTCAGGTTTGTTGTATAAAAGTAATGGTTGAGTGTATTTTCTAACTCAAGAAATGGAGGTTGTAGATGGTACTCAATACTTTTATGGCCTAACCAAAAGACTTCTTTTGTTGTACTTGGAACTATTCAAGAATTATTTCATACAATAGGATATATGTGATGTTAAGTCAAGTTTTAACATCACAAAGAATTAGCAAAGAAGCATTATCAAGTACTTGCATGTAATTCTAGATACAAAACTTTTTGGGAAGGTACAACCCTAACAGAGAAAATGAAGGGATAAAATAATCCTTTCAAAGAAATATAATAACATATATTTGAGTATAATACATTATAATGAAAGTTATAACTGGGAGATTTTTATTGTTAAATTATCTAAGTGAGGAGAGAGCAAGGTCTCAACTTAGTAGAATATCCAAGTTACCAAGTTGCATTCACAAATCATGGGTGTATTCAAGGAAGTTGGAAAATGTTGATAAATATGAACCCTTTGGAATGTCGTGGACGTGAATCTAAACTTCAATGGATTTTATCTATAATATTTTAATTGCACATGACCTTGGCAAATCTATCTTAGAGCTAGATTCATGCAACCTAAATCTATTGAAAGAAGATGGCGATTTTATCAAGATAATGAAGATAATAAATATTTGGTAGAGTATTCAAAATATTATATCAGTTTAAAATAATATTCTTTCCTTTCAAATTATGACTTTATAGGTTATTAGGGGAAACTGACTCACACATAACAAAGGACTCTCACGATGGTAGAGATAATTTTGATTATGATTATAATATTTCAAACATGTAAGATTTGGACTCATTCTAGAGAGCTTGCAGTGCCACTAGGATAAACTTAACAAGAGTAGTGAAATTTCATTCATTTTAAATTTATATGTTAGGCACACATTGGTTGAAAGTGTCTTATTGTGGCTCTTACAATGAGAAAAGCTAAATTGAATATAGAAAAAATCTAAAGAAGATTATTTAATTAGTAAAAAATAAAAGAATTCAATTAAAATTTTGAAAAAATGTTTTATAAAATTTTAAGTAGAAGAAAAATAAACTCATATAATTAGTCAATTATATTATTTGTTTGTACATATTTCTACAATCACAATAAAATCTTTATCATAACAAAAATTAATAAATAATTATATTATTAATCTTAATAATTTGTATTCTAACTTCTATATTATAACTTCGATAATACTGAACATGGACTTTCTCAATAGTCGATGTGAGGATCTAGTTCCCCAATTCAAGCTTGTCAATGAAAAGGTAGATCTCCCTCTTGTATATAAATATCTTAGAAACTTTATCCATTTAAGCATAACTCCTGAAAGCAAACATAGTAAAATCATTACTTCTTCAAAAATTAGAAGCCATCTATTGAGAAACTAAATATATAAATAAATTTGTCAATAAACTAACAAAGACATTAAAAAATATATATTGAAAAAGAAAATATGTAAGAAAAATTTGAGGATGAAAGGCATACATGTTGCACTATGTAAGGAAAGCGGAACTTAAATTTGATGATCGTGTGGCCATATTTAGTCATTTTAGCCATAAAATACAATTATTTTTAGGAAGATTGTATCACTTGAAAGGTAAGATTTTAGGTAACCTATCAAAATTTCTATGTAATTATTATTTGGTCTATATATTTTTTTTCCTAAAATAGGTAGACATTATATTTGAAAGGCAACTTCAAATAGATGACCCTAACAAAAAATTTACTTGACAAACTGTCAAATTTAAGTCGTGAAGGAAAGTAGAGCCCTTGTAAATGAAGGGTAGATAACCAATAATTGACATAACTTGCCAAGTTTCCTGACTCAAGAGGTTAAAGCAGTAACAGGAAAAACTTTTTTATTTTAACCAACACCAAATCCATCCATATAACAAATAGCTTATAGTAACAGCTTTGCATTTCCGTTATGGAAGTGGCCAACTTTCTATATGGTATCTCTTTCCCTTCTTAACTTTATTTCCACATTTGAAATCATTCCTCTCTTCTTCTACAATTACATTTAAATAATTCCTTACAATTTGTTAACTAGGTCATTCAAGGCTTCTTTTTTCTCAACTGTATGAATACATACATAGCTTACATTTACTCACTAAAATTACCTCTTTTTTCTCAACTGTATAAATACATACAAAGCTTACATTTACTCACTAAAATTTCCTTAACAAGGTTGTTATCCAATCGCTACTCGGGCTATTGGGTGGCAGTAGTCTCTATTAAACTGTGATCTGTTGTGTTAATGGAAGCATAGGTAATTTGGTTAGAAGCATTCAATTTTGAATTAATAAAGGCAAATGAAACACCCAGGAGAAGGAACTCAGATGAAGATGATATGATTCCAATAGAAAAAAACTATAGAGGAAAATTGTTAGCAGGCAGGGGAGGTTAATGGTGGCTGTCCAGAATAGATTGCTACAGTAATGTGGACAGCAAGAACATAAACACACAAAGGAGAGAACAACAAAAAACTAAAACAACAATATATATTATATTTTCCTCTTTCAAACTATTACATTAAAAAACTTTACAAAAACTTCTTGTAGAGCTATTGCTCTATTTTTCACATTCAAACTATATTATGTCCTAAACCTAGAACTATTGTACCATTACTGTGCTATTGTACATGCACTTTCTATTCTCTACTATCTATTGTTTCCTTTTGCTATTGTCTCCTATTCTTTGCAATATTCTCCTTCACATTCCTTCTACTTCTACATGCTTTCCTTTTCTCTGTCTTACACTTTCTAATTCCAACTGTTAACATTCTTTTCTTTTTGTCTCACTCAAAAAATGCGCAAGAAAAAATGGCACTCAACCAAATTCAAAATCAACTACCATATTAAATTTTCTGCCAGCAAACAAATCCCCTTTAATAGGGTGGCAGAGGAGGATCCCCAAAGCTGATGGGGGGTTGGTTGCATTTAATACGTAAACTGCATATTATAATATTCCAACACTCCCCCTTAATCTGAAGTCACCTATCATTCAACAATTTTCTTTCCAGATCTAATCTCTGGAGATAAACCTTTGCATTTGCCTTTTCAGAGCCGATCTCTAGATTTGTTTCTATCATTCTGTATCACCTCCAGACCTCTTTTTTGCTTCTCTAGAGCACTCTTTCTACATCTCCGGAGCTGACTCCCTGCATCTCCAAAGCTATGTTTTTGCATCTTTGAAGCACCTCTGAAGTTGCACTGACTTTCCAAGGTTTAACCTCTGGAGCTCTATTGTGACTATCTTTCTAGAGCTGAACCTCTAAAGCTATCTTCTTTCTAGGGCTACATACCTCTGGAGCTATCAACAATGCCAAGCCTGTCTCTTAGGTGTTCAAAAGAATAGTTTGGTAATGCCTTTGTGAAAATGTCAGTGAGTTGCTGCTTGAATCTATAATATTGTAACTCAATCTCTCCTTGTTCTACGAACTCCCTTATGAAGTGATAATGGATCTCAATGTGATTGCTTTGCCCATGGAAGACTCGATTCTTTGTCAGGGCTATTGATGAAACATTGTCACAATGAATGGTTGTACCATCTTCTTGCTGCTCATTAAAATCTGCAAGGATCCTTCACAACGAAATAGCCTAACATGCTGCTACATTTGCTACAATATACTCAGCTTCTGCTATGGAGAGAGAGACAATGGGTTGCTTCTTAGATGCCCATGAAATCATGCCTGAACCCATGTGAAAAACATAGTTGGATGTACTCTTCTGGTCATCTACATTACCTGCCCAATCACTATCCATGAAACTAGCTAGCTTAAACTCATTAGAAACACCATACAAGATGTCATAACTTATTATGCCATTCACATATCTCAAGATCCTCTTTCTTGCTTTCCATTGTGTGTCCTTAAGTTTCTCCATGAACCTAGAAATTAGGCTTACTACATACATCAAATCAGGTCTATTAGCTATCAAGTACATGAGGCTTCCAACCATACATTTGTAGAGGGTTGGGTTTACGTCCTTACTGATGTCCTCTTTACTCAATTTCAGACCTGTAGCTGTTGGTGTTGGGTTAGGTTTGTTGTTCTCCCTTTTAAATCTCTTCAAAATCTAATTGGCTTAGCTAGTTTGCGAAATAAATATGCCATGCTCTATTTGTTTGCCCTTAATGCCAAGAAAATAATTCAACAGACCTAAGTCTGTCATCTCAAACTCATTCTTCATTACCTCTTTGAATTCAGCAATGAAGAGCTCACTATTACCAATAAAAATTAGATCATCTGAGTACAAAACAACAATTAAAATATTACCTTTAGTTTCTTTGATGTAAAGTGTGGGCTCACTGCTTCTTTTGCTAAAGCCATTACTTACTAAATATGAGTCTATTCTATTATACCATGCCCTTGGTACTTGTTTCAGCTCATAGAGGGATTTTCAGAGCCTATATACTTTATCCTCTTGCCCTAGGACTTCATAGCCAGGTGGCTTCTCCACATACACTTCCTCTTCCAACACTTTGTTCAAGAAGGCTGACTTTACATCTATTTGATACACCTTACACTTATGTTGGGCTGCTATTGCAATGATTGCCCTAACTATTTCTAGCCTTGCAATTGGTGCATATGTTTCATCATAATCTATTCCAGGCTGCTATTTGTACCCTTTGACAACTAGCCTTGCCTTATATCTTTTAATCTTACCTTCAGCATGAGATTTAGTCTTGTAGACCCACTTAACTCTAATCACTTGTTTACCCTTGGGTAAGTTAGTTAGTTGCCATGTGTCATTACTCTCTATGGAATCTAATTCTTCATCCATGGCCTTACACCATTTCTCTTCCTTCACAACTTCCTCAAAGTGCATTGGATTATTGCAAGAAAATAATGCAAAATTCATATCATCATCATCATCAACATTCCTTGTGCTATCATAAATCTCCCTTACACTCCTTGTCCTCCATGGCATCAATGATGCAAGTGTAGGGTCTAAACTACCTCCAGAGCTGTTGTTGTTCTGACCTTCGGAGCTACTGTACTGCTAACCTCAAGAGCTACAAATCTCTGGAGTTGTAGACCTCTAGAGCTACTAATCTCTAGAGCTATTGCACTATTGCCCACCTCTGGAACTACTATTCCCCAATGCTCTACGGTAGTTCCTCCCCGAGTTGCTGCTCTCTGGTGCTCCTCCAGAGTTGCTATCCTCTAGAGCTTCTTCATCTTCAAGGGGTATTGTGACTGAAATACCCATGGTGTTGTCCACTATTCCATCCCATGCTTTGTTCTCAATGAAGGCAATGTCCCTGTTGATCACAACCTTTTTGGTGATGGGATTATATAGTATGTAGGCTTTTGACTCTTCACTATAGCCTATGAATATACATTTTTCATCTCTATCATTTAATTTCTACCTCTTCTCCTTAGGCATGGAAGCATATGCTACGAACTTGAAGATTCTTAGGTGTTCAACACTCCATTTGTTGTTTGTCCATGGCTCTTGTGGAATCCTATCATGAACAACTTTTGTAGGACACTTATTTAGTAGGTAAATTGTTGTTGCTATAGCTTCACCCAAAAAATCATGTGATAGTTCTTTTGTTTTCAGCATGCTTGCTGCCATCTCTTGAACGGTTTTGTTTTTCCTTTCGGCTGGTCCATTTTACTATGTAGTATACCTTGTTGTAAACTATTTTTATATGCCTTCATTCTTGTAGAAATTCAAAAATTATTTAGAGATATACTCTCCCCCTCTATCCATTCCTAGGGCCTTGATTTAGTGGCTGCTTTGATTTTTCAGATGAGGCCTTAAACCATTTGAATTTCATGAAGGGTTCTAATTTGTTTTTCAAGAAATAAATCCAGATTTTTTTGCTGTAATTATCTATGAATGTCATGAAATAACTATTTCCAGCCAAGGTGTGGGTTTTCATGGGACCACACAAATTTGAGTGCACCAACTCCAATGGTGCTTTTCCTCTCCTTGAATACCCTGATTGAAAGGGTTGTCTATGCTGCTTTCCTAAAATGTAGGCTTCACATTTCCCATCAGGATCTACAATGTTTGGTAGCCCTCTAACCATGCCTTTCCTAGAAAATAAACTCAACCCATAAAAACTTAAGTTCCCATACCTCAAATGCTAAAGTTTGGATGGGTCTTTGATGATTGTCCTAAAGGAGATTACTGTACCACTGCTGTGAGCACTAGAGATAGTGCTAGGAACTACACTAGAGATAGCATCAGAGATAGCACTGGAGGCTCTATATGGATTCTTAGAGGAAACATTTTGTTCCTTATCATCTACACTTCTGCAATGACTTTCTTGCTGCCTCCTTTGTCAAATATTGTACACTCTCCATTCTCCATTAGGATTTTATAACCATTTTGGACCATTTGTCCAATGCTCAATAGGTTATGTTTTATGCTAGGGGCATAATAGACATTCTAGATCTTCCTCCTTTCACCATGCTTGGATTGGATGTTGACTGTACCTTTTCCCATGATGAGAACTTGCTCATTGTTTCCCATTTTGATTTCAGTTTGTATGATGCAATCTATGGAGGCAAAAAAGTATTTGTTACCACTCATGTGGTTGCTACAACTGCTATCTAAGTACCATACTTCATCACTACTCCTCTCAGCAAGGTTGCAAACAATAAATACATTTGATTGCTTTTCATTCTCAGCCTTATTTTCATTTGCTACATTACCATTTTGGCCTCCATTATCATGTTGTTTTTTTCTACACTCACTAGCATAATGACCAAACTTATCACAGTAATAGCATTGAGCATTGCTTTTCTCATACCTCTTATTAGAACTATTGTTCTTCTTCTTGTCTTGATAGGATGGTTGTGAGCTACTTGCCTCCTCTTGGCTATTTGAATCTCCTCTTCTGGAGTTGCTTCTTCCTCTACCTCTTTGACCTCTATCTCTTCCCCTACCTCTTGCATTGGTTTGAGCCTTGAAGGCTTGGTCTAGTTTAGGAGCAGATCTATTCAACTGCTTCTCATGGGTTTGTAGTGAACCCATCAACTCATCGACAGTCATCTTGGACAGGTATTTATCCTCTGCAATGGCTATAACAATATGGTCAAATCTAGAAGGTAGACTCCTTAGGATTTTCTCAATAATCCTTTGATCTTCCATAGTTTCTCCATATATCCTTAGTTGATTTATCATGGTAGAATAGTGAAAAAGTCTGATATAGACTCATTGTCTTTTATTTGCAAGGTTTCAAAATCTCTCCTTAATAGCTGGAGCTTTACCAGTCTCACCTTATCGGTCCCCTTATAGCTATTTTGCAATATTTCCCATGCCTGGTTTGAGTAGTTTGCTGCTGCAATGCAGGGGAAAATAGCCCTTGTCAAGGCTACCTCAATCAAACTAAGGGCTTTTGCATCCTTTATACAGGTTTCCTTCAACTAGTTTCTTTGGGCATTAGATAGAGCTGCATAGGTTGCTAGGTCTATAGTATCTATGAACCCAATGATGACCAGCTCCCATAGGTCATTTACAACCACTATAGTTTTCATCTTCTTTGCCTAAATGTCATAGTTTTGTCCATCCAAATTCTGTGGTTGCTTCCATCCTTTGTTGTCCCCACCTGCCATTGCTTCTCAAATCTGAGAAGGCTGACAATGCTTAGAGAATCTAGGGCTTATACAAAACACCCACAAATAATTTCTAACTACCCAAAAAAATAAAGTTGTGATACCACTTGTTGGTAGGCAAGGGAGGTTAATGGTGGATGTCTAGAATAGATTGCTACAACAATGTGGACAGCAAGAACAAAAACACACAAAGGAGAGAAACAACAAAAAAATAAAATAACAATATATATTAGATTTTCCTCTTTCAAAAAATTAAATTCAAAAACTTTACAAAAACTTCTTGCAGAGTTGCTGCTCTGCTTTTCACATTCAAACTATATTGTGTCCCAAACCTAGAACTATTGTACCATTACTATGCTACTACACATGCACTTTCTATTCTCTGCTATATGTTGTTTCCTTCTACTACTATCTCCTATTCTCTGCAATATTCTCCTTCACATTCCTTCTACTGATGCAAGCTTTCCTTTTCTCTATCTTACACTTTCTAATTCCAACCGTTAACATTCTTTTATTTTTGTCTCTCTCAAAAATGCCAAGCAAAAATTAGCGCTTAGCCAAATTCAAAATCAACTACCATATTAAATTTTCTACCAGCAAACAAATCCCCTTTGACAGGGTGGTAGAGGAGGATCCCCAAAACTGACAGGGGGTTGGTTGAATTAATATGTAGACTATAGATTATAATATTCCAACAAAAATAAGAGCAAATGCGAGAGTGAATGTAAAGTTACAATGCCCTTGGATTGATACTACAACAATCTATAAAATAAATGAAAGAAATACTAACTAGAACATAAGTTCTTGCAAATAAAGATTTATCTAGAAAGATTGTTAACTGAAAGTATTTTGGATTTAAATGTCTCATTGTTCCATTGAGAGTCTTTTGACTCATTTAACAACCTTATTCAAATAATTAACCTTTCTAAAAAAATTTAATGAATGTCTATACATGGGATTTTGTAAGTAGAATTCAGATTTTCTTTTCAATTTAGAGGAATAGAATGAAGAAGAAACATACAAGATTGGAATTAATTCTCTGTAACTTCACAAAATCTATGTTTCCTCCACTTTACATGACCATTGTAATGGAATATACCTGGTTTTAAGTTTAACTATGTAGTTTTTCAATTTTCTTTTCTAAAGTTTAGGCAAAATAGGGGAAACACCTAGGGATAAATGAGAGAATAATGTGTCTTTTTAAGTACTTCAAGTATTCATATAATTAATTCATAAAAGAGTATACATATATAGATTGTTAAAACTAAATGTGGATTTTAGCATTTAATTATAATGAATGTCTTGAAGGGATATATTGATTTCATCCAAAGATATATTAAAACTAACTTATAGAAATGTTTACTAAGCAATCCGTGGTCCAAATTTCTACTACACAACCAAAATTTTTAATAGAAAATGACAATTTTCACTATCAAATGAAATGAAAATTCTTATCAAGTAACAAGAAGAGTTTTTTTTACCAAACAAATCTAAATCTCCACTACAAGATGAGAATATTTACTAGTTACTGTCACATCCCCCATGGAAGGAATCTTCCATGTGGATGAGAAAAATCATAAAGAATAAGGATTTAATGGATTTCAGTCTTCAAGAAAAATTGGAAGGAGGGGACAAATTTAGTATGATGACATGGTTACCGTGGAAGCAATTTGCCTACCACACTTTTGTGAAAGTATGGCCTCCCTCTTATGGCAATTACTACCCTAGAAGGACTTCTAGAGAGGGGTCACCTGAAGCAGAGATGTAACAACAAGGAGGGGTCACCTACCACACCATGAAAGGAGGTATGGAATTCACCTACAACCATTAATAACCTAAAGGATGTGTAGGAGGAGACTATTTCTCAAGTAAGACTAAAATTTTGTTTTTAGGGGAAAGATAGGAACGAAAGAAAAGGGGGCTTAAGAAAGATTTTGGAAGCTTCATGATGGATGGAAGCTTCCTTATGGAAACAACTTGGTATCTTTCCCATGTTCTAGTATATTCTATAATAGCTTCATCTTTTTCTCAATAACAATGTCATCATCCTCAATGAATGACACTACTAATGACTCTTATTTTTACTAACTAGCCTCATCAAAATATTCAACAACCCAATGCTAATGTTGAAGATGCATCTTAGTACATACCAATTGTGCAGAGAAACCTATTGCAAGAATTTTATGATTTTGTTCGACTTGCTAAGTGGAAGAGTATTATTGCTACAAATTTGATCAAATCTAGGTTGGAAAAATAGGCATGTGATGAGCATCATAATTTTCTCTTTTAGTTTTTATCTTTCTTATTTTAAATCCATATTGGACAAGACACTATGTTATTTGTATCATATTTTAATGGATGTATGTTAAAGTAGTTGTTTTTAAACATAATGTGACTTGATTAAGTTTGTTTGCAATTATCTTACTTAGTGGATGAGGATTTTTCCCATTGGACTAATTCTAACCTGTAGCCAAAGACTGTAGAGTTCTTGTATCAAAGGAATGTAGAGTCCTACATCAAAGGACAGGTTCCTGTAGCCAAGGAACCTACCTTTTGCAGACAAGAGATCAATTCATACAGAAAGGCATGCAACTACCTATAGTTGTCCAATGATAGTCAGTTCCCTTCTTGAATAAGAATGAGTTGTAGAAGTAACAAGGAGGGAATGTATGATAGTTGGTAGGTGTTCATCTTTTAGCCAAGAATGTGTGAAGATGGGATAAGTCCAAGATAACTGATCCTATGTTTTTTAGTAAGTTCTCTTGCATTACAGTCCTAATTGGAAAAGTCCTCTTTGGTTATTCCAAGTTTTTCATTTCCTAGTATATTTCTATTTTCCTAAAAATAAAGAATCCTTCCTCTATTTAATGGGAAGTAGTTCGATTAGTTGTTGGTTTTCATAAATGTATGAACTGTCACTAGCTATGTATATATTATTTCATCAAATCAATCTAAGTGGTTAGATTTTCTCAAGCATGGTTAGATTTTCTTATGTATTAGCTAATTGCAATCAATAAAAATAGCATTTTCCAATGTACAACTATTCTACTTTCTATTCTTAAAATATGATGATTTGATTGATGAATTGATTAAGTTGTTAAAAGGACATCTAGTTACTCCAAGCAAGGGCCCACTTGAGGTATACAAAAATATGTTAGCATTAGAGTTATGCAATCTAAAACTAGATTCACTTGATTATATTTCAGTTTATTACTCAAATTTAGTTAAGAAGTAGTTAATACAGTTGATTTTAGTTATTATAAAATAGTTTCCTTGTTTCCAGCACTTCATTCCTTTCCTAGTTGTAGAGAATATCATTTATCAGCTATACACAACCATAGTATTCCAATACCTATAATTCTTTAGTTGTACATATAGTACAAGTACCATCTAAGAAGATACACCATAGGTTGAAATTGCAAATGTAGCACCTCTTAACTATTAATTCATTTGATTGTGGATACCCTAATTCATTGAGTTGAGTGCATGTGATTGTTACACTAGATTTACCAGTTAATGAAGTGGCGAGACATTTTTGGCATCGTTGCTGGGGATGGTGCCAAGTTTTAGAATTTCTAAGTTTTTAATAACCCTTTTTGCTTTTCCAAGTATATAAATTATATTTTCTAGCATTTAGGATCAGTAGACATCAGACCCAATATGAAGTCATAGACTAATGTGTGTAGGAAGGACTTTACTAGCTTAGGAACTATTGCATGAGGTGGAGGAGAGATCCCTTAGGGATATTTATTCTAGCAAATCAAAATTGAGAAGAGATAGTAGATCTACGTGAGGATACAAAGAGAAGACAACCAATTGAATCCCCAATTATCGAAGCATAGTTACCTGAAGCTCCTCCATTAGTTACTTTGACCTAAGGATCCAACAAGCCTCCCAACTATAACCTGAGCTTCAATGCCACAATGGGTGATGCAGGAACTGAACCATGAACTGAAAATACCACTTTCAAATTTCCCATTACTAATCAAGCTAGGCATGTCGCTATGAAGAATATTTCCCCTTCTACTCTTCCTAACATTCATGGTTTCATTACGGAGGACCCAGATACTTTCCTATTTGAATTCAACATCCTTTTCCACAGTTATGATTATATAACTAATGTGCACTACCTGAAACTCTTCCTAGAAACCCTCAAGGATGCTACCTTGAGATGGTTTAAGGGATTGGGAAGAGATACAACACCTACATGGAAAGTCATGAAAGAAAAATTCCTCAATAAATACAGAGATTATTGAAGAGGCAAAGACATGAGAGGAGATAATATTTTTAGAATGACACAGAAGGAGGAGGAACCCTCAGAGGACTATGTGGAAAGATTATTACATTTAGTCTACAGAAAACTCCACAGAATAGATTATCTCTAGTCTCTCAAATATTATATTCTTGTGAGGAGTTAATGAAGAATGCAAGGACACCTTAGACCTGATTGGAGGTGGTGACATTTCTAAGCTTCCATTTGAAGAGGTTTTCCAGATATTTAGAAATACTCGCACTCAACCATGAAAAGGTCATGCAACCTAAGAGCAATGTGAACAACTAAAGTAGTTGCAGGAATATCTAGGTTGGAGATTAGCAATCTGCTTAAAGATATGAAGTAGGATATTATAAATCATATGGAAACTTAGTTGGATACATTACATGCAAATAACAAATATGAAGAAGCATAAGCAACATGCCCCCACTATCACCATAAGAAAATGGAATGAAAATGCAAAAGGCTAGCTAGCATTACTAAAGGTAGACGTGAAAAGTTGGATTTCAAAGCTCTAGAGGATGAAGATGGCTAGGTGTTTTACCTAGTACAATGCAAACCATGGCAACAAATACAAGGTACTCCTCCTAATCCTTTATCTTATAATGCTTCATTCCCAAGTTGCTTTCCAAATATGTCTAATTGGTATAATGTACCATGGAATAATATTCCACCTCCACCCTGGTCAAACTTCTCACCACCTGGCTTGACCCAACATCAAGGGATATGGCCATCGCAACCATACCAATCTCAAGTACAAAGATAATAGTGACAACCACCCCAAAACTCATGGCAAAATCTAAACACTGGTTACCCATGGCCACAACAGGCTTTACCTCAACAGCTAGCTATTATGCCAAACACTGCTACATCTACTCCTAATCCACCTAGAGAAACTCAATTACCTACTCAAACTATATGAAATGTTAACAACAATCATGTTTAATAGGCTTATGCTAATAAAACCTTCTAGTACCTCACTTATGCAATCAAGGTCAGTGATGTTCAGTTACATTCATGGAAAATGCTCCCTAGACCAGCCTCTCGACTCGTCATGGAAATCCCAAAGGAGGAATGCAATTGCAGTAGGATGATGCCAAGAAAATTGAGTGTTGCATAAAACTTTAAGTAAAGTCAATCTGGGCAAGAATAATAGGATATGCACTAAAATGGTTTTGTTGAAGAAATTCTGAGGTGCCAAGAAAAGGAATCAGCTCTAATGGAGTCAATTAACAAAGCTATACCTCATGCAATTTGTAGAATGAACACAATGTATTTGTTTCTTGGAAGGTTAAGCATTCAGATATTTCACAGTCCGGAAGCTAAATTACCGCTATTATTTCTTTCATATAAAATAGAAGAAAATATAACATTTTCAAATGAAAACACATACCTATGCTTTTCCTCTATTTCCTATTTATCCAAAATTTATTCTTTCTCCACCCATAATTCTTCTCTGATCTTTCTTGCATGCCCAGATGAAGGTTATTAGTAGGCACAACACAAAATCCCATGTTCTTGCCATCAATATTGAGCTCTACTGCCCCCCAGAATGAATGTCTAATTTTCTCCTTGCATCCCGATTTATAGCCTCATACATTCAAAAACAAAATAGCGAATGCATTCAATTTTCTTCCACTAACTCCCACAAAGTAGTAATGACACCAAAAACTAGAAAGATTCCCTCAAAAAGTAATTAATTACTTTCATGAAATTTCCACCTATTGCATATGTCTCAAAATAGGAAACATTTACTCAAACAATAATAAAAAAATTATAAAAGAATCTTTTTCAAAAAGATATTCAAATATCTAAATAATTAATTCAAATAAAGTAATTAATATTATTGCGACTAGATATTAGACTTAATCCATTCTTCAACATAATTTATGCAAATAAAATAAATGCAAATATTTTCCATGTAGATTGACTAAGTGGTGTGTGTGTGTAGATTTTCCTTCACATTATTTTAGATTCAGTTAGCTAAACACCCTCTATCTCGATTATACTCTCTGTCAAGAAAGTGAGAAATTTTTCCTACCATACACACATGTCACAATTAGACAACAATTATTAAATAATAATATTTAGATTCACATTTTAATTATTGAAAATAGGGGTTGTGATAGGATAGCTTGTTGATATCATGTTGGGCAACATAGTATCCTGAAATATGTAGACCTTGATAGTCTAGTTGTGGATGTACACATCAATGGTACCCTTATTAGAAACACTTTAATTAACCCAGGTGTTTTCATAAACATCATGACCAAGGAAACCATGAAAAATCTACAACTTGTTGACCTGAGACCTACACCTACAGTGCTTCAATTACCAAATAGGTCTATGGTTAAACCCAAAGGGATCATTGAAGACTTAGTTATTATGATTGACTCTGGGAATATCTTGCAAATTTTATGGTCTTGCAACCAAAAGCTAACTTGGGGGATATCCACTCATATTAGGGAAACTGTGGTTAGCGATAGCCCATACTTTTATTGGTTATAGGTCAAGGAGTATGATTATTTCTAATGGAAATGTTACTAAGAAATGGGTTCTTTATCCACTGACACAACCCTTTGTTGACTTAGATCAGTCTACCTAGTTGGATCCCAAAGATAACGACCAGTATTCCCTACAAACATTAATGGCAATTAAACAAAGCCCATGGATTCAAATCCAACATGAGGATATAGTAGACTTGTTCCTTGGAATGCCTATCCTATTTAGTGGACCCCCCAATTTTTTTTGCTTTTTGGTCCTTAAACCCTAATAATGGCTAAGTCTATGCCTGATAGCCTTAAACCCTAAACCCTTAGCCCTTTGTTCTAATCCTACATTATAATTTAGAATTGACTTGTTATTGGTGGTCACCCCCTTTCAAGTCATGACCCTATGTCCTTGACCTTGTGCAAGACCAGCCCCTTGAGCCTAGTAACTGACCTTCCTAGTGAGCATAATACTTCTTAAGTCTGAATGCTAGACAATTGAAGGAAGATCAATGGCTATCATGGCATTGTTGGCTCTAGATCAGTTAGATTTGTTAGAGTCGTGTTGATGTGCTAGCCATAGATCTCAAGCAAGTGTGACCGAGTCTTCTTAACTAAATGATCATAGATGTGCTCATCACATGAGTGCTCTACAAAATGATGCTAAAGAATATGCTCCGCATTGATGCGACAAGATGACATGTGGAGGTGTGGGTCCTATCAGGTCTATGTAAGATATGTTAAAAGCTTAGTACATCAACACGAGCATTGCAGTGTGGGTTCCTTTATGTCCTGCATTGTTGCGATGAAGGGACACCTAGACATTTTGACTGTCAACAAGGAATATAGATGTTAATCTTACAAAATTTCATTGGTCGATGGTATTTTAGTGTTGCACTAGATATTTTTCAACCCCCTTGTTTGATCATTCACTTTGCTGCGATGAGTTCATATCAACAACCAACATTTAAAAGTAAGGGAATTCATGATTTTCAAGGAGATAACGAAGAACAATAGACTATATCAATCCTAGTTCACTTCGACAAACCAGACCAACTATAAAAAACATAGTACTAACAAGATCCAATCAGGATAGAGATATAAGTCCCCATGATTGCAAGAATTATAAACACAATCTGTAACCAACTATTATAATCTAACATTTCTCTATTTTCCTTTATAAGGGAACTAGTAGCATTGTAATAGGCATTTGATTCTAGGCTTTGGATACAAGATATCCACATATTTGGGGAATAGCTTCTGCTATAGAGTAGGTTCATTTTGATAGGTCTGCAAAGCAAAAGTTTCCTATAGATGAATAAAGTTACGTATGAAATTTTTAGTTTAGATTGAATTATATGAATAACATTATATGTGTGTGTTTCTTGAAATCATCTCCTTGAATGTATGCATTTCTTTTGTGAATGAAGGAATCAAGAATTTTGGAGTTCATCTATGCACACTTGTTGTATTGAGTGTCTTATTTGCTACTTCTATTCAAGGAATGGATTAAACATACTTTGAGTAAGACATAGGGAGTGATGTATTACATTAGGGATTCTTGAAGAAGAGTTGCAAGAAATACTCTCTCTTGGGTGTGTCATTGTAAGGTAGAGATATAGGTGTACCCTCTGAGTTTGAAGTTTTGATGACAAAAGGAAACATTTGCATTGTAGTATTTTGACTCTGTTGCCCTTGATAAAGCACCGATCTGAGGAATTATTTGCCCAAAGTTCTAGAGAGAACACTAAATTTAAACATAAAATCATTCAAACCATTTTTTTTCTTTACTTTAGCTTAGATAGGTTTATTACATATTCTCAAAGCTAGCAACGTGAAGATCTCCAAGAACTTTGTCAAATTTGAAGTTAATCTTACATATCTTGGCACAAACTTATGAGAACATTTCTATCTAATACAATGAAGGGCAAATATGTTGATAGTATAATAAAGGATACCCTGTAGGTTTGGTAGAGCTTGAAGTGCAAGAGAGATAGGTGTGAACAATCTCCCAATTTGTTGGTCAAGTCTTTCATTGAACTTGATCATGAGAATTGGCAAACCTTTAAAGTTTGATGTGTTCAAATTTGGGAACCAACATAATTGGTGACTCTATTGGGGAGATCGTAGATGCTCATCTTTTTGGGAGTGTCAAATGAGTTAAAACATTTTCACAATCTGATTTGGAAATTATTGCAACTTGTTTGAAATATTGTAGAGGGGCTCTATTAGAAGGATCAACCCAAAAAGTTGCTTGATGTTTTATCCTCTTTAGAGAGGTGGCGACTCTATTGTTGAACCTATTTGAAGTTGCAACATATTACCAGGTATTTCATCTTTTCATTCAATATGATTAGTTTAGAACAACATTCTTGGCCATGTTCTTAGAAGAAATTGTTCTTTGCTAAAAGATACAAAGAATTGAATTTTAATGGTATTCATGGATACCCAAATGCTATTCCTAGTGAAATCAGAAAGTGTTTACCAAAGTATAGTGGAAAAAATGTTGAATCAACAAACAAGGATTTGAAAATTTTCTATGATCTGATAGGAGATTATGAGATGAGGTTGATGATGTTGTTATGAGGCTTTTTGTTCAGTCATTGAAGGAGGATGCTAGGGATTGATTTTTAGATTTACCTTTGTGTTCTATTTCTTCATGGCTAGATTTTTGAGATTGCATTTCTAGAACAATTTGGTGAAAGAATTGTTGTGGTTTCATTAATTACACAATTCATGAACATTCAAAAAGAAAAGGATGAGTTGGTTCCATCCTTCAACCTGAGATTTTTAAAAATACTCAAACATATTCTAGAATATATGGGGCCAAATGATGCATTATGTTTTGTAGTCTATCTTGGTGCATTAGATGAGGAAACGAGTTATTTGCTAAGAGATAAGGAACCTACTACACTTCAACAAGCTTATGAAATTGCAATGGATATTGAAAATAATTTGAAATGTGCAATGCCAATAGGATACATGTATGCAAGTGTGGGTTATTGTAAAGCATCTTATGCAAATGAGCAATGTAAATTAGAGCATGAGAATAATTTTCAAAATGAATATATTCTTGTTGCCCTAGTTTGTTCATCATTGCTTCATGAGAATCACAGTCTAAGCACTTTACAGAAAAGATTGAAGCCTCAAAATCTTGATCAGATATTTGATTAGATTGGGAATATGGAAAGAGCTAAAGGTGATTGTGTTGGAAGAGTTATATCTCAGAATACTGATAGTAGTTGTATTATTGAGAAAAGTCACAACATAATGCATAAGGATCAAGAGGTTGTGGTAGAAAATGAATGTACATCCTGTAGTGATGAAGATGATGTTCATGGTCAGCCCATAGGAGAGAGATATGCAAATGCAAATTACATACATGATGAAATGAAGGATATATATGAATTTGCATCTTGTAGAAGTGTTGTTGTTGAAGGTTCAAAGGAATACACACATACCAGGTATGATAGGTCAACTTTTGATGATAATATTGAGAATGTCCCAGTTATTCATGAGAGTTCATATGAAAAAGAGATGGAGGTTTTTGTTTTGCATGAACATGATATTTGCCCATATGTGAATCCATTAGGTGATGAAGTTTGTGTGGATGATAAATATGTTTGTTTTTCTATTGATGAAAATTCAAGCCATAACAACTCTGATTTTGTACATCATACTATGGAAGATGTTAAGAAGACACAAAATATGTGTGATGGATGGTTGCAAAGAGATAGGAAGGAAAATTTGTTGGCTGCCCAAGCAATACATCACTTACAACAAGTCAAGGAATGTTGCAATTGGCTAGATAATGTAAGGCAACAAAGGGAGTCACATCTTAGATCTCTATTTCTTCCAAGGGAAAAATACATGGAAGTGAGCAAGTGAGAAGAGCATGTAGATTTGGTTGAACAAGAGAATATGTATAAATGAGAAAATTTTGTTTCCATACCTAATTTACATCATAAGGTTCATGAGAACCTATTGAAGGCTCAAGTCATAGATGAGGATGGAATCGCTGAACATGCAATTAGTGGATCAACCACTAGTGTTCTATTTACACATGAAGAGGGAGACATAAGTGACCCTTCTATCATTCATGGAGAGATTGAGGAGTTGATTTGTGATAAGGTACAATTCCATCTAGAGATTGTCCTACTTTAGGAATTTGTGTTAGGTACACCTTTTGGGTCAGTATATGAGGGTAAGTATCCACTATGGAAGAATTTGAGCATGAAGTCTATGAGAGAAGACATGAGGCAAGTGTTGATTACATATCCTTGAATAGATGTTTATTTTTTGTTGATTCCAATGGTTTACTGTGGGACAACATGTTTTCACTAATACATAGCTATGATTCATGTGTGCAAAAGGATAGTATCTATGTAGATTTTTTAGTTTTTTTAGCATGGATCAACAAAGGCATGATAGCTATCTCTAGATTGATATGAATGAGTCTAATAGTGGCACAATCAGGAATAGGATGATATGCTTCCATGATGAGATTAGTGAACATAGTTTTTCTAAATGGGACCTATAATAATCTACTGAAAATAGGGTATTTGACTGAGGTAAATACTAGTTCTTCATTTTTGGTGGCTCGGGGCCACCAAATGAAAATTGAAGGTATGTGTTTTGATGTAGGATGGAGCATTAACTTTATAGCCCAATGGATTTGGCATCTAGTCTACACCCCAGAGATTTCTATGGTCCTCTCCATGACTAAGTTAGCCATGTGTCCCCAACTAGAGCCACTAGTGGAACCCCTAATTTGTTTTGCTCTCCAGTCCTTAAACCTTGATAATGGATAAGTCTGTGCCTGATAGATTTAAACACTAAACACTTATCCCTTTGTTCTAAGCGTATGCTATAATTTAGAATTAACTTATTATGGGTGGTCATCGCCTTTTAAGTCATGACCCTATGTCCTTGACCTCATCTAAGACCGGCCCCTTGAGCCTAGTAACGAACCTTCCTGATGAGCATAATACTTCTTAAGTATGAATGCTAGACAATTGAAGGCATATCGATGGCTATTGCAGCATCACAAGCTCTAGATATATTAGATTTTTCAAAGACACACTGATGCACTAATCGTAGATCTCAAGCCAATGGGACCAAGTCCTCTTAACCGAATGCTCGAAGATGTGCTGATTGCATGAGCGCACTGTAGAATTATGATGAGGAATATGGTCCACATTGCTACGACAAGGCAACACATGGAGGTGTGGGTCTTGTCAGGTCCATGTAAGCTAAGTTAAAATCTTAGCACATCAATACAAGTGCTGCAATGTGGGTCCCTTCGTGGCTTGTGGTGCTGGGATGAAGGGACATAGACATTTTGACCATCAACATGGAAGATAGATGCTGATCTTGCAAAATTTCATTGGTTAATGGTATTTTCAATGCTACACTAGATATTTTCAACCCCCTTGTTTGATAGTTCATTTTTTGGTGACAAGTTCATATCGATGGCTAGCATTCAAAAGTAAGGGAATTCATGATTTTCAAAGAGATAATGAAAAACAATAGACTATATCAATCTCAGTTCACTTCAATGGACCAGATCAACTGCAAAAAATGTATTACCAACAAGATCCAATTAGGATAGAGATACAAGTGCCCATGTTTGCAAGAATTATAAACACAATCTGTAATCAACTGTTGTAATCTAGCATTTCTCTATTTTCCTTTATAACCTGAACTAGTAGCATTGTAATAAGCATCTGATTTTGGGATTTGGATACAAGATATCCACATATTTGGAGAATAGATTATGTTGCAGAGTAGGTTCATTTTGATAGGCTTGTAGATAAAAAGGTTGCATATAGATGAATAAAGTTTTGTATGACATTTTCAGTTTAGATTGAATTATATGAATAACACTATATGTGTGTGTGTGTTTCTTGCAATTGTCTCCTTGAATATATGAATTTCTTTTGTGAATGAAGGAATCAAGGATTTTGGAGTTAATCTATGCACATTTTATGTATCGAATGTCTTATTTATTGGTTTTGTTCAGGAAATGGATTAAACATGCTTTGAGTAAGACATAGGGAGTGATGTATTACATTAGAGATTCTTGAAGAAGAGTTGTAAGAAATACTCTCTCTTGGGTGTGTCATTGTAAGGTAGTTATATAGTTGTACCCTCTGAGTTTGAAGTTTTGATGTTAAAAGGAAACATCTACATTGTAGTATTTTGACTCTGTTGCTTTGATAAAGCACCAATCTGAGGAATTATTTGCCCAAAGGTCTAGAGAGAACATTGAATTTAAACATAAAATCATTCAAACCATGTTATTTTGTTTTACTTTAGTTTAGATAGGTTTAATACATGTTCTCAAAGTGAGCAATTTGAAGATCTCCAAGAAATTTACCAAATTTGAGGTTAATCTTACACAACTTGTCACAAACTTATGAGAACATTTCTACCTGATACAATGAAAGACAAATCTGTTGATAGTATAATAAGGGATACCCCACTAGGTTTGGTAGAGCCTGAAGTGTAGGGGATATAGGTGTAAACAATCTCCCAATATGTTGGTCAAGTCTCTCATTGAACTTGGTCATGAGAATTGGCAAACCTTTAGAGTTTGATCTGTGTAGATTTGGGAAGAAACATTATCCACTTCATAGTATTCTTCTTGCAACACATACACTAACTTATGTTTCTACTACCTGTATCTTTCACCACTTATTGCCACATAGTTGTAGCCTTAACACATCATGCATTGATGCTACCTTTGTTATGACATCAACTACCCAGGTGCAAATTTCCCCTGGGACAACACTCAATGTTAATATTCAACTAACCATGTAGTAACAATCTGGGTTAATTTTCATTCTACATGCCCTCAAGATAGATTTTTCATGGGATTATCATGATATGAAAGGTATAGATCCTAATATCTGACTGTAGACCCATTAAGCAACCTTAGAGGAGGATGAATCTTGTTGTCCAAGAGATTATAAAGAATTAATTATAGAAACTCTTAGGTGCGGGATTCATTTATCTCATATCAAACAATTAGTGGGTCTCTCCATTAGTGATAGTACCTAAAAGGGGATGGAAGTGGGATTATGTAATGCCCCTTTCACCTTTCAAAGGGTTGTGTTGAGCATTTTCTCTGATCTTGTTCATGATTGCATGGAAGTCTATATGGATGACTTCACAATCTATGGCAATACATATGAGGAAGCATTGGCAAATCTTGAGAAGGTGCTATAGAGATCTTAGGATCACAACTTGTCCCTTAGCAATGAGAAATGTTATATGATGATTGAAGAGGTGTTGTCTTAGGTCATTGTGTCACAAAGGGGTATCTAGGTAGATCCTACCAAAATTGATATTATTATCAATCTACCTATTCCACAAAGACAAAAAGATGCCACAAGTTTTCTTGGCCATGCAGGATATTATTAGAGGTTTATCAAGGACTTTAGTATAATAGTTTCTTCCCTATTCATCCTGCTCTTTAAATATACTAATTTTGAATGGAAAACATCTTTCCAAGAGGCCTTCCAAGCCCTTAACAACTCCCTAACAATGACACGTGTTAAGAGGACCAAGCTGGACCATTCCTTTCCATATTCATAAAGATGCCTCTAATTTTGCTATAGGAGATGTACTAGGACAAAAAGAAGGCACATTAAAATATGCCATTTACTATGTCAGTAAAAATCTTCAAGCAAATGAGTTCAATTATATTAAATTATTGAGGAAGAAATGCTAGTTGTGATATATGCTATCAATAAGTTTCAACATGTTATCTAGTCTTTGTCCACACTAACCACACAACCATTAAATATTTGATGAATAAACTAGTGGTTAGTGGTCATCTTGTTAGATGATTATTATTGTTGCAATAATTTAACATAACTATTATGGACAAACCTAGTAAAGCAATTGTAGTTACTTGTTCCTACAGATGGACCAATTGTCAATGACTCTTTCCCAAACAAGCATTTGTTTGCATTAATAGTGCACACTCTTTGGTATGCAGACATAGCTAATTATTGGTTGCAAGCAAAACACCTCCACATCTCTCACCAAGAGAAAGACAAATTTTGGTAGAAAGAAGCCTTCCATATTCATGGATAGTAGGTTTTCTCTTCTACACAAGACCTGATAATGTGATGCACAAGTATATTCACAAAGATGAAGTTTTTGATATATTACGAGCCTGCCATGATAAGCCCTCCACTTTGCATCAAAAAGAACAACAATCAAGGTCTTGACAATTGGCTACTATTGGCCCATAATGCACAAAGATTTAGTCCAGTATACAACTAGATGTGACCGATGTTAGCCAATGGGCCATTCAATAAGATGTGACAAAATGCCCCTACAGTCATAGCTAGTGTTGAAACTTTTTGATAAATTAGGCATCAATTTTATTGGCCCATAAACTAGTCCTTCATATTTCTCTTCATAGGAAATTCATGAACTTGTAGAAAATGGACAAGGCAAAGTAGAGGTATAAGAAAAGGTATATGGAATGTTAGACAAAATGTTAGAAAGAAATAAAAGGTTCAAAGACCATGGCCTAGAAGCATGGATGAGCACTTCATTGCAATCTCATGGCCAACTTGTTGAATATGTTTTCAGAATTTGCAATGACAATAGGCAGACTTCAAACATAAAGAGAGATCTAAGGTTTTATCCAAATCAAATATGTAGTGGATGTTAAATGTTCTTATTTATTGGTAGTGTAAGACCCACATAAATAAATAAAAATAAAATAATGATTAAATAAACTGACTTGTTCATTATTATAATCAATTTTTGAATTACATATGCCCAAATTATTTAGAATGCTAGATTTATTACATTTACTACTAAAAGGAACTATTATCTTTACAACATGACCATAGGTCAAATTACATTTGCACAAAATAAATTTGCAATGTTTAGCTCAAACATCAATTTTGACAAGAATATACCATATTCTTTATACCTGTCTAAACTCTTCCTCGTGCAATGATAATAAAAGGGAGCGTCACCATAGCATTTTTGCACCCAACCACAAAGCTTTCGCTTCCCCGGTTTCCTTCCATAGAATAAATCCACACCCTACGTACGTTGCAAGTATGGGCCTAACCGGTGTTGTCATTTATGTCAACATACTCTTGTTGCATTAATGATAAGGATTGAAAGAGCTATGTGCTGAGATATTGAGAAAATTAGTCTCAATCAGGAACAGTGAAGAATAGTGATGACAATAAGGTAAAAGTCCAAGATAGGATGAAGATCAGAGGATACGGATTAAAGGGTTTGTATATATGTGTCATAAGGTGATCTAGTAGAGATTTCAGAGGTCCACATGAAGATCTGAAGAAGTTGTGGCCGCTCTAGTAAAAATGGTTTCGGCAGATGTTCAGTGGTGACAGAGTGATACAGACAGGTCCGGTGAGATCCAGAATTGCATTTTCCTATTCTACAAATTTGAGGAAGTGTTGAGGAAGTCTTTGTGGAGTGTCTACTAGATTTGTTTATGGTTTGAAGGTCCGCAAGCATCTATTCTTTTGTGACAGTGATGACAGACTGTGTTCTTGAGGTTCCGGATGAAGGGGAGAAGGATTTCAGTAAGCAGATGAAGTGTGGATGTTCTTGGTGATTTAGGCAAGCTTGTGGTGGTCCTTGGATCATGTCTAGTTCATGTTGGTGGTCCACATTAAAGTTGGAGTTTGCATTTGAAGAACAACTTCTGGATGATGATGTTCTTCCTGAGACAGGCCAATAGAATGAGTTATACATCTTACGGATGTTCTTGTGGATGTTTTCTGACTTAGATGATCATTCCTAAGTTGATGTCTTGTATAAATAAGGGATTGTAAAGTCATTTCAAAGTTGTCCTTGTTGAGATGAGTGTGTGGTAGAGAGGAGGAGAGCGAAAGGCAGAGCAGAAGTATTGGGCTTAAATGGAACTGATTCAAGCATGGTGAAGATGTTATTCTCTAGTTCATGTATGTGATACTTATTTCTTTGTAGACAGTGTGTCTCTTGTAGGCAGTGAGCCTCTTGTGAGCAGTGTGCTCGGGCAGTGAGCCCTAATTGGAATGTGCCATTTGTTCTTTCTATTCTTCTAACAGAGAATACATTCTTGGGTTAATCACCCCGTGGTTTTTCCCTTAACTGGGTTTTCCACGTCAAAATCTTGGTGTCTCATGTGTTGATGTGTTTCTGCTCTTGATTTATTGCATTGTGTTTCCATGATTAATTTATTATTATGCTATTGAATTGCTAAGTGGAGTTAAGTGTGTAATTGGAAGAAAGTTTTGCACAACTGATTCACCCCCCCTCTCAGTTGTGTGCCCTAAGTCTAACAATTGGTATTAGAGCCAAGTTCCTCTAAAAGGAGCTTAACCACTTGAGGAGATCCAGGATGTCATCTTACAAGAAGGATAGTCTAAAGTTTGATGGAACAAATTTTAATCTATGGAAAGGTCGCATGAAGTGTCACTTGCAATGCATGGAAATGGCGTACTGGACCATGGTTACAACAAAGTATACACCTCCACAGGGTAGTCTGAAAACCCCAAATGAAGTCACAGATGCTGAAAACAATCTGTGGACTATAGAACTCTTCTAAGTGCATTATCTGATTCAGAGCTCTCAAATGTTATTGATTTGCCAACTGCTTTTGAGATTTGGGAAAAATTGGAACTTCTGCATGAAGGAGACAAGTATGTTAAATGTGTAAGGTTACAAAGTCTGAAAGGAAAATTTGAAAATCTGAAGATGAGAGAAGATGAAAATATCACTACTTTTATGCCAAGAGTAAATGAGATTGTCTGTGGAATTAGAAATGCTGGTGGAGTCTTGGATGAAAATGAGATTGTTGGCAAAATTCTCAGATCCCTACCTACTTCTTACAAAATCAGGGCTGCTACCATTGAAGAATTCAGAGCCCATACAACTGTCACAAGAGATCAATTGGCTAGAAAATTGGCTGCATTTGAAATGATAGAGTTTGGAGATGACCCCCCCAAGACTGAATCTACATTCAAAGCCAGTGCCTCTGTAGAAGGTAAACAAAGGTTTGATTCGGGAGAGAACTCATCAAGGAAACTGTCATGGTATGAAAAAGAAAGAAAAATCTGGAAGAAGAAGAAGTAGAAACTACTCAACTTGAAGCTCTCATTGCAAAGAGACTGCCAAGAGGATCCAGTAAGTATGAAGGAAACTTGCCTTTTAAGTGTTTTAACTGCAATAAGATTGGTCATTTTACCTCAAAGTGTCTAGAAAGATTTTTAAGGCCAAATCCAATAGATCAAGGTTCTGAAAGAATTGTTACTATGTTCATGAAGAAGATGATAATGAAGGAGTAACAGATGATGAATTAGAGACAGGAAACAAATCTGGAAATGAATGGGTGTTTATTGCCATCAAGGAAGAAGAATCAATATCCTCTAAATCTATCAATCATAAAGTTGTAGAAATAGCTCTGGCTGCCCAAGTTAAAGAAAAAGATGATTGGGTCATTAACAGTTGATGCTCTCACCATAGGATAGGTGACAAAAATAAATTTGTAGATTTGGAAAGGTATGAAGGAGGAGTGGTAAAGTTTGGTGATAATTCTGCTGGTAGAATCAGAGGTAGAGAAACTATTTCTCTTGATGGAAGAAACAAAACTGGTAATGTACTATATGTTAAAGGATTGAAGCACAATCTTCTTAGTGTTGGACAATTGGTGGACAAAGGCTATGATCTCCGGTTCAAGAATGGAAAGTGCAAGATCTTTGAAAGCTCCAGTATAGAGATTGCATCTGGTACTCAAACTAAAGGTAATATCTTCCACTTGGTTGGTACTGGTAAAAGTTGCTTATTTGTTCAAGTTGATTAGAGTTGGTTATGGCATAGGAGGATGTGTTATGTGAATTTTGATAATATTATCAAGATAAGCAATACTCAAGCTATAAGAGATCTTCCAAAATTGGTGAAACCTACCAATAGCTTGTGCAAAGAATGTTAGTTGGGTAAGCTAAGCAGAGTCTCATTCAAAAGTAAGGAGTTGTCTTCTACTAGATTATTGGACTTAGTTCACACTGATCTTTGTGGTCCGACAAGAATCAAGAGTATGCAAGGTGATAGATACTTCATGTTACTAATTGATGACTATTCCCAGATGATGTGGGTAACCTTTCTAAAAGAGAAATCAAAAGCTCTTCAGAAATTCAAAATATTCAAGGCAATGGTAGAGAATGAAACTGGATTAAAACTAAAATGTTTGAGGTTTGATAGAGGTAGAGAATTCACATCTGGTGAGTTCATAGAGTTCTATGAGAAACATGGAATAAAGAGATAGTTGTCTACTCCTAGGACTCCACAGCAGAATGGAGTACTAGAGAGAAAGAACCGGACCATCCAGGAAGCATCTAGGACCATGATGATGGAAGCAAATGTTCCTCAGATCTATTGGAGAGAAGTTGTCAGCACTGTAGTCTATACTCTCAATCGAGTTCAAATCAGAAGCAATACTGGTAAGACTCCTTATGAACTTTGGTTTGGCATCACTCCTACTATGAGGTATTTTAGATTTTTTGGTAGCAGATGTTACATTAAAAGAGATGAAGATCTAGGAAAGTTTGATGCTAGAAGTGATGAAGGAATATTCTTGGGTTACTCTACTCAAAGCAAAGCATACCGGTGTTATAACAAGAGACTGAGAAAGATGATAGAAAGTACAAATGTGAAAGTTGATGAGGGAATTGAGAAACCCTCAAGGTTTTATGAATATGATGAAGATGATCAGAATGGTGTTCTGACTCAAGGAGCCCAAGCCTCCTCTGTAAGTCAGATTCAAACTAATTCGGTAAACTAGGAAGAAGAGATGAGTTTCAATTAGCCTGATCAAGAATCAGAAGTGCAAGAAATTTCCAAAGTTCCTAGGTATGTAAGACTGAACCACTCTAAAGATCAGATCATAAGTGATAAAAGCAAAGGAGTACAAACAAGAAGGAGAATTGCTCAAGATTTAGAAGAGTATTGTCTAATTTCAAAGATTGAACCTAAGACAGTTGGGAAGAGCTGATGCAAATTGAGAAAAATCACACTTGGGATCTTGTTCCTAGACCTAGAAACAAGAATGTGATTGGAACAAAATGGGTCTTCTAGAACAAAAAAAATGAAGTTGGTGAAGTAATACGAAATAAAGCTAGATTGGTCTGCAAGGGTTACTCTCAAATAGAAGGAATTGATTTTGAAGAAACTTTTGCTCCGATGGCAAGAATTGAAGCAGTCAGATTATTTCTTGTCTTTGCTGCCTTCAAGGATTTTAAAGTATATCAGATGGATGTCAAATCTGCCTTCCTGAATGGTGACTTGGAAGAAGAAGTGTACATAGAGCAACCAGATGGATTTCAATTGTCTGATCATGGTGATATGGTCTGCAAGTTGAAGAAGGCACTGTATGGACTGAAGCAATCCCCAAGGGCTTGGTATGAAAGATTGGACAAACATCTTTTGAAGATTGGTTTCAACAAAGGTACTGCTGACAATAATTTGTATTTCAAAATTGATCATGAAAACATCTTAATTGTTGAAGTGTTTGTTGATGATATCATTTTTGGAGGAAGAGATAGTATGTGTAAAACTTTTGGAAATCAAATAAAAAGTGAGTTTGAGATGTCCATGCTTGGTGAAATGAATTTCTTCTTGGGTCTACAAATCACTCAAACAAAGAAAGGAATCTTCATTTCTCAAACCAAATATGTGAAAAAATTGTTGAAGAAATTTGGGATGGAAGACTCAAAACCAATGAATACTCCCATGGCAACCGGATGTAAATTGAGCAAAGATGATGATTCTCCTAAGGCTGATCAGACAAAGTTTAGGTCAATGATTAGAGGATTGTTGTATCTCACTCAAACTAGACCAGACATTATGCAAGTTGTTGGTCTTGTTGCTAGATTCTAGGTTGATCCTAGAGAATCTCATGTCATGGAAATCAAGAGGATTTTTAGATATCTAAAAGGGACAGTTGAGTATGGTTTGTGGTATCCTAGAGATCATGATTTCTCTCTTCATGCATATACAAATGCAGATTGGGCAGGAGATGTGGATGACCGGAAGAGTACCAGTGGTGGAGCATTCTTTTTGGGGAAGAGATTGGTTTCTTGGCTAAGCAAGAAACAAGAGGCAATATCTTTGTCTACAACTGAAGCAGAATATATTGCAGTAGTAGGTAGTTGCACTCAAGTTTTGTGGAAGAAGCAGATGCTAAGAGATATCAAAGTGGAGTATGATGAACCTATCACAATCCTCTGTGATAATTCAAGTGCAATAAACATATCTAAGAATCTGGTGTTGCATTCAAAGACTAAACACATATCCATCAAGTTTCACTTTTTGAGAGAGCAAGTGAACAAGCATGAAGTTAGATTGGAGTTTGTGCCTTCCAAGGATCAGATTGCAGACATCTTTACTAAACCTCTACCTAAGGACTCTTCTGAGTATCTCATGGAAAAGCTAGGGGTTATTGCCCCTCCAGTGATGAACTAAGGTGCACTGAGGTGCATCAGCCAGTGGATATCACAGTCATATCTTGTGATCCAGATTGATGATGGGGCATTGCTACTCAGGGGGAGCAACAGGTATGATTCTGAAGTGTTGGAATTGCAAGTATGTGCCCTTTGCCATTGATGTCAAAGGGGGAGAGAAGACATGTGAAAAACAAGTGGTTATTGATCAAAGGGGGAGCGATAAAGGGAGAGAAGACATGTGAATGGTTGTTGCTGATAGGGGGAGTTGTGAAAGTAAGGAGAAGTGCTTGTCTTGATGGTTAAAATAGTTTTTCACATCATATATTGCCATCAATGACAAAGGGGGAGATTGTTGCAAGTATGGGCCTAACAAGTGTTATCATTGATGTCAACATACTCCTGTTGCATTAATGATAAGGATTGAAAGAGCTATGTGCTGAGGATATTGAGAAAATTAGTCTCAATCAAGAATAGTGAAGACCAGTGATGACAATAAGGTAAAATTCCAAGATAGGATGAAGATCAGAGGATGTGGATTAAAGGGTTTGTAGATATGTGTCCTAAGGTGATCCAGTAGAGATTTCAAAGGTCTGCATGAAGATCTAAAGAAGTTGTGGCCACTCTAGTAAAACTAGTTCTAGTAGATGTTCAGTGGTGACAGAGTGATACAAACAGGTCCGGTGAGATCCAGAATTGCATTTTCCTATTTGATGCAGAGGCATCCACACTATATCATTCGCCTATAGCATGAATGTCTGCAGACCAACCTCATCATCATCATCTTCGCCATCATCATCATATTATTTCCTAAAGCCACCAACATCATCATATTTCGGCTTTACTCTGTCAGCATCATGTTTCCGAAAACCAACAGCATCATCATATTGCACCTGCCGACCGATATCCTCCTGCAGACAAGCCTTCGCACTTTCGCCTGTCAACAGCATCACCTTACTTGATTATCGGCAGCATCATCATGTTCGACCAGCGCGAACATCCTCCTGACGTCCACTGTTCACCTCACCGACAATTTCCGTCTTCACTACCTTCAACATCATCATGATGTTCAACCGGCGCAAACATCCTCCGGTTGCACTGTTCATCGGGCGCCAAGCACTAGCGGCCTCATCATGATATTTAACATCACCTTCGTCAGCAGGATATTCAACATCCGGTTGCTCCCAAATATCCTGATGACGACCTTCAACACCTTCCCTTCGATGCTCCGATAGCCGACGACACAAGCTTCAGCATCCTGATATTCAACAGGATAACGAACATCCGGTTCTTCGCATTTATCCTGATGATGACAAACCTTAACTCTTCGCACCGTTCACTCGATGCTGACGTCACCCGATATCCTGATGACGTAGATCCTGATGACGATGACGTCACCCGCAGTTTCACAATATCCTGTAGCTCCGAAATGTCCTGATGACGTATATCATGATGATGATGACGTCATATCCTGCTGTTTGCCAAACTTAGTTTTTCTTCGGCCCGCGATCAACCCGATCTTCAGCCTGATGCCGATGCGCTCCTCCTCGGCTCCTCCTGATGATGATCCTGATGCCGATACACTCCTCGGCTCCTCCTGTTGATGATCACCCCAACGAACTCACTCTTCATGAAATCGACATCATCATGCTGACCTCCTCCACTTATCCGGATGATGATGTCCGAACTGTCTGCAGGATATTTGCAGAAATATCCTGATGATGCCGTTTTGGCGAACTTCTTCACTTAGCGAAATCTCTCTTCGCCGATCCACCAGGGATGACCCGATCCAATTCAGGGTGATCTTCCAACATAGTCAGCTTATCAACTCGACCTAGCACATGAGGATGCTAGGGTCTTCAACATCTCTTGACCACGATCCTGCACACCTGCATGCAAACGGAAAACGATCTAACATCTAACCTACTGTACATGGACATTCCACTGATCAGGTGAGTCAACCGGTGGAATGGATCAGGAAATCCATGAAAAACTCTCAAACCCGCAGATCAATCGAGTAATGGAATGCAACCAGAGCAAGAACACAAAACAGGACCACTTTATTGATTTCAAAGATGCAATACAATATGATCAATCTCTCTCTCAGTCTCACTCAAGCTCGATCGATGATATCTGTCTGTCTATCATATCAAACGATCTCATGCTTATAAAGACTTTCCTACGAGTACTACTGACCCAACTCCAAGCGGCTGGGAACTCTCCAAGCGGCTGGGAGATCCCACCGAACATACATCATGACAGCTGTTATAACTAACTAGCTAAGAATAGCAAAAGCCTGGTCAGCATGATCTTATCCTGATCAGCATGACCTTATTACATGCAAATGGTCAAACAGACCTTCTTGGAAACATAAACAAGACCTAAACTACTAACTGCCTTATCAAGACCAGCTGTCAGGTAGGTGCTCCTGCACCATACTCCCCAACAGAAAAGAACTCATGTCCCATGAGTTGAGCATGTGGAAGTCCTCCACCGTTACACTTTGCTTTGTCAGTCGTCTGACCTGCTCCAGCTTTATCTGCTGCTGTCTCTTGGCTGCTCCAAGACTTCTGAACTGTAACTTGCTTTCTGGCAAGTAAATCATCATACCTGTTGATGTAGGCCTTTCTCATGTTATCTCTGTGTTTGTCAGATTGTCTGACCAGAACCTCTGGCTGAACTGCTTCTTGAACTCCTGAAGTGTTCAAGTCTATCTTCCTTTCAACTCTTATAGGACAAACAATAGTCCCAACTATGACAACATCCTTGTCATTCCTCTGAACTGGTGGCTATTTGCACCCCTGTTTCTGAACCTGCTGCTGACCTCTGTCAGTCACCACTGAAACTTCCTTCAGCTTGTTGTCTGTAACAACTCCTTTCTCTGCAGTGTCCTGAACTGCCTTCATGCCTGCTCCTCTAGGCATCTGCACATACTCCTTCTTTCCCATTAAAATGATTTGAGCTGCCTTCTGTACTGCAGCTTTTGCCTGCAAGGGCATCAACTTAATAGTCTTCCCATCCTTCTTGATGGTGTAGGTATTAGCATACCCATCATACAGTACTCTTCTGTCAAATTGCCATGGTCTACCTAGCAGTAGGTGACAACATTCCATAGGCAATATATCACACAAAATTCTATCATGATATGGTCCAATCTGGAAATCCACATATGCCTGTTCAGAGACAAAAAGTGATTGCCTATCACTCACCCAAGATGCTTGGTAAGGGTGTGGATGTGGAACTCGTTCCAGCTTCAGTTTATCCACCATTTCCTGAGATACCATGTTGTCTGTTGAACCAGTGTCAATGACAACCTTACATACCTTACCTTTGCTCTTACATGTGGTTTTGAAAAGAGCTCTTCTTTGCATCAGATCCTTTGATGCCTGCAAACTAATTCTCCTTAGCATCAGTGATTCTCCACTCTCTGGATATCCAAAATTCTCAGGACCTTTGTTTGCACTTTCTTCTTCTTTCTCTTCTTGTACCAGTTGTACTCTCTTGTCACTAGTTCTATCATTTCTGGATGATGAACCTTTGTTTTCTGGACATTTGAAAGATGGATGACCAAACTCACCACAGGTGTAACACTTTCCTGAAAATGTAGTAGAACCTCTACCACCTCCAAATCTTCCTCTATTACCTTTCCATCCACCTCTGAAATCAGACTGTCCTTGTCCTTTACCAGTGTCTTCTTGAACCTCATTGGTTTGCTTTTGTGCAGGGGCTGTTCCTCTTCCCCTATTGTTTCCTCTTCCTCTCATGGACTTATCATGTCCTCTATTCAGCTTTTCTTCAATCCTGATTGCCATTTGATAACAATCCTCCACATTCTTAGGGTTAGCTAACACTAACTCATCCTGTATGTTAAACCTCAAACCTGCCAAGTACCTAGCCACCTTTTCTACCTCATTCTCATGATGACCAGATCTCATACTTAACAGATAAAATTCCTCAGTATATGATTTCACATCCCTGTCCTTCTGCTTTAAAAATTGCAGCTTCTTAAACATCTGGATTTCATAATCCCTTGGCAAGAATTTCCCCTTGATCCTTGCTACCATCTTATCCCAAGAAGTGATCTTAGACTTCCCTTGTTTCCTTCTCTCAGATTGTACATAATCCCACCATACCAAAGCATGACCTCCTAACTTGGTCTTTGCAATCTTTACCTTCTGATCTTCAGCAACATCTTCACATTCAAAGTGATTATCCAGTGCAGCAATCCAATCCAACAACTCATCTTCATTCAAGCTTCCAGTATACTTGGAAACATCAACCTTTACCTTAGGTTTTTCACTCTGCACTGCCTTTAACAGTTTTGCCAATCTCTGGTCTTCAGCATCCAGATCTTCAGCTACCTCTTCATACTCTTCAACAGTATCTGCCTCTTCTTCAGACTCACTGTCTTCTACCTCCCTCTTTTTGTTCTTTTCCAGGGCTGTCAGCCTGGCTTGAAGTGCTTCAGCAAGCTCCTTCATCTTCCTCATCTCTCTAGCATGTTTCTCCTTCATATCCTGCAATTCCCTTGCAGTACCATTACCTTTAGGAGGCATTTTGTCAACCTCTCAATCACAACACAATCAACTCTATCTCTACCTCTGCCCTTTCGGTGACAGAATCAACACACAACAGCCCAGACCTTTTGCTGGGCTCTGATACCACTATGATGCAGAGGCATCCACACTATATCATTCGCCTATAGCATGAATGTCTGCAGACCAACCTCATCATCATCATCTTCGCCATCATCATCATATTATTTCCTAAAGCCACCAACATCATCATATTTCGGCTTTACTCTGTCAGCATCATGTTTCCGAAAACCAACAGCATCATCATATTGCACCTGCCGACCGATATCCTCCTGCAGACAAGCCTTCGCACTTTCGCCTGTCAACAGCATCACCTTACTCGATTATCGGCAGCATCATCATGTTCGACCAGCGCGAACATCCTCCTGACGTCCACTGTTCACCTCACCGACAATTTCCGTCTTCACTACCTTCAACATCATCATGATGTTCAACCGGCGCAAACATCCTCCGGTTGCACTGTTCATCGGGCGCCAAGCACTAGCGGCCTCATCATGATATTTAACATCACCTTCGTCAGCAGGATATTCAACATCCGGTTGCTCCCAAATATCCTGATGACGACCTTCAACACCTTCCCTTCGATGCTCCGATAGCCGACGACACAAGCTTCAGCATCCTGATATTCAACAGGATAACGAACATCCGGTTCTTCGCATTTATCCTGATGATGACAAACCTTAACTCTTCGCACCGTTCACTCGATGCTGACGTCACCCGATATCCTGATGACGTAGATCCTGATGACGATGACGTCACCCGCAGTTTCACAATATCCTGTAGCTCCGAAATGTCCTGATGACGTATATCATGATGATGATGACGTCATATCCTGCTGTTTGCCAAACTTAGTTTTTCTTCGGCCCGCGATCAACCCGATCTTCAGCCTGATGCCGATGCGCTCCTCCTCGGCTCCTCCTGATGATGATCCTGATGCCGATACACTCCTCAGCTCCTCCTGTTGATGATCACCCCAACGAACTCACTCTTCATGAAATCGACATCATCATGCTGACCTCCTCCACTTATCCGGATGATGATGTCCGAACTGTCTGCAGGATATTTGCAGAAATATCCTAATGATGCCGTTTTGGCAAACTTCTTCACTTAGCGAAATCTCTCTTCGCCGATCCACCAGGGATGACCCGATCCAATTCAGGGTGATCTTCCAACATAGTCAGCTTATCAACTCGACCTAGCACATGAGGATGCTAGGGTCTTCAACATCTCTTGACCACGATCCTGCACACCTGCATGCAAACGGAAAACGATCTAACATCTAACCTACTGTACATGGCCATTCCACCGATCAGGTGAGTCAACCGGTGGAATGGATCAGGAAATCCATGAAAAACTCTCAAACCCGCAGATCAATCGAGTAATGGAATGCAACCAGAGCAAGAACACAAAACAGGACCACTTTATTGATTTCAAAGATGCAATACAATATGATCAATCTCTCTCTCAGTCTCACTCAAGCTCGATCGATGATATCTGTCTGTCTATCATATCAAACGATCTCATGCTTATAAAGACTTTCCTACGAGTACTACTGACCCAACTCCAAGCGGCTGGGAACTCTCCAAGCGGCTGGGAGATCCCACCGAACATACATCATGACAGCTGTTATAACTAACTAGCTAAGAATAGCAAAAGCCTGGTCAGCATGATCTTATCCTGATCAGCATGACCTTATTACATGCAAATGGTCAAACAGACCTTCTTGGAAACATAAACAAGACCTAAACTACTAACTGCCTTATCAAGACCAGCTGTCAGGTAGGTGCTCCTGCACCACTATTCTACGAATTTGAGGAAGTGTTGAGGAAGTCTTTGTGGAGTGTCAACTAGATTGGTTAGTGGTTTGAAGGTCCGCAAGCATCTATTCTTTTGTGACAGTGATGACAGACTGTGTTCTTGAGGTTCCTGATGAAGGGGAGAAGGATTTCAGTAAGCAGATGAAGTGTCGATGTTCTTGGTGATTTAGGCAAGCTTGTGGTGGTCTTTGGATTGTGTCCAATTCATGTTGGTGGTCTACATTAAAGTTGGAGTTCGCATTTGAAGAACAACTTCTGGATGATGATGTTCTTCCTAAGATAGGCTGACTGGATGAGTTATACATCTTGCAGATGTTCTTGTGGATGTTTGCTGACTTAGCTGATCATTCCTAAGTTGATGTCTTTTATAAATAAGGGATTGCAAAGTCATTTCAAAGTTGTCCTTGTTGAGATGAGTGTGTGGTAGAGAGGAGGAGAGCGAAAGGCAGAGCAAAAGTATTGGGCTTAAATGGAATTGATTCAAGCATGGTGAAGATGCTATTCTCTAGTTCATGTATGTGATACTTATTTCTTTGTAGATAGTGTGTCTCTTGTAGGTAGTGAGCCTCTTTTGAGCAGTGTGCTTAGGTAGTGAGCCCTAATTGGCATGTGCCATTTGTTCTTTCTATTCTTCTAACAGAGAATACATTCTTGGGTTAATCACCCCGTGGTTTTTCCCTTAACCGGGTTTTCCATGTCAAAATCTTGGTGTCTCATGTGTAGATGTGTTTCTGCTCTTGATTTGTTGCATTATGTTTCCATGATTAATGTATTATTATGTTGCTGAATTGCTAAGTGGAGTTAAGTGTGTAATTGGAAGAAAGTTTTGCACAATTGATTCACCCCCCCTCTCAGTTGTGTGCCCTAAGTCTAACAACGTGAAGGGCCTAGCAAACTGATACTAACTGGGGTGATGGGATTTGGTGCAATATGATACATCTATCATATCTATAGCATGTGTCAAATGCATATATTTATATATATCATAATATGGTAGAGAGAATAAAAATAACATCAAGTAGTATCTATTACTAATTTGATAGACAAGCTTTGGCCAAAGCATCTTTTCTAGACATGTTCGGCAAATGGATTGCAAATTGAAATCCACCCTTCTCTGTTGACCCATATTCAGCACCCTTCCAAAATTAAGTCTATTATAGTAAAACATATGTTCAATTCTAAATATCAATTTAAAATGCTTCATGCTTGTATGGTAGATATCTAACTCTTAATATGAAATATAACAAGATAATATTAATAATAACTTTAAGTCATATGATTACGTATAATTAAAAAGTGAACTATACTTCCCTAGAATATCTTAATCTACCTTGAAGACTATAAAGAAAATTCACTTAATATCTTAGCATATTACTTAAAGGAAATATGACATTAATAGTTCCTATTTTCTTTTAATACCTTACATCAATCATCCATATAATCAATAATTTTTCCTATACTTGAAATAAAATTTCTTTTATACTTTCATCTAAAATTGAAATCATATTCATTCCTAAATGCTTCTCTTTACATTAGTCAACTAGGTTAACCAATAATTACTAATAACTAGCTATTGAAAGATACTTACGGCCTATCATGCAAGAGCATTACTCCAACTCATAAAAGATCATAATGTTTCACATATATTTTCCTAAAATAATTCATATTAACAATAGGAAGATTTATAACACATATATTTAAAATAATTCATCTTAACACTATGCAGATTTATAACACATATTTTCCTGAATTCATGTTATCTACAGGTAGATTTATCATCTCTTGTTAGTGTTAAAAAGGAAACTTCCAAACTAAAAATAAATTGAAGGAAATTAAGATCTCTTCCCAGTCGAATAGGTCATACGGCCTTAAAGAGTGATTTCTACAATAATAGGAGTTAGCATTTGTGTGAATAAGATCATGGCATGGCAATGTTGAGGGAATACAAGGTCTACATAAGGTATGCCAATAGAAAACTTTGTCATGCCACCTCCTTTGGTAAGGATCTACATGGACGAAGGGTGATCGTTTCATATTTAGTTCAATCAGAAATTTCAACATAAGGTGATAGAAAAAGAATGATCAATGATTCTTCGAGACGATAGTTACTAAAAGAAAAAAGACAAGATTTTTATATTTAGGCAAATTGAGGATGTATAAAGGTAACCTTTCCTCTGCGCGGCCTCAGGAAAGCATTGTGATCACATGTTTGACAATAATAATATTATAAGAGTTATTTATAAAGGAAAAATTAAAAAATAGTCATGCTTGACACTTTTCTATGAGGTAAAACCTTAGATTTATGCTTAGATACAGATTATCATTCTCAACATACAAGAGGATGTGGTGAGAAAGAAAAGTGTAGTCAGAAAATATGCATGGATTTATCAAAAGGAGATTTGACCAATATATAAGAGGAGTTTGAAATGGTTGAATCCTCTATTACAGTTCTCAAAGATACAGAAAGGAGTTGAATCCAGGCTGCAGCCCTAGGGAAAGTGTCTAATGATATCCACTGGTAATATATTGGGCTTCATTTTTTTCAAGAAGTTGGATGGTGATGCCATAAGTTGTGGTGAGACAAGAACTAAGTGAACAACATATGTGAAAGGGGATTTGACCATTATTGATGTGAGGGCTTGATATATATATATATAATGAAATGTTCTGAGTATATGACCAAGGAATAAGAGATGATAAAAAATCAATGGAACATTTAAATGGTACTAAAAGTCTGGCAATATGGTTTCCAAAAACACAGAGAGGCTCAACCAGAAAATAAGGAAGATAGCAGTATTACTAGCACAAAGACAATCCAATCAACCATGAAATACATAAATAACGTCAACTTGAAAACATATCATTCTTTAAACCAAAAATCCAAGATTATTATCAAAGTATTAGTGCATACCCGGTATAACACTTCTTCACTGCATTTGTTTGTTATTTCCCAAAACCTTGAAAATTTCCCATGCTTCCATTCAATTCCTCAAGTCTCCATCTTTTTCTGCTACCCCCCAATTTCTTTTTTTACAAGATTTAAATCCCCCAAACCCCCATTCCCAACTTAGTAAAAAATTATTAAATTACATTATTCCCTCTTCCCCAACATTTATTTTGTTTTCCTAATTTTACCCCCACTTCTTCTAAAAAACATTATGATAATTAATATAAGATTCTTCCAAAGATTATAAGCAAAATATAATTTAAGCAATAAAATAGTTGCCCCTAAAATCAGTTAATCATTTCTTTCTCATTAAAGATTAAATAAATAACTATTCCTCTAAAAAAGACATACATATACACACAATTATGCATGCAAATAAAAGAGATTATTGCCAATTATTTAGTCTTTTTTGTCATAATTTTAGCCTTGTGTTCAGTTATAGGATTCAAGAGATTAGAGGATGAAACCTCTTTGATTTCTTTGAAATTGGAAGATAAAAACCCTTTGGTTTCTTGTGGTCAATCTCATAGGGGGGTTGTATTTGTAGTTCAAATATTTATTTAGATTTCAATATATATTTTGGTATTTGCAACAAGTTTTGTATTTATGAAGCTTCAAAATATTATGGAAACATATATATTGTAACCACTGAAGCAACATTATGTTATAGAGGAAGCTTTAATCATATTTATTTGTTATTCTCTAAAGCATCAACATATTCATATTATTTGTACAATTTGTTGCTACATCTTTTGGGCCATTATTATTGAAAATACTATTTATAATCATTATTCATCCACCATGTACGCTCTCATGATATTTGGGTAATCATAAAGTGGTGAATAATAATATTTACTTAATGTATGCTCACCTTGCCTTCATGAGATCCTGGTGATAAAAAAGTATTAAATATTTTATATTAAAATTTGTTTGGATATTACAATCATCATTATAAGTTTGTAATTAGCAATGAAGAATGTTTTTACAAACAATAAAGCATTTTTAGAGCCATCATAATCATCATTCAAAAGACCCATATTATCATTATGTAAAAGCAATGAAGTGTCACCAATATGATCACCTAATAAATCATCATTATCAATCCATGAGCAATCATGTGTAGGAATGTGAATAGCAATAGATTCATCACAAAACTCATCATCATTATGCAAAATATTGGACAACACATCAAAATTACATAAACTGGGTTATCATGACATTGTAAGGATAGGTCATTACAAGGCATGCCAGTGTAATGGATAGGTAGGGCACATGACAAACCCTTGCTAAAAGAATGATTGTCAATGTCACAAGACAAGAGATCGCCATGAATGGAATGAACAAAGGAACTTAGGATCTCCAAAAATATAGGATTTGCATTCCTAACAATATCAAGGAGGAAAAAGGTAAGGCATGATAAAACAAAACCTACATGTTGTGATGGCATCCATATCCAAAGCATAGAAAAACATGAATGAATCAAGGACACGGGTGTCATATGAAACAAATGAAAGGAATGAATCAAAATCTAAAATAAGTAGATGCAAATCAGCTAAAGAAGAAACCTAATAACTTTCTATTCTTTAGTTAAATTAAAATACCAAACTATAACATAAAATATTTTAACTAAATACACAATATATGTGTTGTAATTTGTATGCCAATTATTAGATAATCATTTTAACATTCAATCAAAAAATATTGTTGCATAAGCTAATTTGAAGACATAATTATTCGTTTTCTTATTAAAATGTTTGATCATATATCTTAATGAAATAATATTTGAGCCATTCATCTTTATATAAAACTATTTAAACTAGCACTTGCACCCATAGGAGGTTCAAGGAATACGCCAATAGGAACAACCTACGAGTTTAATGCTCACCATAAAAGCCTATCGACTCATCACAAAGATTTATTTAATATACTTTCATCTTCTTATTCTCCCATCACAGAAGAAACACACAACCTCGTTGCATTGCTATTCTAGCACCTATTAAAACACACACAAACATCTCTGAAACCGAACTCCTCGCACTGTCCAAAATCGGCTTGATCAAAACGTTTGCATGTAAAGTCGCAATCGTCATTAAACCAACATGGCCCCTTAAATGACCCGCTCCAACCTCCGCAATACCCAGGATGACCGTAGTCTTGTCATTATCAATACATTATAAATCAGTAAGTAGATCAGAATTTTCAATGACACACAGTATATGAATGAATAGATAGAAATAGTGATTAAAGAGAAATATTACCCTTAGCAAAAGCAAAAGGCGGTGTGAGTAATAAGAAGACCAAATACATGACATATATGCTGTTCGCCATGCAACTAACTGCAGATGTTCAGACGTAATGTATTCTCTGAGCAAAAAAAGATTTAGTGATGGTTCTACTTATACAACACATCTTAACAGCTAATCTGCTTCGTGCGTACCGCCAAATTTTATTGACTTTCTTTCATTGTTATTATTAGTAGTTTTATATTGCTGCTGTGTAACTTTGGATTCAAAGGTAATCTCAAAATTATCGGAAGGCAATGTCCTTAGTGTGTAGCTTTATCAATACGTCCGATTGAAACTGGTTATTCTAGATTACTTTCAATATAACAAAATCAACTACGGCGATTCCAAATAATATAAAATGAGTTTAACCGTCAACAACTAAAAATAAAAAAAACATGTTGTTGACATAGTGATCTACTTTTTGGGCGGCTTAATTTTATTCTTATCTTGAATTTTTTAAATTAGTTGTAATTATTCGTTTTCATTTAAGATATATATATATATATATGCAAGTGACAAATGATAGTGTGTCTAATGAGGGCAGCCTTCCATCTTCTCTCTTTTAGTTTGAGTAGGACAATCTTTTACCTTATGTAGTCTCCTTCTTGCCTTTAGTCTTATGGAGGGTTTTTCCCTAATTCGTTTAAGGAGGAGGGAAAATGATGTAGTCATGGATAGGATCTAATGAAGGACAATCTCTATAGCCCAAACATAGAAAACAAAAATATGAGTAAGGGTACACAACAAAAGAAAGTTTAGAAGACATCTAAGATGGCATAGATCACAATATTATCAAATGCTCTGACATGACAAGTTATTACAAAACTCAACAATGAGTATACATGCTTGTAGGATATATACTGATTACAATAGTTGAGAACCCAAAACACTCTATTCAGATCTATCTCCTCTATGCTTTACCCTTTCTGAGGAATTAGTCCTCTATTTATAGTGGATTCTTTAAGCAATAGGGTATTGCTAACTATAGGTAGTGACCCTTCTTCTACAACTCTTGGGACAAACATAAAATATTGCACTAAGTGTGTTACTCAAATTATGGTGTGAAAGCTTAAAGTAGGTCTCGTTAAACATAACAAAGTGCTCTAACTTCCTATTAGAAAACATTTAATCAAGATATTATGTGAAGATATGTGTCAACATTCAATAATCCAATTGCTAAAATATCATATCAAGAAGTCCAACTATGGTTGATTGTTGTAAATATTATCAACTGCTAGAACATGATGTCATTTAAAATAGGCTCTTAGGTAAGAAGAATGCTTCTATGACAAGACTAGTATGCATGTAGATCTCCAAAAATGTTTCAAACTAAAGAAAATAGAAAAATATTTTTTGATTAAGCAAGATTGCCTAACCCCTAGGATGCTCCTACATTAGACACACAAGGTAATAAAAATTTGAGTATGATGCTTAAAATTAAGGAAGGGTGTTGTGGCCACCCTAACCAACCCACTTCATCTTTAGTGATATAGGTGTCATCCTTTGGTCCCCTTACCTTCGATCAAACCAGATACTCCATTAATTCCTTCTATCTAGTTCTTCTACTTAGGCACTCATTCAAAATTTTCTCTATCTAATTGCTTGGCATCTCAAGCATTTGTTGTCTCCAATATGGTCCTATAGTGATGAAATATTCTTCTCCATATCATCACATACCTCCTACCCCATCAATATTTAAAGAAGACCACCCCTCTCTTATGGCAATATTCAAACATGCCATGATTAGATCATGACATTGTTCATAGCTTGGTCACTAAACTAGATGCAAAACCAATCTTAATGTCAAATATATCAAGCTAGTAGATTATTCAACATTGATATCAAGGATAGTCCCAATTCTCACAAATAATGAGAATGTGTGAATATACATTAGTTTTTGATACATTAATAAATCTTTCCCTATGAATGATATTATTCTCTCATCTATAGACCGGGTTGTTAATTCTACCGTTGGTTATGAAACGTTGTCCCCCATTGATGTTTTCCTTGCCTATAATCAAATTTGTTGGTAGGTGGCGACTGATCAGGAAAGTACTGTACGCTAGCCATGTATCCTCACCGGGGTTTGGGGGTGCAACCCCTGAATTTTTTTTGGACCGACATAAGGCTTGATAAAAGCAACTAAGGGTTAGGGTTTTTTTATATATATTGTATTGAAGCATTTGCAACGGTATTGAGTTGCAGGAATTGCTGGTTGTAATCGGTTTGATTTATTGGATAATAATATTGGACTCTCTGTTGGTGGATGTAGCCCGAGTTTGGGTGAACCACGTTAAAACTTGTCTCTCGTTATTATTATTTATGTGTATTTTTCATTCCTCTATTTAATCTTTATTGGCATTTAATTGATATCTTCTATCGGCTAACCCTAACAAGTGGTATCAGAGTGGGTTGTGTTCGATTATCGTCTGTAGGAAGGTCTCACAGTTGAGTGGGAGCAATGGCGAATGAGGGTAAATTGAAGGTCGATAAATTTAATGGGCAGAACTATCAGTTATGGAAGATGCAGATGGAGTATTACCTCTATCAAAAAGATTTATGGATGCTGTTGGAAGGAGTAGCCATGAAACCGGCAACAATGTCTAATGAAGATTAGAATCTTCTTGACAGAAAGGCACTAGGAACCATTCAGTTGTGCCTGGCACCATCAGTCGCATTCAATATAATGGAAGCAAAGACAACAGATAGTCTAATAAAAGCTTTGGCTAAATTGTATGAAAAACCCTCAGCCTCAAATAAGGTATTTCTCATGAAGCGTTTGTTTAATCTAAAAATGGTTGAAGGTGGATCTGTGACAAATCATTTAAATGAATTTAATACGATTGTCAGTCAATTGACTTCTGTAAATGTAAAATTTGATGAAGAAGTTAGAGCTCTCTTGATATTATGTTCTTTGCCTGAAAGCTAGAATAGTTTGGTAATGGCGGTTAGTAACTCTGTTTCTGGTTCAAATACCCTGAAATTTGATGATGTTGTTGGTGTTATTCTGAGTGAGGAAATTCATAGGAAAAACTTAGGTGGGTCCACATCAGGCAGTGTTTTGAATGCAAAAAGCAGGGGTAGATCAAAGGAGAGAGAAAAAGGTTCTGGAGGTCATGGGAAGTCACGAGGAAAATCAAATGATAAGAGATTCCAAACTAGAGGACAGAAGGATTGCTAGTACTGTGGGAAACTGGGTCATCTAAAGAAAGATTGCTGGTCTCAGAAAAATAAAGGAGACAAACAAGAAGGCAATAAGGAGGCAAATGTGGTAAGTAATAAGTCTGAAGATGATGCTTTGATTCTTTCCCTAGATAATGCTGATGATTCATGGGTTTTAGATTCAGGGGCCTCATTTCATGCTATGCCCCATAGAAGTTATTTTCTTGATTATATCCAAGGGGATTTTGGGCTAGTTTATTTGGGAGATAACGAACCCTGTCAGATTATTGGAAGGGAAGAATCAAGATTAAGTTGCAGAATGGGAATCATTGGCTACTACAAGAGGTAAGGCATGTTCCAAGGCTTAGTAGGAATTTAATTTCAGCAAGGCAACTAGCTGAAGAAGGTTGCATTCTTACATTTACTGATAAAAATTGGAAGGTTTCAAAAGGTGCCTTAATAGTAGAAAAAGGTGTGAAAGTAGGCACCTTATATCTTTGTACAAGTCATATTGTTCCTTCTACTTTAGTTGTTGCAGAGAAAAAATAAACAGGTTCAGGAACAGTTGCTGCAAGTTTGCAGAAAGAGACTGAAACAGTTGTTGTAGGTTATGAGACAACACTGTGGCATAACATAATTGGGCATATGAGTGAAAAAGGTATGAAGGTACTTCATTCTATTTACCAGGTCTAAAATGTATTAATATGGATTTCTATGAAACTTGTGTGTATGGCAAACAAAAGAGAGTCAATTTTCTCAGAGATAGGAAGCAAAAGAAAGATGAAAAGTTGGAGCTTGTGCATAAAAATATATGGGGACCAGCTCAGGTATCTTCTCTTGGTGGCTCTCGGTATTATGTTACATTCATAGATGATGCAACTAGGAAGGTATGTATTTATTTCCTTAGGTAGAAATCTGATGTATTTGAAACATTTAAGAAATGGAGAAGCTTGGTTGAGAATGAGATAGGTAAAAGACTAAAATATTTTAGATCTGATAATGGTGGTGAGTATTGCAGCAAAGAATTTGAAGATTATTGTTCCTTTAATGGAATCCGTAGGCAGAAAATAGTTCCAGGGACTCCACAGGAGAATGAAGTGGCTGAACACATAAATAGGACAATAATGGAGCATGCAAGGACCATGAGATTACATGTTGGGCTCCCTTTAAATATGTGGGCAGAGGCTGTCAACACTACTATATATTTAATTAATAGAGGTCCTTCAGTTCTTTTAGGTTGTGGTATTCTAGAGGAAGAATGGATAGGCAAGAAGGTGAGTTATTCTTTTTTGAAAACCTTCGGCTGTGAAGCATTTGCACATATAGATTCTAAAAATAGAACCAAGTTGGATGCAAAATCAAAAAAATGTACCTTCATTGGATATGGCATTGATGAATTTGGTTATAGGCTTTGGGATTTTGAAAATTAGAAAATTGTGAGAAATAGGGATGTTATATTCAATGAGAAGGTGTTGTACAAAGATCAGTTGCAGTAGCATGAGAAGAAAGAAAAGGATTATGTGGTACTGGATGATACACCAAATAATGATGTTCCAGTGGTTCCTCATGCTCTACAATAGCAACTAAAAATACCACAAACTCCAGTGAATGTTAGACGGTCAACAAGGCTAAGTAGACCTCCTAAAAGGTTCTCTCTCTCTCTCTCTCTTTGTATTCTATTTTGTTAATAGATGTTGGTGAACCAGAAGGGTATGATGAAGCTATGCAGGTGGATACACAGGTTCAGTTGGAGGTTGCAATGAAAGAAGAAATGGACTCCTTGCTGAAAAATCAGACTTGGGAATTATGTAAGTTACCTGCAGGTAAAAAGGCTTTACCAAACAAATGGGTTTATCAGCTGAAAGAGGAAGATGGAGGTAAGAAAAGATTTAAAGCCAGGTTAGTTGTAAAAGGATTTGCACAGAAAAAAGGCATTGATTTTGATGAGATATTTTCTCCGGTTGTCAAGATGACTTCTATTCGTACTATTTTAAGTATTGTGGTTGCTGAAGATTTGCATTTGGAACAGCTAGATGTGAAAACTGCCTTTCTCCATAGTGATTTAGAGGAGGAGATATACATGGAACAACCCCAAGGATTTGAGGTCAAAAGTAAGGAGAAACTGGTGTGCAGATTGAAGAAGAGTTTGTATGGCCTGAAACAAGCACCTCGGCAATGGTATCTGAAATTTGATAGTTTTATGGCTAAGCAAGGCTACAGTCGGTGTAATTTTGACCATTATGTTTATTTTAAAAGGTTGGATAATGACAGCTACATTATTTTATGTTTATATGTTGATGACATGCTTGTAGCTAGGTCTAACATGGATCACATAAGAGAGTTAAAACAATAATTAGCATAGTCATTTGATATGATGGATTTGGGGGCATCAAAATAAATCATTGGTTTGAAAATTTGCAGAGATAGGAAGAACAAAAAATTGATTCTATCTTAGGTTGCTTATGTTGAAAAGGTGTTGCAGAGATTCCATATAGAGAATGCAAAAGCTGTCAGCACACCTTTGCCTAGTCATTTGAAATTGACTAAGGAGATGTGTCTAAAGACACAAGAGGAGGAAGAAAAAATGTCAAAGGTACCATATGCTTCAACTGTAGGAAGTTTAATGTATGCCATGGTGTGTGCGAGACCAGATATTGCACATGCTGTAGGAGTCGTTAGCAGGTATATGAGTCATCCCAGATTGGAGCATTAGAATGTGGTAAAATGGATTCTTAGATATTTGAGAGGTACATCCAATACACATTTATGTTTTGGGGGCTCTAACACTGATTTAGCAGGCTATGTAGACTCAGATTTGGCAAGGGATATTGATATCAGGTGGAGTACTATAGGTTACGTCTTTACTGTAGGTGGGACAGCAGTGAGTTGGATCTCATGGTTGCAAAAGGTGGTTGCTTTATCCACCACAAAGGCATAGTATGTAGCTATAATAGAGGCAAGCAAGGAGATGATATGGCTACAATCTTTCATAGAAGAATTGGGCAAACCACAGGCTAACAATCCTTTGTATACAAACAGTCAGAGTGCCATACATCTTGTAAAGAATTATGCCTTGCATTCAAAGACCAAACACATACAATTGAGGTATCACTTTATTTGGTCGGTGTTGGATAATGGACAGTTATGGCTGGAAAAGATACATACAAATGAAAATCTAGTGGATATATTTACAAAGGCAGTGACAAGGGAGAAGTTGAGCTCCTCTTCAGATTCAGTTGGTCTTCAAGACTGAAACAATAAAATCAGAACAACAGAGTCCAGGGTGCTTATTTCCAGTGGGAGCTACACACGCAGTGGTGTTGTCCAAGATCAGTCTCCAAGTGGGAGATTGTTTGGTGTGGAGCCTGATCAGTCTCCAAGTGGGAGATTGTTGGTAGGAGGTGACTAATTGAGAAAGTACCGTACACTTTCGATGTATCCTCTCTAGGGTTCAGGGGCGCAACCCCCAAAATTTTTTTTGGACCAACATAAAAAAATGATTTTGTAACCGACATAAGGCTTGATAAAAGTGGCTAAGGGTTAGGGTTTTTTGATATATATTGTATTGTAGTATTTGCAATGGTATTGAGTTGCAGGAATTGCTAGTTGTAATTGGTTTGATTTACTGGATAATAATATTGGACTCTTTGTTGGTGGATGTAGCCTGAGTTTGGGTGAACCACGTTAAAACTTGTCTCTCACTGTTATTATTTCTGTGTATTTTTCATTCCTCTATTTAATCTTTATTTGCATTTAATTAATATCTTCTGCCGGCTAACCCTAACAAAATTCATATTACAGAAGCCAACCAAAATCAAATGATATTCATCATGCCATGGGGAACATTGGTTTATGTGGCAATTCCCTTAAGGTTGAAAAATGCTAGGGATACATACTAAAGGGCTATGCCACACATTTTTCATCACCTTATCGATGACATAGTGGAATATTATGTCAATGATCTACTAGAAAATTTTAAAAAGAGAGAAAATAGTCCCAAAGGCCTGTGTCTTTTTTAACTATATTACATGAATATATGGTAAAATCGAATCCAGTAAAGTGTGTTTTGAGTCACAAGTGGAAAAATATTAGGAACACTAGTTGGTGATTGTGTAGAGTGAGGATGATGATTTATATGATGAGACTAATGATGAATACATGTCAAGTAATGAGGTCCATGAGGAGACTAATGGTGGGATGTTAGAATCCAAGGATCTGATAATGGGTAGCATATCCCATAAAAGAGAGGGAGGAGGTGAGAATAAATTCTAGGAGGAGGTCCCTTGCTAGGATATTCCCCTAGAAAAGATTTCCCCATAGTAGAAGCCACCTTTGCATGATCCTAGATAGAAACCAAGAGATCCTAATAAGTTCTTGATTTAGTTTACTTTTATTACTACCCTTTAAGATGTATGATATTAGCATTGTTTATAATATTTTAGTGTGGTTTGTCAATTATTTATCTTATGTGTCTTTTACACTTTATTTTTCTCTATTTTTTAGGCAATGCAGGCTTTATGGATGAGTGGGGAGATATGATTCAGACCTCATTGTTGGATGCCTTTATTATTGTCATACAAAGGTAAGATAAGCTCTTAGTGGACTCACACTTGCCTTTGTCTATATATGCCATTGTACATATTTATCTATAGGCCATAATACATGTATGATCTCCTCTATCTATCATGCTATTTAGGAGATCATAGCCCCATAGGGGTGGATTAGTGGACTTGATGTGAATAATAGGCTTTTAAGGAGCATGGTGGGACCAAGAGCTAGTCCTAGCCACCACACACATTCTTAGTCATGGGATTAGACACCATTAATTTATAGGCTCATGGGCAGAGAGATGACACCTACTCAGTTGGAGATAGTAGAGAGTAGATGAAGGTAGAGGACTAGGAGCCTTAGGTGGCTAGGATCTTGGGGATGACTTAGATGCTTAATGATTTTCTCAATTTACATTTGACACACTTTCACTTGCCCCTCTCACAGAGAGATTTTGGATCAAGATATGTAGAAGTTCATTGATTTCGTTGATTTTTTATGCATTCAATGAATGAGCCCTTATGCTTAGACCTTAATAGTTATACCTATATATGTTTAGATTCTTTTAGAATGATTCATACTTTGTCTTGGTTGACTTCATATGTATTACTTTCCCTTCATTGTGCACATGGATGATTTGACTAGTTATTCCAAGGATAAGGATGATCATTGCAAACACTTGGAAATGACTTTGCAATGATGTTTTGAGTATAGGATATCCTTAAATCCCCAAAAATATATATTTGGCATGGAAGAGTGCAAGCTCCTTGGACATACAGTGTCCAAGGAAGGCGTGAGGATTGACCCTAAAAGAGTTAAAGAAATATACCTCATCCCTCAGCCCAAAATAGATAAGGAAGTGTAATCCATCTTTGGGCAAATTAACTTTGGTAGGTAGTTTCTTCCTAACATTGCCTAGAAGACAAAGGCTATTTCAAAGGTGCTCAAGAAAGTATAATCAACTGCTTGGGATAATGAATCAACTGACTCATTCATGGAAATCAAATTTGTAGTTAAACAAGCTCTAGTATTGGCAAGCCCTAATTACTTAAAACTCTTTCAAGGTGGGTACAAAAAGATGGGGGGCCAAAAAGTGGCCAAAATTCTTAATTTTTTTTAAAAATCCATAACGCGAGTGCATTATAATGCACTCACATTATGGCTTGGTGTTGCCAAGCCTAAGGCTCGACAGCACCAAGGCATAACACACTCGTGCTATAACGCGAGTGCGTTATAGTTTTTTATAACAAAAAAAGCAACATTTGTCATTTATCATTTCTATTTTTTCTTGCAAACCCTTGAGAGCGCGCTCACATTAAAGGAGTAAGTTTTGTTTATTTTTTTGTGTGAATTTGTTACTAAATAGGTAGATTTAAGTGGTTTTTTGATGTAAATTTCTTTAATTTATAGGAATTGATAATGCACCTCCTCCTGAAAATCCTCAATCACCTCAACACCAAATACCTGATGAAGAACAACCCCAACAATAAACACCTCTAGTAATTCCTCAATATGCCCATGGAACACAAGAAAATTTAATGGGGAAAATTTAAAATAATAAAAAACAAATTGAGGACATAATTGCAAGGTTGAAAGATCATGCATTGTCAATCTCACATAGAGTCATGCTTGCTCAATCTCTTGAATCTATGTTATCAAATGTAGATTCAATTAGTAAACAAATCTCTAGTTGGTTAGATAAGAGGAGAAATTTTAGACAATTCTATGCAGATAAGTTATCTTACGAACAAGTCAAAAATTAAAAAAATTACAAAACTTGACTTGTGTTCCCTTTTCACAAACCCACGTACAAATCAACCTCTAGACCCTATAAGTAAGAGGTTCCCTATCCATTGGTGCAACCACCAAGGGATAAAGGACCATTGTTTACAAAGGTGGTGGATGGTTTTTGACAATCCTCCATGCAACAATAATGAGGTCCCGCAATATTTTTTGAGGAAACTCTACTGTGAGTTTGTCCTCAATAAAGTGACAAACTATTTTGATATATAGGACTTCTAGGGTAGAGGTGGGGGGTCAGTACAGGATAGTCCAGGGGCACATTTTGACCCATAGCGGCCAATGAGACAAGTACTCACTAGACCATCCTATAAGCACATGTTTATCCCTTCCATTGTGAAGGAGAGTGTTGAGGTTGAGACACTACAATTCATTAGTTCCTTGACCCAGAGCATCATAGAGCATGCTAGTCTTGTAGCACAGTGTGAGGCGAGGGAGACTTCAAGGAGTGGGATTCCACCCCATACTTGTCAGGCTTGTGGGTTAGCCTGTGTTTATGACCCTACAGATAGTTAGGACACAGGTGCACAGGCTACATCTATAGCTGAGCAGTTGGTGATGACAGACGCCCTCCTAAATGAGACTTTTGGCCTTGATACTCAAGTAAATGTTAGCAAGTTCTATGGAAATAATTTATTAAATTTTATTTTTCAAATGCAAGATTAACTGATTTAGTTTAATGATTGTAATGAAATTTCAGGGTCATAGTGTTCATTCAGTTTTCAGTGGTTCTCCACCTCCATATTACACTATGACATGTATTACTGAGGTTGTAACTAGTAAACAATTATAAATATTACATGTAAATAGCATTGTTATATGAATGGTATTCTAATATCTCATTTTAATTGTTGAATAGGTTAATCTTGGAGATTTCATGGCAACACCTCCTAATTGAGGTGGAGTTCAAAGCTTCACTCAAGTAATAAAATAAAGATTTTAACTAATGAATTATACTTATTAGATTTTTGTAGTTTATATTCATCTCATTGATTACATTGTATTGCACATCTTTCAAACTCAAAGCATTACTACATATTACATAACTAATAACTAGATGTTGATAGATGACAAAATTCTAATTACAATATAGTTTTTTAGAAAGTCAACATAAGCTATTATGCAATTACTTCACATTGCATAACTAATAACTAGGAGCAGCTGCCAATTGCATTTTCTTGTCATGGCATTCAATGAGACCACATTTTATTGAGGCATTTTTTCAAATAGTTCACTGCCTTGTCTATGCTACAGATGCTTGGATAAAATCTATCAAAGCATAATAGTAAGCTATAACATAGTCAAGGCAATGAGCTGTTTGAAAAAATGCCTCAAAGAAATTTGGTCTCATGGTGATGTCCACACCATGAGACCACATTTCTTTGAGGCATTTTTTCAAATAGCTCACTACCTTGTCTATGCTACCACATTTTCAATACATGTCTACCAAAGCATTCTATCAAACAGTTCACTAAAAAAAAATTCAAATAGTTCACTGCCTTGTCTATGCTACCACATTTTTCATACACATTTACCAAAGAACTTAAAATTTTGTTAACTATCTCATACATTATAATCCATGACCTTCATCACTATTCTAGTTTTCATAATTGAATAATGTTATTTTATTTCCAGATGATGTAGGTAGAGACACCTCCTAATGTTCATATGGTAATGGAGCATGGTGTGTCTTCCGTAATTGATAGCTCCATGCCTTTGACGGGGGTATGAGGTAGATTAGTAAATTTCAAATTACAATCATTGTCATAGTTGTTTATTATTGAAAAATCAAATGATTATTGATTTGAAGTTTAATTTCTATTTGGATGGTTTCTATAGGACATTACAATGCCACAACCTGATCCTGCTACTATGGAAAATGAGGAGAGAGATTATTTGGTAGTGGTAAGTGATTATTTTGTTAAATATTTTATTTTTTTATAATGTAATTTCTATATATTAATGTCTATACTTTTTATTGTAACAGCTAAAGCTCCATGATGAACTAAATAGGAGGAGCAACCCTCAGGTTTCAAGTAGACCACTCTCATATGTGTCTCCATCCCCTTGAAGATCAAAGGCCACCTGTGATCTATTTTCTTCACCCAAAGGGGAATAACTTTTTATTGGGTTCCTTTGTTGTATGCCTATATTGCATTTGTGGACATATATTTTGTATTACATATAGTTGACATTGTATGCCTATATGGCATTCTTGTAATCCTATATGGCTATTTTGTATGTGTTATACTTATATTGAAAGATATTTATGTATGCCTATATGGCTATTTGGTTAATACACATCATTCTTGTTGATGGTGTTCATATTTGCATTATAAATCCATGCTTCAATGGATATTTGTGGATGGTTTAATTCAAATATTTAAAGTCCAATTGTATTACATGCACTCTTCCTTTATATAATTGTAAATATATAAAGTTTGAACATTATTCTCCTCTAAGGTTATTGAACATTAAATCAATCATATGATTATAATAATACATGATGCAATCTAACACCTAGTTCTCTCTACCACTATACATCTAAGCCCATACTATGTAGGATCATTGTAGCATGGTGTTGGTTAATAGATTTGTCACCTAACTCTATATACTTATGCTGAGACAAGTGACAAATGTAATCAATAGTTGAGCCTAATATAATTTTACATAGGCTCTCTACTTATTTAACAAGGCGCAGCTACCTACGATAGATATTCTAATGAATAAGAAAACCCAAAATTGATTTTAACAAAAAAGCAAAAACAAAGGCAGAGCTTTTGACCAGAAAGCAATAAAGGTAAATTTACAACCTGATTACTAGGAGTTCAAAGATTTCCAGCCACTTAACATAAATTGACAACACACCAAATATATATGTATATATATTCACCACTTCGAATGATATACCAACAGATAGATGATTCTTCAGTAGTGAGAAAGATTTATGAATAACCAACCACCAAGACACATGAATATCATTAGCACTAGCAGCAACATATTCAACTTAAGAAGAACATGAATTCAAATAATCACAACACAAAGTCCATGATCACCCAAATCTCCACTGTATTAACTTGCATTACATATATCAAAGTAGCTGAAAACAAAATTCACTATTACCCTTGCAAAACAAAGTTTGTCCAAAGATCCCTAATTTGACTAGCCATCCAAAATTTATAGCTAAGACAAATTATAACTGTCTTTAAAACCATAATGACTTCTTGAAATAGATGAATAAAAGATGTTTAAACCATAATTATAATAAAAGGGGCCCTCCAGAGCCAATAGTTTTAGAGCAAATATGAAATAACTAAACATGAAATTTGAAATCAATTGAGGATTTGTAAATCCCCATCACCATCATCCACCTCGTCCATCTCTTCCTCTTCCTTCGACTACTCTGGGCTTCTCCTGTGACACTTTGCGCTGCTTGAGGTACCTGTCACCATAACCTTGACTTATATGCCCTGTACTTGTTGATGATAGGTGTTAATGACATGCTAAGTGGAGTTCCTGTCATACTAATACATCACTTCCTCTTCATGATTTCCCTATTAGAGTCCATCACCTTACTATTTCTTTAGTCACCACCCTCTTGAAATTTTGTCTAATTACTTTAACATCTAAGAGTTTCTCATCATCAAACCCATTATCTTCCACCTCCAGAGCAATGAAATCCTTTTTTATTCTCATCATTTCCTTGTAATAGATTACGATTGATTTTCCCATCTCCTCTTCTATTGCAGTTATAATATAGAGTTTCCATTCTACTACGCCAGCCCACATAGTGGTATCTAGCTCTCCAGGATTAGCTATAACTTTTTTAGCCATCAAGATACCAGGGTCCATGTTGGGTATCTCTTGTATCTCCTTAGAAGATACGGACAGACTGTGATGATCACTTTGGGCTTTCTCAAACTCCACTATCAAAACCTCCCTCTTTGCATGTATAGAATCAAACAGTTTCAATGCCTCCTCAATAAAAATGAGACCATAAAAAATAATCTTTTTGACCCATTGATCCATAGCTTTTCTTAGAGATAGAGAAGTTTTGACTTGTTGGAGCAAATTTGAATCAAGGGTATAGAGGTCAGCATCTGAGGAGGCTTCAGTTGAGGGTGTTACTATTTTAGCAATTGAATTAACAAAAGAAGACAAGGAATTTACATGTGCTAGTAGTTTTGAATTATCTTCCTACAATCCCTTTACCCTTTTAGAGATGTTATCGAATGAGTATTGGACATGATATAAATCTCCTTTAGTAGTTAGCGGTCCCAGATCCACTCAACTCACTCTGAAGTTAGCTTCTGTTACTTCATCCTCATTCTTGTCTGTCAGTGGGTCTGTAATATCTAGAAACTGGTTTCCTAAGGTGGAATCAATCACCATTCTTGACATTCTTTTTGCACATTTGGGCTTGGGAACCATTTGCAACAAATTAGCCATAGTATCGATACCCACATCAGTAGGAGGAGTATATCTCTTTTTCTTTTGAACTACCCTTTTCAACCAATTGGGAGATGGGGTTGACACATTGGGATCATTAGAAGTAGTAATCATAGGCGCATGGTGGGAATTTTTCTCTAGCAATTCTCTTTGATGTGGGGAACTCGGCAGGCTGAGAAAAGAGTAACAAATTATCTTCTTCTATTTGGGAGAAAATAAAAGAATTAGAGTCACTTACATGATTACAAGATGGGGACACATGGTCTTCTTTGGATGATGAAGCAGCCAATCTAGTATTTGTTTTCATTATTTGGATGTTCTACTCACAAGTAGTCTTCACCTTTCTAGTCTCTTCAGGTGGTCTGTCATCATCACCATTCAATTGTGAGATGACTCTTTGGAGAGTCAGGTCAAAACTAGATGATCTTTTGCACAAATGAGTAGATTTAGATCTGGCTTGGTTTTGTGAGGCTGAATCCTTTGATGTTGTGGAACCAACACACTCTTTGACTTTTCCTTGTAGTCATTTTTCTAATCTTCTTAACACATTCAGAGAAAGCAACATAATATTAGTAACTTCTTTTTTAGACTATTTCATGGGGGCAAGGGCTTTGTTGACATGACATTATAACCTTCATCTACTATATCTAAAAAGTCATCAGTCATATCAAGAACTTGAAGATTCAACTGGAAGGCTTGAACTTGATCTACATTCAGTCTCATCTATTTTCTTCTTTGAACCTCCCTTTCATCAACACAATCCTCCCAAAAATCCTCCAATTGAGGCTGGTATGAATAAGAACCACCCCCATGCATGTTTTCCTTTATAAAATTCTTACTATCAAAATCCACATGAGGGGACAGACTGTGGAGACTGAATTCTCACAATAATTTGTCAACATTCTTGGCCCCATCATTACTTTTACAACAATAAAAAGACAAAGTCACAAGGAAAGAGTACCCTTTCTTCTTCATGGCCTGGTATTTCACATTCACAACTGCCATTTGGCGGCACAACTCCAAAAATAGGTCAAATAATCACATGGGTACCATGTCAATTTTAATGGGACATTTTGAAAACCCCTGATTCTCAAATAGGAGAAGCGGTCAAATTGTATATAAAAACTACCAAAATTCATGACCAAGGTAGATGCTTCAACATAAAATCTTCACTCTATCGAGCCATCAATCATTTTGGCTAACATCATGGAAAAATCATCATTAATACGTCTAAAATGTTTCATGCCTTCACTTTTCTACAACTGGGGGAAAACATGATACACAAGCCTACTTGTTGTAGGACTCCCTTGAATCCTCAAACTAGGCCAAGCAGCCTCTCTTTGAGTCAATATATAGACTAGCAGGGGACACATGTGGAAGCTCACATTTCTTGCAAAATTCATCAGCTGTTCATGCAAGCAGTCATTGATAACCTTTGGCCAATCGATGTGGTGGTCTCCACAAATTAGTAGAATGAATCTACACATCCAAAATTCAAAAACATCCAACTCAGGGCTCCCAACCACTTTGTTCAACAAATTTATCATATCTGAAATTTCTTCCTTAAAATAGCTCCTTTTAAATTGGTGGGAAGCTGAGATTTACTAGTCTTCTCAATCTCTAACCAATGATTAGCAATACAGGTATGACACCAATCTTTCCTTTCATTGTAATAGTTCTAGGCTGAAGACACAGAAACATCAGCATTATCTTCATACTCTTCCAAATTTAGAGCCAAAGTGACAGATTCAGAGTCAATTTTCCCCACAACATCAGCACTGGAGGTCTTTATCTCCTGGGATTCTAGAAAATACCTATTGGCACACACAACCATCAACTTGAGACAATGCATAGCAGGTGGAAAGCTGCTAGCCATATCTACACCACTGTTGGTAATCTTCTTCACCAAGGGAGTTAGATTTTCAAACTACATTCTCCTCCAGAAGTCATCCAAATCAACATGACCTAAATTAGTATCTTTCACTTTAGACATGCCATTCTCAAGTATAGAGGCCATGAGAGTCCCTTGGAATTTGAACTTCATCTTAATGTACTTCAGGACCCAAAACACCAAAGACTCCATAATGTATGCAGATAACATAGGGTGATACAAGACACTAACAGGGATTTCCTCACACAGATACATGGGAATGAAAATTTCTAATGCCCCAAAAAGAATGTTATGCCTTTATAACAAGAGAGAGAGGGAGCTGCTAGTTATGCTGACATGTGAGAATGGAATTGTGTTGATAACTCACATGTAGCAAACTAGTCGTTTAACTTTTTGCAACGTATTCCCTTGTAAGACAATATCACCTTAGACGAGCTTAAGAACTTATCAAAATCATTTTTCATAAATTTGTTAAGGAAGGATATTAAATGTTGGCAGTGAATTTATCTTTTAAAACTCATTAATGCATGCCTTGAGTTTCCCTCTGAAGAATGTGCCATTGTGTTCTCATGTACTTCTAATTAAATGTAGCGAAAATGCCACATGAAATAGCGTGCCTTTCCAAGTCAGCAAGTCAGGTGGAATTTGAAATCTTGAACTAGGAGTAAGAGGTTCAGAGCTTCAAGGAACTCCTGACCTCCTGACAACAAAGGAAGACATCAATAACAAGACATCGAGGAATACTCAAGGCATGGGACCTTAAGACAAGTTGGCAAGTTGGGCAATTCAAGAACTTATGAACCCACTGACTTTGGTTCAAAAATGTGAAGGATCACCAACAACTCAGAAAATGACTAAGTAAAATTGGCTAGAGGAAAGAAATAAGGAAATGATGGACAAAGAATGAAGGAAAAGCAAAGAATGGACATGAACACCTTTTTTTAAAAAAAGGAGGCAACAACTGGCTCTAATTGGGGACAAGGAATTAGGAGGACGTAGAGAACCCTGACAAACAATGGTGAACAAGCCTTATTCTAGGGGCAATAGAGTCACACCAAAAATGGGATGACACAACAATAGAAAAATAGGGAAAGAAACTATGGCATAGAACAGGACTCAGAAGGTTTACCAGTTGCATAATTTCAGGTCTTACCCATTGTAGGCAAGAGGTAGTGACATTCCATCAGGGTAAACCAACGAAAATGCATTCTCTCCTACAACTTCTCTGTTCTTGAAAGGTCATTTCCACAAAGAATCAAATTTCTTATGGGCACCTTTTGGTTCTCTCCTCCTATCCCATAAAAGCACAAAATCTCCTACAACAAAGTTCCTATGTTTATCCCTTTTGTCAAAAATCTTTTTAACAGTATGTTGATGCTTGGCAATTCTGTCTGTAGCAAGCTCTCTCTACTCTTCTAAATAGCTTAAATACAATATCCTCTTATCTAGTGCTAATTGAAACTATTCATCTTTAATTGCCTTCTGTAAATTCAATGCAGACAGTTCTAGGGGAATAGGGATTGCGCTATCGATACCATAAACCAACTAGAAAGGAGACATACCAATAGCCCTTTTATATGTTATGCTATCATCCCAAAGAACATCATACAGATTCTTATGCCATCCTCTTTGGCTTTCTTCCACCAACTTTTTGACAATAGAGATGAGATTTTTGTTGCTTGATTCTGCTTGTCCGTTGCCTTGTGGGTTATAATCAGATGAAAAGGCAAGGTTAATACCAAAATCATAACAGAAAAGAGTAACTTTGACAGAGGAAAATCTTGAAGCATTATTAGTCACCAGCTTCCTAGGTACACCAAACCTGACCAAAATATTTTCCTTAAGGTGCAAACTACCTCAGAAGTAGTACTTTTTACTAGGATAGCTTCCACCCACTTGGTAAAATAATTAGTCTCTATCCAGATATGGGTATGTCCAGCACTTGAATTAGGATTAATTGGTCCATTGAAGTCTAATCCCCACTACTGAAACAGTTCATCTATAACCACCGGTCTCAAAGGTAAGGCAACTAATTGAGGTCTACCCATGAACTTTAAACATTTATCACACTTCAAGACCTAATCATAGGCATCCTTGAACATACCAGGCCAGTAAAAACATTGCGTCAGTATTTTTAAAGTTGTCACTGATGTAGAGAAGTGTCCACCACAGGCTTCACTATCGAAAGCCTCTAGCAACTTCTTTTGTTGTTCCCTATCTATGCATCTCAGAAAAGTTCCATCTACTCCCCTTTTATATAGGTTACCTCCCCAAATGACGTATTTATGTGCCTTGAGCTTTAGGTTTCTCTTTTCCTTGGCAGAGAGGCGAGATGGGAAATCGCCATAAGTTAAGAAATAAGAGACATCAGAGAACTAGTCATCAGTACTACTAGTAAATAGAACCAAAGGTAATTCTTCAATTTTATCGACCTTGCTTTCAGCAATCAATTTTCACAACCCTTTGCCTCTGACCAAATTAGTGGGCTTGATCTCAATATTGTACTCCTAAACTTTAGCTATCCAAGCTCCTCTATTATTGCATCCAATCTCCTGCTGAGTGAGAATACTTTTTACAGCTGATTCTGGGACATAAACAACAACATTTGAATGTAAGATGTAAAATCTGAAGCTTTTTAAGGCTTTCACCACAACATATGCATGCTTCTCCAAAGTAGAGTATTTAAGCTCATATTTCTTTAAGGGCACACTAATGAAGGCAATGGGAACTTCTATTCCTTGTTCATTCTTCTGCAACAAAATAGCTGATAGAGTATGTTCAGAAGCATAGCAATAGATGATAAAGTCTTTTTGAAAATCATGATGTACAAGCGTGGGTGCATTAGCAATGACCTTTTTAATATCTTCACATGCCTTCTTTCCTACAGCACTCCACTTAAAGACTAGATGGTTCTTCATCATCTCTACAATATGTCTGGTGAACTCAGCAAAGTCAGGGACAAACCTTCTTAGAAGATTTACCTGACTGAAAAAGGATCTCGTGTTGCTCTTGGTCATGGTTAAACTTAACTGTTGAATCACCCTTACCCTCTCTGGATCAATTTTTATTCCATCCTTTGAAACAATGTGTCCTAACAACTTTTTTTTAGTAACTGTAAAGATTGATTTCTCAGGATTCAAAGAGATGCCATGTTCCTTGCAACATTACAGAACTACTTCTAGATCATGCAAGTGATCACCTCTTTTCCTAGAGAAGAATTTCATGTCATCAAGGTAAACCACTATGATTTTGTTCTTCAAGTCACCAAAAGTTAGATCCATTGCTCTCTGATGTGTAGCCCCAACATTAATAAGACCGAAGGTATTCTATTATATACAAAGACACTAATTGGGGTAGTAAAAGTTGTTTTATGTTGGTCTTCCTGAGCCACTCCAATTTGGTTGTACCCCAAAAATCCATCAAGCATAGACATCATCTCTGAACCGGACACAGTTTGTAAAATATGGTTCATCACCGGTAAGGGATAGTTATCTTTTAGAGAAGCTTGATTTAGATTCCTAAAATCAACACAAATCTAGATCTCCCCATTCTTCTTCTAACAAGTACAATATTGGCCACCCAAGTAGAAGGGTGACTAGGATAAATGATTTTAGATTTGAGCATTTTGTCAATTTCATTAAAGATGACTTCAGCTATGTTTGGATTATAAGTTCTCTTCTTTTGTCTAAAGGGTATGGTGCAAGGCTTCAATGGAATATGATGCTGCATTTCCACATTCCTAAACTTCTTTAGGTCAGCATAACACCATGTAAAAACATCTTTATACCTAGTAAGAAGAGAAATCAAACGTTCCCTTTCTTCCTGAGAACAACATTTGCCAACACACACAACCTTCAGATCAGCTTCAATGCCAATATTCACCCTATCATAATCAGCCAAAGTTGTGATGGAAACTCCATTCTTCTTTTTAAGGTATTGATCATGTTGATTAAAGAGATCTTCAAGAGAGACTAGTCCTTTAGGAATTTTATTCCCTTTCAACTGAACAATTCCTGAGCTTGGATCATCATAGGACTTTATTTCTCCTTCCAAAACATCATTACTTTCATCACTACTACCTTCAAAGAACATACTGGCAAAAGATTCAGCCTTTTCAAGCAATCAAATAATTTGTTGATCAGGATTAAAAACTTGCCAGTGATTAACATTGTCAGGAACACTAGGTCTATATACTACTTCAATCCTGTATGACTTATCTCTGAAATCTAGATGTGGTAAAAGGAGAGATGCTAAAATGGCTAAGGAATTAACCCTAGTATTCTGTTCTCTAGGTAGTGCTTCTATAGAAAAAGCATAAAAGTCTTCAATGTAGTCCCACACCCTATTCCGGTAATGCCTCAGTCTACCATTTTTAACTGTGTACAATTTTCTTACTTGTTTAACAATCATCTCAATGTCACCTTTGACTTTCAACTATTTCACACCTTTTTCCTTGTCTAGTTCCAGACCTAATAGCAAAGCTTCATATTCTATAGTGTTATTTGTATTTTCAAACTCAAGTTTAAAAGAAAAAGGAAAGGCATAACCATCAGGTGAAATCAAAACAACCCATGCCCCAGACCCTGCAGTAGAACAACTCCCATCAAATTCTAAAGTCCACAATTCATCAACTAGGTTGGAACTGATTAGATTTATATCTCCATTATCTGTTGATGTGCACATGTAGGTGCCCGGCCTGGTTCCTACAAATAGAATGTCTTCTCTAGGATCTCCAGATTTAAGCATAGTAAATTTGGCCTTGGGTTCTGGATTAAGGTGAACTTTCTTCCCATCTATAGGTATTAGGGCATGTGACCAATCCATTTGAATTTCCCCACCCAAGTCTTTGCAAAAACTACGACTCAAGGGCATCCCATAACTTGAAGGTATGTCTACCATGAGAATGGTTAGCTTTAATATTTTCCTTGGGAAAACAGCTAAAGCAATCTGAGCATCATTAATTTGACCCAAGATAGGTATTGGGGAACCATCCATTGAAAAGAATTTGCCATGGGAGGGTGTATAGGATAAGCCTAGGGCTTTAGCAACTTGAGCAGGCATTACATTAATTGAAGCTCCAGAATCAATAACACAATTACTAAGCTTATACTAGCAATGTAAAAAGAGACATAAAAATGTTCTGGTTTATTAAAAGGATTCTAAAGATTAGGATCCTAAGAACAAGAGTTTGAACAATTTTGGCTCTTAGTAAGCACTTAATTATCACTAGACTATCTGACATATCTAACTAGTCTATCAAGTTCAGATGGATTAAGTCTCAAGTACTCAGCTTGGGAAATTTTAATCTTTGTATTTTTACATGATTCTACAATATCGAATGAACTTGAGACAAGATTTTTAGAAGATGAAGTAGATGGTACCTCAGAAGCTACAACTTTAGGTGTCACATTTTCCATTTTCTTTCTATTGTTTTGCCTTGTCAAGATATATTTGGGAGTAGAGGATGGATTACTGGGCAGGCTCTAAGAATTTTGCCCTCTTTGTGCCTATTAACCCCTAGTAAACACCACATAGTTGGAGTTGTCAACTTCAGTGTATACATCTTCTCCACTTCCTTCATCTGATTCATATTTAAAGAAATTGACGCCATCATCACTAGGCGTAGGAGGTTCTTCCACAAGAGGTTCCTCTGCATGCTCGTTCATAGAAAGCATTTGCATAAATCTCATCATTTCAAGGTAGGACACTCCATCATGGTCAGAAGTAAGATGAAAGTTGCATACCATATGATTATTTTTACTAGTTAAGGGTCCTCCTTCAATAGCTAACCATTGGGTAGGACCAAGTAGTTGCAACGTTCTATTATAACCCCCTTGGGGAGATTGTTGAGGACCTTTAGGCATCTGACATTTCAGAGTAATGATATCATTTGCCAACATCTAAATGACAGGGTTAGTGGAGCTGGATACTGAGGGTTTACTTGTTTGCAACTCTCTTTTCTAGTTTCTCGCAGTAATCAAATCATCTTCAACAACAATAGCCAATGATTGGGTGTCAGCTAGGTTAGGGACTCCTTGTCTTTTAATAGAAAAACTAACATCAGGTGGTAATGAATTGATAAAGAATCACATCAATAATCTGTCTCTAGGTCTAACATTCGCAGGAATTCTATTTGCAAGTCTGTTAAACTTGGCTACATATTCCTTCATTTTCTCATGAATCTCTTTCTTCATAGAAGAGAGTTGGACTACCAATGTATGTTCATTATCAGTAGTTTTGAATCTATCCTCAAATTGTTGCCTCATGGAAGCCCAATCTCTAATAGAGGCATTAGGAAGGTGATAAAACCATTCAACGACTATGTCAGTAAGTGACTCAACAAATAGCCTGATAGACACATCTTCATGTTGGACTCCTAGGATAAAGTAAGCATCAAAGAAATCATTAATGTGCTCTTCAGGAGTAACCTTGCCATCACCCCTAAACTTAGGTAGGATTTTACTTAATCCCTTAGGCAAGTCATGTAGGTTCACACCAAGCCTAAGTGGTCTAATAGCAGCACCCCATGGAATAGGTGGAGGTTGTTTTTGAGCCATGTTAAAAGGAGGGAAATTTACTTATAATGGTAAGATAGTACCATGCAGAGTCAATCTTTGGCAAGATGAACTAGCGGCACCTCTTGTAGGTGGAGGAGAGGATGGTCTACTTAAAGATTTGACTCTTCTTGTGGGAGGGAAGGGAGCAAAATTTAAAGATTGAAGTAAATCAAAGTCAAAATCATCTATACCCTTTTATCTATCCTCTCATGTATATCTTTTCATGGCCCACTCCTAAAGGTATATTAATAAAAATAATTAAGTAGAGTCGCCAAACCACTTACTGGTTGTTACAGGGGAGACATGGTCTTGCAGGAATCTAATTCCCTAGTCTAGCAGTTGGGTTTCTTGGCCTATTGTTAGGAACTGCTTGGATTTGCAAAGGCCTTTCTCTCCTTGGCACAGGAACAATTCTTTCAATAAAAATTATCTCTTGAGCATCAGCAAAATGATGTGCATTTTCTGCTATAATTTCACCAAGTTCTTCTTCTAATACCTCGTCAACTTGGTGATATTGTTGGTTTGTTCTTCTAGTTTGCTAGGCAACAATTCTAAGGCCAGTAATAATATCTTCTTGATTTCCTATCAGCCAATCAATGTTAGGTTGTAAAACTAGCGCACGTCTTCCACGAAGAACCATAAAGTTCAACCAAGCAACTCACAAGAACTTGATATATCAATCTTCCCAGTAGAGTCGCCAAAAATCTGTTGGTTAATAGATTTGTCACCTAACTCTATATACTCACGCCTGGACAAGTGACAAATGTAATCAATAGTTGAGCCTAATATATTGGTATTTTACACATGCTCTCTGCTTATTTAACAAGGCACAGCTACCTTCGATAGATATTCTAATGAATAAGAAAACCCAAAATTTCTTTTAACCAAAAAGCAAAAACAAAGGCAGAGCTTTTGACCAGAAAGAAATAAAGGTAAATTTACAACCCAATTACTAGGAGTTCAAATATTTCTAGCCACATAACATAAATTAACAACACACCAAAAATATATATATATATATATATATATATTCACCACTTCAAATGATATATCAACAGATAGATGATTCTTCAACAGTGAGCAAGATTTATGAATATCCAACCACCAAGACACATGAATATCATTAACACTAGTCGCAACACATTCAACTTAAGAAGAACATGAATTCAAATATTTACAACACAAAGTCTATGATCACCCAAATCTCCACTGTATTAACTTGCATTGCATATATCAAAGTACCCGAAAATAAAATTCATTAGTACCTTGCAAAACAAAGTTTGTCCAAAGATCCCTAATTTGACTAGCCATCTAGAATTTATAGCTAATCCAAATAAGAACTGTCTTTAAAACCATAATAGCTTCTTGAAATAGCCGAACAAAAGATGTTTAAACAATAATTATAATAAAAGGGGCCCTCCAGAGCCAATAGTTTTAGAGAAAATATGAAATAACTAAACATGAAATTTGAAATCAATTGAGGATTTATAAATCCCCATTTCCATCATCCACCTCGTCCATCTCTTCCTCTTCCTTCAACTGCTCCCCTTCTCCTATGACACTTTGCACTGCTTGAGGTACTTGTGCACATAACCTTGCCTTATATGCCTTGTACTTGTTGATGATAGGTGTCAATGACATGTCAGGTGGAGTTAATACATCACTTCCTCTTCCTGATTGCCCTGTCAGAGTCCACCTTACGATGCACCTCATCAAACCCATTTCTACAATTGTTAATATAGGCTACCTTTTTAGAGAGCCTTCCCAATGAATCTCCTATGATTGCATCATAATTTACTATTTCTTCTATCACCACCCTCTTGAAATTTTGTTTAATTACTTTAACATCTAATAGTTTCTCATCATTAGACCCATTAGCTTCCACCTCCAGAGCAGCGAAATCCTTTTTCATTCTCATCATTTCCTTGTAATAGACTACGTTTGCTTTTCCATCTCCTCTTTTGTTGTAGTTATAATACAAAGTTTCCATTCTATTGCATCAGCCCACATAGTAGTATCTAGCTCTCCAAGATTAGCTATAACTTCTTCAGCCATCAAGATACCAAGGTCCATGTTGGCTATCTCTTGTATCTCCTTAGAAGCTATGAAAAAATTGTGATGATCACTTTAGGCTTTCTCAAACTCTACTATCAAAACCTCCATCTTCACATGTATAGAATCAAATAGTTTCACTGCCTCCTCAATAAAAATGAGACCACCAAAAATAATCTTTTCGACCCATTGATTCAGAGCTTTTCTCAGAGATAGAGAAGTTTTGACTTGTTGGAGTAAATTTGAATCAAGGGTATGGAGATTGGCATCTAAGGAGGCTTCAGTTGAGGGTGTTATTATTTTAGCAACTGAATTAATAAAAGAAGATAAGGAAATTACATGTGCCAGCAATTTTGAATTATCTTGCTGTAATCCCTTTACCCTTTTAGAGATGTTGTCGACTGAGTATTGCACATGATATAAATCTCCCTTAGTAGTTGACGGTCCCAAATCCACTCGACTCATCCAAAGTCAGCTTCTATCACTTCATCCTCGTTCTTATCTATCAGTGGATTTGCAATCTCTAGAAACTAGTTTCCTGAGGTGGAATCAATACCATTCTTGACATTCTTTTTGCACGTTTGGGCTTGGTAACCATTTGCAAAAAATTAGCCACAATATTGATACCCTCATCAGTAGGAGGAGTATATCACTTTTTCTTCTGAACTACCCTTTTCAACCAATTGTGAGATGGGGCTGACACATTGGCATCATTAGAAGTAGCAATCATAGGTGCAGGGTGGGAATTTTGCTCTAGCAATTCTCTTTGATGTGGGGAACTCAGCGAGCTGAGAAAAGAGTAACAAATTATCTTCTCATATTTGGGAGAAAATAAAAGAATCAGAGTCACTTATATGGTTACAAGATGTGGGCACATGGTTTGCTTTGGATGACGAAGCAACCAATCTAGTATTTCTTTTCATTGTTTGGACATTCTGCTCACAAGTTGTCTTCACCTTTCCAGTCTCTTCAGGTGGCCTATCATCATCACCATTCAATTGTGAGCCGACTCTTTGGAGAGTCGGGTCCAAACTAGATGATCTTCTATGCAAATGAGCAGATTGAGACTTGGCTTGGTTTTGCAAGGCTAAATCCTTCGGTGCTATGGAACTAGCACATCTTTGACTTTTCCTTGCAGCAATTTTTCTGTTATTCTTAACACATGCAGAGAAAGCAACATAATATCAGTAACTTCTTTTTTAGACCATTTCATGGGAGCAGAAGCTTTGTTGAGATGACATTACAATCTTCATCTACTCTATCTGAAAAGTTGTCAATCATATTAGAAACTTGAAGATTCAACTGGAAGGCTTGAACTTGATCTACAGTTAGTCTCATCTATTTTCTTCTCTGAACCTCCCTTTCACCAACATAGTCCTCCCAAAAATCCTCCAATTGAGGCTAATGTGAATAAGAACCATCCCCATGCATGTTTTCCTTTATAAAATTCTTACTATCAAAAGCCACACGAGGGGACAGACTGTGGAGACTGAATTTTGACAATAATTTATCAACATTCCTAGCCCCATCATTACTTTTACAATAATAAAAAGACAAAGTCACAAGGAAAGAGTACCCTTTCTTCTTCATGGCCTAGTATTTCACATTCACAACTGCTATTTGGCAGAACAATTCCAACAACACCAAATAATCAGATGGGTACCACCACAATTTGAATGGGACATTTTGAAAACCCCTGATTCTCAAATAGGAGAAGCAATCAAATTGTATAGAAAAACTACCAAAATTTGTGACCAGGGTAGATGCTTCAACAAAAAATCTTCGCTCTATCAAGCCATCAATCATTTTGGCTAACATCATGGAAAAATTATCATTAACACACCTAAATCTTTCATGCCTTCACTTTTCTACAACTGGGGGAAAACATGATACACAGACCTACTTGTCATAGGACTCCCTTGAATCCTCAAACCAGGCCAAGTAGCCTCTCTTTGAGCCAATATATAGACTAGCTGGGAACACATGTGGAAGCTCACATTTCTTGTAAAATTCATCAGTTGTTCATGCAAGCACTCACTAATAACCTTTGGCCAGTCGATGCGGTGGTCTCCACAAATCAGTAGAATGAATCTACACATCCAAAATTCAAAATCATCTAACTTGGGGCTCCCAACAACTTTGTTCAACAAAGTTATCATATCTGAAATTTCTTCCTTGAAATGGCTTCTTTTTAAATTGGCAGGAAGCTAAGATTTACCAGTCTTCTCAATCTCTAACCAATGCTTAGAAATACAGGTATGACACTAATCTTTCCTTTCATTGCAATAGTTCCAGGCTGAAGACATAGAAACATCAACATTGTCTTCGTACTCTTCTGAATTCAGAGCTAGAGCGACAGATTCAGAGTCAATTTTTTCCACAACATCACCACTAGAGGTCTTTATCTCCTAGGACTCCAGAAAATACCTATTGGCGGACACAACCATCAACTCGAGACAATGCATAGTAGGTGGAAAGCCACCAGCCTTATCTAAACCACTGCTGGTAATCTTCTTCGCCAAGGGAGTCATATTTTTAGATTGCTTTCTCCTCTAGAAGTCATCCAAATTAACGTGACCTAAATTAGTATCTTTCACTTCAGGCAAGCCATTCTCCACTATAGAGGCCATGGGAGTCCCTTGGAATTTGAACTTCATCTTCATGCACTTTATGACCCAAAACACTAGAGACTCTAAAATGTATGCAGATAACACAGGGTGATACAAGACACTAACAAGAATTTCCTCACACAGATACATGGGAATGAAAATTTCTAACTCCCCAGAAAGAATGTTATGCCTTTATAACAAGAAAGAGAGGGAGCTGCTAGTTATGCTGAACTGTGAGAATGGAATTGTGTTGATATCTTACACGTAGAAAACTAGCTATTTAACTTCTTGCAACGCATTCCCTTGTAAAACAATATCACCTTAGACTAGCTTAAGAACTTATCAAAGTCATTTCTCATAAATTAGCTAAGGAAGGATATTAAATGTTGGTGGTGAATTTATCTTTAAAACTCATTAATGCATGCCTCAAGTTTCCCTCCAAAGAATGTGCCACTGTGTCCTCATGTACTTCCAATTAAATGCAAAGTGACAAGTGTCATTCCCTTATACTGTACGCCAGCGTAACGAAAATGCTACACGAAAGAGTGCACCTTTCAAAGTTGGCAAGTCAGGCAAAATTTGAAATCTTGAACTAGGATTCAGACATTCAAAACTTCCAACCTCTCGAAAACAAAGGAAGACATCAATAACAAGACATCAAGAAATACTCAAGGCATGAGACCTTAAGACAAGTCGGCAAGTCGGGTGGTTCAAGAACTTATGAACCCACTGACTTTAGTTGAAAAATGTGAAGGATCACTGACAACTCAAAAAATGACTAAGTAAAATTGGCCTGAGAAAAGAACTAAGGAAATGACGTACAAAGAATGAAGGAAAAGCAAAGAATGGACATAAACACCCTTTTTTTAAAAAAGGGGGCAACACATGGTAAGAAAATTCATGTAATTATACAATGCACTTTGAAGTATGCAACTAAAAATGAGCAAGACATTATTACATGTGATATCATACCTCTAGAAGTTTGTCATTTAATTCTTCGAAGACATCTACCATTGCATGTGTATGCTTCATACAACCATTCACGTGTATGCTTCATGCTTCTTGTGTATACTTCACATGTTCACATGTATGATTCATGCTTCTTGTGTATACTTCATGGTTTCATGTGTATGCCTCATGATTCATGTGTAGACTTCATGTATTATGTGTATTCACATGTATGCTTCATGCTTCTTATGTATACTTCACGTATTACGTGTATTCACATGTATGCCTTGTACTTCATGTATTACGTTATCTATTTCTTTGCTTCATGACCGGATGTATCTTCAACAAGATTACTCCATGTGTATTAAAAATGTTGTTTGTTGAAATGCTTTCTAGGTTGATAAGCACTAATATAAAAGGGAGAGCAATTTATCATTGAGAAAGACATCCATAACATCATTGAAGAATACAATTAAGAATACAACCTTAGGCAATATTGCAAATAAATGAATTTAGGTTCTCACGAATAGTGATGATATGATTAAGGTTGTGACATTTCAAAGGCAAAAAGTTGTGACCCTTCAAATCTAGGAAAGACTATGACCCTTTTATAATGAAGGGCGGTGACCATTGTTGATAGGAAGAAATACTGAGAGGGGGGGGTGAATCAATATTCCACAACACCATTTCTTAACAAGTTTATTTATCCAATTTCCAAAGTTAATAACATGAAAGTAGAATAAGCATAGAAATAAAAACCATAAAGACATAACACATGAACACCAATATTTTTACGTGGAAAACCCATAAAGGGAAAAACTACAGTGAGTATTAGCTCACAATATATTATTATAGCATAATACCAGATTACAAGAAGGCTCACTACCTTAGGGCTCACTGCCCAGAGAAATGCTCACTGCAAGAAAGGCTCACTACCAAAACAGGCTCACTGCCTAGAGAAAGAAAGAAGAAGGAAGAATGGCTCATTGCCAAGTTGAACTACTCAGATTACATCTACATATGCATGGTTACAACTCCAATGAAGCACAAAAAAACTGATTCAACACTCTTCTTCTCTGTCTATCCTATTTTACTGCTCTGCTCTTATTTGGGGATAAGATCTCTCTTCTTTTGCTAGTTATTGCCTTATCTTCACATGCTTCACATACACAAAATACCTCATCACATCTCATATCAATCATCAAAACCAAAATACATTGGATATATATATATATTCGCTACAAGATTTATCTCTAAATTAGGTCGGCAAGCTAAACCTAGAATGTGTAAACAAAGAGTTGTACTTTGTCGGCTTGATCTTTTGTACAATCTACATTGCAGACTCAAACAAACATGTACAAGTCTTCATATAGGTTGGCCCTAATCATATAACCACTTAGATTAATTATCCAGATGCTATAACTTCTTCGCATAAGGATCTACCATGCCTATCGGCTCGTTCCTTAACTGAAGAACATACTTGATCAATTCATCTGTCATATCATAGCTCATATTACAGACCATAGAAGACTTAATAAATCATATCTAGCAATAATTAGTGATCTCTTGACAAGCCTTTAGATCTGCATAACTAGATAAACCTGTATGTCAAAATGCAGATCTTGGAACTGTTGCACTGTCATAGAAAAATACGGTTAAATTGGAAGCTGATATTTGGAAGCTTGTAGAATGTGATTTGTTAAACTTCAAGGGCTATAATCCTAGATTTAGGTAGTCATGACATGTCTCTTCGTTTCCTCATAACCGTAGAACAAAATATGCACTTGCGGAGGAATGCAGACCATTTTACTTTGCACTGTACACATTACCTGTCTTACCTCTATTCATCTAGACTTAGCCATTTTCTCCAAATGACTTCCAGAGGAAGTCATGACTTGAACAATGGAATATATCATCATAAAATAGCTATGAGTCATCATACCTAAACTACATTTATAGGTCTTCATCTCTGGAGGCATACTGATTCACTTTCTGTCCCTTACTTTGAACACTATCCATAGTTATTTTGGCCTTCTGGACTTGAATACTTTTGTGCCTTGTTTCCAATCCAAGTTGGTCTTCCAGAATGATATCTTCTTGTCATGTTGATGTATCCCCTTTTCCTTATTTCCATCAATGACAACATTCTAGTCTTCTTCATAGCAGTGTCTCTTTCTAACAATCTCCCCTTTTGGCATTGATGGCAACACTTAGTGAAAATTCTAGACTACTCCCCCTGAGATGTTTGCCTATTTTTCATTGATCTTCTTCTCCCCCTTTGACATCAATGGCAAAGGTGTAGGTTCCAGAGTCAAAAGTTGTCAAAACTACAAAACTTGCTATACTCTGCCGCTTATGTATAAGTACAATTTCCAACTTTATTTTACATGTGTTGGAAGATGTCATTGAAAATGTTCTTAATTTGGGTCAGGTCACCATCCCAACCTTTCTTAGAATTGTCCGAAATTTGGATATGACCACTAAGTAGGAATACTACAGTCTCTGCCTTGTGAAGATCAAAGGGTGTGTCAGTATGTGAGGCTATTTGTGCTTAGCTAACACATTCTAGTTCTAATTTGATCCCTCTCACCTATTAGATTGCTCAAGTCATTATGAAGGCTAATGACTTGACTTTCTTTGTTGCTAACTGATTCTGCTACCGGATCAAATGCCTTAGAAGTGTTCATCAGTTTCTACTCCACCTCCTTGATCTTCTCTTCTATTTTCTTTGTGAATTCCAACCAGGATAAATAAAATTTGTATATATCACCAGCTTCTTTAATGACACTTTGAATGTTTTTTATCCTATTGTCTAGCTGGACTTTGTCATTAGCTATCATTTCCTTCAACTCATTCAATCTTTTCTCATTAAACTCTTGCCTAACTTTTATGTCTGCAGATTTCTCAAAAGATTCAAAATATTTACTTACAAAGTTTATAAGTCCTTTGAGTTGATTTTTTGGTGACATAGAAGTATCCTTATGGTATGTTGGCATCAGCTTCTCCAAAATGCTAGATGCCTCACCAATGAGCTCACTATCCTCTATGTGAGACTTCAACATTTCCTCTCTTGCTTTTGCCTATACAATTGAAGCCAATCTAAATTTTTGTATAGAGGACATTGTGTCCAAGTTTATTGGACCATGTAGGAAATCAGGCTCATTCAAAACTTGTTTTTGTTTCTCCAGAAGTTCCTTAACTAATTTTGTAGTGTCTCTTGGTGTAGTAGAGACTTCTTCTTTTAGGCTCTGCTCTGGATCATCTAGATTCATGTCCTTATTGGAATCCTCCTTTTGTTTTGGTGAAGGAATTTCCTTGACCTATTCTTCTCTAGTCTTTTCCTTATCAGATTTATCCTCAGCTTGATGTTCTGGAGAGGATCTTGTTTCAGCAAGTACTTCTTTCTTAGTCACTTTGTCATCTCCATTTATTTCTTGTTCAAGGTTCAGTTCTGGAATAGATGTATCATCTCCAAAATCAGTTTCTTTATTATCATAAATGGTAGGGCGATTAAATTCCTTCAATGTGTTCAAAGTAATTTCTTCAGTTTCCTTTACCACCTTTTTAATGTCTCCTCCCATAAGAGCATTCTTTCCTTTGACCTGAATTTGTTATGAATTTCTTTGGAGACTTTTACTTTTTCATCTGGAGTGAATTCTGGACATAGTTTTTTTAAAGAGTGCTCTCTTAGTTCAACATCCTTTGCCATGGTTTCTTCCTTTCTTACAGACATTATACTTGCCAGGCTATGTAGAAGATCATCAATTATTTCAATTAGGGCTTTGTTGTAGATGATTAGGTATTCTACAATAGTAGTCTCAATAATCCTTTTATCTGGATCATTATATTCATCATATAATTGTGCAATTGGTTTTAGATTGCCATCCATTGTTATGGCTTTGAGTACATCTTTAAGACTTATAGTTGCTTCTTTTGTCTGAGGTACTTCTTGACTTTACCTTTTTATAGATTTACCCTTACTGGATGATTTCCTTTTGTTGGTTTCAGACGCCTTAGTTTTCATCTTCCTCACTTCTTCATCACACTATGTTTCTTCTTCATCAACTGCAATACTTACATGCATTCTTTTAGCCTTGGTTTTCTTTCTTTTGTGGCTGGTACCAGGAGCTTCCACTTTTACAGATGGTGTGGGACCTAAGGAAGTAGTAGAGCTTCTTGTATATGTCTATGTTGCTTCAAAATTTTCTTTTTTCCTATTAGGCTCCTCTGAAGTCTTAACTGGCTCACTATCTATATTTTCTATTGCTTCTCTTTTCGCTTGTGCTTTTTATCTTACTTCTCTGATTTGTTCTTTAGTGAAACCATGTTTCATTGCAACTTCTTCTACCTCCTTCCTCACCTTCCTAGAGGTTTCAGATTGTCTGAGTTCAACATAGATTTTCACAGATAGCTTTTCATAGGTTCCAAACCTTTCTTCTCTATTGTCCTTGGGCTTGCTCAGTATGTGTTGAGCATAGTTATCTAATATTTGTCCATCCACTTCATAACCCATTAGCATTATCCAGACTGTCCTATGCTTAACAACCTCCATCAAGCATTGATCTTTTGTAACCATAAAACATATAGTATCCTTATACTTCTCAACAATTTTCTTAGGGATTCTTTCTCTTGAATGCATCATGATTAGGAAATTCTTGAAGTACCCCCATAGGGATACTTTTTTCTCATCATAGCTTCCAATGCTACTTAAATGATCTCTAATTTGGACAACTACTAGTTTGCTACTTAACTAGAACAAATTCTTCATGTTTGGCAATTCATTCATTTTATAGAAGAATAGACAGATAATTAGCGTACCAAATTTGAAAGGATAGTTTTTGCTTTCCTTAATCTTCTTTAGATTCTCTAGTAGTTGACTTCTCAGCAACTCACATAAATCATAATCAACATTTTGTTTGACCATTTGATATACAGTGTATATCACAGTATCAGAGACAGTTCTCTTGGTTCGAGAAATAGATCTTGTAACCTATGACCATAGAAGAAAATCTTACTGCATGGTCTATGATGTCGTTTATGGTTAATGCCCTTTTGTCAAATTGGGCTCTGGTAGCCTCTGTAACAGTTTGATTCTTCACGGCTTTCAGCAAGGGCAAACCTCTGGTGGAATTTAACCCTATTACTGCCCTAATCGCTTCCTTGGTGATTTTGAAGGGCTGCCCTAACCACATGAATTCATCGTGAATTAGACTCAGGATATACTAGACCCATTCATCCTCTACAAATGTAGGAAACTCTACATACTGAATAAATTTCTTCTCTTTTAAGACTTTGTATTCTTCCTTTAGGTCAAATTGATCATCACTTAAATGTTTCAAGTATAGATCTGAGAATCTGTTGCCACCAATCTCATCTAGGGAAACATGGATATATGCCCTAACATCTTCCACCTACAGAACTTCGTATGGTATTTCTAAAAATGCACCCATTGGATCAACTTTAGTTGCTTTGAAGGGATGTTTCTTGAATTTAGGTCAAGGTCACTTAGTAATATCAACAACTTATGGGGTTGTCATTGCAAAGATTCAATAAAGTTCCAACGTTAAATACTTGGTTATGCCCAATTAGGGTTTTCTTCACCTCGATCGCATTGAGTTCTTTGAATCTCTGTTGACACTTGAAATCTTGCTTCAATCTCTCTTGGATATCTGATAGCTCGAATACAACGTGAGTTAGAAGGCAAATGAGTTTCTTTTTATCCTTTGCACTTGACCTAATCATAATAAATGCTCATTCTCAAAAGCTACCTGACTTTTCTCTGATAGACACAGTCGATCGAAATTTCTCTGTAATGTACCACACTGACTCATTTTCTTCTGGATTTTCTTCCATAAGATTTTTCGTATTGGATTCCACCACATATCTTTGTGCTTGATTCTAACACTAACTATCTGGCTGGGGGTTTTGGATTTTCAACACTGCTCCCCCTGAGCCAGAGCTCTGAATTTACTTCCTGGAGGAAGTATCTGCACTAGATGATGGTTTGGATTCATCCTTGACTTCAATCACATCTTTCTTGATCCAAATATTGCCCATTTCTTTCTTGGCTTCAACCAGATCAACCTTTTCTTTTCTTTTTATCAATCCTTTGCTCCGTTTTCTTGTTTTCAGTATGGTAGTTTCTTTTCACATTATTGCTTCTACAAACTCTTGCAATATGTCCATATTTGTTGCAATTGTAACACACCACATTCCTTTATCTTTGATTTATTTTAATGATTGGATTTGATTTGCATTGATTAGCCATATGTCCAAATCTATTGCATGCAAAACACTTTCCATTTAATGATTGATTATTGCTTGCATTGTGAGAGCCATTTCTTACTAGACTTCTGCATTCACTTGATCTATGACCAATTTTATTGCAATTGAAACATTGACTAGAAAAGGATGGAGCATTTTGATTCTGGTTTATTCTACTCCTGCACTGAGTAGCTTTATGACCAAACTTATTGCAATTAAAACAATGGCCATTGAAAGATGGATACCTTTGAGTATTTGGTTGTCTGACCAGAGGTCTTCTAGATCTTCTTCTTTGATTTTTGAACTGGTTCCCTTTGTTTTACTTTAACTCAGTGTTTGCTTGACCAGATTTTGAACTTTCTCCTTTCTCAAATCCTAAACCTTGCTTATCATCAACACTCTTTTGACTAGAAATCATCTCATAAAGCTTTGCAGAACTTATCTTGAACTTTTCTTCATAGCTCTTGGCTTTTTCCATGTCTTCTTTTGGACTCAATTTCTTTTTCAAGTTTGACACAATCTTCTAATTTTCTTTTCACCATTTCATTCATATCTTCTTCTACCCTATATGGAAGGTATTTAGTTAAAGTGATTCTTAGAGTGAACACTAGATACATAACTTAGTTTCATAACATATACAATAGAATAGGAAGGAACATTTTCATCCTACAAAGTATAAAAAGGCTTGATATACTCATTGCATTTTAACATGAGACCCATCAATTTGAAGACAATATTTTATGGATTTTTTAAAAAATGGATGTTTATGAAACAAAATTAAACAATGAAAAACTCAATTGGTTTGGGCTATTAACAAATCTTGTAATTTATATTCTTCTAAATGAATTGTATACCTATTAGTGCTCCTTTTTTTGGTTTTCAAGGACATTGGATTCCTTGCCACATTTATTAGGAACAGGTAGATGGTGATAAACAACATTTACTTTAGAGGTTAGCATCAGAGGTTCTCCTAAATTTGATTTTTTTTTTAATCTTTTTCTTATGCATAATTTTTTCATAAATTTATTACATTTTTTTCCCTCACTCACATAGTTAATGAACTTCAACTACATCCATAACTAACTCAATAAAACTCCTAATTTTTCTAAAGAACTTACACACCCACCAAATTATCTTCACTTATGCATTAACCTCCATCATGATTTTTTTAAAACTCATTCAAAATAATAAATGAAATTCACTTGAATGTTTTAGTATCATTTTCAACAAGTGCCAAGTAGTGATGAGCACCTGCCTTTATAGTATTGTAATAATAAAAATTGTTTTGTAATTGGAAAATAATGTAAGTTTAGAACAATTGTTATTACATGAAATTAAGTAACTCCAAACAAAGCCTGAATCTTAGATCATCAAATTTCTATGGAAGTTATATAAGAAAGACTATGAGAGAGCAATAGATTGTATGTTATTTTAAAAAAGTTTCTTATATAAATAAAATGGAACTAATTTCAGGTTTGTTGTATAAAAGTAATGGTTGAGTGTATTTTCTAACTCAAGAAATGGAGGTTGTAGATGGTACTCAATACTTTTATGGCCTAACAAAAAGACTTCTTTTGTTGTACTTGGAACTATTCAAGAATTATTTCATACAATAGGATATATATGATGTTAAGTCAAGTTTTAACATCACAAAGAATTAGCAAAGAAGCATTATCAAGTACTTGCATGTAATTCTAGATACAAAACTTTTTGGGAAGGTACAACCCTAACAGAGAAAATGAAGGGATAAAATAATCCTTTCAAAGAAATATAATAACATATATTTGAGTATAATACATTATAATGAAAGTTATAACTGGGAGATTTTTATTGTTAAATTATCTAAGTAAGGAGAGAGCAAGGTCTCAACTTAGTAGAATATCCAAGTTACCAAGTTGCATTCACAAATCATGGGTGTATTCAAGGAAGTTAGAAAATGTTGATAAATATGAACCCTTTGGAATGTCGTGGACGTGAATCTAAACTTCAATGGATTTTATCTATAAGATTTTAATTGCACATGACCTTGGCAAATCTATCTTAGAGCTAGATTCATGCAACCTAAATCTATTGAAAGAAGATGGCGATTTTATCAAGATAATGAAGATAATAAATATTTGGTAGAGTATTCAAAATATTATATCAGTTTAAAATAATATTCTTTCCTTTCAAATTATGACTTTATAGGTTATTAGGGGAAACTGACTCACACATAACAAAGGACTCTCACGATGGTAGAGATAATTTTGATTATGATTATAATATTTCAAACATGTAAGATTTGGACTCATTCTAGAGAGCTTGCAGTGCCTCTAGGATAAACTTAACAAGAGTAGTGAAATTTCATTCATTTTAAATTTATATGTTAGGCACACATTGGTTGAAAGTGTCTTATTGTGGCTCTTACAATGAGAAAAGCTAAATTGAATATAGAAAAAATCTAAAGAAGATTATTTAATTAGTAAAAAATAAAAGAATTCAATTAAAATTTTGAAAAAATGTTTTATAAAATTTTAAGTAGAAGAAAAATAAACTCATATAATTAGTCAATTATATTATTTGTTTGTACATATTTCTACAATCACAATAAAATCTTTATCATAACAAAAATTAATAAATAATCATATTATTAATCTTAATAATTTGTATTCTAACTTCTATATTATAACTTCGATAATACTGAACATGGACTTTCTCAACAGTCGATGTGAGGATCTACTTCCCCAATTCAAGCTTGTCAATGAAAAGGTAGATCTCCCTCTTGTATATAAATATCTTAGAAACTTTATCCATTTAAGCATAACTCCTGAAAGCAAACATAGTAAAATCATTACTTCTTCAAAAATTAGAAGCCATCTATTGAGAAACTAAATATATAAATAAATTTGTCAATAAACTAACAAAGACATTAAAAAATATAAATTGGAAAAGAAAATATGTAAGAAAAATTTGAGGATGAAAGGCATACATGTTGCACTATGTAAGGAAAGCGGGACTTAAATTTGATGATCGTGTGGCCATATTTAGTCATTTTAGCCATAAAATACAATTATTTTTAGGAAGATTGTATCACTTGAAAGGTAAGATTTTAGGTAACCTATCAAAATTTCTATGTAATTATTATTTGGTCTATATATTTTTTTTCCTAAAATAGGTAGACATTATATTTGAAAGGCAACTTCAAATAGATGACCCTCACAAAAAATTTACTTGACAAACTGTCAAATTTAAGTCGTGAAGGAAAGTAGAGCCCTTATAAATGAAGGGTAGATAACCAATAATTGACATAACTCACCAAGTTTCCTGACTCAAGAGGTTAAAGCAGTAACAGGAAAAACTTTTTTATTTTAACCAACACCAAATCCATCCATATAACAAATAGCTTATAGTAACAGCTTTGCATTTCCGTTATGGAAGTGGCCAACTTTCTATATGGTATCCCTTTCCCTTCTTAACTTTATTTCTACATTTGAAATCATGCCTCTCTTCTTCTACAATTACATTTAAATAATTCCTTACAATTTGTTAACTAGGTCATTCAAGGCTTCTTTTTTCTCAACTGTATGAATACATACATAGCTTACATTTACTCACTAAAATTACCTCTTTTTTCTCAACTGTATAAATACATACAAAGATTACATTTACTCACTAAAATTTCCTTAACAAGGTTGTTATCCAATCACTACTCGGGCTATTGGGTGGCAGTAGTCTCTATTAAACTGTGATCTGTTGTGTTAATGGAAGCATAGGTAATTTGGTTAGAAGCATTCAATTTTGAATTAATAAAGGCAAATGAAACACCCAGGAGAAGGAACACAGATGAAGATGATATGATTCCAATAGAAAAAAACTATAGAGGAAAACTGTTGGCAGGCAGGGGAGGTTAATGGTGGCTGTCCAGAATAGATTGCTACAGTAATGTGGACAGCAAGAACATAAACACACAAAGGAGAGAAACAACAAAAAACTAAAACAACAATATATATTATATTTTCCTCTTTCAAAATATTACATTAAAAAACTTTACAAAAAATTCCTGTAGAGCTGTTGCTCTATTTTTCACATTCAAACTATATTATGTCCTAAACCTGGAACTATTGTACCATTATTGTGCTATTGTACATGCACTTTCTATTCTCTACTATCTATTGTTTCCTTTTGCTGTTGTCTCCTATTCTTTGCAATATTCTCCTTCACATTCCTTCTGCTTCTACATGCTTTCCTTTTCTCTGTCTTACACTTTCTAATTCCAACTGTTAACATTCTTTTCTTTTTGTCTCACTCAAAAAATGCGCAAGAAAAATTGGCACTCAACCAAATTCAAAATCAACTACCATATTAAATTTTCTGCCAGCAAACAAATCCCCTTTAATAGGGTGGCAGAGGAGGATCCCCAAAGCTGATGGGGGGTTGGTTGCATTTAATACGTAAACTGCATATTATAATATTCCAACACTCCCCCTTAATCTGAAGTCACCTATCAGTCAACAATTTTCTGTCTGGATCTAATCTCTGGAGATAAACCTTTGCATTTGCCTTTTCAGAGCCGATCTCTAGAGTTGTTTCTATCATTCTGTATCACCTCCAGAGCTCTTTTTTGCTTCTCCAGAGCACTCTTTCTACATCTCCGGAGCTGACTCCCTGTATCTCCAAAGCTATGTTTTTGCATCTTTGAAGCACCTCTGAAGTTGCACTGACTTTCCAAGGTTGAACCTCTGGAGCTCTATTGTGACTATCTTTCTGGAGCTGAACCTCTAAAGCTATCTTCTTTCTAGGGCTGCATACCTCTGGAGCTATCAACAATGCCAAGCCTGTCTCTTAGGTGTTCAAAAGAATAGTTTGGTAATGCCTTTGTGAAAATGTCAGTGAGTTGCTGCTTGAATATGCAATATTGTAACTCAATCTCTCCTTGTTCTATGAACTCCCTTATGAAGTGATAATGGATCTCAATGTGATTGCTTCGTCCATGGAAGACTCAATTCTTTGTCAGGGCTATTGATGAAACATTGTCAGAATGAATGGTTGTACCATCTTCTTGCTGCTCATTAAAATCTGCAAGGATCCTTCACAACCAAATAGCCTAACATGCTGCTACATTTGCTGCAATATACTCAGCTTCTGCTATGGAGAGAGAGACAATGGGTTGCTTCTTAGATGCCCATGAAATCATGCCTGAACCCATATAAAAAACATAGATGGATGTACTCTTCTGGTCATCTACATTACCTACCCAATCACTATCCATGAAACCAGCTAGCTTAAACTCATTAGAAACACCATACAAGATGTCATAACTTATTATGCCATTCACATATCTCAAGATCCTCTTTCTTGCTTTCCATTGTGTGTCCTTAAGTTTCTCCATGAACCTAGAAATTAGGCTTACTACATACATCAAATCAGGTCTATTAGCTATCAAGTACATGAGGCTTCCAACCATACATTTGTAGAGGGTTGGGTTTACGTCCTTACTGATGTCCTCTTTACTCAATTTCAGACCTGTAGCTGTTGGTGTTGGGTTAGGTTTGTTGTTCTCCATTTTAAATCTCTTCAAAATCTAATTGGCTTAGTTAGTTTGCGAAATAAATATGCCATGCTCTATTTGTTTGCCCTTAATGCCAAGAAAAAAATTCAGCAGACCTAAGTCTGTCATCTCAAACTCATTCTTCATTACCTCTTTGAATTCAGCAATGAAGAGGTCACTATTACCAATAAAAATTAGATCATCTAAGTACAAAACAACAATTAAAATATTACCATTAGTTGCTTTGATGTAAAGTGTGGGCTCACTGCTTCTTTTGCTAAAGCCATTACTTACTAAATATGAGTCTATTCTATTATACCATGCCCTTAGTACTTGTTTCAGCTCGTAGAGGGATTTTCAGAGCCTATATACTTTATCCTCTTGCCCTAGGACTTCATAGCCAGGTGGCTTCTCCACATACACTTCCTCTTCCAACACTTTGTTCAAGAAGGCTGACTTTACATCTATTTGATACACCTTACACTTATGTTGGGCTGCTATTGGAATGATTGCCCTAACTATTTCTAGCCTTGCAATTGGTGCATATGTCTCATCATAATCTCTTCCAGGCTGCTATTTGTACCCTTTGACAACTAGCCTTGCCTTATGTCTCTTAATCTTACCTTCAGCAGTAGATTTAGTCTTGTAGACCCACTTAACTCTAATCACTTGTTTACCCTTGGGTAAGTTAGTTAGCTGCCGTGTGTCATTACTCTCTATGGAATCTAATTCTTCATCCATGGCCTTACACCATTTCTCTTCCTTCACAACTTCCTCAAAGTGCATTGGATTATTGCAAGAAAATAATGCAAAATTTATATCATCATCATCATCAACATTCCTTGTGCTATCATAAATCTCCCTTACACTCCTTGTCCTCCGTGGCATCAATAATGCAAGTGTAGGGTCTAAACTACCTCTAGAGCTGTTGTTGTTCTGACCTCTGGAGCTACTGTACTGCTAACCTCAAGAGCTATAAATCTCTGGAGTTGTAGACCTCTAGAGCTACTAATCTCTAGAGCTATTACACTATTGCCCACCTCTGGAGCTACTCTGTTGAAGTACCTCTGGAACTACTATTCCCCAATGCTCTACGGTAGTTCCTCCCCGAGTTGCTGCTCTCTGGTGCTCCTCCAGAGTTGCTATCCTCTAGAGCTTCTTCATCTTCAAGGGGTATTGTGACTGAAATACCCATGGTGTTGTCCACTGTTCCATCCCATGCTTTGTTCTCGATGAAGGCAATGTCCCTGTTGATCACAACCTTTTTGGTGATGGGATTATATAGTCTGTAGACTTTTGACTCTTCACTATAGCCTATGAATATACATTTTTCATCTCTATCATCTAATTTCTACCTCTTCTCCTTAGGCATGGAAGCATATGCTACAAACCTGAAGATTCTTAGGTGTTCAACACTCCATTTGTTGTTTGTCCATGCCTCTTGTGGAATCCTATCATGAACAGCCTTTGTAGGACATTTATTTAGTAGGTAAATTGTTGTTGCTATAGCTTCACCCCAAAAATCATGTGATAGTTCTTTTGTTTTCAGCATGCTTGCTGCCATCTCTTGAACGGTTTTGTTTTTCCTTTCAGCCGCTCCATTTTACTATGTAGTATACCTTGTTGTAAACTATTTTTATATGCCTTCATTCTTGTAGAAATTCAGAAATTCTTTAGAGATATACTCTCCCCCTCTATCCATTCCTAGGGCCTTGATTTAGTGGCTGCTTTGATTTTTCAGATGAGGCCTTAAACCATTTGAATTTCATGAAGGGTTCTAATTTGTTTTTCAAGAAATAAATCCATATTTTTCTGCTGTAATTATCTATGAATGTCATGAAATAACTATTTCCAGCCAAGGTGTGGGTTTTCATGGGACCACACAAATTTGAGTGCACCAACTCCAATGGTGCTTTTCCTCTCCTTGAATACCCTGATTGAAAGGGTTGTCTATGCTGCTTTCCTAAAATGTAGGCTTCACATTTCCCATCAGGATCTACAATGTTTGGTAGCCCTCTAACCATGCCTTTCTTGGACAATAAACTCAACCCATAAAAACTTAAGTTCCCATACCTCAAATGCTAAAGTTTGGATGGGTCTTTGATGATTGTCCTAAAGGAGATTACTGTACCACTAATGTGAGCACTAGAGATAGTGCTAGGAACTACACTAGAGATAGCATCAGAGATAGCACTGGAGGCTCTATATGGATTCTTAGAGGAAACATTTTGTTCCTTATCATCTACACTTCTGCAATGACTTTCTTGCTGCCTCCTTTGTCAAATATTGTACACTCTCCATTCTCCATCAGGATTTTATAACCATTTTGGACCATTTGTCCAATGCTCAATAGGTTATGTTTTATGCCAGGGGCATAATAGACATTCTAGATCTTCCTCCTTTCACCATGCTTGGATTGGATGTTGACTGTACCTTTTCCCATGATGAGAACTTGCTCATTGTTTCCCATTTTGATTTCAGTTTGTATGATGCAATCTATGGAGGCAAAAAAGTATTTGTTACCACTCATGTGGTTGCTACAACTGCTATCTAAGTACCATACTTCATCACTACTCCTCTCAGCAAAGTTGTAAACAATAAATACATTTGACTGCTTTTCATTCTCAACCTTATTTTCATTTGCTACATTACCATTTTGGCCTCCATTATCATGTTGTTTTTTTCTACACTCACTAGCATAATGACCAAACTTATCACAGTAATAGCATTGAACATTGCTTTTCTCATACCTCTTATTAGAACTATTGTTCTTCTTCTTGTCTTGATAGGATGGTTGTGAGCTACTTGCCTCCTCTTGGCTATTTGAATCTCCTCTTCCGGAGTTGCTTCTTCCTCTACCTCTTTGACCTCTATCTCTTCCCCTACCTCTTGCATTGGTTTGAGCCTTGAAGGCTTGGTCTAGGGAAGGAGCAGATCTATTCAACTGCTTCTCATGGGTTTGTAGTGAACCCATCAACTCATCAACAGTCATCTTGGATAGGTATTTATCCTTTGCAATGGCTATAACAATATGGTCAAATCTAGAAGGTAGACTCCTTAGGATTTTCTCAATAATCCTTTGATCTTCCATAGTTTCTCCATTTATCCTTAGTTGATTTATCATGGTAGAATAGTGAAAAAGTCTGATATAGACTCATTGTCTTTTATTTGCAAGGTTTCAAAATCTCTCCTTAATAGCCAGAGCTTTACCAGTCTCACCTTATCGGTCCCCTTATAACTATTTTGCAATATTTCCCATGCCTGGTTTGAGTAGTTTGCTGCTGCAATGCAGGGGAAAATAGCCTTTGTCAAGGCTACCTCAATCAAACTAAGGGCTTTTGCATCCTTTATACAGGTTTCCTTCAACTAGTTTCTTTGGGCATTAGATAGAGCTGCATAGGTTGCTAGGTCTACAATATCTATGAACCCAATGATGACCAGCTCCCATAGGTCATTTACAACCAATATAGTTTTCATCTTCTTTGCCTAGATGTCATAGTTTTGTCCATCAAAATTTGGTGGTTGCTTCCATCCTTTGTTGTCCCCACCTGCCATTGCTTCTCAAATCTGAGAAGGCTGACAATGCTTAGAGAATCTAGGGCTTATACAAAACACCCACAAATAATTTCTAACTACCCAAAAAAATAAAGTTGTGATACCACTTGTTGGTAGGCAAGGGAGGTTAATGGTGGATGTCTAGAATAGATTGCTACAACAATGTGGACAGCAAGAACAAAAACATACAAAGGAGAGAAACAACAAAAAACTATAATAACAATATATATTAGATTTTCCTCTTTCAAAAAATTAAATTCAAAAACTTTACAAAAAATTCTTGCAGAGTTGCTGCTCTACTTTTCACATTCAAACTATATTGTGTCCCAAACCTAGAACTATTGTACCATTACTATGCTACTACACATGCACTTTCTATTCTCTGCTATATGTTGTTTCCTTCTACTACTATCTCCTATTCTCTGCAATATTCTCCTTCACATTCCTTCTACTGATGCAAGCTTTCCTTTTCTCTATCTTACACTTTCTAATTCCAACTGTTAACATTCTTTTATTTTTGTCTCTCTCAAAAATGCCAAGCAAAAATTAGCGCTTAGCCAAATTCAAAATCAACTACCATATTAAATTTTCTACCAGCAAACAAATCCCCTTTGACAGGGTGGTAGAGGAGGATCCCCAAAACTGACAGGGGGTTGGTTGCATTAATATGTAGACTACAGATTATAATATTCCAACAAAAATAAGAGCAAATGCGAGAGTGAATGTAAAGTTACAATGCCCTTGGATTGATACTACAACAATCTATAAAATAAATGAAAGAAATACTAACTAGAACATAAGTTCTTGCAAATAAGGATTTATCTAGAAAGATTGTTAACTGAAAGTATTTTGGATTTAAATGTCTCATTGTTCCATTGAGAGTCTTTTGACTCATTTAACAACCTTATTCAAATAATTAACCTTTCTAAAAAAATTTAATGAATGTCTATACATTGGATTTTGTAAGTAGAATTCAGATTTTCTTTTCAATTTAGAGGAATAGAATGAAGAAGAAACATACAAGATTGGAATTAATTCTCTGTAACTTCACAAAATCTATGTTTCCTCCACTTTACATGACCATTGTAATGGAATATACCTGGTTTTAAGTTTAACTATGTAGTTTTTCAATTTTCTTTTCTAAAGTTTAGGCAAAATAGGGGAAACACCTAGGGATAAATGAGAGAATAATGTGTCTTTTTAAGTACTTCAAGTATTCATATAATTAATTCATAAAAGAGTATACATATATAGATTGTTCAAACTAAATGTGGATTTTAGCATTTAATTATAATGAATGTCTTGAAGGGATATATTGATTTCATCTAAAGATATATTAAAACTAAGTTATAGAAATGTTTACTAAGCAATCCGCGGTCCAAATTTCTACTACACAACCAAAATTTTTAATAGAAAATGACAATTTTCACTATCAAATGAAATGAAAATTCTTATCAAGTAACAAGAAGAGTTTTTTTACCAAACAAATCTAAATCTCCACTACAAGATGAGAATATTTACTGGTTACTGTCACATCCCCCATGGAAGGAATCTTCCATGTGGATGAGAAAAATCATAAAGAATAAAGATTTAATGGATTTCAGTCTTCAAGAAAAATTGGAAGGAGGGGACAAATTTAGTATGATGACATGGTTACCATGGAAGCAATTTGCCTACCACACTTTTGTGAAAGTATGGCCTCCCTCTTATGGCAATTACTACCCTAGAAGGACTTCTAGAGAGGGGTCACCTGAAGCAGAGATGTAACAACAAGGAGGGGTCACCTACCACACCATGAAAGGAGGTATGGAATTCACCTACAACCATTAATAACCCAAAGGATGTGTAGGAGGAGACTATTTCTCAAGTAAGACTAAAATTTTATTTTTAGGGGAAAGATAGGAATGAAAGAAAAGGGGGCTTAAGAAAGATTTTGGAAGCATCATGATGGATGGAAGCTTCCTTATGGAAACAACTTGGTATCTTTCCCATGTTCTAGTATATTCTATAATAGCTTCATCTTTTTCTCAATGACAATGTCATCATCCTCAATGAATGACACTACTAATGACTCTTATTTTTACTAACTAGCTTCATCAAAATATTCAACAACCCAATACTAATGTTGAAGATGCATCTTAGTACATACCAATTGTGCAGAGAAACCTATTGCAAGAATTTTATGATTTTGTTTGACTTGCTAAGTGGAAGAGTCTTATTGCTACAAATTTGATCAAATCTAGGTTGGAAAAATAGGCATGTGATAAGCATCATAATTTTCTCTTTTAGTTTTTATCTTTCTTATTTTAAATCCATATTAGACAAGACACTATGTTATTTGTATCATATTTTAATGGATGTATGTTAAAGTAGTTGTTTTTAAACATAATGTGACTTGATTAAGTTTGTTTGCAATGATCTTACTTAGTGGATGAGGATTTTTCCCATTGGACTAATTCTAACCTGTAGCCAAAGATTGTAGAGTTCTTGCATCAAAGGAATGTAGAGTCCTACAGCAAAGGACAGGTTCCTGTAGCCAAGGAACCTACCTTTTGCAGACAAGAAATCAATTCATACAGAAAGGCATGCAACTACCTATAGTTGTCCAATGATAGTCAGTTCCCTTCTTGAATAAGAATGAGTTGTAGAAGTAACAAGGAGAGAATGTATGATAGTTGGTAGGTGTTCATCTTTCAGCCAAGAATGTGTGAAGATGGGATAAGTCCAAGATAACTGATCCTATGTTTTTTAGTAAGTTCTCTTGCATTACAGTCCTAATTGGAATAGTCCTCTTTGGTTATTCCAAATTTTTCATTTCCTAGTATATTTCTATTTTCCTAAAAATAAAGAATCCTTCCTCTATTTAATGGGAAGTAGTTCGATTAGTTGTTGGTTTTCATAAATGTATGAACTGTCACTAGCTATGTATATATTATTTCATCAAATCAATCTAAGTGGTTAGATTTTCTCAAGCATGGTTAGATTTTCTTATGTATTAGCTAATTGCAATCAATAAAAATAGCATTTTCCAATGTACAACTATTCTACTTTCTATTCTTAAAATATGATGATTTGATTGATGAATTGATTAAGTTGTTAAAAGGACGTCTAGTTACTCCAAGCAAGGGCCCACTTGAGGTATAAAAAAATCTGTTAGCATTAGAGTTATGCAATCTAAAACTAGATTCACTTGATTATATTTCAGTTTATTACTTAAATTTAGTTAAGAAGTAGTTAATACAGTTGATTTTAGTTATTATAAAATAGTTTCCTTGTTTCCAGCACTTCATTCCTTTCCTAGTTGTAGAGAATATCATTTATCAGCTATACACAACCATAGTATTCCAATACCTATAATTCTTTAGTTGTACATATAGTACAAGTACCATCTAAGAAGATACACCATAGGTTGAAATTGCAAATGTAGCACCTCTTAACTATTAATTCATTTGATTGTGGATACCCTAACTCATTGAGTTGAGTGCATGTGCTTGTTACACTAGATTTACTAGTTAATGAAGTGGCGAGACATTTTTGGCATCATTGCTGGGGATGGTGCCAAGTTTTAGAATTTCTAAGTTTTTAATAACCCTTTTTGCTTTTCCAAGTATATAAATTATATTTTCTAGCATTTAGGATTAGTAGACATTAGACCCAATATCAAGTCATAGACTAATGTGTGTAGGAAGGACATTACTAGCTTAGGAACTATTGCATGAGGTGGAGGAGAGATCCCTTAGGGATATTTATTCTAGCAAATCAAAATTGAGAAGAGATAGTAGATCTACGTGAGGATACAAAGAGAAGACAACCAATTGAATCCCCAATTATTGAAGCATAGTTACCTGAAGCTCCTCCATTAGTTACTTTGACCTAAGGATCCAACAAGCCTCCCAGCTATAACCTGAGCTTCAATGCCACAATGGGTGATGCAGGAACTGAACCATGAACTGAAAATACCACTTTCAAATTTCCCATTACTAATCAAGCTAGGCATGTCACTATGAAGAATATTTCCCCTTCTACTCTTCCTAACATTCATGGTTTCATTACGGAGGACCCAGATACTTTCCTATTTGAATTCAACATCCTTTTCCACAGTTATGATTATATGACTAATGTGCACTACCTGAAACTCTTCCTAGAAACACTCAAGGATGCTACCTTGAGATGGTTTAAGGGATTGGGAAGAGATACAACACCTACATGGAAAGTCATGAAAGAAAAATTCCTCAATAAATATAGAGATTATTGTAGAGGCAAAGACATGAGAGGAGATAATATTTTTAGAATGACACAGAAGGAGGAGGAACCCTCAGAGGACTATGTGGAAAGATTATTACATTTAGTCTACAGAAAACTCCACAGAATAAATTATCTCTAGTCTCTCAAATATTATATTCTTGTGAGGAGTTAATGAAGAATGCAAGGACACCTTAGACCTGATTGGAGGTGGTGACATTTCTAAGCTTCCATTTGAAGAGGTTTTCCAGATATTTAGAAATACTCACACTCAACCATGAAAAGGTCATGCAACCTAAGAGCAATGTGAACAACTAAAGTAGTTGCAGGAATATCTAGGTTGGAGATTAGCAATCTACTTAAAGATATGAAGTAGGATATTATAAATCATATGGCAACTTAGTTGGATACATTGTATGCAAATAACAAATATGAAGAAGCATAAGCAACATGCCCCCACTATCACCATAAGAAAATGGAATGAAAATGCAAAAGGGTGGCTAGCATTACTAAAGGTAGACGTGAAAAGTTGGATTTCAAAGCTCTAGAGGATGAAGACGGCTAGGTGTTTTACCTAGTACAATGCAAACCATGGCAACAAATACAAGGTACTCCTCCTAATCCTTTATCTTATAATGCTTCATTCCCAAGTTCCTTTCCAAATATGTCTAATTGGTATAATGTACCATAGAATAATATTCCACCTCCACCCTGGTCAAACTTCTCACCACCTGGCTTGACCCAACATCAAGGGGTATGGCCACCGCAACCATACCAATCTCAAGTACAAAGATAATAGTGACAACCACCCCAAAACTCATGGAAACAACAATGGAGGGGAAGCTAACCTTGGCAAAATCTAAACACTAGTTACCCATGGCCACAACAGGCTTTGCCTCAACAGCTAGCTATTATGCCAAACACTGCTACATCTACTCCTAATCCACCTAGAGAAACTCAATTACCTACTCAAACTATATGAAATGCTAACAACAATCATGTTTAATAGGCTTATGCTAATAAAACCTTCTAGTACCTCACTTATGCAATCAAGGTCGGTGATGTTCAGTTACATTCATGGAAAATGCTCCCTAGACCAGCCTCTCGACTCATCATGGAAATCCCAAAGGAGGAATGCAATTGCAGTAGGATGATGCCAAGAAAATTGAGTGTTGCATAAAACTTTAAGTAAAGTCAATTTGGGCAAGAATAATAGGATATGCACTAAAATGGTTTTGTTGAAGAACTTCTGAGGTGCCAAGAAAAGGAGTTAGCTCTAATGGAGTCAATTAACAAAGCTATACCTCATGCAATTTGTAGAATGAACACAATGTCTTTGTTTCTTGGAAGGTTAAGCATTCAGATATTTCACAGTCCGGAAGCTAAATTACCACTATTATTTCTTTCATATAAAATAGAAGAAAATATAACATTTTCAAATGAAAACACATACCTATGCTTTTCCTCTATTTCCTATTTATCCAAAATTTATTCTTTCTCCACCCATAATTCTTCTCTGATCTTTCTTGCATGCCCAAATGAAGGTTATTAGTAGGCGCAACACAAAATCCCATGTTCTTGCCATCAATATTGAGCTCTACTGCCCCCAAGAATGAATGTCTAATTTTCTCCTTGCATCCCGATTTATAGCCTCATACATTCAAAAACAAAATAGCGAATGCATTCAATTTTCTTCCACTAACTCCCACAAAGTAGTAATGACACCAAAAACTAGAAAGATTCCCTCAAAGAGTAATTAATTACTTTCATGAAATTTCCACCTATTGCATATGTCTCAAAATAGGAAACATTTACTCAAACAATAATAAAAAAATTATAAAAGAATCTTTTTCAAAAAGATATTCAAATATCTAAATAATTAATTCAAATAAAGTAATTAATATTATTGCGACTAGATATTAGACTTAATCTATTCTTCAACATAATTTATGCAAATAAAATAAATGCAAATATTTTCCATGTAGATTGACTAAGTGGTGTGTGTGTGTAGATTTTCCTTCACATTATTTTAGATTCAGTTAGCTAAACACCCTCTATCTCGATTATACTCTCTGTCAAGAAAGTGAGAAATTTTTCCTACCATACACACATGTCGCAATTAGACAACAATTATTAAATAATAATATTTAGATTCACATTTTAATTATTGAAAATAGGGGTTGTGATAGGATAGCTTGTTGATATCATGTTGGGCAACATAGTTATCCTGAAATATGTAGACCTTGATAGTCTAGTTGTGGATGTACACATCAATGGCACCCTTATTAGAAACACTTTAATTAACCCAGGTGTTTTCATAAACATCATGACCAAGGAAACCATGAAAAATCTACAACTTGTTGACCTGAGACCTACACCTACAGTGCTTCAATTACCAAATAGGTCTATGGTTAAACCCAAAGGGATCATTGAAGACTTAGTTATTATGATTGAATCTGGGAATATCTTGCAAAGTTTATGGTCCTGCAACCAAAAGCTAACTTGGGGGATATCCACTCATATTAGGGAAACTGTGGTTAGGGATAGCCCATACTTTTATTGGTTACAGGTCAAGGAGTATGATTATTTCTAATGGAAATGTTACTAAGAAATGGGTTCTTTATCCACTGACACAACCCTTTGTTGACTTAGATCAGTCTACCTGGTTGGATCCCAAAGATAACGACCAGTATTCCCTACAAACATTAATGGCAATTAAACAAAGCCCATGGATTCAAATCCAACATGAGGATATAGTAGACTTGTTCCTTGGAATGCCTATCCTATTTAGTGGACCCCCTAATTTTTTTTGCTTTTTGGTCCTTAAACCCTAATAATGGCTAAGTCTATGCCTGATAGCCTTAAACCCTAAACTCTTAGCCCTTTGTTCTAAGCCTACATTATAATTTAGAATTGACTTGTTATTGGTGGTCACCCCCTTTCAAGTCATGACCCTATGTCCTTGACCTTGTGCAAGACCAGCCCCTTGAGCCTAGTAACTGACATTCCTAGTGAGCATAATACTTCTTAAGTTTGAATGCTAGACAATTGAAGGCAGATCAATGGCTATCATGGCATTGTTGGCTCTAGATTAGTTAGATTTGTTAGAGTCGTGTTGATGTGCTAGCCATAGATCTCAAGCAAGTGTGACTGAGTCTTCTTAACTAAATGATCATAGATGTGCTCATCACATGAGTGCTCTACAAAATGATGCTAAAGAATATGCTCCGCATTGATGCGACAAGATGACACGTGGAGGTGTGGGTCCTATCAGGTCTATGTAAGCTATGTTAAAAGCTTAGTACATCAACACGAGCATTGCAGTGTGGGTTCCTTTATGTCCTGCATTGTTGCGATGAAGGGACACCTAGACATTTTGACTGTCAACAAGGAATATAGATGTTAATCTTACAAAATTTCATTGGTCGATGGTATTTTAGTGTTGCACTAGATATTTTCAACCCCCTTGTTTGATCATTCACTTTGCTACGATGAGTTCATATCAACAACCAACATTTAAAAGTAAGGGAATTCATGATTTTCAAGGAGATAACGAAGAACAATAGACTATATCAATCCTAGTTCACTTCGACAAACGAGACCAACTATAAAAAACATAGTACTAACAAGATCCAATCAGGACAGAGATATAAGTCCCCATGATTGCAAGAATTATAAACACAATCTGTAACCAACTATTATAATCTAACATTGCTCTATTTTCCTTTATAAGGGAACTGGTAGCATTGTAATAGGCATTTGATTCTAGGCTTTGGATACAAGATATCCACATATTTGGGGAATAGCTTCTGCTATAGAGTAGGTTCATTTTGATAGGTCTGCAAAGCAAAAGTTTCCTATAGATGAATAAAGTTACGTATGAAATTTTTAGTTTAGATTGAATTATATGAATAACATTATATGTGTGTGTTTCTTGAAATCATCTCCTTGAATGTATGCATTTCTTTTGTGAATGAAGGAATCAAGAATTTTGGAGTTCATCTATGCACACTTGTTGTATTGAGTGTCTTATTTGCTACTTCTGTTCAAGGAATGGATTAAACATACTTTGAGTAAGACATAGGGAGTGATGTATTACATTAGGGATTCTTGAAGAAGAGTTGCAAGAAATACTCTCTCTTGGGTGTGTCATTGTAAGGTAGAGATATAGGTGTGCCCTCTGAGTTTGAAGTTTTGATGTCAAAAGGAAACATTTGCATTGTAGTATTTTAACTCTGTTGCCCTTGATAAAGCACCGATCTGAGGAATTATTTGCCCAAAGTTCTAGAGAGAACACTAAATTTAAACATAAAATCATTCAAACCATTTATTTTTCTTTACTTTAGCTTAGATAGGTTTATTACATATTCTCAAAGCTAGCAACGTGAAGATCTCCAAGAACTTTGTCAAATTTGAAGTTAATCTTACATATCTTGGCACAAACTTATGAGAACATTTCTATCTAATACAATGAAGGGAAAATATGTTGATAATATAATAAGGGATACCCTGTAGGTTTGGTAGAGCTTGAAGTGCAAGAGAGATAGGTGTGAACAATCTCCCAATTTGTTGGTCAAGTCTTTCATTGAACTTGATCATGAGAATTGGCAAACCTTTAAAGTTTGATGTGTGCAAATTTGGGAACCAACATAATTGGTGACTCTATTGGGGAGATCGTAGATGCTTATCTTTTTGGGAGTGTCAAATGAGTTAAAACATTTTCACAATCTGATTTGGAAATTATTGCAACTTGTTTGAAATATTGTAGAGGGGCTCTATTAGAAGGATCAACCCAGAAAGTTGCTTGATGTTTTATCCTCTTTAGAGAGGTGGTGACTCTATTGTTGAACCTATTTGGAGTTGCAACATATTACCAGGTACTTCATCTTTTTCATTCAATATGATTAGTTTAGAACAACATTCTTGGCCATGTTCTTAGAAGAAATTGTTCTTTGCTAAAAGATACAAAGAATTGAATTTTAATGGTATTCATGGATACCCAAATGCTATTCCTAGTGAAATCAGAAAGTGTTTACCAAAGTATAGTGGAAAAAATGTTGAATCAACAAACAAGGATTTGAAAATTTTCTGTGATCTGATAGGAGATTATGAGATGAGGTTGACGATATTGTTATGAGGCTTTTTGTTCAGTCATTGAAGGAGGATGCTAGGGATTGATTTTTAGATTTACCTTTGTGTTCTATTTCTTCATGGCTAGATTTTTGAGATTGCATTTCTAGAACAATTTGGTGAAAGAATTGTTGTGGTTTCATTAATTACACAATTCATGAACATTCAAAAAGAAAAGGATGAGTTGGTTCCATCCTTCAACCGGAGATTTTTAAAAATACTCAAACATATTCTAGAATATATGGGGCCAAATGATGCATTATGTTTTGTAGTCTATCTTGGTGCATTAGATGAGGAAACGAGTTATTTGCTAAGAGATAAGGAACCTACTACACTTCAACAAGCTTATGAAATTGCAATGGATATTGAGAATAATTTGAAATGTGCAATGCCAATAGGATACATGTATGCAAGTGTGGGTTATTGTAAAGCATCTTATGCAAATGAGCAATGTAAATTAGAGCATGAGAATAATTTTCAAAATGAATATATTCTTGTTGCCCTAGTTTGTTCATCATTACTTCATGAGAATCACAGTCTAAGCACTTTACAGAAAAGATTGAAGCCTCAAAATCTTGATCAGATATTTGATTGGATTGGGAATATGGAAAGAGCTAAAGGTGATTGTGTTGGAAGAGTTATGTCTCAGAATACTGATAGTAGTTGTATTATTGAGAAAAGTCACAACATAATGCATAAGGATCAAGAGGTTGTGGTAGAAAATGAAGGTACATCCTGTAGTGATGAAGATGATGTTCATGATCAGCCCATAGGAGAAAGATATGCAAATGCAAATTACATACATGATGAAATGAAGGATATATATGAATTTGCATCTTGTAGAAGTGTTGTTGTTGAAGGTTCAAAGGAATACATGTTGGCAAGAGACACTATATGGATTCATGGTTGTTGTCATTAATGGCAACAAAGGTCATCCCACATATCCGCAAGTCATGATGTGTCTCTACCGGAAGTCAGAATAAAGAATGTTGTGGTCCGGTGAACAAGAATAGAGCATGTGGCAAGGTCCGACAGATTGGTCCGGATCTCTCAGAGGAAGTGTCTTGGTGCAGTGCGGATTTGTGGAAGTCAAGAGGACTACCTTAAGTGGTATATTCCAAGGATTTAGCCTCCGGTGATGGACAAGGAAAAAGATATGAATAGTTGAGTACCGGATTCCTGAGAGACAGTGAAAACAGAGGAAGAACTGACTGACAGAGTATCAGACTACTTTCCGGATGTGTTACTGTTGATGATAGAGGTTGTGAAGGCATGAATCATGTTTGGCCGACATGATTAATGATATCTACAAGTATATGCTTGATCCGCATTGCTTGGTGAGGAAGGATTCAGCTGACAGAACAAGAGTTTGTAAGAAACTAGACTGTTCCGGATGCCGACTAGAAAGGTGATGAAATTACTTGTGCGGATATATATAGAGGATGGATTTAGTTGTGAAGTGTGTGATGGTGTGAAGAGACATGCGAATAAGTCCAGAACAGAGCAGAGGTAGCAAAAAGGATCCGGTATGTGAAAGATAGGAGAATAAAGAACAGAGGAAAGATGAAGTGCAGCAGATCAGTGTACTGAGCCTAACCGGAACTGAACTCCAGCATATGCAGATGCTTCCAATTAGTTCAAGACTGTGATTCTTATCACTTTGTAGACAGTGTGTCTTCTTGTAGGCAGTGGGCCTCTTGTGAGCAGTGTGCTCGGGCAGTGAGCCCTAATTGGCAAGTGCCATTTTTTGTAATCTCCTATTCTTCTAACAGAGAATAATTTTGGGTTAATCACCCCGTGGTTTTCTCCCTTAACAGGGTTTCCACGTCAAAAATACTGTGTTATGTGTTTCTTATTTCATGTTAATGTTTTAGTGTTTGATTCAATGCTGCATCAATTAATAAGAAAGTTCAATAAGGGAAATAATTAGGACAACTGATTCACCCCCCCCCTCTCAGTTGTCAACAATTGGTATCAGAGCTAAGTTCCTCCTAATAGAGCCTAACAGCTTGAGGAAGATCTGGGATTTCAAATGGATGCATATGGTTTAAGGGAGCAACTCAAGACTGCTCTTGAGGATCTTGAACAGTCAAATTCTGAAGTCAGTGAATTAAAGGAAAGACTCAAACAGGCTGATGAATTCATGAGAGAATTAAAAGACAAATTAAGTCTCTCTATGAAAAAGAGAAAGGAGCTACTCCAACAGTTGGCAAGACAAAGTGAAGAAAGCAATACAAATGAAGAATTGACTGAGCAAACCAAGTTATGTGAAAAGTTATCAAAAGAAGTCATTATGTTAAGACATGAAATGGAATCAGGAACTATAAAGTTTACTCAAGAGATTGAAGAAAAAAGAAAGGCTGAAGACAATCTAAGACAATCTCTTAAAGAAAAATCAGAAGAATGCCACCAGATGGACAGGATTATCAGACATCTTGAATCTGATCTTGAAGATGCCAAAGATAATGAAGAAAAACTTGAGGATCAAATTGCCTCTCTCAAAAGAGACCTTCAAACAGCAAATGAATATAAAGAGAAATTCAATATAAGTTCTGCTCAACTTGAAGTTCTTCTTGGAAGTCAAAAGAGGATAGATGACAAGTATGGTTTGGGATATGAGAAAGGAGAAAGCTCCGGATCCGGTCAGAAGAATCTTGGATCAGAAAATCCAAGGAGCAGGCCTAGAAGACCTCCGGTAAGACAGCCAAATGCTCAAAGATATCCATCCTTCAATGGATACTGCCACAGCTACAACCACTTTGGTCACAAAGCTAATCAGTGCAGAATGAGAATGAATCAGATTAATTCATCCTTCTCCGGACAGTGCTTCAACTGCAAAAGGTATGGACACAAATCCCATGAATGCAGAATTATGCAAGTAAACAAATCATTCAAAGGTAGATGCTTTACATGCAATAGAGTAGGTCATATGGCTAATCAATGCAGATCAAGAGGATATCAGTCAAATATGCAAAGAAATGTTATTTGCCAAATCTGCAATAGGTCCGGTCATAATGCTAAAGTCTGCAGAAACAAGTATCAGGACAAAAGAGGTCCGGTGTATAATCAGAATCAAGACAAGGGTAAACAAAAGATGAATGCGGATGAAGTTAGGAATCAGATGAGCAAGATTTGGGTGAAGAAAAGTTCAGAGAATGTAGAGGTTGGATCCGCACCAGACTCTGGTGCTGATATTTCTTCCAGAAATTAAAAAGTGAGCTTAGGCTCAGGGGGAGACTCAAAGAAAATCCTGTTCCCCCAGCCAAACAAGTGGTGCCAAATGTGGCACAAGATGCGGATTAAAGGGTTTGCAGATATGAGTCTTGAGATGCTTCAGTCAAGATTTCAGAGGTCCGCATGGAGTTATGAAGAAGCTGTGATCGATCAAATAAGACCTGTTCAGGGAGATGCTCCGGTATGACAAAGGATTACAAAAAGGTCCGGAGAGATCCGGAAGTGCACTATCTTGTTCTGCGGTTTGGACAGAATGCTTGGGATGTTCTTGTAATATGTTACCTCAATTTATTCATGATTGAAAGATCCGGATGATATTCACAGATCAGGACTAATCCGGGATACTCCAAGCTATCCAGACAAGGCAAACCGGATTAATGTAGGTGAAGCATTTATTGCAGACAGATATTAGGGTTCGCGGAGCAATATAAGGGATTTCTTAAAAGTCATTTGCTCATTCTGCACTCAAGAAGAAGCGAATAGTGGAGCTCTGCAACAAGATTCATCAAGCACACCAAAGATCTCCTGCCGAAGTCATTGCATAAAGAAATCAATCCAATCACTCCGTGCAAATCGAAGGCGCATAAGGTATTCTCTGTTTTTCATTACCTCACTGCAAATCTTTGAAGAATGGCTACCCCAAACATAGTTAAGATCTCTGATAGACCTCGCCCCTCATTCAAGAAACATCCTTACAAATCATTGGAGGTAGATCCACTAGGAGCCTTCTCTAGTGTTCCTCATGGTGTATTGCATACGGAAGATATTAGGGTTTACATCCATGTGAATCTTGAAGACTTTGGAGAATCAAAACTAATGGATATCTATCACAAACAATTGATAGATGACTCCTTTGAGATCAAACCTCAGTATAAAGCCATCCAGGACAAACACTTTGCACAGTGCATTCATTTCCCCTGCTTTGAAGAAGATGAATGGGTCCGGTATGTACTAAGTAGAGTACATGACAACTTCCTATGGTTGAACAAGCCCTTCAAGATCACCAAGGACGCAATTAGGGCTGTAACCGGTCTGCACTCATCCGGTGGATTACCTGTTCTCAAATCTGTCAAAAATCAGATAGTCAGTGATGCAACCGGATCCAAGTTTGACAAAAGAGCTATGACAGTTGATGACATCATTGAACCGGATGTCAAATTTGCAGCTATAATAATTGGTTACAAAATCTATCACTCCAGTAGGGAAAATTCAGTACCGGGAACTGCAATCTACACAGCCTATCAGATGTTAAAGGAGAATGCAGACTATGACTTGTGCGAGCTTCTAGTAAACCAACTCTTTGAAAATCTGCAGAAGATTAAGAAGGACAAGAAAAACTCCTTCAAATATGGCAATCTGATCCTTTGTCTCTTCTTTTACTACATGAATGAGCTTCCCGGATCCAGTGGATGGATATGGCAGAATGACAGACCGGTTGCCATTCAAATCAGAGACTATTTGCATGGACTTGGGGATGCAAAAGCAAGAAATACAGCTCTATGGGGTTACTTCAAGAACTTCCAAAGCATGATGCATGCAAGGGAAAGAATACCCCAATCCCTTGTTGAAAAATACAAAGACACAGTATGCTTCATGGTAGAAACAGATCAGTGTCTGATGGAGGCAGTGGAGCCAAGGACTGTCTGGATCATGCCTATGGGGTATGAAGTGGATGAACAGATAGTAGAGCTGCATGTTCAACACATGCTAAGCCAGCCCAAAGATCCCAAGGCAGAAAGGTTCGGAACCTTTGAGGAACTGAGTGTAAAGTTACATGTAGAACTCAGGGAACCGGAGATAAAGAGGAAGGTAAGAAAAGAAGTTGAGCATATTGCTCAAGGCCTAGGCATCTCAAAAGAGGCACTTGATGCCAGCCGGGAAAAGAGGAGGAAGGCTGAGGAAGAAGAGAAAAGTAAAGAAAGTGTTCCGGTTGAAACTCCCACCCGGACCAGATCATCAAAAAGATCTGCACCTCCCTCAACCAAAAGTTCAAAACTGGAAGTCCAGGCATCCGGTAAAAGATCCAAGACAAAAGCCACAAGGGCTTATAAAAGCCAAAAGGATGAAGAGGAAACAGAGTCAGATGAGGGAGTAAAAGAAATAAAGAAGCAGAAGAAGAAAGGATCCGGTAAACCCTCCTCAGGACAAGACAAGGATGAAATGGCAGAGGTATCTGTTGAAAAGCCCACTCTGTCTCTAGAGAGCATAATCAAGTCGGTCACGGTGGATGGAAACCTTCAACCAATGACTGAATCTTATGATGACTTCAGTGAGGCTGACCAAAAGACTCTGCAGGAAGCCACAGTCAAATATCTGAACATATATAATAAGGCTTTCATTGAGATCATATCTCTTATTCCTAAAAGCCTAGAAAAGGAATTGGAAGTAAGAAAGAACAATGCTCATGCAAAAGATCTTGAGATCCGGGAGCAGATAGCTATTCAGCTATATCCTCAAATTGATCCCAAGACAATGAACATAATCTTCAAGGACTGCAAAGATGAGTTCAGAAGTAAAGCCAGGATGAATCAACTCATGCTTGGTGAGACTGACAAAGTGGCCCAAGAAACAGAAGAGATCCTCCGGAAGGCCTTCAAAAGGTTCAATCTTCCTGTTGTAGAGGACTTAGGTACAGAAACAGCTGAGGACTTGGAACCCTCTGCTCCAGAAGAAGTGGGCCCTGAACATACAAGCATCTCTCCTCCGGTTTCCCCTACAGTCTCCGGATCCAAAGAAGAAGAGCAATTACAGGAGAAGGAAGCAGTGGTGAAAGATAAAGAGGTTGACAGTTCCAAGACTGCAGAAGAAAAGAAACATCTGTCTCTGGCAAGAGACACTGCACAAACTGTTCAACAATTTTTGAGCAAAGAAACTTTAGAGATTGATGAACCGGAGCTTCTAAAAGGCCCATTCGACTTTGACTCTCTCTCTCCGGTACAAACAATGAAGATAGCTTCATTTGCAAATGCCAAGGCAAATGAAAAACTCCTGAAGTCTCATATGGAAGACTGTGAGTTGATAGAGGCTGCTTTCGGAGTACTTGTAAAGATTATGCCATCAATCCAGATAGATCCGACAGCCTCCTCTTCCGGTAATCTAAAAACCTTAGTCAGCAGTGTTGATACACATTTTGATTCTCTAGAAAAATCAGTTGAAGAAAAGGTCCGGAAGGAATTTTTGGATAAAAGATTTTCAGAAGTATTAGAATTAATCTCTAAAGATAGGAAGATTGTAAGCATTGGAATAAAGAGCTTAGAGAATGCTCTTAAGGATGGCGGTGACATCTACAAATTTTGTATATCCTGGCCAAAGGCAACAGCAGCAATTGATAAGAAAATAAAAGAGGAACAGGACAAGCTACAAAACTTATCTCAAAGTTTTGATCCTCTCTCTTCCTCCATAATAAATCAAGAATGTCAGACTATTGCAGTCTTGAATGAAATAAAGAATCTTGAGAAGGAAAGGAAGAACATCACTAACCGGATGGGAGAACTTAGACGGATTATAATCCCTAAGTTGGAAACTATGCATGAGGCCATCAGTGATGCTCAGACCACCACCCAAACAAAAGATCCGACAGATCTCAAGCGGGCAGAAGCTTTTGCATTTTTGTTGAGTGGTCACATTTCAATTTTGGATAGAATGAAGCAAAGTTGGGCTACAGAAATGATCCAATTGCAGACATCCTTTGCAGACATTCTTCAGTATATGTGAGTATGTAAATATGCGGCTATGTATAGAAAATTTTTGAAAATTTTGGTGTGCGGACCCTACCCTTTGCCATTGATGTCAAAGGGGGAGTGAGGAGCAGTGAAAAATGAGGAATCCAACTAAGGGGGAGTTCCGGAAATTGTATATAAAGACAGAGCATCAGCAAAGGGGGAGCATAGTGAAAACACTTAGTCATTTTTCACTAAGTGTTGCCATCAATGCCAAAGGGGGAGATTGTTGGCAAGAGACACTATATGGATTCATGGTTGTTGTCATTGATGGCAACAAAGGTCATCCCACATATCCGCAAGTCATGATGTGTCTCTACCGGAAGTCAGAATAAAGAATGTTGTGGTCCGGTGAACAAGAACAGAGCATGTGGCAAGGTCCGACAGATTGGTCCGGATCTCTCAGAGGAAGTGTCTTGGTGCAGTGCGGATTTGGGGAAGTCAAGAGGACTACCTTGAGTGGTATATTCCAAGGATTTAGCCTCCGGTGATGGACAAGGAAAAAGATATGAATAGTTGAGTACCAGATTCCTGAGAGACAGTGAAAACAGAGGAAGAACTGACTGACAGAGTATCAGACTACTTTCCGGATGTGTTACTGTTGATGATAGAGGTTGTGAAGGCATGAATCATGTTTGGCCGACATGATTAATGATATCTACAAGTATATGCTTGATCCGCATTGCTTGGTGAGGAAGGATTCAGCCGACAGAACAAGAGTTTGTAAGAAACTAGACTGTTCCGGATGCCGACTAGAAAGGTGATGAAATTACTTGTGCGGATATATATAGAGGATGGATTTAGTTGTGAAGTGTGTGATGGTGTGAAGAGACATGCAAATAAGTCCAGAACAGAGCAGAGGTAGCAAAAAGGATCCGGTATGTGAAAGATAGGAGAATAAAGAACAGAGGAAAGATGAAGTGCAGCAGATCAGTGTACTGAGCCTAACCGGAACTGAACTCCAGCATATGCAGATGCTTCCAATCAGTTCAAGACTGTGATTCTTATCACTTTGTAGACAGTGTGTCTTCTTGTAGGTAGTGGGCCTCTTGTGAGCAGTGTGCTCGGGCAGTGAGCCCTAATTGGCAAGTGCCATTTTTTGTAATCTCCTATTCTTCTAACAGAGAATAATTTTGGGTTAATCACCCCATGGTTTTCTCCCTTAACAGGGTTTCCACGTCAAAAATACTGTGTTATGTGTTTCTTATTTCATGTTAATGTTTTAGTGTTTGATTCAATGCTGCCTCAATTAATAAGAAAGTTCAATAAGGGAAATAATTAGGACAACTGATTCACCCCCCCCCCCTCTCATTTGTCAACAATACACACATACCAGGTATGATAGGTCAACTTTTGATGATAATATTGAGAATGTCCCAGTTATTCATGAGAGTTCATATGAAAAAGAGATGGAGGTTTTTTTTTTGCATGAACATGATATTTGCCCATATGTGAATCCATTAGGTGATGAAGTTTGTGTGGATGATAAATATGTTTGTTTTTCTATTGATGAAAATTCAAGCCATAACAACTCTGATTTTGTACATCATACTATGGAAGATGTTAAGAAGACACAAAATATGTGTGATGGATGGTTGCAAAGAGATAGGAAGGAATATTTGTTGGCTGCCCAAGCAATACATCACTTACAACAAGTCAAGAAATGTTGCAATCGGCTAGATAATGTAAGGCAACAAAGGGAGTCACATCTTAGATCTCTATTTCTTCCAAGGGAAAAATACATGGAAGTGAGCAAGTGAGAAGAGCATGTAGATTTGGTTGAACAAGAGAATATGTATAAATGAGAAAATTTTGTTTCCATACCTAATTTACATCATAAGGTTCATGAGAACCTATTGAAGGCTCAAGTCATAGATGAGGATGGAATAGCTGAACATGCAATTAGTGGATCAACCACTAGTGTTCTATTTACACATGAAGAGGGAGACATAAGTGACCCTTCTATCATTCATGGAGAGATTGAGGAGTTGATTTCTGATAAGGTACAATTCCATCTAGAGGTTGTCCTACTTTAGGAATTTGTGTTAGGTACACCTTTTGGGTCAGTATATGAGGGTAAGTATCCACTATGGAAGAATTTGAGCATGAAGTCTATGAGAGAAGACATGAGGCAAGTGTTGATTACATATCCTTGAATAGATGTTTATTTTTTGTTGATTCCAATGGTTTACTGTGGGACAACATGTTTTCACTAATACATAGCTATGATTCCTGTGTGCAAAAGGATAGTATCTATGTAGATTTTTTAGTTTTTTTAGCATGGATCAACAAAGGCATGATAGCTATCTCTAGATTGATATGAATGAATCTAATAGTGGCACAATCAAGAATAGGATGATATGCTTCCATGATGAGATTAGTGAACATAGTTTTTCTAAATTGGACCTAGAACAATCTACTGAAAATAGGGTATTTGACTGAGGTAAATACTGGTTCTTCATTTTTGGTGGCTCGGGGCCACCAAATGAAAATTGAAGGTATGTGTTTTGATGTAGGATGGAGCATTAACTCTATAGCCCAATGGATTTGGCATCTAGTCTACACCCCAGAGATTTCTATGGTCCTCTCCATGACTAAGTTAGCCATGTGTCCCCAACTAGAGCTACTAGTGGAACCCCTAATTTGTTTTGCTCTCTAGTCCTTAAACCTTGATAATGGATAAGTCTGTGCCTGATAGATTTAAACACTAAACACTTATCCATTTGTTCTAAGCGTATGCTATAATTTAGAATTAACTTATTATGGGTGGTCATCCCCTTTTAAGTCATGACCCTATGTCCTTGGCCTCATCCAAGACCGGCCCCTTGAGCCTAGTAACGAACCTTCCTGATGAGCATAATACTTCTTAAGTATGAATGCTAGACAATTGAAGGCATATCGATGGCTATTGTAGCATCACAAGCTCTAGATATATTAGATTTTTCAAAGACACACTAATGCACTAATCGTAGATCTCAAGCCAATGGGACCAAGTCCTCTTAACCGAATGCTCGAAGATGTGCTGATTGCATGAGTGCACTGTAGAATTATGTTGAGGAATATGGTCCACATTGCTGCGACAAGGCAACACATGGAGGTGTGGGTCTTGTCAGGTCCATGTAAGCTAAGTTAAAATCTTAGCACATCAATACAAGTGCTGCAATGTGGGTCCCTTCGTGGCTTGTGGTGCTGGGATGAAGGGACACAGACATTTTGACCATCAACATGGAAGATAGATGTTGATCTTGCAAAATTTCATTGGTTAATGGTATTTTCAATGCTACACTAGATATTTTCAACCCCCTTGTTTGATAGTTCATTTTTTGGTGACAAGTTCATATCGATGGCTAGCATTCAAAAGTAAGGGAATTCATGATTTTCAAGGTGATAATGAAAAATAATAGACTATATCAATCTCAGTTCACTTTGATGGACCAGATCAACTGCAAAAAATGTATTACCAACAAGATCCAATTAGGATAGAGATACAAGTGCCCATGTTTGCAAGAATTATAAACACAATCTGTAATCAACTGTTGTAATCTAGCATTTCTCTATTTTCCTTTATAACCTAAACTAGTAGCATTGTAATAAGCGTCTGATTCTAGGATTTGGATACAAGATATCCACATATTTGGGGAATAGATTATGTTGCAGAGTAGGTTCATTTTGATAGGCTTGTAGATAAAAAGGTTGCATATAGATGAATAAAGTTTTGTATGACATTTTCAGTTCAGATTGAATTATATGAATAACACTATATGTGTGTGTGTGTTTCTTGCAATTGTCTCCTTGAATATATGAATTTCTTTTGTGAATGAAGGAATCAAGGATTTTGGAGTTAATCTATGCACATTTTATGTATTGAATGTCTTATTTACTGGTTTTGTTCAGGAAATGGATTAAACATGCTTTGAGTAAGACATAGGGAGTGATGTATTACATTAGAGATTCTTGAAGAAGAGTTGTAAGAAATACTCTCTCTTGGGTGTGTCATTGTAAGGTAGTTATATAGTTGTACCCTCTAAGTTTGAAGTTTTGATGTTAAAAGGAAACATCTACATTTTAGTATTTTGACTCTGTTGCTTTGATAAAGCACCAATCTGAGGAATTATTTGCCCAAAGGTCTAGAGAGAACATTGAATTTAAACATAAAATCATTCAAACCATGTTATTTTGTTTTACTTTAGTTTAGATAGGTTTAATACATGTTCTCAAAGTGAGCAATTTGAAGATCTCCAAGAAATTTACCAAATTTGAGGTTAATCTTACACAACTTGTCACAAACTTATGAGAACATTTCTACCTGATACAATGAAAGACAAATCTGTTGATAGTATAATAAGGGATACCCCACTAGGTTTGGTAGAGCCTGAAGTGTAGGGGATATAGGTGTAAACAATCTCCCAATATGTTGGTCAAGTCTCTCATTGAACTTGGTCATGAGAATTGGCAAACCTTTAGAGTTTGATCTGTGTAGATTTGGGAAGAAACATTATCCACTTCATAGTATTCTTCTTGCAACACATACACTAACTTATGTTTCTACTACCTGTATCTTTCACCACTTATTGCCACATAGTTGTAGCCTTAACACATCATGCATTGATGCTACCTTTGTTATGACATCAACTACCCAGGTGCAAATTTCCCCTGGGACAACACTCAATGTTAATATTCAACTAACCATGTAGTAACAATCTGGGTTAATTTTCATTCTACATGCCCTCAAGATAGATTTTTCACCAGATTATCATGATATGAAAGGTATAGATCCTAATATCTGACTGTAGACCCATTAAGCAACCTTAGAGGAGGATGAATCTTGTTGTCCACGAGATTATAAAGAATTAATTATAGAAACTCTTAGGTGCGGGATTCATTTATCTCATATCAAACAATTAGTGGGTCTCTCCATTAGTGATAGTACCTAAAAGGGGATGGAAGTGGGATTATGTAATGCTCCTTTCACCTTTCAAAGGGTTGTGTTGAGCATTTTCTCTGATCTTGTTCATGATTGCATGGAAGTCTATATGGATGACTTCACAATCTATGGCAATACATATGAGGAGGCATTGGCAAATCTTGAGAAGGTGCTATAGAGATCTCAGGATCACAACTTGTCCCTTAGCAATGAGAAATGTTATATGATGATTGAAGAGGTGTTGTCTTAGGTCATTGTGTCACAAAGGGGTATCTAGGTAGATCCTACCAAAATTGCTATTATTATCAATCTACCTATTCCACAAAGACAAAAAGATGCCATAAGTTTTCTTGGCCATGCAGGATATTATTAGAGGTTTATCAAGGACTTTAGTATAATAGTTTCTTCCCTATTCATCCTGCTCTTTAAATATACTAATTTTGAATGGAAAACATCTTTCCAAGAGGCCTTCCAAGCCCTTAACAACTCCCTAACAATGACACGTGTTAAGAGGACCAAGCTGGACCATTCCTTTCCATATTCATATAGATGCCTCTAATTTTGCTATAGGAGATGTACTAGGACAAAAAGAAGGCACATTAAAATATGCCATTTACTATGTCAGTAAAAATCTTCAAGCAAATGAGTTCAATTATATTAAATTATTGAGGAAGAAATGCTAGTTGTGATATATGCTATCAATAAGTTTCAACATGTTATCTAGTCTTTGTCCACACTAACCACGCAACCATTAAATATTTGATGAATAAACTAGTGGTTAGTGGTCATCTTGTTAGATGATTATTATTGTTGCAATAATTTAACATAACTATTATGGACAAACCTAGTAAAGCAATTGTAGTTACTTGTTCCTATAGATGGACCAATTGTCAATGACTCTTTCCCAAACAAGCATTTGTTTGCATTAATAGTGCACACTCTTTGGTAAGTAGACATAGCTAATTATTGGTTGCAAGGAAAACAGCTCCACATCTCTCACCAAGAGAAAGATAAATTTTGGTAGAAAGAAGCCTTCCATATTCATGGATAGTAGGTTTTCTCTTCTACACAAGACCTGATAATGTGATGCACAAGTATATTCACAAAGATGAAGTTTTTGATATATTACGAGCCTGCCATGATAAGCCCTCCACTTTGCATCAAAAAGAACAACAATCAAGGTCTTGACAATTGGCTACTATTGGCCCATAATGCACAAAGATTTAGTCCAGTATACAACCAGATGTGACCGATGTTAGCCAATGGGCCATTCAATAAGATGTGACAAAATGCCCCTACAGTCATAGCTAGTGTTGAAACTTTTTGATAAATTAGGCATCAATTTTATTGGCCCATAAACTAGTCCTTCATATTTCTCTTCATATGAAATTCATGAACTTGTAGAAAATGGACAAGGCAAAGTAGAGGTATAAGAAAAGGTATATGGAATGTTAGACAAAATGTTAGAAAGAAATAAAAGGTTCAAAGACCATGGCCTGGAAGCATGGATGAGCACTTCATTGCAATCTCATGGCCAACTTGTTTAATATGTTTTCAGAATTTGCAATGACAATAGGCAGACTTCAAACATAAAGAGAGATCTAAGGTTTTATCCAAATCAAATATGTAGTGGATGTTAAATGTTCTTATTTATTGGTAGTGTAAGACCCACATAAATAAATAAAAAATAAAATAATGATTAAATAAACTGACTTGTTCATTATTATAATCAATTTTTGAATTACATATGCTCAAATTATTTAGAATGCTAGATTTATTACATTTAATACTAAAAGGAACTATTATCTTTACAACATGACCATAGGTCAAATTACATCTGCACAAAATAAATTTGCAATGTTTAGCTCAAACATCAATTTTGACAAGAATATACCATATTCTTTATACCTGTCTAAACTCTTCCTCGTGTAATGATAATAAAAGGGAGCGTCACCATAGCATTTTTGCACCCAACCACAAAGCTTTCGCTTCCCCGGTTTCCTTCCATAGAAGAAATCCACACCCTGCATACGTTGCAAGTATGGGCCTAACCAGTGTTGTCATTTATGTCAACACACTCTTGTTGCATTAATGATAAGGATTGAAAGAGCTATGTGCTGAGATATTGAGAAAATTAGTCTCAATCAGGAACAGTGAAGAATAGTGATGACAATAAGGTAAAAGCCCAAGATAGGATGAAGATCAAAGGATACGGATTAAAGGGTTTGTATATATGTGTCATAAGGTGATCCAGTAGAGATTTCAGAGGTCCACATGAAGATCTAAAGAAGTTGTGGCCGCTCTAGTAAAAATGGTTTCGACAGATGTTCAGTGGTGATAGAGTGATACAGACAGGTCCGGTGAGATCCAGAATTGCATTTTCCTGTTCTACAGATTTGAGGAAGTGTTGAGGAAGTCTTTATGGAGTGTCTACTAGATTTGTTTATGGTTTGAAGGTCCGCAAGCATCTATTCTTTTGTGACAGTGATGACAGACTGTGTTCTTGAGGTTCCGGATGAAGGGGAGAAGGATTTCAGTAAGCAGATGAAGTGTGGATGTTCTTGGTGATTTAGGCAAGCTTGTGGTGGTCCTTGGATCATGTCCAGTTCATGTTGGTGGTCCACATTAAAGTTGGAGTTTGCATTTGAAGAACAACTTCCAGATGATGATGTTCTTCCTCAGACAGGCCAATAGAATGAGTTATACATCTTGCGGATGTTCTTGTGGATGTTTTCTAACTTAGATGATCATTCCTAAGTTGATGTCTTGTATAAATAAGGGATTGTAAAGTCATTTCAAAGTTGTCCTTGTTGAGATGAGTGTGTGGTAGAGAGGAGGAGAGCAAAAGGCAGAGCAAAAGTATTGGGCTTAAATGGAACTGACTCAAGCATGGTGAAGATGCTATTCTCTAGTTCATGTATGTGATACTTATTTCTTTGTAGACAGTGTGTCTCTTGCAGGCAATGAGCCTCTTGTGAGCAGTGTGCTCGGGTAGTGAGCCCTAATTGGAATGTGCCATTTGTTCTTTCTATTCTTCTAACAGAGAATACATTCTTGGGTTAATCACCCTGTGGTTTTTCCCTTAATTGGGTTTTCCACGTCAAAATCTTGGTGTCTCATGTGTTGATGTGTTTCTGCTCTTGATTTATTGCATTGTGTTTCCATGATTAATTTATTATTATGCTATTGAATTGCTAAGTGGAGTTAAGTGTGTAATTGGAAGAAAGTTTTGCACAACTGATTCACCCCCCCTCTCAGTTGTGTGCCCTAAGTCTAACAATTGGTATTAGAGCCAAGTTCCTCTAAAAGGATCTTAACCACTTGAGGAGATCCAGGATGTCATCTTACAAGAAGGATAGTCTGAAGTTTGATGGAACAAATTTTAATCTATGGAAAGGTCGCATGAAGTGTCACTTGCAATGCATGGGAATGGCGTACTGGACCATGGTTACAACAAAGTATACACCTCCACAAGGTAGTCTAAAAACCCCAAATGAAGTCACAGATGCTGAAAACAATCTGTGGACTATAGAAGCTCTTCTAAGTGCATTATCTGATTTAGAGCTCTCAAATGTTATTGATTTGCCAACTGCTTTTGAGATTTGGGAAAAACTAGAACTTCTGCATGAAGGAGACAAGTATGTTAAATGTGCAAGGTTACAAAGTCTGAAAGGAAAATTTGAAAATCTGAAGATGAGAGAAGATGAAAATATCACTACTTTTATGCCAAGAGTAAATGAGATTGTCTGTGGAATTAGAAATGTTGGTGGAGTCTTGGATGAAAATGAGATTGTTGGCAAAATTCTCAGATCCCTACCTGCTTCTTACAAAATCAGGGCTACTACCATTGAAGAATTTAGAGCCCATACAACTGTCACAAGAGATCAATTGGCTAGAAAATTGGTTGCATTTGAGATGATAGAGTTTGGAGATGACCCCCCCAAGACTGAATCTACATTCAAAGCCAGTGCCTCTGTAAAAGGTAAACAAAGGTTTGATTCGGGAGAGAACTCATCAAGGAAACTGTCATGGTCTGAAAAAGAAAGAAAAATCTGGAAGAAGAAGAAGTAGAAACTGCTCAACTTGAAGCTCTTATTGCAAAGAGACTGCCAAGAGAATCCAGTAAGTATGAAGGAAACTTGCCTTTTAAGTGTTTTAACTGCAATAAGATTGGTCATTTTACCTCAAAGTGTCTAGAAAGATTTTTAAGGCCAAATCCAACAGATCAAGGTTCCAAAAGAATTGTTACTATGTTCATGAAGAAGATGATAATGGAGTAACAGATGATGAATTAGAGACAGGAAACAAATCTGGAAATGAATGGGTGTTTATTGCCATCAAGGAAGAAGAATCAATATCCTCTGAATCTGTCAATCATAAAGTTGTAGAAAGAGCTTTGGCTGCCCAAGTTAAAGAAAAAGATGATTGGGTCATTAACAGTTGATGCTCTCACCATAGGATAGGTGACAAAAATAAATTTGTAGATTTGGAAAGGTATGAAGGAGGAGTGGTAGAATCAGAGGTAGAGAAACTATTTCTCTTGATGGAAGAAACAAAACTGGTAATGTACTATATGTTAAAGCATTGAAGCACAATCTTCTTAGTGTTGGACAGTTGGTGGACAAAGGCTATGACCTCTGGTTCAAGAATGGAAAGTGCAATATCTTTGAAAGCTCCAGTATAGAGATTGCATCCGGTACTCAAACTAAAGGTAATATCTTCCACTTGGTTGGTACTGGTAAAAGTTGCTTATTTGTTCAAGTTGATTAGAGTTGGTTATGGCATAGGAGGATGTGTTATGTGAATTTTGATAATATTATCAAGATAAGCAATACTCAGGCTATAAGAGATCTTCCAAAATTGGTGAAACCTACCAATAGCTTGTGCAAAGAATGTTAGTTGGGTAAGCTAAGCAGAGTCTCATTCAAAAGTAAGGAGTTGTCTTCTACCAGATTATTGGACTTAGTTCACACTGATCTTTGTGGTCCGACAAGAATCAGGGATATGCAAGGTGATAGATACTTCATGTTACTAATTGATGACTATTCCCAGATGATGTGGGTAACCTTTCTAAAAGAGAAATCAAAAGCTCTTCAGAAATTCAAAATATTCAAGGCAATGGTAGAGAATGAAACTGGATTAAAACTAAAATGTTTGAGGTTTGATAGAGGTAGAGAATTCACATATGGTGAGTTCATAGAGTTCTATGAGAAACATGGAATAAAGAGACAGTTGTCTACTCCTAGGACTCCACAGCAGAATGGAGTACTGGAGAGAAGGAACCAGACCATCCAGGAAGCATCTAGGACCATGATGATGGAAGCAAATGTTCCTCAGATCTATTGGAGAGAAGTTGTCAGCACTGTAGTCTATACTCTCAATCGAGTTCAAATCAGAAGCAATATTGGTAAGACTCCTTATGAACTTTGGTTTGGCATCACTCCTACTGTGAGGTATTTTAGATTTTTTGGTAGCAGATGTTACATTAAAAGAGATGAAGATCTAGGAAAGTTTGATGCTAGAAGTGATGAAGGAATATTCTTGGGTTACTCTACTCAAAGAAAAGCATACTGGTGTTATAACAAGAGACTGAGAAAGATGATAGAAAGTACAAATGTGAAGGTTGATAAGGGAATTGAGAAACCCTCAAGGTTTTATGAATATGATGAAGATGATCAGAATGGTGTTCTGACTCAAGGAGCCCAAGCCTCCTCTATAAGTCAGATTCAAACTAATCCGGTAAACTAGGAAGAAGAGATGAGTTTCAATTAGCCTGATCAAGAATCAGAAGTGCAAGAAATTCCCAAAGTTCCTAGGTATGTAAGACTGAACCACTCTGAAGATCAGATCATAAGTGATAATAGCAAAGGAGTACAAACAAGAAGGAGAATTGCTCAAGATTCAGAAGAGTATTGTCTAATTTCAAAGATTGAACCTAAGACAGTTGGGAAGAGCTGATGCAAATTGAGAAAAATCACACTTGGGATCTTGTTCCTAGACCTAGAAACAAGAATGTGATTGGAACAAAATGGGTCTTCTGGAACAAAAAAAATGAAGTTGGTGAAGTAATAAGAAATAAAGCTAGATTGGTCTGCAAGGGTTACTCTCAAAGAGAAGGAATTGATTTTGAAGAAACTTTTGCTCCGGTGGTAAGAATTGAAGCAATCAGATTATTTCTTGTCTTTGCTGCCTTCAAGGATTTTAAAGTATATCAGATGGATGTCAAATCTGCCTTCCTGAATGGTGACTTGGAAGAAGAAGTGTACATAGAGCAACCAGATGGATTTCAATTGTCTGATCATGGTGATATGGTCTGCAAGTTGAAGAAGGCACTGCATGGACTGAAGCAAGCCCCAAGGGCTTGGTATGAAAGATTGGACAAACATCTTTTGAAGATTGGTTTCAACAAAGGTACTGCTGACAGTAATTTGTATTTCAAAATTGATCATGAAAACATCTTAATTGTTGAAGTGTTTGTTGATGATATCATTTTTGGAGGAAGAGATAGTATGTGTAAAACTTTTGCAAATCAAATAAAAAGTGAGTTTGAGATGTCCATGCTTGGTGAAATGAATTTCTTCTTGGGTCTACAAATCACTCAAACAAAGAAAGGAATCTTCATTTCTCAGACCAAATATGTGAAAAAATTGTTGAAGAAATTTGGGATGGAAGACTCAAAACCAATGAATACTCCCATGGCAACTGGATGTAAATTGAGCAAAGATGATGATTCTCCTAAGGCTGATCAGACAAAGTTTAGGTCAATGATTAGAGGATTGTTGTATCTCACTCAAACTAGACCAGACATTATGCAAGTTGTTGGTCTTGTTGCTAGATTCTAGGTTGATCCTAGAGAATCTCATGTCATGGAAATCAAGAGGATTTTTAGATATCTAAAAGGGACAGTTGAGTATGGTTTGTGGTATCCTAGAGATCATGATTTCTCTCTTCATGCATATACAGATGCAGATTGGGCAGGAGATGTGGATGACCGGAAGAGTACCAGTGGTGGAGCATTCTTTTTGGGGAAGAGATTGGTTTCTTGGCTAAGCAAGAAACAAGAGGCAATATATTTGTCTACAACTGAAGCAGAATATATTGCAGCAGTAGGTAGTTGCACTCAAGTTTTGTGGATGAAGCAAATGCTAAGAGATATCAAAGTGGAGTATGATGAACCTATCACAATCCTCTGTGATAATTCAAGTGCAATAAACATATCTAAGAATCTGGTGTTGCATTCAAAGACTAAACACATATCCATCAAGTTTCACTTTTTGAGAGAGCAAGTGAACAAGCATGAAGTTAGATTGGAGTTTGTGCCTTCCAAGGATCAGATTGCAGACATCTTTACTAAACCTCTACCTAAGGACTCTTCTGAGTATCTCATGGAAAAGCTAGGGGTTATTGCCCCTCCAGTGATGAACTAAGGTGTACTGAGGTGCATCAGCTTGGTGGATATCACAGTCATATCTTGTGATCCAGATTGATGATGGGGCATTGCTACTCAGGGGGAGCAACATGTATGATTCTGAAGTGTTGGAATTGCAAGTATGTGCCCTTTGCCATTGATGTCAAAGGGGGAGAGCAGACATGTGAAAAACAAGTGGTTATTGATCAAAGGGGGAGCAATAAAGGGAGAGAAGACATGTGAATGGTTGTTGCTGATAGGGGGAGTTGTGAAAGTAAGGAGAAGTGCTTGTCTTGATGGTTAAAATAGTTTTTCACATCATATATTGCCATCAATGACAAAGCGGGAGATTGTTGCAAGTATGGGCCTAACCGATGTTATCATTGATGTCAACATACTCCTGTTGCATTAATGATAAGGATTGAAAGAGCTATGTGCTGAGGATATTGAGAAAATTAGTCTCAATCAGGAACAGTGAAGACCAGTGATGACAATAAGGTAAAATTCTAAGATAGGATGAAGATCAGAGGATGTGGATTAAAGGGTTTGTAGATATGTGTCCTAAGGTGATCCAGTAGAGATTTCAAAGGTCTGCATGAAGATCTAAAGAAGTTGTGGCCACTCAAGTAAAACCAGTTCTAGTAGATGTTCAGTGGTGACAGAGTGATACAAACAGGTCCGGTGAGATCCGGAATTGCATTTTCCTATTCTACGAATTTGAGGAAGTGTTGAGGAAGTCTTTATGGAGTGTCAACTAGATTGGTTCGTAGTTTGAAGGTCCACAAGCATCTATTCTTTTGTGACAGTGATGACAGACTGTGTTCTTGAGGTTCCTGATGAAGGGGAGAAGGATTTCAGTAAGCAGATGAAGTGTCGATGTTCTTGGTGATTTAGGCAAGCTTGTGGTGGTCTTTGGATTGTGTTCAATTCATGTTGGTGGTCTGCATTAAAGTTGGAGTTCGCATTTGAAGAACAACTTCCGGATGATGATGTTCTTCCTGAGATAGGTTGACTGGATGAGTTATACATCTTGCAGATGTTCTTGTGGATGTTTGCTAACTTAGCTGATCATTCCTAAGTTGATGTCTTTTATAAATAAGGGATTGCAAAGTCATTTCAAAGTTGTCCTTGTTTAGATGAGTGTGTGGTAGAGAGGAGGAGAGCGAAAGGTAGAGCAAAAGTATTGGGCTTTAATGGAACTGATTCAAGCATGGTGAAGATGCTATTCTCTAGTTCATGTATGTGATACTTATTTCTTTGTAGACAGTGTATCTCTTGTAGGCAGTGAGCCTCTTTTGAGCAGTGTGCTCAGGTAGTGAGCCCTAATTGGCATGTACCATTTGTTCTTTCTATTCTTCTAACAGAGAATACATTCTTGGGTTAATCACCCTGTGGTTTTTCCCTTAACAGGGTTTTCCATGTCAAAATCTTGGTGTCTCATGTGTAGATGTGTTTCTGCTCTTGATTTGTTGCATTGTGTTTCCATGATTAATTTATTATTATGCTGCTGAATTGCTAAGTGGAGTTAAGTGTGTAATTGGAAGAAAGTTTTGCACAATTGATTCACCCCCCCTCTCAGTTGTGTGCCCTAAGTCTAACAACGTGAAGGGCCTAGCAAACTGATACTGACTGGGGTGATGGGATTTGGTGCAATATAATACATCTATCATATCTATAGCATGTGTCAAATGCATATATTTATATATATCATAATATGGTAGAGAGAATAAAAATAACATCAAGTAGTATCTATTACTAATTTGATAGACAAGCTTTGGCCAAAGCATCTTTTCTAGACATGTTCGGCAAATGGATTGCAAATTGAAATCCACCCTTCTCTGTTGACCCATATTCAGCACCCTTCCAAAATTAAGTCTATTATAGTAAAACATATGTTCAATTCTAAATATCAATTTAAAATGCTTCATGCTTGTATGGTAGATATCTAACTCTTAATATGAAATATAACAAGATAATATTAATAATAACTTTAAGTCATATGATTACGTATAATTAAAAAGTGAACTATACTTCCCTAGAATATCTTAATCTACCTTGAAGACTATAAAGAAAATTCACTTAATACCTTAGCATATTACTTAAAGGAAATATGACATTAATAGTTCCTATTTTCTTTTAATACCTTACATCAATCATCCATATAATCAACAATTTTTCCTATACTTGAAATAAAATTTGTTTTATACTTTCATCTAAAATTGAAATCATATTCATTCCTAAATGCTTCTCTTTACATTAGTCAACTAGGTTAACCAATAATTACTAATAACTAGCTATTGAAAGATACTTACGGCCTATCATGCAAGAGCATTACTCCAACTCATAAAAGATCATAATGTTTCACATATATTCTCCTAAAATAATTCATATTAACAATAGGAAGATTTATAACACATATATTTAAAATAATTCATGTTAACACTATGCAGATTTATAACACATATTTTCCTAAATTCATGTTATCTACAGGTAGATATATCATCTCTTGTTAGTGTTAAAAAGGAAACTTCCAAACTAAAAATAAATTGAAGGAAATTAAGATCTCTTCCCAGTCGAATAGGTCGTACGGCCTTAAAGAGTGATTTCTACAATAATAGGAGTTAGCATTTGTGTGAATAAGATCATGGCATGGCAATGTTGAGGGAATACAAGGTCTACATAAGGTATGCCAATAGAAAACTTTGTCATGCCACCTCCTTTGGTAAGGATCTACATGGACGAAGGGTGATCGTTTAATATTTATTTCAATCAGAAATTTCAGCATAAGGTGATAGAAAAAGAATGATCAATGATTCTTCGAGACGATAGTTACTAAAAGAAATAAGACAAGATTTTGATATTTAGGCAAATTGAGGATGTATAAAGGTAACCTTTCCTCTGCACGGCCTCAGGAAAGCATCGTGATCACATGTTTGACAATAATAATATTATAAGAGTTATTTATAAAGGAAAAATAAAAAAATAGTCATGCTTGACACTTTTCTATGAGGTAAAACCTTAGATTTATGCTTAGATACAGATTATCATTCTCAATGTACAAGAGGATGTGGTGAGAAAGAAAAGTGTAGTCAGAAAATATGCATGGATTTATCAAAAGGAGATTTGACCAATATATAAGAGGAGTTTGAAATGGTTGAATCCTTTATTACAGTTCTCAAAGATACAAAAAGGAGTTGAATCCAGGCTGCAGCCCTAGGGAAAGTGTCTAATGATATCCACTGGTAATATATTGGGCTTCATTTTTTTCAAGAAGTTGGATGGTGATGTCATAAGTTGTGGTGAGACAAGAACTAAGTGAACAACATATGTGAAAGGGGATTTGACCATTATTGATGTGAGGGCTTGATATATATATATATATATATATATATATATATATATATATATATATATATATATATATATATATATATATATATATATATATATATATAATGAAATGTTCTGAGTATATGACCAAGGAATAAGAGATGATAAAAAATCAATGCAACATTTAAATGGTACTAAAAGTCTGGCAATATGGTTTCCAAAAACATAGAGAGGCTCAACCAGAAAATAAGGAAGATAGCAGTATTACTAGCACAAAGACAATCCAATCAACCATGAAATACATAAATAACGTCAACTTGAAAACATATCATTCTTTAAACCAAAAATCCAAGATTATTATCAAAGTATTAGTGCATACCCGGTATAACACTTCTTCACTGCATTTGTTTGTTATTTCCCAAAACCTTGAAAATTTCCCATGCTTCCATTCAATTCCTCAGGTCTCCATCTTTTTCTGCTACCCCCCAATTTCTTTTTTTACAAGATTTAAATCCCCCAAACCCCCATTCCCAACTTAGTAAAAATATTAAATTACATTATTCCCTCTTCCCCAACATTTATTTTGTTTTCCTAATTTTACCCCCACTTCTTCTAAAAAACATTATGATAATTAATACAAGATTCTTCCAAAGATTATAAGCAAAATATAATTTAAGCAATAAAATAGTTTCCCCTAAAATCAGTTAATCATTTCTTTCTCATTAAAGATTAAATAAATAACTATTCCTCTAAAAAAGACATACATATACACACAATTATGCATGCAAATAAAAGACATTGTTATGATTTCTAAGTGAGTGTGTGCATCCCATCACGAGTATTCACTGTCAATATCCTAGGCACCCTCTCTCTGATGATGATCTCCTTTTATGATTGTGTCAACTTTTCTGTCGCACTCATGAAACAACATTAAAACATAAGTTAGTCCATGTTAGTTTCTTAAATAAAGTTAATAATATAATCATCAAAATACCTTGCATATTCCACAATAATGTTCTACTTAATTGTTTACAAACCATCACGTCCAAAATTTAATGTTTGAAAAGTAAGTTATAATTATAAATAAAAGAAATAGTATGTGACATCTCTCCCCTCTAGAAAGAGACATCATCCTGATGTCTAGCACACCAAAACTAAAATATACCTCATGATATAAAATGTGGAAACAATTGTTGAATGTCTTTTGCATTTTCCCATGTAGCACTATCTGCTAAATATTGATCCCATTGTACCTTATACTATACCAATTCTCTATTGCACAAATTAATTTTGTGCTCATCAAGGATTCTTGTGGGTTCCACCCAAACCTCTCCTAGATCCTATACATGCAAGGCCTACCAGTCAAGAATATGAATAGCATCAGGATGATATGCTTTAACAAATGATACATGAAACACATTATGGATTCGGGGGAGAGCCAATGGTAAAACAAGTCTATAGGAAACTAGGTTGATCACTTCCAAGACTTCAAATAGATCCACAAATCTAGGTGAGCTTGGTTGATTTTCTAAAGGAAATTGAACTTTTGGAGGTTTCACTCTGAGAAAAACCTTATCTCCAATAGAAAATTGTCTCTGAGTTATATTTTTATCTGCATAACTTTTTTGACTGTCTGTTGCTTCCTTAAATCTCTCTCTAATTATCTTCATTTGTTTTTCCATTTCTCTGAGCATATCCAGACCAATCACAACTTTGTCCTCAACTTGTCCCAACTAATAGAAGTACAATACTTCCTATCATACAGAGCCTCAAAAGGAGCCATTCCCAAGGAGGTATGATATGAGTTGTTATATACAAACTCTACTAAGGGAAGATACTCTTCCCATTTGTATTGTTGATCCATACAATACATTTTGAGTACATCCTCTACGACTTGATTTACCCACTCTATTTGACTATCTATTTGTGGGTGGTAAGTTGTACTAAAATTTAGCCAAGTTCCCAGAGCGACATTCAAAGTCCTCCAAAATCTAGATATCATGCGGGTATCTTAGTCTGATATGATTGTTTTAGGAACCCCATACAATCTAAAAATTTCCTACACAAATCACGTGGCTAAAGTTAATGAGCCATCATTAAGACTTCTAGGAATAAAATGCGCTACCTTGGTAAGTTTGTCAACAACTACCTAAATAACATCACGCTTATTTTTCAACATAGGAAAACATTAAATAAAATCAATGCTTATTACTTGCCACTTGTACATGGGGATATCATGTGGGTAAAAAAGTCTTGCTAGGTGAGTATGCTCTGCTTTAACTCTCTGGCATCCTAAACATCAAGATACGAACATAGTCACATCCTTTGTAAGCCCATGCCAAAAATACAAAGGTCTTAAATCTGCCATCATTTTATTCACACCTGGATGTCCTGAATAAGATGCATTATGTGCCTTCTCAAGTACCAATTTTCTCAATTCCCCAGTACTCAAAACATACATCCTTCCTTGGTATCTTAAAATTCCACCAGTGTCAAATAGATACCCATCAAAATGATAATCTAAAGAATCTTTTTCTAAAGCCACTTTTACCATGAGATAGTGCTCATCTTCTTGAAGTTTTCTAAGTATCTGCTGCCTAAAAGTAGACTGAGTTGTTGCAACAATAGAAATATGTCTCCACCAACTAAGAGCATCTACCACCCTATTTTCTTTTCCCTTAATATACTCAATTTCTCAAAATCATACTCGTTGAGAGACTCTAACCACCATTTTTGTCATGTATTTAGGTTCGGTTGGGTGAAAATGTACTTAAGTCCCAAGTGATCTATTTTTATCTCAAAAGGATTCCCTAAGAGGTAATGTCTCCACATCTACAATGCATGCACAATCGCTTCCAACTCTAAATCATTAGGGGCATAATTATGCTCATACTGCTTTAACTTTCTTGATTCATAAACAACTACCTTCCCATTCTACATAAGCACCCCCTAAACCTTCTCTTGAAGCATCAACTATGACTGTGAAGTGCCCATTAGGATATCATATGGTCAATATAAGGAGAAATGTAAGCTTTTGTTTTAGGGTTTGGAAATATTTCTCTCACTTTTCAGTCCATTCAAACCTCTTTCCTATTCTCTGTAGACAAGTAATAAGATTAGCAATCCTAGAAAACCCTTCAACAAATCTTCTATAATACTCGGCAAGTCCCATAAAACTACAAATTTTTGAAACATTTCGAGGGGTAGGTCATTCCACTATTCCCTTAATCTTTTCTAGATCTACTAAAATACCATCGATAGAGATAATATGGCCCAGATAATGTACCCTCCTTTGATAAAAAGTACATTTGGACAACTTACCATAAAGCTGATGTTCTCTTAATCGCTATAGAGCTATCTTCAAATGTCGCTCATGTTTCTTAATGTTTTGGAATAAATCAAGATATCATCAAGAAAAACAAATACAAAGTCATCTAAACAATATCTAAACACACTGCTCATTAAGTTCATTAAAGTGGCAGCATCATTGGTTAACCCAAAAGGGACAATAGTAAATTCATAGGGCCCATAATGGGTCCTAAAATTTATTTTTGATACATCTTCTTTAATTCTTAATTGATGGTACCCAAACTTGAGGTCAATTTTTGAAAATATTGTTGCTACTTTCATTTGATCAAAGAGGTCATCAATTATTGGAAGTGGGTATTCATTCTTTATAGTTACCTTATTAAGAATTTTGTAATCAATACACAGGTGAAGTGTTCCATCCTTCTTTTTAACAAAGATAGCAGGTGCTCCCCATGGAGACACACTTGACCTAATCATTCCCTTATCAAGTAGTTCCTAAATCTAGATTTTTAACTCATAGAGCTCTATCTGTTGAATATCAGGAACACTGAGAGGCAGGGTCAATCAGTGTTCTAATAATATTTTCATGCACTTTAAGTTTCAACCATTTCCCAAAATTAATTAAACAAAGGCACAACATACACATGAATAGCAACCATAAAAACATGACACATGGACACTAAGATTTTTATGTGGAAAACCCAAAATGGGAAAAACCATGAAGAGGATTAGCTCTCAAATACATATTGCAATCTTTACAAATAATGATGTTTAGGCTTGGTCACTCCACGGGCCTAGAACATGTTGGCTCACTGCCATGAAGAACAACTAGGTCTAGCAAGCTCACTGCCTCAACCCTAAACCTAGCAAGATTACAATAAGGGTTATTAAACCCTGAGGGATGTTAAACCCTGATGGCATATCATTTCTAGGCTCATTACCAAGTATAAATAAAATTGTACATGAAAATTGAATACTGCATAAGCATTTGTCACTATGCTAGGGTGTAGTCATCTATCAATTCAATTCTGAATCCCAAGTCTTCATCGCTGTTGATCTTCTAACTCTGCTTTTCTATTCACATACTCACATCATATGCACACCTTTGCACACCTCACAACTAAAACACATCACCTTTATATATCCACATCATGATTTGATCCATAATCAGGTCGGCATTAAGAAATGAAACGTGTTCATGGAAAGATGTGGCTTGTCGGCTTAATCCAATACACTATATATTATGCGGACCCAAGACGTTTCCCAAATGTGTTCATATAGGTCAGCTCTAATCATTCAATTACTTAGATGGATCCTTCAAACATTATCTCTTCTCCACACAATGATTTATCATACTAGTCGACATGTTCCTCAAGAGTATGTTGAACAGGTTCATCTGCTAACTTACAACTTTTTCTACAAATCTCAAGACACCTCCAAAATCATATCAAGGACTCTTTACACCTTCCCAAACTTGCCCTCAAAACCACAAGGCATGATATCATATTGCAGAGAAATGTAGACCATTAGAACTCAGACTCTGTCTCTATCATGCTCTGTCAAACACTATGCCAATACTTAGCAGCTTGCAACTATCTTTTCGGTGGACTTCAGATCTCCCAACTCTAGAATTGGACACTTCATATAAGTGTTTACTGCACCTCAAAACCTCATAGAAAAATGCTCACCTGTGGAGGAATGTGGACCACTACACTATACCCTGTTCACTGTTCCTGGTATACCTTTGCTTATCCGGACTTAGACATTTCTTCAAGGTGGCTTCCAGAGGAAGTCAAGACTTATTCTCTTGAGTATGACACCACCAAACAATTACTAACATCATACCTAAACTAATTACTAGATCATCATTTGTGGAAGCATATGTTGGATTTAGGACAAACAACTGAGAGGGGGGTTGAATCAGTTGTCACCAAAATCCTGTTCCTTATTCACTTTAAACCTTCTTATATTTCAATAGCATATCAAAGATTCAATCATGAAAGCATAATGCAATAATTCAAGAGCAGAAACAAATTCAACACATATAACACCAAGATTTTAATGTGGAAAACCCGATTAAGGGAAAAACCACAGGGTGACTAGCCCAAGATTGTATTCTCTGTTAAAAGAATAAGATGAATAAAATGGAACTTGCTAGTTAGGGCTCACTGCCTAAGAACACTGCTCACAAGAGGCCCATTGCCTACAAGAGACACACTGTCTATAGAAGAATATAAGTATTACATACTTGAACTGATGATTAGCATCTTCACTATGCTTGAGTCAGTTCCATTTAAGTTCAACACCTCTGCTCTACTTTTCACTCCTCTTAACTAACACCTTCTCATCATCACCTCAAGGATACATTTGAGTGACTTCGCGACTCTTATTTGTACATGACATTGACTTTGGAATGATAATCAAATTTGGCACAACATACACTTATTTTATTACTGAGCAATTAAAAATACAACTTGACTTATTACAAAAACTTCATGCGCATTACTACACTGTCAGCCACACATAGCTGGGACTTCAATCTTTTTTGAGGAACACACCATGCTTTGTAAAACATCTTCAAGATTATTCACAACATGCGCAAATCATCCAATTGGCCAAGACTAGGAATAACACCATTACCCAAAGGTAAGTCTTCAATTATGAGCTCAATCTTCAATACGGACTGCCAACATGAACTAGACACAATCTAGAGACCCGCCCAAACTTGCTTGAATCACCAAGAAAATTCGTGCCACTTCTTCTTACTGTAATCATTCTCATCTTCATCTGGAACCTCAAGAACACAGTCTCCCATCACTGTCACATTAGAAGGATTGCTTGTGGACCTCCAAACCACAAACCAATTGAGTTGTCAATTCACATTAGCCTCCCAAACATGGCACTAGATCTGCAGAACATGATATTGTATTTTCAGATCTCACTAGACCTATTTGTGTCACTCTGTCACCTTTGAATAGTTGCCAAAACTGGTTTTACTCTCATGGCCATAACTCCTCCATATTTTCATGTGGACCTCTCAAATCTTAACTAGATAATCTTTAGACACATATCTACAAACCCTTTGATGCGCATTCTCTGATCTTCATCTAGCTGGGATCTTCACTTCATAGAGCTTCACTGTCTTCACTGATCTTTTTTTGTTTCTGATAGGACTAATTTTCTCAATATCCTTAGCATACAACTCATCCAATCCTTAACATCAATGCAACAGGAGTATGTTGACATCAATGACAACACCAGTTAGGTTCATACTTGCAACAATCTCCCCCTTTGTCATTGATGGCAACATATAATGTGAAAAACTGTTTTAACCATCAAGACAATAATTTCTCCTCACTGACTGACATAGCTCCCCCTATCAACAATAACCATTCACATGTCTTCTCTACCTTTACTACTCCCCCTTTGATCAGCAACTACTTTTTGTTTTTCACATGTCTTCTCTCCCCCTTTGACATCAATGGCAAAGGGCATATACTTGCAACTACTTCTCATACTTCAGAATCATACAGACTGCTCCCCCTAAGTAGCATCCTCCTAACATCAATCTGGATCACAAGATATGACTGTGGGATCCATTGGACTGATGCACATCAGTGCACCTTAATTCAGAACTAGAGGGGTAATAACCCCTAACTTCTCCCTGAGATACTCAAAAGAGTCCTTAGGTAGAGGTTTAGTAAAAATGTCTACAATCTGATCCTTTGAGGGTACAAACTCTAATTTGACTTCATTCTTGTTCACCTTCTCTCTTAAAAAGTGGAACTTGATGGATATATGTTTTGTCTATGAATACAACACCAAATTTTTTGATATGTTTATTGCACTTGAATTATCACAGAAGATTGTGATAGGTTCATCATACCCTACTCTGATATCTCTTAGCATTTGCTTCATCTACAATACTTGAGTGCAACTACCTGCTGCTGCAATATACTCTGCTTCTGCAGTGGACAGAGCTATTGCCTCTTGTTTCTTGCTTAGCCAAGAAACCAATCTTTTTCCCAAAAAGAATGCACCACCATTGGTACTCTTCTGGCCATCCACATCTCCTGCCCAATCAGCATCTATATATGCATGAAGAGAAAAATCATGATCCTTGGGCTACCATAATCCATACTCAACCATTCCCTTCATATATCTAAGAATTATCTTGATTTCCATGACATGAGATTCTCTAGGATCAGCTTGGAATCTGACAACAAGACCAACAACATTCATAATATCAGGTCTAGTTTGAGTAAGGTAGAGCAGTTCTCCAATCATTGACCTGTACTTTTTCAAATCAGCCTTAGGAGATTAATCATCTTGACTCAGCTTACATCTGGTTGCCATGGGAGTATTCATTGGCTTTGAATCTTCCATCCCAAATTTCTTCAACAATTCTTTCACATATTTGGTCTGTGATATGAAGATTCCTTTCTTTGTTTGAGTGATTTGCAAACCCAAGAAGAAATTCATTTCCCCAAACATAGACATCTCAAATTCACTTTGCATTTGATTTGCAAAAGTCCTGCACATACTATCTTTCCCTCCAAAAATGATATCATCAATAAATACTTCAACAATTAAGATATTTTCATGATCAATCTTAAAATATAGATTACTGTCAACAATACCTTTGTTGAAGCCAATCTTCAAAAGATGTTTGTTCAATCTTTCATACCATGCTCTTGGGGTTTGTTTGAATCCATACAATGCCTTCTTCATCTTACAAACCATATATCCATGATCAGATAAATGAAATCCATCCATTTACTCAATGTATACATCTTCCAAATCACCATTTAGGAAAGCAAACTTAACATCCATTTGATACACCTTGAAATCTCTGAAGGCAACAAAAGCAAGAAATAATCTACTAGCTTCAATTCTTGCCACTGGAGCAAAAGTTTCTTCAAAGCAACTCCTTCTACTTGAGAATAACTCTTATAGACCAATCTAGCTTTGTTTCTTACTACTTCACCATCTTCATTCAGTTTATTTCGAAAGACTCACTTAGTCCCAATCACATTTTTGTCCTTAGGTTCAGAACAAGATTCCAAGTGTGATTCTTTTCAATCTACATCAATTCTTCCTCCATTGCTTTAGGCCAGCTTTCATCATTACATGCTTCACTTACTGTTTTTGGTTCAATCTTTGAAATCAAACAATACTTCACTGAATCTTGAGCAATTTTTCTTCTTGTTTGAACACCTTTGCTTTTATCTCCTATGATCTGATCTTCAGAATGATTTAGTCTTACATACTAGGAGTTTTGGGATTCTCTTGTACTTCTAATTCTTGGATAGGTTCATCCAAACTTGTCTCTTGTTCTTGTATTTCAGGATTCTCTGGATTAGTCTAAATTTGAACTGGAGTTGGGACTTGTTCTCCTTGGTCTGAGACATCATTCTGATCATCTGCTTCATACTCATAATACCTTGAGGGACTTTCCATGCCTTCATCAACCTTCACATTTGTACTTTCTACAATCTTTCTCAATCTCTTGTTATAACACCGATATGCTTTGCTTTGAGTAGAATATCCCAAGAATATTCCTTCATCACTTCTAGCATCAAACTTGCCAAGGTCTTCATCTCTTTTGATATAAAATTTACTACCAAAGACTTTGAAATACTTCATAGTAGGAGTGATGCCAAACCAAAGTTCACAAGGGGTCTTACCAATATTGCCTCTAATTTTTACCTGATTAAGAGTATAGACACTAGCACTTACAACTTCTCTCCAATAGATCTGAGGAATATTTTCTTCCATCATCATGGTCCTAGATGCTTCTTGGATGGTCCAGTTCTTTCTCTCCACTACTCCATTCTACTGTGGAGTCCTTGGAGCAGATAAATGTCTCTTTATCCCATGTTTCTCATAGAATGTTATGAACTCATCAGATGTGAAATATCCACCTCTATCAGACCTAAGGCATTTTATGTTTATGCCAGTTTCATTTTCTACCATAGCCTTGAATATTTTGAACTTTTCAAGTGCTTCAGATTTCTCTTTCAAGAAAGTCACCCACATCATCCAGGAGTGGTCATCAATTAGTAACATGAAATGCCTATCTCCTTGCAGACTCTTGATTCTTGTCAGACCACAGAGATCAATGTGCACCAAGTCTAACAATTCGGTTAAAGATTGTTCCTTACTTTTGAATGTGACTTTGTTCTGCTTACCCAACTGACATTCTTTGCACAAACTGTTAGTATGTTTCACCAATCTTGGAAGATCTCTTACAACCTAAGTGTTGCTTATCTTGATGATATTATCAAAATTCACATGACACATTCTCCTATGCCACAACCAACTCTAATCAGTTTGAACAAATAAGTAACTTTTTCTAGTACCAACCAATTAGAAGATGTTACCTTTTGTCTGTGTACCAGATGCAATCTCAGTTCCAAAGCTTCCAAAAATCTTACATTTTCCATTTTTTAATCGGAGATCATAGCCTTTGTCTACCAACTGTCCAACATTGAGAAGATTATGCTTTAGACCTTCAACATACAGAACATCACTGGTTTTATTCTTTCCATCAAAAGAAATGGTTCCTCTACCTCTAATTCTACCAGCAAAACTATCTCCAAACTTTACAACTCCACCTTCATATCTTTCCAAGCTTAAGAACTTACTCTTGTCACCAATCATATGGTGAGAGCATCCATTGTCAATAACCCATTCGTCCTTTTCTTCAACCTGAGCAGCCAAAGCACTTTCTATCATCTTATGATTAGCAGATTCAATAGGAATTGGATCTTCTTCTTTGATGGCAATATACACCTAGTCACTTCTGGGTTTATTTCCTATCTCAGATTCATCATCTATTACTCCTTCATCATCATCTTCTTGAACATAGTAACACTTCTTTTGAAACCTTGATCTATTAGGGTTTGACCTTGAAAACCTTTTTGAACATCTTGAGGCAAAATGACCAATCTTATTGCAGACAAAGCATTTGAAAGGTAATTTTCCTTCATACTTACTAAATCCTCTTGGCAATGTCTTTGCGATGAGGGATTCAATTTGTTCACCTTATAATTCATCCTCTTCCAGATCTTTCCTTGCTCTATCATACCAAGTTGATTTCCTTGAGGAACTTTCTCTTGGATCATATCTCTATTTGCCTTTTGTAGAGGCACTAGCCTTGAATGCAGAATCAGTCTTGGGAAGTGCATCACCAAACTCAGCCAACTCAAATGCAGATATCTTACCAATGAATTGATCCCTTGTAATAGTTGTTAAAGATTTGATTTCCTTAATAGCAACAACTCTATGTTTGTAAGCAGGAGGTAAATATCTGAGAACTTTGGTAACAATCTCATCTTCATCAATTATTCCACCAGCACATCTAATGCCACATACAAGCTCATTTACTTTTGACATATACAAAGTGTTATTCTCATCTTCACTCATCTTCAAGTTTTCATACTTTCCTTTCAAACTTTGCAGCTTGGCACACTTAACATATTTGTCTCCTTCATAAAGATTTTCTAGCTTTGTCCAAATTTCATAAGCAGTCTTCAATCCCATAACATTTGTCAGCTCTGAATCAGATAGGGCATTCAGTAGGGCTTCTTTAGCTCAAAGATTATTCTCTGCATCTCTGACTTCATCCATAGTTGTTGGACCATTCTTTAGGGGAACATATTTAGTTGTGGTTATGTTCCAATACTAATCTCCCATGCATTGTAAGTGACATTCCATGCAGCTCTTCCAGGCAGTGAAGTTTCTTCCATCAAACCTTGGATTGTCCTTCTTGTAGGTTGACATCCTAGATCTCCTCAAGCGGTTAAGCTTCTTCTAGAGGAACTTGGCTATGATACTAATTGTTGGATTTATGATAGACAACTAAGAGGGGGGGTGAATCAGTTGTCACCAAAATCCTATTCCTTCTTCACTTTAAACCTTCTTATATTTCAACAGCATATCAAAGATTCAATCATGAAAGCATAATGCAATAATTCAAGAGAAGAAACAAATTCAACACATATAACACCAAGATTTTAATGTGGAAAACCCAGTTAAGGGAAAAACCACAAGGTGACTAACCCAAGATTGTATTCTCTATTAAAAGAATAAGATGAATAAAATGGCACTTGCCAGTTAGGGGTCACTACCTAAGCACACTGCTCACAAGAGGCCCACTGCCTACAGGAGACATGCTGTCTACAGAAGAATATAAGTATTACATACTTGAACTAGAGATTAGCATCTTCACTATGGTTGAGTTAGTTCCATTTAACCTCAACACCTCTGCTCTGATTTTCACTCCTCTTGACTACCACCTTCTCATCATCACCTCAAGGATACATTTGAATGACTTCATGACTCTTATTTATACATGACATTGACTTTGGAATGATCATCAAAGTCGGCACAACATACACTTATTTTCTTATTGAGCAATTAAAAATACAACTTGACTTATTACAAAAACTTCATGCACATTACTACACTGTCGACCACACATAGCTGGGACTTTAATCTTTTTCGAGGAATAAGCCATGTTTCTCAAAACATCTTCAAGATTATCCACAACATGCGCAAATTGTCCATTTAGCCAAGACTAGGAAGAACACCATTACCCAAAGGTAAGTCTTCAATTACAAGCTCAATCTTCAATGTGGACCACCAACACAAACTAGACACAATCTAGAGAGCCCCAAAAGCTTGATTGAATCACCAAGAAGATCCACACCACTTCTTCTTATTGTAATCATTCGCATCTTCATCTGAAACCTCAAGAACATAGTCACCCATCACTGTCACATTAGAAGGATTGCTTTTGGACCTCCAAACCATGAACCAATTGAGTTGTCAATTCACATTAGCCTCCCAAACATGCCAGTAGATCTGCAGAACATGATATTGTATTTTTAGATCTCACCAGACCTATTTGTGTCACTCTGTCACCTCTGAACAGTTGCTAGAACTAGTTTTACTCTCATGGCCATAACTCCTCCATAAATTCATGTAGACCTCTCAAATCTTAATTGGATCATCTTCAGACACATATCTACAAACCCTTTGATGCGCATTCTCTGATCTTTATCTAGTTGGGATCTTCACTTTATAGAGCTTCACTGTCTTCACTAATCTTCTTTGTTTTTGATAGGACTAATTTTCTCAATATCCTCAGCACACAACTCATCCAATCCTTGACATCAATGCAATAGGAGTATGTTGACATTAATGACAACACTAGTTAGGCCCATACTTGCAACAGCATACTGACCACTTCCTATGTTCTATTTTGTACATACTCATACTTAGCCACTTTTGCCAACTAGACCTAAAATCTAATGTAGTCTTTCAAAGTTGTCTCTCCCTATCATGCTAAAGAGATCTCTAAGCCTTTTTGCCATCAATGACAACATACAAGTTCATACTAGAGCAGTGTCTCTTGCCAACAATTTCCCCCTTTGGCATTGATGGAAACACTTAGTGAAAAATGCTTGACTGCTCCCCCTTACTATATACACTTCATTCTCCTACTCCCCCTGAGATGTTTATCTATTTTTCACCGATATTTTTCTCCCCCTTTGACATCAATGGCAAAGGGTGTGATCTAGAACCAAAAATTTGTCAAAATTTCAAAAAAAATATGTACTCTGCTGCATATTTACAAGTACAATCTTCATCTTAATTGGTTATTGAAGGCAAAATGTCACTATAGATAGTCTTTATCAGAGCTATCGTACTATTCCATCTATTCCTTGCACTTTCTAGAATGTGGATGTGGCCATTTATTAAAAATACTGACTTCTCTACCTCCTAGACATCTGATGGTGTATCAATTTGTGCTTGAGAGTTCAAGGCCTCATCTGTCAAATTGGTCATGAAATCAAATTTTGGACTTATCAATTCTTTCAACTGGCACAACTTGTCTTTGATTTCTCCCCTTTTCTTCATCTGAGTGTTCAAATTATTATGAATATTTGCAACTTGTGTTTCTTTGGCATTTATCGACTCCACTGATTATATGTCTCCAAGATATTTAGCAGTTTGAATTCCAAGTCTTCAATTTTATCTTCTAACTTCTTTGTGATCTTTGGAAAAGATAAACAAAATTTGTATAGGTCAAAACCTTCTTTTATGGCACTTTGTATATCTCTTATTCCTTCCTCTAAAGAGATTTTATCATTAATCAACATGGTTTTTAACTCGGCTAGTCTTTTCTCATCAAATTCTTTCTTGACTTTTATTTTTGTAGATTTTTCAAAGGATTCAAAATGATTGTTGATTGATTTTATCATACCTTTTAGTTGATCGGTGGATGATGTCGAAGTGTCTTTCTGGTAATTGGGCATCAAATCTCCTAGTACATTAGGTACTATTATAATGAGCTTATTGTTATGCATGTGAGTTTTCATCAACTCTTCCTAAGCTTTTGCTTAGGCAAATGATGCTAGTTCAAATTTTTGTACTAGAGACAAGGAATTTAGATTTATTGGTTCTTGAAGAAACTTGGGTGGACCTAGGATTTGTGCTTTTTGTAACTTTTCCAGGGTTTCTGAAATAGTGTCTCTTGCCACTTTTTCTTCACAAGGTGAGACTTTCTTTTTCTTCTATCCTTCAATTGGGGCTTCTAAAATGGATGAGGTCCTTATCCTTTTTTTGGGACTAGATGCTAGTCTCTCCTCTTCAGATCTCTTATCTTTCCTTTTTAGAGTGCTTGATGCCCATTCTACCGGAGTACTTGAGAACTTGGATCTTCTTGATTTGGTTTGTACCTTAATTATTCATTTGATGTTCCCTCTGACTGCTCAGGTTCCATCAAAATTCTGGAGGATAATTCTAAGAATGTCCCAAATCTATCCTCTTTGGGATCAATAGGTTTACTTAGTAGTGCATTAGTTAATTCAGTCAAGGCATCTTCTGCAACTTCATAGCCTAGTGCAGGGACCCATACAATTCTTGGTTCCACAACTTTCATAAAGAATTTGTCTTTATCCACCATGAACACAATATCCTTTTCATACTTTATCACTACTTTTTCAAGTATCCAGAACCTTCTTACCATTTTCTATTGAAAATCTCTAAAATATTTCCATTTGATTTCATTTTGCATATCTACATTACCCAAACTTTATAAGTGATTTCTTAATTGGGCAGCTATAGGTATGTGATCAAGATAGATAACATTTCCTAGACCAGGTAGCTCTTTTAGGAAGTAAAAGAGTAAACATGTAATTAAAGTTCCATATTTGAAAGGATGATTTGTTTCTTTTGTCCTTTTCAAGTTCTCCATAAGTTCAATCCAGAGAAATTCACAAAGTTCATAGTTCGTATTGTTTTTGATCATGTCATATGCTGTGTATATAGCTGATGCAAACACAAAATTTTCCTTGTTGGAGAAGTATACTTTGTATCCAATAATCATCGATGCAAATCTGACAGTTGGATCCCTGATATCATTCACTGTAAGGCCATTCTTCTCAAATTTGGCTCTTGTTAGCTGCATTACCACATTGTTTTTCATTTTCTTCAAGCCTGGAACCCTTCCAGAGGAGCCCATACTAGTTATAGCTTTAATGGCTTCTTTAGTTATCAAATAGGGTTCATCAAGCCATAAAGATTCATCATGAATTCTACTTAGAATAAGCTTGACCCATGCATCAATCACAATTGCAGGAAAGTCCAACCAGGTGTCAAGTTTCTTTTCTCCTAGAACTTTGAAATCATCTTTTAGAACAATGTCCACAGTAGTTAGTTCATCCAAATATAATTTTCCTAACTTCAGATGATCATATTCTTCTAAACTAGTATGAATGTATGCCTTGATATCTTCTATATGCATGACCCCATGTGGAGTAATTGAGAATGCCCCTAATGGATCGTTTTCCAGAAATTTGAAGAATTGTTTCTTAAACTTGGGGTGAGGCATTTTTCCTATCTCAATTGTATGAGGAGTAAATAGTTTCTCAGAACAATTTAATTTTCACAGTAGGGTTTCAAGCTGTAAATACCTCTTTCACCGGAATAGGGTTTCCTTGATCTCGATCTAAAATCCTTTGGAGAATACTGTAGTTTCTTTGCTTTTCTTTGCCTTAGTCACTTGAGTGCAAAGTGGTTTTGAAACCAAACATGCTCCCTTTTAATCTTTGCATGATTTAACCTAAGTCGTCATAAATGCTTAATTCCAAAAAAGTTATCAAAACCCTTTACTGTAGAATACAGTCGATTGGGATTGCTCTGCAATATGTCACACTGACCCATTTAATTCTAGTTTTTCTTTTGAGAGATGTGTTGCATCAGATTTCATCATGCACCTTCGTGTTGGATTATGGCACCCACTTTCTGGTAGGGGGATTTGAATTCTCTACACTGCTCCCACAGAGCCCGAGCTTCCAATTTACTTCCTAGAGGAAGTATCTACACCAGATACTGGTGCAGATCTATCCTCCTCTTTGATTACTTCTTTCTTGACCCAGATCTTATCCATTTCCTTCTTGGTTTCAACTAGATCAATTTTTTCTTTTCCCTTATTGTTCCTCTGCTCTATTTTTATTTCTTTAGCGTAATAATTTCTCTTCGCATTCTTGCTTCTACAGAATTTTGCATCATGACCAAATTTGTTGCAATTAAATCACACCACATTCTTCTGACCTTGATTCCTTTTATTGATTGGATTTGACCTACATTGATTAGCTATATGTCCAAATCTATTGCATGCAAAACATTTTCCATTAAATGATTGACTGTTCCTAAGTTTTTGAAAAACATCTCTTACCAAACTTCTGCATTCAACTACTCTATGACCAATTTTATTGCAAGTGAAGAATTTACCTTTGAAGAATCCATTGTTGAAATTTTTCTTGATCTAATTTCTACATTCATTTTCTCTATGACCAATTTTCTTGCAATTAAAACATTGACTAGACAATGATGGAACCTTTTGATTTATTCTGCTCCTATACTAGGTAGCCTTGTGACCATACTTATTACATTTGAAACAATAGCCATTAAAAGATGGGTACCTTTGAGCATTTGGTTGCCTGACCAGAGGTCTTTTGGGTCCTCTTCTTTAATTCTTGACTGGATGGTTTCTGCCTCTTCCTTCTCTAGATCTGTCTTGATTTGAATTTGAGCTTTCTCCCTTTTCAAATCCCAATCCTTGCTTGTTATCAGGGAGTTTTTGACTAACCAGTAACTCCTCAAGTTTTGTAAAGCTTATATTAAACTTTTCTTCAAAGTTTTTGGCCTTTTCTAGATTTGCTTTTAGACTCACAATTTCTTTTTCAAGTTTGACACAATCTTATGATTTGTTTTTCACAATTGAATTTAGATCTTCTTCCATTTTTGTTCTTTCTACTTCTAGGAGATTCAAGGTTTCATTTGTTGATATTAATTGGTCACTAACCTCTTTGTATTTGTCCTTGAATTTCTTGACTTGTCCCTTTAGTCTTGCGATGCAGTCATCAGCTTCTTGCAATTTATCCTTTAGATCGTTGATTTCTACCTTAGAATTTTCAAGATCCATAAGATCTTCTTCTAGTTCACTATTGCTTTCATAATTCCCATATCTTCTTGCTGCCATGGTTGCACTATTCTAGATCTTCCTCAAGCTATTAGACTTCTTCCAAGGAACTTGCTCTATTACCAATTGTTAAATATTAGGAACACCAAAAGTGAGGTGAATCAATGTTCTAATAATCTTTTCATGCACTTTAAATTTCAACCATTTCCCAAAATTAATTAAACAAAGGCACAACATACGCATGAACAACAACCATAAAACATGACACATGGACACCAAGATGTTTACGTGGAAAACCCAAAATGGGAAAAACCACAGAGAGGATTAGCTCTCAAATACATATTGCAATCTTTATAAATAATTATGTTTAGGATTGGTCACTCCACGGTCTTGGAACATGATGGCTCACTACCATGAAGAACAAATAGGTCTAGCAGGCTCAGTGCCTCAACCCTAAACCTAGCAAGATTACAATAAGGGTTGTTAAACCCTAAGGGATGTTGAACCCTAATGGCGGCTCAGTGCCTTGATGAAAAGGCTCACTGCCAAGTACAAAGAAAATTTCACATGAAAAGTGAATATTGCATAAGCATCTATCACTATGCCAGGGTGTAGTCATCTATCAATTGAATTATGAATCCCAAGTCTTCATCGCTGCTAATCTTCTAACTCTGCTATGCTATTTACATACTTGCATCATATGCACACCTTCACACACCTCACAACTAAAACTCATTGCCTTTATATATTTGCATCATGATTTGATCCATAATCAGGTCGGCATTAAGAAATGAAATGTGTTCATGGAAAGATGTGGCTTGTCGGCTTAATCCAATGCATTATATATTATGCAGACCCAAAAATTTTCCCAGACATGTTTATATAGGTCATCTCTATTCATTCAATTACTTAGATGGATCCTTCAAACATTATCTCTTCTCTGCATAATGATTTATCATACTAGTCAACCTATTCCTCAAGAGTATGCTTAACAGGTTCATCTGCTGACTTACAACTTTTATAGTAGATCTCAAAACACCTCCAAAACCATATCAATGACTCTTTACACCTTCCCAAACTTACCCTCAGAACTGCAAGGCATGATATCATCTCGCGGAGAAATGCAGACCATCAGAACTTAGACTCTATCTCTGTCAAGCTCTATCAAACACTATGCCGATACTTAGCATCTTGCAACTATCTTTTCGGTGGACTTCAGATCTCCCAAATATAGAATTAGACACTTCATATAAGTGTTTACAACACCTCAAAACCTCATAGAAAAATTCTCACCTGTAGAGGAATGTCGACCATTGCACTATACCCTGTTCACTATTCCTGCTATACCTTTTCTTATCTAGACTTGGAAATTTCTTCAAGGTGATTTCCAGAAGAAGTCAAGACTTAATCTCTAGAGTATGACACCACCAAACAATTACTAAAATCATACTTTAACTGCATTACCAGATCATCATCTATAGAAGCATACTAACCCACTTACTGTATTTTATTTTGTACATACTCATACTTAGCCACTTCTGCCAACTGGACATAAAATCTGATGTGTTCTTCCAAAGTTGTGTCTCCTTGGCATGCTGAAGAGATCTTTGAGCCTTGTTTCCATCAATGACAACATACAAGTTCATACCAGAGTAGTGTCTTTTGCCAACACTATCATGGTCATTTTGTAATGAGCTTTTCACTGCAGCTCAATTCCAAGTAAAAGCTCTATAGAAAATTCAAACTCTCTTTTTGGTGGTAAACCTAGAAACTCTTCAAGAAAAAAATCCCTACATTCTTAGAGGATAGGATAATCTTCAATGGTTGTCTCTTTTTAACTATTTAGATCATAAATATGAAAGGCATACAAATACATCCTTTCCTTTGGGTCTTCTTCAGTTGCATAGCTGAAATCTGTCTAAGTTTTAGAGGTTTTTGAGTACCTCAGATCTCAACTGATCTTCCCAAATCATCAAGACAAGCTACTATTTTATCTTGAAAATTTACTATTGACTTATGTTTGGACAACCAATTAATTCCCAAAATCACGTCATACAATCCTAGGGGAGCCACATACAAATTGATTTGAGTCACAAAGCTTGTAAGTTCCAACTCACTGCATTGAAGTCAATGATCTACCCTTCTCTCTGCTCGATTCCCATATTGAACCATCCAAAAATTAGCCATAGATCATACTCTAACTGGTAACTTAGATGTTATTCTAGGATCAATAAAACATTTAGTTGCTCTAGTATCGATCGATATATTAAGAGAATGTCCATAGAGCTTATTGGAGAATTGAATTGGTGTGGTCTGATAATCTACTTGCATGTTGTCAACAACTACATGAACATGATGTTGTGTTAGTTAGTATTGATCTCTTCCATTTCTTCCTACTGACCACGGAGGGAAAGAACTAGCATAATGGTCTCCTCCATAGAAATAGCACCCATCACATGGTCCTTTTTGTCCAGAGGGCTTATTTTTATTGAAGTCATTTTTCTTACCATTATTCCCCTTATAATTTTTACTTTGATTTCCTAAGTTCTTTTCTTGAAAATTCTTGTTTCTCTTTAATTTTTTATTTTGAAAATGGTTTCCCTTCTAAAATTTTCTTTTTCCAAAGTTGTTCGAGTTCCTATTTTGCCTCATCCTATAATCTACCACTTGCCAGAGTTTCTATTCCTATTTAGTAGCCTTTTCAAAAACTTCATCCATGGTTAAAGGCTTATGGATATCTACATCTATTCCAATTTTTGGTCTCAATCCTAGAATAAACTTCCTAATTTAGAATCGTTCATCCAGTTGATATTGTGGTACATATTTTAGCAGTTGAGTGAACTTTTCCCAATATTTTGTCACTGTCATATTCCCTTGAACAAGATTCTAGAATTATATCATCATTTTGTCAAAGAATAGCTTAGGTAGACATCTCTTCCTTAAGAGAGATAAGAAAAGTTCCCATGAAGTTTCACCAAGAATCAGTCATTTCTATGCTTTCTCATTATTCCACCATGTGGCTGCTTCGCCACTAAGTTGATAAGCTGCCCATATTCCCTTAGTTTCATTAGACAAGTTTCTAAGTTCAAATTATTTTTTCCATTTCTATTATCCATGCTTCAGCTCCATCACCTATGGTTTTACTATCAAAGTTAGATGGAGTGATTCTCTTAAGGTCTTTGGCCAACTTAATTTCAAATCTAGCTCAATTGTTAACTTCTCTCTTGATTATCTTCTTATTTTCCTAATTCTCATGTTGATTCAAGTTTTCTCAATTTTCTCTAACCTCTTGTTCCAAAATGTCCATCCTATTCCTCTTTTCTGTTAAAAGGTTCAAAATTTGGTCTAATTTGTCTAGTTGTTCATTATTGGGACCACCATTGTCAAAATTCCTTGTTTGCACCATATTGGTTTCACTAGAGGGTCCTGCAATAAAAGTGTCGCAACTTAGCATAGTAGACACAAGGCCCTAGTTTTGAGCCTATGGCTCTGATACCATATGTAAGACCCACATAAATAAATAAAAATAAAATAACTTTTTAATGAACTGACTTGTTCATTATTATAATCAATTTTTGAATTACATATGCTCAAATGCTTTAGAATGTTAGATTTATTACATGTAATATTGAAGGGAACTATTGTCATTACAACATGACCATAGGTCAAATTACATCTTCACAAAATAAATTTACAATGTTTAGGTCGAACATCAATTTTGACAAGAATATACCATCTTATTTATTCCCATCTAAACTCTTCCTCGCGTAATGATTATAAAAGTGAGAGTATCACCATATCGATTTTCTGCCTGACCATGAAGATTTTGCTTCCCAGTTTCCTTCCATAGAAGAAATCCTGACCCTATGCAAAGGGCCTAGCAAACTGATACTGGCTAGAGTGATGGGATCTGGTAAATCATTATACATCTATCATCTATATAGCATGTGTCAAATGCATGTATGCTATTCTATATCATGATATGGCAGAGATAATAAAAAAAACATCAAATAGTATCTATTACTAATTTGATACACAAGATTTGGCCAAAGCATCTTTTCTGGTCATGATTGGCACATGGATTGCAAATTGGAATCCACCCTTCTATGTTGACCCATATTCGACACCCTTCCAAAATTAATTCTATTATAGTAAAACATATGTTCAATTCTAAAGATTAATTTAAAATGATTCATGATTGTATGGTAGATATCTAACTCTAAATATGAAATATAACAAGATAATATTAATATCATAGCTTTAGCCAAAGGCTTCTTCTCTTTCTCCATCTTGTGCAAAGAAGATCTTTGTAATGTTCTTGTAGGGGGCTTGGTTGTTTGGGAAATCAACCCTAGCTTTGAAGAAGTGGAAACCCAGGTTTGACGCTTCTAAAATCTCCTTTAATGTTGCCCCTATTTTAGTCCGGTTACATGGTCTCCCACTGGAATTCTGGGATGAAGAAGTTTTCAAGGGAATAGTGAGTGTGTTTGGGCAACTCCTAACTATTGACTCTACAACAGCTAACAAAAGTTGTATGGTGTATGCCAGAATCTCTGTGCGTGTGTGTGGAACAAAATGCAAATCTACCCACATCTATCAAACTGGTCTCTAAATTTTGGGAGTGGGTTCAATTGGTTGAGTTTGAATCCATTCCTTTTGCTTTCTTCCACTACAAGACGACCAACCATTGGGCAAAGCAATTCCCTCTTAAATTCAAGAAAGACATGCACAATGTTTGGAGGGAGAAGAAAGACTCCCAGATAGATACTTCTATTGAGGAAATCCTAAATGTTGAGGCTCTAGCGCTGGATTGCTCAATCATCATGGACTTGGGTTTCAAAGAGGATCAGGATTACAGTAAGAATCCTAAACCAGTAAAGGATGAATTGGCCTTAGGAGAAGAGGAAGAGAAATGGGAGGAAAGTAATAGGGATACAGAATCATAAAATATCACCACAGGTCTAGGAGAAGAGGAACCGATGCAGGAGAAAGGCCTAGATTCTCCTATTTAACCTCATGAGGAGTTAACCCAAGAAATTGATAGAGAAATAGAGGTTTCCCCTCAGGTCAAAGCATCTCCACTAGAGGGAATGAAAATAGCCTCTCGGGTCTCCCCTTTTCCAGTTAATAGGGGAAAGGAACACACTACTGAATGTGTAGAGAAACCCTTCATATTAGTTGAAGGGAAGAAGAAGAATAAATCTCTAGTGACCAACCAAAGAATGACCACCAGGAATAAAGTTAAAGTTGGTTGCGATTTAGCACACAAAACCTAGGGGAGGCTTTCTCACACTAAAATAAGGGAAAGAGAAAGTTAAAAAGACAATGCAGGAGGAGTACAAAAAACTTTGTTTGAATTGTGCCTAGGCAACATCCCCAACCCTTTATTATGAAGATTACTTCTTGGAATATTAGGGGGATGATTAACTCTCACAAGCAAGACCCTCTAATGAATATGGTGAGAGATCATAAACTAGACATCTTGTTGATTCAGGAAATGAAGATGCAAGTTGATAAAGTGACGTTGATGAAGAACAAATTGTTTAAGGACTACGGCTTCCATGGTCCTAATTTAGAGAGAACTTTTGGAGGGATCACCACTTTTTGGAATCCATATTATGTAAAAGGAGAAACACTTATGGAGGATTCAAATCACATTTTGACTCATTTCGTCCACATCAAGGATGGTTCTTCCTAGATTATCTCTAATGTTTATGCCTCGAACATTAAAAATGCTAGGAAAAAATTATGGGATAAGCTGGAAATGTTCAAGATTAGATACACTGAAGTGATATGGTTAGTGACGGGTGACTTCAACACACCAATCAATGAAAATGAAAAAAAAGTAGAGGGTCCCAATCTTCAGAGGAAAGTAGGATGGATCTGAGGGATTTAATTGATAATCAATCTTTTTTTGATGTGGCACTTCAAGGAGTTGAGTTCACTTGGTCGAATTAGAGAGTTGGGGATGATTTAATTCAGGTGAAATTAGATCAGGCCATTATCTTGATGGACCTATTTCAAGAGTATTCTATTTATTTAATAGCCCAGACCAAAATAGGATCAAATCATTTTCCTATCTCTTTTGTGGCTGACAAATTAGGGAAAAAGAAAAGTTTTCCATTCTGATTTGAAAAGATGTGGCTAAAACATCTAGACTTATAGCAGAAAATAAGGAAATGGTGGTAAATCTCAGTTCAAGGTTCGGCTATGTTTAGAGTGACTAAGAAATTATCCAATGTCAAGACCATCATTCTAAAATGGAATAAGAGTTCTTTTTGGCAAATTTTTAAGAATAAGAAAGAAGTCAAAGGTAAACTTGACACTATTCAAAAACAAATCAGTACGGAAGGCATGGATAGAGAGTTACAGAATCAGGAAATGATCTCTTAACTAAGCTTCAGGACATTATTTCTAAAGAGGAAGAGTTTTAGAAACAAAGGTCTACTATGATTTGGCTCAAAATCGGGAACCGAAACATGAAATTTTTCCACTTATGGGCTCTAAAGCACAGAATTGCCAATAGGATCAGAATCATCTAGACTAATGGCAAAGAAATAATAAATGAGAAGGGGTTACAAGAGGCTGAAATGAACTTTTACTTGGGACTACTTAAAGAGGATCCCCCACAAAGATCTTGAAGAGAGTGTGCTAGAGGTCATTCCCAAAGTTCTCGTGATGGAGGACAAAAAAAGATTAACTTGCAGCCCTAAAGAGGAGGAAGTTCACTTGGTGGTATTCTTTTGTGAAGTAAATAAGGCCCCTGGGATAGATGGGTTCCCCCCTTTTTCTTTCGAGAGTTTTGGATTATTGTGGCCAAAGACATGGTGGAAGCTACGAGGGAATTCTTTGGTAGCAGAAGATTACTTAAGGAGTTGAATACCACTTTCATCACTCTTATTCCTAAGAAACTAGGAGCAAACTCCTTTTCTAACTTTAGGCCTATTAGCCTATGTAACTCTCTATATAATATCTTCTTGAAGGTTCTTGCTTCTAGAGTCTAGGTTATTCTTCTGAAGATCATCTCTTCCAAACAAAGTGGCTTTGTCTTGGGAAGGCAGATTCTGGATTCCATCATCATGGTTCATGAGAATAATAAATCATTATTGGAGAACAAGAAATAAGGATTTTTCCTCAAACTGGACCTCATGAAGGCTTATGAAAGATTGAAATGGAGATTCTTATTGAAGATATTATCCAAATTTGGATTTAACCAAAATTTCTTGGATCTAGTTTCTCAGATGATTGCCTTGCACAAGTTTTTGGTTCTGATTAATGGTTCCCCTTCTGGCTTTTTTAATTCTTCCTATGGGATTAGACAAGGAGATCCAATCTATCCATTCATGTTTATTATAATGGCATAAGTGCTTGGTCGCAACATATCCAAAGTTGTTTCGGTAGGGACCCTTCAGGGAGTTAGCCCTTCTTCGATTGGCCTTCCTTGTTCTCATCAGTAGTTTCTTGATGATACTATCAGTATGGGAGAGGCCTTGGTTGTTGAAGCTAGAATGTTCAAACAAATTCTATTTACATATTAAGAAGCCTTGAGACAAAAGATAAGCTTCCCTAAGAGTACGCTCTTCTTTATAAATACCCTCAAGTAGAGACAAGTCAATATTACTAAAATTCTTAACTACAAAGTGGAAATCTTTCCCTCCACTTACCTCAACTTATCTTTATATGAAAAAAATCTTCCAGAAGCCTTTTGATCAAGGTTGGTGGACTACTTCCATGCCAAACTAGCTAGATGGAAGGGAGCTCTTTTAACTTAGGTTAGAAAGATCTAATTAATAAAAGCTACTCTACAGAATATGAAGGTGTATGCCTTGAGCCTCTTCAAAATGGTAGGAAAATATATGGAGAAGATTGAGTAGATACACAAGATATTCTTATGGACTGACACAGAAGAGAAGAAAATATCACTGGTGGCTTGGGACCTTGTCTGTAAGCCAATGAAACAGGGGGGTCTCAGAGTTAGGAAAATCAAAGAATTCAACCAAGAATTAATGGCTAAGATGGCCTAGAGACTGATCAGGGAAAGGAATGAATAGACTGATATAGTGAGCAATAAATACCTCATTGGGTTCCTTAACTTCCACCAAGTTTTATATGTAGATAAGGAGATGCTTCCAGTTGACTCTAACATTTAGAAAAATATTGTTGATAGTAGAAACATAATTAGAAAGGACATTAAGTGGAAGGTTTGGAATAGGAATTCTATTCAACTCTAGGAGGACCTTTGGTATGGGGAAAAGAAGTTATCTGATTTTGAGTGGGCTAGACCTGTAAGGGAGCTTTACATCAAAACCACATGTGGATCAGCAAGTGGTGGATTACATGGAGCATGGCAAGTGGAACAATCTCTCTTAGATGAATCTCATTCTTAAATACCTTTAGGTCTTCCTCTCCTAGTTTCACTTTCCCTATTCACAAATGGAGGATGAGCTAGTCTAGTATTCTTCCCCTTTAGGTTACTTCTTGGTGGCATCTAGGTTCGAGATGTTGCTTCATGTTCAGGCTGATGTTCCTTTCTAGGCTAACCTTTGGATTCTAGATCTCATTCCAAAAATCAATATCTTTTTATAGATTTTAGCTCAGAACAAGATTTTAACCATTGATAACTTGTGCAAATGTGGTTTTTCCATTCCAAATATGTGTGCTTTATGTTTGAACCAAGTGGAACCGGTGATCCACTTGCTGATAGGATGCGACTTCTCGAGAGAAATATGGGGAGAGATTCTCTCTTTGGAACTTGGATTGGGTTTTTCCTAACTCCTTATAGGACTTGGTTTCCCAATGGAGAGCTCCCTCCCTAAATTTTGCACTTAGATTCCTTTGTTCCCTTACCCTCCCCCATGTGGCCTGGGGAGTTTGGAAAGAAAGAAATAATAGGATTTCTATGAGACAGATATGTCTATTGATGGTGTGATGGTGAAAATTATGAGAGTAATTAAAGAAAACTTCACTCAAGGTATGGTGGATAAAAATTGAAATGGGCTAAAGGATAACATTTCTAATTATGATAAGTAGGTGTCTTCTAATTGGGGCTTGATGATTGATTATCTATCCCATTTAAAAAGATTAAGAATGCTAGAGATTAGGTTAAATGGAAGACCCCACCTTTGGGATGGGTCAAGGTCAACTTTGTTGGGGCAACCAAAGGGAATCCCAGGCCAGCTAGAAGTGGGCGATTGTTTAGAGATGATAAAGGTAGGTTTATTTTGGTTGTGGCACTCCTATTGGGCACTAGTCAAATCACTACACTAAAGCTATAGCAGCCTACCATAGCATAAACCTAGCCTACGAGAAAGGTTATAAGAAGGTCTGGATCGAGGAGGATCCACTCAACATCATAAATGGTCTAAAGGAAATCCAAGTCCCAAGTTGGACCATCCAAGTGTTGATAAAGGATTCTATTCACTTGATAATTTCTTTTGAAAATTCTCTAATTTCCCATATATTTTAGGAAGGTAATGGGTTAGTTGACATTATAGCCAATAAGGGAGTGATATCCCATGATAAAAAACTATTTGAAAAGCTTTCCAATATTCCAAGTAAGGTAAATTCCATTGTGAGTAATGAAGGAAATTATGACAAATTCAACATCATTTATGAGAGTTAATCTAATGATAACTCTGTAGTTGTTCGCATGCTTATGCAGAAGACACTTTTGGTTAAAATTGGGAAAGTGCCTTGTCTTTTGTAGAAGTTGGAGTTTTAAGAAAGAGACAACTAAAGAGCAATGAATATGGGAGGTGATAGAAACAGAATTGAGTCTTGCTCCTATGATGGGGTCCGTAGGTGGCCCCATCTATAGAAAATCATCCTGGATGAGGGGCTTGTCCCCCTAATGGAAAAATTGCATGGGTTAGACCCAATAGCTACAAATATGTTTACAAAAGGGTGGTGTGGGAGAAAAGTTAAATCCTATGGGGTTGAGACTAAGATAACAGAAGACTTTAAAGCTAGCATTACCAGCCTATCTGTGGATGGGAAAAAATTCTTCAAGGAACGTAAAGTGGGAGAGGAAGCATTGAAAGCCTTCTCCAAAGGAAATGAGAGGAATCTATTGATCAAGTTCAATTCAGGAGGTTACAAGAGGAAATCCATCAAGCCAATCTTGGGTGAAGTGGAAGAGGTTATCATGCACTACATTACTCTTTAAGGTAGGTTCACTACTATTTGTTGTTATCATTTCATGATTTCATGCTACTAAATCACTTCAAGCATAGAATGATAGTTTCTTTTCCTTTTTAACTTTTCTCCTCCATGGAATTTGCCATAAAATAAAACTAGAGAAACCCTAGGTTATCTACTATGCATGAAGGATTAATTATGCTCATCATGGAGAACATAAAAACCATGGTACCTAGTGTGGAGATAAAGGGGAATGTTGAGAAGAAGGGAAAGAATCCCATCATGGACGATGTAGGAATACACACAACACTGAGAGGGGGGGGGTGAATCAGTGTTGTTAACAATTTTAACTCTTTTTACTCCTTTTGATTAATTAAATTTCACAATTAAAGAATTCTTCAGAAAGAACAAAGAGAATGTGCAGAGTATCAACACAAAAATTTGACACAAGAAATTTCCCGAGTGGAAAACCCTCCTGGGGTATAAAAACCACTCAACTGCCTCACTGGCTTAACACAAAAATTTAGTTTACAATTGTCTCACTGACATTACAATTCTGCCTCACTGGCTTCTCTGCATGTCTCACTGACATTACAACATCTAAAATTCAATGAACAGTACAACTCAGGGGATTTCCCTATTTCAATAATATCAATACCTTATTTCTCCTTTTTAAACTCAGACAAATGTATATTTTCTGTAATCAACCTTCAAAAGTGATTATCATATCTTAAAATTTTATCTTCAAAATATTTCATACCTTTATCTCTGCAAATCAATCTCAAAACAACTCAATTCATTCTTTTCATTTTCATGGGCACTTTCACTGTAATACTGAAAAATTTAACCTTCTCAAAATTTATTTTCAGAAACTTTATCCTTCTCTGAAAAAATATTGTTATACTCTGATCAAACACATCTCCAATCTTGATTGCACAATCAACAAAAATTAATGCTCTGCTCTTCAATCATAAAAACCTTTCAATCTGATTGCATCATCATACCTGCAAAAATTCATCTCATAAAATCTTTCATCTTCTCAAGAAATCTCTCTCATCTTCAAAAACCTCTCATTAAACTCTTTTTCTCAAACTCTCTATCATCATCTCTGATCTGCAACACTATCACCTGTCATTAAAAAAAAATCTCTATATACAAAATGAAAAAATCCATAATACAATATTTTTACTCTCGGTTCAACTTCCATTCACCCAAAAATCAAAAAACAAAACAATGAAAAAATAAAATCTTCTTCGTAGAACTTAGCCTTTTCATCTTCAACTCATGTTTGGAAACTTTCTAAAAATGACACACTCTTTCATAAAAAAAAACTTCAATATAAACTCCACATTTACTCATTCAAGTTTCCATTTTCTACATTCTCTTGTCGATCCACATTCCATTCAAAATTATCTTTTATGAATCTATCTTCAAGCAAAATCTTCTGACTTTCCAAATACAACTTTCGCTGTCACTTTAAATTAGAAACAAGCTGATTTTCTGCCTTTCAAACCACAGAAACCGTCAACTTTAACATCTACTACCTGCGGCATTGTTTAAATTCCCACCATCAGATGTGATGACCCCGCCAACAGCAGTTTAAATGTCGTACGCTGATCTTCACTTTCCCGCTGGGCTTAAAAGCCATTTACTGGATTACCGAGCACCCTAGGCAATGGAGCCGGTAACACCAACGACTAATCATCCCTTAAGTTATCACTTAAGGGACCTTCACCGCCATAGCCGGTCACTTAACAACTAAAAGAAAAAACCCTTGACGTTTAGAATAGGATTTTAAGGAATTTTAATTTATGTCTTGTGAAACAATAAAGAACAACATAAACCTCTATATGTAACCTTTGTCATTATAAGCTATTTGTGAGATAATACTAAACAATGAAGTTTAACAACCTGCATACTGAGATAATTCTTCAAACCATTGTGATTACAACATAATTGCATGAGGACTAAACATAAAGCCAACCTTTGCCTCTTTCACTGAAAGATCAAACTGAGAAGATCATGTCACTATACACCAAAAAAAATCAAACTGAGAAGATCATATCACTGATGAAGACCATGTCACTATACACTGAAAGATCATATCACTGAACTGAAAACCATATTACTGAACTGAAAAACCATATCACTGAAATCATTGCCATTGATGAAGACCATTTTGGCATCAATGAAAAACACCATCATTTTGTCATCAATGAAAAGACAATATACTCAACTGTGAAATATGCTTAACTGTGAAATATGCTACAAAACTCCCCCTTTGTCTTTGACATTGATGGCAAAACCATAACTGATTTCTCCCCCTTTTTGACATAAAAATGTCAAAGGCAAAAGAAATAACACCACAATCAATAAATTCCTGTTCTTGTAAATACAATCCTCTGAAATTTTTTTTGTCAAAACCAACACTTTACTTCAAACTGATCAAATGTACAATACTGTAACACTGCCAACCACAAAAATATGTACAAAAACTATATACAGGCTATGTACAAATGAGATTCAGGACATCAAAAAATAATCTAGAAGACAACTCCCCCTGAATCTAATATCTCTGTAACTTACTGAAGAGAGACAAGAGACAGAACTCCTAATCTCTGTCTCAGAGTTTCAAATGTCTCCTTTGGTAAAGGCTTTGTGAAGATATCAGCTAATTGATCACTAGTATGCACATATTCCAAAGCAACTTCATTTTCAATCACCTTTTCCCTTAGAAAATGATATCTGATAGCAATGTGCTTAGTTCTTGAATGCATTATAGGATTCTTTGACATATTGATTGAACTTGTGTTATCACAAAGAATAGACACAGGCTTTTTAACCTCAACCTTAATATCAAGAAGTGATTGTACCATCCAAAGTACCTGTGTACAACATGATGAAGCAGCAATGTACTCAGCTTCAGCTGTAGATAGAGAAACACAATCTTGTTTCTTACTATGCCATGCAACCAATCTGCCACCTAGAAAGAAAGCTGCCCCACTTGTGCTTTTTCTGTCATCAGGACACCCTGCCCAATCTGCATCTGTATAGGCAAGAAGTGTAAAATCATTGTGTCTAGGATACCATAAACCAAAATCAAGTGTACCCTTAATATATCTAAAGATTCTTTTAACAGCATTTAAATGTGATTGTTTAGGACAAGCTGGAAATCTAGCAACCAAACAAACAACCTGCATAATATCAGGCCTAGAAGTAGTGAGATATAAAAGACTCCCAATCATAGATCTATACAGAGATTGTTCTACTTCAGGTGATTCATCATTTTTACTTAGCTTATGCCCTGTCTCCATAGGAGTACCCAAAGGTTTGCAATCATCCATTTGAAATCTCTTTAACATCTCTTTGGCATATTTATTTTGTGAGATGAATATTCCCTTTTCAAGCTGAGATACCTGAAGACCAAGAAAGAAAGACAATTCTCCCAACATAGACATTTCAAATTCTGATTTCATAATGTTAGGAAATGAGTGACTCATATCATCATTGTTACTACCAAAAATGATATCATCTACATAAACTTCAACAACCAGAATATCCTCACCTTTGATTAAATAGTACAAATTACTGTCCACACCTCCTTTTGTGAACCCCTGTTCCTGTAGAAACTTATCCAGTCTATAATACCAAGCCCTTGGAGCTTGCTTTAAACCATATAGAGCCTTTTTCAACCTATAAACATGATCTGAATTATCTTTATTTACAAAACCTTCTGGTTGTTCCATGTAAACTTCTTCTTCAAGATCTCCATTTAGAAATGCTGATTTTACATCCATTTGGTAAACTTTGAAATTCTTATAAACTGAAAAAGCTAAAAACATCCTTATAGCTTCTAATCTAGCAACAGGAGCAAATGTTTCTTTAAAGTCAATACCTTCAATTTGTGAATACCCTTTGCAAACCAGTCTGGCTTTGTTTCTAACAACTTTACCTTTATCATCAAGCTTATTCCTAAACACCCATTTTGATCCAATGACATTCTTACCTTCTGGTCTTGGAACAAGTTCCCATGTTTTGTTCTTTTCTATTTGGCTTAACTCCTCTTCCATGGCATTAACCCATGCTTCATCTTTGCTGGCCTCAACATAATTCTTTGGTTCCATTTCAGATATCAAACACACATGTGCTTGATTATGTGCAGCAGCTTGCTTTCCTCTTCTTGTTAACACACCACTGTCCTTATCCCCAATGATCAACTCATGAGGATGATCTCTTTGAAATGCCTTTGAAAGAGTTTTTGTCTTAACATCAACAGATTTTTCAGGATCTTCTTCCTCTTCCTGAATTTCTTCTTCCTTTTGTGAATGATGATCCACTTCAATGTCATGAATCAACTGCATACAGGGCTGCAAATCCTCATCCACCTTAACATTAGTACTTTCAATTATTCTTTTAAGCCTATTGTTAAAACATTTATATGCCTTGCTATGTGTAGAATAACCAAGAAAAATGCCTTCATCACATCTAGACTCAAAACCACATAAGCTATCATTATCTTTCTTGATGTAACACTTACTTCCAAAAATTTTGAAATACCCAACATTAGCTGACTTACCATACCACAGTTCATAAGGAGTATAATTTGACTTTACCCTCAATTGAACTCTGTTCAGAGTATATACAGCTGTATGAACAGCTTCTCTCCAATAGACATTAGGCAGATTTGCATCATGTAGTAAGGTTCTTGCCATTTCTTTTACAGTCCTATTTTTCCTTTCAGCTACTCCATTTTGCTGTGGAGTTCTAGGAGTGGAGAATTGCCTTCTTATCCCATGTTTTTCACAATACTCCTCAAATTCCTTTGAAGTGTACTCTCCTCCATTGTCTGACCATAGACATTTTAGCTTGAAATCAGATTCCTTTTCAACCATCTTCTTGAAGATTTTGAATCTATCAAATGCCTCTGATTTATGCCTTAAGAATGTTACCCATGTCATTCTTGAAAAGTCATCAATGAAAAGCATAAAATACTTTTCTCCTCCCAGAGCTTTAGTCCTTGTAGGACCACACAAATCTGAATGTACCAGCTGCAGAGGTTTTGAAGTAAAATACTCCTTAGGCTTGAAACTAACTTTGGTTTGCTTACCCAGCTGACACTCTTTGCATATAATATTACTTGGTTTTGAAATATGAGGCATATTTCTGACATTGTGATTCTTGCTAATTCTCACAAGATTGTCAAAATTCACATGACCAAGTCTTCTGTGCCATAACCAGCTTTCCTCAATTTGACCCATGAAACAGATATGACTATCAACACTTTTAGTTTCTGAGTTATGAAGATTGTAGATGTTACCACTAGTCCTTAGACCTGCTGCAATAACTTTACCTGATTTCTTTTTAATCTCACATCCATGTGCATCAAAAACCACATTAAAACCATTGTCACATATTTGACTGACACTTAATAGGTTGTGCTTCAGTCCTTCTACAAAATACACATCATTTAGTGGTGTTTCATCATCAAGAAGAATTGTACCTTTGCCTCTGATCATAATACAATCATTATTTCCAAACATAACAGAGCCTTCATTAATGTCTTCAAACTTAACAAACTTATCTTTGTCCCCTGTCATGTGGTTGGAGCAACCACTGTCAATCACCCACTGTTCCTTCTTTTTGGCATGAAAAGCAGCTTGTGCAATCATAACATCTAAGCTCTTATTGATTACCTTAGGTTTCCAAACAAGCAATTTCTTTTCAGAATCCAAAGAAGACAAACCTGAGACAGTATTTCTTGTTGTTTGTTGCATTTGCAATGAAGGTCTACAGAATTTTGCAATATGCCCAAAATTTTTACAATTGTGACACTTCAAACTTCTTAAGAACATGAATGGATGCATTTCTCTTCTGATTCCAAATCTGCATTCACTGGCTTTGTGTCCAAACCTGTTGCAACAAAAACAACATCCAGTAAAGTGAGCATTATACCTGAAAGTATCACTTCTGTTGTAGTTTGTTGTCCTTATGATTGATTTGCCTTTTATACTAGCCTTTTGAGAACATTGTCCCTCTTCAAATCCAAGACCTGATTTATCTTTGAATCCTTTTTGTCTATCAAGAAGATCATCTAATTTATCACTGCTTCTGCACATATCAAGTCTTCTTCTTAGACCAACAATTTTAGCTTCAAGTGTATGACATTCCTTGTCCTTGTTATTCAATTCTTTGTCTTTATCATCAATAATTTTCTTACTTTCTTCAAGAGAAAGAATTAGATCAGTAATCTGTTTCTCATAACAAGTTAACTTGTTATTCATGATATCATTTTCTTTTTGAAACTAACTTCTTTGAGCAATGATTTCCTTCTTAAGTTTCTTGACTTGACTTAATGCACATATCAATTCTCCTTCAAAGTCAATAACAGCTTCACAACTGTTTGATTGTTCTTCACATTTTTCATTTTCATTTAGAATAGCCATAAACAAAGTCTGTGCATTTTCATCAAGAAAATCATCTGAATCACTTTCAGTTATATCAACATTTTTTATGAATAGACTTCTTTTCTTTCTGAAATTATTTTTCCTTCTAGAAACAAACTGTTTCTTTTTGAATTGCTTCTTGTTTTCATCTTCATCACTGTCTGGATCTTTGTAAGGACACTGAGCTGCATAGTGTCCAATCTTTCCACACTCAAAACATTTGAATGGAAGCTTACCTTTGTACTTACCAACAGATCCCTTCTTTAACTTGCTTGCAAGAGATATTTCTTGTTCATCATCCAATTCATCTGAATCAGAAATCTCCTTTTCTTTTCTGACTGATTTGAAAGCAGCTTCTTTGCTTGAAGGTATGTCATTGCTAATCCTCATCTCATAAGCTGTGAAAGTGCCATGAAGTTCATCAAAGGTAACTTTGCTTAAATCTCTTTCTTCAACAGCAGACACTTTGGATTCATATTTTGGATTTAAGGTCCTTAAGATTTTTGTAACAACTGTCTTCTCTTCCAGTGTATCACCAAGTCCTCTGATAGCATTTACAATTTCTTGGACCCTTAGAAGATATTCTGCCACTTTCTCATCATCACTCATTCTGAGACTTTCAAATTTTGCTCTGTAGGATTGCAGTTTTGCTTCTTTGATTTTTTCATCTCCTTGATAAATATTGGACAGTTTGTCCCATATTTCTTTGGCTGTTTTACACTCCATGATTTTTACAAGTATGTCATTGGTAAGACCACAACATAATGCATTTTTAGCCTTAGCATTATTTTCATATGCTCTTTTCTCATCAGCTGTGCTAGGAGGATTTGTAGCAGTATATCCAGTAACAATAGCATCATACACATCATACCCCAGAGATGACAAATATGACTCCATCCTGAATTTCCAAAAAGCATAGTTAGAGCCATCAAACATAGGTGCCTTATAATTTGAGTAACCTTCTTGACTTGCCATGATAAGTATTCCAGAAATATGATCTACCCAAGCTGATTAAGCTTTGACAGGGTACCAGGCTCTGATACCAATTGTAGGAATACACACAACGCTGAGAGGGGGGGGTGAATCAGTGTTGTTAACAATTTTAACTCTTTTTACTCCTTTTGATTAATTAAATTTCACAATTAAAGAATTCTTCAGAAAGAACAAAGAGAATGTGCAGAGTATCAACACAAAAATTTGACACAAGAAATTTCCCGAGTGGAAAACCCTCCTGGGGTATAAAAACCACTCAACTGCCTCACTGGCTTAACACAAAAATTCAATTTACAATTGTCTCACTGACATTACAATTCTGCCTCACTGGCTTCTCTGCATGTCTCACTGACATTACAACATCTAAAATTCAATGAACAGTACAACTCAGGGGATTTCCCTGTTTCAATAATATCAATACCTTATTTCTCCTTTTTAAACTCAGACAAATGTATATTTTCTGTAATCAACCTTCAAAAGTGATTATCATATCTTAAAATTTTATCTTCAAAATATTTCATACCTTTATCTCTGCAAATCAATCTCAAAACAACTCAATTCATTCTTTTCATTTTCATGGGCACTTTCACTGTAATACTGAAAAATTTAACCTTCTCAAAATTTATTTTCAGAAACTTTATCCTTCTCTGAAAAAATATTGTTATACTCTGATCAAACACATCTCCAATCTTGATTGCACAATCAACAAAAATTAATGCTCTGCTCTTCAATCATAAAAACCTTTCAATCTGATTGCATCATCATACCTGCAAAAATTCATCTCATAAAATCTTTCATCTTCTCAAGAAATCTCTCTCATCTTCAAAAACCTCTCATTAAACTCTTTTTCTCAAACTCTCTATCATCATCTCTGATTTGCAACACTATCACCTGTCATTAAAAAAAAATCTCTATATACAAAATGAAAAAATCCATAATACAATATTTTTACTCTCGGTTCAACTTCCATTCACCCAAAAATCAAAAAACAAAATAATGAAAAAATAAAATCTTCTTCGTAGAACTTAGCCTTTTCATCTTCAACTCATGTTTGGAAACTTTCTAAAAATGACACACTCTTTCATAAAAAAAAACTTCAATATAAACTCCACATTTACTCATTCAAGTTTCCATTTTCTACATTCTCTTGTCGATCCACATTCCATTCAAAATTATCTTTTATGAATCTATCTTCAAGCAAAATCTTCTGACTTTCCAAATACAACTTTCGCTGTCACTTTAAATTAGAAACAAGTTGATTTTCTGCCTTTCAAACCACAGAAACCGTCAACTTTAACATCTACTACCTGCGGCATTGTTTAAATTCCCACCATCAGATGTGATGACCCCGCCAACAGCAATTTAAATGTCGTGCGTTGATCTTCACTTTCCCGCCGGGCTTAAAAGCCATTTACCGGATTACCGAGCACCCTAGGCAATGGGGCCGGTAACACCAACGACTAATCATCCCTTAAGTTATCACTTAAGGGACCTTCACCGCCATAGCCGGTCACTTAACAATTAAAAGAAAAAACCCTTGACGTTTAGAATAGGTTTTTAAGGAATTTTAATTTATGTCTTGTGAAACAATAAAGAACAACATAAACCTCTATATGTAACCTTTGTCATTATAAGCTATTTGTGAGATAATACTAAACAATGAAGTTTAACAACCTGCATACTGAGATAATTCTTCAAACCATTGTGATTACAACATAATTGTATGAGGACTAAACATAAAGCCAACCTTTGCCTCTTTCACTGAAAGATCAAACTGAGAAGATCATGTCACTATACACCAAAAAAAATCAAACTGAGAAGATCATATCACTGATGAAGACCATGTCACTATACACTGAAAGATCATATCACTGAACTGAAAACCATATTACTGAACTGAAAAACCATATCACTGAAATCATTGCCATTGATGAAGACCATTTTGGCATCAATGAAAAACACCATCATTTTGTCATCAATGAAAAGACAATATACTCAACTGTGAAATATGCTCAACTGTGAAATATGCTACAGACGAATCTATTTCCACGGATGGAAAAACATGTTGGGATAAGGTGCCAATAACCTTGTGAATCCCAATATTGTATTTATTCCACTTATTATATGTAATTTGTAATTATCCATGAGGAGATGTACTAGTTTCACTGGCAGGGGTAATTTTAGAGTAACCAGAGGTAATTACAGAGTGACTTTTACTATTGGAAAATGTAAAAACTCAAATTAAATAAGGGTAGACATGATGCCTTGAGGAATCTACTATATTTGGCATGTATGACAACTATCATAATGATTGGTAAGTGAATCTATGACAACTACAAGTTGTCATAAGATTATGTGATTCTATGACACATATGATGAATATGTTAGTTGTATATTTTCTATATTTAGCCCAAGGTTCCTATCTTGGAAAGATACTCTTTTGTGGAATCTATGATGGTTATGATGCATCATAAGATGTTGTAAGAGGCCAGATTTAGTCTTGGCCACCCAACCTTTGTATGGCTATTTTTGGACAAGTGTAAGACGCTTGTAAGATGGTAATTAATGTTTATAGGTTGGGTAATCTTAGGAGAGAGAAGGTGAATGCCTAGGATGAGTTGGAAAAATTTTCTATAAGTATTTTCCATGTATTTGTTGCTACAATACAGATTTTAGGTACTCAGGTGCTATCAGAATGCTGTCAAGTTGAAGACTTGTTGAGAGAGTTGTGTAGTTGATGTATTGTACAATCTTGTTGAGATTAATACAAACTTGTGCCTCTTTCCTGGTGGAGTTTTTTACCCACAAGGGTTTTCTCCATGTAAACAATGTGTCATTGTGTTGACTTCTTCATGTTTGATATATTTTATGTAGTGAGTTTTATGTTTTGTTACAATCTCCATTGTTAAAGCACACTTAAAGATTGCTGAAATTTATTCGAATCAGATTTCCATTAAAGTAGTGTTGCTTTCATTTCTAACATTTGGTATTAGATCCTAGCCAACTTTGACTCTTGGGTGGTAATGTGGAAGCTGTAGCTATAGTGGGAGATTTTGTTGTGTTTATTTTGTAGATCTTGTGTTGTTATTATGGCTACATCCACCATTGCATCAACCTCTTGAATGGACATTGAGAAGTTCAACGGAATGGGGTATGAGTTGTGGAAGTTAAAAATGGAAGATTTGTTGGAAGAAAGAAACCAATGGTTAGCTGTCCAAAAAGAGAAGAAACTTGACGATGTCTCTCAAGATGAGTGGAATAGACTAGATAAGAAGGCACGGGGATCCATCTGGTTGTGTCTTTCAGACTCTGTCCTAATGAATGTCGCAAAGGAGGAGATCGCACACAAGTTGTGGAATCCGTTGGGTGAGATCTATCAAGCCAAGAGTATAGTAAATAAACTTTACTTAAAAAGAAAATTATTTTCCTTGAAAATGAAAGAGGGTGAGTTAGTTGCAGAGCATTTAAACTCATTTGATTTGTTGATGAGTCAACTTGCCTCAGTAGATGTTGAGGTTGATGAGAAAGATAAATTTATCTTGCTTCTTTGTTCTTTACGTGAGTTTTGGGAGAATGTTATCCTTGCTATCACTGCTAACCTCATAGATCCAAAGTTGGATGCCCTTGTTGTAGTTTTACATTCACAGGAATTGAGGAAGAAGAGTTCAGATAGTTTAGGGGATGCTCTCAGTGTTAGGAGAAGGTCTAAGGAAAGGGGACCAAAAGGATATCAAAAGGGGGCTAAGGACAAGTCTAAGGGCCAGTCTAAAACTCCTAGTAAAAAAAATAGAGCTAAGTGTTGGAACTGCGGTAAAAGGAGACATGTGAAGGAGTGCAGAAACCCCAAGAAATAGTGGGAGAGTGCTTCAGATAAGTCCTCGAATGCAGGTGAAGATGTTTTACTTTCTACATGTAATGTTGTTTCTAATGATCACTGGTTGATTGACTTAGGACGCTTGTTTCATATGACCCTGCATAAGGAATGGTTCTCCACATATGAAGAATATGATGGAGGTAATATCTACCTTGGTGACAACTCTTCATATCTGATTGTTAGGAAAGGAAAGGTATTGTTGTGTTTCAGTGATGGGGGGATTAAAACCCTCCTTGGTGTTTTGCATGTTCCTAGATTAGCTAGAAATCTGATTTCAATTTCGAAGTTGAATGATTTGGGAATGCATGTGACATTTGACAAGCATGGTTGTAGATTGATGGGAGGGAACTTGGTGGTAGCAAAAGAAAAGAGATTCAGGAACTTGTTTAAGATTGAAGCCACTACAATTTGTAAATATCATTTCAAAATATATTCAATGATGTATTGTGTGTAATTAAATAAATAATAAAATATTGTTATTATGGATGTTTGGAAGACAATATGTTTTTAAAATAAATAAATAGATTAAATTATTTATAATTGTGCAAATTTGTAATGCATTTCTCTTTGTGATCATTTAAATGGATTGTTTAAATTAAAATAGTTAAATAATATTAAAATTAGCATTATTATATTTAGAGTTTTGATAAAAGAATTTAAATGGGCTTCCTGTCATCCATGCGACAGTAAGTGCAAAGATATTATTTTCTTTATTGTTTTAAATAGCTTTTTGTTTCTTTTCTCAAAATCTTATTGGTTGAATTTACATGCAAACTGAAAAGTAACTTTAGTTAGAAACCTAATTCCAGATCGCTGAAAGTAAGAGTAGAAAAATTTCATAAAGCAGGGATCGCTTAGTTGGGAGAAGACCCACATTTTAGCAGGCAAAAACATGATTCTCTGGAGTGGCAGAAGGTGAATTGAAATATGCAACAAAGGGATTTGCTTGAGAGCAACAGTAATTGAAATTCTTCTTCACGTCAACTAAACACCAGGTTTTCTTCTTTGTTTATTTTTGCTTGAAATACTCTCGTTGGACTGTCAAGAATGTTTCTTCTGCATTTTAGTTGAGAGACTGTTTGGTTTGAGCGATCCTTATTCTTTTGAACTACCCGATGATTAAAACCTCAGACTACCACCTATATTTCTACCCATCTCTCATAGCCTGGTCGCCATCTTTTGGCTGGCCATTTCCTACCTTCTAGTTGCCCATGTTATTTTGGCTACCCATGTTAAGCAGGCCCCTTTTTTTTACAGGTCGTCGACCCTATCTCTGTTTGACCAATCCTTATGGTCGCTAACTTCCTGTAGATGCTATTCTAATCGGCTGATTAACAATTAGAACACATAAAAATCATTTCTTTGTTTCAAACTATGCTTACCTGAGAGTTGGTGATTTCCTCCTTACTATGTATAACGGATGTAATTCCCATGCTTGAAATCTTGGCCTAGGAAAGCTGTAAACAAAACCCCAAATCTGTGATGTTAAGTAAGTCTGTATTCTTTTCTTATTTGGCTGAAAAACCATGACAGTGTAGTAATCAACTTCTTGAATAAGCAAAACCTTTTGAAATATATAAAGATGATTAATTCCTATAGCTGATTTACATTGTGCTTGTGACTGGATTAAAATATTCTTATAGCTGGTAGAGAAACTTTTTAAAAAATTGTTTAAACTGAGACAAAACAGAGATAGTAGAAACCATTAAAATAACAGAATTCAGACCTCAACATAGTTCTTTAAAAGCAGTTATTAGATTATGCTATAGATCCTGTCGCCACAACAACAGGAAGGTTTAGAAAGATTTCAATACATAAACAACATGTTTAAACAAATTAGTCTCCTAACATCAGAATAACAGTAAGCTAGAATAATCTAAAAATAAGTTACTGCTATGTAAATTCCTATATTTTCTTTGAGCCATTATCTTGGATGACAAGTAGATTATTACCAGATCTATGTTTTATTTGTTTTACTTATTCTATCATAGCTCTTGTCACTAGAATGACAGGAGGGTATTTAATTAAGAATAAATATTTATATAAACTGATTGGATAAAACATAGTAGATCATGTCACGAGTATGACAGTAAGACAAATTATTATCTTAGAATCATTAACATTAAAGACATTGTGATTGAAATGCAAGATTAGAATCTATATTAAATTAATGGCATTATGATTTCAATTGTATGAATGAAAGGTGGTTCATTGTTGAAAATGTATATTTTTCCTTACTTGTGATTTGGGAAAATGGATTAATCTGATTTATTGAATTCTTGAAGTTATGATTATTTATTTTATTTACTTGCTTCTTGGAGAAAGAAGTAGTTTTATATAGGAATGTGATGGGTTACTTTTGGGACTAGGATGCCGAATGTAGATATTCAAAGATGGCTTTTCCTCTTTTCAGGAATTGACTTGGTTACTTAAATGATTATGCATAATCGAGATGACATTGAAATATATGTTTATTGTCTAGTAAAACTTATTTATTGATATTTGTGGCACATCCTGTTGTGAGACAATTTGCTTTCATTACATAGAATTGCACATTCAGACATCAAGCATGCATCGGGTGTTCCCTCCTACAGTTGTTACCAGGTAGCTAGATATTTTGTGCAGGGCTAGGTTTCCTTCATTTTAGGAAGGGATCCGGGGAAGTGTAAATACTTCATGGTTGGGTGGAAAAGCACCTCAGTCATGTTCCCATCTCTCGGCTTGTAGGTGGTGGATCACTTGGTTCGTGTAGCTGGAGAGTGTGTTGATTTGTTATGTATTGGTGTACTTGTTATTGTACCTACTTGGATGTATTATGGCATGTTGCCAAAGGATTTATGTATATTGATTCATAGTGCTTAATACCTAGATTTGGCACGTGAATATGTAAGATTTAATGACATTGAGATTTTATTTATAAGATTATCTTTTATTGAGATATTGTGACTAAGCAGATTAATTGCATATTTTATCTTTGAAAGTTGTATTTAAGTGGATTATTGACTTCATTTATTTTTGAGTTGGTTTAAATGCTTTTACATGATTTGTGAGGCTTTACATTTTGTATCAGAGCTCTAGGTTTAACACTAGGGCCTTTGTTTTTTGGGACTATTGTGCTAAAAGTTGCAAACTTGATAACAGATTATCCGTCATGAATATAAGAAACACTAATCGTGGTGACGGATCAGGAAGTAGTCAAGGTAGAGGATCATGTGGAGGTGCTCATGGTGATTAAACTACTAGCGATCATGGAGATGCTAGTAATGACCATGATGGAAGATTTGACTGTATTCTTGATCTCTTGACCCGATAGGACATGAGGATGAATACTCTTGAGTAGGAGATTAGAGGAATTCCTAGAGGTCAAAATGTTAATGGAAACCCAAGGGTTGAGAGATAAAATGAGAACCCAAGGACAGAAGTTCCAGTTCCTAAAGTTGGAACTATTGCTGATAATCAAGAAAAGATAGCAGAAGAAGTGGGTTTTTCATTTACTTTTATTTTGGGATTAAAGCCACGGAGTGGAGCTAGGGTAGACATTCATAAACCACCCACTATGGATGTTGCCTTTGAGACAGCAAATTATTGTAAGTAAAGAAATGCTAAGTTTTCAAACAATAAACCACAGAATAATCCGTAGAACTATCAAAAGAATAACAACCATGGCAATAATAAGTAGATCAGGAATCTGAAGAGAGGTAATAATTCTCAGGCTGGGAATGGTGGAAACAAAAGAGGTGGCACTAACAATAGAAACAACAATCAGAGGGAAAGAGCTGAAGGACCGAGAGCACCTAAGGGTGGATGTTACAATTGTGGAGGAGATCATTATGCAAATGCATGTCCACAGAAAAGAGGAATCAAGAATCAGCAAGGAGCACCACAGCATCAAATTCATGCCACAATGGATAATCGACAAGCAGAGTTTCAAGTAGCACCTATTCAGTTCCAAGGTAAGTTCTACGGACTACCTATTTCTATTTAATTGATACTGGTGCCAAATAATGCTTTGTAGATCCTATAGTAGTATCTAAGTTCTCTATTAGACCTAGACATATGGAAAACTTTTAGATGGTACAATATGGCAATAGTGCAGAAAAGAGGGTAGACTCATGTCTAGCTTGCAATGAGTTAGAGCTTCCTAGTTCTCAAACACAAGTGAATTTGTATGTAGCACCTTTAGGCTCTTATGATGTAATTCTGGGAATCAATTGGTTAACTGAACATAAGTCTCTAGTAAATTGTGAAGACAAGGTTGTTAGATGTTTGGATGACCTAGGGAACCAAGTGGAAATTAATGGAACTAAGAGACCTTTAGAGCTTAGACAAATCTCGACTATGCAATTGAAGAAAGCCAAAAGGAAAGGATGTGCCATTTATGTTTTCCAAATAAATGACCTTGATAAAAGAACTATTATTCAATGACTATCCAATCCTTAGAGATTTTAGAGACGTATTCCCTTTAGAGTTGACAGAGTTGTTGCCAAAGAGAGAATTTGACTTCTCGATTGACTTGTTACCAGGGACTGAGCTGCAATCTAAGGCACCCTACAGAATGACTACTACAAAGTTGTTTGAGCTTAAATCTCAATTGCAAGATTTGCTAACTCAAGGGTTCATTAGACCTAGTGTGTCACCATGGGGCACACCAATCATCTTTGTAAAGAAGAAGGATGGTAATTTGAGATTATGCATTCATTATAGGATGCTTAACAAAGCTACTATAAGGATCAAGTATCTACTTCCAAGAATAGATGAACTCTTTGATTAGATGAGAGGAGCAGTAGTGTTCTCGAAGATAGACCTTAGATCTGGTTATCACCAATTACAGATTAAGGATGAGGACATCTTTAAAACAACTTTTAGGACTTGATATGGTCACTATGAGTTCACAGTAGTACCATTTGGGTTGACTAATGCTACAACAGCTTTCATGAATTTGATGAATAGCATTTTCAAAGATTGCTTAGATGATTTTGTGTTAATCTTCCTTGATGACATTTTGATATACTCTAAATCAGTGGAAGAACATGAAAGGCATTTGAGAATTGTTTTGCAGTGGTTAAGAGAGAAAGATTTATGGTAAATTATCTAAGTCTACATTCTTTCAAGATAAAGTGCACTGCCTTGGTCATGTGATCTCAGTTGAAGGGATTACAGTTGATCCTGATAAGATAAAAGCAATAATGGAATGGCCTGCACCATAGAGTGTGAGAGAAGTCAAAAGTTTTATGGGACTTGTAGGTTACTATAGAAAGTTTGTGGAAGGTTTTTCAACCATAGCAGCAGCGATTACCGCACTTCAGAACAAGGGTAATAAATTTGAATGGACAAAAAAGTGTGAGCAAGCTTTCCAAGTGCTTAAGGAAAATCTCACAACTGCTCCTATCCTAACCATACCAGATCCTAATGGGCACTTTACAGTTATAACAGATGCTTCAGGGGAAGGATTAGGAGTGTTGATGCAAAATGAACAAGTGGTTGCTTATGACTCAAGAAAGTTAAAGCAACATGAGTTCAACTATGTGCCGCATGATCTTGAATTAGCTACCATAGTTCGTGTACTTCAGATGTGGAGGCATTATCTTCTAGGTAAGCCATTTGAGTTAAAGATAGATCATCTTGGGCTCAAGTATATTTTTACTCAACCTAACCTCAATGCCAGACAGAGAAGATGGTTAGATTTCCTTAGTGAGTATGACTTTGGGATTGAGTTTATTAAAGGAAAGGAGAATAGAGTAGCATATGCTCTTAGTAGGAGAAGACATCTGGCTGCAATTGTTTCTATGAGATCAAATTTGAAATAGAAAGTGATTTAGAATCTTCAAGGGGGTGAGCAATATGAAAGAGTTAAGAAAGCTTTTGAAGTAGACCCCTTAGATCACAGGTTTGATGGTTATGTCATAGAATCAAATGGATTTTTGAGATATCAAGGGAGGATGTACATTCCTAACTCAAGAGAATTGAAAAAGTTAGTGCTTGAAGAGATCCACAACGCACCTTATTTAAGTCACCCTGAAGTGACAAAGATGGTTGAAGGTTTAAAACCTTTATACTTTTAGCCAAGACTTAAGACAGATGTGATGGAGTTTGTAGCTCGATGTTTGGAATGCCAGCGAGTCAAAGCTGAGCATGTGCATCTAGTAGGTTTGTTGTATCTACACAATATCCCTGAGTACAAGTGGCAAGTAATAAGCATGGATTTTATTCAAGGGTTACCTATGTCTAAGAATAGGCATGATGTCATCTTAGTGGTTGTGGACAAGTTGACAAAGGTAGCACAATTCATTCCAGGAAATCTTTTAGATGGTTCTATGATCTTAGCTAAGAAGTTTGTATAGGAAATTTTTAGATTGCACGGAGTGCCCGAGACGATCATTTCTCATCGAGACACTCGCATGACATCTAGGTTTTGGATAACTCTTAATGTAGCTTTGGGTACAAAGTTGAATTTTAGTTTAGCTTATCATCCTCAAATGGATGGTCAGACAAAAAGAGTTAATCAGGTGGTAGAAGACCTTCTCCGAATGTATTGTATGGATCAGCAATATAAATGGGAGGAGTATCTTCCATTGGTTGAGTTTCCGTATAACAATTCATACCATGCATCTTTGGGAATGGCACCTTTCGAAGCTCTCTATGGGCATAGGTGTCGAACACCTATCAGTTGGGATAGAGTGGAGGACAAGATTGTGATTGGTCCTGAAATGTTAAGAGAAATGGATGATCAGATGAAGTTGATCAAGGAGAAGTTGAAGCAAGATTCAGATCGTCAAAAGAATTATGTGGATAAGAATAGAACTCCTAGATAGTTTTAAGTTGGTGACAGTCTTTTTGAGGGTCAAACCTCATAAGAGTTTAGTGTCATTTGGCAAAGCGTCCAAACCGGCTCCCTATTTTATAGGACCATTCGAAGTTCTCAAAGTGATTAATCCTATAGCTTATAGACTTGCTCTCCCACCTACACTTGCCAGAATCCATAATGTTTTTCATGTGTCTTTACTTAAGCTTTATAATCCTAACGCGTCACATATTCTTGATCAGTGTGCTTTACAGGTTCAACTATGCTTTGGTACTTTGAGTTGATGTTATTGTTTTATGACACCTTTATACACTATTGGTGCTTGATAGATACTTTATTGTTTTGATGTTTAATAAGACATTAGGACGATGTCTCTTCCAACTAGAGAAGGATGTCACGTCTCGTATTTATGAACAATATAATTAATCTAGTTTAGTGAACAATTATCATGATTGATTTTACTTTAAGTAATTTATCTTACATGGATGTAATCATTATAAGTTAATTGATGACATCGAGTTGAGTGCAATTGGATGTAGATACTCATCTAAGACGAGATCATGGCTGAGGTCAAAATGTTCTAGCCACTTGGTAAGAACTAATAGATGGGTTACCCTGATGCAATCACACACCACGTAGTTGCATGTGCATTATTGAATGGCTTTGATTGCATTAACACATGATTTTTAATTATTTCAAATGCATGATGTGAGCACTTTGACTTAATATCTTTTCAAAATATATTCAATGATGTATTGTGTGTAATTAAATAAATAATAAAATATTGTTATTATGGATGTCTAGAAGACAATATGTCTTTAAAATAAATAAATAGATTAAATTATTTATAATTGTGCAAACTTGTAATGCATTTCTCTTTGTGATTATTTAAATGGGTTATTTAAATTAAAATAGTTAAATAATATTAAAATTAGCATTATTTTATTTAGAGTTTTGATAAAAGAATTTAAATAGGCTTCCTGTCATCCATGCAACAGTAAGAGCAAAGATATTATTTTCTTTATTGTTTTAAATAGTTTTTTGTTTCTTTTCTCAAAATCTTATTAGCTGAATTTACATGCAAACTGAAAAGCAACTTTAGTTAGAAACCTAATTCCAGATCACTGAAAATAAGAGTAGAAAAATTTAATAAAGCAGAGATCGCTCAATTGGGAGAAGACCCACGTTTTAGTAGGTAGAAAGGCGATTCTCTAGAGCGGCAGAAGGTGAATTGAAATTCTTCTTCACGTCGAATAAACACTAGGTTTTCTTCTTTGTTTATTTTTGCTTGAAATACTCTCATTGGACTATCAAGAATGTTTCTTCTGCATTTTAGCTGAGAGACTATTTGGTTTGAGCGATCCTTGTTCTTTTGAATTGCCAGGCAATGAAAACCTATGACTACTACCAATATTTCTACCCATCTCTCAGCCTAGTTGCCATCTTTTGGCTGGTCGTTTCCTACCTTCTAGCCACCCATGTTATTCTAGCCACCCATGTTAAGCAAGCCACTTTCGGTTACAGGCCATCGACCCTATCTCTGGCCGACCAATCCTTATGGTTGCTGACTTCTTGTAGCTACTATTCTAATCGACTGATTGATAGTTAGAACACATAAAAATCATTTCTTTGTTTCAAACTATGCTTAGCTCAGAGCTGGCAATTTTCGCTTTACTATGTACAATGAATGTAATTCCCATGCTTGACATCTTGGCCTAGGAAAGCTGTAAACAAAACCCCAGATCTATGATATTAAGTAAGTTTGTATTCTTTTCTTATTTGGTTGAAAAACCATGACAATGCAGCAATCGACTTCTTGAATGAGCAAAACCTTTTGAAATATATAAAGCTGATTAATTCCTGTAGTTGATTTACATTGTGCTTGTGACTGGATTAAAATATTCTTATAGCTGGCAGAGAAACTTGTTAAAAAATTCTTTAAACTAAGACAAAATAGAGAGTAGAAACCATTAAAATAACAGAAATTAGACCTTAACATAGTTCTTTAAAAGTAGTTATTAGATTATGCTATAGTTCCTATCGTCATAGCGACAGGAAGGTTTAGAAAGATTTCAATACATAAACATTTTTAAACAAATTAGTCTCCTGACATTAGAATAATAGTAAGCTAGAATAATCTAAAAACAAGTTACTGTTGTGTAAATTCCTATATTTTCTTTGAGCCATTTTCTTGGATGACAAGTAGATTATTACCAGATCTGTGTTTTATTTGTTTTTCTTATTCTGTCATAGCTCCTGTCACTGGAATGACAGGAGAGTATCTAATTGAGAATAAATATTTATATAAACCGATTGGATCAAACATAGTAGATCCTGTCACAAGTATGACAGTAAGACAAATTATTATCTTAGAATCATTAATATTAAAGACATTGTGACTGAAATGCAAGATTAGAATCTATATTAAATTAATGGCATTATGATTTCAATTGTATTAATGAAAGATGGTTTATTGCTGAAAATGTATTTTTTCCTTACTTGTGATTTGGGAAAAGGGATTAGTTTGATTTATTGAATTCTTGAAGTTATGATTCTTTATTTTATTTTCTTGCTTCTTGGGGAAAGAATTAGTTTTATATAGGAATGTGATGGGTTACTTTTGGGACTAGGATGCCGAATGTGGATATTCAGAGATGGTTTTTCCTCTTTTCAGGAATTGACCTAGTTACTTAAATGTTTATGCATAATTGAGATGGCATTGAAATAGATGTTTATTGTCTAGCAAAACTTATTTATTGATATCTCTGTCACATCCTATTGTGAGAAAATTTGCTTTCATTACATAGAATTGCACATTCAAACATCAAGCATGCATCAGGTGTTCCCTCATGCAGTTGTTACCAGGTAGCTAGACATTTCGTGCAGGGCTGGGTTTCCTTCATTTTAGGAAGGGATCCAGAGAAGTGTAAATACTTCATGGTTGGGTGGAAAAGCACCTGAGTCATATTCTCGTCTCTTAGCTTGCAGGTGGTGGACCACTTGGTTCGTGCAGCTGGAGAGTATGTTGATTTGTTATTTATTGGTGTACTTGTTATTGTACCTATTTGGATGTATTATGGCATGGTGCTAAAGGATTTATGTATATTGATTCATAGTGCTTAATACCTGGATTTGGCATGTGAATATGTAAGATTTAATGACATTGAGATTTTATTTATAAGATTATCTTTTATTGAGATATTGTGATTAAGCAGATTAATTGTATATTTTATCTTTGAAAGTTGTATTTAAGTAGATTATTTACTTCATTTATTTTTGAGTTGGTTTAAATGCTTTTACATGATTTGTGAGGCTTTACACTTCTATATGTCTTAAGTTACATTTTTGTTATTTCCTTTGGGGATGATGCAAGGCGTAGGATATTTTGGCATTCTTTCTTATTGACCAAAGGGATTTTTATCTAATTTCATGTGATACTTCTTTCTTTGTCTCTATAGTTCTACCAACTGATGGATGATGACAGTTCCATATATAGTCTCAAGATATCTCCTATTATACAAGTGGATCCATATACTGACGCCAGTTAGGTAGAACCCTTTGTGTTATTTCTCTTTACTTATATGCTTTTGATTTATGTGGCACCTTGTTTCTATGCTCGGTGTCATACCATGACTACACAAGCCATTATGTATCATTCTTGTAGCATCTCCTTGGTTGGCATTCTGTGGGGGCAACCCCTTGTTGCAATGTAGTTTTTGGGAACACATATTTTATGGGCATGCGCTTCTAAAAAGATCTTGTGCATATCTTGTGGATTTTTTTACCTTAAAGCAATTGCTCCTTGATATGATTTAGAAATCACTTTAAGGTGGGGGGCATACATCGTGCTATGCTCTTTTGATTACATACTTGTTGATTATAACTGGCATGGAACTCACCTAGTGATTTGGCGGTCCTCACTAGCTCTTGATGTTTCCTTTTGGTCCATGAGCCACCTAGTACAACAAAGTTTTCTAACCTATGTGCTTCATGCGACTTGTCACGGTCACCTAGTAATTCGGTGGTCCTTACTGTGTGTGATCCATGAAGGCACTTCTTTTCATGTGACCCCTAGCGATAGAGTAAGCTAGCGTCAAAGTCATGTGCCTTGTGTGTTTGATGCATTATGTTTCAACTTGTGTTTTGTGTCTTCATCATCTTTTCCATGTATACTTTGTGTTTTATGTGTATGTTTTTGTTAGGATTAAGGTGCCATCAACCTTGTAAATCCTATGCAATTAATTGCTCCTAATAATGTTTGTAAATCACCTATAAGGGATGAAAGGTTTCACCAGCAGTAGTCTTCTTTCAAGTGCATGTTTATATCTGGTCCTCCACACTAACTCATCCGTGATGAGGGCTTGTAGGAGGGTTTCCCCCTGTGAGGGGTCTAGGGGGATCATCCCCCTAGTGGCCGTGCACCCCGGCAGGGGTTTGGGGGCAGTGCCCTCGAAACCACATTTTATTTATATTTTATCATTATAAATCTAGACAGTTTGTTACTAGGTCATAGATCTTACTATCGATATTATGTCAGTTATCTTGCCCTAGAAGGCAACCCCCTTTTATAAGGATATTTGTACTATATTTTTATCAGAGTTGAGAGTAACAGGTACCATTGGATTGAAGACTAAAAGAGAAAGGAAGTGCATGTATTGTAATATCATATTTGAAGATAATACAACTTGGAGCCTCTTTCTGTGGTGGAGTTTTTACCCGAAAGGGTTTTCTCCACATTACATATTGTGTTATGTGTTATGTTCTTAATGCTTGTTATTTATGTGTTGTGGGGTTATTTATGTTGCAATCTTCATTGATTCTACTTTGTTTAGAGGGCATAAATAAGGTTTGAATTAGATTTCTGTTGTGTGGTTTGTACCTTCATTTCTAACAACTTTGTGCCAAGCGTGTATGCATTGTGTATGGCGTGAATTACCTTTGTGTATTGTGTATCTCTAACATGTATTCCTATGTATGTTTTTTAGTACTCCATGTATGTGAATTATGTTACAATGTCTTGTGTGTTTGAAAATCTCTTGCTTATGTGTTTACAACCTTAGAATCCTAAGCTTGGGGGCTACTAATAGTCCACAACTTGGTAGAATTATTTGGCTTCTATTTTTTTCATGTTTGAAATTTGTCTTCTCCTTTCTTTAGTGTGAGTTTGAATGTAAGTTCGTACCCATGCTAAAGTGGGGGCTAAATGTTATAGAGTAAAATGTGTACACTAGCATTTTATACCTAGTTTACCACCTAGTTGGACCTAAAATCTTTAACATTGTTAATCAGGACCTATTTTAACACCTTTTAAACATTAAACAATAAAATCTTGATCTCGATGAATAAACTTGATAGAATATTTACTTAGGAAGCCCATGACATTAGACACTTCCCAGAGTTTGTGGGGCTAAAGAACTAGGATGCCCAAGCGCCCTGGTCCTAGATAGGTCCTTTAGCCCCTCTCTTGTGGTGTCGACTTAGAAAACCTCCTTAGCTTCTACATGTTGGCCCCATTTGGTTTTATTCATCATTTGTGAGTGGGAACATGCATATATAAAGGAGTTTTACAATTCATTTTACACTAAGATGCCTAATGCAAAAATTGGAGTTTGCTCACATGTTTTGATCTTCTATGCTTAAGTGTTTTTCATGCTTGGATGTGCTACATGCTTATGGATGTTATGACTCTCATTGGCAAGTTTTGAAGGAAGTTCAAGCTATCTTTGTCTATCTCCTTAGTGGTGCATGATCTTGAGTTACCTCCATCAACTAGGGTTTCACATCTTGTGGTAATCATTATCACTTTCATTAATGTTTCTATTATATTTTGATGATCTTTCCTCTACCCTCCTAGGGCACGCACTCTTAGATTTAATCATCATTGTAGTGGAGGTGGAAACACCAACACAGGGTTAGACTAAGGAAAGCCCCTATACACAACATAAGCTTTTCCTCATTTCTTGTGTGTAGGTTGAAGATATAGGTTTTAGAGGACAAGATTCGAGAAGAAGAAATAGTTTGTAGGTATAGGTCTGATGAAACTCTAAGGTTCTATGAAACCTTAATTAGGGTCTAGGGTGCCCGAATGCCCTGGTCCTTTGGTGCCTCTGAGTCCAAATTTAGGTCCTGCTCTGCCTCCTAATCTCTGTTGTACTTTTATATTTCTGATATCTGTTTCTTACATTTAGTTATTAGACAATCTTTGTCAAATAAGGTTCAGTCATTTTCACTAGTTTCTTGCTAGAACTAGATTGAATTTGGTTGATTCTCCTCTATACAACAAAAGAACAGAACCCCTATAGTTTGTCTCTCCTTCGTGGATAGTAGACAGGCTTAGTTTGTGTTCTAATGTTTGGTAGAAGAGAGTTTTGACGTAGTTTAATCTCTTAGGCTAAGTCACTCTTTTCCATCAAAACATCTTGTTTTAGGAATGATGGAATGGATGCTTCTATGATTCCCTTTGACGTTCCTATCATGCTAAAGATGGTCAATTCGATAGCATGGCAAAAGGGCTGAACCTAAGCACCAAGTAGGACTAAGTGAGAAATTCAATCCATGTGGAATTCCCCCATAAACCAATCCATCTTTCTCTTTATAGGAAATTCATGAATTGGTAGAAAATTGTCAAGGCAGAGTAGAGGTATAAGAAAAGGTATGTGGACTGTCAGACAAAATGTCAAAAAGAAATAAAAGATTAAAAGATCATTGTCTTGAAGCATGGAAGAACACTTCATTTCAATCTCAAAGCCAACTTGTTTAATAGGTTTCAGAACTTGCAATGACAATAGGCAAACTTCAAACATAAAGAGATCTAGAAGGTTCTATCCAACTCATATATCCAGTTGATGTTAAATGTTCTTGTATCATTGGTAGAGAATCCATTTGGGTATTCATGATTTGCTATGTAATTTATATTAATCCTCAAGTTGAAGGTTGCTTCACCAATTCCAAATTTATTTTGGTATAAACCAATTAACTTTGGCATTATTTTTCTCTAGGTCAAATGATGATATTTTCCTTTGCTTATGGTTCATTTTCCATGGTGGTCATATTGCTCCTAGGTGATTTTCTCCTATCTAAAGAGAAGCTTAAGTTATTGGTGTACATAATAGTGTGCATAATATAATGAAAAGTGCTTTTGTGGGAGTTATTAAGTGTACAAATATAAGTTGTTACTACAGAGACAAATTTGTTTCAAAATACACTAGAATAGGGGGCTTTGCAAGGCATATATTCAGGTCAAAGACAAAACAATGATAATACATGCCCGTGATTAGGGAAAATTGTTTTAAAAATTACTACCTACAACCAATATATGCAAATTGTTTGACTCAACGCCCTAACAGGTGTATAACCATCAAATTTGCATGAAGACTCAACCTACTTTTATAAAATCAGTTTTATTAAAGTTTATAAAGTATTTCTTTTAATGAGTTGAGGATGCACACTCATTAAAAAGACATTGTTATAATTTAAATGTTTTATAAAGTATAAAAACAAGTAGTTATGAGTCAGTTACAAGTTAGTTATGGGCTGGAAAGTTATAAATACTTGGTTTTCAAATGTAAAGGGGTTCCATTTCTTTTGGTGTTTTTTCTATTTTTGAGCAGAGTTGAGAGTAAACAGAGGGCTTCTGGATTCACACTTTATATAGGAAGGCTTTTGTAGTTGTGTAACTTCAATGACATAATACAGGGAGCATTTGATTCTTATGTTGTGGATTTTTTTCTATTATTATTACCTATTTTTCGTGTGTTAAACTAGGAATTCTTTTTGTCATTGTGCGAACTATTGGTCATTTGTTGGAGCATTTGCAAACTGTGCAACATATGCAAAGAAATGCAGTTATAATCTTGGTGTTTTGGTTTGAATACACTGAAATAGCCTTTCTCATAGTGTGTGGGTTCGCATGTCATTTTCTTATTGTTGTCACAGTATCATATCTATTATCGTTAGCTTTCATCATATAAATATGAGAATGTACATTCTGATTTTATGATGAACCCTTTTAGTTTTAAATAAGTTTGTGAAACCCCAATTGGTATACCTGTGCCTACTGCTAGGGTTTTGTAAGTCATTTTCTATCAGTTTTTCCCTTTTTCCTTTCAGGTTAAAATACCACAAAAACTCTAAAATTTAATCATACGAGGGAGTTGTCCCTCCCAAATGCATAGGAAGATCATTTCTCAATAGAGATCTCTCCAACTATTGGTGCGATTGTAGCTCTTTGGATAAAACAAAGTCATTCTTGAAGATGTAATCGCAACAATAAATCTGTTTACCAACATGAATTTATATGTGCGTGCAGGTGCGTGCATTACATGTATATGTTTATAAATAAGTAAAATATAAATAATAATTTCAATGAAAAGGAATAATTTCAACTAATTTAAAAAATTGAAGATGAGGATAAAATTACAACCGCCCCCCAAAAGATAGATCACTATCTCAAGTGCATATTTTTAATTGTTGAGGGTTAAAATCATTTTATATTATTTGGAATCGCCCTATTGATTTTGTTATATCCAAACTACTCCAGAATAATCAGTTTCAATCGGACGTATTGATAAAGCTACACACTAAGGACATTGCCTTGCCTAGATAATTTCGCGATTACTGCACAGCAGCAATATAAAACTAATAATAATAACAATCAATAAATAAACTTAGGCGGTAAAAACGAAGCAAATTAGCTGTTAAGATGTGTCTGAGGGTTGTATAAGTAGAACCTTTTTTCTGACAGAATACATTACGTCTGAACATCTGCAGTTAGTTGCATGGCGAAGGGCATATATGTGTGTTTGGTCTTATTATTACTCACGCCGCCTTTTGCTTTTGCTAACGGTAATATTTCTCTTTAATCACTATTTCTATTTATTTAGTGTGTCATTCAAAATTGTGAACTAGTTACTGATTTATAATGTATTCATAATGACAAGACTACGGTTTTCCTGGGTATTGCGGAGGTTGGAGCGGCACATTTACGGGGCCATGCGTCTTTAATACCGCTTGCGACGCTAACTGCAAAGGTTATGATCATGCCGAATTTGGAGAGTGCCAGGAAGTCGGTTTGAGAGATGTTTGTGTGTGTTTCAATAGCTGTTAGAACAGCAATACTAATACCACCAGCTGCTGTGTTTCTTATGTGATGGCAGGATATTAATCTTAAAATTTAAATAGTTTTATATGAAGATAAGTTTATATTTTATGGTATATTAAAAATTATTATATTTTGGTATTTTATTTTGATTAAAGAATTGAAAGTTATTAGGTTTCTTCTTTAACTGATTTGCATGTATTGATTTTGGATTTGGATCCTTCATTTGTTTCATATGACACCCATGTTCTTGATTTATTCATGCTATTCTTTGTTTTGGATATGGATGCCATCACACTATAGGTTTTGTTTTATCGTGTCTTACCTTTTCCCTCCTTGATATCGATAGTAAATGCAAATCCTATACTTTTGGAGATACTAAGTTCCTTTGATCATTCCATTCATGACAATCTCTTGCCTTGTGACATTGAGAATCATTCTTTTAGCAAGGACCTATCATGTGCCCTACCTATCCATTACGCTAGCATGCCTTATAATGATCTATCCTTACAATGTCATGATAACCCAAATTTATATAATCTTGATGTGTTGTCCAACATTTTACATGATGCTGATCAGTTTTGTAATGACTCTATTGCTGTTCATGTTCCCACACATGATCACTCATGGATTGTTAATGATGATTTGACGATACAAGTCATTGCTTTTACATAATGATAATATAAATACTTTGAATGATGATTATGATGGCTCTAAAAATGCTTCATTTTTTGTGAAAACATTCTTCCTTGCTAATTACAAATTTATAATGATGATTGTAATATCCCAACAAATTTTAATATACAATATTTAATACATTTTGACCATCAAGATCCTATGAAGGTGAAGTGAGAGCATACATTAAGTAAATATTATTATTCACCACTTTATGACCACCCAAATATCATGAAATCAAAGTGAGAGCATATGGTTAAAGCTTCCTCCATAACATAATGTTGACATAATGTTAAAAATTTACAGAATATGTAATGTCCCCAATTGGAACAATACTAATTTTACCTTGAAAATTTAATTTCTAAGCAAACAAAGGTTTAGAGAGTACCTTGGTTTGATTTAATTCCTGCAAACAAGTTAGAAAACACTTACAATATTACATTAGCCTCATGAAATATACACTTGAATACATAGAGTATATACTCGAATACAAATACAAAGTCATAGAGTATATACTTGAATGCACATAATCCACAAGGTATACAATTGAATACACATAAATCACAAGGAATGAATACATGTAAGTTGCATTAATACATACGCAAACAAGTTAGAAAACACTTACAATATTACATTAGCCTCATGAAATATACACTTGAATACATAGAGTATATACTCGAATACAAATACAAAGTCATAGAGTATATACTTGAATGCACATAATCCACAAGGTATACAATTGAATACACATAAATCACAAGGAATGAATACATGTAAGTTGCATTAATACATATAAGTATACCATCGGACAATTGGAAAGGGGATTTAGTGCATCCCATACTACACTATGGACCCGTCCACCATCCTGAGGTCACCAAGTATACACATGAATACACGAAATACTAAAGTATAAACAGCAAAGAAAGATCATATATAGCAACGTAACAAGTCTCAAGGACTATGTAGGCTCAATCATAAAGAGTGGGGGAGTGGAACGTGATGAGGTGTCCCAAGTTTCCTCTACCCTAGGCCCAACAGCAAGACCTTATCCTCTGTTGGCCTCATGTGGTCCTTAATTGATGGTCCTTAACCATCATCACGAGGTGGCATAGTGAGGGCTTTATGCCGTTTCCCTCCATCACACCATCCCTTCCTCTTATGATTGAAGATCCTCCTTTTATTTATTTCAACAATTGATTCAAGTGAGGATAGTTTGGAAGGCTGCAATAGGGTGTCCTAGATCCTCAACCCTAGGCCCAATAGCAAGACATTATCCTCTGTTGCCCTCATGTGGTCCTTAACTGATGGTTCTTAACCATCATCATGAGGTGGCGTGCCTAGTGAGGGATCATTCGACATTCCCCCTCCTTGCAGTCCTGCCTCAACCCTCCTTAACCAATCATTGCTAGAATCAAATTATTATTATCCATAATCTCAATCGTATTGTTATCAATTATCAATGCTTTTAATTGGTATAATTATAAGTGCATTTGAATATATTTATTCATTTCTATATTCATTAAATAAGCATAACTATTACCATTCTGTTGTTACTATTATAATCATGTATACCACTATTGTTATTAAATACATACCTGGTTGCCTTTATTATTTTCTTTTGTTGTCTATTTTTCCAATTACTTAAATATTTCTTGCTTGCAGGCCTGTATATCAATCCTCTCTTTGTGATCTTTATTCCTCTTAAATCTCTATCTTTTTCCTTCTCTTAAATCTTTATCTTTTCCCTCTCTTAAATCTCTATCTTTTCTTATATCCTCTTAGGCAGATCTGTAGATGTGAATTTGATTATTTTCCTTACCTTTTTTCAATGCTAAAAATTGCTTCCTTACAGGCTTGTATATCAGTCTTCTTTTATTTGAGTATTATATTTATTCTTCTCAAATCTATCTTTTTTTTCCTATCCTTCCCTACACCTTCTCTCCACATATATATCTTTTCTTTATGATAAAAAGGCATCACTTAAAAGGGATGATGACTCTTTAAAGAGTCATAACCCTTAGATTGATGCCTTTTGATCGTAGCCCCTAATCCATTTACCATACGCTGCCTTAGAATTAGTTTGCAAAGTATCTTCGTTGCTGGCTACTACTGTAGCATATAATTAATATTAACTAACTTTATCTATTAATCGATACCCTTGTTATGTCTCCTTCCTGCCTCCATTCTTTGTAATCATTTATGAGGACCTTTGGGTGCTTTCCTTAAGGGGAATCAACCCCCCCTTATAATAGTTAAGAATATTTAGTTTATAGTATTTAATTCATAATACTTTAATATATTTATAATATTTAATTTATAAGATTTAATTTATGATACTTAATCCATAATAAATTTACAATTTAATATTTAATATTTAATTTAAATATATTTAAATACATTTGATTTCTAGTATATTCTATTTAAGCCAAATATATTTATTTTTATTTTATTTAAATTTGAATATATTCAATTTATAATATATTCAATTTATGATTTATAAATAGATTCAATTGTCATCCACATCTTTAATTTGAATGAATAATACATAACCGATTTAATATAGGGACATGACAGCCCTCCCCACTCAAAATTGCTTGTCCTCAATCAATGTTATGTTCTCCATTTAACTTGGAAATGGTTTTGTTTCTCAACTCCCTATCTACATGTAGAAGAACGTACTTGGTTCTAGAATTAACTTTCTTTCATTTTTTTCCTTGAAGTTCCTTCATTTCCTTCCCGTATTTCTTCATTGGATAGGACTTCTATATGGTGTACTTGACTTCCTTTTCCACATTTATGCCCTAGTTCCCATTTCTCATTGCATTTGTAACATAAGTTCTTCCTTTTAAGATTCCTTGCATTACATTTGTGACCCGGTCCCCATGGATCATTACATCTAAAACACCTTTCTCTACCTTGTTCTTCTCTTTGCCAACATCTATGACCGAGCTCCCATCTTTCCTCGCAACCATAGCATGGTCCTTTCCTTCAAAACTCTCCTTGGGTCTCTTGGGAAAGGAGTGGTTCTCTTTGTTTGCTCTTTCCATGGGAATATTTGATTTTTTATGTTGTCTTTTGTGAGCCTTCATTTGATTGAGCACGATCAAGCCTAGTGGCTTTAAGGATTGCCTCTTGGAGTGTGGAGGGATCTAGGGCGCTTACTAAACCATGAGTAGCATCTAAAAATCTTTCTATAAAAAGGTAGGTGAGTCTTTCCTCAGATATTCCAGGGACCATGATCGCTAGTCTTTGGAATTCGATAATATATTCCTCAAGGGTCCTGTTGATGATGTTTTCTTGACAACAACAACATTAGAATAAAACACCAAGTGCTCTATCCTCTCTTGAACAAACCATCTTGAATGCTAAATTACGTGATCAAACAAGAACGCTCCAAGGTTCCTTGTACGTGATTTGCAATGGATAGCCTTAGTGGTGTGATGTGATTTGCTGGTAATCACAAAGGGACTTACGCTGAATATGCTCCTTACTTCATTCAACTATGTACTCTTTCCTTGTGAAATGGAACTTCTGGTCAACTATGAAAAGAAAAGGCAAAAGGCAAGAGTTAAGAAGGCTAATCTAAAGACAATGACATGATGAACGATGCTATGATAGACAAATTTTCCTTAAAAAAACCAAATTTCACTTCGCCATGACGAGCAACAACTACATGAAATAGGTGCCATCTCCAAGGGATAAACCAAGGATTTTCATATCATTGACACACTCCAAAGTACCCACAGCTAGTGCAACTCGAAGGAGCATCAACAATCGAACTATTTGCAAGATGTGGTTCAGGCTAACTTTACATGATGACTTACCATCGACAAGCCATCAAAAGTATGAACCAACAGGAATTCATCAAATATCATTGCATATATCCATTACATCAATGAACTCTATCTACTTTATCATCTAAACTACTTGGAAACACATCTCCGTCATATTCAAGAACTTGAAACCTTGCTAACATTTCAAAGCCACAAGATCACCATGCAAAACAACAACAATGAGCTTGTATTACTTTTGAAGTGTGTCATTACAACAATCGCATGTCTCTCTTCATGACTTTGAAGAGCTCCCTCTCTCCTCTACTCCTACTTGATCTCTACTTCTAATCTCTAATCTCCTATGTATTGTCCCTTTACAAATGAGAGAAGTGAGCCTTATATAGAACTCAAGAATTACAATGAATGGCTCAGATTGATTTAGCAATCAATGGCCAAGATTGAGACAACAAGGCAGTTTGTTACAAAATTTGCTATTTTTAGAACATGAAAGAGGTAATGAAGGCACGTTTTCCAATATGATAAGCATCTTTGGAGTGCGCACTCTTGATTAAATGACATGGCAGAATTCGATTGCCCTGATGATGTGTACGTGCCACCTCAGCATCTTCAAATGAACTAGTGTGATTCACTTCATGTTCACTTCACTTAGAATATTTTCTTCTTGTTGTCTTGATGTAAATCATGGATCGCTTTTATGATCATGCTCATCTCTCATCTTGTGATGTTGTTGTGCTTGTGCAGGATCATGCCTCTGGACAGTTGCATGGGCTCATGGAGTAGACTAGTGCCTGATGAGAGTTCTTATTGTAGTAGACTTGCATATGATGGGTGTACATGAAGTAGACAACTCTGGATGATGATTCCTCATGCATGGCGTTGGTGTCTACGAAGTCTTCAAAGTAAGATGAACTTGATGCAGGAGCTCTCCTCCATGTGGTGATGATGACAAACTTGAGCAACTTTCCTCCACCTTCCAAACTTCTCATGTATGAGCTCTCGCTATTCACCTCCTTGGATCCTCCATCACCTACAAGAAGAAACACATCAAATTAAGACTTGATATGAAGGATTTTCAATAACAAATTACATTCAACTTATCCATGTGGGATTAAAAAATGACGTTTCAAAACATATCCTTTCACATGAAATCCATGCCTAAGTGCCTAGGCGAGTTTAGAGGGACAGTATGGATTATTTGATGTGAATTCCATGTCAAGGTGTGAAATCCGCCTAGGCTGGGCGGGTTTAGGGGTGTCATCCAGAGAGTGTCTTGTGAATGACATGACATTGTCCAGGCAAAGTGCTCAAGACCGCCTAGCATGGGCGGGATTGGAAGAGGTGTAAGGAATTTTCATCATTTAAGCATTTTTAGCTTGGTTTTGACAACTTAAGAGCTCTTCACTTGTTTCATTGAGAGTTTATCCTCCTTTGAATGCTATGTAATTCTTGAAGCATGGGCGGATTTAGAGTGAGTGCATGGAGTGAATGGTGTGGAAGACATGCATGATGGTGGGAGTCACCTGACGAGGCGGGTTTGGAGGATGTGTATGGAGAGTATGTTGTGGAAGAGGCGACATCATCCAGATGATGGGCTCAAGGCCGCCCAGCATGGGCAGGATTGGGAGGCTAGTAAGGATTTTCACCTCATTTGAGATTCATTCCCTTCATTTGATAAGGCTTTTCTATCAACTCCAACGCTTAGTGAAATCTTGAGATGCTCATGAAGTTGAAAGACACAACTTGGATGTTGGGTGATGATGTCCACTTGTCATGGTGAAAATCACCTAGGAAGGGTGGGATTAGAGGTGACCTTTGGACTTTACCTTAAAATACCTTCCAACTTATGAACTTTCATCAAAACTTCATGATTTCTTTGTACTTCAACTCAAAACATTGCAAACTTGATAAGTCTTCTACTTGAGCAGGTTTAAGGTTGATGTCTGGAGAGTGTGTTGTGCAAGAGGTGAAGTTGTCCAAACACAGAGGTCAAGGCTGCCCAGGAAGGGCAGGCTAGAAGGTGGTGAGTGGTTTTTCAACATTTAGGAACTTCTTACCTTTGAACTTGACTATCTCCTCTCCTTTGTACCATCTTGATCAAACAAACTTAGCAATTTATGTTATCCCTCATCCTGGGCGGCTTTGAGGACAGTGTATGGAGAATTTCATGTGGGACATGACATAGTCCATGAGCACCCCTTGAGGCCGCCCAGGTAGGGCAGGTTTGAAGGTGGTGCTTGGAATGCAAGTCTCGTCGCCATATCAGAAATGTCTTGAATGGAAGTATATTGAAAATATGTTTAAGTATAAGTCAGATATTGAATTTCTTATACTTTAAATATTTATCAATATACTTCCAGGATGTTTGAGATGGGTCTTGGATCCATATGATTTAACATTTAGATTTTAGATTTTGGAGGATCCACCAGATTTTAGACTTAGCCAATTTTTAGGATTTTAGGACATCAGGCTTAGTGATCTTTTATCATTCTTTCCAATTTATTCATCCTTGTTGGGAGGAGTTTAAGTAATGCTTGGTGTCATCTTCATCATTCTCATCAAATAAACTTGCTGCTTATGCCACCTTCATCCCTGGGTGGTTCTAGAAGCAGTGCATGGAGAGTTTGATGTGGGAGGAGACATTGTCCATCACTCCCTCATGAGGCCGCCCAAGTAGGGCGGGTTGAGAGGTGATGCATGGATTCTTCTTTGAAATGCACTTGATTCTATCTAACTTGCAAACTTCCATTGGATTTTCATCATATCCTAGTGTCTTGTGCAAGAAAACCTTGAAACTTGACCACTTTCCTGCTTGGGCGGATTTAGAGGGTATGTGTGGAGGATTTCATGTGATAGGAAACATTGTCCAAGACCCCTTCCTGAGGCCACCCAAGTAGGGCAGGTTTGGACATGACCCTTGGATTTTCATCTTAAAACTCACTTAATCATTCTAAAACCTTCAAGTTTCCATCAATCCTTATCACTTTCTAATGTTTTGTGTTGTAACACTTTGAATTTTGCATAATCTCTCCTAGGGCAGGATTGGAGATGCTGTCTGGAGTATTTGATGTCGAAGAGGTGAAGTTGTCCACAGGAACCTCTTGAGGCCGCCCAAGTAGGGTGGGTTTAAGGGTGACCTTTGGATTTTCATTCAAAACTCACTCAATCCTCTCAAACCTTCAAGTTTCATTGAAATGTCTTCACCCTCTAGTGCCTCATGCTTAAAAACCCTTCAAAATTTGATCATTCTCACCTAGGGTGGGATTAGATGCAGTGTGTGGAGAGATTGATGTGCAGGAGACACTATCTAAGACCACCATGTGAAACCGCCCAGGAAGGGCAGGTTTGGACATGCCCCTTGGATTTTCACACTTTAAGCATTTCATTCATGTCAATCTACATCGTTTCACCTCCTAAATGTTATCTTCTTCATCCTTTCTTAAGAAAACTTACAAATCATGTCATCTAAACCCCTGGGCGGTCCTGGAGGCAGCAAGTGGAGAGTTTCATGTGACAGGTGACATTGTCCAAGACCCCCTCTTGAGGCTGCCCAAGTAGGGTGGATTTGGACACAACCCTTGGATTTTGACTTGAAACTTACTTGAACTCAATCCTTGCCTACAAACCATCACATCTCAGTGCTCTATGCATGCAAAAACTTCAACATTTAACCATTTTCCTCCAAGGGCGGGTTTGAGAGCAGTGTGTGGAGGAATTGATGTGGCAGGAGACATTGTCCATCACTCCCTCATGAGGCCACCCAACATGGGTAGGCTGAGAGGTAATGCATGGAATTTACCTTGAAGAGCTCTTAAAAACTTGCAACCTCTCTCCTATTTGCAAACCTTGCTTGAAATTCATCATTTCTCAGTGCCTTGAGCTTGAAAACCTTCTAAACTTGACCATTTTTTCCTAGGGCGGATTTGAGGGTTCTGTCTGGACAAATGCATGTGTAGGAGGCTGAGTCCATGACCTCATGCCAAGGCCGCCCAGTCTGGGCGGGTTTGGAGGTGGGGCATGGAATTTTCATCAAAATCTTAGTTTCAGACTCCGTCATCACTTCCAACTCCTTTCAATCAGCCAAAACTCATGAAAATATCCTAACTTTCCCTAGGCGGGTTTGAGGGTGTTGTCTAGACAAGCTCTCCTGATGGTGAAAACACTGTCCAAGAGGACCTTGTGAGGCCGCCCAGTCTGGGCGGGTTTGGACATGGGTTGAGGAATTTCTTGCCTTCGTCAAATTTTGGATTTCCTAAATGGAAGTATATTGAAAATATGTTTAAGCATAAGTCAGATATTTATCAATATACTTCCAGAATGTTTGAGATGGGTCTTGGATCCATATGATTTAACATGTAAATTATAGATTTCTAAGGATCCACTAGATTTCAGACTTAGTCATTTTTCAAGGATTTTTAGAATATCAAACTTAGTCATTTTTAGGGTCTTAGTGACATGCATTAGGATGAAGGCATATAGACCTCTTGACAAGAAATTGTCGAGACATGGGCAAATCTACACTTCTAAATCTACAAACTCAAGAAAAACCTAAACCCTAAAGCAAGCAAAACCTAGAAAGTGAAAAAAAAGGGGGTCCCCATTTGCAATGGGACGATGTGTGATTACATCACAACAGGTCCCTCTTTGCCTTATTCTGGTTAGCTCCTTGAAGTATTTTTGGGGATGGTTTGGTTAAATATTTCAATGAGTCTTTTCTTGAAGACCTCATAAGACTTGATGTTTTTGTGATCTTGGATAATTTTTCCATGATGCCACCAGTCATGCGCCCCTCCTTCTAGATGTAGTGTGGCAAATGTAATGGTACATCTTTTTCAGTCATGGGGCAAAGAGTTAGGTATGTTTCTAGTTTTTGTATCCATGCTTGGGTTGTAATCTTTATTGACCCATCAAAGTTAGGGATGGCTAGTTTTCCTATTTTACTTTGTATATCTTTATTTGGGTGATTGTTTCCACCCCTATGATCATTCTTCATCGCTACCTCATAATATGCTGTGAAAGGGATTTTTTTTCTAACTTCGGGTTCAAGCCTTGCATATTCTAGGGCAAGTTCATGCACATTTTGATTGTTGATTCCTTTATTTTCCCCTAAAGGACTTTCTTCTCCCAAGAAATGGGGTCCCTCAGTACTTGAGTTTAATCCAACTGTAGTGTTATGATTACTATCAGATTGGCTAGGGAAGATTTCCCGTTCATGTCTTGTGTTAGGCCTAAGGTTGTTCTGAAAGCTATTTTATGAATGTCTTCATCTTTCAATCTCAACTGATGATATCCAAATCGCAGATCAATCTTTGAAAATACTGTTGCACCTTGCATCTGATAAAAAAGATCATCAATACGCGGTAGAGGATACTTATTTATCATTGCTTTTTTGAGAATACGATAGTCTATACAGAGACACAAGGTTCCATCCTTCTTTTTGACAAAGATCATAGGTTCTCCCCAAGGTGAAACACTAGGTCTAATCAACCCTTTAGCCAACAGCTCCTGAACCTGGGCTTTCAATTCCATCAACTCTGTAATAGTCGTATGGTATGGCACCTTTGATATTGGCTTAGATCCAGGTACTATATCAATAGAGAAATCAAAAGCTCTCTTCGGGGGTAACCCCAGAAGTTCATATGGAAAGACATCCTGAAAAATTTTGAAGGAAATGATAGTTCTCCAAGGGTACATTTTTTTTACTAGGATCCTCTTCTACTTGTTCCATTTTTACTGCAAAAAGTTGACATCCTTTTCACCTAGCCCTCTTTAATTGCATAGCAGAGATTGGTCTAATCTTGACTTATCTATGAGTGTCTTGCAGATAGACTTTGTTTCCTACATCGTCTAGACACTCAACTATTTTTGCAAAACAATCAACATTGGCCTTATGTCTTCATAACCAACTTATTCCTAAGATAACATCATAGGAACCTAGGGGCTACATACAACTTCCCCTCAGTTGAAATCAATTTTGGCTTCAAACAAGCATTGCTCTACCCAAGCTTTAGTCTGGTTAGCATATTCAACTGACTAGGGTTTAGCCATATATCTATCTCTTCTAGGAAATTTATTCAATACTTTTAGAGAAATAAAACTTTCACTTGCTCCAGTATTAATTAAAATAGAAATAGAAACCCCGAACAAAGTACCTGTCATCTCTATGGGAGTAATCTGGTACTCTACTTGGCAATTGTCCAATGACACATAGATCCTCTGTTGAAAAGCTACTTGTTGGATAGGTAATGCGTTACTACGCTGATGAACTCCTTGGTTCTTGGTTGGACATTGATTTGTGTAATGATCTCCACCACAAGAGAAACATCCCCTATGAGGTCCTCACTTTTCTACAGGTTTGCCTATATTATTATCATTCTTCTAGAAATTTTTATTGTTTTTCTTCTCATTTTTGGGTTCATTCCTGTTATTTCTGAAGCCCTTGTCACTTTTCTTATTCACATATTGTTTATCTTTCCTTTTCTTGAAATGTTGAGAAGCTTGTGACTTATTAAACCTCTTGCAATTCTTCTCACGATATGCAAAAATTGACTTCAATTTTTGCTCTTGTTTGATTGCCTTCTCAAAAACTTGGTCCATAGTGGTAGAACCATGCACATCCACTTCTCCACCTATTTGGGCATTCAAACCCATGATGAATTTTATGATTCAGAACCTTTCATCCTTATGATATTATGGCACATACTTCATAAGACGGGTAAAATTTTCCCAATATTCAACCACTGACATTTCTCCTTGTCACAAATTCTAAAAATCTATTAGCTTTTGGTTGAAGAAAAGCTATGGTAACCACCTCTGTCGAAATATGATCATAAATTGATTCTAGGTTAAGCTTAGAGAACTTAGCCCCAATTTCATTTTCTTGTTCATCCACCATGTAGACACTTCACCTACCAACTGATAGGCACCCCATATTGCCTTGGTTATCTCAGAGTAGTTTCTGATCTCAAAATACTTGTCCATCTCTGTCAACCAAGGTTCTGCAGCATCACCACTTACTGTTCCATCAAACTGGGGTGTGTCACTTTCTTCATATCTCTTGACAGATTTAAGACAAGTCTATTTCTCCTTTTTTCTTGTGACTTAGTCTTATCAACATCCTCCCTTCGTTCACTTTGAGAATTGGGTTCATGGACATAATCATCATCCCCTACATGCAAGTCTTCTTTTTCTCATTTGGGTTTGCCTTGGCCCCTCACTTCCTGTTCTAGGTTTCCAAGCCTTTCCTTGGTTTCATTCAGCATTATCAATATTTGATCTAGCTTAGTCATTGGGTTTTCAGAAGGATTCGACTCTCCCAGACTATCTCCAATATTTGTTCGAGTTTGAACCATGATGATACTCTATATCTCACCTAATATTCGTATTAAGATATAGATTAGAATTTAGAAATAATGCATCTCATTAATTCAAAATTCATCATTAAATCTATTCATAATACTCAGATTTGTGCAAAACAATCTCATCTTTGTTATAGTTTATTTTGGGTATAAATACATCCTTATTTTAGATAGACAACTCAAACAAGACTACATGTCACTGACGGTTAAAGGACATTCCTCAGGTTCCTCTTCCCCATCAGAATCTAGTAAAACAAACTTAGGGGGTGGATGTACACGTAGGTACTCCTCCAACACCTCTTTTCCTAAAGCAAGGGCATCATGACCACACCCAAATGACATGTCATGACTATAATATGATTTACTTGGTTTAACTACAAGAGTAGGAACAATGGGTTTCTTAGCTAGTTCGTTGCGTTGGTTCTTTTCTAGTCAAATATGCTTAAGAGCGTCAGCCAAAGTTTCAGTCTTCCAGCCATGCACCCTCAGCATAGTTAATATGTTCTTGGAGTTTTACCTTCTCAGTTGGTTCTTTTTTAACCACTATCTTGGGTAAGTTCTAGGGAATAGACTTCCTAGCAGTTTTCTTGGTTCTTCTCCATGCCATTTTGGCATAAAACCAATTTTAAACATTAGCCAATCTTCTAAATGTTGACAAGTTTTCTCGTAGTGAGCTCCTAGGTCTATGTGTTTAACCTGGTAGCTCTGATGCCATATGTAACATACCAACTCATACAACTTGGAATTACTCACATAATTTACTAAGAAAGTAAAAAAAACATGTTTAACCATGAGTGAGATTTTTTTTCTAACATTTGCATAATCACATAGAATTAAATGTATATTTGCTGAATATTTTTCAACCTTGAAATTACAATATATTCAAAGATAAAATCATAGTGAAATCATTTCACTTTACATATACAAATAATTTGCACTTGGCAATATGAATAATTTTACATAGGTTTGAAAATCATAAGTCATAACATGAAGTATATTGCATCTGGTATCTGGTATCTATCTCACAAGTCTCGGTGAGTCTTTTGCTGCAAAGGGAGAGTATCATCCGAGTACTTTTCCTCCAACCACAGACCGGTGGTCCCCCATTCATCTTCCATCTGGAAGTGGCCCTACCCTTCATGAAGAGTATAAACATAAGGAACCAACAAGTTGCCATTTGAGTCCTAGTGTTGTGTCCTACGTAACTCAATTGACCATAAAACTCTAGCCAACCTTCTAGCTAAGTATGATCATTCTGACAGGTTACACAATCTAGACATGGTGAACTGACTAATACATGTAGAGACAAATGCAACACTTTAGCCAAAGTTTATCTATAAATACACATTTGCAATAAACGTAGTCATGTGTTCACACATCTCTAACTCGACTTGGAAACTACAACATCCTACAGTTTGACTTACTTGACTAGAATCTCTAGACATGAATTGTCTTGACTAAACTCAAATCCTAGTCATTCTAACTTATAATTAATCCTTAATCTAGGATAAACATAATATATGGGTTTAGGTGACTTCAACCTTTTAGAGAGTCCCTCTTTGCCTACTTGCAAATACTAGGGTCTATGACTTCTTGTCATTCTACTCAATGACCCAAAGATTGAGTAATCTTGTATAATATATCAAGTTTTTTGACTCTAACATGAAACCATTTATTTTATCATAAGTGCTTCTTAGACTTCCTAAATTATACTTGTCTTGATCTATGGTTTCTCGACCATTCACTGTCGATCGAAATAAACAATAGACTAAATCAATGTTATAATCGATTTAAGAGTTTTCAAGTTTTCTTAACCCTTCTGGGTCAAATCTAGGGATTTAACTTCTCTATCCCAATGCATTGAAATATCAAATACTCTTGTTTTCCATAGGTTAAAATTTATAATAATACAACATGAAAATGATAACCTCTAGCCTTCTCTTGACCACTTGGGCATTATTTGAATTCACATCTCTCATAACATGTATAAACATAGTACACAAGGTATATCCTCATTCATATAAGATATTAATGAATACTATCATTATCATAACTAATCTTTTGACTAAGTTCAATCTTTCAACCTAAATAGGTTTAAGTCTAAAATAATAATATAATATTTTTGACCTCTTGGTCTTCTTAAGTCCATCGACTTTTGATATAGAAAAGGTTATGAAATCATATTTAACATCCTTTGTATATCATGATAAAGCTTATCATTAATTGTATAATGCATATGTGATATTATATCACTATACTTAGGTGTTTTCAATGATATAAATATCATTTATATATATCCTATATAAGTGAATATCTATCACCACAACTATTGATTATAAACATTAAAACTTATACAAATAAGACATTGGAAAATCTGAATCTATCATTTCTAAAATTTCTTTAATCTTGTTGGTTGTTTTAAATTCCCAACCTGATTCTCACAGCAAATCTATAAAATAGCCACTTATTAATGATTGATCTGCCTTGAGGGATTGGCCAATGAATAGGAAATATGGGAGAGAGGGTTTTTCTCAATTCCACTTTTTCTTCCTCTACACTTTAGGCTCTTTGAAACCAAGGAGGGTGTTCCTTTGTGAATGGATTTATTTCTAATTCTCTAGCTATTTCCCCTTAATTGACATCTTCTTTTTTTGGGGAAAACAATGTTCTACTCAAATGGATGGGGTTTTCCTGAGATATTAGCTTGTCAACACTTTTCCTATCATAGACATGTTCCTTGTAAATTGCTTGAAAGAATGTATGATAAAGTAAAGGGATGGCTATATTCTTTAAGCTCTTATCTTATTCTTTGCAGAGGAACATGCAAAACTTAACTTAATCAAAATAAATACCCTAAAAGCCTATTGTTGGAAAGGGAAATATTTAGATTGATTTTGAAGTATTTTGAGGATAATCAGAGGGGCGCAAGTTCAATATAGTATCCATGAACAGATCAGTGCCTATCCAAGGGCCAAAGAGTCAAAAAGATTAAATTGATAAAAACTAAACAAGCTGTGATGTAACAAACCTTAGTTTACTATAATGGTATAACAATGCCTTACATTGAAAATACTCTACTAGTTTTGGAATCAACCATACTTAGTTATCCCTGTAAACCTGAATCACATTTGATATTTTCTAATAGCAATTTTACATTACTTCTTGAGTAAATGCCATAAGAGAACTATGCCAGCACAGGAAAGACTATGATGATGAATAAAGATGATCCTTAACCAAATATATATTCATAATGTGAAATTGTATACATGAAGTAGGAGACAATATACTCTAAAACTCAACAAAATTTGTAAAATAAACTATTTAGTAACTTGCATCATAGATTTTGATAGTTCTATCAAGAAATCAAAAGAGACTCAAAATGGAAACCTAAAAACATACAACTAATTCTATTAGCACAAAAAAAAAACTTATTTACAACTCCTCCATGACTAGATTGATCCTTATTTCAGACTAAGTCTAGAAACATGACCTCAAACCAATGCTTTTTCATAAGCCCTGAATTCCCTTTTACATAGATAAGGGAGCAACAAGCTTCAGACTTATGACAAAAGAAGTTACAATTGTTTTGTAACCAACAGATGCAGCTGCAAGAAGAGGCCGAAGTAACCACTTCATAATTGTGTGCTCTGCTACCTTTGGCAGGGAATGTAGTAAGGCTTCTAATGATGGATGCATTACTAGAGGCCGTTAGATCCAGGCACTCATCAAATGCCATGAAAGTATTTAATGAGAGTATTTATTGCTTTGCCTTTACAAATCACACATCAAGGGATGAGAAAACATGCAAGGAACAATATCGAAAGGAAACCTAGGATGACATAATATCCTTCACTATTTCGAGGTTCCTTTGCACGGGTGAGATTTTGCCCTCCAAGTCTCAAAGTATCATGCAACTTCAACCGAGCAGAAACTTGGGGAATCCACACCTAGCTGGCCTCAAAAGTGCTAGAAGCCAAGCCAAGAGAACAACAACAACAACAACAACAACAACAACAATTCTCCTCGAATCCCTTATATGTTTCATCTGGGGGTAATATCCTTACACCTAAAGTTAATGCTCTGTTAGGAAAATTAGATGTAAGGGAGGGGTAGAGGAAGCTAAGAAGCTTCTCTACTTCAGAAGGGAATTTACCAACTCACAGAAATAAGGAACTACTAGAGTAAGAAGAATACCCCTCAGAACCCTCCGTTAGATGAGATAAGAGACTGGAGAAGAAATCACAAAGCTATAATGGAAGCTGCTACTAATCTCTAATTTCCCTGCACCACCTATTCTAGAGGAGATAATTCTAGGTCTTTCTAATTCTATAGGGACAGATCGAGAGCCATGAGAACAAGGAAGAAAATCCTACAGAACAAGGGAGCAAACAAAACACATAGGAATAAGGGAAAGCCATACTGTCAGAATGTTTTAAACAATATGAATGGTAGCATCAATACTTGCCTTTTTATAAAAATTTCAAGATGTAAGCATACATCCACACATCTGTGGTGTATTAATTTTCCAGTCACTTCGAAACATTCTGCCATAAATGGAAATCTCTTAAAGATTACCATAAGTGGACAGAAAGATTAGATTTCATAATTCCACATAACTGCAAATATCACTTCTTGCATTGAATTTTGCCAGATCAGGTGTCTTGGTTCCCCCAATTAAGCACTGTCATCACATCAAATTTCATCCCATCAGATGAAATGTCAATCATGGTAGAGGCACATATTTCCAAAGGTTGATCTTGCATAAGCCAAATTATTCTGTTATCAAATTCCTCAGGAGCGGCGATGATGGAGACCCTGCACACGCCTGAGCAGTTAATGCTTTGTAATGAAGCCTAGTCAAATTTAGCACCAACAAATCCTTCTGTTATAACTTTGAATCTAGGTAGTTGATCTCGATCTCAGCTGGTGCAACTTGACAATGCTGATTTGATCTTATTCTAGGTCAGACCTTATTACTTGCTTCTTTCAATAGTATCCTACCATCTGGCCAGCGTTTTCCAGTCGTGATCTTGAGGAGAAGTCCTTCTTGCAGTGTAGTTAAGACAACACCTTCCATTTCACGTATGAAGGATATGGTGAAAGATATGATCTTGGTGGAATAGTGGATAACCGTTGGATCTCGATCGCCTGTACTTGATCAGAGCATTTCTCAAAAAATGGTTACATTTCATGCCACGTTAGATCCTTGCCATTAATGTAATAATCCCATCACTCAGAAAGCCACGCGTCTAGATTTTGTCATTCCGCGGTCGCTTAGAAGATCCTTTGGTGGAGTATGGCGGAATGTTAGAATCAAAGAGAAACTATTTTGTAACACCTGGGACCCACCTCCTTGCCATCTTGGATAGTTCTTGACTAGTTGTCACCCTTTCTACATTTCTACCAAGACCAGCTTCCTTTGTATCTTTTCATGGGTAGATTGGCAGAAACGAATCCGCAAGTGCCACCTTCCAAAACTAGTTAGTAGGACTGGACCTTGACATGTGTATTACTTCTACCGCTTTAGGAGAAGGATGGCCAATTGGGTCAATTCTTCTTTAAGATAAAGTTGTTCTAGGTGAGGGCTACAGACGGTAACTGCTTCGTGAGGGGCCGGTAAACAACATTGCGGGAAGGCATGAAGGAAAACTTTACAAGATGGTGATAGGAAATAAGCAGTCACTGAAGAATTATATCGTATGTGGCTGATTGCATGACTTCACACTATGAGGGTTTAGGGTTTTAACAAATTTGGCTTACTCAAAGCATTTTTTCTAGCAGAGAAACCCTAATTTTGGAAATCTAATGATCAAGTAACATAGAGCTAGGAACAAAATTGCCAGAAACATATAAAAATTTATATGGTTCCATCAAATCTTACTCATCTCAACCCCTAGGTTTATATCTGAGTTCTCAAAAAGTTTAAACTCTGCATTTTATATGCTATATTTCTACACAGATTTGGTGTTTTGACATCTAAAAGAAACCTATGTTTGCTTGAGTAAACAAAGCTAAGTGACAACTTTCTACAGACTACAAACCTTTGAGTAAACAATGTTATCTTTCACAATATAAATAGTGGTTTAAGCTTGCAAAAATAACGATATATGTTCAATGCATGAAAACCCAAACTCTTACCTTCTTCTATGGGTGTTATCTTTGCTCTCGGCTCAGACAAAGATACAATCTTCAATGTCATCCCCTGTTCTTCTCTCTCCTGTCGTGCTCTCTAAAGAGAGTCCCCTTTGTATCTACACATTGTGCTCTCTAAAGAGAGTCTCCTTCATCTCTACCAACTACGCTAAGATCAGTTCATAAGGAGTTTTTATCCCACTACAATCCTCCATAATCCTAGATTCCTCCTGCATATATGCCTATTTACACTCTATGGTGGCATGCATAAATGATGGAGTTACTGGCCATAAAGACCACTCCTAAACTGTTTGTAAAACTCATCTTTTGTCTCCATAATCAATGTGGAGGAAAGGAGTTGAGTGCCCACACAATAACATGTGAAGTTGTTTTGCATTAAGTTTGCAACACATCACATTCCTTAAGTAGCTCATCAGCAACAAAACAATTGGTTAACTAATAGTTCATATTAAATAGATATTTAAAAACAAAATATCGGTGTATACAATGTATACTTATGTTGTCTCTAACACACGATAAGATATGAGAATGGGGTCGAGGTATTCTCCCCCTCTCAAAATTGCTTAAATGTCAAAATAGATAAATTAACATAATAGAATTCCAATTAGGAATTATCGATAATAAAGTAGTTTAACTACTAGTATTTATTTGTTCTAGTAATATAATTTTATATTCATCTCACACAAAGAAATAACAACTATCAACCATTCCTTGTTGATAGTCATGTTCTAACTTGACTTAGTTTTCGACAATAACCTCAACTTAATGGATCTAGTTGACAATTGACGATTTGTCAAGTCAGAACCAAACTTAGACCAATTGGTCAAACATAACTTACCATACTCAATGAAGGTTCACTAAATTGTGGAATCATGAGACTTAGATGACAAATAATCTATTCTTATCCATATGTCTATTCTCTTCTCTCTAATGATACCCTCCCTCTCTTTCTTGGAGGGTGGAAAACATGTTTCCTGCTTACAACTTGCAATCACCAAACTAGGATTAGTGCATCATTAGTCAATCCATAAACCTTATGAATAAATAATCATGACATATTATAATCACATGTGTATATTCTAATCATATAAACATAAACTCATGATATCATTGATTTATCCTAACATTTTCACATAACGTCAAATCATTAATTCATGCATAATTAACTACTAATTATGTGCAAGTAAAAAGTAAATCATAGTCAAAATTTGGGGTGTGACAGATTCAAAGATTTGGATTCTTCACTTTAATTAATAAAGACATGATTCTAAGTCTTTGCATCTACTTTATTCCTATTTTTATTAAGAATATAAGTATAAGAAACACACCCAAAGAGTTTGAGGTGAGATAAGTAAGGCTTTCTTCCACTCTATGTCTCCTTAGGAGTCACCTCCTTCACAATCTTTGCTTGCTTAATAATATAACAAGTAGAGTTCATCACTCCTCATAATCTTAGGCAACTTCCTAGCTTCCACCATACACCTAACAATCTCCATGAATTCATGATTATTTCTCTTATGTACGCCATTCTACTATGGAGTTGAGGAACTATCAATTCCCTCAAAATGCCATGTTGTTCTAGGAAGTTTGTGAATACTTTGTTTACATATTTAGTGCCATTATTTGTCTACAACTTCATGATCTTCTTACTATATTGGTTCTCCACTTCTACCTTGAAGACTTTGTAGGTAGATAACACCTCATCATTTTTATTCAAAAATTAAACCCAAGTTTTCCTAGTAAAATCATCAACCAAGACCAAAACACACTTTGAACTACTATATGAATTTATTGGCTATGGACCCAACAAATCACTATGCATTCATTTTAGTTTAGCTAATGCTCTTCATGTAGTGTGCTTATTATAGGGTTCCTTGTAATGCTTACCATAAACACACCCTTCACCAATACCATAGGATGGAGTGACACATGTGTTGACTCACAAAACTACATAGTGTCAAACCTCAGTAGTGAAAATATGACTCCTCTCTTTAAAGGAGATTGAATGATCTCCCCAAGGTCTTATGATCACTGGGTGACGGTTAAATGGGATAGCTTAGTTGTGAAATGCATGCTATTTTAACAAGGAGCTTGGTAGGATTTCAAGGAAATAGTTGCAAGGTGTTATTAAGGTCAGTTTAATGGGTTTGAAAATTGTCTTCATGGAAATATATATATATATATATATAAAGGGAAAACGATTAAATAGGTAAAAAGGGAAATGAAAAGAAGAAACCAAGAAAAGGAGAAAGGGAGAGGTAGTGAGTTTGTCATATGCATAGCAAACATGAGCTTAAAAATATTCTATGCAACACATATTTAACAAATTCAAATCCATGTCAGTATTAACTCAGCATGAGATTTAAATTGTGCAAATATTTAAGGGAAACTGAAACAAAAGACCGTGTTTAAAATGAGAGACAAAAGACAATAGCTACCATAAAAAGATGAGAAAGCTATTACTATCAAATTCATATCAGACATCCATTAAGTTCAAATAGATATATGTTTATAGAGAATAATAAACCAAATACAATGGCTGAAAATACAAATAAACATACTCATCTAGACATAAAAAGTTTCCCCACCATATTACATGTGTAAAAGGATAATATTTTTTCTCGTTACACCTCTTCTCCTTCCCACAATCCTCAACATCTTCAAAGCAAAACTTAAAATACTTTTCAAACTCCACTGCTGCTGCTATAGCCAGCAATAGAAGACCAAGAAAAACTTGAAAAACAACCCCTCTCTACTGTTGCAGTGAGCCAAAGAGAAAAAAAAAGAATCCTCCTTGCTGATGTTACACCTCTTTCTACTCTTTCATCTTTGTATATTTTATTGTTTTTTATTTCTTAACTTGCATGCCTCCTCATAAGATCCTCATGTGTAGGTAGGTGACCCCTATGAAGGTAGGAGCCTCCCTGGCTCCCACACCACCTCTCATACATGATATTTCCTAAGCACCATACTTTCCTTGTGATGTGGCATTTAATTTGAAATGGAGCCACTCCAAACTTACGCCCCTTCATCAAGTTTCAAAGATTTTATTTACCATCTTTGATTAAGTGCAAATGTGTACTTGGGTGCAAGCCCCAATAGGTAGCATGATCAGTCTGAGTCTCGAGTTTGCTCCCCAAGGTCTTGGGTTCAACTCGTGAGGCCCAGTCTTTACCTGATGTATCTGGCTTGTGGGACATTTTGGTACATCCCTAGGGATTAGTCTCACCTCAGCTCGCCCCATAAAGGGAACCTGCTGGACTGAGTCGCAGGGACACCCTGGGTTATCAAAAAAAATGTGTACTTGGGCGCATTGTGTTTCCTTCATCTCCACATTATCTTTTGCATTTTCATGATGTCACTTTAAATTATTAGTTCCTACAACATTTTTATGGAACAACATTCCTATGGGGATGCCTACTATGCATACTTCTCCCTTTTAGATTTAAGTGGGTCTTTTAAATCTTCACACCCCCTTCACATTTTGTTTCATTTTTGTTTAATTTTTTATCACTTTAAATAAAAAGTGGGTCTTAAAATGCTACGTCCACTTTTCTTTATATATCTTTTTTTAAAATATTTATCTTATGTGAAGGCCATTTTAATTTTTTTAGAAACATATTAGCCTTCCTATTCTATGTGATTTGATTTCAAAGTCAAGGTTCCCATTATAATTTTTTATTTTTTTTGTAGAGTAAGTCGAGGTTGATCTTTAGATTCCATAACTCGTCTGTTGGTTGTGGGATTCAAGAGGACTATGGATCAATTACTGCATGTAACGCCCCACCAAGGAACCCAGAGGATAACACAACTAAACTTACAAAAATGACAATTTTTTTTAAAACGAAAGAAATAACAACAATCATATATTTATTCATAACATTTAAATTAAGCTTTATCCTCTAGGGTTCCATGGTTGCATTACTAACGAACTAAAACAAGATCTAACCAACATTATGAATTAACTAACAACCATGGTTCATTCTATATCTAATTGCATCAGATGAATAAACACATACAATTCCATATTATATTATCAGATAAATAAGCATCAAGATCTTGCACATAGGATCACAAGTACATAAATAAGTTCCTTCACAAGAGAGTACAACATTACATTGTTTACAATATTGCTATCCAGATTACATTGGAGTACATACATCAAGATAATAGTACATGATTCAATTGATATACAAGACTGGAACATGATCACAAGTATCTGTCTCCTCAAGCTAGAGCAAGATCTTAAATCTGCCATACACGGTACATCCTTCTCACACACAATCAATAGCAAGGGAAACCAATGGAGATAAAAGCACAACCACTCAACCATGTGGAACCCTAAGGTCCACATCTCATGCTAGGAGATAACAATAAGATCCCACTAAGAAAACAATCAAGAAAGATAGTAGACTAACAAGTGCAAGGACTACACAAAACTTCAATACAACACGAGTCAATAAGAACATCACAAGTAACACAAACAACACTTCCAGAGGCAATCACACAACAAAGGGGAGAACACAACTAGAGAATGTTAGATTGCAGTAGGGATGAGTGTCATCACATGGTCCTAGCATGGGTTACCTTGACAGTCTCTAGCTAGATGTCGGCTTCCATCCATGGGTTACCCTGACAGTCTCTCGCTAGGTGCCGACCCCCATCTATGGTTACCCTGACAGTCTCTCCCTAGAAACTGACCCCATTGGGTGACACATGCGGAACCAACATTCCTTTCATGAGGACAAGGAAGTTGATGTTTCCAACCATGGCCTTCTCATATCATCCTTAGCCTAAACGAGCACTACAGACATGAGTGAGGCATCCAATTATCTTGATTAGTGTGAAAAATACCCAACCCTCTAAATTTATTATTAAGTTATCACTGGATTAACAACTTCCAATGGGTTGCCCTAACAAGCCACTTTGGATGCCAACCCCACATTGAAAGCCACTCCCCCTTAGCCCAAAACAAATCCCAAGCATGAACTATCACATTTCTCATCATGATACATTTACAACACAAAATATACATAATTTCACATTACACAGAGTAAGGCATTACCCATCTTGCATAATCATCATAACCACATGAATAGGTACATTGAGCAAGGCATTATCCATCTTGTATAATCATTATAACCACATGAACAGGTACACTGAGCAAGGCATTATCCATTTTGCACATATACCATACCAACATGAATAGGAGGAAACATTCCAGAATAACAATTTACTCAACTCACATGATGCACACATACCAACTCCCACACAATCACACCCTCCTAGGCCTCTCGAATCGTCTTCCCCAAATGACACAAACACTTGACACCACTAAACACAATAGTCATGCATCACATTCACTCTCAAACGCACAACATAAACTACGATTCTTCATCAATATTTCAAATACAATACCACAAATGCAACATATGATATAATGAACTAATTATGGGTCTTAAAGAATGTAACATTAATCCAATCATGATCAATCATCTAACAAATATAAAGTGAATCTACCTCATCAATACAAAACTATAACTTTCTAATCATCAGTAGAAGTTATAATATGATCATAAGATATAAGTGTCCACGAGTATCAATATTTAAACTAATAATTCTCAAGACTTAATTTAATTTTATTTAATTAAAATGATTGCGAACAACATGTAAATAACCCTAAGGCATACAAATTAAACACAACAATTATTTACACTATTTACATTGATGTAGATTTCATTAATAATCAGGACAATTTTGTAAATACTATTAAATATAACTGTATAATCAAGACTAAAAGCCCATGTTATAAATATCTTACTCTAGTTAGAATCACAAGATACAAAACCCGAAGCTACAATAAAAGAACCTTATTCTAAGGTTAGCTTGAGAGGAAAGAAATACAGAACAACAAAACATTCCTATAGATCTAATTCATGTTAGTTGATTTGTTTTCTTTATGCCAAGATTTAGAAACTTGTGATTCTTTGTGGTCATTAATAAAATCACATGGAAAAAGGAAAAAAAATATTTCTATTAAAAATGAGTTGAAAAATATTGAACTAACTTAATAAAAAATGGAATTTAACTTATTCAATAACTATTGAGTCAAATTCTATCTATCTATCTATGCATTTATTAATTATAAAATATTAAGGAAAAAAAAATTGAACAAACACTACTTTTATATTAAAATCATTATTACATTAAAAATCTATAATTTTAAATTATATTAAAAAATTGAAATTTATAAAACATAAGATAATAAAATTTAATTATGGTGAACACAAACAGGTTAAATATTTGAACATAATTTTTTTTTATATATTGAAGGAAGCCAAAATTACATATAAGAGAAGCCAATAAGGATACAAGAATCCAAGATCAAATATTGCAAACAAGAACAACAATGAAAAAATTCTCACAAAAGAACCCATGCTGATTAAAATGACACAACTACTTACAAACTATACAATAACAAAGAATAATACAATTGTTCTCAAAACTATAAAAACAACAACTAACTTCCCATGTAATGAAAGAGTCTCTAGATCTTTTTAGAACACTAAGGAAGAACATTTCCTTTTTGTAGCTAATGATTTTGAGACATAATCCAACCAAGTTGGTAATCAATCTTCATATTTTTTTTTGGCAACTTCTTGTAACTGAGAAACCAAAGAGGTAATTTGGAAAAAAAACATTAGAGTAAAGCCTTAAAATTTCTATTTTTTTATGAACATAGAGTTAGAAAACACTGTGGCACATCTACTTTTCCAAAAATACAATAAAATCACATGTCTAACTGAATCCTCTATAACATTATTATGAAGCTCGACTCCCAAAATGACTTCTTTCAAATTTAAATAATGATAAAAAATAGCAGGCAGCCTGTTAAAGTTACTAAGCCATTGTTTTTAAACAAAAAGAAAACCAAATACTAAATTCTCATTAATCTTGCATAATCATCATTTACAAGCGGAACATAAAGAAAACCAAATACTGAATTCTCATTAATCTTAGATGATATTACAAAGCAATTTCTGATTGTCCAGATCGCTATATAGCGCAGAACAAGAGCATAATCTTGCTATGATCCTGAGACCTAAGACTCTTTTTGCTTCTACTCCAAAAGCCCTCCGCCTATTGAGGAGAAAAACTCCTTATTTATAAGTCCGATCGGACTTCAAAACTATAAAAAACTTTAGAAATCTAACCATACAAATCGGACACATAGCAACACTGTAGGAGAGGATAGCTGTTAAGCAGTCGTATCCGTGAGCACTAACTATAATGAAAAGTACATAAATATTCCCATTAAGCACACCGTATGGGATAGACGGCCCACTTTACACTCAAAAGTGGATATGAGGATCTTGCTTTTTAAGACAGGGTTGCATCCTGTTGTCGAAAACCTAACGTGGCTGACGTCATGGCACAGACAAGCCCATGTGCTAGCCCAAACTAGAAATGTCAATAGGTGGTAATAGATTTCGTGGTATTGGTTTGAAAATCACATCCACGTCATCATTTCGAGGATGAAAAGAATATATGATCTTTTCAATCTGATCAGGATATGCAATATCTATCTCTGTTCTCATAGCAACTAAAGCTGGATGTAATGAAGGAATTAGATCATTTAGCACAGCTTTTGAGAACCAATCATGTGTTAATGGATAATATTCTACCCTTGGAAGGTAGTATCCATGAGGCTGCACCAAGTATCTAGATGGTCCACACAAACCTTCTTCAATAGACCAACCAAAATTTTTCTGGATATGATCAAAGAATTCATTCATATCTGGTTGCAAAATTCTATCATTGATACCCATGAAAATATCAGCATAATCTTCAAACTCAGTTTGAGAAATTGTAATGCTGTTGATAAAACCAAACTTTGCAACTTGCAACAAATTCTTTTTGTCCCTGTAAGTCCAATGCATGGGAAGGAGTGAAGCGATACAGATATCCATCTGTAAACCATTTCTCAGCATGAAATCGATATGGGATTCTTCAAGACCAGAAAGTTCAAGAAAATCATGAGTCTGAAGGGGTGAGGATTCCTTTTTCATATGTTTCCCGTATTTTTCTTCTCAACTCATCAAGCCATTTGTTCAAGAAAAATACTTCAAGAATAGGAGAGATGATTTCTGCCAGTAACTAGGGCACCCATATGTCTTGTCCTCTGTCATTTGTACTTTGGTATACTTCAATTCCATCCTTTCATGTAATTGTTTCTCCAATCTCAATCATCATACAGACTGGTTCTGTGAGCTTTGCCATTTCTTTGGTGAGGCTATCTGCAAGAGGGTTATTTTCTCCTTGAATCCATTCTATGTCAAAATCATAGCTTGTAAAGTCTAGATACCATCTAGCAATGCATCCATGAGCTATGTCTTTGTCAGGTTTCTTCTTGAGAAGGGACCTCATAGGCTGGCTGTCTGTTCTGACTATGAAGTGTGCTAGTTTGAGAAAGATTTTGAACTTCTGAATTCCTTTCTTTACTGCTAAGATCTCTTTCTCATAGATTGTGTACCTACATTCAGTATCAGTGAAAATACCTGATCTGTAACCACACACTTGAGATCCTTTTAAAGGAATTTCCTGTAACAACACAGCACCCCAAACTTCATTAGAAGCATCAGTGTATAGGATCAAAGGAAAACCATCTTCAGGTAGATGTAATGTTGGCAAATATTGGCACTTAAGCTTGATCTTCTGCACTATTTCTATTAATTCTTGTGTCCATGGTCCTGCACCTTCTTTTAGTTGAGCTTACAACTTCTTCCTGTCTTTAGCCAAACCATTATAAAAAGGAGACACATAATTGAGGCATCCAAGAAATCTTTGAATCTATTTTATCCCTACTAAAACATCTGGAAATTCATTTATGTGCTTTAATATGTGAGGCTGCAATTTGATCTTTCCATGAGACAAAACTAAACCAAGGAAATCAATTTCTTCCTGGCCTATCACAATCTTTTTTGCAGACAAACATATTCCATGATGTTTGATAGTATTGCATAAAGATTCTAGATGCTGCAAGTGCTGAGTTATGTCATCAGAAAATACAATGATATCATCAATGTATACTACACAGAAATCTTTCAGAATTCTCAAAGCTTGATCCATTTTTCTTTGGAAATAAGCTAGAGCAATTTTTAACCTAAAGGGCATCACATTCCATTCATATAAACCTTGAGGAACTGAGAAAGCAATTTTATACCTATCTTCATCTTTTACTTTGATCTACCAGAAACCTGATTTGCAATCAAACTTCAAAATTATCTTTTTAGAGGCTGCTCTCATAATCAAATCTGTACTGAATGGAATTGGATAATTGAATGGAAGAATACTATCATTCAGAGGTTTATAATTGATACAAAACCTTTTCTTTCCTCTGATCTGTTCTGCTCTTTTGTTTACCAAAAAAGCTGGGCAACTGAATGGACTCTTGCTATCTCTGATGAATTTGCCTTCAAGCAATTCTTGCAAGTGCTCATCAATCTCTTTTACCTCAGAAGGACTCATTAGATATGCAGGCTCAAAAGGAATCACAGATGAACATTCTGGCTTAATCTTTATCTCACATTCTTCATGATTTTTTGACCAGAATTGTAGAGGATTCATGCTGCAACAATCTTGCTCAAATCTGATCTTAACAGGTTCTAATAGAGGTAGTGTTTGAGCTTGCAGATTAATATTTTCTTTTTTGCTCATTCTGGGTGACTTCTTTTCTCTAGGTTTCCTATCAAAGAATTTATGGTTTACTATCTTAAGTGCAGGGATTTTAATCTGGCCATCTTCATGACGAAGAGATATTTCATGGATCCTAAGCACAAATGGTTGGTATTTAGTCAGGAAGGTAAATCCTAGGAGGACATCACCTCTAAGACCCTTAAGCTCAATGAAGTCTGTAACAAACCTTTTGCCTTGGATTTCTATGGGGACATCTTCGGCATATCTCCCATATTGCACATCTTGGCCATTAATTGCAACACCAGCAGGTATTTCAAGTCTGGTTTTCCAGAATTCTGAAGGGATAGCATTGGTATTGGCAAAATTTCTAGAAGATCCAGAATCCACAAAGGCATCCATGGGTATTGGTTTATAACCAGGGAATTGGAGATTAATGAGGATGTATGTGCAATTTTCAGCAATAAATAAGGCATTTGCAGGTTCATACTTTGGAGGCTTGGATTTTGACTTGGAAGATTGTGAGGATTGTACAGATGGTGCAGATTCAGAACTTGATTCTTCAGCTTTTAACATAATATCACGTAATTCCCCCACTGCTGAAGTGAGTTTATCCAGGGACTTTTGTTGCAAGGCAATTTGGCAAGTCAAAATGATGAGTTCCTTGTGATAGCAATCAATTTTGATAGCCATGGCATCCATAGAACGACCTAATGGAGGAGATGGAGACTGGGATGGCGACTTATGAGATCTGGAAGACTTGTGGGATTTCCAGGATGGAGCAACATAACCATGGGAGCGAGAATGTTGAGAGTGAGGCAGAGACAAGACATGAGCTTTAGAAGATCGAGGAAAAGGAGTTTTACCTTTCTAGAGCTGAGAAGAGAGAGAATCTTTTTCAGCTTCCCATTGCTTAATCTCCTTGGCTTGCTTTTTGGCAGCAGCTTTTCTTTCTTCAGTAGAACCAGGTAATCTATAAGGATCTTTGGCCTTTGCCATGCTGATCTTAAAGTCTAAATCTTTGATAGCTTTTTTAACAACATTGGTGACAGTGGTGTTTTCATCAGACGAGCTAGATTCAGACTGTGAACTGCTACTTGAAGAACTGATCTTTTTGTGCTTGTCTCGGGCCATATTGAACTATTCTGGGAGAACTTCAACTAATTCAAAAAATTCATTATCTACAAACTGATTTAAAGCTTCAGAACTATTTACAATATCCCAATCATTAGATACATCTTGTTCAGCAAATAAAGCATAAACTTTGTTTTCTTGCTTTCCTTTTCTGGGACAATCAGTAGCATAATGAGGACCTTTACAAATGAAACATCTAACTGATCTATGCCCACCTGACTGTTTATTTCTTCTGAACAAGAACTTAGGATGAGATCTCCTTTTAAAAGACTGTTTATGTATAGGAGCTAATCTATACCTTCTCTTAAACTTATGATGCTTATGATGGAATGATTTTTCCATGTTGTCATCATCATAAGTCCTTTTGCATTTCTTACAACTGCAATGCTTACCACAAGAAGATTTTCTAAATTTTCTGACATGCTTAAAGTCTTTTAACTGACTCAGAGGTGGTAGATCACAGTAATCTTTCATGTTACAAGAAGAGTTATACTGGTCTTTGTTATCATTAAGAGCTTTGGTGAGACAACCCTTATCCAACTTATATGTGACCAAGTTTTTCAGATCAACAAAGCCATATTTATCTATTGTGGTTTTGTACTTGTTCATCACATAATCTTCTGCATATTCTCCTAAACCACAAGGTAGAGAACTCAAATAATACTATTTAGTTGTTGGATCATGAAATTTATGGGCTGCTATCATGAAATTCTCAAAGACCAAATTATACTTTCTCAGTTTGCCTAAGTCTTTTAGCTGGAGAGAAAACATAATCTTTTCTGCTTCTAAGACTTCATTTTTCCTGTTTCTGGCAAACAAACCAATTAAAGTTATTTTTAACAAAGAAAATCCTTCTGTAGAGATGTCATTACGACCCAAATCTTTTTCTTTTACATATTCATCACCATCATCATCTATTGAAATTATTCCATTATCAGGTAATGAATTCCACCAATTTCTAAGCTTTCCAGAAAGTAATCTGACAGCATACAGGACTTTACTGGCATCATTCCATGGAGATCCTCTGGTATCAAAATAATTCTCTAATGTATCGCACCATGTGCAAATAGCATCATAAGGATCTACCATCTTATCAATATTGAGTATATACCCTGAGGTGGCATAAGCTCTAAGATTTTCAGGTCTTGGATTTTCTAACATAGATTCTTTCATATCTATATCTAGATTATTGTACACAGATTCTTGACTAGCAAAATAAAATTCTTCCCAATTTTCTGCATTATTTATTTCAACCAAATTATGTTGAGGAGTATGAAATTCCATCTCTTCTTCTTCTTCTTCTGTATTATCAGAAGATTCTTCTTCAAGATAAACCTCTTCTTCAGGATTTACAGCAGCTACAGGCTCATCCATGTAAATGGGTTCATTTGGTTGATCTAGATGCAATTATTCTAACCAATCTTTTAAAGGTTCTATGTTTTGCATCATATGTTCTTTTTGCTTGGGAAGTACCAACTTAGTTGGCATAGGAGCTGACTTACTTCTGACTTGGGAAGCTCTGGGTTCTAATTCTTTAGCCTCATCTACAAAAGAAATTCTTTTACCTTTTTGGACCTTTGGTCTCGTAAAAGGTTCAGCTTTTTGGGACTTTGTTTCTTTAGGTTCTTCTTTAGAACTATCTTTGCCTTTTTGAGAAACTCTAATTTTCTTAGCATATTTTCTAATTTTTTCTAGCTTATGAGCAACATGCTCGAGTAAAGCTTTCTGCTCTTGAGCTTGAGTTTCTTTCTTGTTATCAGAGATGACTACATTTTCATTAATCCTCGTAGCCATTGAATCTATTCTTTGGGCAAGATTATATACCTGAGTTTGCTGAGACTGAATATTCTTGATACTGTAGTTCATAGAACCAGAGTCATTCAATAGAGAAGTAGATTGCTTGTCAATCTTGTCAACTACTGTTTCTGTCTTAAACACTATACTTTGAACTTGAGACAGAGTTTCTTGTGTAGCCACAATTCTATTTACACCTATTTTAGTGTCTATAGCCATGTCATCTAAGTTGTCTTGTGCAGACAACATCCATTGAGACTGCCAGTTTCTTTGTGCTTTAGAAGTCTTTTGTTTACTTCCTACTTTTGTGTGCAGTCTGGCTTCATATTTACCCCATAGCTGTTTCTCAGGATTGATCACAGTGAAGCTTTCTTGGGTTGGCCATCTACCAAGTACATAGTGTTCTAGCTCTAAAGCTGTAGCTGGATCTACCTGGATTACTTTCTTTTCTTTTCTATCAGCACCATATCTGGGTAAATGTTCTCTTAACATGCAAGCATGGTCAGGCATCTTAGGAATTTTAGAGATCTTAATCCCTTTCTGTTTGTGATCTTTCTGATCATCTTCTTGCCTTGGAGCAAGGTGAAGTTTTGAACTGACTTGTCTAGCTAGTTTTTCAACTAAGACAGGATCATTACTGAGATCAGAAGTAGATGCAAAAGATGACCTTAATGGATAGGGATTTGTAGACTGAGATGCTTGAAATCTTTGAGAACTACTAGAAGTGGAACATTCTTCTGGGTTATAATCTACATATGGTTTTCTGTTAGTGCTGGCATATGCATGGGCCATGGAGAAACTTCTCTTCAGGGGTTGTTGCTTAGATGACTGTTCTTGTTCTAGTGGCTGTTCTAATATAGTTTGATTTGGGACTGTTTGCAATGTGATTGGTGCTACTCTTCTGGATTGGAAGTAAGGTCTCTCAGAGAATCTATTCCTTTGAATAGGAAGATCTACAAACTGGGGTTTCTATTTATCTAGTAATTGTTCAATGATAGGGAAACCAATCTCGAAGCCAGTATGGTCTATGAATCGGCCATAGTCTAGGAGGTTAGAAGATCCTTGTACAAAACCCACCCCCGTGGAAAAGAAGTTGGCAGAGAGACAATATTCAATACGTGATAAACACAGCGGCCTCCAATAGTGGAATAAATAGAACCAAGCATTAAAGAGACACCTATAACTTGTAAGAGCAAACAGAAAGCAAAAGAGATAAATTTATCAGAAAGAGAGAGGGTGAAATTGGGTTGGACAGAAATACAACCATCTCCTTTCTCAGGGCTCAAAACACCTCAGAATTGGGCAATAACAGCCTGTTCCCGAATTTGACATCTAGTATCGACTAGAGTGGCAAAAAATTCAGCTTTATTATCATAATTAAAATGAGGGTGAACAATTATGGCTACATGAGGGAAATGGACATGAAAATAGCCTTTATCAGACCATCGAGAAACATCTTCTGGTAGGATAAAAGGAAGATAGATAGGACAAATACCAGTACCAGAAACTAAGAGATTGACTTCGGACTGACGCACAGAGTCACAAAATTTTGCCTTAATACCTTTTTCAGGATAGAAATTAGAAATTTTTAAATTTGGAAACTTAAAATTGCCTTTTTCATCCACAACATTATCATCAGTGTCTTGGAAATAATTATGCAAGACTTGGGATAGGGAAGAACTAGCATTGATAGATCTGCATAGTGCCATAATAAGAATGAACTTACTGATTATCGTTCGCAATATTCCCTGCTACTTTAGTCGCTTTATTGCCCTTCACATGGTGTTTTCCTTCAGCCTTCAAAACGGGTCTTACTCTGACTTCCACAAGTACTTCAGCATGCTACTAGCAAAACTTTCAGAAATTCTCACATTTCTCATCATGATACATTTATAAGACAAAATATACATAATTTCACATTACACAAAGTAAGGCATTACCCATCTTGCATAATCGTCATAACCACATGAATAGGTACACTGAGCAAGGCATTATCCATCTTGTATAATCATTATAACCACATGAATAGGTACACTGAGCAAGGCATTATCCATCTTGCACATATACCATACCAACATGAATAGGAGGAAACATTCCAGAATAACAATTTACTCAACTCACATGATGCACACATACCAACTCCCACACAATCACACCCTCCTAGGTCTCTGGAATCGTCTTCCCCAAATGACACAAACACTTGACACCACTAAACACAATAGTCATGCATCACATTCACTCTCAAATGCACAACATAAACTACGATCCTTCATCAATATTTCAAATACAATACCACAAATGCAACATATGATATAATGCACTAATTATGGGTCTTAAAGAATGTAACATTAATCCAATCATGATCAATCATCTAACAAATATAAAGTGAATCTACCTCATCAATACAAAACTATAACTTTCTAATCATCAGTAGAAGTTATAATATGATCATAAGATATAAGTGTCCACGAGTATCAATATTTAAACTAATAATTCTCAAGACTTAATTTAATTTTATTTAATTAAAATGATTGCGAACAACATGTAAATAACCCTAAGGCATACAAATTAAACACAACAATTATTTACACTATTTACACTGATGTAGATTTCATTAATAATCAGGACAATTTTGTAAATACTATTAAATATAACTGTATAATCAAGACTAAAAACCCATGCTATAAATATCTTACTCTAGTTAGAATCACAAGATACAAAACCCAAATCTACAATAAAAGAACCTTGTTCTAAGGTTAGCTTGAGAGGAAAGAAATACAGAACAACAAAACATTCCTATAGATCTGAGATTTTCATCAAATCTACCTCACTTTTAACCATATGCATAAGATATGATCAACACAAAATAAATTTCATAGACATCAAATTTCCACAGTCCATAGTATTGATAAGTGAGTGCTTCAGGATTAAACTGTGTGTAAGTTTTTCTCTCAACGTTTCAGATCACACTCCATGATCCATCATCAGGAGAAAAGTTAAGAAAGCAAGAGAAGAGAATCATAGACATGGCACGTAGACTGATTGGTAGAATGCTTTAAAGAGAGTCATATGATGGAAAGAAATGATCATAGGATATGCACAAAATGAATTCTCAGAGAAACCCAGTTCAAAAATATAGAGTTATTGGTGACGCAACTAACTATTTTAATAGAGACGAAATGAGTGAGAGGTAGACAGTCACAAAATATTCATATCTCAAAAATGACAAACTGGGTATGGCTGATTTTTGGATATGATTTAGATATCTAGGTCGTGCACCATATACAAAAAAAATTAGAGAAACCCAGTTCGTAAAAATAAAGTTATGATTAACGCAATAGATTGGGTTTAGAAAATGTAGAAGAGAATTCACGAAATATTTTACTAAATCTAATGCAACAATAAATCAGATTCATATCTTAGTCCATACCTGGAATATTATTTCTATCACATCTTCACAAAATTCTCAGATCGCATCCATTTTCCCCCAAGTCTTTTCTTCTGGAAACTATGGTTTATGGTGCCAAAAGAAAAATGAAAACTTCCTGAGAGAGAGATCCCCAAAACGTAAAACATATTCTCCATTTGAAATGTACGCTCCTCCCCAAATTATGTCTTTTGATTTCAAAATAAAGTTGAGCATGCATAACCACCCCCATAATTTCTTCCAGAAGATTCTCCTTTATTACTTTCTTACAATTTGCTATTTTTAACCAAACAATAATTTCTCTCTGATTTTATTTATTTTAGAATTTGCTATTTATTTCATTTACAACCAAACAAAAATAGTTTCTTTCTACTTTTCTAAAATTAGTCTCTTACACAAAAGAAACAATTATTTCTAAGATTCCCTCTTGAGGTGCGTAACTACCACTTCTTCCAAGTGGCCAAAATAGAAAATAATTACTCAAGGCAATAATAATAGAGAAAGAGAATCTTTTTTAGACATAATAATACATATTTCCACACAACTATAATTTACATAAAAGAATCTATATTTATCTATCAAAGTGCCCTCTTGACTTAATAATTTTATTGTAATGAAGCAATTAACCAAAATATTAATCAAACAATTCCAAACAAAATAACCCAAATGCCAAATAATACCTGACATAATGCATAATCGAAAGCATGACCACAATGACAATGACTGACCATTATGCCCATACAGACAACACTGACTGGGTGCAAAGCTGGATACTCATCCTTTTCAAGGATGATGGCTAACTAGGGGACCACATGTTATCTCTGTTCAACAGTTTCCATTGGGTTTAAGGCACGTTCAGACCTGTCAATTCAGGTGGAGTTGATGCCTGGTACCTACATCCTATAGTAACCAAATAGTCAAACATATATATAGTCAAATACACCGTGAAAGGGAATCACAGTGTAGCAAGGTACTCACACATGAGTAATGCGACACTATCCCTTTCACCGTCACATCAAACACGTAATCACAACACACATAGCAATCAGTTACCGAATGACTAAATAAGAACCATCATCAGATAATTGCATGATACACATAATAAGATTAATCCACACAAAACATCACAACATAACATCCTATGATACAGAATCATACGCATAAAAATCAATTCTAACATATGACAATCATAATAAGATCAACATCATAATCACCTGAATGTAAAACAATGTCAGAGCATATAAACTATCAGTGTCGCAACAAAGATTATCGATAGAACATACTAACTGTCATATGAAACCACACATGAGCATAATCATGGATGTCATCAATATGAATGTACATCTACCAACATCATATAATGTACAACATCAAATGTCTAACATACCCTAAATATTCCTATTATTTTACCTTCATCTTTATGCTCCTTAGCTAGACCATCTGCACATTGAAGATGAGAATGGAGGGGCATTACACTGCAACCTCCTCCATAGATGTAGAATTTGAAGATGTGATAGAATATGCCTTCATTGAGTTCCTTCTCTACTCTTCTTTAGTTTTTGGTTACTTTGGCATTATGCATATCATTTGATCTCTATCCTCCATGTGTAATTAAAACCAACATCAAGAACCTATAAACATAAAAGGAGTGTTAGAGTGTCACATTAGACAATTCGATCCATTTTAACAATCATGAAATTTTAAATTCATATTTGCATTCTTGATACATTCAAAATTCATGTTGAGCTTAGAAGATTTAAATACACATCCTCAATTCATGTATAGGTAGCCACACATTTGGGGAATGTAGTCAAGAGATAAAATTGAGTGTAACATGGAGACAAGATTCTAGTAGAGAGACATGTGTATAAGTGGAGATTGAATGCCAAACATGAAAGATAACATATTTGAAGAAGCTCTCACAAAACACGAGGATCTCAAAGTTTGTTAAGATGATGCAAATAAATTAATGACATTCAATAAATGAAAAAATGATGTGGGCCACGAAAGAATGCAAGACACTAAAAGTATCTAGCCCAAAGATCAAAAGAAGGGCCCTAATGTTCCAATGAAACATTGGGTGTGTTGCACAAGCAGCAACAACACAAAACACCATGCATCATATTGTGCCTCTTCAAGAAAGAAACACTTTGGAAGTTCAAGTGTCCCAACCTCTCATGCCATAAATGATTAGCATCATACACTAAAGCAATCAATGTCTAATTCTCTTGAGCATAAAATTAATTAAATATCCACTAGTTATCCTTCGATGTGCTTGTTGTAATTAGAATTTGTTCCTTGGATCCTTAATCGAACACTTGTTTCCAAGAAACTCAGTCATGTACCCTTCCAAAGTAAGTTATCACATTGACAAAAGGTTCAAGTTGCCATTCTAGGAGCATACAAAACATTATTAAAGAAACCATTCTTGAACTTCATAGTCCTCTAGGAAACAAAGTTGTCCTTGTGATGGCCAATGCATGCTTATGGGAATCCATATCAAGAATCCAATATGATGTCTCCTCAACAACACTAACTAATTATTCCCCACCACCAACATCACAATTATTAGAATATATGTCTTGGTAACTTCTATAAGGTATCCATCCACTCTCTTTCAGACCACTTCTTTCTATTTTACAAGCCACATGGAACATTCAAATTTCCAAATACTTACATATTTCTTACATCCACCTTAACCTCTAGCTCCTCTGCTTCTCAACTCCCTTAGAAGATTGACTTTTGTTCTTTTTCAAATTTTATGTGCCCTTTCTCTTATTGCTTGCATTCTACCTCCCTAGTAAGCCAAAATACACAATATACCACACCTTACTATATACCCATCACTAATGGAAGAGTAGTATCACCATAAGAGATGGTACAAAAATGGTTTTGGGTGTGTGTAATGATGTATTTACTCAAAGAGTGTAGTTTAAAGGCTCAATATACCATAAAGGAGCTAGAGTTTAGGATCAATAAGAGAATGTTGATCACAAAGTGGAGTGTATAGATAATGAACAAGGTGTGTACATATAGTGAAGAGTCATTGGGTCAAATCAAAAGTCAATCCTAATACTCAACAAGTGGTGGAAATATATTTCCACCAAGTTGAAAATGAGTGGCGACATGTTGTTAAATTGTTATCATTGATGTCAAAGCTGTGTCATTGATGTCAAAGTTGTAGTCGAAAAAAAATCTCTTAGTTCAAACCTTTGTCAAGAGTGTAAAAATTGTGGTGTGTTGCAGATTTGTTAACAAAATGTCGTTAGTTGGAACTCATCTTATAATTCATAGTATTGGAAAAATATTCTTGATTCGAACCTCTATCAACACCTTTGAAGAAATAAGAAATCATATTATCGGCAACTTGTTCTTAGTTTGAACCTAGCTATCGGCAACATGTGCTCAGTGCTAACCTATCCCACTTCGGCAACTACATTGGCAAATTTTAAGTAATGAGAAGTCATTGGCAATTTTGAAGTAATCAGAAGTCATCATCAATTTGGAAGAAATGTGAAGTCATCGGCAACTTTGAAGAAAATCAAAGTTAAATATTAAGATGTGTTACATCGGCATATCATCAAAGTTTTGAAAATGCAAACTTGTTTTAAAGTTCTACTTTTCGCTAACTTACCGACAACAAAGAAGGAAGCTCACAGTCGGGAAACTTTTCAATTTCTGAACTAGTTAGCAAGTTTGGCTCTTAGCTGATTTTTTGACTAGCTGCTATGGCTTAAGGCTAAGTCCTTCAACTAAGTGTTTCTAGTGTTATCGAAAAAAAGTCTCAAATGCTAACTAGTTATAAAGTTAGCATTTTAGCCGATTCGCCGATTAGGCGTTATTTGGCTAAGTATGAATGTTGTTGAGAAATTGTGTTGAAGCCTAACTTGTTTGAAAGTTAGTGTTTTAGTTGATTCACCGATAAGGCGATATCTTGCTAAGTATGGATAGTGTGGAGCATGGTAGTTCGAGATTTAAGCCAATCGCTGACAAAGAGGAGTTGCTGAGTTGGTCAAGTTTTGGATTTTCTACTTTCGCCAATAAAGCGATAGTTCGTGCTAGCAAGAATTCACCAATAGAAGAAGGGAGAAATAAGAAAAGTTTGAGATTTTACATATTTGTCAATAAGCATTATTTGCCAAGCTTTTTAATGTGGTTTGGAAACATGTACTTTAGCCAATAAAGAGAGTTCTATGTTAAGTTTGGAAAAGTTAACTTTTACTGATAAAGGCTTAAGAAGGCATAAGAAGATAAAGGCAAAAGTTTTGAAAAAGTTATATTTGTTGATAGCATAAGAAGATTTGAAAATTCACCGATAACGAAGAGTTAGTGATAATGAACTTTTGCCGATAGCATTTTTGATGAAGTTAGAAAACCTAGACATTCACCAATAACAAAGGAAATCAAGGTAAGTTTGAAATAGTGAACTTTCACCGATAAAGTGGTTGTGGTGGAGTTAGCGAGGATAAAGGGACTTTGTAACTAAAGTTTGCATAAACAACTTTTTGTCGATACTTAGCACAAAATATAGTTTTGGAAAAGGAACAATTGCTGATAAAGGTAATAATAAAGATAAAGGCTCAAGTTCTTATATTTGTGAATTCGCCGATAAAAGCAAATGAAGGTTAGTTTGCAAATGGTGACAGTCATAGATAAAAATTTATAAAGGCCAATTTTATAAAGTTTTGAAAGGGATGTTTCTGCCGATAGAAAAGTAAGTTTGGAAAACCAAAATTTCGCCAACAAAGGGGAATAAAGTCTAGTTCTGGAGAATTGACATTCATCAATAAAGGCATATAAAGGTGTTTTTGAAGATTAAGGACAAGGTTATAAAAATAACATTGGCTGATAAGAACGACACAGGCTTGGTTTTTATAACAGTGGAGTGATAGAGTAAGTTAGAAAATGGAATGAACCTTATGATGATCTGGTGGACATTGACTTCAGATAATAATGTGATATTTCTAAGTCCGAAGTTTGTAGGTGCGATAGTTAAACTAGCTGCGGTCAGTTGTGAAATGAAATGAAACTGTCTATATTTAGTTTTGGAGCAGTTGTGGTAGTTCATCTATTGAAATGAATGCACATTTTTATACACATTGAATCTGAAGTGAAAGGGTTGCTCACCATATTGAATATTGTTGTTCACTTTGTGAGAGAGGAGAGAATGCAAAGTGCATAGAGGAAGGAGACAATTGTGTTGATGCAAAACACAGAGTGAGTGTATGGTGACAAATTACATTTCAAGTTATAGAAGAACCATTATTGTATTTATGAAACTGTAAAATTCAGAGGTTGTAGCTTCTCTGTTTTAGATTGGGGTTGAAGCCTCATTATATTGAGTTGAAGCTCATTGTAGGTGTGTGATATACTTGTAGGTGGTAGCCTCAAAACATTGCCTTGGGTGTTGATGTATTTGTGGGTTGGTGCCTACAAAACATATGTAATCAGTGCTTATTGTGAGGTTGGATTTGAGCAGTAGACTTAAGCAACATTCTCACCGTGGTTTTTCCCATTCTAGGTTTTCCACGTAAATCTGGTGTTTTCTTGTGTGTGTGTGTGGTTTTTATATGTGCCTTCCTTTTTTGTTTGTTGGTTGCATTTTAAAGTTTTAACATACACTAATTCATCCCCCCTCTCAGTCTATTAGTGTTCTTTCAACACATGTATCTTGGATGAGTTTGACGAACTCTCCAAGTTGCCACTTAACCTACCTAAGGTGGTTTAATGCCATCCGTAATATGTATAATTACTTAGGCTAAATACTAACTCTAAGTAATAATATTTTACACTAACACCCCCCCCTTAAGTATAGCTTAGGTGGGCACAATAAAGATGGGTCCTAACTACAAAGTGGAGGAAGGTAGAAAACCCTATGGGAAAAAACTACCATCCAAAAGAGAGAAAAGATTCATGAAAATTATACGAGTGAAGAAGTACTACTTATTTCACTAAGTATAATAAAATTTCCTCCCCCCCCATAGGAGAGAAAATTGTAGAAGGTCTATGAGACCCCTCCATAATATGTGTCCTATTACAGTGAGGTTGGACACTTGAAAAAGAACACAGATGTAGATCTAAGAATGCCAAACAATGTTCCTACCCTTGGGTAGAAATGAAACCAACTGAAGACATGATATCTCCCCATTCCAAATAGGTATGTGCATGAAGAAGTATGAAGGTCTCTAAATTCTGCACATGATCTAAAGACACAAATGATACCCATGATGTCTTCGAATGTTCCTCAAGGATCTCCAAGCCAATGCTGATGTGCGACGAATGCTGATAAGATGAATTAGGCATCAAATAAGATTCAGGAACAAAGACCATAAGAACTATAGATGTATGGTGATAACTGGACCGATGAGAATCTGATACTTCTGTAGAGGATGACAAAATACGTGATGACGAAGTCAAATATGTGGACTCATAAATATTAGCAGAATTTGTGACTATAAAGATGATGTAGGCAAGACAAGAGCAATAATATCTGAAGATGAATATGGTGATGCAACTTTATCAAAGCTGTCATTGAAAAGAAGACGAATGTCCTCAAAGGTGTCTCCGAAATCTGCAATGTGAGACTCTAGGAAAAGACATGAAATGTTAGGTAGATATGCATCCCAATGTGGTGGATAAGGAAAGATGTTAGCAATATCTTAACCTGCATAAAATTGCTAGAATCCATGGAGATATCAACTTTGGATTCAGATGTGGCAATAGGTGATGGTGTACGAATGATTATTTACTCTATATGAACTAGACATTCTGTATTTGTATCATGATGTGGGATGTTATTTGTGATCATAGCAAGATCATGTGGGAATGGAGAAATATTTGAGTCTCCATAGATCTCCTAGATTTTGATCCATAATGCATGTAGACATTCAATATTCATGATGGCATACAAAGTGACATTTGGTATATGTAAACTGATTAATCCAACAATATGATCATGAGTATTAAACCACTTATTTTTCTAAGATTGTTCACCTGGTTCTGGGATGTCCATATAGATATGGAATGAGATTATGGTACTTGAGATGTTTCAAGATGCCATCACACCAGGACTTATAATTACCCTTTTTAGGTTAATCATAGAAGAGTGAGTATTGTATCCCATGATTAAGAACAGGTTAACTCCTTTAGACAATAAAAATCAACACATTATGTAACCCCCCATGATTCAGTATTAGGTGACCCCCCTAGTTTTGGTGCTTTATAACAGTGTGTTTGACAATTAAAATAGGACCAATGCGTGGGAAATTAAAAAAAACATTAACTTTTGCAAAAAATGGTGCTCAATTATGAGCTATCGATCAAAAGTTATTACACAATTAATTTCCCATAAATGAGGCCTATTTAATAAAAATTGCACTACGACGTTAAAATGATGTTCTATGGCAGGAGTGGACCTAGCTATCCAGCCACTCATTGGAATTGACACAAAGTGAAGATTACAAAGGTTTTAATTGTGAGGGGGTATTGGCCTCCTACTAGCGCAGATCTCACCCTTCGTCTTTGACAGGGGAAAATACAAGGGTTTTTAAAAACTTTAAATCCACTTAAAACAATTTCCCTCAAATTTTAAAGACCCCCTTAAATTTATCTTTGCTTAGTGCTTTTAGACAAAAGAATGCCTATTCTAACACTAAAAAAGCATAATTTTAAGTGTTTTGCAATAAGAAGACAAATTTTAGGAAGCCCAAATTAAGGTGAATTAGGGCAACAGGGGAAATCAATTTCTCAAAGCATGTAGGGGCAGATTAGGGCGGCCAGAAATGGCTACGGTGGTGCCAAACAAGGCCTACATAGGGCCATCACTTGGTTTTTCTGGGCAGTCACTTGGTTTTGTTGGAGCTTTGAGGCAAGACATTTGCCTTCTCTCCAAGAAGATGCAAGCAAAAGACTCACTGCCTCAAGCCAAGCCATCACCACAAAGGTCACCCATCCTCAAACTCTGCAAGTTTTTGTGGTGTCATGGTTTACAGAGAGACAAATTGCCTTTACACAGAGAAAATCACTTTGTACAGAGAGGAAAAACACAGAAAAAGGGCCACCTTCTAAATCACACTTCACAGGGTTCAAATCACCATGCACTACAGTTCGTGGTCTTTTTCCAGGAGTTGCAGGGTGCATACCTCTTCGACGGTGGGTCGAGGCATCTAATCAGAGCTGAAACGTAAGGCGATGAGAGGAAGAGTGTAGGGGAGGGGTCGTCTCTCTTGGAGGGAATTCCCCCAAACCAGAAAAGGTTGTTCTTTGTTGGCAAACAATTGGAGGATGGTCGTAGATTGGTGTATTACAATAATCTTCAGGAGTTGACCCTCCACCTTGCTCTACATCTCAGGGGCGACATGTAAATCTTTGTGAAGACCCTCATTTGTAAAACCAACTGCCACCTCTTACATGTCGAAACAAGCAACACATAATAGAACACCTTTTGCAAATCCAAAGTATATGCCTTGCCTTCAAACCCTCAGCGCCCAAATCGGGCAATCAAAAAATGCCAAACGAGAGTTTTATGCCTCCAAATGAACCAGCAAACAACTCAGACTTACTCTGATACCAAGTTAGAGTTTAGGATCAATAAGAGAATGTTGATCACAAAATGGAGTGTATTGATAATGAATAAGGTGTGTACATATAGTGAAGAATCATTGGGTTGAATTAGAAGTCGATCTCAATACTCAAGGAGTGGTGGCAATATATTTCCACGAAGTGGCAAATGAGTGGTGACATATACCTTGGATGAGTTTGACTAACTCTCCAAGTTACCACATAACCTACCTAAGGTGGCTTAATGCCATGTGTAATAAATGCATAATTACTTAGGATAAATACTAACTCTAAGTAATGTTGGCATTAGGTTTTGTAATTTATGTCAAAAGCATTGTTGCCACAGGATCTCAGTTGGATTTGAAGTATGTCAGTGATGGAGTTATCTCTATGTCAGTAATGGAGTTATCTCAGAGGTTGTTTGCACTCATTAGTAAAAGGTTTGGTTCAAGGTCTCATTAGTAGAAGCAAGTGATTGTATAAGTGGTACAATGCTTGTATTAGTCAAATCTGTGGCAGTGATCAAAGTTAGGTGAGAGTGTCAGGGGAGATTATAAAATGCATTTGTTGAAAAGGTTTGGTTGCTTCAAGTTTAAAGGAGTTTCATTATCTTGTCACCATTATGAATCTGCAGAGATTTACAAGTGATTAAGATCAAGTTGTCTTGTTAATATATTAGGGTTTGTCATTTTTTTGAAGACCTAATCTCTAAACCCTAAATTCTAATCTTTTGAAGGTCTCTAAAGTCTCTAAAGAAAAGTTCCTCTTCAAACTCAAAGGGTTCTTATATTCTCTTTATCTTCCCTCTACAACAAAGTACTTCATGACAGTGAGGAATGATTGAAAAGTTAGGGTTTTGATATATTGTTGAAGGCCTAATTCCTAAGGTCACCTAAAACCCTAAGCTTTAAAGACCTAATCCTAGAATACAAGTTATAAAGGTCTATATTGTGACGGTTGCACTTTTTGTTATAATTTGAAGGTGATTTATAGTCACCAGTCACCACATAACTTAAGTGATGACTTATGTCATCAAACTCATGGAGCAATCGGCCCCTCCTCTAGGTAGCAGCTACCGGCTTCATCTGATGGAGCATTTGTAATTGGGCGCCAATGGTAAATCAATAGTGTTTGTTTGATCTCTCATGGGTGCGAAGTCTATGATCAATGGTCAACATTTAAACTCATAACAGTCCTCTGCCTGATTGAAGTTTGACGGTCATTCACTTGTATGCAACGTGCAAGGAAGTTTAGACAATTGTTTTTTAACTAATTTTTGTTCATTGGTTTGTTGAAGGAAAAACCTTGAATGAAGATTCATGTCTGTGTATTTTGAAGTGGTTTTTCAAGGGATATGATATGAAATCATAGAAATACTTTAAATGATGAGAAAAATAAAAAATGAAACTCTATTTTTTAATGAATAACACAGATGACAGTGTATAGTATACATAGGCAGGATATGTTGATTTTATGATGATCACTGTAGAGTTTCATGTTTGAGGCAGAGTTAGAAATGGTGATAAATTGAAGGTATTCCTTTGTGTGGAGGTTGGTCAATGAATCCTATGCAGAAACAATGGTAGAGGATGATAAATTTATCTCAGGAATATATATTGCAATAGTATGATAGAGAGGGTTTGTTGATGAGGTGTAAGAAGGGTAGAATGGTAAGAGCATGATTATGCTTGGCATATAATTGCATTTGTTTTAAAAGTAGATGAGAGTTAATCCACATATTGTTTATCATTTTTGTTATGAAGGGCTTGATGAAGCTATGAATATATATGTATCATGTTGGCAACATGGTCAAGAGACACTGTTGATATGTTGGAGATTCAATGTTATCATTGATGACAACAATCGGATATGATTGGAGACAACCCTTGAGACATGTTATGCATAGTATTTCTGGTCCGATAAGAATAACTTAGTCAAATTAACTAAGTGTTGGTAGCTCATTGAGTCAGTGACAGAGAATCGATTGGTACTCCTCCGTAGATGAAGATTTTGGTTTGCGGTTCTGGTATGTTACATATAATTGTTTGATGATGGTATATTCCAAGTCTCATGCCTTGACAATCTCCGGAGGTCATAATGTAAATTGCCTAAGTCTGGGTAAGCAGAGTTCAATTATAAACAATGCATATCACTTAAGTATTTCGGTCTGCATTCCTCTGGTATTGATTGTTTTGATGTGTGGTTTGGAGGTGTTGTAAACACATATGAGAAGTATCTAATTCTAGATTTATAGATTCTTAAGTTGACCAGAGATCATCTACAAGCTTTCAAGTATCGGCATTCAGTTTGACAATGTTTCACAAAGATAGAGTCATCAATTCAGAGATCCGCATCTCACCATATAAGAATATTATGATTTGTGGTTATGAAGGTATGATTGGTGATGCCTAATGAATGTTTGATATGAATTTTGGAGTCCCATGAGATCCGCATTAGAAGTTGTGATATGACAGACAACAAGGTTAAGAGTAAACTTAAGAATGAAGTCGACTCTTAGTTAGATCATTGTGCGGTGAAGATATATTGCTTAAATCAGTATTTTAAGTTGTTCTAAAATAGGTCCATACCTATATGAAGATCCTTGAAGGTTTTCATTGTTTCGCATAACTTAATGTAAAGAATTCAACCTGACAGAGTATGAACTTTTTGTGTACACACTTCATCACTGGCAAGCCGACCAGATTTTAGCTTAGATCTTGTTGCGGATATTAATAACTAAAGAATTTGTGATGTGAAAAGTACAATAAGCTCTGTAGAGGGTAGAAGAACACAGTATATGTGAAGTAGAGTAGAAAAGCAGGGTAGATATAATGAAGACCTTTCAATCTGTATATTGAGCTATCAATGGAACTACATTCCAGCATTCTGTAGATGCATTTATAGCAGTCCTTTCTTGGTAGTGAGTCATCCTTTCTCTATCTTCTCTTCTCTATGGCAGTGAGCCTATTGCAGTGAGCACTTCTTTGGACAGTGAGTCCTTGGGCAGTAAGCTCTAAGGCAATGAGCCTTTTTGTAATCTAGTTTTGATATCATAATATATTGTGAGCTAACACTCACTGTGGTTTTTCCCTTTTTGGGTTTTCCACGTAAAAATCCTGGTGTCTAGGTGTTATGACTTTGTGGCTACTCTTCTTATGTTTATTTTGCTTTCATGTTATTGAATTTGGTAAATAGATTAAAGAATATGTGAAAGAAAGGTTTCATAGAATACTGATTCACGCCCCCTCTCAGTATTCCTTGTGTTCAACATATCCTCTATGCAAAAAGGAATAAGGGAGATATATATTTCTTCGGAGCAGAGTAAGTATGCATGTAGGATCTATGTAGAGCAGGGTAAGTATCAGTGTAGAAGTAGTTTATTTTCTTTTATCTTTGGTTTCAGATTGACTTAGAGAGTAGTGCATCTGTATTGAGTGGATGATGGATCTTTGACGAGTTATTCTTTGAATAATCAATGTTATTGATGTATGTATGCAAATCTAGGAGAGTAAAGATGATTGAGTAAAAGAGTTATAGAACTCATCTATAACCTATGATATCAATTTAAACAGAGTAGTACTCTGTATTATTAGTCTTGATCTGATAGGAGTTGGTGCTCCTGGTTTGAATGGAGTTGGTGTTTTTGATGTAGGGATTGACCTGTTCCTCTCAAGATGTGATCAGTGAGAGCATTGTCAGTGAAGCATAAGTGTAATCAGTGAGATTTTGGTTAGTGAGACCTAATGATGATTTTGGTGAGGTTGGATAGTGGTTTTTCCCTGTTTAGGGTTTTCCACTTTAAATCTTGTGTCATGGTTTCATTTGTATGATTCTATTGTTTTCTATGGCTTTGGCATGTTAGTATTAATTGCTTTTACAACTATTGGGTTGATGAATGAACTAGTTTTATTAGATCACTGATTCACCCCCTCTCAGTAATCCATTGTATTCCAACAAGTAATAATATTTCACATTAACAAAAGGTACATGAGAATTGGAAGGATTTACCATCTCTTTTACATTGTGATTCCCTTCATGCTAGATTTACAGCCTAAACAAAAGATTACTAGAAGAAGAAATATAGAGAGAGAAGAGAGATGAATGAATGTGTAGAGAAAGAAATGGGTTTTGTGTTTGGTTTGTTGTTGTTTCACAATAGCAAGAAAATCCACATGCTGAAACAAAACCAAACAACTACAAAAAACTAAACAAAAAGAAAACCTCACAAGAAATGAACTACAAACTCAAGAATATGCCTCAACAAAAACAGTTGAACATCAACAATTTGAGAATTTGGAACTAAATTCTGACCACCACTATGAAGGTCTTAAAAAATACACAGTTTCAACTTTTTTATTTATTTAAAAAACATCTGTTTACTCAAGGTATGCCTCCTAAAAATAGGTTTTAAAAGAGATCTTCACAAGAAAAATAAGCCCTCAAAGAATGTCCATGTAACTTGGGGACCAAAATATCACTCTGCATGTGAACAAGGGTTAAGCATCAAGCACCTTTTTGAAAAATCTTCACATCACATATGACCAATCTTTTAAAAAAACATGAAAAATGAGGGTGCACTTCAAAAAGATAACTTTAGTGTTCTAATTAAAAAACATTTAAAAAACCCACTTCACTTCATGTGGGCATTTTAATGAAAAAGAAACCTAACTTTTAATGAAAAAGTCAAGCATGTGATTTAATGTTTATTGGAAAGCTTGGCCTTCGAAGTGCTTTTAATATATTTGGTGTTACATACTTTTTGTTGTTCTGCTTGCAACTCTCAATGCCAATCCCCAAGATGAAAGTGCTATTTTGATGTACTATAAGTTTTGACTATGTAGAGAATTCTTCCCATCTCATCTAATGCCACACATTGTACCTTTAGTCATGCCCAAGCCTGCCAATGCTTGTATAATAACCTGCCCTAGGCTGCCTTCAAAACTCACAACAACAAAAATTGTCGTTGATGGTTATGGACTTGCGACGTCATCACATTATTGGAAAATCTAATTTGGAGCTAGGTATTTATTTCACCCACACATCAGAGATATTTTTTGGGTTCCTCTTCCTACTATCTTGACCAAATTCTTTATTGATGTTTGGTTGGCTTGATCAAAGCATATTAAATGTTGGTCAATCCTTTTCAATGCAAGTACATGCATTCAAGTTTTCGGAGTGAATGGGATTTTTTGGAAAAAGTAAGAAAAAGACAAAAAGAAGAAATTTGAATAGCAGAGAGAGCAGAACAAATATACATTGTAGCAGTAGCAAAGAATGTGTAGAGGAGAGAATAGTTCCAACTCTAGAAAGAGCATTTAGCAGTAGGAAACTATAGAAACACACAAAAACACAACTCCAGAGAGCAAGGATAGTTTAGAATCTCCAGAAGGAACATAACAACAAGTAGCTCTAGAAAGAAGATGGACAACAAAACCGTCCAGTTAGCTCTAGAGAGCAATCTTCATTGAAAAAGAAATCAAAGTTTCATCTCTGAAGTTTGTTTTATACTCCTTTTTGGATGTAATTTTTTTGAATCTAGAAATATAAATATCTATTTTATTTTTCTACCCTCTTTTGTCTTTCTCTATCTCTCTTTTCTAAAACACACATGCTACTCTAACCAGTTGAAAAAATAACATTTTCACGATGTCTCAACTACATACTCAAGTTCTTGAGATCTCCATGTAGATGGAGTCACTAGCTGCCCACTCTCAGATGTACAACATCATAGGCATCAATGGATTCTCCTACTGCCTTCACTACAACTTAGAAATAGCTTCATGACCAATGTCCTTCAAGGAATTGGTTGCAAAATCAATCCAGGGAAACCAAAAATTAACATGAACTACATGCAAAATCTTTCAATGTAAAGGTTAGACACACAGATTAAACTTGAGAAAAATCTAAAAACTTAGAAAAAGTTAAAAGAACTCTCAAATCCAAAAGAACCACATATCTGAAACTCCAAAAATTTTAAATAGAAGTCCATAGATCCAAAAAAATCTAGAACAAATCTTAGATCTTAAGAAAAACCCACAAACATCAACTCAATCAATTGTCTCACATATGAAACTAAAAAAATAGAACAATCATAGGATACCTAGTTTGTTGGGGGGACCTACTCACAAAAGATGATACATAAGAGGGGCCAAAGATTCTTGAGCACCCAACTCTATAGTTCTTGTGTGAAAGTAGTTTTACGAAGGGTAGACTTGTAATGTCCTTTCTTTTGTAATTAGCTTATGTGGGCCCTATCCTTATTTTTTCAACAAGGATATACAAATATTTTAATAAAGAGGCCATGGGTTGAGGAAGTAGAAGTAATTAATAAGGAGTTACAAGAGAAAGTGGTGCCATTTTTTGGAGTGAATTCCATTAATATTTTAATTACTATCTTTAAGAGGGAAAATGGAGCATTGGAATTTGTGCTCTATTAGTGCTATATATTGGGGTGCTTGGTTGGCTATGAGATTATTGCCAATTATTCAGTCTTTTTTGTCATAATTTTAGCCTTGTGTTCAGTTATAGGATTCAAGAGATTAGAGGATGAAACCTCTTTGATTTCTTTGAAATTGGAAGATAAAAACCCTTTGGTTTCTTGTGGTCAATCTCATAGGGGGGTTGTATTTGTAGTTCAAATATTTATTTAGATTTCAATATATATTTTGGTATTTGCAACAAGTTTTGTATTTATGAAGCTTCAAAATATTATGGAAACATATATATTGTAATTACTGAAGCAACATTATGTTATAGAGGAAGCTTTAATCATATTTATGTGTTATTCTCTAAAGCATCAACATATTTATATTATTTACAGTGCAATTTGTTGCTACATCTTTTTGGCCATTATTATTGAAAATACTATTTATAATCATTATTCATCCACCATGTACGCTCTCATGATATTTGGGTAATCATAAAGTGGTGAATAATAATATTTACTTAATGTATGCTCACCTTGCCTTCATGAGATCCTGGTGATAAAAAAGTATTAAATATTTTATATTAAAATTTGTTCGGATGTTACAATCATCATTATAAGTTTGTAATTAGCAATGAAGAATGTTTTTACAAACAATAAAGCATTTTTAGAGCCATCATAATCATCATTCAAAAGACCCATATTATCATTATGTAAAAGCAATGAAGTGTCACCAATATGATCCCCTAATAAATCATCATTATCAATCCATTAGCAATCATGTGTAGGAACGTGAATAGCAATATATTCATCACAAAACTCATCATCATTATGCAAAATATTGGACAACACATCAAAATTAAATAAACTGGGTTATCATGACATTGTAAGGATAGGTCTTTACAAGGCATGCTAGTGTAATGGATAGGTAGGGCACATGACAAACCCTTGCTAAAAGAATGATTGTCAATGTCATAAGACAAGAGATCGCCATGAATGGAATGAACAAAGGAACTTAGGATCTCCAAAAGTATAGGATTTGCATTCCTAACAATATCAAGGAGGAAAAAGGTAAGGCATGATAAAACAAAACCTACATGTTGTGATGGCATCCATATCCAAAGCATAGAAAAACATGAATGAATCAAGGACATGGGTGTCATATGAAACAAATGAAAGGAATGAATCAAAATCTAGAATAAGTAGATGCAAATCAGCTACAGAAGAAACCTAATAACTTTCTATTCTTTAGTTAAATTAAAATACCAAACTATAACATAAAATATTTTAACTAAATACACAATATATGTGTTGTAATTTGTATGCCAATTATTAGATAATCATTTTAACATTCAATCAAAAAATATTGTTGCATAAGCTAATTTGAAGACATAATTATTCGTTTTCTTATTAAAATGTTTGATCATATATCTTAATGAAATAATATTTGAGCCATTCATCTTTATATAAAACTATTTAAACTAGCACTTGCACCCATAGGAGGTTCAAGGAATACGCCAATAGGAACAACCTACGAGTTTAGAAAATTTTCGGACGTGAATATTTTTTTACGGCGTGAGACAATTCCAAGCACTATAAATGACCCGCTCCAACCTCCGCAATACCCAGGATGACCGTAGTCTTGTCATTATCAATACATTATAAATCAGTAAGTAGATCAGAATTTTCAATGACACACAGTATATGAATGAATAGATAGAAATAGTGATTAAAGAGAAATATTGCTGCTGTGTAATTTTGGATTCAAAGGTAATCTCGAAATTATCGGAAGGCAATGTCCTTAGTGTGTAGCTTTATCAATACGTCCGATTGAAACTGGTTATTCTGGATTACTTTCAATATAACAAAATCAACTACGGCGATTCCAAATAATATAAAATGAGTTTAACCGTCCTAAAAATAAAAAAAACATGTAGTTGACATAGTGATCTACTTTTTGGGCGGCTTAATTTTATTCTTATCTTGAATTTTTTAAATTAGTTGTAATTATTCGTTTTCATTTAAGATATATATATATATATATATGCAAGTGACAAATGATAGTGTGTCTAATGAGGGCAGCCTTCCATCTTCTCTCTTTTAGTTTGAGTAGGACAATCTTTTACCTTATGTAGTCTCCTTCTTGCCTTTAGTCTTATGGAGGGTTTTTCCCTAATTCGTTTAAGGAGGAGGGAAAATGATGTAGTCATGGATAGGATCTAATGAAGGACAATCTCTATAACCCAAACATAGAAAACAAAAATACGAGTAAGGGTACACAACAAAAGAAAGTTTAGAAGACATCTAAGATGGCATAGATCACAATATTATCAAATGCTCTTACATGACAAGTTATTACAAAACTCAACAATGAGTATACATGCTTGTAGGATATATACTTATTACAATAGTTGAGAACCCAAAACACTCTATTCGAATCTATCTCCTCTATGCTTTACCCTTTCTGAGGAATTAGTCCTCTATTTATAGTGGATTCTTTAAGCAATAGGGTATTGCTAACTATAGGTAGTGACCCTTCTTCTACAACTCTTGGGACAAACATAAAATATTGCACTGTGTTACTCAAATTATGGTGTGAAAGCTTAAAGTAGGTCTCGTTAAACATAACAAAGTGCTCTAACTTCCTATTAGAAAACATTTAATCAAGATATTATGTGAAGATATGTGTCAACATTCAATAATCCAATTGCTAAAATATCATATCAAGAAGTCCAACTATGGTTGATTGTTGTAAATATTATCAACTGCTAGAACATGATGTCATTTAAAATAGGCTCTTAGGTAAGAAGAATGCTTCTATGACAAGACTAGTATGCATGTAGATCTCCAAAAATGTTTCAAACTAAAGAAAATAGAAAAATATTTTTTGATTAAGCAAGATTGCCTAACCCCTAGGATGCTCCTACATTAGACACCCAAGGTAATAAAAATTTGAGTATGATACTTAAAATTAAGGAAGGGTGTTGTGGCCACCCTAACCAACCCACTTCATCTTTAGAGATATAGGTGTCATCCTTTGGTCCCCTTACCTTCGATCAAACCAGATACTCCATGAATTCCTTCTATCTAGTTCTTCTACTTAGGCACTCATTCAAAATTTTCTCTATCTAATCGCTTGGCATCTCAAGCATTTGTTGTCTCCAATATGGTCCTATAGTGATGAAATATTCTTCTCCATATCATCACATACCTCCTACCCCATCAATATTTAAAGAAGACCACCCCTCTCTTATAGGAGATACTGTTAGTTTAAATATTGGCACACCAGAAAAATAAAGTGGTAAGAATCAAGGTGAATTGATGGATAAAGAGCTATACAATTAAATATAAGTTATCACTGATTTCATAGATGTCTAACTTTGCAATATTCAAACATGCCATGATTAGATCATGACATTGTTCATAGCTTGGTCACTAAACTAGATGCAAAACCAATCTTAATGTCAGATATATCAAGCTAGTAGATTATTCAACATTGATATCAAGGATAGTCCCAATTCTCACAAATAATGAGAATGTGTGAATATACATTAGTTTTTGATACATTAATAAATCTTTCCCTATGAATGATATTATTCTCTCATCTATAGACCGGGTTGTTAATTCTACCATTGGTTATGAAATGTTGTCCCCCATTGATGTTTTGCTTGCCTATAATCAAATTTGTTGGTAGATGGCGACTGATCAGGAAAGTACTGTACACTAGCCATGTATCCTCACTAGGGTTTGGGGGTGCAACCCCTGAATTTTTTTTGGACCGACATAAGGCTTGATAAAAGCACTTAAGGGTTAGGGTTTTTTGATATATATTGTATTGAAGCATTTGCAACGGTATTGAGTTGCAGGAATTGCTGGTTGTAATCAGTTTGATTTATTGGATAATAATATTGGACTCTCTGTTGGTGGATGTAGCCCGAGTTTGGGTGAACCACGTTAAAACTTGTCTCTTGTTGTTATTATTTGTGTGTATTTTTCATTCCTCTATTTAATCTTTATTTTCATTTAATTGATATCTTCTATCAGCTAACCCTAACAAGTGGTATCAAAGTGGGTTGTGTTCGATTATTGTCTGCAGGAAGGTCTCACAGTTGAGTGGGAGCAATGGCGAATGAGGGTAAATTGAAGGTCGATAAATTTAATGGGCAGAACTATCAGTTATGGAAGATGCAGATGGAGGATTACCTCTATCAAAAGGATTTATGGATGCCGTTGGAAGGAGTAGCCAAGAAACTGGCAACAATGTCTAATGAGGATTAGAATCTTCTTGACAGAAAGGCACTAGGAACCATTCGGTTGTGCTTGGCACCATCAGTGGCATTCAATATAATGGAAGCGAAGACAATAGATAGTCTAATAAAAGCTTTGGCTAAATTGTATGAAAAACCCTCAGCCTCAAATAAGGTATTTCTCATGAAGCGTTTGTTTAATCTAAAAATGGTTGAAGGTGGATCTGTGACAAATCATTTAAATGAATTTAATATGATTGTCAGTCAATTGACTTCTGTAAATGTAAAATTTGATGAAGAAGTTAGAGCTCTCTTGATATTATGTTCTTTGCCTGAAAGCTAGAATAGTTTGGTAATGGCGGTTAGTAACTCTGTTTCTGGTTCAAATACCCTAAAATTTGATGATGTTGTTGGTGTTATTTTGAGTGAGGAAATTCATAGGAAAAACTCAGGTGGGTCCACATCAGGCAGTGTTTTGAATGCAGAAAGCAGGGGTAGATCAAAGGAGAGAGAAAAAGGTTCTGGAGGTCATGGGAAGTCATGAGAAAAATCAAATGATAAGAGATCCCAAACTAGAGGACAAAAGGATTGCTAGTACTGTGGGAAACCGGGTCATCTAAAGAAAGATTGCTAGTCTCAGAAAAATAAAGGAGACAAACAAGAAGGCAATAAGGAGGCAAATGTGGTAAGTAATAAGTCTGAAGATGATGCTTTGATTCTTTCCCTAGATAATGCTGATGATTCATGGGTTTTAGATTCAGGGGCCTCATTTCATGCTATGCCCCATAGAAGTTATTTTCTTGATTATATCCAAGGGGATTTTGGGCTAGTTTATTTGGGAGATAACGAACCTTGTCAGATTGTTGGAAGGGAAGAATCAAGATTAAGTTGCAGAATGGGAATCATTGGCTACTACAAGAGGTAAGGCACGTTCCAAGGCTTAGTAGGAATTTAATTTTAGCAAGGCAACTAGCTGAAGAAGGTTGCATTGTTACATTTACTGATAAAATTTGGAAGGTTTCAAAAGGTGCCTTAATAGTAGAAAAAGGTGTGAAAGTAGGCACCTTATATCTTTGTACAAGTCATATTGTTCCTTCTACTTTAGTTGTTGCAGAGAAAAAATAAATAGGTTCAGGAATAGTTGCTGCAGGTTTGCAGGAAGAGACTGAAACAGTTGTTGCAGGTTATGAGACAACACTGTGGCATAACATAATTGGGCATATGAGTGAAAAAGGTATGAAGGTACTTCATTCTATTTACCAGGTCTAAAATATATTAATATGGATTTCTATGAAACTTGTGTGTATGGCAAACAAAAGAGAGTCAATTTTCTCAGAGATAGGAAGCAAAAGAAAGATGAAAAGTTGGAGCTTGTGCATAAAAATATATGGGGACCAGCTCAGGTATCTTCTCTTGGTGGCTCTCGATATTATGTTACATTCATAGATGATGCAACTAGGAAGGTATGTATTTATTTCTTTAGGTACAAATCTGATATATTTAAAACATTTAAGAAATGGAGAAGCTTGGTTGAGAATGAGACATGTAAAAGATTAAAATGTCTTAGATCTGATAATGGTGGTGAGTATTGCAGCAAAGAATTTGAAGATTATTGTTCCTTTAATGGAATCTGTAGGCAGAAAATGGTTCCAGGGACCCCACAAGAGAATGAAGTGGCTGAACACATAAATAGGACAATAATGGAGCATGCAAGGACCATGAGATTACATGTTGGGCTCCCTTTAAATATGTGGGCAAAGGCTGTCAACACTACTCTATATTTAATTAATAGAGGTCCTTCAGTTCCTTTGGGTTGTGGTATTCTAGAGGAAGAATGGATAGGCAAGAAGGTGAGTTATTCTTTTTTGAAAACTTTCAGTTATGAAGCATTTGCACATATAGATTCTAAAAATAGAACCAAGTTGGATGCAAAATCAAAAAAATGTACCTTCGTTGGATATGGCATTGATGAATTTGGTTATAGGCTTTGGGATTTTGAAAATTAGAAAATTGTGAGAAGTAGGGATGTTATATTCAATGAGAAGGTGTTGTACAAAGATCAGTTGCAGCAGCATGAGAAGAAAGAAAAGGATTATGTGGTACTGGATGATACTCCAAATAATGATGTTCCAGTGGTTCCTCATGCTCTATAATAGCAACCAAAAATATCACAAACTCCAGTGAATGTTAGACGGTCAACAAGGCTAAGTAGACCTCCTAAAAGGTTCTCTCTCTCTCTTTGTATTCTATTTTGTTAATAGATGCTGGTGAACCAAAAGGGTATGATGAAGCTATGCAGGTGGATACACAGGTTCAGTTGGAGGTTGCAATGAAAGAAGAAATGGACTCCTTGCTGAAAAATCAGACTTGGGAATTATGTAAGTTACCTGCAAGTAAAAAGGCTTTACCAAACAAATGGGTTTATCAGCTAAAAGAGGAAGATGGAGGTAAGAAAAGATTTAAAGCCAGGTTAGTTGTAAAAGGATTTGTACAGAAAAAAGGCATTGATTTTGATGAGATATTTTCTCCGGTTGTCAAGATGACTTCTATTCGTACTATTTTAAGTATTGTGGCTGCTGAAGATTTGCATTTGGAACAGCTAGATGTGAAAACTGCCTTTCTCCATAGTGATTTAGAGGAGGAGATATACATGGAACAACCCCAAGGATTTGAGGTCAAAAGTAAGGAGAAACTGGTGTGCAGATTGAAGAAGAGTTTGTATGGCCTGAAACAAGCACCTCGGCAATGGTATCTGAAATTTGATAGTTTTATGGCTAAGCAAGGCTACAGTCGGTGTAATTCTGACCATTATGTTTATTTTAAGAGGTTGGATAATGACAGCTACATTATTTTATGTTTATATGTTGATGACATGCTTGTAGTTGGGTCTAACATGGATCACATAAGAGAGTTAAAACAACAGTTAGCATAGTCATTTGATATGATGGATTTGGGGGCATCAAAATAAATCATTGGTATGAAAATTTGCAGAGATAGGAAGAACAAAAAATTGATTCTATCTCAGGTTGCTTATGTTGAAAAGGTGTTGCAGAGATTCCATATAGAGAATGCAAAAGCTGTCAGCACACCTTTGCCTAGTCATTTGAAATTGACTAAGGAGATGTGTCCAAAGACACAAGAGGAGGAAGAAAAAATGTCAAAGGTACCATATGCTTCAACTGTAGGAAGTTTAATGTATGCCATGGTGTGCGCGAGACCAGATATTGTACATGCTGTAGGAGTCGTTAGCAGGTATATGAGTCATCCCAGATTGGAGCATTAGAATGCGGTAAAATAGATTCTTAGATATTTGAGAGGTACATCCAATACACATTTATATTTTGGGGGCTCTAACACTGATTTAGCAGGCTATGTCGACTCAGATTTGGCAAGGGATATTGATATCAGGCGGAGTACTATAGGTTATGTCTTTACTGTAGGTGGGACAGCAGTGAGTTGGATCTCACAGTTGCAAAAGGTGGTTGCTTTATCCACCACAAAGGCATAGTATGTAGCTGCAATAGAGGCAAGCAAGGAGATGATATGGCTGCAATCTTTCATAGAAGAATTGGGCAAACCACAGGCTAACAATTCTTTGTATACAAATAGTCAAAGTGCCATACATCTTGTAAAGAATTATGCCTTGCATTCAAAGACCAAACACATACAATTGAGGTATCACTTTATTTGGTCGGTGTTGGATAATGGACAGTTACGGCTGGAAAAGATACATACAGATGAAAATCTAGTGGATATATTTACAAAGGCAGTGACAAGGGAGAAGTTGAGCTCCTCTTCAGATTCAGTTGGTCTTCAAGACTGAAACAATAAAATCAGAACAACAGAGTCCAGGGTGCTTATTTCCAGTGGGAGCTACACACGCAGTGGTGTTGTCCAGGATCAGTCTCCAAGTGGGAGATTGTTTGGTGTGGAGCCTGATCAGTCTCCAAGTGGGAGATTGTTGGTAGGTGGTGACTAATTGAGAAAGTACTATACACTAGCGATGTATCCTCGCTAGGGTTCAGGGGCGCAACCCCCAAATTTTTTTTGGACCAACATAAAAAAAATGATTTTGTAACCGACATAAGGCTTGATAAAAGCGGCTAAGGGTTAGGGTTTTTTGATATATATTGTATTGTAGTATTTGCAATGGTATTGAGTTGCAGGAATTGCTGGTTGTAATCAGTTTGATTTACTGGATAATAATATTGGACTCTTTGTTGGTGGATGTAGCCCGAGTTTAGGTGAACCACGTTAAAACTTGTCTCTCACTGTTATTATTTCTGTGTATTTTTCATTCCTCTATTTAATCTTTATTTGCATTTAATTGATATCTTCTGCCGGCTAACCCTAACAAAATTCATATTACAGAAGCCAACCAAAATCAAATGATATTCATCATGCCATGGGGAACATTGGTTTATGCGGCAATTCCCTTAAGGTTGAAAAATGCTAGGGATACATACTAAAGGGCTATGCCACACATTTTTCATCACCTTATCGATGACATAGTGGAATATTATGTCAATGATCTACTAGAAAATTTTAAAAAGAGAGAAAATAGTCCCAAAGGCCTGTGTCTTTTTTAACTATATTACATGAATATATGGTAAAATCAAATCCAGAAAAGTGTGTTTTGAGTCACAAGTGGAAAATATTAGGAACACTAGTTGGTGATTGTGTAGAGTGAGGATGATGATTTATATGATGAGACTAATGATGAATACATGTCAAGTAATGAGGTCCATGAGGAGACTAATGGTGGGATGTTAGAATCCAAGGATCTGATAATGGGTAGCATATCCCATAAAAGAGAGGGAGGAGGTGAGAATAAATTCTAGGAGGAGGTCCCTTGCTAGGATATTCCCCTAGAAAAGATTTCCCCATAGTAGAAGCCACCTTTGCATGATCCTAGATAGAAACCAAGAGATCCTAATAAGTTCTTGATTTAGTTTACTTTTATTACTACCCTTTAAGATGTATGATATTAGCATTGTTTATAATATTTTAGTGTGGTTTGTCAATTATTTATCTTATGTGTCTTTTACACTTTATTTTTCTCTATTTTTTAGGCAATGCAGGCTTTATGGATGAGTGGGGAGATATGATTCAGACCTCATTGTTGGATGCCTTTATTATTGTCATACAAAGGAAAGATAAGCTCTTAGTGGACTCACACTTGCCTTTGTCTATATATGCCATTGTACATATTTATCTATAGGCCATAATACATGTATGATCTCCTCTATCTATCATGCTAGTTAGGAGATCATAGCCCCATAGGGGTGGATTAGTGGACTTGATGTGAATAATAGGCTTTTGAGGAGCATGGTGGGACCAAGAGCTAGTCCTAGCCACCACACACATTCTTAGTCATGGGATTAGACACCATTAATTTATAGGCTCATGGGCAGAGAGATGACACCTACTCAGTTGGAGATAGTAGAGAGTAGATGAAGGTAGAGGACTAGGAGCCTTAGGTGTCTAGGATCTTGGGGATGACTTAGATGCTTAATGATTCTCTCAATTTACATTTGACACACTTTCACTTGCCCCTCTCACAGAGAGATTTTGAATCAAGATATGTAGAAGTTCATTGATTTCGTTGATTTTTTATGCATTCAATGAATGAGCCCTTATGCTTAGACCTTAATAGTTATACCTATATATGTTTAGATTCTTTTAGAATGATTCATACTTTGTCTTGGTTGACTTCATATGTATTACTTTCCCTTCATTGTGCACATGGATGATTTGACTAGTTATTCCAAGGATAAGGATGATCATTGCAAACACTTGGAAATGACTTTGCAATGATGTTTTGAGTATAGGATATCTTTAAATCCCCAAAAATATATATTTGGCATGGAAGAGTGCAAGCTCCTTGGACATACAATGTCCAAGGAAGGTGTGAGGATTGACCCTAAAAGAGTTAAAGAAATATACCTCATCCCTCAGCCCAAAATAGATAAGGAAGTGTAATCCATCTTTGGGCAAATTAACTTTGGTAGGTAGTTTCTTCCTAACATTGCCTAGAAGACAAAGGCTATTTCAAAGGTGCTCAAGAAAGTATAATCAACTGCTTGGGATAATGAATCAACTGACTCATTCATGGAAATCAAATTTGTACTTAAACAAGCTCTAGTATTGGCAAGCCCTAATTACTTAAAACTCTTTCAAGGTGGGTACAAAAAGATGGGGGGCCAAAAAGTGGCCAAAATTCTTAATTTTTTTAAAAAATCCATAACGCGAGTGCATTATAATGCACTCACATTATGGCTTGGTGTTGCCAAGCCTAAGGCTCAGCAGCACCAAGGCATAACACGCTCGTGCTATAACGCGAGTGCGTTATAGTTTTTTATAACAAAAAAAGCAACATTTGTCATTTATCATTTTTGTTTTTTCTTGCAAACCCTTGAGAGCGCGCTCACATTAAAGGAGTAAGTTTTGTTTTTTTTGTGTGTGAATTTGTTACTAAATAGGTAGATTTAAGTGGTTTTTTGATGTAAATTTCTTTAATTTATAGGAATTGATAATGCACCTCCTCCTGAAAATCCTCAATCACCTCAACACCAAATACCTGATGAAGAACAACCCCAACAATAAACACCTCTAGTAATTCCTCAATATGCCCATGGAACACAAGAAAATTTAATGGGGAAAATTTAAAATAATAAAAAACAAATTGAGGACATAATTGCAAGGTTGAAAGATCATGCATTGTCAATCTCACATAGAGTCATGCTTGCTCAATCTCTTGAATCTATGTTATCAAATGTAGATTCAATTAGTAAACAAATCTCTAGTTGGTTAGATAAGAGGAGAAATTTTAGACAATTCTATGGAGATAAGTTATCTTACGAACAAGTCAAAAATGAAAAAATTACAAAACTTGACTTGTGTTCCCTTTTCACAAACCCACGTACAAATCAACCTCTAGACCCTATAAGTAAGAGGTTCCCTATCCATTGGTGCAACCACCAAGGGATAAAGGACCATTGTTTACAAAGGTGGTGGATGGTTTTTGACAATCCTCCATGCAACAATAATGAGGTCCCGCAATATTTTTTGAGGAAACTCTACTGTGAGTTTGTCCTCAATAAAGTGACAAACTATTTTGATATATAGGACTTCTAGGGTAGAGGTGGGGGGTCAGTACAGGATAGACCAGGGGCACATTTTGACCCATAGCGGCGAATGAGACAAGTACTCACTAGACCATCCTATAAGCACATGTTTATCCCTTCCATTGTGAAGGAGAGTGTTGAGGTTGAGACACTACAATCCATTAGTTCCTTGACCTAGAGCATCATAGAGCATGCTAGTCTTGTAGCACAGTGTGAGCCGAGGGAGACTTCAAGGAGTGGGATTCCACCCCATACTTGTCAGGCTTGTGGGTTAGCCTGTGTTTATGACCCTACAGATAGTTAGGACACAGGTGCACAGGCTACATCTATAGCTGAGCAGTTGGTGATGACAGACGCCCTCCTAAATGAGACTTTTGGCCTTGATGCTTAAGTAAATGTTAGCAAGTTCTTTGGAAATAATTTATTAAATTTTATTTTTCAAATGCAAGATTAACTGATTTAGTTTAATGATTGTAATGAAATTTCAGGGTCATAGTGTTCATTCAGTTTTTAGTGGTTCTCCACCTCCATATTACACTATGACATATATTGCTGAGGTATGTAACTAGTAAACAATTATAAATATTACATGTGAATAGCATTGTTATATGGATGGTACTCCAATATCTCATTTTAATTGTTGAATAGGTTAATCTTGGAGATTTCATGGCAACACCTCCTAATTGAGGTGGAGTTCAAAGCTTCACTCAAGTAATAAAATAAAGAGTTTAACTAATGAATTATACTTATTAGATTTTTGTAGTTTATATTCATCTCATTGCTTACATTGTATTGCACATCTTTCAAACTCAAAGCATTACTACATATTACATAACTAATAACTAGATGTTGATAGATGACAAAATTCTAATTACAATAGAGTTTTTTAGAAAGTCAACATAAGCTATTATGCAATTACTTCACATTGCATAACTAATAACTAGGAGCAGCTACCAATTGCATTTTCTTGTCATGGCATTCAATGAGACCACATTTTATTGAGGCATTTTTTCAAATAGTTCACTGCCTTGTCTATGCTACAGATGCTTGGATAAAATCTATCAAAGCATAATAGTAAGCTATAACATAGACAAGGCAATGAGCTATTTGAAAAAATGCCTCAAAGAAATTTGGTCTCATGGTGATGTCCACACCATGAGACCACATTTCTTTGAGGCATTTTTTCAAATAGCTCACTACCTTGTCTATGCTACCACATTTTCAATACATGTCTACCAAAGCATTCTATCAAACAGTTCACTCAAAAAAATTTAAATAGTTCACTGCCTTGTCTATGCTAGTCCACACCATGAGACCACATTTCTTTGAGGCATTTTTTCAAATAGCTCACTACCTTGTCTATGCTACCACATTTTCAATACATGTCTACCAAAGCATTCTATCAAACAGTTCACTCAAAAAAATTTAAATAGTTCACTGCCTTGTCTATGCTACCACATTTTTCATACACATTTACCAAAGAACTTAAAATTTTGTTAACTATCTCATACATTATAATCCATGACCTTCATCACTATTCTAGTTTTCATAATTGAATAATGTTATTTTATTTCCAGATGATGTAGGTAGAGACACCTCCTAATGTTCATATGGTAATGGAGCATGGTGTGTCTTCCGTAATTGATAGCTCCATGCCTTTGATGGGGGTATGATGTAGATTAGTAAATTTCAAATTACAATCATTGTCATAGTTGTTTATTATTGAAAAATCAAATGATTATTGATTTGAAGTTTAATTTCTATTTGGATGGTTTCTATAGGACATTACAATGCCACAACCTGATCCTGCTACTATGGAAAATGAGGAGAGAGATTATTTGGTAGTGGTAAGTGATTATTTTGTTAAATATTTTATTTTTTTATAATGTAATTTCTATATATTAATGTCTATACTTTTTATTGTAACAGCTAAAGCTCCATGATGAACTAAATAGGAGGAGCAACCCTCGGGTTTCAAGTAGACCACTCTCATATGTGTCTCCATCCCCTTGAAGATCAAAGGCCACCTGTGATCTATTTTCTTCACCCAAAGGGGAATAACTTTTTATTGGGTTCCTTTGTTGTATGCCAATATTGCATTTGTGGACATATATTTTGTATTACATATAGTTGACATTGTATGCCTATATGGCATTCTTGTAATCCTATATGGCTATTTTGTATATTTGTTATACTTATATTGAAAGATATTTATGTATGCCTATATGGCTATTTGGTTAATACACATCATTCTTGTTGATGGTGTTCATATTTGCATTATAAATCCATGCTTCAATGGATATTTGTGGATGGTTTAATTCAAATATTTAAAGTCCAATTGTATTACATGCACTCTTCCTTTATATAATTGTAAATATATAAAGTTTGAACATTATTCTCCTCTAAGATTATTGAACATTAAATCAATCATATGATTATAATAATACATGATGCAATCTAACACCTAGTTCTCTCTACCACTATACATCTAAGCCCATACTATGTAGGATCATTGTAGCATGGTGTTGGTTAATAGATTTGTCACCTAAGTCTATATACTTATGCTGAGACAAGTGACAAATGTAATCAATAGTTGAGCCTAATATAATTTTACATAGGCTCTCTACTTATTTAACAAGGCACAGCTACCTACGATAGATATTCTAATGAATAAGAAAACCCAAAATTGATTTTAACCAGAAAGCAAAAACAAAGGTAGAGCTTTTGACCAAAAAGCAATAAAGGTAAATTTACAACCTGATTACTAGGAGTTCAAAGATTTCCAGCCACTTAACATAAATTGACAACACACCAAATATATATGTATATATATATTCACCACTTCGAATGATATACCAACAGATAGATGATTCTTCAGCAGTGAGAAAGATTTATGAATAACCAACCACCAAGACACATGAATATCATTAACACTAGCAGCAACATATTCAACTTAAGAAGAACATGAATTCAAATAATCACAACACAAAGTCCATGATCACCCAAATCTCCATTGTATTAACTTGCATTACATATATCAAAGTAGCTGAAAATAAAATTCACTATTACCCTTGCAAAACAAAGTTTGTCCAAAGATCCCTAATTCGACTAGCCATCCAAAATTTATAGCTAAGACAAATTATAACTGTCTTTAAAACCATAACGACTTCTTGAAATAGATGAATAAAAGATGTTTAAACAATAATTATAATAAAAGGGGCCCTTTAGAGCCAATAGTTTTAGAGCAAATATGAAATAACTAAACATGAAATTTGAAATCAATTGAGGATTTGTAAATCCCCATCACCATCATCCACCTCGTCCATCTCTTCCTCTTCCTTCGACTACTCCGGGCTTCTCCTGTGACACTTTGCGCCGCTTGAGGTACCTGTCACCATAACCTTGACTTATATGCCCTATACTTGTTGATGATAGGTGTTAATGACATGCTAAGTGGAGTTCCTGTCATACTAATACATCACTTCCTCTTCATGATTTCCCTATTAGAGTCCATCACCTTACTATTTCTTTAGTCACCACCCTCTTGAAATTTTGTCTAATTACTTTAACATCTAAGAGTTTCTCATCATCAGACCCATTATCTTCCACCTCCAGAGCAATGAAATCCTTTTTTATTCTCATCATTTCCTTGTAATAGATTACGATTGATTTTCCCATCTCCTCTTCTATTGCAATTATAATATAGAGTTTCCATTCTACTACGCCAGCCCACATAGCAGTATCTAGCTCTCCAGGATTAGCTATAACTTTTTTAGCCATCAAGATACCAGGGTCCATGTTGGGTATCTCTTGTATCTCCTTAGAAGATACGGACAGACTATGATGATCACTTTGGGCTTTCTCAAACTCCACTATTAAAACCTCCCTCTTTGCATGTATAGAATCAAACAATTTCAATGCCTCCTCAATAAAAATGAGACCATAAAAAATAATCTTTTTGACCCATTGATCCATAGCTTTTCTTAGAGATAGAGAAGTTTTGACTTGTTGGAGCAAATTTGAATCAAGGGTATAGAGGTCAGCATCTGAGGAGGCTTTAGTTGAGGGTGTTACTATTTTAGCAATTGAATTAACAAAACAAGACAAGGAATTTACATGTGCTAGTAGTTTTGAATTATCTTCCTGCAATCCCTTTACCCTTTTAGAGATGTTATCGAATGAGTATTGGACATGATATAAATCTCCTTTAGTAGTTAGCGGTCCCAGATCCACTCAACTCACTCTGAAGTTAGCTTCTGTTACTTCATCCTCATTCTTATCTGTCAGTGGGTCTGTAATATCTAGAAACTGGTTTCCTAAGGTGGAATCAATCACCATTCTTGACATTCTTTTTGCACATTTGGGCTTGGGAACCATTTGCAACAAATTAGCCATAGTATCGATACCCACATCAGTAGGAGGAGTATATCTCTTTTTCTTTTGAACTACCCTTTTCAACCAATTGGGAGATGGGGTTGACACATTGGGATCATTAGAAGTAGTAATCATAGGCGCAGGGTGGGAATTTTTCTCTAGTAATTCTCTTTGATGTGGGGAACTCGACAGGCTGAGAAAAGAGTGTAACAAATTATCTTCTTCTATTTGGGAGAAAATAAAAGAATTAGAGTCACTTACATAGTTACAAGATGGGGACACATGGTCTTCTTTGGATGATGAAGCAGCCAATCTAGTATTTCTTTTCATTATTTGGATGTTCTACTCACAAGTAGTCTTCACCTTTCTAGTCTCTTCAGTTGGTCTGTCATCATCACCATTCGATTGTGAGATGACTCTTTGGAGAGTCAGGTCCAAACTAGATGATCTTTTGCACAAATGAGTAGATTGAGATCTGGCTTGGTTTTGCGAGGCTGAATCCTTTGATGTTGTGGAACCAACACACTCTTTGACTTTTCCTTGTAGTTATTTTTCTAATCTTCTTAACACATTTAGAGAAAGCAACATAATATTAGTAACTTCTTTTTCAGACTATTTCATGGGGGGCAGGGGCTTTGTTGACACAACATTATAACCTTCATCTACTATATCTGAAAAGTCATCAGTCATATCAAGAACTTGAAGATTCAACTGGAAGGCTCGAACTTGATCTACATTCAGTCTCATCTATTTTCTTCTTTGAACCTCCCTTTCGTCAACACAGTCCTCCCAAAAATCCTCCAATTGAGGCTGGTATGAATAAGAACCACCCCCATGCATGTTTTCCTTTATAAAATTCTTACTATCAAAATCCACACGAGGGGACAGACTGTGGAGACTGAATTCTCACAATAATTTGTCAACATTCTTGGCCCCATCATTACTTTTACAACAATAAAAAGACAAAGTCACAAGGAAAGAGTACCCTTTCTTCTTCATGGCCTAGTATTTCACATTCACAACTGCCATTTGGTGGTACAACACCAAAAATAGGTCAAATAATCACATGGGTACCATGTCAATTTTAATGGGACATTTTGAAAACCCCTGATTCTCAAATAGGAGAAGCGGTCAAATTGTATATAAAAACTACCAAAATTCATGACCAGGGTAGATGCTTCAACATAAAATCTTTGCTCTATCGAGCCATCAATCATTTTGGCTAACATCATGGAAAAATCATCATTAATATGTCTAAAATGTTTCATGCCTTCACTTTTCTACAACTGGGGGAAAACATGATACACAAGCCTACTTGTTGTAGGACTCCCTTGAATCCTCAAACTAGGCCAAGTAGCCTCTCTTTGAGCCAATATATAGACTAGCAGGGAACACATGTGGAAGCTCACATTTCTTGCAAAATTCATCAGCTGTTCATGCAAGCAGTCATTGATAACCTTTGGCCAATCAATGTGGTGTTCTCCACAAATTAGTAGAATGAATCTACACATCCAAAATTCAAAAACATCCAACTCAGGGCTCCCAACCACTTTGTTTAACAAAGTTATCATATCTGAAATTTCTTCCTTAAAATAGCTCCTTTTTAAATTGGTGGGAAGCTGAGATTTACTAGTCTTCTCAATCTCTAACCAATGATTAGCAATACAGGTATGACACCAATCGTTCCTTTCATTGTATTAGTTCTAGGTTGAAGACACAGAAACATCAACATTGTCTTCATACTCTTCCAAATTTAGAGCCAAAGTGACAGATTCAGAGTCAATTTTCCCCACAACATCAGCACTGGAGGTCTTTATCTCCTGGGATTCTAGAAAATACCTATTGGCACACACAACCATCAACTCGGGACAATGCATAGCAGGTGGAAAGCTGCTAGCCATATCTACACCACTGTTGGTAATCTTCTTCACCAAGGGAGTTAGATTTTCAAACTACATTCTCCTCCAGAAGTCATCCAAATCAACATGAACTAAATTAGTATCTTTCACTTTAGACATGCCATTCTCAAGTATAGAGGCCATGAGAGTCCCTTGGAATTTGAACTTCATCTTAATGTACTTCAGGACCCAAAACACCAAAGACTCCATAATGTATGCAGATAACATAGGGTGATACAAGACACTAACAGGAATTTCCTCACACAGATACATGGGAATGAAAATTTCTAACTCCCTAAAAAGAATGTTATGCCTTTATAACAAGAGAGAGAGGGAGCTTCTAGTTATGTTGACATGTGAGAATGGAATTGTGTTGATAACTCACATGTAGCAAACTAGTCGTTTAACTTTCTGCAACGTATTCCATTGTAAAACAATATCACCTTAGATGAGCTTAAGAACTTATCAAAATCATTTTTCATAAATTCATTAAGGAAGGATATTAAATGTTGGCAGTGAATTTATCTTTTAAAACTCATTAATGCATGCCTTGAGTTTCCCTCTGAAGAATGTGCCATTGTGTTCTCATGTACTTCTAATTAAATGCAGCGAAAATGCCACATGAAATAGCATGCCTTTCCAAGTCGGCAAGTCAGGTGGAATTTGAAATCTTGAACTAGGAGTAAGAGGTTCAGAACTTCAAGGAACTCCTGACCTCCTGACAACAAAGGAAGACATCAATAACAAGACATCAGGAATACTCAAGGCATGGGACCTTAAGACAAGTTGGCAAGTTAGGCAATTCAAGAACTTATGAACCCACTGACTTTGGTTCAAAAATGTGAAGGATCACCAACAACTCAGAAAATGACTAAGTAAAATTGGCCAGAGGAAAGAAATAAGGAAATGATGGACAAAGAATGAAGGAAAAGCAAAGAATGGACATGAACACCTTTTTTTAAAAAAAGGAGGCAACAACTGGCTCTAATTGGGGACAAGGAATTAGGAGGACGTAGAGAACCCTGACAAACAATGGTGAACAAGCCTTATTCTAGGGGCAATAGAGTCACACCAAAAATGGGATGACACAACAATAGAAAAATAGGGAAAGAAACTATGACATAGAACAGGACTCAGAAACTTTACCAGTTGCATAATTTCAGGTCTTACCCATTGTAGGCAAGAGGTAGTGACGTTCCATCAGGGTAAACCAACGAAAATGCATTCTCTCCTACAACTTCTCTGTTCTTGAAAGGTCCTTTCCACAAAGAATAAAATTTATTATGGGCACCTTTTGGTTCTCTCCTCCTGTCCCATAAAAGCACAAAATCTCCTACAACAAAGTTCCTATGTTTATCCCTTTTGTCAAAAATCTTTTTAACAGTATGTTGATGCTTGGTAATTCTGTCTGTAGCAAGCTCTCTCTACTCTTCTAAATAGCTTAAATACAATATCCTCTTATCTAGTGCTAATTGAAACTGTTCATCTTTAATTGCCTTCTGCAAATTCAATGCAGACAGTTCTAGGGGAATAGGGATTGCGCTATCGATACCATAAACCAACTAGAAAGGAGACATACCAATAGCCCTTTTATATGTTATGCTATCATCCCAAAGAACATCATATAGATTCTTATGCCATCCCCTTTGGCTTTCTTCCACCAACTTTTTGACAATAGAGATGAGATTTTTGTTGCTTGATTCTGCTTGTCCGTTGCCTTGTGGGTTATAATCAGATGAAAAGGCAAGGTTAATACCAAAATCATAACAGAAAAGAGTAACTTTGACAGAGGAAAATCTTGAAGCATTATAGTCCCCAGCTTCCTAGGTACACCAAACCTGACCAAAATATTTTCCTTAAGGTGCAAACTACCTCAGAAGTAGTACTTTTTACTGGGATAGCTTGCACCCACTTGGTAAAATAATTAGTCTCTATCCAGATATGGGTATGTCCAGCACTTGAATTAGGATTAATTGGTCCATTGAAGTCACTTTTATCGACCTTGCTTTCAGCAATCAATTTTCACAACCCTTTGCCTCTAACCAAATTAGTGGGCTTGATCTCAATATCGTACTCCTAAACTTTAGCTATCCAAGCTCCTCTATTATTGCATCCAATCTCCTGCTGAGTGAGAATACTTTTTACAGCCGATTCTGGGACATAAACAACAACATTTGAATGTAAGATGTAAAATCTAAAGCTTTTTAAGGCTTTCACCACAACATATGCATGCTTCTCCAAAGTAGAGTATTTAAGCTCATATTTCTTTAAGGGCACACTCATGAAGGCAATGGGAGCTTCTATTCCTTGTTCATTCTTATGCAACAAAATAACTGATAGAGTATGTTCAGAAGCATAGCAATAGATGATAAAGTCTTTTTGAAAATCATGATGTACAAGCGTGGGTGCATTAGCAATGACCTTTTTAATATCTTCAAATGCCTTCTTTCCTATAGCACTCCACTTAAAGACTAGATGGTTCTTCATCATCTCTACAATATGTCTGGTGAACTCAGCAAAGTCAGGGACAAACCTTCTTAGAAGATTTACCTGACTGAAAAAGGATCTCGTGTTGCTCTTGGTCATGGTTAAACTTAACTGTTGAATCACCCTTACCCTCTCTGGATCAATTTTTATTCCATCCTTTGAAACAATGTGTCCTAACAACTTTTTTTTAGTAACTGTAAAGATTGATTTCTCAGGATTCAAAGAGATGCCATGTTCCTTGCAACATTACAGAACTACTTCTAGATCATGCAAGTGATCACCTCTTTTCTTAGAGAAGAATTTCATGTCATCAAGGTAAGCCACTATGATTTTGTTCTTCAAGTCACCAAAAGTTAGATCCATTGCTCTCTGACGTGTAGCCCCAACATTAATAAGACCGAAGGTATTCTATTATATACAAAGACACTAATTGGGGTAGTAAAAGTTGTTTTATGTTGGTCTTCCTGAGCCACTCCAATTTGGTTGTACCCCAAAAATCCATCAAGCATAGACATCATCTCTGAACCGAACACAATTTGTAAAATATGGTTCATCACCGGTAAGGGATAGTTATCTTTCAGAGAAGCTTGATTTAGATTCCTAAAATCAACACAAATCTAGATCTCCCCATTCTTCTTCCTAACAAGTACAATATTGGCCACCCAAGTAGAAGGGTGACTAGGATAAATGATTTTAGATTTGAGCATTTTGTCAATTTCATTAAAGATGACTTCAGCTATGTTTGGATTATAAGTTCTCTTCTTTTGCCTAAAGGGTATGGTGCAAGGCTTCAATGGAATATGATGCTGCATTTCCACATTCCTAAACTTCTTTAGGTCAGCATAACACCATGTAAAAACATCTTTATACCTAGTAAGCAGAGAAATCAAATGTTCCCTTTCTTCCTGAGAACAACATTTGCCAACACACACAACCTTCAGATCAGCTTCAATGCCAATATTCACCCTATCATAATCAGCCAAAGTTGTGATGGAAACTCCATTCTTCTTTTTAAGGTATTGATCATGTTGATTGAAGAGATCTTCAAGAGAGACTAGTCCTTTAGGAATTTTATTCCCTTTCAACTGAACAATTCCTGAGCTTGGATCATCATAGGACTTTATTTCTCCTTCCAAAACATCATTACTTTCATCACTACTACCTTCAAAGAACATACTGGCAAAAGATTCAGCCTTTTCAAGCAATCAAATAATTTGTTGATCAGGATTAAAAACTTGCCAGTGATTAACATTGTCAGGAACACTAGGTCTATATACTACTTCAATCCTGTATGACTTATCTTTGAAATCTAGATGTGGTAAAAGGAGAGATGCTAAAATGGCTAAGGAATTGACCATAGTATTATGTTCTCTAGGTAGTGCTTCTATAGAAAAAGCATAAAAGTCTTCAATGTAGTCCCACACCCTATTCTGGTAATGCCTCAGTCTACCATTTTTAACTATGTAAAATTTTCTTACTTGTTTAACAATCATCTCAATGTCACCTTTGACTTTCAACTATTTCACACCTTTTTCCTTGTCTAGTTCCAGACCTAATAGCAAAGCTTCATATTCTGCAGTGTTATTTGTATTTTCAAACTCAAGTTTAAAAGAAAAAGGAAAGGCATAACCATCAGGTGAAATCAAAACAACCCATGCCCCAGACCTTGCAGTGGAACAACTCCCATCAAATTCTAAAGTCCACAATTCATCAACTAGGTTGGAACCGATTAGATTTATATCTCCATTATCTGTTGATGTGCACATGTAGGTGCCCGGCCTGGTTCCTACAAATAGAATGTCTTCTCTAGGATCTCCAGATTTAAGTACAGTAAATTTGGCCTTGGGTTCTGGATTAAGGTGAACTTTCTTCCCATCTACAGGTATTAGGGCATGTGACCAATCCATTTGAATTTCCCCACCCAAGTCTTTGCAAAAACTATGACTCAAGGGCATCCCATAACTTGAAGGTATGTCTACCATGAGAATGGTTAGCTTTAATATTTTCCTTGGGAAAACAGCTAAAGCAATCTGAGCATCATTAATTTGACCCAAGATAGGTATTAGGGAACCATCCATTGAAAAGAATTTGCCATGGGAGGGTGTATAGGATAAGCCTAGGGCTTTAGCAACTTGAGAAGGCATTACATTAATTGAAGCTCCAGAATCAATAACACAATTACTAAGCTTATACTAGCAATGTAAAAAGAGACATAAAAATGTTCTGGTTTATTAAAAGGATTCTAAAGATTAGGATCCTAAGAACAAGAGTTCGAACAATTTTGGCTCTTAGTAAGCACTTAATTATCACTAGACTATCTGACATATCTAACTAGTCTATCAAGTTCAGATGGATTAAGTCTCAAGTACTCAGCTTGGGAAATTTTAATCTTTGTATTTTTACATGATTCTACAATATCAAATGAACTTGAGACAAGATTTTTAGAAGATGAAGTAGATGGTACCTCAGAAGCTACAACTTTGGGTGTCACATTTTCCATTTTCTTTCTATTGTTTTGCCTCGTCAAGATATATTTGGGAGTAGAGGATGGATTACTGGGCAGGCTCTAAGAATTTTGCCCTCTTTGTGCCTGTTAACTCCTAGTAAACACCGCATAGTTGGAGTTGTCAACTTCAGTGTATACATCTTCTCCACTTCCTTCATCTGATTCATATTTAAAGAAATTGATGCCATCATCACTAGGCGTAGGAGGTTCTTCCACAAGAGGCTCCTCTGCATGCTCGTTCATAGAAAGCATTTGCATAAATCTCATCATTTCAAGGTAGGACACTTCATCATGGTTAGAAGTAAGATGAAAGTTACATACCATATGATTATTTTTACTGGTTGAGGGTCCTCCTTCAATAGCTAACCATTGGGTAGGACCAGGTAGTTGCAACGTTCTATTATAACCCCCTTGGGGAGATTGTTGAGGACCTTTAGGCATCTAACATTTTAGAGTAATGATATCATTCGCCAACATCTAAATGACAGTGTTAGTGGAGCTGGATACTGAGGGTTTGCTTGTTTGCAACTCTCTTTTCTAGTTTCTCGCAGTAATCAAATCATCTTCAACAACAATAGCCAATGATTGGGTGTCAGCTATGTTAGGGACTCCTTGTCTTTTAATAGAAAAACTGACATCAGGTGGTAATGAATTGATAAAGAATCACATCAATAATCTGTCTCTAGGTCTAACATTCGCAGGAATTCTATTTGCAAGTCTGTTAAACTTGGCTACATATTCCTTCATTTTCTCATGAATCTCTTTCTTCATAGAAGAGAGTTGGGCTACCAATGTATGTTCATTATCAGTAGTTTTGAATCTATCCTCAAATTGTTGCCTCATGGAAGCCCAATCTCTAATAGAGGCATTAGGAAGGTGATAAAACCATCCAACGACTATGTCAGTAAGTGACTCAACAAATAGCCTGATAGACACATCTTCATGTTGGACTCCTAGGATAAAGTAAGCATCAAAGAAATCATTAATGTGCTCTTCAGGAGTAACCTTGCCATCACCCCTAAACTTAGGTAGGATTTTACTTAATCCCTTAGGCAAGTCATGTAGGTTCACACCAAGCCTAAGTGGTCTAATAGCAGCACCCCATGGAATAGGTGGAGGTTGTTTTTGAGCCATGTTAAAAGGAGGGAAATTTACTTGTAATGGTAAGATAGTACCATGCAGAGTCAATCTTTGGCAAGATGAACTAGTGGCACCTCTTGTAGGTGGAGGAGAGGATGGTCTACTTAAAGATTTGACTCTTCTTGTGGGAGGGAAGGGAGCAAAATTTAAAGATTGAAGTAAATCAAAGTCAAAATCATCTATACCCTTTTATCTATCCTCTCATGTATATCTTTTCATGGCCCACTCCTAAAGGTATATTAATAAAAATAATTAAGTAGAGTTGCCAAACCACTTGCTGGTTGTTACGGGGGAGACATGGTCTTGCAGGAATCTAATTCCCTAGTCTAGCAGTTGGGTTTCTTGGCCTATTGTCAGGAACTACTTGGATTCGCAAAGGCCTTTCTCTCCTTGGCACAGGAACAATTCTTTCAATAAAAATTATCTCTTGAGCATCAGCAAAACGATGTACATTTTCTGCTATAATTTCACCAAGTTCTTCTTCTAATACCTCGTCAACTTGGTGATATTGTTGGTTTGTTCTTCTGGTTTGCTAGGCAACAATTCTAAGGCCAGTAATAATATCTTCCTGATTTCCTATCAGCCAATCAATGTTAGGTTGTAAAACTAGCGCACGCCTTCCACGAAGAACCATAAAGTTTAACCAAGCAACTCACAAGAACTTGATATATCAATATCCCCAGTAGAGTCACCAAAAATCTGTTGGTTAACAGATTTGTCACCTAACTCTATATACTCACGCCTGGACAAGTGACAAATGTAATCAATAGTTGAGCCTAATATATTGGAATTTACACATGCTCTCTGCTTATTTAACAAGGCACAGCTACCTTCGATAGATATTCTAATGAATAAGAAAACCCAAAATTGCTTTTAACCAGAAAGCAAAAACAAAGGCAGAGCTTTTGACCAGAAAGAAATAAAGGTAAATTTACAACCCAATTACTAGGAGTTCAAATATTTCTAGCCACATAACATAAATTAACAACACACCAAATATATATATATATTCACCACTTCAAATGATATATCAACAGATAGATGATTCTTCAGCAGTGAGCAAGATTTATGAATATCCAACCACCAAGACACATGAATATCATTAACACTAGTCGCAACACATTCAACTTAAGAAGAACATGAATTCAAATAATTACAACACAAAGTCTATGATCACCCAAATCTCCACTGTATTAACTTGCATTGCATATATCAAAGTACCTGAAAATAAAATTCATTAGTACCCTTGCAAAACAAAGTTTGTCCAAAGATCCCTAATTTGACTAGCCATCTAGAATTTATAGCTAATCCAAATTAGAACTGTCTTTAAAACCATAACAGCTTCTTGAAATAGCCGAACAAAAGATGTTTAAACAATAATTATAATAAAAGGGGCCCTCCAGAGCCAATAGTTTTAGAGAAAATATGAAATAACTAAACATGAAATTTGAAATCAATTGAGGATTTATAAATCCCCATCGCCATCGTCCACCTCATCCATCTCTTCCTCTTCCTTCAACTGCTCCCCTTCTCCTATGACACTTTGCACTGCTTGAGGTACTTGTGCACATAACCTTACCTTATATGCCTTGTACTTGTTGATGATAGGTGTCAATGACATGTTAGGTGGAGTTAATACATCACTTCCTCTTCCTGATTGCCCTATCAAAGTCCACCTTACGATGCACCTCATCAAACCCATTTCTACAATTGTTAATATAGGCTGCCTTTTTAGAGAGCCTTCCCAATGAATCTCCTATGATTGCATCATAATTTACTATTTCTTCTATCACCACCCTCTTGAAATTTTGTTTAATTACTTTAACATCTAATAGTTTCTCATCGTTAGACCCATTAGCTTCCACCTCCAAAGCAGCGAAATCCTTTTTCATTCTCATCATTTCCTTGTAATAGACTACGTTTGCTTTTCCATCTCCTCTTTTGTTGTAGTTATAATACAGAGTTTCCATTCTATTGCATCAGCCCACATAGCGGTATCTAGCTCTCCAGGATTAGCTATAACTTCTTCAGCCATCAAGATACCAGGGTCCATGTTGGCTATCTCTTGTATCTCCTTAGAAGCTATGAAAAATCTGTGATGATCACTTCAGGCTTTCTCAAACTCTACTATCAAAACCTCCATCTTCACATGTATAGAATCAAATAGTTTCACTGCCTCCTCAATAAAAATGAGACCATCAAAAACAATCTTTTCGACCCATTGATTCAGAGTTTTTCTCAGAGATAGAGAAGTTTTGACTTGTTGGAGTAAATTTGAATCAAGGGTATGGAGATTGGCATCTGAGGAGGCTTCAGTTGAGGGTGTTATTATTTTAGAAACTGAATTAATAAAAGAAGATAAGGAACTTACATGTGCCAGTAATTTTGAATTATCTTGCTGTAATCCCTTTACCCTTTTAGAGATGTTGTCGAATGAGTATTGGACATGATATAAATCTCCCTTAGTAGTTGACAGTCCCAGATCCACTCAACTCATCCGAAGTCAGCTTCTATCACTTCATCCTCGTTCTTATTTGTCAGTGGATTTGCAATCTCTAGAAACTAGTTTCCTGAGGTGGAATCAATACCATTCTTGACATTCTTTTTGCACGTTTGGGCTTGGTAACCATTTGCAAAAAATTAGTCACAGTATTGATACCCTCATCAGTAGGAGGAGTATATCTCTTTTTCTTCTGAACTACCCTTTTCAACCAATTGTGAGATGGGGCTGACACATTGGCATCATTAGAAGTAGCAATCATAGATGCAGGGTGGGAATTTCGCTCTAGCAATTCTCTTTGATGTGGGGAACTCGGCGAGCTAAGCAAAGAGTAACAAATTATCTTCTCATATTTGGGAGAAAATAAAAGAATCAGAGTCACTTATATGGTTACAAGATGTGGGCACATGGTCTGCTTTGGATGACGAAGCAACCAATCTAGTATTTCTTTTCCTTGTTTGGACATTCTGCTCACAAGTTGTCTTCACCTTTCCAGTCTCTTCAGGTGGCCTATCATCATCACCATTCAATTGTGAGCCGACTCTTTGGAGAGTCGGGTCCAAACTAGATGATCTTCTATGCAAATGAGCAGATTGAGACTTGGCTTGGTTTTGCAAGGCTAAATCCTTCGGTGCTATGGAACTAGCACACTCTTTGACTTTTCCTTGCAGCAATTTTTCTGTTATTCTTAACACATGCAAAGAAAGCAACATAATATCAGTAACTTCTTTTTTAGACCATTTCATGGGGGCAAAAACTTTGTTGAAATGACATTACAATCTTCATCTACTCTATCTAAAAAGTTGTCAATCATATTAGGAACTTGAAGATTCAACTGGAAGGCTTGAACTTGATCTACAATTAGTCTCATCTATTTTCTTCTCTGAACCTCCCTTTCACCAACATAGTCCTCCCCAAAATCCTCCAATTGAGGCTAATGTGAATAAGAACCACCCCCATGCATGTTTTCCTTTATAAAATTCTTACTATCAAAAGCCACGCGAGGGGATAGACTATGGAGACTGAATTTTGACAATAATTTATCAACATTCCTAGCCCCATCATTACTTTTACAAGAATAAAAAGACAAAGTCACAAGGAAAGAGTACCCTTTCTTCTTCATGGCCTAGTATTTCACATTCACAACTGCTATTTGGCAGAACAATTCCACCAACACCAAATAATCAGATGGGTACCACAATAGTTTCAATGGGGCATTTTGAAAACCCCCAATTCTCAAATAGGAGAAGCAGTCAAATTGTATAGAAAAACTACCAAAATTTGTGACCAGGGTAGATGCTTCAACAAAAAATCTTCGCTCTATCAAGCCATCAATCATTTTGGCTAACATCATGGAAAAATTATCATTAACACACCTAAATCTTTCATGCCTTCACTTTTCTGCAACTGGGGGAAAACATGATACACATACCTACTTGTCATAGGACTCCCTTGAATCCTCAAACCAAGCCAAGTAGCCTCTCTTTGAGCCAATATATAGACTAGCTGGGAACACATGTGGAAGCTCACATTTCTTGTAAAATTCATCAGTTGTTCATGCAAGCACTCACTAATAACCTTTGGCCAGTCAATGCGGTGGTCTCCACAAATCAGTAGAATGAATCTGCACATCCAAAATTCAAAATCATCTGACTTGGGGCTCCCAACAACTTTGTTCAACAAAGTTATCATATCTGAAATTTCTTCCTTGAAATGGCTTTTTTTTAAATTGGTAGGAAGCTGAGATTTACCAGTCTTCTCAATCTCTAACCAATGCTTAGAAATACAGGTATGACACTAATCTTTCCTTTCATTGTAATAGTTCCAGGCTGAAGACATAGAAACATCAACATTGTCTTCATACTCTTCCGAATTCAGAGCTAGAGCGACAGATTCAGAGTCAATTTTTTCCACAACATCACCACTAGAGGTCTTTATCTCCTAGGACTCCAAAAAATACCTATTGGCTCACACAACCATCAACTCGAGACAATGCATAGTAGGTGGAAAGCCACCAGCCTTATCTAAACCACTGCTGGTAATCTTCTTCGCCAAGGGAGTCATATTTTTAGATTGCTTTCTCCTCTAGAAGTCATCCAAATTAACGTGACCTAAATTAGTATCTTTCACTTTAGGCAGGCCATTCTCCACTATAGAGGCCACGAGAGTCCCTTGGAATTTGAACTTGATCTTCATGCACTTTATGACCCAAAACACTAGAGACTCTAAAATGTATGTAGATAACACAGGGTGATACAAGACACTAATAGGAATTTCCTCACACAGATACATGGGAATGAAAATTTCTAACTCCCCAGAAAGAATGTTATGCCTTTATAACAAGAAAGAGAGGGAGCTGCTAGTTATGCTGAACTGTGAGAATGGAATTGTGTTGATATCTTACACGTAGAAAACTAGCTATTTAACTTTTTGCAATGCATTCCCTTGTAAAACAATATCACCTTAGACGAGCTTAAGAACTTATCAAAGTCATTTCTCATAAATTAGCTAAGGAAGGATATTAAATGTTGGTGGTGAATTTATCTTTAAAACTCATTAATGCATGCCTCAAGTTTCCCTCCAAAGAATGTGCCACTGTGTCCTCATGTACTTCCAATTAAATGCAAAGTGACAAGTGTCATTCCCTTGTACTGTACGCCAGCGTAATGAAAATGCTACACAAAAGAGTGCGCCTTTCAAAGTTGGCAAGTCGGGCAAAATTTGAAATATTGAACTAGGATTCGGACGTTCGAAACTTCCAACCTCTCGAAAACAAAGGAAGACATCAATAACAAGACATCAAGAAATACTCAAGGCATGAGACCTTAAGACAAATCAGCAAGTCGGGCAGTTCAAGAACTTATGAACCCACCGACTTTAGTTGAAAAATGTGAAGGATCACCGACAACTCAAAAAATGACTAAGTAAAATTGGCCTGAGAAAAGAACTAAGGAAATGACGTACAAAGAATGAAGGAAAAGCAAAGAATGGACATAAACACCTTTTTTTTAAAAAAGGGGGCAACACATGGTAAGAAAATTCATGTAATTATACAATGCACTTTGAAGTATGCAACTAAAAATGAGCAAGACATTATTACATGTGATATCATACCTCTAGAAGTTTGTCATTTAATTCTTCAAAGACATCTACCATTGCATGTGTATGCTTCATACAACCATTCACGTGTATGCTTCATGCTTCTTGTGTATACTTCACATGTTCACATGTATGATTCATGCTTCTTGTGTATACTTCATGGTTTCATGTGTATGCCTCATGATTCATGTGTAGACTTCATGTATTATGTGTATTCACATGTATGCTTCATGCTTCTTATGTATACTTCACGTATTACGTGTATTCACATGTATGCCTCGTACTTCATGTATTACGTTATCTATTTCTTTGCTTCATGACCGGATGTATCTTCAACAAGATTACTCCATGTGTATTAAAAATGTTGTTTGTCGAAATGCTTTCTAGGTTGATAAGCACTAACATAAAAGGGAGAGCAATTTATCATTGAGAAAGACATCCATAACATCATTGAAGAATACAATTAAGAATACAACCTTAGGCAATATTGCAAATAAATGAATTTAGGTTCTCACGAATAGTGATGATATGATTAAGGTTGTGACATTTCAAAGGCAAAAAGTTGTGACCCTTCAAATCTAGGAAAGACTATGACCCTTTTATAATGAAGGGCGGTGACCATTGTTGATAGTAAGAAATACTCAGAGGGGGGGGGTGAATCAATATTCCACAAAACCATTTCTTAACAAGTTTATTTATCCAATTTCCAAAGTTAATAACATGAAAGTAGAATAAGCATAGAAATAAAAACCATAAAGACATAACACATGAACACCAATATTTTTACGTGGAAAACCCATAAAGGGAAAAACTACAGTGAGTATTAGCTCACAATATATTATTATAGCATAATACCAGATTACAAGAAGGCTCACTACCTTAGGGCTCACTGCCCAGAGAAATGCTCACTGCAAGAAAGGCTCACTACCAAAACAGGCTCACTGCCTAGAGAAAAAAAGAAGAAGGAAGAATGGCTCATTGCCAAGTTGAACTACTCAGATTACATCTACATATGCATGGTTACAACTCCAATGAAGCACAAAAAAATTGATTCAACACTCTTCTTCTCTGTCTATCCTATTTTACTGCTCTGCTCTTATTTGGGGATAAGATCTCTCTTCTTTTGCTAGTTATTGCCTTATCTTCATTTGCTTTACATACACAAAATACCTCATCACATCTCATATCAATCATCAAAACCAAAATCCATTGGATATATATATATATATTCGCTACAAGATTTATCTCTTAATTAGGTCGGCAAGCTAAACCTAGAATGTGTAAATAAAGAGTTGTACTTTGTCCGCTTGATCTTGTGTACAATCTACATTGCAGACTCAAACAAACATGTACAAGTCTTCATATAGGTTGGCCCTAATCATATAACCACTTAGATTAATTATCCAGATGCTATAACTTCTTCGCATAAGGATCTACCATGCCTATCGGCTCGTTCCTTAACTAAAGAACATACTTGATCAATTCATCTGTCATATCATAGCTCATAGTGCAGACCATAGGAGACTTAATAAATCATATCTAGCAATAATTAGTGATCTCTTGACAAGCCTTTAGATCTGCATAACTAGATAAACCTGTATGTCAAAATGCGGATCTTGGAACTGTTGCACTGTCATAGAAAAATACGGTTAAATTGGAAGCTGATATTTGGAAGCTTGTAGAATGTGATTTGTTAAACTTGAAGGGCTATAATCCTAGATTTAGGTAGTCATGACATTACTCTTAGTTTCCTCATAACCGTAGAACAAAATATGCACTTGCGGAGGAATGCAGACCATTTTACTTTGCACTGTACACATTACCTGTCTTACCTCTATTCATCTAGACTTAGCCATTTTCTCCAAATGACTTCCAGAGGAAGTCATGACTTGAACAATGGAATATATCATCATAAAATAGCTATGAGTCATCATACCTGAACTACATTTATAGGTCTTCATCTATGGAGGCATACTAATTCACTTTCTGTCCCTTACTTTGAACACTATCCATAGTTATTTTGGCCTTCTGGACTTAAATACTTTTGTGCCTTGTTTCCAATCCAAGTTGGTCTTCCAGAATGATATCTTCTTGTCATGTTGATGTATCCCCTTTTCCTTATTTCCATCAATGACAACATTCTAGTCTTCTTCATAGCAGTGTCTCTTTCTAACAATCTCCCCCTTTGGCATTGATGGCAACACTTAGTGAAAATTCTAGACTACTCCCCCTGAGATGTTTGCCTATTTTTCATTGATCTTCTTCTCCCCCTTTGACATCAATGGCAAAGGTGTAGGTTCTAGAGTCAAAAGTTGTCAAAACTACAAAACTTGCTATACTCTGCCGCTTATGTATAAGTACAATTTCCAACTTTATTTTACATGTGTTGGAAGATGTCATTGAAAATGTTCTTAATTTGGGTCAGGTCACCATCCCAACCTTTCTTAGAATTGTCCAAAATTTGGATATGACCACTAAGTAGGAATACTACAGTCTCTGCCTTGTGAAGATTAGAGGGTGTGTCAGTATGTGAGGCTATTTGTGCTTAGCTAACACATTCTAGTTCTAATTTGATCCCTCTCACCTATTAGATTGCTCAAGTCATTATGAAGGTTAATGACTTGACTTTCTTTGTTGCTAACTGATTCTACTACCGGATCAAATGCCTTAGAAGTGTTCATCAGTTTCTGCTCCACCTCCTTGATCTTCTCTTCTATTTTCTTTGTGAATTCCAACCAGGATAAATAAAATTTGTATATATCACCAGCTTCTTTAATGACACTTTGAATGTTTTTTATCCTATTGTCTAGCTGGACTTTGTCATTAGCTATCATTTCCTTCAACTCATTCAATCTTTTCTCATTAAACTCTTGCCTAACTTTTATGTCTGCAAATTTCTCAAAAGATTCAAAATATTTACTTACAAAGTTTATAAGTCCTTTGAGTTGATTTTTTGGTGACATAGAAGTATCCTTATGGTATGTTGGCATCAGCTTCTCCAAAATGCTAGATGCCTCACCAATGAGCTCACTATCCTCTATGTGAGACTTCAACATTTCCTCTCTTGCTTTTGCCTATACAATTGAAGCCAATCTAAATTTTTGTATAGGGGACATTGTGTCCAAGTTTAATGGACCATGTAGAAACTCAGGCTCATTCAAAACTTGTTTTTCTTTCTCCAGAAGTTCCTTAACTAATTTTGTAGTGTCTCTTGGTGCAGTAGAGACTTCTTCTTTTAGGCTCTGCTTTGGATCATCTAGATTCATGTCCTAATTGGAATCCTCCTTTTGTTCTGGTGAAGGAATTTCCTTGACCTGTTCTTCTCTAGTCTTTTCCTTATCAGATTTATCCTCAGCTTGATGTTCTGGAGAGGATCTTGTTTCAGCAAGTACTTCTTTCTTAGTCACTTTGTCATCTCCATTTATTTCTTGTTCAAGGTTCAGCTCTGGAATAGATGTATCATCTCCAAAATCAGTTTCTTTATTATCATAAATGGTAGGGCAATTAAATTCCTTCAATGTGTTCAAAGTAATTTCTTCAGTTTCCTTTACCACCTTTTTAATGTCTCCTCCCATAAGAGCATTCTTTCCTTTGACCTGAATTTGTTATGAATTTCTTTGGAGACTTTTACTTTTTCATCTGGAGTGAATTCTGGAAATAGTTTTATTAAAGAGTGCTCTCTTAGTTCAACATCCTTTGCCATGGCTGCTTCCTTTCTTACAGACATTATACTTGCCAGGCTCTGTGGAAGATCATCAATTATTTCAATTAGGGCTTTGTTGTAGATGATTAGGTATTCTACAATAGTAGTCTCAATAATCCTTTTATCTAGATCATTATATTCATCATATAATTGTGCAATTGGTTTTAGATTGCCATCCATTGTTATGGCTTTGAGTACATCTTTAAGACTTATAGTTGCTTCTTTTGTCTAAGGTACTTCTTGACTTTACCTTTTTATAGATTTACCCTTACTGGATGGTTTCCTTTTGTTGGTTTCAGAGGCCTTAGTTTTCATCTTCCTCACTTCTTCACCACACTATGCTTCTTCTTCATCAACTGCAATAATTACATGCATTCTTTTAGCCTTGGTTTTCTTTCTTTTGTGGCTGGTACTAGGAGCTTCCACTTTTACAGATGGTGTGGGACCTGAGGAAGTAGTAGAGCTTCTTGTATATGTCTATGTTGCTTCAAAATTTTCTTTTTTCCTATTAGGCTCCTCTGAAGTCTTAACCAGTTCACTATCTATCTTTTCTATTGCTTCTCTTTTCGCTTGTGCTTTTTATCTTGCTTCTCTGATTTGTTCTTTAGTGAAACCATGTTTCATTGCAACTTCTTCTACCTCCTTCCTCACCTTCCTAGAGGTTTCAGATTGTCTGAGTTCAACATGGATTTTCACAGATAGCTTTTCATAGGTTCCAAACCTTTCTTCTCTATTGTCCTTGGGCTTGCTCAGTATGTGTTGAGCATAGTTATCTAATATTTGTCCATCCACTTCATAACCCATTAGCATTATCCAGACTTTCCTATGCTTAACAACCTCCATCAAGCATTGATCTTTTGTAACCATAAAACATATAGTATCCTTATACTTCTCAATAATTTTCTTAGGGATTCTTTCTCTTGAATGCATCATGATTAGGAAATTCTTGAAGTACCCCCATAGGGATGCTTTTTTCTCATCATAGCTTCCAATGCTACTTAAATGATCTCTAATTTGGACAGTTACTAGTTTGCTACTTAACTAGAACAAATTCTTCATGTTTGGCAATTCATTCATTTTATAGAAGAATAGACAGATAATCAGCGTACCAAATTTGAAAGGATAGTTTTTGCTTTCCTTAATCTTCTTTAGATTCTCTAGTAGTTGACTTCTCAGCAACTCACATAAATCATAATCAACATTTTGTTTGACCATTTGATATACAGTGTATATCACAGTATCAGAGACAGAGTTCTCTTGGTTTGAGAAATAGATCTTGTAACCTATGACCATAGAAGAAAATCTTACTACATGGTCTATGATGTCGTTTATGGTTAATGCCCTTTTGTCAAATTGGGCTCTGGTAGCCTCTGTAACAGTTTGATTCTTCATGGCTTTCGGCAAGGGCAAACCTCTGGTGGAATTTAACCCTGTTACTGCCCTAATCGCTTCCTTGGTGATTTTGAAGGGCTGCCCTAACCACATGAATTCATCATGAATTAGACTCAGAATATATCAGACCCATTCATCCTCTACAAATGTAGGAAACTCTACATACTGAATAAATTTCTTCTCTTTTAAGACTTTGTATTCTTCCTTTAGGTCAAATTGATCATCACTTAAATGTTTCAAGTATAGATCTAAGAATCTGTAGCCACCAATCTCATCTAGGGAAACATGGATATATGCCCTAACGTCTTCTACATATAGAACTTCGTATGTTATTTCTAAAAATGCACCCATTGGATCAACTTTAGTTGCTTTGAAGGGATGTTTCTTGAATTTAGGTCAAGGTCACTTAGTAATATCAACAACTTATGGGGTTGTCATTGCAAAGATTCAATAAAGTTCCAACGGTAAATACTTGGTTATGCCGAATTAGGGTTTTCTTCGCCTTGATCGCATTAAGTTCTTTGAATCTCTATTGACGCTTGAAATCTTGCTTCAATCTCTCTTGGATATCTGATAGCTCGAATACAACGTGAGTTAGAAGACAAATGAGTTTCTTTTTATCCTTTGCACTTGACCTAATCATAATAAATGCTCATTCTCAAAAGCTACCTGACTTTTCTCTGATAGACACAGTCGATCGAAATTGCTCTGTAATGTACCACACTGACTCATTTTCTTCTGGATTTTCTTCCATAAGATTTTTCGTATTGGATTCCACCACATATCTTTGTGCTTGATTCTAACACTAACTATCTGGCTGGGGGTTTTGGATTTTCAACACTGCTCCCCCTGAGCCAGAGCTCTGAATTTACTTCCTGGAGGAAGTATCTGCACTAGATGATGGTGTGGATTCATCCTTGACTTCAATCACATCTTTCTTGATCCAAATATTGCCCATTTCTTTCTTGGCTTCAACCAGATCAACCTTTTCTTTTCTTTTTATCAATCCTTTGTTTCATTTTCTTGTTTTCAGTATGGTAGTTTCTTTTCACATTATTGCTTCTACAAACTCTTGCAATATGTTGATGCAGAGGCATCCACACTAAAACCTTGACATACAGCATGGATGTCCGCAACCCTTCATCATCATCATCATATTTCCCTTTACACTGTCAGCATCATCATATTTTCTCTCTGCCGACCGATATCCTCCTACAGACAAACCTTCGCCCTTTCGCCTGTCAGCAGCATCATCATATTCGACTATCGGCAGCATCATCATATTCGGCAAGCGCAAACGTCCTCCTGACGTTCACTGTTCACCTTACTGCCAACCTCTATCTTCAACATCATGATGTTCAACATCATGTTCATCAGCAGGATATAGAACATCCGGTTCCTCCCATATATCCTGATGATGACAACCTCATGCACCCTTCCTTCGATGCTTACGTCACCCCGATATCCTGATGACGATGACGTCACATGCAGTTTCTTCAATATCCTGCTGTCGGCCAAACTTAACATTATCGGCCCGCGATGATTTTATCAACCCGATCTTCTACCTTATGCTGATACGCTCCTTGGCAACACCTGATGATGATCACCCCAATGCACATTCACCTTATGCAACCGACTAAATCATGCTCACCTCCACTTACTCGGATGACGCCCGAAGTAACTGCAGGATATACGTAGAAATATCCTGATGATGCCGTTGCGATGGATTTTCCAACCTTAGCGAATTTCAATCCGCTGAACCTCCTGGAATGACCTGATCTGCTTTCAGGGTGATCTTCCAGACTCTAACAACTAACACGACCTAGCACATACCCATGCTAGGGTCTTCAACACCTCTCGACGACGATCCTGCAAACATGCACATGAACAAACACGAAATGCAAACTAAATCCTAACCTACTGTACATAGCCATTCCACCGATTCGACGAATCAACCGGTGGAATGGATCAGCGAATCCATGAAACCACCAAAACAGCAACTCGATTACACAATGGAGATCAAACAGAAAATGAACACAAACAGGATCTTTATTGATTTCAAAAGATGCAAATACAATATTCAGTCTCTCTCTGCAATCTAACTCCTCTGCTCAATGCAATACTATATCTAAAACCAACCGATCCTCATGCATAAATAGGATCTCTTGCGAGTACTACTGACCCGACTCCAAGCGGCTGGGAAATCTCTCCAGGCGGCTGGGAGATCCAACTGGACCTACAGCATAACAGTTGTCTTAACAAACTAGCTAAAAATAGCAAAGCATGGTCAACATGACCTTATTACATGCATTGGTCTTATCAGACCTTCTTGGAAACATTAACCAGACTTAAACTAACTAACTGCCTCATGGAGGCCAGCTGTCAGGTAGGTGCTCCTGCACCATACTCCCCAACAGAAAAGAACTCATGTCCCATGAGTTTAGTTGTAGAAGTCCTCCACCTTTACACTTTGTCATGTCAGTGTTCTGACCTGTTCCAGCTTTATCCTCTACTGGCTCTTGGCTGCTCCAAGACTTCTGAACTGTAACTTGCTTTCTTGCAAGTAAACCCTCATGCCTATCAATGTAGGCCTTTCTCTCACATACCTTGTGTTTGTCAGGTTGCCTGACCAGAACCTCTGTCTGAACTGCCTCTTGAACTTCTGTAATGTTCAACTCTATCTTTCTTTCAACCTTTATAGGACAAACAATAGTCCCAACTATGACAACATCCTTGTCATTCCTCTCAACTGGTTGCTGTTTGCAAACCTGTTTCTGCACCTGCTGCTAACCTCTATCAGTCACAACTAAAACTTTCTTCAACCTGTTGTCCTTAACAACTTCTTTCCCTGCAGTGTCCTCAACTGCCTTTATGCCTGCTCCTATAGGCATCTGCACAAATTCCTTCTTTCCCACTAAAATGATTTTGGCTGCCTTCTATACTACAGCTGCTTCCTGTAATGGCATCAACATAATAGTCTTCCCATCTTTCTTGATGGTGTAGGTATTAGCATACCCATCATACAGTACCCTCCTATCAAATTGCCATGGTCTACCCAACAATAGGTGACAACATTCCATGGGCAAAATGTCACACAAAACTCTATCATGATATGCTCCAATCTAAAAATCCACATATGCCTGTTCATAGACAAAAAGTGATTGACTATCACTCACCCAAGATGCCTTGTAAGGGTGTTGGTGTGGAATCCTTTCCAAATTCAGTTTATCCACCATTTCCTAAGATACCATGTTGTTTGTTGAACCAGTATCAATGACAACCTTACATACTTTACCTTTGCTCTTGCATGTGGTCTTGAAAAGAGCTCTTCTTTGCATCATATCCTTTGATGCCTGCAAACTAATTCTCCTTAGCATCAATGCTTCTCCCTCCTCAGGATATGCATAATTTTCAGGAACTCTAGCTCCTTGATAAGTGTTTGAACTCTACACACTTTGCTCTACTTTCTCTTCTTGCACAAGTTGTACTCTCTTGTCATTTGTTCTATCATTTCTGGATGATGAAGCTTTGCTTTCTGGACATTTGAAAAATGGATGACCAAACTCACCACAGGTGTAACACTTTCTTGAAAATGTAGTAGAACCTCTACCACCTCCAAATCTACCTTTATTACCTTTCCATCCACCTCTGAAATCAGATTGTCCCTGTCCTTTACCAGTGTCTTCTTGACTCTCATTGGTTTGCCTTGTTGTAGGGGCTGATCCTCTTCCCCTCATATTGCTGCCTCTTCCTCTCATGGACTTATCTTGTCCTCTATTCATCTTTTCTTCAATCCTGATTGCCATTTGATAACAATCCTCCACACTCTTAGGGTTAGCTAAAACTAACTCATCCTGTATGTTCAATCTCAAACCAGCCAAGTACCTAGCCACCTTTTCTACCTCATTCTCATGATGACCAGATCTCATACTCAACTTGTAAAACTCCTCAGTATATGCCTTCACATCCATTTCCTTCTGCCTTAAAAATTGCAGCTTCTTAAACATTTGAATCTCATAATCCCTAGGCAAGAATTTACCTTTGATCCTTGCTACCATCTTATCCCATGAAGTGATCTTTGACTTTCCTTGTTTCCTTCTCTCGGATTGTACATAATCCCACCAAACCAAAGCATGACCTCCTAACTTGGTCTTTGCAATCTTTACCTTCTGATCCTCAGCAACATCTTCACATTCAAAGTGATTATCAAGTGCAGCAATCCAATCCAGCAACTCATCTTCATTCAAACTTCCATTATACTTGGAAACATCAACCTTTACCTTAGGTTTATCACTTTGCACTGCCTTTAACAGTTTTGCAAATCTCTGGTCTTCAGCATCTAGATCTTCAGCTACCTCTTCATACTCTTCAACAGCATCTTCATCTTCTTCAGACTCACTGTCTTCCACTTCCCTCTTTTTGTTCTTTTCTAGGGCTACAAGCCTGGCTTGAAGTGCTTCAGCAAGCTCCTTCATCTTCCTCATCTCTCTAGCATGTTTTTCCGTCATCTCCTGCAATTCCCTTGCAGTGCCACTACCTTTTGGAGGCATTTTGTCAACCTCTCACTCCTCTACCCCTGTCCTTTCAGTGACAGAATCAACTCTACCTCTACCCTTTCGGTGACAGAATCAACACACAACAGCCCAGACCTTTTGCTGAGCTCTGATACCACTATGATGCAGAGGCATCCACACTAAAACCTTGACATACAGCATGGATGTCCGCAACCCTTCATCATCATCATCATATTTCCCTTTACACTGTCAGCATCATCATATTTTCTCTTTGCCGACCGATATCCTCCTGCAGACAAACCTTTGCCCTTTCACCTGTCAGCAGCATCATCATATTTGACTGTCGGCAGCATCATCATATTCAGCAAGCGCAAACATCCTCCTAACGTTCACTGTTCACCTTACCGCCAACCTCTATCTTCAGCATCATGATGTTCAACATCATGTTCATCAGCAGGATATAGAACATCCGGTTCCTCCCATATATCCTGATGATGACAACCTCATGCACCCTTCCTTCGATGCTTACGTCACCCCGATACCCTGATGACGATTATCCTGATGACGATGACGTCACATGCAGTTTATTCAATATCCTGCTGTCGGCCAAACTTAACATTATTGGCCCGCAATGGTTTTATCAACCCGATCTTCTACCTTATGCCGATACGCTCCTCCTCGACAACACCTGATGATGATCACCCCAATGCACATTCACCTTATGCAACTGACTGCATCATGCTCACCTCCACTTACTCGGATGACGCCCGAAGTAACTGCAGGATATACGCAAAAATATCCTGATGATGCCGTTGCGATGGATTTTCCAACCTTAGCGAATTTCGATCCGCTGAACCTCCTGGAATGACCCGATCTGCTTTCAGGGTGATCTTCCAGACTCTAACAACTAACATGACCTAGCACATACCCATGCTAGGGTCTTCAACACCTCTCGACGACGATCCTGCAAACATGCACATGAACAAACATGAAATGCAAACTAAATCCTAACCTATTGTACATAGCCATTCCACCGATTCGACGAATCAACCGGTGGAATGGATCAGCGAATCCATGAAACCACCAAAACAGCAACTCGATTACACAATGGAGATCAAACAGAAAATGAACACAAACAGGATCTTTATTGATTTCAAAAGATGCAAATACAATATTCAGTCTCTCTCTGCAATCTAACTCCTCTGCTCAATGCAATACTATATCTAAAACCAACCGATCCTCATGCATAAATAGGATCTCTTGCGAGTACTACTGACCCGACTCCAAGCGGCTAGGAAATCTCTCTAGGCGGCTGGGAGATCCAACCGGACCTACAGCGTAACAGCTGTCTTAACAAACTAGCTAAAAATAGCAAAGCATGGTCAACATGACCTTATTACATGCATTGGTCTTATCAGACCTTCTTGGAAACATTAACCAGACTTAAACTAACTAACTGCCTCATGGAGGCCACCTGTCAGGTAGGTGCTCCTGCACCATATGTCCATATTTGTTGCAATTGTAACACACCACATTCCTTTATCTTTGATTTATTTTAATGATTGGATTTGATTTGCATTGATTAGCCATATGTCCAAATCTATTGCATGCAAAACACTTTCCATTTAATGATTGATTATTGCTTGCATTGTGAGAGCCATTTCTTACTAGACTTCTGCATTCACTTGATCTATGACCAATTTTATTGCAATTGAAACATTGACCAGAAAAGGATGGAACATTTTGATTCTAGTTTATTCTACTCCTGCACTGAGTAGCTTTATGACCAAACTTATTGTAATTAAAACAATGGCCATTGAAAGATGGATACCTTTGAGCATTTGGTTGTCTAACCAGAGGTCTTCTAGATCTTCTTCTTTGATTTTTGAACTGGTTCCCTTTGTTTTACTTTAACTCAGTGTTTGCTTGACCAGATTTTGAACTTTCTCCTTTCTCAAATCCTAAACCTTGCTTATCATCAACACTCTTTTGACTAGCAATCATCTCATAAAGCTTTGCAGAACTTATCTTGAACTTTTCTTCATAGCTCTTGGCTTTTTCCATGTCTTCTTTTGGACTCAATTTCTTTTTCAAGTTTGACACAATCTTCTAATTTTCTTTTCACCATTTCATTCATATCTTCTTCTACCCTATATGGAAGGTATTTAGTTAAAGTGATTCTTAGAGTGAACACTAGATACATAACTTAGTTTCATAACATATACAATTGAATAGGAAGGAACATTTTCATCCTGCAAAGTATAAAAAGGCTTGATATACTCATTGCATTTTAACATGAGACCCATCAATTTGAAGACAATATTTTATGGATTTTTTAAAAAATGGATGTTTATGAAACAAAATTAAACAATGAAAAACTCAATTGGTTTGGCTATTAACAAATCTTGTAATTTATATTCTTCTAAATGAATTGTATACCTATTAGTGCTCCTTTTTTTGGTTTTCAAGGACATTGGATTCCTTGCCACATTTATTAGGAACAAGTAGATGGTGATAAACAACATTTACTTTAGAGGTTAGCATCAGAGGTTCTCCTAAATTTGATTTTTTTTAAAATCTTTTTCTTATGCATAATTTTTTCATAAATTTATTACATTTTTTTTCCCTCACTCACATAGTTAATGAACTTCAACTACATCCATAACTAACTCAATAAAACTCCTAATTTTTCTAAAGAACTTACACACCCACCAAATTATCTTCACTTATGCATTAACCTCCATCATGATTTTTTTAAAACTCATTCAAAATAATAAATGAAATTCACTTGAATGTTTTAGTATCATTTTCAACAAGTGCCAAGTAGTGATGAGTACCTGCCTTTATAGTATTGTAATAATAAAAATTGTTTTGTAATTGGAAAATAATGTAAGTTTAGAACAATTGTTATTACATGAAATTAAGTAACTCCAAACAAAGCCTGAAGCTTAGATTATCAAATTTCTATGGAAGTTATATAAGAAAGACTATGAGAGAGCAATAGATTGTATGTTATTTTAAAAAAGTTTCTTATATAAATAAAATGGAACTAATTTCAGGTTTGTTGTATAAAAGTAATGGTTGAGTGTATTTTCTAACTCAAGAAATGGAGGTTGTAGATGGTACTCAATACTTTTATGGCCTAACCAAAAGACTTCTTTTGTTGTACTTGGAACTATTCAAGAATTATTTCATACAATAGGATATATATGATGTTAAGTCAAGTTTTAACATCACAAAGAATTAGCAAAGAAGCATTATCAAGTACTTGCATGTAATTCTAGATACAAAACTTTTTGGGAAGGTACAACCCTAACAGAGAAAATGAAGGGATAAAATAATCCTTTCAAAGAAATATAATAACATATATTTGAGTATAATACATTATAATGAAAGTTATAACTGGGAGATTTTTATTGTTAAATTATCTAAGTGAGGAGAGAGCAAGGTCTCAACTTAGTAGAATATCCAAGTTACCAAGTTGCATTCACAAATTATGGGTGTATTCAAGGAAGTTGGAAAATGTTGATAAATATGAACCCTTTGGAATGTCGTGGACGTGAATCTAAACTTCAATGGATTTTATCTATAAGATTTTAATTGCACATGACCTTGGCAAATCTATCTTAGAGCTAGATTCATGTAACCTAAATCTATTGAAAGAAGATGGCGATTTTATCAAGATAATGAAGATAATAAATATTTGGTAGAGTATTCAAAATATTATATCAGTTTAAAATAATATTCTTTCCTTTCAAATTATGACTTTATAGGTTATTAGGGGAAACTGACTCACACATAACAAACGACTCTCACAATGGTAGAGATAATTTTGATTATGATTATAATATTTCAAACATGTAAGATTTGGACTCATTCTAGAGAGCTTGCAGTGCCTCTAGGATAAACTTAACAAGAGTAGTGAAATTTCATTCATTTTAAATTTATATGTTAGGCACACATTGGTTGAAAGTGTCTTATTGTGGCTCTTACAATGAGAAAAGCTAAATTGAATATAGAAAAAATCTAAAGAAGATTATTTAATTAGTAAAAAATAAAAGAATTCAATTAAAATTTTGAAAAAATGTTTTATAAAATTTTAAGTAGAAGAAAAATAAACTCATATAATTAGTCAATTATATTATTTGTTTCTACATATTTCTACAATCACAATAAAATATTTATCATAACAAAAATTAATAAATAATTATATTATTAATCTTAATAATTTGTATTCTCACTTCTATATTATAACTTCGATAATACTGAACATGGACTTTCTCAATAGTCGATGTGAGGATCTAGTTCCCCAATTCAAGCTTGTCAATGAAAAGGTAGATCTCCCTCTTGTATATAAATATCTTAGAAACTTTATCCATTTAAGCATAACTCCTGAAAGCAAACATAGTAAAATCATTACTTCTTCAAAAATTAGAAGCCATCTATTGAGAAACTAAATATATAAATAAATTTGTCAATAAACTAACAAAGACATTAAAAAATATAAATTGAAAAAGAAAATATGTAAGAAAAATTTGAAGATGAAAGGCATACATGTTGCACTATGTAAGGAAAGCAGGACTTAAATTTGATGATCGTGTGGCCATATTTAGTCATTTTAGCCATAAAATACAATTATTTTTAGGAAGATTGTATCACCTGAAAGGTAAGATTTTAGGTAACCTATCAAAATTTCTATGTAATTATTATTTGGTCTATACATTTTTTTTCCTAAAATAGGTAGACATTATATTTGAAAGGCAAATTCAAATAGATGACCCTCACAAAAAATTTACTTGACAAACTGTCAAATTTAAGTCATGAAGGAAAGTAGAGCCCTTATAAATGAAGGGTAGATAACCAATAATTGACATAACTTGCCAAGTTTCCTGACTCAAGAGGTTAAAGCAGTAACAGGAAAAACTTTTTTATTTTAACCAACACCAAATCCATCCATATAACAAATAGCTTATAGTAACAGCTTTGCATTTCCGTTATGGAAGTGGCCAACTTTCTATATGGTATCCATTTCCCTTCTTAACTTTATTTCCACATTTGAAATCATGCCTCTCTTCTTCTACAATTACATTTAAATAATTCCTTACAATTTGTTAACTAGGTCATTCAAGGCTTCTTTTTTCTCAACTGTATGAATACATACATAGCTTACATTTACTCACTAAAATTACCTCTTTTTTCTCAACTGTATAAATACATACAAAGCTTACATTTACTAACTAAAATTTCCTTAACAAGGTTGTTATCCAATCGCTACTCAGGCTATTGGGTGGCAGTAGTCTCTATTAAATTGTGATCTATTGTGTTAATGGAAGCATAGGTAATTTGGTTAAAAGCATTCAATTTTGAATTAATAAAGGCAAATGAAACACCGAGGAGAAGGAACTCAGATGAAGATGATATGATTCCAATAGAAAAAAACTATAGAGGAAAACTGTTGGTAGGCAGGGGAGGTTAATGGTGGCTGTCCAGAATAGATTGCTACAGTAATGTGGACAGCAAGAACATAAACACACAAAGGAGAGAAACAACAAAAAACTAAAACAACAATATATATTATATTTTCCTCTTTCAAAATATTACATTAAAAAACTTTACAAAAACTTCTTGTAGAGCTATTGTTCTATTTTTCACATTCAAACTATATTATGTCCTAAACCTGGAACTATTGTACCATTACTGTGCTATTGTACATGTACATTCTATTCTCTACTATCTATTGTTTCCTTTTCCTGTTGTCTCCTATTCTTTGCAATATTCTCCTTCACATTCCTTCTGCTTCTACATGCTTTCCTTTTCTCTGTCTTACACTTTCTAATTCCAACTGTTAACATTCTTTTCTTTTTGTCTCACTCAAAAAATGCACAAGAAAAATTGGCACTCAACCAAATTCAAAATCAACTACCATATTAAATTTTCTGCCAGCAAACAAATCCCCTTTAATAGGGTGGCAGAGGAGGATCCCTGAAGTTGATGGGGGGTTGGTTGCATTTAATACGTAAACTGCATATTATAATATTCCAACACTCCCCCTTAATATGAAGTCACCTATCATTCAACAATTTTCTTTCCGGATCTAATCTCTGGAGATAAACCTTTGCATTTGCCTTTTCAGAGCCGATCTCTAGAGTTGTTTCTATCATTCTGTATCACCTCCAGAGCTCTTTTTTGCTTCTCCAGAGCACTCTTTCTACATCTCCGGAGCTGACTCCTGCATCTCCAAAGCTATGTTTTTGCATCTTTGAAGCACCTCTGAAGTTGCACTGACTTTCCAAGGTTGAACCTCTGGAGCTCTATTGTGACTATCTTTCTGGAGCTAAACCTCTAAAGCTATCTTCTTTCTAGGGCTGTGTTGGCTTTTTCCCAGACTGGATGCTTATTCCCAGATTTCCCTACAAGGTAGCCATCAGTGATCAACAGGATCTCTGGGCCAGGGGCCAACAGTGTAGGAGATAGACTCTGTATTTTATCTCTTCTTCTTCAGGCTCTGCAAAACCTAGGGGGGTATTCCCTACTCAACATCCATGAGGATATGCATACAAAGGCTGGGATGCTGACAGAAAGCAGATAAGTCCTCCTGTAAGTAGACCAAAACTGAAAGATAAGAGCAAACGGGCTAGCTTTGGGCCTATTTGCAGTTGTAGACAGAGGACTGAGGATCCTAAAACTAATTCTAATGTCCTAATGGTTGTTTTAGATTTTGATTTGGATTTTAAGTTTGGATGCAAAGCTGGACATGGTTGTAACACAAAAACAAAGCATGATTGATGCCTATCCAGGGCCTGGAGTCAGTAGACATACACTTGTGAATGATCAACATGAACAGCTAAAACTGGATTTCAGGGGGATATATGTGATACCTGCCTTACAGATATCTCCCAATACAGAGTGTTAAGTTATCTCTACTTATGGCATCCCTACTGCAGTATACCCTTCCCAATATTCAACCTAAAAATAGTTTAATCTACCCCTTGAGCAGAAGTTAAAAGATCAGACATTCAACATAGGAATTCTATGCTCTAGAATCTAAACATTACCCAAATATCCAGATTCAGAAGAAGAATACATGCAATACTAGAGACAAAATTAACAAAACACATGCTAAGATAGCATTTCTCATATAAGATTAATCATGAAATCAATGGGTTCGTGCCAAAACATACATCAAGAGATACATAGACTCACAGGTTTAGCTGTACAGAGCAACCAGATCAGCTTGTTTTGAATTACAGAGCCAAAAATCTTCAACTTTCAACAACCAAAAATGAGTAACACTTCCTGCTTATAACAGCCAGGTAGTGTACCACAGCAATTAATTACATGGTTGACCAAAAATCCCGCCAGATACACAGTATCAGAAAAATGGCGCTCAACGCATTACCAGATTGGTGCCCAAACATGAATGCAGCAGGTAGGGGAGGAGACAGGAAGAAATCTCGAGCCCTGCGCCACTGTCCGTTGATGTACACCTTCAATCAGGTACCAGATCCGTCCATACCTCTGCAACCTTCGCCATTAATGGCGCACCAACCCGCGGCCTCGGGAAAACGTCAAACTGTGCATCGCAACCACTTCCCGCCAAGATCCATTGTCATGATATTTCAAATATGCAGGATATCAATTATCCCACATGCACCCCGCGGCAACCCTTTCAACACTTTATATACTAGGCCACGAGCATATATAATGTCGGTGCTTTTGCTCCTGACGACACTAGTATAAGACTTCATCATCATCCTCCAACAGCATGATATCCTGTCGCTTGAAATATCACCCTGACGTCAGCATCATATCGCAATATAACCTGCATGATAATCGCCTTCATCCGCACAACCTGATCCATCGGAGGAACATCCTCCTGCTTAGCTGATACCAAAAGTCTGGCTGATGAACATCCTGATGACGTCACCGTCATATCCTGCTGACGTCATCAGCATATCTACCTACTGCTCACCTCCTCATATTCGGATGACGTCATCATCATGTTTGCAAATATTGGGGGATCTCCACAAGATGATCAGTGCTAGAAATATGACCCCCCCGGACCTTGATGACGTCATCATCATATCGACATCAGGATGATATTCGGAAGATAACCAGATATTTGGAAATGTCATCCTGATGCACAAATATCATGTTGCACTGTAGCTCCACTATAAGATCGGGGTGATAGATGAATATGCCAGATATTTGAAAAGATCACCCCCACCAGATAATGCACGAAGCTGACAGGCGGATATCTCCCTTCGGAAATATCATAATGCAGATAGGCAGAGAAATAGCTATCACCCTGACATAAGAATGACGTCAGCATCATCAGGACGATAAAATAACGAACATGAAGTGATACAACAACATCAGGATGATATTGACTAAGATCATCCTGATGTTCAAAATATGATGACCCCAGTGAATATCAGGTCATACTTAGAACTCTTCAACAACATCATCAGGATGATCATAACCAAGATCACCTAATGATAAAAATATCACCCCGGTGAAATATCATGCAGGTAGAAAATATGATGACCCTCGCAAGCAACATGGTGATAACTAGAAATATGATGATGATGATGACGACCCTTAAGAAAAAACAAGTCAGGTCGAACAACTCAAAGAATAACCCCTTCAGAAGATCGGGGTGACATCATCATCATAAAAGGGCAAGGTGATAATTGGAAGATCACCGGATACTTGCAAAATCACCCCCGCAAGCAAATCAGGGCACACTGTAGCTCATCAGCAGGATCAGGATGATATCCAAACATCACCCGATATTGAAATATGATGATCCTGATGAAAAACAAGTCGACAGAAAACATGATGATGCGGACCATCATCGAAGACAAGATGATGATGATGATCTCCTCCTCAAAGAAAATATGATGCTGTAGCTGAACAATGCCGAGGAGGTCCAACACTTAGGAAAATGGGCAAGAAGATATAGGGTTCAAATGAAGAAACCCCCTAAACATGAAAAATCAACCCCCAGGTCAAAAAGAGTGCTAACACTGGCTCCGAATGGGGACGTGCAGGTGAAAACCTGCAGCGAGAACCAGATCTCCGAGCAGACCAGACAAAAAGCCAAAAAGCACGAGCTGTACAAGGCATTTACACTACATACATGTTTTTTACAAATGTGCACAGCAACAAGTCATTTATGCAAAATAGAACTTAAGGAATTGGCCATGCACAGGCAATTCCAGAACTTCACCATCTAGGGCCTGGAGGAAATAAGAATCCTCCCCATGAGTACTGCAAATCTGATATGGGCCCATCCATAAGGGTTCAAATTTACCATGTTTACCCTTTTCTTGACCTTTTGCATTCCAAATGAGCACCAGATCATTGACTTGAAACTTCCTTTTTATAGCTCTCCTGTCAAACTGATATTTCACATCTTGTTGTCTTTTGAGATTGATCTGGTGGGCTTTCCTTCTATTTTCATCCAATGCAACCAGCTGGTTCACTCTTTCTGTCATGGAGTCTTCAATCTCCTCATCATTTTCCTGAATGAATCTGTAAACTGGTAAGAGATTGTTTATGGGCAATCTGGCTGATGCACCATATACTAGCTCAAAAGGTGACATCCCAATAGCCCTTTTTACTGTCACTCTGTCAGCCCATATTGCTAAGTTCAATTTTGAGTCCCAAGCTCTCTTATTCTTGTCCAATATCCTCTTGATAATTTTCATGATGCTTTTATTGCTTGATTCTGCTTGACCATTCCCTTGTGGGTGATATGGTGATGTATATGATAGATTTATCCCATACCTGTTGCAAAAATCAATAAATTCACCTGATCTGAAGCACATAGCATTATCAGTGACTATCTTGAATGGTACTCCAAACCTGATGATAATATTTTCTAGCATGAAATCTGTCACCACCTTACTTGTAGCTCTCTTAGTTGGAATGGCCTGAATCCATTTGGTAAAGTAATCAGTTGCCACCAAAATCCAACTGTGTCCCCCACTTGATTTTTCTGCAATTTCCCCTATGAAGTCAATTCCCCATTGCTGAAATGGAGCATCCACAGTTACAGTTCTGAGGGGTAAAGCACCATCATATTTCAGCTTTCCTGAAAATCTTTGGCAAGGGTCACACTTCCTCACTAAATTTTGTGCATCTGAAAAGAGAGTGGGCCACCAATATCCTGCCCTGAGAATTTTATGAGCTGTTGTTTGGGCAGTATAATGTCCACCACACAATCCTTTATGCATATCAATCAAAACATTGTTAGCCATATCCTCATCCACACATCTCAGCAGCACACCATCAGGGTTTTTCCAGTATAGCTCACCTTGAACAATAACATACCTGATTGCATGTAACTATAAAGTCCTCTTTTGACTGTCACTGAAATGGGAAGGACAATTTAGATTTTTCAAGTAGTAGATAATATCCTTGTACCATTCAGATCCTGATACATTTACACTCTCATGCTGGACTGCATTAACTTGGCATGCTTCCAAGTTTGACTGTGCCATCATCTTGGCTAATCCTTGTCCTCTTATCAACTTAGTAACTTCTATGTCTATGTTGAACTCTTGCAGTTTGTTTATCCATCTGCACCTTCTTCCAGTCACCTCCTGCTGAGTGAATATGTATTTGACTGCTGCATGGGGTACATATGCAATTATATATGATCCTACCAAGTATGGTCTGAAACTTTTGATGGCTCTGACTAGTGCATATGCCTGTTTTTCCATAATATCATACTTCAACTCAGAGGCCTGCAAGGACATACTGAAGAAAGCGATGGGCTGTTCAAAACCATCTTCGTTTTTCTGTAGCAAACATGCAGCAACAGTATGAAAGGAAGCAAATGAAAATACTTGGAATGGCCTAGAAAAATCAAGAGATTTAAGAACAGGGGCCATCTTGATTGCCTCTTTGATACTCTGAAATGATTCTATTGCTTCCTTTTCCCAGTTGACAGTTGCATCCTTCTTCATCATCTTGAAAATGTTCCTTGTGGTTTCTGCAAAGTTGGGAACAAATCTCCTAACAAAATTTATCTGTCCAAAGAAGGACTAAACTCCTTTTACAGTTTTTGGCATTTGAATTCTGTCAATAGCAGCCACTCTCTCTGGATCTATCCTGACTCCATCCTTGGAAACAATATGTCCCAGGAGCTTTCCTTCAACTACCCCAAAGGCACACTTCTTTGGATTTAAAGAAATACCATACTCTAGTGCTCTTATGAAAATCTACTCCAGATGCAAACAATGCTGCTCTTCTTTCTTTGAGTAAGCAGTCAAGTCATCCTGATATACAGCCAGAATTGAATCAATCAGTCCTGCAAAAGCAACATCCATTGCTCTTTGAAATGTAGCACCTGCATTGGTTAGTCCAAATGGCATTCTAACATACACATAAGTTCCCCATGGAGTGGTAAAGGCGGTCTTATATTGTTCTGATTCCTTTACCTTCACCTGATTATAACCTGAAAATCCATCCATCATGGATAAGAGTTCACAACCAGTCACTCTTTGCAACATAGCTTCCATATTAGGCAGCGGATAGTTATCCTTTAAAGAGGATACATTCAAGTTCCTGAAGTCAACACAAAGCCTAATATCACCATTCTTTTTTCTAACTGGGACAAGGTTAGACACCCAAGTTGAATGCCTGATTGGCACAATTATTCCAGCTTCCCTGAGCCTTTTGAGTTCTTCTTGCATCTTGGGAGCTAAGGTAGGATTAATAGGTCTTTGCTTTTGTCTAAATGGCTTAGCTCCAGGCTTCAATGGGATCTCATGCTGGAATAAATCTTCCCTATAGGCTTTCAGGTCCTCATATGACCAAGCAAAAACATGTTTATACTTTTTCAGTAATGCAATCAGCATACTCCTAATGTGTGGTTTGAGCTATTTACCAATGTATACCTTCTGAGGGGCCTGAGATGTCCCCAAATTTATCTCTTCTAAATCTTCCTTATTTGTGGGAGATGTCCTTGTGACCAATTTATCTCTACTGTCAAAAGCTCTTTCCAAAGCTACCAACCCTCTAGGGATTTTATTAGTCTTCAATTGAATTATCTCTTTTCCCACAAGAGTTTCTTTTCCATTTATAGTCTCTACAAAAGCTTGGAAATCAATTTCTTGATTCTCATATTCATCTATGCAGTGCAAAAATTTTAACAAATCCCTATCATCATTAAACACTTGCCAACTGCATATATTTTCTGGTACTGCAGGCCTAATTTTAACTTCTACATTTGTAACACCTGACAGAGTGATGTCATCTGGCCTTATTGCAACATTGGCTAAGAAATCAGCCATAACATTCTTTGACCTCTCTACCCAGCCTATTGAAAATGCATCAAATAGTTCAATGGTATCCCAAACAGCATGCTTGTATTGTTTCAATCTTTTATTTTTTGAAGCATACTTATCTCTAATTTGGGATACAATCAGCTCAGAATCCCCAAATACTCTTAACATCTTAATTCCATGTTTGAGAGCAATATTTAGGCCTAAGAGTAAAGCCTCATATTCTGCAATGTTGTTTGTGCAATCAAACCTCAGCAAGAAAGAGAATTTGAGGAGCTTACCAGTTGGAGACAGGAAAACAACTCCAGCTCCAGAGCCTTCTTTTGCACAAGCTCCATCAAAAAACATGGTCCATAAGCCTCGCTGATCCAGCTCTTCAATGCAGACATTTTTTTCTTTATCTTCTGTATCATCTGAGACAACCTTGAAGTTATCACAGTCAGTGTCTACAAAGCATACCTGTTCCTCTGCTTCTTGGTCTTCCACTGTCTCTGATGATCTTTGTTCTCTGATTAGCTTAACATCCCTGCCATTCATTGGAATCATGGCATATGATAGGTCCAGCTGCATACTTCCACCAATTAGTGCTGCCCATCTTCTTGACAACAACATACCATACTGTGGCTTGATGTCAACCACTGTTATATTCATTTTATATCTCTTTTCAGGAAATGCTGCCAGTTTGAAATCTACATCCTTCATGATTCCAATAACTGGTACCTCTCTGGCATCCATAGCATAACATTTTCCACGTGCCTTGTCAATTTTCAATCCAGTTTGTTGCATGATGGCCAAAGGCATGACATTTGTAGATGCTCCAGAGTCAAGCATACAATTTCTAATTATTTTTCCATTTATAACCAGGGAAACATAAAATGGTTCTACTTGTGAAGGACACTTTGTCATAGTCACTCCTAAATAGACTTCAGGAGTCTCATCTTCTTCATTACACATGACATGTTTCTCACCCTGGGTCTGAACATTTTGTTTAGCTTGAAAAGGTACCCCTGAGATTAGGGATATTGTCCTATTCTTGATCTCTTCCACTTTCATGAGTTCCATAAGTGGAACAGAGACTTTTACCTGAGAGAGGACCTGAGCTATATCAAATGGAGCATAATTTTGTATAACAGTTGTAGCTTGCTCCACAATCTTTTTTATCCTGAGCTGATTTAGCTTTTACTTTCATAGTTCCCTGATCATCATTCTTATCTTGGGAACCTTTACTTTGATCTTCAGCCTGAGGGATTTTGTTTTCTGGTCCTTGAGATTCATGACCTGTTCTATATCTAAAATTCTGTTTATTATTTACCCACTGCCTTTTTTTTGGTTCAATTCCTTTATGACCATGCACTAGCTGACCTGCAGAAACATCTTCTGGCTGATGTGGGCTGCCTACTTGATTTTTACCTCTGAGATTGTAGTTGCTTTTGACTTGAGCAACTGCTGCAGCTGTGAAGGCTCTAATTTCCTCATCAGAAGGTCGTTGTAAGTTACTCAAAAAATTGTGTGAGCTCTGAGCATACACATAGTTATCTTCATTATCTTCATCATATGGGAACTGTTGGCAGGCCTGAATTTGATGATCTGTATTCTCATCAGCATCATAAAAAGTGTATCCATTACCTATGGACATCATATTAACATCATCATCTTGCACATGATGTGGCTCATTGCATTCATTACAAGATGTAGCATTATCATACAAGGATTGAGCAATCATACACTGTGACTGTGAATGTGGCATCTGACAAATTATACACCATGGAGCATCATCAACAATATTTATAGCTTTCTTTAGAGGATCAGGAGTTTCTTTGACATGTTGAGCTCTCTAATTTGTGTTGTTACATGGGAATACAGGCTTACCATCATGCCAATTGGTGTTATAAGGCATATCATGCAATGATGGCCTCTTTTCCTACCTTTGATAGACTTGCCTATCAGGACCTATCCCTTTTTCACTTCTAGCTAATCTATAGCTTAGGTCCTTAACAACATTTGCCAATTTGTCTATCTTATCTTCGGGGGCAGATGTATTACCTTGAGTGTTCTGAGGCTTGTTTGGATTCTGCAGAATTTTTACATCATCCCTTCTATTTGTCTTGCCCGATGCTTTCCTGTTGTTTTCAATATTCACTGCAATTCTGAAAGCATCCCTGAGAGTAGCAGGACCTTTATCTCTTAATCCATATGCAGTTTTTGCATCAAAGGCATTGATATACAATATTATGCACATTGGTTCATTTGGCCTCATGTGATGTGGCAATTTGTTTAACACTTTAGTAAATCTTGCATTAAAATCTGCAACCTGCTCATTTGACCCTTTAGTGATACTGGTGAACTCATTTACAAAAAATCTAGGGTCAGTTTTGTCACCATATTGCTCCTTGAACATCCTTTTAAAATCATCCCATGATGAAATACTCCGGTCAGGCAGATTCTTGTACCATTCTCTTGCCTCATCTATTAAGGATTGCATGAATGACTTCATGAAAACATCCTCATGTTCAACCTCAAAGTTATCCATGACATTTTGAAAGGCTTTTAGATGATCTTCTCCTGACACTGTGTTGTTTCCTGAAAATTTAGGCACTTGCAGCCTCAGATGCTTGTCAATGGGGTTAGGATACCCAGGAATACCATCAAACACCAGCTGCCTGAATCTATCTAACTGCATGGGCTGTTTGTTTAACTGATTAACATTAACATTTCTGTTTGCATTCTGGTTTCCTACATTGTTCAGTGGTATCCTAGCATCATTCACATTTTGTCTCTCATCATTATGCTGATGTTGCACTTCATTTCTTTGCTGATGTCTCTGCACATTTGCATTCTCTAGGGTAGGAACTGAATCATTTTGGGCAGTTCTTAAGGCTTGCACTTTCTGCTTCATATCATCTCTGATTTTCATGGCTTGTAGATATTCTAGTTCTGCTCTTAGATTTCTGATTTCTTCAGCTAACTGTTCATCCTTAGGCCTGGAGGTAGATGGTCTCATACCATTCTGGTCATCATCTTCATCATCCCTCAGAGACTCTGCCTCTTCAAACCTTTCACTTGGGTCTAGAAATGGGCGTTCTTGGAACACCTCTGACCTCATTCTCATACTACCACCTTGTTGCCTTTCATATGCACCTTGAATATTAGCTTCTGCATTTGAAAAGTAAGGCACATGCTGTCCTGATGGCCTAGGGTTATCTTGTACATCATCATTTTTTCTAGGGGAACCCTCATGACTAACTGAGACAGCTCCCTTTCTTCTGTACATCATTCTTCTTGTTACTGGTAACTCTTCAAATAAAGGATTTTGTTGGGATCTTCTCCCCTGCATATAAATTTTACTTTGACCGGTTGGGAGATTACTTTGGAGTCGCCACCTATTACTAGGAACTGTTTTCTTTTGAAAACCAGGGTTCTTTCACAAATTCCCCAGCAGAGTCACCAATTTCTGTTGGCTTTTTCCCAGACTGGATGCTTATTCCTAGATTTCCCTACAAGGTAGCCATCAGTGATCAACAGGATCTCTGGGCCAGGGGCCAACAGTGTAGGAGATAGACTCTGTATTTTATCTCCTCTTCTTCTTCAGGCTCTGCAAAACCTAGGGGGGTATTCCCTACTCAACATCCATGAGGATATGCATACAAAGGTTGGGATGCTGACAGAAAGCAGATAAGTCCTCCTGTAAGTAGACCAAAACTGAAAGATAAGAGCAAAGGGGCTAGCTTTGGGCCTATTTGCAGTTGTAGACAGAGGACTGAGGATCCTAAAACTAATTCTAATGTCCTAATGGTTGTTTTAGATTTTGATTTGGATTTTAAGTTTGGATGCAAAGCTGGACATGGTTGTAACACAAAAACAAAGCATGATTGGTGCCTATCCAGGGCCTGGAGTCAGTAGACATACACTTGTGAATGATCAACATGAACAGCTAAAACTGGATTTCAGGGGGATATATGTGATACCTGCCTTACAGATATCTCCCAATACAGAGTGTTAAGTTATCTCTACTTATGGCATCCCTACTGCAGTATACCCTTCCCAATGTTCAACCTAAAAATAGTTTAATCTACCCCTTGAGCAGAAGTTAAAAGATCAGACATTCAACATAGGAATTCTATGCTCTAGAATCTAAACATTACCCAAATATCCAGATTCAGAAGAAGAATACATGCAATACTGGAGACAGAATTAACAAAACACATGCTAAGATAGCATTTCTCATATAAGATTAATCATGAAATCAGTGGGTTTGTGCCAAAACATACAACAAGAGATACATAGACTCACAAGTTTAGCTGTACAGAGCAACCAGATCAGCTTGTTTTGAATTACAGAGCCAAAAATCTTCAACTTTCAACAACCAAAAATGAGTAACACTTCCTGCTTATAACAGCCAGGTAGTGTACCACAGCAATTAATTACATGGTTGACCAAAAATCCCGCCAGATACACAGTATCAGAAAAATGGCGCTCAACGCATTACCAGATTGGCGCCCAAACATGAATGCAACAGGTAGGGGAGGAGACAGGAAGAAATCTCGAGCCCTGCACCACTGTCCGTTGATGTACACCTTCAATCGGGTACCAGATCCGTCCATACCTCTGCAACCTTCGCCATTAATGGCGCACCAACCCGCGGCCTCGGGAAAACATCAAACTGTGCATCGCAACCACTTCCCGCCAAGATCCATTGTCATGATATTTCAAATATGCAGGATATCAATTATCCCACATGCACCCCGCGGCGACCCTTTCAACACTTTATATACTAGGCCACGAGCATATATAATGTCAGTGCTTTTGCTCCTGACGACACTAGTATAAGACTTCATCATCATCCTCCAACAGCATGATATCCTGTCGCTTGAAATATCACCCTGACGTCAGCATCATATCGCAATATAACCTGCATGATAATCGCCTTCATCCACACAACCTGATCCATCGGAGGAACATCCTCCTGCTTAGCCGATACCAAAAGTCTGGCTGATGAACATCCTGATGACGTCACCGTCATATCCTGCTGACGTCATCAGCATATCTGCCTACTGCGCACCTCCTCATATCCGGATGACGTCATCATCATGTTTGCAAATATCAGGGGATCTCCACAAGATGATCAGTGCTAGAAATATGACCCCCCCGGACCTTGATGACGTCATCATCATATCGACATCAGGATGATATTTGGAAGATAACCGGATATTTGGAAATGTCATCCTGATGCACAAATATCATGTTGCACTGTAGCTCCACTATAAGATCGGGGTGATAGATGAATATGCCAGATATTTGAAAAGATCACCCCCACCAGATAATGCACGAAGCCGACAGGCGGATATCTCGCTTCGAAAATATCATGATGCAGATAGGCAGAGAAATAGATATCACCCTGACATAAGAATGACGTCAGCATCATCAGGACGATAAAATAACGAACATGAAGTGATACAACAACATCAGGATGATATTGACTAAGATCATCCTGACGTTCAAAATATGATGACCCCAGTGAATATCAGGTCATACTTAGAACTCTTCAACAACATCATCAGGATGATCATAACCAAGATCACCCGATGATAAAAATATCACCCCGGTGAAATATCATGCAGGCAGAAAATATGATGACCCTCGCAAGCAACACGGTGATAACTGGAAATATGATGATGATGATGACGACCCTTAAGAAAAAACAAGTCAGGTCGAACAACTCAGAGAATAACCCCTTTAGAAGATCGGGGTGACATCATCATCATAAAAGGGCAAGGTGATAATTGGAAGATCACCGGATACTTGAAAAATCACCCCCGCAAGCAAATCAGGGCACACTGTAGCTCATCAGTAGGATCAGGATGATATCCAAACATCACCCGATATTGAAATATGATGATCCTGATGAAAAACAAGTCAACAGAAAACATGATGATGCAGACCATCATCGAAGACAAGATGATGACGATGATCTCCTCCTCAAAGAAAATATGATGCTGCAGCTGAACAATGCCGAGGAGGTCCAACACTTAGGAAAATGGGCAAGAAGATATAGGGTTCAAATGAAGAAACCCCCTAAACATGAAAAATCAACCCCCAGGTCAAAAAGAGTGCTAACAGGCTGCATACCTCTGGAGCTATCAACAATGCCAAGCCTATCTCTTAGGTGTTCAAAAGAATAGTTTGGTAATGCCTTTGTGAAAATGTCAATGAGTTACTGCTTGAATCTGCAATAGTGTAACTCAATCTCTCCTTGTTCTACAAACTCCCATATGAAGTGATAATGGATCTCAATGTGATTGCTTCGTCCATGGAAGACTCGATTCTTTGTCAGGGCTATTGATGAAACATTGTCACAATGAATGGTTGTACAATCTTCTTGCTGCTCATTAAAATCTGCAAGGATCCTTCACAACCAAATAGCCTAACATGCTGCTACATTTGCTGCAATATACTCAGCTTCTGCTATGGAGAGAGAGATAATGGGTTGCTTCTTAGATGCCCATGAAATCATGCCTAAACCCAAGTGAAAAACATAGCTGGATGTACTCTTCTGGTCATCTACATTACCTGCTCAATCACTATCCATGAAACCAGCTAGCTTAAACTCCTTAGAAACACTATACAAGATGTCATAACTTATTATGCCATTCACATATCTCAAGATCCTCTTTCTTGCTTTCCATTGTGTGTCCTTAAGTTTCTCCATGAACCTAGAAATTAGGCTTACTACATACATCAAATCAGGTCTATTAGCTATCAAGTACATGAGGCTTCCAACCATACATTTGTAGAGGGTTGGGTTTACGTCCTTACTGATGTCCTCTTTACTCAATTTCAGACCTGTAGCTGTTGGTGTTGGGTTAGGTTTGTTGTTCTCCATTTTAAATCTCTTCAAAATCTAATTGGCTTAGCTAGTTTGCGAAATAAATATGCCATGCTCTATTTGTTTGCCCTTAATGCCAAGAAAATAATTCAGCAGACCTAAGTCTGTCATCTCAAACTCATTCTTCATTACCTCTTTGAATTCAGCAATGAAGAGGTCACTATTACCAATAAAAATTAGATCATCTAAGTACAAAACAACAATTAAAATATTACCTTTAGTTGCTTTGATGTAAAGTGTGGGCTCACTGCTTCTTTTCCTAAAGCCATTACTTACTAAATATGAGTCTATTCTATTATACCATGTCCTTGGTACTTGTTTCAGCTCGTAGAGGGATTTTCAGAGCCTATATACTTTATCCTCTTGCCCTAGGACTTCATAGCCAGGTGGCTTCTCCACATACACTTCCTCTTCCAACACTTTGTTCAAGAAGGCTGACTTTACATCTATTTGATACACCTTACACTTATGTTGGGCTGCTATTGCAATGATTGCCCTAACTATTTCTAGCCTTGCAATTGGTGCATATGTCTCATCATAATCTCTTCCAGGCTGCTATTTGTACCCTTTGACAACTAGCCTTGCCTTATGTCTTTTAATCTTACCTTCAGCAGTAGATTTAGTCTTGTAGACCCACTTAACTCTAATCACTTGTTTACCCTTGGGTAAGTTAGTTAGCTGCCATGTGTCATTACTCTCTATGGAATCTAATTCTTCATCCATGGCCTTACACCATTTCTCTTCCTTCACAACTTCCTCAAAGTGCATTGGATTATTGCAAGAAAATAATGCAAAATTCATATCATCATCATCATCAACATTCCTTGTGCTATCATAAATCTCCCTTACACTCCTTGTCCTCCGTGGCATCAATGATGCAAGTGTAGGGTCTAAACTACCTCCAGAGCTGTTGTTGTTCTGACCTCCGGAGCTACTGTACTGCTAACCTCAAGAGCTACAAATCTCTGGAGTTGTAGACCTCTAGAGCTACTAATCTCTAGAGCTATTGCACTATTGCCCACCTCTGGAGCTACTCTGTTGAAGTACCTCTGGAACTACTATTCCCCAATGCTCTACGATAGTTCCTCCCCGAGTTGCTGCTCTCTGGTGCTCCTCCAGAGTTGCTATCCTCTAGAGCTTCTTCATCTTCAAGGGGTATTGTGACTGAAATACCCATGGTGTTGTCCATTGTTCCATCCCATGCTTTGTTCTCGATGAAGGCAATGTCCCCGTTGATCACAACCTTTTTGGTGATGGGATTATATAGTCTGTAGGCTTTTGACTCTTCACTATAGCCTATGAATATACATTTTTCATCTCTATCATCTAATTTCTACCTCTTCTCCTTAGGCATGGAAGCATATGCTACAAACCTAAAGATTCTTAGGTGTTCAACACTCCATTTGTTGTTTGTCCATGCCTCTTGTGGAATCCTATCATGAACAGCCTTTGTAGGACACTTATTTAGTAGGTAAATTGTTGTTGCTATAGCTTCACCCCAAAAATCATGTGATAGTTCTTTTGTTTTCAGCATGCTTGCTGCCATCTCTTGAACGGTTTTGTTTTTCCTTTCGGCCGCTCCATTTTACTATGTAGTATACCTTGTTGTAAACTATTTTTATATGCCTTCATTCTTGTAGAAATTCAGAAATTCTTTAGAGATATACTCTCCCCCTCTATCCATTCCTAGGGCCTTGATTTAGTGGCTGCTTTGATTTTTCAGATGAGGCCTTAAACCATTTGAATTTCATGAAGGGTTCTAATTTGTTTTTCAAGAAATAAATCTAGATTTTTCTACTGTAATTATCTATGAATGTCATGAAATAACTATTTCCAGCCAAGGTGTGGGTTTTCATGGGACCACACAAATTTGAGTGCACCAACTCCAATGGTGCTTTTCCTCTCCTTGAATACCCTGTTTGAAAGGGTTGTCTATGCTACTTTCCTAAAATGTAGGCTTCACATTTCCCATCGGGATCTACAATGTTTGGTAGCCCTCTAACCATGCCTTTCTTGGACAATAAACTCAACCCATAAAAACTTAAGTTCCCATACCTCAAATGCTAAAGTTTGGATGGGTCTTTGATGATTGTCCTAAAGGAGATTACTGTACCACTACTGTGAGCACTAGAGATAGTGCTAGGAACTACACTAGAGATAGCATCAGAGATAGCACTGGAGGCTCTATATGGATTCTTAGAGGAAACATTTTGTTCCTTATCATCTACACTTCTGCAATGACTTTCTTGCTACCTCCTTTGTCAAATATTGTACACTCTCCATTCTCCATCAGGATTTTATAACCATTTTGGACCATTTGTCCAATGTTCAATAGGTTATGTTTTATGCCAGGGGCATAATAGACATTCTTGATCTTCCTCCTTTCACCATGCTTGGATTGGATGTTGACTGTACCTTTTCCCATGATGAGAACTTGCTCATTGTTTCCCATTTTGATTTCAGTTTGTATGATGCAATCTATGGAGGCAAAAAAGTATTTGTTACCACTCATGTGGTTGCTACAACTGCTATCTAAGTACCATACTTTATCACTACTCCTCTCAGCAAGGTTGCAAACAATAAATACATTTGATTACTTTTCATTCTCAGCCTTATTTTCATTTGCTACATTACCATTTTGGCCTCCATTATCATGTTGTTTTTTTCTACACTCACTAGCATAATAACCAAACTTATCACAGTAATAGCATTGAGCATTGTTTTTCTCATACCTCTTATTAGAACTATTGTTCTTCTTCTTGTCTTGATAAGATGGTTGTGAGCTACTTGCCTCCTCTTGGCTATTTGAATCTCCTCTTCCGGAGTTGCTACTTCCTCTACCTCTTTGACCTCTATCTCTTCCCCTACCTCTTGCATTGGTTTGAGCCTTGAAGGCTTGGTCTAGGGAAGGAGTAGATCTATTCAACTGCTTCTCATGGGTTTGTAGTGAACCCATCAACTCATCAACAGTCATCTTGGATAGGTATTTATCCTCTACAATGGCTATAACAATATGGTCAAATCTAGAAGGTAGACTCCTTAGGATTTTCTCAATAATCCTTTGATCTTCCATAGTTTCTCCATTTATCCTTAGTTGATTTATCATGGTAGAATAGTGAAAAAGTCTGATATAGACTCATTGTCTTTTATTTGCAAGGTTTCAAAATCTCTCCTTAATAGCTGGAGCTTTACCAGTCTCACCTTATCGGTCCCCTTATAACTATTTTGCAATATTTCCCATGCCTGGTTTGAGTAGTTTGCTGCTGCAATGTAGGGGAAAATAGCCTTTGTCAAGGCTACCTCAATCAAACTAAGGGCTTTTGCATCCTTTATACAGGTTTCCTTCAACTAGTTTCTTTGGGCATTAGATAGAGCTACATAGGTTGCTAGGTCTACAGTATCTATGAACCCAATGATGACCAACTCCCATAGGTCATTTACAACCAATATAGTTTTCATCTTCTTTGCCTAAATGTCATAGTTTTGTCCATCAAAATTCGGTGGTTGCTTCCATCCTTTGTTGTCCCCACCTGCCATTGCTTCTCAAATCTGAGAAGGTTGACAATGCTTAGAGAATCTAGGGCTTATACAAAACACCCACAAATAATTTCTAACTACCCAAAAAAATAAAGTTGTGATACCACTTGTTGGTAGGCAAGGGAGGTTAATGGTGGATGTCTAGAATAGATTGCTACAACAATGTGGACAGCAAGAACAAAAACACACAAAGGAGAGAAACAACAAAAAACTAAAATAACAGTATATATTAGATTTTCCTCTTTCAAAAAATTAAATTCAAAAACTTTACAAAAACTTCTTGCAGAGTTGCTGCTCTGCTTTTCACATTCAAACTATATTGTGTCCCAAACCTAGAACTATTGTACCATTACTATGCTACTACACATGCACTTTCTATTCTCTGCTATATGTTGTTTCCTTCTACTACTATCTCCTATTCTCTGCAATATTCTCCTTCACATTCCTTCTACTGATGCAAGCTTTCCTTTTCTCTATATTACACTTTCTAATTCCAACCATTAACATTCTTTTATTTTTGTCTCTCTCAAAAATGCCAAGCAAAAATTAGTGCTTAGCCAAATTCAAAATCAACTACCATATTAAATTTTCTACCAGCAAACAAATTCCCTTTGACAGGGTGGTAGAGGAGGATCCCCAAAACTGACAGGGGGTTGGTTGCATTAATATGTAGACTACAGATTATAATATTCCAACAAAAATAAGAGCAAATGCGAGAGTGAATGTAAAGTTACAATGCCCTTGGATTGATACTACAACAATCTATAAAATAAATGAAAGAAATACTAACTAGAACATAAGTTCTTGCAAATAAAGATTTATCTAGAAAGATTGTTAACTGAAAGTATTTTGGATTTAAATGTCTCATTGTTCCATTGAGAGTCTTTTGACTCATTTAACAACCTTATTCAAATAATTAACCTTTCTAAAAAAATTTAATGAATGTCTATACATGGGATTTTGTAAGTAGAATTCAGATTTTCTTTTCAATTTAGAGGAATAGAATGAAGAAGAAACATACAAGATTGGAATTAATTCTCTGTAACTTCACAAAATCTATGTTTCCTCCACTTTACATGACCATTGTAAAGGAATATACCTGGTTTTAAGTTTAACTATGTAGTTTTTCAATTTTCTTTTCTAAAGTTTAGGCAAAATAGGGGAAACATCTAGGGATAAATGAGAGAATAATGTGTCTTTTTAAGTACTTCAAGTATTCATATAATTAATTCATAAAAGAGTACACATATATAGATTGTTAAAACTAAATGTGGATTTTAGCATTTAATTATAATGAATGTCTTGAAGGGATATATTGATTTCATCCAAAGATATATTAAAACTAACTTATAGAAATGTTTACTAAGCAATCCGCGGTCCAAATTTCTACTACACAACCAAAATTTTTAATAGAAAATGACAATTTTCACTATCAAATGAAATGAAAATTCTTATCAAGTAACAAGAAGAGTTTTTTTTACCAAACAAATCTAAATCTCCACTACAAGATGAGAATATTTACTAGTTAATGTCACATCCCCCATGGAAGGAATCTTCCATGTGGATGAGAAAAATCATAAAGAATAAAGATTTAATGGATTTCAGTCTTCAAGAAAAATTGGAAGGAGGGGATAAATTTAGTATGATGACATGGTTACCATGGAAGCAATTTGCCTACCACACTTTTGTGAAAGTATGGCCTCCCTCTTATGGCAATTACTACCCTAGAAGGACTTCTAGAGAGGGGTCACCTGAAGCAGATATGTAACAACAAGGAGGGGTCACCTACCACACCATGAAAGGAGGTATGGAATTCACCTACAACCATTAATAACCCAAAGGATGTGTAGGAGGAGACTATTTCTCAAGTAAGACTAAAATTTTGTTTTTAGGGGAAAGATAGGAATGAAAGAAAAGGGGGCTTAAGAAAGATTTTGGAAGCTTCATGATGGATGGAAGCTTCCTTATGGAAACAACTTGGGATCTTTCCCATGTTCTAGTATATTCTATAATAGCTTCATCTTTTTCTCAATGACAATGTCATCATCCTCAATGAATGACACTACTAATGACTCTTATTTTTACTAACTAGCCTCATCAAAATATTCAACAACCCAATGCTAATGTTGAAGATGCATCTTAGTACATACCAATTGTGCAGAGAAACCTATTGCAAGAATTTTATGATTTTGCTCGACTTGCTAAGTGGAAGAGTCTTATTGCTACAAATTTGATTAAATCTAGGTTGGAAAAATAGGCATGTGATGAGCATCATAATTTTCTCTTTTAGTTTTTATCTTTCTTATTTTAAATCCATATTGGACAAGACACTATGTTATTTGTATCATATTTTAATGGATGTATGTTAAAGTAGTTGTTTTTAAACATAATGTGACTTGATTAAGTTTGTTTGCAATGATCTTACTTAGTGGATGAGGATTTTTCCCATTGGACTAATTATAACCTGTAGCCAAAGACTGTAGAGTTCTTGCATCAAAGGAATGTAGAGTCCTACAGCAAAGGACAGGTTCCTGTAGCCAAGGAACCTACCTTTTGTAGACAAGAGATCAGTTCATACAGAAAGGCATGCAACTACCTATAGTTGTCCAATGATAGTCAGTTCCCTTCTTGAATAAGAATGAGTTGTAGAAGTAACAAGGAGAGAATGTATGATAGTTGGTAGGTGTTCATCTTTCAGCCAAGAATGTGTGAAGATGGGAGAAGTCCAAGATAACTGATCCTATGTTTTTTAGTAAGTTCTCTTGCATTACAGTCCTAATTGGAATAGTCCTCTTTGGTTATTCCAAGTTTTTCATTTCCTAGTATATTTCTATTTTCCTAAAATAAAGAATCCTTCCTCTATTTAATGGGAAGTAGTTCGATTAGTTGTTGGTTTTCATAAATGTATGAACTGTCACTAGCTATGTATATATTATTTCATCAAATCAATCTAAGTGGTTAGATTTTCTTATGTATTAGCTAATTGCAATCAATAAAAATAGCATTTTCCAATGTACAACTATTCTACTTTCTATTCTTAAAATATGATGATTTGATTGATGAATTGATTAAGTTGTTAAAAGGACATCTAGTTACTCCAAGCAAGGGCCCACTTGAGGTATACAAAAATCTGTTAGCATTAGAGTTATGCAATCTAAAACTAGATTCACTTGATTATATTTCAGTTTATTACTCAAATTTAGTTAAGAAGTAGTTAATACAGTTGATTTTATTTATTATAAAATAGTTTCCTTGTTTCCAGCACTTCATTCCTTTCCTAGTTGTAGAGAATATCATTTATCAGCTATACACAACCATAGTATTCCAATACCTATAATTCTTTAGTTGTACATATAGTACAAGTACCATCTAAGAAGATACACCATAGGTTGAAATTGCAAATGTAGCACCTCTTAACTATTAATTCATTTGATTGTGGATACCCTAATTCATTGAGTTGAGTGCATGTGCTTGTTACACTAGATTTACCAATTAATGAAGTGGCGAGACATTTTTGGCATTGTTGTTGGGGATGGTGCCAAGTTTTAGAATTTCTAAGTTTTTAATAACCCTTTTTGCTTTTCCAAGTATATAAATTATATTTTCTAGCATTTAGGATCAGTAGACATCAGACCCAATATCAAGTCATAGACTAATGTGTGTAGGAAGGACATTACTAGCTTAGGAACTATTGCATGAGGTGGAGGAGAGATCCCTTAGGGATATTTATTCTAGCAAATCAAAATTGAGAAGAGATAGTAGATCTACGTGAGGATACAAAGAGAAGACAACCAATTAAATCCCCAATTATAGAAGCATAGTTACCTGAAGCTCCTCCATTAGTTGCTTTGACCTAAGGATCCAACAAGCCTCCCAGCTATAACCTGAGCTTCAATGCCACAATGGGTGATGCAGGAACTGAACCACGAACTGAAAATACCACTTTCAAATTTCCCATTACTAATCAAGCTAGGCATGTCGCTATGAAGAATATTTCCCCTTCTACTCTTCCTAACATTCATGGTTTCATTACGAAGGACCCAGATACTTTCCTATTTGAATTCAACATCCTTTTCCATAGTTATGATTATATAACTAATGTGCACTACCTGAAACTCTTCCTAGAAACACTCAAGGATGCTACCTTGAGATGGTTTAAGGGATTGGGAAGAGATACAACACCTACATGGAAAGTCATGAAAGAAAAATTCCTCAATAAATATAGAGATTATTGTAGAGGCAAAGACATGAGAGGAGATAATATTTTTAGAATGACACAGAAGGAGGAGGAACCCTCAGAGGACTATGTGGAAAGATTATTACATTTAGTCTACAGAAAACTCCACAGAATAGATTATCTCTAGTCTCTCAAATATTATATTCTTGTGAGGAGTTAATGAAGAATGCAAGGACACCTTAGACCTGATTGGAGGTGGTGACATTTCTAAGCTTCCATTTGAAGAGGTTTTCCAGATATTTAGAAATACTCGCACTCAACCATGAAAAGGTCATGCAACCTAAAAGCAATGTGAACAACTAAAGTAGTTGCAGGAATATCTAGGTTGGAGATTAGCAATCTGCTTAAAGATATGAAGTAGGATATTATAAATCATATGGCAACTTAGTTGGATACATTGCATGCAAATAACAAATATGAAGAAGCATAAGCAACATGCCCCCACTATCACCATAAGAAAATGGAATGAAAATGCAAAAGGGTGGCTAGCATTACTAAAGGTAGACGTGAAAAGTTGGATTTCAAAGCTCTAGAGGATGAAGATGGCTAGGTGTTTTACCTAGTACAATGCAAACCATGGCAACAAATACAAGGTACTCCTCCTAATCCTTTATCTTATAATGCTTCATTCCCAAGTTCCTTTCCAAATATGTCTAATTGGTATAATGTACCATGGAATAATATTCCACCTCCACCCTGGTCAAACTTCTCACCACCTGGCTTGACCCAACATCAAGGGGTATGGCCACCGCAACCATACCAATCTCAAGTACAAAGATAATAGTGACAACCACCCCAAAACTCATGGCAACAACAATGGAGGGCAAGCCAACATTGGTAAAATCTAAACACTAGTTACCCATGGCCACAACAGGCTTTGCCTCAATAGCTAGCTATTATGCCAAACACTGCTACATCTACTCCTAATCCACCTAGAGAAACTCAATTACCTACTCAAACTATATGAAATGCTAACAACAATCATGTTTAATAGGCTTATGCTAATAAAACATTCTAGTACCTCAATTATGCAATCAAGGTAAGTGATGTTCAGTTACATTCATGGAAAATGCTCCCTAGACCAGCCTCTCGACTCATCATGGAAATCCCAAAGGAGGAATGCAATTGCAGTAGGATGATGCCAAGAAAATTGAGTGTTGCATAAAACTTTAAGTAAAGTCAATTTGGGCAAGAATAATAGGATATGCACTAAAATGGTTTTGTTGAAGAAATTCTGAGGTGCCAAGAAAAGGAGTCAGCTCTAATGGAGTCAATTAACAAAGCTATACCTCATGCAATTTGTAGAATGAACACAATGTCTTTGTTTCTTGGAAGGTTAAGCATTCAAATATTTCACAGTCTGGAAGCTAAATTACCACTATTATTTCTTTCATATAAAATAGAAGAAAATATAACATTTTCAAATGAAAACACATACCTATGCTTTTCCTCTATTTCCTATTTATCCAAAATTTATTCTTTCTCCACCCATAATTCTTCTCTGATCTTTCTTGCATGCCCAGATGAAGGTTATTAGTAGGCGCAACACAAAATCCCATGTTCTTGCCATCAATATTGAGCCCTACTGCCCCCCAGAATGAATGTCTAATTTTCTCCTTGCATCCCGATTTATAGCCTCATACATTCAAAAACAAAATAGCGAATGCATTCAATTTTCTTCCACTAACTCCCACAAAGTAGTAATGACACCAAAAACTAGAAAGATTCCCTCAAAGAGTAATTAATTACTTTCATGAAATTTCCACCTATTGCATATGTCTCAAAATAGGAAACATTTACTCAAACAATAATAAAAAAATTATAAAAGAATATTTTTCAAAAAGATATTCAAATATCTAAATAATTAATTCAAATAAAGTAATTAATATTATTGCGACTAGATATTAGACTTAATCTATTCTTCAACATAATTTATGCAAATAAAATAAATGCAAATATTTTCCATGTAGATTGACTAAGTGGTGTGTGTGTGTAGATTTTCCTTCACATTATTTTAGATTCAGTTAGCTAAACACCCTCTATCTCGATTATACTCTCTGTCAAAAAAGTGAGAAGTTTTTCCTACCATACACACATGTCGCAATTAGACAACAATTATTAAATAATAATATTTAGATTCACATTTTAATTATTGAAAATAGGGGTTGTGATAGGATAGCTTGTTGATATCATGTTGGGCAACATAGTTATCCTGAAATATGTAGACCTTGATAGTCTAGTTGTGGATGTACACATCAATGGCACCCTTATTAGAAACACTTTAATTAACCCAGGTGTTTTCATAAACATCATGACCAAGGAAACCATGAAAAATCTACAACTTGTTGACCTGAGACCTACACCTACAGTGCTTCAATTACCAAATAGGACTATGATTAAACCCAAAGGGATCATTGAAGACTTAGTTATTATGATTGACTTTGGGAATATCTTGCAAATTTTATGGTCCTGCAACCAAAAGCTAACTTGGGGGATATCCACTCATATTAGGGAAACTGTGGTTAGCGATAGCCTATACTTTTATTGGTTACAGGTCAAGGAGTATGATTATTTCTAATGGAAATGTTACTAAGAAATGGGTTCTTTATCCACTGACACAACCCTTTGTTGACTTAGATTAGTCTACCTGGTTGGATCCCAAAGATAACGACCAGTATTCCCTACAAACATTAATGGCAATTAAACAAAGCCCATGGATTCAAATCCAACATGAGGATATAGTAGACTTGTTCCTTGGAATGCCTATCCTATTTAGTGGACCCCCCAATTTTTTTTGCTTTTTGGTCCTTAAACCCTAATAATGGCTAAGTCTATGCCTGATAGCCTTAAACCCTAAACCCTTAGCCCTTTGTTCTAAGCCTACATTATAATTTAGAATTGACTTGTTATTGGTGGTCACCCCCTTTCAAGTCATGACCCTATGTCCTTGACCTTGTGCAAGACCAGCCCCTTGAGCCTAGTAACTGACCTTCCTAGTGAGCATAATACTTCTTAAGTCTAAATGCTAGACAATTGAAGGCAGATCAATGGCTATCATGCCATTGTTGGCTCTAGATCAATTAGATTTGTTAGAGTCGTGTTGATGTGCTAGCCATAGATCTCAAGCAAGTGTGACCGAGTCTTCTTAACTAAATGATCATAGATGTGCTCATCACATGAGTGCTCTACAAAATGATGCTAAAGAATATGCTCCGTATTGATGCGACAAGATGACACATGGAGGTGTGGGTCCTATCAGGTCTATGTAAGCTATGTTAAAAGATTAGTACATCAACACGAGCATTGCAGTGTGCATTCGTTTATGTCCTGCATTGTTGCGATGAAGGGACACCTAGACATTTTGACTGTCAACAAGCAATATAGATGTTAATCTTACAAAATTTCATTGGTCGATGGTATTTTAGTGTTGCACTAGATATTTTTCAACCCCCTTGTTTGATCATTCACTTTGCTGCGATGAGTTCATATCAACAACCAACATTTAAAAGTAAGGGAATTCATGATTTTCAAGGAGATAACGAAGAACAATAGACTATATCAATCCTAGTTCACTTCGACAAACCAGACCAACTATAAAAAACATAGTACTAACAAGATCCAATCAGGATAGAGATATAAGTCCCCATGATTGCAAGAATTATAAACACAATCTGTAACCAACTATTATAATCTAACATTGCTCTATTTTCCTTTATAAGGGAACTGGTGGCATTGTAATAGGCATTTGATTCTAGGCTTTGGATACAAGATATCCACATATTTGGGGAATAGCTTCTGCTATAGAGTAGGTTCATTTTGATAGGTCTGTAAAGCAAAAGTTTCCTATAGATGAATAAAGTTACGTATGAAATTTTTAGTTTAGATTGAATTATATGAATAACATTATATGTGTGTGTTTCTTGAAATCATCTCCTTGAATGTATGCATTTCTTTTCTGAATGAAGGAATCAAGAATTTTGGAGTTCATCTATGCACACTTGTTGTATTGAGTGTCTTATTTGCTACTTCTGTTCAAGGAATGGATTAAACATACTTTGAGTAAGACATAGGGAGTGATGTATTACATTAGGGATTCTTGAAGAAGAGTTGCAAGAAATACTCTCTCTTGGGTGTGTCATTGTAAGGTAGAGATATAGGTGTACCCTCTGAGTTTGAAGTTTTGATGTTAAAAGGAAACATCTACATTGTAGTATTTTGACTCTGTTGCTTTGATAAAGCACCAATCTAAGGAATTATTTGCCCAAAGGTCTAGATAGAACATTGAATTTAAACATAAAATCATTCAAACCATGTTATTTTGTTTTACTTTAGTTTAGATAGGTTTAATACATGTTCTCAAAGTGAGCAATTTGAAGATCTCCAAGAAATTTACCAAATTTGAGGTTAATCTTACACAACTTGTCACAAACTTATGAGAACATTTCTACTTGATACAATGAAAGACAAATCTGTTGATAGTATAATAAGGGATACTCCACTAGGTTTGGTAGAGCCTGAAGTGTAGGGGATATAGGTGTAAACAATCTCCCAATATGTTGGTCAAGTCTCTCATTGAACTTGGTCATGAGAATTGGCAAACCTTTAGAGTTTGATCTGTGTAGATTTGGGAAGAAACATTATCCACTTCATAGTATTCTTCTTGCAACACATACACTAACTTATGTTTCTACTACCTGTATCTTTCACCAATTATTGCCACATAGTTGTAGCCTTAACACATCATGCATTGATGCTACCTTTGTTATGACATCAACTACCCAAGTGCAAATTTCCCCTGGGACAACACTCAATGTTAATATTCAACTAACCATGTAGTAACAATCTGGGTTAATTTTCATTCTACATGCCCTCAAGATAGATTTTCATGGGATTATCATGATATGAAAGGTATAGATCCTAATATCTGACTGTAGACCCATTAAGCAACCTTAGAGGAGGATGAATCTTGTTGTCCAGGAGATTATAAAGAATTAATTATAGAAACTCTTAGGTGCGGGATTCATTTATCTCATATCAAACAATTAGTGGGTCTCTCCATTAGTGATAGTACCTAAAAGGGGATGGAAGTGGGATTATGTAATGCCCCTTTCACCTTTCAAAGGGTTGTGTTGAGCATTTTCTCTGATCTTGTTCATGATTGCATGGAAGTCTATATGGATGACTTCACAATCTATGGCAATACATATGAGGAGGCATTGGCAAATCTTGAGAAGGTGCTATAGAGATCTCAGGATCACAACTTGTCCCTTAGCAATGAGAAATGTTATATGATGATTGAAGAGGTGTTGTCTTAGGTCATTGTGTCACAAAGGGGTATCTAGGTAGATCCTACCAAAATTGATATTATTATCAATCTACCTATTCCACAAAGACAAAAAGATGCCATAAGTTTTCTTGGCCATGCAGGATATTATTAGAGGTTTATCAAGGACTTTAGTATAATAGTTTCTTCCCTATTCATCCTGCTCTTTAAATATACTAATTTTGAATGGAAAACATCTTTCCAAGAGGCCTTCCAAGCCCTTAACAACTCCCTAACAATGACACGTGTTAAGAGGACCAAGCTGGACCATTCCTTTCTATATTCATATAGATGCCTCTAATTTTGCTATAGGAGATGTACTAGGACAAAAAGAAGGCACATTAAAATATGCCATTTACTATGTCAGTAAAAATCTTCAAGCAAATGAGTTCAATTATATTAAATTATTGAGGAAGAAATGCTAGTTGTGATATATGCTATCAATAAGTTTCAACATGTTATCTAGTCTTTGTCCACACTAACCACGCAACCATTAAATATCTGATGAATAAACTAGTGGTTAGTGGTCATCTTGTTAGATGATTATTATTGTTGCAATAATTTAACATAACTATTATGGACAAACCTAGTAAAGCAATTGTAGTTACTTGTTCCTACAGATGGACCAATTGTCAATGACTCTTTCCCAAACAAGCATTTGTTTGCATTAATAGTGCACACTCTTTGGTATGCAGACATAGCTAATTATTGGTTGCAAAGAAAACACCTCCACATCTCTCACCAAGAGAAAGACAAATTTTGGTAGAAAGAAGCCTTCCATATTCATGGATAGTAGGTTTTCTCTTCTACACAAGACCTGATAATGTGATGCACAAGTATATTCACAAAGATGAAGTTTTTGATATATTACGAGCTTGCCATGATAAGCCCTCCACTTTGCATCAAAAAGAACAACAATCAAGGTCTTGACAATTGGCTACTATTGGCCCATAATGCACAAAGATTTAGTCCAGTATACAACGAGATGTGACCGATGTTAGCCAATGGGCCATTCAATAAGATGTGACAAAATGCCCCTATAGTCATAGCTAGTATTGAAACTTTTTGATAAATTAGGCATCAATTTTATTGGCCCATAAACTAGTCCTTCATATTTCTCTTCATAGGAAATTCATGAACTTGTAGAAAATGGACAAGGCAAAGTAGAGGTATAAGAAAAGGTATATGGAATGTTAGACAAAATGTTAGAAAGAAATAAAAGGTTCAAAGACCATGGCCTAGAAGCATGGATGAGCACTTCATTGCAATCTCATGGCCAACTTGTTTAATATGTTTTCAGAATTTGCAATGACAATAGGCAGACTTCAAACATAAAGAGAGATCTAAGGTTTTATCCAAATCAAATATGTAGTGGATGTTAAATGTTCTTATTTATTGGTAGTGTAAGACCCACATAAATAAAAATAAAATAATGATTAAATAAACTGAATTGTTCATTATTATAATCAATTTTTGAATTACATATGCTCAATTATTTAGAATGCTAGATTTATTACATTTAATACTAAAAGGAACTATTATCTTTACAACATGACCATAGGTCAAATTACATCTGCACAAAATAAATTTGCAATGTTTAGCTCAAACATCAATTTTGACAAGAATATACCATATTCTTTATACCTGTCTAAACTCTTCCTCGTGCAATGATAATAAAAGGGAGCGTCACGTAGCATTTTTGCACCCAACCACAAAGCTTTCGCTTCCACGATTTCCTTCCATAGAAGAAATCCACACCCTACGTACGTTGCAAGTATGGGCCTAACCGGTGTTGTCATTTATGTCAACATACTCTTGTTGCATTAATAATAAGGATTGAAAGAGCTATGTGCTGAGATATTGAGAAAATTAGTCTCAATCAAGAACAGTGAAGAATAGTGATGACAATAAGGTAAAAGTCCAAGATAGGATGAAGATCAGAGGATACAGATTAAAGGGTTTGTATATATGTGTCATAAGGTGATCCAGTAGAGATTTTAGAGGTCCACATGAAGATCTGAAGAAGTTGTGGCCGTTCTAGTAAAAATGGTTTCGGCAGATGTTCAGTGGTGACAGAGTGATATAGACAGGTCCGGTGAGATCCGGAATTACATTTTCCTGTTCTACGGATTTGAGGAAGTGTTGAGGAAGTCTTTGTGGAGTGTCTACTAGATTTGTTTATGGTTTGAAGGTCTTCAAGCATCTATTCTTTTGTGACAGTGATGACAGACTGTGTTCTTGAGGTTCCGGATGAAGGGGAGAAGGATTTCAGTAAGCAGATGAAGTGTGGATGTTCTTGGTGATTCAGGCAAGCTTGTGGTGGTCCTTGGATCATGTCCAGTTCATGTTGGTGGTCCACATTAAAGTTGGAGTTTGCATTTGAAGAACAACTTCCGGATGATGATGTTCTTCCTGAGACAGGCCAATAGAATGAGTTATACATCTTGCGGATGTTCTTGTGGATGTTTTCCGACTTAGATGATCATTCCTAAGTTGATGTCTTGTATAAATAAGGGATTGTAAAGTCATTTCAAAGTTGTCCTTGTTGAGATGAGTGTGTGGTAGAGAGGAGGAGAGCGAAAGGCAGAGCAGAAGTATTGGGCTTCAATGGAACTGATTCAAGCATGGTGAAGATGCTATTCTCTAGTTCATGTATGTGATACTTATTTCTTTGTAGACAGTGTATCTCTTGTAGGCAGTGAGCCTCTTGTGAGCAGTGTGCTCGGGCAGTGAGTCCTAATTGGAATGTGCCATTTGTTCTTTCTATTCTTCTAACAGAGAATACATTCTTGGGTTAATCACCCCGTGGTTTTTCCCTTAACTAGGTTTTCCACGTCAAAATCTTGGTGTCTCATGTGTTGATGTGTTTCTGCTCTTGATTTATTGCATTGTGTTTCCATGATTAATTTATTATTATGCTATTGAATTGCTAAGTGGAGTTAAGTGTGTAATTGGAAGAAAGTTTTGCACAACTGATTCACCCCCCCTCTTAGTTGTGTGCCCTAAGTCTAACAATTGGTATTAGAGCCAAGTTCCTCTAAAAGGAGCTTAACCAGTTGAAGAGATCCAGGATGTCATCTTACAAGAAGGATAGTCTGAAGTTTGATGGAACAAATTTTAATCTATGGAAAGGTCGCATGAAGTGTCACTTGCAATGCATGGGAATGGCGTACTGGACCATGGTTACAACAAAGTATACACCTCCACAGGGTAGTCTAAAAACCCCAAATGAAGTCACAGATGCTGAAAACAATCTGTGGACTATAGAAGCTCTTCTAAGTGCATTATCTAATTCAGAGCTCTCAAATGTTATTGATTTGCCAACTGCTTTTGAGATTTGGGAAAAACTGGAACTTCTGCATAAAGGAGACAAGCATGTTAAATGTGCAAGGTTACAAAGTCTGAAAGGAAAATTTGAAAATCTGAAGATAAGAGAAGATGAAAATATCACTACTTTTATGCCAAGAGTAAATGAGATTGTCTGTGGAATTAGAAATGCTGGTGGAGTCTTGGATGAAAATGAGATTGTTGGCAAAATTCTCAGATCCCTACCTGCTTCTTACAAAATTAGGGCTGCTACCATTGAAGAATTCAGAGCCCATACAACTGTCACAAGAGATCAATTGGCTAGAAAATTGGCTACATTTGAAATGATAGATTTTGGAGATGACCCCCCCAAGACTGAATCTACATTCAAAGCCAGTGCCTCTATAAAAGGTAAACAAAGGTTTGATTCGGGAGAGAACTCATCAAGGAAACTGTCATGGTATGAAAAAGAAAGAAAAATCTGGAAGAAGAAGAAGTAGAAACTACTCAACTTGAAGCTCTTATTGCAAAGAGACTGCCAAGAGGATCTAGTAAGTATGAAGGAAACTTGCCTTTTAAGTGTTTTAACTGCAATAAGATTGGTCATTTTACCTCAAAGTGTCTAGAAAGATTTTTAAGGCCAAATCCAACAGATCAGGGTTCCAAAAGAATTGTTACTATGTTCATGAAGAAGATGATAATGAACGAGTAACAGATGATGAATTAGAGACAGGAAACAAATCTGGAAATGAATGGGTGTTTATTGCCATCAAGGAAGAAGAATTAATATCCTATGAATCTGTCAATCATAAAGTTGTAGAAAGAGCTCTGGCTGCCCAAGTTAAAGAAAAAGATGATTGGGTCATTAACAATGGATGCTCTCACCATATGATAGGTGACAAAAATAAATTTGTAGATTTGGAAAGGTATGAAGGAGGGGTGGTAAAGTTTGGTGATAATTCTACTGGTAGAATCAGAGGTAGAGAAACTATTTCTCTTGATGGAAGAAACAAAACTGGTAATGTACTATACGTTAAAGAATTGAAGCACAATCTTCGTAGTGTTGGACAGTTGGTGGACAAAGGCTATGACCTCCGGTTCAAGAATGAAAGTGCAAGATCTTTGAAAGCTCCAGTATAGAGATTGCATCCGGTACTAAAACTAAAGGTAATATCTTCCACTTGGTTGGTACTGGTAAAAGTTGCTTATTTGTTCAAGTTGATCAGAGTTGGTTATGGCATAGGAGGATGTGTTTGTGAATTTTGATAATATTATCAAGATAAGAAATACTCAGGCTATAAGAGATCTTCCAAAATTGGTGAAACCTACCAATAGCTTGTGCAAAGAATGTTAGTTGGGTAAGATAAGCAGAGTCTCATTCAAAAGTAAGGAGTTGTCTTCTACCAGATTATTGGACTTAGTTCACACTGATCTTTGTGGTCCGACAAGAATCAGGAGTATGCAAGGTGATAGATACTTCATGTTACTAATTGATGACTATTCCCAGATGATGTGGGTAACCTTTCTAAAAGAGAAATCAAAAGCTCTTCAGAAATTCAAAATATTCAAGGCAATGGTAGAGAATGAAACTGGATTAAAACTAAAATGTTTGAGGTTTGATAGAGGTAGAGAATTCACATCTGGTGAGTTCATAGAGTTCTATGAGAAACATGGAATAAAGAGACAGTTGTCTACTCCTAGGACTCCACAGCAGAATGGAGTACTAGAGAGAAAGAACCAGACCATCTAGGAAGCATCTAGGACCATGATGATGGAAGCAAATGTTCCTCAGATCTATTGGAGAGAAGTTGTCAACACTGTAGGTTTTCTCTTATACACAAGACCTGATAATGTGATGCACAAGTATATTCACAAAGATGAAGGTTTTGATATATTACGAGCCTGCCATGGTAAGCCCTCCACTTTGCATCAAAAAGAACAACAATCAAGGTCTTGACAATTGGCTACTATTGGCCCATAATGCACAAAGATTTAGTCCAGTATACAACGAGATGTGACCAATGTTAGCCAATGGGCTATTCAATAAGATGTGACAAAATGCCCCTACAGTCATAGCTAGTGTTGAAACTTTTTGATAAATTAGGCATCAATTTTATTGGCCCATAAACTAGTCCTTCATATTTCTCTTCATAGGAAATTCATGAACTTGTAGAAAATGGACAAGGCAAAGTAGAGGTATAAGAAAAGGTATATGGAATGTTAGACAAAATGTTAGAAAGAAATAAAAGGTTCAAAGACCATGGCCTGGAAGCATGGATGAGCACTTCATTGCAATCTGGTGCAGGAGCACCTACCTGACAGCTGGTCTTGATAAGGCAGTTAGTTGTTTTAGGTCTTGATTATGTTTCCAAGAAGGTCTGTTAGACCAAATGCATGTAATAAGGTCACGCTGATCATGATAAGATCATGCTGACCAGGCTTTTACTATTTTTAGTTAAGTTTGTTAGAACAGCTGTCATGATGTATGATCGGTTGGATCTCCCAGCCGCTTGGAGAGTTCCCAGCCGCTTGGAGTCGGGTCAGTAGTACTCGTAGGGAAATCTTTATAAACATGAGGATCGGTCGATATTGCATAGACAGATACAGATAGATATTATCGATCGAGCTAGGTTGCAGAGAGTGAGACTGAGAGAGAGATTGATCATTGTATTGCATCTTTTGAAATCAAATAAAGTGATCCTGTTTGTGTTCTTTCTCTGGTTGGATTCCATTGTTAAATCAATTTACTGGTTTGAGAGGTTTTCATGGATTTACTGATCCGTTCCACCGGTTGATTCATCTGATCGGTGGAATGGCGATGTACAGTAGGTTAGGCTGTAGTTTGTTTTCTGTTCGCATGCAGGTGTGCAGGTTCGCCGTCAAGAGGTGTTGAAGACCCTAGCATGGGCATGTGCTAGGTCGAGTTGATAAGTTCGAGTTGGAAGATCACCCTGAGAGTGGATCGGGTCATCCCAGGAGGATCAGCGAAGTGAAATTTTGCTAAGTGAAGAAGTTCGCTAAAACGGCGTCATCAGGATATTTCTGCAAATATCCTGCAGTCAGTTCGGATATCGTCATCCGGATAAGTGGAAGAGAGCATGATGCTTTCGATTGCATGAAGTGCAAGTGCGTCGGGGTGATCATCATCTGGAGGAGCCGAGGAGGATCTACGGCATCAGGGTCATCTCTCGGGAGTGCCAATCATCCGCGTATCGCGAGCAGATGCGGGAGTGAAAGTTTGTTTTTTTTGACTAAGTGTTGAAGAGGTCATCAGGATATTGGGTGACGTCATCGTCATCAGGATATGACGTCATCGTCATCAGGATATTGAGATATCCCCCCTATGCGAGTTTATCCTGCTGTCGTTAAGTGCTTAGGTATCGGCGGAAGTCCGTGGCAGAAGGTTGTGTTAACATCATCAGGAGGTTTCGAGGGAACCGGATAAACCATATCATGATGCTGTTGCTTGTGTCGTCGGCTAGTGGAGCATCGAAGGGAAGGTGCTGAAGTGGTCGTCATCAGGATATTTGGAGCAACCGGATATTGGATATCCTACTGACGAAGGTGGTGTCGCATATCATGATGATGCCGCTAGTGTTTGGCGCCCGATGAACAGTGCAATAGGAGGATGTTTGCGCCTGTTGAGTATCATGATGATGATAGGCGACAGGCGGAGGAGGTGAACAGTAGTCGGCAGGAGGATAATGGTGATCGTCCGAAATATGATGATGATGCTGACAGAGTAAAGCGAAATATGATGATGATGGTGATGATGATGACGATGAGGATGGGCTGCAGACATCCATGCTATATGCGAAGGTTATAGTGTGGATGCCTCTGCATCATAGTGGTATCAGAGCTCAGCAAAAGGTCTGGGTTGTTGTGTGTTGATTCTGTCACCGAAAGGGCAGAGGTAGAGTTGAATTGTGTGTTGTGTGTTGATTAAGAGGTTGACAAAATGCCTCCGAAAGGTAGTGGTACTGCAAGGGAATTGCAGGAAATGAAGGAGAAACATGCTAGAGAGATGAGGAAGATGAAGGAGCTTGTTGAAGCACTTCAAGCCAGGCTTACAGCCCTGGAAAAGAACAAAAAGAGGGAAGTGGAAGACAGTGAGTCTGAAGAAGATGCAGATACTGTTGAAGAGTATGAAGAGGTAGCTGAAGATCTGGATGCTGAAGACCAGAGATTGGCAAAACTGTTAAAGGCAGTGCAGAATGATAAACCTAAGGTAAAGGTTGATGTTTCCAAGTATACTGGAAGCTTGAATGAAGATGAGTTGTTAGATTGGATTGCTGCACTTGATAATCACTTTGAATGTGAAGATGTTGCTGAGGATCAGAAGGTAAAGATTGCAAAGACCAAGTTAGGAGGTCATGCTTTGGTATGGTGGGATTATGTACAATCTGAGAGAAGGAAACAAGGGAAGTCAAAGATCACTTCATGGGATAAAATGGTAGCAAGGATCAAGGGTAAATTCTTGCCAAGGGATTATGAAATCCAGATGTTTAAGAAGCTGCAATTTTTAAAGCAGAAAGAAAGGGATGTGAAGACATATACAGAAGAGTTTTATAAATTGAGTATGAGATCTGGTCATCATGAGAATGAGGTAGAAAGGGTGGCTAGGTACTTGGCTGGTTTGAGGTTTAACATACAGGATGAGTTAGTTCTAGCTAACCCTAAGAATGTGGAGGATTGTTATCAAATGGCAATCAGGATTGAAGAAAAGATGAATAGAGGACATGATAAGTCCATGAGAGGAAGAGGAAACCATAGGGGAAGAGGAACAGCCCCTACACAAAAGCAAACCAATGAGGGTCAAGAAGACACTGGTAAAGGACAGGGACAGTCTGATTTCAGAGGTGGATGGAAAGGTAATAGAGGAAGATTTGGAGGTGGTAGATGGTCTACTCCATTTTCAGGAAAGTGTTACACCTATGGTGAGTTTGGTCATCCATCTTTCAAATGTCCAGAAAACAAAGGTTCATCATCCAGAAATGATAGAACTAGTGACAAGAGGGTACAATTGGTACAAGAAGAGAAAGTAGAAGAAAGTGCGCAGAGTTCAAACCGAGAGCCTGATAATTATGGATATCCAGAGAGTGGAGAATCATTGATGTTAAGGAGAATTAGTTTGCAGGCATCAAAGGATCTGATGCAAAGAAGAGCTCTTTTCAAGACCACATGTAAGAGTAAAGGTAAAGTATGTAAGGTTGTCATTGATACTAGTTCAACAGACAACATGGTATCTCAGGAAATGGTGGATAAACTGAGTTTGGAAAGGATTCCACATCCACACCCTTACAAGGCATCTTGGGTGAGTGATAGTCAATTACTTTTTGTCTCTGAACAGGCATATGTGGATTTTCAGATTGGAGCCTATCATGATAGAATTTTGTGTGATATTTTGCCTATGGAATGTTGTCATCTACTGTTGGGTAGACCATGGCAATTTGACAGAAGGGTACTGTATGATGGGTATGCTAATACCTACACCATCAAGAAGGATGGGAAGACTATTAAGTTGATGCCATTGTAGGCAAAAGCTGCAGTACAGAAGGCAGCCCAAATCATTTTAATGGGAAAGAAGGAGTATGTGCAGATGCCTAGAGGAGCAGGCATGAAGGCAGATAAGGACACTGCAGGGAAAGGAGTTGTTCAAGACAACAAGCCGAAGAAAGTTTCAGTTGTGACTGACAGAGGTCAGCAGCAGGTTCAGAAACAGGGGTGCAAACAGCAACCAGTTGAGAAGAATGACAGGGATGTTGTCATGGTTGGGACTATTGCTTGTCCTATCAAAGTTGAAAGCAAGATAGAGTTGAACATTTCAGAAGTTCAAGAGGTAGTTCAGACAGAGGTTCTGGTCAGACAACCTGACAAACACAGGGTATGTGAGAGAAAGGCCTACATCAACAGGCATGAGGATTTACTTGCCAGAAAGCAAGTTACAGTTCAGAAGTCTTGGAGAAGCCAAGAGACAGCAGCAGACAAAGCTGGAGCAGGTCAGACTATTGACAAGGCAAAGTGTAAAGGTGGAGGACTTCCACATACTAAACTCATGGGACATGAGTTCTTTTCTGTTGGGGAGTATGGTGCAGGAGCACCTACCTGACAGCTGGTCTTGATAAGGCAGTTAGTTGTTTTAGGTCTTGATTATGTTTCCAAGAAGGTCTGTTAGACCAAATGCATGTAATAAGGTCACGCTGATCATGATAAGATCATGCTGACCAGGCTTTTACTATTTTTAGTTAAGTTTGTTAGAACAGCTGTCATGATGTATGATCAGTTGGATCTCCTAGCTGCTTGGAGAGTTCCCAGCCGCTTGGAGTCGGGTCAGTAGTACTCGTAGGGAAATCTTTATAAACATGAGGATCGGTCGATATTGCATAGACAGATATAGATAGATATCATCGATCGAGCTAGGTTGCAGAGAGTGAGACTGAGAGAGAGATTGATCATTTATTGCATCTTTTGAAATCAAATAAAGTGATCCTATTTGTGTTCTTTCTCTGGTTGGATTCCATTGTTAAATCAATTTGCTGGTTTGAGAGGTTTTCATGGATTTACTGATCCGTTCCACGGGTTGATTCATCTGATCGGTGGAATGGCGATGTACAGTAGGTTAGGCTGTAGTTTGTTTTCTGTTTGCATGCAGGTGTGCAGGTTCGCCGTCAAGAGGTGTTGAAGACCCTAGCATGGGCATGTGCTAGGTCAAGTTGATAAGTTCGAGTTGGAAGATCACCCTGAGAGTGGATCGGGTCATCCCAGGAGGATCGGCGAAGTGAAATTTCGCTAAGTGAAGAAGTTTGCTAAAACGGCGTCATCAGGATATTTCTGCAAATATCCTACAGTCAGTTCGGATATCGTCATCCGGATAAGTGGAAGAGAGCATGATGCTTTCGATTGCATGAAGTGCAAGTGCGTCGGGGTGATCATCATCTGGAGGAGCCGAGGAGGATCTACGGCATCAGGATCATCTCTCGGGAGTGCCAATCATCCACGTATCGCGAGTAGATGCGGGAGTGAAAGTTCGTTTTTTTTGACTAAGTGTTGAAGAGGTCATCAGGATATTGGGTGACGTCATCGTCATCAGGATATGACGTCATCGTCATCAGGATATTGAGATATCCCCCCTATGTGAGTTTATCCTGCTGTCGTTAAGTGCTTAGGTATCGGCGGAAGTCTGTGGCAGAAGGTTGTGTTAACATCATCAGGAGGTTTCGAGGGAACCGGATAAACCATATCATGATGCTGTTGCTTGTGTCGTCGGCTAGCAGAGCATCGAAGGGAAGGTGCTGAAGTGGTCGTCATCAGGATATTTGGAGCAACCGGATATTGGATATCCTACTGACGAAGGTGGTGTCGCATATCATGATGATGCCGCTAGTGTTTGGCGCCCGATGAACAGTGCAACAGGAGGATGTTTGCGCCCGTTGAGTATCATGATGATGATAGGCGATAGGCGGAGGAGGTGAACAGTAGTCGGCAGGAGGATAATGGTGATCGTCCGAAATATGATGATGATGCTGACAGAGTAAAGCGAAATATGATGATGATGGTGATGATGATGACGATGAGGATGGGCTGCAGACATCCATGCTATATGCAAAGGTTATAGTGTGGATGCCTCTGCATCACAATCTCATGGCCAACTTGTTTAATATGTTTTCAGAATTTGCAATGACAATAGGCAGACTTCAAACATAAAGAGAGATCTAAGGTTTTATCCAAATCAAATATGTAGTGGATGTTAAATGTTCTTATTTATTGGTAGTGTAAGACCCACATAAATAAATAAAAATAAAATAATGATTAAATAAACTAACTTGTTCATTATTATAATCAATTTTTGAATTACATATGCTCAAATTATTTAGAATGCTAGATTTATTACATTTAATACTAAAAGGAACTATTATCTTTACAACATGACCATAGGTCAAATTACATCTGCACAAAATAAATTTGCAATGTTTAGCTCAAACATCAATTTTGACAAGAATATACCATATTCTTTATACCTGTCTAAACTCTTCCTTGTGCAATGATAATAAAAGGGAGCGTCATCGTAGCATTTTTGCACCCAACCACAAACCTTTCGCTTCCCCGGTTTCCTTCCATAAAAGAAATCCACACCCTACGTACGTTGCAAGTATGGGCCTAACCGGTATTGTCATTTATGTCAACATACTCTTGTTGCATTAATGATAAAGATTGAAAGAGCTATGTGCTGAGATATTGAGAAAATTAGTCTCAATCAGGAACAGTGAAGAATAGTGATGACAATAAGGTAAAAGTCCAAGATAGGATGAAGATCAGAGGATACGGATTAAAGGGTTTGTATATGTGTGTCATAAGGTGATCCAGTAGAGATTTCAGAGGTCCACATGAAGATCTGAAGAAGTTGTGGCCGCTCTAGTAAAAATGGTTTCGGCAGATGTTCAGTGGTGACAGAGTGATACAGACAGGTCCGGTGAGATCCAGAATTGCATTTTCCTGTTCTACGGATTTGAGGAAGTGTTGAGGAAGTCTTTGTGGAGTGTCTACTAGATTTGTTTATGGTTTGAAGGTCAGCAAGCATCTATTCTTTTGTGACAGTGATGACAGACTGTGTTCTTGAGGTTCCGGATGAAGGGGAGAAGGATTTCAGTAAGCAGATGAAGTGTGGATGTTCTTGGTGATTTAGGCAAGCTTGTGGTGGTCCTTGGATCATGTCCAGTTCATGTTGGTGGTCCACATTAAAGTTGGAGTTTGCATTTGAAGAACAACTTCTAGATGATGATGTTCTTCCTGAGACAGGCCAATAGAATGAGTTATACATCTTGGGGATGTTCTTGTGGATGTTTTCTGACTTAGATGATCATTCCTAAGTTGATGTCTTGTATAAATAAGGGATTGTAAAGTCATTTCAAAGTTGTCCTTGTTGAGATGAGTGTGTCATAGAGAGGAGGAGAGCGAAAGGTAGAGCAGAAGTATTGGGCTTAAATGGAACTGATTCAAGCATGGTGAAGATGCTATTCTCTAGTTCGTGTATGTGATACTTATTTCTTTGTAGACAGTGTCTCTCTTGTAGGCAGTGAGCCTCTTGTGAGCAGTGTGCTCGGGCAGTGAGCCCTAATTGGAATGTGCCATTTGTTCTTTCTATTCTTCTAACAGAGAATACATTCTTGGGTTAATCACCCCGTGGTTTTTCCCTTAACTGGGTTTTCCACGTCAAAATCTTGGTCTCTCATGTGTTGATGTGTTTCTACTCTTGATTTATTGCATTGTGTTTCCATGATTAATTTATTATTATGCTATTGAATTGCTAAGTGGAGTTAAGTGTGTAATTGGAAGAAAGTTTTGCACAACTGATTCACCCCCCCTCTCAGTTGTGTGCCCTAAGTCTAACAATTGGTATTAGAGCCAAGTTCCTCTAAAAGGAGCTTAACCACTTGAGGAGATCCAGGATGTCATCTTACAAGAAGGATAGTCTGAAGTTTGATGGAACAAATTTTAATCTATGGAAAGGTCGCATGAAGTGTCACTTGTAATGCATTGGAATGGCATACTGGACCATGGTTACAACAAAGTATACACCTCCACAGGGTAGTCTGAAAACCCCAAATGAAGTCACAGATGCTGAAAACAATCTGTGGACTATAGAAGCTCTTCTAAGTGCATTATCTAATTCAGAGCTCTCAAATGTTATTGATTTGCCAACTGCTTTTGAGATTTGGGAAAAACTGGAACTTCTGCATGAAGGAGACAAGTATGTTAAATGTGTAAGGTTACAAAGTCTGAAAGGAAAATTTGAAAATCTGAAGATGAGAGAAGATGAAAATATCACTACTTTTATGCCAAGAGTAAATGAGATTGTCTGTGGAATTAGAAATGCTGGTGGAGTCTTGGATGAAAATGAGATTGTTGGCAAAATTCTCAGATCCTTACCTGCTTCTTACAAAATCAGGGCTACTACCATTGAAGAATTCAGAGCCCATACAACTGTCACAAGAGATCAATTGGCTAGAAAATTGGCTGCATTTGAAATGATAGAGTTTGGAGATGACCCCCCCAAGACTGAATCTACATTCAAAGCCAGTGCCTCTGTAAAAGGTAAACAAAGGTTTGATTCGGGAGAGAACTCATCAAGGAAACTGTCATGGTATGAAAAAGAAAGAAAAATCTGGAAGAAGAAGAAGTAGAAACTGCTCAACTTGAAGCTCTTATTGCAAAGAAACTGCCAAGAGGATCTAGTAAGTATGAAGGAAACTTGCCTTTTAAGTGTTTTAACTGCAATAAGATTGGTCATTTTACCTCAAAGTGTCTAGAAAGATTTTTAAGGCGAAATCCAACAGATCAAGGTTCCAAAAGAATTGTTACTATGTTCATGAAGAAGATGATAATGAAGGAGTAACAGATGATGAATTAGAGACAGGAAACAAATCTGGAAATGAATGGATGTTTATTGCCATCAAGGAAGAAGAATCAATATCCTCTGAATCTGTCAATCATAAAGTTGTAGAAAGAGCTCTGGCTGCCCAAGTTAAAGAAAAAGATGATTGGGTCATTAACAGTTGATGCTCTCACCATAGGATAGGTGACAAAAATAAATTTGTAGATTTGGAAAGGTATGAAGGAGGAGTGGTAAAGTTTGGTGATAATTCTGCTGGTAGAATCAGAGGTAGAGAAACTATTTCTCTTGATGGAAGAAACAAAACTGGTAATGTACTATATGTTAAAGGATTGAAGCACAATCTTCTTAGTGTTGGACAGTTGGTGGACAAAGGCTATGACCTCCGGTTCAAGAATGGAAAGTGCAAGATCTTTGAAAGCTCCAGTATAGAGATTGCATCCGGTACTCAAACTAAAGGTAATATCTTCCACTTGGTTGGTACTGGTAAAAGTTGCTTATTTGTTCAAGTTGATTAGAGTTGGTTATGGCATAGGAGGATGTGTTATGTGAATTTTGATAATATTATCAAGATAAGCAATACTCAAGCTATAAGAGATCTTCCAAAATTGGTGAAACCTACCAATAGCTTGTGCAAAGAATGTTAGTTGGGTAAGATAAGCAGAGTCTCATTCAAAAGTAAGGAGTTGTCTTCTACCAGATTATTGGACTTAGTTCACACTGATCTTTGTGGTCCGACAAGAATCAGGAGTATGCAAGGTGATAGATACTTCATGTTACTAATTGATGACTATTCCCAGATGATGTGGGTAACCTTTCTAAAAGAGAAATCAAAAGCTCTTCAGAAATTCAAAATATTCAAGGCAATGGTAGAGAATGAAACTAGATTAAAACCAAAATGTTTGAGGTTTGATAGAGGTAGAGAATTCACATCTGGTGAGTTCATAGAGTTCTATGAGAAACATGGAATAAAGAGACAGTTGTCTACTCCTAGGACTCCACAGCAGAATGGAGTACTGGAGAGAAAGAACCGGACCATCCAGGAAGCATCTAGGACCATGATGATGGAAGCAAATGTTCCTCAGATCTATTGGAGAGAAGTTGTCAGCACTGTAGTCTATACTCTCAATCGAGTTCAAATCAGAAGCAATACTGGTAAGACTCCTTATGAACTTCGGTTTGGCATCACTCCTACTGTGAGGTATTTTAGATTTTTTGGTAGCAGATGTTACATTAAAAGAGATGAAGATCTAGGAAAGTTTGATGCTAGAAGTGATGAAGGAATATTCTTGGGTTACTCCACTCAAAGCAAAGCATACCGGTGTTATAACAAGAGACTGAGAAAGATGATAGAAAGTACAAATGTGAAGGTTGATGAGGGAATTGAGAAACCCTCAAGGTTTTATGAATATGATGAAGATGATCAGAATGGTGTTCTAACTCAAGGAGCCCAAGCCTCCTCTGTAAGTCAGATTCAAACTAATCCGGTAAACTAGGAAGAAGAGATGAGTTTCAATTAGCCTGATCAAGAATCAGAAGTGCAAGAAATTCCCAAAGTTCCTAGGTATGTAAGACTGAACCACTCTGAAGATCAGATCATAAGTGATAAAAGTAAAGGAGTACAAACAAGAAGGAGAATTGCTCAAGATTCAGAAGAGTATTGTCTAATTTCAAAGATTGAACCTAAGACAGTTGGGAAGAGATGATGCAAATTGAGAAAAATCACACTTGGGATCTTGTTCCTAGACCTAGAAACAAGAATGTGATTGGAACAAAATGGGTCTTCTGGAACAAAAAAAATGAAGTTGGTGAAGTAATAAGAAATAAAGCTAGATTGGTCTGCAAGGGTTACTCTCAAATAGAAGGAATTGATTTTGAAGAAAAATTTGCTCCGGTGGCAAGAATTGAAGCAATCAGATTATTTCTTGTCTTTGCTGCCTTCAAGGATTTTAAAGTATATCAGATGGATGTCAAATCTGCCTTCCTGAATGGTGACTTGGAAGAAGAAGTGTACATAGAGCAACCAGATGAATTTCAATTGTTTGATCATGGTGATATGGTCTGCAAGTTGAAGAAGGCACTGTATGGACTGAAGCAAGCCCCAAGGGCTTGGTATGAAAGATTGGACAAACATATTTTGAAGATTGGTTTCAACAAAGGTACTACTGACAGTAATTTGTATTTCAAAATTGATCATGAAAACATCTTAATTGTTGAAGTGTTTGTTGATGATATCATTTTTGGAGGAAGAGATAGTATGTGTAAAACTTTTGCAAATCAAATAAAAAGTGAGTTTGAGATGTCCATGCTTGGTGAAATGAATTTCTTCTTGGGTCTACAAATCACTCAAACAAAGAAAGGAATCTTCATTTCTTAGACCAAATATGTGAAAAAATTGTTGAAGAAATTTGGGATGGAAGACTCAAAACCAATGAATACTCCCATGGCAACCGAATGTTAATTGAGTAAAGATGATGATTCTCCTAAGGCTAATCAGACAAAGTTTAGGTCAATGATTAGAGGATTGTTGTATCTCACTCAAACTAGACCAAACATTATACAAGTTGTTGGTCTTGTTGCTAGATTCTAGGTTGATCCTAGAGAATCTCATGTCATGGAAATCAAGAGGATTTTTAGATAGCTAAAAGGGACAGTTGAGTATGGTTTGTGGTATCCTAGAGATCATGATTTCTCTCTTCATGCATATACAGATGCAGATTGGGCAGGAGATGTGGATGACCGGAAGAGTACCAGTGGTGGAGCATTCTTTTTGGGGAAGAGATTGGTTTCTTGGCTAAGCAAGAAACAAGAGGCAATATCTTTGTCTACAACTGAAGTAGAATATATTGCAGCAGTAGGTAGTTGCACTCGAGTTTTGTGGATGAAGCAGATGCTAAGAGATATCAAAGTGGAGTATGATGAACCTATCGCAATCCTCTGTGATAATTCAAGTGCAATAAACATATCTAAGAATCTGGTGTTGCATTCAAAGACTAAACACATATCCATCAAGTTTCACTTTTTGAGAGAGCAAGTGAACAAGCATGAAGTTGCATTGGAGTTTGTGCCTTCCAAGGATCAAATTGCAGACATCTTTACTAAACCTCTACCTAAGGACTCTTCTGAGTATCTCATGGAAAAGCTAGGGGTTATTGCCCCTCCAGTGATGAACTAAGGTGCACTGAGGTGCATTAGCCCGGTAGATATCACAGTCATATCTTGTGATCCAGATTGATGATGGGGCATTGCTACTCAGGGGGAGCAACAGGTATGATTCTGAAGTGTTGGAATTGCAAGTATGTGCCCTTTGCCATTGATGTCAAAGGGGGAGAGAAGACATGTGAAAAACAAGTGGTTATTGATCAAAGGGGGAGCAATAAAGGGAGAGAAGACATGTGAATGGTTGTTGCTGATAGGGGGAGTTGTGAAAGTAAGGAGAAGTGCTTGTCTTGATGGTTAAAATAGTTTTTCACATCATATATTGCCATCAATGACAAAGTGGGAGATTGTTGCAAGTATGGGCCTAACAGGTGTTATCATTGATGTCAACATACTCCTATTGCATTAATGATAAGGATTGAAAGAGCTATGTGCTGAGGATATTGAGAAAATTAGTCTCAATCAGGAACAGTGAAGACCAGTGATGACAATAAGGTAAAATTCCAAGATAGGATGAAGATCAGAGGATGTGGATTAAAGGGTTTGTAGATATGTGTCCTAAGGTGATCCAGTAGAGATTTCAAAGGTCTGCATTAAGATCTAAAGAAGTTGTGGCCACTCTAGTAAAACCAGTTCTAGTAGATGTTCAGTGGTGACAGAGTGATACAAACAGGTCCGGTGAGATCCGGAATTGCATTTTCCTGTTCTACGAATTTGAGGAAGTGTTGAGGAAGTCTTTGTGGAGTGTCAACTAGATTGGTTCATGGTTTGAAGGTCTGCAAGCATCTATTCTTTTGTGACAGTGATGACAGACTGTGTTCTTGAGGTTCCTGATGAAGGGGAGAAGGATTTCAGTAAGCAGATGAAGTGTCGATGTTCTTGGTGATTTAGGCAAGCTTGTGGTGGTCTTTGGATTGTGTCCAATTCATGTTGGTGGTCTGCATTAAAGTTGGAGTTTGCATTTGAAGAACAACTTCCGGATGATGATGTTCTTCCTGAGATAGGCTGACTGGATGAGTTATACATCTTGCAGATGTTCTTGTGGATGTTTGTTGACTTAGCTGATCATTCCTAAGTTGATGTCTTTTATAAATAAGGGATTGCAAAGTCATTTCAAAGTTGTCCTTGTTGAGATGAGTGTGTGTTAGAGAGGAGGAGAGCGAAAGGCAGAGCAAAAGTATTGGGCTTAAATGGAACTGATTCAAGCATGGTGAAGATGCTATTCTCTAGTTCATGTATGTGATACTTATTTCTTTGTAGACAGTGTGTCTCTTGTAGGCAGTGAGCCTCTTTTGAGCAGTGTGCTCAGGTAGTGAGCCCTAATTGGCATGTGCCATTTGTTCTTTCTATTCTTCTAACAGAGAATACATTCTTGGGTTAATCACCCCATGGTTTTTCCCTTAACCGGGTTTTCCATGTCAAAATCTTGGTGTCTCATGTGTAGATGTGTTTCTACTCTTGATTTGTTGCATTGTGTTTCCATGATTAATTTATTATTATGCTGCTGAATTGCTAAGTGGAGTTAAGTGTGTAATTGGAAGAAAGTTTTGCACAATTGATTCACCCCCCCTCTTAGTTGTGTGCCCTAAGTCTAACAACGTGAAGGGCCTAGCAAACTGATACTGACTGGGGTGATGGGATTTGGTGCAATATGATACATCTATCATATCTATAGCATGTGTCAAATGCATATATTTATATATATCATAATATGGTAGAGAGAATAAAAATAACATCAAGTAGTATCTATTACTAATTTGATAGACAAGCTTTGGCCAAAGCATCTTTTCTAGACATGTTCGGCAAATGGATTGCAAATTGAAATCCACCCTTCTCTATTGACCCATATTCAGCACCCTTCCAAAATTAAGTCTATTATAGTAAAACATATGTTCAATTCTAAATATCAATTTAAAATGCTTCATGCTTGTATGGTAGATATCTAACTCTTAATATGAAATATAACAAGATAATATTAATAATAACTTTAAGTCATATGATTACGTATAATTAAAAAGTGAACTATACTTCCCTAGAATATCTTAATCTACCTTGAAGACTATAAAGAAAATTCACTTAATATCTTAGCATATTACTTAAAGGAAATATGACATTAATAGTTCCTATTTTCTTTTAATACCTTACATCAATCATCCATATAATCAACAATTTTTCCTATACTCGAAATAAAATTTCTTTTATACTTTCATCTAAAATTGAAATCATATTCATTCCTAAATGCTTCTCTTTACATTAGTCAACTAGGTTAACCAATAATTACTAATAACTAGCTATTGAAAGATACTTACGGCCTATCATGCAAGAGCATTACTCCAACTCATAAAAGATCATAATGTTTCACATATATTTTCCTAAAATAATTCATATTAACAATAGGAAGATTTATAACACATATATTTAAAATAATTCATGTTAACACTATGCAGATTTATAACACATATTTTCCTGAATTCATGTTATCTACAGGTAGATTTATCATCTATTGTTAGTGTTAAAAAGGAAACTTCCAAACTAAAAATAAATTGAAGGAAATTAAGATCTCTTCCCAGTCAAATAGGTCGTACGGCCTTAAAGAGTGATTTCTACAATAATAGGAGTTAGCATTTGTGTGAATAAGATCATGGCATGGCAATGTTGAGGGAATACAAGGTCTACATAAGGTATGCCAATAGAAAACTTTGTCATGCCACCTCCTTTGGTAAGGATCTACATGGACGAAGGGTGATCGTTTAATATTTATTTCAATCAGAAATTTCAGCATAAGGTGATAGAAAAAGAATGATCAATGATTCTTTGAGACGATAGTTACTAAAAGAAATAAGACAAGATTTTGATATTTAGGCAAATTAAGGATGTATAAAGGTAACCTTTCCTCTGCGCAGCCTCAGGAAAGCATCGTGATCACATGTTTGACAATAATAATATTATAAGAGTTATTTATAAAGGAAAAATAAAAAAATAGTCATGCTTGACACTTTTCTATGAGGTAAAACCTTAGATTTATGCTTAGATACAGATTATCATTCTCAACGTACAAGAGGATGTGGTGAGAAAGAAAAGAGCAGTCAGAAAATATGCATGGATTTATCAAAAGGAGATTTGACTAATATATAAGAGGAGTTTGAAATGGTTGAATCCTTTATTACAATTCTCAAAGATATAGAAAGGAGTTGAATCCAGGCTACAGCCCTAGGGAAAGTGTCTAATGATATCCACTGGTAATATATTGGGCTTCATTTTTTTCAGGAAGTTGGATGGTGATGCCATAAGTTGTGGTGAGACAAGAACTAAGTGAACAACATATGTGAAAGGGGATTTGACCATTATTGATGTGAGGGCTTGATATATATATATATATATATATATATATATATATATATATATATATATATATATATATATATAATGAAATGTTCTGAGTATATGACCAAGGAATAAGAGATGATAAAAAATCAATGGAACATTTAAATGGTACTAAAAGTCTGGCAATATGGTTTCCAAAAACACAGAGAGGCTCAACCAGAAAATAAGGAAGATAGCAGTATTACTAGCACAAAGACAATCCAATCAACCATGAAATACATAAATAACGTCAACTTGAAAACATATCGTTCTTTAAACCAAAAATCCAAGATTATTATCAAAGTATTAGTGCATACCCGGTATAACACTTCTTCACTGCATTTGTTTGTTATTTCCCAAAACCTTGAAAATTTCCCATGCTTCCATTCAATTCCTCAGGTCTCCATCTTTTTCCGCTACCCCCCAATTTCTTTTTTTACAAGATTTAAATCCCCCAAACCCCCATTCCCAACTTAGTAAAAATATTAAATTACATTATTCCCTCTTCCCCAACATTTATTTTGTTTTCCTAATTTTACCCCCACTTCTTCTAAAAAACATTATGATAATTAATACAAGATTCTTCCAAAGATTATAAGCAAAATATAATTTAAGCAATAAAATAGTTTCCCCTAAAATCAGTTAATCATTTCTTTCTCATTAAAGATTAAATAAATAACTATTCCTCTAAAAAAGACATACATATACACACAATTATGCATGCAAATAAAAGAGATTATTGCCAATTATTTAGTCTTTTTTGTCATAATTTTAGCCTTGTGTTCAGTTATAGGATTCAAGAGATTAGAGGATGAAACCTCTTTGATTTCCTTGAAATTGGAAGATAAAAACCCTTTGGTTTCTTGTGGTCAATCTCATAGGGGGGTTGTATTTGTAGTTCAAATATTTATTTAGATTTCAATATATATTTTGGTATTTGCAACAAGTTTTGTATTTATGAAGCTTCAAAATATTACGGAAACATATATATTGTAACCACTGAAGTAACATTATGTTATAGAGGAAGCTTTAATCATATTTATGTGTTATTCTCTAAAGCATCAACATATTTATATTATTTGTACAATTTGTTGCTACATCTTTTGGGCCATTATTATTGAAAATACTATTTATAATCATTATTCATCCACCATGTACGCTCTCATGATATTTGGGTAATCATAAAGTGGTGAATATTAATATTTACTTAATGTATGCTCACCTTGCCTTCATGAGATCCTGGTGATAAAAAAGTATTAAATATTTTATATTAAAATTTGTTCGGATATTACAATCATCATTATAAGTTTGTAATTAGCAATGAAGAATGTTTTTACAAACAATAAAGCATTTTTAGAGCCATCATAATCATCATTCAAAAGACCCATATTATCATTATGTAAAAGCAATGAAGTGTCACCAATATGATCACCTAATAAATCATCATTATCAATCCATGAGCAATCATGTGTAGGAACGTGAATAACAATAGATTCATCACAAAACTCATCATCATTATGCAAAATATTGGACAACACATCAAAATTACATAAACTGGGTTATCATGACATTGTAAGGATAGGTCATTACAAGGCATGCCAGTGTAATGGATAGGTAGGGCACATGACAAACCCTTGCTAAAAGCAGCTAAGGGTTAGGGTTTTTTGATATATATTGTATTGAAGCATTTGCAACGGTATTGAGTTGCAGGAATTGCTGGTTGTAATCGGTTTGATTTATTGGATAATAATATTGGACTCTCTATTGGTGGATGTAGCCCGAGTTTGGGTGAACCACGTTAAAACTTGTCTCTCGTTGTTATTATTTATGTGTATTTTTCATTCCTCTATTTAATCTTTATTTGCATTTAATTGATATCTTCTATCGGCTAACCCTAACAAGTGGTATCAAAGTGGGTTGTGTTCAATTATCGTCTGCAGGAAGGTCTCACAGTTGAGTGGGAGCAATGGCGAATGAGGGTAAATTGAAGGTCGATAAATTTAATGGGCAGAACTATCAGTTATGGAAGATGCAGATGGAGGATTACCTCTATCAAAAGGATTTATGGATGCTGTTGGAAGGAGAAGCCAAGAAACCGGCAACAATGTCTAATGAGGATTAGAATCTTCTTGACAGAAAGGCACTAGGAACCATTCGGTTGTGCCTGGCACCATCAATGGCATTCAATATAATGGAAGCGAAGACAACAGATAGTCTAATAAAAGCTTTGGCTAAATTGTATGAAAAACCCTCAGCCTCAAATAAGGTATTTCTCATGAAGCGTTTGTTTAATCTAAAAATGGTTGAAGGTGGATCTATGACAAATCATTTAAATGAATTTAATACGATTGTCAGTCAATTGACTTCTGTAAATGTAAAATTTGATGAAGAAGTTAGAGCTCTCTTGATATTATGTTCTTTGCCTAAAAGCTAGAATAGTTTGGTAATGGCGGTTAGTAACTCTGTTTCTAGTTCAAATACCCTGAAATTTGATGATGTTGTTGGTGTTATTCTGAGTGAGGAAATTCATAGGAAAAACTCAGGTGGGTCCACATCAGGCAGTGTTTTGAATGCAGAAAGCAGGGGTAGATCAAAGGAGAGAGAAAAAGGTTCTGGAGGTCATGGGAAGTCACGAGGAAAATCAAATGATAAGAGATCCCAAACTAGAGGACAGAAGGATTGCTAGTACTGTGGGAAATCGGGTCATCTAAAGAAAGATTGCTGGTCTCAGAAAAATAAAGGAGACAAACAAGAAGGCAATAAGGAGGCAAATGTGGTAAGTAATAAGTCTGAAGATGATGCTTTGATTCTTTCCCTAGATAATGCTGATGATTCATGGGTTTTAGATTCAGGGGCATCATTTCATGCTATGCCCCATAGAAGTTATTTTCTTGATTATATCTAAGGGGATTTTGGGCTAGTTTATTTGGGAGATAACGAACCCTGTTAGATTGTTGGAAGGGAAGAATCAAGATTAAGTTGCAGAATGGGAATCATTGGCTACTACAAGAGGTAAGGCACATTCTAAGGCTTAGTAGGAATTTAATTTCAGCAAGGCAACTAGCTGAAGAAGGTTGCATTGTTACATTTACTAATAAAAATTGGAAGGTTTCAAAAGGTGCCTTAATAGTAGAAAAAGGTGTGAAAGTAGGCACCTTATATCTTTGTACAAGTCATATTGTTCCTTCTACTTTAGTTGTTGCAGAGAAAAAATAAACAGGTTCAGGAATAGTTGCTGTAGGTTTGCAGGAAGAGACTGAAACAGTTGTTGCAGGTTATGAGACAACACCGTGGCATAACATAATTGGGCATATGAGTGAAAAAGGTATGAAGGTACTTCATTCTATTTACCAGGTCTAAAATGTATTCATATGGATTTCTATGAAACTTGTGTGTATGGCAAACAAAAGAGAGTCAATTTTCTCAGAGATAGGAAGCAAAAGAAAGATGAAAAGTTGGAGCTTGTGCATAAAAATATATGGGGACCAGCTCAGGTATCTTCTCTTGGTGGCTCTCGGTATTATGTTACATTCATAGATGATGCAACTAGGAAGGTATGTATTTATTTCCTTAAGTAGAAATCTCATGTATTTGAAACATTTAAGAAATGGAGAAGCTTGGTTGAGAATGAGACAGGTAAAAGATTAAAATGTCTTAGATTTGATAATGGTGGTGAGTATTGCAGCAAAGAATTTGAAGATTATTGTTCCTTTAATGGAATCCGTAGGCAGAAAATGGTTCCAGGGACTCCATAGGAGAATTAAGTGGCTGAACACATAAATAGGACAATAATGGAGCATGTAAGGACCATGAGATTGCATGTTGGGCTCCCTTTAAATATGTGGGCAGAGGCTGTCAACACTACTATATATTTAATTAATAGAGGTCCTTCAGTTCCTTTGGGTTGTGGTATTCTAGAGGAAGAATGGATAGGCAAGAAGGTGAGTTATTCTTTTTTGAAAACCTTCGGCTGTGAAGCATTTGCACATATAGATTCTAAAAATAGAACCAAGTTGGATGCAAAATCAAAAAAATGTACCTTCGTTGGATATGGCATTGATGAATTTGGTTATAGGCTTTAGGATTTTGAAAATTAGAAAATTGTGAGAAGTAGGGATGTTATATTCAATGAGAAGGTGTTGTACAAAGATCAGTTGCAGCAGCATGAGAAGAAAGAAAAGGATTATGTGGTACTGGATGATACTCCAAATAATGATGTTCCAGTGGTTCCTCATGCTCTGCAATAGCAACCAAAAATACCACAAACTCCAGTGAATGTTAGACGGTCAACAAGGCTAAGTAGACCTCCTAAAAGGTTCTCTCTCTCTCTCTTTGTATTCTATTTTGTTAATAGATGCTGGTGAACCAAAAGGGTATGATGAAGCTATGCAGGTGGATACACAGGTTCATTTGGAGGTTGCAATGAAAGAAGAAATGGACTCCTTGCTGAAAAATCAGACTTGGGAATTATGTAAGTTACCTGCAGGTAAAAAGGCTTTACCAAACAAATGGGTTTATCAGCTGAAAGAGGAAGATGGAGGTAAGAAAAGATTTAAAGACAGGTTAGTTGTAAAAGGATTTGCACAGAAAAAAGGCATTGATTTTGATGAGATATTTTCTCCGGTTGTCAAGATGACTTCTATTCATACTATTTTAAGTATTGTGGCTGCTAAAGATTTGCATTTGGAACAACTAGATGTGAAAACTGCCTTTCTCCATAATGATTTAGAGGAGGAGATATACATGGAACAACCCCAAGGATTTGAGGTCAAAAGTAAGGAGAAACTGGTGTGCAGATTGAAGAAGAGTTTGTATGGCCTGAAACAAGCACCTCGGCAATGGTATCTGAAATTTGATAGTTTTATGGCTAAGCAAGGCTACAGTCCGTGTAATTCTGACCATTATGTTTATTTTAAGAGGTTGGATAATGACAGCTACATTATTTTATGTTTATATGTTGATGACATGCTTGTAGTTGGGTCTAACATGGATCACATAAGAGAGTTAAAACAACAGTTAGCATAGTCATTTGATATGATGGATTTGGGGGCATCAAAATAAATCATTGGTATTAAAATTTGCAGAGATAGGAAGAACAAAAAATTGATTCTATCTCAGGTTGCTTATGTTGAAAAGGTGTTGTAGAGATTCCATAAAGAGAATGCAAAAGCTGTCAGCACACCTTTGCCTAGTCATTTGAAATTGACTAAGGAGATGTGTCCAAAGACACAAGAAGAGGAAGAAAAAATGTCAAAGGTACCATATGCTTCAACTGTAGGAAGTTTAATGTATGCCATGGTGTGCGCGAGACCAGATATTGCACATGTTGTAGGAGTCGTTAGCAGGTATATGAGTCATCCCAGATTGGAGCATTAGAATGTGGTAAAATGGATTCTTAGATATTTGAGAGGTACATCCAATACACATTTATCTTTTGGGGGCTCTAACACTGATTTAGCAAGCTATGTAGACTCAGATTTGGCAAGGGATATTGATATCAGGCGGAGTACTACAGGTTATGTCTTTACTGTAGGTGGGACAGCAGTGAGTTGGATCTCACGGTTGCAAAAGGTGGTTGCTTTATCCACCACAAAGGCATAGTATGTAGCTGCAATAGAGGCAAGCAAGGAGATGATATGGCTGCAATCTTTCATAGAAGAATTGGGCAAACCACAGGCTAACAATTCTTTGTATACAAATAGTCAGAGTGCCATACATCTTGTAAAGAATTATGCCTTGCATTCAAAGACCAAACACATACAATTGAGGTATCACTTTATTTGGTCGGTGTTGGATAATGGATAGTTACGGCTGGAAAAGATACATACAGATGAAAATCTAGTGGATATATTTACAAAGGCAGTGACAAGGGAGAAGTTGAGCTCCTCTTCAGATTCAGTTGGTCTTCAAGACTGAAACAATAAAATCAGAACAACAGAGTCCAGGGTGCTTATTTCCAGTGGGAGCTACACACGCAGTGGTGTTGTCCAGGATCAGTCTCCAAGTGGGAGATTGTTTGGTGTGGAGCCTGATCAGTTTCCAAGTGGGAGATTGTTGGTAGGTGGTGACTAATTGAGAAAGTACTGTACACTAGCGATGTATCCTCGCTAGGGTTCAGGGGCGCAACCCCCAAATTTTTTTTGGACCGACATAAAAAAAATGATTTTGTAACCGACATAAGGCTTGATAAAAGCGGCTAAGGGTTAGGGTTTTTTGATATATATTGTATTGTAGTATTTGCAATGGTATTGAGTTGCAAGAATTGCTGGTTGTAATCGGTTTGATTTACTGGATAATAATATTGGACTCTTTGTTGGTGGATGTAGCCTGAGTTTGGGTGAACCACGTTAAAACTTGTCTCTCACTGTTATTATTTCTGTGTATTTTTCATTCCTCTATTTAATATTTATTTGCATTTAATTGATATCTTCTGTCGGCTAACCCTAACAAAATTCATATTACAGAAGCCAACCAAAATCAAATGATATTCATCATGCCATGGGGAACATTGGTTTATGCGGCAATTCCCTTAAGGTTGAAAAATGCTAGGGATACATACTTGTGAGGGTAAAATGGTGATCAATCAAATGAATAATAGATGACCCAAACATCAACAGAATAGTGAAACAAAGAAGATTCAAGTAAATAAAGCAGTGAACAAACACAGCAAACCTCTTCCGTTTCGAAACTTCTGTTGTTCGCCTATCACGAATCGTCCTTTCGCAGATGAGATGAGCCCTCAGAGAGTGCAATCTTTTAAAGCTGTTTGAGGAAGTCGATGGTGAACGGCTATGGTGTGATATGCAATGAAGGTGAGCTCCAATGCAACAATGGTGATCTCAAGCTTGTAGATGACAAGTGGGTGCCAAAGGCGCACTGGTGATATTTCTGCAGAGTAACGATGTCAAAAGCCTGGATGAATAGAATGGAAGAATGAAGCTTCATTTATAGATTTGGAAGAATGGGAATCAACGGTTGAGAGGAGATATGAAGATCAACGATTGAGGATGGTTGAGGAATGTGCAACCAGTGGAAATGCGACAAGTGTCCCAGCTCCATCATGAAAGAGGGGATGTGACAAAATAGATTGGAGAGTTAACTCCATTAACTGAACAGTTAACAGACTTGATTGATCAGTTAGAAGAGTGGATTGTGGAACTGACTAAATTGATTGACCAGTGAACTGGATTGATTGAGGAGTCAACAGAATAGATTGACCAGTGAACTCAAATGACTAATTAGTTAATAGATTTGATTGATTAGTTAACTAACTTCTGATTTGAGAAGAAATAGGCCATGTGGGTGAGAGAAAAATAGGTAATTAAATATTAAAAATATTTAATTATATGTGCAACTTGATGATGTGGACAAGGTGAGGTGGAAAAGGTGAGGTGTAAAGGTGAGGTGGATTTTTGAATTTAGAACTTAGGATAGAGGAATTTAGATTAATTAAATAATTTATGATTATTTAATTGTGTAGGACATTTGGAAGAATTTTAATTAAATAAATAGAATTTATTTAATTATGGAACAGTGAATCGATTAAATAAATTTAGAATATTTATTTAATTAATAGAAGAATGGAATAAATATTTAGAATATTTATTTAGGATGATTCGTGTCATTTTTAGGCATATACATTTTTCCCCTCTTTGATGCAATGCAGTTTACAGCGTTGCTTCAAAGAATAAATAGCCTGACAGTGATATATCCCCCAGTTTGCCCCTGGTACAAGTTTAACGACAGGATGCCCCCTCGGGAGATTGGACGAGAAGAAGGCAGAAGGCGTGAGACGGACAATCTCACGATGAAGAAGGTTGAGTTTGAAGAAAATGGGTGAAGAAAGTGTCAAATGATACGCGATGCAAGATGGAATGATGACACACACAAGCAAGCAAGCAAGTATACACAAATGACACAAGAACAAACAAGGTATTGCCCCTGTCAAGCGGTAAACCAATGATATACTGATAATGATATACAACAATGTTGTCATGGCGGGGAACGATGTATCCCTAGACCAACACGGCAGGCGTGTTGTCGTGGCGGGGAATGATAGATCCCAAGAGCAACATGAAGGATAGTGTCTAGTTTCAGGAAATGAAGCATGTCTTGTAAGACGTGTGTATTGGTCTGATTTCGACAATGCAACATCCTGTATAAGACAATTGATTGATTAACTGATCGAGTTGGTTTACGACCAGACAAGGATCAAGACCACTGATTGTGAGTGGATCATTTGTGCAAGATTGACTTGACTTGATTGGTATAGATTAAGGATGGACCTTGCATTTGGATCATTGCTCAAATGGACTGGACAAGGATGAAAGATATGATGATAGATAGAAATCTGGTTGATAGAAGAAAGACTCGATAGAAAGATTCACAAGCTTTTATTTGTATTGATACTCTGCATTGTTGGATCTTTATTGCATGGGGTATGGTATGGATGTATAAATGGATATAGGATGGATGCTTTGCTATTGGAGTGCTTTAGTTCATCATTGGGCATTTTATTTTTGGTACATTTTCTGAAATGTTGTAAGTGAATACAAGCATCTAGGTATAATTGAACCGAGATGACCTGAGTATCGCTTACATGGATTGTGATTTAGCAAGTTAATACAAGCATCTAGTCAAAATTGAATCTAGATGACCTGAGTACTTCTTACATTTCAACAAACAAGGATTGCCCCCGTTCATGTTAGACCTTTGACGTCCTCGAAGATCTTTTGCCGATCATGTCCTTAGACAAGGCTTCACATTACTAAAGTTTAATCCACAAATAGCAAACAAAGAAAGTAATCATGCCCCCATCATAGCATCTCTAGCTTTTGGCATCCTTGAGTAGCATAGGAAGGTATGATAGCAAAAATCAGGACTCAAACTGTTAACCATGTTTCTGATCTACAAAGCATATTTGCGTTGATATGTGTTTATTTCTTGCCTTAATTTGCATAAAATCATTTAGAAGACCTTGGGGATTTGCTTTGTGTTGGATAGGTTAAGATGCTCATAGTCAAGATTTCTGCTTGAGGCGCGGGTTCTGCTTGCATTTGCTTGCTTGGTGAGAAGATTGCACAATCCTTATTGGGGAGACGGACCCTAAGGGACTGACCTAGTGCCTCGGGGGCTCATAGCTAAATGGCCTTGCCTACGTGACGACGCAGAGGCAACGTAGTTCGGGGAAAACCCTAATGGACCATGGATGGACTAGAAGAAAGACGACAAGAATGAAGACAAGAAGGAGGATGAATGGGATTATAGAAGAAATGGAAGCCTCAGGGGCGCATTAGAATAATGGCCTTGCCTACGTGATGGCGCAGAGGTGATGTAGTTCACAGATTCAGACCATAGACACCGACGAGAGACACTACACTAGGCTTACATTGAGGAGACGGTATGGGACAAAACCTTGGTCGACAAGGCCACAAGGTGAGTATCAAGCCACGATAGGTAACTGTCAAGTGTTTATTGTGGGATGGATATGGGTCGAATGGGGAAAATAGAGGGAGAATCGGCTCAAGGTGATTGGATTCCCAAAGATGGAGAATGCGGTTTGTCACAAGTAACGCTTGTTTACCAGGTTTTCATCACTTGCTTTTATTTGCACAAGAAGCTAGAAAGTAACATGACGCCTGATTGCTAGGTTTTCCTCATGATACCTATCCAAGGCACCTGTTTGCCAGGTTTTCACCAAAGGACGATTTTTTTTTTTGTATGCTTTCTATTTTTTTCTGATTGATTTTTTTTTTTTTTTTTGTTTTGTATGTTCTCTTTGTAACTTTTTTTTTTTAATTTTTTTATTTTTGACTTTATTGTGCCCCCTTGCATTGGGGTTCTCTTAAGTATAGAACCGGCGAAGGTGCATGCTGTTGATTGGATCATCAAACAACTCACCTTCTGATGTGGCCAACTGATATGCCCCCGATCCGTAAGCCGCTACAATTATATAGGGTCCAAGCCAGTTAGGCTCGAACTTACCTTTCTTTTCTCTGTCCTGCTGATTGCGAGGGTTCTCTTTTAGGACGAGGTCCCCAACCTTGAAGCATCTTGGTCTAACCTTGTGGTTGTAGCTTCTTGACATCATCTGTTGATAGGATTTGAGATGGTCAAAAGCTTTTTGGCGCCTTTCCTTTAGTAATTCTAGCTCTTGTAGTCTGGAGACTCTGTACTCTTCATCTGATATGAGACCTTTCAACGACACCCGAAGGGATGGGAGTTCGACCTCAATGGGAAGGATGGCTTCGGAACCATAGACGAGGGCGTAGGGTGTAGCACCTGTGGGAGTGCGTATGCTGGTTCTATAGGCCCACAGAGAGGGATTGAGTTGGACATGCCAATCACAACCAGCTTCATTGACAGTCTTCTTTAGGATTTTTAGAATGGTTTTGTTCGATGCCTCAGCTTGGCCGTTACCTTGGGGATAGTATGGAGTGGAGAAACGATGTTGGATTTTAAAACGCTCACAAAGTTCCTGGACATCCTGATTTTTGAAGGGTCTCCCGTTATCCGTTATGATGGATGAAGGGATGCCATATCGGCAGATAATGTAATTCAGAATGAAAGAGGAAATTTGCTTTCCTGTGACGGTTGATAGGGGAATGGCTTCAATCCACTTTGTAAAGTACTCAGTGGTGGTTATGATGAATTTATGGCCGTTGGAAGAAGGCGGATGAATCTTTCCCACGAGGTCAAGTCCCCACTGGCAAAAGGGCCAGGGTGTCGTTAGAGGTCTCAACTCCTGAGTAGGTGCATGAATCAGGTTCCCATGTATCTGGCACTGTTTGCACTTTTTGACGAACTGATATGAATCCATTTCCATATTGGGCCAGTAATAACCCAAACGCATGAGTTTCTTAGCTAAGGAAGGACCGCTGGAGTGTGTTCCGCAGATCCCTTCATGCACGTCTCGCAAGGCAATTACAGATTCTTCTTGTTCTAGACAACGGAGTAAAGTACCATCCAGACCTCGTCGGTAAAGGGTATTGGCGATAATGGTGTAACGGGAGGCTTGTCGGATGAAAGTTCATTTTTGGTTGGAAGAGAGGTCCAAAGGAAGGATATTGTCCTTGAGGTAAGTGTAGGTCTTACCATACCAAGGTGAATCAGATCCTACTAGGTGGCAAATGGAATGGGTTTCGAGGAGATCATAAGCCGGTTGTCAAATTGTTTCTACTAAGAACTCATACCGTGACTCATGTTCAGGTATCTCAAGAAGAGAGGCTATGGTCGCCATTGCATCGGCTGCTTTGTTCTCTATCCTGGGTATTTGTTCAAACGAGATGGTCCCAAAATGTGCTTTGAGGTCGTCGACCATCTATTTGTACGGGATGAGCTTCTCATCTTTGGTTTGATACTCGTCGTTGACCTGGTTTATGACAAGCTGAGAATCACCGTAGACACATAGTGCTTGGATTTTCCACTCAGTGGCCATCTTGAGACCAATTACCAAAGCCTCATACTCCGCTATATTGTTAGTGCATGGAAATAACAACCTGTAGGACTTTGGAATTGTGTCGCCTTGGGCAGTGATAAACAAGATACCTGCCCCCGATCCATGGTTGGTGTAAGACCCGTCGAAGTAGACTTTCCAAGGAGATGTTAACAGAGTGAATAAAGACTCATCGGGGAACTCAAACTGCATTGGTGAAGTGTCCTGTAACGGTGCCTCAGCTAGTTGGTCAGCGATGATTTGCCCCTTGATGGCTTTTCTGTCCACATACTCTATATCATATTCGCTAAGAAGCATAACCCATTTGGCTAGTCGACCTGTGAGAGCTGCTTTGCTGAGAAGATATTTTAGTGGGTCGATCTTGGCAATGAGTTTGACAGGATGTGCCAACATGTAGTGTCGGAGTTTTTGTGAGGCAAAAACCACCGCAAGGCAAGAACGTTCCATCTGTGAGTACTGTAACTCGTAGCCCACTAAGGTTCGACTGATGTAGTACACAGCTCTTTCCTTGTTCTCATAGTCTTGCTGTGCTAGGAGAGCCCCAAGAGTAGTAGGTGTAGCAGATATGTAGAGAATCAAAGGTTTTCCTTGGATCGGAGGCATGAGTATAGGAGGATTCATGAGGTACTCCTTGAGCTTGTTGAATGCCTCTTCGCACTTCTCATCCCATTTAAATGGAACGTTCTTATGTAGGAGATGGCTGAAAGGATGGCACTTGTCTGCCAGCTGTGAGATGAACCTGTAGATGGCCTGTAGCTTGCCCTGTAAGGATCTCAACTGTGTTAGAGTTTTAGGGGGAGGCATGTCCATGATTGCTTTGACCTTGGCCGAGTCTACCTCTATGCCGTTTGCTGACACGATGAAGCCTAGCAGCTTGCCTGATGTGACCCCAAACACACATTTCTTCGGGTTCAGTTTTACTTGGAATTGATCCAATTGTTGGAAGACTTTTTCTAATGTGTCCAGGTGTGAGTCCCTGGTGAGTGATTTTGCCAAGATATTGTCAACATAGTCTTCCATAGTCACATGCATCATGTCATGAAATATAGTTGTCATGGCCCGCTGATATGTAGCACCTGCATTTTTCAGCCCAAATGGCATGACATTCCAACAAAAGGTACCCCATGGACAAGTGAAAGCTGTTTTGTGTTGATCCTCAAGTGCTATTTTGATTTGGTTATACCCGGAGAATCCGTCGATGAGTGATAACATTGTATGTCCTGCTGTAAGGTCGACTATGATGTCTATGTTTGGCAACGGAAAGTCATCTTTGCAGCACGCCTTGTTTAAGTCTCGAAAATCATTGCATAGTCGAACTCGGCCATCCGGTTTAGATATTGGCACAATGTTTGATATCCATTCAGGATAGTCTATGGCTCTGATGAACCCCACATCTAGCAATTTCTTGAGTTCTTCCTTGACCAGAAGGGCTATATGAGGATGCATCTTTCTTAGTTTTTGCTTTACGGGCTTCACCCCTGGATCCAATGGCAAGTGATGTAGGATCAGGTTTGGGTCCAAACCTGGCATGTCGACATATGACCAAGCAAAGCTGCCTCTCTTCTTTTTAAAGAATGGTACAAACCTGGTTTTCTCAAGCGGCGTGAGAGATTTTGCAAAGTGGATAATCTTAGGCTGCTCTTCGGTTCCAATGTTCACTGGCTCTGTTGGCTCCACCACGATCTGTGACCTTTCTTGATACATATCACTTGGGAGGGTGTCAAGCATTCCATCGTCAGGTGCCACAGTTGGGTTTTCACCTTCAGATACGTCTTTTCTTTTTACTGTTTTATGATCTGACACTGCCGCACGGTGGTTTTCACCGTCAGATCCCTTTTTGATCTTTATATTTTTGTGACTAGAAGGCTTGGCACCCTCCCCGAAGTAAGCTACAGTATTAAGTTCGATAGCGAAACTGGCTTTATGATCCCCTTTTGGTAAGTGATCTCTAAGTCCCATATAGTCAATGTAGGCATCATCGTTCTGGAACATATCTAATTGGGGGGTTCCTTGCAGATCCCAGTCAATAAGCTCAGGGTGCAAGAGGGGAAGGGAGTCAGATGAAAGACCTAATTCATTGATAGTGTGGATGGAAATACTAGGAGCATAGGTGGGGGTAGTGTTCTGGGGGGTACTTTCCTCCAAGTTGTTTATCGCAATGGAATCGAAACTTTCCTCGAAAGCCATACTCTCAGGGAGGGGCAAATCAGACTCCAGTGGTCTGTCCCATTGCGTTTGTCTCTCATGGTAAGGGCTAAGAGTTTGGATGGTGTCAACCTCTTTGTCGTCGTAGGAGTGCTCCGTTAGCTCATCCCACTCATACTCATTGGAATCATCTGAATCTGTGTCACTGTCCACTTGGAGTGTTTGGATTGTCTCCACAAGACAGGCATTTTCCTTGGCTTTACACTTGCCTTTGTATCCCAAGCCAGTGGTGTTTCTAGCCGAAGAGGAGGAAGAAGGTTGTATAGGTTCGATGATCCCTTCTTTTCTGAGGCCGATAGGGCCTTGTCCTTCATATCCCATCCTGTGCAAGATGGTCTCACCTCATCCATAGAGTTCTGTAGGGAGTCTGGGTGAATCTTGGGGTGTGTTTTCTTCTTCGGCATAAAGCCATTGCAAGAGATCTCGCTCCTCTAATTCATCGGATAAGGTCCCCCATTTTACAAAGGGGTTTGCGGGAGTTATAGGAGGAGCAGAGGGCTTTGGAAAATGCCTGGGTTGATGCTTGGGCTGGCCAAAGGAGCGAGGAGACAAGGGCAATCTTGCAAGGTTGAGGCTGTGCTCAATCTGGTATTCCCCCACGCCATTTTCTTTTATGGTGATTTTCATTGGTTTAGGCCGTGAGGAGGAGGCTTCAGCAGAATGGTCCTGTTGCGGGGTAGGGGAAATGTGGGCTTGATTGTTGGGTATGACACATTCAGGTTTTGCTTGGAAAGAATTACACTATTGGTAGGGATCAGGGTCGCCTTGAATGGTAACCTGCTTGCCGTTGTGCAGGAATTTAATGCACTGATGGTAGGTTGAGGGGACAGCCTTCATGGCATGGATCCATGGTCTCCCTAGTAAGATATTATAAGCAAGCTCTCGATCAAGGACTTGGCACACCACATCTTTGATTACTGGTCCAACTTGAATAGGTAGGACAACCGTGCCTTTTGTGGTTCTCTCTTCCTCATCATAGGCCTTTATGGTAATCTTCCTCTGTGGATCAACTGCCTGTTCAGAGAACCCCAATGCAAGGACTAGCTTCAAAGTGCAAATATTCAAACCGGCACCCCCATCAATGAGAACCCTCTTGATGCGGTGCTTGTGTACGAATGCGACAATGTGTAGGGGAGTGTTGTGGGGTTGAGATACGGAAAGGTCATCTTGCTCAGTAAATGATATGGAAGGGGAGGATGTCAGATTGCCAACCATGGTCTGAAACTTCTCTTGGGCCAGGTTAGTGGGGACAGTAGTTTCCACTAAGGCTTTCTCGAGAATCTCCTTATGAGAAGGAGATAGATGCAAGAGCTCCAATATAGAAATGTGAGTCGGGGTTTTCTGTAACTGGTCGATGACATTGTATGGACGGGAGTTAGACGGAGATGGCGACGACCTTGGAGGGGTGGTATTGATCGTGACTTTACCACTATGGGTAATTATACTACAACCAGTTCTGTTAGGTCCTGGTTGTTGGTTGGGGGAGATGACATTGACCTGCGGAAGATGTTCTGAAATGTAGTTAATGGTGTACTCAAATGGAACGCTTGCATAGTTAGCATTACTCGACCCACTGTTCTGATTTGGCCGGTTGCGATTGTTGTCATTATTGGGATTGCCATTGGAGTTGTTGCCATTGTGACCATTGTTGTGGTTGTGACCATTGTTGTTGTTGTGACCGTTGTTGTGATTGTTGTTATACGGCCTGTTGTGATTTAGAAGAGGATCCCGGTAGGCCACATGAGATTCATTGGAGGTATGCTGTTGTGTTCCTCCCTGATTTTGATCCAGTATATCCTGTATGACATTCTTAAGACGGATTCAATTATTGGTTGTGTGCCCCCTTCCTCGATGATACTCGCAATAGTCTGTGTCCTTCCAATAGGGAGGTTTGACTATAGGCTCATAGTCACTTGTTGGCGGTAGAGAAATTTCATTGTTAGCCAACAACTTTCTGAGGGCCGATTCTTGAGATTCTCCTAACGGTGTGAATTTCCTCCTTGGATTTGAATTGAACCAAGGTCTAGGTTCCCGAGGGGGTGGCTTGTTGAGTGCACCGTTATTTGCTTCTTCCTTAAGAGTGAATATGGGTTGTTGTTTAGGGGCTGCCGTCTTGGCATCCACTACTCCATCGTTGACCACATTCTTGTTCTTGGTCCAAAACTTTGACTTGTCAGTTGTGTAATTGGAAGGGGGTGTATCCTTGTAGAGCTTGAGAGTTCCTTTAGCAATCATAGCTTTCTCAATGAATAGCCCCATTTCAATGACTTTGGCGAATGAGGTAGGGCATTGTATCTGAATCTGATAGCTAAGATCAGGATTCAAATTGTGGACAAACATTTCCAATAGTTGTTTCTCAGGCATGTCGTAAGAACACTTACTAGCTAGCTGTCTCCATCATTGTAAGAAGGTGGCGAAAGACTCACCACCCTTTTGTTTGGTGTTGCATAGGTCTAGCATAGATACCTCGTGTTCTATGTTGTAAGAGAAGTGCGTTATGAATTTATTGACAAGTTCATCAAAAGTTTTGATTCCTGGTGGGAGACGCGAGAACCACTCCATAGCTTGACCTCCTAAAGATCTTGGGAATAGTCTCATTAAGTAGGTCTCGTTGTGAGCTACTTCTAGACATGCTGCAGTGAATTCCCTGATATGATCTCTAGGGTCCCCCTTCCCTTTGTATTTGTCAAATTTTGGAATTCCGAACTGATAGGGGAATGGTTTCATGACCAAACTTCTGTCAAAGGGGTATGGTGCTATATCTTCCAAGGAGTAGTTCTTGGAACTTGTGCCGATCTTAAGGTTGGAGATTTCTAGCTTTAGACTCTCAATTTATTGTCTCACATCCGCCATAGGAACATTTTGAGCTATGGGTTGTTTTCCTCTCTCATTGGCATGGGGGACCGTGTCATTTGTGCCTCTCTCATGTTCATTGTCTGCATTTTCCATGATGGAGCTAATGTCAAAGTCTACGGGGAGTTTGATTCCGAGACTAGCAAGATGATGGAAATATTTGGTGGGGTCCTCAAGGAGCACTTTCTCCACTAGGCATTGGAATTTGCTATCTTGCATGTGTGCCACTAATTCTTCACGAGAAATTTCTTCATCATCATCGCGTGGTGGGGCGATGTGATCGGATGAGTTGGCCATTTCAATTAGCTTGTTGTACTGGGATCGAGTAAGAACCATGCAAGGTGGGGTGGGATGAAGTGGACTAGGATTAGAAATTTTGGCAAGGTGCTGACTAAGACTGTAATGAATGGGGTATCTAGGACAAGATTTGGACAAAGGGGTCTCTCGCTCAATGACTTCAGGCAAGACGGTTGACACAAGACTCTAGCCACTAGCAAGGGTAGTCGATACCAGTCTTACTACGTAGGGCTTAGTCGTTCAACAAGACTACTAGCAAAAGGTACTGTGACCTACTAGGCTTACGTGAATTCACTAATGAAACAAAGAAGGACCTATGTCGAATCGGTATGGGACAGAATGACGTTGGGGCAAGAGTGACTAGGACAGAAGGTGACTGGGACGACCGACGAAAGAGAGAGAATTGGGTGAAATGGATGAAAATTGACTGCAAGGTTGATTCCGACCTGAGAAAATGAAACTAGGCTGAAATGGGTACTTTGAACAGTTGATGAAAATTTCTCAAAAATAGGGCAGATGTTCACTGTCACACATGCGCAGAAACAGATGCGCAGCAAGAATGGGTAAATGCGCCGTAAGTCACTGTAAAAGTGCGGTTCTGGTGAAGCACGTATGCGCAGTAACAGTGCATAAATGCACAGCAGAAAAGTATATGCGCAGCAAGTCAGTGTATAAGCGCAGCAAGTCGCTATAAAAGCGCAGCCAAAAAGTGTATATGTGCAGCAGAAAGGTATGTATGCGCAACCAGTCGGTGCAAAAGCATAGCAAGTCACTGTGCATGCGCAGCAGAAAAGTGTATATGCGCAATTCTGGTATTTTTTGCAAAAAAATTTTTTTTGGATTTTTCTCTGTTTTTGGTATTCTTTGGCTGGAAAAAGGTCTTCTTGATCTGATATTATGAATTAATTTAGCAAGAAAACACAGCAAGCACAAAGAGTATTTTGTAGTTTTCCATTGTTTTTGTAGTTTTTCGACTCTATTTTAGACAAAAGCAAGCACAAAATCCTAGGTGAGAAATGGATTATAAGGGATTTGGGCCACTAAAACAAGAGGTATTTAATTCGGGCAACCGTTCAAGTGGTTACACGTGCGACGGTGCTACTCTCCATTATGGAGTCTCCCAGCCTCAAAGGGTTACGCCAGAGAGGGTTTTGGGGGAGGTTGGCCGTCGGTGTAACATAACAGCACTCGTTGCAGGAGGTTTTCACCTCAAGCACAATTTATTTTAAGTGGCTCGGTAGGGCTTGGCGTTAGCCTGTTACCACTCAGGGTCGTTCCTGCTTGGACAAGCGTGCATCCAAGGGCAGGCCCCTCCTAAAGGTTAAACAAATAGAATGACAAGTCTGACACTCTGATCACCCAGAAGAGGGGAGAGCATAAGCCTATTGTCATTCGCAAGCACAGAATACACTGATTAATCCACCCTAGTTAAAAGATAAAAACTAAATGGGCTAATCTACTCAAACAGAACTTTGAAGTGAATTTAGCAGTATTGCAGTGGTTCAGTTTTAAATCCCAGAAAGCAGTAGTGAGTTCAATTTTAAATCCACGTTGCACGAGATTGTTAACTTTGAAATTCAGGTCTCACGATATAGCAATGGTTCATTTTAACTGCAAGATCAGTGATGAGTTCAATTTTAAAACCGCGAAGCACAAGATTGTTAACTTTGAAATTCAGGTCTCACGATATAGCAATGGTTCATTTTACCTTCAAGATCAGTGATGATTTCAATTTTAAATCTCAGATAGCAATAACTTTGAAGGTGTTTGTAATGCAAGCATGAAATAAACCAGTTACTTCCTCCCTAATTAGGACTAGATGAAGATTTGTAATGAACAACCATTTTACTCTTTCCTAGAAAATGAAAGGTGACCTAATTAGATGCAACTACATGTAACTGAACCTGAGCCTACCCTGCAAAACCACTCCAGTAAACACCTGCAAAGGGGTTAACGTTAGCAAAATCTTCTAGAAAAGTATTAAAACTTGAGTCTGTTACAAATGCGCAGCTTCAGTGATTAGATGCGCAGAAATGATCAACAGAAGTGCAGCACTAACGAATGTGCTGCAAGATTGAACGTATGTGCGGTTAAAATGAATATATGCACAGTTTTAATGGATGCGCAGCAACAGTTTTCAAAAGCGCTGTAACAGTCAACAGATGCGCAGTTATAACCTATGCGCCGTAACAGTGCGCAAAAGCACCGCAGAAATACATAGATGCGTAAAAAGAATAAATGCGCTGGAACAGTCTTTATATGCGCCGTGGAAATAAACAGATGCACCGAAAGAACCTATGCGTGACTCTGCGTGACCTGTACGGAACCTGCCTTCAAAAAAGCTCAAAAATGGTGAAATAAAGGGGCAACGGCCCCACGGTGGGCGCCAAAAATGTGAGGGTAAAATGGTGATCAATCAAATGAATAATAGATGACCCAAACATCAACAGAATAGTGAAACAAAGAAGATTCAAGTAAACAAAGCAATGAACAAACACAGCAAACCTCTTCCGTTTCCAAACTTCTGTTGTTCGCCTATCACGAATCATCCTTTCGCAGATGAGATGAGCCCTCAGAGAGTGCAATCTTTTAAAGCTGTTTGAGGAAGTCGATGGTGAACAACTATGATGTGATATGCAATGAAGGTGAGCTCCAATGCAACAATGGTGATCTCAAGATTGTAGATGACAAGTGGGTGCCAAAGGCACGCTGGTAATATTTCTGCAGAGTAACAATGTCAAAAGCCTGGATGAATAGAATGGAAGAATGAAGCTTCATTTATAGATTTGGAAGAATGGGAATCAACGGTTGAGAGGAGATATGAAGATCAACGGTTGAGGATGGTTGAGGAATGTGCAACCAGTGGAAATGCGACAAGTGTCTCAGCTCCATCATGAAAGAGGGGATGTGACAAAATAGATTGGAGAGTTAACTCCATTGACTGAATAGTTAACAGACTTGATTGATCAGTTAGAAGAGTGGATTGTGGAACTGACTAAATTGATTGACCAGTGAACTGGATTGATTGAGGAGTCAACAGAATAGATTGACCAGTGAACTCAAATGACTAATTAGTTAACAGATTTGATTGATTAGTTAACTAACTTCTGATTTGAGAAGAAATAGGCCATGTGGGTGAGAGAAAAATAGGTAATTAAATATTAAAAATATTTAATTATATGTGCAACTTGATGATGTGGACAAGGTGAGGTGGATTTTTGAATTTAGAACTTAGGATAGAGGAATTTAGATTAATTAAATAATTTATGATTATTTAATTGTGTAGGACATTTGGAAGAATTTTAATTAAATAAATAGAATTTATTTAATTATGGAACAGTGAATCGATTAAATAAATTTAGAATATTTATTTAATTAATAGAAGAATGGAATAAATATTTAGAATATTTATTTAGGATGATTCGTGTCATTTTTAGGCATATACAATACTAAAGGGCTATGCCACACATTTTTCATCACCTTATCGATGACATAGTGGAATATTATGTCAATGATCTACTAGAAAATTTTAAAAAGAGAGAAAATAGTCCCAAAGGCCTGTGTCTTTTTTAACTATATTACATGAATATATGGTAAAATTGAATCCAGAAAAGTGTGTTTTGAGTCACAAGTGGAAAAATATTAGGAACACTAGTTGGTGATTGTGTAGAGTGAGGATGATGATTTATATGATGAGACTAATAATGAATACATGTCAAGTAATGAGGTCCATGAGGAGACTAATGGTGGGATGTTAGAATCCAAGGATCTGATAATGGGTAGCATATCCCATAAAAGAGAGGGAGGAGGTGAGAATAAATTCTAGGAGGAGGTCCCTTGCTAGGATATTCCCCTAGAAAAGATTTCCCCATAGTAGAAGCCACCTTTGCATGATCCTAGATAGAAACCAAGAGATCCTAATAAGTTCTTGATTTAGTTTACTTTTATTACTACCCTTTAAGATGTATGATATTAGCATTGTTTATAATATTCTAGTGTGGTTTGTCAATTATTTATCTTATGTGTCTTTTACACTTTATTTTTCTCTATTTTTTAGGCAATGCAGGCTTTATGGATGAGTGGGGAGATATGATTCAGACCTCATTGTTGGATGCCTTTATTATTGTCATACAAAGGAAAGATAAGCTCTTAGTGGATTCACACTTACCTTTGTCTATATATGCCATTGTACATATTTATCTATAGGCCATAATACATGTATGATCTCCTCTATCTATCATGCTAGTTAGGAGATCATAGCCCCATAGGGGTGGATTAGTGGACTTGATGTGAATAATAGGCTTTTGAGGAGCATGGTGGGACCAAGAGCTAGTCCTAGCCACCACACACATTCTTAGTCATGGGATTAGACACCATTAATTTATAGGCTCATGGGCAGAGAGATGACACCTACTCAATTGGAGATAGTAGAGAGTAGATGAAGGTAGAGGACTAGGAGCCTTAGGTGGCTAGGATCTTGGGGATGACTTAGATGCTTAATGATTTTCTCAATTTACATTTGACACACTTTCACTTGCCCCTCTCACAGAGAGATTTTGAATTAAGATATGTAGAAGTTCATTGATTTCGTTGATTTTTTATGCATTCAATGAATGAGCCCTTATGCTTAGACCTTAATACTTATACCTATATATGTTTAGATTCTTTTAGAATGATTCATACTTTGTCTTGGTTGACTTCATATGTATTACTTTCCCTTCATTGTGCACATGGATGATTTGACTAGTTATTCCAAGGATAAGGATGATCATTGCAAACACTTGGAAATGACTTTGCAATGATGTTTTGAGTATAGGATATCCTTAAATCCCCAAAAATATATATTTGGCATGGAAGAGTGCAAGCTCCTTGGACATACAGTGTCCAAGGAAGGCGTGAGAATTGACCCTAAAAGAGTTAAAGAAATATACCTCATCCCTCAGCCCAAAATAGATAAGGAAGTGTAATCCATCTTTGGGCAAATTAACTTTGATAGGTAGTTTCTTCCTAACATTGCCTAGAAGACAAAGGCTATTTCAAAGGTGCTCAAGAAAGTATAATCAACTGCTTGGGATAATGAATCAACTGACTCATTCATGGAAATCAAATTTGTACTTAAACAAGCTCTAGTATTGGCAAGCCCTAATTACTTAAAACTCTTTCAAGGTGGGTACAAAAAGATGGGGGGCCAAAAAGTGGCCAAAATTCTTAATTTTTTTTTAAAATCCATAATGCGAGTGCATTATAATGCACTCACATTATGGCTTGGTGTTGCCAAGCCTAAGGCTCAGCAGCACCAAGGCATAACATGCTCATGCTATAACGCGAGTGCGTTATAGTTTTTTATAACAAAAAAAGCAACATTTGTCATTTATCATTTCTGTTTTTTCTTGCAAACCCTTGAGAGCGTGCTCACATTAAAGGAGTAAGTTTTGTTTATTTTTTTGTGTGAATTTGTTACTAAATAGGTAGATTTAAGTGGTTTTTTGATGTAAATTTCTTTAATTTATAGGAATTGATAATGCACCTCCTCCTAAAAATCCTTAATCACCTCAACACCAAATACCTGATGAAGAACAACCCCAACAATAAACACCTCTAGTAATTCCTCAATATGCCCATGGAACACAAGAAAATTTAATGGGGAAAATTTAAAATAATAAAAAACAAATTTAGGACATAATTGCAAGGTTGAAAGATCATGCATTGTCAATCTCACATAGAGTCATGCTTGCTCAATCTCTTGAATCTATGTTATCAAATGTAGATTCAATTAGTAAACAAATCTCTAGTTGGTTAGATAAGAGGAGAAATTTTAGACAATTCTATGCAGATAAGTTATCTTACGAACAAGTCAAAAATGAAAAAATTACAAAACTTGACTTGTGTTCCCTTTTCACAAACCCACGTACAAATCAACCTCTAGACCCTATAAGTAAGAGGTTCCCTATCCATTGGTGCAACCACCAAGGGATAAAGGACCATTGTTTACAAAGGTGGTGGATGGTTTTTGACAATCCTCCATGCAACAATAATGAGGTCCCACAATATTTTTTGAGGAAACTCTACTGTGAGTTTGTCCTCAATAAAGTGACAAACTATTTTGATATATAGGACTTCCAGGGTAGAGGTGGGGGGTCAGTACAGGATAGACCAGGGGCACATTTTGACCCATAGCGGCCAATGAGACAAGTACTCACTAGACCATCCTATAAGCACATGTTTATCCCTTCCATTGTGAAGGAGAGTGTTGAGGTTGAGACACTACAATCCATTAGTTCCTTGACCCAGAGCATCATAGAGCATGCTAGTCTTGTAGCATAGTGTGAGCCGAGGGAGACTTCAAGGAGTGGGATTCCACCCCATACTTGTCAGGCTTGTGGGTTAGCCTGTGTTTATGACCCTACAGATAGTTAGGACATAGGTGCACAGGCTACATCTATAGCTGAGCAGTTGGTGATGAGAGACGCCCTCCTAAATGAGACTTTTGGCCTTAGTACTCAAGTAAATGTTAGCAAGTTCTATGGAAATAATTTATTAAATTTTATTTTTCAAATGCAAGATTAATTGATTTAGTTTAATGATTGTAATGAAATTTCAGGGTCATAGTGTTCATTCAGTTTTCAGTGGTTCTCCACCTCCATATTACACTATGACATGTATTGCTGAGGTATGTAACTAGTAAACAATTATAAATATTACATGTGAATAGCATTGTTATATGAATGGTATTCTAATATCTCATTTTAATTGTTGAATAGGTTAATCTTGGAGATTTCATGGCAACACCTCCTAATTGAGGTGGAGTTCAAAGCTTCACTCAAGTAATAAAATAAAGAGTTTAACTAATGAATTATACTTATTAGATTTTTGTAGTTTATATTCATCTCATTGATTACATTGTATTGCACATCTTTCAAACTCAATGCATTACTACATATTACATAACTAATAACTAGATGTTGATAGATGACAAAATTCTAATTACAATATAGTTTTTTAGAAAGTCAACATAAGCTATTATGCAATTACTTCACATTGCATAACTAATAACTAGGAGCAGCCGCCAATTGCATTTTCTTGTCATGGCATTCAATGAGACCACATTTTATTGAGGCATTTTTTCAAATAGTTCACTGCCTTGTCTATGCTACAGATGCTTGGATAAAATCTATCAAAGCATAATAGTAAGCTATAACATAGACAAGGCAATGAGCTATTTGAAAAAATGCCTCAAAGAAATTTGGTCTCATGGTGATGTCCACACCATGAGACCACATTTCTTTGAGGCATTTTTTCAAATAGCTCACTACCTTGTCTATGCTACCACATTTTCAATACATGTCTACCAAAGCAATCTATCAAATAGTTCACTCAAAAAAAATTTAAATAGTTCACTACCTTGTCTATGCTACCACATTTTTCATACACATTTACCAAAGAACTTAAAATTTTATTAACTATCTCATACATTATAATCCATGACCTTCATCACTATTCTAGTTTTCATAATTGAATAATGTTATTTTATTTCCAGATGATGTAGGTAGAGACACCTCCTAATGTTCATATGGTAATGGAGCATGGTGTGTCTTCCGTAATTGATAGCTCCATGCCTTTGACGGGAGTATGAGGTAGATTAGTAAATTTCAAATTACAATCATTGTCATAGTTGTTTATTATTGAAAAATCAAATGATTATTGATTTGAAGTTTAATTTCTATCTGGATGGTTTCTATAGGACATTACAATGCCACAACCTGATCCTGCTACTATGGAAAATGAGGAGAGAGATTATTTGGTAGTGGTAAGTGATTATTTTGTTAAATATTTTATTTTTTTATAATGTAATTTCTATATATTAATGTCTATACTTTTTATTGTAACAACTAAAGCTCCATGATGAACTAAATAGGAGGAGCAACCCTCGGGTTTCAAGTAGACCACTCTCATATGTGTCTCCATCCCCTTGAAGATCAAAGGCCACCTGTGATCTATTTTCTTCACCCAAAGGGGAATAACTTTTTATTAGGTTCCTTTGTTGTATGCCTATATTGCATTTGTGGACATATATTTTGTATTACATATAGTTGACATTGTATGCCTATATGGCATTCTTGTAATCCTATATGGCTATTTTGTATATGTGTTATACTTATATTGAAAGATATTTATGTATGCCTATATGGCTATTTGGTTAATACACATCATTCTTGTTGATGGTGTTCATATTTGCATTATAAATCCATGCTTCAATGGATATTTGTGGATGGTTTAATTCAAATATTTAAAGTCCAATTGTATTACATGCACTCTTCCTTTATATAATTGTAAATATATAAAGTTTGAACATTATTCTCCTCTAAGATTATTGAACATTAAATCAATCATATGATTATAATAATACATGATGCAATCTAACACCTAGTTCTCTCTACCACTATACATCTAAGCCCATACTATGTAGGATCATTGTAGCATGGTGTTGGTTAATAGATTTGTCACCTAACTCTATATACTTATGCTGAGACAAGTGACAAATGTATCAATAGTTGAGCCTAATATAATTTTACATAGGCTCTATACTTATTTAACAAGGCGCAGCTACCTACGATAGATATTCTAATGAATAAGAAAACCCAAAATTGATTTTAACCAAAAAGCAAAAACAAAGGCAGAGCTTTTGACCAGAAAGCAATAAAGGTAAATTTACAACCCGATTACTAGGAGTTCAAAGATTTCCAGACACTTAACATAAATTGACAACACACCAAATATATATGTATGTATATATATATATATATATATATATATATATATATATATATATATATATATATATATATATATATATATATTCACCACTTCGAATGATATACCAACAGATAGATGATTCTTCAGCAGTGAGAAAGATTTATGAATAACCAACCACCAAGACACATGAATATCATTAACACTAGCAACAACATATTCAACTTAAGAAGAACATGAATTCAAATAATCACAACACAAAGTCCATGATCACCCAAATATCCACTGTATTAACTTGCATTACATATATCAAAGTAGCTGAAAACAAAATTCACTATTACCCTTGTAAAACAAAGTTTGTCCAAAGATCCCTAATTCGACTAGCCATCCAAAATTTATAGCTAAGACAAATTATAACTGTCTTTAAAACCATAACGACTTCTTGAAATAGATGAATAAAAGATGTTTAAACAATAATTATAATAAAAGGGGCCCTCCAGAGCCAATAGTTTTAGAGCAAATATGAAATAACTAAACATGAAATTTGAAATCAATTGAGGATTTGTAAATCCCCATCACCATCATCCACCTCGTCCATCTCTTCCTCTTCCTTTGACTACTCCGGGCTTCTCCTGTGACACTTTGTGCCGCTTGAGGTACCTGTCACCATAACCTTGACTTATATGCCCTGTACTTGTTGATGATAGGTGTTAATGACATGCTAAGTGGAGTTCCTGTCATACTAATACATCACTTCCTCTTCATGATTTCCCTATTAGAGTCCATCACCTTACTATTTCTTTAGTCACCACCCTCTTAAAATTTTGTCTAATTACTTTAACATCTAAGAGTTTCTCATCATCAGACCCATTATCTTGCACCTCCAGAGCAATGAAATCCTTTTTTATTCTCATCATTTCCTTGTAATAGATTACGATTGATTTTCCCATCTCCTCTTCTATTGCAGTTATAATATAGAGTTTCCATTCTACTACGCCAGCCCACATAGCGGTATCTAGCTCTCCAGGATTAGCTATAACTTTCTTAGCCATCAAGATACCAGGGTCCATGTTGGGTATCTCTTGTATCTCCTTAGAAGATACAGACAGACTGTGATGATCGCTTTGGGCTTTCTCAAACTCCACTATCAAAACCTCCCTCTTTGCATGTATAGAATCAAACAGTTTTAATGCCTCCTCAATAAAAATGAGACGATAAAAAATAATCTTTTTGACCCATTGATCCATAGCTTTTCTTAGAGATAGAGAAGTTTTGACTTGTTGGAGCAAATTTGAATCAAGGGTATAGAGGTCAGCATCTGAGGAGGCTTCAGTTGAGGGTGTTACTATTTTAGCAATTGAATTAACAAAACAAGACAAGGAATTTACATGTGCTAGTAGTTTTGAATTATCTTCCTGCAATCCCTTTACCCTTTTAGAGATGTTATCGAATGAGTATTGGACATGATATAAATCTCCTTTAGTAGTTAGCGGTCCCAGATCCACTCAACTCACTCTGAAGTTAGCTTCTGTTACTTCATCCTCATTCTTATCTGTCAGTGGGTCTGTAATATCTAGAAACTGGTTTCCTAAGGTGGAATCAATCACCATTCTTGACATTCTTTTTGCACATTTGGGCTTGGGAACCATTTGCAACAAATTAGCCATAGTATCGATACCCACATCAGTAGGAGGAGTATATCTCTTTTTCTTTTGAACTACCCTTTTCAACCAATTGGGAGATGGGGTTGACACATTGGGATCATTAGAAGTAGTAATCATAGGCGCAGGGTGGGAATTTTTCTCTAGCAATTCTCTTTGATGTGGGGAACTCGGCAGGCTGAGAAAAGAGTGTAACAAATTATCTTCTTCTATTTGGGAGAAAATAAAAGAATTAGAGTCACTTACATGGTTACAAGATGGGGACACATGGTCTTCTTTGGATGATGAAGCAACCAATCTAGTATTTGTTTTCATTATTTGGATGTTCTACTCACAAGTAGTCTTCACCTTTCTAGTCTCTTCAGGTGGTCTGTCATCATCACCATTCGATTGTGAGATGACTCTTTGGAGAGTCAGGTCCAAACTAGATGATCTTTTGTACAAATGAGTAGATTGAGATCTGGCTTGGTTTTGCGAGGCTGAATCCTTTGATGTTGTGGAACCAACACACTCTTTGACTTTTCCTTGTAGTCATTTTTCTAATCTTCTTAACACATTCAGAGAAAGCAACATAATATTAGTAACTTCTTTTTCAGACTATTTCATGGGGGGCAGGGGCTTTGTTGACACGACATTATAACCTTCATCTACTATATCTGAAAAGTCATCAGTCATATCAAGAACTTGAAGATTCAACTGGAAGGCTCGAACTTGATCTACATTCAGTCTCATCTATTTTCTTCTTTGAACCTCCCTTTAGTCAACATAGTCCTCCCAAAAATCCTCCAATTGAGGCTGGTATGAATAAGAACCACTCCCATGCATGTTTTCCTTTATAAAATTCTTACTATCAAAATCCACACGAGGGGACAGACTATGGAGACTGAATTCTCACAATAATTTGTCAACATTCTTGGCCCCATCATTACTTTTACAACAATAAAAAGACAAAGTCACAAGGAAAGAGTACCCTTTCTTCTTCATGGCCTAGTATTTCACATTCACAACTACCATTTGGCGGTACAACTCCAAAAATAGGTCAAATAATCACATGGGTACCATGTCAATTTTAATGGGACATTTTTAAAACCCCTGATTCTCAAATAGGAGAAGCGGTCAAATTGTATATAAAAACTACCAAAATTCATGACCAGGGTAGATGCTTCAACATAAAATCTTCGCTCTATCAAGCCATCAATCATTTTGGCTAACATCATGGAAAAATCATCATTAATACGTCTAAAATGTTTCATGCCTTCACTTTTCTACAACTGGGGGAAAACATGATACACAAGCCTACTTGTTGTAGGACTCCCTTGAATCCTCAAACTAGGGCAAGCAGCCTCTCTTTGAGCCAATATATAGACTAGCAGGGAACACATGTGGAAGCTCACATTTCTTGCAAAATTCATCAGCTATTAATGCAAGCAGTCATTGATAACCTTTGGCCAATCGATGTGGTGGTCTCCACAAATTAGTAGAATGAATCTACACATCCAAAATTCAAAAACATCCCACTCAAGGCTCCCAACCACTTTGTTCAACAAAGTTATCATATCTGAAATTTCTTCCTTAAAATAGCTCCTTTTTAAATTGGTGGGAAGCTGAGATTTACTAGTCTTCTCAATCTCTAACCAATGATTAGCAATACAGGTATGACACCAATCATTCCTTTCATTGTAATAGTTCTAGGCTGAAGACACAGAAACATCAGCATTGTCTTCATACTCTTCCAAATTTAGAGCCAAAGTGACAGATTCAGAGTCAATTTTCCCCACAACATCAGCACTGGAGGTCTTTATCTCCTGGGATTCTAGAAAATACCTATTGGCACACACAACCATCAACTCGGGACAATGCATAGCAGGTGGAAAGCTACTAGCCATATCTACACCACTGTTGGTAATCTTCTTCACCAAGGGAGTTAGATTTTCAAACTACATTCTCCTCCAGAAGTCATCCAAATCAACATGACCTAAATTAGTATCTTTCACTTTAGACATGCCATTCTCAAGTATAGAGGCCATGAGAGTCCCTTGGAATTTGAACTTCATCTTAATGTACTTCAGGACCCAAAACACCAAAGACTCCATAATGTATGCAGATAACATAGGGTGATACAAGACACTAACAGGAATTTCCTCACACAAATACATGGGAATGAAAATTTCTAACTCCCCAAAAAGAATGTTATGCCTTTATAACAAGAGAGAGAGGGAATTGCTAGTTATGCTGACATGTGAGAATGGAATTGTGTTGATAACTCACATGTAGCAAACTAGTCGTTTAACTTTCTGCAACGTATTCCCTTGTAAAACAATATCACCTTAGACGAGCTTAAGAACTTATCAAAATCATTTTTCATAAATTCGTTAAGGAAGGATATTAAATGTTGGCAGTGAATTTATCTTTTAAAACTCATTAATGCATGCCTTGAGTTTCCCTCTGAAGAATGTGCCATTGTGTTCTCATGTACTTCTAATTAAATGCAGCGAAAATGCCACATGAAATAGCGTGCCTTTCAAAGTCAACAAGTCGGGTGGAATTTGAAATCTTGAACTAGGAGTAAGAGGTTCAGAACTTCAAGGAACTCCTGACCTCCTGACAACAAAGGAAGACATCAATAACAAGACATCGAGGAATACTCAAGGCATGGGACCTTAAGACAAGTTGGCAAGTCGAGCAATTCAAGAACTTATGAACCCGCTGACTTTGGTTCAAAAATGTGAAGGATCACCAACAACTCAGAAAATGACTAAGTAAAATTAGCCAGAGGAAAGAAATAAGGAAATGATGGACAAAGAATGAAGGAAAAGCAAAGAATGGACATGAACGCCTTTTTTTAAAAAAAAGAGGCAACAACTGGCTCTAATTGGGGACAAGGAATTAGGAGGACGTAGAGAACCCTGACAAACAATGGTGAACAAGCCTTATTCTAGGGGCAATAGAGTCACACCAAAAATGGGATGACACAACAATAGAAAAATAGGGAAAGAAACTATGGCATAGAACAGGACTCAGAAACTTTACCAGTTGCATAATTTCAGGTCTTACCCATTGTAGGCAAGAGGTAGTGACGTTCCATCAGGGTAAACCAATGAAAATGCATTCTCTCCTACAACTTCTCTGATCTTGAAAGGTCCTTTCCACAAAGAATCAAATTTCTTATGGGCACCTTTTGGTTCTCTCTTCCTATCCCATAATAGCACAAAATCTCCTACAACAAAGTTCCTATGTTTATCCCTTTTGTCAAAAATCTTTTTAACAGTATGTTGATGCTTGGCAATTCTGTCTGTAGCAAGCTCTCTCTACTCTTCTAAATAGCTTAAATACAATATCCTCTTATCTAGTGCTAATTGAAACTGTTCATCTTTAATTGCCTTCTGCAAATTCAATGCAGACAGTTCTAGGGGAATAGGGATTGCGCTATCGATACCATAAACCAACTAGAAAGGAGACATACCAATAGCCCTTTTATATGTTATGCTATCATCCCAAAGAACATCATACAGATTCTTATGCCATCCCCTTTGGCTTTCTTCCACCAACTCTTTGACAATAGAGATGAGATTTTTGTTGCTTGATTCTGCTTGTCCGTTGCCTTGTGGGTTATAATCAGATGAAAAGGTAAGGTTAATACCAAAATCATAACAGAAAAGAGTAACTTTGACAGAGGAAAATCTTGAAGCATTATCAGTCACCAGCTTCCTAGGTACACCAAACCTGACCAAAATATTTTCCTTAAGGTGCAAACTACCTCAGAAGTAGTACTTTTTATTGGGATAGCTTCCACCCACTTGGTAAAATAATTAGTCTCTATCCAGATATGGGTATGTCCAGCACTTGAATTAGGATTAATTGGTCCATTGAAGTCTAATCCCCACTACTGAAACAGTTCATCTATAACCACCGGTCTCAAAGGTAAGGCAACTAATTGAGGTCTACCCATGAACTTTAAACATTTATCACACTTCAAGACCTAATCATAGGCATCCTTGAACATACCAGGCCAGTAAAAACATTGCCTCAGTATTTTTAAAGTTGTCACTGATGTAGAGAAGTGTCCACCACAGGCTTCACTATGGAAATCCTCTAGCAACTTCTTTTGTTGTTCCCTATCTATGCATCTCAGAAAAGTTCCATCTACTCTCCTTTTATATAGCTTATCTCCCCAAATGACGTATTTATGTGCCTTGAGCTTTAGGTTTCTCTTTTCCTTGGCAGAGAGGCGAGATGGGAAATCGCCATAAGTTAAGAAATAAGAGACATCGGAGAACTAGTCATCAGTACTACTAGTAAATAGAACCAAAGGTAATTCTTCACTTTTATCGACCTTGCTTTCAGCAATCAATTTTCACAACCCTTTGCCTATGACCAAATTAGTGGGCTTGATCTCAATATCGTACTCCTAAACTTTAGCTATCCAAGCTCCTCTATTATTGCATCCAATCTCCTGCTGAGTGAGAATACTTTTTACAGCCGATTCTGGGACATAAACAACAACTTTTGAATGTAAGATGTAAAATCTGAAGCTTTTTAAGGCTTTCACCACAACATATGCATGCTTCTCCAAAGTAGACTATTTAAGCTCATATTTCTTTAAGGGCACACTCATGAAGGCAATGGGAGCTTCTATTCCTTGTTCGTTCTTCTGCAACAAAATAGCTGATAGAGTATGTTCAGAAGCATAGCAATAGATGATAAAGTATTTTTGAAAATCATGATGTACAAGCATGGGTGCATTAGCAATGACCTTTTTAATATCTTCAAATGCCTTCTTTCCTACAGCACTCCACTTAAAGACTAGATGGTTCTTCATCATCTCTACAATATGTCTGGTGAACTCAGCAAAGTCAGGGACAAACCTTCTTAGAAGATTTACCTGACTGAAAAAGGATCTCGTGTTGCTCTTGGTCATGGTTAAACTTAACTGTTGAATCACCCTTACCCTCTCTGGATCAATTTTTATTCCATCCTTTGAAACAATGTGTCCTAACAACTTTTTTTTAGTAACTGTAAAGATTGATTTCTTAGGATTCAAAGAGATGCCATGTTCCTTGCAACATTACAGAACTACTTCTAGATCATGCAAGTGATCACCTCTTTTCTTAGAGAAGAATTTCATGTCATCAAGGTAAACCACTATGATTTTGTTCTTCAAGTCACCAAAAGTTAGATCCATTGCTCTCTGACGTGTAGCCCCAACATTAATAAGACCGAAGGCATTCTATTATATACAAAGACACTAATTGGGGTAGTAAAAGTTGTTTTATGTTGGTCTTCCTGAGCCACTCCAATTTGGTTGTACCCCAAAAATCCATCAAGCATAGACATCATCTCTGAACCGGACACAGTTTGTAAAATATGGTTCATCACCGGTAAGGGATAGTTATCTTTCAGAGAATCTTGATTTAGATTCCTAAAATCAACACAAATCTAGATCTCCCCATTCTTCTTCCTAACAAGTACAATATTGGCCACCCAAGTAGAAGGGTGACTAGGATAAATGATTTTAGATTTGAGCATTTTGTCAATTTCATTAAAGATGACTTCAGCTATGTTTGGATTATAAGTTCTCTTCTTTTGCCTAAAGGGTATGGTGCAAGGCTTCAATGGAATATGATGCTGCATTTCCACATTCCTAAACTTCTTTAGGTCGGCATAACACCATGTAAAAACATCTTTATACCTAGTAAGCAGAGAAATCAAACGTTCCCTTTCTTCCTGAGAACAACATTTGCCAACACACACAACCTTCAGATCAGCTTCAATGCCAATATTCACCCTATCATAATCAGCCAAAGTTGTGATGGAAACTCCATTCTTCTTTTTAAGGTATTGATTATGTTGATTGAAGAGATCTTCAAGAGAGACTAGTCCTTTAGGAATTTTATTCCCTTTCAACTAAACAATTCCTGAGCTTGGATCATCATAGGACTTTATTTCTCCTTCCAAAACATCATTACTTTCATCACTACTACCTTCAAAGAACATACTGGCAAAAGATTCAGCCTTTTCAAGCAATGAAATAATTTGTTCATCAGGATTAAAAACTTGCCAGTGATTAACATTGTCAGGAACACTAGGTCTATATACTACTTCAATCCTATATGACTTATCTTTGAAATCTAGATGTGGTAAAAGGAGAGATGCTAAAATGGCTAAGGAATTGACCCTAGTATTCTGTTCTCTAGGTAGTGCTTCTATAGAAAAAGCATAAAAGTCTTCAATGTAGTCCCACACCCTATTTCGGTAATGCCTCAGTCTACCATTTTTAACTGTGTACAAATTTCTTACTTGTTTAACAATCATCTCAATGTCACCTTTGACTTTCAACTATTTCACACCTTTTTCCTTGTCTAGTTCCAGACCTAATAGCAAAGCTTCATATTGTACAGTGTTATTTGTATTTTCAAACTCAAGTTTAAAAGAAAAAGGAAAGGCATAACCATTAGGTGAAATCAAAACAACCCATGCCCCAGACCCTGCAGTAGAACAACTCCCATCAAATTCTAAAGTCCACAATTCATCAACTAGGTTGGAACCGATTAGATTTATATCTCCATTATCTGTTGATGTGCACATGTAGGTGCCCGGCCTGGTTCCTACAAATAGAATGTCTTCTCTAGGATCTCCAGATTTAAGCACAGTAAATTTGGCCTTGGGTTTTGGATTAAGGTGAACTTTCTTCCCATCTATAGGTATTAGGGCATGTGACCAATCCATTTGAATTTCCCCACCCAAGTCTTTGCAAAAACTACAACTCAAGGGCATCCCATAACTTGAAGGTATGTCTACCATGAGAATGGTTAGCTTTAATATTTTCCTTGGGAAAATAGCTAAAGCAATCTGAGCATCATTAATTTGACCCAAGATAGGTATTGGGGAACCATCCATTGAAAAGAATTTGCCATGGGAGGGTGTATAGGATAAGCCTAGGGCTTTAACAACTTGAGCAGGCATTACATTAATTGAAGCTCCAGAATCAATAACACAATTACTAAGCTTATACTAGCAATGTAAAAAGAGACATAAAAATGTTTTGGTTTATTAAAAGGATTCTAAAGATTAGGATCCTAAGAACAAGAGTTCGAACAATTTTGGCTCTTAGTAAGCACTTAATTATCACTAGACTATCTGACATATCTAACTAGTCTATCAAGTTCAGATGGATTAAGTCTCAAGTACTCAGCTTGGGAAATTTTAATCTTTGTATTTTTACATGATTCTACAATATCGAATGAACTTGAGACAAGATTTTTAGAAGATGAAGTAGATGGTACCTCAAAAGCTACAACTTTGGGTGTCACATTTTCCATTTTCTTTCTATTGTTTTGCCTCGTCAAGATATATTTGGGAGTAGAGGATGGATTACTGGGCAGGCTCTAAGAATTTTGCCCTCTTTGTGCCTGTTAACCCCTAGTAAACACTGCATAGTTGGAGTTGTCAATTTCAGTGTATACATCTTCTCCACTTCCTTCATCTGATTCATATTTAAAGAAATTGACGCCATCATCACTAGGCGTAGGAGGTTCTTCCACAAGAAGCTCCTCTACATGCTCGTTCATAGAAAGCATTTGCATAAATCTCATCATTTCAAGGTAGGACACTCCATCATGGTCAGAAGTAAGATGAAAGTTGCATACCATATGATTATTTTTACTGGTTGAGGGTCCTCCTTCAATAGCTAACCATTGGGTAGGACCAGGTAGTTGCAACGTTCTATTATAACCCCCTTGGGGAGATTGTTGAGGACCTTTAGGCATCTGACATTTCAGAGTAATGATATCATTCGCCAACATCTAAATGACAGGGTTAGTGGAGCTGGATACTGAGGGTTTGCTTGTTTGCAACTCTCTTTTCTAGTTTCTCGCCGAACAAAAGATGTTTAAACAATAATTATAATAAAAGGGGCCCTCCAGAGCTAATAGTTTTAGAGAAAATATGAAATAACTAAACATGAAATTTGAAATCAATTAAGGATTTATAAATCCCCATCACCATCATCCACCTCGTCCATCTCTTCCTCTTCCTTCAACTGCTCCCCTTCTCCTATGACACTTTGCACCGCTTGAGGTACTTGTGCACATAACCTTGCCTTATATGCCTTGTACTTGTTGATGATAGGTGTCAATGACATGTCAGGTGGAGTTAATACATCACTTCCTCTTCCTGATTGCCCTGTCAAAGTCCACCTTACGATGCACCTCATCAAACCCATTTCTACAATTGTTAATATAGGCTGCCTTTTTAGAGAGCCTTCCCAATGAATCTCCTATGATTGCATCATAATTTACTATTTCTTCTATCACCACCCTCTTGAAATTTTGTTTAATTACTTTAACATCTAATAGTTTCTCATCGTTAGACCCATTAGTTTCCAACTCCAGAGCAGTGAAATCCTTTTTCATTCTCATCATTTCCTTGTAATAGACTACGTTTGCTTTTCCATCTCCTCTTTTGTTGTAGTTATAATACAGAGTTTCCATTCTATTGCATCAGCCCACATAGCGGTATCTAGCTCTCCAGGATTAGCTATAACTTCTTCAGCCATCAAGATACCAGGGTCCATGTTGGCTATCTCTTGTATCTCCTTAGAAGCTATGAAAAAATTGTGATGATCACTTCAGGCTTTCTCAAACTCTACTATCAAAACCTCCATCTTCACATGTATAGAATCAAATAGTTTCACTGCCTCCTCAATAAAAATGAGACCATCAAAAACAATCTTTTCGACCCATTGATTCAGAGCTTTTCTCAGAGATAGAGAAGTTTTGACTTGTTGGAGTAAATTTGAATCAAGGGTATGGAGATTGGCATCTGAGGAGGCTTCAGTTGAGGGTGTTATTATTTTAGCAACTGAATTAATAAAAGAAGATAAGGAACTTACATGTGCCAGCAATTTTGAATTATCTTGCTGTAATCCCTTTACCCTTTTAGAGATGTTGTCGACTGAGTATTGGACATGATATAAATCTCCATTAGTAGTTGACGGTCCCAGATCCACTCGACTCATCTGAAGTCAGCTTCTATCACTTCATCCTCGTTCTTATCTATCAGTGGATTTGCAATCTCTAGAAACTAGTTTCCTGAGGTGGAATCAATACCATTCTTGACATTCTTTTTGTACGTTTGGGCTTGGTAACCATTTGCAAAAAATTAGCCACAGTATTGATACCCTCATCAGTAGGAGGAGTATATCTCTTCTTCTTCTGAACTACCCTTTTCAACCAATTGTGAGATGGGGCTGACACATTGGCATCATTAGAAGTAGCAATCATAGGTGCAGGGTGGGAATTTTGCTCTAGCAATTCTCTTTGATGTGGGGAACTCGGCGAGCTGAGCAAAGAGTAACAAATTATCTTCTCATATTTGGGAGAAAATAAAAGAATGAGAGTCACTTATATGGTTACAAGATGTGGGCACATGGTCTGCTTTAGATGACGAAGCAACCAATCTAGTATTTCTTTTCCTTGTTTGGACATTCTACTCACAAGTTGTCTTCACCTTTCCAGTCTCTTCAGGTGGCCTATCATCATCACCATTCAATTGTGAGCCGACTCTTTGGAGAGTCGGGTCCAAACTAGATGATCTTCTATGCAAATGAGCAGATTGAGACTTGGCTTGGTTTTGCAAGGCTAAATCCTTCAGTGCTATGGAACTAGCACACTCATTGACTTTTCCTTGCAGCAATTTTTCTGTTATTCTTAACACATGCAGAGAAAGCAACATAATATCAGTAACTTCTTTTTTAGACCATTTCATGGGGGCAGAAACTTTGTTGAGATGACATTACAATCTTCATCTACTCTATCTGAAAAGTTGTCAATCATATTAGGAACTTGAAGATTCAACTGGAAGGCTTGAACTTGATCTACAGTTAGTCTCATCTATTTTCTTCTCTGAACCTCCCTTTCACCAACATAGTCCTCCCAAAAATCCTCTAATTGAGGCTAATGTGAATAAGAACCACCCCCATGCATGTTTTCCTTTATAAAATTCTTACTATCAAAAGCCACGCGAGGGGACAGACTATGGAGATTGAATTTTGACAATAATTTATCAACATTCCTAGCCCCATCATTACTTTTACAAGAATAAAAAGACAAAGTCACAAGGAAAGAGTACCCTTTCTTCTTCATGGCCTAGTATTTCACATTCACAACTGCTATTTGGCAGAACAATTCTAACAACACCAAATAATCAGATGGGTACCACAACAATTTCAATGGGGCATTTTGAAAACCCCCGATTCTCAAATAGGAGAAGCAGTCAAATTTTATAAAAAAACTACCAAAATTTGTGACCAGGATAGATGCTTCAACAAAAAATCTTTGCTCTATCAAGCCATCAATCATTTTGGCTAACATCATGGAAAAATTATCATTAACACACCTAAATCTTTCATGCCTTCACTTTTCTGCAACTGGGGGAAAACATGATACACAGACCTACTTGTCATAGGACTCCCTTGAATCCTCAAACCAGGCCAAGTAGCCTCTCTTTGAGCCAATATATAGACTAGCTGGGAACACATGTGGAAGCTCACATTTCCTGTAAAATTCATCAGTTGTTCATGCAAGCACTCACTAATAACCTTTGGCCAGTCGATGCAGTGGTCTCCATAAATCAATAGAATGAATCTGCACATCCAAAATTCAAAATCATCTGACTTGGGGCTCCCAACAACTTTGTTCAACAAAGTTATCATATCTGAAATTTCTTCCTTGAAATGGCTTCTTTTTAAATTGGCAGGAAGCTGAGATTTACCAGTCTTCTCAATCTCTAACCAATGCTTAGAAATACACGTATGACACTAATCTTTCCTTTCATTGTAATATTTCTAGGCTGAAGACATAGAAACATCAACATTGTCTTCGTACTCTTCCAAATTTAGAGCTAGAGCGACAGATTCAGAGTCAATTTTTTCCACAACATCACCACTAGAGGTCTTTATCTCCTAGGACTCCAGAAAATACCTATTGGCACACACAACCATCAACTCGAGACAATGCATAGTAGGTGGAAAGCCACTAGCCTTATCTAAACCACTGCTGGTAATCTTCTTCGCCAAGGGAGTCATATTTTTAGATTGCTTTCTCCTCTAGAAGTCATCCAAATTAACATGACCTAAATTAGTATCTTTCACTTCAAGCAGGCCATTCTCCACTATAGAGGCCACGGGAGTCCCTTGGAATTTGAACTTCATCTTCATGCACTTTATGACCCAAAACACTAGAGACTCTAAAATGTATGCAGATAACACAGGGTGATACAAGACACTAACAAGAATTTCCTCACACAGATACATGGGAATGAAAATTTCTAACTCCCCAGAAAGAATGTTATGCCTTTATAACAAGAAAGAGAGGGAGCTGCTAGTTATGCTGAACTGTGAGAATGGAATTGTGTTGATATCTTACACATAGAAAACTAGCTGTTTAACTTTTTGCAACGCATTCCCTTGTAAAACAATATCACCTTAGACGAGCTTAAGAATTTATCAAAGTCATTTCTCATAAATTAGCTAAGGAAGGATATTAAATGTTGGTGGTGAATTTATCTTTAAAACTCATTAATGCATGCCTCAAGTTTCCCTCCAAAGAATGTGCCACTGTGTCCTCATGTACTTCCAATTAAATGCAAAGTGACAAGTGTCATTCCCTTGTACTGTACGCCAGCATAATGAAAATGCTACACGAAAGAGTGCGCCTTTCAAAGTTGGCAAGTCAGGCAAAATTTGAAATCTTGAACTAGGATTCGGACGTTCGAAACTTCTAACCTCTCGAAAACAAAGGAAGACATCAATAACAAGACATCAAGAAATACTCAAGGCATGAGACCTTAAGACAAGTCGGCAAGTTGGGCGGTTCAAGAACTTATGAACCCACCGACTTTAGTTGAAAAATGTGAAGGATCACCGACAACTCAAAAAATGACTAAGTAAAATTGGCCTGAGAAAAGAACTAAGGAAATGACGTACAAAGAATGAAGGAAAAGCAAAGAATGGACATAAACACCTTTTTTTTAAAAAAGGGGGCAACACATGGTAAGAAAATTCATGTAATTATACAATGCACTTTGAAGTATGCAACTAAAAATGAGCAAGACATTATTACATGTGATATCATACCTCTAGAAGTTTGTCATTTAATTCTTTGAAGATATCTACCATTGCATGTGTATGCTTCATACAACCATTCACGTGTATGCTTCATGCTTCTTGTGTATACTTCACATGTTCACATGTATGATTCATGCTTCTTGTGTATACTTCATGGTTTCATGTGTATGCCTCATGATTCATGTGTAGACTTCATATATTATGTGTATTCACATGTATGCTTCATGCTTCTTAGGTATACTTCACGTATTACGTGTATTCACATGTATGCCTCGTACTTCATGTATTACGTTATCTATTTCTTTGCTTCATGACCGGATGTATCTTCAACAAGATTACTCCATGTGTATTAAAAATGTTGTTTGTCGAAATGCTTTCTAGGTTGATAAGCACTAACATAAAAGGGAGAGCAATTTATCATTGAGAAAGACATCCATAACATCATTGAAGAATACAATTAAGAATACAACCTTAGGCAATATTGCAAATAAATGAATTTAGGTTCTCATGAATAGTGATGATATGATTAAGGTTGTGACATTTCAAAGGCAAAAAGTTGTGACCCTTCAAATCTAGGAAAGACTATGACCCTTTTATAATGAAGGGCGGTGACCATTGTTGATAGTAAGAAATACTGAGAGGGGGGGTGAATCAATATTCCACAAAACCATTTCTTAACAAGTTTATTTATCCAATTTCCAAAGTTAATAACATGAAAGTAGAATAAGCATAGAAATAAAAACCATAAAGACATAACACATGAACACCAATATTTTTACGTGGAAAACCCATAAAGGGAAAAACTACAGTGAGTATTAGCTCACAATATATTATTATAGCATAATACCAGATTACAAGAAGGCTCACTACCTTAGGGCTCACTGCCCAGAGAAATGCTCACTGCAAGAAAGGCTCACTACCAAAACAGGCTCACTGCCTAGAGAAAGAAAGAAGAAGGAAGAATGGCTCATTGCCAAGTTGAACTACTCAGATTACATCTACATATGCATGGTTACAACTCCAATGAAGCACAAAAAAATTGATTCAACACTCTTCTTCTCTGTCTATCCTATTTTACTGCTCTGCTCTTATTTGGGGATAAGATCTCTCTTCTTTTGCTAGTTATTGCCTTATCTTCGCATGCTTCACATACACAAAATACCTCATCATATCTCATATCAATCATCAAAACCAAAATCCATTGCATATATATATATATATTTGCTACAAGATATATCTCTTAATTAGGTCGGCAAGCTAAACCTAGAATGTGTAAACAAAGAGTTGTACTTTGTCGGCTTGATCTTGTGTACAATCTACATTGCAGACTCAAACAAACATGTACAAGTCTTCATATAGGTTGGCCCTAATCATATAACCACTTAGATTAATTATCCAGATGCTATAACTTCTTCGCATAAGGATCTACCATGCCTATCGGCTCGTTCCTTAACTGAAGAACATACTTGATCAATTCATCTATCATATCATAGCTCATATTGCAGACCATAGGAGACTTAATAAATCATATCTAGCAATAATTAGTGATCTCTTGACAAGCCTTTAGATCTGCATAACTAGATAAACCTGTATGTCAAAATGCGGATCTTGGAACTGTTGCACTGTCATAGAAAAGTACAGTTAAATTGCAAGCTGATATTTGGAAGCTTGTAGAATGTGATTTGTTAAACTTCAAGGGCTCTAATCCTAGATTTAGGTAGTCATGACATGTCTCTTAGTTTCCTCATAACCGTAGAACAAAATATGCACTTGCGGAGGAATGCAGACCATTTTACTTTGCACTGTACACATTACCTGTCTTACCTCTATTCATCTAGACTTAGCCATTTTCTCCAAATGACTTCCAGAGGAAGTCATGACTTGAACAATGGAATATATCATCATAAAATAGCTATGAGTCATCATACCTGAACTACATTTATAGGTCTTCATCTGTGGAGGCATACTGATTCACTTTCTGTCCCTTACTTTGAACACTATCCATAGTTATTTTGGCCTTCTGGACTTGAATACTTTTGTGCCTTGTTTCCAATCCAAGTTGGTCTTCCAGAATGATATCTTCTTGTCATGTTGATGTATCCCCTTTTCCTTATTTCCATCAATGACAACATTCTAGTCTTCTTCATAGCAGTGTCTCTTTCTAACAATCTCCCCCTTTGGCATTGATGGCAACACTTAGTGAAAATTCTAGACTACTCCCCCTGAGATGTTTGCCTATTTTTCATTGATCTTCTTCTCCCCCTTAGACATCAATGGCAAAGGTGTAGGTTCCAGAGTCAAAAGTTGTCAAAACTACAAAACTTGCTATACTCTGCCGCTTATGTATAAGTAGCATTTCCAACTTTATTTTACATGTGTTGGAAGATGTCATTGAAAATGTTCTTAATTTGGGTCAGGTCACCATCCCAACCTTTCTTAGAATTGTCCAAAATTTGGATATGACCACTAAGTAGGAATACTACAGTCTCTGCCTTGTGAAGATCAGAGGGTGTGTCAGTATGTGAGGCTATTTGTGCTTAGCTAACACATTCTAGTTCTAATTTGATCCCTCTCACCTATTACATTGCTCAAGTCATTATGAAGGTTAATGACTTGACTTTCTTTGTTGCTAACTGATTCTACTACCGAATCAAATGCCTTAGAAGTGTTCATCAGTTTCTGCTCCACCTCCTTGATCTTCTCTTCTATTTTCTTTGTGAATTCCAACCAAGATAAATAAAATTTGTATATATCACCAGCTTCTTTAATGACACTTTGAATGTTTTTTATCCTATTGTCTAGCTGGACTTTGTCATTAGCTATCATTTCCTTCAACTCATTCAATCTTTTCTCATTAAACTCTTGCCTAACTTTTATGTCTGCAGATTTCTCAAAAGATTCAAAATATTTACCCACAAAGTTTATAAGTCCTTTGAGTTGATTTTTTGGTGACATAGAAGTATCCTTATGGTATGTTGGCATCAGCTTCTCCAAAATGCTAGATGCCTCACCAATGAGCTCACTATCCTCTATGTGAGACTTCAACATTTCCTCTCTTGCTTTTGCCTATACAATTGAAGCCAATCTAAATTTTTGTATAGGGGACATTGTGTCCAAGTTTATTGGACCATGTAGAAACTCAAGCTCATTCAAAACTTGTTTTTCTTTCTCCAGAAGTTCCTTAACTAATTTTGTAGTGTCTCTTGGTGTAGTAGAAACTTCTTCTTTTAGGCTTTGCTCTGGATCATCTAGATTCATGTCCTTATTGGAATCCTCCTTTTGTTCTGGTGAAGGAATTTCCTTGACCTGTTCTTCTCTAGTCTTTTCCTTATCAGATTTATCCTCAGCTTGATGTTCTGGAGAGGATCTTGTTTCAGCAAGTACTTCTTTCTTAGTCACTTTGTAATCTCCATTTATTTCTTGTTCAAGGTTCAATTCTGGAATAGATGTATCATCTCCAAAATCAGTTTCTTTATTATCATAAATGGTAGGGCGATTAAATTCCTTCAATGTGTTCAAAGTAATTTCTTCAGTTTCCTTTACCACCTTTTTAATGTCTCCTCCCATAAGAGCATTCTTTCCTTTGACCTGAATTTGTTATGAATTTCTTTGGAGACTTTTACTTTTTCATCTAGAGTGAATTCTAGACATAGTTTTATTAAAGAGTGCTCTCTTAGTTCAACATCCTTTGCCATGGCTACTTCCTTTCTTACAGACATTATACTTGCCAGGCTATGTGGAAGATCATCAATTATTTCAATTAGGGCTTTGTTGTAGATGATTAGGTATTCTACAATAGTAGTCTCAATAATCCTTTTATCTGGATCATTATATTCATCATATAATTGTGCAATTGGTTTTAGATTGCCATCCATTGTTATGGCTTTGAGTACATCTTTAAGACTTATAGTTGCATCTTTTGTCTGAGGTACTTCTTGACTTTACCTTTTTATAGATTTACCCTTACTGGACGGTTTCCTTTTGTTGGTTTCAGAGGCCTTAGTTTTCATCTTCCTCACTTCTTTATCACACTATGTTTCTTCTTCATCAACTGCAATACTTACATGCATTCTTTTAGCCTTGGTTTTCTTTCTTTTGTGGCTGGTACTAGGAGCTTCCACTTTTACAGATAGTGTGGGACCTGAGGAAGTAGTAGAGCTTCTTGTATATGTCTATGCTGCTTCAAAATTTTCTTTTTTCCTATTAGGCTCCTCTGAAGTCTTAACCGGTTCACTATCTATCTTTTCTATTGCTTCTCTTTTCGCTTGTGCTTTTTATCTTGCTTCTCTGATTTGTTCTTTAGTGAAACCATGTTTCATTGCAACTTCTTCTACCTCCTTCCTCACCTTCCTAGAGGTTTCAGATTGTCTGAGTTCAACATGGATTTTCAAAGATAGCTTTTCATAGGTTCCAAACCTTTCTTCTCTATTGTCCTTGGGCTTGCTCAGTATGTGTTGAGCATAGTTATCTAATATTTGTCCATCCACTTCATAACCCATTAGCATTATCCAGACTATCCTATGCTTAACAACCTCCATCAAGCATTGATCTTTTGTAACCATAAAACATATAGTATCCTTATACTTCTCAACAATTTTCTTAGGGATTCTTTCTCTTGAATGCATCATAATTAGGAAATTCTTGAAGTACCCCCATAGGGATGTTTTTTTCTCATCATAGCTTCCAATGCTACTTAAATGATCTCTAATTTGGATAGCTACTAGTTTGCTACTTAACTAGAACAAATTCTTCATGTTTGGCAATTCATTCATTTTATAGAAGAATAGACAAATAATCAGCATACCAAATTTGAAAGGATAGTTTTTGCTTTCCTTAATCTTCTTTAGATTCTCTAGTAGTTGACTTCTCAGCAACTCACATAAATCATAATCAACATTTTGTTTGACCATTTGATATACAGTGTATATCACAGTATCAGAGACAGAGTTCTCTTAGTTCGAGAAATAGATCTTGTAACCTATGACCCTAGAAGAAAATCTTACTGCATGGTCTATGATGTCATTTATGGTTAATGCCCTTTTGTCAAATTGGGCTCTGGTAGCCTCTGTAATAGTTTGATTCTTCACGGTTTTCAGCAAGGTCAAACCTCTGGTGGAATTTAACCCTATTACTGCCCTAATCGCTTCCTTGGTGATTTTGAAGGGCTGCCCTAACCACATGAATTCATCATGAATTAGACTCAGGATATACCAGACCCATTCATCCTCTACAAATGTAGGAAACTCTACATACTGAATAAATTTCTTCTCTTTTAAGACTTTGTATTCTTCCTTTAGATCAAATTGATCATCACTTAAATGTTTCAAGTATAGATCTGAGAATCTGTTGCCGCCAATCTCATCTAGGGAAACATGGATATATGCCCTAACGTCTTCCACATACAGAACTTCATATGGTATTTCTAAAAATGCACCCATTGTATCAACTTTAGTTGCTTTGAAGGGATGTTTCTTGAATTTAGGTCAAGGTCACTTAGTAATATCAACAACTTATGGGGTTGTCATTGCAAAGATTCAATAAAGTTCCAACGGTAAATACGTGGTTATGCCGAATTAGGGTTTTCTTCACCTAGATCACATTGAGTTCTTTGAATCTCTGTTGACGCTTGAAATCTTGCTTCAATCTCTCTTGGATATCTGATAGCTCGAATACAACGTGAGTTAGAAGGAAAATGAGTTTCTTTTTATCCTTTGCACTTGACCTAATCATAATAAATGCTCATTCTCAAAAGCTACCTGACTTTTCTCTGATAGACACAGTCGATTGAAATTGCTCCATAATGTACCACACTGACTCATTTTCTTCTGGATTTTCTTCCATAAGATTTTTCGTATTGGATTCCACCACATATCTTTGTGCTTGATTCTAACACTAACTATCTGGCTGGGGGTTTTGGATTTTCAACACTACTCCCCCTGAGCCAGAGCTCTAAATTTACTTCCTGGAGGAAGTATCTGCACTAGATGATGGTGTGGATTTATCCTTGACTTCAATCACATCTTTCTTGATCCAAATATTGCCCATTTCTTTCTTGGCTTCAACCAGATCAACCTTTTCTTTTCTTTTTATCAATCCTTTGCTCTGTTTTCTTGTTTTCAGTATGGTAGTTACTTTTCACATTATTGCTTCTACAAACTCTTGCAATATGTCCATATTTGTTGCAATTGTAACACACCACATTCCTTTATCTTTGATTTATTTTAATGATTGGATTTGATTTGCATTGATTAGCCATATGTCCAAATCTATTGCATGCAAAACACTTTCCATTTAATGATTGATTATTGCTTGCATTGTGAGAGCCATTTCTTACTAGACTTCTGCATTCACTTGATCTATGACCAATTTTATTGCAATTGAAACATTGACCAGAAAAGGATGGAACATTTTGATTCTGGTTTATTCTACTCCTACACTGAGTAGCTTTATGACCAAACTTATTGCAATTAAAACAATGGCCATTGAAAGATGGATACCTTTGAGCATTTGGTTGTCTGACCAGAGGTCTTCTAGATCTTCTTCTTTGATTTTTGAACCGGTTCCCTTTGTTTTACTTTAACTCAGTGTTTGCTTGACCAGATTTTGAACTTTCTCCTTTCTCAAATCCTAAACCTTGCTTATCATCAACACTCTTTTGACTAGCAATCATCTCATAAAGCTTTGCAGAACTTATCTTGAACTTTTCTTCATAGCTCTTGGCTTTTTCCATGTCTTCTTTTGGACTCAATTTCTTTTTCAAGTTTGACACAATCTTCTAATTTTCTTTTCACCATTTCATTCATATCTTCTTCTACCCTATATGGAAGGTATTTAGTTAAAGTGATTCTTAGAGTGAACACTAGATACATAACTTAGTTTCATAACATATACAATTGAATAGGAAGGAACATTTTCATCCTGCAAAGTATAAAAAGGCTTGATATACTCATTGCATTTTAACATGAGACCCATCAATTTGAAGACAATATTTTATGGATTTTTTAAAAAATGGATGTTTATGAAACAAAATTAAACAATGAAAAACTCAATTGGTTTGGGCTATTAACAAATCTTGTAATTTATATTCTTCTAAATGAATTGTATACCTATTAGTGCTCCTTTTTTTGGTTTTCAAGGACATTGGATTCCTTGCCACATTTATTAGGAACAAGTAGATGGTGATAAACAACATTTACTTTAGAGGTTAGCATCAGAGGTTCTCCTAAATTTGATTTCTTTTTTAATCTTTTTCTTATGCATAATTTTTTCATAAATTTATTACATTTTTTTCCCTCACTCACATAGTTAATGAACTTCAACTACATCCATAACTAACTCAATAAAACCCCTAATTTTTCTAAAGAACTTACACACCCACCAAATTATCTTCACTTATGCATTAACCTCCATCATGATTTTTTTAAAACTCATTCAAAATAATAAATGAAATTCACTTGAATGTTTTAGTATCATTTTGAACAAGTGCCAAGTAGTGATGAGCACCTGCCTTTATAGTATTGTAATAATAAAAATTGTTTTGTAATTGGAAAATAATGTAAGTTTAGAACAATTGTTATTACATGAAATTAAGTAACTCCAAACAAAGCCTGAATCTTAGATTATCAAATTTCTATGGAAGTTATATAAGAAAGACTATGAGAGAGCAATAGATTGTATGTTATTTTAAAAAAGTTTCTTATATAAATAAAATGGAACTAATTTCAGGTTTGTTGTATAAAAGTAATGGTTGAGTGTATTTTCTAACTCAAGAAATGGAGGTTGTAGATGGTACTCAATACTTTTATGGCCTAACCAAAAGACTTCTTTTGTTGTACTTGGAACTATTCAAGAATTATTTCATACAATAGGATATATATGATGTTAAGTCAAGTTTTAACATCACAAAGAATTAGCAAAGAAGCATTATCAAGTACTTGAATGTAATTCTAGATACAAAACTTTTTGGGAAGGTACAACCCTAACAGAGAAAATGAAGGGATAAAATAATCCTTTCAAAGAAATATAATAACATATATTTGAGTATAATACATTATAATGAAAGTTATAACTGGGAGATTTTTATTGTTAAATTATCTAAGTCAGGAGAGAGCAAGGTCTCAACTTAGTAGAATATCCAAGTTACCAAGTTGCATTCACAAATCATGGGTGTATTCAAGGAAGTTGGAAAATGTTGATAAATATGAACCCTTTGGGATGTCCTGGACGTGAATCTAAACTTCAATGGATTTTATCTATAAGATTTTAATTGCACATGACCTTGGCAAATCTATCTTAGAGCTAGATTCATGCAACCTAAATCTATTGAAAGAAGATGGCGATTTTATCAAGATAATGAAGATAATAAATATTTGGTAGAGTATTCAAAATATTATATCAGTTTAAAATAATATTCTTTTCTTTCAAATTATGACTTTATAGGTTATTAGGGGAAACTGACTCACACATAACAAAGGACTCTCATGATGGTAGAGATAATTTTGATTATGATTATAATATTTCAAACATGTAAGATTTGGACTCATTCTAGAGAGCTTGCAGTGCCTCTAGGATAAACTTAACAAGAGTAGTGAAATTTCATTCATTTTAAATTTATATGTTAGGCACACATTGGTTGAAAGTGTCTTATTGTGGCTCTTAAAATGAGAAAAGCTAAATTGAATATAGAAAAAATCTAAAGAAGATTATTTAATTAGTAAAAAATAAAAGAATTCAATTAAAATTTTGAAAAAATGTTTTATAAAATTTTAAGTAAAAGAAAAATAAACTCATATAATTAGTCAATTATATTATTTGTTTGTACATATTTCTACAATCACAATAAAATCTTTATCATAACAAAAATTAATAAATAATTATATTATTAATCTTAATAATTTGTATTCTAACTTCTATATTATAACTTCGATAATACTGAACATGGAATTTCTCAATAGTCGATGTGAGGATCTAGTTCCCCAATTCAAGCTTGTCAATGAAAAGGTAGATCTCCCTCTTGTATATAAATATCTTAGAAACTTTATCCATTTAAGCATAACTCCTGAAAGCAAACATAGTAAAATCATTACTTCTTCAAAAATTAGAAGCCATCTATTGAGAAACTAAATATATAAATAAATTTGTCAATAAACTAACAAAGACATTAAAAAATATAAATTGAAAAAGAAAATATGTAAGAAAAATTTGAGGATGAAAGGCATACATGTTGCACTATGTAAGGAAAGCGGGACTTAAATTTGATGATCGTGTGGCCATATTTAGTCATTTTAGCCATAAAATACAATTATTTTTAGGAAGATTGTATCACTTGAAAGGTAAGATTTTAGGTAACCTATCAAAATTTCTATGTAATTATTATTTGGTCTATATTTTTTTTTTCCTAAAATAGGTAGACATTATATTTGAAAGGCAACTTCAAATAGATGACCCTCACAAAAAATTTACTTGACAAACTGTCAAATTTAAGTCGTGAAGGAAAGTAGAGCCCTTATAAATGAAGGGTAGATAACCAATAATTGACATAACTTGCCAAGTTTCCTGACTCAAGAGGTTAAAGCAGTAACAGGAAAAACTTTTTTATTTTAACCAACACCAAATCCGTCCATATAACAAATAGCTTATAGTAACAGCTTTGCATTTCCGTTATGGAAGTGGCCAACTTTTTATATGGTATCCCTTTCCCTTCTTAACTTTATTTCCACATTTGAAATCATGCCTCTCTTCTTCGACAATTACATTTAAATAATTCCTTACAATGTGTTAACTAGGTCATTCAAGGCTTCTTTTTTCTCAATTGTATGAATACATACATAGCTTACATTTACTCACTAAAATTACCTCTTTTTTCTCAACTGTATAAATACATACAAAGCTTACATTTACTCACTAAAATTTCCTTAACAAGGTTGTTATCCAATCGCTACTCGGGCTATTGGGTGGCAGTAGTCTCTATTAAACTGTGATCTGTTGTGTTAATGGAAGCATAGGTAATTTGGTTAGAAGCATTCAATTTTGAATTAATAAAGGCAAATGAAAAACCCAGGAGAAGGAACTCAGATGAAGATGATATGATTCCAATAGAAAAAAACTATAGAGGAAAACTGTTGGCAGGCAGGGGAGGTTAATGGTGGCTGTCTAGAATAGATTGCTACAGTAATGTGGACAGCAAGAACATAAACACACAAAGGAGAGAAACAACAAAAAACTAAAACAACAATATATATTATATTTTCCTCTTTCAAAATATTACATTAAAAAACTTTACAAAAACTTCTTGTAGAGCTATTGCTCTATTTTTCACATTCAAACTATATTATGTCCTAAACCTAGAACTATTGTACCATTACTGTGCTACTGTACATGCACTTTCTATTCTCTACTATCTATTGCTTCCTTTTGCTGTTGTCTCCTATTCTTTGCAATATTCTCCTTCACATTCCTTCTGCTTCTACATGCTTTCCTTTTCTCTGTCTTACACTTTCTAATTCCAACTGTTAACATTCTTTTCTTTTTGTCTCACTCAAAAAATGTGCAAGAAAAATTGGCACTCAACCAAATTCAAAATCAACTACCATATTAAATTTTCTGCCAGCAAACAAATCCCCTTTAATAGCGTGGCAAAGGAGGATCCCCAAAGTTGATGGGGGGGTTGGTTGCATTTAATACGTAAACTGCATATTATAATATTCCAACACTCCCCCTTAATTTGAAGTCACCTATCATTCAACAATTTTCTTTCCGGATCTAATCTCTGGAGATAAACCTTTGCATTTGCCTTTTTAGAGCCGATCTCTAGAGTTGTTACTATCATTCTGTATCACCTCCAGAGCTCTTTTTTGCTTCTCCAAAGCACTCTTTCTACATCTCCAGAGTTGACTCCCTGCATCTCCAAAGCTATGTTTTTACATCTTTGAAGCACCTTTGAAGTTGCACTGACTTTCCAAGGTTGAACCTCTGGAGCTTTATTGTGACTATCTTTCTGGAGCTGAACCTCTAAAGCTATCTTCTTTCTAGGGCTGCATACCTCTGGAGCTATCAACAATGCCAAGCCTGTCTCTTAGGTGTTCAAAAGAATAGTTTGCTAATGCCTTTGTGAAAATGTCAGTGAGTTGCTTCTTGAATCTGCAATATTGTAACTCAATCTCTCCTTGTTCTATGAACTCCCTTATGAAGTGATAATGGATCTCAATGTGATTACTTCATCCATGGAAGACTCGATTCTTTGTCAGGGCTATTGATGAAACATTGTCACAATGAATGGTTGTACCATCTTCTTGCTGCTCATTAAAATCTGCAAGGATCCTTCACAACCAAATAGCCTAACATGCTACTACATTTGCTGCAATATACTCAGCTTCTACTATGGAGAGAGAGAAAATGGGTTGCTTCTTAGATGCCCATGAAATCATGCCTAAACCCATGTGAAAAACATAGCTGGATGTACTCTTCTGGTCATCTACATTACCTGCCCAATCACTATCCATGAAACCAGCTAGCTTAAACTCATTAGAAACACCATACAAGATGTCATAACTTATTATGTCATTCACATATCTCAAGATCCTCTTTCTTGCTTTCCATTGTGTGTCTTTAAGTTTCTCCATGAACCTAGAAATTAGGCTTACTACATATATCAAATCAGGTCTATTAGCTATCAAGTACATGAGGCTTCCAACCATACATTTGTAGTGGGTTGGGTTTACGTCCTTACTAATGTCCTCTTTACTCAATTTCAGACCTGTAGCTGTTGGTGTTGGGTTAGGTTTGTTGTTCTCCATTTTAAATCTCTTCAAAATCTAATTGGCTTAGCTAGTTTGCGAAATAAATATGCCATGCTCTATTTGTTTGCCCTTAATGCCAAGAAAATAATTCAGCAGACCTAAGTCTGTCATCTCAAACTCATTCTTCATTACCTCTTTGAATTCAGCAATGAAGAGGTCACTATTACCAATAAAAATTAGATCATCTAAGTACAAAACAACAATTAAAATATTACCTTTAGTTGCTTTGATGTAAAGTGTGGGCTCACTGCTTCTTTTGCTAAAGCCATTACTTACTAAATATGAGTCTATTCTATTATACCATGCCCTTGGTACTTGTTTCAACTCGTAGAGGGATTTTCAGAGCCTATATACTTTATCCTCTTGCCCTAGGACTTCATAGCCAGGTGGCTTCTCCACATACACTTCCTCTTCCAACACTTTGTTTAAGAAGGCTGACTTTACATCTATTTGATACACCTTACACTTATGTTGGGCTGCTATTGCAATGATTGCCCTAACTATTTCTAGCCTTGCAATTGGTGCATATGTCTCATCATAATCTCTTCCAGGCTGCTATTTGTACCCTTTGACACCTAGCCTTGCCTTATGTCTTTTAATCTTACCTTCAGCAGTAGATTTAGTCTTGTAGACCCACTTAACTCTAATCACTTGTTTACCCTTGGGTAAGTTAGTTAGCTGCCATGTGTCATTACTCTATGGAATCTAATTCTTCATCCATGGCCTTACACCATTTCTCTTCCTTCACAACTTCCTCAAAGTGCATTGGATTATTGCAAGAAAATAAAGCAAAATTCATATCATCATCATCATCAACATTCCTTGTGCTATCATAAATCTCCCTTACACTCCTTGTCCTCCGTGGCATCAATGATGCAAGTGTAGGGTCTAAACTACCTCCAGAGCTGTTGTTGTTCTGACCTCCGGAGCTACTGCACTACTAACCTCAAGAGCTACAAATCTTTGGAGTTGTAGACCTCTAGAGCTACTAATCTCTAGAGCTATTGCACTATTGCCCACCTCTGGAGCTACTCTATTGAAGTACCTCTGGAACTACTATTCCCCAATGCTCTACGGTAGTTCCTCCCCGAGTTGCTGCTCTCTGGTGCTCCTCCAGAGTTGCTATCCTCTAGAGCTTCTTCATCTTCAAGGGGTATTGTGACTGAAATACCCATGGTGTTGTCCACTGTTCCATCCCATGCTTTGTTCTCGATGAAGGCAATGTCCCTGTTGATCACAACCTTTTTGGTGATGGGATTATATAGTCTATAGGCTTTTGACTCTTCACTATAGCCTATGAATATACATTTTTCATCTCTATCATCTAATTTCTACCTCTTCTCCTTAGGCATGGAAGCATATGCTACAAACCTGAAGATTCTTAGGTGTTCAACACTCCATTTGTTGTTTGTCCATGCCTCTTGTGGAATCCTACCAGGAACAGCCTTTGTAGGACAATTATTTAGTAGGTAAATTGTTGTTGCTATAGCTTCACTCCAAAAATCATGTGATAGTTCTTTTGTTTTCAGCATGCTTGCTGCCATCTCTTGAACGGTTTTGTTTTTCCTTTCGGCCGCTCCATTTTACTATGTAGTATACCTTGTTGTAAACTATTTTTATATGCCTTCATTCTTGTAGAAATTCAGAAATTCTTTAGAGATATACTCTCCCCCTCTATCCATTCCTAGGGCCTTGATTTAGTGGCATCTTTGATTTTTCAGATGAGGCCTTAAACCATTTGAATTTCATGAAGGGTTCTAATTTGTTTTCCAAGAAATAAATCTAGATTTTTCTGCTGTAATTATCTATGAATGTCATGAAATAACTATTTCCAACCAAGGTGTGGGTTTTCATGGGACCACACAAATTTGAGTGCACCAACTCCAATGGTGCTTTTCCTCTCCTTGAATACCCTGATTGAAAGGGTTGTCTATGCTGCTTTCCTAAAATGTAGGCTTCACATTTCCCATCGGGATCTACAATGTTTGGTAGCCCTCTAACCATGCCTTTCTTGGATAATAAACTCAACCCATAAAAACTTAAGTTCCCATACCTCAAATGCTAAAGTTTGGATGGGTCTTTGATGATTGTCCTAAAGGAGATTACTGTACCACTGTTGTGAGCACTAGAGATAGTGCTAGGAACTACACTAGAGATAGCATCAGAGATAGCACTAGAGGCTCTATATGGATTCTTAGAGGAAACATTTTGTTCCTTATCATCTACACTTCTGCAATGACTTTCTTGCTACCTCCTTTCTCAAATATTGTACACTCTCCATTCTCCATTAGGATTTTATAACCATTTTGGACCATTTGTCCAATGCTCAATAGGTTATGTTTTATGCCAGGGGCATAATAGACATTTTGGATCTTCCTCCTTTCACCATGCTTGGATTGGATGTTGACTGTACCTTTTCCCATGATGAGAACTTGCTCATTGTTTCCCATTTTGATTTCAGTTTGTATGATGCAATCTATGGAGGCAAAAAAGTATTTGTTACCACTCATGTGGTTGCTACAACTGCTATCTAAGTACCATACTTCATCACTACTCCTCTCAGCAAGGTTGCAAACAATAAATACATTTGACTGCTTTTCATTCTCAGCCTTATTTTCATTTGCTACATTACCATTTTGGCCTCCATTATCATGTTGTTTTTTTCTACACTCACTAGCATAATGACCAAACTTATCACAGTAATAGCATTGAGCATTGCTTTTCTCATACCTCTTATTAGAACTATTATTCTTCTTCTTGTCTTGATAGGATGGTTGTGAGCTACTTGCCTCCTCTTGGCTATTTGAATCTCCTCTTCCGGAGATGCTTCTTCCTCTACCTCTTTGACCTCTATCTCTTCCCCTACCTCTTGCATTGGTTTGAGCCTTGAAGGCTTGGTCTAGGGAAGGAGTAGATCTATTCAACTGCTTCTCATGGGTTTGTAGTGAACCCATCAACTCATCAACAATCATCTTGGACAGGTATTTATCCTCTGCAATGGCTATAACAATATGGTCAAATCTAGAAGGTAGACTCCTTAGGATTTTCTCAATAATCCTTTGATCTTCCATAGTTTCTCCATTTATCCTTAGTTGATTTATCATGGTAGAATAGTGAAAAAGTCTGATATAGACTCATTGTCTTTTATTTGCAAGGTTTCAAAATCTCTCCTTAATAGCTGGAGCTTTACCAATCTCACCTTATCGGTCCCCTTATAACTATTTTGCAATATTTCCCATGTCTGGTTTGAGTAGTTTGCTGCTGCAATGCAGGGGAAAATAGCCTTTGTCAAGGCTACCTCAATCAAACTAAGGGCTTTTGCATCCTTTATACAGGTTTCCTTCAACTAGTTTCTTTGGGCATTAGATAGAGCTGCATAGGTTGCTAGGTCTACAATATCTATGAACCCAATGATGACCAGCTCCCATAGGTCATTTACAACCAATATAGTTTTCATCTTCTTTGCCTAGATGTCATAGTTTTGTCCATCAAAATTCGGTCATTGCTTCCATCCTTTGTTGTCCCCACCTGCCATTGCTTCTCAAATCTGAGAAGGCTGACAATGCTTAGAGAATCTAGGGCTTATACAAAACACCCACAAATAATTTCTAACTACCCAAAAAAATAAAGTTGTGATACCACTTGTTGGTAGGCAAGGGAGGTTAATGGTGGATGTCTAGAATAGATTGCTACAACAATGTGGACAGCAAGAACAAAAACACACAAAGGAGAGAAACAACAAAAAACTAAAATAACAATATATATTAGATTTTCCTCTTTCAAAAAATTAAATTCAAAAACTTTACAAAAACTTCTTGCAGAGTTGCTGCTCTGCTTTTCACATTCAAACTATATTGTGTCCCAAACCTAGAACTATTGTACCATTACTATGCTACTACACATGCACTTTCTATTCTCTGCTATATGTTGTTTCCTTCTACTACTATCTCCTATTCTGCAATATTCTCCTTCACATTCCTTCTACTGATGCAAGCTTTCCTTTTCTCTATCTTACACTTTCTAATTCCAACCGTTAACATTCTTTTATTTTTGTCTCTCTCAAAAATGCCAAGCAAAAATTAGCGCTTAGCCAAATTCAAAATCAACTACCATATTAAATTTTCTACCAGCAAACAAATCCCCTTTGACAGGGTGGTAGCGGAGGATCCCCAAAACTAACAGGGGGTTGGTTGCATTAATATGTAGACTACAGATTATAATATTCCAACAAAAATAAGAGCAAATGCGAGAGTGAATGTAAAGTTACAATGCCCTTGGATTGATACTACAACAATCTATAAAATAAATGAAAGAAATACTAACTAGAACATAAGTTCTTGCAAATAAAGATTTATCTAGAAAGATGGTTAACTGAAAGTATTTTGGATTTAAATGTCTCATTGTTCCATTGAGAGTCTTTTGACTCATTTAACAACCTTATTCAAATAATTAACCTTTCTAAAAAAATTTAATGAATGTCTATACATGGGATTTTGTAAGTAGAATTCAGATTTTCTTTTCAATTTAGAGGAATAGAATGAAGAAGAAACATACAAGATTGGAATTAATTCTCTGTAACTTCACAAAATCTATGTTTCCTCCACTTTACATGACCATTGTAATGGAATATACCTGGTTTTAAGTTTAACTATGTAGTTTTTCAATTTTCTTTTCTAAAGTTTAGGCAAAATAGGGGAAACACCTAGGGATAAATGAGAGAATAATGTGTCTTTTTAAGTACTTCAAGTATTCATATAATTAATTTATAAAAGAGTATACATATATAGATTGTTAAAACTAAATGTGGATTTTAGCATTTAATTATAATGAATGTCTTGAAGGGATATATTGATTTCATCCAAAGATATATTAAAACTAACTTATAGAAATGTTTACTAAGCAATCCGCGGTCCAAATTTCTACTACACAACCAAAATTTTTAATAGAAAATGACAATTTTCACTATCAAATGAAATGAAAATTCTTATCAAGTAACAAGAAGAGTTTTTTTTACCAAACAAATCTAAATCTCCACTACAAGATGAGAATATTTACTGGTTACTGTCACATCCCCCATGGAAGGAATCTTCCATGTGGATGAGAAAAATCATAAAGAATAAAGATTTAATGGATTTCAGTCTTCAAGAAAAATTGGAAGGAGGGGACAAATTTAGTATGATGACATGGTTACCATGGAAGCAATTTGCCTACCACACTTTTGCGAAAGTATGGCCTCCCTCTTATGGCAATTACTACCCTAGAAGGACTTCTAGAGAGGGGTCACCTGAAGCAAAGATGTAACAACAAGGAGGGGTCACCTACCACACCATGAAAGGAGGTATGGAATTCACCTACAACCATTAATAACCCAAAGGATGTGTAGGAGGAGACTATTTCTCAAGTAAGACTAAAATTTTATTTTTAGGGGAAAGATAGGAACGAAAGAAAAGGGGGCTTAAGAAAGATTTTGGAAGCTTCATGATGGATGGAAGCTTCCTTATGGAAACAACTTGGTATCTTTCCCATGTTCTAGTATATTCTATAATAGCTTCATCTTTTTCTCAATGACAATGTCATCATCTGCAATGAATGACACTACTAATGACTCTTATTTTTACTAACTAGCCTCATCAAAATATTCAACAACCCAATACTAATGTTGAAGATGCATCTTAGTACATACCAATTGTGCAGAGAAACCTATTGCAAGAATTTTATGATTTTGTTTGACTTGCTAAGGGGAAGAGTCTTATTGCTACAAATTTGATCAAATCTAGGTTGGAAAAATAGGCATGTGATGAGCATCATAATTTTCTCTTTTAGTTTTTATCTTTCTTATTTTAAATCCATATTGGACAAGACACTATGTTATTTGTATCATATTTTAATGGATGTATGTTAAAGTAGTTGTTTTTAAACATAATGTGACTTGATTAAGTTTGTTTGCAATGATCTTACTTAGTGGATGAGGATTTTTCCCATTGGACTAAATCTAACCTGTAGCCAAAGACTGTAGAGTTCTTGCATCAAAGGAATGTAGAGTCCTACAGCAAAGGACAGGTTCCTGTAGCCAAGGAACCTACCTTTTGCAGACAAGAGATCAATTCATACAGAAAGGCATGTAACTACCTATAGTTGTCCAATGATAGTCAGTTCCCTTCTTGAATAAGAATGAGTTGTAGAAGTAACAAGGAGAGAATGTATGATAGTTGGTAGGTGTTCATCTTTCAGCCAAGAATGTGTGAAGATGGGATAAGTCCAAGATAACTGATCCTATGTTTTTTAGTAAGTTCTCTTGCATTACAGTCCTAATTGGAATAGTCCTCTTTGGTTATTCCAAGTTTTTCATTTCCTAGTATATTTCTATTTTCCTAAAAATAAAGAATCCTTCCTCTATTTAATGGGAAGTAGTTCGATTAGTTGTTGGTTTTCATAAATGTATGAACTGTCACTAGCTATGTATATAGTATTTCATCAAATCAATCTAAGTGGTTAGATTTTCTCAAGCATGGTTAGATTTTCTTATGTATTAGCTAATTGCAATCAATAAAAATAGCATTTTCCAATGTACAACTATTCTACTTTCTATTCTTAAAATATGATGATTTGATTGATGAATTGATTAAGTTGTTAAAAGGACATCTAGTTACTCCAAGCAAGGGCCCACTTGAGGTATACAAAAATCTGTTAGCATTAGAGTTATGCAATCTAAAACTAGATTCACTTGATTATATTTCAGTTTATTACTCAAATTTAGTTAAGAAGTAGTTAATACAGTTGATTTTAGTTATTATAAAATAGTTTCCTTGTTTCCAGCACTTCATTCCTTTCCTAGTTGTAGAGAATATCATTTATCAGCTATACACAACCATAGTATTCCAATACCTATAATTCTTTAGTTGTACATATAGTACAAGTACCATCTAAGAAGATACACCATAGGTTGAAATTGCAAATGTAGCACCTCTTAACTATTAATTCATTTGATTGTGGATACCCTAATTCATTGAGTTGAGTGCATGTGCTTGTTACACTAGATTTACCAGTTAATGAAGTGGCGAGACATTTTTGGCATCGTTGCTGGGGATGGTGCCAAGTTTTAGAATTTCTAAGTTTTTAATAACCCTTTTTGCTTTTCCAAGTATATAAATTATATTTTCTAGCATTTAGGATCAGTAGACATCAGACCCAATATCAAGTCATAGACTAATGTGTGTAGGAAGGACATTACTAGCTTAGGAACTATTGCATGAGGTGGAGGAGAGATCCCTTAGGGATATTTATTCTAGCAAATCAAAATTGAGAAGAGATAGTAGATCTACGTGAGGATACAAAGAGAAGACAACCAATTGGATCCCCAATTACCGAAGCGTAGTTACCTGAAGCTCCTCCATTAGTTGCTTTGACCTAAGGATCCAACAAGCCTCCCAGCTATAACCTCAGCTTCAATGCCACAATGGGTGATGCAGGAACTGAACCATGAACTGAAAATACCACTTTCAAATTTCCCATTACTAATCAAGCTAGGCATGTCGCTATGAAGAATATTTCCCCTTCTACTCTTCTTAACATTCATGGTTTCATTACGGAGGACCCAGATACTTTCCTATTTGAATTCAACATCCTTCCCCACAGTTATGATTATATAACTAATGTGCACTACCTGAAACTCTTCCTAGAAACACTCAAGGATGCTACCTTGAGATGGTTTAAGGGATTGGGAAGAGATACAACACCTACATGGAAAGTCATGAAAGAAAAATTCCTTAATAAATACAGAGATTATTGTAGAGGCAAAGACATGAGAGGAGATAATATTTTTAGAATGACATAGAAGGAGGAGGAACCCTCAGAGGACTATGTGGAAAGATTATTACATTTAGTCTACAGAAAACTCCACAGAATAGATTATCTCTAGTCTCTCAAATATTATATTCTTGTGAGGAGTTAATGAAGAATGCAAGGACACCTTAGACCTGATTGGAGGTGGTGACATTTCTAAGCTTCCATTTGAAGAGATTTTCCAGATATTTAGAAATACTCGCACTCAACCATGAAAAGGTCATGCAACCTAAGAGCAATGTGAACAACTAAAGTAGTTGCAGGAATATCTAGGTTGGAGATTAGCAATCTACTTAAAGATATGAAGTAGGATATTATAAATCATATGGCAACTTAGTTGGATACATTGCATGCAAATAACAAATATGAAGAAGCATAAGCAACATGCCCCCACTATCACCATAAGAAAATGGAATGAAAATGCAAAAGGGTGGCTAGCATTACTAAAGGTAGACGTGAAAAGTTGGATTTCAAAGCTCTAGAGGATGAAGATGGCTAGGTGTTTTACCTAGTACAATGCAAACCATGGCAACAAATACAAGGTACTCCTCCTTATCCTTTATCTTATAATGCTTCATTCCCAAGTTCCTTTCCAAATATGTCTAATTGGTATAATGTACCATGGAATAATATTCCACCTCCACCCTGGTCAAACTTCTCACCACCTAGCTTGACCCAACATCAAGGGGTATGGCCACCGCAACCATACCAATCTCAAGTATAAAGATAATAGTGACAACCAGCCCAAAACTCATGGCAACAACAATGGAGGGGAATCCAACTTTGGCAAAATCTAAAGACTGGTTACCCATGGCCACAACAGGCTTTGCCTCAACAGCTAGCTATTATGCCAAACACTGCTACATCTACTCCTAATCAACCTAGAGAAACTCAATTACCTACTCAAACTATATGAAATGCTAACAACAATCATGTTTAATAGGCTTATGCTAATAAAACCTTCTAGTACCTCACTTATGCAATCAAGGTTAGTGATGTTCAGTTACATTCATGGAAAATGCTCCCTAGACCAGCCTCTTCACTCGTCATGGAAATCCCAAAGGAGGAATGCAATTGCAGTAGGATGATGCCAAGAAAATTGAGTGTTGCATAAAACTTTAAGTAAAGTCAATTTGGGCAAGAATAATAGGATATGCACTAAAATGGTTTTGTTGAAGAAATTATGAGGTGCCAAGAAAAGGAGTCAGCTCTAATGGAGTCAATTAACAAAGCTATACCTCATGCAATTTGTAGAATGAACACAATGTCTTTGTTTCTTGGAAGGTTAAGCATTCAGATATTTCACAGTCCGGAAGCTAAATTACCACTATTATTTCTTTCATATAAAATAGAAGAAAATATAACATTTTCAAATGAAAACACATACCTATGCTTTTCCTCTATTTCCTATTTATCCAAAATTTATTCTTTCTCCACCCATAATTCTTCTCTGATCTTTCTTGCATGCCCAGATGAAGGTTATTAGTAGGCGCAACACAAAATCCCATGTTCTTGCCATCAATATTGAGCTCTACTGCCCCCCAGAATGAATGTCTAATTTTCTCCTTGCATCCCGATTTATAGCCTCATACATTCAAAAACAAAATAGCGATTGCATTCAATTTTCTTCCACTAACTCCCACAAAGTAGTAATAACACCAAAAACTAGAAAGATTCCCTCAAAGAGTAATTAATTACTTTCATGAAATTTCCACCTATTGCATATGTCTCAAAATAGGAAACATTTACTCAAACAATAATAAAAAAATTATAAAAGAATCTTTTTCAAAAAGATATTCAAATATCTAAATAATTAATTCAAATAAAGTAATTAATATTATTGCGACTAGATATTAGAGTTAATCTATTCTTCAACATAATTTATGCAAATAAAATAAATGCAAATATTTTCCATGTAGATTGACTAAGTGGTGTGTGTGTGTAGATTTTCCTTCACATTATTTTAGATTCAGTTAGCTAAACACCCTCTATCTCGATTATACTCTCTGTCAAGAAAGTGAAGTTTTTCCTACCATACACACATGTCGCAATTAGACAACAATTATTAAATAATAATATTTAGATTCACATTTTAATTATTGAAAATAGGGGTTGTGATAGGATAGCTTGTTGATATCATGTTGGGCAACATAGTTATCCTGAAATATGTAGACCTTGATAGTCTAGTTGTGGATGTACACATCAATGGCACCCTTATTAGAAACACTTTAATTAACCCAGGTGTTTTCATAAACATCATGACCAAGGAAACCATGAAAAATCTACAACTTGTTGACCTGAGACCTACACCTACAGTGCTTCAATTACCAAATAGGTCTATGGTTAAACCCAAAGGGATCATTGAAGACTTAGTTATTATGATTGACTCTGGGAATATCTTGCAAATTTTATGGTCTTGCAACCAAAAGCTAACTTGGGCGATATCCACTCATATTAGGGAAACTGTGGTTAGCGATAGCCCATACTTTTATTGGTTACAGGTCAAGGAGTATGATTATTTCTAATGGAAATGTTACTAAGAAATGGGTTCTTTATCCACTGACACAACCCTTTGTTGACTTAGATCAGTCTACCTGGTTGGATCCCAAAGATAATGACCAGTATTCCCTACAAACATTAATGGCAATTAAACAAAGCCCATGGATTGAAATCCAACATGAGGATATAGTAGACTTGTTCCTTGGAATGCCTATCCTATTTAGTGGACCCCCCAATTTTTTTTGCTTTTTGGTCCTTAAACCCTAATAATGGCTAAGTCTATGCCTGATAGCCTTAAACCCTAAACCCTTAGCCCTTTGTTCTAAGCCTACATTATAATTTAGAGTTGACTTGTTATTGGTGGTCACCCCCTTTCAAGTCATGACCCTATGTCCTTGACCTTGTGCAAGACCAGCCCCTTGAGCCTAGTAACTGACCTTCCTAGTGAGCATAATACTTCTTAAGTCTGAATGCTAGACAATTGAAGGTAGATCAATGGCTATCATGCCATTGTTGGCTCTAGATTAGTTAGATTTGTTAGAGTCGTGTTGATGTGCTAGCCATAGATCTCAAGCAAGTGTGACCAAGTCTTCTTAACTAAATGATCATAGATGTGCTCATCACATGAGTGCTCTACAAAATGATGCTAAAGAATATGCTCCGCATTGATGCAACAAGATGACACGTGGAGGTGTGGGTCCTATCAGGTCTATGTAAGCTATGTTAAAAGATTAGTACATCAACACGAGCATTGCAGTGTGCGTTCCTTTATGTCCTGCATTGTTGCGATGAAGGGACACCTAGACATTTTGATTGTCAACAAGGAATATAGATGTTAATCTTACAAAATTTCATTGGTCAATGGTATTTTAGTGTTGCACTAGATATTTTTCAACCCCCTTGTTTGATCATTCACTTTGCTGCGATGAGTTCATATCAACAACCAACATTTAAAAGTAAGGGAATTCATGATTTTCAAGGAGATAACGAAGAACAATAGACTATATCAATCCTAGTTCACTTCGACAAACCAGACCAACTATAAAAAACATAGTACTAACAAGATCCAATCAGGATAGAGATATAAGTCCCCATGATTGCAAGAATTATAAACACAATCTGTAACCAACTATTATAATCTAACATTGCTCTATTTTCCTTTATAAGGGAACTGGTAGCATTGTAATAGGCATTTGATTCTAGGCTTTGGATACAAGATATCCACATATTTGGGGAATAGCTTCTGCTATAGAGTAGGTTCATTTTGATAGGTCTGCAAAGCAAAAGTTTCCTATAGATGAATAAAGTTACGTATGAAATTTTTAATTTAGATTGAATTATATGAATAACATTATATGTGTGTGTTTCTTGAAATCATCTCCTTGAATGTATGCATTTCTTTTGTGAATGAAGGAATCAAGAATTTTGGAGTTCATCTATGCACACTTGTTGTATTGAGTGTCTTATTTGCTACTTCTGTTCAAGGAATGGATTAAACATACTTTGAGTAAGACATAGGGAGTGATGTATTACATTAGGGATTCTTGAAGAAGAGTTGCAAGAAATACTCTCTCTTGGGTGTGTCATTGTAAGGTAGAGATATAGGTGTACCCTCTAAGTTTGAAGTTTTGATGTCAAAAGGAAACATTTGCATTGTAGTATTTTGACTCTGTTGCCCTTGATAAAGCACCGATCTGAGGAATTATTTGCCCAAAGTTCTAGAGAGAACACTAAATTTAAACATAAAATCATTCAAACCATTTATTTTTCTTTACTTTAGCTTAGATAGGTTTATTACATATTCTCAAAGCTAGCAACATGAAGATCTCCAAGAACTTTGTCAAATTTGAAGTTAATCTTACATATCTTGGCACAAACTTATGAGAACATTTCTATCTAATACAATGAAGGGCAAATATGTTGATAGTATAATAAGGGATACCCTGTAGGTTTGGTAGAGCTTGAAGTGCAAGAGAGATAGGTGTGAACAATCTCCCAATTTGTTGGTCAAGTCTTTCATTGAACTTGATCATGAGAATTGGCAAACCTTTAAAGTTTGATGTGTGCAAATTTGGGAACCAACATAATTGGTGACTCTATTGGGGAGATCGTAGATGCTCATCTTTTTGGGAGTGTCAAATGAGTTAAAACATTTTCACAATCTGATTTGGAAATTATTGCAACTTGTTTGAAATATTGTAGAGGGGCTCTATTAGAAGGATCAACCCAGAATGTTGCTTGATGTTTTATCCTCTTTAGAGAGGTGGCGACTCTATTGTTGAACCTATTTGGAGTTGCAACATATTACTAGGTACTTCATCTTTTTCATTCAATATGATTAGTTTAGAACAACATTCTTGGCCATGTTCTTAGAAGAAATTGTTCTTTGCTAAAAGATACAAAGAATTGAATTTTAATGGTATTCATGGATACCCAAATTCTATTCCTAGTGAAATCAGAAAGTGTTTACTAAAGTATAGTGGAAAAAATGTTGAATCAACAAACAAGGATTTGAAAATTTTCTGTGATCTGATAGGAGATTATGAGATGAGGTTGACGATGTTGTTATGAGGCTTTTTGTTCAGTCATTGAAGGAGGATGCTAGGGATTGATTTTTAGATTTACCTTTGTGTTCTATTTCTTCATGGCTAGATTTTTGAGATTGCATTTCTAGAACAATTTGGTGAAAGAATTGTTGTGGTTTCATTAATTACACAATTCATGAACATTCAAAAAGAAAAGGATGAGTTGGTTCCATCCTTCAACCTGAGATTTTTAAAAATACTCAAACATATTCTAGAATATATGGGGCCAAATGATGCATTATGTTTTGTAGTCTATCTTGGTGCATTAGACGAGGAAACAAGTTATTTGCTAAGAGATAAGGAACCTACTACACTTCAACAAGCTTATGAAATTGCAATGGATATTGAGAATAATTTGAAATGTGCAATGCCAATAGGATACATGTATGCAAGTGTGGGTTATTGTAAAGCATCTTATGCAAATGAGCAATGTAAATTAGAGCATGAGAATAATTTTCAAAATGAATATATTCTTGTTGCCCTAGTTTGTTCATCATTGCTTCATGAGAATCATAGTCTAAGCACTTTACAGAAAAGATTGAAGCCTCAAAATCTTGATCAGATATTTGATTGGATTGGGAATATGGAAAGAGCTAAAGGTGATTGTGTTGGAAGAGTTATGTCTCAGAATACTGATAGTAGTTGTATTATTGAGAAAAGTCACAACATAATGCATAAGGATCAAGAGGTTGTGGTAGAAAATGAAGGTACATCCTGTAGTGATGAAGATGATGTTCATGATCAGCCCATAGGAGAAAGATATGCAAATGCAAATTACATACATGATGAAATGAAGGATATATATGAATTTGCATCTTGTAGAAGTGTTATTGTTGAAGGTTCAAAGGAATACACACATACCAGGTATGATAGGTCAACTTTTGATGATAATATTGAGAATGTCCCAGTTATTCATGAGAGTTCATATGAAAAAGAGATGGAGGTTTTTGTTTTGCATGAACATGATATTTACCCATATGTGAATCCATTAGGTGATGAAGTTTGTGTGGATGATAAATATGTTTGTTTTTCTATTGATGAAAATTCAAGCCATAACAACTCTGATTTTGCACATCATACTATGGAAGATGTTAAGAAGACACAAAATATGTGTGATGGATGGTTGCAAAGAGATAGGAAGGAAAATTTGTTGGCTGCCCAAGCAATACATCACTTACAACAAGTCAAGGAATATTGCAATCGGCTAGATAATGTAAGGCAACAAAGGGAGTCACATCTTAGATCTCTATTTCTTCCAAGGGAAAAATACATGGAAGTGAGCAAGTGAGAAGAGCATGTAGATTTGGTTGAGCAAGAGAATATGTATAAATGAGAAAAATTTGTTTCCATACCTAATTTACATCATAAGGTTCATGAGAACCTATTGAAGGCTCAAGTCATAGATGAGGATGGAATAGCTGAACATGCAATTAGTGGATCAACCACTAGTGTTCTATTTACACATGAAGAGGGAGACATAAGTGACCCTTCTATCATTCATGGAGAGATTGAGGAGTTGATTTGTGATAAGGTACAATTCCATCTAGAGGTTGTCCTACTTTACGAATTTGTGTTAGGTACACCTTTTGGGTCAATATATGAGGGTAAGTATCCACTATGGAAGAATTTGAGCATGAAGTCTCTGAGAGAAGACATGAGGCAAGTGTTGATTACATATCCTTGAATAGATGTTTATTTTTTGTTGATTCCAATGGTTTACTGTGGGACAACATGTTTTCACTAATACATAGCTATGATTCATGTGTGCAAAAGGATAGTATCTATGTAGATTTTTTAGTTTTTTTAGCATGGATCAACAAAGGCATGATAGCTATCTCTAGATTGATATGAATGAATCTAATAGTGGCACAATTAGGAATAGGATGATATGCTTCCATGATGAGATTAGTGAACATAGTTTTTCTAAATTGGACCTAGAACAATCTACTAAAAATAGGGTATTTGACTGAGGTAAATACTGGTTCTTCATTTTTGGTGGCTCGGGGCCACCAAATGAAAATTGAAGGTATGTGTTTTGATGTAGGATGGAGCATTAACTCTATAGCCCAATGGATTTGGCATCTGGTCTACACCCCAGAGATTTCTATGGTCCTCTCCATGACTAAGTTAGCCATGTGCCCCCAACTAGAGCCACTAGTGGAACCCCTAATTTGTTTTGCTCTCCGATCCTTAAACCTTGATAATGGATAAGTCTGTGCCTGATAGATTTAAACACTAAACACTTATCCCTTTGTTCTAAGCGTATGCTATAATTTAGAATTAACTTATTATGGCTGGTCATCCCCTTTTAAGTCATGACCCTATGTCCTTGACCTCATCCAAGACCGGCCCCTTGAGCGTAGTAACGAACCTTCCTGATGAGCATAATACTTCTTAAGTATGAATGCTAGACAATTGAAGGCATATCGATGGCTATTGCAGCATCACAAGCTTTAGATATATTAGATTTTTCAAAGACACACTGATGCACGTAGATCTCAAGCCAATGGGACCAAGTCCTCTTAACCGAATGCTTGAAGATGTGTTGATTGCATGAGCGCACTATAGAATTATGATGAGGAATATGGTCCACATTGCTGCGACAAGGCAACACATGGAGGTGTGCGTCTTGTCAGGTCCATGTAAGCTAAGTTAAAATCTTAGCACATCAATACAAGTGCTGCAATGTGGGTCCCTTCATGGCTTGTGGTGTTGGGATGAAGGGACATAGACATTTTGACCATCAACATGGAAGATAGATGCTGATCTTGCAAAATTTCATTGGTTAATGGTATTTTCAATGCTACACTAGATATTTTCAACCCCCTTGTTTGATAGTTCATTTTTTGGTGACAAGTTCATATCGATGGCTAGCATTCAAAAGTAAGGGAATTCATGATTTTCAAGGAGATAATGAAAAACAATAGACTATATCAATCTCAGTTCACTTTGATGGACCAGATCAACTGCAAAAAATGTATTACCAACAAGATCCAATTAGGATAGAGATACAAGTGCCCATGTTTGCAAGAATTATAAACACAATCTGTAATCAACTGTTGTAATCTAGCATTTCTCTATTTTCCTTTATAACCTGAACTAGTAGCATTGTAATAAGCGGCTGATTCTAGGATTTGGATACAAGATATCCACATATTTGGGGAATAGATTATGTTGCAAAGTAGGTTCATTTTGATAGGCTTGTAGATAAAAAGGTTGCATATAGATGAATAAAGTTTTGTATGACATTTTCAGTTCAGATTGAATTATATGAATAACACTATATGTGTGTGTGTGTTTCTTGCAATGTCTCCTTGAATATATGAATTTCTTTTGTGAATGAAGGTATCAAGGATTTTGGAGTTAATCTATGCACATTTTATGTATTGAATGTCTTATTTACTGGTTTTGTTCAGGAAATGGATTAAACATGCTTTGAGTAAGACATAGGGAGTGATGTATTACATTAGAGATTCTTGAAGAAGAGTTGTAAGAAATACTCTCTTGGGTGTGTCATTGTAAGGTAGTTATATAGTTGTACCCTCTGAGTTTGAAGTTTTGATGTTAAAAGGAAACATCTACATTGTAGTATTTTGACTCTGTTGCTTTGATAAAGCACCAATCTGAGGAATTATTTGCCCAAAGGTCTAGAGAGAACATTGAATTTAAACATAAAATCATTCAAACCATGTTATTTTGTTTTACTTTAGTTTAGATAGGTTTAATACATGTTCTCAAAGTGAGCAATTTGAAGATCTCCAAGAAATTTACCAAATTTGAGGTTAATCTTACACATCTTGTCACAAACTTATGAGAACATTTCTACCTGATACAATGAAAGACAAATCTGTTGATAGTATAATAAGGGATACCCCACTAGGTTTGGTAGAGCCTGAAGTGTAGGGGATATAGGTGTAAACAATCTCCCAATATGTTGGTCAATTCTCTCATTGAACTTGGTCATGAGAATTGGCAAACCTTTAGAGTTTGATCTGTGTAGATTTGGGAAGAAACATTATCCACTTCATAGTATTATTCTTGCAACACATACACTAACTTATGTTTCTACTACCTATATCTTTCACCACTTATTGCCACATAGTTGTAGCCTTAACACATCATGCATTGATGCTACCTTTGTTATGACATCAACTACCCAGGTGCAAATATCCCCTGGGACAACACTCAATGTTAATATTCAACTAACCATGTAGTAACAATCTGGGTTAATTTTCATTCTACATGCCCTCAAGATAGATTTTTCATGGGATTATCATGATATGAAAGGTATAGATCCTAATATCTGACTGCAGACCCATTAAGCAACCTTAGAGGAGGATGAATCTTGTTGTCCAGGAGATTATAAAGAATTAATTATAGAAACTCTTAGGTGCGGGATTCATTTATCTCATATCAAACAATTAGTGGGTCTCTCCATTAGTGATAGTACCTAAAAGGGGATGGAAGTGGGATTATGTAATGCCCCTTTCACCTTTCAAAGGGTTGTGTTGAGCATTTTCTCTGATCTTGTTCATGATTGCATGGAAGTCTAAATGGATGACTTCACAATCTATGGCAATACATATGAGGAGGCATTGGCAAATCTTGAGAAGGTGCTATAGAGATCTCAGGATCACAACTTGTCCCTTAGCAATGAGAAATGTTATATGATGATTGAAGAGGTGTTGTCTTAGGTCATTGTGTCACAAAGGGGTATCTAGGTAGATCCTACCAAAATTGATATTATTATCAATCTACCTATTCCACAAAGACAAAAAGATGCCATAAGTTTTCTTGGCCATGCAGGATATTATTAGAGGTTTATCAAGGACTTTAGTATAATAGTTTCTTCCCTATTCATACTGCTCTTTAAATATACTAATTTTGAATGGAAAACATCTTTCCAAGAGGCCTTCCAAGCCCTTAACAACTCCCTAACAATGACACATGTTAAGAGGACCAAGCTGGACCATTCCTTTCCATATTCATATAGATGCCTCTAATTTTGCTATAGGAGATGTACTAGGACAAAAAGAAGGCACATTAAAATATGCCATTTACTATGTCAGTAAAAATCTTCAAGAAAATGAGTTCAATTCTATTAAATTTTTGAGGAAGAAATGCTAGTTGTGATATATGCTATCAATAAGTTTCAACATGTTATCTAGTCTTTGTCCACACTAACCACACAACCATTAAATATTTGATGAATAAACTAGTGGTTAGTGGTCATCTTGTTAGATGATTATTATTGTTGCAATAATTTAACATAACTATTATGGACAAACCTAGTAAAGCAATTGTAGTTACTTGTTCCTACAGATGGACCAATTGTCAATGACTCTTTCCCAAACAAGCATTTGTTTGCATTAATAGTGCACACTCTTTGGTATGCAGACATAGCTAATTATTGGTTGCAAGGAAAACACCTCCACATCTCTCACCAAGAGAAAGACGAATTTTGGTAGAAAGAAGCCTTCCATATTCATGGATAGTAGGTTTTCTCTTCTACACAAGACCTGATAATGTGATGCACAAGTATATTCACAAAGATGAAGTTTTTGATATATTACGAGCCTGCCATGATAAGCCCTCCACTTTGCATCAAAAAGAACAACAATCAAGGTCTTGACAATTGGCTACTATTGGCCCATAATGCATAAAGATTTAGTCCAGTATACAACCAGATGTGACCGATGTTAGCCAATGGGCCATTCAATAAGATGTGACAAAATGCCCCTACAGTCATAGCTAGTGTTGAAACTTTTTGATAAATTAGGCATCAATTTTATTGGCCCATAAACTAGTCCTTCATATTCCTCTTCATAGGAAATTCATGAACTTGTAGAAAATGGACAAGGCAAAGTAGAGGTATAAGAAAAGGTATATGGAATGTTAGACAAAATGTTAGAAAGAAATAAAAGGTTCAAAGACCATGGCCTGGAAGCATGGATGAGCACTTCATTGCAATCTCATGGCCAACTTGTTTAATATGTTTTCAGAATTTGCAATGACAATAGGCAGACTTCAAACATAAAGAGAGATCTAAGGTTTTATCCAAATCAAATATGTAGTGGATGTTAAATGTTCTTATTTATTGGTAGTGTAAGACCCACATAAATAAAAATAAAATAATGATTAAATAAACTGACTTGTTCATTATTATAATCAATTTTTGAATTACATATGCTCAATTATTTAGAATGCTAGATTTATTACATTTAATACTAAAAGGAACTATTATCTTTACAACATGACCATAGGTCAAATTACATCTGCACAAAATAAATTTGCAATGTTTAGCTCAAACATCAATTTTGACAAGAATATACCATATTCTTTATACCTGTCTAAACTCTTCCTCGTGCAATGATAATAAAAGGGAGCATCACGTAGCATTTTTGCACCCAACCACAAAGCTTTCGCTTCCCCGATTTCCTTCCATAGAAGAAATCCACACCCTACGTACGTTGCAAGTATGGGCCTAACCGGTGTTGTCATTTATGTCAACATACTCTTGTTGCATTAATAATAAGGATTGAAAGAGCTATGTGCTGAGATATTGAGAAAATTAGTCTCAATCAAGAACAGTGAAGAATAGTGATGACAATAAGGTAAAAGTCCAAGATAGGATGAAGATCAGAGGATACAGATTAAAGGGTTTGTATATATGTGTCATAAGGTGATCCAGTAGAGATTTTAGAGGTCCACATGAAGATCTGAAGAAGTTGTGGCCGTTCTAGTAAAAATGGTTTCGGTAGATGTTCAGTGGTGACAGAGTGATCTAGACAGGTCCGGTGAGATCCGGAATTGCATTTTCCTGTTCTATGAATTTGAGGAAGTGTTGAGGAAGTCTTTGTGGAGTGTCTTCTAGATTTGTTTATGGTTTGAAGGTCTGCAAGCATCTATTCTTTTGTGACAGTGATGACAGACTGTGTTCTTGAGGTTCCGGATGAAGGGGAGAAGGATTTCAGTAAGCAGATGAAGTGTGGATGTTCTTGGTGATTCAGGCAAGCTTGTGGTGGTCCTTGGATCATGTCCAGTTCATGTTGGTGGTCCACATTAAAGTTAGAGTTTGCATTTGAAGAACAACTTCCGGATGATGATGTTCTTCCTGAGACAGGCCAATAGAATGAGTTATACATCTTGCGGATGTTCTTGTGGATGTTTTCCGACTTAGATGATCATTCCTAAGTTGATGTCTTGTATAAATAAGGGATTGTAAAGTCATTTCAAAGTTGTCCTTGTTGAGATGAGTGTGTGGTAGAGAGGAGGAGAGCGAAAGGCAGAGCAGAAGTATTGGGCTTAAATGGAACTAATTCAAGCATGGTGAAGATGCTATTCTCTAGTTCATGTATGTGATACTTATTTCTTTGTAGACAGTGTATCTCTTGTAGGCAGTGAGCCTCTTGTGAGCAGTGTGCTCGGGCAGTGAGTCCTAATTGGAATGTGCCATTTGTTCTTTCTATTCTTCTAACAGAGAATACATTCTTGGGTTAATCACCCCGTGGTTTTTCCCTTAACTGGGTTTTCCACGTCAAAATCTTGGTGTCTCATGTGTTGATGTGTTTCTGCTCTTGATTTATTGCATTGTGTTTCCATGATTAATTTATTATTATGCTATTGAATTGCTAAGTGGAGTTAAGTGTGTAATTGGAAGAAAGTTTTGCACAACTGATTCACCCCCCCTCTCAGTTGTGTGCCCTAAGTCTAACAATTGGTATTAGAGCCAAGTTCCTCTAAAAGGAGCTTAACCACTTGACGAGATCCAGGATGTCATCTTACAAGAAGGATAGTTTGAAGTTTGATGGAACAAATTTTAATCTATGGAAAGGTCGCATGAAGTGTCACTTGCAATGCATGGGAATGGCGTACTGGACCATGGTTACAACAAAGTATACACCTCCACAGGGTAGTCTGAAAACCCCAAATGAAGTCACAGATGCTGAAAACAATCTGTGGACTATAGAAGCTCTTCTAAGTGCATTATCTGATTTAGAGCTCTCAAATGTTATTGATTTGCCAACTGCTTTTGAGATTTGGGAAAAACTGGAACTTCTACATGAAGGAGACAAGCATGTTAAATGTGCAAGGTTACAAAGTCTGAAAGGAAAATTTGAAAATTTGAAGATAAGAGAAGATGGAAATATCACTACTTTTATGCCAAGAGTAAATGAGATTGTCTGTGGAATTAGAAATGCTGGTGGAGTCTTGGATGAAAATGAGATTGTTGGCAAAATTCTCAGATCCCTACCTGCTTCTTACAAAATTAGGGCTGCTACCATTGAAGAATTCAGAGCCCATACAACTGTCACAAGAGATCAATTGGCTAGAAAATTGGCTACATTTGAAATGATAGATTTTGGAGATGACCCCCCCAAGACTGAATCTACATTCAAAGCCAGTGCCTCTATAAAAGGTAAACAAAGGTTTGATTCGGGAGAGAACTCATCAAGGAAACTGTCATGGTATGAAAAAGAAAGAAAAATCTGGAAGAAGAAGAAGTAGAAACTACTCAACTTGAAGCTCTTATTGCAAAGAGACTGCCAAGAGGATCTAGTAAGTATGAAGGAAACTTGCCTTTTAAGTGTTTTAACTGCAATAAGATTGGTCATTTTACCTCAAAGTGTCTAGAAAGATTTTTAAGGCCAAATCCAACAGATCAGGGTTCCAAAAGAATTGTTACTATGTTCATGAAGAAGATGATAATGAACAAGTAACAGATGATGAATTAGAGACAGGAAACAAATCTGGAAATGAATGGGTGTTTATTGCAATCAAGGAAGAAGAATTAATATCCTATGAATCTGTCAATCATAAAGTTGTAGAAAGAGCTCTGGCTGCCCAAGTTAAAGAAAAAGATGATTGGGTCATTAACAATGGATGCTCTCACCATATGATAGGTGACAAAAATAAATTTGTAGATTTGGAAAGGTATGAAGGAGGGGTGGTAAAGTTTGGTGATAATTCTGTTGGTAGAATCAGAGGTAGAGAAACTATTTCTCTTGATGGAAGAAACAAAACTGGTAATGTACTATACATTAAAGAATTGAAGCACAATCTTCTTAGTGTTGGACAGTTGGTGGACAAAGGCTATAACCTCCGGTTCAAGAATGGAAAGTGCAAGATCTTTGAAAGCTCCAGTATAGAGATTGCATCTGGTACTAAAACTAAAGGTAATATCTTCCACTTGGTTGGTACTGGTAAAAGTTGCTTATTTGTTCAAGTTGATCAGAGTTGGTTATGGCATAGGAGGATGTGTTTGTGAATTTTGATAATATTATCAAGATAAGAAATACTCAGGCTATAAGAGATCTTCCAAAATTGGTGAAACCTACCAATAGCTTGTGCAAAGAATGTTAGTTGGGTAAGATAAGCAGAGTCTCATTCAAAAGTAAGGAGTTGTCTTCTACCAGATTATTGGACTTAGTTCACACTGATCTTTGTGGTCCGACAAGAATCAGGAGTATGCAAGGTGATAGATACTTCATGTTACTAATTGATGACTATTCCCAGATGATGTGGGTAACCTTTCTAAAAGAGAAATCAAAAGCTCTTCAGAAATTCAAAATATTCAAGGCAATGGTAGAGAATGAAACTGGATTAAAACTAAAATGTTTGAGGTTTGATAGAGGTAGAGAATTCACATCTGGTGAGTTCATAGAGTTCTATGAGAAACATGGAATAAAGAGACAGTTGTCTACTCCTAGGACTCCACAGCAGAATGGAGTACTAGAGAGAAAGAACCGGACCATCTAGGAAGCATCTAGGACCATGATGATGGAAGCAAATTTTCCTCAGATCTATTGGAGAGAAGTTGTCAACACTGTAGTCTATACTCTCAATCGAGTTCAAATCAGAAGCAATACTGGTAAGACTCCTTATGAACTTTGGTTTGGCATCACTCCTACTGTGAGGTATTTTAGATTTTTTGGTAGCAGATGTTACATTAAAAGAGATGAAGATCTAGGAAAGTTTGATGCTAGAAGTGATGAAGGAATATTCTTGGGTTACTCTACTCAAAGCAAAGCATACCGGTGTTATAACAAGAGACTGAGAAAGATGATAGAAAGTACAAATGTGAAGGTTGATGAGGGAATTGAGAAACCCTCAAGGTTTTATGAATATGATGAAGATGATCAGAATGGTGTTCTGACTCAAGGAGCCCAAGCCTCCTCTGTAAGTCAGATTCAAACTAATCCGGTAAACTAGGAAGAAGAGATGAGTTTCAATTAGCCTGATCAAGAATCAGAAGTGCAAGAAATTCCCAAAGTTCCTAGGTATGTAAGACTGAACCACTCTGAAGATTAGATCATAAGTGATAAAAGCAAAGGAGTACAAACAAGAAGGAGAATTGCTCAAGATTCAGAAGAGTATTGTCTAATTTCAAAGATTGAACCTAAGACAGTTGGGAAGAGCTGATGCAAATTGAGAAAAATCACACTTGGGATCTTGTTCCCAGACCTAGAAACAAGAATGTGATTGGAACAAAATGGGTCTTCTGGAACAAAAAAAATGAAGTTGGTGAAGTAATAAGAAATAAAGCTAGATTGGTCTGCAAGGGTTACTCTCAAATAGAAGGAATTGATTTTGAAGAAACTTTTGCTCCGGTGGTAAGAATTGAAGCAATCAGATTATTTCTTGTCTTTGCTGCCTTCAAGGATTTTAAAGTATATCAGATGGATGTCAAATCTGCCTTCCTAAATGGTGACTTGGAAGAAGAAGTGTACATAGAGCAACCAGATGGATTTCAATTGTCTGATCATGGTGATATGGTCTGCAAGTTGAAGAAGGCACTGTATGGACTAAAGCAAGCCCCAAGGGCTTGGTATGAAAGATTGGACAAACATCTTTTGAAGATTAGTTTCAACAAAGGTACTGCTGACAGTAATTTGTATTTCTAAATTGATCATGAAAACATCTTAATTGTTGAAGTGTTTGTTGATGATATCATTTTTGGAGGAAGAGATAGTATGTGTAAAACTTTTGCAAATCAAATAAAAAGTGAGTTTGAGATGTCCATGCTTGGTGAAATGAATTTCTTCTTGGGTCTACAAATCACTCAAACAAAGAAAGGAATCTTCATTTCTCAGACCAAATATGTGAAAAAATTGTTGAAGAAATTTGGGATGGAAGACTCAAAACCAATGAATACTCCCATGGCAACTAGATGTAAATTGAGCAAAGATGATGATTCTCCTAAGGATGATCAGACAAAGTTTAGGTCAATGATTAGAGGATTGTTGTATCTCACTCAAACTAGACCAGACATTATGCAAGTTGTTGTTCTTGTTGCTAGATTCTAGGTTGATCCTAGAGAATCTCATGTCATGGAAATCAAGAGGATTTTTAGATATCTAAAAGGGACAGTTGAGTATGGTTTGTGGTATCCTAGAGATTATGATTTCTCTCTTCATGCATATACAGATGCAGATTGGGCAGGAGATGTGGACGACCGGAAGAGTACCAGTGGTGGAGCATTCTTTTTGGGGAAGAGATTGGTTTCTTGGCTAAGCAAGAAACAAGAGGCAATATCTTTGTCTACAACTGAAGCAGAATATATTGCAGCAGTAGGTAGTTGCACTCGAGTTTTGTGGATGAAGCAGATGCTAAGAGATATCAAAGTGGAGTATGATGAACCTATCACAATCCTCTGTGATAATTCAAGTGCAATAAACATATCTAAGAATCTGGTGTTGCATTCAAAGACTAAACACATATCCATCAAGTTTCACTTTTTGAGAGAGCAAGTGAACAAGCATGAAGTTAGATTGGAGTTTGTGCCTTCCAAGGATCAGATTGCAGACATCTTTACTAAACCTCTACCTAAGGACTCTTCTGAGTATCTCATGGAAAAGCTAGGGGTTATTGCCCCTCCAGTGATGAACTAAGGTGCACTGAGGTGCATCAGCCCGGTGGATACCACAGTCATATCTTGTGATCCAGATTGATGATGGGGCGTTGCTACTCAGGGGGAGCAACAGGTATGATTCTGAAGTGTTGGAATTGCAAGTATGTGCCCTTTGCCATTGATGTCAAAGGGGGAGAGAAGACATGTGAAAAACAAGTGGTTATTGATCAAAGGGGGAGCAATAGAGGGAGAGAAGACATGTGAATGGTTGTTGCTGATAGGGGGAGTTGTGAAAGTAAGGAGAAGTGCTTGTCTTGATGGTTAAAATAGTTTTTCACATCATATATTGCCATCAATGACAAAGGGGGAGATTGTTGCAAGTATGGGCCTAACCGGTGTTATCATTGATGTCAACATACTCCTGTTGCATTAATGATAAGGATTGAAAGAGCTATGTGCTGAGGATATTGAGAAAATTAGTCTCAATCAGGAACAGTGAAGACCAGTGATGACAATAAGGTAAAAGTCCAAGATAGGATGAAGATCAGAGGATGTGGATTAAAGGGTTTGTAGATATGTGTCCTAAGGTGATCCAGTAGAGATTTCAAAGGTCTGCATGAAGATCTAAAGAAGTTGTGGCCACTCTAGTAAAACCAATTCTAGTAGATGTTCAGTGGTGACAGAGTGATACAAACAGGTCCAGTGAGATCCGGAATTGCATTTTCCTATTCTACGAATTTGAGGAAGTGTTGAAGAAGTCTTTGTGGAGTGTCAACTAGATTGGTTCATGGTTTGAAGGTCCACAAGCATCTATTCTTTTGTGACAGTGATGACAGATTGTGTTCTTAAGGTTCCTGATGAAGGGGAGAAGGATTTTAGTAAGCAGATGAAGTGTCGATGTTCTAGGTGATTTAGGCAAGCTTGTGGTGGTCTTTGGATTGTGTCCAATTCATGTTGGTGGTCTGCATTAAAGTTGGAGTTCACATTTGAAGAACAACTTCCCGATGATGATGTTCTTCTTGAGATAGGCTGACTGGATGAGTTATACATCTTGCAGATGTTCTTGTGGATGTTTGCTGACTTAGCTGATCATTCCTAAGTTGATGTCTTTTATAAATAAGGGATTGCAAAGTCATTTCAAAGTTGTCCTTGTTGAGATGAGTGTGTGGTAGAGAGGAGGAGAGGGAAAGGTAGAGCAAAAGTATTGGGCTTAAATGGAACTGATTCAAGCATGGTGAAGATGCTATTCTCTAGTTCATGTATGTGATACTTATTTCTTTGTAGACAGTGTGTCTCTTGTAGGCAGTGAGCCTCTTTCAAGCAGTGTGCTCAGGTAGTGAGCCCTAATTGGCATGTGCCATTTGTTCTTTCTATTCTTCTAAGAGAGAATACATTCTTGGGTTAATCACCCTGTGGTTTTTCCCTTAACCAAGTTTTCCATGTCAAAATCTTGGTGTCTCATGTGTAGATGTGTTTCTGCTCTTGATTTGTTGCATTGTGTTTCCATGATTAATTTATTATTATGCTGCTAAATTGCTAAGTGGAGTTAAGTGTGTAATTGGAAGAAAGTTTTGCACAATTGATTCACCCCCCCTCTCAGTTGTGTGCCCTAAGTCTAACAACGTGAAGGGCCTAGCAAACTGATACTGACTGGGGTGATGGGATTTGGTGCAATATGATACATCTATCATATCTATAGCATGTGTCAAATGCATATATTTATATATATCATAATATGGTAGAGAGAATAAAAATAACATCAAGTAGTATCTATTACTAATTTGATAGACAAGCTTTGGCCAAAGCATCTTTTCTAGACATGTTCGGCAAATGGATTGCAAATTGAAATCCACCCTTCTCTGTTGACCCATATTCAGCACCCTTCCAAAATTAAGTCTATTATAGTAAAACATATGTTCAATTCTAAATATCAATTTAAAATGTTTCATGCTTGTATGGTAGATATCTAACTCTTAATATGAAATATAACAAGATAATATTAATAATAACTTTAAGTCATATGATTACGTATAATTAAAAAGTGAACTATACTTCCCTAGAATATCTTAATCTACCTTGAAGACTATAAAGAAAATTCACTTAATATCTTAGCATATTACTTAAAGGAAATATGACATTAATAGTTCCTATTTTCTTTTAATACCTTACATCAATCATCCATATAATCAATAATTTTTCCTATACTCGAAATAAAATTTCTTTTATACTTTCATCTAAAATTGAAATCATATTCATTCCTAAATGCTTCTCTTTACATTAGTCAACTAGGTTAACCAATAATTACTAATAACTAGCTATTGAAAGATACTTACGGCCTATCATGCAAGAGCATTACTCTAACTCATAAAAGATCATAATGTTTCACATATATTTTCCTAAAATAATTCATATTAACAATAGGAAGATTTATAACACATATATTTAAAATAATTCATGTTAACACTATGCAGATTTATAACACATATTTTCCTGAATTCATGTTATCTACAGGTAGATTTATCATCTCTTGTTAGTGTTAAAAAGGAAACTTCCAAACTAAAAATAAATTGAAGGAAATTAAGATCTCTTCCCAGTCGAATAGGTCGTACGGCCTTAAAGAGTGATTTCTACAATAATAGGAGTTAACATTTGTGTGAATAAGATCATGGCATGGCAATGTTGAGGGAATACAAGGTCTACATAAGGTATGCCAATAGAAAACTTTGTCATGCCACCTCCTTTGGTAAGGATCTACATGGACGAAGGGTGATCGTTTAATATTTATTTCAATCAGAAATTTCAACATAAGGTGATAGAAAAAGAATGATCAATGATTCTTCGAGACGATAGTTACTAAAAGAAATAAGACAAGATTTTGATATTTAGGCAAATTTAGGATGTATAAAGGTAACCTTTCCTCTGTACGGCCTCAGGAAAGCATCATGATCACATGTTTGACAATAATAATATTATAAGAGTTATTTATAAAGGAAAAATAAAAAAATAGTCATGCTTGACACTTTTCTATGAGGTAAAACCTTAGATTTATGCTTAGATACAGATTATCATTCTCAACGTACAAGAGGATGTGGTGAGAAAGAAAAGAGCAGTCAGAAAATATGCATGGATTTATCAAAAGGAGATTTGACCAATATATAAGAGGAGTTTGAAATGGTTGAATCCTTTATTACAGTTCTCAAAGATACAGAAAGGAGTTGAATCCAGGCTGCAGCCCTAGGGAAAGTGTCTAATGATATCCACTGGTAATATATTGGGCTTCATTTTTTTCAAGAAGTTGGATGGTGATGCCATAAGTTGTGGTGAGACAAGAACTAAGTGAACAACATATGTGAAAGGGGATTTGACCATTATTGATGTGAGGGCTTGATATATATATATATATATATATATATATAATGAAATGTTCTAAGTATATGACCAAGGAATAAGAGATGATAAAAAATCAATGGAACATTTAAATGGTACTAAAAGTCTAGCAATATGGTTTCCAAAAACACAAAGAGGCTCAACCAGAAAATAAGGAAGAAAGCAGTATTACTAGCACAAAGACAATCCAATCAACCATGAAATACATAAATAACGTCAACTTGAAAACATATCATTCTTTAAACCAAAAATCCAAGATTATTATCAAAGTATTAGTGCATACCCGATATAACACTTCTTCACTGCATTTGTTTGTTATTTCCCAAAACCTTGAAAATTTCCCATGCTTCCATTCAATTCCTCAGGTCTCCATCTTTTTCCACTACCCCCCAATTTCTTTTTTTACAAGATTTAAATCCCCCAAACCCCCATTCCCAACTTAGTAAAAATATTAAATTACATTATTCCCTCTTCCCCAACATTTATTTTGTTTTCCTAATTTTACCCCCACTTCTTCTAAAAAACATTATGATAATTAATACAAGATTCTTCCAAAGATTATAAGCAAAATATAATTTAAGCAATAAAATAGTTTCCCCTAAAATCAGTTAATCATTTCTTTCTCATTAAAGATTAAATAAATAACTATTCCTCTAAAAAAGACATACATATACACACAATTATGCATGCAAATAAAAGACATTGTTATGATTTCTAAGTGAGTGTGTGCATCCCATCACAAGTATTCACTGTCAATATCCTAGGCACCCTCTCTCTGATGATGATCTCCTTTTATGATTGTGTCAACTTTTATGTCGCACTCATGAAACAACATTAAAACATAAGTTAGTCCATGTTAGTTTCTTAAATAAAGTCAATAATATAATCATCAAAATACCTTGCATATTCCACAATAATGTTCTACTTAATTGTTTACAAACCATCACATCCAAAATTTAATGTTTGAAAAGTAAGTTATAATTATAAATAAAAGAAATAGTATGTGACATCTCTCCCCTCTAGAAAGAGACATCATCCTGATGTCTAGCACACCAAAACTAAAATATAACTCATGATATAAAATGTGGAAACAATTGTTGAATGTCTTTTGCATTTTCCCATGTAGCACTATCTGCTAAATATTGATCCCATTGTACCTTATACTATACCAATTCTCTATTGCACAAATTAATTTTGTGCTCATCAAGGATTCTTGTGGGTTCCACCCAAACCTCTCCTAGATCCTATACATGCAAGGCCTACCAGTCAAGAATATGAATAGCATCAGGATGATATGCTTTAAGAAATGATACATGAAACACATTATGGATTCGGGGGAGAGCCAATGGTAAAATAGGTCTATAGGAAACTAGGTTGATCACTTCCAAGACTTCAAATAGATCCACAAATCTAGGTGAGCTTGGTTGATTTTCTAAAGGAAATTGAACTTTTGGAGGTTTCACTCTGAGAAAAACCTTATCTCCAATAGAAAATTGTCTCTGAGTTATATTTTTATCTGCATAACTTTTTTGACTGTCTGTTGCTTCCTTTAATCTCTCTCTAATTATCTTCATTTGTTTTTCCATTTCTCTGATCATATCCAGACCAATCACAACTTTGTCCTCAACTTGTCCCAACTGATAGAAGTACAATACTTCCTATCATACAGAGCCTCAAAAGGAGCCATTCCCAAGGAGGTATGATATGAGTTGTTATATACAAACTCTACTAAGGGAAGATACTCTTCCCATTTGTATTGTTGATCCATACAATACATTTTGAGTAAGTCCTCTACTACTTGATTTACCCACTCTATTTGACTATCTATTTGTGGGTGGTAAGTTGTACTAAAATTTAGCCAAGTTCCTAGAGCGACATTCAAAGTCCTCCAAAATCTAGATATCATGCGGGTATCTTAGTCTGATATGATTGTTTTAGGAACCCCATACAATCTAAAAATTTCCTACAAAAATCACTTGGCTAAAGTTAATGAGCCATCATTAAGACTTCTAGGAATAAAATGTGCTACCTTGGTAAGTTTGTCAACAACTACCTAAATAACATCACGCTTATTTTTCAACATAGGAAAACATTGAATAAAATCAATGCTTATTACTTGCCACTTGTACATGGGGATATCATGTGGGTACAAAAGTCTTGCTAGGTGAGTATGCTCTGCTTTAACTCTCTGGCATCCTAAACATCAAGATACGAACATAGTCACATCCTTCATAAGCCCATGCCAAAAATACAAAGGTCTTAAATCTGCCATCATTTTATTCACACCCGGATGTCCTGAATAAGATGCATTATGTGCCTTCTCAAGTACCAATTTTCTCAATTCCCCAGTACTCAAAACATACATCCTTCCTTGGTATCTTAAAATTCCACCAGTGTCAAATAGATACCCATCAAAATGATAATCTAAAGAATCTTTTTCTAAAGCCACTTTTACCATGAGATAGTGCTCATCTTCTTGAAGTTTTCTAAGTATCTGCTGCCTAAAAGTAGACTGAGTTGTTGCAACAATAGAAATATGTCTCCACCAACTAAGAGCATCTACCACCCTATTTTCTTTTCCCTTAATATACTCAATTTCTTAAAATCATACTCGTTGAGAGACTCTAACCACCATTTTTGTCATGTATTTGGGTTCGGTTGGGTGAAAATGTACTTAAGTCCCAAGTGATCTATTTTTATCTCAAAAGGATTCCCTAAGAGGTAATGTCTCCACATCTACAATGCATGCACAATCGCTTCCAACTCTAAATCATTAGGGGCATAATTATGCTCATACTGCTTTAACTTTCTTGATTCATAAACAACTACCTTCCCATTCTACATAAGCACCCCCTAAACCTTCTCTTGAGGCATCAACTATGACTGTGAAGTGCCCATTAGGATATCATATGGTCAATATAAGGAGAAATGTAAGCTTTTGTTTTAGGGTTTGGAAATATTTCTCTCACTTTTCAGTCCATTCAAACCTCTTTCCTATTCTCTGCAGAGAAGAAATAAGATTAGCAATCCTAGAAAACCCTTCAACAAATCTTCTATAATACTCGGAAAGTCCCATATAACTACAAATTTTTGAAACATTTCGAGGGGTAGGTCATTCAACTATTCCCTTAATCTTTTCTAGATCTACTAAAATACCATCGATAGAGATAATATGGCCCAGATAATGTACCCTCCTTTGATAAAAAGTACATTTGGACAACTTACCATAAAGCTGATGTTCTCTTAATCGCTATAGAGCTATCTTCAAATGTCGCTCATGTTTCTTAATGTTTTGGAATAAATCAAGATATCATCAAGAAAAACAAATACAAAGTCATCTAAACAATATCTAAACACACTGCTCATTATGTTCATTAAAGTGGTAGTAGCATTGGTTAACCCAAAAGGGACAATAGTAAATTCATAGTGCCCATAATGGGTCCTAAAATTTATTTTTGATACATCTTCTTTAATTCTTAATTGATGGTACCCAAACTTGAGGTCAATTTTTGAAAATATTGTTGCTACTTTCATTTGATCAAAAAGGTCATCAATTATTGGAAGTGGGTATTCATTCTTTATAGTTACCTTATTAAGAATTTTGTAATCAATACACAGGTGAAGTGTTCCATCCTTATTTTTAACAAAGATAGCAGGTGCTCCCCATGGAGACACACTTGACCTAATCATTCCCTTATCAAGTATTTCCTAAATCTAGATTTTTAACTCATAGAGCTCTATCTGTTGAATATCAAGAACACTGAGAGGCAGGGTCAATCAGTGTTCTAATAATATTTTCATGCACTTTAAGTTTCAACCATTTCCCAAAATTAATTAAACAAAGGCACAACATACACATGAATAGCAACCATAAAAACATGACACATGGACACTAAGATTTTTACATGGAAAACCCAAAATGGGAAAAACCATGAAGAGGATTAGCTCTCAAATACATATTGCAATCTTTACAAATAATGATGTTCAGGCTTGGTCACTCCACGGGCCTAGAACATGTTGGCTCACTGCCATGAAGAACAACTAGGTCTAGCAAGCTCACTGCCTCAACCCTAAACCTAGCAAGATTACAATAAGGGTTGTTAAACCCTGAGGGATGTTAAACCCTAATGGCATATCATTGCTAGGCTCACTACCAAGTATAAATAAAATTGTACATGAAAATTGAATACTGCATAAGCATTTGTCACTATGCCAGGGTGCAGTCATCTATCAATTCAATTCTGAATCCCAAGTCTTCATCGTTGTTGATCTTCTAACTCTGCTTTTCTATTCACATACTCGCATCATATGCACACCTTTGCACACCTCACAACTAAAACTCATCGCCTTTATATATCCACATCATGATTTGATCCATAATCAGGTCGGCATTGAGGAATGAAATGTGTTCATGGAAAGATGTGGCTTGTCGGCTTAATCCAATACACTATATATTATGCAGACCTAAGACATTTCCCAAATGTGTTCATATAGGTCAGCTCTAATCATTCAATTACTTAGATGGATCCTTCAAACATTATCTCTTCTCCACACAATGATTTATCATACTAGTCGACATGTTCCTCAAGAGTATGTTGAACAGGTTCATCTGCTAACTTACAACTTTTACTACGAAACTCAAGACACCTCCAAAATCATATCAAGGACTCTTTACACCTTCCCAAACTTACCCTCAAAACCACAAGGCATGATATCATATTGCAGAGAAATGTAGACCATTAGAACTCAGACTCTATCTCTATCATGCTCTGTCAAACACTATGCCAATACTTAGCAGCTTGCAACTATCTTTTCGGTGGACTTCAGATCTCCCAACTCTGGAATTGGACACTTCATATAAGTGTTTACTGCACCTCAAAACCTCATAGAAAAATGCTCACCTGTGGAGGAATGCGGACCACTGCACTATACCCTGTTCACTGTTCCTGCTATACCTTTGCTTATCCGGACTTAGACATTTCTTCAAGGTGACTTCTAGAGGAAGTCAAGACTTATTCTCTTGAGTATGACACCACCAAACAATTACTAACATCATACCTAAACTGATTACTAGATCATCATCTGTGGAAGCATATGTTGGATTTAGGACAAACAACTGAGAGGGGGGTTGAATCAGTTGTCACCAAAATCCTGTTCCTTATTCACTTTAAACCTTCTTATATTCCAACAGCATATCAAAGATTCAATCATGAAAGCATAATGCAATAATTCAAGAGCAGAAACAAATTCAACACATATAACACCAAGATTTTAATGTGGAAAACCTGGTGAAGGGAAAAACCACAGGGTGACTAGCCCAAGATTGTATTCTCTGTTAAAAGAATAAGATGAATAAAATGGAACTTGCTAGTTAGGGCTCACTGCCCAAGAACACTGCTCACAAGAGGCCCATTTCCTACAAGAGACACACTGTCTACAAAAGAATATAAGTATTACATACTTGAACTGGAGATTAGCATCTTCACTATGCTTGAGTCAGTTCCATTTAAGTTCAACACCTCTGCTCTGCTTTTCAGTCCTCTTAACTAACACCTTCTCATCATCACCTCAAGGATACATTTGAGTGACTTCGTGACTCTTATTTGTACATGACATTGACTTTGGAATGATCATCAAATTTGGCACAACATACACTTATTTTATTACTGAGCAATTAAAAATACAACTTGACTTATTACAAAAACTCCATGCACATTACTACACTGTCGGCCACACATAGCTAGGACTTCAATCTTTTTTGAGGAACACACCATGCTTCGCAAAACATCTTCAAGATTATTCGCAACATGCGCAAATCATCCAATTGGCCAAGACTAGGAATAACACCATTAGCCAAAGGTAAGTCTTCAATTATGAGCTCAATCTTCAATACGGACTGCCAACACGAACTGGACACAATCTAGAGACCCACACAAACTTGCTTGAATCACCAAGAACATTTGTGCCACTTCTTCTTACTGTAATCATTCTCATCTTCATCTGGAACCTCAAGAACACAGTCTCCCATCACTGTCACATTAGAAGGTTTGCTTGTGGACCTCCAAACCACAAACCAATTGAGTTGTCAATTCACATTAGCCTCCCAAACATGGCACTAGATCTGCATAACATGATATTGTATTTTCAGATCTCACTAGACCTATTTGTGTCACTCTGTCACCTCTGAACAGTTGCCAAAACTAGTTTTACTCTCATGGCCATAACTCCTCCATATTTTCATGTGGACCTCTCAAATCTTAACTAGATAATCTTTAGACACATATCTACAAACCCTTTGATGCGCATTCTCTGATCGTCATCTAGCTGGGATCTTCACTTCATAGAGCTTCACTGTCTTCACTTATCTTTTTTTGTTTCTGATAGGACTAATTTTCTCAATATCCTCAGCACACAACTCATCCAATCCTTAACATCAATGCAACAGGAGTATGTTGACATCAATGACAACACCGGTTAGGTTCATACTTGCAACAATCTCCCCCTTTGTCATTGATGGCAACATATAATGTGAAAAACTATTTTAACCATCAAGACAATAATTTCTCCTCACTGACTGACATAGCTCCCCCTATCAACAATAACCATTCACATGTCTTCTCTTCCTTTACTACTCCCCCTTTGATCAGCAACTACTTTTTGTTTTTCACATGTCTTCTCTCCCCCTTTGACATCAATGGCAAAGGGCATATACTTGCAACTACTTCTCATACTTCAGAATCATACAGACTGCTCCCCCTAAGTAGCATCCTCCTAACATCAATCTGGATCGCAAGATATGACTGTGGGATCCATTGGATTGATGCACATCAGTGCACCTTAATTCAGAACTGGAGGGGTAATAACCCCTAACTTCTCCCTGAGATACTCAAAAGAGTCCTTAGGTAGAGGTTTAGTAAAAATGTCTGCAATCTGATCCTTTGAGGGCACAAACTCTAATTTGACTTCATTCTTGTTCACCTTCTCTCTTAAAAAGTGGAACTTGATGGATATATGTTTTCTCTATGAATGCAACACCAGATTTTTTGATATGTTTATTGCACTTGAATTATCACAGAAGATTGTGATAGGTTCATCATACTCTACTCTGATATCCCTTAGCATTTGCTTCATCTACAATACTTGAGTGCAACTACCTGCTGCTGCAATATACTCTGCTTCTGCAGTGGACAGAGCTATTGCCTCTTGTTTCTTGCTTAGCCAAGAAACCAATCTTTTTCCCAAAAAGAATGCACCACCATTGGTACTCTTCTAGCCATCCACATCTCCTGCCCAATCAGAATCTATATATGCATGAAGAGAAAAATCATGATCATTGGGCTACCATAATCCATACTCAACCATTCCCTTCATATATCTAAGAATTATCTTGATTTCCATGACATGAGATTCTCTAGGATCATCTTGGAATCTGACAACAAGACCAACAACATTCATAATATCAGGTCTAGTTTGAGTAAGGTAGAGCAGTTCTCCAATCATTGACCTGTACTTTTTCAGATCAGCCTTACGAGATTAATCATCTTGACTTAGCTTACATCCGGTTGCCATGGGAGTATTCATTGGCTTTGAATCTTCCATCCCAAATTTCTTCAACAATTCTTTCACATATTTGGTCTGTGATATGAAGATTCCTTTCTTTGTTTGAGTGATTTGCAGACCCAAGAAGAAATTCATTTCCCCAAACATAGACATCTCAAATTCACTTTGTATTTTTGCAAAAGTCCTGCACATACTATCTTTCCCTCCAAAAATGATATCATCAACAAATACTTCAACAATTAAGATATTTTCATGATCAATCTTAAAATATAGATTACTATCAACAGTACCTTTGTTGAAGCCAATCTTCAAAAGATGTTTGTCCAATCTTTCATACCAGGCTCTTGGGGTTTGTTTGAGTCCATACAATGCCTTCTTCATCTTACAGACCATATCTCCATGATCAGATAAATGAAATCCATCCATTTACTCAATGTATACATCTTCCAAATCACCATTTAGGAAAGCAAACTTAACATCCATTTGATACACCTTGAAATCTCTGAAGGCAACAAAAGCAAGAAATAATCTACTAGCTTCAATTCTTGCCACTGGAGCAAAATTTTCTTCAAAGCAACTCCTTCTACTTGAGAATAACTCTTATAGACCAATCTGGCTTTGTTTCTTACTACTTCACCATCTTCATTCAGTTTATTCCGAAAGACTCACTTAGTCCCAATCACATTTTTGTCCTTAGGTCTGAGAACAAGATTCCAAGTGTGATTCTTTTCAATCTGCATCAATTCTTCCTCCATTGCTTTAGGCCAGCTTTCATCATTGCATGCTTCACTTACTATTTTTGGTTCAATCTTTGAAATCAAACAATACTTCACTGAATCTTGAGCAATTTTTCTTCTTGTTTCAACACCTTTTCTTTTATCTCCTATGATCTGATCTTCAGAATGATTTAGTCTTACATACCAAGAGTTTTGGGATTCTCTTATACTTCTAATTCTTGGATAGGTTCATCCAAACTTGTCTCTTATTCTTGTATTTTAGGATTCTCTAGATTAGTCTAAATTTGATCTGGAGTTGGGACTTGTTCTCCTTGGTCTGAGACATCATTCTGATCATCTGCTTCATACTCATAATACCTTGAGGGACTTTCCATGCCTTCATCAACCTTCACATTTGTACTTTCTACAATCTTTCTCAATCTCTTGTTATAACACTGATATGCTTTGCTTTGATTAGAATATCCTAAGAATATTCTTTCATCACTTCTAGCATCAAACTTGCCAAGGTCTTCATCTCTTTTGATATAAAATTTACTACCAAAGACTTTGAAATACTTCACAGTAGGAGTGATGCCAAACCAAAGTTCACAAGGGGTCTTACCAATATTGCCTCTAATTTTTACCCGATTAAGAGTATAGACACCAGTGCTTACAACATCTCTCCAATAGATCTGAGGAATATTTTCTTCCATCATCATGGTCCTAGATGCTTCCTGGATGGTCCAGTTCTTTCTCTCCACTACTCCATTCTACTGTGGAGTCCTTGGAGCAGATAAATGTCTCTTTATCCCATGTTTCTCATAGAATGTTATGAACTCATCAGATGTGAAATCTCCACCTCTATCAGAACTAAAGCATTTTATGTTTATGCCAGTTTCATTTTCTACCATAGCCTTGAATATTTTGAACTTTTCAAGTGCTTCAGATTTCTCTTTCAAGAAAGTCACCCACATTATCCAGGAGTGGTCATCAATTAGTAACATGAAATGCCTATCTCCTTGCAGACTCTTGATTCTTGTCAGACCACAGAGATCAGTGTGCACCAAGTCTAACAATCTGGTTAAAGATTGTTCCTTACTTTTGAATGTGACTTTGTTCTGCTTACCCAACTGACATTCTTTGCACAAACTGTTAGTATGTTTCACCAGTCTTGGAAGATCTCTTACAACCTAAGTGTTGCTTATCTTGATGATATTATCAAAATTCACATGACACATTCTCCTATGCCACAACCAACTCTAATCAGTTTGAACAAATAAGTAACTTTTTCTAGTACCAACCAATTAGAAGATGTTACCTTTTGTCTGTGTACCAGATGCAATCTCAGTTCCAAAGCTTCCAAAAATCTTACATTTTCCATTTTTGAATCGAAGATCATAGCCTTTGTCTACCAACTGTCCAACATTGAGAAGATTATGCTTTAGACCTTCAACATACAGAACATCACTGGTTTTATTCTTTCCATCAAAAGAAATGGTTCCTCTGCCGCTAATTCTACCAGCAGAACTATCTCCAAACTTTACAACTCCACCTTCATATCTTTCCGAGCTTAAGAACTTACTCTTGTCACCAATCATATGGTGAAAGCATCCATTGTTAATAACCCATTCGTCCTTTTCTTCAACCTGAGCAGCCAAAGCACTTTCTATCATCTTATGATTGGTAGATTCAATAGGAATTGGATCTTCTTCTTTGATGGCAATATACACCTAGTCACTTCTGGGTTTATTTCCTATCTCAGATTCATCATCTATTACTCCTTCATCATCGTCTTCTTGAACATAGTAACACTTCTTTTGAAACCTTGATCTATTAGGGTTTGACCTTGAAAACCTTTTTGAACATCTTGAGGCAAAATGACCAATCTTATTGCAGACAAAGCATTTGAAAGGTAATTTTCCTTCATACTTACTAAATCCTCTTGGCAATGTCTTTGCGATGAGGGATTCAATTTGTTCACCTTATAATTCATCCTCTTCTAGATCTTTCCTTGCTTTATCATACCAAGTTGATTTCCTTGAGGAACTTTCTCCTGGATCATATCTCTATTTGCCTTTTGTAGAGGCACTAGCCTTGAATGTAGAATCAGTCTTGGGAAGTGCATCACCAAACTCAGCCAACTCAAATGCAGATATCTTACCAATGAATTGATCCCTTGTAATAGTTGTTAAAGATTTGATTTCCTTAATAGCAACAACTCTATGTTTGTAAGCAGGAGGTAAATATCTAAGAACTTTGGCAACAATCACATCTTCATCAATTATTCCACCAGCACATCTAATGCCACATACAAGCTCATTTACTTTTGACATATACAAAGTGTTATTCTCATCTTCACTTATCTTCAAGTTTTCATACTTTCCTTTCAAACTTTGCAGCTTGGCACACTTAACATATTTGTCTCCTTCATAAAGATTTTCCAGCTTTGTCCAAATTTCATAAGCAGTCTTCAATCCCATAACATTTGTCAGCTCTGAATCAGACAGGGCATTTAGTAGGGCTTCTTTAGCTCAAAGATTATTGTCTACATCTCTGACTTCATCCATAGTTGTTGGACCATTCTTTGGGGGAACATATTTAGTTGTGGTTATGTTCCAATACTAATCTCCCATGCATTGTAAGTGACATTCCATGCAGCTCTTCCAGGCAGTGAAGTTTGTTCCATCAAACCTTGGACTATCCTTCTTGTAGGTTGACATCCTGGATCTCCTCAAGCGGTTAAGCTTCTTCTAGAGGAACTTGGCTCTGATACTAATTGTTGGATTTATGATAGACAACTAAGAGGGGGGTGAATCAATTGTCACCAAAATCCTATTCCTTCTTCACTTTAAACCTTCTTATATTTCAACAGCATATCAAAGATTCAATCATGAAAGCATAATGCAATAATTTGAGAGAAGAAACAAATTCAACACATATAACACCAAGATTTTAATGTGGAAAACCCAGTTAAGGGAAAAACCACAAGGTGACTAACCCAAGATTGTATTCTATATTAAAAGAATAAGATGAATAAAATGGCACTTGCCAGTTAGGGGTCACTGCCTGAGCACACTGCTCACAAGAGGCCCACTGCCTACAGGAGACACGCTGTCTATAGAAGAATATAAGTATTACATACTTGAACTAGAGATTAGCATCTTCACTATGGTTGAGTTAGTTCCATTTAACCTCAAAACCTCTGCTCTGATTTTCACTCCTCTTGACTACCACCTTCTCATCATCACCTCAAGGATACATTTGAATGACTTCATGACTCTTATTTATACATGACATTGACTTTGGAATGATCATCAAAGTCGGCACAACATACACTTATTTTCTTATTGAGCAATTAAAAATACAACTTGACTTATTACAAAAACTTCATGCACATTACTACACTGACGACCACACATAGCTGGGACTTTAATCTTTTTTGAGGAGTAAGCCATGCTTCTCAAAACATCTTCAAGATTATCCACAACATGCACAAATTGTCCATTCAGCCAAGACTAGGAAGAACACCATTACCCAAAGGTAAGTCTTCAATTACAAGCTCAATCTTCAATGCGGACCACCAACACAAACTAGACACAATCTAGAGAGCCCCAAAAGCTTGATTGAATCACCAAGAAGATCCGCACCACTTCTTCTTATTGTAATCATTCGCATCTTCATCTGAAACCTCAAGAACATAGTCACCCATCACTGTCACATTAGAAGGATTGCTTTTGGACCTCCAAACCATGAACCAATTGAGTTGTCAATTCACATTAGCCTCCCAAACATGCCAGTAGATCTGCATAACATGATATTGTATTTTTAGATCTCACCGAACCTCTTTGTGTCACTCTGTCACCTCTGAACAGTTGCTAGAACTAGTTTTACTCTCATGGCCATAACTCCTCCATAAATTCATGTAGACCTCTCAAATCTTAATTGGATCATCTTCAGACACATATCTACAAACCCTTTGATGCGCATTCTCTGATCTTTATCTAGTTGGGATCTTCACTTCATAGAGCTTCACTGTCTTCACTAATCTTCTTTGTTTTTGATAGGACTAATTTTCTCAATATCCTCAGCACACAACTCATCCAATCCTTGACATCAATGCAACAAGAGTATGTTGACATTAATGACAACACCAGTTAGGCCCATACTTGCAACAGCATACTGACCACTTCCTATGTTCTATTTTGTACATACTCATACTTAGCCACTTCTGCCAACTAGACCTAAAATCTAATGTAGTCTTTCAAAGTTGTCTCTCCCTATCATGCTAAAGAGATCTCTGAACCTTTTTGCCATCAATGACAACATACAAGTTCATACTAGAGCAGTGTCTCTTGCCAACAATTTCCCCCTTTGGCATTGATGGAAACACTTAGTGAAAAATGCTTCACTGCTCCCCCTTACTATATACACTTCATTCTCCTACTCCCCCTGAGATGTTTATCTATTTTTCACTGATATTTTTCTTCCCCTTTGACATCAATGGCAAAGGGTGTGATCTGGAACCAAAAATTTGTCAAAATTTCAAAAAAATTATGTACTCTGCTACATATTTACAAGTACAATCTTCATCTTAATTGGTTATTGAAGGCAAAATGTCACTATAGATAGTCTTTATCAGAGCTATCATACTATTCCATCTATTCCTTGCACTTTCTAGAATGTGGATGTGGCCATTTATTAAAAATACTGACTTCTCTACCTCCTAGACATCTGATGGTGTATCAATTTGTGCTTGAGAGTTCAAGGCCTCATCTGTCAAATTGGTCATGAAATCAAATTTTGGACTTATCAATTCTTTCAACTGGCACAACTTGTCTTTGATTTCTCCCCTTTTCTTCATCTGAGTGTTCAAATTATTATGAATATTTTCAACTTGTGTTTCTTTGGCATTTATCGACTCCACTGATTATATGTCTCCAAGATATTTAGCAGTTTGAATTCCAAGTCTTCAATTTTATCTTCTAACTCCTTTGTGATCTTTGGAAAAGATAAACAAAATTTGTATAGGTCAAAACCTTCTTTTATGGCACTTTGTATATCTCTTATTCCTTCCTCTAAAGAGATTTTATCATCAATCAACATGGTTTTTAACTCGGCTAGTCTTTTCTCATCAAATTCTTTCTTGACTTTTATTTCTGTAGATTTTTCAAAGGATTCAAAATGATTGTTGATTGATTTTATCATACCTTTTAGTTGATCGGTGGATGATGTCGAAGTGTCTTTCTAGAAATTGGGCATCAAATCTCCTAGTACATTAGGTACTATTATAATGAGCTTATTGTTATGCATGTGAGTTTTCATCAACTCTTCCTAAGCTTTTGCTTAGGCAAATGATGCTAGTTCAAATTTTTGCACTAGAGACAAGGAATTTAGATTTATTGGTTCTTGAAGAAACTTGGGTGGACCTAGGATTTGTGCTTTTTGTAACTTTTCCAGGGTTTCTAAAATAGTGTCTCTTGCCACTTTTTCTTCACAAGGTGAGACTTTCTTTTTCTTCTATCCTTCAATTGGGGCTTCTAAAATGGATGAGGTCCTTATCCTTTTTTTGGGACTAGATGCTAGTCTCTCCTCTTCAGATCTCTTATCTTTCCTTTCTAGAGTGCTTGATGCCCATTCTACCGGAGTACTTGAGAACTTGGATCTTCTTGATTTGGTTTGTACCTTAATTATTCATTTGATGTTCCCTCTGACTGCTGAGGTTCCATCAACATTCTGGAGGATAATTCTAAGAACGTCCCAAATCTATCCTCTTTGGGATCAATAGGTTTACTTAGTAGTGCATTAGCTAATTCAGTCAAGGCATCTTCTGCAACTTTATAGCCTAGTGCAGGGACCCATACAATTCTTGGTTCCACAACTTTCATAAAGAATTTGTCTTTATCCACCATGAACACAATATCCTTTTCATACTTTATCACTACTTTTTCAAGTATCCAGAACCTTCTTACCATTTTCTGTTGAAAATCTCTAAAATATTTCCATATGATTTCATTTTGCATATCTACATTACCCAAACTCTATAAGTGATTTCTTAATTGGGCAGCTACAGGTATGTGATCAAGATAGATAACATTTCCTAGACCAGGTAGCTCTTTTAGGAAGTAAAAGAGTAAACATGTAATTAAAGTTCCATATTTGAAAGGATGATTTGTTTCTTTTGTCCTTTTCAAGTTCTCCATAAGTTCAGTCCAGAGAAATTCACAAAGTTCATAGTTCGTATTGTTTTTGATCAAGTCATATGCTGTGTATATAGCTGATGCAAACACAAAATTTTCCTTGTTGGAGAAGTATACTTTGTATCCAATAATCATCGATGCAAATCTGACAGTTGGATCCCTGATATCATTCACTGTAAGGCCATTCTTCTCAAATTTGGCTCCTGTTAGCTACATTACCACATTGTTTTTCATTTTCTTTAAGCCTGGAACCCTTCCAGAGGAGCCCATACTAGTTATAGCTTTAATGGCTTCTTTAGTTATCAAATAGGGTTCATCAAGCCATAAAGATTCATCATGAATTCTACTTAGAATAAGCTTGAGCCATGCATCAATCACAATTGCAGGAAAGTCCAACCAGGTGTCAAGTTTCTTTTCTCCTAGAACTTTGAAATCATGTTTTAGAACAATGTCCACAGTAGTTAGTTCATCCAAATATAGTTTTCCTAACTTTAGATGATCATATTCTTCTAAACTAGTATGAATTTATGCCTTGATATCTTCTATATGCATGACCCCTTGTGGAGTAATTGAGAATGCCCCTAAAGGATTGTTTTCCAGAAATTTGAAGAATTGTTTCTTAAGCTTGGGGCGAGGCATTTTTCCTATCTCAATTGTATGAGGAGTAAATAGTTTCTCAGAACAATTTAATTTTCACAGTAGGGTTTCAAGCTGTAAATACCTCTTTCACTAGAATAGGGTTTCCTTGATCTTGATCTGAAATCCTTTGGAGAATACTGTAGTTTCTTTGCTTTTCTTTGCCTTAGTCACTTAAGTGCAAAGTGGTTTTGAAACCAAACATGCTCCCTTTTAATCTTTGCATGATTTAACCTAAGTCGTCATAAATGCTTAATTCCAAAAAAGTTATCAAAACCCTTTACTGTAGAATACAGTCGATTGGGATTGCTCTGCAATACGTCACACTGACCCATTTAATTCTAGTTTTTCTTTTGAGAGATGTGTTGCATCAGATTTCATCATGCACCTTCGTGTTGGATTATGGCACCCACTTTCTGGTAGGGGGATTTGAATTCTCTACACTACTCCCACAAAGCCAGAGCTTCCAATTTACTTCCCGGAGGAAGTATCTACACCGGATACTGGTGTAGATCTATCCTCCTCTTTGATTACTTCTTTCTTGACCTAGATCTTATCCATTTCCTTCTTGGTTTCAACTAGATCAATTTTTTCTTTTCCCTTATTGTTCCTCTGCTCTATTTTTATTTCTTTAGCGTAATAATTTCTCTTCGCATTCTTGCTTCTACAGAATTTTGCATCATGACCAAATTTGTTGCAATTAAATCACACCACATTCTTCTAACCTTGATTCCTTTTATTGATTGGATTTGACCTACATTGATTAGTTATATGTCCAAATCTATTGCATGCAAAACATTTTCCATTAAATGATTGACTGTTCCTAAGTTTTTGAAAAACATCTCTTACCAAACTTCTGCATTCAACTGCTCTATGACCAATTTTATTGCAAGTGAAGAATTTACCTTTGAAGAATCCATTGTTGAAATTTTTCTTGATCTGATTTCTACATTCATTTTCTCTATGACCAATTTTCTTGCAATTAAAACATTGACTAGACAATGATGGAACCTTTTGATTTATTCTGCTCCTATATTGGGTAGCCTTGTGACCATACTTATTACATTTGAAACAATAGCCATTAAAAGATGGGTACCTTTGAGCATTTGGTTGCCTGACCAGAGGTCTTTTGGGTCCTCTTCTTTAATTCTTGACTAGATGGTTTCTGCCTCTTCCTTCTCTAGATCTGTCTTGATTTGAATTTGAGCTTTCTCCCTTTTCAAATCCCAATCCTTGCTTGTTATCAGGGAGTTTTTGACTAACCAGTAACTCCTCAAGTTTTGCAAAGCTTATATTAAACTTTTCTTCAAAGTTTTTGGCCTTTTCCAGATCTGCTTTTAGACTCACAATTTCTTTTTCAAGTTTGACACAATCTTATGATTTATTTTTCACAATTGAATTTAGATCTTCTTCCATTTTTGTTCTTTCTACTTCTAGGAGATTCAAGGTTTCATTTGTTGATATTAATTGGTCACTAACCTGTTTGTATTTGTCCTTGAATTTCTTGATTTGTCCCTTTAGTCTTGTGATGCATTCATCAGCTTCTTGCAATTTATCCTTTAGATCCTTGATTTCTACCTCAGAATTTTCAAGATCCATAAGATCTTCTTCTAGTTCACTATTGCTTTCATAATTCCCATATCTTCTTGCTGCCATGGTTACACTATCCCAGATCTTCCTCAAGCTGTTAGACTTCTTCCAAGGAACTTGGCTCTATTACCAATTGTTAAATATTAGGAACACCAAGAGTGGGGTGAATCAATGTTCTAATAATCTTTTCATGCACTTTAAATTTCAACCATTTCCCAAAATTAATTAAACAAAGGCACAACATACGCATGAACAACAACCATAAAACATGACACATGGACACCAAGATGTTTCCGTGGAAAACCCAAAATGGGAAAAACCACAGAGAGGATTAGCTCTCAAATGCATATTGCAATCTTTATAAATAATGATGTTTAGGATTGGTCACTCCATGGTCTTGGAACATGATGGCTCACTACCATGAAGAACAAATAGGTCTAGCAGGCTCAGTGCCTCAACCCTAAACCTAGCAAGATTACAATAAGGGTTGTTAAACCCTGAGGGATGTTGAACCCTAATGGCGGCTCAGTGCCTTGATGAAAAGGCTCACTGCCAAGTACAAAGAAAATTTCACATGAAAAGTGAATATTGCATAAGCATCTATCACTATGCCAGGGTGTAGTCATTTATCAATTGAATTATGAATCCCAAGTCTTCATCACTGCTAATCTTCTAACTCTGCTATGCTATTTACATACTTGCATCATATGCACACCTTCACACACCTCACAACTAAAACTCATTGCCTTTATATATTTGCATCATGATTTGATCCATAATCAGGTCGGCATTAAGAAATGAAATGTGTTCATGGAAAGATGTGGCTTGTCGGCTTAATCCAATGCATTATATATTATGCGGACCCAAAAAATTTCCCAGACATGTTTATATAGGTCAGCTCTATTCATTCAATTACTTAGATGGATCCTTCAAACATTATCTCTTCTCTGCACAATGATTTATCATACTAGTCAACCTATTCCTCAAGAGTATGCTTAACAGGTTCACCTACTGACTTACAACTTTTACAGTAGATCTCAAAACACCTCCAAAACCATATCAATGACTCTTTACACCTTCCCAAACTTACCCTTAGAACCGCAAGGCATGATATCATCTCGCGGAGAAATGCGGACCATCAGAACTTAGACTCTATCTCTGTCAAGCTCTATCAAACACTATGCCGATACTTAGCATCTTGCAACTATCTTTTCGGTGGACTTCAGATCTCCCAAATATAGAATTAGATACTTCATATAAGTCTTTACAACACCTCAAAACCTCATAGAAAAATTCTCACCTGTAGAGGAATGTGGACCATTGCACTATACCATGTTCACTATTCCTGCTATACCTTTGCTTATCTAGACTTGGAAATTTCTTCAAGGTGATTTCCAGAAGAAGTCAAGACTTAATCTCTAGAGTATGACACCACCAAACAATTACTAAAATCATACTTTAACTGCATTACCAGATCATCATCTATAGAAGCATACTGACCCACTTACTGTATTCTATTTTGTACATACTCATACTTAGCCACTTCTGCCAACTAGACCTAAAATCTGATGTGTTCTTCCAGAGTTGTGTCTCCTTGGCATGCTGAAGAGATCTTTGAGCCTTGTTTCCATCAATGACAACATACAAGTTCATACTAGAGCAGTGTCTCTTGCCAACACTATCATGGTCATTTTGTAATGAGCTTTTCACTGCAGCTCAATTCCAAGTAAAAGCTCTATAGAAAATTCAAACTCTCCTTTTGGTGGTAAACCTAGAAACTCTTTAGGAAAAAGATCCCTACATTCTTAGAGGATAGGATAATCTTCAATGGTTGTCTCTTTTTAACTGTTTAGATCATAAATATGAAAGGCATACAAATACATCCTTTCCTTTGGGTCTTCTTTAGTTGCATAGCTGAAATCTGTCTAAGTTTTAGAGGTTTTTGAGTACCTCAAATCTCAACTGATCTTCCCAAATCATCAAGACAAGCTACTATTTTATCTTGAAAATTTACTATTGACTTATGTTTGGACAACCAATTAATTCCCAAAATCACGTCATACAATCCTAGGGGAGCCACATACAAATTGATTTGAGTCACAAAGCTTGGAAGTTCCAACTCACTGCATTGAAGTCAATGATCTACCCTTCTCTCTGCTCGATTCCCATATTGAACCATCCAAAAATTAGCCATAGATCATACTCTAACTGGTAACTTAGATGTTATTCTAGGATCAATAAAACATTTAGTTGCTCCAGTATCGATCGATATATTAAGAGAATGTCCATAGAGCTTATTGGAGAATTGAATTGGTGTGGTCTGATAATCTACTTGCATGTTGTCAACAACTACATGAACACGATGTTGTGTTAGTTAGTATTGATCTCTTCCATTTCTTCCTACTGACCACTAAGGGAAAGAACTAGCATAATGGTCTCCTCCATAGACATAGCACCCATCACATGGTCCTTTTTGTCCAGGGGGCTTATTTTTATTGAAGTCATTTTTCTTACCATTATTCCCCTTATAATTTTTACTTTGATTTCCTGAGTTCTTTTCTTGAAAATTCTTGTTTCTCTTTAATTTTTTATTTTGAAAATGGTTTCCCTTCTAAAATTTTCTTTTTCCAAAGTTGTTCGAGTTCCTATTTTGCCTCATCCTATAATCTACCACTTGCCAGAGTTTCTATTCCTATTTAGTAGCCTTTTCAAAAACTTCATCCATGGTTAAAGGCTTATGGATATCTACATCTATTCCAATTTTTGGTCTCAATCCTAGAATAAACATCCTAATTTAGAATCGTTCATCCAGTTGATATTGTGGTACATATTTTAGCAGTTGAGTGAACTTTTCCCAATATTTTGTCACTGTCATATTCCCTTGAACAAGATTCTAGAATTATATCATCATTTTGTCAAAGAATAGCTTAGGTAGACATCTCTTCCTTAAGAGAGATAAGAAAAGTTCCCATGAAGTTTCACCAAGAATCAGTCATTTCTATGCTTTCTCATTATTCCACCATGTGGCTGCTTCGCCACTAAGTTGATAAGCTGCCCATATTCCCTTAGTTTCATTAGACAAGTTTCTAAGTTCAAATTATTTTTTCCATTTCTATTATCCATGCTTCAGCTCCATCACCTATGGTTTTACTATCAAAGTTAGATGGAGTGATTCTCTTAAGGTCTTTGGCCAACTTAATTTCAAATCTAGCTCAATTGTTAACTTCTCTCTTGATTATCTTCTTATTTTCCTAATTCTCATGTTGATTCAAGTTTTCCCAATTTTCTCTAACCTCTTGTTCCAAAATGTCCATCCTATTCCCCTTTTCTGTTAAAAGGTTTAGAATTTGGTCTAATTTGTCTAGTTGTTCATTATTGGGACCACCATTGTCAAAATTCCTTGTTTGCACCATATTGGTTTCACTAGAGGGTCCTGCAATAAAAGTGTCGCAACTTAGCATAGTAGACACAAGGCCCTAGTTTTGAGCCTATGGCTCTGATACCATATGTAAGACACACATAAATAAATAAAAATAAAATAATTTTTTAATGAACTGACTTGTTCATTATTATAATCAATTTTTGAATTACATATGCTCAAATGCTTTAGAATGTTAGATTTATTACATGTAATATTGAAGGGAACTATTGTCATTACAACATGACCATAGGTCAAATTACATCTTCACAAAATAAATTTACAATGTTTAGGTCGAACATCAATTTTGACAAGAATATACCATCTTATTTATTCCCATCTAAACTCTTCCTCGCGTAATGATTATAAAAGTGAGAGTATCACCATATCGATTTTCTGCCCAACCACGAAGATTTTGCTTCCCAGTTTCCTTCCATAGAAGAAATCCTGACCCTATGCAAAGGGCCTAGCAAACTGATACTGGCTAGAGTGATGGGATCTAGTACATCATTATACATCTATCATCTATATAGCATGTGTCAAATGCATGTATGCTATTCTATATCATGATATGGCAAAGATAATAAAAAAAACATCAAATAGTATCTATTACTAATTTGATACACAAGATTTGGCCAAAGCATCTTTTCTGGTCATGATTGGCACATGGATTGCAAATTGGAATCCACCCTTCTATGTTGACCCATATTCGACACCCTTCCAAAATTAATTCTGTTATAGTAAAACATATGTTCAATTCTAAAGATTAATTTAAAATGATTCATGATTGTATGGTAGATATCTAACTCTAAATATGAAATATAACAAGATAATATTAATATCATAGCTTTAGCCAAAGGCTTCTTCTCTTTCTCCATCTTGTGCGAAGAAGATCTTTGTAATGTTCTTGTAGGGGGCTTGGTTGTTTGGGAAATCAACCCTAGCTTTGAAGAAGTGGAAACCCAGGTTTGACGCTTCTAAAATCTCCTTTAATGTTGCCCCTATTTTAGTCCGGTTACATGGTCTCCCACTGGAATTCTGGGATGAAGAAGTTTTCAAGGGAATAGTGAGTGTGTTTGGGCAACTCCTAACTATTGACTCTACGACAGCTAACAAAAGGTGTATGGTGTATGCCAGAATCTCTGTGCGTGTGTGTGGAACAAAATGCAAATCTACCCACATCTATCAAACTGGTCTCTAAATTTTGGGAGTGAGTTCAATTGGTTGAGTTTGAATCCATTCCTTTTGCTTTCTTCCACTACAAGACGGCCAACCATTGGGCAAAGCAATTCCCTCTCAAATTCAAGAAAGACATGCATAATGTTTGGAGGGAGAAGAAAGACTCCCAGATAGATACTTCTATTGAGGAAATCCTAAATGTTGAGGCTCTAGCACTGGATTGCTCAGTCATCATGGACTTGGGTCTCAAAGAGGATCAGGATTACAGTAAGAATCCTAAACCAGTAAAGGATGAATTGGCCTTAGGAGAAGAGGAAGAGAAATGGGAGGAAAGTAATAGGGATGTAGAATCATAAAATATCACCACAAGTCTAGGAGAAGAGGAACCGATGCAGGAGAAAGGCCTAGATTCTCCTGTTTAACCTCATGAGGAGTTGACCCAAGAAATTGATAGAGAAATAGAGGTTTCCCCTCAGGTCAAAGCATCTCCACTAGAGGGAATGAAAATAGCCTCTCGGGTCTCCCCTTTTCCAGTTAATAGGGGAAAGGAACACACTACTGAATGTGTAGAGAAACCCTTCATATTAGTTGAAGGGAAGAAGAAGAATAAATCTCTAGTGACCAACCAAAGAATGACCACCAGGAATAAAGTTAAAGCTAGTTGTGATTTAGCACACAAAACCTAGGGGAGGCTTTCTCACACTAAAATAAGGGAAAGAGAAAGTTAAAAAGACAATGCAGGAGGAGTACAAAAAACTTTGTTTGAATTGTGCCTAGGCAACATCCCCAACCCTTTATTATGAAGATTACTTCCTGGAATATTAGGGGGATGATTAACTCTCACAAGCAAGACCCCCTAATGAATATGGTGAGAGATCATAAACTGGACATCTTGTTGATTCAGGAAATGAAGATGCAAGTTGATAAAGTGACATTGATGAAGAACAAATTTTTTAAGGACTACGGCTTCCATGGTCCTAATTTAGAGGGAGCTTTTGGAGGGATCACCACTTTTTGGAATCCGTATTATGTAAAAGGAGAAACACTTATGGAGGATTCAAATCACATTTTGACTCATTTCATCCACATCAAGGATGGTTCTTCCTAGATTATCTCTAATGTTTATGCCTCGAACATTAAAAATGCTAGGAAAAAATTATGGGATAAGCTGGAAATGTTCAAGATTAGATACACTGAAGTGATATGGTTAGTGATGGGTGACTTCAACACACCCATCAATGAAAATGAAAAAAAAGTAGAGGGTCCCAATCTTCAGAGGAAAGTAGGATGGATCTGAGGGATTTAATTGATAATCAATCTTTTTTTGATGTGGCAATTCAAGGAGTTGAGTTCACCTGGTCGAATTAGAGAGTTGGGGATGATTTAATTCAGGTGAAATTAGATGAGGCCATTATCTTGATGGACCTATTTCAAGAGTATTCTATTTATTTAATAGCCCAGACCAAAATAGGATCAAATCATTTTCCTATCTCTTTTGTGGCTGACAAATTAGGGAAAAAGAAAAGTTTTCCATTCTGATTTGAAAAGATGTGGCTAAAACATCTAGACTTATAGCAGAAAATAAGGAAATGGTGGCAAATCTCAGTTCAAGGTTTGGCTATGTTTAGAGTGACTAAGAAGTTATCCAATGTCAAGACCATCATTCTAAAATGGAATAAGAGTTCTTTTGGGAAAATATTTAAGAATAAGAAAGAAGTCAAAGGTAAACTTGACACTATTCAAAAACAAATTAGTACGGAAGGCATGGATAGAGAGTTACAAAATCAGGAAATGATCTCTTAACTAAGCTTTAGGACATTATTTCTAAAGAGGAAGAGTTCTGGAAACAAAGGTCTACTATGATTTGGCTCAAAATCGGGGACCGAAACATGAAATTTTTCCACTTATGGGCTCTAAAGCACAGAATTGCCAATAGGATCAGAATCATCTAGACTAATGGCAAAGAAATAATAAATGAGAAGGGGTTACAAGAGGCTGAAATGAACTTTTACTTGGGGCTACTTAAAGAGGATCCCCCACAAAGATCTTGAAGAGAGTGTGCTAGAGGTCATTCCCAAAGTTCTCGTGATGGAGGACAAAAAAAGATTAACTTGCAGTCCTAAAGAGGAGGAAGTTCACTTGGTGGTATTCTTTTGTAAAGTAAATAAGGCCCCTGGGATAGATGGGTTCCCCCCTTTTTCTTTCAGGAGTTTTGGATTATTGTGGCCAAAGACATGGTGGAAGCTACGAGGGAATTCTTTGGTAGCAGAAGATTACTTAAGGAGTTGAATACCACTTTCATCACTCTTATTCCTAAGAAACTAGGAGCAAACTCCTTTTCTAACTTCAGGCCTATTAGCCTATGTAACTCTCTATATAATATCTTCTTGAAGGTTCTTGCTTCTAGAGTCTAGGTTATTCTTCTGAAGATCATCTCTTCCAAACAAAGTGGCTTTGTCTTGGGAAGGCAGATTCTAGATTCCATCATCATAGTTCATGAGAATAATAAATCATTATTGGAGAACAAGAAATAAGGATTTTTCCTCAAACTGGACCTCATGAAGGCTTATGAAAGATTGAAATGGAGATTCTTATTGAAGATATTATCCAAATTTGGATTTAACCAAAATTTCTTGGATCTAGTTTCTCAGATGATTGCCTTGCACAAGTTTTTGGTTCCGATTAATGGTTCCCCTTCTGGCTTTTTTAATTCTTCCTATGGGATCAGACAAGGAGATCCAATCTATCCATTCATGTTTATTATAATGGCATAAGTGCTTGGTCGCAACATATCCAAAGTTGTTTCGGTAGGGACCCTTCAGGGAGTTAGCCCTTCTTCGATTGGCCTTCCTTGTTCTCGTCAGTAGTTTCTTGATGATACTATCAGTATGGGAGAGGCCTTGGTTGTTGAAGCTAGAATGTTCAAACAAATTCTATTTACATATTAAGAAGCCTTGACACAAAAGATAAGCTTACCTAAGAGTACGCTCTTCTTTATAAATACCCTCAAGTAGAGACAAGTCAATATTACTAAAATTCTTAACTACAAAGTGGAAATCTTTCCCTCCACTTACCTCAACCTATCTTTATATGAAAAAAATCTTCCAGAAGCCTTTTGATCAAGGTTGGTGGACTACTTCCATGCCAAACTAGCTAGATGGAAGGGAGCTCTTTTAACTTAGGTTAGAAAGATCTAATTAATAAAAGCTACTCTACAGAATATGAAGGTGTATGCCTTGAGCCTCTTCAAAATGGTAGGAAAATATATGGAGAAGATTGAGTAGATACACAAGATATTCTTATGGACTGACACAGAAGAGAAGAAAATATCACTGGTGGCTTGGGACCTTGTCTGTAAGCCAATAAAACAGGGGGGTCTCAGAGTTAGGAAAATCAAAGAATTCAACCAAGAATTAATGGCTAAGATGGCCTAGAGACTGATCAGGGAAAGGAATGAATAGACTGATATAGTGAGCAATAAATACCTCATTGGATTCCTTAACTTCCACAAAGTTTTTTATCTAGATAAGGAGATGCTTCCAGTTGACTCTAACATTTAGAAAAATATTGTTGATAGTAGAAACATAATTAGAAAGGACATTAAGTGGAAGGTTTGGAATGGGAATTCTATTCAACTCTAGGAGGACCTTTGGTATGGGGAAAAGAAGTTATCTGATTTTGAGTGGGCTAGACCTGTAAGGGAGCTTTACATCAAAACCGCATGTGGATCAGCAAGTGGTGGATTACATGGAGCATGGCAAGTGGAAGAATCTCTCTTAGATGAATCTCATTCTTAAATACCTTTAGGTCTTCCTCTCCTAGTTTCACTTTCCCTATTCACAAATGGAGGATGAGCTGGTCTAGTATTCTTCCCCTTTAGGTTACTTCTTGGTGGCATCTAGGTTCGAGATGTTGCTTCATGTTCAGGCTGATGTTCCTTTCTAGGCTAACCTTTGGATTCTAGATCTCATTCCAAAAATCAATATCTTTTTATAGATTTTAACTCAAAACAAGATTTTAACCATTGATAACTTGTGCAAATGTGGTTTTTCCATTCCAAATATGTGTGCTTTATGTTTGAACCAAGTGGAACCGGTGATCCACTTGCTGATAGGATGCGACTTCTCGAGAGAAATATGGGGAGAGATTCTCTCTTTGGAACTTGGATTGGGTTTTTCCTAACTCCTTATAGGACTTGGTTTCCCAATGGAGAGCTCCCTCCCTGAATTTTGCACTTAGATTCCTTTGTTCCCTTACCCTCCCCCATGTGGCCTGGGGAGTTTGGAAAGAAAGAAATAATAGGATTTCTATGAGACAGATATGTCTATTGATGGTGTGATGGTGAAAATTATGAGAGTAATTAAAGAAAACTTCACTCAAGGTATGGTGGATAAAAATTGAAATGGGCTAAAGGATGACATTTCTAATTATGATAAGTAGGTGTCTTCTAATTGGGGCTTGATGATTGATATATCTATCCCATTTAAGAAGATTAAGAATGCTAGAGATTAGGTTAAATGGAAGACCCCACCTTTGGGATGGGTCAAGGTCAACTTTGATGGGGCAACCAAAGGGAAGCCCAGGCCAACTAGAAGTGGGCGATTGTTTAGAGATGATAAAGGTAGGTTTATTTTGGTTGTGGCACTCCTATTGGGCACTAGTCAAATCACTACACTAAAGCTATAGCAGCCTGCCATAGCATAAAGCTAGCCTACGAGAAAGGTTATAAGAAGGTCTGGATCGAGGAGGATCCACTCAACGTCATAAATGGTCTAAAGGAAATCCAAGTCCAAAGTTTGACTCTTGGGTGGTAATGTGGAAGCTGTAGCTGTAGTGGGAGATTTTGTTGTGTTTATTTTGTAGATCTTGTGTTGTTATTATGGCTACATCCACCATTGCATCAACCTCTTGAATGGACATTGAGAAGTTCAACGGAATGGGGTATGAGTTGTGGAAGTTAAAAATGGAAGATTTGTTGGAAGAAAGAAACCAATGGTTAGCTATCCAAAAAGAGAAGAAACCTGACGATGTCTCTCAAGATGAGTGGAATAGACTAGATAAGAAGGCACGGGGATCCATTTGGTTGTGTCTTTCAGACTCTGTCCTAATGAATGTCGCAAAGGAGGAGATCGCACACAAGTTGTGGAATCCGTTGGATGAGATCTATCAAGCCAAGAGTATAGTAAATAAACTTTACTTAAAAAGAAAATTATTTTCCTTGAAAATGAAAGAGGGTGAGTTAGTTGCACAACATTTAAATTCATTTGATTTGTTGATGAGTCAACTTGCCTCAGTAGATGTTGAGGTTGATGAGAAAGATAAATGTATCTTGCTTCTTTGTTCTTTACGTGAGTCTTGGGAGAATGTTATCCTTGCTATCACTGCTAACCTCATAGATCCAAAGTTGGATGCCCTTGTTGTAGTTTTACATTCATAGGAATTGAGGAAGAAGAGTTCAGATAGTTTAGGGGATGCTCTCAGTGTTAGGAGAAGGTCTAAGGAAAGGGGACCAAAAGGATATCAAAAAGGGGCTAAGGACAAGTCTAAGGGCCAGTCTAAGACTCCTAGTAAAAAAATAGAGCTAAGTGTTGGAACTGCGGTAAAAGGAGACATGTGAAGGAGTGCAGAAACCCCAAGAAATAGTGGGAGAGTGCTTCAGATAAGTCCTCGAATGCAGGTGAAGATGTTTTACTTTCTACATGTAATGTTGTTTCTAATGATCACTGGTTGATTGACTTAGGACGCTTGTTTCATATGACCCTACATAAGGAATGGTTCTCCACATATGAAGAATATGATGGAGGTAATATCTACCTTGGTGACAACTCTTCATATCTGATTGTTAGGAAAGGAAAGGTATTGTTGTGTTTCAATGATGGGGGGATTAAAACCCTCCTTGGTGTTTTGCATGTTCCTAGATTAGCTAGAAATCTGATTTCAATTTTGAAGTTGAATGATTTGGGAATGCATGTGACATTTGACAAGCATGGTTGTAGATTGATGAGAGGGAACTTGGTGGTAGTGAAAGAAAAGAGATTCAAGAACTTGTTTAAGCTTGAAGCCACTACAATTTGTAACTGAAAACACTTGTATGTTATGGCACCGTAGATTGGCCAACACAAGCAATAATGTATTAAAAACTATTAAGAATAAAGAATTGTTGGATAGTTTCTCTTATTCTGATGAGCACTTTGATTTCTGTGAGCATTGTGTGTTTGGTAAACAAAACAAAAAATCATTTCCTTCATGAAGCAATAGAGAAAAAGAGAAATTAGAGATTATTCTTATGGATGTGTTTGGACCTATGAATAATGAATCTATTGGAAAATCTCATTATTTTGTCACCTTCATCGATGATGTATCCAGATATACATGGATTTATTTTATGAAACATAAATATGAAGTTTTCACTAAGTTTAAGGAATTCAAAGTCTTAGTAGAGAACCAATCAGGTTTAAAGATAAAAATATTAAGATCTGAAAATGGAGGGGAATATTTCTCTAAGGAATTTGATGAGTTTTGCAAGCATGCAGGTATAAACAAACAAAAGACAACTCCGTATACACCACAATAGAATGGTGTTGCAGAAAGGATGAACTAAACAATTATGGAAAGGGCCAGAAGTATGATGAGTGATGCATAGTTGGATAAATGCTTTTGGGTAGAGGCTATGTGTACTACTTTCTACTTGATAAACAAATCTCCTTGTAAGGCTCTTGATTCGATACCTTATGAAGTGTGGACACGTAAGAAACCTTCTGTTTCACATTTAAGAGTTTTTGGCTGTAAGGCTTTTGTTCATGTGCCTAAAGAAAAGTAATCTAAGTTGGATCCAAAATCTGAAAAGTGTGTATTCATTGGATATTGTGATAATGTCAAAGGTTATAAGCTTTGGAATCCACTAACCCACAATATTATATTTTCTAGAGATGTTATTTTCAGGAAACTTAGAGCTATTTCTGAACCTAAGCAGCCAAAAGAAAAAGAAGAAAAGGTAAAGAAGGTGCACTTTCAGTTAGAGCAGCAAGATGCACCTCAAGAAGAATAGAATGATGGATTGGGAGGTGAAGAGGAAGAAGAAGATTCGAGTAGTTCTGATAAAGATGAATTTGTTGTTACAGAAGAAGTTGTTGCAGATGATCATGCAGAAGAACGAGTAGAGTCTCTTACTCCACCCTTAGGAGATCCACAAGACAATGAAAACTAGTTGATAGGTATAGCCCACCAGATTTCCATTGTGTATATGCTTTATTGAGTACTATCGATGAACCAAGATCCTACATGGAAGCTATTTCTGTAGATGATAGTGAGTCTTGGTAGCTAGCCATTCAGAAGGAGGCTTTAGACTCTTGTAACACCTGGGATCTTGTTCGCTTGCTCAAAGGAAGAAATGCCATAGGATGTAAGTGGATCTTCAAGAAGAAGTTTGGAGCAGGTAGGTCATTGGAGAAGTACAAGGCTAGACTAGTAGCCAAGGGCTACTCCTAGAGAGAGGGAGTTGATTTTGGTAAAATATTCTCTCCTGTTGCTAAATTGAATTCTATTAGATTTCTCTTAGCCATTGCTGAAGCTTATGATTGGGAGATTGAGAAAATGGATGTTAAGACTGTGTTCTTACATGGAGATCTTGAAGAAGAAATTTATATGCAACAGCCTACGGGTTTTGAGGTAAAAGGAAAAGAGCATTGGGTTTGTAGGTTAAAGAGGTCTCTTTATGGTCTGAAACAGTCCCCCAGAATGTGGTATCAAAATTTTGACTCATTTGTTTTGAAATTGGGTTTTGTTAGAAGTGAGGAGGATCACTGTATTTACATTTATTATGTTGATGGTTCTATACTAGTTATTGCTTTGTATGTTGATGATATGTTGTTTTTCAGAAATACTAAAGGTATGATGAGTGAGCTTAAAGTCCAACTTTCAGGTGCATTTGAGATGAAGGATCTTGGTGCTACAAGGTATATTTTGGGAATGGAGATCAAGAGGGACAAAGTTAATAGAAACCTTTGGTTGTCACAAAGTAACTATGTGAATACTATTTTACAGAGCTTTAGATTGTAGCACTATAAATTAGTTAGAGTTCTTTTACCCATTGGTACTAAGCTTTCATTAGATATGTGTCCAAAGATTGAAGATAATTTTGAGGATATGTCTAATGTGCCATATGCTACTGTTGTAGGGAGTTTGATGTATGCAATGGTTTGCACTAGACCAAATATTGCCCAAGCAGTGGGAGTTTTAAGCAGATTTATGTCTAACCTTGGTAGACAACATTGGAATTATGCAAAGATGGTGTTTAAATATCTTGCAGGTACTCTTGATCATTGTTTGGTTTATTCTAGTACTGATAGTGTTGATAAATCTTTGGACATAGATGGTTTTGTTAATGCAGATTGGGTAGGTGACTTGGATAGATGAAGCTCCACTAGTGGCTGTGTGTTTACTCTATTTGGAGGTGCAGTGAGTTGGATGAGTAAGAGGCAACCCATAGTTGCTTTGTCCACCACAAAAGTAGAGTATATGGCTATTACTCATGCCTCTAAGGAGGTAGTTTGGTTGAGGAGACTGTGTATAGGTATTGGTTTTGATTGCAGGATCATTTAGATTGGTTGTGATAACTAGAGTGCTATATGTTTGGCCAAGAATCCTATGTATCATGCTCGAACTAAGCATGTTGATGTTTAGTATCACTTTGTTCAAGAGTTGGTTGCAAATGGAGAGATTGAGATGAAGAAGATAGATAATCAAGAGAATGTTGAAGATTCATTGACCAAACCTATGAGCATAGAGAAGTTCGTATGGTGCAAAGAGGCCATGGGCCTTGTTTCTAGTGCCTGATTATTTTTTCATTTGATTTCCTATGGATTGATTTACAATGTATAATGTCAAGTGGGAGAATGTTGGTATAAGGTGCCATTAAGCTTATAAATCTAAATATTATATTTATTCCATTTATTATATGTAATTTGTAATTATCCATGAGGAGATGTACTAGTTTCACTAGTAGGGGTAATTTCAGAGTAACCGGAGGTAATTACAGAGTGACTTTTACTATTGGAAAATGTAAAAGATCAAATTAAATGAGGGTAGGCATGCTCCCTTTGTTGGGAATTAAGGTGTCTTAACCTTGGTAATTCCTTGCATTATTAATGTTTTTATTTATTATTTAATTGCCTATGTTGTAAATATTTGTAAATTCCATATTGTTATATTGTGGGATGTGACACGGTGATGTGTCAATCCTACATGGAATATGACAACTTGTAATTTTGTCCTCACATGAGGAGATAGGTGTCCCACTTTGTGGTAGGAGCATTTTTCCATGTGTTGGCATCTTCCATGTTGTGTAAGTGAATCTTGACTAAAACGGTTATGACAGATTCCTATGACAGAATCTATGACATGTAAGAGTCAAAAATAGAAGGTTGTAAGACATGTGAAGATACGTGTCATGTAGCATCTTTGAAAAAGGAATATTTGGGTGCCCCAAGGTGGACTATGACTTGTTGTAAGAGAATATACTATTTATAGCCTGTGTATGACAGATTCTCTTAGAGCTGTAAGTTGTAACCGCTATGACAGATTCTATGACGGTTGTAAGTGTCCTAAGAGCATCTGTCATAGCCCATTTTGGAAATAGGTGACCTCTTTGGGATGGGAGCTATGGACAAGTGTTAGGCACATTCTACAATGTTGACCAAGTGTCCTTAGGTGTGGGTTTTGGTCCATGAAGCCAAGTTGGATGCCCGTCCCAAGAAAGGTCCAATATTGCCTTGTGTTTTCTATATAAATAGGTACTTGGAGGAGTAGAGGTATCATAGGTTTTACAGGTACTATTATGCTGCCAGTTTGACTCTAGACATAAGTGTCAAAGACCATTGAAGCTTTCATTGCAAGTGTATTGTAAACATATTTCAGATTTGTTAATACATTGTGCAGGTTTCTAAGGGTTTTCCCCACCATAAATCTTTATCTCTTTTCTTTTGTCTTCTTTCTAGTTCATGTTTATTGCTGCAATATCTTGTTTATGTGTTACATATTGCTGTAGTTATAAGGATTAATTTGAATTTGCATAGCTTTCTCCTCATTGGATTAGTGTAGGAAGCAATTTCCGCACACCTAGCTTCCTTTCAGTTGGTATCAGAGCTTGATCACCTTTGGTCCTAGTTGTTGGGTAGGGGTTTTTTGAGCTGATCTTAAGTTGAGTGGGAGCCTGTGTAGAGTTTTCTGTATCTTATTGCAGCAAGGAGATGGCAAGCACATCCAGAAGGATAGAGGTGAAGAAATTCAATGGCATGAATTTTGAGCTGTGGAAGCTCAAGATGGAAGACATGCTTGTAGATCGAGACCTATGGAAAATTGTATCTGGTAAAACCAACTGCAATGTCACAAGATGATTGGGATCTAAAGGATTGGAAGGCTAAGGGTCTCATAAGACTCAATTTAGCTAATTCTGTCCTATTGAATGTCCATGAGGAGAAGAGCACAAAAGACCTTTGAAAGAAGTTGGGAGATGTTTATTAGGCTAAATCCCTAGTGAACAAACTTTTCCTGAGAAAGAAGTTGTATTCTCTTCAAATGGAGGAAGGAGGATCCGTTTTTGAGCATATGGATGCCTTTAACATGCTCGTTGCACAATTGACATCCATTGGTGTGAAGATGGAGGAGGAGAATCATTGTATAACCTTGCTTTGTTCTTTGTCGGACTCATGGGATCATCTTGTCATGGCTATTGGAAGCACCACATCCACATTCAAAATGGAAGAAGTGGTATCTTTGCTGTTATCTCCGAAGAGATGCGGAGAAAGTCTTCTGAGGCAGCCAAAGAGGCTCTTGCAGTTTGTGGAAGACCCAAGGAGAAAGGGAAAAAGAAGGACAAGAAAGCTGAGAAGGGTAGATCCAAATCTCCTGGAAAGTCCAAGGCTCTGTTGGAACTATGGGAAAACTGGGCATTTCTGAAAGGAATGCAAGGAGGAGGAGAAGAATAAGAAGAAGAAAGCTCCTAATTTAGATTCTGACAAGTCACAAGAAGATGGTGATGCTTTCATTGCAGCCCTGGCAACCCATGCATCTGATGATGTGTGGCTGATTGACTCTGGTACATCATTCCACATGACCTCAGATCGAAACTGGTTTACCAAGTATGAGGAGTTTGAAGGTGGAAAGGTGTATCTGGGTGATGACTCTCATCTCATTATTATTGATCATGGAAGAGTCTCTATCCGATTCCTTGATGGACGAGTGAAGGGGATCTCTAGGGTTATGCACATCCCAAGATTAACATGGAACCTGCTTTCTGTAAGTATGTTGAATGATGCAAGTGTGCAGGTTATCTTTTCGAAAGAAGGATGCAAGATGACTAGAGGAGCTATGGTGCTTGCTAAGGGTACTAGGAGAGGTACTCTGTTTCAGCTAGAGGCATGCATTGCACAATGCAATAGTTCTTTTGACTCAAAGAAGATGGCAACAATCACTTCATCCCCACCATCTGAATGAGCAGTGAAGAAATCTGTTGTTTCTACTTCTGATGGTTGTAATCGTGCATTGGAAGTTAAACTTCCTACTAAAAAGACAATGTTATGGCATAAGAGATTTGGCCACATTGGTGAAAAGGGTCTGCATACCCTCAAAAATAAGAACCTCATTGAGGCATTAGATGATTGTAATCTTGAGTTCAATTTTTGTGAACATTGCATTTGTGGAAAACAAAACCGTGCTCAGTTTTACTCGAGTTCTCACAAGTCTTCTAGTTTATTGGACCTTATTCATTCTGATGTGTTTGGTCCTATTAATCTTCCTTCATTATCAAAGTATGTATATTTTGTATCTTTTATAGATGATTATAGTAGAAGGACATGGATTTATTTTCTCAAAAGCAAATCTGAAGTCTATAGCAAGTTTAAGGAGTTTAAGGCCTTTGCTGAAAATCAGACTGATAAAAAGATTAAATGTTTGAGAACTGACAATGGTGGTGAGTTCTGTTCTATAGAATTTGATAAATATTGCAAGGAACTTGGGATTGAAAGACAAAAGACAACTCCATACACCTCACAACAAAATGGAGTTGCAGAGAGGATGAATAGGACATTGATGGAGAAGGCTAGGAGTATGCTTAGTGGAGCTGGCCTAGAACAAAAGTTTTGGGCTGAAGCTGTTGCCACTACTTTCTATCTAGTAAACATATCTCCTACATTAGCTCTTGTTGGAAAGACACCCATGGAGATGTGGTCTAGTAGAAATCCTTCAATAAGACATCTTCGTGTTTTGGTTTTGAGGCATATGCACATGTGCCTAAGGAGAAGCGGTCAAAATTGGAGAACAAGATAGTTAAGTGTATCTTCATTGGCTATGGTGTCAGTGTGAAAGGATACAAGCTTTGAGATCCTGTGGCTGAAAAAGTGTTGTATAGCAGAAGTGTCATCTTCAGAGAGCTTACACCTTCTTCCACTATTTTATAGCTAGAAGAAAAAGCAAAGAAAGAGGATGTTGTTCAATTTCCTACTACCCTTAAGAAGACTAAACAGAAAGACAATCTTGGACCTAATGATGAGGAGAGCTCTGGCAACTCTAAAAGCTTAGATGAAGAAGCTAAACCTCAACCTCAGCCCTTGAGGAGGTCTACACAGATAAAAAAGAAACCTAAAAGGTTTGGTTTTACATTGCTTGATTCTAGTTGTGCTTATGCTTTACTCACTAATAGTGATGAACCTAGAACTATATCAGAGGCTTTGGACATGAAAGATGTAGGTTCCTGGAAGGAGGCCATGGAGGATGAAATGGCTTCTTTGGAAAAGAATCAAACTTGGGACTTGGTGCCTTTACCTCCTGGATGGAAACCTATTGGATGCAAATGGGTGTTCAAGAAGAAAATTGGTGCAAATGGCAGTGTTGAGAAGTATAAGGCCAAATTGGTTGCGAAGAGGTATTCACAAGTGGAGGGTATAGATTATGGTGAGATCTTCTCTCCCATTACAAAGATGACATCCATTCAATTCCTATTGTCTCTCGCAACAGCTTATGACTTGGAGGTAGAACAGATGGATGTGAAGACATCTTTCCTTCATGGTGATTTGGAGGAAGAAATCTACATGTCACAGCCAGAGCATTACATGGTGAAAGGTAAAGAAAATTTGGTTTACAAATTAAAGAAGTCTTTGTATGGTTTGAAGAAATCTCCTAGGAGGTGGTGCTTGAAGTTTGATGCCTTTGTGTTGTCAATTGGATTTGTGAGATCGAAATCAGATCACTGTGTGTACTTTAATTTTGATGGTGATCGTATTCTCATTGTTGCATTGTATGTTGATGATATGTTGCTCATTGGGAAGGGTAAGAATATGATTTCTGATTTCAAATCTCAGTTGTCAGCATAGTTTGAAATGAAAGATTTAGGGGTAGCTAGGTACATTCTAGGAATGGAAATTAGAAGAGACAGAGCTAATAGAAAACTTTGGTTAAGCCAGAGTAAGTATGTGAAGACCATGTTTGATAGGTTCAACATGGCAGATTATAGATCATTGTGTGTTCCTATTTCTTTGGGGACAAAGTTATCTATTGAGGATTGTCTAAAATATCCTATTGAGGTGGAGGACATGAGCAGAGTACCTTATGCTAGTGTTATTAGCAGTTTGATGTATGCTATGGTCTGTACAAGACCAAACATTGCCCAAGTAGTGGGAGTCCTTAGTCGATTTATGGCTAATCCTGGATGGGTTCATTGGGATGCAGTTAAGGGAGTGTTTAGATATTTGAGGGGTGCTTTTGAGTATTCCATATGTTATCGTGGTAATGTTACAGGAAATCCGCATTTTGTTGATATTCGTGGATTTGTGGATTCAGATTGGGCAGGTGACATTGATAGCAGGAGATCCACTAGTGCTTATCTGTTTACACTGTTTGGTGGTGCTATTAGTTGGATGAATAAGTGACAACTTGTGGTTGCTTTATCCATGACAGAAGTTGAGTTTATGGAAGAAACTCATGCTTGTAAGGAAGCCATTTGGCATAAGAAATTGTGTTTAGATACTAGTGTTGATGCAGGTCAGATCACGATTAGTTGTGATAGTCAAGTGCAATTTGCCTTGTGAAGAATCCAACTTTCCATGCTAGAACAAAGAATATTGATGTTCAGTTTCATGTTGTGCGAGACATGGTAGAGGATGGGAAGGTAAATTTGGAGAAGGTAGTTACCTTGAAGAATGTTGCAGATGCATTGACAAAGCTAGTGAGCATAGAGAAGTTTAGTTGGTGTTTGGAGTCTATCGGCCCCTTGGCCTATAGCAATTAAATCTTGTTATTCTATTGGCTCTTACAAGGTATTTGACAAGTGGGAGAATGTTAGGAATTAAGGTGTCTCAACCTTGGTAATTCCTTGCATTATTAATGTTTGTATTTATTATTTAATTGCCTATGTTGTAAATAATTGTAAATTCCATATTGTCATATTGTGGGATGTGGCACGGTGATGTGTCAATCCTACATGGAATATGAAAACTTGTAATTTTGTCCTCACATGAGGAGATAGGCACCCCACTTTGTGGTAGGAGAATTTTTCCATGTGTCGGCATCTTCCATGTTGTGTAAGTGAATCTTGACCGAAACAGTTATGACAGAATCTATGACATGTAAGAGTTAGAAATAGAAGGTTGTAAGACATGTGAAGACATGTGTCATGTAGCATCTTTGAAAAAGGCATATTTGGGCGCCCCAAGGTGGACTATGACATGTTGTAAGAGAATATGTTATTTATAGCATATGTATGATAGATTCTCTTACAGTTGTAAGTTGTAACTGCTATGACAAATTCTATGACGGTTGTAAGTGTCGTAAGAGCAACTGTCATAGCCCATTTTAGAAATAGTCAACCTCTTTGGGATGGGAGTTGTGAACAAGTGTCAGGCACATTCTACAATGTTGACCAAGTGTCCTTAGGCATGGGTTTTGGTCGATGAAGCCAAGTTGGACGCCCATCCCAAGGAAGGTCCAATATTGCTTTGTATTTTCTATATAAACAGATGCTTGGAGGAGTAGTGGTATCACAGGTTTTACAGGTACTATTATGCTACTAGTTTGACTCCATACATGAGTGTCGAAGACCATTGAAGCTTGCATTGCAAGTGTATTATAAACATATTTCAGATTTGTTAATACATTGTGCAGGTTTCTAAGTGTATGGTTTTTCACCCGATAAGGGTTTTCCCCACCGTAAATCTTTGCCTCTCTTCTTTTATCTTCTTTCTGGTTCATGTGTATTGCTGCAATATCTCATTTATGTGTTACATATTGTTGTAGTTGTAAGGATTAATTTGAATTTGCATAGCCCTCTCCTCATTAGATTAGTGTAGGAAGCAATTTCTGCACACCTAGCTTCCTTTCACCCTTGAGGAATCTACTATATTTGGCATGTATGACAACTGTCATAATGTTTGGTAAGTGAATCTATGATAGTTGCAAGTTGTCATAAGATTCTGTGATTCTGTGATGCATATGATGGATATGTTAGTTGTATATTTGCTACATTTAGCCCAAGGTTCCTATCTTGGAAAGATACTCTTTTGTGGAATCTATGATGGTTATGACATGTCATAAGATGTTGTAAGAGGCTAGAATTAGTCTTAGGCACCCAACCTTTGCATGGCTATTCTTGGACAAGTGTAAGATGCTTGTAAGCTGGTAATTAATGTTTACAGGTTGGAGAATCTTAGGAGAGAGAAGGTGAACACCTAGGATGAGTTGGAAAATATTTCTAAAAGTATTTTCCATGTATTTGTTGCTACAATACATATTTTAGGTACTCAGGTGTTGCCAAATTGTTGTCAGATTGAAGACTTGTGGAGAGAGTTGTGTAGTTGATGTATTGTACAATCATGTTGAGATTAATACAAACTTATGCCTCTTTCCTGGTGGAGTTTTTTACCCACAAGGGTTTTCTCCACATAAACATTGTGTCATTGTGTTGAGTTCTTCATGTTTGACATCTTTTATATAGTGGGTTTTATGTTTTGTTACAATCTCCATTGTTAAAGCATACTTAAAGATTGCTGAAATTTATTCAAATTAGATTTCCATTAAAGTAGTGTTGCTTTCATTTCTAACAAAATAGATGAAGATGAAGAAGACCCAAATTGGATCAGGGATGGGGCTTCTGTGGAGGTTCTCTCCACTCTACATTCCTTTGAGGCCGAGAAGGAAGAAATACCTAAAAAGAGAAAAAGGACTTGTGAGAAGAGAACTCCAACCAAACAGAGAAGAAAAGAGGACTCCTGGTCCACGAGATTTTCCTTTGGGGGTGATGAGTGCCAAGTTACACCCATGAAATACATCTTTTTACCTCTCTTTTTCTCCTTCCTAATCCCATCTTTCTTAATGTCTTCACCCAAATAAGCTAGAAACATCATTCTAGTTAATGATTAATTGAGATAGATTACTTAAGATCATAATTTCTAATTGAGAGACTAATGTGAATGGAATTGATGGAAAAATGAAGAAACTTCTCTCTTTTTGAATCAACAGGTGTAGATGCCAGGAACAACAATTTTATGCATCTCCTAAGATAGTCTTCAATGATCTCTGGAGACAATACCAGAGTACCATGACACCAGAAGTTTTGAAGTAATGAGGAAAGCCTCTCTAGAGTTGGGCAGGAGTCTGGAGTATCTCCAGAGCTGAACAAAGAAAGCTACAGATATCTCTAGAGCTATAGAGATATCTCCAGAGCTATAGATATATCTCCAGAGCTACAGACATATATCAGGAGCTGCAGACAGGGATAGATATCTCTAGCACCTCCTGAGAGCAGGGCATATTTCCAGCATAAGCTATCGATCAGGCACTCTTAGCAATGAACGTAATACCCCTCATTTCACTCAAATCATCACCTGAGTGGTGAAGGGTCATCTCTAGTTAACTGTTGGAGTTTTTATCTTTTAAAAGTTTTACATGAGTTACGGATAGAACTAATTCAATATCCATATTTTCAGGGCCTCGCTACCCAAATGTATTAAGACTCAAACTTTGAATTCTGAGTGGACTTCTGTTCCACTCAGTCTACTTTTATTGCATGATTATTTTCCATAGTTAGACAGCTAGTGTAATAAAGAGATTGATGTCATCTCATAGAAGAACTGGTAGATAAGATAAGTGATATGTCATCACTAATTTTCATATATACTGTTCAAAATAGCAGAAGAGATATACAATGATTTGATTATTCTGATTCTCGGTAATCTCAGTTCTGTGATATCAATATTTTTCATGAATGCAAAGTGAATGGAATTGGACTAGATTTAGTTGTGATCTTCTTTTGTACTAATTCCTTACTATAGCCTTCAGCCCCAAGGGTGTGAAGCAAGGGCCCACTCTCACCATCAAGATAGAAGGCAAGTACCACCATTTTATTACTTTAGATTTTGTTGTGAAAAGCATTTACTGATTTTGATAGATAGATGCATGTTACTATTTTTTAATTGCTTTAAGTAACTTCTTGTTTTCTGTTTTCAGTATTCCTTAAATTCATTTAGTAAGTAGACAGATTAATCTTTTCAAATTAGTAGAAGCTGTTAAGATTAGCTAGGAAAACTGCTAACTGTAGAATCCCTAGTTGCAAACAGTCGAGGACACAGCCCCTGGATTATTGACATCTAAAAATAGATTAAATGATGAGGTACAATGACACCTTGTCATTTTTGGCACTGTTCCCAGGGATGTATTGTGTTAATTAGGGAAACTTATTTAAAATAGTTTTTAGGATAGATCTGTATGGTTAGAGCTAGAGATTTGAAAGGAAGATATATAAAGCAGACACCCCAACAACAAGCCATAGGGGAAAGTAGTGGGGTGGCACAAGATCTTGTTGAAGAGAGAAACCTAGAACATACTCTGGAAACTGCACCTCAAATCAATAGACCCTTAGGTCCTCCAAATCTTCCACTTGCCAATTATATCCAGAAATTACAACAAAAGTTTCAGGCAAATCCTTTGATAGAACCTAATTTCCTAGAACCTCAGGGAGAAGAACCAATACTAAACATGGACAATGATAATCATGAAGAAGAGGAAAATTGGGCTCCAAGAACCTTCTCATATCCTATTGTTTTGGCTGCTGGAGACAATGGTCTTATGAAGAATATCTCACCAACACACTTGCCACATTTTAGAGGACTTTCTTCTGAGGATCTAGATCAGTTTTTGTTTGAATTCAAAGTAGTCTGCCAAACTTATGATTATGGATCAGATAACCAAAAACTCAAACTATTCCCTTCAACTATGAAAGATTTTGCAATGAGATGGTTTATGGGTTTACCCCAGAATTCTATCCATTCTTGGGATCAAATGGAAATAGAATTTTTGGAAAAGTACCAAGATTACTGTAGATCCAGTAATAAAAATGAAGAATTGTTTAAAATTAGGCAAGGGGAGAAAGAGACCTCAGAGGACTATGTGGATAGGTTTAATTTTGCCTTGAGAAGGTATGGCAACCCAGTAGATCACTCCTTATCCAGAACCCTATTTGTAAAAGGATTGGATAAAGAATCAAAACAAGTACTGGATCTAATGGGAAAAGGAAATATTAACAAAATGGATATACCTGCTATAGAAGAACTCTGCAGGAACTATTCTAGAACCCAAAATGGAGTGAGGTCATCCAAAACTTTTAAAGGGAAGAATGAAATAGGACAGTTAATGAAGGAGATTGCAAATCTAAAAACAAACATTTTGGTCCAATTAAATACCACATTGGATGGGATTCAAGCAAAAACTAGAACAGCTGATCAAAATAGAACAACTGAACTACTCTCCATCTATTGTCCTAGGTGTATAAACAAGCATCTGTTGAGAGAATGCCCTTTGGACAAATCAGAGTTTTGTCAGATCTGTGATAGGGAACATCCTACCAGTCAATGTCGTCAACTTCTAGCCTTGAAAAGATTGAGTAAGAAGAATGTTGTAATAGAAGAGGAATTGAACTATGTGGGACAAAAACAAGCTGGGAATTTCCCTTATAATCAATATCCAAACCAACCCTCTTATAGGGGTCCTTCTAATTGGGGAAATAATCAATGGAATCCAACTTGGCATGGGCCTCGAAATAATCCTCCTTGGGGATAGCAAGATTGGCCAAGTCAACATTGGCAAAACCAAAATTGGCAAAATCAACCTTGGGGAAATCAATAGTGGCCACCACAGTTTGGATCACAAAACATGCAACCTCAATGGGGTTCTTAACAGGGATATAATCAACAATACCAGGGACAATCTAGACATTTCCAACCTCAACAACAAACTTTACTAACTGGACCCTCTAACACACAAGGTCAATCACAAAATGAACCAGTTAGCCAACCACCTTTACCAGCTTAGCCTATACCAAACCCACGGAATAAATAGGGAGCAACTGTTTACATGATAGATCAAGAAAATCTGGCTAGAATTAATGTTATATATTCAAATAATCTCCAGTTGCATTTTGGGAAAGCATTCCCAAGACCATCTCCTCTAACTATAGTTGAAGTAACCAATGATGAGGAACCTAAAAATTCATCCACTCAACCCCTGGAGGAGATTACTAACGAAAAAGTGCTAAAAGAATCATCCTTGGAAAACTATGGAGTTGCTCCTAAAAGACTGACTTCGGAGAATATTCCTAAACACAATTCTGACAAGAGCTCTAGAGATGGAAAAACTAGCACCATACCCAGAACAGCTTAAACAGTATGTTCCCTAGAAAAAGACCTTACAAAAACAAGTCCAAACCAACATAGAATCAGAACTTTTACAAGAAATCAAGCAACTAAACATTGAAATTCCTCTTCTCCAAGCAATCAGAGATGTACTAGAACTAAATTAGTTCATTAAACAATATTGTATCAAAACACAGGGCAGGAAGAAAAACTTTCCCTCCACAATATAGGTGGAAGAAAAAGTAGTAGATCTATTGATGGGAGAAATTCTCCTCCCAAAATATGGAGACCCTGGAAATCTTGTCATAACTATTTTCATCTCAGGGGTAGAAATTTAAAATGTTCTGGTTGATTTGGGAGTAGCAATTAATGTGATGATAATTCACACAATGAGCAAATTATCTCTATCAGGTATCCAATCCACAACTACAATTATTCAACTTGCTGACTAGTTAGTAGCTGTTCCAAAAGGAGTAAGCACTGATGTACTAGTTGTGATAAATTCATGGGAATTTCCAGTGGACTTCCTAATATTAGAACCTAGAAACCAAAGAAATACTTATCCACTAATTTTAGGAAGACCATGGCTTGCTACAACGGTAGCATCTATTGATTGTCAAACTGGGGATATGGTCATTTCTAATGGGATAGATTTGAACAAAATATCTCTGTATCCTCCAGCTAAACCATCAATGCATTATACAAGAAGAGTATGGGTGGATGAACCAGAGAATAATGACAACGGTGCCTCAATAGCTATGGTAACCATCAAGGAACATCTGGGAGAGTTAGAACAAGAAATATACTATGATACAATAGAAGACATTACTCACATCCTAATCAATAAGGATGTGATGGAACTCACCCAAGATTCTAGGAGAGAACTTTTTACTTCTTCTCATTGTACCCTTGCCAACATCATTCCTTGTCAAGAAACCTTTTACAGAGACTTAGCCACTTTCCACATGTTGCTTCCACATTCTTGTCCTCTCAATACCATGACTCCAATGTATGGATTAACCACATCTATGGATCAAATCACAAAACAAGTCATGATTTTACCAGGGAAAACACTTAATATCAATACTCAGTTAACAACAAATCAGGAAGAAAAACTTATCCAACTTCTGATTTCCCATTCAACAGCTTTTTCTTGGGAATACCAGGATATGAAAGGCATACCTTCTGAGATATGTACCCATCATATATACACTAAGGATATTAAACCTGTTAGAAAACCCCAGAGAAGATTGAATCCTATTTTAAAGGACATTGTCAAAACTGAAATAGAAAATTTACTTCAAGCAGGGTTTATATATCCAATCTCAGATAGTCAATGGGTCTCACCCCTTGTCATAGTGCCTAAAAAGAATGGAAAATGGAGGGTGTGTATTGATTATAGAGAACTCAACAAGGCCATAAAAAAGGACTACTTTCCCTTACCATTCATTGACCAAGTATTGGACAACCTTGCTGGGAGAAATTATTTTTCTTTTCTAGATGGATTCAGTGGGTATAATCAAATTCAAGTAGCATTTGAAGATCAAGACAAAACCACCTTCACCTACTCTTGGGGAACTTTTGCTTACAAAGTTCTTCCCTTTGGACTATGCAATGCCCTAGCTACATTTCAGAGACTTGTTTGAGCTATTTTTGCTGAATTCGCTAATGAATGCATGAAGATCTATATGGATGAATTTACTGTGTATGGGGATAATTTTGAAGAAGCTCTCACAAACCTTGAGAAAGTACTAAAATGCTATGAGAAAAATCAATTATCCCTTAGCCATGAAAAGTGCTTTATGATGGTGGAGGAAGGAATTGTTTTAGGACACCACATTTCAGTAAAGGGGATCAAAGTGGATCAAAATAAGATAGAAGTGATCACACAATTGCCTTCACCTAAAAATTAGACAGATGTTAGAAGTTTTCTAGTTCATGTAGGCTACTATAGGAGATTCATAGAAAATTTCAGCAGAATAGATACCCCCCTGTTTACCGTACTTAACAAAGACACATAATTTCTATGGATAGAAGAATGTCAATCAACATTGGAAACCTTGAAAGAGAAGCTTACTGTCACACCAATTTTAAGAGGACCTAATTAGACTTTACCATTTCACATATAGACTAATGCTTCAAATGAGTCCATTGGGGTAGTTTTAGGACAAAAGGAGGAAGGAGAAAGTATGCATGCCATTTATTACATCAACAAAAACCTTACCTCTACAAAAAGAAATTACACCACAACTGAAAAAAATTCTTGGCAGTCATCTATGCTATAAATAAATTCAAACATTATATCATTGGATATAAAATATTTGTACACACTGATCATGCAGCCATCAAGTACCTAATGAATAAACTAGTAGTGGGTGCAAGGATCATCAGGTGGTTATTGCTATTGCAAGAATTTGATGTTACCATAGTTGATAATCCAGGAAAGTTTAATTTGGTTGCTGATTTTTTGTCAAGATTGCATACAGGAGGAGAAAACCAACCAGTGGAGGACAAGTTCCTAGATGAACATCCTTTTCCTATCTCCTCTACTACACCTTGGTTTGCTGACATAGCTAATCTTTTAGCTATACGCTTGTATCCATCCCATTTTACCTCAAAACAAAAAAAAATTTAGTTAAAAAAAATTATCTTACAAATGGTTGAATGGTTTACTATTTAAATGTGGTCCTGATTTCATTCTACGTAGGTGTTTAAAAGCTGATGAGATTTTTGATGTGTTGAGAACATGTCATGATGAACCATCTGGTGGCCATTACTCCTTCCACCAGACATTCCACAAGATCCTCAGAGCTGGTTACTACTGGCCCTCTCTTCATAAAGATACAAAGAAGTATGTATAGCACTGTGACTAGTGCCAAAGGATGGGACAACCAACCTTTACCCAAGAGATGCTACTGCATCCTCAAGTCATGATGGAACCATTTAAGCAGTGGGGTTTAGACTTTGTGCGACCAATTTCCCCACCATCATCAGGCAAGGAGTACATTCTAGTATGCACAGACTATGTTACTAAGTGGGCTGAGGTTCAAGCATTACAATTTGTAAGGGAAGAAAAAGTTGCTGATTTCCTTTATAATAAGATTTTCTTAAGGTTTGGAGCCCCAAGATCAATAATTTCAGACAGAGCACCTTAGTTTACTTCACAAGTAATCAAAGCATTCACAGATTTATATCAAGTCAAACATAGAAAATCTTCACCTTACCATCCTCAAGCGAATGGGCAGGTAGAAGTAACTAATAGAGAACTTGAAAATATTCTGACAAGGATAGTAGCAATGAACAGAAAAGATTGGGCTAGCAGATTACCTGAAGCAGTTTGGGCTTACAATACGACTTGGAAGTCCACAACAAAGTTCTCACCATATGAATTGGTTTATGGGAAAAAGTCTATTTTATCTATAGAATTTGAATTCCAGACACTTAAAACTATATTGGATATTGGTCTACCATTGTCTATAACTCAACAGAATAGAATTCTTTAGCTCAATAAGTTGGATGAAATTCAGACAGAGGCCATTCAGCAAATAGAACTGGTTCAGTATCAGTGGAAGCAATGGCATGACCAACACATCAAAAGGAGGACATTTCAACAAGATGACTGGGTTCTTCTTTATGATTCTAAATATAAAGAGTTTAAAGGGAAATTACAAACTCACTAGATGGGTCCTTATCAAGTAAAGGAAGTTTTTGAAAATGGAACAGTATTATTGAAACCTATTGATGGAAGCACAGACACATTCCTAGTAAATGGTCACTGAATCATACTCTATAAAAGACCATCTACTAAAGAAGAGTTTCTTAGTGATTTATGTTTTGATACAGGGGATACCTCCTCTGTCATAGTGTTGGATTAAAAAAGAGAGAGAGAGAGAGAGAAAAAAGGGAAGGTTGAAAACCAGCAAATGGTGGCCTTCTAAAAGAAGGTTGAAAACCAAAAAATGATGGCCTTCTAAAAAAAAGAAAAAAAAATAGAGAAAGATGGAAAACTAGTAAATGGCTATTTTTCTCAACCAAGGGAGTTGAAAACCAGCGAATGGTGGTTCCCTTCTTCAGGATAGTTGAAAACAATTGGGCTACAAAGGTGACCAGGTGTCGGGAGTTAGTCAAATGCACCTCCGGCGCTCCCAATCTAGGAGCACCTCTGGCGCTTCCCAAACCAGGAGCACCTCTGGCGCTTCCCAAACTAGGAGCACCTCTGGCACTCTGTCAATAAAGAAGTCAATTTCAATAATAGGGGAGGGGACCCACATCTCTAGGCAGTAAAGTGGACACATCACATGATGAAGTCATCATGACTCATCCTCTACTTTATCACAAGAATAAATTAAATTAGCACACATATCATTTGCAGGGATATTCACAAAGACGATGCTAATGTCACCCAAGGAACATGGATTCTCGAACCACTCAATGCAATGATTGTAGGTCACGTACCAATGGAGTAGTGGGCATCATCCCAAGCCACCAAAAACTACTCACGTGCCATGACATGTGCAATCTCATAAAATGATGTAGCATCTCTGTTGTGTACATCACCCTCATCATTAAAAATGATCCAGGTAATTCTATCTTTAATTAATCATTAATAGCAACTGTCTTGTTTTTTTGTTTTTGGGTGCCACCACTATGACACGTCCTCCTGCCATCATTTTCTTTTCTAAATTCACACATGCCACCATCTGTGCTATACTGCCACCTTGCCTCTGGAGTGTCCTGTCATTCTGTCACATTTATGACTACCTAGGTACTCTAACTAATATGCAAATCTTCCATAAGCCTAAGCTGAGAAACATAACAATCCTCATTCGAACCTCCAAAGTACCCTGAAGAATAGAGCAAATTGAACAGTCCTCTGGAGCCTATAGAGTTAAGAAGAAAGGATAAAATACAGAGAGAGGAGAGTGATGAATTAAGCATAGAAGGTGGAACCAATTTGGCAATGGGGGTAAAGAAGAAGTGTGAACCAGAGAGTGTTGCGGGTCTTCTGTAGGATGAAGCTACAGCAAATATTCTAAGAGCTGCAGGATGGCTGGACTTTCTAGAAAAATTTGAAGGGTTTCAGGAAGATGTCATGGATGAATTCCTCATAAATCTAAGGGACAATCAGACAGCTATCAGAGGAGTCTGAATCAATTTCTCCTCAGCCACTATCAATCACATTTCTGGGCTACTTGAACAAGGTGAGAGGTTTTATCACTTGAAAACCTTATACACCAATTTAATTAAGAATTTCTCTATTCAAGGTGAACCTGCAATACAACTGCATTCAAATTAAAATGAATTAAAAGGAATTCTTAGGTCTACACTCCCAAACTCTTGGCAATCTGTTGCCACCTGGCTAATGAAATATTTTACTTGTGATGGTCAATTCTCTCTAGTTTTAGGGCCAATCATGAAAATGCTAATTTTTCTAAGACATGGGAATAGACACCCTAAGTTTAGCATAAACATCCCTAATTTCATGTATTCTACCATCAGGGCAACTGTAGAAAAATATGAGCAAAATAAGGGTCCCATGAAACATCATGGTCTCATTTTTCTAGTAGTCAAACACCACTTCCTGTCTCAGGCCAATGGGGAAGAATTATGGCAAAAATTTCTTGAACAAGATTCCTAGGACAGAGGACTAGAGATGGCAAAACTACGAGGTGAGAGTTCTCCTACTCACCAAGAAGAAGAAACTGAGCCTTTAGCCTCCTCCATAGCTGTTCAAAGAAGAAAGAAGTCCTCACAGGAGGCAACTTCATCTGCAGCCCATGTTCCTGATAAAAAGAAGAAAGGCAAAGAAATTACAGAGTCTGCTCCTAAACAAACCCTATATATGACTCAATCAGTTAGGAGAAAGATGACTCTAACTAAGGAATCTTTCCCAAAGTAATTGACAGAGGAGAGGTTAGGACAGAGAGCAAAGAGATTCTTGGCTAAAGAACCATCTCATGATTCAGATGAGATCCCTCTAGTTAGAAAGAGGAAACAAAGAGAAGTTTCCTCAGCAACATCTGTTCATCTGGGGTCAAGTCCAATTTCAGAACCGTCATGTGCTCCAGAGACATAACACATACAAACTCTTACTATTTCCTCAAACTCTGAGGATGAGAGACCTGCTCCAGAGGCACTTGCCCCACCTCTGCTATGAAGAAGCAAAAGGAAAAGATAGCTGTCACAGACCGAGAAAGATACTTCTCTCCTAGCTGAGGTACTCCTGGGTTTTAGAACATATGAGGATAAGGTTGGGCCTTCATCAGTGCCAACAGAAGCAGAGGAACCCTAAGAGGACCCTCAGGATAGTTAGTCTGCAGAAAAAGATGAAATAGGGCAAATGGCCATGGAAAACCCTAATGATCAGCAAACAACAACAAAAATAGTAGCAGAAGCATAAACCTTCTCCCATCCCTCTGATCAAGAGGGTGTGGAAATTTTAAAAGAACAACAAATGATAGAAGAAATTAAAAACCTAAAGAGACTACTCTGGGGGAAGAATATGATTATTACTGACCTCAAGAAGGTAAGAATAGAGGTAGAAATGGAGAAAAAACAAGTCACTAAAAATCTACAAACAAAACTCCAAAGCAAAAATAAGATCATCCAGGAGAAAGAAGTAGAATTAGAGGCCCAAAAAATTGAGGCAGTGAAACTGTTGGAAGAAAAAGAGAAAGAAGCAGCAAAGAGTGTTTCTGAGCTCACCATGGATAGAGACAATAGCCTCACAATAATGGTAGCATTGATTGAGAAAATACATAGCCAGGATAGACAGTTAACTTGGGGCAACAACAAACTAGATGACTAGGAGGAATATATTCAAGAGTTGGCTAGCCCAAGGGCAACCAATGAGCAAGAAATACAAATAGATGCATATGTGGGTCCAATCCCCATCGACATTCCTAAGGCCCTGTTCCATTGGGAGAAGAAATATAGAGAATATGAGGCTTCCAAGCCCATGCTGCAATTACAAAGGGCAGTCACTGCCAAAACAAAAAGAATAGAAACTCTGGAAGGAAAAATCATTGAAATGGCCTCCCTTTCTTCAGAAATTCTATTCTGCAGACCTCCAAGTGCCAACTATTCTCTGTTCTTACAAGAAAGAGTCCTACAGAGGAAATTCCCTTTAGTCCTATCTGACCTAGCTGAGGATACAGAGACAACAAAAGGATTCATGACAGCATATACAAGGAGAAATGATGAGGACAAGAATTTCCTATGTGAATTATATTGGCATGGTTTCTGTGTTAATGATATAACTTTCATTCTTAATCATTTTGTGGGGGAATGCCAGCTTAAAGCATTTATGTCCCTAATGAGGAATCATCAGATCTGGAATGAACGAATGGACGATCATCTCAAGAAAGATATGGAAACAGATCTTTTCATTAGGAAGGAATGTCCCAATCCCAATGCTTTTAAGATCTAATTCAGGTCCCTTATCTATCACCCTAAGAGTAAGAACAAAATTTTTCCATTATACCTAATAAGTTTGCAAGAGTGCTCCATCGATTTTGGTCTTTTCATGATCAGTTCGGCAAATCTAGTACTTTCCATAGCAAAGAAAAGATGGAATGTTTTGACCTCGGAGTAGAAAATGAGAGAGGTGGTTACCCCTGCAAACTTAAGATTATTTATGAGAAAAGCAAAGCTGATATCCAAAATGATGGATAACCATAAGCAAGAATGGATAGGTGGACGGTTCAGGCCCCCTCTAATAATTGAACCACTCCCTGTCTAGGTTGAACAGATGGAAGATGATAAATTACAAGACTGGTTGAAGCAAGTTGATCAATACAGAGGCAATGGTAATACCAACCACACAACTTGGACCACCTATGCACAGGATTATAGCTTGACTGACAAGCTACTTCACTAGAATAAATCCAGATTGTGAGAAGTAGGAGGACCTTCCAAACCTTAGGTATGGGGGGATGATGAGTGCCAAGTTGTACTCATGAAATACATCTTTTCACCTCTCATTTTCTCCCTCCTAATCCCATCTTTCTTAATGTCTGCACCCAAATAAGCTAGCAAGATCGTTCTAGTTAATGATTAACTGAGATAGATTACTTATGATCATAATTTCTAATTGAGAGACTAATGTGCATGGAATTGATGGAAAAATGTAGAAACTTCTCTCTTTTTGAATCAACAGGTGTAGATTCTAGGAACAACAATTTTGTGCATCTCTAGAGATAGTCTTCAATGATCTCAGAAGACAATACCAGAGTATCGTGACACCAGAAGTTTTGAAGTAATGAGGAAAGCCTCTTCGGACCTACAAAGATATCTCTGGAGCTAGAGACATATCTCTGGAGCTGCAGACAGGAACAGATATCTCTGGCACCTCTTGAGAGTAGGGCATATTTCCAGCATAAGGTGTCGATCAGGCACTCTCAGCAGTGAACGTAATACCCCTCATTTCACTCAAATCATCACCTAACTCATGAAGGGTCATCTCTAGTTAACTGCTGGAGTTTTTATCTTTTTAAAGTTTTTACATGAGTTATAGATAGAATTGATTCAATATCCATATTTTTAGGGCCTTGCTGCCCAAATGTATTAAGACTCAAACTTAGAATTCTAAGTGGACTTCTGTTCTACTCAGTCTACTTTTATTGCATGATTATTTTCCATAGTTAGACAGCTAGTGTAATAAAGAGATGGATGTCATCTCATAGAAGAACTGGTAGATAAGATAAGTGATATGTCATCACTCATTTTCATATATACTGTTAGAAACAACATAAGATATATACAATGATTTGATTATTCTAATTCTCGGTAATCTCAGTTCTGTGCTATCAATATTTTTCATGAATGCAAAGTGAATGGAATTGGATTGGATTTAGTTGTGATCTTCTTTTGTGCTGATTCCCTACTGTAGCCTTTAGTCTCAAGGGTGTGGAGCAAGGGCCCACTCCTACCACCAAGGAAGGAGGCTAGCACCACTATTTTATTACTTCAAATTTTACTGTGAAAAGTATTTACTGATTTTGATAGATAGATGCATGTTACTATTTTTTTAATTTCTTTAAGTAACTTCCTGTTTAATTTTGTTTGCAATATTCCTTAAATTCATTTAGTAAGTAGATAGATTAATCTTTTCAAATTAGTAGAAGCTATTAAGATTAGCTAGGAAAACTAGTAACTGTAGAATCCCTAGTTGCAGACAGCCGAGGACACAGCCCTTGGATTATTGACATCTGAAAATAGATTAAATGATGAGGTACAACAACACCTTGTTAGGGGGTGTGGGAGATGAATGGTATATGGATGAGAAGGGGATAAACTAAAGAAATATAAGAAGAAAGGCAAGCAAAACCAAGATGAAATTGAGGTCCCTGAGAAGAAGAACACTAGAGAGAAAGGTAAGAAAGTTCATAAGTTAAAGTTGAAAATGGGGATGGTTGAGAACCCCAAAGAGGAATAGGTTGAGGGCATGGTGACTGAAGATCTTGAGATTGGTATTCCATTTCCTCATATCCCTGACCCTTGTAGCAAGTTCCCCAAGAACTTTTCTTTCCTTCTATCTTCATCTACAACTAGGTAGGAGCTATCTGATGCTTTGCGCATGGTGAGGGAAGTTGTTCATAGCCAACGCAGGTTAATTAAATGGTTTTTCATTGAGATAAACAAGATCAACATATGGCTAACTACTATTCAACAAAGGATGGGGAGGGATGTTGAAATTGATGATAGAATGGATGAGGAAATTCAAATGTCTTGGGAAGCCATCCCAAAGGTTAACCAACTAGAGAAGAATTTGGTGTCTCATAGCCATGAACATGACACTCGCTTTGTTGTTATATGGAGCCTAATCAGACTCAGAGGTTAAATTTTCCCCACTGTTATCAGTGTGGTTTCCCCCCAAATTGTTTAACAAGGGTTTGGGGGCAATGCCCCCAAGACAGGGTCAAGGGGCAGCACCCCTTGCGGGGTCTAGGGGTAGTTCCCCTATCGTGCTCCCCGTCATGATATAGGGCAGGGTCGAGGGGCAGCGCCCCCGAAACCTCAAACGACTTTTATTATTTTATAAAGGCATAAAGAGTTATTTTTCTATTGGCTGACATAAAAAACCCTATTTTGTAACTGACATAAGTCTTGATAAAAAATGGCTAAGGTTTAGAGTTTTAGTTAATATTGTATTGTAGCATTTGCAGCGGTATTGAGTTGCAAGGATTACTGGTTGTAATCAATTTGATTTGCTGGATAATAATATTGGATTCTCTGTTGGTGGATGTAGCCCGAGTTTGGGTGAACCACGTTAAAAATTGTCTCTCATTGTTATTATTTCTATGTATTTTTCATTCCACTGTTTAATCTTTATTTGCATTTAATTGATGTCTTCTACATGCAATTCCTAACACGCTTGAGCAAGGTAGAAATTGAAATGAAAGATATTAAGAACAATTTGAAAAGAATGTTGGAAATCAACAAATGTGTTGTGCCTTGCACACACGCCCCATTTTGACAAATGGAGACCCCCTCTTTTGCTTTGGCTTGGAATCTAGACCTCTCTTGCTTATGATGATGAGAAGGTGAATTTGTGCTTAGAATGCATGACTTGTTACAGATTTGGGTATTTCACATGTGTGGAGTCAGTTGATATTTTTCATGATTGATTTGGAAGTGTCTTGAGTGGTCTTGTGCTTAAAAAATAGCCATTTGTTGCCTTCTGCATTGGGATTAGGTGTTATTGTACTTTGCTCTAAAAACCTATGTCACTGGATGTTGGCCTTGAAAGTGCTTCTGCAGGATGTTTCATGTTGAAATTCATAGTTTCCAGATCTTATAGTTGCAAAATCATGTCAAATTCCATTAGATTTCACCAAGTGGTCCATAAGCTTTCACCCTGATACATGTTCCTGAAGCCCTGATTTGGCTAAGTCTGAAATCCTGAAAATCCTAAAAAATGGCTAAGTCTGAAATCTGGTAGAACCTCAAAATTCTAGAATCTGCATATGAAATCCTATGGATCTGGAACCTATCTCAAACATCCTAAAAGTATATCTAAACTTATACTTAAATATATTTTTAAATATACTTTCACCCTGACCAATTCAAAATCTGGCGCTAAAAACACCTCCTACTGCAAAAAGCGCTAAAACAGCCTCCAACCGACCTTTGCACTAAATTTGCCTCCGACCGACCTCCCTCCAAGCCACCGCTAAGTCAGTCGGACCAAAAATCCTCGCTGAGACAATTTTGAAGAAAAGCGCTAAAAATGCACCTGACGGACCTGCGCTGAAAACTGCCTTCACCGACTGATCTCATGAAACATCATTTTAGTCGGACAACCCCAAAATCTGTGCTAAGGTCGGATGGACCCAAAATCCGCACTAAGGTCGGACAACCCCAAAATCCGCGCTAAGGTCGGACGGACCCAAAATCCGCGCTAAGGTCAGATGGACCCAAAATCCACGCTAAGGTCGGACAACCCCAAAATCCACGCTAAGGTCGGACAACCCCAAAATCCGCGCTAAGGTCGGACAACCCCAAAATCCGCGCTAAGGTCAGACAACCCCAAAATCCGCGCTAAGGTCGGATGGACTCAAAATCCGCGCTAAGGTCGGACAACCCCAAAAATCTCGCTTTTTGCAGAAAATGCTAAAAACACATGAAATTAAAATCTGCAAATGGATCCTAATGACTGCAAAAACTTCCTAGATCAATATATTGGCCAAATGGGTACTCAAAAATGATGAAAAATGCAGAAAATCATGCAAAAATCACTAGATTTAAGAGGTTGTTTACAAGAAGGTGACATTGACAATGAGTTGTTTTTGACTGATTCGTGACTGCAAATGGACATGTTTTGATCCAAATTGATGAAAATGACTTGTTAAGATGAAATTTATGCTTTGTATTGTGAATTGTAGGTCTTGGAGAGCACAAAGGAGCCAACTGGAGCTGTCTTGCAAGGATGTACACACAGATATGCAGTACTGATCCAGAGATGCAGAATCGACATTCTATCAACCGAATTGCTGCTGCACATGCAAAAGGAAGTTAGTATAATGTCCAAGATGATAAAGATGAGTCTCAGGAGCTAAAAGACATAGAAGATCATGCCAAATCACTATTGTTCTTGTAGATCCAGTCCAATGTCCTAGTGATCCAGTCCGAGGGTCATAACTCCTAGCTATTTTATCAGAATTTAAACTTCTTGGACTCGTTGGAAAGATAAACCGGTTGTCTAGTTTGAGCTACCCAGCTACTTAGGCTTAATGCCAGGCTGCCAATAGGTTTCGAGCCCCCATTCCGCTCTGAAGGCCTCTGAAAATGCAATTTACTACGATGTAGAAAATACCAAAAATTATATTTTTGATATTTTCCCTAAAATGCCACTCAAATAACCTTGGATCGGATCACCAATACATGCATACAATTGTCCCAGTAGGCCAGTCATCAAGAATCAGTCTAGAAAGCATCCAATTGGATATATCTTCACTAATAAAGTGCCGAATACTCCTTTTTGATCCAGTCAGCACTTGGAATCCCGTGGATCCACATCAGCTCAAGTTTTCAAGTGTCATGTGACTCTATTTTGGCTTTATTAGGCCTTAAAAATTGACTTTTCATCATGTATAACCAAATGGGTATCTATTTTGTCCAGATTCAATGTATTTGCAACCTATATTTTGTCTTTTTCCTACAAGACAAAGGCAAATCCGAAAATGTAACAAACTGATGTATCTTATTAAATGCCATGTAATCTGGACCGTCGGTGTTGAGTTAATCTCCACCGTTCATTAGAAGGCTAGGGTATGCTGCTTTCTATATATAAAGGGCTGCCATTTCCACTTTTAGAAAGAGAGATTTTGATGCCAAATTGTTGACTCTGTGCCATTTGAATTAATACAAAGCAAGTTTCTGCAGCATTTCTGAGAATTTGCATCTTGTTTCAATTCATTGTGGTCTTCATGGTTTGCTTCTTGCTCTCCCATAGTTAGATTAGTTGTGCTTTTATGATGTTAATGGTTTATTGCAGTATTTGATGAATGTTCCAAGTCCATACTTTTAGTTGTTTGCTGATGGTAAATGACTGTGTAAAGTTAGCCTGGGCTTATTATTTGTGCTAAAGTTCAACTTCATTTTATGAGTTAAGTTGCGCCATTTATTGGGTATTTAACGACTGAATGTGGTCTGAAAATCTTTCGACTTCCATTGAAGATAGCACCATTTTCTGCAGCACTGTAACACCCATTTCAGTTTGGTAACTCAGAAAACTGGTTCAAAGTCTGGAATATTTGTCTACTAAAGATAACCCTTGCATTGTGAATGTCACTTAGGATTCCTTCTAAACCCTAAATCTTTTGTATTTTCTTTAAACCCCATGTTTAGTTGTTAGAATAGAAAGTTTCAGCAGCATCTTACCTTGTCTATCAGCTGAAAATCATAATAGGGTTTATGTGTATTTGTTGTCTCAACCTTGAAGATTTGCAGACTGCATGTAAGACCCCTTGTAGGTACAGCTAGAACATCACCATTGAGAAATTCCAAGCAAGCTAAGACCTAGCTGTATTATCCTTGGAGTAGTCTTGCCTAGGGTGAGATACTTTTCAAGAGAGGTGTGAAACCAGCAATCACACCTGCGTTGTTGCGTGCTAAAACCACCATCAACAAAATGCACCATACAAAACAACGCAGAAGGCATATCAATCCTCACCAAGAAGCTCAAGGATATGAGGGAAGAACACATGATAGGGATAGGGGAAGAGAAGGATGCTGAGGGTAAGCTGCAGATAGTATCTAGGTGGATGGGCATATGGTGGGCTACTACATGTTTGTTGATAGTATCTTTTATATCCTTAATATATAGGTCTATTTAGTATTTTATGGTGTTTTTTATTCTTTGGATGGTATACTTCCATGTTTAATCCTTGGGGCAACATCTAGTTGTAGGGTTTCAGGGCCCCTTCAAAACCTATTTTACCCCTCTAATCAAAAGCAATATAATATTAATAATAACAACTCAAGTCCATATGATTACGTATAATTAGAAAGTGAACTATACTTCCCTAGAATTTCTTAATCTACCTTGAAGACTATAAAGAAAATTCATTTAATATCTTAGCATCTTACTTAAGAGAAATATGACATTAATTGTTCCTATTTTCTTTTAATACCTTGCTTCAAACATCCATATAATCAACAATTTTTCCTATACTTGAAATAAACTTTCTTTTATACTTTCATCTAAAATTGAAATCATTTTCATTCCTAAATGCTTCTCCTTACATTAGTCAACTAGGTTAACCAATAATTACTAAAAATTAGCTATTGAAAAATATTTACAACCCATCATGCAAGAGTGTTACTCCAACTCATAAAAGATCATAACACATATATTTTCCTAAAATAATTCATATTAACAATAGGCAGATTTATAACACATATATTTAAAATAATTCATGTTAACAACATGCAGATTTATAACACCTGTTTTCCTAAATTCATGTTATCTACAAGAAGATTTATCATCTCTTGTCAGTGATAAAAAGGAAACTTCTGAACTAAAAAGAAATTTAAGGAAATTAAGATCTCTTCCCAGCCAAATAGGTCATACGACCTTAGAGAGAGATTTATACAGTCATAAGAGTCAACATTTGTATGAATAATATCATGGCATGGTAGTGTTGAGGGAATACAAGGTCTGGATAAGGTAGGCCAACAACAAATTTGGTGTGCTGCCTCCTTTGGTAAGGATCTACAAGGACGAAGTGTCATCGTTTAATATTTCTTTTAATCAGAAATGTCAATATAAGGCGATAAGGCAAGAACAATCATAGAGTCTTCAAGAGGATAGTTACTAAAAGAAATAAGACAAGATTTTGATATTCAGGCAAACTGAGGATGGATGAAGGTGACCTTTCATGTGCGTGGCCTCAAGCAAGGATTGTGATTACAAGTTTGACAATAATAATATTATAAGAGTTGTCTATAAAGGAAAAATAAAAGAACAGTCATTCTTGACATTTTTCTATGAGGTTAAACCTTAGATTCATGCTTAGATACAAATTATCATTCTTAGTGTATAGGAGGATGTGGTGAGAAAGAACAAAGCGGTCAGCAAATATGCAATGCATTATCAAAAGGAGATTTGACCAATATATAAGAGGGGTTTGAAATGGTTGAATCCTTTATTACAGTTCTCAAAGATACAAAGTGGGGTTGAGTCCAAGCCATGGCCCCAGGGTGTGTCTAAAGATCTCCACTGATAATATCTTGGGTTTCATTTTTTTCAAGATGTTGGATGGTGATGCCATAAGCTGTGGTGAGACAAGAACTAAGGGAACAACATATGCGAAAGTGGATTCAACCATTATCTATCTAAGGGTTTGATATATATATAATGAAATGTTCTAAGTATATGACTAGGGAATAAGAGATGAACAAAAATCAATGGAACATTTAAATGGTACTAAAAGTTTAGGAATATGGTATCCAAAAACAAAGAGAGGATCAACCAAAAAATAAGGTAGATACCAATATTACCAGCATGGAGACAATCCAATCAACCATGAAATACATAAATAATGTCATCTTGAAAACACATCATTCTTTATACTAAAAATCCAAGATTATTATCAAAGTATTAGTGCATACCTGGTATAACACTTCTGCACTACATTTGTTTGTTTTTTCCTAAAACCTTGAAAAATTCCCATGCTTTTGTTCAATTCCTCAGATCTCCATCTTTTTTTGCTACTCCCCAATTTCTTGTTTTACAAGAATTAAATCCCCCAAACCCCATTCCCAACTTAATAAAACTATTAAATTACTTTATTCCCTCTTCCCCAACTTTTATTTTATTTTCCTAATTTTACCCCCACAGTTTCCTCTAAAAACTGTTATGATAATTAATACAAGATTCTTCTAGAGATTCCATGCAAAATATAATTTAAGAAATAAAAGAATTTCCCCTAAAATCAATTAATCATTTCTTTCTCATTAAAGCTTAAATAAATAACTATTCCCCTAAAAAATAGATACACATACACACACAATTATGCATGCAAATAAAATACATTGTTATGATTTCTAAGTGAGTGTGTGCATCCTATCATGACCATTCGCTATAAAAATCCTAGGCACCCTCTCTCTGATGGTGCTCTCCTTTTATGATTGTGTCAACTTTTCTATCACACTTGTGAAACAACATGAAAACATTAGTCCATATTAGTATCTTAAATAAAATCAATAATATAATCATCAAAATACCTTGCATAATCCACAATAATGTTCTACTTAATTGTTTTCAAACCATCACATCCAAAATTTAATATTTTAAAATTAATTTATAAGTCTAAGTAAAAAAATAGTATGTGACAGGTAGGGAATGCCATTTAGCTATTCATGATTTGGTATGTAATTGGTATTAATCCTCAAGTTGCAAGGTTGCTTCACCAATTCCAACTTTATTTTGGTATAAACTAGTTAACTTTGGCATTGTTTTTCTCTGGGTCAAGCGATGATATTTGCCTTTGCTTATGGTTCATTTTCTATGGTGGTCATATTGCTCCTAGGTGATTTTCTCCTATCTAAAGAGGAGCTTAATTTATTGGTGTAGAAGACAGTGTGCTTAATACAATGAAAAATGCTTTTGTGGGAGTTATTAAGTGTATAAATATAGGTTGTTACTACAGAGGCAAATTTGTTTCAAAATAGACTAGAATAGGTGTCTTTGCAAGGCATCTATTCAGGTCAAAGACAAAATAATGATAATACATGCCAATGATTAGGAAAAATTGTTTTATAAATCACTATCTACAAACAGTATATGTAAATTGTTTAACTCAATGCCTTAACAAGCATATAACCATCAAATTTGCATGAAGACTCAACCTGCTTTTATAAAATTGGTTTTATTAAAGTTTATAAAATATTTCTTTTAATGATTTGAGGATGCATGCTCATTAAAAAGACATTGTAATATTTTAAATCTTTTATAAAGTCTAAAAATACGTAGTTATGAGTCAGTTACAAGTCAATTATGGGTTGGAAAGTTATAAATAATTGGTTTTTGAATGCAAAGGGGTTCCATTTCGTTTGGTTCTTTTTATGTTTTTGAGTAGAGTTGGGAGTAAACAAAGGGCTTCTTGATTCACACTTCATACAAGAAGGTTTTTGTAGTTGTGTAACTTCAATGACATAATATAGGAAGCATTTGATTCTTATGTTGTGGTTATTTTTTGTGTGTTAAATTGGTAATTTATTTTTGCCATTGTGGGAACTATTGGTCATCTATTAGATCATTTACAAACTATGTAATACATGCAAAGAAATGTAGTTATAATCCTAGTGTCTTGGTTTGAATGCATTGATATAGCCTATTTCACAGCGTGTGGATTTGCATGCCATTTTCTTATTGTTGTTACAATATCATATCTATTATTGTTTTCTTTCATCATATAAATTTGAGAATGTATATTCTAAATTTATGATGAACCCTCTTAGTTTTAAATAAGTTTTGTGAAACCCTAGTTGGTATTTGTGTGTCTACCGCTAGGGTTTTTGTAAGTCATTTTTCTATTAGTTTTTCCCTTTTTCCTTTCGGTATTTCTAGTTAAAATACCACAAAAACTTAAAAATTTAATTATACAAGGGAGCTACCCCTCTCAAATGCACAAGAAGATCACTTCTCAATAGCGATCTCTCCAACTATTAGTGTGATTGTCACTCCTCTTCAAATAAAATAAAGTCATTCTTGAAGATGTAATCACAATAACAAATTTGTTTACCAACATGTATATGTGTGTGCATGTTGGAAGGTACATGTATATGTTTATAAATATATAAAATATAAAATATAATTTAAAAAACTTAAAATGAAAACCAATAATTATAATTAATTTGAGATGAGAATAAAATGGCAACCACCCAAAAAGTAGATCACTATCTCAAATACATGATTTCTTTGTTATTGACAGTTAAATGTTAGAATGTGAAGTAATTTCTATCAAAATAAAACGTGCAATTTAGTTTAGTTTTAGTTTAGTATCTAGAAGGAAGAGAAAAAAATAATTTTTGTGACAATTATTTTTAGAGTTAGAGTTTGTAATTTGCATGAATATATATTTCTAGTGGATTGCATGATTTTAGTAAATAAAGGATTAATTTTTTAAATTTTTGCATGGTAAAAAATCCTCGATTTATGGAGGCACAATGTAAACATTTTTAGATGAGAAAAATAAACACATAATTTTTTGTTGTTGTAGCTGTGAATATGTTTTTTGTTTTTTCTATCTCTTCCCAGCAAAGTAGCATCAAAGCCATGGTGAGAGTATTTGTAGGTTATTAGTAAGTAGCTATAACTGTGGAAGATCAAGAGGAGAAGTTGCTAGATAAAAGACATTGAAGCTGCCAAGGAGTGAAAGTTTTTGGATTGTTGTCGCTAATTATATTTTATCATGACACCAAGCAATAGCATCACTCAACCCCAAATTCCTATTTTCAATGGTAAGAATTATGATTTTTTGGCAATTAAAATGAGAATATTGTTTTGCTCACAAGATGTTTGGGACTTGGTAGAAAATGGTTTTGTAGAACCACATGATGAGGCTACCTATCAAACATCATCACATGCAAAATAAGATCACCTTAGAGATACCAAGAAAAAGGATGTGAAAGCTCTATTCCTAATCCAACATGCAATGGATGAGTCCATATTTCCTAGAGTTGCAGTTGCAATGAGATCCAAGATGGCATGGAAAATTTTGGAGACAACCTATCAAGGAAATACAAAGGTGAAAGTAGTTAAACTACAATCTCTTAGGAGATTTTTTGCAAATGAATGATTCAGAATCAGTAGATCAGTTTATGAGTCAAGTCATGAATATTGTGAATCAAATTAGATCTAATGGAGAATAAATATTATATTAGAATATTATACAATAAATTCTTAGGGGTTTACCCAGTAAATTCGATGCAATAGTTGTAGCAATTGAGGAATCCAAGGATTTGACACAATTATTAGTAGATGAATTAATGGGATCTTTGTTAACACATGAATCTATAATGAGTAGAAATACCAATACTTCTCTTAAGAATACTTTCAAGTCTTAGGTAATATCTGGTAGAGGAAGAGGAAGAGGTAGATGTAGAGATGGAAGGAGCAATTCAGTACAAGGTGAAAACTATAATCAAAATTACAACAATAGAGGATTTGGCAACAATCACTTCCAGCAACATTCGCAAAGGTTTGATAAATCTAAGATTCAATGTTATTATTGAAGAAAATATGGACATTATGCAAATGAATGCAAAAAGAAACAAGAGGTGTGGACAAACAAAATGCTAATTACACAAATGAATCTAATTCTGGAAGTTTATTCATCACATGTCATGTTGCTCAAGAAAGTGCTGGGGATATTTGGTTTTTAGATAGTGGATGCAGTAATCATAAGATAGAGAATAAAGAATTGTTTTCTAGTCTTGATGATTCCATAAAATCAGAAGTGAAATTGGGAAACGATAATAAAGTGGTTGCAATGGGTAAAGGAGTAATAAATGTTTTGGCAAAAAATGGTGAAAGAAGATTTATTCCTGATGTTTATTTTGTACTTGGATTAAAGCATAATCTTATTAGTGTTGGGCAGTTAGTGTAGAAAGGTTACAGGGCATCTTTTAAGGATAATTCTTGCACAATACTAGATAGATTTCAAAATGACAAGTTGATTGCAAGAGTGGAGATGACCAAGAATTAGATGTTTCCCCTTTGAATTCAGTGCATACAAGGGGAAGAGGAAGTCAATTCCAAAACTATGTATTTAGACCAATCATGGCTATGACATTTGAGGTATGGAAATTTACATTTTGGAGGTTTGAGTTTGTTATAGAAGAAAAATATGGTGAAGGGATTGCCACCAATAGAGCAACCAGGCAGTTCATGTGAGAGTTACATTTTGGCAAAACAACATAGAGAGAGTTTTCCAGTGGGAGTTTCATATAGAGAAAGGGTATTATTGGAGCTAGTTCAAAGTGATTTATGTGGACCAATGCAAACTCCATCATTTGGAGGTAATACTTGTTTTATAACCTTCATTGATGATTTTAGCAGGAAGACATGGATATATTTTCTCAAGGAGAAGTCTAAAGCCTTCAAAAAATTCAAAGAATTCAACGCTATGGTGGAAAAGCAAAGTGGCCATTACATCAAGGTACTTAGATCAGATAGAGGAGGTGAATATATGTCTAATGAATTTCTAGATTTTTGTAGATATCATGGCATTAAAAGACAATTTACTACAAGGTACACACCACAGTAGAATGGTGTAGTAGAAAGGAAGAATAGAACAATCATGGAGATGGCTAGAAGCATGTTGAAGGCCAAACATTTGTCAAATGAATATTGGGTAGAAGCAATAGCATGTGCAGTATACATTCTGAATAAAAGCCCAACAAAGAGTGTCAAGGATCAAATTCCACAAGAAGCTTGGAGTGGTAATAAACATAGTGTACATTATTTCAAAAAATTTGGTTGTATTACATATTCTCTTATACCATCTGAATTGAGAAGAAAACTTGATGATAGAGGTGAGAAATGTATTTCTATTGGGTATAGTGAAGAATCTGTAATGGTTATAATTTGAATGAAATAATGAGCATAAATGAACTCAAGAAATAAATAAAACAATATAAATTACCTCAAACACACAAATAAATCATACTTGATGAAGCATTCTAAGGTTGCACCAAAACCTCAAGTGGATTGCTCTATCAACAAATGTAATGTGATCTCCCAAGGAATGATAATGACAACGTAAGTTTACTAAAATGAGAGATGCTGAGAAATGGAGAATGGGGTTCCTTTTATAGACCTGTGAAATAGCAGATCAATGGTTGAGGAACACTGGAAAGATCAATGGTTGAGGATAGTTGAGAGAATGTGTGCAAATGAGAGAAGGAAAAGTGTCCTAGCCTTCTCATGAGTCATGGGAGTTAAAAGATCTGATTGGAGAATTGATTGGATAGATTGATCAGAAGACTAAATTGATTGATCTGTTCACAAATTAGATTGATTTTTTAACTGATTTGATTGATCAAAGGACTGATTTGATTGATTAGATGACTGAATTAATTGATGAGTCAGCTCATTTCATTGATCTGTTAACTGATTAGACCAAAGGAAATTATGGTGAGGATAAATGGGAAATTAAATCAATAATTTATTTAATTTCATGAGCACATGGGATAAATGAATTAAATATTAAATTTAATTCATTTTGGAGGAAAAAGATATTTAAATAAATAATTTGAATTTATTTATTTAAAGTGGAGGAAAATTTGATTTATTTAAATAAATAAATTTAATTTTATTTATTTAAATTAGAGGAATAATGATTTAATTAAATAATTTGGATTATTTAATTAATATAGGGGAATATGATGATTTTTAGTGAATTAATGAATTAATGTGGAATAGTCAAAATTAAGTGATTTGATGTGAATTTGTGCAAATGCAGTGTGATGACATGAATTATGCGTTGGCAAATTTCAAGTGTCTACATTTTTCCCCTCTCTGATGTGGCATCATGTCAAAGAAACTAAAAAAAGATGCCCTGGTTAGTGGTTGGAATGGAGAAGAAAAATGGAAGCTGGAAGGTATGCTGGGTGCCACCTCAAGAATTTTTTTGAAAAAAATAAAAATAATTTCAGAAAAAAATTCTTGATAGGTGTGAATGAGGTTAGGAGTAGAAAAGGTGAAAAAATAGAAGAAAAATGGAGAAATTGCTGACAAACAGGGAAAAGGGGAGGGTGGGGTATGTGCTACAGGGAAAAACAAGGGTGGGGAGCCTATAAATAGTGGTAGGGGGGCCATTCCAAGTCATTTGGACACGTAAGCTTAGAGAAAACCTATCAGAGAGAACAAGAGATGGCTAACTAGATCACAATCTCATGATACATGCATAGAGGTGAGCGCATGAGGTAGTACCAAAGGCCAGATGGCATAGGATTACTGGTGAGTGGTCTAACCAGGGCTTTGGGGGTAGCTAGAGGGCATTAATGGGTAATAAATGCTAGTTTAAAGGTCAAAAAGGTGTGGGCACACTTTTGTAAAAGTGTACCTACGTTGGAAAATGGTACGCCCTTGCACATTAATGGTGTGCCTATGATAAAGGTGCACCTATGTAGAGAAAATGCACCCCCATAGAGAAAATGTGCATTGGTTCAAACAAGGGGGGTAAGAGAAAACACTCATATGCTTGGCATATAAGTGCCCATGTTAAGGAATGGAGTACTTTTACATAAAAGTTGACCTACGTAGAATAACAGTGTACCCTTGTTAGAAAAGGGCGAGCTAGTGCCAAAGAGTGTGTCAGAGAATAGAAAAGGCACGCCTGTGTCAAAAGACAACAGGCGACCAATGAGACTTAGGAAAAACTTAGAGAAATGAAAATTAGATGACCTAGGGACACAATAGATGATTTAGGATAGAACTAGATGAACTAGGGAAATGAAATATTATGGATTACGGCTAACTGATTGAACTATGATGATGGACAAGAGCGGCAGCCACCGATTTGCTCGTGCAGGTGGCAACCCTAGACGATGAGGTTGGAGACAAACTTTACAAACATTGACAGAGAGTTTCTAGATGGAGTTGGGATGCTACACATAGCTCATTTTCTAGAGATTCAAGGACACACAACGATGATGACCACACTGATAGAGTGGTGGCACAGTGAGAGGAGTGCCTTCCTTCTCCCGACAGGGGAGATGACAGTTACGTTAGAGGACGTTTAGAGGATATTACGGATCCCTATTCATGGATCCTTAGTGCGGTATGACTTACATATAGGGATAGAGGCATTAGAGAGGGTGTTTGCTGATGACAACCTTCCTATTGAGGGTATGTAGCTTGACTTGACGCAAGTGATCGATGACGCCCTACTACCACTATTCATCATGGGGTTGATTAACAATATGTTGGTTCTTAGGAGATGGTTGTGAAAATTTGTGATTAGCTGGGGAGATGTGCTAGAGCGTATGATGGATGGACAGGTTTTGTCTTGGGCGCCATGTGTACTAACCCATCTATACAGAGATTTGCATAGTTGTGTTTACAGTTGAAGCCAATATATAAGGTGCGGCGTACCTACTCATTACTACATATTTGGGCATGGGAGCACATACCAGTGTTGCAATCGATGTGTGATGGGGTGAGGGTAGTAGGGTACCCATATTATTGGTTATATGCAGGGGTCATCCATTGCTAGAGGATGAGAGACATGACATATTGGTAGAGTGTTATTGATGACATAGACATAGCGATGCGGAGACCATGGCAGGTGTGTGATACATGGTGGGATGAATTATGGGAGATGCCATATGTTAGACAGACATTGTACATTATGAGGAGGACTGAGATCACTATCAAGTGATACATGCCCAATAGAGTAAGGATATAGTTTGGAGAGATACAAATGACTCCCATACATGAGGTCATCTTTCCCAGGGTTGTACAAGATGCAGGGGCATGGGGAGCACCCGTTGATAGGTAGGAAATTATTACAGAGTTCAGAGCTTTACAGTCAATGCCATGGGCACCACCAACTGTGGTGATAGAGGATACAAGGACTAGCCCTAATTATGACCCATGGTGGGTTACACACAAGCCCATCAAATTGACACTGCCTGGGATACAGGCTAGATAGGTAGCAAACCCTCCCCGTCGGACAAAAGTGATGTGTTAGACAAAGGGTATCCCATGGACATGTTGTGATCCCTCTAAATGTAAGGAGAGGAGGGGATGGAGTAGGAGGATAGGGGCCATAGGTGGCAGTATCTATTCCAGTAGCTGGAAGAGATGGAGGATAGGGTCATGTCACTATCTCATGAGATGGAGAGGACCTAGACATAGTACGAGCCTCTTAGAACAGTCTGTAGCTTGAGGTAGAGAAGTTACAAGGGGTGGTGACAACAGTGATAGCAAAGAGAGACAGTGCTCTCCTACAGATACAAACTTTGTAGGGGAAGGTATAGACACGGCAGTTATAGTTACACTAGGTACAGATATAGGCCAGTGGAGGTGATGGACAACTACAACAGGTCATTGGGGAGAGGGACACATCAAGGTCTACTACTACGCAGATACAACAGCAACTAGACATGGCTCAGAGGGCATTGGCTAGTAGTAGCGTAGTGTAGATGTGGGGTGATATGATGGCCATTCAAGATAGATTGGCCTAGGCTAGACAGAGGGAAGAGTACTATCAGATGCTATATGAGAGTACGGTGTCTGCATCTCAAAGAGCTCCTAGTTTTAGCAGGCGAAGCCAAGCAGGGGTCTCCAAATTAGTACATTCAGGACCATCAATGATGGGGCCACCTAGGGTGGCTTTAGGATAGGGGCTATAAGACCAGGGGTAGCCATCAAGGTCATAGGGACCATGCCAGCCACCTCCTCCAAGCACAGGCCAGCAGCCAACTCCTTTAGAGGGAGGGAGTTTGACCTGATGTAGACACCTTGATATTTATTTTGATGAGATGTATACACATGTATATTTTTTTATTTTGATGCATGCGGATTGATGATGTATTTATACGTATACAAACTTTTTTATTGTGGACACTTTTTGTATCATGGATATTTTGTGATATATATGTGATGGTTTGATCTCTTAGATGTTTATGATGTTTTATATGTTTATGAGATTTTAATGATGTTTATGATGATATGATAGATGTATGCATGTGTAATATGGATGTAGCATAAATGTTTATTAATGATTTATATGATGTATGATGAGTTAATGTGATGTGAAAGAAAATGTAACATGAATGATGAAATAAGTAAGTTAGATGAAATGACAAATGATGACAACTGATGACACAAATGATTAACATACAAACAATAATCAAATGATAAGGAAGAATATGATGAAACAAATGATTAACTAAAAAGATAATCAAATGATAATGAAAGAATGTGATGAATAACTGATTAACTTAATAAAAGATAATCAACTGATAGAGGAAGAAATTGATAAAACAAATGATTATCTTAAGAACAAAATGATACTAAACAGAATGCGATAGAACAAATGATTAACTTAAGAACACAATGATAATGAACAAAATGTGATGGAACAAATGATTAATGTAAGAACACAATCATAATGAACAGAATGTGATGGAACAAATGATTAACATAAGAACATAATGATAATGAACAAAATGTGATGAAACAAATGATTAACATAATAAAAGATAATCAAATGATGAAGCAAATAACTTGATGACACACATGATCAAATGGAAATGAAATTATATGATGAAAAAGATGATTAACAAAGATATGATAATCAAATGGAAATGAAATAATATGATGAAATATGTGATTAACAAAGATATGATGATCAAATGACAAGAAAGAATCATGATGAAACAAATGATTAACAAAGATATGATAATCAAATGATAAGAAAGAACATGATGAAACAAATGATTAAATGATAATGAAAGAATATGGTGAAACAAATGATCAAAAGACAAAGATGAATTGATATGGAAAAGAACATTTTATAATAGATGAATGAATGATAGAATAATTTGGGAGAATTTACACTTGGCATGTAAAAATAGAGCAATCTTTTATTTGATATAGCATATGGATATTATGCACCAAGGTATGAGAACCAGGGTGGCCATGTATCCAATGCATAAGATAGTTGACTATGCAAACAAATAGTTTTATTTTATTACTACTAGGTATAATTTAGCACCTTGTCAGATAAGTGAATGGAAAATAGTCTTAGCGTAGGATAGTTTTAATACAAAGGTCTTTGTAAAGCCTTAGATGCAAAAGATATTAATATGCAAGATGCTAATCCCATCACACACAAGATACATATTAGGCCTAATAAGATAATAAATTCATCCCATAAAAACACATCATATGAAAGTAATGACTATGCCCCAATCAATACTTCATCACGACATAGTACCAAGATATAGAAATATCAAGGTAGTTTTGACTATGTATTTAAAAGGGACAAGATAAATCAAAAAGCCAAAATGACCAACTGATAAAACAGATAGACAACCAACATGTTCTCTTGCCAAAGAGGGTATTCTAGAAAGATTTGAGGCATTATCTTAGGAAAGATGTATCCGTTAAAGGCTTTGGATCTAGGATATATGGATATACCAGATATAGGAAAATGGTATATGGTGATGCATTCTTGTTTAGGAGTACTCTGTTTTCTTTTGGATTTGATAAGTACTTTTAGCTTCCAAATAGATGCATAGTTTAAGTTCTGCTTGAGTTAGTCATGTCTAAGTGGTAAATGGATAGGATGGATTGTGGTAAATGGATGAAGTGGCAAAGATGAATTTATTATGGGTTGAGATGGATGATGGGGTGTATTATATGTGCTTGAGTACTAGATACCTCCTTTGTATTCTAGACTGCCTACATACACTATATCCATGGGATCAAGGCACATTACGATGATGATAATGATGATATGTAGTTTTAGGTAATAAATGATGAATGTGTTGATTGATGGAGGATGATGAACATGTTAAAGTGCTAGGATTGTTGATGGATGAGTGATGAAAGTGTTGAGGGATGAGAAAAAGTATGATAATTGTCCCTCATGTAAACGACGATCCATTCCTAGCCTAGGTTAAGGAAACCTGCCCCCATTCAAGTAAAGGGTTTATTATGGAACAAGTGATTGACCCTGGATGAAACTGACTATGAGTAAAATTAACTATGGATAAAACTAACTATGGATGAAAATAATAGATAATGCTTGACACTAAAAAATTTTCAAGCCATGATAGATGGACAACTAGGAATGCAAGGTCAATGAGTTTTATTATGGATCGATGGGGTTTTATTATAAAAATGAGATGGATGGAGGGGGAGACTGAATAGATGGTAGTATTGACTCCTACACATAGCACCTATTTTCCAGGATTTCACTATGGTACTTATCAAAGGCACCTGTTTACCAGGTTTTCACTAGAGGACAAACATTTTTTTGTACTTTTCTATTTTTTCCTTTTAATTTTTTTGTTATCTTTTTTTTGTCATTTTTTGCTAAGATATTCCCAAGGATCAAACATAGAATTTCTTGAGATAAACATTGTTGAGAGGTTCATCAAGAGGAATTCCTTCAGGTGTTGCTAGGGTGTAAGCCCCTGATCCATATGTTGCTATGATGACAAAAGGTCCTAACCAATTAGGCTCAAATTTACCTTTCTTATCTCTATCTTGCAAGTTTCTCTAATTTTCTTTTAGGACTAGATCACCCAATTGGAATTGTCTTTCTTTGATTTTCTTATTGTAACTATGATGGAGGCAATTTTGGTAGACCTAAAGATGGTTTAATGCTGCAAGGCATCTTTCATCAAGAAGCTCCAATTCATGTAGCCTAGATACTCTATACTCTTCTTTGTCCATCAGATGTTGCATGGAGACACACAGAGATGGGATCTCGACCTCTATAGGCAAAATAGCTTCAGTTCTGTATATTAAAGCATAGGGTGTGGCACTAGTTGGAGTTCAAATGCTTGTTCGATAGGCCTAGAGGGCAAGGTTAAGCTGGAGATGCCAATCACGACCAGTTTCATTGACTATCTTTTTGAGGAATTTAAGGATTGTTTTGTTCAAAGCCTCAGCCTGGTCATTGCTTTGGGGATAGTACGACATAGAAAACTAATGTTGGATATGGTATTGTGTGTACAAGGCATGGACATCTTAGTTTTCAAATGGTTTATTGTTATCGGTTACTATAGCCATAGGGATACCATACCGGAAAATGATATAGTGTAGGATAAATTTAGTAATTTCATTTCTGGTGATATAGGTTAATGGAATAGCTTCCACCTACTTTGTAAAATACTCAGTGGTGGTAATTATAAACTTGTGACCATTGGAAGAGGAGGGATGTATTTTGTCTGCGAGGTCGAGTGCCCATTGTGAAAATTGCCAAGGAGTAGACACCGGTTGTAGCTGATGAACAAAAGCATGAATTAGATCTCCATGTTGTTGACACTAAAGACATTTTTTTGTGAACTAGTGGGCATCTTGTTCCATTATGGGCTAGAAATATCCAATTTGAAACAACTTCTTTGCTAAGTTAGGACCAGTGGAATGTGTTCCATAGATACCTTCATGTACATCTCTTAAAGTAGTGTTGGCTTCTTCCAAGTTTAAATATATAAGGAGGATACCATCGAGACTATGCCAGTATAATGAATCTCCAAGGATGGTGAAATGGGAGGTTTGGCAAATGAAATTTTTCTTTTGTGTGGATGTCAGATTATATGGGAGGGTGTTGATGTGAAGGCAGATGTATATGTCATGGTACCATGTCAAATTGGGGCCAACAAGTTTACAAATCATCTCGGTGGGTGGCACTTTTATAGATAGTATCAGCAGCTGCTCAACCAAGAACTCATAACTTTGAATGTTTGTTGACATGTCTAATAAAGATCCAATAGTAGTCATTGCATCAACAAACTTGTTGTTAACTTTGGGGATCTTCTCAAAGGACAAACTACAAAAGTGTTATTTATATTTGTCCACCATCTTCTTATGGGGCATCAACTTGTCATACTTAGTTTGATATTCATTTTTGACTTGGAGAATAACAAGTTGAGAATCTCCGTATACCTAAAGCTATTTGATGTTCCATTGAATTGTCATTCAAAGACCAGTGAGTAATACTTCATATTTAGCTATGTTGTTGGTGCAAGGAAAAGTAAGCCAATATGATTTTGGAATACAATCACCTTGTGGGGTGATGAAGAGGATTCCTGCTCCAGAACCATGTTGAGTGTATGACCCGTCAAAGTATAATTTCCATTCGATTGATGTAAAGAGGTTGAATATCCCTTCATCTAGAAAATTAGACAACATGGGGTGTGTAACAGTTATTGGTGCTTTTGCTAGTTGATCAGCAATCACTTGTCCTTTTATGGCCTTTCGATCAACATACTCAATGTCAAACTCAGTTAAAATCATTACCCACTTTGCAAGACATCCTATGAGAGTTACCTTTGAAAGAAGCTACTTCAAAGGATCTACCTTGGATATAAACTTTTTCTGTTGGTTCAACATATAGTGCGGCAACTTTTTGGAAGTGAACACTATTGCTAAACATGCTCTTTCGATAGGGGTGTAATTGAGCTCATATCCCACCAAGGTATGACTGATGTAGTAAATTTCATGTTCTTTCCATGGGTCATCATTTTATGCTAGAAGTGCCCCCAAGGTTGCTGATGTAGTGGATATGTAGAGTAACAAAGGTCTTCTTGAGAGTGGTGGCATCAACACTGGTGTTGTAGCAAGGTATGTTTTTAGTTGTTCAAAGGCATCTTGGCACTTACTATCCCACTTGAATGAGACATCTTTTCAGAGTAAGTGGGAGAAAGGTGTTGTGATAAGGTGCCATTAATCTTGTAAATCCCAATATTGTATTTATTCCATTTATTACATCTAATTTGTAATTATCCATGAGGAGATGTACTAGTTTCACTAGCAGGGGTAATTTCAGAGTAACTACAAGTAATTATGGAGTGACTTTTACTATTGGCAAATGTAAAAACTCAAAGTAAATGAGGGTACACATGCTCCCTTGGAGAATATATTATTTTTGGCATGTATGAGAACTGTCATAATGTTTGGTAAGTGAATCTATGACAACTGCAAGTTGTCATAAGATTCTGAGATTCTATGATGCATATGATGGATATGTTAGTTGTATATTTGCTATATTTAGCCCAAGGTTCCTATCTTGCAAAGATACTCTTTTGTGGAATCTATGACAGTTATTACGCATCATAAGATGTTGTAAGAGGCTAGATTTAGTCTCGGGCCCCCAACCTTTGTATGGCTATTTTTGGACAAGTGTAAGATGCTTGTAAGATGGTAATTAATGTTTATATGTTGGAGAATCTCTGGAGAGAGAAGGTGAATGCCTAGGATGAGTTGGAAAACATTTCCATAAGTATTTTCCACATATTTGTTGCTGCAATACAATTTTTTAGGTGCTTAGGTACTGCAGGAATGCTGTCAGATTAAAGATTAAAGGAGAGATTGGTGGTGTTGTTGTATTGTAAAATATTTTGTAGATTAATACAAACATTGGGCCTTTTTCCTATGTAGAGTTTTTTACTTGAAAGGGTTTTCTCCATGTTAAACATTATGTCATTGTATCTTGTGTTGAGTTCTTCATGTTTGGCATTTTCTCTGTAGTGGATTTTATAGTTTGTTACAATCTCCATTGTTAATGCACACTTAAAGATCACTGAAATTTATCTTGTATCAAATTTCCATTAAGTAGTTGTTCTTTCATTCCTAACATTTGGTATCAGATCCTGGCTAGCCTTGAGTCTTGGGTGGTAGTGTGGAAGCTGTAGCTGCAGTGGGAGATTTGGTTGCATTTGTTTTACAGATCTTGTGTTGATATTATGGCTGCATCCATCGTTGCATCAACCTCTCAATTGGACATTGAGAAGTTCAACAGAATAGGGTATGAGTTGTGGAAGTTGAAAATGGAAGATTTGTTGGAAGAAAGAAACCAATGGTTGGCTATCCAAAAAGAGAAGAAATCTGATGATGTCTCTCAAGATGAGTGAGATAGACTAGATAAGAAGGCACAGGGAACCATCCAGTTATGTCTTTCAGACTCTTTCCTATTAAATGTTGCAAAGGAGGAGACCACATACAAATTGTGGAATCAGTTGGGTGAGATCTACCAAGCCAAGAGTATGGTAAATAAACTTTATTTAAAAAGAAAATTGTTTTCCATGAAAATGTGAGAAGGTGAATTAGTTGCAGAGTATTTAAATTCTTTTAATTTGTTGTTGAGTTAACTTGCTTCAGTAGATTTTGAAGTTAGTGAGGAAGATAAATGTATCTTACTTCTTTGTTCTTTACTCGAGTCTTGGGAGAATGTTATCCTTGCTATCACTACTAACCTCGTGGATCCAAAGTTGGATGCTCTTATTTCAGTTCTACTATCACAAGAATTGAGGAAGAAGAGTTCAGATAGTTCAAGGGATGCTCTCAATGTTAGGGGATAGTCTAACAAAAGGGGACCAAAAGGAGATCAGAAAGGGGCTAAGGACTAGTCCAAGGACCAGTCTAAGACTCTTGGTAAAAAGAACACAGTTAAGTGTTGGAACCGTGGTAAAAGGAGACATGTGAAGGAGTGTAGAAACCCCAAGAAATAGTGGGAGCGTGCTTTGGATAAGTCCTCGAATGCAGGTGAAGAAGTTTTACTTTCTGCATGTAATGTTATTTCTAATTATCATTGGTTGGTTGACTCAAGATGCTCATTTCATGTGACTCCGCATAAGGAGTGGTTCTCCACATATGAAGAATATGATGGAGGTAATATCTACCTTGGTGACAACTCTTCATATCTAATTGTTAGGAAAGGAAAGGTATTGTTGTGTTTCAGTGATGGGAGGATTAAAACCCTCCCTAGTTTTTTGCATGTTCCTAGATTAGATAGAAATATGATTTTAGTTTCAAAGTTGAATGATTTGGGAATGCATGTGACATTTGACAAGCATGGCAACAAATTGGTTAGAGGGAACTTGGTGGCAGCGAAAGGGAAGAGATTGGGAAAACTATTCAAGCTTGAAGCCACTACAATTTGTAATGCCTCCTATGTATCTGAGGCCACTACTAAAAATACATGTATGTTGTGGCACCATAGATCAAGCTACACAAGTAATAATGTATTAAAAACTATTAAGAATAAAAATTTGTTGGATGGTTTCTCCTATTCTAATGAGCATATTGATTTCTGTGCACATTATGTGTTTGGTAAACGAAACAGAAAATCATTTCCTTCAGGATGCAATAGAGCAAAAGAGAAGTTAGAAATTATTCATACGGATGTGTTTGGACCTATGGATAATAAATCTATTGGAAAATCTCATTATTTTGTTACCTTCATTAATGATGTATCTAGATATACATGGATTTATTTTATGAAGCATAAATCTGAAGTTTTCACTAAGTTTAAGGAATTGAAAGTCTTAGTAGAGAACTAATTAGGTTTAAAGATAAAAACATTAAGATTTAACAATGGAGAGGAATATTGCTCTAAGGCATTTGATGAGTTTTGTAAGCATGTAGGTATAATTAGACAAAAGACAACTCCATATACACCACAGCTAAAGGGTGTTGCAGAAAGGATGAACCGAACAATTATGGAAAGGGCCAGAAGTATGCTTAGTGATGCATAGTTGGATAAATTCTTTTGGGTAGAGTTTGTTTGTACTACTTGCTACTTGATAAATAGATCTCCTTGTAAGGCTCTTGATTCAACACCTTATGAAGTGTGGATAGGTAAGAAACCTTTTGTTTCACATTTAAGGGTTTTTGGCTATGAGGCTTTTGTTCATGTGCCTAAGGAAAAGCGATCTAAGTTGGATCCAAAGGCAGAAAAGTGTACATTCATTGGATATGGTGATAATGTCAAAGGTTATAAGCTTTGGAATCCACTAACCCACAAGATTATCTTTTCTAGAGATGTTATTTTTAGGGAACTTAGAGCTATTTTTGAACCTAAGTAGCCAAAAGAGAAAGAAGAAAAGGTAAAGAAGGTGTACTTTGATTTAGAGCAGCAAGATGCACCTCAGGAAGAGCATAATGATGGATTGGGGGGTGAAGAAGAAGAAGATTCAAGTAGTTTTGATGAAGATGAATCTATTGTTATAGAAGAAGTTGGTGCAGATGATCATGTTGAAGAATGAATATAGTCTCTTACTCCACCCTTGAGGAGATCCACAAGACAACAAAATCTAGTTGACAGGTATTGCCCACTAGATTTCTATTGTGTATATGCTTTATTGAGTACTAACAATGAACCTAGATCCTACAGGGAAGCTATTTCTACAGATGATAGTGAGTCTTGGTAGCTAGCCATGTAGGAGGAGATGATGGCTTTAGACTCTTGTAACACCTGTGATCTTCTTTGTTTTCCCAAAGGAAGAAAGGCCATAGGTTGTAAGTGGGTCTTCAAGAAGAAGTTTGGAGAAGACAGGTTATTATAAAAGTACAAGGCTAGACTGGTAGCCAAGGGCTACTCCTAGAGAGAGGGAGTTGATTTTGGTAAGATATCCTCCCCTATTGCTAAATTGACTTCCACTAGATTTCTCTTATCCATTGTTGTAGCTTATGATTGGGAGATTGAGCAAATGGATGTTAAGACTGCATTCTTGCATGGAGATCTTGAAGCAAAAATTTATATGCAACAACCTACAGGTTTAGAGGTAAAAGGAAAAGAATATTGGGTTTGCAAGTTAAAGAGGTCTCTTTATGGTCTGAAACAGTCCCCCAAAATGTGATATCAAAAGTTTGACTCATTTGTTTTGAAATTGGGTTTTGTTAGAAGAGAAGAGGATCACTGTGTTTACATTTATTGTGTTGATGATTCTAAATTGGTCATTGCTTTGTATGTTGATGACATGTTTTTCAGCAATACTAAGGGTATGATCAATGAGCTTAAAGCCCAACTTTCAGGAGCATTTGAGATGAAGGATCTTGGTGCTGCAAGGTATATTTTGGGAATGGAGATCAGGAGAGACAGAGTTAATAGAAATCTTTGGTTGTCACAAAGTATGTGAATACTATTTTGCAGAGGTTTAGTTTGCAGGACTATAACCCAATTAGAGTTCCTTTACACTTTGGTACTAAGCTTTCATTAGATATGTGTCCAAAGACTGAGGATAATTTTGAGGATATGTCTAATGGGCAATATGCTAGTGTTGTAGGGCGTTTGATGTATGCAATGATTTGCACTAGGCCATATATTGCCCAAGCAGTGGGAGTTTAGAGAAGATTTATGTCTAACCCTAGTAGACAACATTGGAACTATGTGAAGACGGTGTTTAAATATCTTGTAGGTACTCCTGATCATTGTTTGGTTTATTTTGGTACTGATAGTATTGATAAATCTTTGGACATACAAGGTTTTGTTGATGCAGATTGGGCAAGTGACTTGGATAGTCAAAGGTCCACTAGTGGCTATGTGTTTACTCTATTTGGAGGTGCAATGAGTTGGATGAGTAAGAGGCAACCCACAGTTGCTTTGTCCACCACAGAAGTAGAGTATATGGCTGCTACTCATGTCTCTAAGGAGGAAGTTTGGTTGAGGAGACTGTGTACAAGTATTGGTTTTGATTGCAAGATCATTCAGATTGGTTGTTATAGCCAGAGTGCTATCTGTTTGGCCAAGAATCCCATGTATCATGCTCAGACTGAGCATGTTGATGTTTAGTATCACTTTGTTCAAGAGTTGGTTGCAAATGGAGAGATTGAGCTGAAGAAGATAGACAATCAAGAGAATGTTGTAGATTCATTGACCAAGCATGTGGGCATAGAGGAGTTTGTATGGTACAGAGAGGCCATGAGCCTTGTTTCTAGTGTCTGATTATTTTTTCATTTGTTTTCCTATGGGTTGATTTACAATGTATAATTTCAAGTGGGAGAATGTTGGGATAAGGTGCCATTAACCTTGTAAATCCCAATATTGTATTTATTCCATTTGATATATGTAATTTGTAATTATCCATGAGGAGATGTACTAGTTTCATTGGCAGGGGTAATTTCAGAGTAATCAGAGGTAATTACGAAGTGACTTTTACTATTGGAAAATGTAAAAACTCAAAGTAAATGAGGGTAGGTGTGCTCTCTTAGAGAATATACTATTTTTGGCATGTATGACAATTGTCATAATATTTGGTAAGTGAATCTATGACAGCTGCAAGTTGTCATAAGATTCTAAGATTCTATGACGCATATGATGGATATGTTAGTTGTATATTTTCTATATTTAACCCAAGGTTCCTATCTTGGAAAGATATTCTTTTGTGAAATATATGATGGTTATGATGTGTCATAAGATGTTGTAAGAGGCCAGTTTAGTCTTGGGCCCCCAACCTTTGCATGGTTTTTTTTTGGAAAAGTGTAAGATACTTGTAAGATGGTAATTAACGTTTACAGGTTGGAGAATCTTAGGAGAGAGAAGGTGAACGCCTAGGATGAGTTGGAAAACATTTCTATAAGTATTTTTCATGTATTTGTTGCTGCAATTTAGGTACTCAAGTGTTGCAAGAATGTTGTCAGATTGAAGATTGAAGGAGAGAGGTTGTTGTATTGTACAATCTTTTGTAGATTAATACAAACATTAGGCCACTTTCCTGTGTGGAGTTTTATACCTGAAAGGGTTTTCTCCATGATAAACACTATGTCATTATGTCTTGTGTTGAGTTCTTCATGTTCAACATTTTCTTTGTAGTGGGTTTTATGTTTTGTTACCATCTCCATTGTTAATGCACACTTAAAGATTGCTGAAATTTATCTTGTATCAGATTTTCATTAAGTAGTTTTGCTTTCATTCCTAACATAAGGTTGACACATATTAGCCAAATGTGAAATGAATCATCGAATGGATTGTAACTTTCCTTAAAGACTTCTCAACTATTTGAGTTTGCTTGGGGAAGACATGTCAAGAATAGCTATGACTTTTGCAGGGTCAACCTCAATGCCTCGACGAGATACAATATATCCCTGGAGTTTTCTAGACATTACTCCGAATACACACTTCTTAGGATTTAGCTTGAGTTGATATTTCTCTAGCCTATCAAATATCTACTCCAATAAAGCTATCTGTTGGTGCATCTTGCATAGTTTTTGTTTGACGAGTTTAAATCCTAGTGAGACTGATAGATGATAGACTACTAATGCAAGATCTAATCTTGGCATGTTAGCATAAGTCCATGTGAAGTTAACTACCCTTTTCTGAAGGACATTATGAAGTCTTTATTTTCTTGTTTAAACAAAGATACTGCTAAGAATGTCACCTTTGGATTTTGGACTGTGCCAAGGTTCATTTCTTGTGACTTTTAAACTAATAAAGAAGACTTCTCCTGATGTTTCAATGGTGGGGGAAGGTCAAATATTTCATCCTTAGGTGCCTCAGAGAGGTTTTCACTATTGGATGTGTCCTTTCTTTTTACTATTTTGTGATTAGGAGGTGCCACAATGTGGTTTTCACCTAGGGATCAATTTATTTTATTCATATTTTTGTGACTAAAAGATTTGACATTCTCCCCAAAATATGAGATAGGAGAGAGATCCATTACAAAAAACTTGTCTTATGGTCTTCTTGGGTTATACCATCTCTAAGTCCCAAAAATTCTACTAAGGCTTCATCATTCTGAAAAGTATCCAAGATAGGAGGCCCTTGTTGGTCCTAATTGACTAGTTCCAGATGTACAAGGGAGATAGTTTGTGTTTTGGTCTTTGAGGCAAGGGAAATGGATGAGATCATAAAGATGGATGTTTCTTGAAATAAATCAATAAGGTGAAGATGAGAATCATCCATAGTATCCTCCATAGAATTGTTATCTGCGGGAAAAGCATTCGTGACTTCATCGAGTATAAACTATATATCTAAGGAGCGGGGTGCCTCCTTACCGATTCCCAACCCATTTCTATTATTTTTCTTGGTGATAGATATGGGTTCAATAGTTCCTTGCTCATGAAGTCCAAGTCAACTTTGTCCTTTAAAGCCCATATTTTTGACAATGCAATGACCATTGTTGTACTTTTCCACAGGTAATATGGCCGGTTCCTTCTCATCTTGGAAAATCAAAGAGGATATGTTTTCAATGTGTTCATCTTCCAAATTTCACTCATATATGAATACTATTGGGTGCATTGGTTTGATGGCCTTCATTTTACTTGCTTTCACCATAGGAGGTTTTCCATAAGACTTAGGTGATAAAGGCAAGTTCCCTACATAGCAAGAGTTCGACAAGTCATATTCTCTGAACCCTATGTTCTTATACTAAACCTTAACCTTGAGAATATCTTTCTTAGGAGGTGTTGTGGATAATGTGGTTGGATTGACATATGAGGATGAAGGTTGAGCTACCTCATTTTTAGGACTTGTTTTGATTTTAGGTATCTTCCTTGCATGGTGTGGTAGAATTCAAAAGGATTCATATCTCTAAGAATGATAATTTCCATACCATTCTACAAGAATTTCAAACATTGGTGATAAGTTGAGGGTACGGTCTGCATGGTATGAATCCATGGGCGACCAAGGATGATGTTATGCAGAAGCCTAAGGTCTAGTACCTGACATCGAGTTTCCACTAAGGTAGGACCCACTCTGATTGGTAAATGAATGACTCCTTCAGATTCCCTTTCAGTTTCATCATAAGATTTGATTGTCATTATTTTGGAAGAATCAATAGCATCTGCAAAATGTCCTAACTATTTTAGCAGCTTCAAAGAATAGATGTTGAGACCAGCACCACCATCTATAAGGAAGCACTTGACATTTTTTTAGTGAATGTATACTTCTATGTGTAGGGCTTCATTATGGCATGCATTTTGGAATGGGAGATCTTGTTTTGTAAACACTAGGTGATGTGGAGAGGCTATATGCCCTATCATGGCTTTAAATTGTATAGTGCCAATGTTGTCAGGTATAGATGACTCTTTGAGTGCTTTTTCTAGGATGTCCCTATGTTTAGGTGAAGTGTGAAGGAGATCAACAATGGATATGAGCGATGGTGTTTTTCCCAAATGATCTAGTAGATTATACTTAGAATTGGGTTGACTATTTGATGTTGACCCATGAAGGGTAACACGACCTTAATGAGTAGTTAATGCACAATCAAGAGCTTTACCCTTGATTGTAAGAGTGGATACAAAGCTTTCTCCTAAATGACCAACAATGGAATCATATAGTCCTGACAAATTATTGACACCTTTCCCTTTATTATTGGAGTTGTTTCCTTTTCCGTGAGGAGGGAATGGATTCGTATAAACACCAAGGTCTTTATTTGTTGTAGGTTTGGAAGCATGGTCTATGTTGATCTCTCTACGATCGATAAGGTTTTGTATGAGGTGTTTTAATTTCATGCATCCTGAAGTTTTATGTCTTTTTGTGTGGTGGTATTCGTAGTATTCATTGTCCTTATACCATGCAAGTTTAAAAGTTGGTTCTTCATATTACCTAGTTTCGAGTAACGTGATTAAACCATTTTGGATCAATTTATTAAGGACATTTTCTATGGGTTCTCCTAATTGAGTGAATCTACATTTAGGTGCTAAATCTTGCTTGGCTTGATCCCTTTGAGTGGTGGAATAGTTCTTTGGTGGCGTTTGAATTTTAAGCGGTGTTTGGATAGTTTGGACATGTTTGGTATCCACAACACCATCGTTGACAACATTTTTTCTTTTAGCCCAAAAGTGGGGCTTGTCATTTGAAGTAGGAGTGGTCTTTTGTTTCTTTAAAGATTTTCGCAAATCCCTTACTGATAAGGGATTTTTTGATATTGGTTCCTTTTGAAATGATTTCCTCAAAGGAGTTAGCACATTGTATTTGTAGATGGAATCCAAGTTCTAGATTCAAATTTTGGACAAATATACTAATTATTTCTCAAGTAGAGGCCAAGGGCATTTGCTGGCCATATTTCTCCACCTTTGCAGGAAGGAGATGAAGGTTTCACCATTTCTTTGTTTAGTATTACACAAGTTTGTCATGGAGACTTCATGTTTTATGTTAAAAAAGAAATGGGTGATAAACTTCTTGGCTAATTCGCTAAAGGATTTTATACCCAAAGGTAAGTGTGAAAACCATTTTATGGCTTGCCCTCTAAGACTATGAGGAAAGGGATAAAAAAGATATGTATCGTTGTGAGTGGCCTCTAAACAAGCCATGTAAAATTCTCTTAAGTGTTCTTGTGGATCACATTTTCCCTTGTACTTGTCAAATTTGGGTACTTCAAAGTTATTAGGAAAAGGGATCATGGGAATAGATAGATTGAATGGATATGGACAAATTTCCTCAAATGAGAGAGTCTTTTTAGTGTTTTCAAGTGAGAGATCAGAAATCTAATTTTGCATGTTTTAGATTTGAAGTTCAATTCCAACTGCTAGTGGTGGTGGTGCAAAGTTTTGTTGAATGTTAGAAGAAGGTGGTTGTTGTTGTGCAAAGGTTTGTTGGATGGGTGATGAAGATGGTTGTTGATATTGATTTGGTGGTTGTTGCTATTGAGTTGGTGGTTGTTGATATTGAGTTGGGGGATGTTGGTATTGAGTTGGTGGTTGTTGATATTGTGTTCGTGGTTGTTGGTATTGTGTTGGTAGCTGTTGAGGTATGTTATATGGGGTTTTGTTAGTTTGATGGGAAGAACTATGTGATGGATTAGTAGGTGCATTAGAAGTGGAAGACTGAATTTGGGATGTTTGTGGTGGATTAGTACTTGGATTATTTGGAATAGAAGAAGATGAAGGGTTAGCCTTAGATGTACTTGGAATAGAAGAAGTTTGTGTAGGGTTAGCATGTGAATTATTTGGTATAGAAGAAGAGGAAGGGTTGGCATGTGAATTATTTGGTATAGAAGAAGATGAAGGGTTAGTGTGTGAATTATTTGGTATATAAGAAGATGAAGGGTTAGCATGTGAATTATTTGAAGGATAAGATGGGTGTTGGAATCCTATCATGTATGCAAGGGTTAAAGTGGTTCAAGTTGTGTGGGATATTGATAGAGAGGATTATTGAATTGATCAATGAAGGAAGGGACCTCATGAGTGGGTATATTTTGAATGGTAGGTGATAATGTGGATGTGGTTGGAATCAAAGTGGGACCTCCACCACCCATGGCAGCAATAGAGATATTTATGGGATCTTGTTCTTGGATTTGGGATCTATCAAAGTTGATAGGCAACTTAGCTACTCTTTTAGAAAGTGGAAGAAATGATTTCGATTAGAGTCCAAAAGTTTAAATAGAGCATCCAAGAACTTAGGATCTTGAATGTGTTCATCAAGGTCTTGGGATTATTATTGAGTTTTTTGACCTTGGCTTTGAGATGAGGAAGTCCCTTTTGTATACCCTTTTGGGACAAAGACATTGGAGCACATGCCTATGGTAAACTTGGAGGCATCAATAAGGACTTTGGGAATTGGTTCTTCAAGATTGTCTTGAGGCAAATTTTGAATGTTTTTCATAGCCTTTTGATATTGAGATTGAGTTACAAGCATATGAAGTGAAAATTGAGATGGATGATGAAGCAAATGATAGCAAAATTTATCTATGGGACAGGCATGCCAACAAATAGCACAGGTGTATTGACTGATAACACTGGCACGTTTTTACAAATTTTGAGATGATAGTCACAGGCATGCACTGATGAAACACAAGCGCTCTTGTGAACAAAAATATGAATGGATGATGTGTTTAGACTAGTTCTAGGATCAAACTTTGAGACAAGATGATTTGGATGGATGATTTTCTTGGTTAAGAGTTATAAACCTAGATCAACAAATATTTGGATGGTGAGATTATGATTACCTACCCCAAAATAGACTAATGGTTTCAAGGTGAGACAAGATAAAGGTATAGTGAATTTGACTATCTTAAAAGGTGCCACTCTTTTAAGGTAGGTTGGTTCACTAATTGGGTTGATACTAATCGGTCTATAAATTTAAGAGAGGCAATTTCTTAAACTACAAGACAAACTAGTGGATTGTTTGATCTATCTTTTAGGATTAATAACCAAGAGGATGGAAGGATGGTGAAACATTTGAGATAATTTTGGAAAATGAATGTTGATGAGGATTGAATGATCTTGTAGTCTCAAAGGATGAAATTTTCAAAAGTCTACGACAAGATGAAATAAGGGTGGATGTGGATGATCTATAAAATTGTGTAGAAATGGATGGAAGAGTCTAGATTTTTTGGATTTGTTTGGAAAAGGAAAAAATGCTAAATGGGAAATTTAAAACTATGTTTTTGAATTTTGGATTTTTGAAAAGGAAAAAGCTAAGAAAATGGAAAGATTAAGACTATGTTTTTGGGTTTTGGATATTTTGAAAAAGGAAAAAGCTAAAAGAGAATTTTAACACTATGTTTTTTGGATTTTTGGATAACTGAAAAGGATAATGCTAAAAGGGAAATTTAACACTATGTTTCTGGATTTTTGGATAAGTGGAAAAAGAGAATGCTAAATGGGAAATTTAAAACTATGTTTTTGGATTCTGGATTTTTGAAAAGGAAAAACCTAAGCAAATGGAAAGATTAAGACTATATTTTTGGATTTTGGAGAATATTTAGATTTTTTTGTGGTATTTTTGCTTTGTTTTTTGAAGATAAGAGGTAGAACTATCTCTTAGCAAGAGAAACAAACACAAAGACACAGTGCCAATTTTAAAACTTGAAACTTTGGAAAATTGTTGTAAAAGGTGATGACCCTTCACGGATAACAAATGGTATTATAGGTATATAACAACAAATAGAAGACACTTCAAACAATCTTTTAGTGCAACAACCTAGAAATTATTCAAGTAGGAGTGATCCATATTGTAAGCCCACATGATTGAATACCTATCCATGTGCTTACCTAACTAAGCACACTTCCCCCTAAGTATAGAGCTAGAGATAAAGAGCATACACCCAATATCTCTCTCCTTGGAGGTCTTAACACCTTGCCCAAAGATTTTCTATATAGTCCTTAAGGTAGTAAGGATGGTGAGTAACTTTAGGGTACGATCCGCATCCATTGCATTACAATATGAAATGGCCGATGGTCTTAATCTAGATTAACAAAGCTTCTAGGGTGTCATCGATATACACGAGGTACAAGAGGCCCAAATCTATGAATGTAGGTGTCCTAGGTAACTGATGCCCAACTATCATAGTCTTGGCAGACCAAGTATCTTGAGAGTGTATTGCTTGGAGTTACAAGGGTCCTTCATTTGATGCTGAGTCTTTTGTTACTCTCATCATTTGTATATTGCACCAGAACATGTAGTTGGGGTCATCCCTTGAAGTGATGAAATCCCCATGCAAGCCCCCTAGGGAGGATATTAAACACTTCTAATCCTCAAGATCATCTTGCAATGCAAGAGAATAGCATAATGTGATGAGTCCCTGAGAAGTAAACAAATAAAACAAGTAAAATGAACAACTTTAGTGTTTTTTATTTCCAAGATCACTTTACAGTGTGAGGAAAGAGCATACACATTTAAGAAGTTTCAAACACAGTAGACACATGTTAATTCCCTTAAGAAATGAAATATTTTCCTAAGACTTAGTATGAAAAATATTTGTCTTTGACATACATTTTGCAACAAATACGTTAGTAGTTTCAGATTTTTTCTTCTTTGACCAAGGTATAAGTTGCTCAATGTTAGTTCCAACACCCAAAGAAAGATTAATTTGAAAACTACAAATAATTAACAGAAACAATGAAACACAAAATACATAACTAATGATTAAGTAGCAAGCACAATAGGAAACAAAAAATAGAAAGAACTCACTATTTTTTACCTTTTTTACACAGGCGTGTTGATAAAGGACAAAGGCATGTCGACAGACAGTGAGGGTGTGCTGACAGACATCAAGGGCACACTTTTATCAAACATAGGTGCATTCTACATAGCATAGGCACACTTCTAGAATAGTAAACAGAACCTACCAAAATAAAATAATGAGTTGGAGAGAAAGGATGATTTGCTAAGTTTTGAGAGATCTAATGGCCTGGGAGGATGGATCTGAGGAGTGAACACTGCTCAATGTTTATCCTAACATGAGCGTGCTTTTACAAGGCAAAGGCATGCTTCTACACAGAGAGGACCTAACACCATGAAATCAATGCCTAAACCTATTGAAAATCAAATGGAACAGCATGACTAGATAGAGATAGATGTTAGGCAAACACAGGAATCAGAAAGTAGGCAAAATCAACTGAAAATAACCCACAATCCACAAAAATAAGCACCAACTTGTCAGAAACACAAGCATGCAGTTATGAAACACAAGTACATCGACCTTCTGTAGAGGTGTGCCAACTTGCAGCATAGGCATGCCGACACAAAGCGTAGGTGTGCATTAACAGTCACAGGCACATTTCTATTCCTGTATGAAATTTGTATGAAAAAACTCCACACAAATGTTAGTTTTCAGGGACATGAGTCCCATTGGGCATGCTAAAATGTAATGGTTATAATTTGAATGCAATAATGAACATAAATGAACTCAAGCAATAAGTAAAACAATACAAATTACCTCAAACACACAAACAAACCATACTTGATGAAGCGTACTAAGGTTGCACCCAAACCTCAAGAGGATTGCTCTTTGCTCTTGGCTATGTGGATTACTCTATCAACAAGCGTAACGTGATCTCCCAAGGAATGATAATGAAAATGTAAGTTTACTAAAATGAGAGATGTTGAGAAATGGAGAATGAGGTTCGTTTTATAGACCTGTGAAATAGTAGATCAATGGTTGAGGAACACCAGAAAGATCAATGGTTGAGGATGATTGAGAGAATGTGTGTGAATGAGAGGACAAGTGACCTAGCCTTCTCATGAGTCATGGGAGTTAAAAGACCTGATTGGAGAGTTGACTAGATAGATTGATCAAAAGACTAAATTGATTGATTTGTTAACAAATTAGATTAATTTATTAACTAATTTGATTGATTAGAGGACTGATTTGATTGATTAGATGATTGGATTGATTAATGAGTTAGCTCATATGATTGATATGTTAACTGATTAGACCAGAGGAAATTATGGTGGGTGAGGATAAATGGAAAATTAAATAAATAATTTATTTAATTTCATGAGCACATGGGATAAATGATATAAATATTAAATTTAATTCATTTTGGAGGAAAAAGATATTTAAATAAATAATTTGAATTTATTTATTTAAAGTCGAGGGAAATTTGATTTATTTAAATAAATAATTTTGATTTTATTTATTTAAATTGGAGGAATAATGATTTAATTAAATAATTTGGATTATTTAATTAATATAGGGGAATATGATGATTTTTAGTGAATTAATGAATTAATGTGGAATAGTCAAAATTAAGTGATTTGATGTGAATTTGTGTGAATATAGTGTGATGACATGAATTATGCGTTAGCGAATTTCAGGTGTCTACAGAATCAAAAGCTTATAAGTTTTATAACCTCGTTTCAAAGAAAGTGATTATTAGCAAAGATGTGGAATTTAAGGAAGAAGCATGGGATGGAAGCATTAGTAGAGCAATCACAATTGGAGAACCAATTCCTCAAAATGAAGAAGAATCTAAAGAACAAAATTTGCAAGGTGATCAATCAACTCCATAAGCAAGAACACACACTCCAATAAGAACACCAACGAACTTAGCACAAGGTGAATCATCTAGTCATGCATGTCACCCTACTCCCAATTGACAAGTAAGTGATGATCCTACACTTGCCTCCTTAAGGTCAAAGTATAAAGGAAAGAAAATAAGAAGATTGAAGGAGATTTAAGATCAAGGAGAACATTTAGATTTGTGTTCAAATTTAGGTTTTTTCTCTCATTATCCTATGTATTTTGAAGAAGCAGTTAAAGAGGAACATTGGATAAAATCTATGGATGAAAAGATAGATTCTATTGAGAGAAATCAAACATGGGAGCTAATTGACCTACCTAAAGGTAAGGATTGCATAGGAATCAAATGGGTTTATAAGACAAATTTAATGCAGAAGGTAAGATTGAAAAGCACAAGGCAAGGTTAGTAGCAAAAGGTTTTGCACAACAACATGGAATTGATTATAATGAAACATTTGCTCTAGTTGCTAGACTTGATACTATTAGAATGGTTTTAGCAATAGATTCTCAAAATAATTGGAAAGCATATCAAATGGATGTCAAATCAGCTTTCTTGAATGGTTTTCTTGATGAAGAAGTGTATTTGAAACAACCACCAGCTTTTGAAGTGCATGGACATGAAGATAGTCTATAGATTGAAGAAGGCTCTCTATGGTCTCAAGCAAGCACCAAGAGCATGGTATAGTAGGATTGATTCATACATGACAAACAATGGATTCAATAGAAGCAATAGTGAGCCCACATTATACACAAAAATTAACAAAGAAGGTCATATTTTGATTGTGTGTTTGTATGTTGATGATTTGATTTTCATTGGGAATTTGTCTGTATATGCATTTAAATCAGCAATGAAGAAAGAATTTAAGATGACAGATTTGGGATTAATGAAGTATTTTTTGGGCATTGAAGTTGTACAATTAGATAAGGGAATTTTTATTTGTCAAAATAAATATGCAAAGGATGTGTTAAGGAGGTTTAAGATGTTGAATTGTAATTTAGCACCTACACCCATTGCTAAAGGAACTAAAATTAGCAAAGAGGACAAAGGGCCTAATGTTGATTCTACAACATTCAAAAGACTAATTGGAAGTTTGATGTATCATACAACTACAAGACCAGATATCATGTATGGGGTTAGTTTAATCTCAAAATTCATGGAGTCACGAAAAGACTCACATTGGCAAGTTGGAAAGAGGATATTGAGATATGTGGCAGGAACAACAAAATATGGAATTTAATATTCCAAACTAATGATTTTGTTTTGATTGACTATACTAACAGTGATTTTGTAGGTAGCATTGATGACAAGAAAACTACTTTTGGACATGTCTTCCATTTAATTTTGGAACAGGTGTGGTCTCATGGGCATCAAAAAAATAACCCATAGTGACACTTTCATTAGCTGAAGAAAAGTATGTAGCAGCCACATCAATAGCATGTCAAACAATTTGGATGAGGAGAGTATTGATAGATTTATTGCAAGCATAAGAGGAGTCAACACCAATCTTTTTTGACAACAAATCAATAATTGCATTGTCAAAAAATCATGTTTTTCACAAGAGGAGAAAGCATATTGATACGAGATTTCATTTCATCAAAGAGTTAGTAAACAATGGAGAAATCCATTTGTAGTTTTGCAGATCTGAAGACCAGTTGGTAGATATATTCACAAAGGCATTAGCAAATGAGAATTTTGATCATCTAAGATAGAATTTAGGTTTTGTAAATGCTGAAGTAGTTAGTGGTAGAAATTAAGGGGGAGTGTTAGAATGTGGAGTAATTTCTCCCAAAATAAAACATGCAATTTAGTTTAGTTTCAGTTTAATATATGGAAGTAAGATAATAAAATAATTCTGCATGATAGTTATTTTAGAATTAGAGTTTTGTAATTTGCATGTTTTGCATGAATAGATATTTCTAGTGGATTGCATGATTTTAATAGATAAAGGATTAGTTTTCTAAATTTCTGCATGGTCAAAAATCCTCTATGTATGGAGGTACATTGTAATCATTTTTAGATGAGAAAAATAAACACAAATTTTTCTATTGGAAGGCAAGAGAGGATAGATGGATGTCCAGAAAATATTGCTACAACAATATGGACAGCAAAAACAAACATAAAAGAAGGCAGACCAAAAACACATAGAACATAAATATATATTTATATTTTCCTCTTGAAAAATTACATACAAAAACTTCTTACAAACTTCAATGTAGAGTTGTTGCTCTGTTTTCTAATTTGCCTCTATATCTAGAGCTGCAGAACATCCACTGTGATGTTGCACATTCCCTTCTATTCTCTGTTGCAATATTTTTCTATGTCCTACTATTCTCTACATACCTTCTGTTGCTGCAGGCTTCCACTAATTTCTATGGTCAACTCTATTCTTTTTATCTCATTCCTACCAAGCCAAAAATTGGTGCTCAAAACACACTTCAAATTCAAAATCACCTACCAAAATAAATGCAGGCAGGCCAACAGTTGTTGGGGTTTGATTTTGGAAATCCCCAAGTCTGACGCAAGGACAAGCTGAATTAAATGTACTGACTAAAGATTATTAATTTTCCAACACTCCCCCTTAATCTAAAGTCTGATGTCATTCAACAATTTTCTTTCTGGAACTGATCTTTGGAGTTACACCTTTGCATTTGCCTTTATGGAGTAGATCTCTGGAGCTATTTCTATCATTCTAGATCACCTCTGAGCTCTTTTTTGCATCTCCAGAGCACTCTGTCTGCATCTCTGGAACTGACACCTTGCATCTCTGGAGCTCTATCTAGAGCTACACATACTTTCCAAGGTTGAACCTCTAGAGCTTTACTGTTGTCTTTCTAGAGCTAAACCTACAAAGCTGTCTTCTTTTCAGGACTACATACCTCTAGAGCTATCAACAATACCAAGCTTATCTCGTAGGCATTCAAAAGAATCTTTTGGCAATGCCTTTGTAAAAATGTTAGCGAGTTGCTGCTCAGATCTACAATACTATAACTCAATCTCTCCTCGTTCTACCAACTCCCTTATATAATGCTAATGGATCTCAATGTGCTTGTTTTGTCCATGGAAGACTAGATTCTTTGTCAGAGCTATTGATGAAACATTATCACAATGAATGGTTGTACCATCTTCTTGCTGCTCATTCAAGTCGGCAAGGATCCTTCTCAACTAAATAGCCTAACATGCTACTGCATTTTCTACACTATAGTCAGCTTTTGTTGTATAGAGAGAGAGAGACAATGGGCTACTTCTTGGATGCCCATGATATCACGCCTGAACCCATGTGAAATACATAGCCAGGTGTGCTCTTCTGGTTATCTACATTACCTGTGCAATCACTATCCGTGAAACCAGCCAACTTAAACTCATTAAAAACACCATACAAGATGCCATAACCTATTGTGCCATTCACATATCTCAAGATCCTCTTCCTACTTGCCAATGTGTTTCCTTGGACTTCTCCATGAACCTATAAATTAGGCTTACTACATACATCAAATCAGGCCTAGTGGCTATCAAGTACATGAGGCTTCCAACCATGCTCTTGTAGAGGGTTGAGTTTACTTCCTTGCTGCTATCCTCTTTACTCAATTTCAAACTTGTAGCTATTGGTGTAGGGGTAGGTTTACTATTCTCCATTTTAAATCTCTTCACAATCTGTTTGGCATAGTTAGTTTGCAAAATAAATATGCCATGCTCTGTTTGTTTGACCTCGATGCCAAGAAAATATTTTAGCAGACCTAATTCTATCATCTCAAACTCATTTTTCATTGCCTCTTTAAAATCAACAATGAAGAGATCACTATTACTAGTAAAAATTAGATCATCTATGTATACAAAATAGCAATCAAAATATGACCTTCAGCTACTTTGATGTAAAGAGTGGGCTTATTGTTGCTTTTGCTAAAGCCATTACTCACTAAATATGAGTCAATTATGTTGTACCATGCCCTAGGTGCTTGTTTCATCCCATAGAGGGCTTTCTGGAGCCTATATACTTTTTCCTCTTGCCCTGGGACTTCATAGCCAGGTGGCTACTCCACATACACTTCCTCCTTCAGCACTCCATTCAAGAAGGCTGACTTTACATCCATTTGAAACACCTTCCACTTGTGTTGGGCTATTGTTGCTATGACTACCTAAATTGTTTCTAGCCTTGCAACTGGTGTATATGTCTCATCATAATCTCTTCTAGGCTATTGTTTGTACCCTTTGACAACTAGCCTTGCCTTATGTCTTTCAATCTTTCCTTCAGTAGTAGACTTGGTCTTATAGACCCACTTAACTCCAATCACATGTTTACACTTAGGTAAAAATTTTAGTTTCCATCATTCTTGTCTATGGCATCCAACTCTTCATCCATGGCCTTACACCATTTCTCTTCTTTCAAGGCTTCTTCAAAGTGCATTAGATCACTAAAAGAAAATAATACAAAATTTAAATTCTCATCCATATAAGCATACCTTGTGCTGTCATAAATCTCCTTCACACTCCTTATCCTTCATGGCATCAATGATATGAGTGTAGGGTCTAAATTGTAACCTCTAGAGCTACTATTGTTCCAACCTCTAGAGCTATTGTAATGCTAACCTCTAGAGTTACTGCTTTGTTGAACACTAGAACTGCAGATCTCTAGAGTTGCAGACCTTCGGAGCTACTGATCTCCAGAGTTGCTACTTTGTTGTCCACTTTCAAAGTTGTTCTATTGAACACCTTCATAACTACTATTCTCCAATGCTCTACAGTAGTTTCTCCCCAAGCTGCTACTCTCTATAGTTCCTCCAAAGCTTCTTCATCTTCAAGGGGTATTGTAACTAAAATAGCCATGGTGCTATCCACCGTTCCATCCCATGCTTCATTCTCAATGAACTCAACATCCCTGCTGATCAAAACCTTTTTGGTGATGGGATTATATAGTTTGTAGGCTTTTGACTCTTCACTATAGCCTATGAAAATACATTTCTCACCTCTATCATCAAATTTTTGCCTCTTCTCTTTAGGCACTAATGCATATGCCACACACCCAACGATTCTCAGGTGTTCAACACTCCATTTGTTGTTTGTCCATGCCTCTTATAGAATCCTATCATGAACAGCCTTTGTAGGACACCTATTCAATAGGTAAAACATTATTGCTACAACTTCACCCCAAAAATCATGTGATTGCTTTCAGCATGCTTGCTGCCATCTCTTGAGTGGTTCTATTTTTCCTTTCAGCCACTCCATTTTGCTGTGGAGTATACCTAGTTGTAAACTACTTTTGTATGCCTTCATTCTTGTAGAAACTTAGAAATTCCTTAGAGATATACTCTCCCCCTCTATCTATTCCTAGGGCTTTGATATAGTGGTTGCTTTGATTTTCAATTGATGCCTTAAGCCACTTGAATTTCTCGAAGGCTTTTGATTTGTTCTTTAAAAAATAAACCCATATTTTTCTGCTGTAATCATCTATGAATGCCATAAAATAAGTATTTCCAACCAAGGTGTGGGTTTTCATGGGACCACACAAATCTGAGTGCACCAACTCTAATGGTGCTTTTGCTCTCCTAGAATACCCTAATTGAAAGGGTTGTCTATGCTCCTTTCCTAAAATGCAAGCTTCACATTTTCCATCGGGCTCTACAATGTTTGGTAGCCCTCTAACCATGCCTTTCTTGGACAATAAACTCAAACTAGAAAAACTTAAGTGCCCATACCTCAAATACCACAATTTGGATGAGTCTTTGATGACTGTCCTAAAGGAAGATTGTTGTTCCACTGTTGTGAGTACTATAGATAGTGCCAGTGACTCTATATGTATCGTAAGAGGAAATATTATGTTTCTTGTCATCCGTACTGCTACAATCACTTTCTTACTGCCTCCTTTGTCAAATATTTTGCACTCTCCATTTTCCATTAGGATTTTATAACCATTTTAGAGAATTTGTCCAATGCTCAATAGATTATGTTTTATGCCAGGGGCATAAAAAACATCCTGGATCACCCTCCTTTCACCATTCTTGGACTAAATGTTGATTGTATCTTTTCCCATGATGGGAACTTGCTCATTGTTTCCCATTTTTATTTCAATCTGTATGCTACATAATGCATTCAAATCAAAAGCAGAAACTCATCAACACATAAGACACCAATATTTTGACGTGGAAACCCCGGTTAAGGGAAAAACCACGGGGTGATTAACCCAAGAATGTATTCTCTGTTAGAAGAATAGAAAGAACAAAATGGCACATGCCAATTAGGGCTCACTGCCCAAGCACACTGCTCACAAGAGGCTCACTACCTACAAGAGACACACTGTCTACAAAGAAATAAGTATCACATACATGAACTAGAGAATAGCATCTTCACCATGCTTGAATCAGTTCCATTAATCTCAATACTTATGCTCTGCCTTTTGCTCTCCTCTTCGCTACCACACTCTCATCTCCACACCGAAAGGCAAATTCAAACTAACTTCACAATCCCATATTTATACAAGGCATCAACTTAGGAATGATCATCTAAGTCGGCAAACATTCATAAGATCATCTGACAGATGCATAACTCATCCAGTCGGCTGGTCTCAAGAAGAACACCATCATACAGAAGTTACTCTTCAATTGCAAGCTCCAACTTCAATGCGGACCACCAACATGAACTGGACACGATCCAAAAACTTCCACAAGATTTCCTGAATCACCAAGAACATCCACACTTCTACTTACTGAAATCCTTCTCTCCTTCATCCGGAACCTTAAGAACATAGTCTCTCATAACTGTCACAAAGGAATAGGTGCTTGCGGACCTTCAAACCACGCACCAATAGAGTTGATACACCACAAAGACTTCCTCAGAACTCCTTTAAATCTGCAGAATAGGACACTTCATTTCCAGATCTCACCGGACCTTTCTTGTTACATACTGTCACCTCTGAACACCTACTGGAACCAGTTTTACTTGAGCAGCCACAACTTCTTCATATCTTCATGCATACCTCTGAAATCTCTACTAGATCACCTATAGACGCATATCTACAAACCCTTTAGTTTGTATCCTCTGAACATCATCCTATCTTGAACTTTTGTCTTATAGTCATCATTGTTCATCATTGTTCCTAATTGAGACTAATTTTCTCAATATCCTTAGCTCACGGCTCATCCAAACCTTATCATTAATGCAACAGGAGTATGTTGACATCAATGACAACACCGGTTAGGCCCATACTTGAAACAATCTCCCCCTTTGTCAGTGACGGCAAAATATGATGTGAAAAACCATCAAGACAAGAACTTCTCCTTACTGTCACAGCTTCCCCTATCAAAAACAACCATTCACATGTCTTATCTCCCTTTATTGCTCCCCCTTTGATTAGCAACCACTTGTTTTTCACATGTCTTCTCTCCCCCTTTGACATCAATGGCAAAGGGCATATACTTGCAATTTCACCACTTTAAAATCATACCTGCTGCTCCCCCTGAGTAGCAGCTCCCCAACATCAATCTGGATCACAAGATGTGACTGTGATACCCACCAGACTGTTGCACATTAGTGCACCTTAGATCATCACTGGAGGGGCAATAACCCCTAACTTCTTCCTGAGATAATCAAAAGAGTCCTTAGATAGAGGTTTAGTAAAGATATCTGCAATCTAATCCTTGGATGACACAAACTCCAATTTAACTTCATTCTTGTTCATTTGCTCTCTCAGAAAGTAAAACTTGATAGATATATGCTTACTCTTTGAATGCAACATCGAATTCTTAGATATACTTATAGCACTTGAATTATCACAGAAGATTGTGATAGGTTCCTCATACTCCACTTTGATATCTCTTAGCATCTGCTTCATCCACAAAACTTGAGTGCAACTACCTACTTCTGCAATATATTCTGCTTCAGTTGTAGACAGAGATATTGCCTCTTGTTTCTTGCTTAGCCAAGAGACCAATCTCTTCCCCAAAAAGAATGCTCCACCACTGGTACTCTTTTGGTCATCCACATCTCCTACCCAATCAGCATCTGTATATGCATGAAGAGAGAAATCATGATCTCTAGGATACCACAGACCATACTCAACCGTCCCTTTTAGATATCTAAAAATCCTCTTGATTGCCATGACATGGGATTCTGTAGGATCGGCTTGGAATCTAGCAACAAGACCAACAGCTTGCATAATATCTCGTCTAGTTTGAGTGAGATACAACAATCCTCCAATCATTGATCTGTACTTTGTCTGGTCTACCTTAGGAGAGTCATCATCTTTGCTCAACTTACATCTGGTTGCCATAGGAGTATTCATTGGCTTTGAATCTTCCATCCCAATTTTTTTCAACAATTCTTTCACATATTTGGTCTGAGAAATGAAGATTCCTTTCTTTGTTTGAGTAATTTGTAGACCCAAGAAGAAATTTATTTCACCAAGCATAGACATCTCAAACTCACTTTTCATTTGATTTGCAAAAGCTTTACACATACTATCTCTTCCTCTAAAGATGATATCATCAACAAATAATTCAACAATCAAGATGTTTTCATGATCAATTTTGAAATATAAGTTACTGTCGGCAGTACCTTTGTTGAAACCAATCTTCAAAAGATGCTTATCCAATCTCTCATACCAGGCTCTTGGGGCTTGCTTTAATCCATACAGTGCCTTCTTCAACTTGCAAACCATGTCACCATGATCAGACAGCTGAAATCCATCCGGTTGCTCTATATACACTTCTTCTTCCAAGTCCCCATTTAGAAAGGCAGACTTGACATCCATCTGATATACCTTGAAATCCTTGAAGGTAGCAAAGGCAAGAAATAATCTGACTACTTCAATTCTTGCCACTGAAGATAAAGTTTCTTCAAAATAAATTCCTTCTATTTGGGAGTAGCCCTTGCAGACCAATCTGGCTTTATTTCTGATTACTTCACCAACTTCATTTAGTTTGTTCCGGAAGACCCATTTGGTTCCAATCACATTCTTGTTTCTAGGTCTGGGAACAAGATCCCAAGTGTGATTTTTCTCAATTTTTATCAACTCTTCCTCCATTGCTTTGGTCCAGGTTTCATCATTGCATGCTTCATTTATTGTCTTAGGTTCAATCTTTGAAATCAGACAATATTCATTTAAAATTTGAGCAATTTTCCTTCTAGTTTGCACACCTTTTCTTTTGTCACCTATGATCTGATCTTCAGAGTGGTTCAGTCTTACATACCTTAGAACTTTGGGAGTTTCTTGTACTTCTACTTCTTGATCAGGCTCATTCAGACCTATCTCTTCTTCCTGATTTACCGGATTAGTTTCAATCTGACTTTCAGAAGAGGATTGAACTCCTTGAACCAGAACACCATTCTGATCATCTTCATCATATTCATAAAACCTTGAGGGTTTCTCTATTCCCTCATCAACCTTCACATTTGTACTTTCTATCATCTTTCTTAGTCTCTTGTTATAACACCGGTATGCTTTGCTTTGAGTAGAGTAACCCAAGAATATTCCTTCATCACTTCTAGCATCAAACTTGCCTAGATCTTCATCTCTTTTGATGTAACATTTGCTACCAAAGACTCTGAAATATCTTACAGTAGGAGTAATGCCAAACCAAAGTTCATAAGGGGTCTTACCGGTATTGCTTCTGATTTGAACTCAATTGAGAGTATAGACTGCAATGCTGACAACTTCTCTCCAATAGATCTGAGGAACATTTGCTTCCATCATCATGGTCCTAGATGCTTCCTGGATGGTTTGGCTCTTTCTCTCCACTACTCCATTCTACTATGGAGTCCTAGGAGCAGACAACTGTCTCTTAATTCCATGTTTCTCACAGAACTCTATGAACTCACCGGATGTGAATTCTCCACCTCTATCAAACCTCAGACATTTCAACTTTAATCATGTTTCATTCTCTACCATAGCCTTGAATATTTTGAATTTCTCAAGAGCTTCTGATTTCTCCTTTAGAAAGGTTACCCACATCATTCGAGAATAGTCATCAATTAGCAGCATGAAATATCTATCACCTTGAATACTCCTAATTCTTGCCGGACCACAAAGATTAGTGTGAACTAAGTCCAATAATCCGGTAGAAGATAGTTCCTTGCTTTTGAATGTGACTCTGCTCAACTTACCCAACTGACATTCCTTGCAAAAGCTGTTAGTAGGTTTCACCAATTTTGGAAGATCTCTTACAACCTGAGTATTGCTTATCTTTATGATATTATCAAAATTCACATGACACATCCTTCTATGCCATAACCAACTCTGATCAACTTGAACAAATAAGCAGCTTTTACCAGTACCAACCAAGTGGAATATATTACCTTTAGTTTGAGTACCAGATGCAATCTCTGTTCTGAAACTTTCAAAGATTTTGCATTTTCCATCCTTGAATTAGAGATCATAGCCTTTGTCCACCAACTGTCCAACACTGAGAAGATTGTGCTTCAAACCTTCAACATATAGTATATTACTAGTTTTGTTTCTTCCATCAAAAGAAATAGTTCCTCTTCCTCTAATTCTACTAGCAGAATTGTCACCAAACTTTACCACTCCTCCATACCTTTCCAAATCTACAAATTTATTTTTGTCACCTGTCATATGGTGAGAGCATCCACTGTCAATGACCCAATCATCCTTCTCTTCAATTTGGGCTGCCAGAGCTTTTTCCACAGTCTTAAGATTGACAGATACAAAGGACATTGCATCTTCTTCCTTGATGGCAATGAACACCCATTCATTTCTGGATTTGTTTCCTATCTCTGATTCATCATCTGTTACTCCTTCATTATCATCACCTTCATGTACATAGTAAAAATTCTTTTGGAACCTTGGCTTGTTAGGATTTTGCCTTGAAAATCTTTCCGGACACCTTGAGGCAAAATGACCAATCTTATTGCAGTTAAAACACTTAAAAGGTATTTTTCCTTCATACTTACCTGATCCTCTTGGTAGCCTTTTTGCAATAAGGGCTTCAAGTTGAGCAGTTTCTACTTCTTCTTCCAGATCTTTTCTTGCTTTTTCATACCATGACAATTTCTTTGAAGAATTCTCTCCCAGATCAAGCCTTTGTTTACCTTTAACAAAGGCACTGGCTTTGAATGTAGATTCAGTCTTGGGGGGTCATCTCCAAACTCTGTCATTTCAAATGTAGCCAATTTCCCAGCCAATTGATCTCTTGTGACAATTGTATGGGCTCTGAATTCTTCAATTGCAGCAGCCTTGATTTTGTAAGAAGTAGGAAGGGATCTGAGAATTTTACCAACAATCTCATTTTCATCCAAGACTCCACCGGCATTTCTAATTCCACAAACCAGCTCATTCACTCTTGGCATAAAAGTGGTAATATTTTCATCATCTCTCATCTTCAGTTTTTCAAATTTCCCTTTTAGACCCTGAAACGTTGCACATTTAACATACTGGTCTCCTTCATGCAAAAGTTCTAATTTATTCCAAATCTCAAAGGTAGTTGGTAGGTCAATAACATTTGAGAGAGCTCTGAATCAAATAATGCACTTAGAAAAGCCTCTTTGGTTCACAGATTGTTTTCAGCATCTGTGATTTCATTTAGGGTTGTTAAACCACCCTGTGGAGGTACATACGGTTTTGTAACCATGGACCAATACGCCATTCCCATACATTGCAAGTGACATTTCATGTGACCTTTCCAAAGAGAAAAGTTAGTTCCATCAAACTTTGGACTATCCTTCTTGTAAGATGACATCTTGGATCTCCTCAAGCGGTTAAGCTCTTTTTAGAGAAACTTAGCTCTAATACCAATTGTTAGACTTAGGGCACACAACTGAGAGGGGGGTGAATCAGTTGTGCAAAACTTTCTCCAATTTACACACTTAAATCCTCTTAGTTGTTAGCAGTATATTAAACATGAAACATAATGTATTCAAATCAAAAGCAGAAACTCATCAACACATAAGACACCAAGATTTTGATGTGGAAAACCTAGTTAAGGGAAAAACCACGGGGTGATTAACCCAAGAATGTATTCTTTGTTAGAAGAATAGAAAGAACAAAATGGCACATGCCAATTAGGGCTCACTGCCTGAGCACACTGCTCACAAGAGGCTCACTGCCTATAAGAGACACACTGTCTACAAAGAAATAAGTATCACATACATGAACTGGAGAATAGCATCTTCACCATGCTTGAATCAGTTCCATTAAGCTCATTACTTCTATTCTGCCTTTTGCTCTCCTCTTCTCTACCACACTCTCATATTCACACCGAAAGGCAAATTCAAACTAGCTTCGCAATCCCTTATTTATACAAGGCATCAAACTTAGGAATGATCATCTAAGTCGGCAAACATTCATAAGATCATCTGATAGATGCATAACTCATCCGGTCAGCCTGTCTCAAGAAGAACACCATCATACAGAAGTTACTCTTCAATTGCGAGCTCCAACTTCAATGCAGATCACCAACATGAACTGGACACAATCCAAAAACTTCCACAAGCTTTCCTGAATCACCAAGAACATCCACACTTCTACTTACTGAAATCCTTCTCTCTTTCATCCAGAACCTTAGGAACACAGTCTGTCATAACTGTCACAAAGGAATAGGTGCTTGTGGACCTTCAAACCATGCACCAATAGAGTTGATACACCACAAAGACTTCCTCAGAACTCCCTTAAATCCATAGAACAAGAAACTTCATTTCTGGATCTCACTGGACCTTTCTTGTTACACACTGTCACCTTTGAACACCTACCAAAACCGGCTTTACTTGAGTGGCCACAACTTCTTCATATCTTCATGTGAACCTCTGAAATCTCTATTGGATCACCTACAGACTCATATCTACAAACCCTTTAGTCCGCATCCTCTAAACATCATCTTATCTTGGACTTTTGTCTTACAGTCATCATTGTTCATCACTGTTCCTTATTGAGACTAATTTTCTCAATATCCTCAGCTCACAGCTCATCCAAACCTTATCATTAATGCAATAGGAGTATGTTGACATCAATGACAACACCGGTTAGGCCCATACTTGCAATAGTTAGGAGGTGTAGGGTGATGTTTATATTGACTCATTTGATAGGCCCCTACCTCTTTCTCTCTCTTGTCATGAGGAGCTTTCATTGAGGGGTAGCGAGGACATTGTAAACATAGAGGTTTCTTTGATTCTGAAAGATAGGCCCTGTGACATGGGAACAAAGGATATTAAGGACAACCACCAAGAATATTTTTTGAATAAAGACAAGAGCTCTTTGGATAAGCTCTTGAGATGGAAAATGATGGAGATTCAATGCAAGAAGGGGAGGAGAAGAGTGAGAATGGAAAAGAAAAGAATGATGATGTTGACAATGAGGAATTAAATATCTCTAGGGTATTCTCCCTAGTTCTAGAGGGTCTGGGGACAAGAAAAAAGGACAAGACATGGTCAAAGAATGGGACCCCTTTGGTAAAGATGGGCAGAAGTTCTTTGAGAAAGTCTAATAGGAAAGGGTTGGATTGTGGCTTAGGTAATAGGAAAGCTAGAAGGCCTTCTCATAAGGAGGTTGGAGAATGTGAAACCATGAAGGAAGTTATATATGGAAATAAAAGCACTCTTCCTAGATAGTGATGCAATTGGGATACCTACACAACCCTATCAACCTATCCTAATCACTACTTTTCACAAAACACAAGAGTTTTAGGTACTTCCTTCATTAACAGGCCTTAAGCCTTATAGCCCTATTTTAGGGTCTGATAGAGGTTTTCTTTCACACAGGGAATCATCTTGGCAAGACATGGGCAATTTGGAATACCCATTATCCTTGTTGTCAACATATCAAAAATGGGTCATGAGTTATTTTGGACAGAAGGCTCCAAAAATAGGATTGTTCAATTTTGAAATAGGCCTAATTAGGCCTCTTTTGCAAGACAACTACTATACCAAAGTCACTCCTCCACACCAAACCAATTGGAACTCTAGAATATGTGGAAAATGACCCAATTTCACTAATTTGGACCTCTGCAACAATTATTGAGACACTATTTTGTGGACTGCACTCTTAAATTGCCTAATACATGGTTTTATTAGGCATCACAGTGGTAAAATCCTACCATAACTCCATTTCCTATCCAAATAAAGATCAAAACACTTAAAAAATTCCTACACCATTCCATTCCACTGAGTAGGAGGAATCTATGTTGGTGGAATGGCTCTACGTCAGTTCGTTTTAACTTGCAAACCCTAGTTCAGGGTTTAGGATAGTTTTTGGAAAAACAAGAATATCTACCTTAAAATCTAATGATAGTGACTCAAACCAGATGTAAACGATAGTTAAAAACCTCTACTAACAAATTCAATGATATTTAGCTCATGACAGAGCTGTACATTGATAGGGTATGGTCTTTAGCATGTGAGAACAGGAAAGATATGTAGAAAATAGAGTTTATTGATAGAAGTTTCTTCATAAAAGTTTCATCCATCCCTCTCCTCAAGCCTTAGAGGCATTTTAAACATGTATACATCAGATCCAAGCAGTTGGTATTGATTTCCAACTGAAAAACTAACTCTCCATATGTGCTACAACCTCCCAACATGACATTTTCTAAGTGGCTAAGCAACTTGCCACCTTAGCCTTACATTGGTTCACATTATTGAACTAGACAAACTAAAAACATGTGTCTTGGTCATGATTTGACCTTATTACATTGCCTTGGTGACAAAATTCCTCATATTCTAGGCCTAGACCACCCTAGGACCTTTTAGGACTAAACAATGCATCAAAAACAAGACATTATCAATGGTGCTCTGCACCAGCTAGGGGAAAGATACCACAAAACTAAAAGATGAATATTATTTCATGGAACATCTAGGGGCTAAATCACCCACATAAGCACAGCTTGCTAGAAAATATGGTAAGACAATAGAAACTAGACATTTTTCTCATTTAAGAATCTAAAATGCTTTTGGGCAAAGTAGTTAGTTTTAAAAATATCTATAAAGATTGTAGTTTTGAGGGCTTGAATGCTTTGGACACCTCTGCTAGGGATTGTTGTATGTGGAATGAGAATAAACTTGATGGTGTCAAAGTTCTTGCTAAGCCCAACCAGGTGGTAGTTATATTTTCCTCTCGGCATAAAATGAATGGGTGGATCATTTCAAACATATATACTCTAAATTCTAGAAAGGAAAGAAAGGGACTATGGATTAGGCTTATATCTTTCATCCAAAGGTTTCTCATAGAGAAATGGCTTATAATGAGAGATTTTAACTCACCTCTGTCTATGGGGGGAAAATGGGCATCTCCTTCTTCTCCAAAGATGGTATGGAGGACTTTGTTGAGTTCATATCCATTTCTAAACTAATGGATTTACCTCTATATAGAGAAAATTCAATGTGGTCCAACAAAAATATTGGTACAACTTTGATACAATTCAAACTTGATTAGGTGCTTCTATTTGGTTAGTGGTTCACAAAGTATGTTGCTTATTGGCCTTTCAAAGACTGGGCTCGAGCCACTCTCATATCATTATCTATGTTGAAATTAGGGGCATCAAATGCAAGTTAGCATTCATATTTGAAATAATGTGGCTTCTACATCTTGGTCTTAAGTAGAACATAACTAATTGGTAGAACATCTAGGTGCACAACTCTGCTATGTGTAGAATTGTTGACAAGCTAGGAAATATCAAGAACTAGATAAAAATAGAATAGAGAGTGTCTTGGGGATATTTTCAAATAGAAAGTTGAAGTGAGATAGAAGCTACAAAAATGACAACATTATATTCAAACTAATGGAGTGACCCAAGAGGATTCCATGGAGGAAAAATCTATGCCTATAAAGCTTCATTCTCTCATAAAAAAGGAGGAATTTTTTTGGAAACAAAGGTCTTGCTTAGTATGGTTGAAGGAAGGTGACTACAACACCAAATACTTTCATATGACTACTTTGTGACACAAAATGGCTAACAAAATTAAAGAAATAAAGGCCAATGGTAGATTTTTTTTGTCAGATGAGTCAATATGAGCTAATGTTTTGGAGTTCTTCTTAGGTCTTATGGTTGATGACAGGGTGCCTTCCCCGCTAGAGCTGGAGATGCTAAAGTTCATCCCCAATCTTGTTGAAAAGAAAGACAATGTTTATCTACTCACCCCTGTCACCATGGAATAAGTTAGGGGGTGGTTTTTCAAAGGCAATAAGGCTCTAGGACCAAATGGATTCCCCTAATTCTTTTTTCAATTCTTTTGGGGTATTGTTGCTAAGGATTTAATTGAGGTTGTTAAATATTTATTCACTCAAGGAAAACTTCTCAAGAAATTGAATACTACCTTTCTAGTGTTAACTCGCTACAAAAAGGGAGGCTTTAGAGTTTGTTGGTTTCAAGCCCATCAATCAATTCAACTCAATGTATACGATAATATCAAAAATCATGGCTTAAATAGACTCCAAACCATTATTCCCAAGATCATTTCTCTTCAATAGAGTGGATTTGTTCCAAATTTACACATCTTAGACTTGATTGTGCTTATTCATAAGTGCTTCACTCAATGGATAAAAGTGGGAGAGTAGCCTTCCTTCTGAAGTTGGACCTAATGAAGGCCTATGATAGAGTTTCTTAGTACTTTTTGGGCAAGATTCTCATATGCTTTGGATTAGGTAAGAAGTTCTCTAGTATTATAGCTTGGTGCATTTCCACTCCTAAGTTCTTTGTTATTATTATAGGGACTCCTATCTTCTGTAATGCGTCTAGAGGGTTAAGGCAAGGGGAACCCCTTTCTCCCTTCCTTTTTAAAATTTTTATGGAAGTCTTTGGTTGTAACACCAAATCATCTATTGACAAATAATATTATGAAATGCTTCAAACTTACTTCTACTTGTTGCCTTGTGTCACATCAATAATTTTTTGATGATAACATTACTGTGGGGGAGGCCTCAATTATGAAAGCCAAAGGAATTAAGTGCATCCTTTATTATTATAAAAATCTTGTAGGTCAATGGATTATCCTACCAAAAAGTGCCATCTTCTTCAAAAACACTCATGTTGATAGGAAAAGGAAAATTATGAAAATTTTAGGTTGTCAACTTAAGGAACTCTCATCTTCATACCTTGATATCCCCCTCTTTAAGGATAAAGTTTTGGATTCCTTCTAGATTTCATCAGTTGAAATATTTTAAAGGAAATTGGCTAGTTGGAAGGGACCACTACTTTCCATGGTTGTCCCTTCCACTGTTGGTAAATCTAACTCTTGAAATCTTCACTCCAAAATCCACCAGCTTAATATATGTCATTTCTGAAAATCATATCCAAATACATGTCAAAAAAATCAAGTAGATCCAAAAAAGTTTGTCCATTCAAGGTTAAAGGAACATAAGAGAATTCCTCTTATTCTATTGGATCAAGTGTACCTTTCAAAAACCTACAGAGGTATAGGTATAAGGAAAATAACAAAGTTCTCAATTATAAAATTGCATGGAGAGTTATCACTGAGAATAAGGAATAGAATGTTATCATTCATCAAAAATGTGATAAGGATGGACCTAGGTTCATTTTAAGTACCAATCATCTTCTCAGATCAAATTTTAGGTACACTATTTGCTCTTCTATGGATATTAGTAGTAGAAGCATTAAATGGAATAAAATAGGGAATGGAAAAAAATCTGCTTCTAGGATGACATTTATATTTTGGATAGGCCTCCAGGTTTGGTGAATGAGATTCAACCCCTTCATTTAGATTGCAAGTGGATTGTTGGGGAGTTTTTGGCCAATTACATTTAGATGGTTAATGGTATTGAGGAATAGATGAAGTTTGGAGTGTTGCCTCTATCTTAAGTGGCTAATTATTTAGTCCCTATTCTAGTGCATCTCTTAGGTTCCTACAACTATTAAGTGTTGTTGAGGATACTTTGGTTTGGACCTCTTCCCCTTCTAGCCTTTTCTTTGTCTCCTCTTGTTTCTCTTTAGCTAATTCTTTCTAGTCCTTATCCTTCTAGTCTTCCTTGTGGCTTCTCAATCTAATTCCTCATGTCAACTCCTTCCTAGGGGTTTGTTTCAAGAGAAAATTATTACTATTGACAATTTTGTCAAGTGTGGCTTTGCCTTCCCCAACCACTGTGAGTTGTACCAATCTGATTTTGAAACAACATCTCACATCTTCAAGGATTTCCTACTTTCTACTTCAGTGTGTGATGTATTCTTAGAAAAATGAGTCCCCAATTTCTCCAACTCCTCTCTTTCCTTACTATGGTCTCTCACCCTACCACATATTTGGTAGGGATTTGGAAAGAACAAAATTACAAGATCTTTAGAGAATCTAAGACTAACTTTGGTAGACTATCCTCCAAGGTTTTTTTTTTTCTATTTAAGAGAAAATTTCTCGGTTGCTCTCTAGGATAAGTCTCTAGATGGAGGCAAGCTTTCTTTACTCAACATTGATTAGAGAATTTCCAACTCTTACAAGTAGAATATTGACATCTCTATTTTTTTCCCTTAAGGAAAAAAAGAAAGAAAGAATGTGAAATAGTACCTCCCTCTAACTAAATGGTTTAAATTAAACTTTGATGGGGCCTTAGAGGGCAATCTTGACCCCTTAGATTGTGGGGGCTAATCTAGGATTCTATAAGTAACATGAAAGGGGCTTATAAATCTTTTTTACTTAGGGGTGCAATCTAATCACTACTCTAAAGAAATTGCATCCTACCATGGGATAAGATTGGTGAAATATATGGGTATACAAAACTATATAATTGAAGATGACTCTCAATATTATAAGATGCTTCAACAAGGATTTGCCTTGCTAGACCATCCAAAACCTTATCCAAGACTCAATCAATATTATTGATTCTCTAAAAAAAAAAGAATTTAACATAACTTTAGAGAGGCTAATGGGGTCATGGACTTGCTAATATGGTAGTGAACTTGAGGGAAGAGAAGAGATGGATTGGAGGTAATATCCTCTTGAATCCATTATGCTTGCAAAACATGATGTTGATGGCTAATCTACTTATGTCATATGTTGTGATTATTATTCTCTTAATAATAAAAGTAAGACCCCTCATTTGTACTTGAGGTGTGAGAGTTATCATCTATCACTTGGAAAAAAATTCATGATGGAGCATGTGTGAATTTATTTGTCCTTAATTTTCATGGGATTCACCACACTTGTTTCTTAAAAGTTCACCAATTTTGAAATCAACTCAAAAAAGGGTTTTGGTTTGTCGCTACCCCCTATAGATTGGTATTGAGAGGGATCCAAACCTATTTATGATCATGGATAGCAATAGAAATAGGACTAATCCTATTTCTTATGATAACCTTAAGAAGAATCACAAAGCATGGAAGATTCTAGAGGTCATTGGTCTCACCTTATTTATTGAAAGGGTTAATGGTTATGATAGTAATATGGTGGCTAAATTTGCTCACAAGTGGCATAGCAGGGATATGAAGATTTTGTGAGTATGGAGATGGTGTTGTTGGAGAATTTGAGTGCAAAATAAATTGGTCTAACAATAAAAAAGTAATATTTTGGAAGATAGAAAGGTGGGGGAAGAATCAAAAGGGATCTTCCTAAACAAAGGTGAGTCTCTGAAATGTTACCAGGTTGGTTATGCCATTAAGAACCCTATAATATCATAGTTTTGGACATCATGAGGTATATAACAATGGAAGGTGGATTCACGACCCTTTTCACTTACCACTTTACTATCCTTAATCATTTTCAGTTCCACCACAAAATCTCTCTTCCCTTTTATCTATTCTCATCTTTGGAAGTTGTTAAGAAATTTATGAGGCAATTAGGCAACTAATCAACCCATGCTGGCTTAATTTTCCTAATTGTCAATCATTGGAAGTAGACTCACCCCAAGGTCAAAGTGAGCCTAACCCTAGAGAAGAGGAAAAGCACAAAAGTGGAATCCTCTAGCATGGATGAGGATAGCTATGAGGAAGTGAGAATTGAATGATAGTTTGGAGGGGGTAGAGGACATTTTTGACATGTCTAATTTCAAATGGAGGATGACCTTGACTTAAAGTAATTTGAAGAAGGGGAGAAGGTAATAAAGAACAAAAATAAGAGAAAGGAAAATTTTTGGAGGGAACCAATTTCTAGGGCCAACTTCCCAAATCCCTAGCCCATGCTCCCATCCTTACAATGAAAATATACTTAACCTATGTTATATAAATTACTTGGAGAGAACCATAAGTGTTATCAATAAATTGGCATCGAGCAATTAGTTATTCTTGTGTAGGAAATAGAGATACACCATTAGCAATCCAAATGCTTCTTCATGGAGATAAACCATATGAATGTCAACATTTCTATATTGAATCAGAAGTAAGAGGCAAAAATCTTCATACCAGAAGAATAGGATAATTTGGTCCTCCATTATTGGAATGCAATGAAGGAAACACTCATTCTTAACATTAAAAATAATAAATTAAATGCAAGAATGCAAATATTGAAGGAGGAGGTTAAAGAGTTAAAAGAGTGTTTGAATAAGACTAGGAATTATGAATGCATGAAATAAGGGACTAAGGCTACCAATATTAACTTCCCAAAAAGTAAAACATACAACACTAGAGGCTATACCAGTAAGGGTGTTACTAACAAAGGTGACAGTAGTCTTGAGGAAGACCTCATTACTATGGCTTTGGAAGTAGTGGAAGTGCTTCATAAGCTGTAGGTCATTTTGGACCTAGCATGGTTGGTGGGTATTTTTTGGCTCGTTGTATTGTTCTCTTCATTATGTTTGGTCTACTCTAGCTACTTGGTAAATCTATTATGGTTTTACTGTATCCATTTGGTTGTGTTTTAGCTATAATTTTGGCTTTGTAAAGGGTTTATGGTTCCTTCAAAACCAACTTATCATAATCAAACAAACACATCACATAATATGTCTTCATAAATAGACCCAAGTCCAAATTACACTGGAAATATAGGATTTTATGTAAATTTTTAGTCATCCTTATAGACATGGAGCAATTATTATTAGATATGTCCATTACTTTCTTGAATATTAATACCATCCATTTATAAAAGTCACCTACTCATAATCTAATTTTTCTTTTATTTTTCATTAAACACTACTAAGAGTTTCACAATTGCCCAAATATACCATCTCAAATATCCTCACTTTTGTAATAAAAAAAACATTAACCCATTCCTTGAACTAATTCTTGTATATATTCATCAATTTGCAAGGTGTAATTATTTGCATGTTAAGTTTTAAAATGGACTTAGCTTCATGTCTACATCAATACATGAAACAAATATATTTTATGTCTTATTTACATGATGATATTAAATTTTTCCTAACATATACATGAGAATGATAATTTTAATTGATATTTTATGTAAAGCCTTACTTGGCCATTTATTAAAAGCTCATCATAAAACATTTCAATGTAACACTTTGATAAGTATAAAATTTTGATTAATCAACTTAATCATTGGTGGATACTCAAGCAAATAAATTAGATAAGTAGGCTATTCTATCACTATGAGACATGCAAATGATGCTTTCTCCAAATACTCACCTCATCTAAACCAAACAAGTCCTGAGTCACTCACTCAAAGACTATAGTTCGCTATTGGAAGGGCACCAAGGTCATTGTCAATTAGGAGAATATAAAGTAAAAATGGCATGTGTCTCACCTCAAAATTTGGCTTAAATCCTCTAGAATACAAGTATTCTTCTAAGTACTAGATTCATTTTAATGAGTTTTATAGTTAGATTTATTTTAATGAGTTTTACTTTTCAATTGAAATTAAAATGTTATTGAATTATTAGAGTCATCATGTTCTAGTTTTGGGATACACATTGACCACTCATGAAAATCTAAGTTTGGGAACCTCCTTGATTTATGTAAACTACTTGTATATCCATTTTTTATGGAATCAAGTTATATATGTATGTAGTTCTGATTTAATTTCTAATTTTATATAATTATATAAGTAGGTACACAACCCTTTCTTGGGTGCTATTTCCCCAAAGAGTTTTCTCACTAGATGCTACCCATAAGTAAAGCAATGATGCCAATATCTTGTTACCACTATTTAAACTATCAACTAAAGGATGCATATACTAGTCTTAGCAATTAACACTAATATGGTTTGGTTTAATTTCTACTATATGTTGCAAATCTGTTATCACTATATTTATCTTGTTTGTTCTTCCTACATTGTATGAACTAAATCTTAAATCTACATATAAAAACATTTACATCACTTAATTTGTGACAAGGAATTTGTAGGACCTATTACAACAATATATATAGGGCCTATGATAGGACTATAGGGTCATTGGGTCACCTGTGGGCTCTTTATTTTTATAAGTAGTTGTACAAATCACCATATTAATCTAAAAATCTATGATATCCACTTGAAATCCCATAAAATATTATAAACAATTGATCAAAATAGACAATATAACTTCCAAATTCTAGTTACTCCTTACAAGTTATTGGTTACCCTAGCATTCTTTAGTCACATAATCCATGAAAATTAATTGTTATATGCCCCATGTTGTAAACCCTATATGTAAGGTATTTAGTTGAAGTGATTCTAAGAGTGAACACTAAATACATAACTTAGTTTCATAACATTTACATTTGAATAAGAAGGAACATTTTCATCCTCCAAAGTATAAAAAGGCTTGATATACTCATTGCATTTTAACATGAGACCTATTAATTTGAAGAAAATATTTTGTGGATTTTTAAAAATGGATGTTTATGAAACAAAATTAAACAATGAAAAACTCAATTGATTTGGGCTATTAACAAATATTGCAATTTTTATTCTTCCAAATGAATTGTATACCTATTAGTGCTCTTTTTTTAATTTTCAAAGACATTGGATTCCTTGCCACATTTATTAGGGACAAGTAGATGGTTTAACAACATTTACTTTAGAGGTTAGCATGAGAGGTTCTCCAAATTTTGATTTATTATTTTTTAAATCTTTTTTCTTATGCATAATTTTCTCATAAATTTATTGCATTTATTTCCCTCACTCACATATTTAATGAACTTCAGCTACATCCCTAACTAACTCAATCAAACTCCTAATCTTTCTAGAGAACTTATACACCTACCAAGTTATCTTCACTTATACATTAACCTCTATCACAATTTTTTAAAATTCTCAAAATAATAAATTAAATGTTAGTTGCCATTGCACCAAAAGATCAACCTATTAATGCTCGATACAACCACTTGACTTAACAAGCACGGGAGGTGGTTAAGCCCTTGTCGTAAACCACCATAGCATAGCGCTGAACAAGGAGACCAAGGGCCACACCTTGCAACAATCCCCCCTAGCGCAAGCATGGGGTTTGAACCCATGACCTCAGCTCTGATACCAATTGTTAGCTGTCATTGCACCAAAAGATCAACCTATTAATGCCTGATACAACACTTGACTTAAAAAGCACGGGAGGTGATTAAGCCCTTATCGCAAACCACCGCAGCACAGCGCTAAACAAGGAGACCAAATGATGCAGAGTAATTGAGGACAAAACTCAACTCTTCATATTATTCAAGGCAACATACTCAACAGTCATGATTCTAGGCATTCTTGGAGGCATTCTTGACTTCCTTGCAATAACACATTTTGAGAACCCATCAACAAATTACCTTGGCAAACTTTGACAGATCTTGTACCAACTCAACATTTAAAATACAGTCTCACAAGCCCTTCTTCCATTTTAGTATCATCAACAATAACCTATTTCTCTTATTGACTGCCCAAACTCCTAGTAGCCCTGCCTATCGTAACTATCATGGATATCTTTCATATTACCCTTCATTTTAAGACTGTGAAGGAACTTTTGGACACTCTTTATGCCATTTTAAAACATATCAAAAATTAAGATACCTTTGTTTTGTAACAACACTCTAGACTAAAGACTGTCATGCTCTAATTAGGCCTTAATAGGCTTCCAAACTGTCACTCTTGTGTCATTCTTGGTGTTCTTCCAATACATGGATCCTAAAACCCTTACCATGGATTAAAAACATTTAAAACATCTTATTTAACCTGCTCCTAGGGTTTCCAACCATCATTAAGACACACTATTACCTCATACTCAGTCATGACAGTGACTATTACACTCAGTCCTGATAGGACAGACTTCTTTAAGGGTATAAACCTCAATCCATTTGCCAAATTCAACTTATGGAATAGGAATTTATCTCACTTTCTTCCTTTACTAAACCAAAACCTTCATGGGGAATGTTCAATCCATACTAAGAACAACAAATCATAAGTTTTCTACCCTTTACCAATCTAAAATAGAGTAGGACAGCACTAGGGCTTGATAGAAATAGGACCAAACTTTGTTCATAAACTCTGCACTCTTGGAATAAGTTAAAACACAAATAGAACTATCATATCCCTAGTTTTTATCTCATTCCATCAAGTAAATTAGGAGAAACACCATTTTAAATGCACACTGTTACCCTAGAACAGGGTTTTTAACTGTTTTTACAAGATTTACAATATCTCACTCAAATCCTCACCAATCTTCATGAAACAAAATAGAACAAGAAGGTGATTGAAGAATCTAACACTTACAATCAATTAGACATCTATTCATGCCTATACAGATCCGTACACCTACAGAAAATAGTAAATTTCTAAGGAAATACACATAAAACAGGGTTTTATTCATTCCAACTTCTTTTCTTCAATCACCCACACGTACAAAATGGTTACAAGGCCTTAATAAAGGCATTACATCATGACTCCTTACATTCCAACTAATTTCTAACTACCTATCAACGCCTAGAACCAAAATGACCTTTCATATTCCAAGTTTGTATCATTTGCAACTTTACAATTTTGCATCATTTACACAAATTTGAACTTAGACCTCTCTTAGTGACTTTAATAAAAAAAAATGACTTAGTTTATCTCATTACATTGTTGAATCATCATAGTTCAATCAAATTCCTATAGAAGAATCAATTTATGAAGGTGCTCCTGCACCATACAACCAACCAACAAAGATTTCCAAGTCCCTTGGAAATGTATCTTCAAAACAAAACTACATTTTCCTGCATCTCTGTCTATCTCTTCATCTTCTTCAGCTTTAGGCTTTAGGCTTCAAATCTTCACATCAATGGCTAGTGACCAACCAACCAACAAAATCAAACTACCATCAACTTTAGAGCTTCTTTAGGCTCCTTCTACTCCCATCAGTGGAGTACTCTTTAGGTTGCAAGCTCAAGTAATTTTTCAGTCAGGTATCCATCTCTCTACTGCCTTACCACACCAACTCACCAAACCATCCATCTTACCCAACAGCAGATCTTGGTGATGTACCTTACCACTCTCTCCTCAGTGGCCTCTCTCTGCACCCTTATCTAGCTTAATCTCTATTGGAGAATGGTCATGACAGACCTCATCTTGTCTACCCACACACAATCTTAGAAACCTCCTTCTATAGCTAGATGGAACAAGCACCTGCAACCAAACAACTTAGCAAACAAAATAACGGTCACCAACATAACTCTTCAGCTTTCCTTCAATTCTTTACCTGCCTTCTCAGTGACAGGAAACAAATACATACTACCCAATCTTTCACCAGATCTGATACCAATTTGATGCAGAGTAATGGAGGACAAAACTGAACTCTGCATATTATTCAAGGCAACATACTCAACAGTCATGATTCTAGGCATTCTTGGAGGCATTCTTAACTTCCTTGTAATAACACATTTTGAGAACCCATCAAAAAAATTACCTTGGCAAACTTTGGAAGACCTTGTACCAACTCAACATATAAAATACAGTCTCACAAGCCCTTCTTCCATTTTAGTATTATCAACAATAACCTATTTCTCTTATTGACTGCCCAAACTCCTAGTAGCCCTACCTATCGTAACTGTCATGGATATCTTTCAAATTAGCCTTCATTCTAAGATTGTGAAGGCACTTTTGGACACCCTTTATGCCATTTTAAAACATATCAAAAATGAAGATACCTTTGTTTTGTAACAACACTCTAAACTAAAGACTGTCATGCTCTAATTAGGCCTTAATAGGCTTCCAAACTGTCACTCTTGTGTCATTCTTGGTGTTCTTCCAATACATGGATCATGAAACCCTTACCATGGATTAAAAACATTTAAAACATCTTATTTAACCCACTCCTAGGGTTTCCAACCATCATTAAGACACACTATTACCTCATACTCAGTCATGACAGTGACTGTTACACTCAGTCCTGATAGGACAAACTTCTTTAAGGGTATAAACCTCAATCCATTTGCCAGATTCAACTTATGGAACAAGAATTTATCTCACTTGCTTCCTTTACTAAACCAAAACCTTCATGGGGAATGTTCAATCCATACTAAGAACAACAAATCATAAGTTTTCTGCCCTTTACCAGTCTGAAACAGAGCAGGACAGCACTAGGGCTTGATAGAAATAGGACCAAACTTTGTTCATAAAATCTGCACTCTTGGAATCAGTGAAAACACACATAGAACTATCATATCCCTAGTTTTTATCTCATTCCATCAAGTAAATTAGGAGAAACACCATTTTAAATGCATACTGTTACCCTAGAACAGGTTTTTTAACTATTTTTACAAGATCTGCAATATCTCACTCAAATCCTCACCAATCTTCATGAAATGAAATAGAACAGGAAGTTGATTGAAGAATCTAACACTTACAATCAATTAGACATCTATTCATGCCCGTACAGATCCGTACACCTACAGAAAATAGTAAATTTCTAAGGAAATACACATAAAACAGGGGTTTTATTCATTCCAACTTCTTTTCTTCAATCACCCACACGTACAAAATGGTTACAAGGCCTTAATAAAGGCATTACATCATGACTCCTTACATTCCAATTTAGAACCAAAATGACCTTTCATATTCCAAGTTTGCATCATTTGCAACTTTACAATTTTGCATCATTTACACAAATTTGAACTTAGACCTCTCTTAGTGACTTTAATAAAAAAAAATGACTTAATTTATCTCATTGCATTTTTGAATCATCATAGTTCAATCAAATTCCTATAGAAGCATCAATTTATGAAGGTGCTCCTGCACCACCAAGGGCCACACCTTGCAACATTAAATTCACTTGATTGTTTTAGCATCATTTTCAAAAAGTGCCAAGTAGTGGCAAGTACCTACCTTTAGAGTATTGTAATAATAAAACTTGTTTTGTAATTGAAAATTAATGTAAGTTTAGAACAATTGTTATTATATGAAATATTAAGTAACTCCAAACAAAGATTGAATCTTAGATTATCAAATTTCTATGGAAGCTATAAAAGAAAGACTATGAGAGAAACAGATTGTATGTTATGTTTAAAAAGTTGTTTCTAGAAATAAAATGGAACTAAGTTGGGGTTGGTTATATAAAAATAAAGTGTAATCTAGGTGCTTGCAGTAATGGTTGAGTGCATTTTCTAACTCAAGAAATGGAGGTTGTAGATGTTATTCAATACTTTTGTGGCCTAACCAAAAGACTTCTTTTGTTTTACTTTGGAACTAATCAAGAATTATATCATACAATAGGATATATAATGTTAAGTCAAGTTTTAAAATCACAAAGAATTAACAAAGAAGCATTATCAAGCTCTTGCATGTAACTCTAGTTACAAAACTTTTTGGGAAGGTACAACCCTAATAGAGAAAATGAAGAAATAAAATATATCTTTTCAAAGAAATATCATAACATATATTGAGTAAATACATTATAATGAAAGTTATAACTAGGAAATGTTTATTGTTAAATTATATGAGGAGAGAGCAAGGTCTCAACTTAGTAGAATATCCAAGTTGCCATATGAAGTGTCATTCACAAATCATGGGTGTATTCATAAGCTAGGTAATACAAATAAGTGTTGGAAAATGTCGATTAAGATGAACCCTTTGGAATTCCATGGATGTGAATTTAAACTTAAATGGATTTGATCTATAAGATTTGAATTGCACATGACATTGGCAAATTTATCTTAGAACTATATTCATGCAACCTAAATGTGTTAAAAGTAGATGGTGATTTTATTAGGCTAATGAAGGTAATAAATATTTGGTAGAGTGTTCAAAATATTATTATATCAATTTAAAATAATATTCTTGCCTTTCAAATTATGACTTTATAGGTTATTAGAGGAAACCAACTCACATATAACAAAGGACTCTCACAATGGTAGAGATAATTTTGATTACGATTATAATTTTTCAAACATGTAAGGTGTGGACTCATTTTAGAGAAATTATAGTGCCTCTAGGATAAACTTAGCAAGAGTAGTGCAATTTCATTCATTTTAAATTTATATGTTAGGCACACATTGATTGAAAGTGTCTTATTGTGGCTCTTAAAATGAGCAAAGCTAAATTGAGTATAGAAAAAACCTAAAGAAGATTATTTAATTAGTAAAATAAAAAGAATTCAATTAAAATTTTTAAAAAATATTATATAAAATTTTAAGCAAAAGAAAAACAAACTCATATAATTAGTCAAATATATTATTTGTTTGTACATACTTCTACAGTCACAATAAAATATTTATCATAACAAAAATTAATAAATAAATATATTATTAATCTTAATAATTTATATTATAACTTCAATATTATTGAACATGGACTTCCTCAAGAGTCAATGTGAGGATCGAGTTCCCCAGTTCAAGCTCATCAATGAACCTTCCTTCTATGGAATATATGTCATTACATTGCTCGGAGTACACTAAAGGTGGTTCTCCCTCTTGTTAATAAATATCTTTTAAAATTTCTCCATTTAAGCATAACTCCTAAAAGAAAACATAGTAAAATCATTACTTCAAAAAAAATGGAAGCCATCTATGAAGAAGCTAAATATATAAATAAATTTGTTAATAAAGCAACAAAGACATGGAAAAATATGAATTGAAAAAGAAAATATGTAAGAAAATTTTGAGGATGAAAGGCATGCATGTTGCACTGTGTAGAGAAAGTAAATCCCTCATAAATGAGGGGGAGATAACCAATAATTACATAACTTGCCAAGTATCCTAACTCAAGAGGTTAAAGCAGTAAGAGGAAAAACTTTTCTATTTTAACCAACATGAAATCCATTCGTATGACAAATAGCTTATAGTAACAACTTTGCATGGTAACCATTTATATTCCCTCTCCCTTAAATCTAGATGGTTGTAAATAAAAATATTCTTTTCTATAATAAGAGTAGGAAATAAGAGTAGGGGAGGGGGTTCAAACTCATACTACTGGAATATGATGATGTTTCTATAAATTCCACCTTGGGGAATGTAGCTTGATGTTTGGTGTCTAGAATTTCCATTATGGAAGTGGCCAATGTTCTGTATGGTAGCCCTTTCCCATATAAACTCTATTTCCACATTTGAAATCATGTGTCTCTTCTTCTGCAATTAAATTTAAAGAATTCATTACAATTTGTTAACTAGGTCATTCAAGGCTTCTTTTTTCGTGACTATATAAACGCATACAAAGCTTACATTTACTCACTCAAATTTACTTAATAGCATTGTTATTCGATCGCTACTCAGGTTGTTGGGTGGCATTAGTCTTCATTAAATTATGATCTATTGTGTTAATGGAAGCATAGGTAATTTGGTTAGAAGCATTCAATTCTCTAACGGTAAAGGCTGATGAAACACCCAAGGGAAGGAACTCAGATGAAGATGATATGATTCCAATAGCAAAAAATTATAGAGGAAAACAAGAACAAATGCGAGAGTGAATGTAAAGTTATAATGCCCTTGGATTGATACTACAACAATGTAAAGGAGTTTTACAATTCATTTTACACTAATATGTCTAATGCAAAAATTGGATTTTGCTCACATGTTTTGATCTTCTATGCTCAAGTGCTCTTCATGCATGGATGTGCTACATGCTTGTGGATGTTATGATTCTCATTGGTAGGTTTTGAAGGAAGTTCAATCTATCTTTGTCTATCTCCTTGTTGGTGTATGATCTTGAGTTATCTCTATTAACTAGGGTTTCACATCTTGTGGTAATCATTATCACTTTCATTCATATTTCTATCATATATTATTGATCTTGTATTTGCCCTCCTAGGGCATGCACCCTTGGATATAATCATCATTGTAGTGGAGGTGGAAACACTAACATGGGGTTTGACTAAGACAAGCCCCTATACACAACACAACATTTTCCTCTTTTCTTGTGTGTAGGTTGAAGATATAGGTTTTAGAGGATAAGATCTAGGAAGAAGAAAGGGTTTGTAGGTACAGGTCTAGTGAAACTCTGAGATTCTATGAAACCCTAATTAGAGTTTAGGGCTCCTGAGAACCCTGGTCCTTTTGTGCCTCTGAGTCTGAATCTAGGTTCTACTATGCCTCTTGATCTCTATTGTACTTTTAGGTTTCTGATATATGTTTCTAACAGTTAGTTATTAGCAGATCTTTGTCAAATAAGGTTTAGTCATTTTCCCTAGTTGCTTGCTAGACCTTGATTGAATTTGGTTGATACTCCTCTATACAAAAAAAGAATAGAACCCCTATATTTATCTCTCCTCTATGGATAGTATCCAAGCTCAAGTTGTGTTCTAATGTTTGGTAGAAGAGAGTTTTGACCTAGTTTAATCTCTTAGGCTAGGTCACTCTTTTCCATCAAAACATTTTGGTGAACTTGAGTTGTCTTGCACTTTTGCATCCTTCTTGTTTCAGATCTGAGTTGTTTGTTTCCCTAGATCTAATTGGGATTGAGTTCATTAATCATTTTGCATACATACATAGTTAATTTTTGCATAGTTTGAAAGCTAGGGTTTGTAAAAACCTTGCATCTCTAGAAAATCTAGCTAGTTTTGAACCTAGGGTTTATAGATTTGTGTGTTGTTTTAGATCTTGTTGCATTGTTAGCTTGTTTAAGATATTTGAATTTGTTGTACCTTATCATCCTTGGTGTTTAAAATATTCTTCCAGCCTTACATTTGAAATTTGGAAAATAAACACTTCATGCTAGATTTGGAAAAAAACACATTTGTCACTTTGTTTGCATTTCGTAAGGATAGATCATCATAGAATGAATTAAATTTATGATTTTTGCATCAGATATGATTGGTATTATAGTAATTAATAATTTTATAGTGTTACATTGTGCATTTGAATCTTTTCATTGCTAGATTTGTCAAAAAAGTTGTGTTTTTGTGAAAACCTAGTTAATGTTGAAATCTTGGGTTTGTGATTGATATTTTGTTTCAGATTTTTCTGCTATCATTTGCATTTCAAATCTGATTTTACTTTTCTCTGCTATATTACAAATTTAATCTTCCATTGAAGTTTGAAACTAGGAACAATTTTGAGTGGTTACATCTTGAAAAAAAGCATTGAAATTAGGGTTTGATTTGAGCATTGACATTATCGGTATCTAATTGGATTTGAGTAGAGTTGAACTTGACCAAGAAGACATTATGCACATTATTTTTGTTTACATTTGAAAAAAAACATTGCTTCACTTAAACAAACACTCAAACCCTTCTTTTGCTACATCATTCATTTATTCTATTTGTACATCTTGTATGTTACTAAAGATTGTAGATGCTTTATGAGCTTTGTGACCCAGTTATTGGAGTACAGACAACACTAAGAGGGGGGTGAATCAGTGTTGTAGATAAAAAAATTCATTTACTTATTTTCAAACTTGAAAACAGAAAGTAATGATGCTAACAGTATGCTTTATCAAAGTAAGAAATCAAATACTAAACAACAAATAACACTAAATGTTCAAGCATGAAAGACAAATAAATCACACATCAATTGAGACCATAACACAATAAATTTCATGAGTGGAAAACCCTCAAGGGGAAGAAAAACCACTCAGAAATTGCCTCACTGGCTTAAACATGAAAAAAAACACCAAATATAGAGCCTCACTGGATTTTATGTCTCACTGACTTATATCACTGCCTCACTGGTGCTTTTATACAATTACCTCAATGGCTTATCATTTTCACTGCCTCACTAGTACAACTTCTTCTCAAAGATACAATGAAGATTTTGAAATCAATACAGAGGGTTTCTCTATTTCATGACAATGCAAATCTTGACTATCTCATTTCATTTGAGACTCAAGAATCATAAATCACAAAATGTGCACATACAACTCAACAGATCAAGAATGATTTTGCAATGATACACAGTTTTTCTATCTTAATGACATTGCAAGAATGTACAATCTCATCAGTACAACATAAATGATTCCTAATGTCTCCTAAACAAGAAATTGACCACACTTTCTTTGCAAGATATGAATGTAGATCTGTTTTGTATCTCAGATTGTCTCTGTATTATTATCTGCTCCTCTATCCATCAAAAGTTGTCATCAAAGATTTACCTCTTCCTATTTTATCAACAATACTCTACTATCTTCTTTCTATAGCAGTTACCCTCTACAAAAATTCTTTGAATGACTCCATTGCTCAGTAAAACCTCTGCTTCTAACATTCACAGATTCATTTTGATTTATGAAAAAGTTTCTTAATAGTATAAAGATCACTCACACACCCAAGAACATTCACACCATCTATTTTCTCTCTGCATACTAATTCACCATCAATATCTATATTCATAAGGCATCATTCAATGCAATAACAGAAGGTAGGGTTCATCAATCTCTGAGTATGATATAAAACTTTAATTATTATATTGATGTAGCCAACCAACCAACCATCAAATCACCACGCTCGTCTCTTTTTCTATATCATGCCTTCGATCCTATATCTCTTATGATGGCAATTACAAAATTGCACAAGGAACAGTTAGGGCTTACCTTCGTGAATACCCGTCAAACTTCAATCTAGAAAAGTGACCGTTTGTATTTAAAAAAAATTCAATCAACACTACTTAGTCTTTATTTTGCACCTTTATAACTTTAAACAATAGCCACTAATTTTTGTTTGGGTACCCATTTCTTATGTCTTTACCAGATCTCCTAGTTTTACAAGGTTGAGGGGTCAATTTTGTGATGTTCATAATGCCCTCTAGTAGGTCACCTTAAGTGACATTACTTATGATAGCAAGTCAACAGTATATTAAAACAAAAAGTAAACATTTAGTTGACAATTTCCTAAGTAACTTTGTTTTAGGGTTTATTAGTGTTTAGCCCTTAGGTTTTAGGATTGAAATCTATAAGACATAACCTCTGATCCACATCAAGAACTAAAATTCTTATAATGAAGCAACCCTAGGGCATGTAGTATCAGTCAAGCATCAACCTACTCCAACTTGCAACTCTCTGAAGGAATTCTCAACAAGAACTAGACACGAATAGTAACTCAATGGAATCAACATCACTCTTTATCTTCATTGTTCAACTTTGTGACAAAAAGCATGATTTCATGAAGCATTGAAGCATGATGCATGAAGCATTACCAAACAGAATTCCACACTGATAACAATGATAAACATGAAGGTAACATTGTGCCACCAACACAAATTCCATCAACCTCTTGATGATGAGAAGATTTGTTCTTTGGAAACATGAAGACATACCTTGATACCTCAAACTCCATCAACCTCCTAATCCTTTATCGCAAGTCACTGACACGATTTGATTCCTCAATAACATGACATCTTGTGTAATCACCTGGTTACTAATCAAGTTGAATGAGGAAAATGGCAAGTTGACATCAGTCAATATGCTCACAAACAAGTTGACATCAATGCCAACACATCAAGCCAACAAACTCCCCTTTGGCATCGATGGCAACACAACTACCTCATCATTCTCCCCCTTTGACATCAATGGAAAAAGATGGGAACACCTTAAGAGCAATGACACTGAGACTGTTCTTGAGTGACTATCCTGGTAGCCACACTACTAATTGATGAAAGTAATAATCAATGAAGGATTCATCTATCTATCTATTGTCCTGATATCTTCTTCACATTATTGTGTGCACTAACTATCGTTTCTGTCAAACATGCAGTACTCCCCCTAAAACTAAAACCCCTAAGACTATCCTTAACTGACTTACAGTTCCTTGCTATTGTAAGTATTTGATTAAACTATAATATTGATGATGGTCCTTTACACCTCATATAACGTTGGTGAGAACCTCTATCTCTGTCAAAGTAATCAACATATGTTTGATATGAAACCTAGACTACTACAAGCATTGTCTCCTCTTTGGATGTAGCTCTAGCTCTTAAGCCTACTATCAATTGTCGTACTGATACCAAACATATTATCCTTTGCCCTGGTTACTGAATGAACAAATATCAGGTATTCTCATAACTATGGATCAATGCCAACTATTGACTATCAAGACTACAAATTATTGACTATGATATCACTCAACAACTACAATTTGTGTACTTGACATTACTCCCACTTGTGATATCAATTGACAATATTGCAAAAGGTATATTCTGAGGCCTGCTCCAATGCACTGTGTTGATATGGTACTTCACTACATATTCAAGCTACTCAAAAACAAAACCAAATCCTCTTCCAAAAACATACATCACTATCCAAAGACATCATTGTGATCAAAGCAATGTTAGATTTATTGTCACTCAGCATCAAACAAGTCATTGTTCCTTTATGATTCATAAGAGCAAACAAACAGGGCACTGTCATTGTCATAAAGCAACTTTGTCATCATGTCATAAAGTACAAAGCACAATTCAACCTAATACATGAACCTCCATTTTTTTTACAACTCCACTTATTTCTTGACTGGTACAACCTCTGCAATTGAATATTATGAGCATAATTCTACAGCTTCTTCTATGTTGTGTGAATCCTATAATCATTGTATAGACTAGACACCACTATCACAATTACTACCATGACCACAAAGGGGATCACAATGATTCACTATCTAACACAAGCCAATGTTACATAATCAATGGTCTAATGACAAAATAACAGTGTTGCAACAAATGAATAATAATATCTGAAGCAAATAAAGTAGACAAATTCCTTGTTACACCAGTACTTGGATATCACTGTCAGCAAAGCATGAAAGTCATTGTCATCTGATGAAAAAGTTCATATATCAACATATACAAGTCTGATAAGTTTGCTCTGCATAGTGCAGCATAGAATTTGAAAGGGTCTACACATTCTGATAAGAGACTGAATCACAAAAAATTGCAACTAAAAATAAAATCTGATAAGGTCTGATGAGCCTGCTATAAATATTTACTCCTCTTCTAAACTGCATCAAGTCCTCATTCTACATTTCATAAATCCTCCAAGTCCTATCAAGTTGTTCAATCCTTTATGAAGCCTGAGAAAATATGAGAAGTATATAGCAAATAGTTGTCACTGTCAAAACAATAGCTATCAAATATCAAATATCCTATCAAATATCTGTCACCTATCAAATATCGAACATCCTGTCAAGTGTCTATCACTGTCAAATATGGCAAACATCTTGTCAAATGTATGTATGATATAAAACATCCATCATCCTGTCACTATCAAGTAGAGTACTGAAATGAAATGAAATAAATAGTAATGATGAACAAATTCCATCTCCCCCTTTTTACAACAATGCCAAAGGTCAAGCAACAACTGGTAGCACATAAACATTGTACCAACTGGGTCAGTGTAAGAAGTTGGGTCCACTTTTTGGCCAAAAAGTGGAAGTGTTTTCCCTGATTTTTAGAATTTGTCACATTTGACCTAACAATTTGAAGCACTTAAAGATTGAATCTCAAAAAATTTAGTAATATGAAATGTAGTACTTGGAGTCTAGTTTCCAAATATGTAATTTATTTTAATACCCAGATGATACAAATTGATTTTCAATAGCCATGTCTAAAAACCACTATTTAAAAGTCACTTTTTTTACCATACCATGCATGTGTACGGCCAACATAATTTGACCTAAATAAAAGCATTTTTCTAAATCCTTTTGGCGAAAGATGTGTAGTAAAATGAAGTTTGATGAGGATATTTTTTTATAATTTTTTTCCAAATATTTTTTTTATTAATTTTTTATTGGCCCTAATTGTTGTTTTTGAAAACCCCTCGTGTACGACCAACATAATTTGAGCAAAACTAATCATAAAATGAAAAAAAAATTATTGTGTAGAGAATGATGTCTAGATTGATGGCATATAATTTTTTAAAAAAAACTTTAAAAATTAAAAGTTATTAAAAAAATACAAACGCTTATCATTTCAAGTTTTTGGACCAGTTTTCTCATAAATTAATTAATAAATAGAAAAACAAGTCAAATAAAAAAAAATTACATATTTGAAAACTACACATCGTCATCTATAATGGGTTTTAATTTTGTTAAAAATTCAGAAAAAACATCATCAGCCATATTGGTAAAGTTGGTCTTTTCTCTTGATCTGAATATGAACTTGTACTTGCAGGTCCAAGGCAAGGGGTTGACTTACCATGCCTTTCCCAAGCCTATGCTATTAAAAATGGGTACCCATTCTAAAGCGGGTACCCATTATGAATGGTTACCCATTTTAAAACAGGTACCCGTTATTTTTATGTGGGAAAAAAAGTGCGCATGTTTCTTTTGCAAATTCAAATAACTATTTAGAAATGGGTACCCATTTAGGCTTGGGTACCTATTTCTAAATGGGTACCCATTCCTAAGAAGGTACCTATTTAGGCTCAGGCACCCGTTCCTAAATGGGTACCCATTTCTTTTAAAACGGGTACCTATTTCTATCAGGATTTTTTTTTGCCTGCGACTTCCCCTCTATGTGGACCCAACTTCTTGCAGGTACCCAACTGATCTCACTAGGGTAATGAAAATAACACTCTTGTCATCACATCATGGCTTTGTCAACACCTACCAACAAATTGCACCACAAAATTTACTACTGCTAAATCTGACATATATAATGCAGTCATACACAATGCTCATGTCTCATAAAGATGTAAACATTGTTTTTACTACTCACACCAAACTACACCTTCCATACTCTGCACTCAACACATCATAAATAGAAGTTTTGATGTTTAAGACAAAACAAGAACACTACTAAGAGAGGTAGAGTATATATTTTAAACATTTTGAGGTCCATTCCCTAAACTAAACTGTGTGGATTTTGCATAAACTACTAAGGATTGTGGCATTATGATAACATCATTCAAAACCTGTTATGCCTGAAAAGCAATATCAATAAAGTATCTCAAGAAGATCATAAATATAACTCTATTACATTTGACAAACAATAAACTATCTCGACACAAAAATACCTTGTCATGAATTGTCCCAAACAAGGTTAAGATTGCATCAACTATCATTGAATGTGGCAGTGAATGCTCTGCTTTAATAAAAAACACTTCACACCATTCAAGAAATTGATGCTCTGCATATATATGTTGGTCTGCAAGTGAAATAAAGTCTGCACCATAGTCTGATAGGGTCTGGTACATCATCAAGGCCAACAACATCATAATATCTTGTCACTTGTTTTAAAACTATCAAGACAACTCACCATAACATCAATGCATTATTAAGACACTTTAGTTTATACCTAAGCATTGTAACACTTTGAACATCTATCCAAGATTCCTCTTAACAAGGTTGTTACTATGACATTAAAACTCTGTTCCAAATACTGTCTAGTCTGTAACAAACCTACTATTGTCATCAAGTTTTCTAATCATTCTGACAATGTTACAAGTTTCTAATACAAGGTTGTCATGTCATGCTACTAGGTCAAGTTCAACTAGCCATCATCAAAGACCAACACACTGCTAAGACTGAAAAACTGTAATAAGACTACAAAACAACTGCAAGCCAAGAATGCAAAGCAAGATCTACAAGTCTGCTACATCAAACATGAGTCATGAACATGTCACTACTGAAGTCCTTGTCAAATATGTGATCACAATTTTTGCCTTGAGGAACTGCACCTTTGTCATACACATACTAACAGAGCATTGTCATGAAACACGTCTCCCACCAAGATCACTAAATTGAAGAAGACCACTGACAAGAATGTATCATCATATAACAAGTTGTCCATACAAGGTTTGTGACCATAATAGTGATATCATTGGAGACAAAGCATCAATAGAGTTCCTTGTTCTTGTTCTTGTTCTTGTCAGAGATAACTAAGTGGAAACTAATCCAAATCAAACTTGTTATATGCCACCTTTTCACCTAGGGGAAAAAGATAGATCTTACAATGCCTCCCCCTTATTACATGCTACATTTCATGCAACAAATGAAGCCACTTGTGCAGTGTGCACAAGATTGGGATTTTCTTTCACTTGACCCTGTTTTCTTTTCCAAACTTGCATAGAACTTTTATTCATCTTGCTCAAGATATTTTTTTTTTCTTTTATTTTAGCCTCCAAACTTTTATAGGTTCTTCCTTTTGCTTAGTTGTAACCTTCTTGTTAAGTCTAGGTGTTTTTACAAAACCATTTTTACAAACATATGTTGAATGACTAAAGTTGTTACACCTATAACATAAGACATTATAGTCTAGAACCCAAGAATCATAGTTTCTTCTTGACAAACCATAGGAACTTTTATTTCTATTCTTCACATGATTATATCTTTCATGTAAGCTACAATATCTTTCTTTGTGACCTACTTGATTGTACTTGTAACACACAATCTTGTAATTCTAATTTGAAGACTTACTAGGACCTTTAGTCTTATTCCACTCTAAACAATAACTTGCTTGAGTTATACAATTTCTAGTTATATGACCATAAGCATGACAACAATAGAAATAACCATGAAATTGGGAGTAATTGTACATCATTGTTTGCCTTGTGAACTCGATTGTCCTTCTTTCTTTATCTTCAGGAGCAACAACATGAAAACTCAACTCTATCTTCTTTATAGGTGTCTTTCTTGCCTTAGAACTCTGTCCTTCTTCATAACCTAAACCCATGGTGTCCTTATGATGCTTTTGTTTTCTCAATATGTCATTCAAATAATCAGTACTCTTTTCAAACATCAGATTCTTATGCAACTTATAAGATGCTTCTTCCAATTCCTTTCTTAAAGAGACTATTTCTGATTCTAATTTTAGACATTCACTAGTCTTGACTTCAAGATCAGATTTGGTAAAATCAACAACCCTTTTAGCTTCTTCTATTTATATCTTTAGACTAATAATCAGTTTATTAGACTCTTCAACTTGTATCTTTAAGTCAACAACCTAATTTCTTGCCTCTTCAAGCTCTAAAGAAACTTTTAAAAAATCTAAACATACCTTATCTTTGGAATCTTTTTCTTGTTTAAGTTGGTCTTCTAATCTCTGATTCTCCTTTCTAAGTTGCTTGACCTGATCTAAGGCACACAAGAGTTCACATTCTAAATCAACTTCACAATTATTTTCATCGAACTCCTGTCCATCTTCATCCACAAAGAGGTCTCCTTCTATGTCATCAATCTTAAAAACAAAATCATCTTTTCTTTCATCACACTTTATATCATCATTTAGGGGAGACTCATGCAACAACTCATCACATGACTTGACTAGGGTTTGTTGTACAACCTTTTGCTTGGCTTCTTTCTTTTCTCTATTTCTTTTACACTTTCCCATGGTACTCCACTATCAAGACCTACCCAAGCCGGTTAGACTTCTATAGGGAACCTAGGCTCTAACACCACTTATTGGAGTATAGACAACACTGAGAGGGGGGGTGAATTAGTGTTGTAGATAAAAACAAATCCATTTACTTTTTTCAAACTTGACAATAGAAAGTAATGATGCTGATAGTATGCTTTATCAAAGTAAGAAATCAAATACTAAACAACAAATAAGACTGAATGTTCAAGCATGAAAGACAAATAGATCACACATCAATTGAGACCATAACACAATAAATTTCATGAGTGGAAAACCCTCAAGGGGAAGAAAAACCAGTCAAAAATTGCCTCACTAGCTTAACCGTGAAAAAAACACAAACAATATAGAGCCTCACTAGCTTTTATGTGTCACTAACTTATATCACTGCCTCACTGGTACTTTTATGTAATTGCCTCACTGCTTATCATTTTCACTACCTCACTGGCACAACTTCTTCTCAAAATACAATGAAGATTTTGAAATCAATAAAGAGGGTTTCTCTATTTTGTGACAATGCAGATCTTGACTATCTCATTTCATTTGAGACTCAAGAATCACAAATCACAAAATATGCACATACAACTCAACAGATTGAGAATGATTTTGCAATGATACATAGTGTTTCTATCTTAATGACATTGCAAGAATGTACAATCTCATCAATACAACATAAATGATTCCTTATGTCTCATAAACAAGAAATTGACCACACTTTCTTTGCAAGATATGAATTTAGATTTATTTTGTATCTCAGATTGTCTCTGTATTATTATCTGCACAACTTCTTCTCAAAGATACACTGAAGATTTTGAAATCAATACAGAGGGTTTCTCTGTTTCATGACAATGCAAATCTTGACTGTCTCATTTCATTTGAGACTCAAGAATCACAAATCACAAAATGTGCACATACAACTCAACAGATCGAGAATGATTTTGCAATGATACATAGTGTTTCTATCTTAATGACATTGCAAGAATGTACAATCTCATCAATACAACATAAATGATTCCTTATGTCTCATAAACAAGAAATTGACCACACTTTCTTTGCAAGATATGAATTTAGATTTATTTTGTATCTTAGATTGTCTCTGTATTATTATCTGCTCCTCTATCCATCAAAAGTTGTCATCAAAGATTTCCCTCTTCCTATTTTATCAACAATACTCTACTATCTTCTTTCTGTAGCAATTACCCTCTACAAAAACTCTTTGAATGACTCCATTGCTTAGTAAAATCTCTGCTACTAACATTCACGGATTCATTTTGATTTCTGAACAAGTTTCTTAATAGTATAAATATCACTCACACACCCAAGAAAATTCACACCATCTTTTTTCTCTCTGCATACCAACTCACCATCAATATCTATATTCATAAGGCATCCTTTAATGCAATAACATAAGGTAGATTTCATCAATCTCTGAGTATGATATAAAACTTCAATTATTATCTTGATGTTGCCAGCCAACCAACCATAAAACCACCACGGTCATCTCTTTTTCTATATCATGCTTTCGATCCTATATCTCTTATGATGGCAGTTACAAAACTGCACAAGAAACAATTAGGGCTTACCTTCATGAATACCCATCAAACTTCAATCTAGAAAAGTGATCATTTGTATTCAAAAAACAATTTAATCAATACCACTTAGTCTTTCTTTTATGCCTTTATAACTTTAAACAATAGCCACTTATTTTTGTTTGGGCACCCATTTCTTATGTCTTTACCAGATCTCCCAGTTTTATAAGGTTGAGGGCCCAGTTTTGTGATGTTCATAATACCCTCCATTAGGTCACCTTAATTGACACTACTTATGATAGCAAGTCAACAGTATATTAAAACAAAAAAGTAAAAATTTAGTTGATGGTTTCCTAAGTAGCTTTGTTTTAGGGTTTATTAATGTTTAACCCTTAGGTTTTAGGATTGAAATCTATAAGACATAACCTCTAATCCACATCAAGAACTAAAATTCTTGTAATGAAGCAACCCTAGGGCATTTAGTATCAACCAAGCATCCACCTACTCCAACTTGCAACTCCCTGAAGGAATGCTCAACAAGAACTAGACATGAATAGTAACTCAATGGGATCAACATCACTCTTTATCTTCATTGTTCAACTATTTGACAAGAAGCATAATTTCATGAAGCATTGAAGCATCATGCATGAAGCATTACCAAACATAACTCCACACTAATAACAATGATAACATTGTGCCACCAACACAAATTCCATCAACCTCCTGATGATGAGAAGATTTGTTCTTTGGAAACATGAAGACATACCTTGATACCTCAAACTCCATCAACCTCTTGATCCTTTATCACAAGTCACTGACACGATCTGATTCCTCAATAGCATGACATCTTGTGTAATCACCTAGTTATGTATCAAGTTGAATTAGGAACATGGCAAGTTGACATCAATCAATATGCTCACAAACAAGTTGACATCAATGCCAACACATCAAGCCAATACCACTGCCCTATTTCCAACACTCTTGTGTGAAGAAGTCTTTGAATTATGGGTTCTAATGCTTTGAATAATGATAGGAATAATACATCAGAACCTCAATTCCCTACTATTATCACACAAGAAGGTTAATCACTTCTTCCTGATATCCCTACTTCACATCTTCCTGAAGCATCAATTTTTCATAATTCCATGGGTAAGTGCAAAAAGATGGGGGACCAAAAGGGGGTCTTAAGTGGCCACTTTTTTTCTAAAATCAAGAAATACTGATGTTGGATATGAAATTGAAGATAGTTACACTCAAATTTTGAAGATGCAACAAAAACAAGAGTCGTAGTGCTCTGAATCAAGTTTCTAAACTACTTTTTTTAAATGGTTGAGATTAAGGGTTAAAAAAGGGGGGCCACACAAATTGGTCATGTTTTTTCAAAAAAAACATAATATAGCATCTGGTGTGGCCCCCCTAAAATGTTAATTTTTTTTTAGTATTTCAAATATTGCTTCTATCAGAAATTAGCTAACACCATGTAGTTTATCCCTGATTTTTTTGATAATTTTTTCATGAATAATTGTTTTTTGACTAATTTTCAAAGTGGAAACATCTTGAAAAATAAAAATTGAGTGGACCTCCCCCTTAAAATTTTTGAATACTACTAAAAAATCCAATCTTTTTTTAATACATGTAGAATGGAGTCTAGTTTGTAAAAATGTAATTTATTTGAAATTTTGATGAATGGTTAAAAAACAAAGTCAAAATATTACACACTAGTTTTTGACAAAAAATGGATACACTAACAAAAGAAATTAAAGATGAAAACCTTAACATACTCAAAACGTGAAAAAAATTATATGGTTAGAAAGCTAAGAGAGAGCTTAACAATATTGTAGTATTTTTTGACTTGTCATTTAAACAAGTGCAAACCTAATGGGGAGCATGCTCATGATTATTTAAATTTTTTTACAATCTACAAAACCACATCTTTGGATGTTCAAAACTCAGTCCAAACCTTTGGGTTGGAAGCCCAAGGAAAATCCAAGCCAAATGCCTGGAAATTACCAAAGCAAACAATAATGCAAGCGTGTTATAATGCACTTGCATTATGCGCATGCATTCACATAACGTGAGCGTGTTATAACACATTCTCATTATTGTGAAGGAAGACCATCTCACCCTTACCTTCTCTCTCTCTCCCACTCTACCGATTGATCCTTCCCTCTCTTCTCTCTATCTCTCACTCACCTCTCTTTGTGCCCACTCTAGGTCTCTCCCTCTCTACCTCTCCCTCCCTCCCTCTCTCTCTCTTTCTCTCTAGTTGTGTGTATAGGGTTGAGGGTCTAGCGTATAGGATTTAAGGCATAAGGTTGAGGGATAGGGTTGAGGGTATTAGTTATAGGGTATTTATTAATTTAGTGAAATCACAATAATTGGTTACACTTTCTGGGACATCCTGATTTTTGCTGAAATCATATTTTTTAGAAAATATAATGATTTAAGCCTTGAAATGTTCCATTTAAAGGATTTTAATTGAAGAGGGTTTGATCAAACCCCCTTAGATTCAAACCCCCTTGGATAGAACCCCTCTAGTTTTAAAGGATACCTATAATGGAGTCTCCTTTACACCTATCAAAATGCTAATAAAAAACCACTTTTGATTTACTTTTTAAGGGATCAAATGAATTCATTTAAAATTTATGTTTTGTAAGTATGTAATCCTTATTATAATCTTCCCAAAAAGTATAAGTTTAAATATATTTAAAATTTGATTATTATATTTATTTTTTATTTCTTGTGAATGTGAGATTTTCACCGAACATCAAGTTCTCTGTTTTACACACATGAAAAATTAGTAAATTAGTGAAAAAAATTTCTAAAAAATATCTATTCCCTAGGTATTGATGTCCTTGTTTCAACAAAAAAGGAAAAATTGAATTTTGATACATACAAAAAAAGTTATGTTTAATGGAATATGCCTATATCTAAATTATAATTGGCTTGACTTCAAAACTTAATTAAGAAAAAATATTCAACAAAACATTATGGAACCAAATGCATGCCCTATATACCAGTGTTACCAATCTAAATTCAAACAAATCAGAATTTAATCCTTTGTAGAAAAAATGTTATGTGCTACAGAATACACATCACTTTAAAAAAATGTTGTTTACTATTAAAAACTAGTTATCAAGGGAGACACAAACATTTTACAATTTAACTCCAATTTTTTTTAAAAATATATATTTAGAATCTACAAACAAAATCTCACAAATCACTAGTTCACATCATCTTTAAATTCCTAATAGTTTAGCAGCTATAGGTGTCAGAAAGTGAAGATTTAGTTCAAAATGTTGATTTCAATGTCAAGTTTGGCCAAAAAGTGTAACCCATTATTGAGGGATGACCCCAATGTTGATGTTGAGTCATAGTAGTCATTTTAGAATTTAGACAACATTAAACTTCTTGTGTATGACAAAATGCACTCGCATTTTATGGAACCAAAAACGGACAAAAGGCATGTGCAATCCGTGAATCAGACCCACATGCTCTATTATTCTCTACTTTCTATGCATTATCAGATAAAAAAGAACTTTTCATGGTGTTGACATTTACACAATCATTGTTTACTCAATCGACCACCTTTTTTTTGGTTCTTTAATGTAGAAGAAATAAACTAGATGTTTTTAGACAGAATTTGATTATTTGAACTAATATTTTCTTGTTTCATATTGTTTGAATGCTAATTTTCATGTATTTAGATTGAATTTAATGATATAGATTTGTTTTTTTCATAAATGTGACTAATCCTATTAGAGTTATATAGAATTCAACATTAAATATAAAGGAACTTGCCAGAAGCTCAACATTTTGAGGATTTTGAAGCCAAAAAAATAAAGTAAACATAATTATGCAATTGGGCAACTCGAATCTCAAAATTATCTAAGGTATGTTCTTTATGTATTTGTTTACTTCACTTTATGATTATGTTAGCATGAACTCCTATTAAATATGTCAATGATATGTGGACACCTAATCTATCTCTAAATTCATCTATATATTGTGAATATAATTGATGCAGGAGCATCCGAGTGAACTGGCAATCGACATAAAAAAAAATTCAGTTTGTTTTCTTCCAACTTTGGTTTGTTTTGGTCATGTTTGGCATCTCTCTACATTCAAGAAGTTCTTCCATGATCAGAAGGGCAGTTTTCAACTTTTTGTTGAATCATAGTTTTCACCCGCAACAGGCTAATTTACGGAAACAATTGTTTCCAGAGATTTTGGAGAGCTGGGATAAAATTCTTTCAGGCAAAGATTCACAAATGTATTTCTCATTTAATGCAACAAGTTTCATGGTCAAATTCCTCATGGTTTGAGAGAATTTAAAATTCTCTATTCACGGCTGGTAGTTTACAGGAAATTTAATTTCTCAAGTTTTAAAAAGGATGGAAAAAAATCCTTTGGAGGGAGATATTGTACTGACATTATTCACATCCTGGAAAATTTTTATGTGAATATGAGCTTCTGGTGAAAAGTTATTGCCGAAGTCAGTTTTCAACTTCCGAAGTCGTGTTTCACAATTGATTTGGTTTAAGATAAATTATTCTACAAAATGCGTTATTGAAGACATTGCAGAGGTATTACAAATTCACCAAGAGATGGGATGCATATGGTAAAGTCTTTTATACATAAATTTGAGCACCCAAATATGTCATATGAGGCACTATATAAAATCTGATTTATTTAAAACAAAAATAATGGACAAAGAAAAGAGAAATGCTTCTTTACCATGATTTTGAATAAGTAGAAACATTAAAAAAAATTAAAGAATATGAAGGGCCCATTCCAAAGGTTAAGCATGGAAAAGACAAGAAGGACTAGTGGCTAGCCTAAAGCCATTAGATGCAGATTTTTATGATACAAATTAAGAGGATTTGGAATGTCTTGGTAGGTAGTAAAAAGGTTACCAGTATTATTTTAAAAAAGGCAGAATCTTGGGAGATATGGAACTCCAAATATAGGCACACTAGTTATGGATTTAATGCACTATTTTCTCCATCTTTCAATGCCTCTTTAGAGGTAAAAATGGAAGTTAAAAAGTCACCTCCTAGAAGTATTTAAATTGCTTCATCTTTATAGATTGGATAGGAGGGTAAAAAGATAGATAGAAGGCTCAGGAAAGAGCGTTTGAGCATAGAAAGAACAATAGTTTTGCTACCAAACTGAGGTGAAGGAGTGCCAAAGGAAGAGAGTTTCTTGTAATGAGAGACAATCAATATGATTTTGTTTTGTTGTCACGTTTATTTGTAACCAACTTGTAGTTAGTTTTGAAATCAATAAGAAAACTGAGTATTTTTGTTGTTGTTATATATGAATGTGAGACTATATGTATGCAGAGAGTCTTTGCATTAAAGAAATACAAATTTGTGTTTGCAACTTTGTGAGGGTGTGTTGAGATTTTGTGTTTAAGGTAGGAATGAGTTTCTATCTCCATTAATAATTATGCAAGTTTTCTTCATAACACAAAATGATGATCTTTGTGGTTTTGAGCTTCAACAAAATGATCCTATTATGGTACTCCCAAAAACATAAAATAAGATCCTATTGGAAATTTCTCACTAAATCCCTAGGCATTAAAAGCCTATTACATTAGCGATGCATTAAAACCTATGGCATTAAATATAGCATCCATTTATTGGATGTATTTCATAATTTAGGAAAAAATTATGTTAGTTTTATTGGATGTAAATTTCATCATCCATTTATTGGATGTATTTCATCATCTAGGAAAAACAAAGTACTCTTCTCTCTTAAGAGTTAACTGAATTTGAGAAAGTCCAACCAATCACCTCTTAAGGAAAAAGAGTTATGTTAACTTGATAATGAGACCTTAGCTTTGGCTATGGTCTAGAATAAGATACTTTCATCTACGCATAAGATTTTTAGATTCTTAGATAATACTCAACTAGGTGGAGGAGCAATTGAGTGTTGAAGATCCTAGAAATGTATCAAAGATACATAGACAAGATGGTTCTTTCCTAATTCCTATATGGTTTGGAATGAACCAAGTGGAATAAAAAGATCATTATTAGAAGATAGAGAAAATTGGAACTTTTAAAATTCCACTACGCTAGTTAACTAGTTTGATGCTCATAAGAGTTTTATCATATTTTAGAATAGGAAGTTATTCTATGAAATATTACCTCCTTTGGTCTTAATTCCTAATGATTTACTGATTCATGAAGTCATGACAGTGTTATAATTTTACTCCATAGAGCATTGTGAGAACTTTTGTATGAAACGTCACTTATTCTTTTTAAGGCCATAATGAAAAATATCTTTCTCAAGTACCATCTTTAAGTAAGAAAGCAATGTGGTAACATTTTTCATGATTGGATCTTACTTTAACCTATTTTGAAGCATACTAGAGAAGGATTTCTTAAATGAAAGTAATTATCTATTAGCATAAAGTGCATAGAAAAGTGGAATAGGTCATGGAATGTATTCCTTTACAAGGTTTATGAGAAAACCATAGGGTGTAAAATGTAAAATGTTGCCAAGGGAGTATTATTGTAAGTATGTGCTAATTAGTGTTGTCATTGATGTCAACATGTTTGTGTTGTCATTGGTGTCAACTGTATCTTCTAATATTGTTGTTGTTGGTTGATTAAGTTATTGTGTTAAGATGATTTGAATGACTTGCAGAAGTAATGATGATGTTAGTATATTGTTCTTTTTGTTGAGTTTCCAAGTGCTTTTGAGAAAATTTGATAAATACTAAAGATAGTGTTGTGAAGAAGTATTCTGGCTTACATGATACTGTCTAGGTTTTTTCTCCTCATTTCTCTTGTGTTGAAGACTAGAGTGTTACATTTGGATATGTTTTAGAGAAGTAGTTGAATATGTTAGATCCAAAATTTGGTACTATGAAATGTTGTGGTTTGAGAGTTATGTTCACCAGATTGAAGACTATGCCTGGTAGTGTCTGCAGTATGACTAGGAGAAAGTATTTTGCTCCACATTTCTTTGTAGTTTTGTTTTTGGTCATGTAGTTCTAGATGAGTGTTCATAATGTCCATATCTATGTTCTAACCAAATGACTTGTGATTTGGTACTCTGAAATGTATCTTTCTTGAGTAGAAAAGCTTGGCAGTGTTGGTTGTGAGCAGTCTGTGAACTATCTTCAAGTGAGATTTGTTGTAGTTGAATTTGATGGCTCCCAGGTGATATTATGTTGTTCATGGATGTTTCCAAATCATTCTAAAGACTTTTTCTTGGTCCACAAGTTATGGTTGTGTTCTTGGAAGTGTGTTTCTAAGTGTTCTTGGTGTTTACACAAGTTTAGCCAACTCGGGTGCTAATACTAATTGTGGATGTACTTTATGGATTGTGGAAGCATGTTGAACCATGTGAAGATGTTTTTAGGTATAAGATAAGATGTGAAATGTCCTACTTCATTCCTTTTCTTTGTGGGAATGTTTAGGTCCATAGCTAACTTGAATTCTGTATGTTTTCTAACCTTGGAGATTGTTTCAAAAGATGTAGAATGGTTTACTGACCTTGGTGAATGTTTCAAGGTTGATGATTGATATAAATAAGTGTAAAGGATTAGTGTGTATGTGAATATGTGTGAAGATGATGGTGTGTGTAGTGAATTTGAATAAAAGGTAGCAAGGACTTTAATGTGATAGAAGACCTAATGCAATGAGCAGAAGTCATCTATAATATTTAGACAGGCTGCAAAGATGATGATTATTGTGCTTCATTGGAACTAAACTTAGGCATTTGATAGATGCTATCATATCAGTTCATGGTAGTGAGCCCTTTTTGGCAGTGAGCCTATTGCAGTGAGCATTTCTTTGGATAGTGAGTCCTTAGGTAGCGAGCCTCTTTGTAATTTGGTATTGATACAACTTTATATTGTGAGCTAATCCTCACCATGGTTTTTCCCTTTTAGGGTTTTCCATGTAAAAATCTGATGTTCTCTTGTGCATGGTGATTGATGTGATTAAGTTTTTGTTATATATTTTTCATGTTTAATCTTCATAATAGAATAAGGTTTTAAGTGAACTGATGTGAATGCGATTATGTTTATGAGGGTTTAAAGTTTTTGATACATCTAATTCACCCCCCCTCTCAATTGTCTTGTGCATTCAACAATTGGTATCAAAGCGAGGGTTCCTTGGAAGAAAGACTAATAGCTTAAGGTAGAACTAGGATGGTGCACAAGAAAGACATTCCTTAGTTTGATGGAACTTACTATGCCTTCTGAAAGTTAAGAATGCAAAGTTACCATATTTCTCTTGGTTATGATGTCTGAAGAATGGTTCAAAAGGAATACACTATACTTGAAAATAGTTCGTAGACTACAGTTGAGATGAGGACTTATGAGACTAATGGTGAAGCTAGAAATTCCCTACTAAATGCTCTATCCAACACTGAGCTAGCAAAAATTTTGGATCTAAAAACTGCACATGAGATCTAGAATAAATTGTAGAATATCTATGAAGGTGTTGAATCTGTCAAGAAAGCCAAGTTGCAAAATTTGAAGTCCAAATGTGAAACTATGTGAATGTCTAAAGATGAAAACATAACAAGATATATGCAAAAGATTGATGAAGTTGTCAATGGAATCAAAGGTCTTGGTGGAATGTTGGATGATAAAGAAGTTGTAAACAAGATACTCAGAACACTTCCCAAATATTATAGTCATAAAGTGTTTGCCATTGAAGAATTGCAAGAAATGGACAAGCTTTCAAAAGATCAATTGCTTGGTAAACTAACTGCCTTTGAGATGAGAGAATTTGGTACTATTGATGGTCCTATGAAAGTTGAGATTGCTTTTAAGGCCAAATCAAAAAGGACTGTTAAATCAGACAAGTATGTTGTGGAGTCAGATGAGGAAGACTTTGATGTGATTGAGGAAAGCTCTGCAAGCAGAATGAAAAAGGGAACCAGAAAGTTTGAAGGTAAGTTACCTTTTAAATGTTTTAGTTGTGGTAAGATTGGTCATTATGCTTCAAGATGTGCTAATAGAGCTTTCAAGATCAAGAACAAAGAAGGTAAAGGTAAGATGATAAGGAAAAGTTACTACGTTGAAGAAAATGATGGTGTAACTGATGATGAATTAGATTTTGAGGATGGTAATGCTAGTTAATGCTTGTTTATTTCCCTAAAAGAACTTGTTTCTACTAACCTTGCAAGTTGTGTGAAGGAAGAAAGTCCAGAAGAAGAGAAAGTGATGTCCACATTTCATGCTAGAAAATAAAACGATGAATGGATCATTGATAATAGATGTTCAAATCCCATGACAGGAGATAAGAGTAAGTTTGTTAAATTGGAAAAGTATGAAAGAGGACTAGTTAGATTTGGTTATCATGTAGCTGGTAAGATTTGTGGAAAAATGGTCAATTACATTTGATGGCAAGCATAATACAAATGATGTTCTTTATGTCAAGGGATTAAAGCATAACCTTCTAAGTGTTGGATAGATGTGTGACAAATGATACAATCTAATGTTTAAGGATAATGGATGTGAGATAAGGAAAAGCTCTGGAACAATAATTGTTGCTAGTAAGAAGACTCATGGTAATGTTTATCAATTGAAAGGTACATATAATTGTTGTTTGTTGGCTCAAACAAATGAAAGTTGGTTATGGAAGAGGAGAATGTGTCATATTAGTTTTGATAATCTAGTGAGAATAAGCAAAGTTCAAGTTGTAAGAGATCTACCTAAGATTGTGAAGCCTACTAATGCTATTTGCAAAGAATGTCAATTTGGGAAACTGACAAGGACTAGTTTCAAGAGAAAAGAACAAACCTCTACTGATCTGTTGGAGTTGGTGTATACAAACTTGTGTGGTCCTACAAGAACAAAAAGTCTACAAGGTGACAGGTATTTCATTCTACTTGTTGATGATTATTCAAGAATGACTTGGGTTACTTTTCTTAGAGAAAAATCAAAAGCCCTAGACAAGTTCAAGGCATTTAAAGCAATGGTTGAGAATGAAATGGATTTGAGAATCAAGTGTTTGAGGTTTGATAGAGGCGGTGAGTTTACTTCAAATGAATTCAATGCTTTTTGTGAAGAACATGTGATAAAGAGACAATTGCCTGACCCTTGAACTTAGCAAAATAGAGTAGTTGAAAGAAAGAATAGAACAATTCAGGAAGCTACTAGAACAATGATCAAGGAAGCAAACCTACCAGAAGTATACTGGAAAGAAGAAATTCATACTATTGTATACATCCAAAACAGAGTGCAAGTCAAAGCAAATGGAACAAAGACACCATATGAGCTATGGTATAGAAGAACTCCTACTGTCAAGTATTTCAAAGTTTTTGGATGAAAATACTATATCAGAAGAGATGAACTAGGAAAGTTTGATGATAGATGTGATGAAGGCATATTCCTTGGGTACTCTACTAAAGGAAAATCTTACTAGTGCTAAAAAAATGTTGAGAATGGTTGTTGAAAGTGCAAATGTGAAGGTAGATGAAGATATTCAGAATATCTTAGAGTCGAATGGATATAAGTCAGAGAAGTTTGCTAATACATAAGAAGTTGAAGAATACAAAGACAAAGAAGTTCACATTGATGAAGAAGAAGCTCCAGAAAAGGTTCCTAAAACCCCCAAGTATGTACAAAAGAATCACTTAGAGGATCGGATCATTGGTGATAAAAGCAAAGGAGTTTTGACAAGGAGAAGAGCTGCAAAAGAATAGGAAAGTCTCTGTTTACTTTCAAAGGTTGAACCTAAGATAGTTACTAAAGCATGTAAATATGAACATTGGGTCAAGGAAATGTAAAAAGAATTGATGTAAACTAAAAAGAACAAGACTTGGGAACTTTTCCTCAGGCCTATAGATAAGAATGTGATTGGAACAAAGTGGGTTTTCAGAAATAAGTTGAATGAGAGTGGAGAAGTGGTAAGAAACACAACAAGACTTGTATGTAAAGGCTACTCACAAGTGGAAGGAATAGACCATGAGGAAACTTTTTCTCTGGTGGCAAGACTAGAGGCTATTAGGTTGTTTCTAGCTTATGCAGCACACAAGGATTTCAAATTATATAAAATGGATGTGAAGTCATCTTTTCTGAATGGTGAGTTGGAAGAGGAGAGATATATAGAGAAACTGGATGGATTTCAGTTATCAGACAAACCAGATATGGTATGTAGATTAAAGAAGGCATTATATGGACTTAACCAACCCCCCAAAGCTTGGTATACTAGGTTAGATAGGTATTTGTTGCAGAGAGGGTTCGGTAGAGTGTCTGCAGACAGTAATTTATACATCAAGGTAAGAAAAGATCAAATCTTGATTATTGAGGTCTATGTGGATGATATAATCTTTGGTGGAAATGAAGGTATGTATAATAACTTTGCAGATGAGATGCAAAAATATTTAGAGATGTCAATGTGTGGTGAGATGAACTTCTTCCTTGGGCTGCAAATTAATCAGATGGATAAAGGCATTTTTATTTCACAATCAAAGTATCTCAAGGATTTATTGAAGAAGCTTGGAATGAAAGATTCTAAACTAGTTTTTACCCCCATGACAACTAGTTGCAAGCTGACCAAGAATGATGAATCTCCTAAGGCTGATCAGAGAAAATATAGGTCAATGATTTGAGGACCGCTATACCTAACTACTACCAGACCGGATATCATGCATGCAATCTATCTTGTGGCAAGATTTCAAGTAGATCCTAAAGAGTCACATGTTATGGCAATAAAAAGGATATTTAGGTATTTGAAGGGCACTCCAAACCATGGTCCAGATGTGTAGATGATAGGAAAAGTACAAGTGGTGGTGTGTTCTTTCTTGGAGATAGAGTTGTGTCATGGAAAAGCAAGAAGCGAGATTCGTTATCCTTATCTACTACAAAGGTAGAGTACATTGGAGTAGCATCATGTTGTACATAGGTGCTATGGATGAGACAAACTATGAAGGATATAAAATTTGAGTATGATGATCCAATTCCTATTTTCTTTGATAATACCAATGCCATTAACATTTCAAAGAATCATGTGATGCATTTAAGGACAAAGCATATTTCTATTAGGTATCACTTTTTGAGAGAGAAGGTTGCAGAGAAAGAAGTGAAGCTTGAGTATGTGCCTACAAAGAGTCAAGTTGCTGAAATATTTACCAAAGCTCTTCCTAAGGATACATTTGAGTATCTCTAAAAGAAGTTAGGGGTTATTTCCCCTCCTTTGAACTAGATGCATAAGGAAGTGCATCAGTCCAGTATGATTCAAGTTTTTTTTTTTTTTTTAGACTGATGATGGAGGCTACCTCTTAGGGGGAGCAAGTAGTTGCATTGAAGAGTGTTGCAGTCAGCGGGAGGTATTCAGAGTAGTTGAGATTAGAGCAAGTATGTGCAATATCATACTCAGGGGGAGAAATCTTGAAGAAGATGTGTCACCCTTTGCCATTGATGTCAAAGGGGGGAAGAGTTCATGTGAAAAACAAAGGGAGAGTAAGATGTATAAAAGAAAGGGGGAGAGTGAGATTAGTGTAGAATTATGTCATGATGGTTTTTCACATCATATATTGTCATCAATGAAAAAGGGGGAGATTGCTGCAAGTATGTGTTAATTGGTGTTGTCATTGATGTTAACATGTTTGTGTTGCCATTGGTGTCAACTATATCTTCTAATGTTTTTGTTGTCAGTTGATTTAGTTATTGTGTTAAGATGATTTGAATGACTTGTAGAAGTAATGATGGTGTTAATATATTGTTCTTATTTCTAAGTTTCCAAGTACTTTTGAGAAAATTTGATAAATATTGAAGACAGTGTTGTGAAGAAGTATTCTGGCTTACAGGATACTGTCTGGGATTTTGCTCCGCATTTCTCCTATGTTGAAGACTAGGGTGTGAGGTGTGGATATGTTTTATAGAAGTGGTTAAAGATGTTAGATCCAAAATTTGGTTCCCTGAAACATTGTGGTTTCAGAGTTATGTTCACCAATTTGAAGACTGTGCTTGGCAATGTCTGCAGTATGACTGGGAGAAAGTATTTTACTCTGCATTTCTCTACAATTTGGTTTTTGGTCTTGCAATTTTGGATGAGTGTTCATAAGGTCCATATCTATGTTCTATCCAAAGGACTTGTGATTTGGTGCTCTGGAATGTAGTTTTCTTGAGTGGTAGAGCTTGGCAGTGTTGTTGTGAGCAGTCTGTGAATTGTCTCCAAGTGAAATTATGTGTAGCTGAATTTGTTGGCTCCCAAGTGATTTTATGTTTTTTATGGATGTTTCTAGATCATGCTAAAGGCTTCTTCTTGGTCTACCAGTTATGGTTGTGTTCTTGGAAGCATGTGTCTAAGTGTTCTTTGTGTTTACACAAGTTTAGCCGACTTGGGTGCTAATACTAATTGTGAATGTGCTTTGTGGATTGTGGAAGCATGTTGAAGTGTGTGAAGATGTTTTTAGGTACAAGCTAAGATGTGAAATGTCCCACTTTCATTCCTTTGCTCCGTGGGAATGTTTTTGTTGAAACCTAATTTGAATTCTGTATATTTTCTAACCTTGGAGATTGTTTCAAAATATATAGAATGGTTTGCCGACCTTGGTGAATGTTTCAAGGTTGATGATTGATATAAATAAGTGTAAAGGATTCATGTCTATGTGAATATGTATGAAGATGATGGTGTGTGTGTAGTGGATTCAAATAAAAGGCAGCAAGGACTTTCATGCAATAGAAGACCTAATGCAGTGAGTAGAAGTCATCTACAATTTTCAGAGAGGCTGTGAAGATAATGATTATTGTGCTTCATTGGAACTAAACTCATGCATGTGATAGATGCTATCATATCAGTTCATGGCAGTAAGCCCTTTTTGGTAGTGAGCCCTTTTGGCAGTGAGCCTATTGTAGTGATCATTTCTTTGGACAATGAGTCCTTGGGCAGTGAGCCCTTTGGCAGTGAGCCTCTTTGTAATTTGATATTGATACTACTTTATATTGTGAGCTAATCCTCACCGTGGTTTTTCCCTTTTAGGGTTTTCCACATAAAAATCTGGTGTTCTCTTGTGCATGGTGATTGATGTTATTAAGTTTATGTTATCTATTTTTCATTTTTAATCTTCATAACAGAATAAGGGTTTAAGTGAACTGATGTGAATGTGATTATGTTTGTGAGGGTTTAAAGTTTTTGATACAACTGATTCACCCCCCTCCTAGTTTTCTTGTGCATTCAACATGTATTAATAAATCTTTCTTCTTCTAAATAGTCATTTTGACATGTACAAAGAGATGTGCATATGAAGAAGTGGATAAGAGTTCCCTAGTATCTTGTGAAGCCTTTTTTTTGAAAAACATGTTAATGTGTTGTAGAGGACATGAGTATAGATTATCCTCTCATGCAGTCTTCTTTTGATTAAAGGATTGAGTCATTACCTCTCAAGATTACTTTTCTTTGAATCATTTTGTTAAGTAATCTGCATGTAGCTTGCAAATTGATTCATAACAATTGTAAGGAGGATATATTTTAAGAAACTAAGTTTATCCTCATTCATAGAAAATGAATTACATTGATTAGATCATGATGCTTGATGTTGTTAGTTAAAGTACACATCATGTTTTCTTAAAAGAATTTACACCTGAATGATCAACTCTTGGAGAGGTAGGGTACATGTGAGTTTTATCCCAAATTTAACTTTGTGACATTTTGAACAAATAGTTGAACACTATGTATTTTACCTTTTGAAAGAGCTAGATAGTTCAATTACAGTGGTGAATATGATTATCACCAAGGAATTTAGTCAAGATGTTTTAAGTCTTGAATATGTAACCTAATCAATAAGGTAGGGAATAGAGATTTGTAAAGTAGAATGATGGGAAAAGACTTGTGTTCTAACCTAAGTTCCTTTGCATTGCTATGATACATTCTTAAATATCATCTGAATGATGAATGTTAGTTACTCCATGAAGAAATAATGGTATGATATGTCATCTGGACTTGTAATTTAAATGTTATCCTGACTTAATCTTGATTTGTAAATGATTGCTAATATATGATATGTGTGTGATCTCTATGTTTTCAGTTGGACCACCCTAGGAAACTATAAATTTTTAGATTTATAATAATTTATTCACTTTAATTATATAATTATTTTGAGATTTGTGTATGAGATTACTTTACTCTATTGTACCAAGATGGACTAATTTATCTGTCTTATTCATGATGCATATAGAAATCATCATCATGCAAAGGAAATGAGCAAAGACTCTAACACTAGAAGAGCATGAAGTTTAGAATGCTAAGAGAAGAGAAGGAATGAGGCAACTTCATGAAAGTAGAAAATTATCAACCATAGAAGAAGACATACCATCATTGCCAATTCAAGAGGACCATGAATCATCTAATCAAGCTAAAAGAGAGATAGAATTGGAGGAACAAAGGCAATGAATGCAAAACCTCCATTCAACTAGGAAATTGAATCTCAAAGTTGGAGGAATTCCATATTTTACAGGTCAAGTTGAAGGTACATCATCATTCTCTTCTCAACTTGGAGGCACACCATCATTTGCAAGTCAAGTTGAAGGTACATCATCATTCTCTTCTCAAGTTGGAGGCATGCCATCATTCACATGTAAAGTTGAAGGTACACCATCTTCTCCATCTCAACTTCAAGGCTTTTCATCTTTTCCATCTCCAATTGAAGGTATGCCATCTATCCTATCTCAAGTAAATATTGAAGAAATTCTTAATGTTGAGCCAACTTTACCATTGAAAATGCCTTCTAGAATTTTTCATAGAAAGCCTAAGTTTCTAATTGATATTGATGAGAATGTTTTGAATCCCATGCAGGATAAGATTCCCAAGTGTACTTGCTCAAGATATTCCAATAAGATATGGAAATTATTTTTTGAGAACTTAAATGAAACCAGAAGATACAAGCTATTTGTTGAAGTGATGAGAAATCTAAAATTTAGGCCCATTATGAAGATTCTTGGCCTAAGAACATCGGATGCTTCAAGTAAAAAATTAGTTGTAAAGAATCTAATGAGTGCATATGAGAGTGTGGGTTCCACCTCACGCACCAAGGATAGTAATATCACACGACATGTCATTATGTTGACAATAGTAAGCCATCAAACAAAGAAAGCTCACCTCATTAGAAAAAATGTAAATAAGTAGAAAAACTCTAATGAGAGTCATTGGAAGGTTTCAAAGAGTTGAGGACCCAATATCAACTAATTGTGGGCATTCTTTGGGAGACTTCCCTTGAAAGATAAAATTGTTGTTGAAGCCTTGAGATCCATGATTGAAGAATTTTGGAAAAATAACACAAGGGTACATCTCCTAATGCAAGAGATGTTGTAAGAAGGAGAATTGGCTGTCGAAGCTGTGAGCCACATCCAAAGAATGTTTTGGATGTGACTCGAACATAGTTTTTCAACAAATTTCAAGAGATGTATCCTCAAATCAAAATTAGTCAAAGGTATTTTGAAATGGTATAGCCTTTTTATGTCAAAATAAATCACACAGGCACAACTTCTTGTTGTAGAGTACATATTGAGTTTTCTAATCATTATGATGATTATAGATATGTATGTGTACATTTGCATACTAATGATGTTTTGTAGGAGTAATATAAAGTATCCACCTAGATCTTCAAGAGATTTCATATCGAGCATCTTATGTCAAAGAGTGGATGGTCATTTATTCCACAAGAACATATGTTTAGGTGGCACATGTGATCATTGTGGTGGGTTGCAACATTTGTCAATTTGTGAACATATGGAGAACACATGCAATTGGAAATGAACTAGTAAGTTTTGGAAAATATAAGGCAATGATACATAGTCTAAAAGATGGTAAAGAAGTAAAAAGGTGTGAATTGGTCATTGAAAAGATTCCAGTGTATCAATTTATCTCTATTTTTTGAGAGAATACAATTTACGAGTATGCAAGGCATACCCATAGATCTTGATGGTTGGACTTGCAATTCAAGTTATGAAAGGAAACATTTCCACTTGATAGCATCCATTCAATTGTTGACTTTGCAAAGAACTACACACTACATCCATAGAATGAGGTGCAATTACAGTAATACAACTCTACGTAGGTTGCTATATTTGTGCATATAGAATTCATTCATGCAGATGACAATACAGAGGATGCTAGGAAGATCTTGAGGGAGTATCATTTTTATATCAGTGATGATCACACACATTCTATATATTTTGTGTAAGGCTACTTTCAAATGTTCTACCGTGATTTGGCTAGTAGGAGCATATCATTTGGTCTACATATCATTTGGTAAGATAATTATGCATCACAATTCAAGAACTTGTGGATGTTCTATTGGTTGAGTAAGATGAATAGGATGAATGGTGTTCAACACATGTGGAATTTCTCTGAGGCTAGGCATGGAAAGAGGGAGCATGATGATGCAAAAACATGTATCAAAAGATCATTAGCACGAGAAGAGTTAAAGTACAAAGACAATGAAGGTTGATAGATGTGAGATATATTGTCGAATGGTGTAATGCTACAATGGGTCCAGGTAATGAAGGTAAGTCTACAGTTTGTAGATTTTTTGGTTGGTTCATGATACTACCATTGCAAAATATGAGGATTGTTGTGCATTGATAGGATCAAGTGAGCTACACTGTTTTAGAAGCTCTAATGCAGGTTCATGGATTATTCATATGTGATGAATTGTATGTTTTTATTCTTCATGTATAGATCAAGCTTGGTATGAATGTGAGTTAAAGGAGTGGGTCGATGAATGGTGTACAAGAAGTCCAAGCCTATTTGACATGTATCAACTCTCAACAACACTACAACTCACAAAGATTGAATCATTAGTTGACTTTGTCCATGTTTTAGATCTAGTTCAACCAGATATTATCAAAATTCAAATTTAATAAAATTCAATATTTCATCTTATTTTGTAGTTTTTTGGTATTGTTGACTATATTCATCAAATTGAATGCACATGTCAATACAGGGCATGTTTATGTAGTTATTGTAGCTAAAGACAATGAGGAAGGAACATATTAGTATTTGTGTCATTGTGTTGAGGTAAAAAAGAAATTAGATACTCCTATTATAGATGGAGAAAACATCGAGTACCCTACATGATCAGTGGTTGTTACTGTAACATGGCTTAGAAGGTACCCAATGAAGAAGTCTGAAGTGTGATTGTTCGAGGACTTTGATACACATAGGAAGATTCTTCATTATTCTAACCTTGTTGTGGCTGCATCAAACATTCATTTGATCAAATATAGGGGTAGACCATTGAACAGGACCTTGTGGAAGGTCGCGAGTCTAACCACAAGGAAATACTCAACACAATAAAGAGTAGAGAAGACCTTAATGGTTCATTGGATTGATTGTAAATGAAAAAACTTTGTAATTTCATGCTCATTTGTAAATATATGCAGCTGATTTGTACATTTGTCTAAGTAAAATTTTGTTCCTTCTCTACAATCATGTCTCTTATGAGATACTTATGTGCAATACTCTTGTTTACATGTATGATTATGTACAACACTCTTTTTTATGTGTATGATTATGTACACTAACTTTCTCATGTCATTTATATGTCTAGTTGATTTGTATTTGTATATGTGTATGATCATGTCTCTAATTTTAGTTCTATTGATGTCCTCTAGTGTGTCCATGAATCTTAAAATCCAATTGAAAGCCCTAATCTAATCCTATTCTAATTAATGTGGTATCAAGTATACAAATAAGTTAAGAAGGAGAAGAGGACAATTAAATAGAAATGAAATATTACACTAAGGTCCTATTTCACACTTCAACTATCCCAATCATTCCTAACTGCATGGTGCCGACGCTTTCTCTTAAGAGCCCTAAGTACCAAAAATTGCCAAACTTTGGTGGATTGTTTCTCAAAATTTATGGCACCTACGAACATTCCATCTAGACCTACATCATCATGTAGGGTCCCTCCATAATGACCCCTCTCAGTTTTTTAAATGTTTAATCCATTTGGTCATGGAAACCATATTTCAAAAGTTACAAAAAGCATCATTTGTGTTCAATGAAAAGTTGTCAGTGAGCATAAATTTCATTTCGTGCATCATGGGACCAAACTGATAGCACCAACATGTCCAATTAGGCAGGTGAACACTAGGCAAGGTCATGTTTTACCTCAACTATCTCGATCATTCTCGGCTGCACTAGGCCGACAAAGAGAGCCCTAAGTGCCAAAAATTTTAAACTTTGACGGGTTGTTTCTCAAAATTTGTGGCACTTAGGAATGTTTCATCTAGACCTACAAGTCATGTAGGGTCCCTCCACAATAACCTCTCTCAATTTTTTAAATGTTCAATCCATTTGGTCGTGGCGACAATATTTCAAAAGTTGCAAAAAGTATCATTTGTGTTCAATGAAAAGTTGTCGGCGAGCATATATTTTGTTTCATGTGTCATAGGGCCAAATCAACAATGCCAACATGTATAGGTGGGTGGGTGAACACTAGGCAAGGTCCTATTTTGCACCTCAACTATCTCGATCATTCGTGGTTGCATTTTGCCAACGCTCTTAAGAGCCCTAAGTGCCAAAAATTACCAAATTTTGACGAACTATTTCTCAGAATTTGTAGTACCTTCAAAAGTTTTATCTAGACCTATAGGGTCATGTAGGGTCCCTCCATAATAACCTCTCTCAATTTTTGAAATTTTCAATCCATTTTGTCATGGTGAAAATATTTCAAAAATTGCAAAAAGTGTCATTTGTGTTCAATGAAAAGTTGTCGACGAACATAAATTTAATTTCATATGTCATGGGGCCAAACCAATAGTGCCAACACATCTGGATGGGTGGGTAAACACTAGGAAAGGTCTTTTTTCACACCTCAACTATCCCGATCATTCCTGGTTGCATTATGCCGATGATTTCTCTTAAGAGCCCTAAGTGCCAAAAACTACCAAACTTTGATGGATTGTTTTTCAGAATTTGTGGTACCAATGAATGTTTTATCTAGACCTACAAGGTCATGTAGGGTCCCTCCATAATAACCTCTCTTAGTTTTTGAAATGTTCATTCCATTTGATCATGGCAACAATATTTCAAAAGTTGCAAAAAACGTCATTTGTGTTCAATGAAAAGTTGTCAACGAGCATAAATTTTGTTTCGTGTGTCATGGGGCCAAACCAATAGTGACAACACATTTGTTTAGATGGATGAACACTAAGCAAGGTCCTATTTTGCACCTCAACTATCCCAATCATTCTTGACTACACTGTGTCGATGCTTTCTCTTAAAAGCCCTAAGTGCCAAAAATTGCCAAACTTTGACGAACTATTTCTCAGAATTTGTGGTACCTATTAATGTTTTTTCTAGACCTATAGGGTCATGTAGGGTCTCTCCACAATGACCTCTCTTAGTTTTTGAAATTTTCATTCCATTTGGTTGTGGTGACAATATTTCAAAAGTTGCAAAAAGAGTCATTTATGTTCAATGAAAAGTTATTAGAAAGCATAAATTTCATTTTGTGTGTCATGGGACCAAACTGGTAGCACCAACATGTCTGTGTGGGTATGTGAATTCTATGGGAGGCCTCGATTTGTTCCATAGGTCTCCTTATCCTTCAAGCTACACTATTCTGACAGAGTGTCTTAAGAGACCTAAGTGCAAAAAACTATCAAAATATGACAAACTGGAACTTGAAATCTGTGACACCTATAACTGTTCCATCTAAACCTACAACTGTATGTAGAGTCCCTCCATAATAACCTCTCAATTTTTATTATCTCCAAACCATTTGATCGTGGCAACGATGTATGAAATGTTGCAAAAAATGTCATTAGCAATCAACAGAAACATTCTAGGAGCCATATTTTGCATTCTTTGTCTCATGGGGCCAAACTGACTATGCCAACACATCTAGTTGGGTAGGTGAAAACTATGGGAGGACTCAGTTCATTCCCCAAGTCTCCCAATCCTCCCAGGTTACATTGCACCAGGAGTCTTTTAAGAGCCCAAAGAGCAAAAAGTTGAAAAACTTTTGCCTGCCTTTTCTCTCAATCTATGGCACCTACAATTGTTCTATCTAGACCTATAGGTGGATGTCAGGTCCCTCTATAGTACCTGTCTGTGTTTTGGTCAACTCCAGATCATTTGACCGTGCCAACAATGTATGCATTCTCACAAAATATGTCATTTAAGAATAGTGAAAAGGTGCCAATAGGCATATTTTCTTCTTCCCACCTCATGGGGATGAAACAATTGCACCAACATGTTGGGGTAGGTGGGTGGATGCTACTAGAGGCCTTCGTTCATTTCCCAAGTCTCTTGATATTTCCAAGCTACATTGCACCACAAGTCTCTAAAGAGCCTAAAGAGCAAAAAGTTGAAAAATTGTTGCCTACCTTTTCTCTTGATCTATGGCACCTATGAATGTTTTGTCTATACCTACATGTGGATGTCAGGTCCCTGTACATTACCTTATCTTAGTTTTGTTCAACTCCAAATCGTTTGATCGTTCCAACAATGTATGCATTCTTGCAAAATGTGTCATTTTAGAGTAGTGAAAAGGTGCCAACAGACATATTTTCTTCTTCCCACCTCGTGGCACCGAATTGACTACACCAACATGTCAGGGTGGGTGGGTGGATGCTACTTGAGGCCTTGATTCATTTCCCAGGTCTCTCAATCTTTCCATGCTACATTGCACCAGGAGTCTCTGAAGAGCCTAAAGAACAAAAAGTTAAAAAACTTTCACCTACCTTTTCTCTCGATCTATGGCACCTATGAATGTTATGTCTAGACCTACAAGTGGATGTTGAGTCCATCTACAGTACCTTTTATTATCTTTGGTCAACTCCAGACTGCTTGATTGTGCCAACAATGTATACATTCTTGAAAATGTGTCATTTGAGAGCAGTGAAAAGGTGCCAACAAAAATATTTTCTTCTTCTCACCTTGTGGGGCAAAACCAACTATGCCAACATGTCAGGGTGGGTGGGTGGATGCTATTGGAAGCCTTGGTTCATTTCCCATGTCTCCCAATTTTTCCAGGCTACATTGCATCAGGAGTCTCTAAAGAGACCAAAGAGAAAAAAGTTAATAAACTTTCACCTACCTTTTCTCTCAATCTATGGCACCTACGAATGTTTTGTCTTTACCTACAGGTGGACGTCGGGTCCTTCTATAGTACCTTGTCTCTGTTTTGGTCAACTCCAAACCACTTGACCGTTCCAACAATGTATGCATTCTTGCAAAATGCATCATTTAAGAGCAATGAAAAGGTGTCAATAGGCATATTTTCTTCTTCCCACCTAGTGGGGCCAAATAGACTATGCCAACACGTCGATATGGATGGGTGGATTTTAGTGGAGGCCTCGGTTCATTTCCTAGGTCTCCCAATCTTTCCAAGCTACATTGCATAAGGAGTCTCTGAAGAGCTTAAAGAGTAAAAAGTTGAAAAGCTTCCACCTGCCTTTTCTGTCAATCTATGGCACCTACGAATGTTTTGTCTAGACCTATAGGTGGACGTTGGGTCCCTCTACAATAGCCTATCTCAGTTTTGGTCAAATATAGACTATTTGATCATGCCAACAATGTATGCATTCTTGCAAAATGCATCATTTAAGAGTAGTGAAAAGGTGCCAATAGACATCTTTTCTTCTTCCCACCTCATGGCACTAAACCAACTACACCAACATGTTGGTGTGGGTGGGTGGATGCTATTGGATGCCTTGATTTATTTCCTAGGTCTCTCAATCTTTCCAGGCTACATTGCACTAGGAGTCTCTGAAGAGCCTAAAGAACAAAAAGTTTAAAAACTTTCACCTATCTTTTCTCTCGATCCATGGCACCTACAAATATTCTTTCTAGACCTACAAGTGGATGTTGGGTCCATCTACAATACCCTATCTTAGTTTTGGTCAACTCCAAATTGTTTGACTATGCCAACAATGTATGCATTCTTGAAAATGCGTCATTTGAGAGCAATTAAAAGGTACCAATAGACATATTTTCTTCTTCCCATCTTGTGGGGCCAAGTCGGTTGTGCCAACATGTTAGGGTGGGTGGGTGGATGCTACTAGAGGCCTCGGTTCATTTCCTAGGTCTCCCAATTTTTCTAGGCTACATTGCACTAGGTGTCTCTAAAGAGCCTGAAGAGCAAAAATTTGAAAAACTTGAGCTTGCCTTTTCTCTCAATCTATGGCACCTACAAATGTTTTGTCTGGACCTATAGGTAGATTCCAGGTCCCTTTACAATATCTTGTCTTAGTTTTGGTCAACTCCAGACCACTTGACTATGCCAACAACATATGCATTCTAGCAAAATGTGTCATTTAAGAGTAGTGAAAAGGTGCCAACGAGCATATTTTCTTCTTCCCACCTTTTGGGGCTGAACCAATTGCACCAACACATCAAGGTGAGTGGGTTGATACTACTAGAGGCCTCAGTTCATTTCCCAGGTCTCCCGATCTTTCCAGGCTACATTGCACTAAAAGTCTCTGAAGAGCCCTAAGAGAAAAAGTTGAAAAACTTCTGCCTACCTTTTATCTTGATCTATGGCACCTATGAATATTATGTCTAGAGCTACAGGTGAACATCAATTCCCTCTATAGTACCCTATCTTAGTTTTGGTTAACTCCAAACTAGTTGGCAATGCCAACAATGTATGCATTCTTGCAAAATGTGTTATTTGAGAGCAGTGAAAAGTTGCCAACAGGCATATTTTCTTCTTCCCACCTTGTGGAGCCAAACCGAATGTGCCAACACATTGAGGCAGGCAAGTCGATGCTACTAGAGGCTTTAATTCATTTCTTAGGTCTCACTATCTTTCAAAGCTACATTGCACCAGGAGTCTTTGAAGAGCCCAAAGAGCAAAAAGTTGAAAAACTTTCGCTTGACTTTTTTCTTGATCTATGGCACTTACAAATGTTATTTCTAGACCTATGAGTGGACATTGAGTCCCTCTACAGTACCCTATCTCATTTTTGGTAAACTCCAGACTATTTTACTGTGCCAACAATGTATACATTCTTTCAAATATATCATTTGAGAGCAGTGAAAAGGTGCCAACATGCATGTTTTCTTCTTCCCACTTCATGGGGCTGAACAGACTATGCCAACACGTCAAGGTGTGCAAGTCGATGCTACTGGAGGTCTTAATTCATTTCCCAGGTCTCCCAATTTTTCCAGGCTACGTTACACCAAGAGTCTCTAAAGAGGCCAAAGAGAAAAAAGTTGAAAAACTTTCACCTATCTTTTCTCTCAATCTAAGGCACCTACAAATGTTTTGTCTAGACCTATAGGTGGATGTTAGGTCCCTCTACAGTGCCCTGTCTCATTTTTTGTTAATTGAATTATTGTTGTTAGTGTTAATTGTTATATAACTTATATCATTAACTATGAATCTAAATCATGATATATTTATTATTATTATATTGTATTTGTTGTGTTATACTATTGTCATGATATATTTATTGTTCATAAGGCTTTAGAAACTTTCAATAAAATGCAATTGGTGGGTGTAAATCCAAATTCCACAACCTTAGCCAACATCCTCCTTGTTTATGCCCAAATGGGATCTTTGAAATAGGGTATGGACTTCCATGATTAAAGCATAAAGGATATGGGAATTTCATCAGATGTTGTAGTTAAAAACTGCCATATGATACATGTATGCAAAGTGTGGAAGCATAGGCAAGGCATATGAAGTATTTGGTCCCTGATGCCTTAAATAAATGTTGTCTCATGGAATGCAATGATTGAAAGATATGCACAAAGTGGATTTTTTGATAAGGCTTTAGAATCTCTCAAGAAAATACAATTGGTGGGTGTAAAGCCAAATTCCACAACCTTAGCTAACATCCTCCTTGCCTATGCCTAAATGGGATCTTTGGAACAAGGTATGGACATCCATCAAAGCATAAAGGATATGGGAATTTTGACACATGTTATAGTTGCAACTACCCTAGGATACATGTATGCAAAGTGTGAAAGCATAGACAAGGAACATGAACTATTTGACATGACGCCTCAAAGAAATGTTGTCTCATGGAATGCAATCATTGCAAGATATGCACAAAATGGATATTTTCAAAAAGTCTTTAGAAACATTCAAGAAAATGTAATTGGCATGTGTAAAACCAAATTCCATAACCTTTGCAAGCATCCTCCTATCCTATGCCAAAATGTGATCTTTAGAACAGGGTATGGACAACCATCAAAGCAAAAAGGATATAGGAATTTTCTGTGATGTTGTATTTACAACTACCCTAGGAGACATGTATACAAAGTGTGGAAGCATAGACAAGGCACATGAAGTATTTGACATAATGCCTCAAAGAAATGTTGTCTCATGGAATCCAATTATTGCAAGATATGCAAAAAATGGATTTTTTGAAAAGGCTTTAGAAACTTTCAAGCAAATGTAATTGGCATGTGTAAAACCAAATTCCATTACCTTTACAAGCATCCTTCTTGCCTATGCCAAAATGGGATCTTCAGAATAGGGTATGGACAACCATCAAAGCATAAAAGATATAGGAATTTTACATGAGATGTTGTATTTGCAGTTGCCCTTGTAGACACATATGCAAAGTGTGGAAGCATAGAAAAGGCATGTGAACAGTTTGGCATGACACCTCATTTGGCAAGGCATATGTTATCAAAAAATGAATAGACACTCATAGAGTGCATTTGATCCATATAGTAAACCTAGATTGATGAGATGAAGAAAAAATGATAAGAATGATGAAGGTCCAAGAAGATTGAAGAAGTGAAAACATCAAATTTGTGAAACTTTGCAAAATTGTAAGAAATTTGACAAGATTACAAATAGGACTTATATATTATTGAAATTGATATATTTTGATGATTTATGATTTGAAATGATATATTTTTGAGGAATTTGAGGCCCGTCATGTTGGATTATAGATTTGTAAGGCTAGAAGAAGTGAAATTTATGATGTTGTAGCTCTATGGGAATTTAGTCAGATGTTGTAGTTGTATCTACCCTATGAGACATGTATGCAAAGTGTGGAAGCATAGACAAGGCATTTGAACTATTTGACATGATGCCTCAAAGAACCATTGTCTCACAGAATGCAATGATTGCAAGATATGCACAAAATGTTTTTTTATAAGGCTTTAGAAACTTTCAAGCAAATGCAATTGGTCAGTGTAGAGCCAAATTCCACATTTTTAGCCAGCATCCTCCTTGTCTATGAAAAAATGGGATCTTCAGAACAACGTATGGACATCCATCAAAGCATAAAGGATATGGGAATTTGTTCAAATGTTGTAGTTGCAACTACCCTATGAGACATGTATCCAAAGTGTGGAAGCATAGACAAGGCATGTGAATTGTTTGACATGATACCTCAAAGAAATGATGTCTTATGGAATGCAATGATTGCAAGATATGCACAAAATGTTTTTTTGATAAGGCTTTAGAAACTTTCAATAAAATGCAATTGGTGGGTGTAAATCCAAATTCCACAACCTAAGCCAGCATCCTCCTTGTCTATGCCCAAGTGGGATCTTTGGAACAAGGCATGGACTTCCAACAAAGCATAAAGGATATGGGAATTTTGTAAGATGTTGTAGTTGCAACTGCCCTATGAGACATGTATGAAAAGTGTGGAAGCATAGACAAGGCACGCGAACTGTTTGACATGATGACTCAAAGAAATGTTGTCTCATGGAATGCAATGATTACAAGATATGAACAAAATGGATTTTTTTATAAGGCTTTAGAAACTTTCAAGAAAATGCAATTGGCTGGTGTAAAACCAAATTCCACAACCTTAGCCAACATCCTCCTTACCTATTGCAAAATGAGATCTTTGCAATAGGGTATGGACATCCATCAAAGCATAAAGGATATGGGAATTTCATTAGATGTTAAAGTTGCAGCTACCCTATGAGACATGTATGTAAAGAGTGGAAGCATAGACAAGACACGTGAACTATTTGACATGATGCCTCAAAGAAATGTTATCTCATCGAATGTGCAATGATTGTAAGATATGCACAAAATGGTTGTTTTGATAAAGTTTTAGAAAGTTTCAAACAAAGGCAATTGGTGGTTGTAAATCCAAATTCCACAACCTTAGCTATCATCATCCTTGTCTATGCCCAAATGGCATCTTCAGAACAAGTTATGGACATCCATCAAAGCATAAAGGAAATGGGAATTTCGTTAGATGTAATTGCAACTACCCTATGAGATATGTATGCAAAGTGTGGAAGCATAGAAGGCATATGAACAATTTGACATGATGCCTCAAAGAAATGTTGTCTCATGGAATGCAATGATTGCAATATATGCACAAAATAGATTTTTTGGTAAAGCTTTAGAAACTTTCAAGAAAATTCAATTGGCGGGTGTAAAGCCAAATTCCACAACCTCAGCTAGCATCCTCCTTACCTATGCCAAAATGGGATCTTCATAATAAGGTGTGGACATCCATCAAAGCATAAAGGATATGGGAATCTCGTCAGATGTTGTAGTTGCAACTACCCTATGAGACATGTATGCAAAGTGTGGAAGCATAGACAAGACACATGAACTATTTGACATGATGCCTCAAATAAATGTTGTCTCATGGAATGTAATGATTATAAGATATGCACAAAATGGTTTTTTTGATAAGGCTTTAGAAACTTTGAAGAAAATGCAATTGGCGGGTGTAAAGTAAAATTCCACAGCCTTATCCAAGATCCTCCTTGTTTATGCCCAAATGAGATCTTAAGAACAAGGTATGGACATCCATCAAATCATGAAGGATATGGGAATTTTGTTAGATGTTGTAATTGTGACTCCCCTATGAGACATGTATGAAAAGTCTGGAAGCATAGACAAGGCATATGCATGATGCCTCAAAGAAATGTTGTCTCATGGAATGCAATGATTGCAAGATATGCACAAAATGGATTTTTTGATAAGGCTTTAGAAACTTTCAAGAAAATGCAATTAGTAGGTGTAAATCCAAATTCCACAACCTTAGCCAACATCCTCCTTGCCTATGCTAAAATGGGATCTTTGGAATAGGTTATGGACATCCATAAAATCATAAAGGATATGGGAATTTTGACAAATGTTGTAGTTGCAACTATCGTAGGAGACATGTATGAAAAGTGTGGAATCATAGATAAGGAACATGAACTATTTGACATGGTGCCTCAAAGAAATGTTGTCTCATGGAATGCAATGATTGCAAGATATGCATAAAATGGATATTTTTCAAAAAGGCTTCAGAAACTTTCAAGAAAATGCAATTGGCACATGTAAAACCAAAGTCCATAACCTTTGCAAGTATCCTCCATGTCTATAGAAAAATGGGAACTTCATAAAAAGGTATGGGCAACCATCAAAGCATAAAGGATATAGGAATTTTTAGAGATATTGTATTTGCAGCTACCCTTGTATACATGTATGCAAAGTGTGGAAGCATAGACAAGGTGCATGAACTGTTTGACATGATTCCTCAAAGAAATGCAGTCTCATGGAATGCAATGATTGCAAGATATGCACAAAATGGATTTTTTGAAAAGGATTTATAAACTTTCAAGCAAATACAATTGGCACGTGTAAAACCAAATTCCATAACCTTTGCAAGAATCCTCCCAGCCTATGCCAAATTAGGATCTTTGGAGCAAGGTGTGGACAACCATCAAAGCATAAAGGATATAGGAATTTTGTGAGATGTTGTATTTGCAACTGCCCTTGTAGACATGTATGCAAAGTGTGGAAGTATAGACAAGGCATGTGAATTGTTTGACATGATGCTTCAAAGAAATGTTGTCTCATGGAATGCGATGATTGCAAGACATGCACAAAATGGATTTTTTGATAAGGCTTTAAATAAACTTTCAAGAAAATGCAATTAGCAGGTGTCAATCAAAATTCCACAACCTTATCCAACATCCTCCTTACCTATGCCAAAATGGGATCTTCAAAATAGGGTGTGGACAACCATCAAAGCATAAAGGATATAGGAATTTTGTCACATGTTGTATTTATAGCTACCCTTGTAGACATGTATGCAAAGTGTGGAAGCATAAACAAGGCGCGGGAACTGTTTGACTTGATGCCCCAAAGAAATGCAGTCTCATGGAATGTAATGATTGCAAGATATGCACAAAATGTATTTTGCAAGGATGCTATCAAAATATTTGAATTAATCAAACCATACTTGACATATATACTGAACTATAATTGAACATAATATCATTTCATGGAAACATTAAAGAACGCGTACTCAATATCAAAACTTTTAAGCATGAAACAATATCTATCTTGTAACCATAATTGATCATCATATTATATTTAATGTAAAATGGCATATACATAATGTCATGAAAATAACATATAATGTATATATAAAGCCATATACGCATATATGTAAACAAAGCCATATAAGCATATACAAAGATATACATCAATAAAATACAAAGTATGTATACAAAGCCATATAGGCATACAAAAAATGTCCCAAAATCAAATTTCCTATGAACTTATATCAAATAATCGATGGCCCTTTCTTGGCTATGACTATGGAGAGTCAATTAGTGACTCATCCTCTCTCTCCCATCAACTAGATCTCCTTGATAGAGATTTTTGAAGCTCCACTTGTTAATACAATCAAACAATATCCACATTAATATAGAAAACATGAAATATATAACATGGCATATGTAATCATTCACTTATCGCTAGTTGGTGATCCCTCTTGATCAATTTTTGTCTCTCTTCATTTGTAGCTAGACAGGTTGGAGTTGTGACCTATGAGAAGCATGAAGAAGCAAAATTGAGTAAACATGAATATCATTTATATACATTAAATGACATGAGATAGAACAAAAAATACAAATGACATTTACATGTTATTGGATCACACCTCGATCAAAGGATTTGTAGACAAAACATTTGTAGCAATGCCCACTTCTACTAACTGATGAAGATGAGGGAAGCCTCCATATTCAACAACTAAAAATATAGTTCAAGATTATTTGACCAAAATAGATGCATAACATTATTTAAATGCATAATTATTACAAATGGTAAAATTTACCTCAATGAAAGTGCTTCAGCATGGAGAGGACCAAGGAAATCGAGGTGGTAGTGGTGAAGCTCCATGTTCATCATCAAATTGTCACTAAATAAGATTACCATTGATATATGTACTATATATACGATCTTGTGATAAATTATATACATGTTGACTAGACATCCTCTCATAGCCCTACACTAGATGGCTAACAAATGCAGGATGAATACTTTGACCCTAGAATTTCATAGTGTAGGCAATTACATAGATTAATTTTGACTTATAATTTAAATACTCATATAATTAATTAGAAATTTCAAATACAAATATATTAAATCAAGTTGAACCTTGTAAAAAATTACCTGGGAGCCAATACCAAATGTTTCCTACAAGACGACATATGTGAGGGAAATATCATCTAATATGGATGTGTCCATCACTGGCCAATGCCCCTACATTGCAACATCCTGACACTTTACAACATCATCTGGATTACCCACATAACGAGATTCCTAGGTCCCATAATCACACAAATTCCCACATGAACTACAAAGATACAAGACCAATGATGCCTACTACTCTCATCCTCATCATCCTAGGTAAGATCACTGCCATGTTGTGCTAGAGACTAGGTGAGAGAACTCAATGAATGCAGTGTCTCCACCTCAATGCTCTCCTTCAAAGTTAAAGGGAGTGATCTATATGTGATGGCCTCATGAGGGTTCTAGGTACATAGTTCTGGTCTTGATTTTCCTCTTGTCTATCTTGGGAAGAGCCACCACCTCTACCCTAAAACTCCCGAATGTTGAAGTAATTAGGAATCTAGTTGAGGATGAACTCACAATAGAGTTTCCTTAGGAATTATTTTTGCACCTCATTGTTATTACAAGGATGCTCATCAAAGACCATGTACCATCTATCACAAAAGTTTTGAGATATACCATTGTGCACACACCAATGAATCGAGAACCATTTGCAACTCTCTTCTAGTGTTTGGCTAGTGTTTGGATTGATAAAATGTGCACATAACTGAGATTTTGTACTTTTTTTGTCCTTAACTTATTTGTAAGACAATTTGTCAGCATAATATTGTTGACTCCTCTCCCTATAGTTCTTCCATTCAATGATTTGGTTTGTCATTGATTCAATATCAAAAACAATGACCTCTAATGACTTGGCAAGGTCTCTCCTACGATCGATGCTTGCATTTGGAGTATTTAATGTTTCAATTAGGGTTTCAAGTTATTTTTTGTTTTCTTCAATTCACCCTAAATAGTTTTATTGTGTGTCTCTTTGATGGTGAGGACATGAAGGTGGGGGTTTTGAGGGTTATCCTTAGTTTAATGGGGTTTTTTTAAGCCTCCTCTGCTAGATTAGGGTTTTGTGGTGCCTCACTAGCTGAAAATTTAAGATAAAAATGTAATCAAAACATTGCAATACTAATAATTTCTTTTCAAATTCACAAAAAAATAACAAAACCTACCTTTCTCAGCTACTACACTCTCTACACCTCATGCATGATGTCCTCGGGAACGAGATTGGCAAGGTGGCATGGTGAATTTGTTGATTCCCCTTTGAAATTGATCAAACATGCTCGTAGCATAGTAGAGGTGAAACCTACGGCCAACTTTTGCAAATGAGGTGGTGGGTTTAACTTTTTCTTGTTTTATTTGCACAACCTAAAACACAAGTATATTATAATGTGCTCACATTTTAGGCTTGATAATACCTAGCCATAACATGAGCATGTTATAACATGAGTGCATTATAATGCACTTGCATTATGGCTCCTATGGGACCAAAAAGTGGTTATGGCCACTTTTTGGTCCTCCATCTTTGTGCACTAACCCCCATCAACATTGATGACCTTGTGGCTCATGTTCCTAAAGCTCAAATTCAAATATTAGACACTGAGTTGACTATTTTCTAGCAATTTGTAAGCTCATAACATATAGTTGTAGAGGTCGTCCTTATTGTTGAGAGTCTAAGAAGTCTTTTTCTCAAAGGTCAAGAAGGATTGGAAGTCTTGTGTGGCCTTTCTCATATAGTGCATAACAACATTCTATTTGCATCTAGTTGCACTGAAATTATTATTAATGTTACTTCTTCAAAATGAATAGGGATTTTGGTGTTGACACCCATATCGACATCCCCTATTCCTACATATACTTCTACTATTCTCACCACCACTACACATTCAAGTAATAGTGCTACCATATGTGTTGGGTTATCTACTGGGAATCTTGTTCATCATTATAGTACCGTTCTATATAATTACATAAACTCCACACCTAATGTTACTCAACCTACATCTAAACCTCCTATCACTTTCCAAAAGGCTACTCATACATTGACAACTAATCCTTCCAATTCATTCCAATCTCTACTTGATTCATCTTCTGACCCTGCCATAAACTAATTATTAAAAAATATGACCTCCATCCAACAACAATTGGCTAGCATAAGCAATAGTTCACCTAAACCTAATATTACAACACATTATATTCATAGCCCTTTGTCATATTCAATCCTAAGAACTCAAACTCTTGAGAAGTTTGAGACCCCTTGCTTTGAGAAATATAATGGGAAGGGAGACCCTAACAGCCATGTGGCAGCCTTTATAGCTATGTGTAGTGATTTCTTCTTTAAAAATGCAATTTTGACAAAATTGTTTCCTAGGTCACTCAAGGACATATCCTTGGATTGGTTTTCCTCGCTACTTCCTAATTCTATCACTTATTTTTCACAATTAGTCAATAAATTCCTTAAACATTTTAAAGCTAATATTGGCCCTCAAGTCTCTTTGACTAACTTGGTTCATTACAAACAGGGAATAAAAGAAAAAATAATACATTTTATGGGCCATTATCAAGCCCTCTTCTCACAAATTCAATATTTTATTCTGGATGCTTATGTATAAAGAATCTTTATTGGAAACTTACAACCTCACATTCATGATAAGATATTGTTGATGTGATATGAATCTTTCACTCATCTTTGCACAACTCTTTTTGATTACCAACTTTTGTTTAGTTAGTATGAGAATAATCCCTCATCAACTCCAATTGGTCAATCTAAAGCCTCTCGCAATCATTCATTCAAAAGACACAATAAAAAATTCATCAAAATCAATCCAATTTTATCTAGTAACATAAAAAAACATGTGGTAGTAGCATCATCTCTTGCTCCCACCCCATATAAATTGAAACCAAAAACAAAACATTTCACACCATTATCAAAATCTCTATACTCTATAATGACATAACTTTTGAATAATAATCTCGTAAATCTTTCACCCATTAGACCTCTTGATCCAAGTAAGATGAAAGAATCTTCCTTTGATTCGAAGGTCTTTTGTCAATTTCACTACATCGCCGGTCATGACACTAAAAGATGTATGCGTCTTAAACATGAAGTTCAAGACCTTATTGATTCCAATGTCATCCAAGTTACTGGTGTGAATGACAAAGGAAATAAATTGGTGGCTGCTCCTAATCAAAATCTTCAAATATATACCAATCCTTTACCGCATCATGAATCTAATGTTGTGAATATATCTCAAGAACAAGACTATGAAGGTGATGTTTGTATGGTAGATGCCCACCCTCATAAAGAGTGCATAGAACCTGAACTATGTATATATTTTACTCCTCATAATGCTACTATTGAAGCTCCTGATGGACCTCTCTACATCACAATTCAGATCAATGATAAACCTATAAGAGGTGCTATGATAGATCCTATATGTATAGTAAATGTAGTAACTGAAGAGTTTCTATACATGCATGGTCTACACTGTGATCACTACGATGTATCAAAAATTGCAATTAGAGCACATGATGGGTCTATCCTTCCAACTCTTGGTGCCTTGACCCTTAATGTCAAGGTTGGACCAAGAACCTTGGATGTTAATTTTATAATCATTCCTACATCAGGCTTATTTCACGTGAATTTGGGTCACCCATGGCTCCACTCCATGAAGGCGGTCCCTTCTATGGTTCATAAGTGCTTAAAGTTTCCATTTGAGGCACATGTACATGTTGTACATCACAATTCGTACCTACCCATTACTCGACATGGACACTTTACACTTGACTACTTCTGGCCAAAACCAGTTAGAGTTGTTCGAGCTAGAGAGGATTTATACTTCTTGTCATATCAAAAGTGCAAAGAAAAGAAAATAACATAGTTATCTCTTAGTAACATACCTCCTTATGATGTCCCTGAACCTCTGTGATCTTCTAAGGCTATGATAGTAGTTCCCCTATCCCACAAGTGATGAATGAAGCTAAGCCCAAATCAAAGGTTCTTCCCCATCCTCGAGCATCTGGTAGATATGCTAAGGTTCCCCCTCTGCCATCCCTTCAAGGACAATGAGGCAACCTTCATGCACAAAACATAACTCCCTACAATCACAATATTACTTTTATCCCACCTACCTCTACAGAGACTAGTGGAAATCAATTGGTTGCATGTGTATTATTTCCTAAGGTTTCTCAACCACTTGAGGATGCTCATGTACTTCCACCTATTTCACAAGTTGAGAAGGAATCTTAGCATCTTGCATTGAGGAAATCTTCCCCATGGTCTCCCAGCCTTTGGAGGTTCTTCCTATTTCTTCTAATGTTTTTGAAACAAAGGAAGAAAAGGAATCCACGTTGGAAGATACTATAGTTCCCTTAACAAACATCACAAATAAAGCTAAGAAAAGTAAATTTGTGAGAGAAAGAAATAAGTGTCATTGCGCTATGGCTCACCTTTCCATAGGAGAGGAGAATCTCCCTCCTCACAAGCTTTTATCACCGATGAATGCAAAAGAGACATCTACTAGTGCCTTGTCTCCTCTAGAGAAGGATAAAGCTTCACAAGCCGCTATGGAACCTATTGTACTATATTTTGATAGTGAATATGAAGATGAAAATGATATAGGTATGGCTCTTTTTTCCTACACCTCACTTTCTATAGTTCCTCTTGCATCTTGTCCACCTATCCAAATTGGTGATGAGCAAGATTGGGAGGAGGAGGACTTTCTTTAGGTTGACTCACAAGTGGGGTCCCTTATTCTTATTATGTTATGAGTGCATGTGATTATTTTCCCCCATAATTTGTTGCTTGATATTTTATTTATGTTGTTATTTTGTTGTTGTTAAGCTCTCTTTGGATGTTCCTTGACACACTTGTAGGTGTAAGGATACAAAGGAACCAGGATTTGTTGTAACATTCTGTCTATTTGTATCTCCATTCTTCTTGTCACGTCTTGTATTTATGAACAACATGATTAATTTAGTTTAGTGAACAATTATCGTGATTGATTTTACTTTAAGTAATTTTTCTTACATGGATGTAATCATTATGAGTTAATTGATGAAATTTAGAAATTATTTTTAATATGGAATATTGATACAATGATTTGCTTCGGCTATGTTTTGAGATACTAACCTATTGACATCGAGTTGAGTGCAATTAGACATAGATACTTGTCAAATATGAGAGCATGGGTGAGGTAGAAATGTTCTAGCCACTTGGAAATAACTAATGGATGGGTTACCCTGATGCAATCACACACCATGTAGCTGCATATGCATTATTGAATAACTTTGATTACATTAACGTGTGATTTTCAATTGTTTCAAATGCATGATGTGAGCACTTTGACTTAATATCATTTCAAAATATATTCAATGATGTATTGTGTGTAATTAAATAAATAATAAAATATTGTTATTATGGATGTTTGGAAGACAATATGTTTTTAAAATAAATAAATAGATTAAATTATTTATAATTGTGCAAATTTGTAATGCATTTCTCTTTGTGATCATTTAAATGGATTGTTTAAATTAAAATAGTTAAATAATATTAAAATTAGCATTATTATATTTAGAGTTTTGATAAAAGAATTTAAATGGGCTTCCTGTCATCCATGCGACAGTAAGTGCAAAGATATTATTTTCTTTATTGTTTTAAATAGCTTTTTGTTTCTTTTCTCAAAATCTTATTGGTTGAATTTACATGCAAACTGAAAAGTAACTTTAGTTAGAAACCTAATTCCAGATCGCTGAAAGTAAGAGTAGAAAAATTTCATAAAGCAGGGATCGCTTAGTTGGGAGAAGACCCACATTTTAGCAGGCAAAAACACGATTCTTTGGAGTGGCAGAAGGTGAATTGAAATATGCAACAAAGGGATTTGCTTGAGAGTGACAGTAATTGAAATTCTTCTTCACGTCGACTAAACACCAGGTTTTCTTCTTTGTTTATTTTTGCTTGAAATACTCTCGTTGGACTGTCAAGAATGTTTCTTCTGCATTTTAGTTGAGAGACTGTTTGGTTTGAGCGATCCTTATTCTTTTGAACTACCCGACAATTAAAACCTCAGACTGCCACCTATATTTCTACCCATCTCTCATAGCCTGGTCACCATCTTTTGGCTAGCCATTTCCTACCTTCTAGCTACCCATGTTATTTTGGCTACCCATGTTAACCAGGCCACTTTTTTTTTACAGGTCGTCGACCCTATCTCTGTTTGACCAATCCTTATGGTCGCTAACTTCCTATAAATGCTATTCTAATCGACTGATTAACAATTAGAACACATAAAAACCATTTCTTTGTTTCAAACTATGCTTACCTGAGAGTTGGCGATTTCCTCCTTACTATGTATAACGGATGTAATTCCCATGCTTGAAATCTTGGCCTAGGAAAGCTGTAAACAAAACCCCAAATCTGTGATATTAAGTAAGTCTGTATTCTTTTCTTATTTGGCTGAAAAACCATGACAGTGTAGCAATCAACTTCTTGAATAAGCAAAACCTTTTGAAATATATAAAGATGATTAATTCCTATAGCTGATTTACATTCTGCTTGTGACTGGATTAAAATATTCTTATAGCTGGTAGAGAAACTTTTTTAAAAATTGTTTAAACTGAGACAAAACAGAGATAGTAGAAACCATTAAAATAACAGAAATCAGACCTCAACATAGTTCTTTAAAAGCAGTTATTAGATTATGCTATAGATCCTGTCGCCACAACAACAGGAAGGTTTAGAAAGATTTCAATACATAAACAACATGTTTAAACAAATTAGTCTCCTAACATCAGAATAACAGTAAGCTAGAATAATCTGAAAATAAGTTACTGCTATGTAAATTCCTATATTTTCTTTGAGCCATTATCTTGGATGACAAGTAGATTATCACCAGATCTATGTTTTATTTGTTTTACTTATTCTGTCATAGCTCTTGTCACTAGAATGACAGGAGGGTATTTAATTGAGAATAAATATTTATATAAACTGATTGGATAAAATATAGTAGATCATGTCACGAGTATGATAGTAAGACAAATTATTATCTTAGAATCATTAACATTAAAGACATTGTGATTGAAATGCAAGATTAGAATCTATATTAAATTAATGGCATTATGATTTCAATTGTATGAATGAAAGATGGTTCATTGTTGAAAATGTATATTTTTCCTTACTTGTGATTTGGGAAAAGGGATTAATCTGATTTATTGAATTCTTGAAGTTATGATTATTTATTTTATTTACTTGCTTCTTGGAGAAAGAAGTAGTTTTATATAGGAATGTGATGGGTTACTTTTGGGACTAGGATGTCGAATGTAGATATTCAAAGATGGCTTTTCCTCTTTTCAAGAATTGACTTGGTTACTTAAATGATTATGCATAATCGAGATGACATTGAAATATATGTTTATTGTCTAGTAAAACTTATTTATTGATATTTGTGGCACATCCTGTTGTGAGACAATTTGCTTTCATTACATAGAATTGCACATTCAGACATCAAGCATGCATCGGGTGTTCCCTCCTACAGTTGTTACCAGGTAGCTAGATATTTTGTGCAGGGCTAGGTTTCCTTCATTTTAGGAAGGGATCCGGGGAAGTGTAAATACTTCATGGTTGGGTGGAAAAGCACCTCAGTCATGTTCCCATCTCTCAGCTTGTAGGTGGTGGACCACTTGGTTCGTGTAGCTGGAGAGTGTGTTGATTTGTTATTTATTGGTGTACTTGTTGTTGTACCTACTTGGATGTATTATGGCATGTTGCCAAAGGGTTTATGTATATTGATTCATAGTGCTTAATATCTAGATTTGGCACGTGAATATGTAAGATTTAATGACATTGAGATTTTATTTATAAGATTATCTTTTATTGAGATATTGTGACTAAGCAGATTAATTGCATATTTTATCTTTGAAAGTTGTATTTAAGTGGATTATTTACTTCATTTATTTTTGAGTTGGTTTAAATGCTTTTACATGATTTGTGAGGCTTTACATTTGGTATCAGAGCTCTAGGTTTAACACTAGGGCCTTTGTTTTTTGGGACTATTGTGCTAAAAGTTGCAAACTTGATAACAGATTATCCGTCATGAATATAAGAAACACTAATCGTGGTGACGGATCAGGAAGTAGTCAAGGTAGAGGATCATGTGGAGGTGCTCGTGGTGATTAAACTACTGGCGATCATGGAGATGCCAGTAATGATCACGATGGAAGAGTTTGACTGTATTCTTGATCTCTTGACCTGATAGGACACGAGGATGAATACTCTTGAGTAGGAGATTAGAGGAATTCCTAGAGGTCAAAATGTTAATGGAAACCCAAGGGTTGAGACATAAAATGAGAACCCAAGGACAGAAGTTCCAGTTCCTAAAGTTGGAACTATTGCTGATAATCAAGAAAAGATAGTAGAAGAAGTGGGTTTTTCATTTACTTTTATTTTGGGATTAAAGCCACGGAGTGGAGCTAGGGTAGACATTCATAAACCACCCACTATGGATGCCGCCTTTGAGACAGCAAATTATTGTAAGTAAAGAAATGCTAAGTTTTCAAACAATAAACCACAGAATAATCCGTAGAACTATCAAAAGAATAACAACCATGGCAATAATAAGTAGATCAAGAATCTGAAGAGAGGTAATAATTCTCAGGCTGGGAATGGTGGAAACAAAAGAGGTGGCACTAACAATAGAAACAACAATCAGAGGGAAAGAGCTGAAGGACCGAGAGCACCTAAGGGTGGATGTTACAATTGTGGAGGAGATCATTATGCAAATGCATGTCCACAGAAAAGAGGAATCAAGAATCAGCAAGGAGCACCACAGCATCAAATTCATGCCACAATGGATAATCGACAAGCAGAGTTTCAAGTAGCACCTATTCAGTTCCAAGGTAAGTTCTACGGACTACCTGTTTCTATTTTAATTGATACTGGTGCCAAATAATGCTTTGTAGATCCTATAGTAGTATCTAAGTTCTCTATTAGACCTGGACATATGGAAAACTTTTAGATGGTACAATATGGCAATAGTGCAGAAAAGAGGGTAGACTCATGTCTAGCTTGCAATGAGTTAGAGCTTCCTAGTTTTCAAACACAAGTGAATTTGTATGTAGCACCTTTAGGCTCTTATGATGTAATTATGGGAATCAATTGGTTAACTGAACATAAGTCTCTAGTAAATTGTGAAGACAAGGTTGTTAGATGTTTGGATGACCTAGGGAACCAAGTGGAAATTAATGGAACTAAGAGACCTTTAGAGCTTAGACAAATCTCAACTATGCAATTGAAGAAAGCCAAAAGGAAAGGATGTGCCATTTATGTTTTCCAAATAAACGACCTTGATAAAGAAGAACTAGTATTCAATGACTATCCAATCCTTAGAGATTTTAGAGACGTATTCCCTTTAGAGTTGACAGAGTTGTTGCCAAAGAGAGAATTTGACTTCTCGATTGACTTGTTACCAGGGACTGAGCTGCAATCTAAGGCACCCTAAAGAATGACTACTACAAAGTTGTTTGAGCTTAAATCTCAATTGCAAGATTTGCTAACTCAAGGGTTCATTAGACCTAGTGTGTCACCATGGGGCATACCAATCATCTTTGTAAAGAAGAAGGATGGTAATTTGAGATTATGCATTCATTATAGGATGCTTAACAAAGCTACTATAAAGATCAAGTATCTACTTCCAAGAATAGATGAACTCTTTGATCAGATGAAAGGAGCAGCAATGTTCTCGAAGATAGACCTTAGATCTGGTTATCACCAATTACGGATTAAGGATGAGGACATCTTTAAAACAACTTTTAGGACTTGATATGGTCACTACGAGTTCACAATAGTACCATTTGGGTTGACTAATGCTACAACAGCTTTCATGAATTTGATGAATAGCATTTTCAAAGATTGCTTAGATGATTTAGTGTTAATCTTCCTTGATGACATTTTGATATACTCTAAATCAGTGGAAGAACATGAAAGGCATTTGAGAATTGTTTTGCAGTGGTTAAGAGAGAAAGATTTATGGTAAATTATCTAAGTCTACATTCTTTCAAGATAAAGTGCACTGCCTTGGTCATGTGATCTCAGTTGAAGGGATTACAGTTGATCCTGAGAAGATAAAAGCAATAATGGAATGGCCTGCACCATAGAGTGTGAGAGAAGTCAAAAGTTTTATGGGACTTGCAGGTTACTATAGAAAGTTTGTGGAAGGTTTTTCAACCATAGCAGCAGTGATTACCGCACTTTAGAACAAGGGTAATAAATTTGAGTGGACAAAAGTGTGAGCAAGCTTTCCAAGTGCTTAAGGAAAATCTCACAACTGCTCCTATCCTAACCATACCAGATCCTAATGGGCACTTTACAGTTATAATAGATGCTTTAGGGGAAGGATTAGGAGTGTTGATGCAAAATGAACAAGTGGTTGCTTATGACTCAAGAAAGTTAAAGCAACATGAGTTTAACTATGTGCCGCATGATCTTGAATTAGCTACCATAGTTCATGTACTTCAGATGTGGAGGCATTATCTTCTAGGTAAGCCATTTGAGTTAAAGATAGATCATCTTGGGCTCAAGTATATTTTTACTCAACCTAACCTCCATGCCAGACAGAGAAGATGGTTAGAATTCCTTAGTGAGTATGACTTTGGGATTGAGTTTATTAAAGAAAAGGATAATAGAGTAGCATATGCTCTTAGTAGGAGAAGACATCTGGCTACAATTGTTTCTATGAGATCAAATTTGAAATAGAAAGTGATTTAGAATCTTCAAGGGGGTGAGCATTATGAAAGAGTTAAGAAAGCTTTCGAAGTAGACCCCTTAGATCACAGGTTTGATGGTTATGTCATAGAATCAAATGGACTTTTGAGATATTAGGGGAGGATGTACATTCCTAACTCAAGAGAGTTGAGGAAGTTAGTGCTTGAAGAGATCCACAACGCACCTTATTTAAGTCACCCTGAAGTGACAAAGATGGTTGAAGGTTTAAAACCTTTATACTTTTAGCCAAGACTTAAGACGGATGTGATGGAGTTTGTAGCTCGATGTTTGGAATGCCAGTGAGTCAAAGCTGAGCATGTGCATCCAGTAGGTTTGTTGTATCTACACAGTATCCCTGAGTACAAGTGGAAAGTAATAAGCATGGATTTTATTCAAGGGTTACCTATGTCTAAGAATAGGCATGATGTCATCTTAGTGGTTGTGGACAAGTTGACAAAGGTAGCACATTTCATTCCAGGAAATCTTTTAGATGGTTCTATGATCTTAGCTAAGAAGTTTGTATAGGAAATTTTTAGATTACATGGAGTGCCCAAGATGATCATTTCTGATCGAGACACTCGCATGACATCTAGGTTTTGGATAACTGTTAATGTAGCTTTGGGTACAAAGTTGAATTTTAGTTTAGCTTATCATCCTCAAACGGATGGTCAGACAAAAAGAGTTAATCAGGTGGTAGAAGACCTTCTCAGAATGTATTGTATGGATCAGCAATATAAATGGGAGGAGTATCTTCCATTGGCTGAGTTTTCGTATAACAATTCACACCATGCATCTTTGGGAATGGCGCCTTTCGATGCTCTCTATGGGCATAGGTGTCGAACACCTATCAGTTGGGATAGAGTGGAGGACAAGATTGTGATTGGTCCTGAAATGTTAAGAGAAATGGATGATCAGATGAAGTTGATCAAGGAGAAGTTGAAGCAAGATTCAGCTCGTCAAAAGAGTTATGTGGATAAGAATAGAACTCCTAGATAGTTTTAAGTTGGTGACAGTCTTTTTGAGGGTCAAACCTCATAAGAGTTTAGTGTCATTTGGCAAAGCGTCCAACCTGGCTCCCTATTTTATAGGACCGTTCGAAGTTCTAGAAGTGATTAATCCTATAGCTTACAGACTTGCTCTCCCACCTACACTTGCCAGAATCCATAATGTTTTTCATGTGTCTTTACTTAAGCTTTATAATCCTGACGCGTCACATATTCTTGATCAGTGTGCTTTACAGGTTCAACTATGCTTTGGTACTTTGAGTTGATGTTATTGTTTTATGACACCTTTATACACTATTGGTGCTTGATAGATACTTTATTGTTTTGATGTTTAATAAGACATTAGGACGATGTCTCTTCCAACTAGAGATGGATGTCACGTCTCGTATTTATGAACAATATAATTAATCTAGTTTAGTGAACAATTATCATGATTGATTTTACTTTAAGTAATTTAGCTTACATGGATGTAATCATTATAAGTTAATTGACGACATCGAGTTGAGTGCAATTGGATGCAGATACTCGTCGAAGACGAGAGCATGGCTGAGGTAAAAATGTTCTAGCCACTTGGTAAGAACTAATAGATGGGTTACCCTGATGCAATCACACACCACGTAGTTGCATGTGCATTATTGAATGGCTTTGATTGCATTAACACATGATTTTTAATTATTTCAAATGCATGATGTGAGCACTTTGACTTAATATCTTTTCGAAATATATTCAATGATGTATTGTGTGTAATTAAATAAATAATAAAATATTGTTATTATGGATGTCTGGAAGACAATATGTCTTTAAAATAAATAAATAGATTAAATTATTTATAATTGTGCAAACTTGTAATGCATTTCTCTTTGTGATCATTTAAATGGGTTATTTAAATTAAAATAGTTAAATAATATTAAAATTAGCATTATTATATTTAGAGTTTTGATAAAAGAATTTAAATAGGCTTCCTGTCATCCATGCGACAGTAAGAGCAAAGATATTATTTTCTTTATTGTTTTAAATAGTTTTTTGTTTCTTTTCTCAAAATCTTATTAGCTGAATTTACATGCAAACTGAAAAGCAACTTTAGTTAGAAACCTAATTCCAGATCACTGAAAATAAGAGTAGAAAAATTTAATAAAGCAGAGATTGCTCAATTGGGAGAAGACCCACGTTTTAGTAGGTAGAAAGGCAATTCTCTAGAGTGGCAGAAGGTGAATTGAAATTTGCAACAGAGGGATTTGCTTGAGAGCGACAGTAATTGAAATTCTTCTTCACGTAGAATAAACACCAGGTTTTCTTCTTTGTTTATTTTTGCTTGAAATACTCTCGTTGGACTGTCAAGAATGTTTCTTCTGCATTTTAGCTGAGAGACTATTTGGTTTGAGCGATCCTTGTTCTTTTGAATTGCCAGGAAATGAAAACCTATGACTACTACCAATATTTCTACCCATCTCTCAGCCTAGTTGCCATCTTTTGGCTGGTCGTTTCCTACCTTCTAGCCACCCATGTTATTCTGGCCACCCATGTTATTCTGGCCACCCATGTTAAGCAAGCCACTTTTGGTTACAGGCCATCGACCCTATCTCTGGCCGACCAATCCTTATGGCCGCTGACTTCTTGTAGCTACTATTCTAATCGACTGATTGATAGTTAGAACACATAAAAATCATTTCTTTGTTTCAAACTATGCTTAGCTCAGAGCTGGCAATTTTTGCCTTACTATGTACAATGAATGTAATTCCCATGCTTGACATCTTGGCCTAGGAAAGCTATAAACAAAACCCCAGATCTATGATATTAAGTAAGTTTGTATTCTTTTCTTATTTGGTTGAAAAACCATGACAATGCAGCAATCGACTTCTTGAATGAGCAAAACCTTTTGAAATATATAAAGCTGATTAATTCCTGTAGTTGATTTACATTGTGCTAGTGACTGGATTAAAATATTCTTATAGCTGGCAGAGAAACTTGTTAAAAAATTCTTTAAACTAAGACAAAATAGAGAGTAGAAACCATTAAAATAACAGAAATTAGACCTTAACATAGTTCTTTAAAAGTAGTTATTAGATTATGCTATAGTTCCTATCGTCATAGCGACAGGAAGGTTTAGAAAGATTTCAATACATAAACATTTTTAAACAAATTAGTCTCCTGACATTAGAATAATAGTAAGCTAGAATAATCTAAAAACAAGTTACTGTTGTGTAAATTCCTATATTTTCTTTGAGCCATTTTCTTGCATGACAAGTAGATTATTACCAGATCTGTGTTTTATTTGTTTTTCTTATTCTGTCATAGCTCCTGTCACTAGAATGACAGGAGAGTATTTAATTGAGAATAAATATTTATATAAACCGATTGGATCAAACATAGTAGATCCTGTCACGAGTATGACAGTAAGACAAATTATTATCTTAGAATCATTAATATTAAAGACATTGTGACTGAAATGCAAGATTAGAATCTATATTAAATTAATGGCATTATGATTTCAATTGTATTAATGAAAGATGGTTGATTGCTGAAAATGTATTTTTTCCTTACTTGTGATTTGGGAAAAGGGATTAGTTTGATTTATTGAATTCTTGAAGTTATGATTCTTTATTTTATTTTCTTGCTTCTTGGGGAAAGAATTAGTTTTATATAGGAATGTGATGGGTTACTTTTGGGACTAGGATGCCGAATGTGGATATTCAGAGATGGTTTTTCCTCTTTTCAGGAATTGACCTAGTTACTTAAATGTTTATGCATAATTGAGAAGACATTGAAATAGATGTTTATTGTCTAGCAAAACTTATTTATTGATATCTCTGTCACATCCTATTGTGAGAAAATTTGCTTTCATTACATAGAATTGCACATTCAGACATCAAGCATGCATCAGGTGTTCCCTCCTGCAGTTGTTACCAGGTAGCTAGACATTTCGTGCAGGGCTGGGTTTCCTTCATTTTAGGAAGGGATCCAGAGAAGTGTAAATACTTCATGGTTGGGTGGAAAAGCACCTGAGTCATATTCTCGTCTCTTAGCTTGCAAGTGGTGGACCACTTGGTTCGTGCAGCTCGAGAGTATGTTGATTTGTTATTTATTGGTGTACTTGTTATTGTACCTATTTGGATGTATTATTGCATGGTGCTAAAGGATTTATGTATATTGATTCATAGTGCTTAATACCTGGATTTGGCATGTGAATATGTAAGATTTAATGACATTGAGATTTTATTTATAAGATTATCTTTTATTGAGATATTGTGATTAAGCAGATTAATTGTATATTTTATCTTTGAAAGTTGTATTTAAGCAGATTATTTACTTCATTTATTTTTGAGTTGGTTTAAATGCTTTTACATGATTTGTGAGGCTTTACACTTCTATATGTCTTAAGTTGCATTTTTGTTATTTCCTTTGGGGATGATGCAAGGCGTAGGATATTTTGGCATTCTTTCTTGTTGACCAAAGGGATTTTTATCTAATTTCATGTGATACTTCTTTCTTTGTCTCTATAGTTCTACCAACTGATGGATGATGACAGTTCCATATATAGTCTCAAGATATCTCCTATTATACAAGTGGATCCATATACTGACGCCAGTTAGGTAGAACCCTTTGTGTTATTTCTCTTTACTTATATGCTTTTGATTTATGTGGCACCTTGTTTCTATGCTCGGTGTCATACCATGACTACACAAGCCATTATGCATCATTCTTGTAGCATCTCCTTGGTTGGCATTCTGTGGGGGCAACCCCTTGTTGCAATGTAGTTTTTGGGAACACATATTTTATGGGCATGCACTTCTAAAAAGATCTTGTGCATATCTTGTGGATTTTTCTACCTTAAAGCAATTGCTCCTTGATAGGATTTAGAAATCACTTTAAGGTGGGGGGCATACATCGTGCTATGCTCTTTTGATTACATACTTGTTGATTATAACTGGCATGGAACTCACCTAGTGATTTGGCGGTCCTCACTAGCTCTTGATGTTTCCTTTTGGTCCATGAGCCACCTAGTACAACAAAGTTTTCTAACCTATGTGCTTCATGTGACTTGTCACGGTCACCTAGTAATTCGGTGGTCCTTACTGTGTGTGATCCATGAAGGCACTTCTTTTCACGTGACCCCTAGCGATAGAGTAAGCTAGCGTCAAAGTCATGTGCCTTGTGTGTTTGATGCATTATATTTGAACTTGTGTTTTGTGTCTTCATCATGTTTTCCATGTATACTTTGTGTTTTATGTGTATGTTTTTGTTAGGATTAAGGTGCCATCAACCTTGTAAATCCTATGTAATTAATTGCTCCTAATAATGTTTGTAAATCACCTATAAGGGATGAAAGGTTTCACCAGCAGTAGTCTTCTTTCAAGTGCATGTTTATATCTGGTCCTCCACACTAACTCATCCGTGATGAGGGCTTGTAGGAGGGTTTCCCCCTGTGAGGGGTCTAGGGGGATCATCCCCCTAGTGGCCATGCACCCTGGCAGGGGTTTGGGGGCAGTGCCCTCGAAACCACATTTTATTTATATTTTATCATTATAAATCTGGACCGTTTGTCACTAGGTCATAGATCTTACTATCGATATTATGTCAGTTATCTTGCCCTAGAAGGCAACCCCCTTTTATAAGGATATTTTTACTATATTTTTATCAGAGTTGAGAGTAACAGGTACCATTGGATTGAAGACTAAAAGAGAGAGGAAGTGCATGTATTGTAATATCATATTTGAAGATAATACAACTTGGAGCCTCTTTCTATGGTGGAGTTTTTACCTGAAAGGGTTTTCTCCACATTACATATTGTGTTATGTGTTATGTTCTTAATGCTTGTTATTTATGTGTTGTGGGGTTTATTTCTGTTGCAATCTTCATTGATTCTACATTGTTTAGAGGGCATAAATAAGGTTTGAATTAGATTTCTGTTGTGTGGTGTACCTTCATTTCTAACAGCTTTGTGCCAAGCGTGTATGCATTGTGTATGGCGTGAATTACCTTTGTGTATTGTGTATCTCTAACATGTATTCCTATGTATGTTTTTTAGTACTCCATGTATGTGAATTATGTTACAATGTCTTGTGTGTTTGAAAATCTCTTGCTTATGTGTTTACAACCTTAGAATCCTAAGCTTGGGGGCTACTAATAGTCCACAACTTGGTAGAATTATTTGGCTTCTATTTTTTTCATGTTTGAAATTTGTCTTCTCCTTTCTTTAGTGTGAGTTTGAATGTAAGTTCGTACCCATGCTAAAGTGGGGGCTAAATGTTATAGAGTAAAATGTGTACACTAGCATTTTATACCTAGTTTACCACCTAGTTGGACCTAAAATCTTTAACATTGTTAATCAGGACCTATTTTAACACCTTTTAAACATTAAACAATAAAATCTTGATCTCGATGAATAAACTTGATAGAATATTTACTTAGGAAGCCCATGACATTAGACACTTCCCAGAGTTTGTGGGGCTAAAGAACTAGGATGCCCAAGCGCCCTGGTCCTAGATAGGTCCTTTAGCCCCTCTCTTGTGGTGTCAACTTAGAAAACCTCCTTAGCTTGTACATGTTGGCCCCATTTGGTTTTATTCATCATTTGTGAGTGGGAACATGCATATATAAAGGAGTTTTACAATTCATTTTACACTAAGATGCCTAATGCAAAAATTGGAGTTTGCTCACATGTTTTGATCTTCTATGCTCAAGTGTTTTTCATGCTTGGATGTGCTACATGCTTATGGATGTTATGACTCTCATTGGCAAGTTTTGAAGGAAGTTCAAGCTATCTTTGTCTATCTCCTTAGTGGTGCATGATCTTGAGTTACCTCCATCAACTAGGGTTTCACATCTTATCGTAATCATTATCACTTTCATTAATGTTTCTATTATATTTTGATGATCTTGCCTCTACCCTCCTAGGGCACGCACTCTTAGATTTAATCATCATTGTAGTGGAGGTGGAAACACCAACACAGGGTTAGACTAAGGCAAGCCCCTATACACAACATAAGCTTTTCCTCATTTCTTGTGTGTAGGTTGAAGATATAGGTTTTAGAGGACAAGATTCGAGAAGAAGAAATAGTTTGTAGGTATAGGTCTGATGAAACTCAGAGGTTCTATGAAACCTTAATTAGGGTCTAGGGTGCCTGAATGCCCTGGTCCTTTGGTGCCTTTGAGTCCAAATTCAGGTCCTGCTCTGCCTCCTAATCTCCGTTGTACTTTTATATTTCTGATATTTGTTTCTTACATTTAGTTATTAGACAATCTTTGTCAAATAAGGTTCAGTCATTTTCCCTAGTTTCTTGCTAGAACTAGATTGAATTTGGTTGATTCTCCTCTATACAACAAAAGAACAGAACCCCTATAGTTTGTCTCTCCTCCGTGGGTAGTAGACAGGCTTAGTTTGTGTTCTAATGTTTGGTAGAAGAGAGTTTTGACGTAGTTTAATCTCTTAGGCTAAGTCACTCTTTTCCATCAAAACATCTTGTTTTAGGAATGATGGAATGGATGCTTCTATGATTCCCTTTGACGTTCCTGTCATGCTAAAGATGGTCAATTCGATAGCATGGCAAAAGGGCTGAACCTAAGCACCAAGTAGGACTAAGTGAGAAATTCAATCCATGTGGAATTCCCCCATAAACCAATCCATCTTTCTCTTTATAGGAAATTCATGAATTGGTAGAAAATTGTCAAGGCAGAGTAGAGGTATAAGAAAAGGTATGTGGACTGTCAGACAAAATGTCAAAAAGAAATAAAAGATTAAAAGATTATTGTCTTGAAGCATGGAAGAACACTTCATTTCAATCTCAAAGCCAACTTGTTTAATAGGTTTCAGAACTTGCAATGACAATAGGCAAACTTCAAACATAAAGAGATCTAGAAGGTTCTATCCAACTCATATACCCAGTTGATGTTAAATGTTCTTGTATCATTGGTAGAGAATCCATTTGGGTATTCATGATTTGCTATGTAATTTATATTAATCCTCAAGTTGAAGGTTGCTTCACCAATTCCAAATTTATTTTGGTATAAACCAATTAACTTTGGCATTATTTTTCTCTAGGTCAAATGATGATATTTTCCTTTGCTTATGGTTCATTTTCCATGGTGGTCATATTGCTCCTAGGTGATTTTCTCCTATCTAAAGAGAAGCTTAAGTTATTGGTGTACATAATAGTGTGCATAATATAATGAAAAGTGCTTTTGTGGGAGTTATTAAGTGTACAAATATAAGTTGTTATTGCAGAGACAAATTTGTTTCAAAATACACTAGAATAGGGGGCTTTGCAAGGCATATATTCAGGTCAAAGACAAAACAATGATAATACATGCCCGTGATTAGGGAAAATTGTTTTAAAAATTACTACCTACAACCAATATATGCAAATTGTTTGACTCAACGCCCTAACAGGTGTATAACCATCAAATTTGCATGAAGACTCAACCTACTTTTATAAAATCAGTTTTATTAAAGTTTATAAAGTATTTCTTTTAATGAGTTGAGGATGCACACTCATTAAAAAGACACTGTTATAATTTAAACGTTTTATAAAGTATAAAAACAAGTAGTTATGAGTCAGTTACAAGTCAGTTATGGGCTGGAAAGTTATAAATACTTGGTTTTCAAATGTAAAGGGGTTCCATTTCTTTTGGTGTTTTTTCTATTTTTGAGCAGAGATGAGAGTAAACAAAGGGCTTCTGGATTCACACTTTATATAGGAAGGCTTTTGTAGTTGTGTAACTTCAATGACATAATATAGTGAGCATTTGATTCTTATGTTGTGGATTTTTTTCTATTATTATTACCTATTTTTCGTGTGTTAAACTAGTAATTCTTTTTGTCATTGTGTGAACTATTGGTCATTTGTTGGAGCATTTGCAAACTGTGCAACATATGCAAAGAAATGCAGTTATAATCTTGGTGTTTTGGTTTGAATACACTGAAATAGCCTATCTCATAGTGTGTGGGTTCGCATGTCATTTTCTTATTGTTGTCACAGTATCAGATCTATTATCGTTAGCTTTCATCATATAAATATGAGAATGTACATTCTGATTTTATGATGAACCCTTTTAGTTTTAAATAAGTTTGTGAAACCCCAATTGGTATACCTGTGTCTACTGCTAGGGTTTTGTAAGTCATTTTCTATCAGTTTTTCCCTTTTTCCTTTCACTATTTCTGGTTAAAATACCACAAAAACTCTAAAATTTAATCATACGAGGGAGCTGTCCCTCCCAAACGCATAGGAAGATCATTTCTCAATAGAGATCTCTCCAACTATTGGTGCGATTGTAGCTCTTTGGATAAAACAAAGTCATTCTTGAAGATGTAATCGCAACAACAAATCTGTTTACCAACATGTATTTATATGTGCATGCAGGTGCGTGCATTACATGTATATGTTTATAAATAAGTAAAATATAAATAATAATTTCAATGAAAAGGAATAATTTCAACTAATTTAAAAAATTGAAGATGAGGATAAAATTACAACCGCCCCCAAAGGATAGATCACTATCTCAAGTGCATATTTTTAATTGTTGAGGGTTAAAATCATTTTATATTATTTGGAATCGCCCTATTGATTTTGTTATATCCAAACTACTCCAGTATAATCAGTTTCAATCGGACGTATTGATAAAGCTACACACTAAGGACATTGCCTTGCCTAGATAATTTCGCGATTACTGCATAGCAGCAATATAAAACTAATAATAATAACAATCAATAAATAAACTTAGGCGGTAAAAACGAAGCAAATTAGCTGTTAAGATGTGTCTGAGGGTTGTATAAGTAGAACCTTTTTTCTGACAGAATACATTACGTCTGAACATCTGCAGTTAGTTGCATGGCGAAGGGCATATATGTGTGTTTGGTCTTATTATTACTCACGCCGCCTTTTGCTTTTGCTAACGGTAATATTTCTCTTTAATCACTATTTCTATTTATTTAGTGTGTCATTCAAAATTGTGAACTAGTTACTGATTTATAATGTATTCATAATGACAAGACTACGGTTTTCCTGGGTATTGCGGAGGTTGGAGCGGCACATTTACGGGGCCATGCGTCTTTAATACCGCTTGCGACGCTAACTGCAAAGGTTATGATCATGCCGAATTTGGAGAGTGCCAGGAGGTCGGTTTGAGAGATGTTTGTGTGTGTTTCAATAGCTGTTAGAACAGCAATACTAATACCACCAGCTGCTGTGTTTCTTCTGTGAAAAGATAAAAAGTATATTAAATAATTTGGACACTGCGAGGAGATCCGTTTGAGAGATGTTTGTGTGTTTTAATAGCTGTTAGAAATACGAAGTTGTGTGTTTCTTATGTGATGGCAGAATGTAAATCTTAATAGTTTTATATGAAGATAAGTTTATATTTTATGGTTTATTAAAAATTATTATATTTTGGTATTTTATTTTGATTAAAGAATTGAAAGTTATTAGGTTTCTTTGTTAACTGATTTGCATGTATTGATTTTGGATTTGGATCCTTCATTTGTTTCATATGACACCCATGTTCTTGATTTATTCATGCTATTCTTTGTTTTGGATATGGATGCCATCACACTATAGGTTTTGTTTTATCGTGTCTTACCTTTTCCCTCCTTGATATCGATAGTAAATGCAAATCCTATACTTTTGGAGATACTAAGTTCCTTTGATCATTCCATTCATGACGATCTCTTGCCTTGTGACATTGACAATCATTCTTTTAGCAAGGACCTATCATGTGCCCTACCTATCCATTACGCTAGCATGCCTTATAATGATCTATCCTTGCAATGTCATGATAACCCAAATTTATGTAGTTTTGATGTGTTGTCCAACATTTTGCATGATGATGATGAGTTTTATGATGACTCTATTGCTATTCATGTTCCTACACATGATCACTCACGGATTGATAATGATGATTTAGTAGGGGATCATATTGACGATACTTCATTGCTTTTACATAATGATAATATAAATACTTTGATTGATGATTATGATGGCTCTAAAAATGCTTCATTGTTTGTGAAAACATTCTTCCTTGCTAATTACAAATTTATAATGATGATTGTAATATCCCAACAAATTTTAATACACAATATTTAATACATTTTGACCATCAAGATCCTATGAAGGTGAGGTGAGAGCATACATTAAGTAAATATTATTATTCACCACTTTATGACCACCCAAATATCATGAAATCAAAGTGAGAGCATATGGTTAAAGCTTCCTCCATAACATAATGTTGCTTCGGTGATTACAAAATATATGTTTCCATAATATATTGAAGCTTCATAAATATAAAACTTTTTGCAAATACCAAAATGTATGTTGAAATCTAAATAAAGATTTGAAGTACAAATACAACCTCTCTATGAGATTGCCCCCAAGAAATCAAAGGGTTTTCATCCTCCAATCTCTAAGAAATCAAAGGGGTGTCATCCTCTAATATAATGAATCCAAGGGTTTTTGACATTCAACCCTATAACTAAATAGAAGGCCCAAATTATGATAAAAAAATACTAAATAATTGGTAATAATCTCAAATCCAACCAAGCACCTCAATATATAGCACCAATAGGGCATGAATTCGAATGCCCCATTTTCCTTCTTAAAGATAGCAATTGAAATATTAATGAGATTCACTGCAAAAAATGGCACCACTTTCTCTTGTAACTCATTAATCACTTCTATTTACCCAAACCATGGCCTCTTTATTAAAATATTTTTATATCCTAATTGGGAAAATAAGGATAGGGCCCACATGAGCTAATTACATAAAAAAGATAAATTACAAGACCATCCTTCCTAAGACTACTTTCCCACAAACAATGTAGATTTGGGTGCTCAGTAATATTTGGTCCCTCCTATGTATCATCTTTTGTGAGTAGGTTCCCCCAATAAACTGGGTATTCTATGATTGTTCTATTCTTTTAGCTTCTTCATCCATGTTTCAATGATGGTGATTGGAACCAAAATGAACTTCCCTTTATCATCTAAAGGTGGCAAATCAACTTTAACAAGGGGTAGAAATTCTAAAGCTATATCCCACTTTGGGCCAACAAAATAGTTTTGGGTGAAATAATTTCATGTGAAACTATGGCACAAAGTGCTTTGGCTATAAATCTTTCGCCTAAAACTTTAAATGATGTCAATTTGTATAGAAAGGTTTTGGCCAAAACTTTTTTGTGTGAAAGTGTTTTTGTCAAAACTCTTTTGCTTTAAATGGTTGAGTTGATAGCCTATGCGGCATGCTAGCCCCTCTTTTGGATTTTTCTTGTTCCACTTCATGGTAGAACATTCCTGCAACAAAGCTAGTGGTTTTGCCTTGTGAAACAAGTTCCACCAAATGGATCTGTAACAAAGAACTCCATTATTTTCCTTACTAACGACTTCCTTATAAGGATCCTAACGGATTCCCAAGCCTTCCAGATACTAGAAAAAATAGTAGACCCTAAGGGTTTAGATTGAAAGTTACCAAAGATTATATCATGAGGGTGTAGGTTGCTCCACAATTTTACTTTTTTGGCACTAATTTCTAAATGGTATTCCTAATTAACACCTTCCATCATTTATCTCCTTCCATAGACTTGATCCATTTTGTAGCCAATGCTATGTACATCATGGGTACTCAAGTCTTTCAAACCAATACCCCCTTTCTCTTTGCTCAAACAACACCACTCCCATTTAACCTCATGCCTTTTCTTCTTTCCTTTACCATCTGACTATTCGTGCAAAGGTTAGACTAAATGTGAAAATAAATATTCAATAATAAAGGAAGACGGTACCCAAAAAAGTAGAAAGAAAAAATTATTTAATTTGAAACAGCTTAGGACAATTGCTTTAATTTTTTCTCTTTTATTGGGAAGATGAACATGGGGATATCTTTGTAGACCCTAAGTATTGGGATCAAGAGTCATGGACTTCTAGGGTATTTATTTTGTCAAATTTGTCTTAATCAATTCAACTAAATTTAAACTGCCAACATAAAAATAATGAAATAATGACTGCATAAAAATGAAAGTGTGTATGCAAAAAAGTTAAATTGCTAACATCTTATTGTTAAAAATATAAATTATATTTAATCATAGTTGTCATTAATCATAGTTGTCATATAGAGTCATGTCTGATGTAAGAGACACATCTATCCACATATAATATATATTTAAAGATATTTGGACCTATAAATTTAATATAGAGAAAAATCTATTATATATATAATCTATTCTAATCTCTAATTTTAACCATTGGTATTAGACAGCTTTGTGAATTTGTCAAAACTATGAACAACTCGCTCTCCATATACAAGCTCTCCACATTATTTTCCATGACCATTGATAACCGATGCCTATTATCTGTAAATAGCAATGAAAATGGAGATTTCTATTCCTATTATATAGTTGTGTGAGTAAAGATAGATTTATTGAATGACTCTCAGCAAGACACCACAAGCTATTGTAAGTGTCAATCCTGACCAGCCAAGCTAACGTGGTGGTAGCCCAAGATGGTTTTGGCAATTATTGAACAATCACCCAAGCAATTGACGTTGTGCCTCAGAAGAGCAGCAAGAGATACATCATCTACAATAAGGAAGGAACTTACAAGAAGAATATATATATTAAGGTATTCACTAACGAGATCTTACCCAATGCACTATACTTAAATATCATCCATTTCAATAGTCAAAAATTCAATAACAATTTTACATCTCATTCACAACAAAAAGTGGTAAATATTTGTCCTATTTTTATTGGTCAAAATTGACCTTTGACTATTGAAGTGGATGATATTTAAGAATAGCCTACCCAATGTAGTAGGAGGAGTGTTATTAGGTATCTGTTGGGCTTTGCTATTTTCTTTGAAGTGGTAGAAATTGTTTGCCTCATGTTGTGCTAGTTGTATAGGTTTAGAGAACGTAACAATAGTTTTGATTTTGTTCATCAAGGGTATTCTACCATCCCAATCGAATTCAAGAAGTTTAGCTTTTCAAAGCTAAAAAAAGCAACAGATAACTTCAAATATGGGAGATTGAGGTTTTGGAAGCATCTACAAAGGATTTGTCTTACCTTCACAAAGAATGCCTAGAGTGGATTCTCCATTGCAATGTGAAATCTCAAAATATAATTTTAGATGGGAAATTTAGTCCCAAGGTATCTAACGTTGAATTAGAAAAGTTGGTGGAGAAATACCAAGCCTTCTCCTTCTCTAAAGTTCATGGAGCATAGGGATGTATGGCTCTTGAATGGGTGCTTAACCTTGCCATCATAGAAAAGGTGGATGTATATAGCTTTGGTATTATATTCTTAGAGATTGTAATTGGTAGAAATGCATCAAATCAATCAAGGAATTTGGTGCAATGGGTATCTAAGAAGATGGAAAAGGGAAAGCTTTCAGAGGAAGTTATAGATGCTAAGTTGAATGGAATCATTGACATGAAAGAGGTGGAAACTATGGTGAGGAAAACCTTGCTTTGTCATGAGAAAGACTCGAGTTTCAAACCCTTAAATCAGGGATTATGTTATTCTACCTAGCTCTAATATTTGTCACCTTAAGTTTGATCCTTGTGGATACTTCATGAATGCAAGCAAAGAAATGATAGTGTGTCCAAGGATGAAAAGAAAAATGTGATATTTTTTCAAACTTGTATCTTGACATTGATGACCCTAATTACTGAAAATAGTGATATTGAAGATGTGATTGAAAATATAAAACAATGGCATAAAGAGAGTCAAATTTGCCTAACATTGAAATTATGCATCTTTCATGGGATGCTCTTATGGATTTTGTACAATGGTCTGGAAAGAACTAAAAACAAATTGAAATTTTGGCATTAGGTCAAGGCATGGGCAAAACTTCCTATACTTTTTACAAATATAGAAAACATGAGTTGGAGTTAATGTACAAGGTCCAAATTTAGTGTTATGAGGATGCCATGAAACTTTTTCCTAAAATTTTAAGGTCACTTTATGAGCAAGATGTTCTTGTTGAAGATAGTATCCTAAAAATATATATAATTGAATTTAGAGATTTTTGACAACTATAAGGGCCACTTGAATTACATTCATGTGCATGTAGAGGCATAAGACTTGTAGTTGGAGTGCTTATATATGTGGAGTAAATAGCATGTAAAGTGCAAAAATATTACTCATAAAAAAGGATGTCAAACATAAAATGTGTTTGGGGCTTATTCAATAGAGAAAAGTTGTAGTGTTGATTGCAAAGATCGTTCCTAAATCTAAAAATTAGTAGTCGATTGCAAAGATCATTGCTAAATCTAGAATTAGTGGCGTTGGTTGTAAAGATCATTACAAAAGTTTTTGATCACAAAGATCATTGCAAATGGTTTTTGATTTCAAAGATCAATGCGAAAGTTTTTTATCACAAAGATCATTGAAAAAATTGATTAAAAAGATCATTGAAAAAAAATTGATCACAAAGATCATTGCAAAAGGTTTTTTATCACAAAGGTCATTGTAGAAGATTTTTTATTACAAAGTTCATTGCAGAAGTTTTTTATTGCAAAGATCATTGCAAAAAAAAAGTTTGATGCAAAGATCATTGCAAATGGTAAATAATATATTAAGTATTATCTCTATAAAGTTAAGTGGTGTTGAAAACATTGGAGAATGGCATCATCAGTGAAATCATTTTTTCTTGTCAAACTTCACCTTCTTTATTAATAGAATTACAAAAAGACATCCTATTATGGATAATGGTGAGTGGAGGAAAGGAAAGGTTTACATTATTACAATCATCCTGGTCATTTTGAGAGCCAATACTTCAAAAAGAAGAAAGATATGAACAAGGGTAATCAAGGGAAAATTAGTATGTGGTGGATATACAAAAAGATGACTATTTTACTTGAGGACAAACACCCCTAAAGTCTTAGTTTTAAGAGTTGTTTTGAGAAACCAATTATAAAATGAAAGGCTTGTTGATATTAACCTTGAGTCATTGGAGCAAATGTTAAATCAAAATATAGTATATAATATTCCACCCATCACTACAAAGAAGTGTTTTTCTAAAGCCTATGTTATGGGACATAATAGAGAGAAAAGTGTGTTAAGGATATTCAAGAATTCAATGTTTTATGCTTGCAAAAGGCATATTGAAGTGCACCATCACTTCATTCATGAGCATGTTCTCAATAAGGAAATTAAACTAGTCTATACACCAACTAATGAGCAGCTTGTAAATGTTTTCACTAAACCTTTGAGAAAGGATAAGTTTGTATATTTTCAAGAAGGCATTGGTGTTAAATGTTCTAAATTTGTAAATGGATGGCTAATAAACCTATTTATTACAGGTGCCCCCAACATCTAGTTAAGTTTGTGTTATGAAATAAAATTTATAGGAAGATTTTAAAATATAAACTATATTTAATCACAACTATCATATAAAATCATGTCTCATGTAAGAGACACATCTATTCACATATAATATCCTATTTAAATCCAAATCTCAAAAAAGCAACACCTTACTAACCTATTTATACATTGTCCCTCTAACAATCATACTAGGTACAATATTAGCATGCCTTAAAGTGCCTCGGCACATTCCTATTTATCTCAATCAAGTATTGAATCTACACAAGTACATATATATTATCAACCATAACTACAGAGAAACAAAGACAACCCAAAACACAAAAAAATCAATCCATAAAAGTTTGATACACTTTACTGATTAATTTGACCAAGACTTAGAGCATCTTTATAATCCCAAAGTAAAAGATAGTTACAATGCTTTACCAAATGAATATATGAATTCGATAATGAGGCGGCATATGTAGGGGACTACATCTTAATGTACCTTGCAAATCTCATTTGTCACTTGAATTCAGGCATAAAGAAAATAGCTTTAAAGATAATCTACATGAAAATGATGGAAATGAATTGTTTGCAATGAAAAATAGGAAGAGTGGAGAACAAAGAGGGTTAATTTGATTTCAATAAGTTGTCAATTTCATGCCCCACATGGGGACCACATTTCAATTAGCCAATGCACAATAAATCAATAATTTAATTTGTTAATCTTATTTTTAGGAAATAAATATTTTCTGAGTGACCATATGAACGTTCATATATGTATCCATCTGCTCATTTTTTGATTGATCTAAAGGCCTTCCTAAATGTTTGTTTTATTAAAAAAATTATTTGTCTACATTTTCCACCCATAAGACTTAAAAATATGAGCTAGTCAATAAGAGATATTAGATTATTGATAATTATTTTTTAAAACATTTGTAGTTAGAAAAATTGCATGTTTAATTTATAAAAAGTATATATAAACTCTAGTGACAAATTTTAACATTTAATTGGTGCATAAATATAACTACTAATCACTAGTTAAGTGATTTTGATCACAATAGATTGCCAAAGGAAGTAAAAGTCATTATTTAACTTGTTTATTTATTTATTTTATTTTATTATTTTTATTAGTATTATTAATTTACTATTATTACTATCTTCATTAATTTTATTTATTTACTTATTTATTTTTAAACTATAACTTTCTTATTTTCAACTAACTATATAATTAATTTGATTTTAATTTTACCTAAAATAGATTTTAATTTAAAATTTCCTTTACTATTAAAATGATCATTCAAGATGGGGTGGTAGGGTGGGCACCCTTTCCATGAGAACATCGAAGGGTTGTATCCATAGGATAGACACTTGGCCAAGGTGGTCTTCTTCATCAGTTTTCAGTTAATAATTGTTTGGACTGCGGATACTACCATTACATTTAAATGATGCACCTTCGCACGTAGAAGCCTGCTCGAAGGATTTTCTTCCCATTTTCTGAGTTGTCTAATTAATGATGGTTGTGTAGGGTCTCTAATAGAGAACAATCTAGATGTTCCCCGTTGCCTTTAATTGCTTTATTCAGTTTCATTCGAATGGAAAGTGGTCATAGGCATGTTCGAAGGTAGCTCGCTGGTAAGAATGGCAGAAGGATCTGGATTCATTTCTCGAATCTCTTTTGAAGGTTTGATTAACTTAGGGGTGGTAACCCCGATTCAATTGGAAAGCACTATTCAGCAGATGGCTTTCAAGGGTGTTCTCACAGATCAAAGGCTAAAACAGGTTCTGTGGCTGTATGATGCTCTCCTGTTACCAACAATGAACATCATTCTTGGTAAAGAATTTCTGTGTGCAAGGGAATTCTACCAGGTGGATACCCACATCTCATCACGTTTCTAGCCTCTGTTTTAGATGCAGGGGCTTTGAAAGGAGAGGTGAAGAGGCTGATGGTGAAACTGTTTAAAACATAATTTCTTGGCAGCCTCAACAACATTTTGGGTGCGGTCATTCCAGGGGCAGGAGCCCCTCACCCCAAAGATATCTCTGTGCTGAAGGATCCCTTGGAGGTCGTCAAGTTCTTCCCCCTCATTCTGGACATGAAGGGTCTAGTTCTGATCGAGCATCGGGAGCGAGTGGTGAAGGCTACTACTTTTCTAAAGAAATTGCTGAGTTTGGAGGAGGTCAACGGGGACTTCGAGTGGGTTGGTGACCTCCAAACTATGGCAATGGAGCTTAGTTTCTTGTAAATGCAGTCTTTTAGTTTTTTTGTTACTATATTCTCCTAGCTAAGCTCATAAGATGCCCAAGAAGGTCTATTCTATGTGGTTTTATTCCAAGGATGTTAAGATAGCCATAATGGCTAATTTTGGTATAAACTTCAGTCCTAAGTGGCCTCTTTGTCACAGCTAAAGAAGTCTGATCTAGTAATGGAATGCAGGAAAACAGTCTATAGCCACCTGCCTATAATTTTTTGCTCTACATCAATATAAAAACTCTTATTTTATGGACCAAAAAAAAATGATCATTCAAGAAATATTTAATTGATTAAATCATCATTTTCTAATCTAACTATTATTATAACTAATATTAATAATTGTTAAAAAAATGAGTTGTGACATTTTGATCATAATAATTTAAATTGTAAATTATATAAGAAATATTCGTTTTCCACAGTTCATGATTTTTGTGAAGATTTCTACATCGTACATAAAAAATTGTGACATTGTAAATTATATATTATGTTTGAACCACATGCCTAAATTAGAATAGATTTCCATCCATTAATTTGTAATGCAAGTACATACTTTTGGTTAAAATCATCTTTGTAGTGTCTTTTTTCATAACTTTTGTCATCACTTTATCCATCATTTTCATATATACAAATGAAATGAGTTCTACATGTTCTTACACATGTCATATGTAAATTCCCTTCAATTTAATGTTTCATCATCATAGACATCAGACACTTATGTAAATGGTGAACTAGATTGAGTTTTTTATTTGCAAGAGATTAAATGTGTATCGTTTGTAAGATTAAATGAGAATCCAATTGCACAAGCCTAAATCTAGGTGTGTGAAGAAAAGTTACAATAGCTACAAGCACAAAACAAATAATGTAACATGCAACAATACAAGCTATTTCAAAATAGATGAAATGAATTAATTCAACCAAATCAACCATCAAATGAATGGATGAAGTACAAAGAAATGGGCTCAAGCATGCACAAGTCAATATGACAAGTGTCTCTGAGGAGAGCAGTGAACTAGAGATTGACTCAACTGAAATAGTAGAGGCGTCAAGTGAACTCACCTTGATGAGGGAAACATTGCATGTGCTCCCATCAATCAAGGAGATGACATGTGCTCTTATCTCCTATTTTACTCAAGTAAATAAATAATAATTACCTAAGTAAACTTAATATATGGTGCAATTAAATAATTACACCAACATTGTTGATGTGATTGAAATATTTTTAACTTTCATAATTGGTTCCTTGCTCACAATATCATGTAATAACCCCACTCTGCTACTCCAAATTTTTATTTTTATTTTGTTTGCATTAATTTATATGTAACAAAAATTATATAACAATATTAAGGAAAAATCTAGTCATAAAAAATCCATCAAGATGGGATATTACTAATTCAGTTATAAGTCAATTTATTCTCCAATTGAATCCCACAAGCCTATTTACATTATATTAGCCTAAAAACTAATTTAACATAATTTATTATCTTAGACATAATTCTCCCCTCCTATTTATCCATATAAAGTTGTCTTTCTAATCAAATTAGTAGCAAGCACAACTTTAAATGTATACATAAATACACATCAAATTCTATAGCAATATTAAGGAAATGTAAGTATTAAACAATATTTACAAGACTCTTACCTTTATAGAGTTAGCTACAAGATGGCGGTTGTTCTGATCATAGCTTTAGTCATGCTTCGACATCTAGGGTGCATTGTGAACCCACCTTATGGATAATATATCCTTATCCATCCCACCAAGAGGGCTCTGGGACCCGTAGAGAGGGATGCTCCATGCTAATGCCTTAAGGAACTGGGTTGATACTAACCAACAATAAATAGCTCTCTAATGGGCTTCTTTATTACTAGATAAGCTCGCCTAGACCAAAAACCATGGAAGGTAAGGAATTTCTAAGGACTTGCACCTGACACAATTTGGTTTCTTATTTCTTATTAATCATCACTAATAAGACTTTTCCCACTAACCTCAAAAGATACTAAATAGTAAAATAAATACATTCATCACCTACATGCCACTAGCTCTAGAACTTGCATGCTACTAGTGAAAGACATTCAAGCCTAAGAAGTTCATCGCATTACTCATTGGTATACCTAGGTGATAGCCTACTATATCTAGATACAACCAAATCACTCTACTTGCAGGTCATGCTTCCTAACTACTATCAAGATAGATCATCAATAATCTTATCTTTGATGTGGGTCATAGGATTTATATTATTGGTGATCACCATGACAAGAAAGAATCAAGCTACATTATAGAAGCAATGCATTACTCCTACGTATGCCCTCATACAACCCTTACCCCAACCATCATTTGTTTCCATAACTTGGTCAGCATCTATATCTGGCTTAGTTATATGAGTGGAATAAATCATCATAGAGCTAGATGAACAAGACCAAACCATATACTTTATTATCCTTAGTATTGTCCTATTACTTATTGAGTCTAGGTTAATCATAGGAGTGGATAACCATTTTTCATAGAGAGTTATCATCTTTAGTATTGCATAAGCTTCAGAAAGGATTCATTCTTATACCTATTTCCATCTTTTCAACATTACATAATATGTAGATATTTGTGTATTATCATTGTATGCTACTTAATTCAACCAACTTCTACTTCATAATTAATTAAATAAATCTTTTGGTATCATAAGTAATTTGCCTACTCTTCTTCCTACAAATACTTATAGTAAAGGACTAAGCATCATTTATAACCTAGATGTCCTAATTACAACCAGCATCCCCATGGAAAAATAAAGAATTTAGAAAGGTTTGGCTAGTATGTCTATCCTTCCAAGCATTCACAAACAAAAGTCTCTTATTTCATGAGGACATCCCATAGCCTAACTTACAAAGGTAAGGAAAGGTCAAATACATGCAAGGAAAGAATCACAAGGAGGAAAATACAATTCTAATCCTAATTTTATAGCCTATAGAGCTTCATATTAGGTGTTTGCAACTCTAATCTTGTTCACAATAACATTGACAACTAACACCCATTCAAATTATATTCAACAATTGAACAGGAATGAATTCTACCAACTAGAATCTAAGGTAAAAGCTAACCTAACATAAAGCATTAAGAGACCATGAGTAATTTTCAATACTCCCCAATATGGACTACAAGTAGTATTAGTCATAAAATGAAATCTTTCTAGATTGAGTTTAAGTGGATTTCCATATTTAATGAGTATTACCCATAAGTCAGAGAAAGTTTTGGTGATACAAAATGGTGATTTATAACTTTAGAAAAATAAAAGTTAATTTCAAATATGTTGCAAGGGTGTCAAAGCTCTCTTCCACAAGCCCAATTTATACTTGGGTCAGCAAGAAACTAGTTTTTAAACACTTGGAAGTTTCTAACGACTTTTAACAAACCACTTGACCTATCATGGTATTTCTAGTGGTCTCATTTCCTTGAGGTATTTTGTCAAATAGTTCACAAACCTTGCCTAGGCATCCATATTAATTGGTAGTTGCTAACATATTAAGTGTGAACTTTTTATTTTGTCCAAATAGTAGACATGCCCTCTCAAGGTGCCCTAAAGGTTGTAGTAGTTTATCATGGACTTGCATCAATTACCCTACTCTCATTTTCTTCCTCAACTAGTTTTGGTTGAGCCTATTATGCTAGTTAGGATTCTTAGGAAATATTATGAACCACAAATTGTATAAATACAACATTTAAAACTCTTATTGCAGGTATACAAGTTGAAAGCTACAAATTTATGAAAGGAACAAGTAAAAGTAATAAACCTATCCTTGGATGTGAAGATTCAATCTAAGCGACTGGAAAAAGATGCCAATCCTTCCACACTCAGTCCAAATGCCTTGTAATTTGGGGTTTCTCCTTCTCATGCATCCTTTTGCTTTCCAAATGGTGAAAAATTTCCCTAAAATGCTTTCCAACTCACCATTTATTTTTGTCTTCCCTATCCTTCCTAATGTTAATTCAATCCTCTCATCCTCCTACTCCCAAGGTACACTTAGGGACCAATTTTATTACAAGGCATTGGCGCCTCTTCTAGTCTTCATGAGGGTTGACCAAGATTTGAATGTTGGCCACCCTCCTCTCCATTTTCTTGGCCATAGTTTGGCCCTTCCAAAACCCATGTTCTTTCTACACTCTTTTTTCTTGTTTCTAATTTTTCATTTCCTCCTTGGTTAATTTCTTGTTTTGGCTTTTAGATTTACGTATTATAATATGACACTTATACATTTTGAAATGAGTCAAACATTGATAACAAAAATAGTAATAATAATGATACTTCCCTTAATATTATATATAATTTACTCCTTAATAAATATTTTATCACTATTGTTAATAATAACTATTACTTCAGTGAACCAAGAACCATCAACTTAATCTTTTATCAATGCTATAGAATAGACATGTTCAAATAAAATGCATTTTGAAAAGAAATATGTAATGATGTATCTACTACCTAGCATGTGGACTCAACCAGGACCTATTATCTTGACAAATTGATGGAAAAGATTGACTAGGTGCTAGACAAACACACCAATTACTACTTCAAACAAGTCTTGGGTTAAGCCAACATCTTAGCAAGGATTTGGTATTAGGATCATTCTCTTTTTATGGATCTACAAACTCCACTTCACCATGCACCCTGTCACCTACAAATCACACAATGTTCCTCACACCAATCACTAGTGGGTCAATCCATGTTAGTAAAAAATCTAATCAAATATATGTGTATATATGAATTAATAAGAAATATAACTAAATTTTCATTCTACATTTATCATTAGCAACTATTAAGGGTTCATACAATTATGTATACACACACTTACATAAACACTTACACACACATATATAGAGTTAAATATTAAGTTTCAAGTTCCCACCCCTAGTCTAAATTACATCAAACTAAGCCAAGGTCTTAGGGTAGGTTCTTACAAGGATGTGACATCCAACCCCTCTTTAGGATTAATCCAGCTTAGCTTAGCTAAAATAAGTTTGGATATTCTAATTTAATTATATTTTTATCTTCCCAAGTAGCTCCTTGCTCCCCATACTAGTTTGAAAGGACCTTAACCTATGGTATTATTTTGTTGCACAATTGTATGCTATGCTTGTCTATGATTGTGAGCAATTTGAGGTGGATATCTCTGGCCTCTCTTGCCTATCGTGATTGCCAATCAATTACATGTGTGGGATCAATAATATATTTATTAAGCAATGATACATGAAATAGATTATGAATGTGAGAGAGAGATGGTGGAAGAGCTAGTATGTAAGCCACATGGATGATTTTTTCAAGTATCTCAAATTTTCCAACATATTGTAGGGATAGTTTGGTATCCTTGCCAAATTTTATAGAAATTTTTTGAGGTTGGACACAAAGAAACACTTTGTCACTTACTGCAAATTCTCTCGGTGCTCACTTAGCATCTGTATAACTCTTCTATCAATCTGTAGCTTCCTTCAACCTCTCCCTAATGATCTTTATTTGCTTGTCATATTCATAAAGTAATTATGGTCTAACGGTTATGTGGATGTCCAAGCTATCCCATCTTGTTAGAGTTTTGCACTTCCTACCATAAAGTGCTTCAAAAGGTGCCATTTAAATGGATAAATGGTAGGAGTTATTGTATGCAAACTCAATTAAGGGTAAATTATTTTCCCACTTCTTGGGTTGATCCATTACATACATTTGAAGCATATCCTCCATAATCTGATTAACTCTTTTAGTTTGTTCATCTATCTCAAGGTGGTAAGCGGTACTAAAATTGAGTTTAGTACCAAGTTTGATCATGAGACCTATCCAAAATATGGAAGTAAATGGTTTATCCCTATTAGATAAAATCACTTCAAGCATCCCATGCAACCTGACTATCTCTTTTAGGAATCTTTTTGCTAAAATTGGAGCATCATCCTTAACATTACAAAGTATGTAGTGTGTTACTTTAGTTAATTTATCAACTACCACCAAGATACTATCATGTTGATGTTGGTTTTTAGACAATCCTATTACAAAATCCATTGAAATCACCGACCATTTGTGCCAGGGCAAATCATGGGGTACAATGTTTCTGCTAGATCACAATGTTCATCCTTTACTCTCTGGCATTCTAGGCACCTTGCAACAAAATTTGCTACCTCCTTTTTTATTCCTAGCAAAAAAAAATGAATTTTCATATCTTCATACATCTTGGTTTCTCCAAGATGTGCTTGGTAAGGGACATTATGGATTTCCTCAAGGGTTTTTGTTTTGAAACCTCCTTCTTTAGGTACATAAATTTGTTGTTGAAATTAAAGGATGCCATCATCTCCTAGGTGATACACTATTATACTAGTCCTTTGCTACATATCTAACTTTATTTGTTGGCTAAAGGGGTCTTTACCTTGCATCTGCCTGATACTCTCTAGCATGTTGAACATTACTTATGTGATTGTTGTTAGTCTAGCTCTATAGCTTAAGGCATTAACAACCTAATTTTTCTTACTCTTAACATACAAAATGTCCATCTCATAGCACTTAAGAATTCTAGCCTCTTCTTTTTTTGGAATTTAAATTAGGTTGAGTGGATAAATATTGGAGTCCCTTATGGTTAGTATTCAATTTAAATGGTCTCCTCACTAACTAATGCCTCTGGACCTTCAAAGCATGCACAATTGTTGTGAGTTCTAGATCATGAAGGATAGTTGAGTTCATGATATTTCAATTTTTTTGATTCAAAAGAGATCACCCACCCATTTTGCATCAAAAATCCACCTAACCCATCCAACAAGGCATCTGTCCATACTAAAAATTCATTTTTAGGTTTGCGTACTTACAGGATTGGAGCAATGGTAAGAGCTTCCTTCAAGTACTCAAAGGCATTCTCACACTTTTTAGTCCACTCAAACCTCTTTCCTTTTCACTGAAGAGATGTTATGGGGTTATCTACCTTGGAGAAGTTCTCTACAAACCTTTGATAGTATCCAACCAATCCCATAAATCTCCTTACCTCTAATACACTCTTGGGAGTAGGCCAGTCCATAATTGATTGGATTTTGGGTAGGTCCACTAAAATTCTCTCAGCAAAGATAATGTGTCCAAGGTAATGTATCTTAGGCTAAAAGAAGGAATACTTGGTTGATTTCCCATATAATTTATTCCCTCAACCTCTATAGTGCAATTCATAGATGTTTCTCATGCTCTTGAGGATTCTTGAGTAGATGAGAATATCATCTAGAAATACTAGCACAAAATTATCTAGATAGTCATGGAATACATGATTTGTGAGGCTCATAAAGGTAGATGGAGCATTGGTTAAACCAAATGGTACCACTAAAAACTCATAGTGGCCATACCTAGTTTAAAAATCTATCTTCAAAATATCCTCTTCCTTGATCTTGAGTTGATGGTATCCATAGCTTAGGTTTGTTTTAGAGAAGATTGTGGACCCATCTAATTGGTCAAATAGATCATAAATTTAGGGAAGGGGGTATCTATTTTTAATGTTCACCTTGATCAACATTTGATAATCAATGTACAATCTTAGTGTTCCATCTTCCTTCTTAATGAACAACACCAGGGCTCTCCATGGAGACACACTAGGTCGTATTAGCCCCTTCTGCATTAGATCTTAAAATTACATTTTAAGATCATGTAATTTTGTCATGTTAATTCTATAAGGAGCCTTTGAGATAGGCTTAGCCCCTAGAACTAAATTGATTGAGAATTCAAATTGATGCTTAGGGGGTAAGCTTAGAAATTCTTCAGGAAAGATGTCTTGAAATTATTGAAGAATCAGGTTATCCTTAATATTAAGAACTAGGTCCTCAATGCCTTCCTCAATCTTTACCATATAAAGTTTCCTTCCCTTCCTTATAGCTCTCTTGGATTGCATGTTTGTAACCATTCTCACTACTAATGGTTGTTGGATTCCTTGGAGCACCATTAGTCTTCCTTGATGATCTAAGTATTCAATTGTTTTGTTATATCGGTCTAATTCAACTTGGTGTGTCCTAAACCAATTATTCCCAGGATCAAGTCATAAGACCCTAACTTTGTGACCAATAGGTTAACCTTAGTTTTTATGATGCCTACATCAATTTTTGCTCCTTTCAAACTGATGTTTATTCATTGATTCTTACCAGACCCAAACTCTACCTTCGTCTCCTCTCGACATATATTTTTACACCCAATATTACATCTTCTCAACACATCAAGTGAAATAAAGATATCAATTGCTCCTAAGTTACCTAGAATAGAAATGGATTTTCCATGAAAAGTACCTTACAATTTTATGAGAAAAGATTGGTTGTCATCCTAGCAGCTATCCATGGTTGCATAAATTCAAGTTGGTAGCTTGGTGGATTTATCCTAATTCTTTAGACACTAACTTTTGTAATGGTTGCCCCCACAAGTCCAATATCCTCCTGTAGGATAGACCTATCTTTTTTACTTCCTTGTCCAACTAGTATGTGCTACTTGTTTTGATGGTCTCTGTCATTTTCCTTCACTTCTTCTAAGTTCTACTAATTCATAACTCCTTTTAAAGTTGGGGTTCTTTTTAAACATATCACCTTATTTCTTTTCTAGTATAGTTTTCTTGAATTCCTTCTTTTTTTGTCAAAGCAGTAAAATGTGTAGGGCTTTTGTTTTCTTTCCTACTTGCTCTTCAACTTTTCTTCAACAACTAGGGCTACATCCGCTCCTTGATTCAAGCTTGTGTCAGAAAAGCTTGGTCACATATAAGAGGTTTTTATTTAAGCCCAAGGTACACTTGTTCATGTAGTCCTCCTCTTCTCTCATGCAATGAACATGATGGAGTAGACCCATGAACTTAGATTTATACTCCGCAACTATAATCCCTCCTTGATGTAGTGAATGGAATTCTATCAATTTTTTATCCTAATGGTGGGAAAAAAAAGTAATTCCTTGCAGAATTATTCATGAACTTGTCCCAAGTTAGCTAGCCCAAATCACATTATTTTATTTCCAACAAATGTTCCCACAATAGAGACACTTCCCGTTCTAACTGATAGATGGAAATTTGGGCCTTAGTGTCGGAAGTCAACCCTAATAAATTGAAATACTTATTCATTCCTATTAGACAAGATTCTTGAAGATGAAGGAAAAATGAAGACACAGATAACATGAAAGAGACTCAAACAAACAAAATTTGTACCTTCATGAGTCATCAAGTTTCCCTTTCTCCTTGATAAGGTGGAGGAGACTTATTGCACCCTATTTCAACTCCTAGCTTTACCCAAGATGAAGTAATGTGTATGTGGATTGCTCTTGTAAATGAAACACAATGTGGATTGGATAATGGATAATGGCTAAGTTTGGCTAATGATTTGGCTATGATAAAGATGCTTGAGATGAGAGAGATAGCTAAGGATGGATGAGGAGAGATTTTGGCATGATAAGGATGGTATGGAAGATTATTGGGATAGATTTTGGCATAGTGGTGATGCCATAGAATGAGATGAAAATGGCTTGGGTGAGGGTTGTATCTATAGGCATTTTGGAGGGGATTTGAATCCAACAGTTGAGATTCAAAGTTGAGATCAATGGTGGAGATGAAGAGATGAGATCAAAGGTTATGATTTGATCAACAAATTTGGATGGCTCCCATTATTTGTGTATTTTAAATTCACCGTGGGAAAAGGATGAGGATTATTTATGAATTTTAAATTCATCTTAGGGAGGGTTGGATTAAGACAAATGAATGAATTAAAATTTAATTTGTGTGGGAGATGACGGAATAAAATATTATGATTTATTGGTGAGTGTGAGGACATGTGACACATGTGCTCTTTTGGCAAACACGTGTTACATCCCCAATTTTTGTCTTCCTATACTTTTACTTTTTACTTGGACATAAGTAAATTTATTATGATGTTTAGATTAATGACAAGAAAAAACATAGATTATATTGAATGTCATTTATGAAATTATGGGAATGATTATGTTATTATCGATTTAATATTTACATTATGAGATTTGATCTGTTATTTGAATAATGATGCACTGATCATAATTTCTTTGGTAACAAGTTTGATATAGGATTACAGGTTTTTAGATGACTCTCAGAGAAAAGAGAGAGATATATATAGACCTCGGGTTATGAGTGGTTTATTTGCCAAATCAGGTATAAGTGTTTAACGAAAATGTGAACCAATATGTCGTAAGAGGTAAGTCTTGTCTTGTCAGTTTACTTCTGAACCTAATCGACTAGTAGTCGATATTGTTTTCAAATCTTTCTAGGTCGTAGTATGTCTTCTTAGTCATTAATAATGTTAACAACGTCATTTGAGTTTAATTTATGACTATTTACATTTAACGTAAATATTACGATGTTATTGTCATAAAATGATTGTCATATTATTATTAAGTCCCTTGAGGTGTTATTAACAATTCTTAACATTAAGATGTTTTCATCGAGTTAAGAATACGTGATTATTGCTGATGGATTGTGATGGGGAGACAAGCTCAACCCAACCACATTATCCGTAATTCCTTGTTTAAATATTATTATTTGTATTGATTAAACTGTGATTATCTAATATAGTGGCGATGTTATAAGAAGTATATTTGATGTAATCAAATATATAAATGCCTTAGCATCATGAGAGGATAATACCTCTTAATGAGTCGATGGTATTGTAGGAGTCGTAGGCTAAAATATAGTAGAGCCTTCATTAGTGTAAGTGGTGGATCGAACCACATGTCTTGATCATTAAAAGATCAATTATATATTTTAACAAGTGTTGGCCTCATCCTTATGGGGATGACTGTGTTTTTAAACTACCCAACCAAATGAACCATATGGTGGCCTTCCACAATCAACATGTGGACTTTTGCTTAAAAATTGATTTCAGTTAAAGACTAAGTCACTTAGGATTATTAAGATGTCATTAAGTTTGCAACTAAATCACTGTTGAGGTCCAAAATAAGGCAACTCTATAGGATTCATGCCTGGGTGATAACTATAAACGACTCAGTTGAGCCATGGTATCCATATATTATTAAGGTTAAAACTTGAGAGGATGGAAAGATAGGCAAGAGGATCGAACGGTGGCAGAGAGAAATAAAGTGGCTGGAGAAGAGAGGGAATACGTAGATAGAAGGACGTCAACCCTGTGACTGGTTTATGAATCTCTGTCAACTCCTAAATTGATCACTTTCAGGTATTCTTCGATTATGTAAGAAGAGATCAATTATCATATCTTTAGTGAATACACCATAGTCTTATGGCGACTATATGAGTTCGCCAGTGGAGTTAAATCTTCTGATTTTATAGTGTATCAGTCGATAACTAGTAAGGTTTGACGTAGGAAAATGCAGATAACTCTCTGAGAAAACTATATTGATCTATCTTTGTAAACAATGAGATTAAGAATGCAAATCATATGGTTGACACTTGGTGATGCAAGTGAGTGCTTTTTTACAGTTACTAATTCAACCATTTGCCTATTCTTTAGAAACCGATTATCATATCAATGTAAAGAATGGAGAATAAATGACCATCATAGAGAAAGATTATCATAGCTGTCTTTAGCTTTGAAAATAGTTCACTTATCGAATAAGTTTGTAGCAAGTCAATGGAATGATTGTGAGTTAACCAAACAATAGGCTCTCGAATATTAAAAAAATGAATGAACCTTGTTTTCATACTCTCAACTTGAACCGTATAGTATTGAGGTTAAAAGGATTTAACATATTGTCTTGTATAAGCTATATATATGTATAACGGATAATGTTATCTACCCATGAGAACTAGATTCATAGGAATCTTTAGTAAACTATTGTATCACATCAAACGAGAGTAACTAAGAGATACTATGGTAGTTGAAATAGGATTTTTATGAGAATCCCATTAAAGACTATTTGTCTTTATTATTCACGTTATCCTTGAAGAGATCCAATGCAATGGAGTAGGTTAAACCTACTAGAGAATGACCTTGTAGGGTTTTATATATATATATATATTCAGGGTATGTTTTGTTTATAACACATTATCAAAGTTATTCTACGTTACTTTGTATAGGAGATATTATTTATTTAAGATCTATAGCATTCTTAACCTTGGTTGAGTTAGTTAAGGGTTATTTGTGAATCTAGGACTCCTAGATATAAGATATGGTTATATTGTTGTATCATATTAACAAAGGATATTAAGAAAACCCTAGAGTCGATTACAAACCAATTGAATGGTTATGTCATATAGACTTATTTAAGTCAAAAGGTATTATTATTATGACTCATAGATTAAAATATTACATGATTAGGGTTGGTAAGAAGATTAAACTGCAAGAATATGACAGTATCCAAGTCGAGTAGGGGTGGGTGACCACAACAACTACGTTCATTATGAATGATATTGATATTAAAAACCTTGGCCAAAGTAATGCATTTGTTTTCTGTATGCATTGTCAGTTCACTATATTCAGATTGCTCATCCTATCAGAAATCATACTTAGCTAGAGGGTATCTAGGGTTGTATGGTTGATAGAGTTGAGTAGAATACAACACTATGTACTCAGGAAAGGCAAATTACCACTGGTCAGCTAAGGTCTATATTCCTCGTGAAGGGTAGGGCCACTTCCTATGAGGAAGATGTGTGGGAGACCGCTGGTCTGTGGATGGAGGTAAATCATTGGAAAGATACTCTCTCTCCAAGTAGGAAACATGCCAGGACTTGTGATAAAGATGTCAAATATCCAGAAATAGTATGTATTCCCAAATTTTTTATATGTAATGGATTTACATTTGTAAACATTGTAAATGAGAAAGACAATATGGTTTATTGTATTTTGTAAAAAGAAATCTTGTAATTGTAGTTAATTGATTATATGTTGAATAAAAGAAAAATTTTCTCTGTCTCATTTTTACCTTGTTGATTTACTCTATGGTAAATTTCTAGTTTTACTATGTTTTTATAACGTGGATGTTACATATGGTATTAGAGCTACCAGGTTCAGCACTAGAACTTATGAGACCACTATGCTTGCCTGTAGTCAACATTATGCAGTTAGCTAATGTTTAAAAATTTCTGTGCCAGGATGGTACATTTTAAGAAGACAACAAGAAAGTCTTTTAATTCGAGTCAACATTTCCTTAAAGCAAAAAGAGAATGTGAGGCCATTATCAAAACCTTCAAGGGAACCAATGATGAGAGTGACATTTGGTTAAGTGATACTGAAACTCTGGCGACTACCTTAACTCGAATCAAGCGAGTGAGAAGGGAAAACAAGGAAAGAGTTAAGTTCACTGCCAAAATATTAGAGTATATGTCAAATGAGGAAACAACTATGGTTAGGCGAGATCACCGCATACCCCCAACTATTGGGATTATAGAAGTTTGGTCCAATAGTGAGTCAGAGGGATATACCTCAAGATTATGTATCTAAAAATGATTCTGAAGGATATACTCCTCTTGAGCATGACTTTTGAAGTCATTTCTTGTATAAATGAAGAATACTCTTTACTTTTGAAAGGAAATAAATATATAAATAAAAAGAGTTGTTTTTGTGCCAAACTATTGTTTAAGTTGAGTATTATGTTTAAATTTAATGGGATACATTATAATCTTGAACTAATGGACAACTCAATATTCTCAGGTGTGAGAAATCAATAAACATGGTGCAGACAAGAACTAACCAAGGAGAAAGTGAAGAGGAAAACCACCCGCCAAATAATAAGCTAGACCAAATCATAACCATGCTTGAGGAAACCAAGAAACGATTGGGTGATTTGGAAAAGAAGGTGGATGATAAAGGGAATACTGAGGGAGGAGGTGAAAACTCTCATGGTGAGTGCGGTGAAAATCATGAAGATCAAAATAAGAGTACCGAACCTCATAAAGAGGCAAGGGATGGATTGACCTTGGAGCTCTCAAAGGATATGAAGAAAGTTATTCCACCAAAATTTGATGGGATAGAGACCGGAGATGCTGCAAAAGCTTGGTTAACAGAGATGGAAAAATATTTCGAGATAAGAAATTACTTAGAGGTGACCAAGGAAGTATCGGGAGCATTCCAACTAGCAGGAGAAGCATCCACTTGGTGGATGAATAAAAAGATGGAATTGAACTTAAGCTCTCTAAGGGTAACTTGGGATGAGTTCGTAGAACTCTTTCACAAGAGAAAAGATAAAGGACCTCAAAAGAACAAAGGTGGATCTGGTAATGAGAAGAAGAATGGTAACTACAAAAGAAATGAGGATAACAATGGGAAGACTTCAGATAAGAAAGGACCCATTGGAGGATGCTTTACTTGTGGGGGCGACCATTATGTAAATCATTGCCCTAACTAGAATTAAAATGGTCAACAAAGAGGTATTGCACTACCAACTCAGTAAGAAGCATTCCAGCAAAGGATTCATCCATCTCTCAATAATCATCAAGCTGAGTATCAAATCACACCCATTGAGATGACAGGTACTTTGTTTGGAGTCCCTATATCTATTTTGATTGATACAGGAGCCACTGAAAACTTTGTTTCTCCTAGAATTTTAAATAAATTTTCTAGAAAAGTTGGTTATATGTCCAAACCTTGGTCAGTAGAATATGCTAACCAATCTAAGGCTCAGGTAGAGCAATGTTTGTTTAAAGCCAAAATTGACCTCCCTAGTTTCTCAACTGAAGTAAATATGTATGTAGCACCCCTAGGTTCCTATGATGTAATCCTAGGAATGAGTTGGTTATGGAAACATAGAGCTAATGTTGACTATTTTTCAAAAATAGTTGAATGCTTAGATGATTTGGGAAACCTGACCCAATTCCAAGGGATTCAAAGAGAAGTTAAAATTAGAACTATCTCTGCCAACCAATTAAAAGGAGCTAGAAGGAAAGGTTGTCCATTGTTTGTAGTCAAAATGGAAAAAGTTGAGGAAGGGGTAGAAAACCCTAGTTTATCTTCTGGAGAAAAGTATCCTTTTCTTCAGGAATTTTAGGATGTGTTTCTAGAAGAACTTCTAGGATTGCCTCCCAAGAGGGTTTTTGATTTTGCTATTGACATTAAACCAGGATCTGAGCCTATATCAAAAGCACCCTACCGTATGACAACAATGGAGTTAATGGAATTGAAAGCACAATTACAAGAATTGTTGGCAAAAGGTTTGATCAGACACAGTGTTTCACCTTGGGGCACTCTAGTTATTTTTTTTAAGAAGGATGGAACCCTTCGATTGTATATATATTATCATATGCTTAATAAAGCAACAGTAAAGAACAAATATCCTTTACCATGTATTGATGATCTTTTTGATCAGATGCGTGAAGCTGCTGTGTTTTCAAAGATTGATTTGTGATCAAGATATCATCAATTAAGACTGAAGGATGAAGATATTCATAAGACAGCTTTTAGAACCAGATATGGACACTATGAGTTCACAATGTTGCTATTTGGTTTGGTAAATGCACCTGCTGCATTCACGAATCTCATGAATAGTATATCCAAAGATTGTTTGGACAAGTTTGTTTTAGTCTTCCTGGATGATATACTCATTTGTTCTAAGAATGAAGAAGAACATCAACGGCACCTGCAAATAGTTCTACAAGGGTTAAGAGAACATAAGTTATATGGGAAACTGTCTAAGTGCACATTCTTCCAGAAAGAGATTCAATACCTAGGGCATATTATATCAGCTAATGGAATATATATTGATCCTGCAAAAATCACAGCTATTCTAGATTGGCTTGTACCAACAAATGTGCATGAGGTGCATAGTTTCATGGGCCTAGCAGGCTATTATAGAAAATTTGTTCTAAATTTCTCCAGTATTGCTAGTCCAATCACTTCCCTGCAGAGGAAAGGAAAGAGATTTGAATGGATAGACAAATGTCAGGAAGCATTTGATCTTTTAAAGGAAAAGTTAACTACAGCTCCAATCTTGAAAGTTCCTGATCCCAAAGAATATTTTGAGGTAATTACAGATGCCTTGGGAGAAGGATTAGGAGGAGTGCTTATGCAAGATGGAAGAGTTATAGCATATGAGTCAAGGAAATTGCAATCTTATGAGAAAAATTATGCACCGTGTTAGGTCTCAAAAACGTAGGTTTTTACACCTTAAGAGGTTGCCAAGCTCTTTTCACGTTCTTGGCTAACAGGCACAAGGATAATACCTTCTTCACTTTAGGTTCTGCTAGACCTAGATGGGTATACATTTCACAACTAATGCATATTTTAATATCCTTCATAGTGGCAAACAGGTGTGAAGTAGCTGAAAGATAATTGTTCCTACTCCTATTGTTAAGGTCTTAGTTATGAATGCTTGAATAAGACTATGTAGAGTTTTTAGGATGAGTTTGGAATGACTAGTGCCTAATCTATTGGGCTATTGGAGTCGATGATGAATGATGGGTATGGATATAGATATGTAAGATAGGCAAGTCTATTTAACAGATTAACTCTATCCTGTTGGGCACATGAAATGTTTACACCTTATGCAAACGTGCAGGTCTGTAAGTTACTATACTCTTCTTAATAATAACAGTGATATTCTCCCATATTACTGTGAACAACTGAAAGGAAGTTTTAATTCTGGCAAGAAGGAAACCTGACCAAAATTGTTTCGTTGAAAGGGCTCTTACTCCTAGCAGAGACCAATGAACTTAACAACTTGGAAGGAATTAAATCAACTTCTTATAGAAACCAATCAATTAGAACACACTGAATCAACAAATGTGACCAGATAAATTAAAGATATCCTTGATATGATAATTTAAATAAAATGAGAAAACCACTTTGGAGACAGCACAGTAACATATAAGCATGAATATCAACGCAACAAGTGAACACTGAAATAGATCACCATTTAAAATTATTCTGCTCCATAATATTGCTTCAAATAATATGTATTATAACATTTTCTGATATGGAATGGATGGGCGAATGGATGCAATTTGTCTTCTACTAGTAATGATTTTCTAATCTACTCCTACTGATGATTTCCTTGCTTCTCCATGATTGATCATATAAATATTTTTGTATTTTAGGGTTATGACCCTTTGTATTTGTATGGTTTAGCTCTTCAGTTTTGATAGATTAAAATATTTTAATTTTAATCTCTTTGATCTTCTACTTTATTGAAGTAATTATAATAGTAATCTCCCTTTTGCTAGCAACTTCATTTATACTTTCACCCAGTGTAAAATACTTTTTAAGTAAAAATAATCACCTATTGCAAAGCTTTAAGTCATCCTTTAATTTCCCCCATGAAAATATTTTACCATCTCAATGTGGAAAATATTCTTTTAGGTAAGATAATTAACTATTCAGTTAATCCCTTGGAAATACTTTCCTTAGAATGAAAATATTTTAAGAATCTCTCTTGGGCAAAGTAATTATCTGCCTTATATCATCTGAGGTGAAAATATTTCACATCATGGGTAAAATGTGTCACAACTTCATTAAATCTTTACTTTGCATTTTGATCTTTCTCTAGAATCTATTTCTTATTTCCGTGAAATAATTTATTTGCTTGGCATTTAAATTTTCATTACCAATTTGTTTAAATCTTCCTCACCTTCTTTTACTTCTGAGTGAAATTCATTTACTCCAACATCATATTCTATAAATTCTTATTTGTATATTTGAAACTTCCCTCATCAATATTTGTTTTCCCGTAAATAATGTTTATTCTTCCTTGTTATTTCTCCGTCTAGTTTTTCGAAGGGACACTCAGCACACCCTCTCTGATATCTATAAACATATTGATTATTCATCTTGGGGGCCCACTTTGATTTTAACTAATATCTTGATTTATCCTTCCTGGTGATTTCTTTAAACAAATATTTTAATTCATTTGGACATATTGATGGGACTCTCACCAAGATGCTTTCTCATCGGGGTGACTTGTATAGTCGGGAAGATATGAAAAAATCATTTCGATGGTATATCTCTTGCTGATGAGTTTTCCATTGGTGAGACCTGTATGATGTCTTGCCGATGAGTTTTTCATCGGTGAGACTTGTATGATGTCATGCCGATGAGTTTCTTTTATATCTTTTGTTCATCAGTGAGACTCTTGCCGAAACTGTGTCCATCGGCATGACCTTTTAGATTGGTATGACTTGAGATTTTCACTCTGACTTTAGTTCTCTTGCCTATGAATTTTCCATCAGTGAGACCTGTATCATGTCTTGCCGATGAGTTTTTTTTATAGCTTTTGTTCATCGGTGAGACTCTTGCTGAAACTGTGTCCATCGTAGCAAATTGTTAAATCTCGAAGAAAAGCTAAAAAGTATTCCCAGTTCTTTCAATTTCATTTTCTGACACCTTGCATAGTGGTCAAAATAGGCCAACTAGCCTTCAGAATTAGCCTGAAAAACTAATCAAAACTTCTCCTAGAGCTATGAAAATGCATAAACTTGTAGATTTTTGACCCAAGAATTCAACGCAACAAATGGTTCGGCATGAAGTTATTAGGATTAAAAGCTACTCGCAATCAAAGTAGATCACTTAGCATGTTTTTATGCATGTTTAAACTCAACTGAAACTTGCCAACTTGCCTCTTTGAAAAAATATCAAAGCTGATTTTGAGGAGCTACCATCCTAGAGATTAGGTCATTTAGCTTAAATGAACATGTGTGCAAAAGCATTTTTCATCATTCCTCTTCCTTCGCAAAATATCAAGTGCTAAAGTTGAACTTTCTGAAGCGGCCTGAGAATGCAGTCAAAAAACTGTGTAAAACCCATTTGGATTTTACTTTGAAAAAATATCAAACGAAGTGCTGTGATCTTGAGAACTGGCATGAAGGCACATTACTATGGGAAGAATTTAAGACACCAATTGGTTTGTCATGAACATGACCCAATTGCTAGATATTAGCCTCCAAAATAACCTTCTTGAAAACTGCCCCTGTCAAAAACTGATTTGAGCTCACCAACTTGCAATTTTAAAAAACTATTAAATCTCTTTCTGGGAAGTTGTAACTGGAGCATTTAGTTTATTTAGGCTTGATGAGTGCATGTGCAAGAGATTTTTTCACCAATCATCTCTTATCACAAAATATTTAGGGCCAAAGTTGACCTCTCTAGAGGTGAAACTGTGAAATCAGGGCTAAATGCATTTGCTTTTCATTTTGAAACAATAACAAATGATGTGTTGGAGCCTTCAAACCAGACATAGAAGTAGATTTTCATAGGGTGAATCAGGAACACCAATTGGTTTGTCATGATCATAATTCAACTCCTAGATATTACCCTTCAAAGTAGGCTCCTCGGGTAGATTACACAAGTGTATTTCTGAGAGTTGTAGTTGATTTTTTTACATGGAAGCCTAAAGTTTTTTGCAAAAATTGGTATGCAATTTTAGGTTCCAACAATGGCTCTATCTGGGGATGTATGCCCCTTGTGGGCATAGCAAGATCCCAGGTCTCGGGGGAGCAGACCAGTGTCTACTCCATTTGGGCATAGAATTCAAATGTCATTTCTTGCCCTAAAAACATATATTTTCCTCTGTCAAAAATTTTGTTTTGGTCATACTGTAGTGGAACCAATTTGAAAATATTATTGAAGTTTGCATGATTGGACATATCCATATTTAATTGTTTAGTGATGCTGGTATATTTTTCATATCTGTGTGTGATATTTTATGCAACCGTATTTGTTGTCATCTTCCAAATGATGGTTCTCTATCTGAATTAGGAAGCAGAAGAAATCAATTTGCATCTGATATTTATTTTCTTGAGTCTTGGCACGATCTAATGAAAAAGCATCACCCTTATTTTCAGCATCACAAGTAACTTTCCCACATGATTGTGATCTTGAGACTCCATTATCACAAGATTCAATAGAAGTATTTATCTCTGGATAATCACTGGATAATCACTGCTATCAAATTTACAATCACCAATTGTTTCTATCTCAATTGAATGTGATCCTGATACTGTCCTTTCACACCAATCATGTGGTCTACTATCACGCAAAGTATCCTCATTGTCAAAGCATATGTATGTTGGACATGAAACTTTCAAATCATCCCCATGTGCATACTTCTGATACTCCATGGTTAGTAAATTTGAAATTTGTTCACTGTTGAGCGAGCATATTTCTTCATCTGTCCCATTGTTGACATTTTCTTCATCCCTTTCCTCATCACCACAATAGACAAGTTCATTACAATTAGATATGATTGTTTCATCAACGTAATTATTTCTTTCACAAGCTGACACATCACCCTGATTATCTGAAAATGCTTTATCCTCAGGATAACATGGATTTGAAGACACTTGGAATTCTTGTTCTGGTATACCCTCTTCATCAAGAGTTTGTCTTCTTTGTTGAAAATAATCATCCTCCTCCTTTCTAAACTGTTGATTCATGTATTGCGGTGGGTGGCTAGGACAAAAGGAACATCCATATTTTGAAGACTACTCTCATTTTCAGGTATATGCTGGGGCTTAAGTCTTGTGCAAAATTCTGATAATTGCAATCGTGATCCCTGGTGAAGAATAAAACTTCTTCCTTATTTAAATCTAAAAATTATCATGAAAATTTTCACTTGCATATGTCTCGTTTACTGGCTGCATTGCTTGATCAGATTCTCCATATTCATCTTCATAATAGTCGTTGTAGTGGCTAAGGAATAGTCTTTTGAGATCTTCCCATGAAGAGATACTTTGCGTAGGTAGGCCTATAAACCATTCCCTTGCGTCATCCCTTAAAGATCTTGAAAAACACCTCATAATGACATCTTCTAAAAAAATCTGAAAGTCCAAAATGAAATCCCAGAATCGTTGTGCATGCTTATGAGCTAATTCACACCATTCTCCATGAAATTTAGGGATATGCCTTAGTATTTCTGTAAGCTCGCAGGGATAAGGATTTGGGTAGCCTTGGATACTATTGTAGTTAAATGGTTTATTGATGGCTGAGACAAAGTTTGGAGAGCCATATGGGTTTTGGTAGATGATTCATCTTTGTCCGAGGAATACGGGATAAGCATTTATTTGGTATGAGGCTTGTGGTAAATAAATGTTTTGTTGTGCATAATGAACACTTTCATATTTATAAGGCACTTGTGGGATCCATGATCTACTTGCATTTACAAATTCATCCTTGTTGTAGAATGGAATATCTTGTGATGCATCTAGAACAAACTCAACTTTCAATTGTAGCAGCCGTCAAGTCAATTCTTCCTTTTTCTTTGTTGATCTAAGCCTTCCTATTTCCTCTGTTAATCGTTCTAAATTTTCTTTTATCTCTCTCCATTCTCTTTCGGAAGTAAATATATTAAGGGCACCACCATTTGCATTGGACCTATTAGAATTCATATTTTAAGAGAAAATCTGTAGCATTCTTAGAAATATACGTATTCCAAATATATCTTTCATTTAGGTTCCTTTTAACAGAGTCGCCACCTCTTTTCAAAAGAGGAATGAATATTAGTTTTTCGGGTCCTTGCCAGTAGACTTATCGATTTGTGTTTGAATTTAAAACTTCACTGATTCTATAATGAGATGATCTTTAACCAGAGATTCTAGGTTCGATCCCTAGCAAAGTCATCATTTCTGTTAAGTCTCAAAAACGCAGGTTTTTACACCTTAGGAGGTTGCCAAGCTCTTTTCACGTTCTTGGCTAACAAGCACAAGGATAATACCTTCTTCACTTTAGGTTCTGCTAGACCTAGGTGGGTATACCTTTCACAACTAATGCAGATTTTAATATCCTTCACGGTGGCAAACAGGTGTGAAGTAGCTGAAAGATAATTGTTCCTACTCCTACTGTTAAGGTCTTAGATATGAATGCTTGAATAAGACTATGTAGAGTTTTTAGGATGAGTTTGGAATGACTAATACCTAATCTATTGGGCTATTGGAGTCGATGATGAATGATGTGTATGGATACAGATATGTAAGATAGGCAAGTCTATTTAACAGATTAACTCTATCTTGTTGGGCACATGAAATGTTTACACCTTATGCAAACGTGTAGGTCTGTAAGTTACTATACTCTTCTTAATAATCTCAGTGATATTCTCCCATATTACTGTGAACAACTGTAAGGAAGTTTTAATTATGGCAAGAAGGAAACCAAACCAAAATTGTTTCGTTGAAAGGGTTCTAACTCCTGGTAGAGACCAATGAACTTAACAACTTGGAAGAAATTAAATCAACTTCTTATAGAAACCAATCAATTAGAACACACTGAATCAACAAATGTGACCAGATAAATTAAAGATATCCTTGATATGATAATTTAAATAACATGAGAAAACCACTCTGGAGACAGCACAGTAACATATAAGCATGAATATCAATGCAACAAGTGAACATTGAAATAGATCACCATTTAAAATTATTCTGCTCCATAATATTGCTTCAAATAATATGTATTATAACATTTTCTGATATGGAATGGATGGGCGAATGGATGCAATCTATCTTCTACTAGTAATGATTTTCTAATCTACTCCTACTGATGATTTCCTTGCTTCTGCATGATTGATCATATAAATATTTTTGTATTTTAGGGTTACGACCCTTTGTATCTTTATGGTTTAGCTCTTCAGTTTTGATAGATTAAAATATTTTAATTTTAATCTCATTGATCTTCTACTTTATTGAAGTAATTATAATAGTAATCTCCCTTTTGCTGGCAACTTCATTTGTACTTTCACCCAGTGCAAAATACTTTTTAAGTAAAAATAATCACCTATTGCAAAGCTTTAAGTCATCCTTCAATTTCCCCCATGAAAATATTTTACCATCTCAATGTGGAAAATATTCTTTTAGGTAAGATAATTATCTATTCAGTTAATCCCTTAAAAAAAAATTCCTCAGAATGAAAATGTTTTAAGAATCTCTCTTGGGCAAAGTAATTATGTGCCTTATATAATCTACGGTGAAAATATTTCACATCATGGGTAAAATGTGTCACAACTTCATTAAATCTTTACTTTGCATTTTGATCTTTCTCTGGAATCTATTTCTTATTTCCATGAAATATTTTATTTGCTTGGCATTTAAATTTTCATTAACAATTTGTTTAAATCTTCCTCACCTTCTTTTACTTCTGAGTGAAATTCATTTACTCTAGCATCATATTCTATAAATTCTTATTTGTATATTTGAAACTTCCCTCATTAATATATGTTTTCCCATAAATAATGTTTATTCTTCCTTGCTATTTATTTGTCTAGTTTTTTGAAGGGACACTCAGCACACCCTCTCTGATATCTATAAACATATTAATTATTTATCTTGGGGGCCCACTTTGATTTTAACTAATATCTTGATTTATCCTTCCCGATGATTTCTTTAAGCAAATATTTTAATTCATTTGGACATATTGATGGGACTCTCACCAAAATGCTTTCTCATCGGGGTGACTTGTATAGTCGGGAAGGTATGAAAAAATTATCCTGATGGTATATCTTTTGCCGATGAGTTTTCCATCGGTGAGACCTGTATGATGTCTTGCCGTTGAGTTTTTCATCGGTGAGACTTGTATGGTGTCTTGCCGATGAGTTTCTTTTATAGCTTGTGTTCATCGGTGAGACTCTTGCCGAAACTGTGTCCATCGGCATGACCTTTTAGATCGGTATGACTTGAGATTTTCACTCTGACTTTATTTCTCTTGCCTATGAGTTTTCCATCGGTAAGACCTATATGATGTCTTACCGATGAGTTTTGTTTATAGCTTTTGTTCATTGGTGAGACTCTTGCTGAAACTGTGTCCATCGTAGCAAATTGTTAAATCTCGAAGAAAAGCTAAAAAGTATTCCCAATTCTTTCAATTTCATTTTCCAACACCTTGCATAGTGGTCAAAACAGGCCAACTAGCCTTCAGAATTAGCCTGAAAAACTGATCAAAACTTCTCCCAGAGCTATGAAAATGCATAAACTTGTAGATTTTTGACCTGAGAATTCAACGCAACAAACGGTTCGGCATGAAGTTATTAGGATTAAAAGCTGCTCGCAATCAAAGTAGATCACTTAGCATGTTTTTATGCATGTTTAAACTCAACTGAAACTTGCCAACTTGCCTCTTTGAAAAAATATCAAAGCTGATTTTGAGGAGCTACCATCCTGGAGATTAGGTCATTTAGCTTAAATGAACATGTGTACAAAAGGATTTTTCATCATTCCTCTTCCTTCACAAAATATCAAGTGCTAAAGTTGACCTTTCTGAAGCGGCCTGAGAATGCAGTCAAAAAACTGTGTAAAACCCATTTGGATTTTACTTTGAAAAAATATCAAACGAAGTGCTGTGATCTTGAGAACTAGCTTGAAGGCACATTAATATGGGAATAATTTAAGACACCAATTGGTTTGTCATGAACATGACCCGATTGCTAGATATTAGCCTCCAAATTAACCTTCTTGAAAACTGCCCCTGTCAAAACCTGATTCGAGCTCACCAACTTGCAATTTTAAAAAACTATTAAATCTCTTCCTGGGAAGTTGTAACTGGAGAGTTTAGTTTATTTAGGCTTGATGAGTGCATGTGCAAGAGATTTTTTTACCAATCATTTCTGATCACAAAATATTTAGGGCCAAAGTTGACCTCTCTGGAGGTGAAACTGTGAAATCAGGGCTAAATGCATTTGCTTTTCATTTTGAAAAAATAACAAACGATGTGCTGGAGCCTTCAAACTGAACATAGAAGTAGATTTTCATAGGGTGAATCAAGAACACCAATTGGTTTGTCATGATCGTAATTCAACTCCTAGATATTACCCTTCAAAGTAGGCTCCTCGGGTAGATTACACAAGTGTATTTTTGAGAGTTGTAGTTGATTTTTTTACATGGAAGCCTAAAGTTTTTTGCAAAAATTGGTATGCAATTTTAGGTTCCAACACACCGCATGATCTGGAATTGGCAGCAATAACTCATGCCTTACAGATGTGGAGACATTACTTGTTGGGAAGACTTTTGTACTTAAATCAAACCATCAAAGTCCTAAGTATATTTTCTCTCAACCGCATTTGAATGCTCGACAAAGGAGTTGGTTAGAATTGATATCTAACTATGACTTTGAGATAAAGTACATCAAAGGAAAAGAGAATAGAGTAGCTGATGCTTGGAGTCGTAGAAGACTTATAGCTTCTATTGTTTCTATTCATGGAAATTTCAAGGATTTGGTGTTGCAAAATTTGTCTAGTGATGAGTTTTATGAGCAGGTTAAGCAAGCTCTAAAAGATAATCCTATAGATCCAAGGTATGATGGTTTTCTATTTGAGTTAGATGGACTATTGAGGTATAAAGATAGAATTTATGTTCCTGATTCAGCTGGATTAAGGAATCTAGTATGGAAAAAAGTTCATACTGCACCGTATTCGAGACATCCAAGAGTGACCAAACTTCTAGCGGATGTTAAACCTCTTTATTTCTGGAAAGGAATGAAGAATGATGCTACAAGATTTGTAGCAAGCTGTTTAGAATGTCAAAGGGTAAAAGCAGAGCATCAACACCCCGCAGGATTGTTGTACTCACATGATGTGCCAAAGTGGAAATGGCAAGTTATTAGCATGGATTTTGTTCAAGGTCTTCCTATGTCAAGGAATAGACATGATGCCATTTTAGTGGTGGTTGATAAACTCACAAAGGTAGCACATTTCATACCAGGGAATTTGACTGATGGAGCACCTGTGTTAGCTCGCAAATTTGTGCAAGAGGTGTTTAGATTGCATGGCTTCCCTGAAAAGATTATCTTGGATAGAGATGCTCATGTAACGTCAAGGTTTTGGCAAACTTTGTTTTCTACGCTAGGGACTAAACTCAATGTGAGTATAGCTTACCATCCTGAAACCGATGGGCAAACTGAGAGAGTTAACCAAGTCCTGAAAGACTTGTTACGAATGTATTGCATGGATCAGCAATATAAGTGGGAAGAATAATTACCACTTGTGGAATTTTCATACAACAATTCCTATCATTCCACTATTAAGATGGCGCCATTCGAAGCATTGTATGGAAGAAGATGTCGAACTCCTATAAGCTGGGGTAAGCTAGAGGATAGGATTAGCATCGGACCAGAAATGCTATGTAGTGCCCCTCCATTTCCACCTTGGATGTGCAGGTGAACTGATCAAGGCGCAGGAATGTGAAGGTAAAATAACGAGAATAATTAAGGTAAGGTAAGGTAAACAACATCATGATGGTACTTTTGAGACTTATTCAATTTCATGCACCTGAATGTTCAATGTATGGTTCTGTTCATATAATGAAGTAGATTCGATTTGTTTATGATTATGTGTTACCTAATCTAGATTGATCTGATGTGGAGAGGACGATGTCGCATCACTTGCTAGTGAGTGCCCTACGATGTTGTGATTCCTTTTTCACCTAGTATCAGCTTATATGCATCTATACATGCTTGACTGTGTCGTTTGTTGCAGGATGCAGGTATCGGGCATCGACTCCACCTGAATTAACAGGTCTGAGCATGCCCTAAACCCAATGGATAAGTTGTTCCGGAGATAACTTAAGGTTCCTCACCCCAAGTTATCATCCTCGATGAGGCGTGTTATGTTCTATTCAACCTATCAGTTTTGTCATGGTTAGGCAGTGTTGGTTGAAGCCTTGCTTTTCAAGCTGGGTTAGTGGTCAGGTAATTGATAAACATTTGACTTCATTTAATTGAGTTGTTGGTCAAGTGTGTTTTGGCTCTGGCTATGATCAAGGTCGATGTCGCATCCGAGATCTTTCTTGCTCAGTGGGTTAATTATGTATGCCTAGTTTTCGTTGTGGCAAAATAGAAATTATAATAGTATATAGTATACTATTATTTAACCCACTATAATATTTAATGTGGTTATATCATATTATTATTATTATTATTATTATCATTATTATTATTATTATTATTTAATAAGTTATTTATGAAGCAATAAATATAATAGATTATTATTAATGTGTATGAAATGTTAAATCAATAATAATTAATATTATGGTTTGTGTAAATGTGGGGGTAAATAAATTACCCATTTACGTGAATAAATTGGAATGGGTAATTATTTTATAACTGTGAGCTTAATAAATTTAATGTTTAGTTGAGTTAGTTGGTTCTCCCATTTTGTGGTTGCACTCTCGCAAATATAAAAGAAAACCAGTAATTTTGAGGGGAGCAGGAGTTGCAGACAAAAATCTGGGAGCAGCATCAAGTCCTCCAACCCATCCCGTGAGCGAATTCAGGTTCCTTCATGTCCACATCTCTCAGCAATTTCTTTTGCCGCATTCTATAAAATAACATAGATCAAACTATTTTATGTTCCGATGGATGTCCATTGATTGCTTTAAACTCTCCTTATTGGCCTGCGTTGGCATGATGATGGCGAAGGCCGTTGATATTGTTGTAATCTGCCTCTTAATTAGCCTATTCTAGTTATAACCCGTAATCATTGTATTTATCATTCGTGGGTTAGTTTTTAGAAGGATTGAACAGAAAGTGTTCTTGGTTTGAAGTTTTTAGGTTTCTTATGAGTGAGAAAGTGCTTGCCACTAGATTGATTTTCCATCAACAGCTGAGATTAGTTTTTGACCCCGGCCTTTGCAAAAAGTCCTTTTTGTGAAGCTTTCACTTTTGTTTTGGAAGAAACATTTGCAGGCACTGGCCCGCAACCTTGCATACAATGGATAGCATAGGGAAGAGACGAGGCTACCACCCCTTGACCCTGCAATGCGTGGGTGAAATGTTGTGCCCATGAAATCAAGTTAGTTGAATTTACTTTCTTCCTAGGAATCACCAAAAATAAAACAATTCATTCTATGAAAGACCATGGTAAGCATATAAATTGTTGCAGCCCTTCCCCATGTATCTACGTGAAATTGCACACTATTGTTATTCTGAAACATGTTTGAATGGTCGTGCACACCGCTGGATGGAAGCTGGCATAAGTTTTGTAGAATCTAGTCTTTCTTTAATCGCCATTCATTATTGATAACATCAAATAGTTGTTAGGGAATTAAGGTTATGTTGCAACGTTTAATCAACTGGATCTCTTTTCATTATATCCATATGCAAATTAATATTGCTGCTGTAGAGGTTGCCAGAGTTGCTCTCACCCATGGCTCTTTATCTGATATTTGTTCTAGCTACCATAACATTGTATGCCTCGAAGTAGAAGTATCCTAAGCCATTTTAACAAATTCATTTGAGAACTTATTAAACTGTCTTCCTTATAATCTGTTTGAGCGATGGACAGTGACTTTTCCAACAAATCCATTTTGTGCACGTCCTGCAATCATTGCATGCCATGAGATGACCTCCCCTTGAGGCGTGCTGTCTAAACAGTTCAGGTGACTCATCTATGCTTCCACATTTTGCATACATGTCTGCCAGGACAATTACAACTACAGCATCTGCCAAAATTCCTCTATCCTTTATCCTTTGACGGATGCCCATATGCTGTTCCAAGACTCCCACTCTGACGCAGGTAGGGAGGATGCTGGCAAAGGCTGTGGAGTTTGGCTTTACACCTGCCAATTACGTTTACTTGAAAGTTTCTGACGCCTTTTCAACAAAACCAATTTACGTGTATCTTATGAGCATTGCATTCCACGAAATGACATCTCTTGGGGAAATTTGTCAAATAGTTCTTATGCCTTGTCTGACTGTGCACTTGGTAAGTCTCTGAAGCCTCTTCATCAGATCCATTGTGAGTTCACCTTGTTTGTCTTCCTGATGAAATTGTCCTTCAATTTTGGTTTGAAGAAGGAAGTTTATAAGTCCAGTAAACATTATGACTCTCAAAACTTCATTCACCATGCATTGTGCATTCTCCTTTCATCATATGACACCGTCCACATCATAATAATGATGTTTGGAAGAATCGGTAAATAGATGCAAGCCAGAACAAAGAAAATTGAAAAATGTCATATGAGTAGAGAACTTATCGCATTCATGCCTGTAGGGGTGATTGCAACTACCTCATCTGACAAACATTTCCCTATCGTTTTGCTTTGTTGGATGTCGCTTCAATATTACTGGAGATTTGCTACGATGCACATTATTATAGTCCAAGTTGATGTTTTTGATTTAAAGCTTCCAGATTGAGGAATCCAATTTTACACTTGCAGATTTATTGTTGCCAGGTTCTAAAGTCCTTTCAAACAAACCTATAGTTGATAAGTAAAATTTAGAGTTTAAGTAATACTAGGGCTTTAATTGTTACTTAGGTAAAGATTGATTTATATAGAAATATATCCTTATATAAATCAATGAACATATTGTTAGATTATTTTGTAAAGTATGTGGTGTTTTATTTTTACTGCATGTAATCTGCAATAAGTATATTATGCGTTGTATTAAAGTTTAAATGTGTAGGACTCTAATGAGAGAATTATATCCTCTTGAAATTAATACTTGCATATATTCTTGGATTCTAATTAGAATATGAAAGTTAAATGCTCTTATGCTCTATTCAATTTAAAGGATTAAACTGTTCATATATCCTTTTACTTGCATGAGTTTAAAGAAATGGGTTTCATTATGCTACCTTACACTAGGATTGAAAGGCAATTCTTCTTTGTTCATATTTAAATATCTATATATATTATTTTACAAAGGCACTTGGGAGATATTACAAAGGTATCCTTAGTTATTATCAATCATATGGGAAAATAAATGCATTTTAGTTATTATTAAACATATAGATAAATTAAGATCTTGTTATCTGTTATTGTGTATTTTATTACCTTTTTGTAATTTGTTAACTTGAAGCTTTGTTGATTAAAGCATTAGTTTTATCTAAAGTTGGAAGAAATTTATCGGTTAGTATATGATGGGGTATTTAGGCTATTAATATTATAATTAAATGAACCTTGCAGTTAAAACCTTGCGATCTACCTTTTGAACCATAATGAAGAGAATTTAGATAACTTAGTCCAGAGGCTTAGTATGTCGTACATGCAAACAGGTGGATAGGCGTGCTAATATGTGTTGATGTTGTAAGAACATGATGTCTCCTGTATGAGAGCTTTAGTTATCATAAATAAGGTAAGATGTAGGGTTTGGGTCTTGAGGTACTTAGTGAGTATCGCATCTTAATTTAAAAGTGCTATGCTTATCATGTTATTGAATTAAGAATAGAATCATTTGTAATCTCCTTTAGATAGTTTAGTTCTAAGTGTTGCTCGTCAAGTGTCTTGTCGAGTAATGGTTATTGCTAACTTTTCCTAGTAGTGAATTAAATGTTGAGAATAAGTGCTAACTCCTTGTTATGAGTGTTTTGGACTTGGATGAGTTGATGTTTGCATTCATAATGAAGTCCACATTCATGGATCCCATTTGATATAATAAATTATGTTGTTGTATCTTTTAGGTTTATATCTTCTTAGTTACAAGGATTAGTACAATAATTGAAGTAAATGTTGTATTGAATTATGGGCATCTTATGAGTACCGTTACTATTTCGAAGACCCATGGTTAGTATGTCATATTTTATATTGCCCTTATGGGATTTTAATTGGATTCGTCTATTTGATGAAGCTGTGCTTTTTGAATGAATGTTCATGTTGGGGATTGTTGTGTTTCAGTGGTGTCTAGTGAAAGTTTATTCCAGAGGCCAGTAAGGGTAGCTATGGGTTTGATCCTTGCATTGTTGCATTCTGGTTGAAGAATGAGCATGTTTTGGTTTTATGTGATATTGACTTACCTCTGCTTATGGTTTATGTGATTTTCACAACTGTGCAAGAGGGATAATGCCTTGCTCAGTATATCTAGTCCTGTTGTTATGTCTTGAATCCATGTTGTTGAACTCCTCTGGAAGGTTGTGGTTCCATATTGTGTTGAGTTGTCTTAAAATTCTATGTTGGTCTATGTAAAGGATTGAGTTTGGGAGCAAGAGGACCCATGCCTTGCTCTGGTGATTTATTATCTTCTATATGCAAGAAGGTAAATGCCTTGCATCCAATTATCAGTATGATAGTCATTGTCTTTCTTGATGGTTAGGGTTTCTAGATGTAGGTAGGGGAGTGGCTTTCAATGTGGGGCTGGCGCCCAAAGTGGCTGTCAGGATAACCCATTGAAAGTTGTTAATTAAGTGAAAACCTAAAAATGAACTGGGGGGGAAAAGGGTAAATTACACATTAACAAGATAATTGGATTTCCTCTCCCATGCCTGTAGTGCTCGTTTAGACTAAGGATGGGTAGAGAAGGCCTGGTTGGCAAGATCAACTTCCTTGTCCTCATGAAAGGAAGGTTGATTCCGCATGTGTCACCCTATGGGGCCGGCACCTAGTGAGAGGCTGTCAGGATAACCATAGATGGGGGCCAGCGCCTAGTGAGAGGCTGTTAGGATAACCCATGTCAGGACCATGTGATGACACTCTTCCTACTACAGCCTAGCATTCCCTAGTTGTACTCTCCCCATTTGTCTTGTGTTGCCTCTGGACGTGTTACTGAGTTGCTTGTGGTGTTGTCATGTGTTGTTCAGTCCTTGTTTAAGTTAGTTAATTGTCTACCTGACTAGTTGATGTTTGGGACCTTATGTTATCTCCTAGCATGGGGCGTGGACCTTAGGGTTTCCACATGGTCGGGTGGATGTGCTTTATCTCCATTGGTTTTTCCTTGCCCTTGTTCATGTGCAAGAACGTTGTAACTCCTGTAGCAAATTTAGATCATGTACCTGTTTATGGAGACAGTTATTATGCTCATGTGATATCTTGTGTATCAGATGATTCATTATGTATGTATTCATATGTATTCATAAGATGATAATGTAACGATGTAATGTTGTATTCATGTGTCAGGAGAAATTGTAACTATGTACTAGATCCTGATGAATACTTATATGAAGTTATATATATGTAAATGTTTATTGAACTAGTGCATTAGGTTTACAATGAGTTACTAATATTAATTCATGATGTGTGTTAGATTACATTAATTGTTTTGTCAAGTAATGCAGTCATGTTATCTTAGAGGACAAGTCATTAATTTAAATGATGCGTTAATATTACTTTGTTATTTCTATCTTAAAATATAAAAAAAAATTATCCGGTTGCATATTGCATAAATGTGATGTTCTCTAAGGTATTCATGGCGGGGCGTTACATGCTAGTTGAAATGGAAGAGAAAGTTAAGCTGATTAGAAAAAGATTGGCAGAAGCCAATGATAGGCAAAAGAGCTATGCAAATGCAAAACGTGTTCCAAGGCAATTCACCATTGGAGAAAAAGTTCTATTGAGGGTTAAACCTCAAAAAAGTTCTATTAAGTTTGGGAAGTCTTCTAAGCTAGCCCCTCGATATGTGGGACCATTTGAAGTGCTTGAAGTAGTCAATCTGTTTGCCTACAGAATTGCTCTACCACCAACCTTATCTAGAATGTACAATATTTTTCATGTGTCTTATTTGAAGAAATATATTGCAAGTAGTAACCATATTTTGACTTGGAATTCTTTACAGATGTAAGACCCAAGGGTGGTCACGATCGAGCCACTCAAGGTGTTAGAAATGTGCAAGCTCCGCTTACGTAACAAAGAGGTCTTGCAATGCAAGGTCCAATGGGACCAATATGCTAAGGAAAATGCTGCATGGGAGGATTACCATGAATTTTATCAAAAGTTTCCTCATTTATTTAATAATGTTACTAGTTGAAAATAATGAACTTGCTTTTTAGTTACTTTTTAGTACTTTATATATCGAGGATGATGAATCTTTAAGGGAAGGATATGTTACATCCCCAATTTTTGTCTTGATATACTTTTACTTTTTACTTGGACATAAGTAAATTTATTATGATGTTTAGATTAATGACAAGGTAAAACATAGATTATATTGAATGTCATTTATGAAATTATGGGAATGAATATGTTATTATCGATTTAATATTTGAATAATGATGCACTGATCATAATTTCTTTGGTAACAAGTTTGATACAGGATTACAGGTTTTCAGATGACTCTCAGAGAAAAGACAGAGAGAGCATCTTTCTAGGAGAGAGATATAGACCTTGGGTTACGAGTGGTTTATTTGCCAAATCAAGTATAATTGTTTAACGAAAATGTGAACCAATGTGTCATAAGAGGTAAGTCTTGTCTTGTTAGTTTACTTCTGAACGTAATCGATAGGTAGTCGATATTGTTTTCAAATCTTTCTAGGTCATAGTAATTCATCTTAGTCGTTAATAAAGTTAACGACGTCATTTGAGTTTGATTTTTGACTATTTATGTTTAACGTAACTATTACGACGTTATTGTCGTAAAATGGTTGTCATATTATTATTAAGTCCCTTGAGGTGTTATAAACAATTCTTAACGTTAAGATGTTTTCATCGAGTTAAGAATACATGATTATTGCCAACAGATTGTGATGGGGAGACAAGCTCAACCCAACCACATTATCCGCAATTCCTTGTTTAAATATTATTATTTGTATTGATTAAACTATGATTATCTAATATAGTGGCGATGTTATAAGAAGTATAGTTGATGTAATCAACTATATAAATGCCTTAGCATCGTGAGAGGATAATACCTCTTAATGAGTCGATGGTATTGTAGGAGCCGTAGGCTAAAATATAGTAGAGCCTTCATTAGTGTAAGTGGTGGATCGAACCACGTGTTTTGATCATTAAAAGATCAGTCATATATTTTAATAAGTGTCAACCTCATCCTTATGGGGATGACTGTGTTTTCAAACTACCCAACTGAATGAACCATATGGCGGCCTTCCACAATCAACATGTGGACTTTTTCTTAAAAATCAATTTTAGTTAAAGACTAAGTCACTTAGCACTATTAATATGTCATTAAGTTTGCAACTGAATCACTGTTGAGGTGTGAAATAAGGCAACTCTTTAGGAGTCGTGCCTGGGTGATAACTATAAATGACTCAGTTGAATCATGGTATCCATATATTATTAAGGTTAAAACTTGAGAGGATGGAAAGATAGGCAAGAGGATCAAATGGTGGCAGAGAGAAATAAAGTGGCTAGAGAAGAGAGGGAATACACAGATAGAAGGACGTCGACCCAGTGACTGGTTTACAAATCTCTATCAACTCCTAAATTGATCACTTTCAAGTATTCTTCGATTATGTAAGAAGAGATCGATTATCATATCTTTAGTGAATACATCGTAGTTTTATGGTGACTGTATAAGTTCGCCAGTGGAGTTAAATCTTCTAATTTTATAGTGTAACAGTTGATAACTAGTAAGGTTTGACATAGGAAAATGTAGATAACTATCTGAGAAAACTATATTGATCTATCTCTGTAAACAATGAGATTAAGAATGCAAATCGTATGGTTGATACTGTTGGCAAGAGACACTATGTGGCTTCATGAGTGTTGTCATTGATGGAAACAAAGTCTATCCCACACATCTGCAGCACATAGCATGCCTATACCGGAAGTCAGATTGAAGATTATTTTGGTCTGGTGAACAAGAACAAAGCATGTAGCAAGGTCTGACAAACAGGTTCGAATCTCTCAGATGGTGTAACTCAGCAAGTTGTGCACTTGGACAAGTCAAGAGGAGCATCATGACTACTATATTCCAGAAATTGAACCTCCGGTGACAAAACATGGAAAAGATATGAGCATCTGAGTATTGGGTTACAAACAGGCAAAGCAAACTAAGGAAGAACTGACCGGCAGAGTATCAGACTTCAATCCAGATGAGTAATTGATGTTGATCAAGCTAATTGAGGGATCATACAATATTGGTCGACATGATTAATGAATTCAATGTCTATGATTTTGATACGCATCACATATCAAGCATGGATTCAGCCAACAGATCAGTATTTTGTAAATATCTTGAGTATTCCGATTGCCGACTAGAAAGTTGTTGAAATTCTTGGTGCGGATATATATACCAGATGGATTCCAGTATGAAGGTGTGTGGGAATATAGATATGATGAAATAAGGTACGAGAGAAGGCAGAGATAAGTGTGGAAGCAGCTATACAAGTCCAGTATGTGACAAAGCAGGAGCACTAGAGCAGAGGAAGAATGAAGTGCATTAGATCAGTATATTGAACCTAACTGGAACTGAACTTTAACATTTGTGGATGCCTCTGATTAGTTCAAACACCTAGTTACCTTCTATAAACTTTGTAGATAGTGAGTCTCTTGTAGGCAGTGTGCCTCTTGTGAGCAGTGTGCTTGGGCAGTGAGCCCTAATTGGCAAGTGCCATTTTGTACTTCTTATTCTTTTAACAGAGAATACAATCTTGGGTTAGTCACCCCATGGTTTTTCCCTTAACAGGGCTTTCCACATAAAAATCCTTGTGTTATGTGTCTTAATTTTATTTCTACTCTCATGATTATGTATGCTTATATGTTTTGATGCTGCACTAATTATTAAAGGAGAAAAGAAAGTTAAGATATTTGAGATAACTGATTCACCCCCCTCTCAGTTGTCTGCCTTGTTTCCAACAATTGGTATCAGATCTAAGTTCCTCTAAATAGAGCCTAACAGCTTGAGGAAGATCTGGGAATCTCAATGGATATGTATGGTATGAAGAAACAACTTCAATTTGCCCTAGATGATCTTGAGAAATCTCACTTTGAAGTCAATAACTTGAGAGAAAGACTCAAACAAGCTGATGATTTCATAAATGAGCTAAAAGAAAAATGAAGTATCTCTGTGAAAAAGAGAAAGGAACTACTTCAAAGATTAGCAAGTCAGAGTGAAACCAATGATACTAATGAAGATCTGAATGAGAAAAACAAGCTATGTGAAAAGCTATCAAAAGAGGTCATTATGGTAAGGCATGAGATGGAATCAGGGGTTATGAGATTCACCCAAGAAATTGAAGAGAAAAGGAAAACTGAAGATAATCTAAAACAATCCCTCAAGGAGAAAACAGAGGACTGCAACAAAATGGATAAAATAATCAGGCAGCTTGAATCTAATCTTGAAGAAGCTAGAGATAATGAAGAACAACTTGAGAATCAGATAGACACTCTTAAACAAGATCTTCAAACAGCAAATGAATACAAAGAGAAATTCAAGATAAGCTCAGCTCAACTTGAAGTTCTTCTTGAAAGACAAAAGAGGGTGGATGACAAGCGTGGCTTGGGATATGAGAAAGGTGAAAGCTCTGGATCTCATCAAAAGAATTTTGGATCAGGAAATCAAAGAAATAGGCCTAGAAGACCTCCAGTAAGGCAACCAAATGCTCAAAGATATCCATCCTTCAATGGATACTGCTTCAATTGTAACAACTTTGGTCATAAAGAAACTCAGTGCAGAAGGAAAATGAATCAGACCAATCCATCTGTCTCCGTACAATGTTTCAACTGCAAAAGGTATGGTCACAAATCTCATGAATGAAGAAATATGCAAATAAATAATTCATTCAATGGTAAATGCTTTGCATGCAATAGAATGGAACATATGGCTAATCAATGCAAATCAAGAGGATATCAGTCAAATATGCAAAGAAATGTTGTTTGTTACAATTGTAATAGATCCGGTCATATTGCCAAATTCTGTAGAAGTAAAAATCATGATAAAAAGGGTTCGGTGCATCATAATCAAAATCAAGATAAAGGAAAAGGCAAAGTGAATGTGGATGAAGTTCAAAGGGAGATGAGCAAGATTTGGGTGAAGAAGAGTAAAGAAAATGTTGGGGATGGATCCGCACCAGAATCTGGTGCTGATATTCCTTTCGGAGACTAAACAGATGAGCTTTGGCTCAAGGGAAGTCACAAAGAAAAATAAATTCCCCCAGCCAATGAATTGGTGCCTAAATTTGGCACATGGAATGTTGCGGATTAAAGGGTTCTCAGAAAATTATCCAAATAACCCTTGGTGAAAATATGAAAGATCCACATGGAGTTTTGCAAGAGTTTAATCATCCAAGATTGATCTGGTTTGACAGCCATCCGGGACAGATCTGGTATGATTCAAAATTGAGATATCTTGATCTATGGATCCATGGTATGATTGGAGGAAAGAAGATACATTGTCAATTATCACTAAAAATGATTCTACGTGCAACAGAGTGATTCAAAAAGATCTCTCTCAGAACAAGGCAACCAGATAACTTAAGTTGTCCATTTATTACAAAAGGAAATTAGGGTTTGCGAAAGAATAAAAGGGTTCTTTCACTCGTCATTTGCACATTTGCATTCGAGAAGAAGAAAAGAAGGGCTCTGCATCAAGTTTCTACAACTATCTCAAAGATCAACCGCAAAATCCAGTTCAACCAGCAATCTGTTCTGGCTCTTATTTTGAACCCTAAAAGCATAAAAAAGTACTTCCATTCTGAATATCTCTCTCTGAATCTTTTGCAAAAATAGCTACTCCAATGGTTGTTAAGATCACTGATAGGCCGCACCTAAAGTTCAAGAAACACCCCTACAAATCCCTAGAAGTTGATCCCTTAGGCACTTTTTCTAGCATTCTGCATGGGGTACTACACGTAGAAGATGTTAGGGTTTACATCCACGCCACTATTGAGGAATTTGGAGAATCTAAGTTGATGGACATCTACCATAAACATTTAATAGATGAAAGTTTTGAACTTAAACCTCAATACAAAGCCCTCTGGGATAAGCACTTTGGACATTGCATCCACTTTCCTTGTTTCGCAAAAGATGATTGGGTCCGGTATGTTCTTAGCAGAATACATGACAATTTCATGTGGTTAATGAAGCCTTTCAAGATAACAAAAGATCCCATTAGGGCAGTAACTGGATTACACTCATTTGGTGGGTTACCTACACTCAAATCTGTCAAAAACCAGACAGTTACTGAAGTTACCAGATCTAAGTTTGAAAAAAAGAGCAATGACAATTGATGACATCACAGATCTGGATATCAAGTTTGCTTTAATGATAATAGGATATAAGATCTATCATTCTAGCAGGGAGAACTCTGTGTCTGGGACTGCAATATATACAGCATATCAGATGTTAAGGGAAAATGCAAATTATGATCTATGCGACCTTCTCCTGAATCAGCTATTAGAAAACTTGCAAAAGATCAAAAAGGACAAGAAGAATTCCTTCAAATACGACTATCTAATACTATGTATGTTCTTTTACTATATGAATGAGCTACCCAGATCAAGTGGTTGGGTATGGAAAAATGACAGACCGGTTGCCATACAAATCAGAGACTATATGTATGGACTTGGTGATGCTAAGGCTCAAAGCACAACACTCTGGGGATACTTTAAGAGCTTCCAAAGTATGATGCAAACCAAGGAAAGGATACCTCAATCCATAGTAGAAAAATACAAGGATACAGTGTGTTTTATGGTAGATATTGATCAATGCCTAATGGAGGTAGTTGAGCCCATAATAGTTTGGATAATGCCAATGGGATATGAGGTCGATGAGAAAATCTTAGAGCTGCATATTCAACACTTGCTAAGTCAGCGTAAGGACCCTGAGGCAGAAAGGTTTGGAACCTTTCAATAATTAAGTGTAAAGATACATGTTGAACTGAGACAACCGGAGATAAAAAAGAAAGTTAGGAGGGAAGTAGAGGAAATTGCCAAAAGATATGGCATATCAAAAGAGGCAGTTGATGCAAATAGAGAGAAAATAGAAAGAGCTGAGAAAGAGAAACAAGAAGCAGAAAAAGGAAGTGTTCCGGTACAAGCCTCCTCCCGGACTAGATCCACCAAGAGCTCTGCACCTGCCACCCCTAAGAGCTCAAGAGCCTCCAGACCGGAATCCAAAACATCCAGAAAGGGAGAAAAGAGAACGAAAACAAAAGCCACAAGGTCTTACATAAGTCAAAAGAATAATGAAGAAACAGAATCCAATGAGGAAGTTAAGAAAATGAAGAAGAAGAAGAAGAAATCATCTAGGGAATCCTCTGCTGGTGAAAACAAAGAAGAAAAGGTAGAAGAATTTGTTGAAATGCCCACTCTTTCTATTGATGATATCATCAAGGGAGTCACTGTGGATGGAAATCTACAACCGGTAATAGAACTTTATGATGAGTATAGTAATATTGACAAGAGGATCTTGGAAGATGCTACAGTCAGGTACCTAAATATTTATAATAAAGCATTCATTGAAATCATTTCATTAATTCCCAAAAGTTTAGAGAAGGTACTTCAACTTAGAAAAGAGAATGCCAAGGCAAAGGACTTAGAGATCCGAGAACAGATTGCAATTCAACTTTATCCTTCCATTACTCCAAAGCAAATGAACATGATCTTTAAGGACTGCAAAGATGAATTCCGAAGCAAAGAAAGAATGAACAAACTTATGCTTGGAGAAACTGATCAAGTAGCAAGGGAAATAGAAGACATCCTCCAGAATGCCTTCAAAAGATTCAATCTTCCTATTATAGAGGAAATAGATGAAGAACCCTCTACCATGGATGTCAAAGGATTAAATGCATCAAATGAAGAATCTACGGACAAAAATGTAGAAGGGTCAAAAGAGATAGATGAGGAGAAGTCTATGGACTTGGATTCCTCTGTTTTAGAAGAGGAAGCTCATGAAGCAGTTAACATCTCTTCTCTGGATTCCACTGCAGACATTCCAGATTCAGGAACTGAAGGAGAAGGAAGAAAAGAGGAAGAAGTGAGTCAAGAAGAGGAGGCAAAGGGTAAATAAGAAGAACAAACAAAGAAGATCTCTGATGACAGATCTGAGATTCCAAAAGAAAGGAAGATTTACTCTCCGGCAAGAGACACTGCAGAGGCAATGAAGAATTTCTTGAACAAAGAGCTGATGGAAATAGATGAACCAAAACTATTCCAAGGACCACTAAATTTTGATTCCCTCTCTCTGGTCCAGACAATGAAAATAACATCCTTTGCCCAAGCTAAAGCAAAAGAAAAGCTTCTGAAGTCTCACATGGAAGACTGCAAGCTATTAGAGATTGCATCCAATATGCTGGAGAAGATCATGTCATCTTTTCAAAAAGATCCTTCGGCCTCTCCATCTGATAATTTAAAATCTCTGGTAAACTCTGTTAGCACTCACTTTGATTCCTTAGAGAAATCAGCAGAAGAAAAGGTCCGGAAAGAGTTTTTGGGAAAAAGGTTCACTGAAGTATAGGGACTCGTTACTAATGATAGGGGGACCCTAGATATTGAGATAAAGAGCCTTGAAAATGCTCTTAAGGATGGTGGGGACATGTACAAATTTTGTCTATCCTAGTCTAAAGTGACAGAGGATATTGAAAAGAAGGTGGAAGAACAAGAAGGTAAACTGTCAAGTTTATCTCAAAATTTTGATCCCCTCACTTCATTCATAATGAGTCAAGAATGCCAGGCCATTGTCATTATAAATGAAAAAAAGAGGCTGGAAAAAGAAAGGAAGAATATAATAAATAGAATGAGTGAACTTAGAGGGATAATCATCCCTAAGTTAGAGGCAATGCATGAGGCCTTAACAGATCCTCAGACCACAGCCCGGACCAGTCATCAGACAGACTTAAGAAGAGCAGAAGCATATGTGTTTTTGTTGAGTGGTCACATCTCCATTTTGGATAGGATGAAGCAGAGTTGGGCCATAGAGTATGTACAGTTGAAGGCCACTTTTGCGGATATACACAAGTATATGTAAGTATAACATGTATATACATACTTATGCGGCTATGTATAGGTCAATTTTTGTAAATTTTGGTGTGCGGATTCCACCCTTTTCCATTGATGTTAAAGGGGGGGCGAGGAGTAGTGAAAAATGTGGAATCCAGCTAAGGGGGAGCTCTGGTAAAATAGTGCATAAGATAGAGCATCAGCCAAGGGGGAGTTTGCTGCAACACTTAGTCATTTTTCACTAAGTGTTGCCATCAATGCCAAAGGGGGAGATTGTTGGCAAGAGACACTGTGTGGCTGCATGAGTGTTGTCATTGATGGAAACAAAGTCTATCCCACACATCCGTAGCACATAGTATGCCTATATCGGAAGTCAGATTGAAGATTGTTTTGGTCCGGTGAACAAGAACAGATCATGTAGCAAGGTCCAACAAATAGGTCTGGATCTCTCAGATGGTTTAACTCAGCAAGTTGCGGACTTGGACAAGTCAAAAGGAGCATCATGACTACTATATTTGATAAATTGAGCCTAAAATGACAAAACATGGAAAAGATATGAGCATCTGAGTATTGGGTTGTAGATAGGCAGAGCATACTGAGGAAGAACTGACCGGCAGAGTATCAGACTTCAATCCGGATGAGTAATTGATGTTGATCAAGCTAATTGAGGGATCATAAAATATTGGCCAACATGATTAATGACTTCGATGTCTATGATTTTGATATGCATCACATATCAAGCATGGATTCAGCCGACAGATCAGTATTTTGTAAATATCTTGAGTATTCCGGTTGCCAACTAGAAAGTTGTTGAAATCCTTGGTGCGGATATATATACCAGATGGATTCCGGTATGAAGGTGTGTGGGGATATAGATATGATGAAATAAGGTGCGAGGGAAAGCAAAGATAAGTGTGGAAGCAATTATACAAGTCTGGTATGTGATAGAGCAGCAACACTAGAGCAAAGGAAGAATGAAGTGCATTAGATCAGTATATTGAGCCTAACTATAACTGAACTTCAGCATTTGTGGATGCCTCTCATCAGTTCAAACACCTGGTTACCTTCTATAAACTTTGTAGATAGTGAGTCTCTTGTAGGCAGTGTGCCTCTTGTAAACAGTGTGCTCGGGCAGTGAGCCCTAATTGGCAAGTGCCATTTTGTACTTCTTATTCTTTTAACAGAGAATACAATCTTGGGTTAGTCACCCCATGGTTTTTCCCTTAACAGGGCTTTCCACGTAAAAATCCTTGTGTTATGTGTATTGATTTTATTTCTACTCTCATGATTATGTATGCTTGTATGTTTTGATGCAGCACTAATTATTAAAGGAGAAAAGAAAGTTAAGATATTTGAGATAACTGATTCACCCCCCCTCTTAGTTATATGCCTTGTTTCCAACAGACACTTGGTGATGCAAGTGAGTGCTTTTTTACAGTTACTGATTCGACCATTTGCCTATTCTTTAGAAACTGATTATCATATCAATGCAAAGAATGGAGAATAAATGACCATCATAGAGAAAGATTATCATAGTTGTCTTTGGCTTTGAAAATAGTTCACCTATCGAATAAGTTTGTAGCAAGTCAATGGAATGATTGTGAGTTAACCAAACAATAGGCTCTCAAATATTAAAAAAATGAATTAACCTTGTTTTCATACTCTCAACTTGAACCGTATACTATTGAGGTTAAAAGGATTTAACATATTGTCTTGTATAGGCTATATATATATATATAACAGATAATGTTATCTACCCATGAGAACTAGATTCATAGGAATCTTTAGTAAAGTATTGTATCACATCAAATGAGAGTAACTAAGAGATACTATGGTAGTTGAAATAGGATTTTTATGAGAATCCCATTAAAGACTATGTGTCTTTATTATTCACGTTATCCTTGAAGAGATCCAATACAATGGAGTAGGTTAAATATACTAGAGAATGACCTTGTAGGGTTATATATATATATATATATATATATATATATATATATATATATATATATATATATATATATATATATATATATATATATATATATATATATATATATATATTCATGGTATATTTTGTTTATAACACATTATCAAAGTTATTCTATATTACTTTGTATAGGAGATATTATTTATTTAAGATCTATAGTATTGTTAACCTTGGTTGAGTTAATCAAGGGTTATTTGTGAATCTAGGACTCCTAGATATAAGATATGGTTATATTTTTATATCATATTAACAAAGGATATTAAGAAAACCCTAGAGTCGATTACAAACCAATTGAATGGTTATACATATAGACTTATTTAAGTCAAAAGGTATTATTATTATGACTCATAGATTAAACTATTACATGATAAGGGTTGGTAAGAGAATTAAACTACGAGAATATGACAGTATCCAAGTCGAGTAGGGGTGGGTGAACACAATGGCTACATTCATTATGAACGATATTGATATTAAAAACTTTGGCCAAAGTAATGCATTTGTTTTCTATATGCATTGCCAGTTCACTGTATTCGGATTACTCATCCTATCAAAAATCATACTTAGCTATAGGGTATCTAGGGTTGTATGGTTGATAGAGTTGAGTAGAATACAACACTATGTACTCAGGAAAGGCAAATTACCACTGGTCAGCTAAGGTCTATATTCCTCATGAAGGGTAGGGCCACTTCCTATGAGGAAGATGTGTGGGAGACCGCCGGTCCGTGGATGGAGGTAAATCACTGGAAAGATTCTCTCTCCAAGCAAGAAACATGCTAGGACTTGTGATAAAGATGTCAAATATTCAGAAGCAGTATTTATTCCCAAAATTTTTATATGTAATGGATTTACATTTGTAAACATTGTAAATGAGAAAGACAATATGGTTTATTGTATTTTGTAAAAAGAAATCTTGTACTTGTAGTTACTTGATTATATGTTGAATAAAAGAAAAATTTTCTCTATCTCATTTTTACCTTGTTGATTTACTCTATGATAAATTTCTGGTTTTACTATATTTTTAGAACGTGGATGTTACAACATGTGTGAGCTCTTTGCATAAAAAGAGCTCTAACATGAAAAGGGAAAGATGAGTTGGAAGGGTCATGTGACCCCTTTGAAAAAAAAGTATTTTTTTATTCAAAGTGTGGGGATAAGGGTTAATGAAGGTTTGACCATATTAATTAAGTGTTTAACTTGATTAATATGGCTGTTGGAAATTAGTGAGGGGGCTAATGAGTGGTTAAAATTAATTAAATAAGGATTTATTTAATTAATTTAGGTCTAGGGGCTAGGTAGGTTACAATAGCTAATTAAATAATTGGTATTTATTCAATTAGGCTAGGTTGAGGCTATAGGCTAGGGGAGATTAATTAAATAGACATGTTTTATTTAATTAATCTAGATTAGGGGATGAGGGAGATTAACTAAATAAATATTAAGCTATTTATTTAATTAATGATGAATGATGTTGTAAGGTATAGTAACAAATTAATCAAATTAATTTATTACAAGGGATGAGTTAAGATGAATGCTTAAGGATGAATGGATTTGGATAAATTAATTAAATAAATTGGATTTATTTAATTAATTGGTAAAGGGTAAATTAGTGATGTGAGGATGCAGGAAAGTGGCTTGTGGGGCAAGTCATTTTTAGGTGTCTACACTTCTATTGCATATCTACCACCTATCCTATCAAACTTGAGAGCTTGCATTTTCTTTAAATCCTTAATCAAAGGGTCCTTTCCCATCCTTCATTATTACTCTCCAAAATAACAGTTATGGGTTGGTTCTCAGGAACTATGTTCATTATTATGGTCAGAGGGCTCATGGTTATTCATAGAAGTCACTTTGGTTCTTATGCTTGTGTTGTGATTCATTCCTTGCTCCTTTTGTCTCATTAGCTCTTCAATTTGTTGTTCTTGTGAGGCTATTTTTGCTTAGAGGGCATTCATCTCATCCTGCAATTCCTCAAATACCATTGATGGTGGGTACCTTGCCCATCTACTGGCTCTAAGGATTTTGGGCAAACTAGGATTTGATCTCCTCCTTGATGTCTTATTCATATTCTAAGTTTGTATCTCTTCTACGAGAAAATTAATAACCAATTCAACATTTATTTATAAATTCTTCATTAATTGTTTAAAACTTAAATATTGCCATAATTTAGAATTAACTTATCATTTTGAAACATTTGGAGCATTAAGAATCAACTAGAGTTCCTATTTCAAACATGATAAGGCATAAATACTACCATATTTTTTCATTAGTAGATATTAATTACATAGATTTGGTAATAGTTATTTAGCACTATATCATCATTGCAGATAGATTCTTATACAATGGGAAGTTCATCTTCATCAAGTTCTTCCTCCTTAGAGGTTTCCACAATTGCAGATGGTTTGGGGTATAATTCTCATATTCTGCAATCATTTCTCTAGAAACAGTTGGTGCATTACACCTACAACCATAAGGAAAATCTCTTTTTGTTGATGGCTTAGTCTTATTTACCGAGGGTGGCTTTTTATTTGGTGGTTTTGCACTCTTAGATGTCTTGTCTACTTGCTTACTCTTTTGGAGTTTTATATGTTTAAAGGTTATCACCAAGGTTTTAGAATCGGATATTATCTTCATTTCTACCTTGGGTATTATAGTAATTGGTTCTACAGAACCCACCGAGGTCTTAGGTTGGGAGGTTTATTTTCCTAGGTCTCTCTTCTTCCCTTTTTTTTCCACGACCCATGACTACATAACCAAAATAAAATAGTTCATATCATGTAGAAAATGTGAACTCCATGGTCCTAGAGTTGAAAACTATGCTTTGATACCAATGTAATAACCCCACTATGCTACCCCAGAATTTTTTTTTTTTTTGCATTCATTTATATGTAACTAAATTATATATAGCATTAAGGAAAAAACTTGTCATCATTCATGTTCATCAGGTGGCCATCAAGATGAGATATTACTAATTCAGTTACAAGTCCATTTATTCTCCAATTGAATCCCACAAGCCTATTTACATTATAGTCACCTGAAAACTCATTTAACATAGTTTATTGTCTTAGACATAATTCTCCCCTCCTATTTATCCATATAAAGCCATTTTTCCAATCTAATTAGAAACAAGCACAACAAAAAATGTACACATAAATACACATTAAAAGTCTATAGTAGTATTCAAGAAATGTAAGTATTAAATAATATTTACAAGAGTGTTACTTTTATAGAGTTAGCTGCAAGATGGTAGTTGTCCTACTCATAGCTTCAGTCATTCTTTGACATCTAGGGTGCATTTATAAGAATTCCCTATCCACCCCACCAATTTGACTTTAGGACATGTAGAGAGAGATGATCCATGCCAATGTCTTCAGAATTTGGGTTGATACTAACCAACAATAAATAGCTCTCTATTGGGCTTCTTTATTACTAGATGAGCTCGCCTAGACCAAAAACCATGGAAGGTAAAAAATTGCTAAGGACTTACACCTAACACAACTTGGTCTCTTATTTGTTATTAATCAGCACTAATAGGACTTTTCCGACTGACCTCAAAAGATACGAAATAATAAAATAATGACATCCAAAACCTACATGCCACTAGCTCTAGAACCTGCATGGTACTAGTGAAATCCATCTAATCTTGAGAAGTTCATGGTATTATTCACTAGTGTACCTGGGTGATAGTTTTCTATCTCTGGATATAGTCGAATCAGTCTACTTGTAGAGCATGCTCCCTAATGACTACCAAGCTAGAGCACCAATAAACTTACTTTTGATGTGAGTCACAAATTTATAATATTGGTGATCACCATAGGAAGAGTGAAACATGTTATGTTATAGAAGTAATGCATTCCTCCTACCTATTCCCTTGTAAAAGTCTTACTACAACCATCATGTGTTGCCATAGAGGTTGGAATTTGTATTCAGCTTGGTTCTATGAGTGGAATAAGTCATCATAGAGCTAGATGAACAAGACCAAACTGTTAGTCTAGAATATTCCTATGCATGTACTTCGCATGGATTACTCCTATATTTGGAGTTAAGCTTGATTAGGTGTGTTTTTTTCCTAGAGTTGCATGGAGTTTGCATGCCATTAGTTTTAGATAGTGGAGTTGTGTGCCTATTATTAGGCTCCTTATACCCCTATTCTAGGTGGTGGATGCTTTTCCTCTACTCTATATATGTACATCTCATTGTGAGTTAATAAATCCAATTATTGCTTTCATCTCTTCATGTTTGTATTGCATACTTTTGTCTTTATAATTTTTAGGGCATGTGATTGTTCATCTCTTGTGGCTCAATCAATGTTTTCATTCTATCAGTAGATCTCAGTTCTCACATGGTATCAAAGTGTGTCCTGGTTTGAATGGTGGTATGGTAAAATTGCATAGTTTAATTTCAAGATAGTATTGCATTACAGTAAATTATTTTGTTTTGTGCATGTTGTGTGGAAAGAGTTTTTTTACAAATCCAGATCTAGTGACTACAAAGGCAAATTTGTAACAAGTCAGGGTTGCATAAAAGGCATGACCTGCATAGTAGAAGCACAACCCTAACCATAAGGGTGCAAGTCTATAAGTGAAGGCATTGACCTACATTTGAAGGTGCACCTAGTTCAGATTGAGAGGTGTATGGGAGGAATTCACCTCTATCATGTTGATTCAGACACCTACCTGTCACCCTTGCTTGGCCCTGTTTGCTATCTGCCCATGTTTAGTCCTATTTCTAGGCTCATTTTGCTAAAGGGAGACATTTTTACTGAAGGGAGACGTGAGAAAACCCCTACAAAGCAAGGTAGTAGACTGTCATTTTTTGCAGCACCCACCAAAGTTCTTATCCCCTTGGTCATATGGTGTGGTTGCATCCAACCAAAGGGGGATTAACTTTGGCCTTCAGTCATCCATCTATTTTTCATTAAAAAGGTATTTTTTGAAAGATTTTGAGTGCAAAATTAGGCAAGATATGGAAATATTAAAATTGATGTAACTTTGGACTGGCAACTCGAAATTGAAAACCATTTTTAAAAGTGATTGATTTTTTGTGCCTGATCCATTGGAAATGTTTTTGCACTATCATTATAAAGTGTCATTTTTCATTCCAATTGGATATGCAATATCTGGTAGAGATAGGAGGATTATCCAAATAGCGCTTAAGATCATTGTATGCTTTTTGGCATTTTCCATCCCAGTTGATACAAACATTCTTTTTCAAAAGCTGTGTGAAAGGAAGAATTTGATTTGCATGTTGTGAAATGAAGTGGAGAATAGCCTAAATTTTTCCTTGTAGACTCTAAAGTTGAGAAATATTCTTCAATGGTGGTATGTTGACAATAGCATCGATCTTGTTCATATCCACTTACGACTAGCATCAAGATAGGAGAATTAGCCAAATATCATTTAAGATCATATTCTTTTTGCAATTTTTCATCCTATTTGAAATGTACATTCTTTTTAAAAAGATGTGTGAAAGGGAGAGTTCAATCTACAAGTTGTGAAATGAAGTGATGAATAGCCTAAATTTTTCCTTGTAGACTCTGAATTTGAGAAATATTCTTTGGTGGCAGCATGTTGACAATAGCATCAATCTTGTTTGCATCCACCTCAATACCATGATGCGATACTATAAACCCTAGTAGTTTACCTAATCTACACCAAAGACACACTTATGGGGGTTTAATCACATGTTACAAAGGTGCATGTGCTCAAAAATATGACAAAGATTATTTATGTGATCTTGGCGCAATAATGTCTTGGCCAAGATGTCATCAACATAGTCTTTAATATTTTGTGAATGAAGTCATGAAATATTAGTGTCATAGCACATTAATAAGTTCTAGGTCAGCATTCTTAAGACCAAAAGACAATGACCACATAACAAAAATTACCCTAGGGGGGAAGTAAAAGTAGTCTTATATTGATACTCAGGGTTGATGAGAATTTGATTATAACTAGAAAATATATCCATAAAAGAAAGAAAAGTGTGACCTCTTATGGAATAAACTACCATATCAATGTTTGGTAGAGGAAAGTCATCCTTTAGGGATGCTTTATTGAGATCATGAAAATTGATGTAGACTCAAATATGGTTGTCAGGTTCAGCGACAACAACAATATTTAAAATCCAAGGGGAATAGTCAATAGGGTAGATAAAGCCAGCTTGTAAAAGATTTTCTATCTCTACCTTAACCATTAACGCAACATTTTGGGTTCATTTTGTGAGTCTTCTATTTTAATGGTTGAGCATCAAGATACAACACTATGTTATGGACCACAATACTTGGGTCAATAATAGGTATGTCCTCATATTACCAAGCAAATAACTTATGAAATTTGTGTAAGATGTCTAAATGCTTTGTTTCTCTTCTAAGGATAAGAATTGGCCAATTTTGATGATTTTATCTTTATATCAAGAATTCATCGAGACATTGATAGTATCTCTAATGAGGAGGGTATTCTGGTCCTAAGGATGAGATGAAGGATATCCCTAAGAGTTTCTTGGGGATGAAAGTATATCACTTGACAAGTCAACAGATTCCCTAAATTATGCTTGCGCATTTAAATAAAAGGAAAAACCATGGTCATGATGACATAATAGCATGTATTCATAGACTCTCAAAAACTCAGCAAGGGCTTCATCAATAGAGAAAGAATCTAGAGGAGGCATATCAAAATCAGAATCTTGGGAGATAAGTTCAAGATATACCAAAGGAAGAGAAGGAGAACTTAAATAAGTAGAAATTGTATTAACATCAAGGTAATCTCAGTAAGAGGCTATGGAGGGTCACTTAAGACAGTATCCAAGACCCGTAGAAGAGTAGTAGGGATTAGACTCTAAAGGAATCTTAATACCTTGTCCCTTTTTCCCACATCTACCACCTTTGTAACTAATACTACTAAGAATATGAAATTCATGATCATAAGGCATTGCATCTCCTTAAAAGGAGGATCCCCATTGGTGGCATAATCAATATAGGAAGTATATGTACACAAATCATTGGAAGAGGAAGGAATAGAATATTTGATTGATGTTGAGGAAGTGTTATGAAGTAAAGAATTTGAAGAAACATTTTGAATGTCATGATGAGGGGGTGGATTTTATACCCTCCAACAAAGGATGGTGTAAAATCTAAAGAACCCCAATCATCTCCTAGTCATACATTTTGAGATGAGTCAACGCCATGATTGACCTCCTATGTAGGAGTCAAAGATGGGAAATCATCTTTTGTTGAGGAAGATGGAATAAGATTGTGAATGATAGAATATTTATTAGACTGACTCACAAGATCTATTTGCTGACAATATTGCATAGGATCTAGATCAACTTTGATTGTATAAGTCTTCTTTTTGTGAACAAATTTAATTGAACCATGCAAAGTAGATGAGACCGCACCCATGGCATGAATCCATGGTCTACCAAGAAGTAGATTACATGATAATGCACCGAGCATGACATGAATGAGTGTAGGCAAAGTAACTAGGCCCGATTCAATCGATAAGGTGATTGTGCCCAGTGTTTGTCTACCAACATTTTCAAAGCCATGAATGGAAAATTTAGTAGGAGAGATACAAGATGTGTTAATATTAATATGGTTCATCAGGTCTACACCACAAACATTGAGATTGGAACCCTTATCAATAAGTGTATGCTTAACTCCAAAAGAATTTATTCCCACAATAATTAGACAGGATCATTTTTCTTTTGGACCTCCAAAGAGGGCAACTCATATTTTTGAAAAATAATATCAAGAGAATTTGTATAAATGCAATCAAGCAAGCCTGCTACATCATTTCACCTAACAAAAGGTGTAACTAAAACTTTTGAAAGGCCTCCTAGAGAATGCCATGATATATAGATGAAGTCTGAATGAGCTCCCAAATAGATATCTTGGTGGGAGTACCACAAAGCTACTCTACAAGATCATACTCTGTGAGAGGCTTCTAGGACAAACAAGGAGCTGGAGGTAGCATAGGGGAAGAAGCTAGAAGGGAAATAGAGACAGATTGATTATGTTTGTTTCATTAAGTATTATAAGTGTGGGCCATTGCATGATAATGAGGGGGCCCGGTCACATTCAATGTTATAGATTTATCTACTTTTATCAAGTAATCAGAAGGTCAAGGTGTGTTTGGAGCAACCTAAACAATGATCACCAATTTTGAAGATTGTTGTGTATCAGAACAAAGATGCACCATAATTTTTGGTTTCATAGGTTCTTTTGTGGAACTAGAAATGTAAATTATGTTGATCATTTGTTGAGAAGGAATTTGTTTTTGTTTTAGAGAGGAAGAATTTATATTGATGAAGTCATCAAGGAATTCATCAAGCATATCAAATCTTCGCTACTAAAAGATTTATCAAAAGAGATGAAGGTCTAGAGAAATAGATCTGACATGATTGAATTCTAATTTATACCGAACAAAAATAGTTTTTAAAAAAGAAGGGATATGCTAGTGAAAGCAATTGGGGTTCACCAAAATGTAATGTATAAAATTTGAATCTAATAAAAGACTAACAAAATAACCTAACTAGAAACATATTTAAGCATTACACGAGGATCAAGCCAGCTCCAAATGAGAGAGATCTTTCTACTATCCAATCAAGAAGAGCAGAATAGCTCTAGAAAAATCCTACTTAGTTCTATGCTAAAAAGTTAAATCAATTTACAAAGCAAGAACTATAAGAAGCAGTAGAAAAACTATAATTTCAAGAAATTTGGAACCAACATCACAGAAATAAATAGGAAAGAGATGAGAAACAAGAACTTAGCACCAGAATAGGGAGGTCTTAGCCCTGGATGCCAAAATGTCATGGGGATATATCTATGTCACACTATCGTCTAGACATTAATAAATCCTTAAAAACTAGTACTGCATGGTCAAACCTAGATCTGTAACCCTATCTAGATTGCATATAGAACCAACATAAACACATAGATATATAATATACTCTCAAACCAATGAAATAACATATTTCATAAGGAAAATAGTTAACAAAAAGAGAAAAAAGAGAGAGTAAACTCTTGTACGTTTGAATCTTCTTCTTTTCTAACTTGTACACCATAGAATGAGAAAAAATGTTTGTGCCTTCTTGGGAGCTTACCTTATTCAAGCCCCTTATTTATGTCTTTCAACCTCCATGAGCAGCCAATGGTAAAATAAATAAGAAAAATAGTGTGTGCTAATATCCTAAGTGCGTCTAGGATTTAGAGCAGTGACAAAATAAAATAAACTAGAAGTATTATCCCTAGTCTACAGGAACAAAATACTCTAGTGTACAAATGACAAGTAATTTGGTGGTTTATACTAGTGGTTTGCCAAAATATAAATGAAATAATGTATGTAAAAACCAAGAATAACACTATTTCTTCTCAAAGGAACAATGTTACCATGTTTTGAAATAGTAGAGGAGGTTGTGAGCTCCTTGAGGGTAGAAATCTGAAGATGAACAACTTCAAACCCTTGTGAGAGAGAGCCTCTTCTAGGCGCCGAATACAACCAAGATCCCACAAAACCAAAAATGGGAGATGCTACAGCATGAATGAGCACCAGATCTCCAAAGTCTTCTCATGGGAGCTTCAAAATTAATACGTAATAACTTGCTGGTAAAATCCTTTCAATAGCCTAAGAGTGAGTGAGTCAAAATCTCAAAAAGATAAGAGTTCTCTTTTTTCAAAAACTTACATTTGCATGAAATGAGGGGTGATTTCCAATCATCGGGTATGCTATAGGGGTCATTTTGTTGCCACGTGATCATTACCTCTGATAGATTCCCAAAAGAAGGTAGGAGAATCAAACATTTTAAATTTGTTAATATTCAGGCTACCAACGCGACATGGAGATGTTAGTGCTCACATCCTTAGAATATTCACTCAAATTCCTCGTGTCCTCATAAAACTAAAATAAATAAGTGTCTAATATGAATTTTGGAAAACTATGGTGATCCGTAAAATAGGCCAAGATTTAGGTTAAGTGATCATAGAAACATGCGATGGGTGTGGATGCTAAAGCGAGCAAGAATGTATCATGAAACTGCAAGGGTATGCAATTTTCTACGTTACATTTTGCCCCCACTTTAGTGGGTTGGTGATGCTAGGTGATAAGATATGCTAAAGTACAAGAATAGAATGTTAAAAGTAAATAAGCATGAAAAGGATACCCAAAAGAATATTGTAGAGGTTGTAAAAATTTTTCAAAAGAAGAATGATGCCCCTAAACTAGGAATCTGCAAAACCACGGTGTTAGGTATCATGATCTAGCCAAATCAGTTCATTAGAAATTGAATAATCCTACAAGACTGACAATATGTCAATTTAAAAATGAAACCAAAATAACAAAAAATTTAAGGCCAAATGAAAATAAGGGTGGATGTGTGCCCTCGTGTTTATGCCTACTAGTATAAAGGGCAAAAATAGGGAGAAAGATCCACTGCATTGAAAATTCTCATAAAGCATGATGCGAATGGTCTTCATAGGGTTATTTAATAAAATAAAACTAGAGAAAAGAACATATAGAAAGGAACAAGGTGTAACCAGGATCCCAGTGCAATAGATGGCACAAAAATTAGAGTTCATAGGCCCAAGCTATGAAGGTTTCTATGAAAGGGGCTACAGAAAATTTGAAAATTTCGTATAAATAGTAAATAAATTTAGTTTTTACTATTCATTTGAATTTACTTCTTATGGAATTTTCAAGAACCTGAGTGAGGTTATCAAGAAAAACTGCCACACAAACAAGCTTACTAGCCACTACAATTGGATGCCTTCAGGGAGTGCATCAAGTAGGAGGTTGCCATGCATGAGGTAAGAAAATATGTGATTTTAGCTAATTTTTCCCTCATTTTTTTGTGTTGAGAAGAAATACACTAGATGCTAGCATCAATTTCAAGTGTTGGAGTCCAGCTAGCACACATGTGTCATTTAGATGTGCTAGCATCCTAAAAGGGCACTAGAGTCTAAAGAATGTGCTAGTGTCTAGGGATGCTAGCATCCTAGAAGCTTCGAAGTTTTTTTATTTTTTGATTTAAAATTCTGATGAAATAATCATGGAATTGATGAAATCTATTTTATGTTTTGTAGTACCCATCGACGATGCGAGAGCACACTAGCAGGATGGTCTTCTCATTACTGAGAGATTTCCAAATCACACTATCTCTAGAGGATGTTGCACTACTACATGCCATCAAGGTATACTGGGTCTACATCATGCCAGATATACGGTTTCATGATTGCATGCTTATGGCTTTGATGGAGAGCTAGGACACAGACACCTCTATCATCCATCTTCTAATCAAATGGATGATTGTCACCTTAGAGAACATGTACTAGATTTTGTGGCTACCTATTCAAGGGTGAGTCGTGGCCATTGATGAGCAGAGATCAAGTCTTTTTATTGTAGAGGGATAGATGTATGTTATTGGCTAGACTATCCCTAGGGACATCTCAGAGAGCATACATCTATAGTGGTTGGAGTAGGGAAGAAATGGGATTCCACTTGTACGTCACATCTTGATCGCTACTGTTGCCTTATGCATAGCACCAAATAGACAAGGTGCTTAGCTACATGGTAGCCTCATACATACTATCAAGGAGATGGAGGAGTAGAGGACATTATTTTCATGGGGCCCTAGCATGCTTACCCACTTGTACCATGATTTAGGATGATATGTCCATTATGAGAGCTAGAGTCTTGTGGCATGCACCTTACTCTAGGTGTGGGAAATTGAGCACATCAGGTCTACATCACTAGTAGGAACTTACCTACTGCAATCACCTAGGTAGAGCCATCGGCCCATGCCTATGGACTCAAGTGGCCATGGTAGCTTGGAGATTTGTTGTATTGGAGATAGATTTTTGATAGATTATAGAGCTCTAATGTGATATGGAGGCCCTATAGGTAGATACGGGCCTCGGCAAGGTAGACATGGCAATTGGCTAGGATGCAAAGGGATCAATTTTTAGTTGTTCACCTTGATCATATCATTGTGTTGTTCTACTATGATCAAGTCATGAGGCATTTTGGACAGGTGCAGAGCATCCCTAGAGTTGTATCGACATATGTGTGCTCTCATCGTAGTGTAGTGAGACTAGGTGATTGCTCAAGTCCCACCATCGCAAATGTAGATCTCAGCGATCCGGATGATAAGGATGTAGATACAACACCTATGGCTAATGTAGATGATGTGGGGGTGACCCCAGCATTTGTAGCTTGGTGAGCCATCTTGACACTACCTCATATCTTTCTAGTTGATGCCCATGTTGGAGTCCCATGCCTTTTGACAGAGCAAGGCTTAGAGGAGGTGGGATGATAGGATACAAAGAGAAAGGAGGGAAGAAATGATGAGGAGAGGGAGGAGCTTGCACCAGTGATGGTGGGAAGGCAACAATATCTAGGTGAAAGTGGTGCTACTACAGACGAGAGGCCTAGAGCCTAACCTTGAGTAACACTAGTGTCACCATCAATGAGAAGGGTCCCCAATTAGAGGGAGTGAGGAGAGTCAAGAAATGCAACTACTATGAGGTTTGCCTTAGTACCAATGACAAGGGGAGCTACAATAGTTGTCAGCATATGTAGCATGACACCAACAGTTCACACAGCTCCTCGAGATCTTGACTAGCAAGTTGCCGATCTAAGTGAGACTTTTTATTTACATTGTGATTTGAGTAGGACACTAGACATATTTTTTATTTTGATTTAATGATGTGATGAGAGATCTGACTTTAGCTTTTACTTTCTACAGTGCACACATGGGAGTGGCTCGACTACATAGGTTGAGTCTTCATAGAGAAGGTTCTAAGCATAAAGCTCAAGTAGGGTGTGTAATCTATTGGTTTTTTCTTCTGAATCAGCATTAGGGTTTGCCAATTCTAATGCATAGGCAGATTCAGCCAACTGAATACAGGAGGTTGCGTGAGCTCCTCCCCTTCACTTCTGGTTCTGCCGCACCAAGGGGGGTGTCCCTATTTGATAAAAGTATGACCTTGAGTAGCTCAATGACAAAAAGATATAACTTGACAGTAACAGGTAGAATACTCTCACGTAAGGACCAAGATTTGTATAACAAATCACAAGGTTGGCAACATTCTTGGACATATATGTTTGGTTGGGTATGAGAGTACGCAGGGATCCTAATCCTACTCCTACAACTAACAGGTGGAAGGATGAAATGGTTTGATTTGATTTTTGGATGCAAAGCTGGACATGGTATATAACCTCAACACAGAGCTAGATTGGTGCCTATCCAGGGCTTGGAGTCGGTAGACATACACCTGTGAACGATCAGCATGAACAACTAAAATTGGATTTCAGGGGGATATACATGATATCTGCCTTACAGATATCTCCCAATACAGAGTGTTAAGCTATCTATACTTATGGCATCCCTACTGCAGTATACCCTTCCCAATATTCAATCTAAAAACAGTTTAATCTACCCCTTGAGCAGAAGTTAAAAGATTAAACATTCAACACAGGAATTCTATGTTCTAGAATCTCAGACATTCCTTGAATGCCTGGACTCAGAAGAAAGATACATGCAAAACTGGAGACAGAATCAGCATAACACATGCAAACATAGCATTATTCATATAAAATTGACCATGAAATCAGTGGATTCATGCACAAACGTACAACAGGAGATACATAAACTCGCAAGTTTTGCTGCATAGAGCAACCAAAACCAGTTGTATCTTATTACAGAGCCAAAATGTCCAGTTTTCAACAACCAAAACAATGGTAAAACAGTCTGCCTATATCGGCCAGAAAGTGTACCTCACAACAATTAATTACATGGCTTTCAAAAATCTGCCAAATACAGATCACACAGGAAGAATGGCGCTCAGAAGTTATTGCTGCAGCAGACAAGGGAGGCCTTGAGCCCTGCGTCGCCATCTGGGAGTCTTCATCCATAAATCAGGCCACCTGATCATGTGCACCATTTCTCTTACCCCTGCTACAGTCGCTATTGATGGCTCAACCACCCGCGGTCGTGTGAAAACTGTCACTGCGTTCAAAAAGAAAATTCTAGCTAAAATGCACTTTGCAGGTTTAAATGTGCAGGAAGAATAGTCCCACATGTATGGTGCGAACAGCCTTCAATAGTTTAAAAACATGGCCACAAGCATAAAAGGTGTTGAGCGTTTTGCCACGCTCGACACACAACCCTTCGCCAAAACCCATCAGCCAAACCTATACCATCGGCCCGCTCCAAAAAAACTCCTTCCGATCTCAATAGTCACACCGACTGCTACCTTCGCATTCCCCTTCATCGGCTAGAGAAAGACCGTCAGGCCGACCCTCCAAACCTTCGCCGATCTACCAAGTCTCTCCGACAGCACCTTCGCCATCGGCCAAACCAACACTGTCGACCTAGCAAGAAACCGCTCTGCCGATATAACAACTCCTGTCGATAACACATCGGCCTGCCACTTTCATCGGTGAGACATACACCAGTGGGCAAGCTCACCTCAATCTATCTGATAGCAAATGTTATCCTGATGAGCACCAACCCAAGGTCTTCGGCGAGACCACCATCCATCGGAGCAACAAAAAACTTTTCTGTCGATAATGCCGATCACTCCGATAAGACCAAAAACAAAAAACTTTGAACCATTGAACCGGTTCAAGCGGATGGTTCAATGGTGAGGTTCAACACTGAGGTTCGCCGGCGAGGTTCAAACTGAAAGTTCAAAGACACAATTGGAGCACTCAAAAAAACAAAACTTTCGCTGATGGACAAAACATGATGACCCCTTCCTCAGGAAAGATGAAGGGGTGCCAAAACTCAGAACCTTTTGGATTTTTTGGGAAGGTGCCTGCATGAAAAATTGCTTGGAAACTGACAGTCAATTCAGGCACCAACAGTGGCTCTGATTGGGGACGTGTAGGTGCAAGACTACAGCGAGAACCCCAGATCTCTAGGATGCAGACCAGTCTCCTATCCATTGGGCACAGAGTCAAACTTGCACCAATCTGCATCACCAAACACATTATTTTAAAATAAACATGGTGGCCCAGGGCCACCAAAAAGGAAAAACCAGACTTTTCCTTTGTCAAACACCTGATTTTCTTTTGATTTCTTTAAATGAAGCCTAAAAGCATTTAACTGTCTGCAGCAAGCCCCTTGGCAATTATTTGTGCTGCTGCTCATTTCTTTTTCTTCAACAAATCTACAGCTAGCTTCATCAGCATATATAATTATCAGTTGTAGAATGTCATCATCATATGAGTCACTGATGTTGCTTGGAAAAATAACAGACTCACATGAAACAAATGAATCCACATGAGAATTTTGCCCTTCCTCAAAAAATAAGAGCTCCTCTCTATCAAACATGCAATATTCAGGCACAGGCAACATCTCATAATCAAATTTATCTTGATGAACATACAGATATCCATCATCATCATGCATGGCAGTTTTGTCATTAATGTCCACCTGAAATGTCTCAAGAGAAGGCAGAAATAACTTAGAATGTAGCCCTACACTGAAAGCTTCATAGTCACCCTTGCAATCAACACTATCCCCAACTGTATGAGCACACACATCTGCAATTTTCCCATCCACCTCTAAATAGTGACCTTGTTTTTTATCTTCACCAGTGCCCTGATAATCAAAAGCAAAGTTTTCAACCTCTGCACTATGAAGGTGGCCAAAATCTTCAAGGAAACATTCATAATCAACATCCAAATATATTTCATTATCTGAAAGGCTCACATATGCATCTGAATGCTGGCAATCACTAGCATATTCACTACCATCCCTTGAATCAATGTTTTCTATATTCAGAGTGAAGCTCTGCATATCCACTTCATATAAATAATCAGGCATAACTGGGATATGCACACTGCTGCAAGACACAACTTCATGTATGTCTCTCATTTGATCAATTGGAGGGCACCTTGTGTCTACAGGCTTCTCTTCTAAAGGCTGATAATAATCTTTGTTTTCATTATTACAAGATGTGCTTACATTTTCTACAACATTTTCTTCATGTATCACATCATGGCTGCACACATTATTCTGAAATATATTTCCCTCTATACAATCATTTCTCAATGCACATACTGGGAGAGCTGAAATATATTCACTTTGATAACTGCTTTGACAACTTGCAGCCATGAAACCTACTGGCATTCCATATTTCTCATTGTTTTCTATGTCCATAGAAAATTGGAAAGCCTGGTGAAGTGTGACTGGTTCTTTATCTCTCAACAGATAACTCATTTCTTCATCAAATGCAGCCAATAAATTGTCAAGCACAATGCATTATTAGGTCTCATATATTCAGGGATCTGCCTGAGCAATTTAATAAACCTAAGATTAAAGGTTGGAACCAGCTCCTCATCTTCCCTTTGGATATTCATAAAATGTATGATTAATGAGGCCACATCAAACCTTTCACCAAACTGCCCTAGGAATGCAACTTCTAAACCTATCCATGAAGAAACTGAACAAACAGGCAGGTCTAAAAACCATATCCTAGCATCATCTTCCAATGACTGAACAAAGAGTCTCATTACTACATCTTCATCCTCTACCTCATAATCTTCTATTAAATTACAAAATCTTTGCAGATGTTTGTTTACCGATTCAAAATCTGATCCACTATATTTTGGCAAACATATTCTAATTTTATTGGGAATAATATTTGGGTAACCATATATCCCTGTGAAATTTAGGGCTTTATATCTTTCAATAAAGAATGGTCTTCTCTGAGAGCACGACCAAGCTTGTTGTTCTAAACTCAACATTTTGAATCAAAGATGAATACCTTGATATATGTTGCAGCATTGATAGGTTCTTTCAACAGAGTCGCCACCTCTCAGAGAGAGGACAGAATGTCAGCAAGGCACTTTTGTTTTCTGGATTCATCACCCCAGCAGAGCACCACATGGTTCCTTTTTGCTGCAACAACTTCACTGGAAACTAGATTTTCCAGCCCTCAGGTTACTTGACTCTCTCTCTCCCCAGTGGAGTCACCATTTTGTTGGTTTTTTCTTCTGAATCAGCATTAGGGTTTGCCAGTTCTAATGCATAGGCAGATTTAGCCAACTGAATACAGGAGGTTGCGTGAGCTCCTCCCCTTCACTTCTGGTTCTGCCGCACCAAGGGGGGTGTCCCTATTTGATAAAAGTATGACCTTGACTAACTCAATGACAGAAAGATATAACTTGACAGCAACAGGCAGAATACTCTCACGTAAGGACCAAGATTTGTATAACAAATCACAAGGTTGGCAACATTCTTGGACATATATGTCTGGTTGGGTATGAGAGTATGCAGGGATCCTAATCCTACTCCTACAACTAACAAGTGGAAGGATGAAATGGTTTGATTTGATTTTTGGATGCAAAGCTGGACATAGTATATAACCTCAACACAGAGCTAGATTGGTGCCTATCCAGGGCTTGGAGTCGGTAGACATACACCTGTGAACGATCAGTATGAACAACTAAAACTAGATTTCAGGGGGATATACATGATATCTGCCTTACAGATATCTCTCAATACAGAGTGTTAAGCTATCTATACTTATGGCATCCCTATTGCAGTATACCCTTCCCAATATTCAATCTGAAAATAGTTTAATCTACCCCTTGAGCAGAAGTTAAAAGATTAAACATTCAACACAGGAATTCTGTGTTCTAGAATCTCAGACATTCCTTGAATGCCTGGACTCAGAAGAAAGATACATGCAAAATTGGAGATAGAATCAGCATAACACATGCAAACATAGCATTATTCATATAAAATTGACCATGAAATCAGTGGATTCATGCACAAACGTACAATAGGAGATACATAAACTCGCAAGTTTTGCTGCACAGAGCAACCAAAACCAGTTGTATCTTATTACAAAGCCAAAATGTCCAATTTTCAACAACCAAAACAATGGTAACACAGTCTGCCTATATCAGCCAGAAAGTGTACCTCACAGCAATTAATTACATGGCTTTCAAAAATCTGCCAGATACAGATCACACAGGAAGAATGGCGCTCAGAAGTTATTGCTGTAGCAGACAAGGGAGGCCTCAAGCCCTGCACCACCATCTGGGAGTCTTCATCCATAAATCGGGCCACCTGATCATGTGTACCATTTCTCTTACCCCTGCTACAGTCGCCATTAATGGCTCAACCACCCACGGCCGCGTGAAAACTATCGCTGCGTTCAAAAAGAAAATTTCCGCTAAAATGCACTTTGTAGGTTTAAATGTGCAGGAAGAATAGTCCCACATGTATGGTGTGAATAGCCTTCAATAGTTTAAAGACATGGCCACAAGCATAAAAGGTGTCAAGCGTTTTGCCGCACTCGACACACAACCCTTTGCCAAAACCCATCGGCCAAACCTATACCATCGGCCTGCTCCAAAAAAACTCCTTCCGATCTCAACAGTCACACTGACTGCTACCTTCGCATTCCCCTTCATCAGCCAGAGAAAGACCATCGGGCCGACCCTCCAAACCTTCGCCGATCTACCAAGTCTCTCCGACAACACCTTCGCCATCGACCAGACCAACACTGTCGGCCTAGCAAGAAACCGCTCTGCCGATATAACAACTCCTGCCAATAACACATCGGCCTGCCACTTTCATCGGTGAGACATACACCAGCGGGCAAGCTCACCTCAGTCTATCTGATAGCAAATGTTATCCCGATGAGCACCAACCCAAGGTCTTTGGCGAGACCACCATCCGTCGAAGCAACAAAAAACTTTTTTGCCGGTAATGCCGATCACTCCGATAAGACCAAAAACAAAAAACTTTGAACCATTGAACCGGTTCAAGCGGATGGTTCAATGGCGAGGTTCAACACTGAGGTTCGCCGACGAGGTTCAAACCGAAAGTTCAAAGACACAATCGGAGCACTCAAAAAAACAAAACTTTCACTGATGGATAAAACATGATGACCCCTTCCTCAGGAAAGATGAAGGGGTGCCAAAACTCAGAACCTTTTGGATTTTTTGGGAAGGTGCCTACATGAAAAATTGCTCAGAAATTGACAGTCAATTCAGGCACCAACACAGTCTAGTCATAGGCCTCAACAGACTGTTGGGTGACACATGGACATATTTGAGCATGTGGTGTATATGAGAATAGTATATGAGGAGATTCAAGTCTACTAGGACTAAGGTGTTGTGGAGGTCATTTCTATCACAGTGGAGTGGGACCAAGTGGTGGCCTAGGTTTACATCGCTAACAGTAGAGTGAGACTAGGCTTCTACATAGGTTAGTGCACTCACAACAAAGAGAGACTAGGCTATAGCAAAGTGATACCTAGCAGTGACAAGAGCAGAGAGTGCACATGATGCTCTTCAAATCTAGTTAGATACTGTGAGAGCTGACTTGCAAATAGCACAGAGCACACTTGCTATAGGTTTAGATCATCCTAAGGTGTAGATTTTGATGGATGAGATGAGGCAACTATGAGCTGAGGTGAGTCAACTTTAGCAAAGTAAGTTGTGTTTGATGGATGAGGTAGTAGAGATAAGAGGCATAGTGAGGGGTCTACAGTCGCAGATTCATAGCTGATCATGATCTGTAGCTTAGGAGCATTTTATAGTAGCCACTACTAGGGCCAAAGGGGTCAGGTAGCCATGCCCTTGAGGAGTGATGGATATTTTTGTATTGTATATTTGACATGCCATATTTTGATGTAGTGGTGGTTTTGTATCATGATGTATTGAGAAACTACTGATATATATATACGATATTTTTATGTTTTTATACATGTATTGTTGGACTTGAGAAACTATTGCTATATATACGAGATTTTTATGTTTTGATACATGTGTTGTTGGATATTGCATTGTGATGTGATTAGAAATTATCTAATTAAATATTATTTAGATCTAATTGAACAACTCAAATGGAATTGTTTAATTAAACACTTAAAAATATTTAATCAAACAATAAGCTAAGAAGAGCTATTTAATTAAATACTTATAAAAGATCTAATTAAATAACAAAGAAGAGATTAATTAATTGTTTGCACAATTAAATAATTGACATGGTAGAGATAGAATGATGTAATTCTCATTAATAAAGAAAACTGCAACTAACATTCAAGATGTTAGAGTGAATAATTTATCAATTCACTTTAGCTTAAGTGTACTTAGGTTGATGAGGTTAGATAACATCTTGTATAACTAAATGTGCAACCTTTTAGACCTTTAGAGGTTACCTAGTTGTTTGGTAAACCTCATGTGCATAACTTTTGAGGTTGGAAGACTTTCCATCTCACCTCAAAAGGCACTTTTGTAGTCACCCAACACTTGTCACCAAGGTTGATGACTTGGTCAAAAGGTTGTTTGTTTGCACATTCCAAGTGTTCCAAAGGTTGACACATATAGGACGCTTGCCTACATACATGTGCCACATTATAAGATACTAGTCAATCCACATGACAGGTGGATTACCTCATCCATGCCTATATAATAAGGCACTAAGTACATGTTTTACTTAATGTTTGTTGATATCATTTTAGGCTTATTATGTGTATTTTTGCTTTGTGGAAGTATTCTTAGTTTTACTAGTTGATTCTGGTTGTTTCTAACATGGTATTAGAACAATACAGATAAAGTGCTTCTCATTTTGAGTGAGTTCTGCATTAAGCCTTTGCAAGAGTTCATCCTAGTGCCAAACAGACATCGCCATTGTGTTTAGAAGGCCCGAGACAACAAAGGTGACCCTTCAAACAGTGATTTTTGGTAAATTGATTTTTTTGCAAAAAAAATTACCCCTTGCCTAGGGTTGTACAGTCATATGACTAAATCAATACCTGTATAGAATTTTATGTAAAAATTTAAAAAATATTTTAGCAGAAGGCAAATTTGCCCTCTGCCATTGGTCAATTTGGTCATTTTTTTACATTTTGCAACTTTGTAAGGCATGTACGGCCTGTTTCTTGGCCTCATTGGCCCTAATTCGACTCTGTTTTTGGCTCTACTGTCCATCTGGCTCCACACATCTGGTTTTAGGTGAAGATTATGTGTGAAGGAGTTTCTTACTCAGCATTTGTGGCCCCTGTTCTAGGTTCTTATTTGTCTTTGCAAGCATCATCCCTCTTGATTGCACCTTGGCTCAGGTTTTTGGGCTCTTTGGCCCTCTTCCACATCACTAGGCTGCCCGTGTCAACATTTTCAACCATTCTATATTCAAATCATCCCTTATTTGATTTCAAATCTATGAGGCCTTTTATCATTTGGTCACTATTCAAGGCTTTATCTTTCAAAGGCTATCTTTTTTGTCAACGTAAATCATCTTGTTCCACTCCACGACCACTTTGTGTTTGCTTTCAGATGCCGTGGCTTGTTCCTCACCACAGGTGACCTCAACATTTTGCATTAGTTGTTGTTTGAGGGCTACACACCCTGATGCACCATTCAAACAGCTTCACAATTGCCAGCATTCTTGTTCAACTCATGGGTCTTCTATTATTGGGTCACCCCCAAACTCTGGTCTCCATTTGCTGTCAAGATTTGTGGTGGAGATTCAAGGTCGATCTCCAAAGTCTTCAATGTTGTTTTTTGCTGCTCAGGCTCTTCACACAGCCTATATTGGCTTACTTGTCTTAGGCCTTGTGCACCTCTTCCACTTACACGCTCACAAGAAATTTGTTTTTGGCATTCCCAAACAGCTCATTTCAAAAATTTCTCTAGAGGAGATTGATTCAATCTTCATTATTTGGAGTGCTAGGTTGTAGAAGGCAACTTCATTCTCCTAGCTAGAACTTACTCCAACAATCCTTCACGGATCCTGTGCCCTATGTAAGGAAAGCACAGGTGCGGAAAACAGCTTCCCTAATGTTAATTCCCAGGGGACAGTGTAGACCAGTCACTTTTGAAATTAACAATAACACAGATGAATACACAAGAGAAACCAAAACAGACAATAGTTAGAACACAGACACACAAAATTACGTGGGAAAACCCTTACGGGTAAAAAACCCACCACCACAAGAAAACAATCTTTATTACAGTAAGATATACAGTTACAATAAAGAACTCAGCTTCTTGCTCTGGTGTTTGATTCTCGACATCATACACAGTTCATCTCCCTATACATTTACAGAACGAACCTTTATTCAAGTCTCATCATCATAATACCAACGACACCTATAGACATATCATTCTATTTCCAATCTGCAAGAACAAGAGTCGTTACAGACTTCTGCTCTAACTGATAGAACAAATTCCTCATACGTCGCTGCCATCTAACCGTCGCAACGGTTCACATTTCAGTGAGGCGTTTAGTCCCACATGTACCAAGTCGCAAAGGACTTTGCAGTTTATAACCGCCAACAGGCGAAAGAGTATTGTCAGCAATTTTGTTGCCGACAATACCAAGCCTCCAAGTCCATCGGCATAACAACTCCCATCGGCCCTCAGACTTCACCTCCCACCGATGAGCATTGTCTCCCCGATCACCAAGGTTACCATCGGTATGACATTCTCCATCGGCAAAAGATCTAGCCCTCGCTCCGACAGAGGTTTGTCTCACCGATACCAATAAAACTTCCATCAGGATGTCCGCAGTACATCGGCCCAACACCTTTAGCCGACGGGTATTCTCTTGCCGATAGACATACGCCATCGGAGTGACTACTCCTGTCGGAGTAACTCTACAGTGTTTGGCCGATAGGCCCTTGTCTTGCCGACGACCGTAACCTTCGTCGGAGTGACTACTCCTGTCGGAGTAATTCCACAAAGGTTGGCCGATAGGCCTTGTCTTGCCGACGACCGTAACCTTCGTCGGCGTGACTACTCCTGTCGGAGTAACTCCACAAAGTTTGGCCGATAGGCCTTGTCTTGCCGACGGTTGAATGCTTCCATCGGGGTGACACTCAGCATCAGACAAACCTTCGATGCTTATTCCGACGGCCCTTGTCTCACCGATGCCAATGGTCTTCAACATGGTCCTGCCGATAGTGCTTCGTCACAGCGATGCCGACATCGCATATCCTCAGACCAATGAACCAAGGAACAGTTGAACTAGGTTCAACAAAGAGGTTCAAACAAGAGGTTCAACGAAGTGGTTCAAAGCATAGGTTCAACTTAAGAGGTTCAAGTAGTAATTTGAGACACAAGTTCTCTTCAATCTCCCACTTGTCGAAGACATTACTGCTACCTCTTAGTCCTCATTCGATTATTGAGAACTATGGGCCCGAAGACCCATTTCATCTGAGCACCATTTGAACTTGGCTGTGTTCACTGGTTTAGTTAAGGCATCAGCAACATTTTCCAAAGTGTCAACTTTTTCCAGCTTCACCTTCCTGTCTTCCACCATATCACGAACAAAGTGATATTGGACATCAATATGTTTTGTCCTAGCATGAAATGTAGGATTCTTTGCCAAACATATGGCACTTTGACTGTCACAATGAATTTGAATTTGCCCTGCATTAAAACCAACATCAGAACACAACCTTTTCAACCAAACAGCTTCTTGGCATGCACGAGTGGCTGCCATGTACTCTGCCTCTGTTGTGGACAAAGCGACTACAGCCTGTCGCTTGCTCATCCAACTGATAGCACCACCATGTAACATGAACACGTATCCACTGGTGGATCTCTGACTGTCAATGTCCCCTGCCCAATCAGAATCAACATATCCCTGAATACTGATAGATCTCTTAGACCCTTCTGAGTTTCCATGATAACAAATAGCATAGTCAGAAGTTCCCTTCAAATACCTCATAACTCTTTTCACAACATCCCAATGTGATCTGCCTGGATTCGCCATAAATCGGCTCAAAACTCCCACTGCTTGGGCAATGTCTGGTCTGGTACAGACCATTGCATACATTAAACTGCCAACAGCACTTGCATAAGGTACTCTCTTCATGTCATCAATTTCATTTGAAGATTCTGGACAATCTTCAACAGATAATTTCGTTCCCTGCAAAACTGGAACAACTAACTGTTTAGAATCAGACATATGAAACTTATCAAGAACATTGGTAATATACTTCCTCTGGCTGAGCCAAATTTTTCTCTTAGATCTGTCCCTTTTGATCTCCATTCCCAGAATGTACTTTGCTGCCCCCAGATTTTTCATTTCAAATTTCAAGGACAACTGAGATTTTAATTCTGAGATCATCCCCTTACCATTGCCAATGAACAACATGTCATCCACATATAGTGCAATTATAAGAATCTGGTCACCTTCAGTTTTATAATAGACACAATGATCAGATTTAGATCTCACATACCCCAAGGATAAAACATACGTATCAAACTTTTGATACCACATTCTGGGAGACTGTTTCAAACCATAAAGAGACTTTTTAAGTTTGCATACCAGATGTTCTTTACCTTTTTCCACAAAATGCTCTGGCTGAGACATATAAATTTCTTCTTCAAGGTCTCCATGAAGAAACGCTGTTGTCACATCCATCTGCTCAATTTCAAAATCATATGCTGCTGCAAGTGACAACAGAAATCTAATGGATGTCAACTTAGCTACAGGAGAAAAGATTTCTCCATAATCAATACCTTCCTTTTGGGAATACCCCTTAGCAACCAGTCTTGCCTTGTACTTCTCAATACTACCATCTGGACCATATTTCTTCTTAAATACCCACTTACAGCCTACAGGTTTTCTTCCTTTAGGCAAGGGCACCAGATCCCAGGTTCCATTCTTCTCCAATGATGTCATTTCACTATGCATGGCTTCCAACCAAGAATCTGAATCAGGTACACTAATAGCTTCTTTCACAGTCCTAGGTTCATCAGTATTAGTAAGTAAAGCATAGGCACAAGTTGAATCTGGTACTGAAAATCCATACCTATTTGGTTGTCTTCTTTCACGTGTAGATCTCCTCAAAGGTTGAGATGCAGGTTCAGGTTCTTGCTCTGGATCAGAATCTTCGGAGCTACTTGAACTCTTATCTGAACCATCTACACTTGGTGCTTGTTGTTCCTCTTTTACAGGAGTCAGAGGAACATTCACAACACTCTTTTCTTTCTTTTCTTCTGTCTTTTCTGGCTGAGGATCAACAACCAATGGTTTCAGCTCTCTGAAAATTACATTCCTGCTGTAGATTACCTTTTCAGTTTCAGGATTCCAAAGCTTGTACCCTTTAATACCGACTCCATAGCCAACAAAGATACATTTAACTGCCTTGTTATCCAACTTAGATCTTTTAACTTCAGGAATATGAGCATATGCCTCACAGCCAAAGACTCGAATATGTCTTAGAGAGGGCTTCTTACCAGACCATGCCTCCATAGGTGTCTTATCAACCAATGCTGATGTAGGAGAACGATTCAGCAAGTAACAAGCTGTAGCAACTGCCTCAGCCCAGAACTTCTGTTCAAGACCAGCATAACTCAACATACTTCTTGCTTTCTCCATCAACGATCGATTTAACCTTTCAGCAACTCCATTCTGTTGTGGAGTATAAGGTGTAGTTTTATGCCTTTTAATTCCATGGTCTACACAATACTTATCGAAATCCGCATTGCAATATTCACCACCGTTATCTGTTCTCAAGCATTTTAGTTTTCTACCAGTCTGATTTTCCACAAGAGTTTTAAATTCTTTAAATCGACTGAACACTTCTGATTTGTTTTTCAAAAAATATACAAATGCCCTTCTTGAATAATCATCAATGAACGATACATAGTATCTTGATTTAGATAAAGAAGGAACATCAACTGGACCAAAAACATCAGAATGCACATAGTCCAGAACACCAGAAGATTTATGAGAACTAGAGTAAAATGAAACATGGTTTTGCTTTCCATATATACAATGTTCGCAGAAATCGAACTCCAGATTACAATCAATCAGCCCATCTACCAGATTTTTGTTTTTCAAGGTTTTTAAACCTTTCTCACCTATGTGACCAAGTCTATGATGCCAGAGCATTGTTTTCTCTGCAGGAAGTTTAACTTCCATAGAATTTACGTCATGTGTTACAATAGTAGCCTTTTCAGATTTTGCAGAGACATTATTACAGCACACTGGTTTAGCATCTAACCTATACAGAGTTCCAATGCGTTCACCTTTTGCCAGAACAATAGAACCTCTAGTCATCTTACAGCCACCATTCACAAAAGTAACTTGCACTCCAACATCATTAAGTTTACTAACAGAAAGTAAATTTCGAGCCAGACCTGGTATATGAAGAACTTCATTCATTCCCTTTATTCTGCCATCCGGGAACTGGATTCTGACTCGACCTCAGCCAACAATTTCCAGTGTTGAATCACTAGCCAGGAACACCTTGCCACCAGCATAGGGTTCATACTTCGTGAACCACTCTCTATGAGATGTCATATGAAAGGATGCTCCTGAATCAACCAGCCAAACATCTTCAGAAGCAGGTGTTGCCAGAGCAGCAATGAAAGCATCAGCATCACTGTGCGAAGACTCAGAGTCAGAGAAGTTCTTCTTCTTTTTCTCCTCTTTGCAGTCTTTCTTGACATGACCTTTCTGTCCACAATTCCAGCACTTCACCTTGGACTTCTTGCCAGGAGATTTTGATTTCCCCTCTGATTTGGACTTAGACTTCTTGTCCTTCTTCTTGCCTCTTTCCTTTGATCTACCACGAACTGACAGAGCCTCTTTGGCCATTCCAGAAGATTTCCTCCGCATCTCTTCAGACAACAAAGAGGCAACAAGAGTTTCCTGAGAAAACGTAGTTGTTGTACTTCCAATAGCCATCACCAGATGGTCCCACGAGTCAGGTAAGGAACATAATAGAAGCATACAGCGATCTTCCTCTTCTATTTTTACACCTATAGATGTCAACTGAGCAACAATCGTATTGAATGCACTCAGATGTTCTGCTACAGATGCACCTTCATCCATCTTCAGAGAATACAATTTCTTTCTGAGGAAAAGTTTATTTACCAAGGACTTGCCCTGATAAATATTATTCAACTTTTTCCACAAATCACTTGCAGATTTCTCCTCATGGATGTTCAATAGAACAGAGTCAGATAAACTCAGTCTTATCAGTCCTTTGGCTTTTCTGCATATCAGTTCCCAATCTTCTTGCTTCATGCCTGTAGGTTGAACTCCAGACACAGCAACCCAAAGATCTCTATAGACTAACATGTCTTCAATTTTAAGTTTCCACAACTCAAAGTTTGTGCCATTGAATTTCTCAATGTCTATTTTGTCTAATGTACTTGCCATCTCTATTTAATTTAAAAAATAACTTTCTACAGAACTCCCACACAATAGAATTAACACAAAAAACCCAAACTACCGACAAGGATAACACAACGGGCCAGGCTCTGATACCACTTGTAAGGAAAGCACAGGTGCGGAAAACAGCTTCCCTAATGTTAATTCCCAGGGGACAGTGTAGACCAGTCACTTTTGAAATTAACAATAACACAGATGAATACACAAGAGAAACCAAAACAGACAATAGTTAGAACACAGACACACAAAATTACGTGGGAAAACCCTTACGGGTAAAAAACCCACCACCACAAGAAAATAATCTTTATTACAGTAAGATATACAGTTACAATAAAGAACTCAGCTTCTTGCTCTGGTGTTTGATTCTCGACATCATACACAGTTCATCTCCCTGTACATTTACAGAACGAACCTTTATTCAAGTCTCATCATCATAATACCAACGACACCTATAGACATATCATTCTATTTCCAATCTGCAAGAACAAGAGTCGTTACAGACTTCTGCTCTAACTGATAGAACAAATTCCTCATACGTCGCTGCCATCTAACCGTCGCAACGGTTCACATTTCAGTGAGGCGTTTAGTCCCACATGTACCAAGTCGCAAAGGACTTTGCAGTTTATAACCGCCAACAGGCGAAAGAGTATTGTCAGCAATTTTGTTGCCGACAATACCAAGCCTCCAAGTCCATCGGCATAACAACTCCCATCGGCCCTCAGACTTCACCTCCCACCGATGAGCATTGTCTCCCCGATCACCAAGGTTACCATCGGTATGACATTCTCCATCGGCAAAAGATCTAGCCCTCGCTCCGACAGAGGTTTGTCTCACCGATACCAATAAAACTTCCATCAGGATGTCCGCAGTACATCGGCCCAACACCTTTAGCCGACGGGTATTCTCTTGCCGATAGACATACGCCATCGGAGTGACTACTCCTGTCGGAGTAACTCTACAGTGTTTGGCCGATAGGCCCTTGTCTTGCCGACGACCGTAACCTTCGTCGGAGTGACTACTCCTGTCGGAGTAATTCCACAAAGGTTGGCCGATAGGCCTTGTCTTGCTGACGACCGTAACCTTCGTCGGCGTGACTACTCCTGTCGGAGTAACTCCACAAAGTTTGGCCGATAGGCCTTGTCTTGCCGACGGTTGAATGCTTCCATCGGGGTGACACTCAGCATCAGACAAACCTTCGATGCTTATTCCGACGGCCCTTGTCTCACCGATGCCAATGGTCTTCAACATGGTCCTGCCGATAGTGCTTCGTCACAGCGATGCCGACATCGCATATCCTCAGACCAATGAACCAAGGAACAGTTGAACTAGGTTCAACAAAGAGGTTCAAACAAGAGGTTCAACGAAGTGGTTCAAAGCATAGGTTCAACTTAAGAGGTTCAAGTAGTAATTTGAGACACAAGTTCTCTTCACCCTAGACTTAGACTCATGTTTTGGACTCCTCCATCGTCCCACAGTTGACACCTCTTCTGGCCCCTGCCAACCTCAACTCGATTAACACATTATAACATCCAAATTTGTGGTTATGGCATCATTGTTTTCTACTCCTTATAGTTATGTTTATGATAACATTTCTCATTAAACTATTAAACTAACATTTACTATCAACTGGTCCCTCTTGACCCCAAATGGATTAAACTCAATTTTGACAGAGCTTCTAAACAGAAACAGAACCCAGGTCAGGCGGGTAGGGGTGGCCTCATAAGGGATAGTGAAGGAACAATATTTGGAGCTTATGCAGAGAACCAAGGAAACCATACCAGTAATTTCATGGAGGCTAAAGTAGTGTACCAAGGTATATATATGGCTATAGACCATCGTAAAAAGAAGTTGATTGTGGAAGGGGACTCAAAAAATATCATTAACATGCTACTCTCTAAATCCATTCCCAATCGGTCCCTCAAGGACCTAATTAAATTAAGTAAACTTAAGTTGAATACCTTGGAGAAAGTTGAATTTTGTCACACAAATAGACAAGGAAATGGCAAAGCTAATGCCTTAGCAAACATAGGAAATAAGATTAAATATATTCTTAACTAGAAATTTGGTGAGGTCATTCCTGACTTGTTCAAAACCATCATCATTAATGAAGAGAGTAATCCTATCTAAGGCAATGAATGTCCCTGTGAGGAAGGGGACTAATCACATGAGGCATCTCAACCAAAGGACTGCCAATAATGATGGCAAGAAAAAACTTGCTCTGTTTACCTTTCTTATTCATTGCATCTAGATTATTCCCAGGCTTGTCTTTCCTTGCAGAGCTAGATTGGCTATTCAGGACACTGGGTTTTCCAACATGGGAGGCGATCTCCTTCAGAATGAACTAACTGGTTATGATAGCATCAGGAACAATGTAGAGCTCTGGAATATCCTTGAGAGAGGCAAGCTCACCCAGTTTATTGAAACCATGAACGGGTATGACACTCTTATGTCCAGGGAGTTTGCTAATTCATGGAAGGCAGTGGTTGTTTATGTTAGAGGGATATCCTTTAGGGTAATAGATGAGCTTATAGGAGAGGTGATGGGCTTGCGTATCTATTGTCCTCAAAATCAGTTGTGCTCATTTTGTAGGATGACCCCTACGAAACTTGTCTGTTTTGTAGCCTACACTCCAAGTTTTCATTTCAAGGCAAGTCTTCTTGACCTCATATGAAGTCATCTGACACCTAAGAATAGCTTGTAACATTCCCCTAGGTCAGTTCCTCAAAGTTTATGAAATTGACTAGGTTACACGCTCGTCAAAATATCAATTTTGACCTTTTTAGGGTGTTAGGAATTTTTCATAGTTTACATGCAAGAGCGGCCAAAAACCCCACCCTTACATGTAACTTGTTTGTCCATATGCATGAGCGGGGAAAATGACTGCCCGGACATGTGTTTAATCATGTTTCATGCAAGAGCGGTCAAAAGTACCACCCATACATGTTTTGTTTTGTAACTTTAACTTTAAAGTGCATGAGCGGCCAATTCTACCACTCATGCAAGTTATTTTGGTTTTCGAGTTTTTGATGTAAGGGTGGTGATTTTCTCTGACCAAACATCTCTAAGTTAAATTGAGTGCATTAAGGGCGCTCGTGTGATGTTCTAATACATCTCTTTTTAAACCTTTTAAATCATTTTTAATTGTTATTTTTACTTATTCTTCATCTGTGAACCCCCTTGGTGTGAATCAAAACCCTTGTGACCTCCAGCATTATCGTGTGTGATTTTCTAGTCCAGATCTTCGCCGAAATTAAGTTGTGATTTTATCAGGTGAGTTTTTCTTGTTTTTGTTGGCAAGAGACACTGTGTGGCTTCATGAGTGTTGTCATTGATGGCAAGAAAGTCTATCCCACACATCTGCAGCACATAGTATGCCTATACCGGAAGTTAGATTGAAGATTGTTTTGGTCTGGTGAACAAGAACAGAGCATGTAGCAAGGTCTGACAAACAGGTCCAGATCTCTCAAATGGTGTAACTCAGCAAGTTGCGGACTTGGACAAGTCAAGAGGAGCATCATGACTACTATATTCTAGAGATTGAGCCTCCGGTGACCAAACATGGAAAAGATATGAGCATCTGAGTATTGGGTTGCAGACAGGCAGAGCAGACTGAGGAAGAACTGACCGACCGAGTATCAGACTTCAAACCGGATGAGTAGTTGATGTTGATCAAGCTAATTGAGGGATCATACAATATTGTCCGACATGATTGATGACTTTAATGTCTATGATTTTGATATGCATCACATATCAAGCATGGATTTAGTTGACAGATCAGTATTTTGTAAATATCTTGAGTATTCCGGTTGCTAACTAGAAAGTTGTTGAAATCCTTGGTGCAGATATATATATATACTATATGGATTCCAGTAGGAGAGTGTGTGTGTAGATGTGATGAAATAAGGTGCGTAGAAAGGCAGAGATAAGTGTGGAAGCAGCAATAGAAGTCTGGTATGTGACAGAGCAGCAACAGTAGAGTAGAGAAAGAATGAAGTGCATTAGATCAGTATATCGAGCCTAACCGAAACTAAACTTCAACATTTTGTGGATGCCTCTCATCAGTTCAAACACCTGGTTACCTTCTATAAACCTTGTAGATAGTGAGTCTCTTGTAGGCAGTGTGCCTCTTGTAAGCATTGTGCTCGGGCAGTGAGCCCTAATAGGCAAGTGCCATTTTGTACTTCTTACTCTTTTAACAGAGAATACAATCTTGGGTTAGTCACCCCGTGGTTTTTCCCTTAACAAGGTTTTCCACATAAAACTCCTTGTGTTATGTGTGTTAATTTTATTTCTGTTCTCATGATTATGTATGCTTATATGTTTTGATGCTGCACTAATTATTAAAGGAGAAAAGAAAGTTAAGATTTTTGAGATAACTGATTCACCCCCCCTCTCAGTTATCTGCCTTGTTTCCAACAGTTTTTCCCTATCATGATTTCCTTTAAGAGATCATTCTTTTCATTTTTAATGTTATTAGTTTTAAACTCTTCTTGTTGTTTGAAATTTTCAAGAATCATTTATAATTTTCAGGATTTCCCCTTTGATGTCATTTTTGATCTAGGGTTTATGGTTTTAGTTGTTATTTTAGTTTAAATGCTTTATTTTTATCTGTGTGAGTAACGCGGTGAAAGTCACCGCTTGTCTGTAAACCTTAGTTTCATATTGAATGACTTAGGTTGTCTTTACATGTGTGAGGGCGATGATTTTCACCACTCTCACATGTTTGTTTATTTATATGTATCGGCGGTCAAAACCCCCGCCGATACATCTATGTGGTTTTGTTGTCTGTGTTTGTGATACCTTATGTAAGGGTGGTGATTTTCGCCACCCCTACAAAAACCTTAATGTATTGTTTCCTCATATGCATAAGTGGGCAAAATTGCCGCTTAAACACTTCCTTTGCTTAAACTCCCTCATGTGCCAGTGGTCAAATCAGCTGCTTTTACACAAAACCAGTTTTACCCCTTACATGTATTAGTGGTGTTTTTTGCCGCTTATGCACTGCCAAATAATCTCTTAGCATGCAAGAACAGTCAAATCAACTACCTTTACACCAAAATGCAATATACCCTCATGCAGGAGCGGTCATTTTGACCGCCCATGCATGACTCCCTGAAATTTTCCTAACACTGGGAATTTTTGCAAAATGATACCTTTGACCCGCTTTGACCAAATTTCTCGAATTGCATGCTCTTAAGCCATTTCAAGCATATTCCTATCAACATGATCATTAATTCGCAGTGTCCCTAATTTGCCAATTTTTCCCCTAACTGTGAGATCATGAACTTTTGTAGTTTTATCAAGCAACTGCGATCGACACCGTTTCTAGTGTTCTCTCCAAAGCCGATGTCAGAGCCATCTCCATCCAAAGATAAAATCATGAAGTACAAATACCAAGGGGTTTTCCCTGTCACTTCAGTATAGTCCAATGTTGATGAGATCAGGGATACGGAGATAGGACATGTGGATATGATAGAATTTGTGGAGAGGACTAAACAAGCTAATCCTCCCCGCTATATGCAAAAGATCATTGATAGAAATATACACCTAGTTGCATCTTTTCCTATTGTTGCTCATAATCCAGAGTTTGTCTTCCAAGTGGCAAGTCACTATGATAAGGATACCAGAATTGTAACTGATTCTTAGGGGAATGTTATCATGAGACTAGATTTCAAGTTCTTTGATAAGATTTTCATGTGTCCACCCATAGAGAATGTTGGGGAAATTAAATTTGCTAAAGGTCAGAAGGATTTTGATGCTGATGTTGAATCTGCAAAGAGGCACATTAATAGCAAATGGTTGAAAACTCCTAGGAGCAATCTATCAAGATGGCCCAAGGAAATTCTGAGGAGTGATTTTGTAGAAGAAGTTAGTGATCTGATCAATTTGTTGAGTAGAATTAGAGGTCTTTCTTCTTCCTCTAAATTCCATGAATGGATGTACACATATATCAAGGTTATTCTCAGAGGGCAACAGAAATATTCTGGGGGGAGCAAATCAGCAATGCTTTACATGATCAGTTGCTTAAGGTTGATACTACTTTCAAGTTTTGTATGACCTATTTGGTATATGTTGCTGCATCCATGAGGATGTTTCCAAGTCTTACTTAGGACGGCGATCGGAGGCTTGTGCCAGTTTTTCAGTATTATCGACAACTAACTCTAAAAGGGTCTATTCACAATTTCAGGAGGGTGAATGATGCCTTCTTTTCATTTTTTATGTGCTTATGGAATAATGAGCTAGAACAGAAAAGAGTATCTGATGAAGCATGGGAAGTTGTTAATTCCTTTGGTTGTTTGTTTCTTCAATTTCCTACTTTTACTTATTTGAGAGTTGGATACTATCTAGGTTACCCATATATGTTGTCTAGATATCCAAGTGATAAGGTGATTCTAATGGAATTATGTAGATAGCTAATTGTTGTACATAATAAACAAATGGAATTGAAAAAGTCAGGGATTAAGTTTCCTATGGAGATTGGAAGATATTCAATTCAATCTGCTACTAAGGCTAAGGTAGTTGAAGCAGAGATACAACTGGTTACAATGAAATTGTATACGCCTAAAAATGACACAAATCATCCTAAATAAATATTCTAAATATTTATTCCCTTCTTCTATTAATTAAATAAATATTCTAAATTTATTTAATCGATTCACTGTTCCATAATTAAATAAATTCAATTTATTTAATTAAAATCCTTCCATTTGTCCTTCACAATTAAATAATCATAAATTATTTAATTAATCCTATTTCCTCTATCCTAAAGTTCTAAATTCAAAATTCCATGTCACCTTTCCACCTCACCTTGTCCACCTCATCAGGTTGCACATGTAATTAAATATATTTAATATTTAATTATCTTATTTTCCCTCACCCACATGGCCTATTTCTTCTCCAATCAGAGGTCAGTTAACCAATCAATCAAGTCTGTTAACTAACCTGTCAGTTGAGTCAAATCCTCAATCAATCCAGTCAGTTCCACAATCCACTCTTCTAACTGATCAATCAATTCTGTTAACAGACCAGTCAATGGAGTTAACTCTCCAATCAGTTTTGTCACATCCCACCTTTCATGATGGAGCTGGGACACTTGTCACATTTCCACTGGTTGCACATTCCTCAACCATCCTCAACCGTTGATCTTCATATCTTCTCTCAACCGTTGATTCCTATTCCTCCGGGTCTATAAATGAAGCTTCATCCCTTCATTCTAATCATCCAGGCTTTTGACATCGTTACTCTGCAGAAATATCACCAGCGCGCCTTTGGCACCCATTTGTCATCCACAAGCTTGAGATCACCATTGTTGCATTGGAGCTCACCTTCATTGCATATCACACTATAGCCGTTCACCATCGACTTCCTCCAACAGCTTTTAAAAGATTGCACTCTCTGAGGGCTCATCTCATCTGCGAAAGGACGATTCGTGATAGGCGAACAACAGAAGTTTCGAAACGGAAGAGGTTTGCTGTGTTTGTTCATTGCTTTGTTCATTTGAATCTTCTTTGTTTCTCTATTCTGTTGATGTTTGGGTCATCTGTTATTCATTTGATTGATGCACTATTTTACCCTGACATTTTTGGCGCCCACCGTGGGGCCGTTGCCCCTTTATTTTACCGTTTTTGAGCTTTTTTGAAGGCAGGTTCCGTACAGACCCCGCAGAGTCACGCACATGTTCTTTCAGCGCATCTGTTCATTTTTACGGCGCTTTTGAAGACTGTTACGGCGCTTTTGTAAAACTGCGCATTTGTTGACTGTAACGGCGCTTTTATAGACTGTTGCTGCGTTTTTGTTGAAACTGCGCATTTGTTGATTTTTGCTGCGCTTTCATATAATATTGCTGCGCATACGTTAAAACGGCGCATCTGTTGTCTGTTACGGCGCTTCTGACGACTGTTGCTGCGCATATGTTAAAACTGCGCATATGTTCATTTTAACGGCGCATCTGTTCATTTTTACAGCGCATTCGTTAATGTTGCGCCTCTGTTGATCACTTCTGCGCATCTGATCACTGAAGCTGCGCATTTGTAACTGGCTCAGGTTTTGGTACTTTTCTAGGGTATTTTGCTAACGCTAACCCTTTTGCAGGTGTTTGCTGGAGCGGTTTTGCAGGTTAGGCTCGGGTTCAGTTACATGTAGTTGCATCTAACTAGCTCACCTTTCATTTTCTGGGAAAGAGTAAAATGGCTGTTCATTACAAATCTTCATCTAGTCTTAATTAGGGAGGAAGTAACTGGTTTATTTCATGCTTGCATTGCAAACAAACTTCCAAGTTATTGCTATCTAAGACTTAAAATTGAACTCACAACTGCATTCTGAAGTTAAAATAAACCATTGCTATATCGTGAGACCTGAATTTCAAAGTTAACAATCTCGTGCAACGTGGACTTAAAATTGAACTCACAACTGCATTCTGGAGTTAAAATGAACCATTGCTATATCGTGAGACCTGAATTTCAAAGTTAACAATCTCGCGCAACGTGGATTTAAAATTGAACTCACAACTGCTTTCTGGGACTTAAAATTGAACCACTGCAATATTGTCAAAATCACTTCAAAGTTTTGTTTGACTAGCTTAGCCCATTTAGTTTTTATCTTTTTAACTAGGGTGGATTAAATCAGTGTATTCTGTGTTTGCGAATGACAATAGGCTTATGCTCTCCCCTCTTCTGGGTGATCAGAGTGCCAGACTTGTCATTCTACTTGTTTAACCTTTAGGAGGGGCCTGCCCTTGGATGCACGCTTGTCCAAGCGGGAACGACCCTGAGTGGTAACAGGCTAACGCCAAGCCCTACCGAGCCACTTAAAATAAATTGTGCTTGAGGTGAAAACCTCCTGTAACGAGTGCTGTTATGTTACACCGACGGCCAACCTCCCCCAAAACCCTCTCAGGCGCAACCCTGTGAGGCTGGGAGACTCCATAACGGAGAGTAGCGCCGCCGCACGTGTAACCACTTGAACGGTTGCCCGAATTACAAACCTCTTGTTTTAGTGGCCCAAATCCCTTATAATCCATTTCTCGCCTAGGATTTTATACTTGCTTTTGTCCAAAATAGAGTCGAAAAACTACAAAAACAATGAAAAACTACAAAACATTCTTTGTGCTTGCTGTGTTTTCTTGCTAAATTAATTCATAAAATCAGATCAGGAAGACTTATTCCAGCCAAAAATTACCCCAAAACAGAGAAAAATCCCAAAAATTTGCCCAAAAATACCAGAACTGCGCATATATCCATTTCTGCGGTGCATATACAGCGACTTACTGCGCTTTTGTACTGACTTACGGCGCTTTTGTACTTTCTGCTGCGCATATACTCTGTTCTGCTGCGCTTTTACAGCGACTTGCTGTGCATATACGCCGACCTGCTGCGCATATACTTTTCTGCTGCGCATTTGCATACTGTTACCGCGCATACATACCTCACCAGAGCGGCGCTTATACAACGACTTACTGCGCATTTACCTATTCTTGCTGCGCATCTATTTCTGCGCATGTGTGACAGCGAGCATCTGCTCTATTTTTGAGAAATTTTCGTCAGCTGTTCGGGGTACCGATTTCAGCCTAGTTCCATTTTCCGAGGTCAGAATCAACCTTGCAGTCAACTTTCATCCATTTCACCCGTTTCTCTCTCTTTCGACGGTCGTCCCCGTCACCTTCTGTCCTGGTCACTCTTACCCCATCGTCATTCTGTCCCATACCGAGTCGACATAGGTCCTTCTTTAGTGAGTTCACGTAAGCCTAGTAGGTCACAGTACCTTTTGCTAGTAGCCTTGTTGAACGACTCAACCCTACACAGTGAGACTGGTATCGACTACCCTTGCTAGTGGCTGGAGTCTGGTGTCAACCGTCTTACCTGAAGTCATTGAGCGAGAGAACCCTTTGTCCAAGTCTTGTCCTAGATATCCCATTCATTACAGTCTTAGTCGGCACCTTGCCAAAATTTCTAATCCTTGTCCATTTCGTCCCACCCCACCTTGCATGGTTCTTACTCGATCCCAGTACAACAAGCTAACTGAAATGGCCAAACCTTCCGATCACATCGCCCCACCACGCGATGATGATGAAGAATTTTCTCGTGAAGAATTAGTGGCACACATGCAAGATAGCAAATTCCAACGCCTAGTGGAGCGAGTACTCCTTGAGGATCCCACCAAATATTTCCATCATCTTGCTAGTCTCGGACTCAAACTCCCCACAGACTTTGACATTAGCTCCATCATGGAAAATGCAGACAATGAACATGAGAGGGACACAAATGACACAGTCCCAAAGGCACATGAGAGAGGCACAAATGACACGGTCCCCCAGGCCAATGAAAGCGGAAAACAACACATAGATCAAAATGCTCCTATAGCGGATGTGAGACAACAAATTGAGAGTCTCCAGCGAGAAATCTCCAACCTTAAGATCGGCACCAGTTCCAAGAACTACTCCTTGGAAGATATAGCACCATACCCCTTTGACAGAAGTGTGGTCATGAAACCTTTCCCCTTTCAGTTCGGAATCCCAAAATTTGACAAATACAAAGGGAAGGGGGATCCTAGAGATCATATCAGGGAATTCACTGCAGCATGTTTAGAAGTAGCTCACAACGAGACCTACTTAATGAGACTATTCCCAAGATCTTTAGGGGGTCAGGCTATGGAGTGGTTCTCGCGTCTTCCACCTGGAATCAAAACTTTTGATGAACTTGTCAATAAATTCATAACGCACTTCTCTTACAACATAGAACACGAAGTATCTATGCTCGACCTATGCAACACCAAACAAAAAGGTGGAGAGTCTTTCGCCACCTTCTTACAACGATGGCGACAGCTAGCTAGCAAGTGTTCTTACGACATGCCTGAGAAACAACTATTGGAAATGTTTGTCCACAATTTGAATCCCGATCTTAGCTATCAAATTCAGATACAATGCCCTACCTCATTCACCAAAGTCATCGAAATGGGGCTATTCATTGAGAAAGCTATGATCGCTAAAGGAACTCTCAAGCTCTACAAGGACACGCCTCCTTCCAATTACACAACTGACAAGTCAAAGTTTTGGACCAAGAACAAGAATGTGGTCAACGATGGAGTAGTGGATGCCAAGGTGGCAGCCCCTAAACAACAACCCATATTCACTCTTAAGGAAGAAGCAAATAACGGTGCACTCAACAAGCCACCCCCTCGGGAATCTAGACCTTGGTTCAATTCAAACCCAAGGAGAAAATTCACGCCGTTAGGAGAATCTCAAGAGTTTGCTCTCAGGAAGTTGTTGGCTAACAATGAAATTTCTCTACCGCCAACAAGTGACTATGAGCCTATAGTCAAACCTCCCTATTGGAAGGACACAGACTATTGTGAGTATCATCGAGGAAGGGGGCACACAACCAATAATTGCATCCGTCTTAAGAACGTCATACAAGATATACTGGACCAAAATCAGGGAGGAACACAATAGCATACCTCCAATGAATCTCATGTGGCCTACCGAGATCCTCTCCTAAACCACAACCGGCCATATAACAACAATCACAACGGCGGCCACAACAACAATGGTTACAACCACAACAATGGTCACAATGGCAACAACTCCAATGGTCATAACAATAATGACAACAATCATAACCGGCCAAACCAGAACAGTGGGTCGAGTAATGCTAACTATGCAAGCGTTCCCTTTGAGTACACCATTAACTGCATTTCTGAGCATGTTCCACAAGTCAACGTCATATCCCCCAACCAACAACTAGAACCTAACGGCACTGGTTGTAGTATCATTACCCACAGTGGTAGAGTCACGATCAACACCACTCCTCCAAGGTCGTCGCCATCTCCGTCCAACCCCCGCCCATATAATGTCATCGACCAATTGCAAAAGACTCCGGCTCATATTTCTATATTGGAGCTCCTGCGTCTATCTCCTTCTCATAAGGAGATTCTTGAGAAAGCCTTAGTGGAGACTACTGTCCCCACTAACCTAGCCCAAGAAAAGTTTCAAACCATGGTGGGTAATTTGACATCCTCCCCTTCCATATCATTCACAGAACAAGATGACCTTTCCATGTCTCAACCCTACAACACTCCTCTACACATTGTCGCATTCGTACACAGGCACCGCATCAAGAGGGTCCTCATTGATGGGGGTGCCGGTTTGAATATTTGCACTTTGAAGCTAGTCCTTGCATTGGGGTTCTCTGAACAGGCAGTGGATCCACGGAGAAAGATTACCATAAAGGCCTATGACGAGGAGGAGCGCACCACGAAGGGCACGGTTGTCCTACCCATTCAAGTAGGACCGGTTATTAAAGATGTGGTGTGCCAAGTCCTTGATCGGGAGCTTGCTTACAATATTCTACTAGGGAGACCATGGATCCATGCCATGAAAGCTGTCCCCTCCACCTACCATCAATGCATAAAGTTCCCACACGATGGCAAGCAGGTCACCATACACGGCGACCCCGACCCCTACCAGCATTGCAACTCATTCCAAGCCAAACCGGAATGTGTCATTCCCAACAACCGAGCCCATATCTCCCCTACTCCGCCACAAGACCATACTGCTGAAGCTTCCTCTTCACAGCCCAAACCAATGAAAATCACCATAAAAGAAAATGGCGTGGGGGAATACCAGATTGAGCACAGCCTCAACCTTGCAAAAATGCCCTTGTCTCCTCGCTCCTTTGGCCAGCCCAAACATCAACCCAGGCATTTTCCAAAGCCCTCTGCTCCTCCTACAACTCCTGCAAACCCCTTTGTAAAATGGGGGACCTTATCCGATGAATCAGAGGAGCGAGATCTCTTACAATGGCTCTATGCCGAAGAAGAAAACACATCCCAAGATCCACCCAAACTCCCTACAGAGCTCTATGGGCGAGGTGAAACCATCTTGCATAGGATGGGATATGAAGGACAAGGCCCCATCGGCCTCAGAAAAGACCTTATCCGATGAATCAGAGGAGCGAGATCTCTTACAATGGCTCTATGCCGAAGAAGAAAACACATCCCAAGATCCACCCAAACTCCCTACAGAGCTCTATGGGCGAGGTGAAACCATCTTGCATAGGATGGGATATGAAGGACAAGGCCCCATCGGCCTCAAAAAAGAGGGGATCATCGAACCTATACAACCCTCTTCCTCCTCTTCGGCTAGAAACACGACTGGCCTAGGCTACAAAGGTAAAGGTAAAGCCAAAGAAAATGCCTGCCTAGTGGAGACAATTCAAACACTCCAAGAGGATAGTGACGCAGATTCAGATGATTCCAATCAGTATGAATGGGACGAGCTGACAGAACACTCCTACGATGACAAGGAGATTGATACCATCCAAACCCTTAGCCCATATCATGAGAGACAAACGCAACGGGACAGACCACTGGAGTCTGATTTGCCCCTCCCTGAAGTTATGGCTTTCGAGGAAAGTATAGATTCCATTGCGATAAACAAACTGGAAGAAAGTACCACCCAGAACACTACCCCCACCTGTGCTCCTAGTATTTCCATCCACACTATCAACGAATCAGGTCTTTCATCCGACTCCCTTCCCCTCTTACACCCTGAGCTTATTGACTGGGACCTGAAAGGGACCCCTCAATTAGATGTGTTCCAGAACGATGATGCCTACATTGACTATATGGGACTTCGAGATCATTTACCAAAAGGAGATCATAAAGCCGGTTTCACTATCGAACTCAATACTGTAGCATACTTTGGGGAGGGTGCCAAGCCTTCTAGTCGCAAAAATGTAAAGATCAAAAAGGGATCTGACGGTGAAAACCGCCATGCGGCAGTGTCAGATCATAAAACAGTAAAAAGAAAGGACGTATCTGAAGGTGAAAACCCAACTGTGGCACCTGACGATGGATTGCTTGACACCCTCCCAAGTGACATGTACCAAGAAAGGTCACAGATCGTGGTAGAGCCAACAGAGCCGGTGAACATTGGATCTGAAGAGCAGCCTAAGATAATCCACTTTGCAAAATCTCTCACGCCACCTGAGAAAACCAGGTTTGTACCATTCTTTAAAAAGAAGAGAGGCAGTTTTGCTTGGTCATATGCCGACATGCCAGGTTTGGACCCAAACCTGATTCTACATCACTTGCCATTGGATCCAGGGGTGAAACCCGTAAAGCAAAAACTGAGAAAAATGCATCCCCATATTGCCCTCCTGGTCAAGGAAGAACTCAAGAAATTGTTAGACGTGGGGTTCATCAGGGCCATTGATTACCCCGAATGGATATCAAACATCGTGCCAGTGTCTAAACCAGACGGCAGGGTTCGACTATGCAACGATTTTAGAGACTTAAACAAAGCATGCCGCAAGGATGACTTTCCCTTGCCTAACATCGACATCATAGTCGACCTCACAGCGGGACATACAATGTTGTCACTTATGGATGGATTCTCAGGGTACAACCAGATCAAAATAGCACCAGAGGATCAGCACAAAACCGCTTTCACTTGTCCATGGGGTACTTTTTGCTGGAATGTCATGCCGTTTGGGCTGAAAAATGCAGGTGCTACATACCAGCGGGCCATGACAACTATATTCCACGACATGATGCATGTGACCATGGAAGATTATGTTGACGACATCTTGGCAAAATCACTCACCAGGGACTCACACCTGGACACATTAGAGAAAGTCTTCCAACGGCTGGACCAATTCCAAGTTAAATTGAACCCGAAGAAATGTGTGTTTGGGGTCACATCAGGCAAGCTACTAGGCTTCATCGTGTCAGCAAACGGCATAGAGGTAGACCCGGCCAAGGTCAAGGCAATCATGGACATGCCTCCACCCAAAACTCTAACACAGTTGAGATCCTTACAGGGCAAGCTACAGGCCATCCGCAGGTTCATCTCACAGTTGGCCGACAAGTGCCATCCTTTCAGCCACCTCCTACATAAGAACGTTCCATTTAAATGGGATGAGCAGTGCGAAGAGGCATTCAACAAGCTCAAGGAGTACCTCACGAATCCTCCTATACTCATGCCTCCGATCCAAGGAAAACCTTTGATTCTCTACATATCCGCTACACCTACTGCTCTAGGGGCTCTCCTAGCGCAGCAAGACTATGAGAACAAGGAAAGAGCTGTGTACTATATCAGTCGAACCTTAGTGGGCTACGAGCTGCAGTACTCACAGGTGGAACGTTCATGCCTTGCGGTGGTTTTTGCCTCACAAAAACTTCGACACTACATGTTGGCACATCCTGTCAAACTCATTGCCAAGATCGACCCACTAAAATATCTTCTCAGCAAAGCAGCTCTCACAGGACGACTAGCCAAATGGGTTATGCTTCTTAGCGAATATGATATAGAGTATGTGGATAGAAAAGCCATCAAGGGGCAAATCATCGCAGACCAACTAGCTGAGGCACCATTACAGGACACTTCACCAATGCAGTTTGAGTTCCCCGATGAATCTCTATTCACTCTGTCCACATCTCCTTGGAAACTCTACTTCGACGGGTCTTACACCAACCATGGATCGGGGGCAGGTATCTTGTTTATCACTGCCCAAGGCGACACAATTCCAAAGTCCTACAGGTTGTTATTTCCATGCACTAACAGTATAGCAGAGTATGAGGCTTTGGTAATTGGTCTCAAGATGGCCACTGAGTGGAAAATTCAAGCACTACGTGTCTATGGTGATTCTCAGCTTGTCATAAACCAGGTCAACGACGAGTATCAGACCAAAGATGAGAAGCTCATCCCATACAAGCGAATGGTCGACGATCTCAAAGAACATTTTGGGACCATCTCGTTTGAGCAAATACCCAGGATAGAGAACAAAGCAGCCGACGCAATGGTGACCATAGCCTCTCTTCTTGAGATACCTGAACAGGAGTCACGGTATGAGTTCCTAGTAGAAACAATTCGACAGCCGGCTTATGATCTCCTTGAAACCCATTCCATCTGCCACCTAGTGGGATCTGATTCACCTTGGTACGGTAAGACCTACACTTACCTCAAGGACAATATCCTTCCTTTGGACCTCTCTTCCAACCAAAAACGAACCTTCATCCGACAAGCCTCCCGTTACACCATCATCGCCAATACCCTTTACCGACGTGGTCTGGATGGTACTTTACTCCGTTGTCTAGAACAGGAAGAATCTATAACTGCCTTGCGAGACGTGCACGAAGGGATCTGTGGAACACACTCCAGCGGTCCTTCCTTGGCTAAGAAACTCATGCGTTTGGGTTATTACTGGCCCAATATGGAAATGGATTCATATCAGTTCGTCAAAAAGTGCAAACAGTGCCAGATACATGGGAACCTGATTCATGCACCTGCTCAGGAGTTGAGACCTCTAACGACACCCTGGCCCTTTTGCCAGTGGGGACTAGACCTCGTAGGAAAGATTCATCCGCCTTCTTCCAACGGCCATAAATTCATCATAACCGCTACTGAATACTTTACAAAGTGGATTGAAGCCGTTCCCTTATCAACCGTCACAGGAAAGCAAATTTCCTCTTTCATTCTGAATTACATTATCTGCCGATATGGCATCCCTTCATCCATCATAACGGATAACGGGAGACCTTTCAAAAATCAAGATGTCCAGGAACTTTGTGAACGGTTCAAGATCCAACATCGCTTCTCCACCCCATATTACCCCCAAGGTAACGACCAAGCTGAGGCATCAAACAAAACCATTCTGAAACTCCTAAAGAAGACTGTCAATGAAGCCGGTCGCGATTGGCACGTCCAGCTCAATCCCGCTCTGTGGGCCTATCGAACCAGCATACGCACTCCCACAGGTGCTACACCCTACGCCCTCGTCTATGGTTCCGAAGCCATCCTTCCTATTGAGGTCGAACTCCCCTCCCTTCGGGTGTCGTTGAAAGGTCTCATATCAGACGAAGAGTACAGAGTCTCCAGACTGCAAGAGCTAGAACTGCTAGAGGAACGACACCAGAAAGCTTTTGACCATCTCAAAGCCTATCAACAGATGATGTCAAGAAGCTACAACCACAAGGTTAGACCAAGATGCTTCAAGGTTGGGGACCTCGTCCTAAGAGAGAACCCTCGCAATCAGCAGGACAGAGAAAAGAAAGGCAAGTTTGAGCCTAACTGGCTTGGACCCTATGTAATTGTAGCAGCTTACGGATCGGGGGCATATCAGTTGGCCACATCAGAAGGTGATTTGTTTGATGATCCAATCAACAGCATGCACCTTCGCCGGTTCTATACCTAAGAGAACCCCAATGCAAGGGGGTACAATAAAGTCAAAAAAAAAAAAAAATCAAGAAAAAGTTACAAAGAGAAAATACAAAAAAAAATTGAAAAAAATAGAAAGCATGCAAAAAAAATCATCCTTTGGTGAAAACCTGGCAAACAGGCGCCTTGGATAGGTAGCCTGATGAAAACCTGGCAATCAGGCGTCATGTTACTTTCTAGCTTCTCGTGCAAATAAAAGCAAGTGATGAAAACCTGGTAAACAGGCATTACTTGTGACAAACCGCATTCTCCATCTTTGGGAATCCAATCACCTTGAGCCCATTCTCTCTCTATTTTCCCCATTCGACCCATATTCATCCCACAGTAAACACTTGACAGTTACCTATCATGGCTTGATACTCAGCTTGTGGCCTTGTCAACCAAGGTTTTGTCCCATATCGTCTCCTCGAAGTGAGCCTAGCGTAGTGTCTCTCGTCAGTGTCTGTGGTCCGAATCCATGAACTACGTTGCCTCTGCGCCGTCACGTAGGCAAGGCCATTATTCTAATGCGCCCCCGAGGCTTCCATCTCTCCCAAAGTCCCATTTGTCTCACCTCTTGTCTTCATTCTTGTCGTCTTTCTTCTAGTCCATCCATGGTCCATTAGGGTTTACCCCGAACTATGTTGCCTCTGCGTCGTCATGTAGGCAAGGCCATTTAACAATGAGCCCCCGAGGCACTAGGTCAGTCCCTTAGGGTCCGTCTTCTCAATAAGGATAGTGCAACCTTCTCGTCAGGTAAGCAAATGCAAGCAAACACCCGCACTTCAAGCAGAAATCCCGACAATGAGCATCTTAACCTATCCAATACAAAGCAAATACCCAAGGTCTTCTAAATGATTTTATGCAAATTAAGGCAAGAAATAAACACTTATCAACACAAATGTGCTTTTGTAGATTGGAACCTAGGGTTAAGTTACAGAGTCTAGATTTTGCTATCATACCTTCCTATGCTACTCGAGGATGCCAACAGCTAGAGATGCTATGATGGGGGCATGATTACTTTCTTTGTTTGCTATTTTGGGATTAAACTTTAGTAATGTGAAGCCTTGTCTTAGGACGTGATCGGCAAAAGATCATCGAGGACATCAAAGGTCTAACACGAACGGGGGCAATCCTTGCTTGTTGAAACGCAAGAGGTACTCAGGTCATCTAGATTCAAATTTTGACTAGATGCTTGTATTAACTTGCTCAATCACAATCCATGTAAGCGATACTCAGGTCATCTTGGTTCAATTATACCTCGGTGCTTGTATTCACTTACAACATTTCAGAAAAGTACCAAAAAAAAAAAAAAACACAAAATGCCCAATGATGAAATAAAGCAATCTAAAAGCAAAGCATCCGTCCTATATCCATACACCCATCCATACAATCCTCATTATTCAAACTATGCAGAGTAACGATATCAAGAAAAATTCCTAAGTCATTCTTTCGCAACCATCCCTCTATCCATCATGTCATTCTTCTGTCGATAGCGTACATTTGGACATCACAAAAACAAGGCATATAGGAGCATATCATATCATTCGTAGAAACTAGTCATGCACATGATTAGGTCAGTAGAATGCACCATCCAAGGCATTAAGTCACCAATACATTTGCATCACATCTTAATCTTAAAAGCCCAGAAAATCAAACAACATAGCTAAGTGCATCACATGTATAGTTACATCACCCCATAGTACTCATGTTACAAATGCATACATTCAAAGCATTACATCATATAAATATCCAATAGCATCTCACATATCTATACAACATCATAACAAAGAAATCATGTTCCATACACACATCTGCATTAGCTCATTTACACACCACATATACAGCATCATAACATAGAAATCATGTTTCATATACATACATTTGCATCATCACAAGAACATCATATTAACTTTGCATTCATTTGTCACATTAAATCATATAGACATCATATAGCAGCATATCAAAGTATTTCTCATATAACATCATATAAACCATCTAACTATGCAATAGAACCACATCATGCAATAGAAGTAATCATCTCATAAATGCATGCAATAGATACACAAAGCTGCATCATCATCCATACTATCATATACAAAGATGTCCAAATATACAATATCACCATCTCTCTCAAAATTAAAGTGTCATATACAATGTACGTCTAAATAGACGGTGATACATGTCCCAAAATGTACAAAATCTGGTCTCTGACTACCCCTGCTGCTGTGGGCCACCACTGCCGGCTCCTGACTGCTGAGGTCCCATGACAGATGCCCCTGAGTGGGATGGACCTGCTCCGTGGGCCACCCCAGACTGAGTCCTGAAACTCCCTGCCCTCTGGCTCGACGACACGGCACCATGGTACAAACCTCGGTAGTACTGTGCCTGCTGCTGCGCTCTGGCTAAGTCTGTCTGCGCCTGTGCCAACTGCGTCTGCAACTGGCCTACCTGTGCCTACGCCTGCTGCACCTGCCCAACTAGAAAAGAGCTCGCTGCATCTGTACCCATGGCAGCCACTGCTGTGTCCCTCTCTACTCGGATAAGGCGTACCCGGGCATCGGCCATGTCTCGCTCGCGAGTCAAACCAGCAATCACCGCTGCATCTGTATCTCGCCTCCTCTCCACTCTCCTCAGTTGTGCCTGCAGCTCTCGCACCTGTCCCCTCAGACTGGCTATAGTCCTGTCAGGTGCCTCACCCTGCACTGGCCCCTGTGCTGCCTCTGCCTGTCCTAGCCCCTGCTGCTGGGGCACCTGCTGCTGTGGTACCTGCTGGGGTGGTGGCATCTGTGCCTGCTGCTGTCCCTCCCCCTGTCCTGGCACTGCCTGCCCAGCCCGGTCTATCCTCCTCCGCTGCCTCGGCCTCTCTGCAGCTCGGCCACCCCGTCCTCGTCCTCCTCTAGCGGCCCTCCGCCCGGGGCCAGCCTCTCCCTCCTCCTCCGAATCTGCCTCGTCAATGCGAGGCACCAGCATGCCAGGTCCTGAATATCTCGGGAATGGATGTGCAGTAATCCAATCCTCATACTCCTGTGTAACCCCCGCATCTGCAATCTCTCGCCTCATATCCCATGCCACATAAGGCAACTGCTGGAACTCTGCCAGAGCCTCCTCGTAAGAAGCCATCGGCCCCCATCGGACCCTCTCTGCATGTGTCCGTGCAAACATGGCCTGTCCCTGCGGCATGCCCTGTCTCCTGCCGAACTGTCTCAGTACTCGGCCCACCGTCTGCCTCTCCAAGATGTGCCGTGTCCGGCCTATCAACCACCTGGTCTGAAAGCAGAAAGGCAGCTCATCTCCCTCATCATCCCAAGGCTCGCAGTCCAGATATGGTCGCCAGACGACCACATCTATCCCATCCAACGTATGCCTCCAATACTCTAGCTTCCCCAGCCTGTGCTGGGAAATCACTCCTGCGTAGCCATAGCTGTACGGCTCTCCCCTCTGCCTAGCAAAGATGCATATCGGCCTGGTCATCGTTATGTGCTCCCACAGCCAAAACTGTAACAGCAACACCCCAGCCGATAGACTCGTGCTGCGGTGGTACACCACCTGATGCATGTCATGGTATAGGTGAGCTAGCACGCAAGGTCCCCACGCGTATCGAGTGCCCTCGGTCACCATCCGCTCCATGATCCTGCCCCATCCAATGGGGAACCCGTGCGATCTCCTGTCCGGGCATACAACGCCCGCAATCAGTCCAGCCACAATCCCAGGGAAGTAGTCGTAACAGTCATATATGTCCTGCCACGGGATGACCTGTCCCACCAGCTCGGGATCGTCAAATACTCGCTGACACTCGGCGAGTCCCGCGTCCCGCTGTGCATCATACTCCACTAACTCGCCTACCACGGGCAAGTGCAGTATCCTATAGACGTCCTCCAACGTCACTGTCATCTCTCCAGTGGGGAAGTGGAAGGTCCCGTCCTCGCTGTGGAATCTCTCCACGGCAGCTGTCAACAGTCCTCGGTTCGCCCGCACCTCGGGCATAAAGCAAACATAATCTAGGCCCATGGCACCAAGCGCCACTCTGTCAGCCTCCGTCAGCATATGTCTCTGCAATAGAGGCATAGGGAACGTCTCCCTCGACTGCAATGTCTCTCGTATCTCCTCCTGCAAGCACGCAAAGCAAGGCGTCAGTCTCAAGCCGCATATACCATACTCAACATATCTATTGGACTATATCAACTAAACTTAGCATTTCAAATTGATCAAAACAGCACACTACATCTCTCGACTAGATTCCTGCAATCTCGGAGATAGCTCATCGATTCCTGCGTCAAACAGGACGCTAATCGAATCAGTTTGGCTAAGTAATTTGCCATCCCAAGCAAATGCGCCACTACAGGTGGTAAATGTGCCATTTCTGGTATATGCGCCGCAACAATCGACATATGCGCCGCAAAAATGCATATGCGCCGCTACAGGCCACATATGCGCCGTTCTAACGCATGCGCCGCATAAAGCCACGTATGCACCTCTAAATTACGGATGCGCCGCAGGAAGTCACATATGCGCAACTTCAGCAAATGCGCTGCTACATTTCACGCATGCGCGGTGAAAATACAAAAGCGCCGCTTAATTACGAAAGCGCCGCCAAAATGAACACATGCGCAGCTTTCACGCATGCGCCGCCGAAACAGGCATATGCGCCGCGAAATCACAAAAGCGCAGCTTCGCGAGGCATATGCGCCATTCTGCGTTTCGGCGCATTCATTTCACCTATTTTCTACGAGCATTTATGACACCTAAACTCGACCCTAGGAGAATTTTTTCGAAGCACATACCGGGGGTCCTGCCTCTGCTGGCCGCCCGAATCGTCGGACTCGCTCGAATCGGTGCTCCTCGCGTGGAATGTCTGCTGCTCTGGCCGCCATGCTGCTCTAGGTTTGCTCTGAGCTCTCCTTCTCCAATCCAAATCAACCAAGTGTGCAAATGACTATTCTTGTGGACCCAGCTCCTATTTATAGCCTCCAAAACCCTAATTCTGGCTAGGTGATGACTGTGACTACTTCCCGTGTCTGTTTTTCCTCCCGTTTTCTTCCCGCATCCCTGACCGCGTCCCTTTTTCTCCAACCTATCATAACCCCTTCCTCGTCGTGAGATCGTCCGTCTCCACAACTTTCGCCGTTTTTCCCGTCCAATCTCCCGAGGGGGCATCCTATCGTCATTTAACCTATACCAGGGGCAAACTGGGGCATGTATCATCATTCAGACTATCAATTTCTTTGAAGCAACGCTGTAAACTGCATTGCATCAAAGAGGGGCAAAATGTATACGCCTAAAAATGACACAAATCATCCTAAATAAATATTCTAAATATTTATTCCCTTCTTCTATTAATTAAATAAATATTCTAAATTTATTTAATCGATTCACTGTTCCATAATTAAATAAATTCAATTTATTTAATTAAAATCCTTCCATTTGTCCTTCACAATTAAATAATCATAAATTATTTAATTAATCCTATTTCCTCTATCCTAAAGTTCTAAATTCAAAATTCCATGTCACCTTTCCACCTCACCTTGTCCACCTCATCAGGTTGCACATGTAATTAAATATATTTAATATTTAATTATCTTATTTTCCCTCACCCACATGGCCTATTTCTTCTCCAATCAGAGGTCAGTTAACCAATCAATCAAGTCTGTTAACTAACCTGTCAGTTGAGTCAAATCCTCAATCAATCCAGTCAGTTCCACAATCCACTCTTCTAACTGATCAATCAATTCTGTTAACAGACCAGTCAATGGAGTTAACTCTCCAATCAGTTTTGTCACATCCCACCTTTCATGATGGAGCTGGGACACTTGTCACATTTCCACTGGTTGCACATTCCTCAACCATCCTCAACCGTTGATCTTCATATCTTCTCTCAACCGTTGATTCCTATTCCTCCGGGTCTATAAATGAAGCTTCATCCCTTCATTCTAATCATCCAGGCTTTTGACATCGTTACTCTGCAGAAATATCACCAGCGCGCCTTTGGCACCCATTTGTCATCCACAAGCTTGAGATCACCATTGTTGCATTGGAGCTCACCTTCATTGCATATCACACTATAGCCGTTCACCATCGACTTCCTCCAACAGCTTTTAAAAGATTACACTCTCTGAGGGCTCATCTCATCTGCGAAAGGACGATTCGTGATAGGCGAACAACAGAAGTTTCGAAACGGAAGAGGTTTGCTGTGTTTGTTCATTGCTTTGTTCATTTGAATCTTCTTTGTTTCTCTATTCTGTTGATGTTTGGGTCATCTGTTATTCATTTGATTGATGCACTATTTTACCCTGACAGAAATAATTCAAGAAGAGAAATTATTTTGATTTCTGAAAAGTACAGGACAAGATTAAAAGGAGATCAGTGTTTCATGTTCCCATGATAGAGGATATTTGGGCTGACTTGAGGACCCAAAATGAGATAATAAAATTGGATTACTTCAGGTTGCATCTGAGTCAGATAGAAGAACTAGGGTTAACTGATGTTTTGGAAGGCATGGAGGACGAAGGTGATGTCCTCGACCCTAAGTACAACATTGAAAACATTGAATCTTCAACCTTGCTGGAAATCAAGTGGTCAGTGAAAGAAGAGACTTCCCTTAGGAAAAGATTCCAACCTATACTAGCTAACACTAATATATGGTTGTAGAGAAATGGTATCAGTTTGAAAGAGTTCCTTACTAGGTCAAAGATAGAGATTCAGGAACAAAAAGGAAAGAAGGTGGAAAATAGGACTAAGAACAAAAGTGACACTCCTTCCAAGTTGTCAAAACCAAGGATCAAGTTTGTTTCTAAAGGAGGTAACCCAAAGGAAGTTGTAGAGAGTTCTAATGTGGAAGATCTAGGTACTGAAGAAATGAAAGTTGACAATATGGAAGCTGAAAATGCTGAAATAGAACAACAGGATATTGAAGAACTAGATACTGAACATATAGAGATGAGTGAGAAGCCAGCTGATGAAAGTGGTGAGGAACAAGAAATAGAAAGAGATGTTTAACAGGAACAACTTGGTGGTTTGCAAAAATCTCCCCAAAAAGATATTTCCCAAGAACCACAAGTTTCTACAGCTTTGCCTCATATTTCTGCTTCTACTAATATTCTAGTGGTTTCTAATGTTCTCACTATTGGCAAGAGACACTGCTTCGCATGATAGGTGTTGTCATTGATGGAAACTAAGACTATTCCACTCATCCACATAACATAATTTGTTCATACTGGAAGTCAGAATCAGAATTCATCTAAGTTCAGGTAGCCAGAGATAGAGCATGTGACAGGGTCTGATATCTTGGTCCGGATCTCTCCGATGGTAAATTAGAGTATGCTGCGGATCTGAAGGAGTGATAAGGATTGTCAGGTCAATCTAAATCTAAAATTTTAACCTCTGATGATGAAGTATTCAAAAGTTATTTGCATCTAAGAATGGGGTTACAGTTTGATAGTGCAAACAGCAGAAGAACAGGCTGACCTTGTAATTGATCTTGGTTTCAGATGAATGGAAGTTGTCAGTTGGATGATTTGTGATGATCAGTGATAGTGACCAACATGATTGATGATTTGTGAATAATAGTTTTGGTCCGCATTACAAGTTATGCATGGATTTAGCCGACAGAGCAGAGTCTTCAACAAAGTTCTAAGTGTTCTTGAAGCCCACTGAAAAGTGATTGAATATCATGATGTGGATATATATAGCCGATGGATTTAAGTGATATGTGTGTGTGTGTGATGTGACTATGGAATAAGTCAAAAAAGGGCAAAGATCTAAGGTTCAGATGTTAGCAGAATAGTAAACAGGGTAGATTGAGGATGAAGTGTATCAAGTCAGTATTTTGTGCTCAACCAAAACTGAATCCTTGCATTGGTAGATACTAATTATCAGTTCAAACTCATTGTAATCTTCCTTCTATAGGTAGTGAGCCTTCTTTTGAGTAGTGAGCTCTGGGCAGTGAGCCCGAATGCATGTGCATTCCCAATTTTAATACTTTTAACAGAGTATAATCTTTATGGGTTAACCCCTCACCATGGTTTTTCCCTTAACCAAATTTCCACGTTAAAAATCATTGTGTCATGTGTGTTTATTTGTTTCTGCTAATATGTTGTTGATTCATACTTTAATGTTTACATTATTAATTTGATTGTAAGTTGATAAAGAAGGTTAAAAGAAGAAAAGGTTAAATTTGCAAGACAACTGATTCACCCACCCCCTCTCAGTTGTTTGGACTAATTCCAACAATTGGTATCAGAGCCAAGTTCCTTGAAAGAAGCCTAACAGCTTGAGGAAAGATCTTAGAAGGAATTTTCAATGGGCTCACTCAAAGATCAACTTCGGTTGGCTCTAGAAGATCTTGATCAGTCCAAAGCAGAAGTAACTAATCTGAAAGATGAGCTTAAAGATGCTGATGATACCATTGAAATGTTAAAAGACAAATTAAAGAAATCTATGGAAAAGAGAAAGGAGCTACTTTTGCAGTTATCTAGTTTAACTAAAGAAAATGGCATGAGTGAAGCCTTGGAAGAAAAGACAAAGGAGTGTGAGAAGCTATCAAAAGAAGTTGATGTTCTAAAAGTTGAGATGGAATCTGGGGCAATGAGGATAACCAAAGAAATTGAGCAAAGGAAGAAGACTGAAGAAGACTTGAATCAAACTCTAAAAGAAAGAATTGAAGAATGATGTAGATTGGACAAAATAGCTGGCCATCTAGAGTCTAACCTACAAGAAAGCAAAGACAACAAAAGAGAACGTGAAAGGCAAATTGTCATTCTCAGAAATGACCTAGAAGTTGCAAATGAATACAAAGAGAAGTTCAAGATAAGCTTAGCTAAACTTGAAGCACTACTTAAAGGTCAAAACAAGGCTAATGACAAGCATGGTCTTAGATATGAGAAAGGTGAAAGCTCCGGATCTGAACAAAGAAATTTCCAGCCAAAGAAGGGAAGAAACAGACCTAGAAGACCTCCGATAAGACAGCCTAATGCTCAAAGATATCCATCCTTCAATGGCAATTGTTTCAATTGCAATAAATTTGGTCATAGAGCTACTCAGTGCAGAAGCAGAGTAAATCAAAATAATCCATCCTTCTCTGGTCAATGCTTCAAGTGCAACAGGTGTGGTCACAAATCAAATGAATGCAGTAGGATAATGAATCACCCTAACAATAAAGGAAATGGCAATTCTTTCAATGGCTACTGTTTTTCTTGTAATGGATTTGGACACATGGCTAATCAGTGCAGATCAAGAGGAAATCAAGTATATGAGCAAAGAAATGTTGTGTGCTTTAATTCCAATAAATCTGGTCATATTGCAAGATTTTGTAGAAGTAGGATTAATGAAAGAAGAGGTCTGGTAAACAGAAAACTAGATGAGCAGAGACAAGACAAAGGCAAAGGAAAAATTGATGTGAATGAGATCTAGAATGAAATGAGCAAGACATGGGTCAAGAAAACAATTGTGAATGATAATAATGGATCTGCACTGGAATTTGGTGATGATAATTCCTCTAGAAATTGAATTAGGAGCTCTGGCTCAGGGGGAGCTACATTGAAAATCAAATTCCCCCAGCCAGTAAGTGGGTGCCTGGATTTGGCACAATGAGAGAAGATATTTTGAATTGTTTCAGAACTTTTGGAAGGATTTCTGGAAGAAAAGATGTTGATATGGAAATTGGTGGAGTGATTCATGAAGAACTGTTCAAGAAACTAAGTAACCGAATGAAGTTAGGGAAGAGCATTTATCATAAAGGTAAATTAGATTTTGTGGAGCATAAAAAGGTGTTCACTCCTCATTTGAATCACTTTGCACTTGAAGAAAGCAAGAAGAATAGTGTCTGAGCTAAGATTACAAGGAATTGAAGTGTGACAGGCGAATTTATCTGTCAACCCTAATCTCGTGAAAAAGATATTTATCTGTGAAGCTTTGAACTTATAATTTTTTGAAATGGCTACACCTTTGGTCATTAACATTACTAAAAGGCCTCGACCCAAATTTAAGAAACATCCACACAAATCTATAGAAGTCAACCCATTAGGTGCATTTTCAAGTGTTTTGTATGGTGTGTTGCATACTGAAGATATTAGGGTTTATATTCATGCGAACATAGATGAATTTGGGGACTCAAGGTATGTAGATTTGTTTGAGAGTCATATCAGGAATGAAAATCACAACCTTAAACTAGAATACAAGGCACTACTTGATAAACATTTTATTCAGATTATGTGGTTTCCAACATTCGATGAAGATGAGTGGGTCTAGTATTTTTTGAGTCAGATGCATGATGAATTCATATGGCTGTTAAAACCATTCAATATTACCAAGGATGTTATCAGAATTGTGATTGGGTTAAACTTAACTGGTGGATTACCCATGTTGAAGTCTGTAAAAAACCAAACTATTACCAATGCAACCAGTGCAAAGTTTGACAAGAGGGCGATGACCATAAATGACATTATAGAACCAGATGTGAAGTTTGCTTCCATGGTGATTGGCTATAAGATCTATCAATCTAGCAAAGAGAATTCAGTCTCTGAAACTGCCATATATGCAGCATATCAAATGTTGAAGAAGAATGCAAATTATGACATATGTGAGCTATTACAGAACTCGCTGATTGAAAACTTGAACAAAATCAAGAAAGATAAGAAAAACACTTTTAAATATGGTACATTGGTTCTATGCTTGTTTTTCTACTATATGAATGAAGTACCTAGAGTAAAGAGTGCTCACTGGACTAATGATGACCTAGTTGCCATTCAAATCAGAGATCATTTTGGAAGCATTGGTGATTATAAAGCTCAAAAAACTGCAATCTGGGGATACTTCAAGAATTTTTAGAGTATGATGCATTCAAGGGAAAGGATCCCTAAATCAATTGTTGAGAAGTACAAGAATGAAATACGTTTTATGGTTGAAACTGATCAGTGCTTAATGGAACCAGTGGAACCCAGAACTGTTTGGATCATGCCCATGGGGTATGAAGTAGATGGAAAAATCTTGAATATGTATGCTCAACATCTTCTAAGCAAGCCAAAAGACACAACAGTTGAAATATTTGGGACATATGAGGAGATAAGTTTAGAACTGCATACTGAGATTAGAGAACCTAAAACTAATAGAAAAGTAAGAAAAGAAGTTGAGAAGTTGGCCAAGAATCTAGGTCTCACAAAGGAAGCCATCAGGCAATTCAAGGAAAGAACTGAAAAGGCTGAGAAGGAGAAGCAGAATAAGAAACAAGGAAGTGCTCTGGTAGGATCCTCCTCCACATCAAGGACTACTAGAAGCTCTGCTTCTACCCCTACTCCTCCAAAACCTACCAATCCTGAGATACCGAAAGGCAAATCTTCTGGAAAAGAAGGAAAAAGAGAGAAAACAAAGGCCACAAGAACCTATAAGAGCACAAAAGTTGATGAAGAAGAAACAGATTTTGATGCTGAGGTAAAGAAGTTGAAAGACTCTGGAACAAAAACTACCAAAGTGACTAAGGAGAAGCCCTCTGAAAGCAAAAAGGCAAGAAAAAGGAAAAAGACAGACACATATGTTGAGAATCCCACAATCTCTGTGGAAGATGTGATAAAATCAGTCACTATAGATGGAAATTTGAAACCCATGACTGAATTTTATGATGAATACAGTGACACAGATAAGAGGGTGTTAGAGGAAGTAGCTATTAGATATCTAAATATCTATAATAAGGCCCTGATTGAAATAACTTTTGAGATCTCTCCAAGTCTTGCAAACATTTTGGAGTTGAGGAAAGAAAATGCAAAAAGCAAGGATATGGAGCTTAGAGAGCATGTGTTGATAAAACTATGCCCTCAAATCACTCAAGTTCAAATGAATGTGATATTCAAAGAAGTGAAGGATGAATTCAAGAGCAAGAAGAGAATGAACAAACTAATGCTTGGAGAATTGGACCAAATAGTTAAAGAAACACAAGAAATACTTCTAAGTGTATTGAAGAGACACAATCTTCCATTTGTTGAGGAGGAGACTGATGATGGGATTGATTCATCAATCTCAGATATTAAAAAGATGAAAATTGATGAGCAGCAAACCAAGGTTGATGACTCCAGAGGAACAAATAAACAAAGAAGATATAGAGATGGTGGACCAAACTGATGATGCAAGAGATACTCTAACTTCTCTTGATCAATCTAGAAAAGATGATAATGTTGAGAATACTGCTGCTACACAAGATCCTTAGGAATAGATTGTAAATAGTCAGCTGTAGATAACACAGAGAAAAGTGGAGTAGAAGAAGAAGTCAAAGATAAGGAAGATAAAGAAGAAGAAGATGGTGCAAATGTTGATAGTCCTAATACTGTGAAAACCAAAGGAAAGGAAAGTGGTCCAGAAATGGTGGCAAATTTTTTGAGTAAAGAGATGCTAGAGTTTGATGAACCAGAACTGATTCAAGGACCAATCAACTTGGATACTCTCTCTCTGGTCCAAATGATGAAGATAACATCCTTCACACAAGCCAAAGCAAGTGAAAAGATATTGAAATCTCACATAGAGGATAGTGAGCTGTTAAGTCTTGCATCCAGTGTATTAGAGAAGATAATGCCAACCTTCTAGAAGAATCCATTTGACTCTCTCTCTAGACATCTGAAGAATCTTGTAAATTTTGTAAGTACACATTTTGAATCTTTTGAGAAGTCTACAGAGACTAAAGTCAGAAATGAATTTTTAGATAAGAAATTTAGTGAAATAAGGAGCCTAATAAGGAATGATAGGATGATACTTGGTATCAGTATAAAGAATATTCAAAATACTCTAAGTGATGGAGGTACTATATACAAATTTTGTCTATCCTGGCCTAAAGTCAGTAAGGATATTGAGAAGAAGATAAAGAAGTAAGAACAAAAATTGTCAAATCTATCTAAAAATTTTGATTCTCTAACAGTTTCTCCTATAAGTCAGGAATGTCAAGTAATCAGCTTGACCGATGAAATAAAGAAACTTGTTAAAGAAAAAGGCAATATTGCGAAGAGAATGTGTGAGCTTCGGGAATTGATTGCCCCCAAGTTAGAAATAATGTTTAATTCTCTATCAGAAGCTCAAACTACAGTTCAGACAAGTGATCCTTCAGATCTGACAAAGGCAGAAGCATACACATTTCTACTGAGTGGACACATCTCAATTTTGGATGGCATGAAAAGAATTTGGGCCTCTGAACTTGAGAAATTAAAAAGTAGTTTTGCGGATATTCCCAAGTTCATGTAAATATAACTTAATGATTGGGTGTACATATGCGGCACTGTATACAGAATTTTTTATTTTTGGCTTGCAGACCCCATCCTTTGCCATTGATGTCAAAGGGGGAGTGAAGAACAGTGAAAAATGAGGAATCCAACAAAGGGGGAGCTCCAGAATCAGTGGAGAACATAAGAGTATAGAATAAGGGGGAGTAACACTTAGTCATTTTTCACTAAGTGTTGCCATCAATGCCAAAGGGGGAGATTGTTGCCAAGAGACATTGTTTCACATGATAGGTGTTGTAATTGATGGAAACTAAGACTATTCCAATCATCTGCATAACATAATTTGTTCATACTGGAAGTCAAAATCAGAATTCATCTAAGTTCGAGTAGCTAGAGATAGAGCATGTGACAAGGTCTAGTATCTTAGTCTGGATCTCTCTGGTGGTAAATTAGAGTATGCTACAGATATGAATGAGTCATAAGGATTGTCAGGTCAATCTAAATCTAGAATTTTAAGCTCCGGTGATGAAGGATTTAGAAGTTATTTGCATTTGAGTATGGGGTTACAATTTGACATTGTAGACAGCAGAAGAACAGGCTGACCTTGTAATTGATCTTGGTTCTGGATGAATGGAAGTTGTTAGTTGGATGATTTGTGATGATCAATGATAGTGGCTGACATGATTGATGATTTGTGAATGATAGTTTTGGTCCACATTACAAGTTATGCATGGATTTAGCCGACAGAGCAGAGTCTTCAACAAAGTTCTAAGTGTTCTTGAAGCTGACTGAAAAGTGATTGAATATCATGATGCGGGTATATATAGCCAATGGATTTAAGTGATCTGTATGTGTGTGTGATGCGACTATGGAATAAGTGCGAAAAGGGTAGAGATCTAAGGTTTAGATGTTAGCAGAAGAGTAAACAGGGCAAATTGAGGATGAAGTGTATCAAGTCAGTATTATGTGGTCAACCGAAACTGAATCCTTGCATTGGTAGATGCTAATTATCAGTTCAAACTCATTGTAATCTTCCTTATGTAGGTAGTGAGCCTTCTATAGGCAGTGAGCCTTCTTTTCAGCAGTGAGCGTTGGGTAGTGAGCCTGAATGCATGTGCATTCCCAATTGTAATACTTTTAACAGAGTATAATCTTTGTGGGTTAACCCCCATCGTGGTTTTTTCCTTAACCGGGTTTTCACGTTAAAAATCATTGTGTCATGTGTTTATTTGTTTCTACTCATATGTTGTTGATTCATGCTTTAATGTTTACATTATTAATTTGATTGTAAGTTGATAAAGAAGGTTAAAAGAAGAAAAGGTTAAATTTGTGAGACAACTAATTCACCCCCCCCCTCTCAGTTGTTAGACTAATTCCAACACTCACTTGTACTATTATTGTATCTTCTGATTCTACCCCCCTTTCTGTAAAGACTAGTTTTGGAACTATTTTTGATTCCTCTGGTTCAATACCTAGTTTATCTTCTCCTTCTTTTGATATTGGAGAGCAAACTGTTCTGGATCATTTTCTTGATAGCTCAAAGAAAAATGTTGATACTACAGGTATAGTCTTTACCACCACTGCTTCAATTGTTACCATAACAGGTGCTAGCATGGATCTTGCTAACCAAATAATTGATTCATCTCCAAATGTCAATGTTCAAACACTGCCTCCATGGTTGTCTACTTACACACCAAAAAGAAAGAAGCGGGCTATTTCACCGGATGACATTGATATTGGGAAGTTACTACCTGCTAAGCCAAAAGCTCAAAATAAAAAGCCTAAGACTGTTTCTAGACTGATTGATAAAAAGGGAGTTAGATATACGGAGATTGCAAGACCTCCTCCTGATGCCACCACAGACACTTTTGATGTAAATGATTACATTGTTTCTAGAGTTGGATTGGGTAAGCTTACTCATGAAGGTCTTAAATCAGATTTTCAAGCAACAGCAAGCTCCTTGCTTGTGAAATTTGATGAGGAAAAGAAATAAAAAGAACACTATAAAGCTAAGGCTGAGCAGCTCGCTACCGTTCTTCAAAAGATATTCAAGTCATCAGAAATTCTGGAACCAATGGTAGTCACTATTAAAGATCCTTTGATTCAAAATGTGGAAAAGGTTCAAACAAGAGGAAGAGTTGTTGGTGCGATTCTGGACCGATTGTTGACATAGGGCAGAGTTCTTCTGAAGACTACAGTGGAGAGGAAAGAAAAAATGGAAAAGGCAAGAGCTGAGCTGGATAATCTTGTTGATTCATTATCTCAGGTACTTCAAGACCAAGAAGACACTTTAGAGGAATGGGTTGAGACAAAGAAAATCAAGATAAAGAATTTGATTGCAATTGGTGTCGTGTCAAATCAAGAATCATATGTCAAGACCAAAGAATCCTTGACTCATCGCATCAATGTGTTAAGAAGATTGCTTGAAGATTTGTCACAAGTACAAGAAATTAGTGAAGATAGTGATGTCTCACTTTTGCATAGACTAGAGGAGCTACTATGTATTCTAACAGGTGAAAATCACAAATTTCTTTCTGCAGATGAATGATTGATGCTTTTGAGAAAATGGTTCAAAAGAATTTTGAAGATGAGGTGTTTTCAGTTGCTTCAATGGATAATCTTTATGATTACCATTCAACCTTTGATAATTTGAAAGATAACCTTGGAAAGCATGAAAAAGTGATAAAGGTAGTCAAAGATGCAATTGTCAAGGCCCATACTATCTCAGACAATACAACTGGACCAGATGTGTATGAGATGTCAGCAGTAAAAACCATGTACTGAGATTTTCTAAAGAAGAATGATGGTGGCAGCTAAAATTCTTCTTCATGCCTTAGTTTATTTTTAGTTTTGTATATGTAATTTGTAATTAGTTTTGGACATATCCATATGCATTTTTATAAAATGTAATTACATATGGAACAAAGGAAATCCCAAGTCAAATAGGACTCTTTTGTTGAATAAGTCAAAGTAGTTGTAGATTTCCTATTTTTGCTCTAGGCTCCTCTCTATAAATAAAGAGGGCCTCTTTTGTAATCTTTATCTTTTGTCTATTGCAAGAAAACTCTAGCGAATTGAAAAGCAAATCAAGACTTTGTGCTTCTTTGTGAGAATCAATTATCAAATATTTATCAATACAAGAAAGCAAATTCAATTTCAATCTTTGTCTTGGAATTATTTGTGTTATGATAGCATTGTTCTTACGTCTTACTATCATAATCTTCTTTGGTAATAACTGAAGTGTGAAGATTGTTTCAAGTGATTAAAGAGCATTCTTAATTGGATTGTGATAGACTTTGTGTTATCAAATCATTTGTGAGGATTGTGTTTGTGTTTGTGAGAGTAAAATAGCTTGAAGACTTTGTGCTTCAAGTTGTTGAATTCAATCTATTTATATCATCTTGGAGAAGAGTGAAGACTTTGGGCTGCATTCAACTTCAAATAATTTTACTTGCAATTAGTAAGTGAGGTGACAAAAGACTTTGTGTTTCTATGGTTTCATGATAGTTTATAAGTTCGTTAATATCAATTTCATTGAAGTCATCATCTTGAAGTAGAAGCATCTATTCTGAAAAAAGAGAATAGGATGAAATGGAACCACCACAAATATAGTGTTTAGTGTACATAAGTTTCATAAGTTATTTGTTTTTAATAGTTAAGCAACTAGAGGGAACCTCCCCTTGCTGAGAGGAGAGACTTTGTCTCATCATAGTTGTGGCTGATATAACCATTTTGTTGTTAGTGAGTTAACGACAAAATATTCACCCAACAGTTTTTTGGTGACTCTACTGGGGACCGAACACGCAACTTAGAACCTCACACTTTGAGTTGAAGCATTTCGGCCTCATTGCTTGAAATAAGTTAGTTCAAGTTCTTATCTTTGTTAAGAATATTACATTCTAGCAGACTCAAGGTATACAAGAAGTAAGAGAGCTCAAGGAATTATTGATCCTATGTTTGAGTTAATGTAGCAAAATAATTTTGGTCTTTTGCCTCTGATACCACGACTTTAGCGTATAAGGAGTTTCCCTCCTGCCAATGCCAAATCTCCTATACCAGGTGAAGCTACCAATGCAAATACTAACAGAGTATTATCTACTTAGATTCCTCAAAGGTTTGTTATCCCGCCCTTCAACCGGCGTACAATGGTAGTTCAAGGCCCTTGGGGTAATTCTTTTGGACCCCTGAATTTGACACCACCGTTGCATGAACTACCCCATAGTTCAAGAAAGAATTTTCCCAAATTCTATGGTGATGGGAAAGTCCATCCTGATGAGCACATTGCGGCTTTTTGCATAGCGTGTGGTGTGCTAGGTGTGGAGTACCTGGATGTATCTATGAGAATGTTTGCGGAGCACTTCAAGGTGTCACTGCGGATTGGTTCTACCATCTTCTAGCCTGAACTATTACTGGGTGGGATACTCTTAAAACTAAGTTTGAGGAAAGGTTCAAACCAGCCAAAGATGCTCATGCACTGTTAGCTCAGTTGACTCAGATGAGAAAAGAACCACAAGAACCCATGCGCGAATTTATTGCTAAGTTCAACAAGCTGACTAACAGGATTCCTACCAATGCTCAACCTACAGCTGAAAATAAAAAGTGTTTCTTTATAAATACTCAACTGTCGGAGGTGAGTTTTCTTTTGCGATGGGCAAATCCAGCGGATTTGACAGTAGCTCAGAATCTTGCAATGGAAATAGAAGATAATCTCATTCTTGCAGGTAAGATAAGAAAAGACACTAATAGAAATAGAGGGCAACCCTCTAATGAAGTATCTTCTACCAGCACCACTGATCCCATGGTGCAAAAATTAGCTAATGAATTGTTAGCTTTGAAGAAACAGGTGTCTTAAGGTGTATCCATTCCTTCCTATAGGGATATACCAAGGAGGACATTTCCCAATGCTCAATATCAGGGAAATGCTGCTAAAAACCAAGGGAAGAATAGGCTTCCGCCAACACAAGGAAGGCTTGCCATAGAACCACCATCGATCAACTCAGCAGTTGGCTACTATGAAGTTAAGCATGAAAATTTTCAACAACCTGACTTGGATCAGAAAATAGTGCCAATCTCTTTATGGAAGGAGAAGAAGAATTGGCTGGCGACTCAAACATTGGGTTCCTAAATTATCAGGACGAGGCAGAAAGAGGAGAAGATTTACATAGTGGAGCATGTCATTTTCACCAGATCTCAAAATCAGTCAAACCCTCAAGTGGCTGATAAAGGTAAATCAAAAGAAGATTCTCAACCGATAATTTATATTGCTAAGCAAGGAACTCCTTTACCTTTTCAATCAAAGGATCTGGCTGGTCAAAAACAAGTAAGTTCCTCTAACACTCCTACTTCTTTTGCTGCTATTCCTCAGACCAGTACTTCCACAATGAAACCTCAGAATGAAAGTTTTCTTACTTCTATGTCCATTTCATTTCATCTTTTTGATATAATTGACCATGCTAGGAAAACCAAAATACAAATGTCTGAGGTGGAATATTTGCAAGCTAACACAGACCAATTTGAAAGGTTAGCTAGACTTGTTAAAAATAAGACTGCCTTTGTAGGGTAAGATAATTCCAAGACTATTCCCAACCCCTCAAAGACTAGGTCTTCTCAGAATAACCTAGTTACTACTCTTATTGCTTCAGGGAAAATTGAACCTTTCTATGTTTCTTTGTTAGTCAATGGTCACAAACTTAATAATTGTGTCATAGATTCAGGAGATTTTGATAATGTTATGCCTACCAAGGTAGAAGATGTTCTAGGATTGACTCTAACAAAGACCTTTGGAAGGTGCTTTTCAATGGAAAACAAACAGGTGCCTTTGTTAGGCTAGATTAAAGATGCGCAGTTCGCATTCGCTGCTTTTCCAGAGAAAATAATAAAGATGATTGTCCTGTTGCTGATGTCCTGGCTTCATATGGTATTTTACTAGGACAAAACTTCTGTAAAGATGTAGGAGGAGAGCTTAACATGGATTTATCTAAAGCAAGGATACCTATCAAAGGTGTCATGCAGAAATTGCTTCCTAAAAGGAAAGTGAAATATATTGTCACTCAATCTAAAGACCCAAAAGCTCAAATTTTATTTGAATCTTCAGGTTTAGGTAACTATTTTCTGACTATATAATATCCTTCTAGTTTGTCAGATGATAGTTCGTCAGATGATTGTTCTAATGAAAGTTTAGTGATGGAAGATTCTTCTTCTTCTTTGGGTGAAGAGTCTATTGACCACAGAGATGTCGAACCAGAAAGTTCAAATGATATTTGGACTCTAAAATTTGATGATAGTTGTTCTTCCATAAGATCTGGGGCTGGAGTAGTCTTGATATCTCCTCAAGGTGATATTTTTCCTTTTTCATATAAGCTACAATTTGGCAATACCAACAATACTACTGAGTACGAGTATTTGTTACTCGGAATAGAGGCTGCTTGTATAAAGGGAATCAGAAATCTTCATACACAAGGAGATGCGGAGCTGATTATTTCTCAGGTAAGAAATTTGTACTAGACAAAAAATGAAAGGTTGAAGCATTACTGAAATTAGGTATGGGAATGCATTGATAAATTTGATGCATTTGTTGTTTCTATTGTTCCTAGATAATATAATGATAGAGCTGACTCTTTGGCCATATCAGCTACCCTTATGGTCCCACATAAGGATTTTAAGGATGATACGTATACTATTGAGTTGGTTTTTAGGCCAAGTGTACCTGATAATGTTGACCATTGGCAAGTTTTTAATGGTGATAATCAGATTATAGCTTTTCTACAAAAAATGGGTAGTTTTGATGAACTATACTTTGAGGGGAGTGATTCTCCACCTTCAAGAGTATGTTTTCAAAGTGAACTCAAAGACTAGTGAAGAGTTTCTTCAATTAAAAGGAAACAAAATTCTAAAAGGTTTAGTTTTCCTTGAAAAGCTTTTTGATAAACATGATTGTTATATCAAGCAAAAGCAGTAACTTGATTCAAGTTCGTCAATGGAATTTGAACAAGTGAACCTCAATATAGAAGCAGATCCCAAGATGGTCAATATTGGGAAATGTTGCACTGATGATGAAAAGTTCAAGTTCACAACACTTCTATGCCATTATATTGATGTGCTTGTATATTCATATGATGACTTGAAGTCCATCAGACCACAAGAGATTCAACATGAGATTCCACTCAAGGTGGGATCATTGCCTCATAAACAAAAGCAGAGGCAATATAATCCTCAAATATCAGGTACTATCCTTGCTGAAATTCAAAATATGTTGAATGCTAGGATAATTTTCCCTATTCATCATTCAACTTGGATTGCAAACACTATTACTATAAGGAAGAAGAACGGAGAGATCCGTATCTGTGTAGATTTTAGGAATCTAAATCAATCTTCCTTGAAAGATAACTACCCTTTGCCCATAATGGATCAAGTGTTACAAACAGTAACTAGTTTAGAGATGCTATCTATGTTGGATGGTTTTTCAGGCTATAATCAAGTAGAGATTAGTGAAGTGGATCATCACAAAACTGCTTTCACAACTCCATTGGGCACCTTTGCATATCTCAGGATGCCATTTGGGTTGATCAATGCTGGTGCTACATTCTAGAGAGCAATGAACTTGGTATTCAGAGATGAAATGGGTAAGTTCATTGTGGTATACCTTGATGATTTGACTATTTTCTCTGAGAAATGTCAAGATCATGCTTATCATTTGCGGCAAGTTTTGGAACAATGTCATCATAATGGTATTTCTCTTAACCCAAAGAAGCCAATTTTTGGGGTTACAGAAGGTAAACTTCTTGGTCACATTGTGTAAAAATAAGGAACCAAGATTGACTCTAAGAGAGTTAAATCCATCCAAGGTCTTACTTTGCCTGCAAGTAAGACGGTTGTTCATTCTTTCTTTGGGAAAGTGAGTTTTCTATGGAGGTTCACTCCAGAGTTTGCAAAGAAGACTCATCATATTGTTAATATGATGAAAGGTAAGACCACTTTCTATTAGAGAGCGGAAGGTAAAGCAGCCTTTGAGGACATAAAAAGAGCCATAGCTCATGCTCTAGTTTTGGTGTGTCTTGACTACAACAAAAATTTCATTATGTATAGTTATGCTTCAGAGCATACATTGTCAGCAATTCTAGTTCAGCAGAACAAGGAAAGTGTAGAATCTCTAATTTCATTCATGAGTTTTCCTTTGAGAGCTCATGAACTCAGGTATTCTAACATGGAGAAACATTCTTTTGTTGTAGTGAAGGCTGTGAAACATTTCAGATTTTACATATTGAACTCACATACTGTTGCTCTGATACCAGATACAACAGTAAAATCAATCTTGACTCAACAAGAGTTTGGGACTAAGAGAGGCAATTGGATTGCCAAAATTCATGAATTTGATCTTGATATTAAACCCACCAAGCTTGTCCATGGAAGAGTTTTGTGTCAACTTATTGCTGATAATGTTCCAAAAGAAACAGGTGATGAAGAGATAGAGGTTGAAGATTTTCCAACTGTCCTTTTTGTTACTACAACTGATGAGTGGTATTCTAAGATCACTTACTTTCTCACATATGGTGAGTGCCCTTCTCATTTGTCCTACAAAGAAAAGTGGACTATCAAGCTTAAGGTTGTAAACTATGTCCTATGGGATAATGGTTTGTATAAACAATGTCTTGATGGAGTTTTCCTCCGTTGTGTTGATAAAGCACAACAAAGTAAGTTACTGGAGTCTTTCCATAATTTGGCATGTGGAGGACATTTCTTAGCACCAGTAACATCTCACAAGATTTTGTGAGCTAGGTATTATTGGCTGACCTTGTTCCAAGACACATATGATTGGGTGCATAAGTGTGGACTTTATCAGCAGTTTGTGGGTAGACCAAAGTTGGTTACACTACCATTTAAACTAGTTGTAATTGAGGAACCATTTCAGCAGTGGGGCATCGATTTAATTGGCATTGCGAATCCACCATCAAGCGCAGGACATAGCTATGTTCTTACTGCAACTGATTATTTCACCAAGTGGGTGGAAGCTATACCAATTAAGCATGCTACTTTTGAAGTGGTGTGTAAGTTCCTCAAAGAAAATATCATATTCTAGTTTGGTGTTCCAAACAAGATTGTGGTAGATAATGCTACATGTTTTTCCTCTAATGATATTACTAGTTTTTACTTTGAATATGGAATTATTCTTTCACATTCATCTGATTTTTATCTACAATGGAATGGTCAAGAAAATCAAGTAATAAGAATCTGGTTACTATTATCAGGAAGCTAGTAGATGATAATAAAAAAACGTGGCATAAGGCATTGTTTGATGCTTTATGAGTAGATAGAATTACCCCAAAGAGGGCTATTGGCATGTCACCATTTCAGCTATTATATGGTTTGAATGCAAAGATACCAATCACCTTGGAATTTCTGGCTTTGAAGTTGGCAAACGCGGTTGAGGATGGAAGTTTTGAAAGTTCTATTGATAAACACATAGTGTACCTTTCTAAACTTGAAGAGCAGTGAGTTATGATGGTGGACCGTATAGATCAACACCAAAGTCAAGTCAAGAAGCTATTTGATAAGAAAGCAAAGGCCAGAGATTTTCAGATTGGGGATCAAGTCTTGTTGTGGGACAAGAGTAGAGAGCCAAAGGGAATGCATGGGAAATTTGATTCCCTATGGAGAGGCTCGTTTATCATTCACCAATTCTATGGTGAAAATAGTTTCTTATTGCAATATCAAGATGGGACACCATTCTTGTTTCCACATAGAGGACAGCATCTGAGCTTTTCAATCCATGAAGTGACAGATAAGTTCACTTGTATATTTGTACAGTTTGTGTTTTTCTTTTTCATTTTTAGTCTTTTTGTGTCTTTTGTTTTGTTCACTTGACTCTATGGCCCAATGGCATGGATGAAGGCACTTAGAGACTGGATTCTTCTCCCTTTGATCATTTCAAAGAATGATCGAAGGAAGCTCTCTAGGTAGAGCCAGTTGTTGTCCTTGAAATCAACTGTGCTCATTTTGTAGGATGACCCCTACGAAACTTGTTTGTTTCGTAGCCTACACTCTAAGTTCGCATTTCAAGGCAAGTCTTCTTAACCTCATGTGAAGTCATCCAACACTTAAGAATCGCTTGTAACATTCCCCCAGGTCAATTCCTCGAAGTTCATGAAATTGACTAGGTTACAAGCTCGTCAAAATATCAATTTTGACCTTTTTAGGGTGTTAGGAATTTTTCATAGTTTACATGCAAGAGCGGCCAAAAACCCTGCCCTTACATGTAACTTGTTTGTCCATATGCACGGGCAGGGAAAATGATCGCCCGGACATGTGTTTAATCATATTTCATGTAGGAACGGTCAGAAGTACCACCCATGCATGTCTTGTTTTGTAACTTAAACTTTAAAGTGCATGAGCAGCCAATTCTACCGCTCATGCAAGTTTTTTTAGTTTTTGACTTTTTGATGTAAGGACGGTGATTTTCTCCGCCTGAACATCTCTAAGTTAAGTTGACTGCATTAATGGTGCTCGTGTGATGTTTTAATACACCTTTTTAAACCTTTTAAATCATTTTTAATTGTTATTTTTACTTATTCTTTGTCTGTGAACCCCCTTGGTGCGAATCAAAACCCTCGTGACCTTAGGCATTCTTGTGCATGATTTTCTACTCCAGATCTTTGCCAAAATTAAGTTGTGATTTTACCAGGTGAATTTTTCTTGTTTTTCCCTGTCGTGATTTCCTTTTAGAGATCATTCTTTTCATTTTTAATGTTGTTAGTTTTAAACTCTTCTTGTTGTTTGAAATTTTCAAGAATCGTTTATAATTTTTAGGATTTCCCCTTTGATGTCATTTTTGATCTAGGGTTTTTGGTTATAGTTGTTATTTTAGTTTAAATGCTTTATTTTTATCTATGTGAGTAACGCGGTGAAAGTCGCTGCTTATCTGTAAACCCTAGTTTCGTATTGAATGAATTAGGTTTTCTTTAGGTGTGTGAGGGCGACGATTTTTGTTGCTCCCACATGTTTGTTTATTTATATGTATCAATAGTCAAAAACCCCGTCGATACATCTATGTTGTCATTTGTTTGTGTTTGTGATACCTTATGTAAGGGTAGCAATTTTCACCGCCCGTACACAAACCTTAATGTTTTGTTCCCTCATATGCATAAGTGGGCAAAATTGTCGCTTAAACACTTCCTTCGCTTAAACTCCCTCATGTGCCAGCGGTCAAATCGGTCGCTCTTACACAAAACCAGTTTTACCCCTTACATGTATTAGCAGTATTTTTTGTCACTTATGCACTGCCAAATCATCTCTTTGCATGCAGGAGCGATCAAATCGACCACCTTTACACTGAAATGCAATATACCCTCATGCAGGAGTGGTCATTTTGACCACCCATGCATGACTCCTTGAAATTTTCCTAACATTGGGAATTTTTGCAAAATGATACCTTTGACCTGCTTTCACCAAATTTCTTGACTTATGCGCTCTTAAGCCATTTCAAGCATATTCCTATGAACATGATCATTAATTTGTAGTGTCCCTAATTTTCCAATTTTTACCCTAACTACGAGGTCATGAACTTTTGCAGTTTTATCAAGTAGTTGTGATTGACACTGTTTCCAATGTTCTCTCCAAAGTTGATGTCAGAGTCGTCTCCATCCAAAGCTAAGATCATGAAGTACAAATACCAAGGGGTTTTCCCTGTCACTTCAGTATAGTCTAATGTTGATGAGATTAAGGATACGGAGATAGGACGTGTGGATATGATAGAATTTGTGGAGAGGACTAAACAAGATAATCCCCCCCACTATATGTAGAAGATCATTGATAGCAATATACACCTAGTTGCATCTTTTCCTATTGTTGCTCATAATCCAGAGTTTGTCCTCCAAGTGGCAAGTCAATATGATAAGGATACCAGAAGTCTAACTGATTCTCAGGGGAATGTTTGTTGGCAAGAGACACTACTAGGTATGTCAGGTGTTGTCATTGATGGCAACTAAATCCATCTTATGCATCCACATTACATCAATTGATCATACCGGAAGTTAGATTGCAGATTTGTCTAAGTCCAGATAGATAGGAATAGAGTATATGATAGGATTCAACATTTTGGTCCGCACTTCTCCACAAGTAATCACAATGTGCTGTAGATCTGAAGGAATGTTAAGGGATGTCAGGGCTACCTAAATCTAAGATTTTAGCCTCTAGTGATGAAGGGATTGTAAGTTACAAGCATCTAAGTATCGGATTTTGGATAGACAGTTCAGTCTGGTGAAGAACAAGCCGACTAGGTGTTTGATCTTTGTGTGGATGAAGATAAGTGATTGGTCAAGTAAGTTATGAGATCCAATGGTATTAGCCAACATGTGTGATGACTTGAATGTATAGGTTTTGGTCCGCATTGGTATTTGGGCATGGATTCAGCTGATAGAACAATGTTCTTAAAAAGGCCTTAAGTTCTTCTCAAGGCCGATTGCAGTTGATGTTATTTCATGTAGCGGATATATGTGATTGATGGATTTGAGCATTTATGAGAGTAGTAGTGGGAATATGAAGGGATAAGTGCGAAGTATAGAAGAATCAAGTGTGAAGGGAAGAGATCTAAGCTCTGGATCATGGCAGAGCAGTGAAATAGAGCAGAAAGAGATGAAGTGTGTAAAGTCAGTATATTGTACATAACTGAAACTGTAATTCTACATTATTGGATGCTATTCTTCAGTTCAAACATTCTAGTGAACTTTTGTAATTAATTTGTAGGCAGTGAGCCTCTTTGAGCAGTGAGCTCTGGGCAGTGTGCCCTGAAGGCATGTGCCTTCCCCATTTGTAATACTTTTAACAGAGTATAAATTTCTTGTGGGTTAACCTCCACTGTGGTTTTTCCCTTAACTGGGTTTCCACGTAAAAATCTTAGTGTTCATGTGTTGTGATCTTGTGGTTTCTGTTCTTGTGTTCATGCTTCTTTCTTTTGGATGTATGTGGTAAATTAATAAAGGAACAAAGTAATAAGTTTTGCATAACATTGATTCACCCCCCCTCTCAATGTTCCTTAATCTCAATAATTGGTATCATAGCTAAGTTCCTTAGAAGAAGTTTAACAGCTTGAGGAAGATCTAGGAAGGTGTTTTCAATGGTTTTATTCAATCATTCTGATGGCATCAATCAACAACTCCAAGTAGCCTTAAATGATCTTGATCTGTTTAGAGCAGAAATCAGAGATCTACAAGAGAACCTTAAAGATGCTGAAGATTTCATTGAGACCTTAAAAGGACAACTGAGCAAATCTAATGAAAAAAGAAGGGAGCTACTTCATCAGCTAGCAAAATCTAAATGAAGACAATGACATGGATGAGGCCCTGAAAGAAAAAACAAAAGAATGTGAGAAGCTAACAAAAGAAGTTGTTGTCCTAAAACATGAGATGGAATCTGGGGTGATGAGACTAACCAAGGAAATTGAGGAAAGAATAAAGACTGAAGAAAAACTGAATCAATCTCTGAAAGAAAGAACAGAAGAATACTACAGATTGGATAAGATAATTGGCCATCTAGAGTTTGACCTACAAGAAACCAAGGACAATGAGGAAGAACTTGAAAGACAAATTGTTATTCTTAAGCATGACCTAGAAGCTACAAATGAATACAAAGAGAAGTTTAAGATAAGCTCAACTAAACTTGAAGTCCTACTTGATAGTTAGAAGATGGTAGATGATAAGCATGGTCTGGGATATGAGAAAGGTGAAAGCTCTGGATCCAGTCAAATAAATCCTAAATTAAGGAATCAAAGAAACAGACCTAGAAGACCTTTAGTAAGACAACCTAATGCTCAAAGGTATCCATCCTTCAATGGAAATTGTTTCAATTGCAATAAATTTGGTCATAGAGCTACACAATGCAGAAGTAGAGTGAATCAAATTAGTCCATCCTTCTCTGGTCAATGCTTCAATTGTAAAAGGTATGGTCATAGATCCAATGAATGCAGAAGTATGATGATGAACTACTCTAACAACAGAAGAAATGTCAATTCTTTCAATGGCTACTGTTTTGCATGTAATAGATTTGGACACATGGCTAATTAATGTAGATCAAGAAGAAATCAAGTAAATGAGCAAAGAAATGTTGTGTGCTTCAATTGCAACAGATCCGGTCATATTGCAAGATTCTACAGAAGCGGGAATAATGACAAAAAAGATCTTGTAAACAAAAACCAAAAATTGTAAGGACAAGATAAAGGCAAGGGTAAAGTAAATGTGAATGAGATCCAGAATGAAATGAACAAAACATGGGTAAAGAAAGGTGAAGTAAATGATGGTGATGGGTCTGCACCGGAATCTGGTGCTGTTAATTCCTCCGGGAATTGAAACAGGAGCTCTAGCTCAGGGGGAGCTGCATTGAAAATCTAATTCCCCCTGCCAGCAAGTGGGTGCCTGAATTTGGCACGATGAATGAAGAAACAGAAACTTATTGCAGATCTATTGAAGCAAAATCTGGAAGAAAAGAAGCTAATGTGATTGATTGCAGAGCAATTAAAGATTGACTGTATGTAGAAATAGTGCAACTGGATGTATTAGGGCAGAGCATTTATTACAATGAAGAATTAGGTTTTGCGGAGGATAAAAGGTCATTCATTCAGACATTTGAATCACTTTGCATTCAAAGAGAAGAGCGTATGAGCTAAGACTTCAAGGATTTGGAGTGCGAAAAGTGAATTCAATAGCTAACCCTAACCGGCGTAAAAAAAGGTATTCTCTGTGAAACTCTTTGAACTTGCAGTCTCTGATATGGCTACCCCGTTGGTTGTTGATGTCACCAAAAGGCCCTGACCTAAATTTAAAAAGCATCCACACAAATCAATAGAGGTTGATCCATTAGGTGCCTTTTCAAGTGTTCCATATAGTGTGTTGCATGTTGAAGATATTAGGGCTTATATTCATGCTAGCATAGATGAGTTTGGGGACTTGAAGTTAGTGGATTTGTTCAAGAATCATCTGAGGGATGAAATTCATAGCCTTAAACCTGAGTATAAGGCACTGCAAGATAAACACTTCATTCAGATTATAGGGTTTCCATCCTTCGATGAAGATGAGTGGGTCTAGTATGTGTTGAGTCAGATGCATGATGAGTTTATGTGGTTAATGAAACCCTTCAAGATCACCAAGGACACCATCAAGGCTGTGATAGGGTTGAACTCATCTGGTGGACTACCAATGTTGAAGTCATTAAAGAATCAAACTATAACTGATGCTACCGGATCAAGGTTTGACAAAAGGGCAATGACAATAAATGACATCACTGATTCGGATGTCAAATTTGTAGCAATGGTGATTGGATACAAGATATATCATTCCAGCAGGGAAAATTCTATATCCGGTACAACTATCTATGTAGCTTATCAGATGTTGAGAGAGAATGCTGACTATGACTTGTGCAAGTTGTTCTAGAACCAGCTGATGGAAAACCTGAACAAGATCAAAAAGGACAAAAAGAACACTTTCAAGTATGGTAAATTGGTATTATGTCTATTCTTCTATTTCATGAATGAGTTACCTGACAAGAAAAGCATGTGTTGGACCAGTGATAAGATTGTTGCCATACAAATACGAGAGCACTTGAACAAGATTGGTGACTCCAATGCCTAAAGAACTACTCTTTGGGGATATTTCATAAAAATTTAGAACATTATGCAATCAAGGGAAAGAATCCCTGCATCTGTGGTTGAAAAATACAAGGATATAGTCTGTTTTATGGTGGATATAGATCAGTGTTTAATGAAAGCAATTGAACCAAAAACTGTGTGGATCATGCCCATGGGGTATGAAGTTGATGAGCAAGTATTGGATATGTATGCTCAATACCTTTTGAGTAAACCAAAGGATACCACAATTGAAAGATTTGGGACATATGATGAACTCAATGTGAAACTACATGTTGAGCTCTAAAAACCTAAATCTAAGATAAAGATTTAGAGACAAGTTGAAATGTATGCAGAAAGCATTCGCATAACAAGAGAAGCTGTGAGACAAAATAGGGAAAGGATAGAAAAAGTTGAGAAGGAGAAATAGGATAGAGAACAGAGAAGTGTTCCAGTGGAATCCACTTCTAAAGCAAGGACTACTAGGAGTTCAAGTTCAATCTCTAGTGTGTCACCTTCTCCTGCTGCAGAAAAACCTACCGGTAAGGAAGGAAAAAGGACAAAGGTAAAGGCTAAAAGAACATATGTCAGTTTAGAGAAAGTGGATGAAGAAGAAACTAACTCAGATGATGAGGTTAAGGAGTTGAAGGCCTCAGGCACCAAAGCTGCTAAAGTGTCTAAGGAAAAGCCCTCCGAAAGCATAAAGTCAAGTAAAAGGCATAAGACAGAGGCCTATGTTGAGAAACCTACTCTTTATGTGGATGACATCATTAAGTCAATTACTGTAGATGGAAACTTGAAGCCAATGATTGAATTTTATGATCGTTTCAGTGATATTGACAAGAGAGTTTTGGAGGAAGCTACAGTCAAATACTTGAATATCTACAATAAGACTTTATTTGAAATAACTTCTGAAATTTCGGAAAGCCTTGCAAAAATTCTAGAAATAAGAAAAGAGAATGCAAAAGCTAAAGATTTTGAGAGCTCCAGGAGCATGTGCTAATAAAATTGTGTCCTCAAATTACTCCAAATCAAAAGAACCTGATATTCAAAGAAGTGAAAGAGGACCTCAGGACTAAGATCAGAATGAATATGCTCATGCTAGGAGAGATTGACAAGATAGTTGAAGATACTCAGGAGATTCTTCTTAATGCATTGAAAAGGCATAATCTTCCCACTATTAAAGAAGAAACTGATAATGAAATTGATTCCTCCATTCTAAATGTTGAGGAGTTGAAAGAAAGTGAACAACAAGCTAACATCTCTGCTCCGGAAGATGACATGCTAAATAAAGGAGATGAAGAGATGGTGGAGGAAGTTAATGGTGTAGAGGACAGTCAAATTCCTCCGGACAAATCTACTGGAGAATATATAGAGATGAATAAAGAAGTAGATGCTCCTAGTGAAGATGACTCTGTGAAGAATAAAGAGCAAGAAGCAAAACAGGTTAAGGACAAGAATGAACAAGAAGGAGAAACAACAAAGAATGTTACAAAGAAAAAGCAAGATGATAGCACCGGCAAGGATCTAAAAGATGGAGTTGCATTCTTGGCAAGAGACACTACAAATGCAGTGAAGAAATTACTTGAGGAAGACAAGTTTGAGTTTGATGAATCGGAGTTGATTCAAGGACCTATCAATTTTGACACTCTTTCCCCTCTACAAAAGATGAAGTTAGCATCTGTGGCACAAGCAAAAGAAAGAGAGGAGATTCTGAAAACTCACATTGAGGACAGTGAGTTGCTTGGTCTTACCTCTGGAATTCTAGAAAAGATTATGTCAACCTTTCAAAAGGATTCATCCAACTCTCCCTCCGGTCAATTGAAAAGCTTGATAAACTCTGTAAGTTCTCATTTTGAAACCTTAGAGAAGTGAGCAGAAGTTAAAGTCAAAAATGAATTAAATGAGAAAAGGTTTGCTGAAATAAAGAAAATAATTAGCTATGATAGATGCGGGCTTGATACCAATATAAAGAGTATTCAACATGCCCTATCTGAAGGTGCAGAGATCTATAAGTTTTGTCTAAATAGATCTAAAGATGTTGAAGATATTGAGAAAAAGATGAAGGACATAGAGCTCAAACTGTCTAATATTTCTCAGTCATATAGTCCTTTAACTGAGTCTATAATTACCAAAGAATTTCAAGTAGTAAGTCTACAGAATGAATTGAGTGATCTGGAGAAAGAAAAGGCCAAAATTCTTGGCAGATTGGATGAGCTCTGGGGACTAATCTCCCCTAAGTTAGAAACTATGTATGATATATTGGTAGAGTCCCAAGCAGCAGCTACTACCAGTGATCCTACTGACCTTCAGAAGGTAGAATCACTGGCATTTTTGTTAAGTGGGCACATATCTATCTTAGGCAATATTAAAAAGAACTGGGACAATGAATTGACAAAGTTGAAAAACATTTTTGGTGATATCTTTTTGCTGATAAACAAAGTCTAAGAACTGTATGTTCATGAAATTCTATGTCGTTTGCCGGGCGGGTTGCCCTATCTAGCTAAAGCAGGGTCGGTTGAACTCCTTTACTAAAAGCAGGGTTGTTCCAGTGAGATGGGTGTTCTCGATCTCGCCCATCCTCTAGTTGGAACTCAATCTCTATTCCAGATCCCAGGGGAATCTATCTCAACTGCTCAAACTGCAACTAATGAAAGCATGGGCAATCAATCTATTTTCTTCTCCCTCTCAACTATTTGAATTGAGGGAGCTCACAAACAGAGGACTAGCATCCTTCACTCGGTAGGACGAGGGAGTTCAGAGGCCAGCCAAGAGAAGGCCAGCCAACAGAAAATCAAATGCATCCTGAGGCACAACTATCTCTCCCAACCGGGGGTGAGGATGGAGACTTAAGCTGTCTACCATCCATTTTAGCTGCCTACCATCTAGATGAGTGAACAATTACCTGAACTAAACTTCTATTTCTCAATCTCACCCAGGGAGTTGGAACTAGTTGAATTACCCATCCTCCATCATCTCACCCATCCTTGCAGATAGTTGAATCACCCATCTCTCGGGAGTTGGAACTCAATCTCGATCTCTGAGAAGATAGTTGCATTATGGAGTTCCCATCCTCCACCGGGTGTCGTGACCCATCCTCTAAATGTTTTATTTTCTACTACTTTGTATTATCCTTGTCCCCTCCCTGCTCCCTGCTTTGTTTTATGGGTAGACAGACTATAGGGCCTGCTTTGTTACTTGTTGTCTTCCTCCCTGCTGGCCATCCTAACTTTCTCCCCGTGTGGGAGGACAAGAGATTCCTTCACTAGAGCACTCAACAGGTTCCAAACAAAATAGAAGTAGTTAGGTCCCTCCTCGGCTAGAAAGAAATAACTACCGTCCAGCCTGAACAAGCAAGTATTCTCTGCCCCTCCCTGAGCTTTCTTTCTACTCCTCACCCCTGAGCTTTCTTTCTTCTCCTCACCCCCGAGCTTTCTTTCTTTATTCCTTCTAGCCTTTATTTCTAATGGGAGGTTATCATCTTTGCTTATTCTTGTCTATCATGAATTAGCTGGGGCTAACTGTATTTCTGTTTTGTATGAGAGTGAATCTAAGGAAATGCCGGTGTAAGGCCATTAGTGAGAATCCTCAGTGATGTAGGCCATTAATACTAATGCGGCGTTATCTATTAATATTGGGTTGCTGGGCCTAAAGCGTAGCGGATTCCTTGACTAGGTCTTGCTGTCGTGACCTTCCCAATCTGTCTAATGCATTTCAGCGTGCTTCCCGTGGGATTCCTTGTCATGCTATTCTTTGGCGTGGTGACTAGTGTTTTTGTAACTTCACTTTGTTGGGAGCTTATTCTAAGGAAAAGGGGGAGATTAGAGTAAGGGAGTGGAGTGGGCGTAGGTGCCCTTTCTAAGAAAGAAGCTTCTGTAGAATAGTAGTCCGATGACGAGGTTCATAAAATGGGGGTTGGCAGCTCCTGCGTGTCAAAGAAAGGGCCTGGAGGAGGTCGTCAGAAGAGAAGGCAGGAGAAGAAAGATTAGTGGCTAGGGGGCAGTTGCTGCCTGTCTAAGGGTTTGGTTCGTGCGGTCCTCCGTAAAGAAGAATGTAAGGGCACCTCTATTGTAACTAGAGGGGCTGTGGGGACCTGGGGATTGGGGCTAGCTATCCTTGGCTCATGGCTGTCTTTTGCATGAAGTGGGGTGTATTATTTGGCTTGGGGGTAAGTGTGTTATTCCTTCCCTGATTATAGCTGACCTAGAAGGGGTTATGGCAAACTGTGTGTAGGTATTGTGGGTAATCCTTGGCTATCTAAGTGAGTTGTGGGTAATAGGTTGGTTATATTGGTAAGATAGGAGTGGATGCGAATGTAAGTGTAAATCCTGATCTGTGGAGGTGACTAGATTTGGAGAGGAAAGGGTGGACTTGAATTCCAAGGGCGGACTGGAATTAGAGGGTAAAGGGCATAAAGATTGTAGAGGATTGGCTGATTGGGTTGGCTAACTAAGTTGTGACGTAATATGCAGTATGGTAGCAGCGCCCCAGCTGCTAGTTTAGTATTTCTTTAAGCAACGGCTCCTTCCTTCTTGTTGAGTTGTGGCTGAGTGTGCGGATTAGAGTGGAATTTAGGAGGGAAATCGAGTATTACAGAAGTGCGTAACAATGAGAAAAAAGGTGAGTTGTTCAGTTGTTCGGCTCTGATGCCCTTATGTTCCTGGAGTAAGCGGGGTTTCTGTGGGCTGAGTGGAATTCGTCCCCCTCCCTGGTAAGGTATATCGGCTATTCCACTGTAAGTATAAGGGTATGTAGGTGTGGTGTATCTGTAGTATAGAATGTAGGTGTTCTGGAGTGGGTGGAGTGTGCAGGTGTATATAGAAGTAGGGTGTGGGTGTTGCGGAGGTGGGTTCATTCTTGAAACCCTAGCATCAGTTTACCCATAAGCCATAGTTGATCCAGTTGATCAAGTTTCTCCTTTTTCCACTATATATATATCGCCCCGCATCCCCGATGGTTCAATAGCCAACAGCATAAACATCTGAGCCAGTAGCTGAGGTAGTGGTCCTCTGTGTGTGGGGTTGGGTGGGGGGCATGGGCCCACCCCACTTCGGTGGTTGGAGCATAGGCAGGTGCGGTTGGCCGGGTGAACTACTTCTTCTATGGAAGAAGAAGAAGAAACCTTCTAGAGGCATAGGCACCATGGGCCAGTCAATCAATCATTAGAGACACACCGTTCTGGACTTGACATGCGCACATAGATTGAGACCCAGCCCATCACCAGTAGAGGAATGGACTGAGGTTGAGGTGGAGGGAGCAGTCCCGCTCCGGGGCAGAGGCAGTTTATTACCCAGCATCAGTGCCAGTCGAGGATCTGGGTGTGCATAGAGATGCAGAGCCACAGATAGGGATTGGAACCCCGCAGAGACATAAATATTTTAAGATCCTCCAGGTACAGCTAGAATTGGGTGGGAGGGAATTTGGTAGGTTCCTTCTAAATCACCCTACAGAATAATTAAGTGTTCATGGGGAACTATAGTACAGCAATAGTTTCCCCACACACGAGTACCTCTATCCAATTCATGGATGAGAACTAGTTTAGATGGAATGGGGAGGAACGAGAAACACCCTTATCTAACTCACTTATGGATTAGATAGCGAGATTTTCTTTATCACCATCAAGCTGCGCAGTCGATATCGATTTCTTTATGTCCCAGAAGGGCACGGATCGGTCCGTTTCCCTGCTTCCTACCTCACATATTTCTCTCAACACTAAGGGGAGAAGACTCATTCATTCCATGGGCTCATTCTATGGGATGACCAGGTGCATGAACCCCCGAAACAGATGAAATGATCCCTATGCAGACTCGTTTCCCTCTACTTAGTCGGGTCCAAATCCTGATCCTAGAACTGGAGATGATTGGAGCTCAGTGCCCGCCGAAATCATATCATTATCTGGGAACCCAGCTACGGATGGATTGGGAAAAGTGGCCAACAACACCTGGGATGAACCATGCAGGGAGTTTCAATGCCAAAAAACCACCCTTGCATCATCGCTAATTCCATGTGGATGTTAGGCAAACTAATTGGTTCGGTTCGCCCTTCTCGCAGAGGAACTCAGAATTGAATACTACAACCCTCTAGAGTTCTGTAGGGCTTCTGCCAATGCCAAACTAGGGGGAGATCAATTATAGGGAGGGATTCTAATTGACTCTTGTTTAATTACTCTTTTACCTGCAAATGCAATGTATGCATTAGGCTCGACAATCGTGACATTAGCCAACATACCAAAACTAGCAGTGACTCCACCAATTGTCAAAGATGTAAGAACTGAAATATATAGCAAATGTTTCTCTTTTTGATGTGTATGCAATGCAGCAGCTATTTTATTCATTTGCATTAAGCTAAAACTTCCTTCTTGCATGCACGCTCCTCCAGAAGCACATACGAGAATTACTGGAAGAGCATTATCAGTAGCACACTGTATTAAACGGGTTATTTTTTCACCCACTACCAAGCCCATACTACCTCCCATGAACTGAAAATCCATAACTCCAAGTGCGACAGTAAAACCATTTATGTCACCTATGCCTGTTTGAATAACGTCGGCTAAACCTGTATCTTTTTGATAGGAAGTGTTATAATCTTTATAAGATTGTTCATCTATGTCTGTATATTCTTGCTTTCCTAGATTAAGCATCTGCCTTATCCGTTCTTTGGTAGCGTCAACATACGCTTTTTCTTCTTCAGTTAAATCGTTATAAGTTAAAGGAAATTTTTCTTCACTATCTTCAGGATCTTCAATATCTTCAGTATCTTCTAGAGAAATCTCTTTTTTCTTAGAAAATTTGTCTTTGCTATCTAGTGCTAATGTAGATAACTCTTTCATTATCTCTAGTAAATAGAAATAAATTCTTTGAGTATGTTCAGTATACGACAAGATCTTATTCTGACAATCTTTTTCATTATTCTGACACTCTTTCATTATTTTGACACTCTTTTTCATTATTCTTGTGATGGAGGTAGAGATCCTCTATTTCGTGAAATAACTCCATACTATTTTGACTATAGAGTGTATCATCATCCGTGTCATGATCTTTGATATTATCACATTGATAGCGATCTTGTTTTTTAACGTATTCTACTATACTATCAGAACCAAAACGATATCCTGATCCTTCCAGGAAACCACAATGATTTTGAAACCAATATTTAAATTCTTTGGAGACCAGATGTTTTTGCATCAAACAGATCGCCATATGTTTTCGGCGCCATAAAAAGTAATCTGCCTCTGGATCATATCCTAGATAAAAAGGAAATCTTCTTTTTATTTTTTTTATTTGTCTTTTTTCTTCCGGAAAACAAAGTTCCATTTTCACTAAGTTTACCGCCACTACTTTCAAGAACTTATCTTGTGAAAGTAATTGATTTTTTAAGTTTACTAACTGTTTATTTAAATTATAAAGTATATTCAAAGCTAGGGCTTCTTCAATATTAAGCGCAATTTTTTGTACTTCTAGATCCATTATTTTCATTTTAGACTCGTAATTCTTCCCATCTCTATCTTCCAGATAAGGAGGCAATAGAAGAGACATTTGCTGCTCTTGCAATGCTTTCTTAAAAATCAAAAACCTTTTTATTTCATCTTGCATTTTGTTACGTATTGCAAGAAGTATAAATTGAACTGTTTTGTTTCATTATTGCTCATAACATGTTTTGTAAACAACGCAACACAATATCTCTATGTATCATTATAGAATGTCATCATTGTATTTGGCAAGTTTTGACAAGTTTTGTTTCATTATTGCTCGTAACATGTTTTGTAAACAATGCAACACAATATCTCTATGTATCATTATAGAATGTCATCATTGTATTTGGCAAGTTTTGACAAGTTTTGTTTCATTATTGCTAGTAATATTAAAAAGCAAATTAATTAGTTACAATATATATAAATAATAATATATATAAATAATATAGAATAGGTTTCTCGCAATCAAAATTTCTTTATACTTACCATACCTTTATTATATTTATAATAATTTCTTTCTGTCAATTAGCATTATACACAAATAATTTATTTCTTTCTTTGAATCCACACAATTTGTTATTTTTTTTTATTGATTAGAGAACTCCTAACTTCCATCTCATGCATATTATTTTTACCAATAAATAAATAAGATTCCTATCTAATTATATAAAGTATTACAAATTTATTCTTCTTCACTTATTCATTATAAGTTAATTAGATATCGCACTTTAGGCACGTACAAATTTATTCTAATTAACTTATTCATTATAAGTTAATTAGATATCGCACTTTAGGCACGCTAATGAGATAGCGCAACTATAGGAACAAGAATTGAGATCATTTATGGCATGGCATTTATCTCCACATTTATGTATGCCATTGTCTATCTTTAAAGAATTATTTAAGAAATTGATTCTTCTTAACTTATTCATTATTTATAATTAATATATACACTCTATATATACTTTATATCATTGGTTAGGATCAATCCGAACCATTCAATTTCGGATAGAATTCAAAATGCTGACTATTCAACAACTTATTAGAAACGCGAGACAGCCAATAGAAAATAGAACAAAATCTCCTGCTCTTCGAGGATGTCCTCAGCGTAAAGGAGTATGTGCTTGGGTGTATGTGTAACTCGTTTGGATCAGAAGCTGAAACGAACCAGGAAATTGCTCTAACAAGAAGAACTTTCCTTCTGTGAAAAAGTACAGATCTATCATCTACTCTTACCGGGGATGAAATTTATGGTTTCCATTGGTGCAAATCCAATCACCTTGATGTGGGATGAAAAGCACTTCCTCATTGGTAGCGAATGGTCATCAATCCATTAAGCGAGGAAATAATGCAAATTTAAAAAGCATAAAGATTATGCTTATATTGCTGCAAGAACGGATAAAAGGTCAGCTACCTTGCCAACTCTCACAATTACATGTTGTTACTATATCTATAAATCTTATCATGAGAGTATTTCTTACTTTATTTCTGATACTTTGATAAACTGAATCCATTTCTAAAAGCCCTAACCTCCAAGAATCAGCAGAGCCACAAGCTCTAAAAACCAACACCTAGCCGCAACAACAGGAACTCTTCCACTTACTCTCCTTCCAAACCTGACACCCACACCAACACCTACAAAAACCACAACCCAACCCATAACATCATATTCACCATCACCCGTACTACTATTATATTCTTACCATCACCCTTACTACTATTATATTCTTCAATCTGCTCTTCTTTCTTTTCATCTTTAGAACCAACACTCTTGTTTTTCAATTTGATCTTTCCTTTCTTCTCTAGAACCAGCACTCCAGTCGAGGAAATGACCGATCACCGCCTCTCCACCTTAACCTTGTACCTCTAGATAACAAACGGCCTTCCCTAATCTATAAACACCAGCCCCATGCTCCGACCAAACTTTCTTTTTAGTGGCAGTCATGCCTATGCCCCTAGGTATAGTTACCAGCACCCCCTACACACCCCGTCCCTCAACCCCGCAATTGTTCCCAAATTAGCCCTTCTTTAGACTTCGTTTCTGCCCTTTCTGAGCCCAAGAATTCAGGGCAGAATACCAATCAGCGCAAGACCCATTATTCTAATCCAGCTACGAGGAAAGATATTCCCCCAGAAAGAGCGGAAAGCGGACAGTCTCAGCAATTCCCAGGGGCCCACGAGTAAGGATCTTTAGCCTTAACCGGGCCACTGTAGGTCAGGGGCTAGCTATAATTTGGGGCAGAAGAGATAGGAAGGCACCAACCATCATTTATCCATTGCCCCTACCAACTTACCGGCTCCCCCACCCCCACTCCCCCCTTAACCCCTTTACTCTTTAACTCCTTCTCTCTGCCACACCCACCATTAGTCTTTATCCATCGCCCCTTCCCTAACCAGACAGTACTGCCAGGAAACACACCCACTACCACCCAATAGACCCACCTTGCCACCATCTTCCACACGCAAATAGTATACGAGGCTCTTTCCTACCTATACTCCCACGGCCCCCCAGGAACAAAGGAAAAGACAGCTGGCAAGCAAACAACAGGAGGATCGCTTCTGTCCCGGGGTGGGTGGGGAGGAATAATGGTCAGTCCGGTCCATCCGCTTGATCGGGGGATCGCTTCTATCCCGGGGTGGGTGGGGAGGAATAATGGTCGGTCTGGTCCCTCCGCTTGCTTGGGCATCCGCCCCCTACCTATTATGCTTCTAACCTTTATGTTTGGCCCTATCACTTTGACCGGGGGGGAGGGAGATGTTGTTGATCGGTCCGGTCGGCGCTTGCTCAAAGACAAATAGGAGGATCGCTTCTAGACCAACTATAGCCACCCACCCACCCCAACTATTGCCTCCCACCCACCCCTGGAATAATGGTTGGGCTGGTCCATCCGCTTGCCCAACCCAACGGACGCTCTCTCTATACAGATACAGCCCAGTCTCCGGAGGAAAGGCACTTCTCCACCTATTCCATTCACTCCATCTCCTACTACCTCGAGGGTTCACCGGTAAACCCTCGGGGCCCACCCCACAACACTTCAATTCCACCGTACCCCCCACCCTACAACCCCTCAAGAACAAGAACCGCTAGAGGGAACACAATAGTGCCACTATACACCACTAGTCTTATACTCCCACACGAACCCCACCCATCCACCATATCCATTCCATCTGGGCAGCTATACAATATAGAGGAACTCTCCAAGCATATTACCCAAAGAATAAATAGACATACTCCAAGCATGTTACGTAGAGAATAGATAGAATTGCCGCACAGCCCTATACCAATTTAGATAATTGCCACACTCCTAGCATGTTGCGTATAGAATAGAGAGATGGAATTACACTTCAAGCCCCACTAGAGAGATGGAATTACAGTTCAAGCCCCAGCCCATCCACAGAAACCCTCCAACCAATAGCCCCTCAACACCCACCCACCTACTCACCTCCAGAGATACATCCAATCCAACCCACCCCCCACTACCACAATAGAGGAGCACCCCACTACACAACACACAAATCAGATACACCTCCAACACCCAACCCATACCATAGATTAGACAAAGGCACAACCAACAACCCACACTTACAGATACACAGACACCCAACCCCACACCCACCTTCACCAACCTACCCAATACTTTCTACTTACATTAATAGGGTAGGTGGTTTGTATACGTAACATGTTGGAGGGTGAAATAATATGTTGGGGGCAACCGGCCAATCTAACTAGAGTTGCCTTTCTTGATTCTATACGTAATATGCCCCCCCAACTATACTAGCAGCCGGAGTGGGAGGCTATAGATTAGGTGATTCTAGATTCTATACGTAACATGCCCACCCCCCTCCAATTAGAGTTACTGTAAAAGCGACCCTCCTTTAGAGTAGTAGGGCAACCTATGAAGCCATAGGGGCCGGATATAGTTCCGATGCAAGGTCATATGACTGGTTAAGTGACCACTACCGATAACTCTATATCTGGTGGTTCATTGGGAGGGGATTTGAATTGCCAGCCCCTACAAGGCTGGTAGTTCCTGGGGCCCCTACAATTATAGTTGCCCATGTTCTGTATAGAATCTCGACTAAAGTGTAGATTAGTGGGGTGCCCCCGGAATGGTGAATCAAATAATTGGTTCCCCAGAAGGGCCATCCTTACCTTTAGTCTTCTTTCCGGTTGGAAGGGGCGGCATTATTAAACCATCCAACTTAGTTTTGAATTACCAGACTATATACGTAACATGCCTATAATGCGGCCCTCCCTTTCGCGAACAAGTTGAAGTATAGTTGGCCGAAGTAAAAGGGGAAAATTGAAGAGTGGGAAGGTGGCGTATGGGGATGATAGAGAGTGCGAACGTGAAAAGAGATGGTCAATTTCCAAGACCTAGCCCTTCTCGATGTTAGACATCCAATCCCTAGACCCTACTGATGAATGACGTTTCTAATGGTCTTCGCTTATATAGGCTGCATATATAGATTCAGAGCCAACTTACCTTGTTAACCCCACAGCATCCGAGTCAGAGAAAGTAGCTAGAGCATAGTGGGCTTCAAATATAGCTATTAGGACGCGGACATAAGGGTCTTTACAACACAATCAATAATTCTCTTCACTTTCAATTAGGTCTTGCTCTAGCTTCTTTGGGAGTTATTACTTCCTTGGTAGCTCAACACATGTATTCTTTACCTGCCTATGCATTCATAGCACACGATTTTACTACCCAAGCTGCATTGTATACTCATCATCAATACATTGCCAGATTCATTATGACAGGGGCATTTGCTCATGGAGCTATATTTCTCATTAGAGATTATAATCCAGAACAGAATAAGGATAATGTATTGGCGAGAATGTTGGAGCATAAGGAAGCCATAATATCTCATTTGAGTTGGGCTAGTTTATTCCTAGGTTTTCATACCTTGGGACTTTATGTTCATAACGATGTTATGCTTGCTTTTGGTACTCCAGAAAAACAAATCTTGATTGAGCCTATATTTGCTCAATGGATACAATTTGCTCATGGTAAGGCCTTATATGGTTTTGATGTACTCTTATCTTCAGCAAATGATCCAGCATTCAATGCTGGTAAAAGCATATGGTTACCCGGTTGGTTGAACGCTAGTAATGATAATAAAAATTCACTGTTCTTAACAATTAGTCCTAGAATATAAGTCGCAAGGTTAGACTTCTAGCTCTTCTAGAGTGGTATCTCACTGATGGCTCAGTGCCCCCCGGAAGAGGGCCTTCTTCACCTTCCACCTAAGCTGCGCAACAAGAGCCCAAAGTCAATCCCAAGGAACAGTAAAGCTTCATAGGGTCTTTCTGTCCAGGTGCAGGTAGTCCACATCTTCACAGACATGTCTATTTCACCGAGTCTCTCTCCAAGACAGTGCCCAGATTGTTACGCCTTTCATGCAGGTCAGAACTTACCCGACAAGGAATTTCGCTACCTTAGGACTGTTATAGTTACGGCTGCCGTTCACCGGGGCTTCGGTCGCTGGCTTCCCTGTCATCAGGTCACCAACTTCCTTAACCTTCTAGCACTAGGCAAGCGTCAGCCCCCATACATGGTCTTACGACTTTGCGGAGACCTGTGTTTTTGGTAAACAGTCACCCGGGCCTGGTCACTGCGACCTCCTTTGTACAAGGAGGCACCCCTTCTCCTGAAGTTACAGAGCTATTTTGCTAAGTTCCTTAGAGAGAGATATCTCGCGCCCCTATGTATTCTCTACCTACCTACCTGTGTCAGTTTCAGGTACAGGTACCCATTTGTTGAAGGTCGTTCGAGCTTTTCCTGGGAGTATGACGTGGGTTACCCCAGCGTCATCCTGAAACATGCTGGTATTCAGACATCAGCTCGAGGCATTTTCTCTACCCCTTTTTACCCTGAAAAAGCGGGGTCACCTTGTGACCTTGAACCGATAACCATCTTTCAGCTAACCTAGCCTACTCCATCCCTCGGGACCAACAAAGGATAGTACAGGAATATTAACCTGTTGTCCATCAACTACGCCTTTTGGCCTGATCTTATTAAGGTAACCATAAAACCTTGACCAATGTATCTCGCAGCCTGTATTGCTTGTTCACTATAATTCATAAACCCAGTCACCATGGAGAACATGTGTCAAATCTCCTTGGATAATAGTTTCATAGAAATTTATTTCTCTTCATAGATTTGATCTATCAAATTTGGATTTATTGCAGAATTGAGAATATAGTACTTCTTCACGAAGAAGAAAAGAGAGTTAGTCACAATAAAATAAGTTGGAAAGAAGCTGTTAGTAATAGATTACCCAAAGCAATAGGTTAAAGAAATTTCCACCCAAGATCCAATAATTGGTCCATTCTTATCCTAAGCAAGGTCCATCTTGCTGTGATAGAAATAAATAAGAATAGATAAGCTTTAGCTAATAAAATTAGGATCCCAATCGTTATATTAATGACCCCGCTAATTCCAGAAATAGAATCCCATTCAAAATGTTCCAGAATGGGTATGAATGGAATTGATAAGTTCCATCCACCCAAGTAAAGAACTGTTACAAAGAATGAAGAAGCTAATAGATCTACTAATATTTCTTTTTTACTTTATGAGTATTTGTTACTAGATCTGCTACTGCCGTAGGTGCCCCTGCCTCCGCCTCCACAATGATAGGTGATAGGCAACCGCTCCCCTCAAGGCTGCTTGTGGTGAATGAACATTAGCCTAAAAAGGCGGCGGCTTCCACCCATGCTCATGTTCCTTGGATGCTTCTCTCACTCCTCAATCCCGATCTTTATCAAGAATAAAGAACTATTCTAGCAGCCAAGGCCACATCCGGATCTTTGTCCGGAACTGGAAGGAATGGAGCCTATATCATTTGGTGGTGCTGGTGAAAGACCTGGTAACGCATCTAGTAGCAAAACCAGTGGTTTCATCTGTTCAAGCATGTCTAGTAGCATCATCTCCATTAGTACCAATAGCATTACCTTCGTCCCTGATCCAGTTGAGGAACCATTTGACTAAGCTACAGTTCCCTAGGCACAACCGGTAGAGACTACGGATCCATATCCGTATCCAGCAGATACAAGGGCCTTCCGTATGAGCACCAGCAATGGCATATCCAAGTGCATATCCCATAGGAGCAGAGGTATAAGAATAGCTGGGACCGGTAGACCCACCGGCATAACTATCAATATCAGTAGCAGCACAGGAGGTAGGGATAGATCCAGTCGAGGGACCAGTGGCATTAGTAGCTGGGATGGGTACGGATTGGGCATAACCAGTAGCACCTGTAGCATATTGAGTGCCTACATACCCATGGGCAAAGGCAGAGACGGTGGCGTAGGCGGCACAAACCAGGGTTGTGGAACAAACAAGTTGTTGCTTATTCATATCTAGTAGTGTATCCAGTGCCAGATCCTGTAGAGGTACCGGTAGCACGCACCACCAGTAGTATCGACAGCATCTGCAGCTGGGATAGGAGTATAGTATAAGATCCAGTAGTTCCGACTCATCCACTGCTATCTCCCACCCACCCACCCCTTCGTTGGGTTGGGCCCCTCAAATATATTATTGTGGGGGGTTATATTGCCGGGTGGGGGGAATTATAGCTATAGAAAGGGGGCCCTATAGATAGTAGGGTCGAGGTGATAACGACCGTGACTCAGTCTTCTATATCCCAACCACCTAGAACTCTTCATTCAGTTAGTTCGCCCTATTCAATTCAGTAAGGCCCAGTTGGAAATGGTTTGGAAATCCCTGCATCTAGTATATTTAGTTTGGAGCTATCGAGTTTGGCCCCTACTATTCTATGGGCAAGCAATTCAGTAGCCTTCTTACTCCCACCCTCCCGGTTCGGAGCAAGGTCTGAAAGCAGCAATCTACCAAAGATGACGCGCTCTACCAATTCTATCTCTGGACGGGATACTTTACCTGGGTATGAAATTGGCACCGGAACTCCTTCTTAAGCTACTGATTGGGATGCCTACTATCCCCCCCCACCCACCCTAACTCACGGCACATAGCGGGAAAGACAGTGTTGTACGGGGTGGCACAGATCAGTAGGGCAAGAGGCAAGAGCCATCTTTTCGCCACTAGAGGTAAGCGCAGGTGAAGTCTTCTCCAAGTCATTCTATCCTCTTTGGTTCACCCATAACCACCTAGAGTACGTCTGGTGGCTGAGGCATGGGCGGGAGCGGAGGCGGCCCCTTTTTTCTATTATTGCATGAGTAGCCTCCTTCCCATCCCACCCGAGGCTGAGGCATAGAGGGAAGTCAAGGCAGCGGGACACTTAATCGAATGGACTTTGTTAACACTGACTATGCAACTAGAGGGTCTACCCTCACCCGAGATTTTGAAAGGGTGAGTATCCACTAAACTAATCTACCTCCCTATAATTCCCGAGGTGGGTGGGAGGCTATAGTTGGTGGGAGATATAGTTCCGAACTAGACGTCCATGCTTTTCTCCATACTGCAGCTTTCACTCCACCAATTGGATCCTCATCTAGATCCGGATATGAACCCGCACCAGTAACTGAAAACAAATTGGTGAGGCTACTAGCTACCGTCCTGTAAGGTATGCGTAGCGAGGTAGATAATCATACATGTAGAGAATGTTTGACTGGGCCAGGCTGTAGCGATGGGAGCAGCAGTATCGAGTGGGGGGGAATTCTAGTTGCTAGCTCGAAAGCCCCTTAGAAAACTATACTAGCAATCGGGGGGCCAGCACCAACAATTATAGAAGGGGCTGCGCCATAGCTTCATTCGGTTCTAGGTCTCGATCCATATCGATATCAAGAGGCAGAGATGGGGGCAACCGGCTACCATTTGACCAATCGATCCAGTAGCTTATCCATAGGTAGTTGGGGTAAGGGCAGGCGTAGGTCATTGCCTGGTGTTTGATATGCCCCAATTTCGGGGTCCACCATTGTTCACCATAGCCCCGCCCGGGGTACCTCCCTGTCCCAGCTCATCCTCACCTTGCTCCAACCTTAGTGGATTCAGTTTGACTCATAGCAATTATTTGAGGTGAGAAATGGATACGAATCTGCATCATTCGGTGAGAAATTATCTACTATAATTCCCCCCCCCCACAATAATCAGGGGTGGGTGGGAGGCAATAGTTGGGGGGGGCCGGAACCGCTCAAACAAGAGCCCTCTATTCATAGGCCATGAGATATGCATCAGACCAGTAGATATGCATTGGACCAGGGAAGGCATGTCAGAATAAGGAATCAATAGCGGCATGGATACAGGGATTCATTAGTTAGTCACCTGCTCACTGATATTCAGATCTTCCTTTCCCGGAGGGGTAGGAGGCCAAAGGGTAAGGGTAAGAAGAAGAAAAAGAGTAAGAAGAAAAAGGTAAATGCCCCTCTCTCTAGTGCCACTCTATAGAGTAAAAAATACAGCTGCTCTCTATAGGTAAGCAACTGTCAAACCAGGGGGTAAGGGGTTAAATTACTTATTCTAGCAGGTTGATGCCCCTGCAGGGGTGGGTGGGAGGACGTGCCGGGTCTGTAGGGTGGGGGGGAATTCTAGGGTGGGCGGTCTAGTTCTGTGCTTTGGGGTGAGCCCCAAACAAATACTTTCTAGGGGAGGGTTCCTATATAGATCTACGATGTATCAACACGGGATGCGTTATCAGACGGTTCCTATTTCTTTTATTGAGCAAATTGAAAATATGACTGGAAGTCTGAGTATAGCATTGAGGCCCTATTGACAAACAATAGCCAAGTAGGGAGCCCGGCATGGAACTACCCCCCAGTCGGTGTAAACCAAACGAGGGAGTCAACTCAAAAATATAGGCATGGAGTGTCTATTGAAGATCAATTGGGAGTCAAACAATATATATTTGTGGGGCCCCTAAGGGGCAACCAGCTGATCTACCTACGTAATACTCCCACTCCTACTCCCACCTTACTTCTCCACTATCGTTCACCCTCCCACCCGGCCTCCCACCCACCCCAGTGGGCTGTGGTATCTAGCTGCTGTGGACTGGCTTTGCTGTCGCGTCTAGGTCATAAACTTGGACTGGGTCTGTATCCGCGTATGGATCTTCTAAGTCAACATCTTCTAAATCTACAGCTTCACCGACATCCACTGTTGCCTTCACCACTGAAGCTTATTACTAAGCGGTGCCCATGCTCCTGGATCTATAGGTTCTTAATCTGGTGCTGCTCCTGCATCATCTTGAACTACTTGTGCTCCTTTAACTGCTCATGCGTCTGGAACTAGCTATGCTGGCTATGGGTATGGATCAGAAGGGTTATAGGTAATCAACAAGGTTACCCACCCATGCTTCTAGTGCCTTTACTACTGCTTCAACGAATGGGTCAGAAATGACTGGATCTGGACCTGGAATTGCTCTGGGTATGGAACTGCTCCAGGTGTTGCTTCAATAGATACTACTGCTAGCCTTGGATCTCTATATACTACTGGTATCTTTGCATCTGTCTCTACTCTTGTCTATGCCTTTGTTGCTAGTGTTGGTGGATCTAGTGCTTCGCCGACTGAATCAACAGAGTCTACTTTTGTGGTATTGGAATGTATGCTTTTGGTGTAGGTGGTGTAGGATCAATAGATTCAACACTCGCCTTAGATGCTGCTTGTGCTGGATCAATAGGATCAACGGCATGACCAACTAAATCTAATAGTGCTCGCTTACGTAAAGGAAAGGAAAGGGCTGGACTTTTTTGTTGGACCTAGAACTGGTTATGCAGATGCTTGGGTGCTGCCTACTGGAGAAACTTCTGGATCAAGGGCCCATGGATAACTATATTAGTAGCCGGGTGGGGGGCCCCTACCTACCCTATTTGCCTTAGGGGAAGAGCGGGCGGGAAGACTTTCGCCCGCCCCCTTCGCGGTACGACGTAAGAATAGGACGGAATACATTCTTTCGAATGACGGGCCTATGAAATGAAATGAAATAACCCAATGGTCGACCGTACATGTTCGATCCGCCCTCTAATAACATCATTGTCTTGCTCGTATGACTGGTAAAGTGACCCAACTCAATTCTACTAAGACACCATCGATAAAGTCAAGCCCTCTAATAACATACACCCTAGCACATACTCCTTTACACTATGATTTACTAGGGTTACTGGATTCAGTTTATCAAAGCCCTAACATCCAAGAATCAGCAGAGCCACAAGCTAATAGATCACATACGCATCTTCACAAACCAAGAACTACGAGATCACCTTTCTAGGGTGATGGAGGGATCATATCATTCGAGTCTTTTCATGCTTTTTCTGTAGGATGCAGGAAATCCATAGTATAAGATTTTCTTTTCCAAATCTTCCCTTCCTGAAAGGAATAAATGAGAACATTTTCTTTTTTTCTCAATTTTTTGGCCGGGAGACTACTTCTAGTTATAAGAAGAGGAGAAATAATATTGGAAGTAAATACTTCCTTGGTCTTCGACTCGCTCAATCACTATGAACAATCCTCGGATCAGTGCATTAGGAAATCATTATGCGTCTTCTAATGAACAATGGGAGAAGCAGGATCGAAAAAGGATCTTGGAGTGTCTGGGATTGGGTTAGGAGGATCTTATTAATGCCTCCTTTTCTCTTCTCATCAAATTTTTTTCCTTCTTTTCTTGCCATTGGCAAAGAAGGAAGGGGAACAAGCACACTTGGAGAGCGCAGTACAGCGAAAAATTGTATGTTGTGTTCAGGAAGGATGAGTCGCTCCTGAATGAAGAGAGAACTGATTCTCATCTAATCATAGGTGTGATGATTTACTTCACGGGTGAGGTCTCTAGTTCAAGCCCAGGATAGCCCAAACATTATATATTATGTGCTATGTAGTAGGATAGGTCAATTTGTTGCCTGCTTCATTTGTCCATCTATGGGGATATAGCTCAGTTGGTAGAGCTCCGCTCTTGCAATTGGGTCGTTGCAATTACAGGTTGGATGCCTCATTGTCTAGGCGGTAATGATAGTATTTTTTACCTAAACCAGTGGCTCACTTTTTCTTAGTAATGGGGGAAAGGACCATAACATGCCACTGAAAAACTCTATTGAGACGAAGATAGACTATCAAGAACGTAGAGAAGGTAGGGTGGGTAGTTGGTTAGATCTAGTATGGATCATACATGGCCCATAGTTGGAGTCAGTGGCTCTACTAGGGATCCTTCCTCTAGGATCCTCGGGGAAGATGATCAAGTTGGCCCTTGCAAACAACTTGATGTACTATCTCCCTTCAACCCTTTTTAGCCCAAAAAATTGGGCAGAAGGAAAAGTCATGCCATGGACCGACCCCATCATCTCCACCCCGTAGGAACTACGAGATCACTCCAAGGATGCTTTCAGCATCCAAGGGTAACAGACTAACCATATACCCTGATTTGAGAAGTGGGACGCATAGGCTATCCCTTATGCTTTTACCATCAGGCTTTTCCATCAGGACAGTACAATCACCTTTATACTATAGGGACACCCCAGACACACCAATACCACTTATTCCATTCAACTACTAGAATAAGCAGCAATCAGGTCGAAGGATTCATGAACGCCAGATTGGCATTAATGCCCAAGAATGCAGAAAAATACTATTCAAGCCACCAGGTTACCCAATCTGCTTGGAAGGAAGATCTCAGGCCTAAGCCGGCTTCCCATCCAGTAGAGCACCCGCAATAAGCTCAAGCTTAGCCCCATTTTCCAAAAAGCAAAGTTAGTACAAAGCGGGGAGGAGCGCATAAGCTTTTTCATCAAGCGGGGAGCTCGGGGGTTACCGCCAATCACCCCACTCTGTTACACAGAACTCCCTTCCCACTCTAATTCATTTTACTCCACCTACTTATATACCTCCCGGGGGAGCGGGCAGGCCACCCAAGAGAAAGGAGCCCAACCCAGCTTGCGCCACCACCGAAAGAGCCCAAGCAGCCCATCTCACCGTAATCCCAGCCCTAATCGCTAGCAAGGGCATTAACCCAGGAATTTGATTGGGATTCATCTGAGTTCCCTCCCCAGGATTTTGAATCCGTTCTCCATAAGGCCTAAACCTTTACTAGTTCAGTAGTCCCTCTAGGAATAACCTTGCAAATAAGGCCAAAACCGGTCGCAAGGATTCTGCTAGCAAGGAACACCCAAAGCCCGCATTCTCTTTCATGCAGGAACTCTAGAAGCACCATGTCACAAGAACCATTCATTATGGTTGCCAATAACAGAGCAAGGAATCACGCAAAGCTATTTCCTTTCAGTAAGAGCTATTGTTGTCGCTATCAGCTAGGGAGCTTCTCTTTAATATAACCAGGATAATCATAAGGGAGCTCGCAACACGAGGAGGCCAGCAGCCCGCCCCCCCATAACCCCATACCCTAGCTCCATATGGGGGGTAGCCTCTTTGATTGGGATCAAGCTTGATTCAGTTACAATCACGATTGCCCATCAGGAAAGATTCCCAATAACAGCTTGCTTTAAAAGCCAGATTCTAATTGATCAAAAAGCCAGATTCGGCATTAATCGCTTGGTTAACAATTAGAATTAATCTCGTTCGATTCTTAGGCTAGCGCCAAATACAACTCTGATTTCCAATCTGCTATTAGAAAGGGATGCAAGAATAAGCGTGCCCATAAGGTCGAATTCTATAGGAGGTCTTGATAGAAAGAAATCTTGCATTTATGCTAGGCTCAGGCAGAGGCCTATTGTTTCTTTAGGGGCATTAGATCAGGACGGGACAGTTACCAAGAATCTCCAGCCCAATCCAGGCAACCCAATCTCTCCCACACTCTTACCCATCCTTAACCCACTCACACCAAACTCTCACAATCCCTAGGATTAGCACTAATGGAATCAAGTCAAAAGTTAGGTTGGATTCTGGATTCAATCAGGTCTCACCAGAAAAGAAGGAATCAGAAGGAATCAATTAGGTTGGTCTCACCATTAAGTCAAAGCCCCAAAGCCACGATTCTATACATCATGGAGTGCTCCAATCAGTTGGGGTGCCCATCAGCTCAGATTCCACAAGGAGACCGGTCAACGGAATCCCCACCCCAACTCCACACCCCTACCTACCCACCCCTTCCAGTAGGGCCCCGAAACAAGGGGCGGGGCGTATCCCACTTCTACTAATCTCGTGCTATTCTCCAGAACGACAGATTCCTTAATTATCACTTCCCATTAGAACTAATCCAAGTCCCATTAGCAACTAATGGAATGCAATCTAGTCCATACGCCCGATCTACCTAGGTAAGTTGCGTGAAGGAAAGACAGCATTCAGAAAGTGAAGCAATCATGCGGCATTCTCACTAATCGCAAGCTCCCATTCCCATGAGCCTTAGATCCACTTACATTCAGGTGCCCAACTTAGTTCATCCAATAGCCCAACTTCTCATTATGCCCAAGAATCCCCAACCATTCCCCAAGGATTCCGTGCTCAGGATTCCGCAAGCACCCAGCCGCCTGCAATCCAGTTAGAACCATTCCTATATAGAAAGTCCAATCCAGGTCCTTTAAGCTCGGCAGGGTTCAAGGACAGCTACCTTATGCCAATACATCCTGTACATATTCTATTTCATTCTACAATAGGGGCAGGAATAACGCCGGATTACCAATCAAGTCTCATTAATACATAGGTAGGAATCAGCTCCCTTCCATAAGCTTATACAGGTCGCCAGTTCTCAGATGGGAGCAATTCTACGATTCACACCTCAGGTCCCCAAAGGAAATACCATTAGATTCCAAGGAACAGACAGATAGCCCAATCCCACCAACCCACCAATCCCACACACTCTTCTCCTCCCTCCCCCGCACCTACTTTTCCCAATCGCTACGATTAGCACTAACCCAATCACGTCAACAGTTAATCATCGATTAGATTCAGGTTGGGTGGGAGGGAGATGTTGTCACAAGAAAGCCCCAAAGCCACCATTCCCAATCTATTGCCCGCTCCTAGATATATTCATTCTACACTTGAAAACAAGCGCAGGGAGTCCCAATAACTCCACAAAGCTCATCTCCCTCTATATCATTCAAGTGCCATTAGAAAGCCGGGATTCTAAGTTATCCAGTGGAAGGAATACCATGCTGGGTTGCCCATTTCCTACCACTAATCCTAAAGAATCACCTCCCATTCTACAACAAAATCCAGAGTTACAAGGTCCATTAGAACTCCACTAGTACTCTGATTACCACTAATAGAATATAGTTCAAAGAAAGCCCAGCATTTACTTCAAGAAGGTAGGGGAGCCAGGTCACAGATGGTGCCGAGGAATCAAAAAAGCAGGAATAAGTAAATGACCAAGCCCTATAAAGTAACAAATACTCTCAGAATAAGATTTATAGATACAGTAACGACATACACGTAATACCCATCATAAGCATCAAAGCCAGAACTAGACCTAGTAGCATAGGAGGTAGAAGCAGGTCCATACCCAGTAGTCATCGCAGTTCCATTTCCAGATCGAGAGCGGGATCAATACCCAGCATCAGTAGCAGCACTAGCTTACCCACTACCACCTCCACTACCGACACTAGCACCATCACTAGTGGCATCAGTGGCATTAGCACCACCACTAGCACCAGCAGCACCTGTAGTTTACTTTGTTGGCTCAGCACCAGCACCTGAAATGTCCATAGCTTCAGTAGCAGCATCAGGGTGGGTGAGAGGAGAGTATTGTTCCATATCGATATCGATACCCAGCAGCAATAATAAAGGCGGGGCTGTCGATCCCTATAGTTGATTGAGCAATTGCTTCTGTCTATTTTGTTGATCTAGCACGAGCAGTTCCATACCAAGGTGAAGTAGATCCTGTCGATGAAGCCAAAGTGGATCCAAGTCCGTTACTAGATCCACCAGCAACTACAGATAGGGAGATAAGGGTGGGAGGAGATAGGGGCATGCTACACGTCACTCGCTCATAGATAGAAATCCTGAGCAACTCAAGCAACGAGATCAACTAGCTCGGATGCTAGTGGTGGAGGATCAATGGCTTAAGCTGGAACTGTATCTACTACATTTCATTCATAATGGTCTACTGCACCAAGGGCTGGCTCTCAACCACGCCCTATAGTTTCTCTAGGCAGGCTAACATAGGACTGGATAAGGTGAAGCAGTTTATCAAAGAGCAGGGTTACTCTCATGATAAGTTGTTTATCTAGTAAAAAAATGGATTCAGTTTATCAAACAGAGCTGGAGGAACTGGCAGTAGCAGAATTGTTTTATCCTAGAAGCTTATCCATATGTTAGTCGTTGCTTGAGTTCATTATACTATGTCCGATCCCAAAGTTGGTTCTATACATATGACCAGCAATGAAAAAGACAAATGCAATAGCTAAATGATGATGAGTGATATCAGTTAGCCACAAACTTTGAGTTTGTGGGTGGAATCCTCTGAGAAGAGTTAGAATAGCAGTTCCCAACCCTTAAGAGGTACCAAATAAATGGCTACTGGAATCAATATTTTGAGCATAAAGATTCCACTGACCTATAAAAAGTGGTTCCAAACCTTGGGGATATGGTAATACATTCAAGAAATTATCCCATCTTATATGTTGTCCTCTTGATTCAGGAATAGCAACATGAACTAAATGCCCCGTCCAAGCTAAAGAATTGACTCCGAAGAGCCCCGACAAATGATGATTGAGATGAGATTCGGCATTTTTAAACCATGAAACACTTGGTTTCCATTGAGGTTGTAGATGCAACCAACCCGCTATTAAAAAGATAGCAGAAAGAAATAGCAAGAAAAGAGCTCCAGTATAAGGATCTTCATTAGTGCGTAAGCCAATTGTATACCACCACTGATAAACATCGGAATAAGCAATATTGACCGGACCGGGGGCACCTCCTCGGGTAAAGACTTCTATGGCCGGTTGACCAAAATGAGGATCCCAAATTGCATGCGCAATAGGTCTTACATGTAAGGGATCGTGTACCCATGCTTCGAAATTGCCTTGCCAAGCAACGTGGAACAAATTACCAGAGGTCCACAGAAAGATTATAGCTAATTGACCAAAGTGAGAAGCAAAAATCTTTTGATAAAGGCGTTCTTCGGTAATATCATCATGACTCTCAAAGTCATGTGCAGTAGGAATACCAAACCAAATACCACGAGTAGTTGGGTCCTGGGCCAAGCCTTGGCTAAACTTTGGAAATCTTGATGCCATAATGCTTTTCAAATCCTCCTAGCCATTATCCTACTACAATAATTCTTGCTAGGAAGAACGCCCATGTTGTGGCGATTCCACCCAGAAGGTAATGAGCTACTCCTACAGCATGTCCTTGGACAATACTCAAGGCTCTGGGCTGGATAGCAAGAGCAACTTTCAATTTATTATGGGCCCAAACAATAGATTCAATAAGTTCTTGCCAATATCCACAGCCACTAAATAGGAACATTAAACTAAAGGCCCAAATGAAATGAGCACCTAAGAATAAAAGACCATATGCAGATAATGAAGAACCGTAAGATTGGATTACTTGAGAAGCTTGTGCCCATAAAAAGTCATGGAGCCACCCGTTAATTGTAATGGAACTCTGTGCAAAGTTTCCTCCTGTAATATGAGTTACTACTCCATGATCACTTATACTACCCCAAACATCGGACTGCATTTTCCAGCTAAAATGGAATATTACTACCGAAATTGCATTGTACATCTAGAATAACCCTAGGAAGACATGATCTCAGGCAGATACTTGACATGTTCCTCCTCTACCAGGCCCATCGCAAGGAAAACAAAAACCAAGATTCACTTTATCAGGTATTAAATGAGAACTGTGAGCAAATAAAACACCTTTAAGTAATATTAATATAGTCACATGGATAGTAAATGCATGAATATGGTGCACTAAAAAATCCGCAGTTCCTAATGGAATAGGTAACAAAGCCACTTTGGCACCTACTGCTACCAAATCACCACCTCCCTAGGTTAAGCTGGTGCTTGCTGTTGCATCAGGAGCTGTCAAACTAGGTGCTAAAGCATGAGTGTTTTGTATCCATTGAGCAAAGATAGGTTGTAATTGTATAGCAGTATCTGAAAACATATCTTTAGGATGTCCTAAAGCACTCATAGTATCATTATGAATATATAGACCAAAACTATGGAAGCCTAAGAAAATACATGCCCAGTTGAGGTGTGATATAATTGCATCATGATGTCTCAGAACACGATCTAAAAGATTGTTGTATTGAGTAGTCGGATCATAGTCTCTTACCATAAAAATAGTTGCATGTGCAGCAGCGCCAACTATGAGAAATCCACCAATCCACATATGGTGCGTGAACAGAGAGAGTTGGGTACCATAGTCAGTAGCTAGATATGGATAGGGAGGCATAGAATACATATGGTGAGCTACGACAATAGTTAAAGATCCTAACATAGCTAGATTAAGAGCTAATTGAGCATGCCATGAAGTAGTTAAGATCTTGTAAAGACCCCTATGTCCTTCCCCTGTAAATGGACCTTTATGAGCTTCCAAAATTTCCTTGAGGTTATGGCCAATACTCCAATTGGTCCTATACATATGACCAGCAATTAGAAAAAGAATTGCAATAGCCAAATGGTGGTGTGCAGTATCGGTCAGCCATAGACCCCCCGTTACTGGGTTGAGTCCTCCACGAAAAGTCAAAAATTCTGAATATTCCGACCAATTTAGGGTGAAAAATGGGGTCAATCCCTTAGCAAAACTGGGATAAAGTTGAGCTAAAAGCTCACGATTTAAAATAAATTCATGAGGAAGTGGTATCTCTTTAGGGTCCACTCCAGCATCTAGGAGTTGATTAATAGGTAAAGAAACATGTATTTGGTGGCCTGCCCAAGCTAGAGACCCAAGTCCTAGTAACCCTGCTAAATGGTGGTTCAACATGGATTCTACATCTTGGAACCAAGCCAATTTTGGAGCAGCTTTGTGATAATGGAACCAACCAGCAAAAAGGATTAACACTGCAAAGATCAATGCACCAATTATGGTGCAGTAAAGTTGTAATTCACTAGTTATTCTGGATGCTCGCCAAATCTGGAAGAACCCAGAGATTATTTGTATTCCTCAAAAACCTCCACCTACATCTCCATTCAAAATTTCTTGACCTACTATTGGCCAAACTACCTGAGCACTGGGTTTAATGTGAGTAGGATCACCTAGCCATGCTTCATAATTGGAGAAACGAGCGCCGTGAAAGTACATCCCACTTAGCCAAATAAAGATGATGGCTAATTGACCAAAATGAGCACTAAATACTTTGCGGGAAATCTCTTCCAAATCATTGGTATGGCTATCAAAATCGTGAGCATCAGCATGTAGGTTCCAGATCCAGGTGGTAGTATTAGGTCCCTTAGCTAGTGTCTTTGAGAAATGACCGGGTTTAGCCCATTTTTCAAAAGAGGTTTTAATAGGATCCCTCTCCACTACGATCTTTACTTCTAGTTCCGGTGAATGAATGATCATTGAGTTCTCCTCTTTCCAAACGAGACATGAGAAAAAACCCGCCAACAGGGAGGAATTATTGAAAAATATATATATATATTCTCAGCTCGTTCCTCTCTTTATTCCCCAGTTTATAACTGGAGCGACTATGATATGGAAGTCAATTTGAGGCAAGTGTTCAAATTTATTATGACATATCCGCTAGGCGCTCAATGGACCGTTACGAGATGTAAAACGTTCTTCCCGCCCAGTGGTGAAAAACATTTATCGAGATAATATAATTATTATCTTCATATCCAGATTTATTTATCCATATCTCTGGACCCATATGTTCCAGATCACTTTTATGATTCAAAAGACCTTTGAATTATTTATGGATAAATATTAATGAATCTTTAATAAATCCGTCTCCGGACGGGATTTATCCATATTGAAAAGATTCTTTTCATTAACGATCCATACAAAGTATTCTTTGTTATATTTTTAAAATGTTTTTCTATAATGGCAATGCAATAAGAGGAGCTAATTCGCTCGAATAGTATGAAACATTTATTTATCCTGAATAGATTTCATAATTTCCCAGTATGGTAATCGAGAGATCGTCATTCTCCAAAACGTCCTATAATCTTTAACCAATTTTGTGCTTCGATATAATTGCTTGGAGCAAGCGCTATAGCTTGTTTCCAATACTCAGTAGCTTGATCAAACCAAGCTTCTGCAATTTCAGGATCTCCCTGTCGAATGGCCTGTTCTCCTCGGTCGAGATAGATTAACTTGTAAAAGTTTTCTTCCCTTAGAACCGTACTTGAGAGTTTCCTACCTCATATGGCTCAATTCACTATTCTTTAGTCCTTTACCCAAACTTTCAAAATAGGAGATAGTTCATTGGAAATACGTTCAGGTTAACCGAAAGAACAAAATGGGTCAATGACATGAGTTTCAAACTTCACTTTCGATAAATGATCAGGTTTTCTCTTTTCTCCCACCCTAAAAAGATGAAATATAGAAATAAAGAGATCTACTTCAGATTATCCAGATAAAAATCTTTTTAAGAGGTAACTATCTATGTTCTGTATAGAAATTTTGAATAATACTTTCCTGGTAGGAGAGTACTTCACATCTTTAGGATCTGATCCTACACCGCTGCTCAATAGCCTAGTAAATCAACTCTATTACATAAGTTGATTCCTTATTTTTGTCAAGGAGTAGATTTGATCATATCAGCCTGAACTTTCAATAATTGATCTTTATGGTGCTTTCCCCATCAATTGAATTGATTTTATCCATGGACTATACAGGGTATATTTAGCCATTCATATTTGGGCTCCTATGAAGACTATTCTTTTGACTACAGCTAATAAAAACCATTGTTTTGGACGGTGCATATGTAGAAAGCCTCTTTTCTTCTTTTCCGTAGTTCTAAACGAAATCATTCTATAGTACAGATAGCTGCACGTAATGACAGATCAAGGCCATATTATTAAGAGCTTGTGGTAAAGACGGGTTTCGTTCTAATGCCTGGAAATAATATTCCAAAGCCTTAGTATGTTCCCCATTACTCGTGTGGATAAGACCTATATTATACACCCTAGCACATACTCCTTTACACTGATGGGCCCCCAATCTAAGGAGGCTGTAGACATGAGGACCGTAGCTCTAAGGAAAGATTATGGGGAATGGGCCTGTAGGTCGGTGGCGTATTGCTGTGGGAGTGTATGAATGAAGTTGTACTGTAATGATATACAAGGTAGCAGCGCCCCCTCTCTATATAGTTCAGCACCAACTGTGCAAGTGGAGTGCAAGAGTATGTGAGTTTGTGGGTGTTTTAGCTTCACACCCACCAATCTTATGAGCAAATCTCTGAAGAGTCCCTTTTAGCTAGCGCGCAGCAGACATTCAGGCAGGAGCGATCGGGGGCCAGACCCAACCCTAATTTAAGTATGTAGAGTTCTAACCCTTGTACATAAATTTTTGCATGAATTTTGGTATGAGGATCCTAGCCTTTGCCATTGATGTCAAAGGGGGAGAGGAAAAGCAGTGAAAAATGAAGAATTAATCTAAGGGGGAGCATTGGAAATCATAAGTGTATAAAGTAAGGGGGAGTTGTTCTAACACTTATTCATTTTTCACTAAGTGTTGCCATCAATGCCAAAGGGGGAGATTGTTGGAAAGAGACACTGCTGGGTATGTCAGGTGTTGTCATTGATGGCAACTAAATCCATATTATGCATCCGCATTACATCAATTGATCATACCAGAAGTTAGATTGCAGATTTTTCTAAGTCTGGATAGACAAGAACAGAGTATATGACAGGATTCAGCATTTTGGTCCGCACTTCTCCACAGGTAATCACATTGTACTGCAGATCTGAGGGAATGTTAAGGGATGTTAGGGCTACCTAAATCCAATATTTTAGCCTCCAGTGATGAAGGGATTGTAAGTTACAATCATCTGAGTATCAGGTTTTGGATAGATAGTTCAGTCTGGTGAAGAACAAGCCGAGTCGACTAGGTGTTTGATCTTTGTGCGGATGAAGATAAGTGATTAGTTGAGTAATTTATGAGATCCAGTGGTATTGGATGACATGTGTGATGACTTGAATGTATAGGTTTTGGTCTGCATTGGTATTTGGGCATGGATTCAGCCGATAGAACAGTGTTCTTAAAAAGGCCTTAAGTTCTTCTCAAGGCCGACTATAGTTGATGTTATTTCATGTAGCAGATATATATGATTGATGGATTTGAGTATTTGTGAGAGTAGTAGTGTGAATATGATGGGATAAGTGTGAAGTATAGCAGAATCAACTACGAAGGGAAGAGATCTAAGCTTCGACTCATGGCAGAGCAGTGAAATAGAGTAGAAAGATATGAAGTGTGTAAAGTCAGTATATTGTGCATAATCGGACCTATAATTTTGCATTGTTGGATGCTATTCTTCAGTTCAAAAATTCCAGTGAACTTTTGTAATTAATTTGTAGGCAGTGAGCCTCTTTAAGCAGTGATCTCTAGGTAGTCTACCCTGAAGGCATGTGCCTTCCCCATTTGTAATACTTTTAATAGAGTATAAATTTCTTGTGGGTTAACCCCCATTGTGGTTTTTCCCTTAATCGGGTTTACACGTAAAAATCCTGGTGTTCATGTGTTGTGATCTTGTTGTTTCTATTCTTGTGTTCATGCTTCTTTCTCTTGGATGTATGTGGTAAATTAATAAAGGAACAAAGTAATAAGCTTTGCAGAACACTGATTCACCCCCCCTCTCAGTGTTCCTTAATATCAACAATGTTATCATGAGACTAGATGTTGAGTTCTTTGATAAGATTTTCATGTGTCCACCCATAGAGAATGTTAGGGAAATTGACTTTGCTAAAGGTCAGAAGGATTTTGATGTTGATGTTGAATCTGCAAAGAGGCACATTAATAGCAAATGGTTGAAAACTCCTAGGAGCAATCTATCAAGATGGCCCAAGGAACTTCCAAGGAGTGATTTTCTAGAAGAAGTTAGTGATCTGATCAATTTGTTGAGTAGAATCAGAGGTCTTTCTTCTTCCTCTAAATTTCATGAATGGATGTACACATATATCAAGGTTATTCTTAGAGGGCAACAGAAGATATTCTGGGGGGAGCAAATCATCAATGCTTTACATGATCAATTGCTTAAGGTCAATACTACTTTCAAGTTCTATATGACCTCCTAGTTGGTATATGTTATTGCATCCATGAGGATGTTCCCAAGTCTTACTCAGGATGGGGATCGGAGGCTTGTGCTAGTTTTTCAATAATATCCACAACTAACTCTAAAAGGGTCTATTCACCATTTTCGGAGGGTGAATGACGCCTTCTTTTTAGTTTTTATGTGCTTATGGAATAATGAGCTAGAATAGAAAAGAGTATTTGATGAAGCATGGGAAGTTTTTAATTCCTTTGGTTGTTTATTTCTTCAATTTCCTACTTTTACTTATTTGAGAGTTGGATACTATCCAGGTTACCCATATATGTTGCCTAGATATCCAAGTGATAAGGTGATTCTAATGGAATTATGTAAATAGCTAATTGTTGTACATAATAAACAAATGGAATTGAAAAAGTCAGGGATTAAGTTTCCTATGGAGATTGGAAGATATTCAATTCAACCTGCTACTAAGGCTAAGGCAGTTGAAGCAGAGATGCAGCTGGTTACAATGAAACAATTCAAGAAGAGAAATTATTTTGATTTCCAAAAAGTACACGACAAGATTAAAAGGAGGTTAGTGTTTCATGTTCCCATGATAGAGGATATTTGGGCTGACTTGAGGACCCAAAATGAGATAAGAAAATTGGATTACTGCAGGTTTCATCTAAGTTAGATAGAATAACTAGGGTTAGCTGATGTTCTAGAAGGCATGGAGGACGAGGGTGATGTTCTAGACCCTAAGTACAACATTGAAAACATTGAAGCTTCAGCCTTGCTAGAAATCAAGTGGTCAATGAAAGACCTTAGGAAAAGATTCCAACCTAGACTAGCTAACATCAATATATGGTTGCAAAGCAAGGGTATCAGTTTGAAAGAGTTCCTTACTAGGTCAAAGACGGAGATTCAGGAACAAATGGGAAAGAAGGTGGAAAATAGGACTAAGAACAAAAGTGACACTCCTTCTTCCAAGGTGTCAAAACCAAGGATCAAGTTTGTTTCTAAAGGAGGTAAGGCAAAGGAAGTTGCAGAGAGTTCTAATGTGGAAGATCCAGGTACTGAAGAAATGAATGTTGATAATATGGAACCTGAAAATGCTGAAATGGAACAACAAGTTATTGAAGAACCAGATACTGAACATATAGAGGGTTGAGTGAGAAGCCAGGTGATGAAAGTGATGAGGAACAAGAAATAGAAAGAGATGTAGAACAAGAACAATTTGGTGGTTTGCAAAAATCTCCCCAAAATGATATTTCCCAAGAACCACAAGTTTCTATAGCTTTGTCTCATATTTCTGCTTCTACTAATATTCCAGTGGTTTCTAATGTTCTCACTTCTCCTATTATTGTATCTTCTGATTCTACCCCCCTTTCTATAAAGACTAGTTTTGGAACTATTTTTGATTCCTCTGGTTCAATACCTAGTTTATCTTCTCCTTCTTTTGATATTGGAGAGAAAATTGTTCTAGATCATTTTCTTGATAGCTCAGAGAAAAATGTTGATAGTATAAGTATAGTCTTTACCACCACTGCTCCAATTGTTACCATACCAGGTGCCAGCATGGATCCTGCTAACCAGATAATTGATTCATCTCCAAATGTCAATGTTCAAACACTGCCTCCATGGCTGTCTGCTTACACACCAAAAAGAAAGAAGTAGGCTATTTCACTAGATGACATTGATATTGGGAAGTTGCTACCTGCTAAGCCAAAAGCTCAAAAGAAAAAGTCTAAGACTATTTCTAGACTGATTGATGAAAAGGGAATTAGATATGCAGAGATTGCAAGACCTCCTCCTGATGCCACCATAGACACTTTTGATGTAAATGATTACATTATTTCTAGAGTTGAATTGGGTAAGTTGACTTGTGAAGGCCTTAAATTAGATTTTCAAGAAACAGCAAGCTCCCTGCTTGTGAAATTTGATGAGGAAAAGAAAGAAAAAGAACACTATAAAGCTAAGGCTGAGCAGCTCGATGTTGTTCTTCAAAAGATAGTCAAGTCATCAAAAATTGTGGAACCAATGGCAGTCACTATTGAAGATCCTTTGATTCAAAAGGTGGAAAAGGTTCAAACAAGAGGAAGAGTTATTGGTGAGATTTTGGACCGATTGTTGACATAGGGCAGAGTTCTTCTAAAGACTGCAGTGGAGAGGAAAGAAAAAATGGAAAAGACAAGAGTTGAGCTGGATAATCTTATTGATTCATTATCTCAGGTTCTTCAAGACCAAGAAGACACTTTAGAGGAATTGGTTGAGATGAAGAAAATGAAGATAAAGAATTTGATTGCGATTGGTGTCGTGTCAAATCGAGAATCATATGTCAAGACCAAAGAATCCTTGACTCGTCGCATCAATGTGTTAAGAAGCTTGCTTGAAGATTTGTCACAAGTACGAGAAATCAGTGAAGACAGTGATGTCTCACTTTTGCATAGACTAGAGGAGCTACCATGTACTCTAATAGGTGAAAATCACAAATTTCTTTCTACGGATGAAATGATTAATGCTTTTGAGAAAATGGTTCAAAAGAATTTTGAAGATGAGGTGTTTTCAGTTGCTTCAATGGATAATCTTTATGATTACCATTCAACCTTTGATAATTTGAAAGATAACCTTGGAAAGAATGAAAAAGCGATAAATGCAGTCAAAGATGTAATTGTCAGGGCTCATACTATCTCAGACAATACAACTAGACTAGATGTGTATGAGATGTCAACAGTGAAGACCATGTACTGAGATTTTCTGAAGAAGAATGATGGTGGCAGCTGAAATTCTTCTTCATGCCTTAGTTTATTTTTAGTTTTGTATATGTAATTTGTAATTAGTTTTGGACATATCCATATGCATTTTTATAAAATGTAATTACATGTGGAACAAAGGAAATCCTAAGTCAAATAGGACTTTTTTGTTGAATAAGTCAAAGTAGTTGTAGATTTCCTATTTTTGCTCTAGGCTCCTCCCTATGAATAAAGAGGGCCTCTTTTGTAATCTTTATCTTTTGTCTATTGCAATAAAACTTTGGTGAATTGAAAAGCAAATCAAGACTTTGTGCTTCTTTGTGAGAATCAATTATCAAATATTTATCAATACAAGAAAGCAAGTTCTATTCCAATCTTTGTCTTGGAATTATTTGTGTTCTAATAGCATTGTTCTTACGTCTTACTATCATAATCTTCTTTGGTAATAATTGAAGTGTGGAGATTGTTTCAAGTGATTAAAGAGCATTCTTAATTTGATTGTGATAGCCTTTGTGTTATCAAATCATTTGTGAGGATTGTGTTTATGTTTGTGAGAGTAAAATAGCTTGAAGACTTTGTGTTGCAAGTTGTTGAATTCAATCTATTTATATCATTGTTATCACTTAGATTTGCACCCTGCTTGGAGAGAGTCCAAGCATTCTAATAACACAATGGGAATGATCTCGAAGTGTGGGACCTTGCAAACTGAGATCAGATCTCCGGAGAAGGATGGCTTCCTCTCTGGTAATCACCTAAAATCTACTAAATTTGCAGAGAAAAGGGGACGAAGGATTGCATTAAATGAAACCTATTTTCTAAGGTGATGCACCAAATGAATAAAAGAACCCTCACAGAACTGAGAAAATGCACAAAATGACTAGATACAACCAATAAACATACACATATCTAGTTGATTTTAACAGAGGCAAAGAGTAAGAGATGATTAGAAGGAATTAAACATTCACAAACACATCATTCTTAGATCACACAGAGTTAAAATAGCATTAAGAGGTAAAATAACCAGCATGTATTTAATCAGAAGGCAAGGTTACAGTAGAGGAAAGCTTTGTTTGGAAACAGAAGCATAGATTACTCAAAATTTCCAACCCTTTGAATATCTCATGTTTATGCATATATAGCATTTTGCTTTTGACCTAAGTTGGTTACAATAATATCGCCCTATGGGATCTGTCAGAAAAATATCATCACCGGGAAGGATGCCCACCTGTAAGAAGTTATGGCATGGAAAATGGGAACAGAGCAGATGAGAGATATTTCTGGTCATCAATGCGAAAAGCTAAGTTGTTTGATTTGCAGCAATGAATGCTACAAATATCTAGAAAGGGTAGGTGAGGAATCAGATTTGCATTGCACACAATAGGATGCAAACCTGTGAACAAAGCTTTACAGCACTGTAGATTCCTGAGTCCTTGTATTTTCTATATTTTCCATCAATTTTGAGATCATCTGCAAAAATTAAAACTAGCCACTGAGATGTCATGTCAAACGAGCATGCAAACTCAGATCAAATTTTGAAAGTGAGAAAATCCCACTCAAAAGCCTACCAGATGAAAGAGGAGGCAAAAATAAGCACTTTTGCCTTTTGAAGCATGTCAAAATTTGCCAGAATGTGAAAGATATTTACGGTCAAAGTTACGGTCAACTGCATCTTGCATCTGTATATTGCTTTGCATCTGCATATACAATTGTTGTATTTGATCATGCATATACAATTGTATATGCACCTTACATTGCTAGGTTCAATTTATGCACTTATGCAATTTCTTTCCATTCGCCTTTTTTGCATATTCAAACTGCTTTGCATATGCCTTTGAATCTCCCTTTGTATATGCTTTTGAATCGGCCTGACACATGGCACTATCTGATTGGACACTGAGCTAAACCTGGGACCCATCGCTGAACATTCACCTCCTTATCGGCCATCAGGAAGACCTTTGCATGAGCCGTCGATATCTCTTGTCTCACCAAAAACCCTTGTGTGTATCTTTATACATCTAATTGTATATGCGATACAATCACATTTACATGCAAAGGTGGACCCCAAATGATTATCTACCATATTCAATTCCGCAGTTGGGTCCAGCTTGTATATTCCCTTTGTATATCGGCCTTGTATGTGCATTTTGCATCTTGGCCCTTGTATGTTTGATTGTATATACAATACAATAGACCTTTGCATGTTTCCTTTGTATATTGGCCTTGTATGTTCCCTTTGTATCTCGGCCTTGTATGTGCATTTTACATCTTGGCCCTTGTATGTTCGATTGTATATACAATACAATAGACCTTTGCATGTTTCCTTTGTATATTGGCCTTGCATGTTCCCTCTGTATCTTTTTCCTTGCATCTTGGCCTTGTATGTTCCCTTTGTATCTCGGCCCTTGTATCTTGCCGATGTACATTCACCTTTGTATCTTGCCGATGTACATTCAAAAATACATACAACAATACATACAAAGGACCCGATGTACAATAACATTGTACATGACCAAGATACAAGGAAAGATTGTATCTGAGATGCAATTCGACCAAATGACAAAAAACCCCAAAACAAGGATGGCGTCATCATCATATACATGAAAAATGGCTAAGTATAAAACTGAGAAATCTCTGCGATAGAAAACAATTAGAGACAATAGATTTATGGGTTTTTCTGGGTTTTTGGCAAGGATTCTCCAGGCAAGTTTTTTGGGCTTTTTGGGCAAAGCAGAGCATGGGTAAATGCAAGATTTAAGACTTTCCTCTTTTTGTTTAGGCTTTCTCTGATCAGATTTCCTGGATAGAAAGAGGGGGACAGGAATATTTTGAGGCTAGGCAAAATATGACAACAATCATCTTGGAGAAGAGTGAAGACTTTGGGCTGCATTCAACTTCAAATAATTTTATTTGCAATTAGTAAGTGAGGCGACAAAAGACTTTGTGTTTCTGTGGTTTTGTGATAGTTTATAAGTTCTTTAATATCAGTTTCATTGAAGTCATCATCTTGAAGTAGAAGCATCTATTCTAAAAAAAGAGAATAGGATGAAATGGAACCACCACAAATATAGTGTTTAGTGTACATAAGTTTCATAAGTTATTTGTTTGTATTAGTTAAGCAACTAGAGGGAATCTCCCCTTGCTGAGAGGAGAGACTTTGTCTCATCATAGTTGTGGCTGATATAACCATTTTTCCATTAGTGAGTTAATGACAAAATATTCACCCAATAGTATGGAAGGTACCAGACTTTCGAAAAAGGTTAAAGGTAACTATCAAGAGGACATGAAGAAATTCCTTCAAGATGGTGAGACTGTTAGCAAACTTCAAAATGGGTTCAATTGAGAAGATATTTTAGGCATTTGGAAGATGATGGATGAAGTACTGATGAGGTATGCCATGTTAGAAGGCAGGTTTAAAAGGTTCCATGCTTATCTTTTTCCACTTCTCAATCACTTTAGGCATGATTTGAAAATAAATTTCCCTTTCTGGCTTTTTACATCTATAGAGGACTTTATTCAGAAAGTGTTGTTGGGAGAGAAAACCCTTCTCCTACATCAAATTTTGATCTACACTATCTATAGATTTGAGCTTTCCCTAGCTTTAGATCTCAAACCTAGAATCTATAATCCCCAACTGGTTGAGAAACTTCCCGAGGATTCTGGGAGAAAACATGTTGGCAGTAGGCAAGATATTCCTATTGAAACCCTAACTAGAAATGATGTTCCCATACCTGCCAAAGCTCATGAATCCTCTGCTTCTAAGACCTAGTCAAGCAAAAAGATCCACAAGGAGTCTAAGGATTATGTAATTAGTTTAGGGAAGGAGACAAGTGAAACCCCTAGCAAGCCCAATCAGCAAGTTAGCAAGGACCCCCCTACCAAGGGAGTATAGAACAAAGGGAAGGGTTTAGCTAAGTATGATTCCTCTGATCAGGTTCAGAAGAGTAAAGGGAAGGACATTATTAGAGAGGTAACCTATGTGGAAGATTTGACTCAGAAGAGGGGTAAGAGGAAAGTCATTGATGATGTTGAGTTGTATGACACCAAGACCAGTTTAAGGAATGATACTACTAAAACACCTAGCAAACCCATTCTAAGAGTTAGAAAGGACCCCCCTGCTAGGGGAGAAGAGATTAAAGGGAAGGATGCAGCTAAGATTGATCCCCATGTTTAGCTAGGGAAGAACAAAGGAAAAGCCATAATCAGAGAGGATACTCCTGTTAGGTACGAATTGAACCAAAAGGTTAGTAAGATGAAGGTTATTGATGTTGTTGAGAGTCAGAGTATGAAGCTAAAGGGCCAATATCCCCCTCCTTAGAAAGTCTAGGTTACCTCCCATACTAGAAGTCCTCCTGTCTTCCAAGGGGGAATGAAGAATGAGTACAATTCTTGTAAACATTTGGAGGAGAAGGTAGGCACTTTATTTAAAGCTTACGACTTGCAAAATTAGGTCCTAAAGTGGAAACTGGCGCAATTGCATCATGCAAAGAAAAAAATTCAACATCTTGAGGTGATAACATAGCTAGAGACGATTGACTAGCCTAAGGACAATGATGACAGGCTATGGATTAAAGTTCAAAATCTAGCTAGAAAGTTTGAGAAGTGGGAGGGCATGGAGGTTGAAATTGACAAAATAAAAGCCAACCAGGAGCAGATCAAGAAAAACATGGCTGAGATCGTGGCTTTCAGTAGAGAAACTATGAAAATTTTTGCCACTACTCTGTATGTTTTCCAGGAGGAGATGGAAAAATGAAGTGCTATGAGAGAAGCCAAAACAGGGATATCTGCTAAAGGCAATCAGAATCAGACCAACATGGGCCCAACCAACAGAACAAGGGCCAAAAGCAAAAGCACTGAAGGTAAGCAGATCAACATTGAGATTCTGGAGGAACAAGACGAGGATGAGGAGAACACATTCGAGGACAAATTGAAACTCCTAAACTGTGAGTGGCAGGTGATTAGAGGCCTAAAGACTTTGGCAAATCAGTAAATTTATTTACTGGTCTCTTGCTGGTCCTTTTGGTTCTGGGTGGCTCTGTTGGCTCTTTCTATGTTTATGTTGGTTTTTTGTTATTGTTAGTGTGTTTTACTCCTTGTAAAACTTGATTAGTTTGCCTTTTTTGGCTTTTCTACATGGGTTTGGGCCCTTCCCGGTTACTTTAATCAAAACATTTACTGTCAACTTTAAAACAACAAGCATTCCATATTGTCATTCAATGTTATGTATGTGGTAACCATTAGAGTTACATTTGTTGTTATCTTTTTCTGCTAATATTTTTAGTTACAACTATTGTAACCACTAGCAGCTTGCAAACTGCTAACCATAGTAGCAATTTATACTAAGATGACTGCTAGATAAAGTTGTTTAAACTAACTTTTTTTGCCAAGTTATCCATTTGGTCCCTTCAAAGTGCCTCCAATAGGCACTTTTTTTCATTTTGCCACAACTTTCTCCCATGGAGGTGAAATTTTGCAAAATTATAATCGACAGAAAGGTCTTTCCGTCCAATTCTCTTTGGCGAAGTCAAACTAAAAAACTATTGCCTTTTTTTCTAATTTTTAACCCCCAAATCTATTGTAAGCAGAAAATTTTGACAAGGTATAAATTTTTGCCGAAGACATCGAAATTTCATGAAATTTTTTTCAAATTGCTTAGAATTTTGCAAGGAATTCATTAGTGCAGGTAAACTTTAGTTTTGGATAGCCATTTTTTTGTAAAAATATCCATGTGTTATAAATGGATGATTTGGCTTCCAAACTTGCACAAATTGTAATTTTTTTCCTTGCATTTTTTCTGGGGTGGTTCTTGAAAATCAGTATAATTTCAAGGGGGGTTGTCAAGGGTTCAATTTTGCAACATGGATATAATTCGAACACCTTTCAACTTCCATGAATGGAATAAAAAAATGGAGATAAAACTTAAACAGTTAGGATTAAATAGAGTCACATTGGGTTTGAAAATTGAACCCACATCTGCATCAGAAAAATGAAAGTGGTATAATCACATGGATGAAGCTTATGGAACACTATGTATGGCACTATCTTAGGATCTTCTATTTCATCTTAGTTCTACAACAACATATAATGATGTATGGACACAGTTAGAGAATTTGTTCAAGAAATAGGATGATATGTGAGGGCATCAACTTGAGAATGAGCTAATTAGTCTTAATCCACAAGACTTCACTACTATACGGGATTTTTTCACTAAGTTAAATTCACTCATATTTCAACTCCAACAATGTGGCATTAAGAAAATAGATGAACAATTGATTCTTGGTATTTTGTCTAAGCTCGGTCATCAGTACTCAGTGTTTGTTTCAGTGTTTCATACTACCAAGAGTGGACTTTGTAGAAACTTCACTATGTCTTCTCTTGTTGACTTTGTAGATAATATAACAAGGGAACAAGATAAGTTAATCCAAATGGGTGTTTTGAAGTCTTCATTAACACATGCACTTGTTGCATCATCGTCTTCAAATCAAACACCAAAGAAATAAACTAGAGATCAAGATAAAGACAAAGGATCAAAATTACACCCTCCATCTGAGTCTTCATCAAAAGGAAAAGGTAGAGAGAATCCTCTTTGCTCTTATTGTAAGAGAAATGGGCATGAAGAAACTACATGTTTTAAAAATAAAGAAGATGAGTACAAGAGAATCATTAAACAAAAAGAACTTAAAAATTCACAACTCAAGGAGATTTTGTTTCTTCTTCTCCATCAGCATCAGAGTTATCAAAGGGAAAAGTACTATGTGCTTCTACAGTCTATGAATCTCATTCTTAATTATGGTTCATCACATCATATGGCATCTTGTCTGCTTCTGTTTTCACACTACACCACACAACTACAACAAATATATTGGTTGCAAAAAATTCTTACATAGAAGTTTTTGGGAAAGGAAATTTTAAAATAGGAGCAATTTGTATTAAATATATTCTCTTTGTTCTATAATTATCACAAAATCTACTTTCTGTCTACCAAATCACCAATAGTGGATCAAGAAAAATAATTGAATTCAATTCAGACTCATCTCTGATAAGAGATTTATGCACTAGAGCACTTGTTACAGTTGGGAAAGTTGACAACTTTTCCCATGTTTATACATTTTCACACTTTGCACATGATTACGAAGACTTTAGAGTTCACACTCCACCATTCAGTGTGGATACATCATCAGAGGATCAGCTTGGTCAATCAAACCTCATAGTTCTTCAGCCAACTAAGTTCCCACCTCCACCTTCACCTGTTGCTTCACAGGAGGCTTCTTCATATTTGCAGCAAGATATTGTCACTCAATCCCTTGATCATGTTCTAATTCCACCAATGGTTTCAGTACATCTTCAAGAGATTTCGTTGCAGTCTCTACATTTTGTGTAGCATTTAGAGACTCACTTTGCTCTTCTCACTTGGGAAGATCTCATGCACCTATCTGCAGTTCTTCTTCCACAAGGAAGGCATGTTGTTTGACTTTCCGACATCACTTTCAGCATTCGTCTTCGAGCTTCAGTCAACACTACAAGATCAGTAATCTTATGGGGGATTTCTAGTCTCTATATTTTTCTCTTTTGGGGGAAACACTTCATGTATATTTGTAGTAGTCCTTGGGGGGTCATGTTGAGTCCTCCTTCTACCTATTGCTTGTATGTTTTCATCTCTCTTTTTGGAGGAAAGTTTTTTTCCCATTGGCTTTTCTTTCTTTCTCTGCTTTATGAGAGATTTCTTTGTACATGGGTACCTAAGATGGCCTAGTAGTCGAGACCCATATTTATGTATCTCTTACACTTTTTGTGATCTCCCCAAGTATCACTTAAGGGGGGTGTTAGAGTCAATAATTTATCTTGATTCACTTTAGCTTAAGTGTACTTAGGTTGATGAGGTTAGATAACATCTTGTCTAGCTGAATGTGCAACCTTTTAGACCTATAAAGGTTACCTAGTTGTTTGGTAAACCTCATGTGCATACCTTTTGAGGTTGGAAGACTTTCCATCTCACCTCAAAAGGCACTTTTGTAGTCACCCAACACTTGTCACTAAGGTTGATGACTTGGTCAAAAGGTTTTTGGTTTGCACATTCCAAGTGTTCCAAAGGTTGAGAGCTATAGGACACTTGCCTACATACTTGTGCCACATCATGGGATACTTGTCAATCCACATGAAAGGTGGATTTCCTCATCCATGTCTAGATAATAAGGCACTATGTACACATTTTACTTAGCTTTTGTCAATATCATTTTAGGCTTATTATGTGCACTTTTTCTTTGTGGAAGTATTCTCAATTTTACTAGTTGATTCTAGTTGTTTCTAACACAAGATAGCATGAAATATGTTGAGAATAGAAATAACAAGCATAAATCTAGAAAGAAAAGAATTTTAATAATACTAAACAAATGCATTGTGCTTTAAGAAAAGAATATTCTACATTAAGAAACATAGTATCTAAATAAACAATCATATCATGAAGATAAATGTGTTCATGATCAAATGACATAAAATGAGTAAAAAGTTGATGTAAAATAAACTTGCTACATTAATGCCACATAAAATAAGAAATTTAAGCATAAAATCTACATAAGTACATAGAATTAATGTGTTCTTTAAGTGGTTTATCATCCATTGTAGAGAGATTGTATGCACCAGATCTATAAATAGAGGTGACAATGTAGGGTCCTAGCCAATTCAGACTAAATTTTCCCTTTGTACTTGAAGGAGCATTCACATTCCGTTGATTTTTGTATAACACCAAGTCACCTACATGAAAAGATTAATAGAGAACCCATTACCATTACAACCATGATTTAAGGTCTTTTGATAAGCTTGAAGGTGTTCAAGAGCATTGAGACACTATTCATCAAACATTTCAAGCTACAAAGACACTGATCACAATAGTTGTTATCATCAATGAGGCCTTGAAGGGAAATTCACAAGGAATTTCCAACACCAAAGGCATAATAGCATCGACACCATAGATGAGATTATACGGAGTAGTTCCTATAGAGATACAAATACTCATGCGATAGGCCCATAATGCATAAGAAAATTGAGTATGCTAGTCTTTACCATGTTTATTAATAGTCTTGCAAAGAATTTGTTCGATCTAGTTTTGTTAGAAGATTTTGCTTGGCCATTTGACTATGGGTAGTATGGCGTAGAGAAGTGTTGTTGAATATGAAATTTCTCAAGAAAATGCTTCACATACTTGTTCTTAAATGGAGTTCCATTGTCAGAAAAAAAAGGTGGAAGGAAGTCTAAAATGAGAAATTATATGATCAAGAAGAAAATGACAAATAACTTCACTAACTGTAGATCTAAGTGGAAGAGTTTCAACCCACTTAGTAAATTAATATGTGGCTATTACAATGAATATATGACCTTTGGAAGAAGGAGGAGAAATCTTTCTAATAATGTCCAAGCCTCAAATAAAAATGGACAAGGTGGTACTTAGGCATGAAGTTCTTGGGTAGGAGCTTGGATTAAGTTGTTATGTTGCTAAGACTAAGGTCACTTTTTAACATAAGCAAAGGAATCATCTTCCATGCTTGTCTAATAGTAGCCCATTCAAGGTAACTTTTAAACTAGAGCTCATCCATGAAAATGCCCCCCAGAGGGACCTGAATGTGTCACCTCAAGGGCAATAGGTATTTTGGCTATAGTTAATCTATAGAGGAGAAGAGCATTATAGGCTTGACGATAAAGAACATTAGAAAATATGATATAACACGTTGCAAGCTTGTGGATGCAAGTTTGAGCACTTTTTGAGGAAGCATTTGGGAAGGTACCATCACACAAATAATTAAATATGTGGGAGTACCATTCCTTAGAATAATTTAACAAAAGAGATACTAAGAGGAAAAATTATCAGCAATAGCCAGTAGACATAGAGTATGAATTATGAAATGATACTTGTTTGTAGAGTCATCAAAGGGTACAAGGGAAGTATCATTTTCTATTACATCTTCATGATGATTATCTTTGCATAGAATGGTGTCTATAGTGAAAGAAGAAAATTGATCTAGTAGTGATAAAGCTAAGTCGTGATATTGGGATAACTTATCCTACTTAGCTTGCTAAGACCCAGTGACTTGTTTTATGATCAACTACATATCACCATAGATATGAATAGACTTTATAGAGAGAGAAAAAGAGTGGCACACAAGCCTACAATAAGGGCTTCATACTCAGCAATATTATTGGCACATAGAAAATTGAGACAAAATGAATGTGAAATTGGCTTTCTAGAAGGAGGAACCAGTATAACACTAGCTCCAAAGCCAGTTCTACACCTAGATCCATTGAAGAACTTTTCCCATGGATGATCATCATCCAAGGAAAGAGTCCCAATTAGGAAGAAAGAAAGGAGAGGGGGCTTCAACCAAATGTTCAGCTACAGCTTGCCCTTAAATAGCTTTTTGAGAAAGAAACTTGATGTCAAATTCAGTTAGTAGTATAACCCACTTAGTTAAATGACCTAACAAGTTTGTTTTAGAAAGTAGATGTTTTACTGGATCAAATTTGATGATGACATACATTTCAACATGGAGAAGATAATGTCTAAGCTTATGCATTGCAAAGACAAGAGCTAGACATTATTTCTCTAGAACAGAATAGGGAGTTTCATAGTCTAGTAAGGTTCAACTGATTGATTAATCAAGTGGGAATTTTTGTAAAGATTGATTCGGATGGGAGTGATACCTCTTGCAGGTTTATCAGGCTCTGTGCATTGTTGGACATCTCCCTTCCTCTTCCTCACTCCATTTGGATCCATTCTTTTGAAGGTACTTGGACTCAATTTTTGAACTTTGAAGGGCTCCCTTTCAGATATTTTTGTTGCAACAATTTGGGCCACAAAATTGGAGCCTATATTGCTCAGCAACCTCATGGCTCGAGATGTATTAGTCTCAAAAAATGGATTAAGAAAGTAGTAGAACCTAATGCTGATTTTATTTGGTAGAATCATGGAAAGTTCTTTTCCTCTCACTTTGCTCTTGAGCCTATGTCTGAGCCTTCGGTGGTGCCCTCTTCTTCTCCACTTGCTGCTCCGTCAAACAACATTGATGATGATCGCCTATCTTTAACTGACCCAGAGAATGACAGTACAGATTTGAACAGCAGTTACCCTTTCATTGAGGATTTGGAGGAAAACTTTGAGCTCTTTGAACCTGACTTCTTTCTGGCTCCTCCTCAGATGCTCGGGATTGGTCAATGGGATAGCAGTAAAACGAAACCAGACTGCGGGTCTGCCAGGAAAAAAGGTCAAAAAAGCAATGCAGAGAAACTCTATTTGGAAGGTTTAGAGGCGGTGGAAGGAGGCTCTCAGTGGACTATGGAGGCCCTCCTTTCACAGCATGGGTTAAAATTCTAGCTTCTTTATGATTTGGGCGATTGTGTTGTGGGCCTAATCTCTGGTTTCCTCTATTGCTTCCAGAATGAAGTGGATTTCTTCCTCCTCTTAGTCTTCTTAGGTTTGTCTCACCTCTTCCTATGTCTCTCCTATTCCTCTCTTCTTCATCATTCTTGGCATGTTTGGCCCTGTTGTTCTTATTTTTATGTTGTTTATATAAAAATCTTCTTACCGATCAAAAAAAAAGGTTCAACTAATATAATATACAGCACGTTCCTTACCTTCATCATCATGTTGGGCTAGTAAAGCCGCTAAAGCATGGGATAAAGTACAAGTATAGAGCAGGAAAGGATGTCCACTTACAGCTAGCATTAAGATAGGAGGATTAGCCAAATAGCACTTAAGATCATCAAAGGATTTTTGAAATTTTTCATCCTAGTTGAAACATACATTCTTTTTCAAAAGATGCATGAAAGCAAGAGTTCAATCTACAAGTTGTGAAATGAAGTGGCAAATAGCCTAAATTTTTCCTTGTAGACTCTGAAGTTGAGAAATAATCTTCGGTGGCAGCAGTTGACAATAGCATCGATCGTGTTCATATCCACCTCAATACCATGATGTGATACTATAAACCCTAGTAGTTTTCCTAAGTCTACACTAAAGACACACATATGGGGGTTTAATTACAATTACATAGAGGTGCATGTACTCAAAAATATGATGAAGATTATTTATGTGATCTTGGCACAATGCTGACTTGGCCAAGATGTCATCGACATAGTCTTCTAATGTTTTGTGAATTAAGTCATGAAATATTAGGGTCATAACACATTGATAAGTTGTACCAGCATTCTTAATACCAAACAACATGACCACATAACAAAAATTACACCAGGGAGAAGAAAAGTAGTCTTATATTGATCCTTAGGGTTGATGAGAATTAGATTGTAACCAAAAAATCCATCCATAAAAGAAAATAAAGTGTGACCTACTATAAAATCAAATATAATATTAATGTTTGGTAGAGGAAAGTCATCCTTTAGGGATTCTTTATTGAGATCATGAAAATTGATGCAAACTCAAATAGGATTGTCAAGTTTAGCAACAACAACAATATTTGAGATCCAAGGGGAATATTTAGTAGGCTAGATAAAGCTAGCTTGTAAAAACTTTTGTATCTCTACATTAACCATTAAAAAAACCTTTTAGGTTCATTTTGTGAATCTTCTATTTTACTAGTTGAGCATCAGGATATAGCACTATGTTATGGACCACAATATTTGGGTCAATACCAGGCATATCCTCATATGATCAAGCAAATAACTCAAGAAATTCATGTAAGATGATTGAATGCCTTTGTCACTCTTCTAAGGACAAGCATTGGCCAATTGTGATGATTTTATCTTTATTTTGAAAATCCATCAAGACATCAATAGTATCTCCAATGAGGAGGGTACTACATGTTGATAACTAAGAGGGGGGGGGGGGTGAATCAGTTATCCTACTATTTTCTTCTTTCTTAACTTTCTTAATAATCAATGCAGCATTAATCCAAATAAGCAAACATAACTATGAAATGGAAAAACACATGACACAATATTTTTGACGTGGAAACCCTGTTAAGGGAGAAAACCACAGGGTGATTAATCCAAGATTGTATTCTCTGTTAGAAGAATGGAAATACAAAATGGCACTTGCCAATTAGGGCTCACTACCTGAGCACACTGCTCACAAGAAGGCACACTGCCTACAAGAGACACACTGTCTACAAAAAGAGTGTTATACAATACTTGAACTGAATGGTTACATCCACATATGCTGGAGTTCAGTTCTGGTTAGGCTCAATACACTGATCTGCTACACTTCATCTTTCCTCTTCTCTTATGCTGCTTTCCTTTCACATACCGGACCTTCCTTACTGCTTCTGCTCTGCTCTGCTTTTATTCGCACATCAATAACAACCACACCACATCTCACAACTAAATCCATCGTGTATATATATCCACACAAGTGATTTCATCACCTTTCTAGTCGGCACCCGGAATGGTCAATCTTTTCACAAGCTCTGATCTGTCGGCTGAATCCTTGCTTACCAAGTAATGCGGATCAAGCATATACTTGTAGAAGTCATCAATCACATCAGCCAAACATAACTTATGCCTTAAGAACCTTTTCCATTATCAGTAACACATCTGGAATAATGTCTGATGTTCTGCCAGTCAGTTCTTCCTCTGTCCACACTGTCACTTGGGAACCCGACACTCAAGCATTCATATCTCTTTATCCTTTCCACATCGGAGGCTCAAACCTTGGAATCTATCATTCAAGATACTACTCTTGACTTCCCCAAATCCACACTTCACCAAGATACTTCCTTTGAGAGATCCGGACCTGTCTGTCAGACCTCGCCACATGCTCTGTTCTTGTTTACCAGACCACAACATTCTTCACTCTGACTTCCGGTAGAGACATACCATGTCCTGTGGATGTGTGGGATGAACTTTGTTGCCATCAATGACAACATTCATGAATCCATATAGTGTCTCTTTCCAACACTACAGTCCTGAGGACAAGATGAAGGATATCCCTGAGAGTTTCTTGGGGATGAAAGGATATAATTTGACAAGTCAATAGATTCCCACAAAATATGCTTGTGCATTTAAACAAAAGGGAAAATCATAGTCATGATGATATAACAGCTGTGTTTATAGACTCCTAAAAACTCAACAACGGTTTTATCAGTAGAGAGAATCTAGAGGAGGCATATCGGAACCATAATCTTGGGAGATAAGTTCAAGATACACCAGAGTATGAGAAGGAGAACTTAAAGAAGTATAAAACATATTAACATCAAGGTAATCTCATAAGAGATCGTGGAGGATTGCTTAGGACAGTATCGAAGACCCACAGAAGAGTAGTGGAGATCTTAATACCTTGTTCCTTTTTCCCACATCTACTACCTTTGTAATCGATACTACTGAGATTATGAAAGCCACGACCTTAACAAGATTGCATCTCCTTAAAAGGAGGATCCCCATTGGTGGCATAATCAATACAACCAGTATATGTACACGAATCTTTGGGAGAAGAAGGAATAGAAGATTCGACTGATGTTGAGGAAGTTTTTTGAAGTAAAGGATTAGAAGAAACATTTTGAATGTCAAGATGAGGGGGTTGGATTTTATACTCTCCAATGAAGGATGGTGTAAAATCTATAGAACCCCAATCATCTCCTAAACATACATTTTGAGATGAGTCAACACCATAATCAACCTCCTATGTAGGGGTCAAAGATGGGAAATCATCTTCTATTGAACAAATGGAATAAGATTGTGAAGGGTAGAAGAAGTATTAGACTGAGTCACAAGATTTGTTTGCTAACAATATTGCATGAGATCTAGATCAGCTTTGATTATATAATTCGTGCTTTCATCAATGAATTTAATTAAACCATTCAAAGTAGACGAGACTGCACTCATGCCATCAACCCACAGTCTACCAAGAAGTAGATTATATGATAATGCACCTGGCATGACATGAATGAGAGTAGGAAAAGTAATTGGGCCCAATTCAATGGGTAGCATGATTGTGCCCAATACCAATGTTGTCAAATCCATGAATGGAAAGATTAGTAGGAGAGATACAAGACGTGTCAATATTAATATAGTTCAATAGGTCCACACCACAAACATTGAGATCAAAACCATTATCAATAAGTGTACGCTTGACTCCAAAAGAATTTATTTCCACAGTAATAAAAAGAGAATAATTTTGCTTTTGGACCTCCAAGAGTGCAACTCATATTGTTGAGAAATAATGTCAAGAGAATTTGTATAAATGCAATCAAGCAAGGCCACTACATCATTTGGCATAATAGAAGGTGTAATTAAACATATACCCTTGATCATATCACAAGTTAAAACCAACATTTGCACTTGTCAAACCCTAGGTCAACCCTAGGTCAAACTCTAGTTAACTTCAACCATCTCTCTTCCAAAGCATTTGAATGTGCCCAAAAATTAAAGGAGAGTGGGTCAAATCAATTCTTGAAGAGTTAGAAGAAATCAACCTGAGGCCACATCACAATCAGACAATTGAAGAATAAGAGCACACCTTAAGGGTCATTCAACAAGCTGACCTGATACAACAATAAATTCAAGCTCGTGAAGAAAGACAACAATGCATTAGCTACATTAACAAACAAAATAGCTTACCCAAGTTAGGCATTGAAATCTAAGAGACCCAAACAGAAGACACACAACTAGTGGCCCTTCGAGTCATATCATTATCTTAAAAACAACAACCATAGAAAGGGCTCAACAGCTAGCAAATGACAACACAAGGCCTTAAAATAGTCCAACCACTCTCCATGACATTCTACTCCCATGCAAACAAAACTGCCCCTGGTTCTCACCCCACTCGACTAGCTCCTACCATGAGGATGGGAGTGACTTGGAGACCACCCATGGTAAGGAGAGGGTTCATGTGTGAATCAAGGATGACTCACTAGTAGGGTCATGCTTTGAGTACCACATATATTGGTGAACTTGACATGAAGAACAAATCCTTTTGGGATGGATTCTTTCACATTTTTTCACATTTCACGTTGTTTCATGAAAAACATCTAGGGGAACATTCCCTCAAGTGAAATTACAAATTCAAAGGGGATCCAACAAAATCTCCACAACTTCAACCAAATAAAAACACAATATGTGAACATTTAATCTAAGATCCATCAACATGATCAACCTATAACAAGCCATAGAAAAGTGGCCACCCAAATGGACAATGAAGTGTGTTGTCAAAAGAAGAACTTACAAGAAGATCAAGAAGTACAAAAATCACTCTACATAGTGCATCAAAATAAAAGGTCCATAACATGTGAAGTGTCATCAGAAAGAACAACAAGGTTGTTCAAACCCCAAAGAAAAACAATCCACCGCAAAGTGGAAAAACTCAAAGAATAGACAAAGCCATCATAGACCTTATAGCAACCTTGGTCTAACAAATCAAGACCCTTAAGGCTAAGAGTGTTGAACAATATGGTCAAAACAAAATTAAGGAAAAACCTAGGGCACATGGAAATCATTTCATTGAAAAGATCGAATCAAATCAGGGGAAACACAAACTAAACATCCATTCTCACAACACACATAATGAAACATTCATGCCACCCTTTCCCTCATCATCCAATGTGACAAGTCTCAATCAAATAGGTGGGATTCCTATAGCACAAAATCAATCACAAACTATCCCACCCAATTTTCAAAACATAAACATGACACCATCTAGTTATCCAACTTTTTTAGGATATCAAAAATCTAGCATACCCCTTCAACAAGCGCAACAAGCTCCACCTGAAGGGCTAATGTTTGGAGGAACAATACCCTCCACACATAACCCCATCTTAGGAACATACCTCAAGTATTTAAAGTATCCTCTTGACTACAACATTCATCAAGTCATACTACCACATCCTCTCCCTAAGCTTCCAAAATTTAAAGGAGAGGGTGATCCCAACTCTCATATCAAGGTTACATTTAACAATAGTGCGGGAACTCCTTCCTTGGCATGGGTTGGTAATTAGTTTTTTCCAAAGAATTTAGAGGGTATCATTCTAGATTGGTACTATCAACTTCCAAAAGCATCAATCCACTCATTTAGGCAACTCATCGATCAATTTGTGGTTACCTTTGACATAAACAAAGTAGTCAAGATAGGAATACAAGAGTTCTTAACAATCAAACAAGAAATGAATGAGTCAGTCACACATTTTATCACATGATGGAGGAAAGTTCTCTATTCTTCAAGAAGTACACCAAACATGGATCATAAGGAACTTTGTGATTTTTACTTACATGCCCTCAATAATGACATATGAGAACAAGTTCAAAAACTCCCTTATATCATACAAAGAAGCACTTGAAAATGCCCTTAGAATTGACCAAGCTACTATTGATAGCGGAAGTAGTGAGTATGATACTAATGGAAGGTTGGTAAACCATGATAGCAATAGTAAATCCTCAACAAACAATCAAAAAAATAGATGGGTCAACAAACACTTCACCATCCAAGAACAACAGTCATGTGAATTTGGGGAGAAAAAATGCCAACAACTATCCCCTTAGAATCAACAACCATCATCATAAACCTTGAGATTATACTCAGGACAAATACTTCTTATTTCACAAGAGAAGGGGGCATGATATCAATTCATGTCGAGAGTACCATCACCTCATATCAATCGGCTCAAAAGGTCAACGACAAGCATTTATGGACACATTCTCACAAGATGAAAGAAATAGTCCCAAAATCTATCTTGATCAAAACACCTTAGGCCTTGTGGAATTAGATAAAGATCAAGAAATTTGTGTCGCCCAAGGACCAAAATGACCAAATGACACCTCCAACAATTCAATTTTTCTCACATGTTAGAAATTCTCAAGAGTTATCCTATTCACAAGAATGTTCTCTTGAATGCCTTAGATCTAGGCCATCTAGTTCAAAACACTCCAAGTGAAAAGTGTTATTCGACATTTAACTTTGAAAAGTTACCCTCATATGATGACATAGCTAAACAGGGTGATCCCCTCTCTGCTTAATAGTTCAAATTCATGACTATTCCATTAAATGTGTGATGATAGATGATGGTTCTACAATCAACATGGTATCCTTTTCTCTTCTTCAAAGAATGGGTTATGATGAAACTTAAATCACAAAAGAAACTCCCATCCTTAGAATTTATGATAAGCCAAATATTCAAACCATCGGTAAGGTCAATCTTCAAATTCCATTGGGTCCCAAAATTATCCCAACTAAATTTTATGTCATCAATGAAGTAACCACTTACAACATGATCCTAGGAAGGCCTTGGATCCATAGGATGAGGGTTGTTCCCTCCAAATTATTTCAATAAATTCACTTCTCACACATGGGACAAACCCACGTCATCAAAGGAGATCATGATCCTTTCATCCTTTATAGAGTTGAATAATTCAAAAAGAATGGAAAGACCATGGAAACCACCAATGACCCAAAAATCAATACTTTTGAAAAAGGAGAGACATCAAAACAAATTGCAAATGTAGCCAAGACCTCAAAATGTATAGGAAAGGGGGCAACAAGAGAATTCCCCTTCAATCCCCACTCAACAAAGTTGTATGCTCCATCAACTTAGCGGCCATTCCTATCAATCCAAATATAAGCATCCATACAATTGAGATCACCATTAAGAAAAAAGGAGAACCAAAACCCACACATAAACTAGGAGAGTCAACATCAACATCATTTGCCCCTTAAAAGTTCAAGACAAGCATTGAAACTCAACAAGAATAGAATACGATAAAGCTAGGGGGAAAATCATCGAATGATGAGACATGTGAGTACACAAAACTCCTCAATGAATACAAAGACAATTTTACACCAAGCCTTTGAGTATCCTTGCAAAGACTTTCAAGCGAAGTTCAAACCAAATTGGATAGGTCCATGCATAGTTAAGGAAGACATCAGAAACATGATGCTACCTCTTATGCTTTTTAGCTTTATAAGTAGAGACATCAAAATTTTTGCTTTTGAATCCCATGGGGTGGGTGGAGTGGATGGAATGATTGGAAGCTTTATGCTTAGGCGATATGTGCTTTTGTTGGCCATGATTAGGGATGTAAGGATACTTATGAATGATAGGTATGTTAGGTGTTGGAAGCAATGGTGGCAAGGTGGATGGAGGGATATTTGGAGTTGGTAAAAGTGGAGGCAAAGTGGATGGTAGAAGATGTACGGTCACATGCTTTTGACATTTATAGGATGATGGAGGTGTAATGGTAACATATGTTTTGGGTATATGATGTGGTTTGGGAGATGGATTAGGTGGATAGTAGATTATGATGGTTTTGCCCCTCTTTGAGATGATGTTCGAGATGATGAGCTTTGTGTCGAGTAACATCATTTCAAAGAAGCTAAGGTATGGATAGAGGAAAATGGATAATGATGATGATGATGATAGAAAGGATAGGTTAGTGATACCCCCTCGAGAGGATAGGTGGGTTGGACAAACACAGGTATGCTCTCGAAAAGAAATGGCTTGGCTACAAAAGAAAGATAAGGGGATAGATAGAAGAAATGAAGATGCATTATGCTGCAATGAATGTGAGCAACCATGTTGTTTGATATAGCACTAGACATTATGCACCAAGGTATAAGGACCAAGGTGATGATATGTCTTATGCCCCAGCATAATACAACCTTGTCAAGATACAAGATATGAATATTAGCTGGAATGATTACCAATTTGATACAAATGCAAGATAAAATGATAGCACACACAAGCAAGCAAGCATGCATGCACAAATGATTCAAAAACAAACAAGGTATTGCCCCTGTCAAGCTGTAAACCAATGATTAATTGTTAATTGTTTTGTTGAGAGTGTTGTCATTGCGGGGAAAGCTATATCCCTAGATCAACACAAAGTTGTTTGCTAAGTTGGTTTGCTAATTGATTTGGCTTACAACAAGGCTAGGTTCAAGAACATTGATTGCATTTGGATAACTTGGCTTGATAGATTAACTTGATTGGTATGGATTAAGGATGGGCTTGCATTTGGATCATTGCTTGGAATGGTTGGAAGATGATAAAATGATGAATGACGATTGATTTCATGAAATGATGGATGATTTGTGGTAAATTGAGTTGCTTTTTGATGTGTTGAAGTGATTGGATTTGTTCTCATTGGAGTTGATGTGATTGATTTGATCGCTTTGGTGTTGATGCTGATGATTGATAGGATTTGTTTTGATGGTTGGCTTGATGTGCTTTAGTTTTGATGTTTTCTATTGTTGGATTGATTGTTTTGATGATTGGATTATTTTGAATGATAGTGATGGTGTGATGATTAGAGTGTCTACTCAATCTAAGCATAAGCAAGTGTTCTCAGCGTGCTCAAAGGATGTAAAACAAACAAGGTATTGCCCTTGTCAAGTCATAAACCAATGATTGATTATTTATTTGTTTTGATAGATAGTGTTGTCATTGTAGGGAAAGCTATATCCCTAGAACAACACAAGGATGTGGGAACGCTATATCCCATTGATGATGATTGATGATTGATTGATTGGTCTCATGACAAGATTAGGATCAAAACCTGTTGATTTGATTGGATAATGTTCCTTAATTGATTAGCTTGCTTGATATGGATTAGTGTGACTTGGATTTAAGATCATTGCTTAGATTGATTTGATTGAGATGAGTGGAAGAAGTGATTGATTGAAACAGATGAATGAATGTTATTGATAGGAAAAATTGATGATGATGATGATGATTTTGATTTGAATGTTGATGAAGTGGATTGTTTTGGATGATATGATTGGTTTTATTGCTTGGATTTTTCGTTGGATATTTGATTTTTAGATTTTTTGAATATTAAAATTTTTTTTTTGTGTTTTGGAATATTTTTATTTTTTTGTATTTTTGAATGTTTTGGGATGTCAATGGATTTACAATTTGGGTAGCCTTTGTGCTAGATACCAATGACAAGGGAGAAAACCAAGTCTAGGTGCAAAGGATGGAGGATAGTGAATGAGATGGAAGACTCATGAGAGTTGGATGGATAGATAAGAGGATAGGCCATATAAGGGATGGATGCTTGCCTCATGATAAATAGATAGGTAGGCTATAGTGGAAAGCTCATGATAAACAGATGGGGATAAGCTATAAGATGGAAAGCTCATGATAAGGATACGCCATAGTGTATGGATCATAAGGGAGCTAGGATGTGATCTTCAAAGGCTATGTTGCATAGGAAGAATAACTTGCCCCAGTCTAGGTGGTAATGCTTAGGATTTTTACATGATAAAATTCATGACCAAGGGATGACATGATGGATTGGATTTGGATGGGATGGATAAATTGTCAATGGATAGGACTTGGTTTGGAAAGAAGGTATGTCAAGAAATATCCAAACATGTTTCAACATTTTTACCCCTGTGTCTTCTTCAAAATCAAAAGGCGGCAGGATGGATAAATGGGTTCAATAGGATAGGCATATTTATGTAATGGCTAAGGATGGTAGGATGGTATGGTAATGGTAGGACATGATAGGATGGAAAATGATATACTGGGATATATAGTTTGGAAATGGATAGGTTGGATGAGACAATGTGCCCCCAAGTGTAAGTGACATAGAAGATCAACCTACACATGACGCCTGTTTGCCAAGTTTTCATCATGGTACTTATCCATGGTGCCTGTTGACCAGGTTTTCACCGTTGGACGAAGGGATTTATCTTTACTTTTTTTTTTTTTTTTGCTTTTAGATGGGATGACAATTACACATGGTGCCTGTTTGTCAGGTTTTCACCATGGTAATGGATAGGAGGGACTCAAGTGTCTAGTTTGATGGATGTTGTTAGTCCCATTGGATATGGATGTCATCGCATGGACCATGTTGTTATGCTCATAGATGTTGATAAGGGATTGCGTGGATGGGAGATGGATTAGGTAGATAATAGATTATGATGTGGATTATGGAAGGTTCATGCAAGGATAGATGGATGGGGATAGTGGACTATGATATGGATTGTATTGGCTTATGGAATGAAGATGGATGAAAAGTTTATGCCAAAGCATGGACCATAGGGAGGTGATTGGGAAGATACGTAGGATAATGGATGGAAGATGGGTAGATGTAGTTATGTGGAGGTGCTGCGGAGTGGAAGGGAACCATGACCAATGGTTGCACACACCATGTTAAACATTGAAGCTTGTGATTGGATGGTGGTGTAGGAAGCAATGGAGATGTTTGCTTAGGAGATGGTTGATGAAGTGATTTAGGAACCCACATAGATTTAGTATTTTTAGTGCTTTTGCTTTGCTTGTGGGATTTTTGAAGGGAATGGAAGTTTTGGATGGAAGTAGGCTTTTGGATGGAGATAGGTGATTGGGATTCTTGAGATGTGGATGAAGATACCTCATTTGCTTTGCTAGCTATTTTCTTAGGAACCCAAACCATTGTACTTTTGTGCTTTGCTTTTGAAGGTATGGGCTTGGATGGTTGCTTAGATGTGGATGAGGATGCCTCATTCGCTTTTCTAGTTGTTTGCTTAGGAACCCAAACCATTTTGCTTTTGGGCTTTGCATTTGGAGGTAAGGGTTTAGATGCCTGCTTAGATGAACTTTGCTTTGATTTTGATTCTTTATGTCCTAAGGTATGAAAACCTTTAAGATTTTTGGTAGGATTTTTAGCTTTATAGGTAGAGGCATAAAAAATTGTGCTTTTGAATCCCATGGGGTGAGTGTAGTGGATGGAATGATTGGAAGCTTTATGCTTAAATGATGTGTGCTTTTGTTGGTCATGATTAGGGATGTAAGGATACTTATGAATGATATGTATGTTAGGTATTGGAAACAATGGTGGCAAGGTGGATGGAGGGATATTTGGAGTTGGTAAAAGTGGAGGCAAAGTCGATGGCGGAAGGTGTATAGTCACATGCTTTTGACATTTATAGGATGATAGAGCTGGAATGGCAACATATGTTTTGGGTATATGATGTGGTTTGTGATGGAAACTGGACTTAGGATGGATGGAGGAATTACCAACATCTTTAGCTTGTTTACCTTGGGGTGTGTATCCAAGGCCATATGAGCATGGAGGAACTTTGACATGGTTTGGCTCCAAAATACCTTTTTCATAAAGGCCTAGACCTTTGCCTTGGTAGTTGATGTTTTGGAGTATGCAATGGACAATGGGACTTGGTGTGCTTTGAACACTAGACTTGAGTTCATTATTGGATGGAGAAGATGAAGTGGATAAAGGTCGTTGTTGTCCTAAGGAAGAACACTCATGTATAAGGGTGGTAAGACCAAGTGGACATGATAGTGGATTTGAAGTGGAATCGATGGTTGATGTTGAAGGAGGATCATTAGGATCTTGATTAGCATTATGTTCACTAAGATCCAAGTTATTTGTTTGATCTTTTATGCTTGCTTGGGGGACAAGTGTCTCATCATGACAAGTGGATGTTTTCTCATTATGGATAGGGCTAGATGGCAGATGACTAGGAGCAATGTGAATATCTTGCTCATGGATGGATATAAGATTACGGATAGGATCAAGGTGCTCATGGATAGCTTCTTCATAGGTTTCATCTTGATCATAAAGAAGGTAAATGTTATGAATGGGTTGCATGAAAGTGTTTTGATCTTGAGTTGGACTAGGGCTTAATGTTTCCACATGCTTAGGATTAAACCTTTGACATACCTCTTGGGTTGCTTGAATGGAAGTGGAAGGCTCTTGGATAGGCTCTTGGTTAACAACACGAGAACATGATGACTCTTGACTTGGCTTGATGGCTTGTATGTCACATGATGGGCTTGAAGGGCTAGGTATGTTAATGGAAGGCTCTTGGATAGGCTCAAGGATAGGTGGACCACATGATGAGATTATAAGATTAGACATGACCTTTGGAAGTTCATTGGTAGGCTCATGAATGGGTGTTTGACATAGAGGTAGTTTATTCCTAGCTAGTAGCCAATGGATCACATCCTTTGCAAGGGTATGAGTGGATGGGAAATATAATGGATGAGCAATAATAGCAAATGATGTTGTAGGCTTATGATTAGGACTTTGATTGGATGGAAGGATAATTGAGTTTGATAGGCTAAGATTTGGATTGGATGAGGGTAATACATGGGATTGGGATGATGTGGCATGATTTCCCATTATAGGTAGGTACACCTTATAAACAATTGAGACAAATATTGGGCATTGATTTGTATTATGGCCTTTGGTCCTATGGTATGCACAATAATCATGTTCATCATATGGACTTTCTTCACATGGTTTGACTTCAGGAAGTTCAATGAGTTTTGCTTCAAGCATCCTTTGTAAAACTATCTCAGCCGTACCCTTTGGTGAAGGATTAGAAGGACATGGTGATGAAGGTAATAGAGGGCTTGGTGATTTGGAAGGTTGATGGACCAATGGACTAGGAGTAGGATCACATGGTGGTGTTGGGATATGATTAGTTGGCTCATGTGTCGGCGTGTGATTGGATGGTGGAGGCCATTCTAGATTGGTATCTCCCTTGTCAAAGGTTATTAGATCTTGCATAGGATAACTTGGACTTGTTTGATTTATGTACAAAGGGCCATTGGGATTTGGATATGATTCTTGTTGGAAAGGTGGATTTAGATCTATCAATGGTGCTTGGTGGTCTTGTTGAAAAGGTGTACTTGGACTTACTTGATTTATGTACAAAAGGCCATTGGGACTTGATTGTTGTTTCTGTGATATCACTTGATTGCCTTGTGGATGGGCTTGGTAGTGCATTGGAATTGTGGTATGAGGGATTGGATAAGCTTGAGGTGGATGTTCATAGGTTGATGTGGCATTGACTTGGTGGATAGGTAGATTAGGTTGATAGGAAGTGGATGGCTATGACATGTGGCTATAAAGTGGATTAGGTTGATATGAAGTGACTAAGGATTGTTGTACTTGTTGAGCTTGACTAGTGGCTAAAAAGTGCTGAACTTGGGTTATGAAGTATTGCAGTTGAGGTGATTGGCTTGCGTGGGGTTGAGCTCTTTGGATGAAGAATTGTAATATTTCAATGGCATCTTGGTTTAGGGGTTGTGATCCTTGATAAAGATTTTGGAGGAATCTTTGGAATTTGATTTCTAGGTCCTCTAGTGTAGACATGTTGTCACCAAGTGTTTGTCTTAAGTCCTTTTAACAAGTGCTTGTTTAGGGATTTGGATGATGATGTGGCTTGTTTGGATGACTTGGCTATGTTTGGGATGAAAGTGATTGGGTTTGAATGTTATTGGAAGCATGTGTAGGATGACTTGTCTTTATGTGTTTGGGTGTTTAGAGCTTGATGTGGTAATATTCAAACAAATGATTATGCATATACACACATGAATCACTCACGCAAGACACATAAGCAAGTTGTTAGTTTGGAAGAATGTGATGATGGTTAAGCAAGCACGTGAAGACACTTCAACAAGTCCTAGTTAAGGCAAGGCCACTATCACAAGGAGGTTCTAGTGAAAATCTGGGGGACCGGCACCCCACGAGCATCCAGCAAGCCACTTAAGACTTTAACTAACCCTACTAGGAGTTTTAATATACACAAAGGTACACCTCCTTTCAAGTTAGCACTGTATGGTGAGCGCTAATACCGGTTAGACTTGGCTTTCGCCTTATCCTCTGATTTTTATAGCGGACCGGATGAAAGTACCACTTGAGGTCGTTCCCTTGGGGTGGATACCAAGGCAGGCCTCTCTAAGGTTTAACAAAAGCAACACAAGTAAATATTTTTGATCTCCAAGTTCATGTTGGGACGCGAGGAGAGAGCATACACATTTACTTAGTCACACTCGCATGGGGTTCATTAACCTTAGAGATTCAATGTGTGGAAGACAATGAAAGCACTTGTTTGTTTTAAAGCCTAAATCTAAATGTGATGAAAGACAATGGTTTGTTTTAGCCCAATTTTTTGATGTGAATTTGCAAACAATTGTTTGTTTTATGCCCAAAATCCAAATGTGTTTGCAAACAATGATTAGAAGATGAGAAATGAAATGATTGCACCTGGTTAATTCACTATCCAAATTGTTGTAGATGTTGATGTCAATGTTGCTCCAGCTCCTTATGATCACCTACAACATAAAAAAATGATATTATAATGCAGGCATAAAAAATAGGCTCATCAGGCAAGGAAAATTATAATTTTATATGCATAGCCGAATTAGATTTGATTATTTTGATAGATTTTTTATTCAAAAATTAAAAAACCAAAGAAGAGACCCCTATTAATTTTTAGAGAGCTTTCCGAAAATGTAAAGAAATCAGAAAAATTCCCTGATTTGCGCCCAGAAATGCAGATTTATGAAAACAATATAGTCGGTAAAGATCTAATTTTTTCGCATTGTAAACGACCTCCAAATTAATTTTACAAAATAGAAACCCCCATTAGAATTTCAAGAGCTTTCCAGAAATGTAAAAAGTTCCAAAAATGTAATAAATCCCGCAAAAGTCATAATAAAAATGTAATAAATCCCGCAAAAGTCATAATAAAAATGTAATAAATCCCGCAAAAGTCATAATAAACCCAAAATTTTTCTGTTGTAGCTTCCTTATATCATGGAAAAATTTCTGTTGAAATCTTGTAGAAAAATTCACAACCGTTTGGAAGATATGATGAAATCTTTAAAACCTAGGGTTTTGTCGAAAAAACAGCGAATCTGCAACAAAAAGTTAATTAAATCTGCAAAACTCAACAATGGGGGTTATATGAATGCAAATTTTTACTACAAAAACCTACAAAAAAGATCAAGCGAAGTGAGTCCCACCGGGCGTGCCAAATGTAGTTAGGGTAAAATTGCAAATCAGGGCAAATGATTAAACAACAATGATAAAACCCTAGCAATGCACAATGAAGCACAAGACAACATGAAAATCAAAATAACAAATGTAAATGCAAACCGATCTCCACGCTATGCTTGATTTATCTCCATTGCTCTTCTCCACCTCGCATGAGCATGCAAGATTTTGAAGGATTATTGTTGGAGGAATGTTGGGTGCTCATTTCTGCAGCATAACATTAAGATGAAGATGCTAGAATGAATAATAGATGAAGGATGCAAAGGCTCTAATGATATTTTGACAGCATGTGGATACTTGAGGATCAATGCATTATAGAAAATTTGGCAAAATAATGGTACTTGAAGCTCAATGCATGCTCATGGCTTATGAGGGGTTTGATTTATAGAAAAGGCTTGGTTCAAATGAATGGTTGAGATTAAAAAGCAATTGATTGATGTGGACGGCTAGGATTGATTTGGTTATCCCACTCTTCAAGGGAGTTGTAGTCATTTGACAAGTGTCAAGGAGAATAGGGCTCATGTGTGCTTGTGTACATAAAAAGTACTACATATAAAAGATATTAAATAAAAGGCTATAGTACCACTTATCTTTTTTAAATGAAAGAGGCACACATGTCGGCTTAATGATAAGATAAATTAATTAAATAAATAAAATTTATTTAATTAATTAGAAAGTCGGCTTATGATAAGAACTTAATTCAAATAAAATATTTGAATTAGTTGGGATATGAGTTGGATATTAATTGAATAAATTAAGATTTATTTAATTAATTGGATAGTGGGGAACTTAATTCAAATAAAATATTTGAATTAGTTGGGATATGAGTTGGATATTAATTAAATAAATAAAATTTATTTAATTAATTGGATAGTGGGGAACTTAATTCAAATAAAATATTTGAATTAGTTGGGATATGAGTTGGATATTAATTAAATAAATAAAATTTATTTAATTAATTGGCTAATGGATAAATGAGATTGAGAGTGGGATTTAGGACAAAATGCTACATGATGTCTAGGATAATGTTTTTGACAAGGTGTTGCTAGACATGGACAAATTTGGGACAATTTTGGGTGTCTACAACTACCTCTTATGCATTATGGAAGGATAAGAGTCCAATATCTCAAAACATTGTAAAAGCCTATGAAATCCAAAAAAAAATCAAATAATTCAAAAATCCATAAAAATCATAAAATCATGAAAAATCAAAATTTTGCATTCTTCATTTTGTTCCATCATGCATTTTGTATGTGTCATGCTCTTTATGAATTTCTGTTCCAGTAAGGATTCTAAGGTTGCTTAGGTATAGGTTGAGCCTTTGAGACTTTGAGATCCCATAATAAATCATGTTTATTGCCTATCATTATTCCCCTATTCACATATCCCAATGATTCTAATTGAAGCCTAGCTCTTAGCTTCGCACTAATCCTAGTCTTAACCATTTTGTTAAGCCTAAGCAAAGTCAATATTCAAAACTACATTACCCAATAGAAGCTTGCAAGTAGACCTTCCCCATTCCTCCTTACTACAAGGGAAGTCTGATTGGATAGTGAAAACTTTTGGTGGCACTCAGCCCCTTATCTTTCTTGGCCAAAAACACCAGGAGGATCATAACTCTATAGAAAACAATCAACAATATACGAGTGATCAAAAAACACGAGTGAATAAAAAATGAGAGATCAAGAAAAAAATAAGTGTGAGAGAAAGGCAAATCATTAGGAAGAAACACCAAAGCAACAAAACATCAAAGTACCAAAAAGTATCAAAAATGCCAAGCAAAGGCAAAAGATTCAAGTGAGGCGTCGCAAAAAAATGCAAAAAAAGAGTGAGAAAAGAGAAGATTACTAATGTTCGTACTCTCGAGTGAAGATAAATCTAAGCTCAAAGCTACGTGAGTGACATCTATCAGAGAAAGTGAGGTACAAAGCACACACATGCACTAGCTGAGTAAAGCTAGGAGTCTATCTATTTTTAGGACCATCTACTATTTTGGAGCTTTTTCTTTACGTCAGGTCTATCTTTTTGGCCATCCTTTGATCTGAGATTGGAGAGTTCTAATTAAATTTGTTGATTGTCTAAGTTGAAAGCTTGTCAAATTATTTTGTCTAGATAAGGATCAGTGTTTAGTCTTTTGCGAAGCCCATCTCCTTCCTGTTCCCACTATAGTCCCTAATCCCATCGCGAAGATCAATAGGTCTCCTTATACCAAGTCAACTTGCAATCCCCTAAGTCAAAAATCTTACTAAAGAGCGGTCACATTGTTTGTTCCATTTGCATACATCATCAAGAGAAAATTGAAACCAGTAAAACATATCATAATATCATGGCATTCATAACACTTAAAAAATAATACTTTGCATTTCATATGTGAATCACATCCAAACACATTGCATCTCATTAATATCATAAAAAGACAAAAGCAAATTGCATCATCCATGTGTGATCATCATAGGTATGCATTCTCGTAACCAAAATAAGAGCTCTAACCAACCATGTGCACAAAAAAGGAAAGTAAAGTACAAGATGTCAACTAAAGTTACGTATAGATCTCATCCAATCAGGTCTCAAAACAATAAGATCAAAACAATATCTGACTACAAGTCACTCCTCCAACAAAGTCAAAAGAGCAAAATTGTGAAATCAAGTGCACAAATCTCCCCATGCAAGGGGGCAAGAGTAGAAATATCTTCAATAAACATAGGTCTTTTAAAAACCTCAAGGAATGTCAAGTCGGACCTTCACAAAATCTTTAGAAAAACTATAAAAATTAGAAAATCAAATAAACCTAAGAATTGTAAAACCTCAAAATTTCCAAAAAATTGAATATGTTCTTCAAAATTTGTAATAAAAGAAGAATTTGTTCTTCTCTCTAACGTAGCATGTGTTTTGTTCCACACTCATTTTGTGTGCTTTCATCCTTACAGGTTACCTTGGCGAAGCAAACAACTAGGTGAACTTGCGACATGGTCTATGGTATGTTCATTCATTGCAATTTCATTGATTATTATAAATATCTCAAATGCCAAACTAACACTAGTTATTGTAGGTACAATTGTGGGAAATCAACAATAGGTAACACCTATTTTGGGAATGGTGCCTACCTTTCATGTAGACTACCATCCCTGACGGGGCAAATATGTAAGCACTAAAAATGTGCATGGGATTGCACGAGGACCCTATCATGACTTGTAATCCTAATCACGTACATGAAAGCGTGAATAATAACTCCCTCTTGGCATTGCTTCTCTTGGTGACACATGGGTGTCATGTTCTTTCTTAGTGGACTCTTCATAAACCTAAATTTTCTTCTCTTTCCCTTTGTCGACTTTTTCTTTTGTCACATTCTTGACCTTGACTACATAGCTAATTTTTATCATATCATGTTATTTCCACCTTTCCCATACTTGTTTTAGGTAGCTCCACCCTTTAGAGGCCTCTAAATGACCTCCCGAACTAAACCCATTTTTCAAAATTGACTTTTTTGTCCTTTTTGGATCCCCCCTATTATTTTTGGATCTCCCCTGGGTGACCCTACTTTTGAAAGGGGGGATCCTATTTATTTCATCTTTTTGATCTGGCTCTAGGGATAGATTGCATATTTGACCTTCCAAGACCAATCTCCAATCTTCAGTTTCCACCCAGAAGCCCTAATTTTTGGGTCACCCCTAGGCTACCCTATTGGTGAAAGGGGCAACCCATGGGTAACCTTGTCATGTTTTGGACGTGAGTTTCCCTTCAATTTGGGCCCCAAAAAGCTCTATTTTTGCTCCAATTTGCATGCAATTTCAATCCTAACATAGACTAAACTATTCTTAGCCTATCCATCACTCCTAATCATGCATAATTAGCTCATGCAATCTATTCTTATCACATCTTCAATTCATGCTACTCCATTTCTTCCATGAGTGAAAGGATATCAAGCTTAGTTCACTGCTCAATCAGCCTAGTCTTCTCTTCAATCAAACATGTTAAAACTCCAATCAAGAGAGTTAACTCTCCAATCATTCCCACCCATCATGTGTCATTCCATCCTATAAATACCCCCCTCCTCCAAGCATTAGAGGAGGCAAATTTCATAGTTACAGTCATTCTTTAGCTTTATTTTTTCTCTCCATTAGCATCCTTAATGCTCACACAAGATGCACGTGCCTTTTTCATTTTGCTAGTATAGGTATCCAAGCTTTCCAAAGCTTCTCAAAGCATGCTTATGCTCATCTATTCCCATGCCAATTCAATTATGCCTAATTAGCACGCTCACATAGTGCTCATAGCTCATAGTGAGCTCAATCAGTTTCATCAATAGCTTTCTCAAGCTCACGTCAATCATTTGCTCTCTTCACACTTGCTGCCAAGAGGAGGACCCTCCTGCTGCAAGAGGATGAAGAGGTTTCCATACAAAGGATTCCTGAGGGTAGTACAAAGACTCATGAATTGACTGTATTCCAGGTTCTTTTACATGTTTTTAAGTAGTAATTAAATCATGATTTGCTCTTGGAAAAAGTAATTTTGTAATTGTAATTTCTTTGATATGATTCATTTCAAGTTAAGTAGATTAGCATTGTCAATTTGCTTTCATTGCAATTTGTAAGTTAGTTTCTTTCCAACAATTCTTCAATTCAAAAATCATCACAAGATAATACCAAAAAAATAGAGTAAATTACATTAGGTAATTTCATAAGTAAAGTGCATTCATAATCAAGTTCATAGATAATTAGCTCATTTCATCATTTAATTCCAAGAAAAGAATAAAATTAGAATCTTGTGCATTCATATAGTAGCATTCACACCCAAAAATACAAAATCACAAAAACAAAAGAAAAGATCAAAACTTAGAACATTCAAACCCTCAATTTCATCACGAGGTACACACATTCACATTCAGACATAAACCCTTGATCATATCACAAGGTAAAACCAACATTCACAAGTCAAACCCTATGTCAACCCTAGGTCAAACTCTAGTTAACTTCAGGCATATGTCTTCCAAAGCATTCAAATGTGCCTAGGAATTAGAGGAGAGTGGGTCAAAGCAATTCTTGAAGAGTTAGAAGAAATCAACCCTAGGCCACATCACAATTAGATAATTGAAGAATAGGAGCATGTCATAAGGGTCACTCAACAAGCTGACCTCATACAACAACAACTTCAAGCTCACAAAGAAAGAAAACAATGCATTAGATACATCAACGAACAAAACAACTTACCCACTAGGCGTTAGAATCTAAGAAACCCAAACAAAAGACACACAACTGTGACCCTTTGGGTCAAATAATTATCTTAACAACAACATCCATAGAAAAGGCTCAACAACTATAAAATGACAACACAAGGCCCCAAAATAGGCCAACCACTCTCAATGATGTTCTTCTCCCACACGAATAGAACCATCCCCAAGTCTCGCCCCCACTTGACTGGCTCCTGCCATGAGGATGGGAGTGACTTGGAAGCCTCCCAAGACAGGAGACGGTTCATGTGTGAATTGAGGCTAACTCTCTAGTAGGGTCACATTTCGAGTAACACATGAATCTAGTGCCCTTTTTGGATGCTAATTATTCCCAAACGATGCCCATGTGTCCTACAAATGCCAATACACTAGTAGGACCCTAGCATGCAGTGTGGGGCCCTTTGGGCAAAAAATAAGGAAATTTCACAAACAAATCAAATATTTTCACTCATCTCCCACATGTTGAGGCCTTGCTTGAAGCGTGCCTCAACTAGTCTAATTGAGGAAGATTGAAGTCTTGTCTGCATGGAAATTTAGCTCTCTAAGTGCTAAAAATTACTAGATTTGAAAAAGTCAAATGAAAAGTAAATTTGAATTTTTTTACTATTTATAGTAAATTTCTAAAGTACCTCCTACACAGAAACCTTGATAACTTGTGGCTGTGAGCTCTAATTTTCATGTCATTTCTTCCATGCAAATCTTGGCTCCACCCTCTTCTTATCATACACTTTTTGTCAAGGTGTTATTTATGAAATAACCCTACAAAGGCCATTTTCAACAAATTTCCTCCTAAAATTCAAAAGTGGTGAATTCCATTCCTATTTTTGTCGGGGCATACATTAACCCTTATTTCATTTTTATTCAGTTTCTTCTCATATCATCCTTCTTGTCATTTTAGAATCCCTTTGTTTATCATTTTGATTTTGGAATAATTTACCTCGATCTTACAAGATTATATGTTTTCTAACATTGTTATTTTGTAGGATTGTGGTACCTAATACTATGGTTTTGTAGGTTCTCAGTCTAGGGGCAACATCCTTCTGCCTAAAGAATTTCTATGTCCTCTACATTATCCTTTTGGGTATCCTTTGCATAATATTATTTACTTTCAACATTTCATTTCTATACTTTAGCATATCTTATCATTGAGTGTCATCAACCCGCTAAAGTGGATGCAAAATATAACGTTGAAAATTGTGTACCCTCATAACTTCATGTTATGTTTTAGACCTACTTTGGTGTCCACTCTCATAGTGTGTTTCTAGGGCCACTCGAGCCTAACCTTGGCCTATTTTCCCTTCACCAAGGTTTGCCAAAATTTCGTATTGCCTTCTTATTTCTCCTACTATTTTGGAAACATATGCTAAATTTTGAAGAATTTCCTTATGATGTGAGTGTGATGCATAAATGTCCATGTGATGCACTAGCATCTTGGAATTTTTTTAATTTTGAATCGTTGTTTTCCTACCTAGTTGCCTGCTCTTGTTAGTGGTAATGCTCGTCCAACAAAGAAATGACTCCTGCAAGAAAACCTAACCTCTCATCTTCCCTCTCTCCATTGATAAAAGATAATTTTTGAAACCCTTTCTCTTCTTCTAGGTTTTTGGTTCTCACACACCCTTGGCTCTCCATTGCTAGTTTTAGATGCTCTCTCTTGGTTGAAGCATCTCTCTTTCTTAGTCTCTATCGAATACACTATTGTGACTTGGCTATTGTTGAGGCTCTCATAAAGGGATCACATTGATTGTACATTGATCAAATCCTCCCAAGAACTTGTAGTCTCTCCTCTGCATTACAAACTTGGTGACATTGTTTTCATTGTGTTTGAATAACATTGTTTTATTCTTCATATTGCATGTCCTATTATCTACTTTGAAAATCTTTGGTGTGGACCACCACCTTGTTATCCTTTTTACACACACTAGGGTATTCTTCCCCATAGACTAGGGTTGATACTCATATATTTTGTTTATTGTCACTATTGTTATTTTCCTATATGCACTTAGGAAGTATGAACACACACTTAATTCCATTATTTTTTCAATATTAGCTATCTATTGAGGTTGAAAAACTAACATATGGGCTTAACCTAAAGGCAAGCTCCCAAATAGCCCCAACCATTTTTCCTTTGTGTTGTAGTTGTAGGTATTTTGGAGATATTTAGTACTATAAAGGTTTGTTGGTTTTTCCCTTTCATTACTCTCCTTTATTTCTTGTTCTAGTCATCCAAATATACTCTTTTAAATTAATTTATCCATTGCTTCTATCATTTGGAATGCTACTAGTGCCTTCTAGTCACTTATTGTGTAGACTAGAAGATGTATTGGAGTGAAATAGAAAGATTTATGGAAGTTTATTTGTATTTTGGTCATACAGATGATGACATGACGTACTAGAATTCTAGACAACATCCTCCAATCTTTGGTGCTAGGTTCCTCTTTTTCACCCTCTTTCTAGTTCTGCAACTTTTTCTATAAATCTATATTTTATTTTCTATAAAATAGTCATTTTATCACTTCTTATATGCCTTAGTTAAGATTACTTCTTTCTACGTTTAAAGCATCTATAGGATTTCACTGGAGTTGTTTTTCTCTTTTTGTTTGGATAGCAGTGAAATACATTTATCTTGAAACTATTTAAATCCTAGTATAATGACATTGAAATTGTTTTAGTTATAAAACAAGAGTATTTTAGCTAAAATCTAATTTCACCATTTACAAGACCAAGCTGAAAGGTCATGCAACAATATAGCAGAAGGAATTCTAGTCGAAGAGGAATAGAGAAGGAAATTTAAGTATTACAAAGTGGGACTAGATGGTGGAGAAGCTAAAATCCAAGTTTATTGTGTTGAATTACTAGTTGGGGTTGTTGAAGGAATTACACAATTTGAGGCAAGGAGAGATGACTGTGAAGGAGTACATCAAGGAATACTATAGGCTGACAATTAGGTCAATACATCATGAAGATGGAGTCAAGAAAGTGGTTAAATACATCAATGGTTTGAGGGAGTCCATCCAAAAAGAGTTGGGTATGTGGAATATCCAAACAGTGGAGGAGATCTACCAATTGGCTCTCACTGCATAGAAGAAACCAAAATGGAAGTAGGAAGAAAAGAAAAATTGTAAGAGAGGAAGAGAGGAAGAGAGGAGAAGAACTAGAATAGTGGGATGAGATGTGATGATAAAGGAGAAATCCCAAGAGGTCAAGGGAGAGGTAACCAATACCATAGGGAAAGATAAGGTCAAAGTTCCCACTAAGGAGAGAAAGAAGATATGAATTAACCACGACAATAGAAATGACTATAATAGCTACCACAAAGGTAGGGATGGTGATGAAATTATTGCAAAGATGAAAGAGTAGAGGATACTTATCACGGAGAGGGTCAGGAGTGTGGAGGATATTCTCAGCAGGTTAGAGGGGGATATTAGAGGAAAATGTAGAAATACTTTAAAGGAACCTATTTCAAGTGTGGCAAGGAAGGAAATAGATAATTTGAGTGTCAAGAGAAGAAGACAAAATACAGCATAAGATTTGCATTTAGAGATGAGAGGTCACCTATTTCAGAGAGGGGCCTTGAGTATAGAGATTTATTGGTTTCACAGAGAACTTTGAGGTGCAACAAGGGGAATGAGTCGACACAATAGAAGAGTTTGTTCAAGATCATATGCAAGACAAGAGGAAAATGTTGTGATGTGGTGGTGGATAGTGGTACCATAAATAATTTAGTGTTTATGGAAATGGTTGATGAGTTGGGGCTGAGGAGGATGATACATCTGCACCCATACTAGATTGGTTGGTATAGTAGGGAGATTAGATTTTGGTAGAGGAATAATGTTGGGTGAGATTCAACATTGGAGCATATCATGATGAGGTTCTATGTGACATAGCATTGATGGATGTGTGCCACCTGTTGTTGGGAAGACCATGATAGTTTGACAAGGAAGTGGTGTATGATGGAAGAGCTAACACCTACATGATCTGGAAGGATGGATAGAAACATAATTTGATGCCATTGAGCACAAGCAAGGGTGAGTTTTACAACAACACTAGAGTGTGCATTGGGAAGGGACGATATGTGTTGATTTTAAAGGTGTGCGACATTGCTAGAATATGTGGCAGCACTGCAAATGCAAAAGAAGTGGTGCAAAGAAGAGTTTATGAGAGTGGATGTCACCAAAAGGAAATGATCCAAAAGATATGACAAATTAACAAGAGGATGAGGATATGTACTAAGGAACCTATGGTAATTAATAGCATAACATAAGGGTATACGATAGCCAAGTAAGAGGGTGATAGATGTGAGGGGTTGGTTGATAAGAATATCAAATTAGGTTACGACTAAATACAACCCAAGGGTAAGTAATGTGAATGATGATTGGTAGAATAGAGTAAAAAATAACATGGGTGAAAGTGGTGCTCAGGGTGGATCACTAGAAGCATACCTAAGGAGGTGGAAAGAAAGAGTTGAAGAGGCAATGAACTAGAATCTCTATGAAAGAGCAAATTGTCTCTACATGAGCATCATGAAAATGTGGTATCATGTCTAAGAAGGAAAAATTTATGGTTTAGTTTGGTATATTGTGTGTCTACAAGTTTGTGGTTAATAGCCTATGGTAAAGGAAGTTAGCAAATTTCACCGTATTCAGGAATTATCTTTTGCGATTTTGGTAGTAGTTTTGTTTTATTGTATATTTATCTTCTATTAAAATTTGAAGTTTATTGAATAAGTAAAAGCTAGTAATTTGGTTCATAATGTGTCTACGGGTTGACAATGTATTCAGTTGGAATCATTTCTATTTGCAAAAGGGTTATTTTGGGTTTGTGCCAAAGATGATTGTTTATGAGGGTTGTGGTAACCGTTGTGGAGGTGTACGGTACACTACATCAAGATTCCCCACTATTTAACTATTGGAATTTGTAAGTTTGCTATTTTAGTTAGCAAGAAATTTCATGTGATTTTAGGCTTTACGCCACCTCGAGGCCAACACAGATCATTTAAGAATCTAAAGGATGCTATATATATGTGGCTTCAAATGAATTAAAGGCAAGCAAAGAAGACTATAATTGAGTAAGAGCATAGAAGGTAAGTTTCAGTGGCAAGGGAGTGAGGTCTGAGAGACAAAGTGAGGTAACAAGGAGTATGATTTGGTGAGCAATCTAAGGAAGATTGAATGCCACATGTAGGAATGTAGTGGTTGTTGTTACAATAGTCTAGTGGTAGAATTCTTAAATTATATTATACTTGAAATCGTTATGTAGACCATGCAACAAGTCTCGGAGTGGTGTTCCATAGTTAGAGGTCCATGCATGTCAAAGCCCATAGTGGCAACTATCCATTTATGTAATCTTGTTGTAATCAAATGATTATGGCCTGGCATGTAAGAGGGCCCATTGTGACAAACTATGTTGTTGTAATCATGCATAATTGTGCAAGATTATATAATTGAGAATGTGCTATTATTTTTTAAAGATCTTTGGTTATTTTTTGTGTTGATTATGTTTGGCTACATGGCTAGATAGTCCTATTACTAAATTTAGTTCACACTAAATTTAGTTAGACCTAACTGCAGTTGTTCAGAAGGAATAAAAGAAAACTTCAAAGTTATTGCATTCAATGAACAGTTGATCTCTTGACAAAACAAGAGATAGATATTCAGTTGTCAGGATAACCCATCAGTCCAATCAGGACTAATGAATCATCATAACAAGTGAATCAAGATGTCAAGGAATCAATAATTCAAGAAATACAGTTGATCTAACATAGTGTTATCTTTCAGGAGTTATAAGACAGATTGATTATTCAGTTGATCATATTTGAAAGAAAGAAAGAAAGATATTTATTTAAACTGTCATTTCATGTCATATTTGGAACATACATTCAGTATCTATTACTTTATCCTATGCATTGATTGAAAAAGAAATAAACATATATCAAATGCATAAGATAAATTAACTAATCATGTTTTAAGAGAAGTATTCAAATGTGTCCCACACAAGCCGTCGGAGTAACTGAATTGAGCAATGCAGACATATGCAAGCTATACATCTGATGATAAAAGAAATAAGGAAGAACACATGATAAAACTAAATATCCATCATTGCCTAAGCAAGGAGGTTGTTGAGCTAGTTGATAGTTGATGACAGTCCTCATCTTCAGCTCTAGTTGTATCAGTTGAACCTGCAAAAAATTGGGGAAAGTCCTGTAAGAGCCCTGGCTATTTAATGTTATCATATGCTTTTATCAAGTAGACATATCAACTTGTCACATCATGCATATCATATGAAGAATCAAATCAGACATGTTCCATAAATCAGAATATCATGAAGAGGATCAATCAACTCCATCAGGTATGTTTTTATGCTAACTTGTTTGTTCACTGTGCAGGTATAGGACAAGTAATGTTGCTGATTTGAAGACATTTAAACATGCGGAGAAAATGTGGCTCCCACAAGGGTTGAGCCCAGCATGTTTCCTTTTCTATTCATTTCAAAAGGAATATCAGAATAAGATAGGATATATAATTCAAAATTATATCATGCATCATTAAAACAACTTGCAGACAAGTGTGTCATCATAATCATGAAAAGGAGCAATTGCTCCTATAAAATATGTCCACATTGATTGCAGTTGAGTAAAACAAATCAGATAAGTTCAGAGTGCATGAGTCAACTTGACATAGTGCAGAAAATAGAAATGCAACCATGAAAGGTACTTTTCTTGTTCATATCATCATTAAGATGCCTTATTGCTATCATATTTCATGTCATAGTTCATAAAATCAGACTTAAGAAATGATAGAAGTATGGAGATAAGTGTTGGGTTTCTGTCTGAATCTGCAGAGGGTTTGCCTGTTCCAATTTATAGGAAGATTCAGCCAACTAATACAGGAGGTTGCGTGAGCTCCTCCCCTTCACTTTTGGTTCTGCCACACCAAGGGGGGTATCCCTATTTGCAAAAGATGTGACTTTGACTTATCCAATGACACAAAGGTTTAACTTTACAATAACAGGCAGAATACTCTCATTTTGGGACCAAGATTTGTGTGATAAATCACAAGGTTGGCAACAGTCTTGGACATATTTGTCTGGTTAAGGATGGGAGTATGCAGGGGTCCTAGTCCTACTCCTACAACTAACAGGTTGGGAATATGGATGGATTTGAATTTGATGTTTTGGATACAAGACAGGGGGTTTTGGATCATAACTACTTCACAAGGGCAGACCGGTGCCTATCTCAGGGTAAGGAGTCAACTAGACGTATACAAGATAATGGCTTGCAACTGACGTTTGAGTTTCAAGGGGTTAGGACTGGTGTTTACCTTACAAATACCACCCAAGGATAAGTATTTAATTGTCTCTACTTAAAAATATCCCAGTTGACATACAATCTTCTCCATAGTTAACCTAAAATAATTTAATCCACTCCTTGAATGGAAGTTACAGATTAAGCATGTGATATAGCAAAACTATATCCTAGAATCTGAGAAACCCTTAGCAACCAGATTCAAAAGAAGAAAATGCATACAACAAATGGAGACAGACAGATAAACACATGCAATAATGCATTTTTCATATAAAATGACATGAAACTGAACGTATGTACAAGATGCACTCAAATGCAACTCATAAACTCCAACAGAGATAAAATAGCCAAGAAAATGCTCTGTCTTTCGTTATCTTTTCCCCAAAAATGTCCAAGTCTTCAACAACAAAAATGAGTGACACAGTCTACCTTTTATAACAAGACTGTGTACTCAGCAAATTAATTACATGGTAAATCAAAAATTCGCTAGATGCACTGCATCGTGAGAAATGGTGCCCCAACAATGAATGCGGTAGAGGGACAAAGGGGAAGGAGCAGGTGAGATTGAGATCTGTGCAGCAGACTGAAGAGTTTCTCATGAAATATAGTGGGGGGCTGTCAATCATTGGCCCAACTGCTGCAAATCCACCATTAATAGCCAACTACCCGCAATTTACTGGTTTGCGAGCCCCTGAAGCTCCTTCCCACCAAGAAACACAAACGCAGACATACAAAAGCCCCTGCTCCTGAAAGCCTGAAGGGTGGCCATCAATTTCTCCTATAGCTAACATCTGCGGCCACAATCATGCCTTGAAAAGTCATCGACTAGTAGAATCATGCCATGTAGGCACTTTATCTCATTTGACTTTTCCCATCGCAACATTCATTTTGCCTTTTCTGCCTCAATTCCCTTTTAAATCTTTGTATATGCAGAATGCATATACATGCAACATCCCCTGGACACGTGGCAGCTTGTGATTTGTCTGCAATCGCTGGGAAATTGCATATCCGTCGGCCATCGGAATGACCCTGGGAGTATTCACCGATAAGCAACGTTATGCCGATGAACCAATGTGCTTTTTTCCTTTTGCATCTGAAAATGCATGTGGGATTGTATATACATACAATCGCCCTTCATACAAGGTAGACCCCAAAACATCATAAAACAAATTGAAATTGCTATCGGGCCAGGGCCTTATACCTTCCCCTTGAATAATCAATTTGTATATTGCATGTACAAACACAATATACATACAAGGCGGATTTCACTGCATTTATCAATTGGACTTAAAAACCCTTAAAATCTGGCTTGTATCCTTTTGTTTGCGTATGAACCCCTTGTCTATCGCACATATACAAGCATACATACATGCAAGCCGTGGACTTGACGCTGCATCAACTAGAATGTATATCTCTTCGAGTTCGGGCAATGCACCTTGGGAATGTATATAGCACATGCACATTTTGATATACATTCTGCTTTGTATGTCGAACACATACAAACCTCATTGCATACCCGTGGGCCCCACCCAATGTATATTGGCCCTTTACACACTTCGCTTTGCATATAGCGAATGTATATTGCATATACATTCTGCTTTGTATGTGAGGCAGACCTCACCAGATGTATCTCTACTACTTTGTATGTCGGCGAACATACAAGACCCCTTGTATCTTTACACTGTAGCTAATGCATGTCTTCCACCCTCATATATTTTTCATTGCATGCGCCCAATGTACATTTCACTTGCATATGACCTTTGTATGTCTAAACATACAAACTCGATATACAAGCAAACTCGACATACAACTACAGAATATTCCCAGAATCTGCGAAAGATTCCACAATGTATATGCAAGCCCGATATGCATTGTGAAATGCATATAACTCATTTTTCTCATCATTTTCAAAGGCCGATGGAAATTTCTGCAAACCCGCCAATGGTATCTCCCCTGTACATACAAACCCCTTTGTATATACAAAGATACATGTATTTTAACTGATTTCTGCATTTCTTCAACTGTAGAGGCCGAAAGAGTTAGAATTTTTTAGATATTTTATGAAAGGTGCCTGTGAATTAAAATGCTTGAACCCTGAATGTTTATGCAGGCACCATCATTAGCTCTATATGGGGACACATGCCTCTTACAGGCATGGCGAGAACTTCAGAATCTCTGGTTTCGCAAATTGGGCCTTAGGCATTGGGCAACAGAGTCGAACATTGCACCAACCTACACACAAATTATATTTTCAAGCAAAAATGAAAAACCGCAACATTTTCCTGTCAAATGCCTAATTGCACTCTGAATAACCCCAACCACAACTGAAAATATTAAAACAATCAGCCCACATGTTGATCTTATCAATTACATGCCTCACCATTTTTGAAAGCTTGCCTCTGTCAGCACTGCCTCTGTCACTCTACATCTTACAATTAGACATATAACCATACATAGTAGAATATGTTTCAGCATTAGTAACATATGTAGGTTATAATCCTCAAACAGTATATCCTCATATTGCATTTGGCAATATTCATTATCTACCTGGCTGTTGCATATAACCAAACACTCATCCAGTTGATCTAAAAACTGAAAGCACTCAGAATATATGAGACCCTCAATGTCATCACTTATATCACTTATTGACATTGAAAATAAAACCTAATTCACACAGCCATTGTTGCACATATCTGGCACATCCAAAATTAAACATTCATTATCCACAGTTTGCAAATCAATGCCACCATTTTCAAACAGAGGGTTAATTCTACACCACTAAAAGTCATGACTCACAATGTCAAATGCATCTAAAGGCTCATCATAAAGGGGATTCACACTCATTACAAAGGTCTTTGTTTCTTCTTCATGACAATCCAACTCTTTTTTATCATTATCTAATCTAAAGTCATAAGAAGAACAAACCTGATCCACGAACTGATCATGGATATCATCACTATCATCTGGTTGCCCCACATACAAGATTTCTGCTACTTCAATGCACTCTGAAGCTGAACTATCTACATCATTTTCCATCGCTCTAATGTCTCGTGATGAAACTGATATTGATTCTTGATCCATATGATCACAACTTTGCACAACTAGATCATTTAAACATAAATACTCCTTGCTTGGGACTAACACATCAATATTATTTGAAAAATCATTATTGTCAACTTCATTTGCTGGGCAAATCAGGACATCCTCCTCTATAACAGAATCATCATAACCTTGGAATGATGTACAAACTAGGACAGTAGGGGTGTGAATACTATGACATTCATTTCCAACACCCAAACTATATCCCTCATCAACATTGGTGGCCTTAGGGCAGCAAAAATTTTCAGAGAAATAACCTTTTTGAATTCTATACCTCCAATTATTTTCAATGTCTATTGCAAACTGATGTGCCTAATGCAATGTGGTGGGCTCTTTATCTCTCAATCTATAGCTCATTTTCCTATCAAATGCTCCCAAATAGACAACTAGGCACAATGCATCATTAGGTCTCATGCATTATGGAATTCTTTTCAAAACCTTAATAAATCTGAGGTTAAAGGTTGGAATCAACTCATCCTCTTCAATATGGATATACATAAAATCATTAATAACTACATAATCAAAAATTCTTTCACCATATTGTTCTAGAAATGCAGATTTGAATTCTTGCCAAGAGCTAACAAAGTCAGCCGGAAGATAGGAGAACCAGTCCCTTGCATCTTCATCTAGAGATTGAACAAATAATCTCATAACTACATCCTCATGGTCAATCTCAAAATCATCTATAACATTTATAAACTGCTGCAAGTGTCTCTCAGCTGATTCATCCTTAGCACCATTGAATTTGGGCAAAAAATTTCTGATTTTAGATGGAAAAGCATTTGGATAGCCACAAATGCCATTAAAATTTATGGGCTTATATCTGTCAGTGCTGAAACTTTTTATTTCACATGGTTGGGACTGATTATTATACATCATTACATTTGACACCTCATAAGGGTGCATGGGCTGATAATACATCTTTTTTATGTTTTTGCAACCCTCCTCTCAACTCAGATTCCCCTTTTACAACAATGACCTTGGGCCTTTTTTTAAAATACAACTGCTATTACAGCTTGCCTAAAGTCCTCTCAATGATTCTTTTAACAACATTGCATACTCCTTTTGGATACAAACTAGGTTCTTAGTAAATACAAAGCATGCAAGCTCTCACCAATATTTTCCTTTTAACCAGTGCTATTTCACCAAATAGGGAACCTTTTAAAACTTATAAAATGCCTGGATCCGTTGCAGCAGCTGCAAATTCTTTTCTCTAGCTAAGAGAATAAAATCTAACCCTTCTTGTGTCTTTTATCAGGTTCTTTATATGCAGAGTCGCCACCTCCTTGGCAGAGGAATGAGCTTCAAACAAGCTGAAGCTAAGAATTGATTACTTGTCTTTCTAGGTTCTCCCACAGCAGAGCCACACATAAAAAAATTTCTTTTGCTGCAACAAACACTTCCAGGTCTGATTCTTCAATCTTTTAGACTCAAATTTTTATGGATATGACGTTTGTCCCCAGTAGAGTCACCATTTTGTTGGGTTTATGTCCGAATCCGCAGAGGGTTTGCCAGTTCCAATGCACAGGCAAATTCGGCCAACTAATACAGGAGGTTGCATGAGCTCCTCCCCTTCACTTCTGGTTCGTATCCCTATTTGCAAAAGATGTGACTTTGACTTATCCAATGACACAAAGGTTTAACTTTACAATAACAGGCAGAATACTCTCATTTTGGGACCAAGATTTGTGTGATAAATTATAAGGTTGGCAATAGTCTTGGACATATTTGTCTGGTTAAGGATGGGAGTATGCAGGGGTCCTAGTCCTACTCCTACAACTAACAGGTTGGGAATATGGATGGATTTGAATTTGATGTTTTGGATGCAAGACAGGGGATTTTGGATCATAACTACTTCACAAGGGCAGACCGGTGCCTATCTCAGGGTAAGGAGTCAACTAGACGTATACAAGAGAATGGCTTGCAACTGACATTCGAGTTTCAAGGGGTTAGGACTAGTGTTTGCCTTACAAATACCACCCAAGGATAAGTATTTAATTGTCTCTACTTAAAAATATCCCAGTTGACATACAATCTTCTCCATAGTTAACCTAAAACAATTTAATCCACTCCTTGAATGGAAGTTATAGATTAAGCATGTGATACAGCAAAACTATATCCTAGAATCTGAGAAACCCTTAGCAACCAGATTCAAAAGAAGAAAATGCATACAACAAAAAGAGACAGACAGATAAACACATGCAATAATGCATTTTTCATATAAAATGACATGAAACTGAACATATGTACAAGATGCACTCAAATGCAACTCATAAACTCCAACAGAGATAAAATAACCAAGAAAATGCTCTGTCTTTCATTATCTTTTCCCTAAAAATGCCCAAGTCTTCAACAACAGAAATGAGTGACACAGTCTGCCTTTTATAACAAGACTGTGTACTCAGCAAATTAATTACATGGCAAATCAAAAATTCACCAGATGCACTGCATCGTGAGAAATGGCACCCAAACAATGAATGCGGCAGAGGGACAAAGGGGAAGGAGCAGGTGAGATCGGGATCTGTGCAGCAAACTGAAGAGTTTCTCATGAAATACGGTGGGGGGCCTATCAATCATTGGCCCAACTACTGCAAATCCACCATTAATAGCCAACTACCCACAATGTACTGGTTCGTGAGCCCCTGAAACTCCTTCCCGCCAAGAAACACAAACGCAGACATACAAAAGCCCCTGCGCCTGAAATCCTAAAGGGTGGCCATCGATTTCTCCTATAGCTAACATCTGCAGCCACAATCATGCCTTGAAAAGTCATCCACTAGTAGAATCATGCCATGTAGGCACTTTATCTCATTTGACTTTTCCCATCACAACATTCATTTTGCCTTTTCTGCCTCAATTCCCTTTTAAATCTTTGTATATGCAGAATGCATATACATGCAACAACCCCTGGACACATGGCAGCTTGTGATTTGTCCGCAGTCGCTGGGAAATTGCATATCTGTTGACCATCGGAATGACCCTCAGAGTATTCGCCGATAAGCAACGTTATGTCGATGAACCAATGTGCTTTTTTCCTTTTGCATCTAAAAATGCATGTGGGATTGTATATACATACAATCACCCTTCATACAAGGTGGACCCCAAAACATCATAGAACAAATTGAAATTGCTATCGGGCCCGGGCCTTGTACCTTCCCCTTGTATAATCAATTTGTATATTGCATGTACAAACACAATATACATACAAGGCAGATTTCACTACATTTATCAATCGGACTTTAAAACCCTTGAAATCTAGCTTGTATCCTTTTCTTTGCATATGAACCCCTTGTATATCACACATATACAAGCATACATACATGCAAGCCGCGGACTCGACACTGCATCAACCAGAATGTATATCTCTTCGGGTCCAGGCAATGCACCTCGAGAATGTATATCGCGCATGCACATTTCGATATACATTCCTCTTTGTATGTCAAACACATACAAACCTCATTGCATACCCGCGGGCCCCACCCAATGTATATCAACCCTTTGCACACTTCGCTTTGCATATAGCGAATGTATATTGCATATACATTCTACTTTGTATGTGAGGCAGACCTCACCAGATGTATCTCTACTACTTTGTATGTCGGCGAACATACAAGACCCCTTGTATCTTTACACTGTAGCTAATGCATGTCCGCCACCCTTGTATATTTTTCATTGCATGTGCCTGATGTACATTTCGCTTGCATATGACCTTTGTATGTCCAAACATACAAACCCGATATACAAGCAAACTTGACATACAACTGCAGAATATTCCCAAAATCTGTGAAAGATTCCCCAATGTATATGCAAGCCCAATATGCATTGCGAAATGCATATAACTCATTTTTCTCATCATTTTCAAAGGCCAATGGAAATTTCTGCAAACCTGCCAATGGTATCTCCCCTGTACATACAAACCCCTTTGTATATACAAAGATACATGCATTTGAACTGATTTCTGAATTTCTTCAACTACAGATGCTAAAAGAGTTAGAATTTTTTGGATTTTTTATGAAAGGTGCCTGTGAATTAAAATACTTGAAACCTGAATGTTTATGCAGGCACCATCAATAAGTTGGAGGACAGAATCAGATAAATGTATCATGGACTCTGACAATCATGAATGGAGGAGTTACATCATGTAAAAGATCAAATGAATGCTACAGGTTCAAATTATATCAATTACAGGTGTATCATCATACATGACAAATGATAAGCATCTTACAGGTGGTAGACAAAAGAGATCAAACATCTGATACAGTACCATGATTAAGAAAAGAAAGAGATACATGCTACAATAATACCTCTGACTGATACAAGTTAAGTATTCCTTGTTCATACATTATAGTTTCTGACTGGTACATTGAAGAGAAAAGAAAGAGATATATGATATGCAGACATACTATAGGAGGATCTAATTGCCAGAAAGAGAAGTAAAAGATCAACATAATGAAGAGCATCTGACAGTTGACCGGTTTTAGGCCAAAGAAGAGTAAATGACAAACTAGATTCCATGCTCAGGAAAGTGAAATAGTATAACAAGCTACAGGATCTTTTTGAAGAAAAATAATGCATAGTATGCTACAGAAAATAGCATTTATTATCACTCAGAAGTGTCCAGATACAATTGAAGAAGCTTACAGAATTAAGGAGCAAATTTCCAGTAAAACAAAAAGTAATTTCTATGTTTTAAAAATTTGAAACCCTAGTTTCAGTTTTGAAGAACAATGTCTTATTTCATGTATAGAAATGAAGGGAAGATGCACAAAAAAGAGAATAGATGCCATGACTGTTATAATGGAGTTTTCATACAGAAGAAAATGCAAACCCTTGAAAAAAGATGAAACCCTAATGCCATTTTTATGCTTACTGTATACACCTAAAATTGGCTCAGGTTGAATTAAGTAAATATTTTGATATTTAACTTAATTCTTATTTCCTTCTGTCAATTAGAATCCCTAATTTCTTCTAATGTCCCAAGTCCTAAAATCCACCTCATCAATCCACCTCACCATGTTGCACATATAATTAAATATTCTTAATATTTAATTAGCTAATATCCTCCATTTTCCAAAATAAATCTTTAAATCAATTATCCTTCACAAATTGAATATTCTACTCAATGTTCCCCACTAGCCTTCACCCATTGAATATTTTATTCAATGTTCCCCACTAGCCTTCACCCATTGAATATTTTAAATTCAATGTTCCCCACTATCCTCCACTATTGAATTTTTAATTCAATTGTCATAACCCACTGTCCTCCACTATTGAATTCTTAATTCAATTGTCATAATCCATTAGGAATAAAAGATTCACTTTTATTCCTAGCCATTGATCTCATCTGTTGATCCTCACCCTCCATTCTATTTTCAGAAAGTCTATAAATAGAACCCTCTTCTAAGCCATTGGAAGAGGAACTTCATTTGCACCATCACTATGCCCAAATTCCTCTAGGGAATCTTCTTCTTCTTCTCATATCATCATCTTCATACCATCGTAATGCAGAAATCATCATAGCTATTTCTCCTTGTCATCTTGAGGAATCGAAGCAAGGAAGCAAGCTCCCTGAGGGCCCATCTTCATCATTCAAGATCAAGAAAGAATAGGCAACCAATGGAAGCCACAGAGTAACAAGTTTGTAAGTTTTGTGCTTTCATTTGTTTATTCTTGTTATTCGCACATTTCATTGTTGTTTGGGTTAATATTATCTTAATTGATCAACCTATTTATCCCATTCACATTTTGGCACGCCCGCTATCGAATCCAATCGTCAATTTGAGAAGGTTTTGTTGTCAAAATCTTCTTTTTCTAACAGTTTTTGCAAGTTTTGGTGATAAGTTGTTCCAGGTTTCATTTTGAGCAAAAACGGACTCCATTTTTGTGCTCAGGACGTTGTTTCTGTGAATTTTGACAGTAAACACCCTTAGGTTCTAAGAAAAAAAATTGAAAAAATTTGAAATGTTTTAGGGTACAGTCCGTACCGTACAAATCCATACCATACAGACCCGTACAGTACAGAACCGTACCCCTGTTGTACTGATCCGTACACTGGTTTGTGTTTGGTGTCAAAGGCATTTTTTTTTGGATTTGCAGGTTTAATGTTTGTTTGCAGGTTTTTTTCAACCGCCGCCACCCGACAACCGCTTCAAACCACCAGCTTCAACCTCTGAATCACCCCAATCGCTGCGCCCTGCAACTGTCGACAGCCCAGTCGAAACCCCCCAACACGCAGTCACCACCCATCCACCATCTCCTGTGCCACCTGCTCTCCAAACCCCTGCCCTCGGCCATCCCTGCACCATCCCCTTGCACAAACACAAACCACCGCACATTTAAGTTTTTTTTTTCAAATTTTAAACTTTGGTTAGGTTTTGTGTATTCTTTGCCTTCGCTGGACCCCTGGTCACATGGATGACTAGGGGGACTAGCACACTGACTGCCAATCCCAACCCTAACCGCCAGTCTCCACAAACCGCCAGCATGTGAACACAAGCAGAAAACAGTTAATAGTTAATTTTTAACAATTAAACTTACAACTTGTGCCTTCTACATACCAAAGGAGGCATTTTTTTTCTCTTTCTCATAACTTAGTCATACGGAGGTGGATTTTCACAAATGAATAGTTGTCGGAAAGAGGACTCCGAGAACTATAGAGTTGTGAGGTTTTTATTAGGTGATGATACCTTTTTCCTACCTTTTTGATCAGTCAAAGTCAAACATGCATTTAAACTTCAAATCATCATATCTTTTGCAAATTTGATCATTTTTCAGAGAATTGTTTTTTTCAAATTGCATAGAATTTCACGTAGAATCTATTCATGCACTTCTTTTTCTTATATCAATTCATTTCTTAGCAAATTTTATCAAATAATCACTTTTTACATCACAATCTCTTTGGCTAGTCTACTTGCTCCGTTTTCATTTTTGTGACTTGCAGGTGATCATTCGGAGCTGAAAAAACATCAGGATCAGCATCTACATCAACTTGGACAACAATTTAATTAGGTGCATTCATTTTCATCCTTTATCTCATAATCTTGTTTTCATCCCACATTTCAATTTGGGCCTTTAAAACAAACATTGTTTGATCATCACATATTGAAATTGGGCATAAAATCAACCAGTGTCTTCAATCACACTTTGAAATTGGGCTAAAAAGAATCATTGTTTGATGTGTTTTTCATCACATTTCAATTTTCTAAGGTCAATTAATCAACTGTGAGTGTGAATCAAGTGGGTGTGTGTATGCTCTCTCCTCGCACCACAAGGTGATCTTGGAGATCAAAAACACCTCACTTGATTCACTTTTGTCAATCCCTATCCTAGGAGGCCTGCTAGGGGATTTCATCACCCCTAGGGACAACCTCATTCAAGGCTGAATCAAAAGACACCCTCTTTGAAATCAGAATCATGTCACTCTTTGCTAAGCCCCAAAGAACTTTCTACCTTCAGGAAGTGAAGGTGAAGGGTGGGTTACCCCCTTCTCCCGGCTGTGTGACAGGATTTCAATTTCAAATCATTAGTCAACCTCGTCTAAACATTGACCAAACCTAACTGGCCATACCCCATCAAACTAGACATTAGGGCCTGTTGATTTGTCTTACACATGTTCTTGTTAATCATTCTCATATGCTTCCAAATTCAAATTTGCTTGTGTCTTGTGTGAGTGATTCTTGTTTGTACATGTGATCATTTGCTAAACATTGCCAAATCAAACTACAACATCAAACACATAAGACAAGTCATTCAACTCATTCTTCCAAGCACACTTGTCTCGACTTGGGACGCATTGGCACTCTGGTCTGACGCATTTGTTTTTGCACATCCAAACTAGTAAGCTTTTCCAGCCTTGTGTCAATGGCAAAAAAAATTAGAATATCTTGATCAAAAACTTCAATCTCTGATAATGCAAGTAAACTTAGGTCCCTCACCCCAAGATTGTATAGCAATTCTTCAACAAATGGAGGCCTTATGACAAGAATTGACAAGCTTGCAAGCTGAATGGGCCAGTACTAGCTATGCCTCATCCCAAAACCATACCTTCTTTTCCCATCTTAATGATACTATTGACAAGGCAACCACCACTTCAAGAGGGAAATCATATATCACCCCGTCTACTCGTCCTCCTTCACCATATTCTAAGACACCTATCCCAAATAATACCAGTTCTACACCAAGACCGACCTCAAGTTCCCCACCGTCTAAACCGACAAACAAAACATTCTCGGATGATTTTTGGGAAAGATATGCAACATATGAAAAGCTATGGAGAATTCCAAAATCCACTCATCCATCACCTCATCCATGTACTCCTACACCTATGAAGGATGTGCTCCAAGGGCTATTAGCAGAGAGTCAACCATGTCCCCAAACTCCGGTCCTTGACCTTACCACAGATGCTTCCAATAACATGGCAAATCCGACAACCCCTTCGGGTCATACGCAACCCCTTGAGCTTCTCAACAAGCCTTCTACCATGCACCAGAGTCAAGGTCCATCACACCCTCATGTTGTTGACCACGAGCCCACCCAAGAGCCTTCCACTTCCATTCAAGCAACCCAAGAGGTATGTCAAAGGTTTAATCCTAAGCATGTGGAAACATTAAGCCCTAGTCCAACTCAAGATCAAATCACTTTTATGCAACCCATCCATAATACGTATCTTTTCCATGATCAAGATGATAGCCATAATGATGAATCTATCCATGAGCCACTTGATCCTATCCATCCCCCAATAGCCATTCATGAGCACGCTATCCAAATTCAACCTATCCATAATATGTATCTTTTCCACGATCAAGATGATAGCCATAATGATGAATCTATCCATGAGCCACTTGATCCTATTCATATCCCTACAACTATCCATGAACAAGACACCCAAGACCTACATGCTTTATCCAATGAAAGTCTTGTTGACCTACTTCAGCATTCACCCCGTTTCATGGCCTTCCTTCAAAGCAAAGAGATCTCTTCCCCTAGCCATGATCCCACAACATCCACTTGTCATGATGAGACACTTGTCCCCCAAGTAAGCATAAAAGATCAAACAAATAACTTGGATCTTAGTGAACACAATGCTAATCACGATCCTAATGATTCTCCTTCACCATCCATTATTGACCATGCTACAAAGCCTCCACCATATATCCTTGGTCTTACTACCTTCATGCATGAATGTTCTTTCTTCGAACACCAGCAAACATTATCCACTATCTCACCTTCTCCATCCAATAAAGAACTTGTGTCTAGTGTTCCACCTACACATAATCCTGCTATCCACTGTATACTCCAGCGTATGAACTATCAAGGTAAAGGCTTAGGCCTTCATGAACAAGATATTTTGGAACCTATCCATGTCAATGTTCCTCCACCTTCATACAGCCTTGGATACATACCCCAAGGTGCACAAACTCAAGATGTTGGTACTTCCTCCACTCCTCCAAAGTCTACCACTTTCCATCACAAACCCTATCATATCCCCAAAACTTATATCGCCATTCCACCTCCATCATCCTATAAATGTCAAAAGCATGTGTTCATACACCTTCCACCATCCACTTTACCTCCACTCCTTCCAACTCCCAAAGTCTTTCCATCCACCTTGCCACCGTTGCTTCCGACACCTAACATACCTCTCATTCATAAGTATCCTTACATCCCTAAACATGGCCAACAAAAGCACACATCATTTAAGCATACAGCTTCCAATCATTCCATCCACTCCACCCACCCCATGGGATTCAAAAGCAAAAAGTTTGATGCCTTTATCCATAAAGCTAAAAATCCTACCAAAAATCCTAATGGTCTTCATACCTTAGGACATAAAGAATCAAAATCAAAGCAAAGTTCATCTAAACAGCCATCAAAACCCTTACCTCCAAATGCAAAGCCCAAAAGCAAAATGGTTTGGGTTCTGAAGAAAATAGCTAGCAAGTCAAATGAGGCATCCTCATCCACATCTCAGGAATCCCGACCACCTATATCCATCCCAAAGCCTACTTCCATCCAAAACTTCCATTCCCTTCATAAATCCCACAAGCAAAACAAAAGCACTAAATATACTAAATCTATGTGGGTTCCTAAATCACTTCATCAACCATCTCCTAAGCAAACATCTCCAAAGTGTTCCTACACCACCATCTCATCAAAAGCTTCAATGTTTATCACGGTGTGTGCAGCCGTTGGTCATGGTTCCTTTCCACTCCACAACACCTCCATATAACTACATCTCCCCATCTTACATCCATTATCCTACACATCTTCCTCATCCTATGCCTATGGTCCATGTTGTTGCATAAGCCTTCCCTCCATATTCTGCATCATAATCCACTATCTACCTATGCCATATCACTTTCATACGATCCCCTACCAACATCTGTGAGAGCACTGGACATGGTCCATTCGAAAGTAACTATCTAGCGGGACTATCCCCTTTCAAGGAACTATATGCTAATGTCTTTCCATAGCCACCTTCCCCAATCTCAATATTCCAAAAAAAAAAAATAGTAAAGAAAAATCCCTTTGTCCAATGGTGAAAACTTGGCAAACAGGCGCCTTGGATAAGTACTGTGATGAAAACTTGGCAATCAGGCATCATGTATAAGTTGATCTTCTATGTCACCTACACTTGGGGGCACCTTGTCTCATCGGCATATCACTCTTCTCCTACCAGTTTCCTTTCATACCATTTCCTATCATGTCCCGTCCATTCATCCAATCTTCCTCTCCTCTATTATTTGGTCTTGATAAAGATTGGGGGCACAATGTTGACAAATGTTCTAGATGTCTCTTGACATACCTTATCCCTCCACACCAGGCAAACCCTTCATTATCCTCTCATCCTCCTATCATCCTTAGCATTGCCATGAAAAATTTGAAGTATTCTACCTACAATGGGGCACGTTATTCCTAGGCGACATAGTCCTTGGAGATCACATCCTTGGTTCCTTCTACCTGACCATCCGTATCTACTATCACCCATACATCTACATATCCGTGGTGGTTCCTTGTCATCAGTATTGTTTGTTCCATATCTATTCCATGTCATGTCTCTTTCTGATCCATATTGTGTCTTGTCTGGTCCATCTCGGTTCCATATCATGTCTTGTCTGATCCATATCTGATCCATATCGTGTCTTATCTGATCCATATCGGTTCCATATCACGTCTCAGCCGATCCATATCTTAGGTCCATCAGGGTTCATCCTGAACTACGTCGCCTCTGAGCTATCATGTAGGCAAGGCCATTATCCATGCACCCCCGAGGCTCCGCTATCCCGTCAGTCCCATATCTGGTCTTTCTATCTATCTAAGTCCATACCACTTCTACAGATCCACCATCACCTTGGTCGTCAGTCCATCAGGGTTCTCCCCAAACTACGCTGCCTCTGTGTTGTCACGTAGGCAAGGCCATTATCAATGCGCCCCTGAGGCTCCACTTTCCCGTCCATTCCATGTCTAGTCCTTCTATCTATCAGGGTCCGCTCCATTTCCCGTCCATCCCATGTCTTGTCGTCCGTTCCTCTACCTGTCAGTGTCTGCACCTTTCTCTAGACAGGTGCACGCAGCAAAGCATGCTTCTCAAAACAAGAAAAATCTTGACGCACAACATCAACCTATCCTAAACAAAACAGAGCACCATACCGAAACACTCAAGCTAATTCTATATCAATTATGGCAAAAAGATACATCTAACGCAAGAATGTTTTGTGAACAATTTAACTTACAAAGTCTTAGATTTTTGTCATTATGTGTTCCTATGCTACTCAAGGATGCCAAAAGCTAGAGATGCTATGATGGGGGCATAATCTTGTTTGTCTGCTGCTTGTGGATTAAACTTTAGTAATGTGATGACTTTTGTCTAATGACATGATTGGCAAAAGATCATCGAGGACTCCAAGGCCTAAACATGAAAAGGGGCAATCCTTGTCTGTTGAAATGCAAGAAATACTCAGGTCATCTAGATTCAATTTTGACTAGATGCTTGTATTAACTTGCTAAATCAAAAATCTATGTAAGCAATACTCAGGTCATCTCGGTTCAATTATACGTAGATGCTTGTATTTTCTTACAACATAATAAAGCCCAATGATGAAAGCGCTTCAAAATACTTGCTATATCAAGATGACAAATATCCATATCCATATCTATACCGTATCAAATTGTGTCTCATATCCGTATCCATATCCATATCCATACCGTATCTAATTGCAAGTCTATCCTTAATCCATGCCAATCAAGTCAAGTCAATCTTGTCAAATGATCTGATCACAATCAGTGGTCTTGATCCTTGTTCGGTCGTAAACCATATCAATCAGTCATAACTATCCTTCATGTTGCTCTAGGGATACATCACTCCCCACCATGACAACACTGTCGTATATCGTTATCATATGTCTTAGACAGGAGGTTGCATTGTCGAAACCAGACCCGGAGTCTTATATGACATATCTCATTCCTGAAACCAGACATCATCAATCCATATCGTTGGTTTACCGCTCGACAGGGGCAATACCTTGGTTGTTCCTGTATCATTTGTGCATACTTGCTTACTTGCTTGTGTGTGTCGTCTTTTTATCTTGCATTCCATATCATTCATCCCATTCTTCTCCATCCTAACCCATTTCTTCACCTTCTTCTTCGTGAGATTGTCCGTCTCACGCCTTCCGCCTTCTCCCTGCCCAATCTCCCGAGGGGGCATCCTATCATCATAACCTGTGCCAGGGGCAAACTAGGGCATGTATCATTATCAGACTATTTATTCTTTGAAACAACGTGATAAAACACATTGCTTCAAAGAGGGGCAAAATGTATACACCTAAAATTGGCTCAGGTTGAATTAAGTAAATATTTTGATATTTATCTTAATTCTTATTTCCTTCTATCAATTAGAATCCCTAATTTCTTCTAATGTCCCAAGTCCTAAAATCCACCTCATCAATCCACCTCATCTCTTCCACCTCACCATGTTGCACATATAATTAAATATTCTTAATATTTAATTAGCTAATATCCTCCATTTTCCAAAATAAATCTTTAAATCAATTATCCTTCACAAATTGAATATTCTATTCAATGTTCCCCACTAGCCTTCACCCATTGAATATTTTATTCAATGTTCCCCACTAGCCTTCACCCATTGAATATTTTAAATTCAATGTTCCCCACTATCATCCACTATTGAATTCTTAATTCAATTGTCATAATCCACTAGGAATAAAAGATTCACTTTTATTCCTAGCCATTGATCTCATCTGTTGATCCTCACCCTCCATTCTATTTTCAGAAATTCTATAAATAGAACCCTCTTCTAAGCCATTGGAAGAGGAACTTCATTTGCACCATCACTATGCCCAAATTCCTCTAGGGAATCTTCTTCTTCTTCTCATATCATCATCTTCATACCATCGTAATGCAGAAATCATCATAGCCATTTCTCCTTGTCATCTTGAGGAATCGAAGCAAGGAAGCAAGCTCCCTGAGGGCCCATCTTCATCATTCAAGATCAAGAAAGAATAAGCGACCAATGGAAGCCACAAAGTAACAAGTTTGTAAGTTTTGTGCTTTCATTTGTTTATTCTTGTTATTCGCACATTTCATTGTTGTTTGGGTTAATATTATCTTAATTGATCAACCTATTTATCCCATTCACACTTACAGTGAAAGAAACAAATACAGAAATGTTTTTCTGCCATGGTCGTGACAGAAAGAAGCTATATCAAAGATACCCATCATTCAAAAAAGAAACTCTGACACATTGTTGCAGTTACAGAAAAAGAATGGTGCTACAGTGTGTCTTTGTTAAGGCCGTGCCATAAAATGGCAATTATATACATTCTTGTAGAAACCCTTATCAAGTTTGGAAACCCTCTTTCATTTTGCAAATACAGTCAAAAGAGAAAGATATTAAGTATTTTCTGCCATAGCCGTGACACAGAATGCATTTCTTGTGCAAGATTGAGTGAAACCCTCATTTCATAGTTAGGAAACTTTCAAGTTTTGCATCAAAGAACCAAGAAAATGCTACAGAATGCATTCATTGGCATGGCCATTGCAAAGGTGGAGACATTCTCTTTTAAAATCAAGTACCCATATCATTTTTTTTACAAAGAAAGCTTGAATTTTTCAGGTCGAAATGATCAAAGTGTCTATAGCATGAAATGAGAAGGCTCACCTTTAAAGTTGCATAAGAGAGGAAATAGCATGGCCGTCACCTCCTTGTGAGTATTTTTGTCAAATTTTACCACATTTGCATAGTAAACACAGAGAAGAAAGATAAAGAATGGTGTCAAAAGAATATAACAAAAGAAAGAGCATGTATGGCCATGGCCATTCAAGGTCAAAGAGCTACATAAAATGATGAACAAATGCCATTCAAACTCAAAGACACCATACTCACCAGTCTCTGCTATCTTCTTCTCATTCAAGAAATGCAAAGAAATCAACCTCAAAGAGCCAAGGAGAAGCCGAGAGAACCATCAAACCCTAATTACCATGGAAGAATTGCAGAGCGGCCAACAGGAGGAAGACAAAATGAAAATAATTTAAAGTTTAGGGTTTCTTCACTCTTTTGATCGAAGCTTCTTTTCTTTCTTTCTTTTTGTTTTTGACTTAGCAAATAATTATCATTACATTATCTAAAACCTGACGAGGTCAAAACCTCCAAAGATATGCTTCCTAATCATCACTTGAAGGGGCCGACAAACCTTGCCACTTATCATTTTTATTAAATTCAAAAGGTGGTCAATGATTAAAAGGTAAGGCTTATGCCTATTACAAATTCAAATAAAGCCTTTTACCTTGGATTTGACTATTATATAGTCGAGAGATGATTAAACTCCTTATGGTCAAAAGATTCTCAATGCCAAAAATGCTTGAAGATTTCCTTTTTCTTGCAAATATATGCCTTATAAAAGATTCATCATAATGATATTTGTATCATGCAAAGTGACCGAATATGGTCAAAGGAGAATGTTTTTATGTCTTGAGACCTTAATCAAAGACAAGAAGATGTGTAAAGACAAAATGAGATTGCAAGGTGGCAGGACTTTACATTATGATTTTATCATTGCATTGTTATTTGCATAAGGATACAAGTATGGCAAGGTGGCAAGGGTTTACTTAAGGTTTTGATTTTTTTTTGCATGAGGGAGATATATGGCAGTAAGGTCAAATTTTTGCATTGTAAATGGAGTAATAAGGCAAAGGGTTATTTATTTTCTCCTTGTTGCATGTGGGGTGACAAGGGCAAATTTTTGCCTTAATGCATATGTCATGCAAACTAGGAGATTTTTTCTCACAAGGAGATATATGGGGATTTTATTTTTTCTAAAGTCCGATTTTTTGCTCAAATCATGCAAATTAGGCAAGTGTAATTGGAGAGATAAGGGAATTATTTTTCTCTTTCATCATGCATGATTTTACAAATAAATCAATGTAAATAAATAATAAAGTAATATTCTTCAAATTACTTTTTTTTTTCACAAATTGTAAAATAAAAAATAGTACAAATTGTAACTAACAATAGAGTAATTATCCTAATTACTTTATTATTCACTCACATCAATTTTGCAAAAGCAAAATCATGCAAATTGATGAGTTGAGTTAACTGAGGCTATTTAGAGACTTTTTGCATGATTTGGGGAGCAATTTGAGGAGTTTTGGTCAAATTCTTGGTCAAGCATATGGATAGGATCAGCTTGGAGCTATTTTTGCTCAATTTGTGACAGTTTGGACCATTATTTTTAGGGATTTCTTGGTTTTCTCGTGGATCACTTTAGAGAGATTATTTTTAGAGAGGCGGTTAGTTGCAGTTCTATTTTTCATGCCTCTTAGAGAGAGCAAGTTATATATTGTAAAGCAAAACTTGGTTTTTGCTAGTTCTTGCATTCTTTTCTCTTTTACACATTCAAAGACAAGAGGTTTTGTAACTCATTTTCAAGTTATTACCTTTTTTGCTCTTTACACTTTGAGAGAGAAGAAGGTTTTGTAGCTCATTATTTGACAGTTTTATAGAGATCACAGTAGATTACAGGTCCAATTTCTTTGTTTTCATGCAATATTTCCTTGATTTTTTGGAATCAAGTAGTTGCCTTTTCATTTGATGCTAATTGTATGAGGTGATTTGATGAAGTTTTACTATGTTTAATTATCAAAACCTTTAAAATTATTGTCTCACTCTTACTTACAGTGTTAAGCATAGTGATATTACAGGTCTTAGGTTGTGTTACTAAAAATAGTTCTTTTATGTTGTGAAAAGTCATTTTCCTTAATAAAAAGTTTATTTTCCAGCCTTCCTCAGAAATACTTTTGTGGTATTTATGCCAAGATTGGATTGTGTGGGTCAGATTTCTGAATTCTATTATGAGCCAGATTGCAAATTTTTTCATCCTTATTAGGTGCATCACCAAATTTTACAGTTTTATTTCCTTATAGTTTCCTTCTTCCCCTTTTCCAAAATAGAAAATCATAATTTCAAATAGAATATTTTAATGGAAGCAGCCCATAATCTGGAGGTTCAAACTCATTATAGGTCACCCACAGCTTGAGTTTGTCCCCATGTTTCGAAGGATTGCAGAGTTTCACAGCTTTGCATAAGGGTGCAATCCTCATTGACATCAGTTTTTGGCACACCCGGTGGGACTTTGAATTGATTTTTAGTTCAATAAAGAACTTATTTTTTCTATTGTTTTGGTACGATTAGTAGATTTTACAGCCTTTCAGAGGTTTATTTTTCAAGTACCTGGTGACTCTAATTTTCTAGTTTTGAATAGATCAGATTTTTGCAGCCTATGAGAAGAATTTCACAATATCAGGTTTTAGTTATTTTCTAGCTCTTTGAATGAGTAAGCATGTCTACTTTTTATGGGAACATGCCATATCATCCATCATATCATGAAAATACTACTAATCCTCCATCTTATCAGCCATATCAGATCAGCCATGATGCTATTTTTATCCCTAATTCCTTTGATTTACAAAGAAACCAGCATGCACAGTACTCTTACCACCCACCCACCCCTACTTAGCCTTCATATCAGCATTTACATGTCCAAAATAATCCCCAAGAGGTTAGGGATATGAAGTATAGCATGAGTGGCATCAATGACACATTGTTAGAAGTCACAAGGAACCTAGAAGAGTTCAAGAGGTAGCAAGAATATGAGCAGCAGCAGGAGGAGCTAGATTATCAAGCCTATCTTCATGAGCAAGAGTTGGAGGCACAAAGGATACAGCTTGAAGAAGGTCTCAGAAGGGAGATAGCAGCAAAAGAGGAGCAGATGAAATTTTTGCTTACACAAGTACAAAGGCAAGCAATCCAGACAGTTGCATTCATCCCAGATCAACTTGTTCAAAATGAGGTTAGTAGTTACCAAGTTTCAAGTTTTAGAAGTTGTGATTTTGATCAGGAACCTATTTGCATTCAAAATCAGTCTATTAGCCCTCAGTGTCAGTCACATCTAGTGCCTGAACCAAGTCATCAATCTTTTGAACAACCATGGCAGCCTTCTTGGACCAAGCATCCTGATTACAAAATGCCAAATCTTATTAAGGCTACCCCTTCCATACCAATCCAAAATCAGGAAGAGGAAAAAGTAGTAGTATCTGAACCAATAAAGATTCTAAGTTGGTATAGTGAACAAGAGCAAAAGGTTTTAGAGCCCAAGCCAATCAAGATTCCAAGTTTTAACCTAGCAGTTGAAGTTTCTTGCAGTCCTTCTTGTCCCATCAAATCACAAAAATTAGATGTGGAGCAAGAGGTTGCTACTATTTTTATTGTGTCCCCAGCTGAAAAGGGACATAATACATATGTTGAAGGGTCTGGTTCAAACTTGACACTCAATCCTTTGCACTTTGATTCATTCGAAAAGTTTTCTAATGTTGTTTATAAAATGAATGAAAGCAGAATGCAGAGATCACAAGGCAAAATTCTTCATTCACAAAAATAGATTGCCCAAGTTCTGAGTGAGAGTAAACTAGACAAAGAAGAGGATTCAGTTTCTTTGTTTGATCAACTGCCTTCTTTTGTTGATCAATATGAAGACATCATGCAAGTACCCAAATTACCAGTTGATTTGAGATAGCCAGATGATATTGCAGAACATGATCTACTGCTAGTCCATAAAGACCAGGATGAGGTTGAGGCCTCAGTTCATCTAGAAGAGCAAAAGAATAGTCCCATTTTGGAGACTAACAATCTTGTTTTGCATGAACATAGGATTGAATACCAAGCTGAATATGAAACTAAATCAAATGATATTCTCTGTGAGAATAATACGTCTGATCTATTTTCAAAGTAGCCAAATGAACTAATTAAAGAAATTCAATCTTTTCAAGATATTTCTGTCTCTGATTGTGAAGATCCTAACTGTTCAGCTTGTAGGGAGCTTGCCAACCTGCTAGATTATTGTAGCAATCGAAATCCTAAGTCAATAAATGAGGAGTATAACAAAGTAAATCAGCTTTCTGATCTTTTGCCTTTTGCATTTGAACAATATGAAGTTGATTAGTTTGAAGACAGCAAGGAAAGTGTGCAGGTGGAACAACAGAGAGATGAAAATCATATGGATTCAGTGCAAGATTTTCAGTTAGATGAAAGCATGTTTTCAGGTATTATAGAGAATTTTTGTTCTAACATAGATGATGATCTGATATCATGTGAATCAGTAGTGTGTGATCAACAAGATCAAATCAAAGAGGCAAGTATTCATTCTTTTCATCCATATGAGCTAACTATTTCAAATCAGATTGAAATTGCAAATGAAAATAGTACATTAGATCTTAATAAGGACATTAGGAGCATCAGCCAAGGATACATCATTGCAAGAGGATGTCCCATCAGATATATGGCTATCAGAGAGCTAGATAAGTAGGACCAGGTTGTTGTTGTACCAACAAAGCAGTTTTCAGCCTCAGAACAACAAAATCAGATCATCTTTTTACCCCATGACAGAGGCTTACATGATCAGGTTCAGTTGGTGAGTGAATTTATCTACATTTTTTATGAAACATTAAAGAAATTTGCTGAGTGCTTCCTTGTGCTTCATCTAATTTCAGCTGCTCATAGGCATGTGAATCAGTGTCCCTTGTTGAGAAAGGGAAGTTATTTTAACCAAATAGTTAATGGATTTGTTTGACCAGTACCTTTGGCTGGTTAGAGTAGGATAGAGTAGAATTTTCCGTTCAGTATTTTGTTTCCAAGAAGTGCTTTTGCACATGTTGTTGACTTTGTTTTAAGCAAGTCAGATTAGTTTCAGTTTTTGTTTTTGTTGTTGCTATAGTGTTTCAGTCAGTTTTGAGTTGTAAAAAAAATTTCAAAGTTCAGGGCAGAAGAAGACTCTATTCCCAATGGAATTGCAAGCCTACTAGTTCTAAGTTGTTTATCAGGAAAACACCCCTGAGAGGTCGCTAGAAATGTTACTAAATTTTGTTCACACTAAATTTAATTAGACCTAAGTGCAGTTGTTCAAAAGGAATAAAAGAAAACATCAAAGTTATTGCATTCAATGAACAGTTGATCTCTTGACAAAACAAGAGATAGATATTCAGTTGTCAGGATAACCCATCAGTCCATTCAAGACTGATGAATCATCATAACAAGTGAATCAGGATGTCAAGGAATCAATCATTCAAGAAATACAGTTGATCTAACATAGTGTTATCTTTCAGGAGTTATAAGACAGATTGATTATTCAGTTGATCATATTTGAAAGAAAGAAAGAAAGATATTTATTTAAACTGTCATTTCATGTCATATTTGGAACATACATTCAGTATCTGTTACTTTATCCTATGCATTGATTGAAAAATAAATATACATACATCAAATGCATAAGATAAAATAACTGATCATGTTTTAAGAGAAGTGTTCAAATGTGTCCCACACAAGCCGTGGGAGTAACTAAACTGAGAAATGCAGACATATGCAATCTATACATCTGATGATAAAAGAAATAAGGAAGAACACATGATAAAACTAAATATCCATCATTGCCTGAGAAAGGAGGTTGTTGAGCTAGTTGACAGTTGATGAGAGTCCTCATCTTCAACTCCAGTTGTATCAGTTGAACCTGTAAAAAATTGGGGAAAATCCTGTAAGAGCTCCAGATATTTAATGTTATCATATGCTTTTATCAAGCAGACATATCAACTTGTCACATCATGCATATCATATGAAGGATCAAATCAGCCATGTTCCATAAATCAGAATATCATGAAGAGGATCAATCAACTCCATCAGGTATGTTTTTATGCTAACTTGTTTGTTCACTGTGCAGGTATAGGACAAGTAATGTTGTTGATTTGAAGACATTTAAACATACGGAGAAAATGTGGCTCCGACAAGGGTTGAGCCCAGCATGTTTCCTTTTCTATTCATTTAAAAAGGAATATCAGAATAAGACAGGATGCATCATCCAAAATTATATCATGCATCATTAAAACAACTTGCAGACAAGTGTGTCATCATAATCATGAAAAGGAGTAGTTGCTCCTATAAACTATGTTCACATTGATTGCAGTTGATTAAAACAAATTAAATAAGTTCAGAGTGCCTGAGTCAACTTGACAGAGTGCAGAAAATAGAAATGCAGCCATGAAAGGTACTTTTCTTGTTCATATCATCATTAAGATGCCTTATTGCTATCATATTTCATGTCACAATTCATAAAATCAGACTTAAGAAATGACAGAAGTATGGAGATAAAGGACAGAATCAGATAAATGTATCATGGACTCTGACAATCATGAATGGAGGAGTTACATCATGTAAAAGATCAAATGAATGCTACAAGTTCATATTGTATCAATGATAGGTGTATCATCATACATGACAAATGATAATCATCTTACAAGTGGTAGACAAAAGAGATCAAACATCTGATACAGTACCATGATTAAGAAAAGAAAGAGATACATGCTACAATAATACCTCTGACTGATACAAGTTAAGTATTTCTTGTTCATACATTATAGTTTCTGACTGGTACAGTGAAGAGAAAAGAAAGAGATATATGATATGCAGACATACTACAGGAGGATCTAAGTGCCAAAAAGAGAAGTAAAAGATCAAAATAATGAAGAGCATCTGACAGTTGACCGGTTTTAGGCCAAAGAAGAGTAAATGACAAACTAGATTCCATGCTCAAGGAAGTGAAATAGTATAACAAGCTACAGGATCTTTTTGAAGAAAAAGAATGCATAGTATGATGTAGAAAATAGCATTTATTATCACTCAGAAATGTCCAGATACAGTTGAAGAAGCTTGCAGAATTAAGGAGCAAATTTCCAGAAAAACAAAGAGTAATTTCTATGTTTTAAAAATTTGAAACCCTAGTTTCAGTTTTGAAGAATAATGTCTTATTTCATGTACAGAAATGAAGGGAAGATGCACAGAAAAGAGAATAGATGCCATGACTATTATAATGGAGTTTTCATACAGAAGAAAATACAAACCCTTGAAAAAAGATGAAACCCTAATGCCATTTTTATGCTTATAGTGAAAGAAACAAATACAGAAATGTTTTTCTGCCATGGCCATGATAGAAAGAAGCTATATAAAAGATACCCATCATTCAAAAAAGAAACCCTAACACATTGTTGCAGTTATAGAAAAAGAATGGTGCTACAGTGTGTCTCTGTCAAGGTTGTGCCAGAAAATGGCAATTATATACATTCTTGTAGAAACCCTTATCAAGTTTGGAAACCCTCTTTCATTTTGCAAATACAGTCAAAAGAGAAAGATATTAAGTATTTTTTGCCATAGCCGTGACACAGAATGCATTTCCTATGCAAGATTAAGTGAAACCCTCATTTCATAGTTAGGAAACTTTCAAGTTTTGCATTAGAGAACCAAGAAAATGCTATAGAATGCATTCATTGGCACGGCCGTTGCAAAGGAGGAGACATTCTCTTTTAAAATCAAGTACCCATATCATTTTTTTTACAAAAAAAGCTTGAAATTTTCAAGTCGAAATGATCAAAGTGTCTATAGCAGGAAATGAGAAGGCTCACCTTTAAAGTTGCATAAGAGAGGAAATAGCATGGTCATCGCCTCCTTGTGAGGATTTTTGTCAAATTTTGCCACATTTGCAGAGTAAACACACAAAAGAAAGATAAAGAATGGTGTCAAAAGAATATAACAAAAGAAAGAGCATGTATGGCCACGGCCATTCAAGGTCAAAGAGCTACAGAAAATGATGAACAAATGCCAGTCAAACTCAAAGACACCATACTCACCAGTCTCTGTTGTCTTCTTCTCATTCAAGAAATGCAAAGAAATCGACATCAGAGAGCCAAGGAGAAGTCGAGAGAACCAGCAAACCCTAATTACCATGGAAGAGTTGTAGAGCGGCCGACAGGAGGAAGAAAAAATGAAAATGATTCAAAGTTTAGGGTTTCTTCACTCTTTTGATCAAAGCTTCTTTTCTTTATTTCTTTTTGTTTTTGACTTAGCAAATAATTATCATTGCATTATCTAAAACCTGACGGGGTCAAAACCTCAAAAGATACGCTTCCTAATCATCACTTGAAGGGACCGACAAACCTTGCCACTTATCATTTTTATTAAATTCAAAAGGTGGTCAATGATTAAAAGGTAAGGCTTATGCCTATTACAAATTCAAATAAAGCCTTTTACCTTGGACTCGACCATTATATAGTCAAGAGATGATTAAACTCATTATGGTCAAAAGATTCTCAATGCCACAAATGCTTGAAGATTTCCTTTTTCTTGCAAATATATGCCTTATAAAAGATTCATCATAATGATATTTGTATCATGCAAAGTGACTGAATATGGTCAAAGGAGAATGTTTTTATGCCTTGAGACCTTAATCAAAGACAAGAAGATGTGTAAAGACAAAATGAGATTGCAAGGTGGTAGGACTTTACATTATGATTTTATCATTGCATGATAAAGATTCTTGGAGAAGGTATCATTGTTATTTGCATGAGGATACAAGTATGGCAAGGTGGCAAGGGTTTACTTAAGGTTTTGATTTTTTTTGCATGAGGGAGATATATGGCAGTAAGGCCAAATTTTTGCATTGTAAATGGAGTAATAAGGCAGAGGGTTATTTATTTTCTCCTTGTTGCATGTGGGGTGACAAGGGCAAATTTTTGCCTTAATGCATATGTCATGCAAACTAGGAGATTTTTTCTCACAAGGAGATATATGGGGATTTTATTTTTTCTAAAGTCCGATTTTTTGCTCAAATCATGCAAATTAGGCAAGTGTAATTGGAGAGATAAGGGAATTATTTTTCTCTTTCATCATGCATGATTTTACAAATAAATCAATGTAAATAAATAATAAAGTAATATTCTTCAAATTACTTTATTTTTTTTCACAAATTGTAAAATAAAAAATAGTACAAATTGTAACTAACAATAGAGTAATTATCCTAATTACTTTATTATTCACTCACATCAATTTTGCAAAAGCAAAATCATGCAAATTGATGAGTTGAGTTAACTGAGGCTATTTAGAGACTTTTTGCATGATTTGGGGAGCAATTTGAGGAGTTTTGGTCAAATTCTTGGTCAAGCATATGGATAGGATCAACTTGGAGCTATCTTTGCTCAATTTGTGACAATTTGGACCCTTATTTTTAGGGATTTCTTGGTTTGCTCTTGAATCACTTTGGAAAGATTATTTTTAGAGAGGCAGTTAGCTGCAGTGCTATTTTTCATGCCTCTTAGAGAGAGCAAGCTATATATTGTAAAACAAAACTTGGTTTTTGCTAGTTCTTGCAGTCTTTTCTCTTTTACACATTCAAAGACAAGAGGTTTTGTAACTCATTTTCAAGTTCTTGCCTTTTTTTCTCTTTACGCTTTGAGAGAGAAGGAGGTTTTCTAGCTCATTATTTGATAGTTTTATAGAGATCACAGTAGATTACAGGTCCAATTTCTTTGTTTTCATGCAATATTTCCTTTATTTTTTTGAATCAAGTAGTTGCCTTTCTATTTGATGCTAATTGTATGAGGTAATTTGATGATGTTTTACTATGTTTAATTATCAAAACCTTTAAATTTATTGTCTCACTCTTACTTGCAGAGTTAAGCATAGTGATATTACAGGTCTTAGGTTGTGTTACTGAAAATAGTTATTTTATGTTGTGAAAAGTCATTTTCCTTCATAAAGAGTTTATTTTCCAGCCTTCCTCAAAAATACTTTTGTGATATTTATGCCAAGATTGGATTGTGTGGGTCAAATTTCTGAATTCTATTGTGAGCCAGATTGCAAATTTTTCCATCCTTATTAGGTGCATCACCAAATTTTACAATTTTATTTCCTTATAGTTTCCTTCTTCCCCTTTTCCAAAATAGAAAATCATAGTTTCAAATAGAATATTTTAAGGGAACCAGCCCATAATCTGGAGGTTCAAACTCATTATAGGTCACCCACAGCCTAAGTTTGTCCCCATGTTTTGTAGGATTGCATAGTTTCATAGCTTTGCATAAGGGTGCAATCCTCATCGATAACAAGTCCTTCATTGGACCCTCTTACCATGACTACATCACTTATTGAGGAAGAGTCCCCCTTTAACTTTTGTTTTTGCAGTGTTTTCATTCATGAAGTTTGATTACAACTTAGTTTAAAAAGAAGTGCCAAAACTAAAATACCCTTTAAAATTGCTAATTGATCCCTCACCAAAGTTGTAGAGCTCTATTTGATACAAACAAGGTTGCCCTAGAGATTCAAGGCCACCCTATTGGTTGTCAAGATGTAAAGTAACAAATTCCAAAACACATACATAACCAAAAAAGTATAAGTATAAGTAACTGCAATTACACTATCAAGGAAAAGAGATAGATTTACTATTTATTGTCAAACATAAGATTTCATTCATTGATATGGTATACAATCATGATACAATTCATCTTGATGAAATAGTGTTACAGAGCTCCATGAGATAACATGCACAAGTTTCAATAATGGCTTATTCGCCTTACAATTTGTTTTGGTTCAATGAAGTAATACAAATGTCAACATATACAAGTAGAATCCAATATATATAGATCAGTCCTTGATTGCCATCGAACATCTAGTCATCTACTACATCAAAGGACAAGAATGTGGTTTAGGCACTTTTCTGCCCAACCACGAAGCATACACTTCCCCGGTATTCTTTAGAATTGAAGAATGCCTGACCCTGCATGAAGGGCCTAGCAACCTATAAACAATTGATAGGGTGGAATCTGGTGTGTGCCTATTAACCTACATGCATCCCTAACTTGAATGTAGCATCACATTAACAGGAGACGGCTACATCAAAAGTCACATTGCCCTTGTAACAAGGTATCATTCACTATTATCTCATTACACACAACTGTCATTTCATCAAGCTGCCATCCCAAATACCATGTAAGACTTATCCTAAGTCACACTTATCCTAATTCATCTCTCTGAATGTCTTGATAGCACATAATGTGTCACTTCCCAAAGTTACCAATCCTTTTTGTTTGTAACCATTATCAAATCTCAAAATCAAATACTATAACACTATCTGTATCCAATGTAGCATTAGTACCTCATCACTGATAGTAGCTTCCCAAATACTACAAATCCATGATGACATCAATATAACTGCCAAGTGTTTGTAGCTAGAACTGAGTATAGGCTCATGGCACATTATGGTCCATCCTCAACCCATGGAACAATAGAAGAAAAGGGTTTACAACACGAACTAATCAATGTGGTTTAATTGGGGAAGAAGAGGGACTATACTCCAAACTGGTCATGGGGAAATGCCCTCAAATAGGGGTGACACTAAACATCTCATCATATAAGAACACAAAAGGTGACTCACACATCTCCACTTCACAACATATATATATTTTTAACATTTCTCTCTAGGTCAAAAAGGGTTATTCACACACATACACAATTACACATTATGTACACTAAACTCTTCTCCCAGCTTGGATATCCTATATCACATACTTTGAGGTGCAATTCACAACCTTTACTAGTATTCTCACATCACAACACATGTTAAATTCCACATACTTATCACATTATACCATAAAAAAATTAATCTCACTTATTGCACCTACTACTAGGTTCATTCTTTAGTCAAATATATCTAATTATTTCCTTAACAACCTCATTTTGCAATAAATATCTCATTCTCAATCACACAAAACATAATTTGACCCCTAATTTCTCTTATAATTATAATTCATTATCGTACCATGCACTACATTTCCTATGCTCCACTAGGTCTTACTCATTTAATTTAACTTGAATGCTATTGCATTGAAAACCATATATGGTGAGTGATTGTTTTCTTCATTTTATCCTAGTTTTATCTCTTTCCTAGAATGAATAAGTTTGCTACACTTACAAGTTTTAGCTATGTCTTCATGCAAACCTAGTATCCAAGATAAAATGCAAGGATGACCTAAATTGAAATATGTATTATCAAGCATTCCTAATTGCTCAACACATAATATACTTATACAATACACAAAGTGCATACATTCTTAAGGGTAATATAAGAAAATTATTTGATACAACATATCACAAAAGATTTCACATTTCTAAATATTAAATCTAATTCGTCTAGTGTATATTACAATCCCCTTTTGACATTTAGATTTCACCTATAAGAATACAAGTAAACACACATGAAAGAGCATATTTTCCTCTAAGTATGATTTGAATCCTATCCAATTCAACTCGCACAACAAAAATATGCAAGAAGTTATTACACTTAAACACTAGCAAATGTAGGAATTCATAACGTAATGTTTTTGATAGTATAAGGCGGCAAAACCAGGGGCCGAACCCTTACAAAGAAGAACCCAAAAAGGGCAAAAAAGGCTCAGAAGAAAAAAAGAGCCAAAACCACCACAGACAGCTTACATATAGCTAATATACAGCAAAAAGAAACTATTAGTAAAAAAACTAGCTAACAGAAAGCTTAGAAAGAAGACTAGGAAAGTGTATCTTCCCAGTCTTTAAAAAGAAACTCAAACATTCTGTCGAATTCCTTAGCCTTGTCATCATCAACACCATGAGTGAGAACTTCATGTTCCTACAGCAAAGAGAGATTAGCCATAGCCGGCCTACAAAGCATGCTTGTAATGAATCTGCCAAGAGAAAAGACCCTCTTCTCCAAAAAATCAACCCGCTCCTTCAACTGAGTCAAAACATCAGAATGATTACCTTCCTCATTAACTTCCTCCTCCATACCATCTTCAGCATTGTTGCAATCCTCCTGAATAAAATAAGGATCTACAGGAACCTCAGTAGGAACAGAGTGAACATCCTTTCCATTGTTATCATCAGTGTTAGTAGCCTCCACATGAGTAGTAGTAGCTCCCACATCAATACAGTCACCAATGGGAGCAGAATTTTCAAACCCTTTATTGCCCTCAGTATCAAAGGTCTCTACAGGAATTTCTTGCCCATCAATCTCCTCAACACCACCCAAATCTTCAACAACAACCTCCTGAACATCATCACTCTTGGACTTATTCTCCCCCTCTTGAGTAGAGGCTTCAGAATTGCTTTCAGAGTAATCAATTAGCTTCAACTTAGGAGTCGGTTTGCCAGCAATACGACCAGACCGCCTAACAACAACAAATTTACCCTCCAGTTTGACTTTTTTCAAATTTCTTGAGGGTCCCTCCCTAACCAGTTCCTATTCATTATGGGGCCCAGAATCCCCAATGTCCTCTTTGAAAAGGTTAGCTTCCACAACAAAATCAAAGAGACATTTTTTAGATTTCAATTTAGATTTGGTAGGAGGGGTTTGAACATTTTTTACAGTAGAAGATTTAGGAGTACAAGAAGAAGGAGCACCATCGAGAAACAGCTTAGGAGTAGTATGACCAATTTTCATAGAGGCAGTAGGGGTATCAGCAAGAGGTTCAAGACCAGAGGGCTGAATAGAAGAAGGAGGGGTCAGAGCCAAGTGAAACTCGTATAACCTATGGATAAGACCTTGATGGAGGGGAATAGGCTTTTCATCAGGATTTTTAAGAAAAATCTTCTTAACATGTTGAACAGAACACTCAAGAGATGAAAGCAGATAAAAAGGGAAACTAATAGTAGCATTCCTTCTAAAGTGGTTTAACAAAGGAAGGTGAGTAATAGAACCTGGTGAAATGACCCTCCAGAGTGAAGTACTTCATCACCATATAGCACATATTCACCCATGGTTCAGGAAGTCTGGCTCTCTCAAATCCTCCCTGATAGGACACCAACTCCTCACCTTCACCAAGGAACAGTTTCTGGTTATGGGCATCTGAAACCCTAGACTTCTTTTGCAGCTTTGTACCCTTAGCAGATAAACCCATAGCCATAGCAATTTCATTCTTTGAAACCTCAAAACTGATATTCCCAATTTGAACCTTACGATTATCCCATGACTAAGCAAATTGAATGGACAAATTTTCACCATGCCATTCAAACACTCAAGGAACGGAGTGATACCACCTTCTTTACAATAATGCCAGACCAAGGCATTATCTTTAAATTCCCCGCAGTTAATGGGCTCGGTTCTGATCCTGTCCCCTCCCATAATAAAAAACCAGCAAACCCCAAAGAGCTCAGAGAAGGAAGTAGCCGAAGTTTTAAAAACTCTGACCCAAAGGCTCGTAACAATATTGTGAAGAATTCGAGAGACTTCGATCACAAAGCAATGTATAATAATGAAAAAGGCAATAATGTAAATACAAGCAGAAGTAGGGCAATCATTACACTGATAGCCCAAAGTTTTTATGCAATAATTTCTCATTAACTACCCATCCTTCACACACGTGCTTAGTTGTCTAAACTCACTCCAATTACCAACAAAGTGTCTAATCAGCATGAGATGTGTTAAAAGACAAGCCACGTAGGTAAGCCAAGTGAAGTGATGTGTCATCATCGTATGGTAACTTGCTCTTTTTGAATGATATCCCTAATCTAGCACGGGATATTATGAAAATGGCACCAACAACGCCAGTTTTGAAACTATTGTCCAAAATTTACTAGGCTGTCAGCAACAGTGTTCTCTTCTCTATAAATATGAGAGAAGGAAATGATAGGAATGGCCTATATAAGAGTTTGAATATCAAACCCAATGTCTCTAAGTTTCCATCCACACTCTGAAGCTTTGGTGACAGCATCAATAATAATTTTAGAGTCACCCTGAACATGAAGTTGGCGAATTTCCAAAGATATAGCCAACTTAAGACCCCATAAAAGACCTGAAGCTTCAGCAAAGTTATTGGTATAGTTCCCAATTCCTCCAGAATAAGTAGCAATTAAATCTCCTCTATCATTCCTTATAACTCCTCCTCCACTAGCCTTGTCATTTGACTTAGCAGCACCATCAAAAGTCAATTTAAGCCACCCTGGGTCTGGGGGAGTCCAAATAGTATTTAACCTTTTAAGGTGTTTGGAATCATCAAATACAAGAATTTGATTCATAATCCCCCAGTTTGAAGCCACAAGGACCTCATGCTGAGTAAGAGGTTTATTAGCAGTTTTGATGCTTGAATTAGAAACATTTTCCAGGAGGGCCTTAGATAAAGAACAAAAAAATTGTGAAGGATTCCTAACAGTTTCTCTGAAAATTCTATTATTTCTTTCTTTCCAAAGGAACCAAGCAACAAAAGGAATAGTTTGATTCCATAGTTCCACTAACCAAGGATAGGATAGAGGAGGGATCCAATTAACAATGAGTTCTCTTATTTCCTTATTGAAAACCCATTGTAAGCCAAAATTTTAAAGGACTTTGCTCCAAATATCAGTCGCAAATTCACAGTGCAAAACAAGATGAGAGACAGATTCTTCCTCTTTCAAGCACATGACACATCTATTAACCAGTTGAAGACCCCTTCGCTGAAGATTGTCCTAAGTCAATATCTTATTATGAACAACTATCCACTAGAAAAAGTTAACCTTAGGAAGGAATTTGTAATTCTAGACTTTCCTCCAAACCTCATCCATAGGATCCTTCTCAATCAGCAAATGGTAAGCTGATTTAACTAAAAAAAACCTTTTTTATCAACAGCCCAAAAAAGTTGATCATTTCTAGGAAACAGAGGAATCCATATATTAAGAAGCATTTCTTGTATGGCATTAGCTCGGTGATTAAGATTGGGATAATTGTATAGCATTCCACCAGATTTTTCCATTTTCTAACACCATGGTCTTGATAAATATAATGGCTAACTTTAGTGCCAAAAAATTGTTTAGCAAGAGCAACAATAGCTTCATTTCCCATCTGATTAGAGAGAGGTCCATCCCCCAACCAAGGATCTTCCCAAAAATTGATGAGAGATCCATCACCAATCTTCTATTTCATGCCCTTATTAACAAGACTTCTGGATTTAATAATTTTGTTCTAGATAATAGATCCTTGAGGAAGACCCTCCTGATTAAGAAAAGAATATTTGTTAGAGTCTCGTAAGTACTTAGCCTTTATAATACCTCCCCAGTCAGTATCCCTATTTATGAAGTTCCAAATAATCTTAGACAAAAGAGCCTTGTTCATTTTTTGGATGGTTATGATGTTGAGCCCACCATGAGACTTAGGAATACAGACTTTGTCCCATTTAACCAAAGAGATTCGCTTTTTTTCCTCCGTACCAGTCCACAGGAAAGTTCTCTAGATTTGATCCAGTTTGTCAGCTAGATATCTAGGCATTTTGAATAATGATAAAAAGTAAGTAGGTATACCCTGAAGAGAAGCCCTTAGAAGCTGCAATTTACCTGCACTACTTAAAAGCTTGCCTTTCCAGCCCAACAATTTCTTTTGAGTTCTTTCGATGATGTTATGCCAAAAACCAGGAGTAACTTCCTTAGTAGTTAAAGGGAGACCAAGGTAGACTGAGGGAAGGTCAGCAGCCATACATCCAAGGATATTAATAATTTTCCTTTGAAGATCCCCTGGAGTATTAAAAAAGAAGACATTACTTTTTTGAAAATTAATATGCTGACCAGAAGCCATGGCATAATCATTTAGTAAATATTTCCATCAAGAAGCCTCTAAAATAGAGGAAATGCCAAAAAGAATGGTATCATCCACAAACTGTTGAATGGGCATCGGAGAGAGAAGAAGTTGGTTTAATCCCAATTAATTCTTTTGAGGTGATCTTGTTGAGGACTGATCTACCAAGAGCTTCAGCAAGCATAATGAAAAGGTAGGGGGACAAGGGATCTCCCTATCTTATTCCCCTAGTGGGAGAAAAGAAACCCCTAGGAACCCCATTAACAAGGATAGAGTATTTAGCAATAGGAACAGCTTCCTTGATAAGGAGGGACACCTTAGCATTAAACCCAAGCTTCTAAATGATTTTAAACAAAAATTGCCATGAGACCCGATCATAAGCTTTAGAAATATCAAGTTTGAGAACCATACCTGGGATGTGACTCTTGTCCATAGAATGAATAGTTTCATGAGTAGTAATCACAACATCTAAGATCTTTCTCCCTAGAACAAATCCCTTCTGTGAGGGAGAGATAATTTTATCAAGAAGGGGTTGGAATCTAACCACCAAAAGCTTTGTACAAATTTTATAGATTGTGTTACAGAGGCTAATAGGCCTGAAGTCAGCAAGCATCTCTAGATTAGGCTTCTTAGGAACAAGGGCAATGAAGGTATTATTTGGTTGTTTCAGTAATTTCCTAGTTCTAAAAAAATCTTTGACAGCAACAGTGACATCATATCCCACTATGTCCCAGAATTCTTGGAAGAAGAAAGGGGGAAAGCCATCTGGGCCCGGAGATTTGAAAGGGCCCATAGAAAAGACCACAGCATGAACCTCCTCCTCAGAGATAGACTTTAAAATATCAGTATTGTCTTCTTCAGAAATCAGTGAAGGAATGTTATTCAGAAGCTGATTGACAATCTGAGAATTGCCAGCACTCGTACCCTATTCAGACAGTAGATTATGAAAGAAGTTGATAGCATGATCTCCAATCTCCTCATCCTTAGTAATCATTCTACCATCCTCCAATCTCACTTTGGAAATAGAGTTAGATTTTTATGCTTTAGAGCATAAACATGAAAGAAAGTTGTATTACGATCACCTTCCTTAAGCCATTGCACTCTAGATTTTTGTTTCCAGAATAACTCTTCTCTGTTCACTAAATTCTTCCAATCTCTAATTAGATCATTCTCTAATTGCATAGAAGTATCAAAATTATCTCCTTGAGCACTCTTATATTGAATATCTACCAGCTTCTCAGACAAGATCTTTTTCTAGGAAAAGACATTACCAAAACTATATTTATTCCAACCATAAACTTCTCTCTTAACATGCATCAACCTTTTAAAGAGTCTAAACATGGGAGTACCCAAAACAAGAAGTTGCCACCAATTAGAAAGAAGATTTCTAAAATCATGATGTTTAATCCACATAGCCTCAAATTTAAAGGGAAATGGACCTTTCCTCTTCTGATTAACCCAATCCACAATGATGGGATTATGATCAGAAACGGTCCTAGCTAAAGCAACCAGTTTAAGGGAGACAATATTTGGCCAATTATTGGAAATAAGAAATCTGTCCAACTTCACCTAAATCATTTGGTCCCCTTTCCTCCTATTGGGCCAAGTAAAATTTTGATTCATCAAATTAATGTCAAAAAGCCCAAAGGAATTTATAAAATCAGCAAAGTCCAACGTACTATCAGAGTAGTCCAAAATTCCCCTAGACTTTTCATAAGGATATAGAGGGGTATTAAAATCCCCCGCCAACATCCAATAAGAATCATGATGAGAATCAAGTTGATTAGCCAAGTCCTCCCAAAGATTCTTCCTTAGCACCCTAGTGTTAGGGGCATAAACATTAACCAGACTCCGTCTAAAGGAAGGCAAAGAAAAATCAATCACCAAACAGTGTTTGTTCAAAAAAGAAAGTTTACCTCGAATTCTAGAAGCATTCCACATAGTCACTATTCCCCCAGAGGCACCAACAACAGGGCTAATGTAGAAGGAAGCATTAAGCCAGATCTTATCAGCAATCAATTTGAAATTCTCTTCAGACAATTTAACTTCCTGAAGTAAAAGAATATCCACCTTGTGGTCAAAAATACAGTTTTTGACCTCAAATTGTTTTGAGAGGTTATTAAGGCCCCTCATATTCCATGAAAGAATTTTCATTCAAATAACTTTCTGGAGTTTTCCAGTGTCTTTTGCTTACCACTGTCAATCTCCCTAGCTGCTTCTCTTTGTCTAGTTTCTCTCAATGTAGGTCTACCTTTGACAGGATCCAAACCCACATCAACAGTCTTTTTTGGTTTATGAACTTTTTTCTTCTGAGATGTCCACTCCTCATGGTCACTTAGGGAAGCACTAGCTGCTCTAGGAGAAACAAAAAGTAGACCAGATTGTTGTCTTGGAGAAGGAGGAAATAACCCTCCTTTGAGAGAACCTGAAATGAGTTTCCCTGGGGAAGAGAAAGACATTTCTTGAGCTGCAGAATGCATATTGTCATTTGACTGCACTCTAGCTCCTTGATTAGAGTCAATCTTAGTAGACTGGTGCACATGAACTTGAGTCACCGGGTTGCAAAGAGGGGAACATTTATCTAGATTTTCCTTCTCTTTGAAAAATCCCATTTGGGTCTCCTTAACTTTGTCAACTTCAACTTTAACCTCTTCAAAATTACCAACCTCTAACTGGATTTCCTTAACTTGATTCAGAATATCGCCATCTTCTAAGTTTGGTTGTGAAACCTCATGAAGATGGAGGTTCTGTTCATCCCTAACCAGCTTGAAAACTTGTGAAGCATCAAAAGTAGTTTCTTCCTATTCATTCTCCTTGCCAGAATGAGTAGATTCATTAGCAATGGTATCCTCCTTATTCTCTAATTGGGTTTCCTTAACTTGATTCGGAATCTCGCCATCTTCCAAGTCTGGTTGTGAAACCTCATGAAGATGGAGGTTTTGTTTGTCAACATACCTAACTCGCTTGGAAACTTGTGAAGCATCAAAAGCAATTTCTTCATGTGCATTCTCCTTACCAAAATGAGTAGATTCATTAGCAATGGTATCCTCCTTATTCATGTTATCCACATTAGATTCCTTATTATTATTTTTCTCAGCTCTCTTGAACTTACAATGCAAAATGAGATGTCCTTTCTTCTTACATTTCTGACAGTAAGTCATGGAATTCTTATAGGTGATGGACTTCCTCCAGACTCCATATTTAGATCTAATGTCAATGAACATGGGCAAAGTCTTGTTGATTTCCACATTAACACAGAATCTTGCATAAACAAAGTGAGATTTGGTGCGTGTGGAGTTATCAAGGGTAACAAAATGACCAAAAGTATTAGTAATGGAACTAAAAATAGTTTCATCCCAGTATTCTAAGGGAAAACTAGGCAGATGAACCCATACCAGAGCAGTTTTATTAAGATCAACACTAGGGTCAAATCCTGGTCTCCAACAACCCAATGAAAGCGAATGGGTACCATAAAGCCATGGTCCTCCAGATAAAATAGCCAACATGTCTTCTTTGCTAGTGAAGCGAAATAGGAATAGCCCTCGCGCCATACCCACGACAGTCACACTGCCTTTAACACGCCAACGATTGGAGACCCATTTGCGAACCATCTCAATGCTGGGTCGGAGAGAGAAGAACTTGCCAACCAGAGAAAGATCTATAGAAGCGACAATCATATCCACTAGATTGTCAGGAACCACGAGGGAAGACCCTTCAGTCATCTCCTTTTGGTGACAGACCATTGTATGTCCGTTATGAGGAGAGTCCACCTGTCCTGTCAGAACTTCTTTCCAGTTTGAAGGCCTGGCAAAGTCTGAAATGGGCAAGGGACTAGAGGTACTGCCAGCTGCAGCACCCTCCATCCCCAACCAGCACACAGAAAGCAGACTATCAAAACCCTAGAAAACCTAAAAACCCTAGCAGAGCAATCTCGAAAGACCAGCATAATGTTGACCAAATTGTAACAACCTATTCTTTTCACTTTTCTCTACTAAATTTTCTTTTTTTATATATACAATAGCTTGTTCAAGTTGCTCATTTTCAACAATTTCCTTTTCTCACTCCCAAGTCATAACATGCATGTAATCACATCCCATGAAGTTTCTCAATCTAGAGCACCGTCCATTTTTATAGAGTTAAATATTCACATAATTCTTACTTTAAATCAATTGAAAGACATTCTTATTTGTTTTAAAACCTAAGTCTCATATAAACATAATAGTTGTTTTAAAACTTAAGTCTCATATAAACATAATATGAAGATTCCACAATTCATTACAACTAGACATCATAACCTAGATACTATCAAACATCAAGGGAATTTACTAAGAAATATACATGTAGGGGGGGTCATAAGGAAACTACATTTAATTCATAATTTTGAGTTTCCCTAGAGGCATGAGAGGCTCAATTTATCATGATCAAGGGTCCAATACATGCTAATCTATACAAATACCCTGAAAACCATAATCATAGCTTATGCAAGGATAGATCGTCATCCTAGTCAATCGTTGGGGAAAATAAGCATCAAGACTATCCAAGTCATTTATCAAACCATCATTAAGGGAGTGAAGTTAATAGCAAAAAGTTTGGAACCTATAGAAGAACTATTGGTTTTTTTAAGACCGGTGCACATGAAGGGTTAGACTCATTAAGCACTTCCCAAATTTCCCAGTGTTGCAAAACCTTTGCTCTGATACCTATGTAATGCCCCTAACTGATTCATACTCACAAGTCATGAGTGTCATGGAGAAAAACACAATTATTTTTTTTAAAAACCTTAAGGAGTTACATTGTTTGACTTAAACTATTAACAAGAATGGAAAGTAACATGTATATAACCATGCTATAAATGGCAGTAATTTTACTGAATGTTTCAACTCATTCACGCACAAGTAACAGTTGTTTGCCCAACTTGAAAACACTATGTGGGACAATGCAATAGTAAGTCATGACTCAAGCATTATAAAATGTAGAAGGCATAGCCATATGTATAATGCCATAGTTTGAGTTTACCCTAGTAGCTTTAAAAATCCCAATCACAATTATCTTAGAAGCGTGTGAAGGAACTCATGACATATGTGGCTCTAGTATAGTCTCATATGGGTTAACTTAGCAATAATTGTGTTTATTACCATGACATAAAAATCCTATTTTTGATCTAGGATCATTTTCTTTTCTACTCACTACTTTAACCACCAAAAAAAAAAAATACTAAGTGTAGAGCTTCTGGTTTAACTGTGTATTACTTTATTTTGCATCAATGTTTCAGATCACACTTCGTGATCCATCATCAGGATGAGAAGAGAATTAGAAAGAGATAAACTATAGAGATGGTCTAATAAAAAGAGAGAGAGGGGTGGGCAAAGTACCTGTTTGACAAGAGTCAAAGAGACAAATATAATAAAATATTTAGATAGAAAAGAACTAATAAAGTAGAAGGGAGGAAAAAGAGAAAAGGAATAAAATAAGGAAAGAGGTAAGAGGAGGGCATCGAGAGAAGTGTATTTTATAAATAGAAGGGGTAAGTTAAAAAATAAAAATAAAAAGTTAGATAAAATAAATAAATATAAAGAGGCTAAAAATAATAAAAGGAAAAAAACAAAATTAGAAAAATAAATAAAAACAAGGATTTTATATGTAAATATATATAAAAAAGAAAATAAAAGAGGCAGAGAGTAAAAAGAAAATAAAGTAAAATAGAAGAATAGTTAAAAAAGAGTAAGAATTGTCTCTTTGACTCTTGTCAAACAAGTACTTTGCCCACCCCTCTCTCTCTTTTTATTAGACCATCTCTGCAATTTATCTCTTTCTAATTCTCTTCTTCTCATCCTGATGATGGATCACAAAGTGTGATCTGAAACGTTGATGCAAAATAAAGCAATACACAGTTAAACCAGAAGCTCTACACTTACATCATGGACTGTGGAAACATCGTGTCTACAATTTGTACCCTTCATGGGAGGGAGATTGGTTTCAAAGCTAAGCTTTTTGAAAAGTTGAGGATCAAGGTATCAAAGAAAATTGTAGATTTGGTTTTCCTAAAAAGATACAGAGATTTCCAGTTAATCCCTTACTTTGTGCAGATCTCTCACACCTTGCTTAGCACAAGCACAGAACATATCTTTCACCAAGCTAGCTTGTCTTTTCTCAGATCTATCATTAAATCAACTCGTGCTCTTATCAATCACCTTTCCTCTCACCTTTATTATCTCCATCTGGAATGTCCTCCATGAGACCAGACATTTGGATCTTGTTTGATATTTCTTCTCATGCTCGAGCAGAAGGTCTCAAATTGGAAAGTACCAACAGGAAGAAAAGAAAGTTCTCAAAACTTTACTATAAGTTGCATCATCCTTCACAGGTCCAGACGTCCTCCCCAAAACTAGCTACTGTGGAGTTTGGCCTCTTTCAAGCACTCTGAGACAAGGAATCAACTTCAAACAAACCTCCTATCTCCACTAGTGATGTTCTAGCTATTGCTTCATCTGTTGGTGTTGTAGATTTTCCAGCTCTCCGAGAGCAGGTTGAGCATGATATCATCCTCCTAGCCCACCATCAACAGACATCAACCACAAACGACCCTCTGGTTTCGAATGTTGATGTTGCAGCTCTTGTTTCAAATATTGACATAAAAGGCATTCCAGCTCACCAAGAGCAAGTTGACCAATGTATCATCCTTTGAGCACTCCAGCAATAGGAGCCTGCCCCAATCAGCCCTCTGAATCCATCTACTAGCATTTCAGATGCCCTAACATATCCTGTGGCTCTCATCATCTCCTCTTCTGACTCATGCGTCTCCTCTCTCGACTCAGGCATCTCTCCTGCATGTAATAGCGACCCTCTTGGATCACGTCCTACCATGTCAAATGAGCAAGATCCTCTTGTGGTTTCCGACCGTGCACTCGACTCTGATGTTGCTCCAGCCGATCTCAGGCATGAACTCTCTCCTGCAAGCTCTCGGCGCCCTCCATCCTCCAGTCTTCTCTCATTGGCAGCTACTCCTGGGCAAGTCAACGGTCTCCAACGTTCATGCTCCTCAGATCTAGGTACGTCTGCCACAACTTTCTTCTCAAACAGCTCCATCATTAATAGCATTGATTCTTCATATCTTCTTGCCAACCTGTGGTCACCTCACTCTTTACCTACCACTCCCTTGAACAGTGAACCTACAACTACCTTAAAAGTCTTTCCTCTTCTTCCAAATACGCTAACCCCTTGCCTTCTCCCTACGATCCCCTCGATCAATGAGCCCTTGGACTTTTTGAACGTCCCCTCTCCTCACACGTACCTAGGCCTTGTTGACCAACCCAAGCCGTGCCATTTTGATGTTAATAATCATTTCTCTCACGCCTCAGTGCCAACACCTCATTGTGCTTTGAACTCACGATTAAACCCCTCCTCTAACCTCCATTCAAATCTTTCGTCATTCAGCTACCCCAACATATTTACCCCCATCTCCTTATTACACACCCTTTCTCTATAAAGTTGCAATCCCCTCTTCTACCGATACTGCTACCAACCGTCAAATCCTACCTTCTTCCATCCCTCAAACGTCGACTTTTAACCACCAATGAGAAAACAAACTTGTTGTTAACCTTTCCAATCTCAACATAGACCCCCTCGCCCTTAAGTTTCTAAGTAGAGGCCTCAGTTTTGCCATCACCCCAACCCACATCCCTAAAATTGACTTTCTCATTGAAATTGAAAATGCTATCTATTCTCTTCCCAACGACGTGGCAGATGAAGTCAAACAAGACTATGCGGTTGCCCTCATGCACTCCAAACCCCCCAAATGGAATATCCCCAAAGATGAGTTCCTCACTTTCAAAAGACTTGTCAAACAAGATGTCATCATTGTTAAAGCGGATAAGGCAAACGCCATAGTTATCATGGACAAACTAGACTATATCACCAAAATGTTGGACCACCTTAAACATAGTGGAAACTATAAAATCCTTCCCCGCAATCCTATCTCAAAAATTTTCAAACTGGTAAAAACTACGATCTCTACTTCTTTCGATGATGATACTAAAAAATGTCTCTTGCCCAATAAAGAAATTACACATCGCATCTATGGTGTACCTAAAATTCACAAGCCTAACATCCCTCTGAGACCGATTGTCAACACTACCTACTCCTCCACTTATAAACTTGTTGCCCACTTAGCCAAGTTAATTTCTCCTCTTATTGGTCAATCTTCTTCCTTCATCAAGGACTCGTCCCATTTTGTTGACTTTATCAAAGACAAAAAGGTTAACAAGGATGACATTCTTGTTAGCTTTGATGTTGTTTCACTCTTCACCAAAGTACCCCTTCAAGACTCCATTATGCTTGTCAGACAGAAGACCAATGAAGAAATTGCATACCTAGTTGAATTATGCTTAACATCCACATTCTTTACCTTCCAAGATGTGGTCTACGAGCAATCCGATGAAGTGGCCATGGGGTCTCCTCTTTCTCCTGTGATCACCAACCTATACATGGAACATTTTGAAGACCTTGCCTTGAACTCTTTCCCCCTCAAACCAACTTGGTGGAAGCACTATGTAGATGACACCAACATATGTTGGCCACATGGCACTAACCAACTTGAGATCTTCCACAATCACCTTAACAATATTGCACCTTGTATCCAGTTCACCAAAGAGATTAAATCTAATAATGAACTCCCCTTCCTTGACATCCTTCTCAATAGAAAAGACGATGGTTCTCTTGGCCACCGAGTCTTCAGGAAATCCACTCACACAAACCTCTATCTTCTTGCTTCCTCCCACCACCATCCGACCCATAAGGCTAGTGTCCTCAAAACTTTGGCCATGAGAGCCTTCCGCATCTGTGATAATGACCACCTAAACCAAGAGTTGTCCCACCTCTCCAAAGTTTTCAAGCTCCATGGTTACCGCAACAAACACATCAAGAGAGCCTTTAAACAAGCCCAAACCTGCCTTAACTGTAAACCGAACAAGCATGACTGTGATGTTGTTTTTGGTACCACCCTTCCTTTCATCAAAGGCATCTCTAATAAGATTGCCAGAATCCTTCCCAGGAAAGGTATCAATTGTGCCTTCAAACCTCTTTCCACCATTAGAAAACTCATTCCTTCCACCAAAGACCCCCATGACATTCTTGTAAACTCTGGCGTCTACAGAATCAACTGCTCCTATGGCACCCCTTACATTGGAGAGACGAGTAGCTCCATTTGCACAAGAATCAAAGAACACTGTGCGGATATTAGACATGTAAGGGTCACAAAATCTGCCCTAGCAGAGCACTCCTTGAACACCAAACACCACATATGCCTAGAGGATACCCTCATCCTTGCCAAGGAAGATAATTTCTTTAAGAGAAAACTTAGGAAGCTATCTTCATCAAAAATAACCCTTCCAACCTTAACAAAGACGATGGGTGGAATTTGAGCCACACATGAAACCCTCTTTTAAACTCTCTTAAAAACCAACCCCCTCCCCCTGATCTCGCCTCCTCCTAGCCTCTCTGGTAACTTCATCCTAGCTAGTTCTCCCCTTCTTTACCTGTCTTCCTGCTCCTCCCTCCTTCTTCTCCCCCTCTTCTTTACCGTCTGCTCTCTGCCCTTGCTACCTTGCGGCTTTTTCCCCGCTCACCGCCCTCTCCCTCCTCATCTCTCCCCCCTTAGATCTTCCTCCTTTGTAACCCTTCCTAGTCCTTTACATTACATCCTCCCCCTAGGTTTCTACTCACCTCGCTTCTTGCTATCTCTCCCCCCTATTTTTGCCCTTGCCCCCCTTGTTTTGCCCTTGCTTTGTTTTATTCTTTGGCCATGTTGTCCTTTTTTTCCTCTTGTTCATTTTTTCCTCCTTTCTTCTCCTCTCCTCTGTCATTTTCTTTTGTCTCTTTCCTCTTTTTCCCAGCTTGCTCCTTTGTCATATTTTATGCCTACACACACACATATGCTTTCCTATACTATTTATTCTTTGTCCTTTACTTATACTTTGTATACATATATATTTATACTTTCCTTTCTATAGATACTTAGCCCTATTCTTATACTGTTATATATATATACTCGCTCTCTCTTTCTATTATCTACTTGGTTTTCATTTGCTCTCTCTCTCTCGTCTCTCATTTTTGTCTCACTCTTTTTCCTTGTCGTCTTTGGTTGTACTTCTTTTTATCTCTTCTCCTTTCCTATCCCTTTACTTATATTTTCACAATCTAATGTTTCTTCTTTGTTTTTATTGTATTTTATTGTTTCTTTCTATCTATTTATTATCACATACCTTTGTAATTTTTTGCTTCTTCTCTCGAGTTTCTCAATTTTTGCCTCACTCTTGTGCATAGTAGTCTTTGTTTTATTTCTTTTTACCTATTTTCTCTTCTTTTCCCTTTGTTTCTATTTTCATACTCCTATGTCTCTTCTTTGTTTTCTAATTTATTTTATTGCTTACATTTATTGTTATGATTTACTTTGAGTTTATCTATTTAGATATTTAATTTATTTCTATATTTGTATTTTATTTTAATTTAATTTAATTCTTCGTCTTACTTTTTATTTTTAGTCTTCTCTTATATTTTCATTCTCTAATGTTTCTACCTTGATTTTTATTTTAATTTTATTTTTGATTCCTATCTATTTACTATATACTATTTTTTGTCTTTTTCTCTTTTTATTTCTCTTTTTCCTATTTTAATTTATTTTCTTTTTTCTCTTACCAATTATGATATAGATATAATCCTTGTTCTTATTTATTTATTTTAGTGGTTCTTTCCCTTTTATTATTTTCAACTTTTTTTCATTTTACTGTCACTTACTCTTTTTTAACTATTCTTCTATTTTACTTTATTTTCTTTTTACTCTCTGCCTCTTTTATTTTCTTTTTCTATATATATTTACATATAAAATCCTTGCTTTTATTTATTTTTCTAATTTTGTTTTTTTCCTTTTAGTATTTTTAGCTTCTTTTATTCCTTTTCTCTTTTTCCTCCTTTGTACTTTATTATTTCTTTTCTATCTAAATATTTTATTGTATTTGTCTCTTTGACTCTTGTCAAATAGGTATTTTGCCCACCCCTCTCTCTCTTTTTATTAGACCATCTCTGTAGTTTATCTCTTTCTAATTCTCTTCTTCTCATCCTGATGATGGATCATGGAGTGTGATCTAAAACGTTGATGCAAAATAAAGCAATACACAGTTAAACCAGAAACTCTACACTTACATCATGGATTGTGGAAACATCATGTCTACAGTATACTATCTTTTAAATTATAATCATAGAACTCTTATAATAATCTAAAACCTAATCATTATGCTATATATATATATATTAAAGAAACATATCAAAATATTTATTATGAACTTCTAAAATTCCCAAATTATTAAAAAGAATAATAAGTCACCTATCTCACCAAAAATAAATAAAAGAAATAAAATTTTACCTCATTTCCTATGACTCACTCCTTGGCTAATACTTAGCTCATATTTTCTTTTATTGATAGGACCTTAATTCATTATCTCATTTGTGGCTTTAACACTATTATCTTAGTAAAAGGCGAGCTTTATTATCCTATGGAATTTAATAGGTAAGAGATTCTAAATAAGTCCTATTTCTCTCAATCCACGGCCAACGCCAACCTCCATCGCTCCTTCACAAAGAAATTAATAATCTCTTTTTTTTTTCTTTTATTCGTCTTCTAATATTGGAACGCAAGCACTATATATTAACCGATTTGTTAAACTGTATATGTTTTTGCTTCAACGTTTTGGATCATGCTCAATGATCCATCATCAAGAAGAGGACAATGTGTGAATTGGATAGCAAACTGGACCTTATAAAGGAATATGAGAGGAAAATAAGGCAGGAAACGCAATACGAAGGGTAGGAGGTGATGTGTAAGAAAGAAAAACATAAAAATAGGGAATAAAAAAATATGTATATCCACAAGTATGAGCATGCAATAAAAGCAAATACATAAATATAAATATAGATATATGTGCTTCATACTAAAGTAAACAAATACCTAAATAATAATATAACATACTATATTATTTATATTATAATTAATGTTATATAAATGCATATATATAAATATAAAAGAACGGAAAACATACCAAGTGTACATATAAGAGAACATAGAACGAAGAAAAGAATAAAATACAATAAAAAAGGAATTAAAGGAAATAATACAAAAGGAGGGGAGGTGTAAGAAATAACTAAAATAGAAATTAAAAATACACATAAAAATAAAAGAATAGCCATATAAGCATTGCTAAATTTTCTATATGCAAATGTATTCAAATACTATATACCAATTGGAAATAAAAGTAAACAATAAATATGTATATAAATATAGATATATGTGTTTCATACTAAAGTAAACATATACCTAAATAATAATATAACATACTATATTATTTATATTATAACTAATGTTATATAAATGCGTATATATAAATATAAAAGAATGAAAAACATACCAAGTGTACATATAAGAGAACATAGAACAAAGAAAAGAATAAAATACAATAAAAAAGGAATTAAGGGAAATAATACAAAAGGAGGGGAGGTGTAAGAAATAACTAAAATAGAAATTAAAAATACACATAAAAATAAAAGAATAGCCATATAAGCATTGCTAAATTTTCTATATGCAAATGTATTCAAATACTATATACCAATTGGAAATAAAAGTAAACAATAAATATGTATATAAATATAGATATATGTGCTTCATACTAAAGTAAACATATACCTAAATAATAATATAACATACTATATTATTTATATTATAACTAATGTTATATAAATGCTTATATATAAATATAAAAGAACAGAAAACATACCAAGTGTACATATAAGAGAACATAGAACGAAGAAAAGAATAAAATACAATAAAAAAGGAATTAAAGGAAATAATACAAAAGGAAGGGAGGTGTAAGAAATAACTAAAATAGAAATTAAAAATACACATAAAAATAAAAGAATAGCCATATAAGCATTGCTAAATTTTCTATATGCAAATGTATTCAAATACTATATACCAATTGGAAATAAAAGCAAACAATAAATATGTATATATGTATATTGTTTATTTCTATTTCTAATTTGTATATAGTGTATGAATATATTAGTATATAGAAAATTCGCTAATGCTTATATAAACCAAAGGACAAAAATATATTAACATATAGATACATACTAAGAGATATACATATAGATATACAAATAAGAGATATACATATAGATACATACTAACACAAAAAATGATTGAACAAACATGAGATGAATACATAGACAAGAATATACTTATCAACAACAACAACAACAATAATAATAAATAAATAAATAATAAGCCAAGCTATACAATAAAAATACCACATATACAAATAAATAGACAAGAAATATATCCTAGACAAAATTATAATATACACCAAAAATGCCAAACAATACAATATAAAACTAAACAAACACATAAAATTATGCAAAAGCTAAATATGGGAAAGGATGTACAAAGGTATAAGAAGATAGAAGGAGAGTTTGCAAGCAAGTAACCAAGGATGCAAGTGAGAATAAATGAATGAAACCCTATATGAGAGCAGAAGTAAGGAGTTGAAAGCTAAAAGTAAGGAGAAGACAAAACACCAAGAAACAAGAAAGATGAGAAATAAGACAAGACAAGAGAAGGAGAGGAGGGGGAAGAGGGGCGAAGAGGGTGGGAGGACAACAACTAAAGCTGGATGGTGTCACGGGGCCTGATGAAGAGAAAAGACAAGAAAAGAGAAGGGGAGGAAGGGGGAAAAAGAGGAAGATGAGAAGAGGGTGGGAGGACAACACCACAAGGGGGATGGTGTCATAGGGTTAGGAGAATCACACAAGATTAGGGTGCAATCAGAGGGAGTTCAATAAGGGCTACCAGGTTGGGCTAAGTTGCCAACCTTCATCACAATTGAGGTTGGAGGGGTGACTTTTGATGAGGATCGCTTCTTGGAGTTTCTTCCTGAAAAAATAATCTTCCTTCACTAAGACTTGGGTATGCTCAAGACAAATGTGGTGTTTGGTATAGAATGAGTGCTTAGCTAAGGAAGATTTGGAGATACAATCATGCCTGATGTCTGCCTCATGCTCTTTGATCCTAGTGCTAATGGATCAACCCGTTTCTCCAATGTATGGAGTCCCACAGGAGAAGACAATCTTATAGACCCCAGAGTTGATAAGATTATTTCTAGGGTCTTTGATGGAAGGGATGAGATTTCTAAGGGTGGAGACAGGTTTCAAAGCACAACTGAGGCTCTTCTTGCGGAAGATTCTAGAAATTTTATTAGAGAGGCCCTCTATGTACGGAAGGGTAGCAACCCAAGAATTGTTTGGGGCAAGAACTTTAGGCTTGTGGTGAACTCTATTCTTGGCAAGTTTAAAGGCACGGGAGATACACTTTTGGTGATAACCATTAATCTTGAACACTTGGGATAAGTGGGAGAGCTCAAGGTCAATGTGTTCATTATCGCAAATGCGATACGCACGAGTGGCTAGTGTCTTTACGACACCATCTTTTTGGCAAGGATGGTGGTGAGAGGAAGCATGGAGGTAAAGATCAGTGTGGGTGGATTTTCTGTAGACAGTGTGAGCAAGGGAACTGTCCTTCTTCATGATTAGGACGTCCAACAAAGGAAGCTTGTTGTCAGTCTCAAGCTCTTTAGTGAATTGAATGAAATCCACTAAATTGTTAAGGTGAGAGTGGAAAAGCTCCAAATTATCAAGGCCATGAAGCCAACATATGTTAGTGTCATCAACATAACATTTCCACCATCTGGGCTTGAGAGGGAAGGAGTTGAGGGCTAACTCCTCAAAGTGCTCCATATATAGGTTGGCAGCGATAGGGGATAAAGGAGAACCCATGGCAACTCCGTCAGATTACTCATAGACAACATCTTGGAAGGTGAAGAAGGTGGACTGAAGGCAAACATCAACTAGAGAAGCTAGCTCATCATTAGTTTTATGCCTGATAAGTTCCATGGAGTCAAACACTGGGACTTTAGTGAACAAGGACACCACAATAAATATGTCTATATGTATATTGTTTATTTCTATTTCTAATTTGTATATAGTGTATGAATATATTAGTATATAGAAAATTCACTAATGCTAACCAAAGGAAAAAAATATATTAACATATAGATACATACTAAGATATATACATATAGATATACAAATAAGAGATATACATATAGATACATACTAACACAAAAAATGATTGAACAAACATGAGATGAATACATAGACAAGAATATACTTATCAACAAAATAATAATAATAATAATAATAACACAAAATAATCTTTTTTTGTCACTAAAGAAGCAAACTTACCTTTTACTTACACTTAATTAGCCGATAGGCTTTATATACGAGCATTATGGTACTTGGAAAATGTCTCATGCTGTAAAAAGAAAGATCACACCATAAATTCTAATGTTTAGCTACAAGCTTTTGAAAATAGCAACTCTAAGATATATTGTGGCACAGGCAGATATGATTAACTTAAAAGAAGGTTTATTTTTATTTCCCACGGCGATGGATTTGTTCCCTCCTATAGTTTAAACCTAACCCTAAAGAGACAAGCAACTCAACCCTAATTTTTCCCTAACCCAAGAAGCTACACATTGTTTCCACTCTCTTTTACCTTTGTGCGCACAGGGAAACCCTTGGTGGCGGACTGGGAAGCTAGTTACTCTCAGGGGTTTTCGATTCACATGGGTTCTACACCTTTCTTAACAAGCATAAACAATTTTTTTTAATATATTTTCTATCCTAGGAAAATGCAAAAATGTTTTCAAGTTTTTTCTGCAAATCTTATTGTTAGCTCACCTTCTAGGGTGTGAAGTTGACACATCAAGGAAAGTCTTAGACGAGGAGTAGAGCCTCCAAGAGGCACGCTCTTGGACTGGGAGGCTGCAGCCTTTCTAGTAGTGCCACACCCCCTTCAGGCTGTAAGTTGATCCTTGCAACATACCTGAATATTTTCCCCCCCAAGATTACTCTGGTAAAGATTATCATTTGAATGTAAGTGAGGATAAATTTGATAGTGCGCAGACGATAGAGAAAAATAATAAAGTAACTAGGCATACAATCCATCAGTTTCAATGGTACACTCGTCTATTTCAACGTTAAAAATTAACTTTGGCCAAAGCGTGAAACCGATTAACAGTGTGTAGACCTTGAAAACGAAGACCTACTTCTATGTTTAACCCATATTCAACACCTATCCCAGAAGGTAACTTTCCAAAGAGTACAAAAGCATAGAAAAACAAAGTAACCACTCTCTTTCCAAAACACATTTTACGGCAAAATAATAACTCATTTCATTCATGCAATAATACAAGAATAAATAATTTGTTTCTGTTATGAATTCAGTAACTAATTATTTTCACATGAAATCAGTTTTCTTAGCATGTTGCACAATGTAATTCTTACAAGTTTAACTGTTTTAGTTCATGAATTTGATTTGTTTCTTCACTATTTTGCAAGGTAAGATACAAAGATTTTTAATCATATAGTAAAATGGATACATTCAACATGTATGCTGTCAAGTGGTGAGTATATATATATTTATATACTCATATTTATCAGCATTCAACTCTATAAGTGAAGTAAAGAAAAGATTCACTGTTCTTTATTAGTTTTCAAGATGTTTAACTTGTTGTTCCATAATGGTTTTAATGAAAATTTCAGTCCAATAGAAGTCTTAAACAACCATACATCAGAGGCTCATAAAAAGAGTGTTTTCCTTAGCAATAAATTAGTCCACAGAGAGTTTGGATAACATTTAGTTGCTACAGAAGGACAACAGTGTAATAATGCTAAAAAGAGTGTTTTCATCAGCAATAAATTAGTCCATAGAGAGTTTGGACAGCAACATTTAGTTGCTACAGAAGGACAACAGTGTAATAATGTTGAAAAGAGTGTTTTCATCAGCAATAAATTAGTCCACAGAGAGTTTGGACAGTAGCATTTAGCTGCTACAGAAGGACAATAGCGTAATAATGCTAAAAAGGAGGGTTTTATCAGCATGTCATTCAATTTTCTAGATAATTATAGCAATAGCATTGTTTTCACAAGAGTAAACAAAGTATTCTCCTAAGAGGACAGCAGGGTATACATCATTTGCATGAATACATACATACATACATATATATATACATATTTGTGTTTATCATATATATATAATACAAAAGTATGGAAAACCAATTAAAAATCAAGATCTAGTCCTTTCCATAATGTCCACATAGCAATGGTTTGTTAGAATGCAATGAGAGATAGGGGTCTCTACAAGTTTTGAGAAAGGTTTAAAATTCAAAGAGAGAGAGAGAGAGAGAGAGAGAGAGAGAGAGATCAAGGAACGTAGCCCCCTGTTGGTTGTGCTAGGTGTGGGAAGGCCAAAATGGCCTCCCACAACCTCTATAAGAGGGGTTGTGGCCTGCCTTTTTGGCAGTGCAACAATCTTTGTCAATAGATTTAAGACTTTAAAAAACAAAAGCACTTTCTTTTGCTCTAGATTTCCTCCAAGGCGGCAGTTTTGAATGTTTAAAACATTTTTCAATCACAAGAATAAACACAGATTCTTCATATATTTGTCAAATCATCATGAAAACAAATGTGTTTTAGAGGAACCTGTTTGGAGCTTGCTAAAACCCTTCAAATCTAGTTGCCTTTCAACTTCATGCCCTCCTTCCTTGGTATGCTGCATGCTGGGGTTTTTGCCCTATGTTTTTTGCATCCTCTGTTTTACCTCTCTCATTCCTTTTTATTCTTTGCAAACTCTATTTTTTCCCTCCTCTAATTAGGGCACAATGTTCATGTCTTTTGATATTCTTTTTGTTTACTTCAGTTTACTTCCCATCCATTCTCATGCAAAAGTCTTTTTATTAACTTCAAAAATTGATACCAAGTATGCCACACATGCAATTTATTTAACAACTTCATATTATAATAAAAACACATATGCAATGCATGACTTATTGAATATATATATATATATATATATATATATATATATATATATATATATATATATATATATATATATACATACATATATATGTATGTATATGTATATATACATATACCTACATACATATATATATATATGTGTGTGTGTGTGTGTACACACACACACATGTATGTATGTATGTATGTATGTATGTATGTACGTATGTATATGTATATATATATATATGTATATATGTATATATGTATATGTATATATATATATATGTATATATGTATATGTGTATATATATGTATATATATGTGTATATATATATATATGTGTGTGTGTGTGTGTGTGTAAATAATTTTATCAAACTATACAAAGAAGGATAAAGAGATTTTCATAGTGAAATCAAAATGACGTAAAATACAAGGCTTACATTATTTAATTACCGTTCAATTGAAAAACAAGTACTCATACAATCAATTTGGATTTAGTCATCGAACAAACCATACAAGTGAAGCATTTGCGAGGACATATAACATTCACATTCATTTATTCCTATACCAAGAATGCAAAGAAAATAGTCACACAATGGAAAAAAAATTATGCTATATGATTTCTTCGTGAGTGTGTGTGATAGGCACCAGACATAACCCATCTGATTGTTGACAAATGGCTAGGTCCCCTCTACCTAAAACATGTTCTTGCCTTCAACAAAAACCTGCAACCAATCCCACTCATTTTCCACGATCAATAGGTTAGTTCTATAAAAACATAGCTGAAGAGACATAAAGTAACTGAATCATAAGCTCAATAGTGTATCATCATCATATTTATTTAAAATCAAGCATCATCAAATAGAATTTAATAGTTTTCTATGCATTAACGTAAATGAAATCAATCCCAAAAGTCTAATACGTGACATCCTTCCCCACTTGGAAGAGACATCATCTCGATGTCTTATTACATCCTACAAAATCAATAAAGTATTATACTAACACTACTAATGCATCAAATGTATCATCATCAAAGTATCATAGTATCTCTAATGTGCATGAAGTAAAAGCAAATATGCTAATTCCTCAAATGCAGAAATGATCTATCAATCTCTATAACATCCTCCCAAGTGGCACTGTCCACTAAATACCGGTCCCATTGGACCTTATACTACACTATGTCTCTATTATGCAACTTAATGTTGCGCTTCTCCAAGACTCGAATGGGATCTACTAGCACCACTCCTGGATTCTGTACCTGTAGAGCATGCCAATCAAGAATATGCAATGCATCAGGATGATAAGATTTGAGCAAAGACACAGTAAAAACATTATGGATTTTGGTGAGATCCGGCAGTAGAGCAAGTCTATATGCAACTGGATTGATCACTTCGAGTATGTCAAAAGGTCCTATGAATTAGGAGTGAGTTTGGATGCCTTGTGAAATGTAATCAAACTCTTGTGAGGCTTGACTTTTAGAAAAACCTTGTCACCTGCTGAGAATTGTCCGAAAGTTTTGTTTCTGTCTGCATAACTTTTCTGGCGATCTGAGGCTTGCTTTAATTTCTCTTTAATTAACCTCATCTAATCTTCCATTTCTTTTAACATGTTGGGTCCAATCACTATTTTGTCCTTAACCTTGTCCCAATTGATGGGTGTCCAACACTTATGCCCATAAAGAGCCTTGAACGGTGTCATCCCTAAAGATGCATGGTATGAATTATTGTATGCAAACTCTACCAATGACAAATATTCTTCCCATTTATATTGCTGATCCATACAATACATCCTTAGAAGATCTTCCACTACCTGGTTGACTCTCTCTGTCTGACCATTTGTTTGAGGATGATATGCCATACTAAAATTCAACTTAGTCCCCAAAGTTGCATTAAGCGTGGTCCAAAATCTAGAAGTTATGCGAGTGTCATGATCTAAAATGATCGTCTCTGGCACTCCATATAATTGAAAGATCTCTTGGATAAACTTTTTAGATAAGGTCAACGATCTGTCTGAGCAATTTCTGGGAATGAAATAGGCTACTTTTGTCAATTTGTCCACCACCACCAAGATGACATCATGTTGGTTCTTGGACATGGGCAATCCCTGAATAAAATCCATGCTAATTACCTGTCACTTATACTCTGAAACATTGTGTGGATAAAGAAGCCCTGCAGGATGGACATGTTTGGCCTTCACACGCTGACACTCTAAACATCGAGCAACAAACTCAATTACATCCTTCTTAAGCTTAGGCCAAAAGTATAATGATCTCAACCCTTCCATCACCTTGGTCACTCCCAAGTGTCCTAAATATGGTGCATTGTGGACCTCCTCAAGGACTAGCTTCCTTAACTCTCTCGAATCTGGGATATACATCCTTCCTTGGTATCTCAAAAGCCCATCTGACTCAATCACCTACCCATCAAATTGATGATCTGATGGGTCTTCTTCTAATGTTTGCTTAACTCGGTGATAATGTTTATCTCGTTGCAAGTTTAGGATCACCTGTTGTCTTAGATTGGATCTAGTAGTCACCATGGTAGCCAGATGTCTTCTCCTACTAAGAGCATCTGTGACCCTATTCTCTTTTCCCTTTATGTATTCAATTCCAAAGTTATACTCGCTAAGGAATTCTAACCACCTTCTCTATCATGCATTGAGATTAGGTTGGGTGAAGATGTACTTGAGCCATAAATGATCTGTCTTTATCTCAAAGGGGTTACCCAAGAGGTAGTGCCTCCACATCTGGAGTGCGTGAACAATGGCGGCTAACTCAAGATCATGGGGTGCATAGTTTAACTCATGTTGTTTTATCTTTCTGGATTCATACGCCACCACTTGCCTGTTCTGCATCAACACTCCTCCCACACCTTCACGAGAAGCATCTGTTATAACTCTGAAATGACCATTTGGATCAGGTGTGGTCAGGATAGGTGTTGTCATGAGCTTTTCCTTCAAGAGCTAGAAAGCTTGCTCACATCTATCTATCCAGTCAAACTTCTTACCTTTCTTCTATAATGAGGTTATTGGTGCTACGATTGTCAAGAATCCTTCCACAAATTTCTTGTAATATCCAACCAACCCCATAAAAATTCTAACCTTAGTTAAATTTTGTGGTGTGGGCCAATCCATTATCGCTTTGATCTTTTTTGGATCTACCACTATCCCATCTGCTAAAATCATGTGACCAAGGTAGTGCACTTTACTCTGGTAGAACGTACACTTAGATAATTTGCCAAAAAGTTTACACTCTCAAGTGCTACAAGACTATTCTCAAGTGTCTATCATGCTCCTCTATCAACTTAGAATAAATCAGAATGTCATCCAAGAAGACTAACACAAATTACAATCCCTGAACACATTGTTCATCAAGTTCATAAATGTTGCAGGTGCGTTAGTTAACCCGAATGGTACTATTGTGAACTCGTAGTGACCATAGCAAGTTTTAAACGTTCTCTTAGAGATATCCTCATCCTTAATCTACAAATGATGGTAGTCGGATCTAAGATCTATTTTGGAGAATACCTTTGCACCTTTCATTTGATCAAATAAATCATCTATCCTTGCAAGTGGATACTCATCCTTTATAGTCACCTTGTTAAGCATCCTATAATCAATGCACAACCATAATGTTCCATCCTTCTTCTTTACAAAAATGACCGGTGCGCCCCAAGGTGACACACTAGGTCTAATAAACCATTGCTTCAACAATTCTTCCAATTGTGCCTTAATCTCATACAGTTTTGTTGTTGTCATTCTGTATGGTGCCTTAGACTATGGTTATGTTCCAGACAGAAGCTCTTTTGGCGGTAGCTCTATCAATTCATTAGGGAATACATCTTGGAACTCTCTAAGGATAGGATACTTATCAAAGGACAGTTCCTGGTTATCAAGATCTCTTATTTTGACTACATAGATTGAACAACCCTTCCTTTTAGCTTTCTTTAATTACATGGTTGGAATCTATCTTAGCTTAAGGGGTGTCCTAGAACTAAGAATCTCTACCTGATTCCCAAAGTCATCAAGTCATTTCACTACCTTTTCTAGTTTACTAAGGACTTGTGCTCAGATAGCCAATTGATTCTGAGAATCATGTCATAAGATTCTAGAGGTGCAGCATAAAGGTTGACTTACATTTGGAAAGTTGGGAGATCTAATTCACTGCGTACTAGACAGGAGTCTACTCTCTTCTCTGCACTATTACCATACTGCATCCAAGAGTTTGCCATGTGTCTTGGTTTTACATATAACTTTGCTACAATCTTAGGGTCTACAAAACATTCTGTAGCTCCGATATCAATCAAATAGAAATTGGAAGGCCAAAGAGCTTATCGGATAACTGAATGGAGGTCACTTGAAAATATGCTTGGCGATGGTCTACAACCACATGAATTTGGTGTTGTGGAACTCCTAACTGATTCCCATCTCTTTAGTTTGTTGATTGCCGAGGACACGTGCTAGCGTAGTGCTCTCCTCCATAAGTATAATATCTGTCACTGGGTCCTCTGGGTATAGCTGGCATCTCTCTTTTGTTATTGTTACCATTGTTACCAAAATTGCCTCTTTTTAGATTCTAAATCTGACACTTGTTATTTCCTTGATTGTTGTTGTTACTCTGATTATGACTGTCACCCTAGAACCTCTTATTTCCATATTTCGTATCTCAACTCTTATGATAGTTGGCAATCTGTTGTAGTTTCTACTCTTGCTTAGTCACTTTCTCAAACACTTCATCCACGGTTAAGGGGTTATGAATATCTACCTCTGCCCCAATTTGTGGTCTTAAACCCAAGATCAACTTTCGGATCCTAAACCTCTTGTCCAGTTGGTACTATGGGACATACTTGAGTAGGTGCAAGAATTTCTCCCAATATTGAGTCACTATCATACCTCCCTAAGTTAGATTTTGAAATTCTGTCATCTTTTTATCAAAATAAAGTTATGGTAACCACCTCTTCCTAAAGAGTTCAAGGAAGCAGTCCCACATTACTTATCCAGGTAAAAGTTTATTTTCTACTTTTTCATTATCCCACCAGGTCGCTACTTCCCTGGTAAGTTGGTAAGATCCCCACATTGCTTTAGTTTCATCAGACAAGTTTCAGAGATCATAGTATTTTTCCATCTCTATTATCCATGCCTCAGCTCCATCACCAATGGTCTTACCATCGAATTTAGGAGGGGTAACCTTTTTAAGGTCTTTTCCCAACTCCTCTGCAATTCTATCTTGATTGTTCACATTCGCTTCACCTTCTAGGCCTCGTGCTTCTTCCCTCTATTCCACATATCCCTCATTCTCATTCCAATTTCCTCTCATTCCCTAGACTTCTTGCTCAAGATTGTTCGTTTGGGTCCCTTGTTGAGTTAAAAGAGCAAGGATTTGATCCAACCGGTTATTCTGTCCATCATTATTCTATCCATTATTATTTTGTCCATTATTGTTCTATCCATTATTGGTGTTTGCCTTGCTTTAGTTCCCTTCATTATTTCTGGGATTGTTCCCTACATTGTCTCCTTCATTGTTTTCTACATTTTGCTCGCTGCCAGATCTTAAGGTTGTTGCCCTACGTCCAGAGTTTCTAGTATTCATGTTGATTGATCTACAACAAGTTTACAGCTTAGCGTAATAGTCTAAAAAGGCCTAGTGTAGAACCTAGTGCTCTGATACCAAATGTAAAGTAATGAATTCTAAAACACATACATAACTAAAAAAGTAAAAGTAAAAATAAAAGTAACTGCAATTACACTATCAAGGAAAAGAGATAGATTTACTATTTATTGTCAAACACAAGATTTCATTCATTGATATGTTATACAATCATGATACAATTCATATTACTGAAATACTATTACAGAGCTCCATGAGATAACATGTGCAAGTTTCAATAATGGCTTATTCACATTACAATTCATTTTGGTTCAATGAAGTAATACAAATGTCAGCATATACAAGTAGAATCCAATATATATAGATCAATCCTTGACCACCATCGACCATATGGTCATCTGCTACGTCAAAGGACAAGAACATGGTTTAGGTGCTTTTCCACCCAACCACGAAGCTTATGCTTCCCTAGTATTCTTCAAACTTGAAGAATGCGCAACCCTGCACAAAGGGCCTAACAACCTGTAAACAATTGGCAGGGTGGAATCTGGTGCATGCCTATTAACCTACATGCATCCCTAACTTGAATGTAGCATCACATTAACAGGATACGACAAAGAAAAATAATAAAGTAATTAGGCATACAATCCATCTATTTCAATGGTACACTCATCTATTTCAACGTCAAAAATTAACTTTGGCCAAAGTGTGAAACTGATTAACAGTGTGTAGACCTTGTAAAAGAAGACCTACTTCTCTGTTTAACCCATATTCAACACTTGTCCCAGAAGGTAACTTTCCAAAGAGTACAAAAGCATAGAAAAATAAAGTAATCATTCTCTTTCCAAAACATATTTTACGAGAAAATAATAACTCATTTCATTCGTGCAATAATACAAGAATAAATAATTTGTTTTTGTTATGAATTCAGTAACTAATTGTTTTCACATAATTTCAATTTTATTAGCATGTTGCACAATGTAATTCTTACAAGTCTAATTGTTTTAGTTCATGAATTTGATTTGTTTCTTTGTTGTTTTGCAGGGTAAAATATAGAGATTTTTAGTCATATAGTAAAATGGATACTTTCAACATGTATGCTATCAAGTGATGAGTGTGTGTGTGTGTATATATATTTATCAGCATTCAACTCTATAAGTGAAGTAAAGAAAAGATTCACTGTTCCTTATCAGTTTTCAAGATGTTTAACTTGTTCCATAATGGTTTTAATGAAAATTTCAATCCAATAGAAGTCTTAAACAACCATACAACAGAGGCTCATAAAAAGAGTGTTTTCCTCAGCAATAAATCAATCCACAGAGAGTTTGGATGGCAGCATTTAGCTGTTACAGAAGGACAACAGTGTAATAATGCCAAAAAGAGTGTTTTCATCAGCAATAAATCAGTCCACAGAGAGTATGGACAACAACATTTAGCTGCTACAGAAGGACATCAGTGTAATAATGCTAAAAAGAGTGTTTCCATTAGCAATAAATCAGTCCACAAAGAGTTTGGACAATAGCATTTAGCTGTTATAGAAGGACAACATTGTAATAATGCTAAAAAGGAGGGTTTTATCAACATGTCATTCAATTTTCTAGATAATTACAGCAGTAGCATTGTTATATATATATATATATATATATATATAATACCAAAGTGTGGGAAACCAATTAAAAATCAAGATCTGGTCCTTTCCATAATGCCCACACAGTAATGATTTGCTAGAATGCAACGAGAGACAGGGGTCTCTGCAAGTTTTGAGAAAGGTTTAAAATTCAAAGAGAGAGAGAGAGAGAGAGATCGGGGAAAGTAGCCCCCTACTGGTTGTTCCAAGCATGGGAAGGCCGAAATGGCCTCCCACGACCTCTATAAGAGGGTTTGTGGTCTGCCTTTTTGGCAGCGCCATAGTCTCTGTCAATAGATTTAAGACTTTCAAAAACAAAAGCACTTTCTTCTACTCTAGATTTCCTTTAAGGCAACAGTTTTGAATGTATAAAATATTTTTCAATCACAAGAATAAACACAGATTCTTCATATATTTTCCAAATCATCATGAAAATAAATGTGTTTTAGAGGAACCTATTTGGAGCTTGCTAAAACCCTTCAAATCTGGTTGCCTTTCAACTTCATGCCCTCCTTCCTCTGTATGCTGCGTGCTGGGGTTTTTTACCTGTGTTTTTTGCGTCCTCCGTTTTACCTCTCTCCTTCCTTTTTATTCTTTGCAAACTCTATTTTTGCCCTCCTCTAATTAGGGCGCAATGTTAATGTCTTTTGATATTCTTTTTGTTTACTTCAGTTTACTTCCCATCCATTCACATGCAAAAGTCTTTTTATTAACTTCAAAAATTGATACCAAGTATGCCACGCATGCAATTTATTTAACAACTTTATATTATAATAAAAACATATATGCAACCCATGACTATTGAATATATATATATATATATATATATATTGTTGTAAACATGTGCTTAATCGGTGTTGTCATTAGTGTCAACTATATCTTATTCTATCACTTGTTTAGAAGACTTGTATGTTGAGGATATTGAGAAAATTAGCCTCTCCAGAAGAAACGAGTGAGTTACATATCTCTCTGTCAAAGACAGTGAAGTAGATTACTCTGCATTCCTAGTGAGATGAAGATTAGAGTCTAGATTAAAGGGTTTGTAGAGGATTGCTTGAAGTTGCTCCAGTTAAGATTTGAGAGGTCCACATGAAGTATTTGTGAAGTTATTGCCATCTGAGTAGAACCAGGTTTTGTAGTTGTTCAAAGATGATAGAGTGGTAGGAATTTGGTTTGGATTGCTCCGCATTGGAATATTATGGTCTGCGGTTCTAGTGGTATGTTTGGGATGTTGGTGTCTATCCTCAACTCAAGTCGTTCATGGTTTGGAGGTCCGCAAGCAATCTTTCTAGTGTGATAGTCATGACAGTTAGTGTTCTTGAGTTGCTAGATGAAGGTGCAAGTGCTTCTGGTAATTTGAGGTGGTGCGGTTGTTCTAGTTGATTTCATTGTGCTTGCAGTGGTCTCTAGATTGTGTGCCTATTGTATTGGTGGTCTGCATTAAAGATTGAGCTCATGGTTGAAGATTTCTCCTTGAGTGTTGTTCTTTTTAGTCTTGGTCAACCAGATGCTTGGTGCGTGTTACGAATGATCTAAGAAGAGTTCTATGGAGCGTGGCATGTTGATCAAGGAAGATTTGAGTCTTAGCTATGTTTGGCCGACAGTGTAATGATTCACATGTAGCATTTTAAGTCTTGTGATTGTAATTGCTTGTAATGCCTATCTCAGAGAATGTTCCAGATAGATGATTGTAAGGCCAACTTTGATGTTCATTCCAAAGTTGATGTCATGTATAAATAAGCATTGTGAAGTCATGGAAATGAGGTGTGGTGAGAGAAGATGTGGATGTAGCGAGGAAGTAAGGGAAGAGCAAAGGTGTTGTGCGCTTCAATGGAACTGAATTTTGCATAAAGAAGATGTTGTTTCTTAGTTCAACCTTTCAGTGTTAACCTTGTGAATGTTACTATAGGCAGTGAGCCTCTTTTGAGTAGTGAGCTCTGGGCAGTATGCCTGAAGGCAAGTGCCTTCCCATTTTTCTATTCTTTTAATAGAGAATAAATCTTGTGGGTTAACCCCCACCGTGGTTTTTCCCTTAACCGAGTTTCCACGTAAAAATCCTGGTGTTATGTGTATTGATTATGTTTTTTCTCATGTGTTGTTGATTCATGCTTTCATGGTTATATCATTAATCTATTAATAAGTGGTAAAGAAGATTAAATGCAGCAAAAGATAAAAGTTTTGTGACAACTGATTCACACCCCCTCTTAGTTGTCTGCCCTAATTTCAACAATTGGTATCAGAGTTGGTTCCTCTAAAAGAAGCTTGACCATTTGAGGAGATCCAGGATGTCGACATACAAGAAGGACAGTCTGAGATTTGATGAAACAAATTACTCTCTTTGGAAGAATCAGATGTAGTGTCATTTGCAATGTATGGGTGATCCTTATTGGATGATAACTAAGGATGAGTATAAGCCTCTAGAGAAAGGTCCTTCAACTCTAGATGAAATCAAAGATGTTGAAAATAACATTCAGGCTAAAGAAGCATTCTCGAGTGCCCTAACTGATACAGAAATGACAAATGTCCTAGAATTGAAAACTACTCATGAAATCTGGAAGAAGTTGGAAACTCTATATGAAGGTGATGCATTTGTCAAATGTGCTAAGTTACAGAGCCTGAAGGGTAGATACGAAAGTTTGAGGATGAGTGAAGATGAGAACATTACTTCCTACATGTAGAAGGTGAATGAGATTGTGTGTAGTATCAGGTGTGATTGTGGAAAACTAGAAGAATCAGAGATTGTTGGCAAGGTGCTGAGATCCTTACCTGCTTCATACAAGCATAGAGTTGCTGATATTGAGGAGATCGGGACTGTGACAACCGTTACAAGGGATCAGTTGGTTGACAAGCTTTCAGCGTTTGAAATGAGTTAGTTTGGTGATTCCCTTCCTAAATTAGAATCTACTTTTAAGGCTAGTGTTTCTGGGAAGCAAAGATTTGATCCAGGTGAAAGCTCTTCAAGAAGACTAACCAGATATGAGAAGGCAAGGAAGGAACTTAAAGAATATGAAATGGAGCTTGAAGAACTTAAAGCCCTTTTTTCCAAAACATTACCAAGAGGATCTAGTAAGTATGAAGGAAAGTTGCCTTTCAAATGTTTTGCTTGCAATAAGATTGGTCATTTTGCTTCAAGATGTCCGAAGAGGGTTTCAAAGCCAAACCCTAACAGACCTAGGTTTCAGAAGAAATTCTACTATGTCCAAGAAGCTACTAAGGAAGGTGTTACAGATGATGAATCTACTAAGGGAAGTACCTCTGGAAATGAATGGGTGTTCATTGCTATCAAAGAAGAGGATCTGGTGCCTACTAAATTTGCTAGCTGTGTGAGTGTGGAAAGGGCCTTGGCTGCTCAGGTTGAAGAAAAGGATGAATGGGTGATTGACAGTGGATTCTCTCATCATATGACAGGTGATAAGAGTAAGTTTGTAAGTATGAAAAGGTATGAAGGTGGAATTGTGAAGTTTGGAGACAATTCAGCTGGTAGAATCCGTGGCAAAGGATCCATCTCTCTTGATGGTAAGAATAACACTAATGATGTTTTGTATGTAGAAGGGTTGAAGCATAATCTTCTTAGTGTTGGACAGTTGGTTGACAAAGGGTATGATCTCTGATTCAAGGATGGAAAATGCAAAATTTTGGAAAGCTCCAAAACTGAGATTGCATCTGGTACACAGACTAGAGGTAATATCTTTCATTTAAGTGGTACTAGTAAATGTTGTTTGATTGCTCAGATTGATCAGAGTTGGTTATGACATAGGAGAATGTGTCATGTAAACTTTGATAGTATTGTCAAGATAAGTACTACTCAGGCTGTGAGAGATCTTCCAAAGCGTGTAAAACCTACTAATAGCATGCTTAAGGAATGTCAGTTGGGCAAACAGAGCAGAACTACATTCAAAAGTAAAGAACAATTTTCAAGTGGATTGTTGGAACTTGTGCACACTGATTTGTGTGCTCCTGCCAGAGTTAGGAGTTTGCAAGGAGACAAATACTTTATGTTGCTGATTGATGATTACTCCTGGATGATGTGGGTCACTTTCTTGAGAGAGAAATCAGAGGCTCTTGACAGATTCAAGGTTTTCAAGGCTAAGGTGGAGAATGAGATTGGTGTGAAGATAAAGTGTGAGATCTGACAGAGGTGGAGAGTTTACCTCCAGTGAGTTTAGTAAATTTTGTGAAAAGCATGGAATAAGAAGATAGTTATCTGCTCCTAGGACTCCTCAGCAGAATGGAGTTGTGGAAAGGAAGAACCGGACTATTCAAGGGGCTGCTAGAACCATGATGATGGAAGAAAATGTTCCACATGTCTATTAGAAAGAGACTATGAGTACTGATGTCTACACTCTTAACTGGGTGCAGATCAAAGGTAATGCTAGTAAAACTCCTTATGAACTATGGTTTGGTAAAGCTTCTACTGTGAAATACTTCAAAGTTTTTGGTAGTAAATGCTATATTAAAAGAGATGAAGATCTAGGCAAGTTTGATGCAAGGTGTGATGAAGGAATATTTCTGGGTTATTCTAACCAAAGCAAGGCATACCGGTGCTTTAACAAGAGATCTAAAAAGATTGTTGAAAGTGCTAATGTCAAGGTTGATGAAAGGAAGGAGAGACCTTCCAAGTTTTGTGGATATGAATCAGATGATCAAAATGAAAGTCCTCAAACTCAGATTCAGAGTGCTCTAGAGAATCTAGTGACTCAAGAAGCTAGTGCAAATGTTGAGGAACAAGTTCAAGAATTAAAAGGTCAAGAAAATCCCAAAACTCCCAGGTATGTGAGGTTGAATCATTTTGAAGATCAGATTATAGGAAACAGAAATAAAGGTGTTCAAACTAGAAGAAAAATTTTGAAGAACAAGAAGAGTATTGTTTAATTTCAAAGGTTGAACCAAAATCAGTGAATGAAGCTTGTAATGATGAAAGTTGGGTAAAAGCAATGGAAGAAGATTTAATGCAAATTGAAAAGAATCATACTTGGGATCTTGTTCCTAGACCTGAAAACAAAAATATAATTGGAACTAAATGGGTCTTCTAGAACAAATTGAATGAAGATGGTGAAGTTGTGAGAAACAAAGCAAGATTGGTGTGCAAAGGATATTCTCAAGTAGAGGGAATTGATTTTGAAGAAACTTTTGCTCTGATGGCAAGAATCGAAGCAGTTAGATTATTTCTTGCCTTTGTTGCTTACAAAAAATTCAAAGTTTACTAGATGAATGTCAAGTCAACATTCCTGAATGGAGAGTTGGAAGAAGAGATCTACATTAAACATCCGGAAGGTTTCCAGTTGTCTGATCGAGGAGATAAGATATGTAGATTGAAGAAAGCATTGTATGGACTTAAACAAGCCCCAAGAGCCTGGTATGCAAGATTAGATAAGTATCTACTAAAATTAGGTTTTAGCAAAGGCACAGCTAACAGTAATCTTTATTGCAAGATTGATCATGAACACATCTTGATTGTTAGGTATTTGTTGATGATATCGTCTTTTTGTGGAAATGAGAGCATGTGTAATAAATTTGTTGATCAAATGTAAAGTGAATTTGAGATGTCCATGCTTGGTGAAATGAATTTCTTCTTGGGTCTACAAATCATTCAGTCAGATAAGGGCATCTTCATATTTCAGTCTAAGTATGTAAAGGAGTTGTTGAAAAAGTTTGGAATGGAGGATTCAAAACCAGTGAGTACTCCTATGATAACCATATGCAAGTTGAGTAAAGATGATGATTCCCCTAAGGCAAACTAGAAAAGGTATAGATCAATAATTGGAGGACTATTTTATCTGACTCATACCAGACTTGATATTATGAATGCAGTTGGCCTTGTTGCTAGATTTCAAGTTGATCCTAGAGAATCTCATGTTGTAGCAGTTAAAAGAATTTTCAGATATCTGAAGAGAACATCTAATTATGGCTTATGGTATCCTAAGGGTGATGATTTCACTCTTCATGCATATACAGATGTTGATTGGGCAGGAGATGTGGATGATAGGAAAAGTACTAGTGAAGGTGCATTTTCCTTGGGAAAGAGATTGTTCTCTTGGTTGAGCAAAAGCAGGAGGCAATATCTCTGTCTACTGCAGAGGCAGAGTATATAGCAGCACCAAGCAATTATACTCAAGTTTTGTGGGTGAAGCAAATGTTGAAGGATATCAGAATTGTGTTTGAAGAGCCTATTACAATCTTCTGTGATAATTCAAGTGCAATAAACATTTCAAAGAATTTGGTATTGCATTCAAACACAAAGCACATATCCATCAAGTTTCACTTTTTGAGAGAGAAGGTAAATAAGAATGAAGTCATATTAGAGTTTGTTCCTTCAAAGGGTCAGATTGCGGATATCTTCACTAAGCCTCTACCTAAGGACACTTTTGAGTATCTCAGAGAGAAGCTAGGGGTGATTACCCCTCCTATTCAGAACTAAGGTGCACTAGTGTGCATCAGTCCGGTGGAACTCACAGTCATATCTTGTGATCCAGATTGGTGTTAAGGGGATGCTACTCAGGGGGAGTAGTCAGTTTGTTCTAAGTTCAGTTTGGTCTTGCCTAAGAAACAAAAAGGGTGAGAGATGATTGCAAATATCTGCCCTTTGCCATTGATGTCAAAGGGAGAGAGAAGTCATGTGAAAAACTTGGATGGAAGTGAGTAGTTGCTTGTGAAAGGGGGAGCAGTGAAGAAAGTAGTTGTAGGTGTGATGAGAGAAAGGGGGAGAAGTCCTTGTCTTGGTGGTTAAATTAGTTTTTCACATCATATGTTGACATCAATGACAAAGGGGGAGATTGTTGCAAACATGTGCCTAATCGGTATTGTCATTGATGTCAACATATCCTTGTTGTCATTAGTGTCAACTGTATCTTATTCTATCACTTGTTTAGAAGACTTGTATGTTGAGGATATTGAGAAAATTAGACTTTCTGGAAGAAACAAGTGAGTTACATATCTCTCTGTCAGAGACAGTGAAGACAGTGCAGTTCGATGAAGTAGATTTCTCTACATTCCCAATGAGATGAAGATTAGAGTCTACGGATTAAAGGGTTTGTAGAGGATTTCCTGAAGTTGCTCCAATTAAGATTTGAGAGGTCCACATGAAGTATTTGTGAAGTTATGGCCATCTAAGTAGAACCAGGTTTTGCAATTGTTGAGAGGTGACATAGTGGTAGGAATTTGGTCCGGATTGCTCCACATTGGAATATTATGGTCTGCGGTTCTAGTGGTATGTTTGGGATGTTGGTGTGTATCCTCAACTCAAGTGGTTTCATGGTTTGGAGGTCCGCAAGCAATCTTTCTAGTGTGACAGTCATGACAGTTAGTCTTCTTGAGTTTTTAGATGAAGGTGCAAGTGCTTCTGGTGATTTGAGGTGGTGCGGATGTTCTAGTTGATTTCATTGTGCTATGGTGGTCTCTAGATTGTGTGCCTATTGTGTTGGTGGTCCGCATTGAAGATTGAGCTCATGGTTGAAGATTTATCCTTGAGTGTTGTTGTTCTTTCTAGTCTTGGTCGACCAGATGCTTGGTGCGTGTTGCGGATGATCTAAGAAGAGTTCTATGGAGCGTGGTGTGTTGATCAAGAAAGATTTTGTTTGGTGTGGAGCCTGATCAGTCTCCAAGTGGGAGATTGTTGGTAGGTGGCGACTGATCAGGAAAGTATTGTACACTAGCCATGTATCCACTAAAAATTTTTGGACCGACATAAAAAAACCCTATTTTGTAATCGACATAAGGCTTGATAAAAGTAGCTAAGGGTTAGGGTTTTTTGATATATTATATTGTAGCATTTTTGCAGCAGTATTGAGTTGCAGGGATTGTTGATTGTAATCGGTTTGATTTATTGGATAATAATATTAGACTCTCTGTTTGGTGGATGTAGCCCAAGTTTGGGTGAACCACATTAAAACTTGTCTCTCACTATTATTATTTCTATGTTTTTCATTCCTCTGTTTAATCTTTATTTGCATTTTATTGATATCTTCTACCGACTAACCCTAACAAGTGGTATCAGAGCTAGGTTGTGATTATCATCTGTAGGAAGGTCTCATGGTTGAGTGGGAGCAATGGTAGACGAGGGTAAATTGAAGGTCGATAAATTCAATGGGCAGAACTATCAGTTATGGAAGATGTAGATGGAGGATTACCTCTATCAAAAGAATTTATGGATGCCATTGGAAGGAGTAGCCAAGAAACTGGTAACAATGAGTGATGAGGATTGGAATCTTCTTGACAGAAAGGCACTGGGAACCATTTGGTTGTGCCTGGCACCATCGGTGGCATTCAATATAACAGAAGCGAAGACAACAGATGGTCTGATGAAAGCTTTGGCTAAATTGTATGAAAAACCCTTAGCCTCAAATAAGGTATTTCTCATGAAGCATTTGTTTAATCTGAAAATGGTTGAAGGTGGATCTGTGACAGATCATTTAAATGAATTTAATATGATTGTCAATCAATTGACTTCTGTAAATGTAAAATTTGATGAAGAAGTTAGAGCTCTCTTGATATTATGTTCTTTGCCGAAAAGCTGGAATAGTTTGGTAATGGCGGTTAGTAACTTTGTTTCTGGTTCAAATACCCTAAAATTTGATGATGTTGTCGGTGTTATTCTGAGTGAGGAAATTCGTAGGAAAAGCTCAGGTGGGTCCACATCAGGTAGTGTTTTGAATGCAGAAAGCAGGGGTAGATCAAAGGAGAGAGGAAAAGGTTCTAGAGGTCATGGGAAGTCACGAGGAAAATCAAAGGATAAGAGATCCCAATCTAGAGGACAGAAGGATTGCTGGTACTGTGGGAAACCAGGTCATCTGAAGAAAGATTGCTCGTCTTGGAAGAATAAAGAAGGAGACAAACAAGAAGGAAATAAGGAGGCAAATGTGGTAAGTAATAAATCTAAAGATGATGCTTTGATTCTTTCCCTAGATAATATTGATGATTCATGGGTTTTAGATTCAGGGGCCTCATTTCATGCTACGCCCCATAGAAGTTATTTTCTTGATTATGTCCAAGGGGATTTTGGGTTGGTTTATTTGGGAGATAACGAACCTTGTCAGATTGTCAGAAAGGGAATAATCAAGATTAAGTTGCAGAATGGGAATCATTGGCTACTACAAGAGGTAAGGCACGTTCCAAGGCTCAGTAGGAATTTAATTTTAGCAAGGCAGCTAGCTGAAGAAGGTTACATTGTTACATTTACTGATAAAAATTGGAAGGTTTCAAAAGGTGCCTTAATAGTAGCAAAACGTGTGAAAGTAGGCACCTTATATCTTTGTATAGGTCATACTATTCCTTCTACTTTAGCTGTTGCAGAGAAAAAATAAACAGATTCAGGAACAGATGCTGCAAGTTCGCAGGAAGAGACTGAAACAGTTGCTACAGGTTCTCAGACAACACTGTGGCATAATAGACTTGGGCATATGAGTGAAAAAGGTATGAAATTACTTCATTCTAAGAAAGTTTTAATAGGTCTGAAATGTATTAATATGGACTTCTGTGAAAGTTGTGTGTATCGCAAGCAAAAGAGAGTCAATTTTCTCAGAGATGGGAAGCAAAAGAAAAATGAAAAATTGGAGCTTGTGCATACAGATGTATGGGGACCAGCTCAGGTATATTCTCTCAGTGGCTCTCGGTATTATGTTACATTCATAGATGATGCAACTAGGAAGGTATGGATTTGTTTTCTTAGGCAGAAATCTGATCTATTTGAAACATTTAAGAAATGGAGAAGCTTGGTTGAGAATGAGATAGGTAAAAAATTAAATGTCTCAGATTTGATAATGGTGGTGAGTATTGCAGCAAAGAATTTGAGGATTATTGTTCCTTTAATGGAATTCGTAAGCAAAAAATAGTTCCAGGGACTCCACAGGAAAATGGAGTGGCTAAACGCATGAATAGGACAATAATGGAACATGCAAGGACCATGAGATTGCATGTTGGGCTGCCTTTGAACATGTGGGCAGAGGTTGTCAACACTGTTGTATACTTAATTAATAGAAGTCCTTCAGTTCATTTGGGCTATGATATTCCAGAGAAAGCATGGATAGGTAAGAAGGTGAGTTATTCTTTTCTCAAAACCTTTGGATGTGAAGCATTTGCACATGTAGATTCTGAAAATAGAACCAAGCTGGATGCAAAATAAAAAAAGTGTACCTTTGTTGGATATGGCATTGATGAATTTAGTTATAGGCTTCGAGATTTTGAAAATCAGAAAATTGTGAGAAGCATAGATGTTATATTCAATGAGAAGGTGTTGTACAAAGATCAGTTGCAGTAGCATGAGAAGAAAGAAAAGGATTATGTGGTGCTGGATGATACTCCAAATAGTGATGTTCTAGTGGTTCCTCAAGCTCCGCAACAGCAACCAAAAATACCACAAACTCCAGTGAATGTTAGACGGTCAACAAGGCTAAGTAGAGCTCCTAAAAGGTTCTCTCCCTCTTTGTATTCTATTTTGTTAATAGATGCTGGTGAACCAGAAGGGTATGATAAATCTATGCAGGTGAATACACAGGTTCAGTGGGAGCTTGCGATGAAAGAAGAAATGGACTCCTTGCCAAAAAATTAGACTTGGGAATTATGTAAGTTGCCTACAGGTAAAAAGGCTTTACCAAACAAATGGGTTTATAGATTGAAAGAGGAAGATGGAGGTAAAACAAGATTTAAAGCCAGGTTAGTTGTAAAAGGATTTGCACAGAAAAAAGGCATTGATTTTGATGAGATATTTTCTCCGGTTGTCAAGATGACTTCTATTCGTACTGTTTTAAGTATTGTGGCTGCTGAAGATTTGCATTTGGAACAGCTAGATGTGAAAACTGCCTTTCTCTATGGTGATTTGGAGGAGGAGATATTTATGGAACAACCACAAGGATTTTAGGTCAAAGGTAAGGAGAAACTGGTGTGCAGATTGAAGAAGAGTTTGTATGGCCTGAAATAAGCACCTCGACAATGGTTTTTAAAATTTGATAGTTTTATGGCTGAGCAAGGCTACAACTAGTGTAATTCTGACCATTGTGTTTATTTTAAGAGGTTGGATAATGACAACTACATTATTTTATGTTTATATGTTGATGACATGCTTGTAGCTGGGTCTAACATTGATCACATAAGAGAGTTAAAACAGCAGTTAGCACAGTCATTTTCTATGAAGGATTTGGGGGCAGCAAAACAAATCCTTGGTATGAAAATTTACAGAGATAGGAAGAACAAAAAATTGACTCTATCTCAAGCTACTTATGTTGAAAAGGTGTTGCAGAGATTCCATATGGAGAATGCAAAAGTTGTCAGCACACCTTTGCCTAGTCATTTGAAATTGACTAAGAAGATGTGTCCAAAGACACAAGAGGAGGAAGAAAAAATGTCCAAGGTACCATATGCTTCAGCTGTAGGAAGTTTAATGTATGACATGGTATGCACGAGACCGGATATTGCACATGCTGTAGGAGTCATTAGCAGGTATATGAGTCATCCCAGATTGGAGCATTGGAATGTGGTAAAATAGATTCTTAGATATTTGAGAGGTACATCCAATAAACACTTATGTTTTGGGGGCTCTAATACTGATTTAGCAGGTTATGTAGACTCAGATTTGGTAGGGGATATTGATACCAGGTGGAGTACTATAGGTTATGTCTTTACTATAGGTGGGACAGCGGTGAGTTGGATCTCATGGTTGCAAAAGGTGGTTGCTTTATCCACCACAGAGGCAAAGTATGTAGCTGCAATAGAGGCAAGCAAAGAGATGATATGGCTACAATCTTGCATGGAAGAATTGGGCAAACAATAGGCTAATAGTTCTTTGTATACAGACAGTTAGAGTGCCATACATCTTAGAAAGAATTATGCCTTACATTCAAAGACCAAACACATACAATTGAGGTATCACTTTATTCGGTCGGTGTTGGATAATGGATAGTTAAGGCTCGAAAAGATACATACAAATGAAAATCTAGTGGATATGTTTACAAAGACAGTGACAAGGGAGAAGTTGAACTCCTCTTCAGCTTCGGTTGGTCTTCAAGACTGAAACAATAAAATCAGAACAACAGAGTCTAGGGTGCTTATTTCCAGTGGGAGCTACACGCACAGCAGTGCCATCCAGGATTAGTCTCCAAGTGGGAGATTGTTTGGTGTGGAGCCTGATTCATCTCCAAGTGGGAGATTGTTGGTAGGTGGTGACTGATCAGGAAAGTACTGTACACTAGCCATGTATCCACTAAAATTTTTTGGACCGACATAAAAAACCCTATTTTGTAACCGACATAAGGCTTGATAAAAGCGGCTAAGGGTTAGGGTTTTTTGATATATTATATTGTAGCATTTTTGCAGCGGTATTGAGTTATAGGGATTATTGATTGTAATCGGTTTGATTTACTGGATAATAATATTGGACTCTTTGTTTGGTGGATATAGCCCGAGTTTGGGTGAACCAAGTTAAAACTTGTCTCTCGCTATTATTATTTCTATATTTTTCATTCCTCTATTTAATCTTTATTTGCATTTAATTGATATCTTCTGCTGACTAACCCTAACAGATTTGAGTCTCAGCTATGTTTGGCAGATAGTGTAATGATTCGCATTTAGCATTTTAAGTCTTGTGATTGTAATTGCTTGTAATGCCTATCTTGGAGAATGTTCCAGATAGATGATTGTAAGGCCGACTTTGATGTTCATTCCAAAGTTGATGTCATGTATAAATAAGCATTGTGAAGTCATGGAAATGAGGTGTGGTGAGAGAAGATGTGGATGTAGCGATGAAGTGAGTAAGGGCAGAGCAGAGGTGTTGTGTGCTTCAATGGAACTAAATTTTACATAAAGAAGATGTTGTTTCTCAGTTCAACCTTTCAGTGTTAACCTTGTGAATGTTCATGTAGGCAGTGAGCCTCTTTTGAGAAGTGAGCTCTAGGCAGTGTGCCCAAAGGCAAGTGCCTTCCCATTTTTCTATTCTTTTAACAGAGAATAAATCTTGTGGGTTAACCCCCCTGTAGTTTTTCCCTTAACCAGGTTTTCATGTAAAAATCCTGGTGTTATGTGTATTGATTATGTTTCTGCTCATGTGTTGTTGATTCATGCTTTCATGGTTATATCATTAATCTGTTAATAAGTGGTAAAGAAGATTAAATGCAGCAAAAGATAAAAGTTTTGTGACAACTGATTCATCCCCCCTCTCAGTTTTCTACCCTAATTTCAACATATATATATATATATGCGTAAATAATTTTATCAAACTACTATATTCATACAAAGAAGGATAAAGAGCTTTTCATAGCGAAATCAAAATGACGTAAAATACAAGGCTTACATTATTTAATTACTGTTCAAATAAAAAAATAAGTACTCATACAATCAATTCAGGTTCAGTCATCGAACAAACCATATAAGTGAAGCATTTAGGAGGACAGATAACAGTCACATTCATTTATTCCTATACCAAGAACGCCAAGAAAATAGTCACACAATAGAAAAAAAATTATGCTATATGACTTCTACGTGAGTGTGTGTGATAGGTACCAAACATAACCCATCTAATTATTACAAACGGCTAGGTCCCATCTACCTGAAACATGTTTTTACCTTCGACAAAACCTGCAACTAATCCCACTCATTTTCCACAGTCAATAGGTTAATTCTGTAAAAACATAGCTAAAGCGACATAAAGTAACTGAATCATAAGCTCAATAGTGTATTATCATCATATTTATTTAAAATCAAGCATCATCAAATAGAGTTCAATAGTTTTCTAAGCATTAACATAAATGAAATCAATCCCAAAAGTCTGCGATGAAAGGAAGCTAGGTGTGTGAAAATCGCTTCCTACACTAATCTAATGAGGGGAGGAGAGTGCAAATTCAATTTATCCTTGCTATTACAGCAATGTTAAACCCACTAATAGAGATATTGCAGTAAACACATAAACAATAAAGTGAGACAAAAGAAGAGAGACACAAGATATACGTGGGGAAAACCCTTATCGAGTGAAAAACCCCACACTCCAAAACCTGCACAATGTATTAACAAAACTGAAATGGTTTACAATACACTTGCAATGCAAGCTCTCAGGAGTCTTCAACACTCATATCTAGAGACAAACCGGCAGCATAACAGTACCTATCAAACCTATAATACATCTCCTCTCAAAAGCACCTGTTTATATAACAAATACAAGGCAAATATGGCTCCACATAGGGATGGGCGTCCAACATGGCCTCATGGCCCAAAACCCATGCCTTTGGACACTTGTCCAACTATGTAGGATGCTCCTAACACTTGTCAAGTCACCTCATCCTGAGGAGGTTGCCTATTTCCAAAATGGACTATGATAGATGCTCTTACGACTCTTACAACCATCATAGAATCTGTCATAGTTGTCATAACTTACAGTTGTAAGAGAATCTATCATACATAGGCTATAAATAGCATATTATCTTACAACATGTCATAATCCACCTTGGGGCACCCAAAGATACCTTTTTCAAAGATGCTCTTCGACACATGTCTTCACCTGTCATAGAATCTCCTATTTCTGACTCTTACATGTCATAACTTCGTCATAGGAATCTGTCATGACCGTTACGGTCAATATTCCCTTACACAACATCCAAGATGCTGACACATGGCAAAATATTCCTACCACTAAGTGGGACGCCTATCTCCTCATGTGAGGACAAAAATACATGTGGTCATATACCATGTAGGATGAAACATCACCGTGCCAACTCCCACAATATGACAACATAGGATTTGCATCCAATTAATACAATAGGCAATTAATAAATAAATACAATCTAAAAATACAAGGAATTACCAAGGTTGAGACACCTTAATTCCCAACATTCTCCACTTGTCGAACACCTTGTAAGAGCCAATAGAATCAATAGGATTTAACTGCTATAGGCCGAGAGGCCCATAGACTCTGAACACCATCTAAACTTCTTTGTGCCCATTGGTTTCATCAATGCATCTGCAACATTCTTCAAAGTATCTACCTTCTCCAAATTTACCTTCCCATCCTCTACCATGTGTCACATGAAGTGAAACTGTACATCAATATGCTTTGTTTTGGCATGGAAAGTTGGATTCTTCGCAAGGCAAATCGCACTCTAACTGTCACAACTAATTGTAATCTGACTTGCATCAACACCAATATCTGAACATAATCTCTTAAGCCAAATGGCTTCCTTAAAAGCATGAGTTGCTGCCATGTACTCAGCTTCTGTAGTGGACAAAGCAACCACAGGTTGTCGCTTACTCATCCAACTAATTGCACCACCAAACAAAGTGAACACATAGGCACTGGTGGATCTCCTGCTGTCAATGTCACCTGCCCAATCAGAATCCACAAATCCATGAATATAAACTAAATGCAGAGGTCCTATAGCATTTCCACGATAGTAAATGGAATACTCAGAAGTACCCCTCAAATATCTAAACACTCGCTTAACTACATCCCAATGTACCTGTCCAAGATTAGCCATAAATTGACTAGGAACTCCCACTGCTTGGGCAATGTCTGGTCTTGTGCAGACCATGGCATACATCAAATTGCCAACAACACTAGCATAAGGTACTCTCCTCGTGTCCTCCACCTCACTAGGAGATTTTGGACAATCACTAACAGACAACTTTGTTCCCAATGAAATAGAAACACACAATGGTCTACAATCTACCATGATGAACCTGTCCAACATGGTCTTCACATACTTACTCTGGCTTAACCAAAGTTTTCTATTAGCTCTATCTCTTCTGATTTCCATCCCCAAAATGTACTTGGCTGCCCCAAGATTTTTCATCTCAAACCATGCTGACAACTGAGACTTCAAATCAGAAATCATATTCTTAAAATTCCTAATCAACAACATATCATCAACATTCAATGCAATAATGAGAATGCAGTCATTGTCAAATTTGTAATACACACAATGATCTAATTTCAATCTTAGATAACCAATTGACAACACAAAGGCATCAAACTTCAAGTACCACATCCTAGGAGATTGCTTCAAACCATACAAAGACTTCTTAAGCTTGCAAACCAAATTTTCTTTACCTTTTTCTATGTAATGCTCTGGCTGTGACATGTAGATTTCTTCCTCCAAATCACCATGAAGGAAAGCTATCTTCACATCCATCTATTCTACCTCTAAATCATAAGCAGCTGCAAGAGATAACAGAAATCTAATGGATGTCAGCTTTGCAACGGGAGAGAAAATTTCACCATAATCAATTCCCTCCACTTGTGAATACCCCTTTGCAACCAATCTAGCCTTGTACTTTACAATATTGTCATCTTCTCCGAATTTCTTCTTGAACACCCATTTGCATCCAACAGGTTTCCATCCATCTAGCAAAGGCACCAAGTCCCATGTTTTATTCTTCTCCAAAGAAGCCATCTCATCCTCCATGGCCTCCTTCCAAGAACCTGCATCTTTCATGCCCATAGCCTCTTTCACAGTTCTAGGCTCATCAATGTTAGTAAGTAAAGCAAAAGCACGACTAGAATCAAGTAATGAATAACCAAACCTATTAAGTTGCTTTCTTGTTTGTGTAGACCTCCTCAATGGCTGAGGTTGAGGTTTTGCTTCTTCTTCTAAGTTTTCAGAGCTGCTAGAGCTCTCCTCATCATCAAGTCTCACAGGGTATGTCTATTCAGTCTTCTCAGGGGTAGAAGGAAACTAAACCGCATCTTCTTTCTTTTCTGTTTGTTCTGACTATAGAACAACGAAAGAAGGTGTTAGCTCTCTAAATATAACACTTCTGCTATACAACACTTTTTCATCCATGGGATCCCAAAGCTTGTATCATTTCACACCAACACCATAGCCAATGAAAATACATTTAACAGCCTTGTTCTTCAATTTGGACCCTTTCTCCCTAGGCACATGTGCATATGTCTCACAACCAAAAACATGAAGATGTCTAACTAAAGGCTTATTACCAGACCACACCTCCATAGGTGTCTTACCAATAAGAGCTGATGTAGGAGATCTGTTTACCAAATAGCAAGCAGTGGCAACAACTTCAGCCCAAAACTTTTGTTCGAGGCTTGCTCCACTAAGCATACTCCTAGCCTTCTCCATCAATGTCATGTTCATCCTCTCTACAACTCCATTTTATTGTGGGGTATATGGAGTTGTCTTATACCTTTCAATCCCTTGCTCTTTACAGAACTTATCGAACTCTGCCGAACAAAACTCACCACCGTTGTCAATTCTCAAACACTTAATCTTTTTACTAGTTTGATTTTCAGCAAAGGCTTTAAACTCCTTAAACTGACTAAAGACTTCAGTCTTGCTTCTGATAAAATAAACCCATGTCCTTCTATTGTAATCATCTATAAAAGATATAAAATATATAGATTTTGAAATCAAAGGAACATTAATAGGACCAAACACATCAGAATGAATAAGATCCAATACACCAGAAGACTTGTGAGAACTAAAGTAAAACTGAACATGGTCTTGCTTTCCATAAATGTAATGTTCGCAAAAGTCAAACTCGAGATTACAATCATTTAACCCCTCAACAAGGTTTTTATTTTTCAGGGTACACAGATCCTTATCACCAATGTGGCCATATCTCAAATGCTATAACATAGTCTTTTCAGCAGGAAGCTTAGCTTCCATAGCATGTGCACTACCATCAGAACTGGTTACAACAGATTTCTCCATTGCTCGTTCAGATGGTGGGGATGAAGTGACTGCAACTCGTTTCTTTGAGTTAGAAGAACTATTTCACTATGAAGTGCATGCCTCCAACTGAAATAGAGTACCTCTATGAGTACCCTTCGCAAGCACCATAGATCCTCTAGTCATATTGCATCCATCCTTTGAAAAGACAACCTGCACACCTGCATCATTCAACATACTTACAGAGAGCAGGTTCCGTGCAAGGCCTAGAATGTGTTGGAAAGAGACACTGTGTGGCTTCATGAGTGTTGTCAGTGATGGCAACAAAGTCCATTCCACACATCCGCAAGACATGGTGTGTCTCTACCGGAAGTCAGATTGAAGAGTATTTTGGTCCGGTGAGCAAAAACAGAGCATGCAACAAGGTCTGACAATCAGGTCCGGATCTCTCAGAGGAAGTACCTCAGTAAAGTACAGACTTAGGGAAGTCAAGAGGAGTACCATGACAGCTACATTCCAGAGATTGAGCCTTCGGTGATGAAAGAGTGAAAAGATATGAGCACCTAAGTGTTGGGTCCTGTTTGGCAAAGTAGACTGACCGGCAGAGCATCAGACCTTAATCCAGATTAGATATTGATGATGATCAAGCTTTTTAAGAGATCATTCATGATTGGCTAACATGATTGATGACTTCTATTAGTATCTCTTTGATACACATCACTTGGTAAGCAAGGATTCAGCTGACAGACCAAGAGTTTGGGAAAATATTGAGTATTCTGGATGCCGACTAGGAAGATGTTGAAATCCTTGGTGTAGATATATATACCTGATGGATTTTGGTATGAAGGAATGTGTGGTGTGTTGTGTTGTGTGAAGAAAATCAGAGAGCAGTGTGAAAGTGGAAATATAGGTCCGGTATGTGACATAACAGCAGCCTAAAGTAGAGGAAGAATGAAGTGCAATAGATCAGTATATTGAGCCTAACTGGAACTAAACCTCAGCATATGTGGATGCTTCTCATCAGTTCAAACACCTAGTTACTTTCTTAATTCCTTGTAGACAGTGAGTCTCTTGTGGGCAGTGAGCCTCTTGTGAGCAGTGTGCTCGGGCAGTGAGCCCTAATTGGCAAGTGCCATTTTGTACTTCTATTCTTTTAACAGAGAATACAATCTTGGGTTAGTCACCCCGTGGTTTTTCTCTTAACAAGGTTTTCCACATAAAAATCCTTGTGTTATGTGTGTTGATTTCATTTCTGCTTTATGTTCATTTATGCTTATAAGTTTTGATACTGCACTAATTGTCAAAGAAGAAAAGAAAGTTAAATAATTAAGATAATTGATTCACCCCTCCTCTCAATTATCAACAGAATGTGCATAACTCCAGTGATCCCCTTCACTCGTCCATCAGCGAATCAGATTGAGACTCTTCCATGACCAACAATCTTCAGATGAGAGTCCTCACCCAGGTACACTCTTCTACCATCGAACTCTTCCCATTTTGTGAACCAGTCTTGATGCGAGGTCATGTGGAATGATGCACCAAAATCAATCAACCACACATCATCAGATGCATGGGTGGCCAGGGCTACGATGAAGGCATCACCATCATCTTGTGACTTGTTAGAATCTAAATCAGAAGCTTTCTTCTTCTTTTTCTTCTCCTCTTTGCATTCCTTTCGGAAATGCTCAGTTTTTTCATAGTTCCAACAGAGAGCCTTAGACTTTCCAAGAGATTTAGATCTCCCATGGGATTTGGATCTGCCCTTATCACCTTTCTTGTCCTTCTTCTTCCCTTTCTCTTTGGGTCTTCCACAAACTGCAAGAGCCTCTTTGGTTGCCTCAGAAGACTTCCTCCGCATTTCTTCAGATAACAACGAGGACACCACATCTTCCATCTTGAAGGTGGTAGTGGTGCTTCCGATAGCCATGACAAGATGATCCCACGAATCTGGCAAAGAACAAAGTAGGGTCATACATCGATCCTTCTCCATTTTCACACCCACAGATGTCAATTGTGCAACAATCATGTTAAAAGCATTCATGTGATCAGCAATAGATCCTCCATCTTCCATCTTCAGAGTGAACAAATTTTTTAGGAAAAGTTTGTTTACCAAGGACTTGGCATGATAAACATTACCCAACTTCTTCCAAAGATCTTTCGTGCTCTTATCCTCATGGACATTCAACAGGACCGAGTCAGCTAAATGGAGTCTTATGAGACCCTTAGCCTTCCAATCTTTGAGGTCCCAATCATCTTGTGACAATGTTGTAGGTTTCACACTAGATACAGTTTCCCATAGGTCACGATCAACAAGTAGGTCCTCCATCTTGAGTTTCCACAACTCAAAATTAGTGCCATTGAATTTCTCAACCTCTAACCTTCCAAATGTGGTTGCCATCTATTTGCTGCAACAAGATACATAATACTCTGCACAACACTCCCACTCAACCTAAGATCAGCTCAAACACCCTCTACCCAGTAGCTAGAACCAAAACTAGCCAAGCTCTGATACCAACTGAAAGGAAGCTAGGTGTGTGGAAATTGCTTCCTACACTAATCTAATGAGGGGAGGAGAGTGCAAATTCAATTTATCCTTACTATTACATCAATGTTAAACCCACTAACAGAGATATTGCAGCAAACACATAAACAAGAAAGTGAGACAGAAGAAGAGAGACACAAGATATACATGGGGAAAATCCTTATCAAGTGAAAAACCCCACTCCAAAACCTGCACAATGTATTAACAAAACTAAAATGGTTTACAATACACTTGCAATGCAAGCTCTCAGGAGTCATCGACACTTGTGTCTGGAGACAAACCGGTATCATAACAATACCTGTCAAACCTGTAATACATCTCCTCTCAAAAGCACCTGTTTATATAACAAATACAAGGCAAATATGGCTCCACATAGGGATGGGCATCCAACATGGCCTCATGGCCCAAAACCCACGTCTATGGACACTTGTCCAACTCTGTAGGATGCTCCTAACACTTATCAAGTCGCCCCATCCCAAGGAGGTCACCTATTTCCAAAATGGGCTATGACAGATGCTCTTAGGACTTACAACCGTCATAGAATCTGTCATAGCTGTCATAACTTACAGTTGTAAGAGAATATGTCATACACATGCTATAAATAGCATATTCTCTTACAACATGTCATAGTCCACCTTGGGGTGCCCAAAGATACCTTTTTTAAAGATGCTCTTTGACACATGTCTTCATCTGCCATAGAATCTCCTATTTCTGACTCTTACATGTCATAACTTCATCATAGGAATCTGTCATGACCGTTACGGTCAATATTCCCTTACACAACATCCAAGATGCCAACACATGGCAAAATATTTCTACCACTAAGTGGGACGCCTATCTCCTCATGTGAGGACAAAAATACATGTGGTCATATGTCATGTAGGATGACACATCACCGTGCCAACTCCCACAATATGACAACATAGGATTTGCATCCAATTAATACAATAGGCAATTAATAAATAAATATAATGTAAAAATACAAGGAATTACCAAGGTTGAGACACCTTAATTCCCAACACGAGACGTGACACAAGAGTAGTCAAGGTCACCCTACAAGCTACCAATTATTGATTTTAGGGTCTATTTAAGTGATTTTTCACCCCAATTTGCTACCAAATATATGTATTAGGCCCAAGGACCATCTATGCTCATAAATTAAAAGTTTGTTAGGTGAAACCACTCCAATTTTCTCAATTTATCTCACTTTTGTCAATGAGTGAGGACCACTAGGTTTTTAGACCATTTCCATGTTTTCTTTGTAGATCAGAGCTTCAAACCTCTTTGGATGATTCCTCATGGTGTTACAATTGACCCCTATTAGGTTCAAGCTATTACCATTCCATCTTCCAGGTGAAACAGTTCCAACTCCTCAACTTGCATACATTGTGGTATTCATTTTTATCAAGACCTCATAAGTTTGTTGTCAATTATATGTCTTATATTGGTCACTAACAGGTTCCTTGACAAGTTTCAAGTCTATTCCTACTCTCTAGTCAAGGCCACCCCTCAGATAGTAGACATGGTGGCTATCGGGACTAGTCAATGTTGTCAAGTAGGTTGTTTTGCATATGGAAACCTTGTCCTTTAAAATCCAATCACTTCCAAATTTCACACATAGCTTCAGGACCTAATTCTTAGCAACTTTCATTAGGATCAATTCTCTACACAAGTGCATCTAAACCTATTTATTTATTGTTTTCATTTCCAACACTTGGTTAAATTCATTGTTTGTTGATTTCCAAGTCTTACATGCTTCCAATTTGTATATTTTCTCTAGTTTTTATTCCAATTGACAGTCCTAGCTCATGTAGTTGCAAATTATAGTCAAGCTATTTGGAGATAGACTTAGGTAACTTTAATTTACACATTGTTTGCACCCACAACCACACTTAAAAAGAACCTAACACACCATCCTTTTTCATAAAAAAAGTTCATCTTTAAGGTTATTTCACCATGTGTCATCCTTCTTTGGTGCTAGCATAGCATAATTGGGTTGCCGCAAGACAATAAGTTGGGCCTAACATCTCCTTTCTTCATGAGTTCATGGAATTGACACTTGATCTCTTCATTCTTTATATGTTGTACAATTAAGCATTAGGTGGGGGTAGTCTAAGAATCAAATCGATATAGTCTTACCACAAAGTGTGTGGGCACTTCCTTTGGTGATTGAAAGATGTTCTTATATTATTCTAGCTTTGAGGTTCAAATTTGATGTCTTGATTAATGTTTCTAGATGAACCATGGTATGTTTTGTTAATGCAATAATGAATCATCTTACATTCAAGTCTTGCCATCAAAAGCATAAACTTCTTACTATAAGTGGCTATCCTTTTACACTGTTTGGCACTAATGAGTGAAAGCTTAGGTACTACCCCTTGACATGTAGTCTCTTATCACCAACACTTATGACTACATTTCTATGATTTACCTCATAGATTGCATGTAGATGATAAAGATATGGTTTCCCATGTAAAATATCAGATACCTCTAATAGAGTGACAACGTAAACTATTGTATCTTAAAAATGCTTGATGTTATACAATAATTAACACTACTAAGTTATGTGTTTCTTAGAGCCCACATTGAACCATTTAATAGAGTATGCTTGTGGGTGTGGCATTAGTTGCAAATTCAATCTTAAAACTACTTCAATAGAAATCAAGGTCTTCTAAATTTTGTTGTCAATAATGAAATATACTAGTTGACTACTAATCCATATCTAAGAGTAAAACAATCTTTGTGCTTTCTCTATGGTTACAAGGTAAGTAGAGATATTTGCAATACCCATCATGGCACTAGGTTTAGATTCCATGATCTACTTACATAGTTATTATGTGCTACAATGGTAATACTTGATCCTTCAACCTTGATAAGTAGAGTCTTTTGAGTATGATATTATTTTGTGGAATGAGTGTTGGAGTTATGACTTGTGAACCACTTGCAAGTTTTGGACTACTCGTCTAATCATTTTGTAGTTGTTGCTTTTGATGTGGATAGCACAAAGAGCCGTTTTGTAGTTTGGAATTTTTCTTGAAGGACTTAGATTGGGTTGTGGTATGAGACTTTAAATCTTTTTTCTTGGTCTTGACTTTAGCCTTTGGTTCAAATTTATAGGCAAATTCTTTGGCTTAGAGTGTCCCACTTTTTGTCCAAAGTGGGATGCTCAAAATCAACATTTTTTAGCATTTTTCAATGTGTCAATTATAGAGAACAAGTGGTCAAGAATTTAAGGATAATGTAAACTAATGACTAGTGACATTTTTTATGTTGATTTAAGTTGTAAATTTAAAAAAATTTAAAGAATTATTTCTATCTTTTTTTTATAATTTTTCAATCAATTTTTATGTGTTCCTATTATTTTTTATTTAGTGACATTATTCCATATCACATTTCACCACAAATATTCTTTTTTTCACAAATTCTTGGAATTAGATCATTAACTCCAATATCTAATGCACAATTTTTTTTGGTAATTTTTTTTTATTGGTAAGTGTGAGGATATTTAGGCTGGTCCATTCTAGCGGAGATCACAAGGGGAACCTCCTCCCCATCGACATATTCAACTTAGAGCTTAGAAGCCACTTATTCAACTCAATTCAAATTAAGAGCCACAATGGAAGTCCAAGAGCCACAACTTGGAGTTCCAACTATAGATGTTACTTGGGCGATTCGAACTTGGATCTCCATCTTGAGAACCTTATGGCCTTGCCATTTAAGCACAACCCGTTTCACTTTTTTTTTGGTAATTTTATTAAAATATTTTATCTGTTATTAATTTTTGAATTAATACTAACAAAAATTTCAGAGCTATATGATTTCATAACACATTTCTTTTAGCATATATGTCAAAATTAAAAATTTATTTTCTAATTAAACAAGGACATCTATTTGGAGTGGAGTGCATTTTTTTGAGATTTTTCTAACAATATTTGTTATTTGTCTCGATGTCTTGAATATAGGTCATTGTTTATTAAAATTTATAAAATATATAATACATATTAGCATTTTTGGAAAGCTAATTCTAAGGGCTACATAATTGCAAAATCGCATTTCTGAATAACTTCATTTAAACCCCCAAAAGGTGAAGAAAAAATACTTTTTTGTCAGCATTTTGATGGGTGCGAAGGAGACTCCATCAAGGATTTGTTTTAATCCTAGAGAGGTTCTATCAAAGGGAGTTTAATCTAACCCCCTTAGATGGAACCCTTATAGGCTTAAACATTATTTTTTCTTTAAAATATGCAATTTTAGGAAAAAATCAAGATGCCCCACAAGTGGGACACACTATTGTGGGATCAACCTTATCTGATGAAGGAGATCTATAGGAAATCCATATCATATTAAATATGGGGTCTCAGGCCTAACCTTTACTTGAAAATAAGGTTTTTCTATGAATGTTGAATACCTAGTTTGGACACCGAAGTATGAAATATGTTTTTGTATTCTTATATTGATTGATCTTGGCCTTGGTGCAATTGAGATAATTTGATGCACTAGTCATCGTAGTTTCCTACAAGGTAGAATGTTTCCTCAATGGTTGCAAAAAACTATTCCCCATATCTATAGGAGTGTTTATGTCATGCTCGAGTTGTGTAGTATTTATTCCACCATTTCTATATTGAGAGAGAAACTTTTAGAATAGCAAAGGTAATCTTTTATTGGTTAGAGAAATGATTAACCACATCATATGAATAGATTGTGTTAAGCTATTTGTTTAGGACATATACATGTCTATCTTATCATTGAACATGGGAATGTCTAGATTGACTTGTACCTTATGTGGCATGTGACCACCAACTGATTGTGTGAAATGGAAGGGTTTTGAACTTATTTGGAAATATGTTAAAACTAATCAACCAAACCTACTCTTTCATATGCATGGTGTTCTTCCAATTCTTCTCATTGTTTTTGCAAAGCATCCTCTATTATTTTTTAGAACATCCTCAGTGTTGGCATCACTAACGTTTTGTCCCCCATCCAGAGACATGAAGGAGCATATTGTTGGTGTAACATTTTATTCACCTTGGATATGTTATATCCTAAGTGTAATATTGCACCTATTTTATAAGTTTACTTAGGATAATTAGGATATTTATTTATTCTCACCTAAGTAGCTAATAATGGTACGTGTACACCTTAACTTGAGGTATACAAGTGCCACCACTACCTCATCAATCCTTGATTCATGGCAGTTAGGTGACACCTATCTTTAGTCAAGGCTGCCTCTAACTTAGTTAGACTGAGTTAACACACCTCTTGATTGGGAGTGATTGAGAGTTAAATCATACCTCTTGGACTTTCCATCTTCTTGATTCATGCATCTAAGATGCCTACATATATGTATCCACCCCTATATATGTATCCTCCTCTAGCTTGTAATTCAATTTTTATGGTATTGTGAGCTTTCCTTTATGCCATTTTGCTTATTGCAGATCTGTGTCTTTGGAACATTTGTATTTATCTCTTTGGATTCTAACTCTATAAAGCTTATTTGATCTTTGATCATTTGTATTTTTAGTTTAATAATATCTATTTCTTGTACTAGTTTTTGGGTTATCATTTATTTTGCAAATTCTAACATGGTGTAGGGATAGATCTAAGTTTCCAAATATAAGATTTAGGGGGGCTAATCATTTTTCATGCATTTTTCATTAAAACTCAATATGATTTTCTCTTGCACCTTCAGATGATCTAGAGAATCAGAAAAATTAGACAAAAAAACCTCTAGGAATTGCACTTGTGTTTTCTAAAATCTAGGTGATTTTAGCTTGTTGATAATCCTAGTAATATTTTCAACTATTCCATAGCATTCAAGAGGCTCAAGAAAGTCAAGTTTGGCTTTTATTTCATCAAAATCAAAGTTCCTGAAGCTAGTTTACAACAAGGGGTTTATTTGTGGAATCAGGTGAACTACTTATGTTTTGGGGGCATTTTGAGGCCAAATAGACCTCGTCTAGAAAGCCCCAAAACCCCCATTTTGATATAAAATTTGTCAAAATCAGGATCACACAAATTTGAGGCAATTTTTTTGCTTGGAGAGGCTACACAACCCCTACATAGGTGTACTGTATTGCATAATTTTTTAAAATTTCTAAAAAAATAAATTTTAGTCATTATATGAGCTACTTTAAGACTAGTAATCCCATTTTTGGGCTCGAGTTAGCCATGTCGACCCAATTTTGGGCTTAATCCCACCTAAGTTGGCCCCAAATAAGTCATCAGAGACCCTCCTCCAATCTGTCTCCCAAGCAACCATTTTCACCCCTATGGTCACTTTGATTGTTAGTTAGCATCTCGACACCATTAGGCCACCTCGATGATAGCACTATGCCACCCTACAACCACCCATCAACCACCACAATGCCACCTACACTTAGCTAGATCATTGAAACCACCAATGGTGCTACCTATTCTTCACCAATCCACTACCAAATCACTGCCCATCTACTACGAAGGCCCTTTGCCCCCATCCAACGAGCTTTTCAAATTTATAGGCCAACTTTAGGAGGCTCATTCTCAGTCATATGAAGGCCTTTTTCAATGCATTTTTTGTGATTTGGAGTAGAATTTCATGCTCTATGCAATGGTATAATTGGTTTTCTAATTTGATGCTCCAACTTTCCATAATTTGAGTTTTATTAAAGGTTTTATTGTCCAGACATATTATTTGGAACTTAAAATGCTCATAACTTTCAGAAACGAGCTCTTTTTTAAGTGTCATTTTTTGAAAGTTAGTATTTTTTGAGGTCTACATTATGGTGTAGTTTTTTTTACAATTTATAAAAACATATTTCTTTTAGCATTATGGGCATTTTTAGCCCTAAAACTCTATAAATCTGGTATATGCATTATAAAATGCACTAGTCATAAAGTGCTAAACATTGTACTTACGGGGAGTCATTTCAACAACTAGTAATAAGCGTGTATTTGTGTTGTCTCTTTTCCATGCACTTTCATTTTTACTTTTGTTTTCTACATCATGGGTCAAAGTTCAATTCCTTTTCTTACAGCATACAATTACTATGAGTGGAAATCTAAAATGGTGATACATCTAAGAAAATTAAATTTGCATAAAATCAATGTGGGGTTAGAACTTGAACCAACTCTAATTGTAGAAAAGCCTAAGTGGTTTAATAAATGTTTTAAGGCTTATGGAACATTAGGTTTGTTTGTATTTCTCGATCTTCTCTTTCACATTGAATCCTTGAATTCTCTAAATGAAATTTAGATCAAATTGTAAATTGTGTTTGGAACTCAAGATTTTATGAGAGGTCATCAGTTAGAGAACAAACTCATTATCTTGAGCCCAAGTAGTTTTGGCATTATTCAAGACTTCTTCAATAAATTCAAATAACTAAGATTGCAGTTAAAATAGAGTGGAATTGAAAAGAAAGATGAGCAACTGGTCCTTGGTATTATCTCTAAACTCGATTTTAACTATTCAATATTTATTTCTACCTTTCATGCAACCAAGAGTGCTCTAGGAACTTAGTTCACTATGCAATCTCTAGATGACTTTGCTATCTCTCTCAATGGGAAACATGATAAGCTCATCTAGATGGACACTCTAAAATACTCTCACATGCCCTAGTTTCAAACCAAAACATAAAAGTACAAAAAATATCAAGCAATAAGGATAAGAAATAGAAAATAACAATAACAAGAAGAAAAAGGATAAAAAACATGTTTCCTCAAAATCAAACTTTGAGACCTCTTCTTCAAAAGGTGAGAAGCCTAAGAAAGAGAAGGTCAAATGTGCTTATTGCAAGAGGCTTGGTCATGATGAACATAAGTGTTTGAAGAAATAGATAGATCATTTGACTCATATTCTGGGGAAGAATAATTGATGTAGGAGCATCCTTGGTAGAATAGAGCAATCTTGTTGTTGGGAATTAATGTGTCTCAACCTTTGCAAATTCCTAGCATTATTTATTTAATTGTATATTTATTTATTGCCTAATATTGTATTTACTTGCACATTCAGTTTGGTCACTTAGTTGAGGTGGCACGGTGACGTCATCTTACTTGGAATGTGACTTGGATGGTCAAGTCAAACCTACATGGATTTGGGCATCCCATTTGAGGTGGCACTATTATGCCATGTGTTGGCATCTTGTGGTGTGTGGAAGAGGATATTCCATATGACAGAATCTATGACGCGTGAGAGACAAGTTTGGAGATTCCTATGACAAGTGGTGGCAAGTGTCGTTGAGTATCTTTGCATGAGGGAAGGGCATCTTTAGGCGCCCAAGTTGGGCTATGACATGTTGTAAGAGGAATATGTTATATTTAGCATTGTATGATAGATTCTCTTACAACATTTAAGGTTGTTATGTTGGGAAAATCTATGACAACTGTAAGATGCGTAAGAGCATCTGTCATAGTCTATTTTTAGCATGGAGCACTCCAATCTTGGAATGTTAAATATGCCATGTATGACAGATGTAAGGGATGTATTTGTAGCTTGGACAAGTGCCCTTTGATGTGGTAAAATGGCCATGTGGCCAAGGTGGATGCCTATCTCAAGAAGCTTCCAGTATTTGCCTTGTAATCTCTATATATTGCATAGTTTGGAGTTGTAGTTGCATAGTGTTTTTACAGGTACTGTTATGCTGCTGGAATAACTCCAGAATTGACATTTGAAGACTCTTGGAAGAACTTGCATTACAAGTGTATTGTAAATTGTTATTGTTTCAGATAATACATTGTGCAAGTTTTAGAGTGTGGGGTTTTTCACTTGAAAAGGTTTTCCCCACGATACATCTTGTGTCTATTTCTCTCTATCTACATTCTTGTATTGTGTTTGTTGTTGTAATATCTCTGATATAAGTTTAATATTGCTGCAATTGTAAGGGTTAAAATGGATTTGCATACCTCTCCCCTCATTAGATTAGTTTAGGAAGCGATTTCCACACACCTAGCTTCCTTTCACTTGCATCACCAGTGTTCACTTAGTTGTTAGTCCATTGTAGAAGAAGTCACCATATTTTGCATTTGAGTCTTGTAGTTTTGGTGTAACATTCGTTAGGAGTATTTGGAGGACATATCCATGTTTGAGGAGAATTAGATTCATGTAATGACCTATTTGGGTTTGTGAACTTGTATCAAATTGGTGGACTACCATAGTTGTAAAGTTACTATTAGCACTTGAGAAATTAGAGTTTGCAATAGTCAAGGAAGACATGTGAACCCATGTGAGCAAACATTGGACACTGCATAATTTTATTTTATATTGCTTTGGTTTGGTTTGAGAAATTAGCATTGCACTAACTGACTACACATTTTAGGAAGTATAGAACTTTGTGCCACCTTCTAGCTGATGTAGATCATTAAGGGGGTTGAAAATAGATATATTGGTTGCCCATGAACATTTGAAATTATCAAAATAATATAGAGAATGTTTAGCAAGAGTTTGAGGTCCATGTGTAGTCGTGAGAATAAGGGATCATGGTGGAGTTTAAGGATAAAGATATTATCTGTTGTCATTTGGTTGTGGCCTAATATATACGCCCTTGTAGTATATTGTAATTTATTTCAAAACTTAATAATACAATGATGAAGCTTTTGGAGTATAGGTTTTTCCCTCTTTGAGGGTTTTTCCAAGGTATATCTTGTGTTATTTTATTGTACATTACTATGTTGTGTGTGTTTGTTAGGGTTCACTTCAGGGTTGGGTAGTCCTTCATTGGACCCTTCTATCGTGACTACATCAAGTAGTATCAGAGCATAAGGTTTGAATTTTTAGGAGGGCAGGTAGTTGATCCGTAGGTTCTTTTTGTGAACCAATAACTAAACTGAGGTGACCTACAAGAAACTTGTCAACAAATCATCAATTGAGAGGTAGTTGCAAGGGGTGATTGCAAATGGATCATCGATCAGAGGCAGTCTACAACAAATCTAGGAAAGATGTTGTGCAAAGTACAGATGTTATCAACATAGCTAGAAATTTGGATGAAGTCTTGAAAGAAGTAAGGGAGAACAAAATTAGGTTGAAAGACTTAGGGGAGGATAGGAAAAGGGGTTGACGCCTAGAGGATGATGAGAAAGGTGATATGGAGGAGGATGCTAGAGATGATGTGTAAGACCTAGAAGATTAGGAAAAATAATCAAAGTAGGTGAAGGTGTTAAAAACCATTTCCAAAATTAGTAAGAGACCTAGAATAGAAGTTCCAAATTACTACGGTGATCTAAATTGGGAAGAACTAATTGATTGAATAAATGAGTGGGATGAGTATTTTGAGTATGAGGAGATTGAATATATTGAGAGGGTTAGGTTTGCAAAGACCAAGATGAAAGGACATGTTGTTTAGTGGAAAAAGATACAACAAGAAAAAATAGAAATAGAAAAGAAAGAATAACAAAATTAGAGAGGATGATTACAAAATTGAAAAGATAATTCATATCAATGGACCATGAGTTGGAACAACTGAAGAAATTATAAAGTTTGAGACAAAGGGGCATGACTGTAAAGGAATACACTAAAGAATTCCACAAACTAATCAATATGATAGGGCATAGTGAGATAGGTAAAGAGAAGGTTGCAAGATACATTAATGGGTTGAGAGAGAGTATTCAGGAAGAGTTTGTTGGCAAGAGACGCTGTGTGGCTTCATGGGTGTTGTCATTGATGGCAACAAAGACCATCCCACACATCCACAGAACATGGTGTGTCTATACCAGAAGTCAGATTGAAGAGTATTTTGGTTCGGTGACTAAGAATAGAGCATGCAGCAAGGTCTGACAATTAGGTCTGAATCTCTCAGAGGAAGTATCTTTGTAAAGTGTAGACTTGGGGAAGTCAAGAGGAGTACCTTTACTGATAGATTCTAGGGATTGAGCCTCCGGTGATGAAAGAGTGAAGATATATGAGCACCTAAGTATTGGGGTTCTGTTTGGCAAAGTAAACAGAGGAAGAACTGACCGGCAGAGCATCAGACCTTAATCCGAATGAGATATGGATGGTGATCAAGGTTCTTAAGGTATCATTCATGATTTGCCGACATGATTAATGACTTCTATAACTATCTCTTTGATACACATCACTTGGTAAGCAAGGATTCAGCCGACAAACTAGAGTTTAGGAAAATATTGACTATTCTGGATGTCGACTAGAAAGATGATGAAATCCTTGGTGCGGATATATATACCAGATGGATTTCGATGAGAAGGTGTGTGTGGTGTGTTGTGTTGTGTGAAGAAAAGTAGAGAACAGTTGGGAATAGAGATAGAGATCCGGTATGTGACAGAACAACAGCACTAAGGCAGAGGAAGAATGAAGTGCAGCAGATCAGTATATTCAGCTTAACCGGAACTGAACCTAAGCACATGTGGATGCTTCTCATTAGTTCAAGTATTTAGTTTTCTTCTATAAACTATTGTAGGCAGTGCACCTCTTGTGAGCAGTGTGCTTGGGCAGTGAGCCCTAATTGGCAAGTGCCATTTTGTACTACCTTATTCTTTTAACAGAGAATACAATCTTGGGTTAATCACCCCGTGGTTTTTTCCCTTAACAGGGTTTTTCACGTCAAAAATATTGTGTCATGTGTATTAAGTTTATTTCTGCTTCCATGGTTATGTATGCTGATATGATTTGATATTGCTCTAATTGTTAAAGAAGAAAAGAAAGTTAAATAAGTAAGATAACTAATTCACCCCCCCCTCTCAGTTATCAACAATTGGTATCAGAGCCAAGTTCCTCCAAACAAAGCCTAACAGCTTGAGGAAGATCTGGGAATCTCAATGGATATGTATGGTATGAGGGAGCAACTCAGTCTGCCCTAGATGATCTTGAGCAATCTCATTCTAAAGTCAATACCCTGAAGGAAAGAGTCAAACAAGCTGATGACTTCATAAATGAACTCAGAGAAAAATTAAGTATCTCTATGAAAAAGAGAAAGGAACTACTTCAACAATTAGCAAATCAAAGTGAAGCCAATGATAATAATGAAGAATTGAATGAGAAGAACAAGTTATATGAGAAGCTATCAAAAGAAGTCATTATGTTGAGACATGAAATGGAATCAGGGGTTATGAAATTTACCCAAGAAATTGAAGAGAAAAGAAAAATTGAAGATAATCTAAATCAATCTCTCAAGGAGAAGTCAGAAGAATGCCACAAAATGGATAGAATAATCAGGCATCTGGAATATGATCTTGAAGATGCTAGAGATAATGAAGAACAGCTTAAGAATCAGATAGATACTCTTAAAAGGGATCTCCAAACAACAAATGAATACAAAGAGAAATTCAAGATAAGCTCTGCTCACCTTGAAGTTCTTCTTGAAAGTCAAAAGAGGGTAGATGACAAGCATGGTTTGGGATTTGAGAAAGGTGAAACCTCTGGATCCAGTCAGAAGAATTTTGGATCAGGAAATCAAAGGAACAGGCCTAGAAGACCTCCGGTAAGGCAACCTAATGCTCAAAGATATCCATCCTTCAATGGATACTGCCACAACTGCAATAACTTCGGTCATAAAGCAAATCAATGCAGAAAGAGAATGAATCAGACTAATTCTCTGGACAGTGTTTCAACTGCAAAAGGTATGGTCACAAATCTCATGAATGTAGAAATATGCAAATGAACAATTCATTCAATGGTAGATGCTTTGCATGCAATAGAATGGGACATATGGCTAATCAATACAGATCAAGAGGATATTAGTCAAAAATTCAAAGAAATGTTGTTTGCTACAATTGCAATAGATCCGGTCATATTGCCAAATTTTGTAGAAGCAAGAATCAGGATAAAAGGGGTCTGGTACATCATAATCAAAATCAAGACAAAGGAAAAGGAAAAGTGGATGCGGATGAAGTTCAAAGGGAGATGAACAAGATTTGGGTAAAAAGAAGCACAGAAAATGTTGGGGATGGATCCGCACTAGAATCTGGTGCTGATATTCCTTCTGAAAACTAAATAATGAGCTCTGGCTCAGGGGGAGACACAAAAGAAAAACATTTTCCCCCAGCCAGTCATTTGGTGCCTGAAATTGGCACATAGTAAGTTGCGGATAAAAGGGTTCTCATTGAAATATCTAAAGAAACCTTGGTAAAGATATGGAAGATCTGTAAAAAGATTTGAAGAGTCTAATCTTCCCAGATTGATCCAGTCTATCAATCTTCCGGTAAAAGTAGGATTTTCACAGTTTGATCCAGTGTGATTCTAATTTGAAACATCTTGATCTGCGGATAAATGGGATGATCTGAGGAAAGGATGGTCATTATAATTCATCTCTAATATCAACTCTAAGTGCATCTCAGTGATCTGGATAAGATTTTCTTTCTCAGAACAAGGAAAACAAGGCAACTGGAATAACTTAAGTTGCGCATTTATTGCAATAAGGAATTAGGGTTTGCGCAGAGATATAAGGGTTATCTTATTAAATATTTGCTCATTCTACATTCGAGAAGAAGAGAAAAGGAGCTCTGCAACAAAATCACCTCAAACATCTCAAGGATCAACCACAGAAGTTGATTTATCTAGCAATTTGATCCGGCTCATTTTGTGAACCCTAGAAGCGTAAAAGGTATTTTCCACTCTTCAATATCTCATTCTGAATCTTTCAAAGATGGCTACTTCGAATGTGGTAAAAATCACTAATAGGCCGTGCCCTAAATTCAAGAAACATCCCTATAAATCCCTAGAAGTTGATCCCCTAGGCACCTTTTCAAGTATTCTGCATGGAGTTTTACATGTAGAAGATGTTAGGGCATATATTCATGCAAACATTGAGGAATTTGGGGAATCCAAGTTAATGGATATCTATCACAAACAGTTAATAGATGATTCTTTTGAACTCAAACCTCAGTACAAGGCTATCCAGGACAAGCATTTCGGTCAGTGCATCCATTTCCCTTATTTTGCAGAAGATGAGTGGATCTAGTATGTTTTAAGCATAGTACATGATAACTTCATATGGTTGAATAGACCATTTAAGATCACAAAAGATGCCATTAGGGTATTAACCGGTTTACACTCATCTGGAGGGTTACCTGTTCTTAAATCTGTCAAAAACCAAACTATAAGTGAGGCTACCGGATCAAAATTTGACAAGAGAGCAATGACAATAGAAGACATCACTGATCCAGATGTCAAGTTTGCCTCCATGATAATTGGTTACAAGATATATCACTCCAGCAGGGAAAATTTAGTACCCGAAACTACAATTTACACTGCTTATCAGATGTTAAAAGAAAATGCAGATTATGATCTTTGTGAGCTCCTCCTGAACCAACTTTTGGAGAATCTACAGAAAATAAAGAAGGATAAGAATAATTCCTTCAAATACGATGGCTTGATACTCTGCCTATTCTTTTACTTCATGAATGAGCTATCCGGATCCAATGGATGGGTATGGCAAAATAACAAACTGGCTGCAATTCAAATCAAAGATTACTTGCATGGGCTTGGTGATGCCAAGGCACAAAATACATCACTCTGGGGCTACTTCAAGAATTTTCAAAATATGATGCAAACCAGAGAAAGAATTCCCCAATCATTGGTTGAGAAGTACAAAGATACAGTGTGTTTTATGGTGGACACTGATCAATGCCTAATGGAGGCAGTGGAGCCAAGGACAGTCTGGATCATGCCAATGGGGTATGAAGTAGATGAGAAAATTGTAGAACTACATGTTCAACACATGTTGAGTCAGCCCAAGGATCCTAAGGCAGAAAGGTTTGGATCCTACCAAGAGCTAAGTGTAAAAGTTCATATTGAACTAAGACAGCCTAAGATCAAGAGAAAAGTAAGGAGGGAAGTAGAAGAATTTACCAAGAGGCATGGAATTTCAAAGGAGGCACTTGATGCAAACAGAGAGAAGATGGAAAGGGTAGAAAAAGAAAAGAAAGAAGCAGAAAAAGAAAGTGCTTCGATGCAAGCCCCCTCCCAGACCAGATCCTCCAAGAGCTATGCACCTACCACCTCTAAGAGCCATAAAACATCAAAATTGGAAGTAAGAGCATCTGGAAAAGGAGAGAAAAGAACTAAGACAAAGGCAATAAGGTCTTATGCCAGTCAAAAGAATGATGAAGAGACTAAATCAGATGAGGAGGTTAAGAAAATGAAGAAAAAGAAGAAAACATCCAGTGAACCTTCTACTGGTCAAGGCAAAGAAGAAAAGGCAGAAGAATTTGTTGAAAAGCCTACTCTCTGCATTGATGATATCATCAAATCAATCACTATGGATGGGAACCTGAAACCAATGACTGAGTTCTATGATGAATACAATGAAGTTGATCAGAGGATACTACAAGATGCTACAGTCAGGTATCTTAATATTTATAACAAGGCATTCATTGAAATCATATCCCTGATTCCCAAAAGCTTAGAGAAGGAGCTTGAGATAAGAAAGAATATTGCCATGGCAAAGGACCTAGAAATCTGGGAGCAGATTGCTATCCAACTTTATCCCTCCATCACTCCAAAGCAAATAAACATGATCTTCAAAGACTACAAGGATGAGTTCCCGAGCAAAGCCAGAATGAATAAGCTTATGCTCGGAGAGATTGATCAGGTGGCTAAAGAGACTGAAGAGATCCTCAAGAATGCCTATAAAAGATTCAATATTCCTGTCATAGAGGACTTAGGTGATGAACCCTCTGCCATGGATGACAAAAAAGAATCTACTGAGACAGTGGCAGAAGAGGCAAAGGAGACAAATGAAGAGAAAGCTAAGGACCTAGATTCCTCTATTCTAGAGGAGGAAGTTCTTGAAGAAGCAGACACCTCTCTTTTGGATCCCCCTGCAGACTCCGGAATTGAAAGAAAAGAAGAGAGCATCAATCAAGAAGTGAAGGGAAGAGAAGAAGGCCAAACTGAGAATACCTCAAGTGACAGTGCTAAGGCTACAGAAGGGAAGAAAATTCTGTCTCTAGCAAGAGACACTGCAGAAGCAGTCAAAGACTTCTTGACAAAATAAATGATGGAATTAGATGAACTGGAACTACTTTAAGGGCCATTTAATTTTGATCCTCTCTCTTCGGTCCAGACTATGAAGGTAGCATCTTTTGCTCAAGCCAAAGCAAAAGAAAAGCTTCTGAAGTCTCACATGGAAGATTGTGAGCTAATAGAGATTACATCCGGTGTGCTAGAGAAAATCATGCCAACCTTCCAAAAGGATTCTTCGACCTCCACATCCGGTAATCTAAAGTCTCTTGTTAACTCTGTTAATACACATTTTGACTCTTTAGAGAAAGCAACAGAAGAGAAAGTCCGGAAAGAATTTTTGGGTAAAAGATTCTCTAAAGTACAGGGGTACATAGCAAATGATAGGAGAAATCTGAATATTGGAATAAAGAGCTTAGAAAATGCTCTTAAATATGGCGGAGATATATATAAATTTTGTCTATCCTAGTCCAAAGTGACAATGGATATTGAGAAGAAAGTGAAAGAACAAGAGGGAAAAGTTTCAAGTATATCTCAAAGTTTTGATCCTCTCTCCTCTCCCATAATGAATCAAGAGTGCCAGACTCTTGTAGCTATAAATGAAATAAAGAAGCTTGAGAAGGAGAAGAAAAATAGGATAAGCAAGCTAAGTGAACTAAGAGGGATTATTATCCATAAGTTAGAGGTCATGCATGAGGCCCTAACTGATGCTCAGACCATAGCCCGGACCAGTGATCCGACAGATCTAAAGAGGGCAGAAGCTTTTGCATTCTTGTTGAGTGGTCACATCTCAATATTGGATAGGATGAAGTAGAGTTGGGCAATAGAACTTGTCCAGTTGAAGACAACTTTTGCAGACATACTATAGTATATGTAAGTATAACATGTATATATACTTATGCAGCTAAGTATAGTTGGATTTTTGGAAATTTTGGTGTGCGGACCCTACCCTTTACCATTGATGTCAAAGGGGGAGTGAGAAGCAGTGAAAAATGTGGAATCTAGCTAAGGGGGAGCTCCGGAAAAGTGTACATTAGAACAAAACATTAGCCAAGGGGGAGTGTAGTGTGACACTTAGTCATTTTTCACTAAGTGTTGCCATCAATGCCAAAGGGGGAGATTATTAGCAAGAGACATTGTGTGGCTTCATGGGTGTTGTCATTGATGGCAACAAAGACCATCCCACACATCTGCAGGACATGGTGTGTCTATACCGGAAGTCAGATTGAAGAGTATTTTGGTCTAGTGACCAAGAACAGAGCATGCAGCAAGGTCCGACAATCAGGTCCGGATCTCTCAGAGGAAGTATCTTTGTAAAGTGCATACTTGGGGAAGTAAAGAGGAGTACCTTTACTGATAGATTCCAGGGATTGAGCCTCTAGTGATGAAAGAGTGAAGAGATATGAGCACCTAAGTGTTGGGGTTCTGTTTGGCAGAGTAAACAGAGGAAGAACTGACCGGTAGAGCATCAGACCTTAATCTAGATGAGATATGGATGGTGATCAAGGTTCTTAAGGTATCATTCATGATTTGTCAACATGATTGATGACTTCTATAACTATCTCTTTGATACGGATCACTTGGTAAGCAAGGATTCAGCCGACAAACTAGAGTTTGGGAAAATATTGACTATTCTGGATGCTAACTAGAAAGATGATGAAATCCTTGGTGCAGATATATATACCAGATGGATTTCGATGAGAAGGTGTGTGTGGTGTGTTATGTTGTGTGAAGAAAAGTAAAGAACAGTTTGGGAACAAAGATAGAGGTCCGGTATGTGACAGAATAGTAGCACTAAGGCAGAGGAAGAATGAAGTGCAGCAGATCAGTATATTGAGCTTAACCAGAACTGAACCTAAGCACATGTGGATGCTTCTCATCAATTCAAGTAATTAGTTTCCTTCTATAAAATATTGTAGGCAGTGAGCCCTAATTGGAAAGTGTCATTTTGTACTACCTTATTCTTTTAACAGAGAATACAATCTTCGGTTAATCACCCTGTGGTTTTTTCCCTTAATAGGGTTTTTCACGTCAAAAATATTGTGTCATGTGTATTAAGTTTATTTTTGCTTCCATGGTTATGTATGCTAATATGATTTGATATTTCTCTAATTGTTAAAGAAGAAAAGAAAGTTAATAAGTAAGATAACTGATTTACCCCCCCCCCCCCTCTCAGTTATCAACAGAGTTGAGTCTAGTCAAATTGACCATCATAGAAGAAGTATACCAATTTGTGATCAAGGTAGAAGACAAGTTAAACAAGAGGCTTGAGAACCAACATAATCAACAAAAAGGAAAAGAGGAGAGACCCTAGAAGAGATCATAGCGCAATGATAGAAGACATAACTAGGAAGACACAAGAGTTAGCAATTTATACCATAGAGGAAATAGTCTGTACCGCAATGAAGAAAGAAGTCATGATACTCATTGCAAAAGCTAGGAAGATACCAACTACCATTTCAAGGATAGAAGAGAAGGACATATCGTAGAGATGGATACCAGAGAGGAAGAGAAGGATATAAAAGAAATGAGAAAGGGACCTTTATAAGAGCATGTTTCAAGTGCAAAGGACACAAAGCTTTTGAATGTTTCCAAGACCAAGGAAAACAACCAAGAAATAACGCAAGAGCTGCATTTACGAAAGAACCCTAGAGATCTTATGAATTATATATCGACCCTAAACATGGAGAATAATTAATGATGAGAAGGGCCTAGATGGAGTGTCCTAAAAGAGAAGAACCAATACAAAGAAAGAACATGTTTGAAACTAGATACAAACCATGAGGAAAGTGTTGCAAGGTAATTATTAATAGAAGTACAAATAACTTGGCATCAAAATAAATGGTTAAAAAATTAAACTTGAAGAGGCAAAAACACCCAAAACCTTACTCAATTACTTTGTTGAAAAATGAACATTAAGTAATAGTGAATGAAAAATGTTGGGTAAGATTCAAAATAGGAGGTTACCATGATGAAGTCTTGTGCAACATAATGCCAATGGATGTGTGTCACCTACCATTAGGGAGGCCATGGCAATTTGATTGACAAACTATACATGATGGGAGAGAAAACACATATACTATAACTAGGAACGGCCAGAGACATAGGTTAATTCCACTAAAAGACGGAGAAGAAAGTTTGTAATAATTCCAAGATATGCTTAGTAGATGGAAGAAAGTTTTTGGATGGACCAAAGCATGAGAATGTTTATTTTGCATTGATCTCTAATGCATGAAGTGTTGTAGATGAAAGGGAAACTATCGCAAGTGATGAGGAAGCACCACATAAAATTTTAGAATTGCTAGATGAATACTAGGATATCATAGCCAACAACATGCTAGAAGGGTTACCATCAGTAAGGAGTATCAGTTATCACATGGATCTAATTCTAGGAGCTAGTTTTCTAAATAAAGTGCCGCATAGAATGATGCTAGAAAAGAATGAGGAACTAAATAGGGAAGTGCTAGAATTGTCAAGGAAGGGTTTGATCTAGGAAAGTTTGAGCCCATGTGTGGTACCTACGATACTAGCACCCAAGAAGGATGGTGAATGGAGGATGTGCACTGAATCTAGAGCAATCAATAAGATCACTGAGATACAGATCTTCATTTCCAAGAACAAATGATGTCACAAATTGTCTAAGTGGAGCCAAGTACTTCACCAAGACTGACTTAATTGGCTATCACCATATCAAGATAGAAGAAGGGGATGAGTAGAAAACAACATTCAAGACTAATGAGGGGATGTGTGAGTGGCTTGTTATGCCCTTTGGATTGACCAATGCACATGGCATGTTTATGTGGATGATGAATGCGGTATTAAGGAAATTCTTGGGTAAGTTTGTAATAGTTTATTTGGATGATATTCTAAGTTTTAGTAAGACCAAAGATGAACACCTGGAACACATCAGATTAGTACTACAAAGACTGAGAGAAGAAAAGTTATAGATCAATTTGAAAAAGTGTAGTTCCATAAGAGAAGAGTTAGTATACTCGGGTTTTGGGATCTTAGTAGAAGGTTTGAAGATAGACCTAAAGAATCAAAGCCATTACATAGTGGCCTACACCAACAAACGTAGGAGATGTTAGATATTTTCATGGGTTAGCCAATTTTTACAAGAAGTTCATCAAAAACTTTAGTACTATTTGTGTGCTACTAACTAAGACAATGAGAGGGGACAAGAGGGAATTCAAGTGGACTATAAAGAGATTTTAGTTGTTGAAGAAGAAAGTAATAGAAAAATCAATATTGGCCTTGCTAGATTTCAACAAGATATTCCAAGTGGATTATGATGCAAGTGGGAATGCAATTAAAGCGATATTGATCCAAGAAGGAAGACTAGTAGCTTAATTTAGTGAGAAGTTTAATGGTGCCAAGAAGTGGTATTCAATCTATGACCAAGAGTTTTATGTCATAATACATGTGCTAAATAAGTGGAGACATTACCTGTTAGCCAAAGAGTTTATGTTGTACACTGATCATCAAGTACTACAATACTTGAATAATCAAATTAAATTGAACCAAAGACATATGCAGTGGGCAGAATTCATGCAAAATACACTTTTGTGTTGAAACATAGGAGTAGTGAGTCAAACAAGGTTGCAAATGCTTTGAGTAGTAGATGAAACCTGCTAACAAAAATGAGGGTGGAGGTAGTTGGTTTTGAGGAGTTAAAACAATTGTATGAGGTTGATCCTAATTTTGTGGAGGCATGAAAGGCATGTAAAGAGTTAATAAGCATGGACAAAAGTAAATGGTTGGATTACTTGATTCAAAATAAGATGTTGTTCAAATGAATCAAGTTATGCATACCTAGAAGTTCTATAAAGAAAATCTAATAAGAGAGAAGCACTGTAGAGGTTTGATTAGACATTTTGGGATAGACATGATAAGTGCCTTGATAAATGAGAATTATTTTTTACTGCATATATACAAGGATGTAAGGAATTGTTTTCAAGGTTGTAAGACTTTCTAAGTTACCAAAGGAAGCAATCAAAATATTGGACTATACGAGCAACTACTGATGCCACAGAAGCTGTGGGAGGACATAAGTATGGATTTTGTGTTTGGACTACCAAGGATGCAAAGGGAGAATGATTTAATCATGGTAGTAGTGTAAGGTCCAAACCAATACACTAGAATAAAATAATATTATTCTCATAAAATAGTACGGCAAAAGGGAAGAATTAGAATTTTCCCATAAATAATAACTCATGCAAAATACTTTCATCAATATAATCAAATATGATTCTATACGTTAGCTAATCAAATAGCTTAGTAAAAAAGGACCATGCCTTTACAATATCTAGCCATGTAGGTTCATACATATGAACAACACACCATACAATGTCTTCAATACCTTACCATATCTTCGACACTGAATCTAGCGAAGAGAGAACATCATCAAGGTGATTTACCACCTAGCCATGAGGCTCATGCCTCCTTGGCCTTCCTCCTAAATTAAGAAGCTTGACCCTTCGCCAGGGGTCTAGCAGACTGAAGCCAACATGCATGAAGGAATCTGGTGTAGCATGATATATCTATCATCCCTATAGCATGTGTCAAATGCATATACTGATCTAATATCATGATATGACAGAGAGAGAAATAAAACATCAAATAGTATCTATTACTAATTTGACTAAAAAAACTTTGGCCAAAGAATCCTTTATGGCCGCGTTCAACTAGATAGGTTCAAGAAGGAACCTACCCTTCTTTGTAGCTCCATATTCAGCACTCGTCCATGCTCTTTCTCTAACTCATCATATAGTGTTGCAAGAATAGAAAATACATTCATAACACAAAATACAACATCCCACGATGCATGCAAGTTCACAAGAAAGACAACATACATATGCAATAAGACATATTTCTTCTCAAGGAAGTATTAATTCATACTAAATTTCATCATCAATGAACATTCATCACGAATACACTCATAAGTCATTAACAAAAAATAGGTGGTCTAAGCTTGCCATAGAATTCAAGATCTTTCAAATCGATCATTCTTAGTCTTATTTCACATTTTCTCCTCATTATTAAAGAAGAACATTTATTATCTATTAAGGCAAACTCTCATATCATCTATTGTTAATCCAAAAATGGATACCATTAATCTAATTCTTTATTTATACCTAAGATGACCTTAAAGGCACTTAGCCAAATATAACTAGTTTCCTTTAATGAATGGAAAGATATAACACTTATCTAATTCATTATCTAAATTCATTCAATTAAGATAATAGTATCAACAACTAAGTGGTAGCACTAACTATGACCAATCAATGTTCTACCTAGATTCTAACACTAAAACTCTCAAATCTAACTAATTAATTTAATTATCAAAGTCATCCTAAGAAAGTGGCTGCGACCTTAAAAATTATTAATTCAATAATATACCTTAAGAGAGCTACATGCATATGTGAAGTATATCTAATTTGTGCAACATGTGAACATGAGAAGTTTGTATGAGTTGAATGCTAAGTAATTTTGTGTTCTTACTTGTTGACATTGAATTGATATCTATAAGCTATACACTTATTGTCATACTGTTTTAGATGTTGGGAAAAGTAAGTACCAACTTAGTTAATAGGTATGATCTAATACCCTAGTTACAACATAATACGACAAAAATAATTTTGGTTAAAGTAACAACTTATATTTAAAAGCACAAAGATGTGTCACACTTTCAGTTGACTTATCAGCACAAGTGAATTTTAGTATTTATAACTAAAAATCAATTTTAGTCAAACATATGATCTAGTAAGATTCATTCTAGATAAGGTAAATATGTCCGCAACTTTTCCAACTAATATTGTTGGCTAAATGCATATGTAGTACCACTTTGAGGCCAATTTACTAAAAAAATGAAATTATTTGAAAAATTTAATGTTTTAACAAATCCTACTCATATAAATAACATTTTTTTAAAAAGATAAAAATACCCTTTTGTAGATCCATAAGTGTAGCTTTTAAATATATATTTATTTTAATATTTCAATTATTATCTATATTTTATTTTTATTTTTTACTAAAAGTAGGTTTTCAGCACAAAAATATTCGGTTGATTACCATGTCAAGAAAAATACTAAAACTTATTAAAAAAAATAAAAAAAAATATGATGCCTTAGATAAAAGAATCTAGATTAAGATAGTATAATTTGTTTTCTGTTTTAGATAAATATTTAATATAAAAGTTGACGTCGACTGGAAACAGCCATGTTTTAATACACGCACATTTAAATATTTATTTAAAAATATATATTTATTAATATTGAAAAAACAATATATCTATGCCCTAAAGTTTCAAGTTATAAATATATACAAAAAAATTGAAGGAAAAACAAAAAAAAAAAATTTACTATATATAGCTTGACGTCTCATGTAACGTCATTTTTCAGTATTTTATCAGCAACTAAATTATAGTGTTAATTTTAAAAAAACTATATTCAAATAATTTCTTAAATTTTTCAAAAAAATATGAACATAAAATATACTAAAAAATAAACATTTTATTAGTTTACATCATTTCAAAATTCAAAACATATATGCCATTGTCTAGTGATTCAACTTAAAAAGTTGGATCAGTGTTGGCTGATTCCTTTATAAAAGTGTAATTCATCTTTGTACTTTTATGTCTAACCATAAAATACCCACCAAACTCGAATTAGTATATATATAATAAAAAATAAGAGCGACTTAAATTCCTCGTCTTCCATAAAGGTTAAAGGAATGACTCAAATCATAAATATGGCTAAGTTATATATTTTGACCATGGACAAATGTTACACAATGTGCATATAATTATGCTATGAAATAAAAGTTATAAATCAACAAGAATTTAGTGATATTATTTTTAATGTAATACAATATCAAAAGCGGACAATTAAGTAAGAATATAACTTTTACTTTCTAACTATATTGATCTTTATTACTAGTTTAAAATCCCATGAAGGTATTAATCAAAATATAGAAAAAGTCTAAAGAGATAAGTATTAACTCAAGTTATTACTATATACATTAGAAAGTGAAGGTGCAAATGATGCAGAGGTGTGAGGACCAAAACTATCCTCAAGAACATTAACAAATCAAATAACTAATCCAATTGCTTTGGTCAGGTTGAATAGAACATTAATACATACTTTTCCTCCAATTTTCATGAAGATCCAATGGTAGGGGAGAAAGTTATGACTCTTTTCCCAAAACTACAAACCCTAGGCAGCATTCAGACCTGCCCTCACCAAAAATTCCATAACTTATTCAAATCTTAATGAAATTTGATGCAACAAAAAGAAATGGAAAGTAGACTCAATACTCTTTCCAACCATATATGCTTGCTCCTATATATGTCCGTACAAAACCGTACCAAATGCTACAACAGGACTGTTGTAGGGAAAATCAGAAAATTACAATCCATAAAACACTCATAGCTTTCACAAAAATAAATAAAAATGCATGGGACAAGAAGAAAATGGAAGGTGGTTGAAGGATCTAACATTTTCAATCCATTAGACATCCATTCAATTCTATACAGGGCCGTACAATAGCAAAAGACAACAAATTTATGAAGGAAAATACAGGAAAACATTATTTTTTCTCATTCCATGCTCAACTCTTCAACCACCCACGAATTCTTCATGGTTACAAGGCCTTTTAAAGGAATTAAAATATGTCTCTTTAGTTCATAACTAATTTGGAGTGAACCAAGAGCCAAATGAATCTTCACCTTCCAAGTTTGCATCTTTTTTCTAATTTTACATTGACAACCTTTACATGGTTTGCAATATTTTACATTTTTGAAACTCCTAATGACCTAAACACATAAAAATGACTTGATAAACCTCATTACAATGTTGAAGCATACAAATTTAATCAAACTCAAAGATTTGTCTAGGGTAACCTTAATTTGCCAAGGTGCTCTTGCACCATACAACCAACCAACAAAATTTCCAAGTCCCTTGGAAATGTATCTATAACAAAAGTCTCTTTCCTCTGTCTTTATCTTCAATCTTCTCAGCTACAATCTTCCAATCAATAGAAATGGTGACCAACCAACCAACCAACAAAACAAACTACCATCTTCACAGAGCATCCTCAGGCTCCTTCTACTCCCATCAGTGGAGTACTCTTCGAGCTGCAACATCAAGTGCTTCTTCAGGTATCCATCTCTCTCACTGCTTCACAACAAACCAACTCACCAAACCATTCATCTCACCCAACAGCAGATCCTGGTGATGCACCTACCGCTCTCTCTTTAGTGGTTTCTCTATGCATCCTTCTCCAGCCAAATCTCTATTGGAGAATGGTCATGACAGACCTCATCTTGTCTGCCCACACACAACCTTAGAAAACATCCTTCTTGCAGCTAGATGGAACAAGCACCTGCAACCAAACAACTGAGCAACACAAAATCCAAAAGGTGTAGATTGCCTCCCTCGGCAATCTATCTACACAATCAAGATCTTCTCACTCTTCACCTACCTTCTCAGTGACAAAAAAAAAAATACACACCACCCAAATCTTTCGCCAGCTCTGATACCAATATGATGCAGAGGTAGGAGGACCAAAACTATCCTCAAGAACATTAACAAATCAAATAACTAATCTAATTTCTTTGGTCAAGTTGAATAGAACATTAATACATACTTTTCCTCTAATTTTCATGAAGATCCAATGATAGGGGAGAAAGTTATGACTCTTTTCCCAAAACTACAAACCCTAGGCAGCATTCAAACCTGCCCTCACCAAAAATTTCATAACTTATTCCAATCTTAATGAAATTTGATGCAACAAAAAGAAATGGAAAGTAGACTCAATACTCTTTCCAACCATATATGGCTTGCTCCTATATATGTCCGTACAAAATCGTACCAAATGCTACAACAGGACTGTTGCAGGGAAAATCAGAAAATTATAATCCATAAAACACTCATATCTTTCACAAAAATAAATAAAAATGCATGGGACAAGAAGAAAATGGAAGGTGGTTGAAGGATCTAACATTTTTAATCCATTAGACATCCATTCAATTCTATACAGGGCCGTACAATAGCAAAAGACAGCAAATTTATGAAGGAAAATACAGGAAAACATTATTTTTTCTCATTCCATGCTCAACTCTTCAACCACCCACGAATTCTTCATGGTTACAAGGCCTTTTAAAGGCATTAAAACATGTCTCTTCAATTCATAACTAATTTGGAGTGAACCAAGAGCCAAATGAATCTTCACCTTCCAAGTTTGCATCTTTTTTTCAATTTTACATTGACAACCTTTACATGGTTTGCAATATTTTACATTTTTGAAACTCCTAATGACCTAAACACATAAAAATGACTTGATAAACCTCATTACAATGTTGAAGCATACAAATTTAATCAAACTCAAAGATTTGTCTAGGGTAACCTTAATTTGCCAAGGTGCTCCTGCACCATACAACCAACCAACAAAATTTCTAAGTCCCTTGGAAATGTATCTGTAACAAAAGTCTCTTTCCTCTGTCTTTATCTTCAATCTTCTCAGCTACAATCTTCCAATCAATAGAAATGGTGACCAACCAACCAACCAACAAAACAAACTACCATCTTCACAGAGCATCCTCAGGCTCCTTTGGTGCAGGAGCACCTTGGAAAATTAATATTGCCCTAGAAAAATCTTTGAGTTTGATTAAATTTGTATGCTTCCACATTATAATGAGGTTTATCAAGTCATTTTTATGTGTTTAGGTGATTAGGAGTTTCAAAAATGCAAAATATTGCAAATCATGTAAAGGTTGTCAATGTAAAATTAGAAAAAAAGATGCAAATTTGGAAGGTGACGAGTCATTTGGCTCTTGGTCTGCTCCAAATTAGTTATGAACTGAAGAGACATGTTTTAATACCTTTAAAAGGCCTTGTAACCATGAAGAATTCGTGGGTGGTTGAAGATTTGAGCATGGAATGAGAAAAAATAATGTTTTCCTGTATTTTCCTTCAGAAATTTGCTGTCTTTTGCTATTGTACGGCCCTATATAGAATTGAATGGATACCTAATGGATTGAAAATGTTATATCCTTCAACCACCTTCCATTTTCTTCTTGTCCCATGCATTTTTATTTAGTTTTGTGAAAGATATGAGTGTTTTATGGACTGTAATTTTCTAATTTTCCCTGCAACAGTCCTGTTGCAGCGTTTGGTATGGTTTTGTACAGAAATATATAGGAGCAAGCCATATATGGTTGGAAAGAGTATTGAGTCTACTTTCCATTTCTTTTTGTTGCATCAAATTTTATTAAGATTTGAATAAGTTATGGCATTTTTGGTGAGGGCAGGTCTGAACGCTGCCTAGGGTTTGTAGTTTTGGGAAAAGAGTCATAACTTGCTCTCCTACGATTGGATCTTCATGAAAACTGGATGAAAAGTCTGTATTAATGTTCTCTTCAATCTAACAAAAGTAATTGGATTAGTTCTTTGATTTGTTAATGTTATTAAGGATAGTTTTGGTCTTCCTACCTCTGCATCATTTTGGTATCAGAGTTGGCGAAAGATTTGGGTGGTGTGTATTTTTTTTTTTCTGTCACTGAGAAGACAGGTGAAGAGTGAGAAGATCTTGATTGTGTAGATAGATCGCTGAGGGAGGCAATCTACACCTTTTGGATTTTGTGTTGCTCAGTTGTTTGGTTGCAGGTGCTTGTTCCATCTAGCTGCAAGAAGGATGTTTTCTGAGATTGTGTGTGGGCAGACAAGATGAGGTCTGTCATGACCATTCTCCAATAGAGATTTGGCTGGAGAAGGATGCATAGAGAAACCACTGAGGAGAGAGTGGTAGGTGCATCACCAGGATCTGCTGTTGGGTGAGATGAATGATTTGGTGAGTTGGTTTGTTGTGAAGCAGTGAGAGAGATGGATACCTGAAGAAGCACTTGATGTTGCAGCCTGAAGAATACTCCACTGATGGGAGTAGAAGGAGCCTGAGGATGCTCTGTGAAGATGGTAGTTTGTTTTTTTGGTTGGTTGGTCACCATTTCTATAGATTTTAAGATTGTAGCTGAGAAGATTGAAGATAAAGACAGAGGAAAGAGACTTTTGTTGCAGATACATTTCCAAGGGACTTGAAAATTTTGTTGGTTGGTTGTATGGTGCAGGAGCACCTTGGAAAATTAATATTGCCCTAGAAAAATCTTTGAGTTTGATTAAATTTGTATGCTTCCACATTGTAATGAGGTTTATCAAGTCATTTTTATGTGTTTAGGTGATTAGGAGTTTCAAAAATGCAAAATATTGCAAATCATGTAAAGGTTGTCAATGTAAAATTAGAAAAAAGATGCAAACTTGGAAGGTGAAGAGTCATTTGGCTCTTGGTTTGCTCCAAATCAGTTATGAACTGAAGAGACATGTTTTAATGCCTTTAAAAGGCCTTGTAACTGTTGGTGCCTGAATTGATTGTCAGTTCTTGAGCAATTTTTATGCAGGCACCATCCCAAAAAATCCAAAAAAATTTCCAGTTTTGGCACCCCTTCAGTGTTTTGTAACATCCACATCATCTTTCTTGAAGGGGGGTCTTCATGTTTTGTCCATCAGCATGAGTTTGGAATGTGTCTTGGCGATCATGATTGGTACCAATGGCGTGTTGTCTTCTATCGCTAAGACTTTACCTATCGAAGTGAGCGGGCAAGTGTTGGACCGACGTTGGTTGTCTGGCCGATGAGGGATGTTCAAGGTGGTCGTCGGCAGGAGTAGTGCTATCGGTGAGAGAGTTTTCGGGTTCGCCGATGCCTGAGGTCTCGCCGACAGAGTATAGTTTGTTGGCGCCATCGGTGTAATGGAGGATTATCGGGTGAACGGGCAGATTGTTGGCCGATGGCGCAGGTCTGGCCGATGGAGTTGCCATCGGCGAGTATGGGGTAGTGTCTAGCCGATGGTGGTAATAGAGTTCGGTTTCGGCGTGACAGGGGCTATCGGGCTAACCGTTGGAAGGTCCGCCGATGGAGAGTGTTTTGCCGATGTGATGTTATCGGCGTAAGTCACACCGACAGGGGGGTAGTGTAGTGTGTGATCGGAGAGACTTGTGAGGTCGGGGTAAGTTTTGTGGAGCTGGCCGATGGTTCTCCTCTGGCCGATGGGGATGTTGGTAACTTGTGGAGGTGTTGGTATCGGCGAGACCGCTGTGATCGGCAGGAGATTTGTGGGGTAGGCCGATAATGTATGTCATGGCGATGGGTTCTTGGCAAAGGGTTGTGTGTCAAGCGTGGCAAAACGCTCGACACCTATCATGTGTGCAGCCATATTTTTAAAGTGCCAAAGTTGTCTCCGCGGCACCAATGTGGGATTATTCCCCTGTATGTTTTGAACCCGCGGTAGAACGCATTTTGGCGGAAAATTTCTTTTTTGACTGCAGCGACGGTTTTCAAGCGACCGCGGGTGGTTGAGGCCCTTAATGGCGACTGTAGCAGGAGTATGGGTGACGGTACAAGCAATTAAGCTGCCTGATCGTGGATGAAGACTTTCAAGTGGTGGCACAAAGCTCAAGATCCCCCCTGTCTGTTGCATTTAATCTGTGAAGGCCATTTTCAAATGGAAGGAATGTATCTGGCAAATTTTTGACTTCTGGCCATGTAATTAATTGCTGAATGTACACGGTTCTGTATAAATGGTCTTGGCTGTGTTACTTTTTGGAGGTTGGACGTTTTTGGGCTTTCTGCTCTAGCTCTGAACATAAGGTGTTCACATTTTGAAAGGCATTTTTTGCTACAGACTCGATCCTTAGTCTGGTGTACTAATCTATCTTGGCTTGTAAATGATGATTTTCTCTGTGATGGCCTTCTATGCAGATTGATTTTAAATGAAAAACACCTGTGTGTGTATTGTTTCTGATTGTCTCCTGTATGTCATTTGTTTTCCTTTCAAACAAGGTTGTCAAGGGCTTCCAAGTTTTTCAGTATGTGCATACTGTGTGTCTGATTTATTGCGTCTGCTCAAGGAGTGGTTAAATAGGCTTTTGATCAGATACAAAGGGAAATAGATTGCATCATAGGATTTGTTAAGTATGATCATTAATGATACTCTTTCTTGGACATGTTGTTGTTAGGCAGTAGCATTATTCTTAGGTCCTCTGGATATGAATTTATGTTGTCATGGGGAGACATTTACAATCTTAGATATGACTCTGCTGCCCAGATAAGGCACTGGTTTGGGAATCTGTCTGTTCAATGGGTCTAGGAAAGTCCCATAACTCCAAACACCATTTCAAATCATCTCATCCTTCCATCTGTTAGTTGTAGGATTAGGAGTAGGAAACCCCTGCATGCTCTCATACCTAACCAGACATTATGTCCAAGAACGTTGCCCACCTTGTGATCTATCATACAGATCTTGGTCCATACATGAGAGTATTCTGCCTGTTGTTGTCAAGTTAGATCTTTCTATCTTTGAGCTAGTCAAGGTTATATCTTGAGTTATAGGGACACCCCCCTTGGTGCGGCAGAACCAGAAGTGAAGGGGAGGAGCTCACGCAACCTCCTGTATTAGTTGGCTGAATCTGCATGTGCATAGGAACTGGCAAACCCTGATGCTGATTCAGAAGAAAAACCAACAAAATGGCGACTCTGCTGGGGAGTCTTTCATGTGAATGATGATGCTCTGCTGGTGGTATGAACTCAGAAAAATATGTGTTGAGCTTTCAGCTGCTGTAAAATTTTGTCCTCTCTGGAGAGGTGGCGACTCTGCAAAAGACCTGAATGCACATGAAAGTTGATGTGTGTTGTGACAGAAAATGTGCTTTTCAGACTTCAGCATTTGTATGAGAAAAGATACCCTGTTTCCTCCCACTTATATTTATTGTTCTACTGCATAAGTTAGATGCCAGGGGAGACTATAGGTCTTAGGAATGCAAAGGATGTCTGAAAATAGAAATTTCATGAATCCAAGTATGAATTATCCCATACTCAGTCAGGAAGGGAATGATAAAAGAATAGAAGAGATGAAAAATAGGTTGATACTCTTAGAGGCTAGGCAGGCCCAATTAAATCATGATAACCTTGTTGTGTCTGCCAGTCAGAAAGCTAAACTTCCTGTCAGCCCTTTTGATCCTTTGTATGACCAACTAGATTTGTCATGGGTTGATTATAAAGTAGAAAATATGCCTGCTAGGATATACCGTCAGATGCCTAGATTTAGTGGTCACAGTGTGTGTGATGGGAATGCACATATCCAAGATTTTCATGAGTTCATGGGAAAACATTCATTCAGAGATGAGGATATGTGGATGAGGTTTTTTGTTAGGTCCTTTGATGCAAAAGCAAAAGACTGGTATTTGAGCCTTCCAAAGAGATTTGTTGCCTGTTGGGATGAGCTTGCTGACTGTTTCAAAGAAGAATTTGCAAGAGAACTTGCTCATCTTGTTGCAGAATTGATGAACATCAGAAAACAAGATGAAGAGCCATGTGTTGATTTCAGTCATAGGTTTGCAGTAGCCCTTTCACAGATCCCAGAAGTCTTCAGACCTGATATTTCAGCCTGTGTTGGCATATTCTTTGAGGCTTTTGAGGAGGGCTCTAGTGCAATACTGAGGGATTTCAAGGTGACAGGTATGCAGATGGCATACAAGTTCACCGAAAATATAGAAAAATTCATAAATGGGCGCCTGTTGATATCCCTGTCCCCAGGCCTTGGTGTGAGAAATGGTTGTGAAGCTGCAAATGACCAAATGATTATGGCATCATGTGCAGATAAAAATGAAAGTGAAAGCATAGAGGTTGAGACTGCTGTATTTGAACATAATGCTAACAATATTGCTCAACTGGATTGTTCACCAGTTGAGGATGCCAGTGAAAGGACTAGTGAGGATTCCCATTGCAATGATGAGGCATATGACCATGAAAACAATAACGAGGTTGTGGACAGCAATGAGCAATTTTTGGAATGGACCTGTGGAGACAATTGTGAGTATTGTACTCAAGACAGAGAAGATATAAGCAAACAGAGAAGCAGTCCTATGTGTGACCCATTGCCTTCCTTTCAAACACATGGAGATCATGAAGAGCAGTCAGGGATTGAAACAAGTGCTAGTGCAGAGCATGATTATTTTTCATTTGATGGCTGTTTTGCTTATGACACACAGGCTGATACTCCTCCACAGAGTGAATCCATTGGTGATGAAGATGTGTGCTCTGCTGCCCATGAACAAATGGCATATTATGATCAAGATTATGTACCTGGATCACCCATCTTTGACACATATGGTGATGAGGATCTATTTGAGTATGGTGAAGATCTAGACACTATTTTTGGCTTGGATTCTGTTTCTCATCCTGATGAAAGAGGAAATAACATGCATCAGGTAAGTGACTGTGAAAATGTGCTTGATTTGAAAGAGGTGCCAGAGCCTGATCTTTTCCAGCTTGGTGCTACTATTGGTTGTGTACATGATGTGCACAATTGTGAATTTGAAAGCTTTTCTTTTGAGAGGCCAGCATATGAGATGAGCTCTGATCTTCCTAGCTGCATGGTGGACTTTGAGTGTTTTCAGTTTTCAATCCAGCTAGGAGATCATTTTGCAATGCATAATGCTGATACAAATGATAACATGTGTTATATTCCATTTGAGTATGCATTGCCTGATACATTCTGCATCCACTTGTTGCCGGATGCTAAAGGTTATCTGCACAGAGATGACAGTGACAAGCTAAATCAGAAGGTTGAATGTGCAGATGACCAGGTTTGTTTATGGTCAAATCATGGTAGCATTCTCAGGCTTGACCCAGTGCATGCAGATGAAAACAAGATATTTGACAAAGGGAGATACAGGTTTTTCTTTTCTTGGTGGCCTTAGGCCATCAAGAGTGTTTGGTGATGCAGATCATTATAACTTCATGACTCTGTGCCCAATGGATAGGGGACTGGTCTGCATCCCAGAGTTTTGTGGTTCTTGCCATGCCTACAAGAGGCATGCATCCTCAGACAGAGCCACTGTTGGTGCCTGAATTGACTGTCAGTTCTTGAGCAATTTTTATGCAGGCACCATCCCAAAAAATCCAAAAAAATTTCCAGTTTTGGCACCCCTTCAGTGTTTTGTAACATCCACATCATCTTTCTTGAAGGGGGGGTCTTCATGTTTTGTCCATCGGCATGAGTTTGGAATGTGTCTTGGCGATCATGATTGGTACCAATGGCGTGTTGTCTTCTATCGCTAAGACTTTACCTATCGGAGTGAGCGGGCAAGTGTTGGACCGACGTTGGTTGTCTGGTCGATGAGGGATGTTCAAGGTGGTCGTCGGTAGGAGTAGTGCTATCGGTGAGAGAGTTTTCGGGTTCACCGACACCTGAGGTCTCGCCGACAGAGTATAGTTTGTTGGCGCCATCGGTGTAATGGAGGATTATCGGGTGAACGGGCAGATTGTTGGCCGATGGCGCAGGTCTAGCCGATGGAGTTGCCATCGGCGAGTATGGGGTAGTGTCTAGCCGATGGTGGTAATAGAGTTCAGTTTCGGCGTGATAGGGGCTATCGGGCTAACCGTTGGAAGGTCTGCCGATGGAGAGTGTTTGGCCGATGTGATGTTATTGGCGTAAGTCACACCGACAGGGGGGCAGTGTAGTGTGTGATCGGAGAGACTTGTGAGGTCGGGGTAAGTTTTGTGGAGCTGGCTGATGGTTCTCCTCTAGCCGATGGGGATGTTGGTGACTTGTGGAGGTGTTGGTATCGGCGAGACCACTGTGATCGGCAGGAGATTTGTGGGGTAGGCCGATAATGTATGTCATGGCGATGGGTTCTTGGCGAAGGGTTGTGTGTCAAGCGTGGCAAAACGCTTGACACCTATCATGTGTGCGGCCATATTTTTAAAGTGCCAAAGTTGTCTCCGCGGCACCAATGTGGGATTATTCCCCTGTATGTTTTGAACCCGCGGTAGAACGCATTTTGGCGGGAAATTTCTTTTTTGACTGCAGCGACGGTTTTCAAGCGACTGCGGGTGGTTGAGGCCCTTAATGGCAACTGTAGCAGGAGTATGGGTGACAGTACAAGCAATTAAGCTGCCTGATCGTGGATGAAGACTTTCAAGTGGTGGCACAAAGCTCAAGATCCCCCCTGTCTGTCGCATTTAATCTGTGAAGGCCATTTTCAAATGGAAGGAATGTATCTGGCAAATTTTTGACTTCTGGCCATGTAATTAATTGCTGAATGTACATGGTTCTGTATAAATGGTCTTGGCTGTGTTACTTTTTGGAGGTTGGACGTTTTTGGGCTTTCTGCTCTAGCTCTGAACATAAGGTGTTCACATTTTGAAAGGCATTTTTTGCTACAGACTCGATCCTTAGTCTGGTGTACTAATCTATCTTGGCTTGTAAATGATGATTTTCTCTGTGATGGCCTTCTATGCAGATTGATTTTAAATGAAAAACACCTGTGTGTGTATTGTTTCTGATTGTCTCCTGTATGTCATTTGTTTTCCTTTCAAACAAGGTTGTCAAGGGCTTCCAAGTTTTTCAGTATGTGCATACTGTGTGTCTGATTTATTGCGTCTGCTCAAGGAGTGGTTAAATAGGCTTTTGATCAGATACAAAGGGAAATAGATTGCATCATAGGATCTGTTAAGTATGATCATTAATGATACTCTTTCTTGGACATGTTGCTGTTAGGCAGTAGCATTATTCTTAGGTCCTCTGGATATGAATTTATGTTGTCATGGGGAGACATTTACAGTCTTAGATATGACTCTGCTGCCCAGATAAGGCACTGGTTTGGGAATCTGTCTGTTCAATGGGTCTAGGAAAGTCCCATAACTCCAAACACCATTTCAAATCATCTCATCCTTCCATCTGTTAGTTGTAGGATTAGGAGTAGGAAACCCCTGCATGCTCTCATACCTAACCAGACATTATGTCCAAGAACGTTGCCCACCTTGTGATCTATCATACAGATCTTGGTCCATACATGAGAGTATTCTGCCTGTTGTTGTCAAGTTAGATCTTTCTATCTTTGAGCTAGTCAAGGTTATATCTTGAGTTATAGGGACACCCCCCTTGGTGCGGCAGAACCAGAAGTGAAGGGGAGGAGCTCACGCAACCTCCTGTATTAGTTGGCTGAATCTGCATGTGCATAGGAACTGGCAAACCCTGATGCTGATTCAGAAGAAAAACCAACAGTAACCATGAAGAATTCATGGGTGGTTGAAGATTTGAGCATGGAATGAGAAAAAACAATGTTTTCCTGTATTTTCCTTCAGAAATTTGCTGTCTTTTGCTATTGTATGGCCCTATATAGAATTGAATGGATGCCTAATGGATTGAAAATGTTATATCCTTCAACCACCTTCCTTTTTCTTCTTGTCCCATGCATTTTTATTTAGTTTTGTGAAAGATATGAGTGTTTTATGGACTGTAATTTTCTGATTTTCCCTGCAACAGTCCTGTTGCAGCGTTTGATACGGTTTTGTACGGACATATACAGGAGCAAGCCATATATGGTTGGAAAGAGTATTGAGTCTACTTTCCATTTCCTTTTGTTGCATCAAATTTTATTAAGATTTGAATAAGTTATGGCATTTTTGGTGAGGGCAGGTCTGAACGCTGCTTAGGGTTTGTAGTTTTGGGAAAAGAGTCATAACTTGCTCTCCTACCATTGGATCTTCATGAAAATTAGATGAAAAGTCTGTATTAATGTTCTCTTTAATCTGAAAAAAGCAATTGGATTAGTTCTTTGATTTGTTAATGTTATTGAGGATAGTTTTGGTCCTCCTACCTCTGCATCATCCTTCTACTCCCATCAGTGGAGTACTCTTCGGGCTACAACATCAAGTGCTTCTTCAGGTATCCATCTCTCTCACTGCTTCACAACAAACCAACTTACCAAACCATTCATCTCACCCAACAGCAGATCCTGGTGATGCACCTACCACTCTCTCCTTAGTGGTTTCTCTATGCATCCTTCTCCAGCCAAATCTCTATTGGAGAATGGTCATGATAGACCTCATCTTGTCTGCCCACACACAACCTCAGAAAACATCCTTCTTGCAGCTAGATGGAACAAGCACCTGCAACCAAACAACTGAGCAACACAAAATCCAAAAGGTGTAGATTGCCTCCCTCGGCAATATATTTACACAATCAAGATCTTCTCACTCTTCACCTACCTTCTTAGTGACAAAAAAAAAAATACACACCACCTAAATCTTTCGCCAGCTCTGATACCAATATGATGCAGAGGTAGGAGGACCAAAACTATCCTCAAGAACATTAACAAATCAAATAACTAATCTAATTGCTTTGGTTAGGTTGAATAGAACATTAATACATACTTTTCCTCCAATTTTCATGAAGATCCAATGGTAGGGGAGAAAGTTATGACTCTTTTCCCAAAACTACAAACCCTAGGCAGCATTCAGACCTGCCCTCACCAAAAATTTCATAATTTATTCAAATCTTAATGAAATTTTATGCAACAAAAAGAAATGGAAAGTAGACTCAATACTCTTTCCAACCATATATGGCTTGCTCCTATATATGTCCGTACAAAATCGTACCAAATGCTACAACAGGACTGTTGTAGAGAAAATCAGAAATTTACAATCCATAAAACACTCATATCTTTCACAAAAATAAATAAAAATGCATGGGACAAGAAGAAAATGGAAGGTGGTTGAAGGATCTAACATTTTCAATCCATTAGACATCCATTCAATTCTATACAGGGCCGTACAATAGTAAAAGACAACAAATTTATGAAGGAAAATACAGGAAAACATTGTTTTTTCTCATTCCATGCTCAACTCTTCAACCACCCATGAATTCTTCATGGTTACAAGGCCCTTTAAAGGCATTAAAACATGTCTCTTTAGTTCATAACTAATTTGGAGTGAACCAAGAGCCAAATGACTCTTCACCTTCCAAGTTTACATCTTTTTTCTAATTTTACATTGACAACCTTTACATGGTTTGCAATATTTTACATTTTTGAAACTCCTAATGACCTAAACACATAAAAATGACTTGATAAACCTCATTACAATGTTGAAGCATACAAATTTAATCAAACTCAAAGATTTATCTAGGGTAACCTTAATTTGCCAAGGTGCTCCTGCACCATACAACCAACCAACAAAATTTCCAAGTCCCTTGGAAATGTATCTGTAACAAAAGTCTCTTTCCTCTGTCTTTATCTTCAATCTTCTCAGCTACAATCTTCCAATCAATAGAAATGGTGACCAACCAACCAACCAACAAAACAAACTACCATCTTCACAGAGCATCCTCAGGCTCCTTCTACTCCCATCAGTGGAGTACTCTTCGGGCTGCAACATCAAGTGCTTCTTCAGGTATCCATCTCTCTCACTGCTTCACAACAAACCAACTCACTAAACCATTCATCTCACCCAACAGTAGATCCTGGTGATGCACCTACCACTCTCTCCTTAGTGGTTTCTCTATGCATCCTTCTCCAGCTAAATCTCTATTGGAGAATGGTCATGATAGACCTCATCTTGTTTGCCCACACACAACCTCAGAAAACATCCTTCTTGCAGTTAGATGGAACAAGCACCTGCAACCAAACAACTGAGCAACACAAAATCTAAAAGGTGTAGATTGCCTCCCTCGGCAATCTATCTACACAATCAAGATCTTCTCACTCTTCACCTACCTTCTCAATGACAGAAAAAAAAAATACACACCACCCAAATCTTTCGCCAGCTCTGATACCAATATGATGCAGAGGTAGGAGGACCAAAACTATCCTCAAGAACATTAACAAATCAAATAACTAATCCAATTGCTTTGGTCAGGTTGAATAGAACATTAATACATACTTTTCCTCCAATTTTCATGAAGATCCAATGGTAGGGGAGAAAGTTATGACTCTTTTCCCAAAACTACAAACCCTAGGCAACATTCAGACCTACCCTCACCAAAAATTCCATAACTTATTCAAATCTTAATAACATTTTATGCAACAAAAAGAAATGGAAAGTACACTCAATACTCTTTCCAACCATATATGGCTTGATCCTATATATGTCCGTACAAAACCGTACCAAATGCTACAACAGGACTGTTGCAGGGAAAATTAGAAATTTACAATCCATAAAACACTCATATCTTTCACAAAAATAAATAAAAATGCATGGGACAAGAAGAAAATGGAAGGTGGTTGAAGTATCTAACATTTTCAATCCATTAGACATCCATTCAATTCTATACAGGGCCATACAATAGCAAAAGACAGCAAATTTATGAAGAAAAATACAGGAAAACATTATTTTTTCTCATTCCATGCTCAACTCTTCAACCACCCACAAATTCTTCATGGTTACAAGGCCTTTTAAAGGCATTAAAACATGTCTCTTCAGTTCATAACTAATTTAGAGTGAACCAAGAGCCAAATGACTCTTCACCTTCCAAGTTTGCATCTTTTTTCCAATTTTACATTGACAACCTTTACATGGTTTGCAATATTTTACATTTTTGAAACTCCTAATGACCTAAACACATAAAAATGACTTGATAAACCTCATTACAATGTTGAAGCATACAAATTTAATCAAACTCAAAGATTTCTCTAGGATAACCTTAATTTGCCAAGGTGCTCCTGCACCAGCAAATCAAGGCATTTAGGTACAAAATGCAGAGTGAGAGATCTCATGAAACAACATATGCAGGTTTCTAACACAAGATTAGCTAAAATAAAACCGTCATTAGAAAATAGGAATACAAACTTTTGCATAAAGAGGATTCAATACCAACGTCGAGCTAGCCAAAGCATACATTAAGTGGAGAAAGTGGTCTAGTCTCATGGAATGTCATGAAGGTAGGATAAGAACGAGAGTAATTGAAGGAAAGTCCTTAGAAACTTTGAGTAGGAGCAAAGGCCAACTTCTCATCCTTCCAGCAACCTCCCTGCTTGTGCCAGGAGCGATTTTTGGTACAAGATACATACATCCATCAAATCATACCATTTGGGAAGAGAGATTACCAACAGACCAAGTGCCTCCAGAGAGATCTTTACATGGAAAACAGGAGATTGCACAGGCTAAAACTTCCAATTGGATGAAAATGGAATGTCAAAGTCTGAGAAGATGCGTTTCAAGTATCAAATTACAAAAAGGTGGAGGAATTTCACCAGATATTATAGATTGAAATACTCTGGTAGTTATATTGCAAAATGTGGAAGCGCAGACAAGACACAGGAACTGTTTGACAGAATGCCTCAAAGAGATGTCATCTTATGGAACACAATGATTGCAGGATTGCACTAAACGTATTTGTTGAACAAACTTTAGAAACTTTCAAGAAAATGCAGTCGGCAGTAAAGCCAGATTTTGCATCCTTTGCCAGCATAAAGCGTAATATAATTGGAAATGCTCTGGTAGACATGTATGCAAAATGAGGATGCAAGACAAGGCACATAAACTATTTGGCAAAAATACCACAGAGAGATTTCATCTCAAGGAATGCAATGATTGCAGGATATGCACAAAATGGATATGTTGATAAAGGCATTTTAAACTTAAAGCAAATGCAATTGGCAGGTGTAAAGCCTGAATCCACAACCTTTGTCAATGACCCCTTTGCCAGCGCCAGGTTGGGAGCTTTAGTACAGGGCAAGGACATCCATCAAAACATAAAGAATCTATCAGGAAAAAGCAAATGGCAGGTTTGGCTGATATAAGATTGGGAATATTTCGATAGACATGCAACCAAAAATTTAGGAAGATGGATTGAATAGTCAGATGCAATTAAATGCAAAACAGTATATGTAGAGCTTGTGCACCTTTTTCTCCTGATGCATAACACAAGAAGTTGGAAGGAGTCGCCAATGTTCTCCTTGTTTTGATTTCTCCATAGTTACCTCAAGAAAAGTGTTCTCACGGTGGATATTAAATTCCCTGGTCCGAGCTCCTACAGTTGCCATTTCTTGTTTATGAAAGCTATGAATTTCCTAAAGATAGATGAGGAAGAAGAGAGAAGGATAGACGGAGTTTCTATGAGAAGGTGAGAGACAAAGAGAGACCCCCTTCTTTGAACAAAAACTCTTATTTAAAGGTTATTCAGAGCATCCCTTGCAAACACACACTCAGAGAAAATAAATGCATTCAATTTTCCAATAAGGAATAAAACTAGCACTTGCACCTCCTAAGGGTGTAAGGGATGAGCCGATAGGAAAGTTAGGGGAGCACATATAATTGTATATGTGTCTATTTGACTCCTCTATTAGGGTCAATCTAAAAGATCTGCTTTGGAACAATTCATTCATCCATATAAAATCAATATCTAAAGACAATGAGAATCTAATTCATTTCCAAAGATAGTGAAGTTGTACTACTCGTAAGAGGTTCTTCCAAGTAGAAATGTCATGTTTTCCACAAGGAATGTGATGTAAAAGAGACACATTCCCAAATGGAAGTAAAAATAAAGATGTAGCTGTAATCTGAAAAACTACTAACAAGTTTGATGATGCTTTTGTGGATAATGATTGAGATGGCTGCCCATTGCTTCCCCAAAACTAGATCTCTTTCAAAAAATTTCAAGATGTTTTCCAGTGACATGAAAAATGTTTCACAACAAGCTACAAGTATTTTACACAAATAGCTAACAAATAATGCACAATATTTGTACTTATTAACTTTGTAACAATAATTTATTCTTACAAAAATGAGAAAGCAAACAATAACAATTTAAAGTGATGTAGACATTTGTCAAAATTAATAGTGTAAAGTGATGACTATTTGTCTTCTGAACAAGAGTGTTAATTTTAAATATTAATCTTCCAACCAACATTTTAGTCACAAGGAATGTCAAGTAAAGAATAACAGTGTTAAAAGTTATGTAACACACTTAAATTTTAGCTTTCATCTTAACACACTTAAAGAGGCCATTTTGTCTTAATTATAGCATATCATAAAGTAATAACAAAATAAACACATATTAGAATTATATGCAATTAAAAGAGATTAAAATGTAAAGAGTATTGCACAATTTATTCTAATAAAACAATTTTAAGTATAATAAATAACTTGGTAGAAATTTAAACCCTTGATAAATTTGAGAGATAAATAAGTAGTATTTGAGCAACATCAACACACCTAGTAGACTACAAATTTAGGTGAACACAACTACTTTTGTCCAATCATTGCACAATATCTTTCATAAGTTTTTATTGCTTAAACGAAGAGAAATACAAATTCCACACCTTTAAAGAAGAGAGAACAGACATTTACAAATCACACAACACAACCAAATGACATAAATCCCTAACCTAAAAGTGACTTAAAGACTTGAGAGACTATCCACAAAGAAATTATTCATATTAATATAGTGTGGCATGCCTGCAAAGGCAATGCCATGAAAACCTAGCGCATAGCATCGAATTTCACATAAGAATCTTCACAATTAAAAGAGAATCTCCTCTCTCCAACTTTTACTCACATTATACTAGTTGATTCTTTGCATTCCTTGAAAAAAATAGGGAGAAGACAACCCTCAATTTGCATTTATTTTAGCACCTCACAAAGGTATGGACATTTATCTTGGCTTTTCACTTGTCATCTATACCTTGAACTTCCTCCCATACATCAATTGATTCTTATGACTCCCTCTCAAATTCAACCTTACCTTCTTCATTTTTTAAAGGATTCATCATACTTCCATTATTTGTACTCTAAACATATATGAATCAATTGAACGTCCTAACAACAAACTCCATGATGAGGGGGCTTAAAGGAAATAAAAACATGAGGGTAATGATTATTTCACAAATGAAACAAAAACATATATACCCCTCCAAAGCCCATGAGACCTACAATTCTATTACCTAAAACAAAAGACCTAGAGTTATATTAAAATAAACTCATAGAATTTGGTCGTTGCACTGGTGCCCTTATAGAAAATTCTCTGTTCCTCAATCTCTATGCATTTCATTGAATGTAACTTTGATATCTAGCTTTAAAACATTATCTTGAAGAATTTTGTTTACATTGAAAACAAATTTACCTTTTTGAAGGACCCCCCACAACTCCCAAAAAACATAAAAACAAATTTATCTCTTTAAAACACTTCCTCACTCCAAAGAAAACACAAACCCTATTCAAAAAATGACCCAACAATTCAAATCTAAAATTGCTCTTTATGGCAATCAACTCTCTTTTAACTACTTAGAAATTTAAAAGCTCCATTTGCACTTTAAGAAAACATTAGATTTTTTCAACTTTCTCATGAAATCTATTTTATACTTGAGTTGCAAAAATAGAGTAGACTTATCATTAACAATACACAAGGTGAGATCCATAAGAATATAAAGCCCTAAAATGGATGTTACATATGGAAATAAAATACAATGTGCATCAATACATGGATTTTCTTTAGATCGCTCTCTAAAACAAAGGACTAGGATGAAATTGAAACAATGGAGTAACCATGAGACATGGGCTTAGCCATAATCTTTCAACCTCTGGTGCAATCAAAGAAAAACAATCGAAGCACCCCCATGCTCTTTTCCAAGCAATAATTCAGATATTCTCAAGTATGTATATGTAGAGATGAAATAGTTAGTCATTGATTTTTTTCTTTTTTAAGTGGCCTATCACACACCATCATGATGCCATTCATACAATTACGTGTACAAACGGTTGTGATTCATACAATTGCATGAAGGAAAAGAATCAGCTAAACTAACCACCTAACCATCTGATGGAGTAAAAAATTGTGACTAAAATCATTGGCAACTATAAAAAAACATGCCACTTTATAATTTGACTAATTATACCATTTTTTGCATTCTTGATATTTTTCAACCACACCATTTCATTGTTTTCTACTTGGCCCCAATACCCACTTTTGTGTTAGCTTTATAATCTTTTAATTTATATTTTACTATTTGATTTTTAATTACCTCTAGGCAGTTCAATATCTAACCAGTTCAATAGACATAAACAACCAAAACTAGTCCAGAAATTACCTTAAAAATTAAAATTCAACATCATTGTTAAGGCTAAAATAGTGACCTATATACCATTGAAACACATACCAACAAACACAATAATAAATCCATGAACTCCTACTTTACCAATTTTGAACATAAATAAGTTTGAAACAACACAATCCATTTCTATGAACTACATAAGTATAGTGAAGACCTATAATAGAACACTACCATTAGACTTAGATGTAATGACAAACTATAAAGGTAAAAAGATTAAAATCTACAGATAGATAATCCTTTTTTGTGGTGACCCGATGCACTGTCCTTTGATTCATCAACCATTGTGGTTAGGTGGGGTCGGCACATTCCATCATTCAAAATGTCACTAGGGCTTATTGATTTCCTAAAAAAAATAATTAAAAAAAAATTACTATAAAAAATGTAGCATTGGGTCTCACCCAAGAAAAATAATGGTTCAGATTAATTGCATGATTATTATTTACAATTTTTTAAAAAATCTCATAAGACCTCATAGGACTTGTGGAAAGGCGACTCAGGTGCCCAAAGAGACTATTGTTCAAGATGGCATCAATATCCTGTGAGAAAAACTCTCTGGTTCCCAAATGAAATCTGTTGGGAATTAAGGTGTCTCAACCTTGGTAATTCCTTGTATTATTTCATTGTATTTATTTAATTATTGCCTATTATTGTAATTAAGATGCAAATCCTTATTGTCATCTTGTGGGAGTTGGCACGGTGATGTGTCATCCTACGTGGAAGGTGATAAGTTGTAAATTTGTCCTCACATGAGGAGATAGGCATCCCACTTAGCGGTAGGAATATTTTACCATGTGTCAGTATCTTGGATAGTGTGTAAGGGAATATTGACTGAAACGGTCATGACAGATTCCTATGACAAATCTATGACACGTAAGAGTTGTAAATGGAAGATTCTATGACAGGTGAAGACATGTGTCACAAGGCATCTTGGAAGAAGGCATCTTTGGGCGCCCCAAGGAGGGCTATGACATGTTGTAAGAGAATATTCTATTTATAGCTTGTGTATGACAGATTCTCTTACAACTGTAAGATATGACAGCTATGACGGATTCTATGATGGTCGTAAGTGTCGTAAGAGTATCTTTCATTACCCAACTTGGGAATAGGCAACCTCTTTGGGATGGGGTGACTTGACAAGTGTCAGGAACATTCTACAGTGTTGGACAAGTGTCCATAGACGTGGGTTTTGGGCCATGAGGCCATGTTGGATGCCCATCTCAAGATAGAGCTATTTTTGCCTTGTATCTTCTATATAAATAGGTGCTTTGGAGAGGAGATGTGTTATGTGATTGACAAGTATTGTTATGCTGTCGGATTGTCTCCAAATACGAGTGTTGAAGACTCCTGCAAGAGCATTGGCTCTGAAACTATATTGTAACCTTGATTGTTTACTGGAATACATTTGAGCTGTGTTTTAAAGTGTGGGGTTTTTCACCCATAAAGGTTTTCCCCATGTATATCTTGTCTCTCTCTTCTTTTGTCTTACATTATTGTGTATGTGTTTGCTGCAATATCTCTATTGTTGGGTTAACATTGTTGTAACTATAAAGATTAAAATGAATTTGCAATCATCCCTCCTCATTAGATTAGTGTAGGAAGCGATTTTCGCACACCTAGCTTCCTTTCAGTTGGTATCAGAGCTTGATCACCTTTGGTCCTAGTTGTAGGGTAGGGGTTTTTTGAGCTAATCTTAGGTTGAGTGGGAGCTTTGTGTAGAGCATTCTGTAATCTTGTTGCAGGAAAGAGATGGCAGGCACATCTGGAAGATTAGAAGTGGAGAAATTCAATGGCACTAATTTTGAGTTATGGAAACTTAAGATGGAAGACATGCTTGTTGATCGTGACCTATGGGAAACCGTATCCGGTGTAAAACCAACTACAATGGCACAAGATGATTCAGATCTCAGAGATCAGAAGGCTAAGGGTCTCATAAGACTCAGTCTAGCTGATTCTGTCATGTTAAATGTCCATGAGGAGAAGAGCACAAAAGACCTTTGGAAGAAGCTGGGTGATGTTTATCAAGCCAAATCCCTAGTGAACAAACTTTTTCTGAGAAAGAAGTTGTATTCTCTGAGGATGGAGGATGGAGGATCTGTTGCAGATCACCTAAATGCCTTCAACATGTTATTTGCACAATTGGCATCAGTTGGTGTGAAGATGGAGGAGGAGGATCGTTGTATGACCTTGCTTTGTTCTTTGCCGGACTCGTGGGATCATCTTGTTATGGGTATTGGGAGCACCACATCCACTTTCACAATGGATGAAGTGGTATCTTCGTTGTTATCTAAAGAGATGCGGAGAAAGTCTTCTAAGGCAGCCCAAGAGGCTCTTGTGGTTCATGGAAGACCCAAGGAGAAAGGGAAAAAGAAGGACAAGAAAGCTAAGAAGGGCAGATCCAAATCCCGTGGGAGATCCAAATCTCCTAGAAAGTCCAAGGCTCTCTGTTGGAACTATGGAAAAGCTGGGCATTTCTGAAAGGAATGCAAGGAAGAAAAGAAAAAGAAGAAGAAGAATGTCCCAGATTCAAATTTTGACAAATCACAAGATGATGGTGATGCCTTCATCGCAGCCCTAGCCACATATGCATCTAATGATGTGTGGTTGATAGATTCTAGTGCATCATTCCACATGACCTCGCATCAAAGTTGGTTCACGAAGTATGAAGAGTTTGATGGTGGAAGAGTGTGCCTAGGTGACGATTCTCATCTGAAGATTGTTGGTCATGGAAGAGTCTCAATCTGATTCCTTGATGGACAAGTGAAGGGGATCACTGGGGTTTTGCACATCCCAGGCTTGGCACAGAACCTACTTTCTGTAAGTATGTTGAATGATGCAGGTGTGTAGGTTGTCTTTTCGAAGGATGGATGCAAGATGACTAGAGGATCTATGGTGCTTGCAAAGGGTACTCGTAGAGGTTCTTTGTTCAGTTGGAGGCATGCACTTCACAGTACAATAGTTCTTCTGACTCGAAGAAAAGAGCTATAGTCACTTCATCCCACCATCTGAACGAGCGGTGAAGAAATCTATTGTAACACATTCTGATGGTAGTGCACATGCTTTGGAAGTTAAACTTCCTGCTGAAAAGACTATGTTATGGCATTTGAGATATGGCCACATTGGTGAGAAGGGTCTTAGAACCCTAAAAAATAAAAACCTCGTTGAGGGGTTAAATGAGTGTAATCTCAAGTTCAACTTTTACGAACATTGTGTATATGGAAAGAAAAATCATGTTCAGTTTTACTCTAGTTCTCACAAGTCTTCTGGTGTACTGGATCTTATTCATTCTGATGTGTTTGGTCCTGTTAATGTTCCTTCAATTTCTAAATATGTATATTTTGTATCTTTCATAAATGATTACAGTAGAAGGACATGGGTTTATTTTATCAGAACCAAGACTAAAGTCTTTAGTCAGTTTAAAGAGTTTAAAGTTTTTGCTAAAAATCAGACTAGTAAAAAGATTAAGTGTTTGAGAACTGATAACGGTGGTGAGTTTTGTTTGGCAGAGTTTGATAAGTTCTGTAAAGAGCAAGGGATTGAAAGAAATAAGACAACTCCATACACCCCGCAGTAAAATGGAGTTGCAGGGAGGATGAACGGGACACTGATGGAGAAGACTAGGAGTATGCTTAGTGGAGCAAGCCTTGAACAAAAGTTTTGGGCTGAAGCTGTAGCCACTGCTTGCTACCCAGTAAACAGGACTCCTACATCAGCTCTTGTTGGTAAGACACTTATGGAGGTGTGGTCTGGTAAGAAGCCTTTAGTTATACATCTTCGTGTTTTTGGTTGTGAGGCATATGCACATGGGACTAGGGAGAAACGATCTAAACTAGAGAACAAGGTTGTTAAGTGTATTTTCATTGGCTATGGTGTCGGTGTGAAAGGATACAAGCTTTGGGATCCTGTGCTGAAAAAGTGTTGTATAGCAGAAGTGTTTTCTTCAAAGAGCTAACACCTTCTTCCGTTGTTTTACAGCCAGGACAGACAGAAAAGAAAGAAGATGTAGTTCAGTTTCCTTCTACCCCTAAGAAGACTGAACCGACAGACCTGTGAGACTTGATGATGAGGAGAGCTCTAGCAGATCTAAAAGTTTAGAAGAAGAAGTGGAACCTCAACCTCAGCCATTAAGGAGGTCTACACGAACAAGGAAGCAACCCGATAGGTTTGGTTATTCATTACTTGATTCTAGTTATGCTTTTGCCTTGCTTACTAACACTGATGAGCCTAGAACTGTGACAGAGGCTATGGGCATGAAAGATTCAGGTTCCTGGAAGGAGGCCATGGAAGATGAGAAGGCTTCTTTGGAAAAGAATAAAACATGAGACTTGATGCCTTTGCCTAAAGGACATAAACCTATTGGATGCAAATGGGTGTTCAAGAAGAAATTCAGTGCAGCTGGCAGTGTTGAAAAGTACAAGGCTAGACTGGTTGCGAAGGGGTATTCACAAGTGGAGGGAATTGATTATTGTGAAATTTTCTCTCCTGTTGCAAAGATGACATTTATTTGGTTCCTATTATCTCTTGCAACAACTTATGACTTAGAGGTGGGGCAGATGGATGCGAAGACAACATTCCTTCATGGTGATTTGGAGGAAGAGATTTACATGTCACACCCAGAGCATTACATAGAGAAAGGTAAAGAAAATTTGGTTTACAAGTTGAAAAAGTCTTTGTATGGTTTGAAGTAGTCTCATAGGATGTGGTACTTGAAGTTTGATGCCTTTGTGTTGTCAGTTGGATTTCTGAGATCAAAATTAGATCATTGTGTGTATTAGAAATTTGACAATGATTGCATTCTCATTATTGCATTGTATGTTGATGATATGTTGTTAATCGGGAATGGTAAGAATATGATTTCTAATTTGAAGTCTCAGTTGTTAGCATAGTTTGAGATTAAAAACTTAGGGGCAGCCAGGTACATTTTGGGAATGGAAATCAGAAGAGACAGAGCTAACAGAAAACTTTGGTTAATCCAGAGTATGTGAAGACCATGTTGGATAGGTTCAGCATGACAGATTGTAGACCATTGTGTGTTCTTGTTTCTTTGGGAACAAAGTTGTCTGTTAATGATTGTCCAAAATCTCCTAGTGAGGTGGAGGACATGAGCAGAGTACCTTATGCTAGTGTTGTTGGTAGTTTCATGTATGTTATGGTCTGCACAAGACCAGACATTACCCAAGCAGTGGGAGTCCTTAGTCAATTTATGGCTAATCCTAGACGGGTACATTGGGATGCAGTTAAGAGAGTGTTCATATATTTGAGGGGTACTTTTGAGTATTCCATATGTTATCATGGTAATGCTACAGGAGCTCCGCATTCTAGATTTGTATTTGTGGATTCATGGATTTTGATTGGGCGGGTGACATTGACAGCAGGAGATCCACCAGTGCCTATGTGTTCACTATGTTCGGTGGTGCAATTAGTTGAATGAGTAAGCGACAACCTGTGGTTGCTTTGTCCATGACAAAAATTGAGTACATGGTAGCAACTCATGCTTGTAAGGAAGCCATTTGGATTAAGAGATTATGTTCAGATATTGGCGTTGATGCTGGACAAATTATGATTTGTTGTGACAGTCAAAGTGCGATTTGCCTAGCAAAGAATCCAACTTTTCATGCTAGAACAAAGCATATTGATGTATAGTTTCACTTCATGCGAGACATGGTAGAGGATGGGAAGGTGAATTTGGAGAAGGTAGACACTTTGACGAATGTTGTAGATGCATTGACGAAACCAGTGGGCATAGAGAAGTTTAGATGGTGTTTAGAGTCTATGGCCCTCTCGGCCTATAGCAGTTAAATCCTGTTATTTCCATTGGCTCTTACAAGGTGTTCGACAAGTGGGAGAATGTTGGGAATTAAGGTGTCTCAACCTTGGTAATTCCTTATATTATTTCATTGTATTTATTTAATTATTACCTATTATTGTAATTAGGATGCAAATCCTTATTGTCATCTTGTGGGAGTTGGCACGGTGATGTGGCATCCTACGTGCAAGGTGACAAGTTGTAAATTTGTCCTCACATGAGGAGATAGGCGTCCCACTTAGTGGTAGGAATATTTTGCCATGCGTCAGCATCTTGGATAGTGTGTAAGGGAATATTGACTGAAACGGCCATGACAGATTCCTATGACAAATCTATGGCGCGTAAGAGTCGTAAATGGAAGATTCTATGACAGGTGAAGACATGTGTCACAAGGCATCTTGAAACAAGGCATCTTTGGGCGCCCCAAGGAGGGCTATGACATGTTGTAAGAGAATATGCTATTTATAGCCTATGTATGATAGATTCTCTTACAACTGTAAGATATGACAGCTATGATGGATTGTATGACGGTCATAAGTGTCGTAAGAGTATCTGTCATTGCCCAAACTTGGGAATAGGCAACCTCTTTGGGATGGGGTGACTTGACAAGTGTCAGGAACATTCTACAGTGTTGGACAAGTGTCCATAGGTGTGGGTTTTGGTCCATGAGGCCATGTTGGACGCCCATCTCAAGATAGAGTCATTTTTGCCTTGTATCTTCTATATAAACAGGTGCTTTAGAGAGGAGATGTGTTATGTGATTGACAGGTACTGTTATGCTGTCAGATTGTCTCCAGATACGAGCGTTGAAGACTCCTACAAGAGCATTGGCTCTAAAACTATATTGTAACCTTGATTGTTTACTGGAATACATTTGAGTTGTGTTTTGGAGTGTGGGGTTTTTCAACCGTAAGGGTTTTGCCCATGTATATCTTGTCTCTCTTCTTCTATCTTACATTCTTGTGTATGTGTTTGCTGCAATATCTCTGTTGTTGGGTTAACATTGTTGTAACTGTAAAGATTAAAATGAATTTGTACTCATCTATCCTCATTAGATTAGTGTAGGAAGTGATTTCTGCACACCTAGCTTCCTTTCAAAATCGATGCACAGACTCTGCTTCTTGAACTCCCAGCTTGTGAATTTTCACACTAGAGTGAATGCGCTTTGAGTGGACCTGGGCATATAGGGGGTGGACAAGTATAGCTGGGGTTTGAAACTTTATATAATTCAATTTATCATTGAAGAGCTCTATATAGGCCTTGTTTTCCTTCTCGGTTGCCATGTACGTGTACTCTGCGCCATTTTCCTTGAATCACCTTTTTGAACTCTCGCCCATCTTGAGTCCAATCCCTATCCCCTTGCATATAAGAAAAGATTGTCAATCCTCATATAGCACAAATGTATGTTGATAAGACTGGGGCAACAATCATAATCATCACATTCCACATAAGCATGAACAGTGCAGTGGCAGCCGAAAGATGGTGATAATGTATGAATAATCACCTATATCATATCAGTAATATACAAACATTCATCCTCAACCGTACAATACCTAACATTTTAAACCAAACCGATAGGCTTAAAAACTAAAAGCAGAAAAAATGAAATCCTAGCATTAGGGATTAAAAATATCAGCAGCAAAAAAGTAACAAAGAAGCTAGTAAGTTAAGCCATGCGTGTCACAAGAGCTGCTATGTAAATATAGGCCTTGTTTATGAGATGCCTCATCCTTGCATTTTTATTAGCTCCAGGCACCGGATACCAAAGGTTGTTTAAGGTTAATTCTTGTGTAGTTTAAGTCAATATTTCTTTGATAAGAAAATTCAGTGCCAAATTGGTTGGTTATGAATTATGATCGCCCTAAATAAAATCAAACCGAAAACCCAAGAAAGCTATAGATAAACCCTAAAGATACCCAAAAAAAAGAAATAAAAGAAAAAAAATCTGATAAGATTTAGAACCAAAAAACATGCAAAAGAGAAATGCATACAAACCGCCCATCTGAACACAGTTATATCAAAGCCTTTCCTAGATCGCTCTCAGCCTGCAAATGATGTGCATTCAGGATAAATATATTTAAAAATAGTAGCAGCTTCTATGATTTTTTTTTGGTTTGCAGGTTGCGATTTTTTTTGCACGAGGTCAAGCAGGTCGGGGTTTCAAGTCACATCCTCGTGATGGCAGAGGAGAAGCCCAAGATGCCTTAAGTCAAATTTCTTTCCATTGCACTGCAAAAAAAATTGCTGCAGAATAAGTCGATTTGAAATGTATTTAACAAAAGGTTTTGGGCGGTGGTAGCCTCTCAGGAATTGGCAGTGGCACAGGTGGATTTCATTTAGTTGCCAAAGAAATCACATTAATTATAAAATATTTTTATAGCCTGGAAGATCTGATTTAGTAGATAGTGGGAAAAAGCGGGCTGGAAGATTTGATTCTGCAAATAGGGAGTAATGGTGATAGTGATGGAGATGAAGGGAAATGATATAAAAACTACCGACATTACTTTTCCTTGGTTTTCAATTTATCAGCAAAACTGAATGGTTTGTATGTGTGAGAGGAGTTTAGAAAAAATTTTGGCGTGAGTTTTTTTCTAAAAAACTCCCGGCGTGAGGTTTTTTTACGGCGTGAGACAATTACAAGCACTATAATGCTCACATATAAAGCCTATTGGCTAATGATAAGATCATTTAATTCGTATAACTTCACTTTCCCAATATCTCTTCCCTTTACTAAGATTAGTCCCCATAATCTTTTAAAGAAATAAATACTTTCAAGATTCCATCATTGCCACTTCATCCATGTGGCCAAAATAGAATTTAAGCATTAAGGAATCTTTTTCAAAAGATATTCAAATAAATCTAATAATTAATTTTGAAATAAAGCAAATAATAGTTATTGTGACTAGATTAATTAATTCAGTCTATCCTCATTTTTCTACTTGCAATTAAAAAAACATCAGCTCAATCACACATGTTTATGCAATTTAATTCTACATGAAACTATGTAGTGTGTGCTCAGGTCCCTTCACATCAATTCACCTTCAGTCGGCTAAATGCCCTCTGCCTCGATGATACTCTCTCTACATCGAGAGAGAGAGAGTGTCCCTGTCGCACACACACACACAAGTCGAAATTAGTCGACAAAGGATTAAATAATAGTATTAAATTCATATGTAATTATTGAAAAATAGGGGTTATGACAAGTAGTAGACAATTTTTCCAAGATGGTGCACTTCATTCCATGTAAGAAAAGCAATGATGCAATACATTTAGTAGACTTATTTTTTAGAGAGTTAGTAATTTTGCATGGTTTGCTGAAGAGAATAGTTTTAGATAGAGACACTAAGTTTGTGGGATACTTTTGGAGGACTTTGTAGAAAAAGATAAACATAGACTTGAAATTCAACTCAGTATACCATTTTTAGATTGATGGATAAATAAAAGTAGTGAATAGGATCCTGGGTAACTTACTAAGATGATTGGTTGAAGAAAGGTAGGAAATTGGGACATGGTCTTATCACAAGCAGAATTTACATACAACAATTCAGTGAATAGGAGTATCAAAAAGACACCATTTAAGATTATGAATGACACCAATCCAAAGAATGTATTGGAACTGAGGGAGATCAATAAGGAAGACAAGAGGAGTGCAGAGCTAGAGGAATTTTCTGAACACATGAAGAAGGTACATGTAGAGGTGAGGGATCACTTGGATAAGATGAATTACAAGTAAAAGCAAGATGGTAACAAAACTAGAAGACACAAAGATTTTGCAATAGGAGATGAAGTGATGGTATACCTCAAAAAGGAGATATTTACAATTGATACATATAACAAGTTGAAAATGATGAAGTTCGATCCTTGCAAAATTATAAGAAGATTTGACTTAGGAAATGCATATGAGGTGGAGTTATCGGATAACTTAGGTATCTCCCTAATGTTCAACATTGTAGATTTGTATCAGTATCATGAATAAAATTTAAAGCGAAGCAACGTGGAAGATCAAGGACAAGACCCTATATTTCCACAACCAAAAGAAGAGACTGAGGAAATATTAGACAACAAAATTGGGAAAAGCACCAGAAATAGGCAATATGAGGAGTATTTGGTGAAATAGAAAGGAAGACTAAGAAGATTCAAGATCGATTTCTAGGGTTGATGTAAACTAACTGAGTTTACCCCTAGTCACTAGAAAGTGAGGGACTCACTTTTAATTTACCTAGGGTGTCTGATGTAGGAGCATCCTTGGGGGAACAGAGCAATCCTGCATCACCAATGTTCACTTGGTTGTTAGTCAATTGTAGAAGAAACCACATTTTGTATTTGAGTCTTATGATTTTGATATAACATTTGTGAAGAGTATTTGGAGGACATATCCACATTTAAGGAGAATTGGATTCATGTAATGACCTATTTGGGTTTGTAAAACTGTATCAAACAAGGGAACTATCATAGTTGCAAAATTACTATTTGCACCAGACAAATTGGAGTTTGTGATAATTAGGGAAGATATGTGAAGACTTGTTGGACCCATGGGAGCAAACATTGGACATCGCACAATTTTTTTTCCATTGCTTTGGTTTGGTTCAAGAAATTGGAATTGTTTTTTGTTTTGGGAAGTATAGAACTTTATGCCACCTTGTGGCCAACTTAGATCATTAAAGGGGTTGAAGATTGATATATATTGGTTGCCCATGAATATTTGAAATCATTAGAAGAAAATAGAGAAGGTTTAGCAGGATTCAAAGGTCTGAGTGAAGGCATCAGCATGAGGGATCAGGATAGAGTTTGAGGATAACGATATTATTTGTTGTCATTTTGTTGTGGCCTAGCATATACACCCTGGTGACAAATTGTAATTTGTTTTAGAACTTAATAATACAATGATGAATATTTTGGAGGCTAGGGTTTTCCCAGGGTATATCTTATATCATTTTATTATGTATTATTGCATTATGTGTGTGTTTGTTGGGGTTGGTTGCATGGCCAAATAGTCCATTAGACCTGTTGATGTGGATGTTATTCACACACAACCAGAGATAAAATTCACTTGAACTTTGTCTTATCTTGAAAGATATTATCAGAAAATGATTCTCAATCCCAAGGCTTCGGTAGTCAGGTCATGACTGTGTTGGATACTTAAGGGTCAATGTGAAGTTGTTTAACAAGGGGCCTTACGTGATTTAAACGCTTATTGATGGCTAATGTTACTTAATCTTTGCAAACAATCTCAAAGACTTCTAAAGATGTTGATCCTTTGCAAATATTTACAACTTTACTGTTATTCTTTGCATGAATTTTGAAGAAACATGCTCTGTATCTCAAATTTATGAAAACTACTAAAGATCTTTGTCATTTGCATGTATTTATCAAAATCCTTAACAATTTCTTCTAGATTTCTGCATTTTGGCTACTTATTTAAACTACTGGTAAAAGAAAGACAAAAGAAAGGTTTAGAAACATGATTCGAATAGGAATATAATATTCTTTGCTACTCACATGAATAAGTTTGATTGTTGTAGATAATTTAGAAGCAAGTAAATTCTTATATCCTCATCCAGAATATTTCACAAATTTACATATAGAATTGCAATCTTTCAAAGGAAATATATCAAAAAAACACCTAAATCAAACAACACTCTGGAATAGATGCAGGAATTTGATGTTTGTATTTATTGATATATAGTTGCCATTTTGAATTTACAATGTTTTCATGACTTTAAAACTTTAGAATATACCTACAACCTTATCAAAAAACCTACACACATGTTTACAAAATGTAGAAAGGAAACAAGATGTTCCACATTATCCTTTTTACAGACACAGGTGATTCCTCTTCTCCAAACTAACAACACTCAAAGCACTCTCCTTAGTCACTTATCTTGCACTTGCTTAGCTTTACTACTTTTTGTGTAATTTCTTATGCATGTCGTGTACATACTAAAATAGGCGTAGCAAAGATCCTTATATAGACTTGGATCCTTTTCAACGGTTACAAAATCCCATCAAGGGCTCTAATTAAAAATACAACATCAATGACTTAAAATGATTTGCCAAAATATCTTGACAACATATTCTCTCCAACGCAAAGATGCCTTTAGAATCTCCCCTTTGAAGTGCCAAAATATCTTTTCAATTGACTTTTCCATCTTTTACTTTTCCTGTAGATACAAAAGAATAACAAATAGAGCCTAAAACAATCAATTGCACAAGCCAATCAATCACTATCTCCAGTGTCTTCCACTTGTTGGTCTCCTTTTTTATCCCCCATATAATTTGTATATCTTTCTGCTAGTGTTGATATGGCTGCATGACTTGTCCTTTGAGATGCATCCCATGTATATTCTGCATTTCCACACCTTTCTTTAATATTTGTACGTTGTTTTCTCTGTATTCTTTTCTCTTCTGATACTTCTTAATTTTGCCGTTTAATTTCATTATCAATTCCATTGTATCTTCATCCAATTTATTCACAGGATCATCAATGCATGACTAAAAGGTTTCCCTGAATTCTTGTACTGCTGTGGACACATCATACACTTGAGCCTTAGAGCAAAGATGCCTTACCAGATGTACTATTTTTACATACTTCTCTAACAGGTCCTGAGCAGTTTTTTCTAACTCCTGCACATTAATAACACAGGGTCTAAGTACACCTTCCTCAAATTTTAACTCCATCTTCCACCGAGGTATTTGAAAAACAATATTTAAGGTTAACACCCCCTCATGGACCAATGATTTTGTATGCGCCTCCATGGCATTGAGTTTATTTAGTTCATCTCTATTCTGCTTGATTCTTGATTGACATTTTTGCAGAATACTAGCACAATTATTTTTCTCAGTCAAGGTGGTGCTCCAATTGCCAATTGCAATTTTTATTAATTCTTCCCCTTTTTGAATGAATGTATTTACATACTCTTCGAGTATGCTAGCTTCATGCCTTTTATTTTCTATTTCACCTATTTATTCTTTAGATAAAATGGTTAATTCAGGAGATAACTCTGGTAAACTTTGTCCAGGATCAAACAACCCTTGGATAAATTGTTGTAACTGGGCAATTTGCCCTTTCAAATTTATTATCTTCTACTTATCCTTCCTCATTTTATTAGCAGCCAACTCTATCATTTATTGCATCTCTTCAATATGTTGCTCCCTATTAGCATGTCCTAGGTTCATGCTTATGATTTTGTACTCCGCCATGCTTATTTCACCCTTCTCCTTGTCTACCTGTGGAACTGCCATCTACACAGTCCTTGTCCCTAAGGGATCTCTCTTTATTGTAGACATAATTCTAGCCTTCTTTTTACCTCTCCTAGTGGCCTCATTACCTAATAAGTTTTTTATATCAATGGGTGCTAACTGTACTGCTGCCTCCTGTCATACCTCAAAACCCACCCAAGATGCTATTTCTACACTGGTACTTTCAGCCTTGTCATTCATGATCTCACCTTGAGGTTCCTCTATTATTACCTCTGCTTGTTCTTGTTCCTCTTGTTCCTGATGTTGTTGTTGTTGTTGTTGATCATGTTGCTGTTGTGGAGGTTGTTGTTGAGGAAGTTGCTGTTGTGGAGGTTGTTGTTCTTGTACATTCTGTTGTTCCTCTATGTTAATTGTAGGTGCATTCTCATGAGCTGGCACATCCTCACTCTCTTTCTCCTTTGTCTGCTCCTTCAAAATTTCTTGTGCAACCTCTTTGACTTCTCCCATTATATTTTTAGGCACTAATTTTCCAAAGGGATCAATCATTTATGTATCTTCCTTTGTTTGTGTGGAAGCTTGTTGTGATGCACTTGCATCAAATTCTCCCAGCATGAGGTGAGTTCTAGGTATTGGTCTTTCTTCTTTCTCCTCACTGCTCATCTCCAAGCTATCACCACTACTTTCATCTTTACTTTCACCCTCATCTTCTTCAACATCATCTGCATCATCCACCTCTTGTATTTTGTCCACATCCACCACTTCTATATCTTCTTTTGTGGATGTCTGAACCATGGATGCCTTTTTCATCGTATCCTCAACCATTTCTTGTTTGACTAGAATGAACCCTTGCAACTTTTCTTGTTGTGTTTGTGTTGCCATGGGTGTTTGTGGGGTCGTTAGTGCACCTTGAGCACTTGAAGCTTGTGGGGATACTGCAGGTGTTTGTTCTATTATAGCAGATGCACCTGATGTTCCCTCTTCTTCAGATGTAAACGTTCCTGAGGGAATAGCCAATGTTAGCCCTAATGCATAGGGATCTAATAATGTGGCCCCATGATTTACATCAGCTATCTTGGCCTTTACCACTTGCCTCTTTCTCTTTAAAAATTCATCAAATTTGTCTTCACTCTCTAACCGTCTCTTTTTACCCTTCTTCTCAGGGTATGTTATTGTCATCCCTGTAGCTTTCAGCTTTTCTATTCTCTCTTTTATCCGCACCTCTAAATATGTCATTATTGACTTTGATATATTATCGAGTGAAGTTTCCTTAGGTAGGCTCCAATCTGGCTTGGTTATAATTTCATCAGATACCTTTCGGGTGTCATAACTTGTATGCAATGTTTTCTCATCATCATCTCTGATTTCTTGGGGTACTTCCAATACTCCCAATGTCTTTATTTGGTCAAGGGTTAGTCTTTTATAAGCCCTTTTCTTGATCTCTACCTCATTGTCACAATCAACCCAAAAATACTCAATATGTGGCTGATGCTTAAACTTTTTGTCTACAAAATTGTAGATCGTTCTGAATGGATCAAATGGTCTGGCTAAGTCAAAAGTTTGGAAGCCATAATACTACAACTCTGCCTCCGATGCCTTAGCACCTTCTTCATTAAAACATTGGTATCTTCCAATACCAAAAGGAAACTTAATATTACCCATGTGGAATTTGGCCTTATACATACCATATATGTTCAATATTTGTCTAGTAAACTCTAACAAGACCATCTTGTCAGTTGGGTACCTTGGCAATTTATAAGGTTTACCCATGAATCCCTTTGTTCTTATATATGTGAAGTTGGGGAATTATATATACTAGGCACTATGCAAATTGATTGCATTTCGTGCCTCTTCTGATAGTCTTTTATCTTTATCCCCTGTCAATGTCCTTACTAGGTACATATAAAATACATCATTTACCCTTATAAGATTCTTTACTGCATTCTATTCCTACAAGTCCAGGTAATGATCATACACTAGCATCTACCCTAGTTGATTCCCCAATGCGTCAATGCTCCTTATTCCCCTCAACTGCATCTTGCCTGCACATGAATAAATAATGTATGAAGACAAGAAGAACATCTTGTGTTTCTTCCATCTCATAATTTGTGAAAAAATGGCATTGCCGATGGCTAGGGCCCAGTGAACTGCCCCTGTTTCTTCTCTAATGAACTGAATTACAGAGAACATCCATGGCTCAAATGTACCTGCATTTGCTAAGCCTATTAATCTGCTTAACAACGTAATCATTATATAAATGTCTTCCTTAATGTCCAACCTATATAAATTCTTTGGGATCCTAGCAGCTGCTCTTGGTTTTTTGTCCTGAGAGTACCATCCATAGCATATTGCACTTTTACAATCTGCCTCATTTCCCTTAAAATTAGCTGCATATTGTTCCACATCTATTTCTTTCATCTCCTCCATGATTTTCAAACCAAAGGTCTCAGCTATCCCTTCTACTGACAAGTTTGCATATACAACACCATTGTGTTTCACCTTCCTAGAGTTCATATCATACCTCTGAATACACTCGATAACTAGATCCCTAGCCTCCATTGCTAGTGGCCAGAATCTCGCAGCATTATACAATCCCACATCCCCTATATTTTTCATGGCCAGAGATGCCCGAGGCGCTCTAATCTTCCATAACAGGTCAGCAGAATCAAAATCTCTAATTTCTGTGTCTGTTGCCCTTCCCCCTGAAGCGTAGATCTGTGAATTGCAACTCCAGCTCTGAAATTCCTCTTTAACTTCTTTCCTTGTGTCTTTCTTTTCTCCTTTTCCGGTCGTTTTCTCAGTTTTCTTTCCTTTGGGTGGCATATTGTCCAGAAACATATGCATTTTACGACTATGTTCACATTTTTTCCTAGGGTTTTTACAATATAAATTTACCATTTAACATTTAACCCTACTGTAATTCTTTTCACATTTAAATCAGGTGTATCCATATCCTATTGCACCTAAGCTTTACGATTTATTACAATGATTAACTAATTCTAAGCCATTTTTGTTACCCTACTGTAATTACCATAAAATTCAACATAATTGCATTTTGTTAAGTACAAGTGGGGATTTTAGATACATACCTAGATTCGCAACCGTTGACTTTAATACTGTTGACAAGATTTTACCGTTTGATTTTACTACAACCGCCTTGCAATCTCAATTTGCCCTTGATCATCTTAGCTTCATGTAATACTCTGCAACTGAATTCTAAGTGCAATTGTGAAGTTTAACACAATCAAAATTCCTTTTTACTCCTTTGGAATTAGGTATTTCCTATGGTAGATATGCATTAAATGCAACAGACAGTATATGCAATTTGATTTTCACTTTTCTTTTACCATTCCATGCATAATTTGAATTTTGTATACGTTGGCTTTTGCACTTTTGCATTTTGTATATCATATACATGCACTTTTCACTAATATGCAAGGAAAGAGTAATGACTTTATTGCAACATTTTGACTTAATGACCTTTTTCTGACATTAAGTTTGCCTTTTGTATCTTTAAGCATGCATGAGTTACCTTTATACATTTGTAATTTTCCCTCTTGTTTGTTTTGTATATTCATTTGTATATGTTCATGTATATCTTATACAACCGTCAAATATACAAATGCGGACTCTACCGGGTTTATAAAACAAATTGGAATTAGTTTCGGGTCTAATTTTGTATCTATTTCGTTTGTACCACCTTTTGTATATCGTATACATGCAATTATACATACATTCGTGATGTTGACTTTTCTACCCTTTGTTATGCGTAACTGCACTTTATTCGCAATTTAATTATGAGTTCAAATCTGTATCTACATCTTTCTCTTTTGTATATTTAATACATGCATCTAAATATACAAGCGCGGACCTCTCTTAAAGTTTACAATGTTTAACTTTCCTAGTCGCATCTGGATTTGTATCTGTATATTAGATACATGCGATTATACATACAACGATACATACAAATATGACCATTCACTTTTCATTTTCCAAACTCAATTGAATTTTACCTTCGAGTCTGTATATGCATTTGTATCAAAAGCATATCATTAACGATGTATTAACCATACAAATGAGATGACCATGCCTTTATATATTAACTTTAAACTCTTTTTGAAGTCCGCTAATATATATTTTGAATTTGTATCTTTAATACATACATTATAATATACAAATACAATTGCGGATTTCAACCATTTATACAATTCACTAGGAAATGCTGTCGGGTCCAGACTTGCATAAGTATGTTTTGAACCATTAAGATACAAACATAACAAGGGATTTAACATACGACGAATGTGATAACCCGACATACCAAAAACATAAAAGATACATGTAAATGACAATGTATATCAGATACACGTTGACCAAACAGTCTAGCGTTGACTTTTCCAAAAACTAGCATAACTCTTAAAATATGCAAAATTTTCAAATCGTTCAAAAAGCAACCCTAGCTAAATTTTGATGCAAATTTCATTGATAACAACCATTTTTCACCAAGCATTACATAACTTAAATTTCAAGCATCAGAGACATTTTACCTATACCACCAAGCAAGCAGAACCCACACCACACAAAAAGCAAAAGCCACATTAGGGGTCCTCATTTTGCTAAAGGGTAAAATGGGGTGTGTTGTGAGCATCACAACAGGACCCTCCTACCATGACTACATCAATAACATCAATGTTCTTGAGTTAGCAAAACAAAGTTCACATGAGGGGTCTACTAAGGCAAAATATAACAAGGGGAGAGGAAAGAGAAAGGTCGTCATAGTAGTTGCTTCTCCATTGACCATTTCTATTTTTTACTTAGGTGCTTTGCACCACATGGCTTCATCTCAGGATGAGTTTACATCTTTGAAATCTTGTTCTATGCCAACTATTTCAATGAGTGATGACACTCTTTTTGAGATGCATGGGAGAGGGTTTGTTGAAGTGGGGGATGGAAGATTTCAAGATTTTCTTTGTGTGCCCCCATTGTCAACTAATCTCCTATTAGTTTATCAAATCACTCACATAGGTTTGAGCAAACAAGTTGAGTTCACTCTTGATTAAATGGTTATTTGTGATATGCATAGTGGTTGTGCAATTGTAGTGGGAAAAATTGATCATCAGTCTTAGTTTTATCTCTTTTCTCACTTTGTTCCTAATCCTCCTTTGATTGTTTTGCTCACTGATTCTGATGAAGTAAGTTATGGCATGAGTGGTTTGGCCATCTTAACTAGCACTACTTGTAGAATCTTAGCCAATAAATCATGGTTACAAGGTTGCCTTTAGTTCACTTTTTTGATGGTGTTTGCTAGGGCTACATCCTTAGTAAGAATACCAAAGAGAAGTATGGCAAAAGCAAGGCATGGAGAGCTTCACAAATACTGGAGTTCATATTAATTTGACTACTTCATTTCTACATCCTTGCTTTGATAGGGCTAGCTATATTTTGACATTCATCGATGACTTGTTTAGATATACTTGGGTGTACTTTCTAAAACATAAATCTGAGGTCTTTGAGCACTTTTAGGATTTTAAAACTTTTGTAGAGAATTGATCAAGGAAAGCCATGAAGGTTTTATGCACAAACAATGGTGGTGAGTATGTCAACCATCAATTTGAGCAATTTTGCACTTTAGAGGGAATTGATTTGTAGCACACAATTCTATATAGTCCTTAGTAGAATGGTGTGGAAAAATAAAATAACAGGTATTTGAAGGAAATGGTAAATTGCATTCTAGACTCTAGATCTCTTGCACCTTAGTATTGGTGGAGGCCATTAACTATTCTTGTTATATCAAGAACCACGTTCCTCATCAAGCCTTGAAGGAAGTTACTCCTTTTAAAGCTTGGAGCAGTAGGGAACTAATAGTTAAGCACTTCAAAATTTTTGGTTCTCTCACATGGGCCTACATTTCTACAAAGAAACGTAAGGCCATGGATCCACAGAGCAAGCCTTGCATATTTGTAGGTTATCCAGATGGTGTTAAGGGTTATCAACTACTCCACCCTACTACACATGAGTTGTTCATTGAGAGGAGTGTTCACTTTAAGGAGGGATCTTTGAGTTCTATTCTTGACAATTCTCATTCTCCCACATTCACATTGGAGTCACTTAGGCTACATGATAGCTCTTCTAAGGATTCATATCCACCTAGGTAGATTCTTGATGATGAGTGTTCTTCCCCCACTTTAGATGTTGAGAGTGATGATGAGGAATCACCTCCTTCCTCTCCTAGTCATCATTCAAAAGTTGATGATTCTCCTCCTAATTCTTTGACTTCATGTCCACTTTTGGCTCAATAGACACTACAAGTTGCAGGCAATTGGGTTGGGGATCCATCACACACTAGGAAGACATGTTCACAGTTTTAGGGGCCTCCACATATCTACATTGCTACAACATCTGATCTACAATCTTTTTAGGAGGCATCAGACATTCCTGAGTGGGATGTTTCTATACAAGAGGAGTATAGTTCCTTAATTAAGAATCACAATTTGGATCCTCCCCCCTTCCTAAGGGAAGGAAACTTGTTCAATGAAAGTGAATCTATCAGATAAAGTTTGTAGCAAATGGGTTAGTGGATAAGTATATGACACGATTAATTGCAAAGGGTTTTTATGAGGTTATTGGTGTGATTACTTTGAGACCTTTGCACCTATTGCAAAAATGATTTCCATACAACTCACACTTTCTATTCTTGCAACACATTGATGGAAGGTTCACTAAATGGATGTAAAGAGTGCATTTTTTCACGGAGACCTCAATGAGGAGATATACATGGATCAACCACATGGTTTCCTAAATGACTCTTCATTGGTTTGTAGACTTGTGAAATCTCTCTATGAATTGAAACACCCCCCCAAGCTTGGTATGCCAAGATGATTTCCTTCCTTCTCACACTTGGGTTTTCTAGTTGTCATTTGGACTTGAAAATCTACATTTTGTAGCAGGACGATTCACTTCTCTTTCTAGTTCCTTATGTTGATGACCTATTGATTACAGGGAGTTCTTTATCCATTGCGGTAATGAAAACTACCCTTCGTGACAAGTTTTTGATGATTGACTTAGGCCTGTTGCATTACTTTTTGGTGGTTGAGATATCTTAGTCTACTTTTGGGATCACCATTCATAGTCCAAGTACACTCTAGATTTGCTCTCACAATTTCACATGGCTGACTGCAAGCCTACTCCAACTCCATTTATTTTTAGAGTCAAACTTGAGGCCAAGTGTTCTTCACCTTTGGTTGATGGTACCTTGTATCAAAAAGCTTGTTGGGAGCCTTCTTTATCTGACTCAAACGAGGCTTCACATTTCATATGCTATTGGCATGGTCTCTTGGTTTATGCAGGAGCCCCATGAGTTGCATTAGAAGGTAGCCAAGTAGAATCTCCATTACATTCAGGGTACTCAGTTTTGAGATTCACTATGCAGTGGACATTGATATTGACTTGGTGGGCTGCATAGATTTAGATTGGGCAGTAATTTTTAGAAATTACAAGTCCACTTCATGTTACAACATCTCTCTTGGTTCAAGTCCTATTTGTTGGTCAAGCAAGAAGAAGTCTACTATTGCTCTATCTTCCATTAAGACCGAGTATCAAGGGGTTGTTAATGCTGCTACTAAGGCCATTTGGCTTCAACAAATTCTCACTAAGTTTGGTATCTAGTTCAAACAATCATCAATCATCTTTTGTGACAACCAAAGTGCTATCTAGATATCATGGAACTTCGTCGATTATAATTAGACCAAGCACATAGAGATTCACATGCACTACATTCATAAACTTATCCATGGATAGGTCATTAATCTACACTATTGTCCAACTTCTAAGCATGTTGTTGATATTTTCACCAAACCCTTCATAGAAAGAAAGTAGCTTCATCTACGAGCTTTGCTAGGGGTGTGAGAGGCTTCATCTCTGGGGGGACTTTTTAGTCCTTCCTTTTTCTCTCGACTTTGAGGGTTTTTTTCTCTTCTCTCTTTTGGGGGAGTTTTTCTTATGGTTTTTCTCCTTTTCCCCATTGACGAGATATCTTTATGTACATGGGTACCCGCCCTTGCCTTGTTACTAGGACCCTTTTTTTCCTCCTAAGTTGCACTTATGGGGGTGTTGGTGTAATATTTTATTCACCTTGGATATGTTCTATCCTAAGTGTAATATTGTACCTATTTAATATGTTTAATTAGGATAATTATGATATTTATTTATTCTCACTTAAGTAGCTAATTCCTTGATTGATGGTAGTTAGGTGCCACCTCTATCTCTATTAGATCAAGTTAACTCACCTCTTGATTGGGAGTGATTAAGAATTAACTCATACCTCTTGGACTTGTCATCTCTTTGACTCATGTATCCAAGAGGCCTATATATATGTATCCTCCTCTAGCTTGTAATTCAATTTTCATGTTATTGTGAGCTTTCCTTTATTCCATTTTACTTGTTGCAAATTTGTGTCTTTGGAGCATTTGTATTTTTCTCATTGGATTCTAACTCTGTAGTGTTATTTTGATCTTTGATCATTTGTATTTGTAGTTTAATATTTTTTAATCTCCTACACTAGTTTTTGGGTTACCCTCTATTTTGCAAATTCTAATAGGTATGATGAAGGGTCACAAATTTGAGCCCTACCTTCCTATAATTAGACCTAGTGTGAGTGGGTGTACAAATAAAGAGATTTTTAGAAATTGCTACAATACCACTTAGAAAATGATACGAAGTGAGTTTACCCTTATACCACTAATCTGGGGCCCAAGGTAGAGCTTGGTGGACAACCCAATTAAAGAGATTTAGCCAGGTTATATATGTGGAAGGTTTTGTATTCATGATAGAGATTCAACTATGCAAAGAAATAATTAAACAAGAAATAAAGAAGATAATTGACAATCATATTAGAATTGTAACATCAAATTTGTATTATGCTAGTTTTGTACAAGATTTGTGAGAACAGATATGTGATGTCTATCTCCTCATCTAACCATCATTAACCATCATCTTATAAAGAATGGCTATGCACATTATTATACAGAGGGAGAAAGATGAACTATTAGTTAGAATGTAATATTTCATATTCTTGTTTCAACTGTAACAACTGCTCACAACTACCATGACAAGTCATGTCACATAGTGATACTAACATGGAGTTATGACTTGTAGTTTGGAATGTATAGGCGTTGACTAGGATGGAATTTTTTGGAGGGAAATTTTTTCTTTTTATATTTATGATTTTGGGATAAAGTATTGTTGTTTTTAAACAAATTAGGGGATCACCAACTTAAAAATTCTCAACTATTTTTTTAACCATTAGCCGCTCCTATAAAATTCATGGGACCGCTTGATTGTAAAAAGTGTTGCGCATGTTGAGAAATTTTAGGCAAACCCCTCCATTGGACCATAACCTAAGACCAACAATTTCACCTCATTAATGGTTGTAATGAAAGTAAATGCTTTCACTACAATTTACTTGAAGTAAATAATTAACTAATAATAATTCCATAAGATTTAGAGCTAGGACTAATAACTTACAATGACAAAAAATACTATAATAAATGCATAATTAAAATAAATAAAATAGGACACTTAGCTCTAATCTCGATGGTGGAATATACTATTGAAGATTTTTGTAACTGATTTGCTGATATACCAAAAATTAAGGGCTTTGTTAGATGAAAGCCTCATAATCTATAAATTGATTGTTATTCACTATGGTTCAAATTCACCTACGCATAAATGATCTTCATGCCCATGAAACTGATCTAGTGTGTGGAAATGAATGTGGGACCTATGAAAGTGAACTAATGGAGAATTAGTGGTTGTGATAGACGTGCCTAGACTTGTTGGACCTGTGTTTGAAGTGGGGTGGTGTCAAGAGACATTGTATGGGAATTTTGTAGCAAATGATTTATTCTCCTTTGTCAAACCCTTAGGCGGACCAATTTAAGGACGATGAACCAAGATTGGAGACAATAGGTAAGTATGCAACATGCCTAGGATGATAATGAAAGCAAATGATTCAATTAAGATGTTGTATGATGCTTTCATGATAATCTTAAATTTCTCTTGATAATGATGAATTAGGGCATGTTTATCAAAGGGCCCTTGGTCTATTGATGAAGTTGAAAGGTTTTGAATGAGCCCACCAGGGATCAAGTCTTGCTAAGTGCAAGGCTCTCGACACCATAAGGGATGAGGTTGGGATCATGCCCTAAGCAAATTTGGTGGAATGGATATCCCTTAATCCTTGGCTCTTAGCCGAAGAGATTCAACCTAAGACTAGTGCTCCCTTATCACGTAGCAAAAATGATCTTGTGAATAATCTTAAAAAAATAAAAAAGAAATAGAAAACATGGACCGATTTAAAATTTTTTAAATTTAAAATATAAGGTTCAAATCCCCATGCACGGAAATGGCTGGTTCAATTCCACATCGATAAATTTGACTTAACCCACTAAACAATAATTAAAAGACACTCAATAGAATAGTGCTGCAAAAAAAATGTCGACTGTTGCAACCTTTTTCTCTGCTTTCTTTCGAACTTAGAATAGGAGGTTAGTGGAACTTAGCCGACGTTCAATGCAGGAGTAAGGCTTAAACCCTAAACCTCAACTGCTGGAGCTTGTAAGGCAATTATCAGCTATGGCTAAGGACATGGAGTCCAAGACGATAAAGGGTTTAACAGAAAAATTATTCGCTCGTTTAGACCCGCCTTTATCGGAAGAAACTTTGAAAGTATTGAATGAGGGCGGGTTTCATTACTGTACGCCTGTTCAGGCGGCCACTATCCCTCTGTTATGTTCATACAAGGACGTTTCCGTTGACGCTGCCACCGGCTCTGGGAAAACTCTCGCCTTTGTTGTTCCGCTCGTTGAAATTCTCAGGCGCTTAACTGATCCTCTCAAACCTTGTCAGGTCTTTCTCGTTCTTGTCTTTTATATTTTCCCAATGCGTTTTGTTTTATAAAAATTTGATAAACCCCCCTTTACAACTTTTCAGGCCTCATTACATGACTCTCAATACTTGTACATAACTGCCTTAGCTAATCACAACAATAGAAAAAGTAAATTACATGGAAATTGATGCTCTAAGGGTCATACAAATCTCTTTACGGTCTTTACATTAGAGGTACAACATACATGATGGTGATTTTACTTTACAACCGATTCATTTCAGGCCAAATGTGTTCATATTGTGCCAGATGGTCAGGGGTTGGTGTCTTCTGCAGTAGCACCTACCTCTCACCTTCATATTTACTCCGTTTTCCAGGGGGGAGATTGGAGGTAGTAGAAATCGGTAAAGTTGGCTAGGATGATGAAGGGGTTGATGAAATATGGATATTAATTTTCCCGTTGGATGTATGAATTTAATTAGTCCAACTGGTCAGGTAGAGGTGGGGCTGGCTATGGGTGAAATTTTCATTGCGGGAATGGCAAGTACAGTCGGTACTTTTGGTTGAGCCAAGGGTCCCAGTGGCGGTGTTGAGAATGCTGGTTTTGAGTATAAAACTTTGTGCTGATGTTGTTGTGTTAGCTGCTGTTGTGAGGGGAGTTAGATGAGCTTAGTTGGGCCAAGTGCTGGGCAGCAACAGGTGGGTATCATGGATTAGAATTCTGAAAGCAGATGAAGAAGTCTCTGGGCTTCCTGGTGGAGCCCCAACTCTGGATATGGCTCTGTCTCTCAAGCTCCGGCTGGTGGTGTTTAAGTGGGAGGACTGCTAAGTGATTTTGAGCCAGAAATAATACACCAATTCAAATCTGCAGGAAAGGCTTCAAGAGGACGAGATATATGTTTGAGAATCTTCCCTGCATACCAAGCAGGGTGCTGAATCTTCCAGTGGTTCACAAGGGCACTCTTGACAATAAATTCAGTAGAGTTCTGACTCCTCTTATGGTTCCAAATAAAAAAGAACAGAGTATTATTCATTTCATCAAGATTTCTGAGCAACACCTGCATTCTCAAAGAAAAATCCAACTTAAGGCCTGGTCTGTGCCCTAACTTCATAGCATAGTCACTTGTAATGTGGGGGTACAGGTACTAAAATAGTGATGAGACACCATTCAAATCAAGGTACGGGAGTAAATGAATTGTACAGCTATATTATATATAAATACACTGACCAGAAGATGTGGGTATGGGAACAAGAAACAGTTCTTATCCTTATGCTGGGATTTCCTGATGACCATGTTTCATAGACAGAAGACTGCAATCATTTTATTGTCTAAACAAATATATTCTACCTTAATTTTGCAAAAAAAAATCCAAATGAACACTATGGAGGAACTTCACAGCAGAAGTAAGAATCTGAAGATGTTGAACTTGGTGCAATAAATGGTCAAGAATGATGAAGAAGGAACCTGTATAGTGTATCTCTGGAAATTACCCAATAGATTTAGATTTAAAGCATCCTGAAGCACAAGCAAGTAAAGTCCTGTAAGCTTTTAGATGATGGCATATAGTATGGTACTCAAATCTGTAATTTTTTCAGTCATAACTTATAGTACTTTGTTGACTATCTAGAGATCCATGGCGAGAATGTGAAAATTTTAAAAATCATTTTTTTGAGAACGAATGTGCTGAAGGAGGGGTTGGATTTCTGCTTGGATGCATGGACACACTTCTAGTGCTCTGTGTGCTGGCAGTCAACACAGGCATGTAGAACCCGGGAAATGTAACCCAAAGGCAAAGCTGGAAAACAGCTTATTTCGAGTGAAAATTCCTGCTGCTCACGTTTAGCTTGTGATGGTTTTGATGTAGCTGTTTCTCCTGGACTCTCTCATTGAATTGCTGGCCGGGAGCTATTATGATAGTCTGAGCAGTACCCACAAAAAATCACGTCTTATCTGGACTGATATTAACTATTTTAAAGCCAACATGTATAGCCAATATAAAAATTGGTAATCTTTTTGAGACTGGCCATTATACAAACTTTGTGGGGATGGTTTAACATGGAACTTTGGTCACGGACATACTGCTTACACGTGGTTATGCATTTGACTTTTTAGGGCTTTCAACCAGAAGTAGTTAAAATTCCTTTTATCAACCAAATAAAAAACTAGCTTTTATGTTTGTGAAGGATAGGATCACTCATTGTAGTCAAGTCTGCATTGTCCCCGTCATGTCCCATTGATCAAACACAATAATATTATATGATAATTTTTTCTTACATGTCTTTTGACTCTTTTCCACTTTGTTACTTCTCAAAACTTTCCTTCCAACAAGATTCAACTTACATATAACTTTTCCAACAACTTTTAAAACTTTTATCTGGTTTTCTTGTGGGCGTTTTTGTTCCTTTAAATTCAAGAGCTTAATGGATATTCTAAACACAGCCTCTTTTCCCAATAGATCGAGTACTAGTTATGCTATAGTGCGAGGAAGATAAGAAATCAATATTTAGGTAGTACTGATGTTTGAATGCTTAGATATGGTATCACATTCAAGTTGCTTAAGTAGCCTGCTTCAATTCTTCTTATTCAATTTAGGTAATTGTCATGGTAAATAGGTTAGTCACATGCCTAAAGTCATGAAGGTGGTCAACCTTGTCATAATCGAGTAATTCATAATATCATATAAGTCTAAAAGCAATTGCATTTTTATGTCAATTATTGGATGGGATGGGGTGATTAGGATATTAGATGGGAATCCAATGTGAGAATGTGTAAACAGTAATATGGAAGAAGTGTAAGAATTGGTCAGTTTGTGCCATGTCAAGGATATGAATCTATCTTATTCTTATCTTGGACAAGTCTGAAGGGCCTATGAAAAGTTATCTTCCTACCCTTGAACAATGTAGAGAGTTGAGCATGAGTGTAATCTATATGTTAGTCAATTAAGATATTGTGTATTGTGTGTCCTAGAAGCTTTTGCCTAGTATGCTCACAAAGTTTTCCCCAGAAAGGCTGTCAGAAAGGCAAGTGAATGGATCCCATGCAGAGGTGGTATCACTTGGTGGAAGCCAGACCCCACCTTTTGGGTGTGATTGCTGTGTATTTACAAATCTTAATATAACTATTGTTTGTACTCCACTTATGTTGTAGATCTTCATGCCATTTTGCCTTTTGTATGTATGCGCTGTGTGTTTGACCAACAGTTGTTGGGTGTATACCACCATCTGTGAGGCTGTGCATTGGCACTATGATCATAGCAGAAGTTCCTGGTGAAATGTTACTTGGGTGCTGGACAAGATTGGCACATACCCACAGCTATTAGCAAGCTTTAAACATGTACACTCGTGCTTCTCTACAGAATACCTTGTACGTCAGCTTTTGCAGTGATTTGCTTTTAATACTCCTGACAATACGTTGGTGAAACAACTATATCCATTCAAACGAGGATCACTAATATTGTATTGACATGTCATAGCCATGTTCGAAAATTGGATCTAGCATAGCACTCACTCTCCTTGAAACACCACAGTTGCACTAAGGAGGCAAAGTTTATCACAAGAGAAGATCAGTACACAAAGCCTCTTCTTAGAGAAGCAGTAAAGATGGAAATCACCCCAATAATTTAAGTAAGGATGATGGTTTAAGCTTAAGCCAAACTTGAATACAAATCATCCTGTAACTTAGAATGTGCCCCAGCCCTCATACAAATTCAGGAATGATTAATTAATTTTCTGTTTTTGATTGGTCATCTTGCCTTCATGTGCTTGTGAGGAGGTTTCTAGTTAAAGTAATTTACTGTGAATTCCATATTCATCCTAATAATTAGTTGCTACATGAGATGCAAAATGATAATATTTTCAAACTTATAGAAGGTTGTTATCCAAAAGTTTCTTTCTTTGAACAATTATGGTAACTTTCTAATGTCCAAGGGGTTATGGCATAATTGTAATAAGAGGACTCATAAGTGTGTGATGCAGATTCAAATCTGCCGAGCAATTGTAAGGCAGCTCATAACGCTAGCGAACACAATGCAAGGTTATGGCATAATGATTAAAGGGTACATTTGAGTATGACCTATGTTACAAATATTAAGAATTTGGTCCAAGCCTACCTCACAATATAAAGGGCTATCCATAACCTCACCCATAATTTATAAAATAATGGTAATGTATCTGTACAATTACTTGTTTGCAAATGAAAACAGAGTTGAAACCTTTGCATTCAAAGCTATTTTATACCCGTTTGCAAATGAAAACAGAGTTGTAACCCAACATATAGAAAACAATTATCAATTAAATTAAAAATATAAAATATAGTCGGTTGGGATAAGCTCAAGTGGAAAATGTATCCGCCCATCGGGGCTTCTATAAGCTTGAGGTTCAAATCCTAGGAGCATAATAAAGAGTTGAAATCGGATAAAATACAATATCCAACTCATTTAGAGGGACTATGCGGGGATGATGAGGGAGGCTTGGCAAAGCTCTGAAGAATCAGATATAACACAACACATTACAGAGCCAAGTTCGTGCTGACACAAGCTTGTTCTAACATGTACGTGCTGACACAGACTTGTCTCAGAAATATACAGGAAAATGGACATATTCCTCCAGACTGAACTTGTCCCAAACATGTTCATGGCTACCTGAAGTCATTGTATACAAGAGAGATGAAACAAATCACCCAGGTTGGTATGTGGATCGGTTGAGGTATGGTCTGTTGGATTACTTGGTTGACTGGAGTCTTCCATGTGGAACTTCAAACATGCCTTGGTTAAAAGAGAGTCTCAAGGGGAATGTGAATTGTTGTTTGAGAGTGAGATTTCAGTTGTAGAGCAGAAAGGAAGGAGAAGATGCCATAGAATAGAGTTTCAGAGATGTAGGACAAGGGAGATAAGTGGTTGGTTGGATGCATTGCCTTGTGACTCGTGAGCTTGTAACCTTTCATTTCTTGTATGATGTGGTTTGGAGACACAACCTCACTTTCTGGAGTTTCCATGCATTGGATTTCTCCAGTGTAAACTCTTCTGTGTGTGTTGGTATTAGTTTCTTTTCCGTGATTGTTCATTGAATTCTTTATTCTTTATGAAAGCCTTGAGGGAAAAGTGAACTGTCATTTGGCAATGATAATTCAGTTGCAGAGCATAAAGGAAGGAAAATATTAAAAAATAGAGTTTTAGAGATGTAGAACATTTTGGCGTGAACAGGGTATATTATCTACCTAGTTCCACATTAGGTCCTATTCACACTTGTCTAGTTAAGTTTACTTAGGGTAGACTTAGCATACTTATCACTTTGTGTCTTATGTCATAAGATTAAGACACTTGTCATAATCTTATGTTGTCCAATCGTTCACCTTGGTCTATATAACCAAAGGGCTTCTCATTGAAATTCATATTGATGTATCATTTTGTGTATTTGCATCCTTTGATAGAATAGAGTTATTCTCTCATGTTGGGTCTCTCTCGTGCTTTCTGTGATATCCTGACGTTAAGGCATTGTTTAAATTAAAGATTTAAACTTCATGGTAAAACGATAAAGTTACCTTCTTGTAATAGAGAGTGCTTCTGGTAGAAATTGTGCATATATCAATATTTAATAAACATATATAATATTATTAATATATATTATTTAATTAAATAATATTATTATGTAAATATTAAATTAAATATTATTATAATTATGATTATTATAATAATATAATATAAATATATAAAATTAATATATAAGGCAGCGGTGATAGGAGATCATAAAGGATCAATCCATATGTAAGATCATAAGACGAATATTTATAAGTGATGCGATTATGTTATAGGCAGCATCATACAGCAATATGAAGTGATACGATTCATGTATGAGAAGATACAATTTGTTTAAGAAGTATATTGGCAGTGCTTAAGACAATGTCATATTCATATAAGATAATCCATATAAGACCAAAGTTTTATGGTAGTGATGTGATTAATAAAGTATGAAGGCAGCGAATAGAATTAGGGGTGCAGCATATAGAAAGAGCAGCAAATACTATTTGGAGGAGTTATGAATTATATCAAAGGTAATGACTAATAAAAGGCACCGACTCTTAAGAGCAGCGATCTAATCCGATATTGTATGCAGATTTAATAAATTGATAATTATCATAAAGATAATGATTAAGAAGAGGGCAGCGATCATTAACAATAGGAGCGATCAGATGTTAATGATCGCTGACTAAGGAGACACCAATGATATCAAAGGAAATAACTTAATTAAAGGGTACCGATTAATATAAGGTAGCGATTAAAATCAGTTTGGTATTAAACAAAGGCAATAACAACAGCGATCAGGAATTGATTAAGCTTAAGATAGCAATTATCATTGCTAACAAAGAGTCATGTCCCTTTTGAAAGGTTATCTCTCTTCAAAGAGATACCTCTCTTCATAGGAAGCTTAAGGTATAAATTTAGATTGGTGTGAGAGGGGGAGGACACACATGGGGATTGAAGAATAAATATAATATTCAATCAAGCAGTGCAGTCTTTAGCATCTGGATCAGACAGAGCAGTATTAAGCACCTGAATATACAGAACAAAATAAAGAGCAGAAAAGAATACCTAACAGCAGTGTATATATATATATATATATATAACTCTAACAACAGGACAATAAGATCTCTGTGGTAGGCAATCTAATATGAATGACTGTAATTGCTTATTTGGGCATTCCAATTACTAATAATTGCTGCTACTGTGATATCAGTAAATAGGATTAATCTTTGTTGTCATATGCTTTGAATATTCTACCATGATGAAAGGAACTGAGGCTACAAGTGGGCAACGGTGATGGGGCACTCTCCTAGGTACGCCACCTCCGTTGGGGATGCAATGAGCCTCAGGAGGCCAAGGGGGTACAGAGGGTACTGCCTTTGGGCTTAGGAGAGATGGCATTTTCAGGGCACCCATTGGAATCTCACTCCATCATGGATGATCAGCACAGGAGGTCAGATCATAGGGAGAAGGAAATGATTGGCAAGATGAGGGGATAACGGAAAAGACACCTCCTAGATAGATCACCTCATATGAATGGCATGCGCCACATGAGGCCAAGGGAGATGGTATATCCCCTTAGGTCTAGGGAAAAAGGGTCCAAGGCACCCCATCAGACCGCATTCTCCCATTCCCTCCTATGATTGAGCCCTCCAAGGATGTTAGAGTACTTTGTGATTGAACCAATGTTTGACCATGAGTTTATAATTATGGAAATTTGCTAATTATTATTATTGTGATAAATGATTCTAATCTGCTAATCAACTTGATTATGGTAAATGGTTCTAACCTGTTTGTAGGGCCTAAACCAGGATTTATTTTGCTTACAACATTTAATTGGTAAGTTGTGACCCTAACTTGTGATTTTAGGGCAAAATTTAGAGCAATCCCTAAAGGGGACATTACACTTTCATTGAAGCTCCCAGATCTTGGGTGGCTACCTTCATAGCCAATCTTGCATGGTGTAGAGTATTCTATACCAACTCTTACATGGTATCAGAGCTTGTAGGATTGCTTTATGTTAGTCTTTATTGAGAGATCTAGGTTGCAAATCATGATGGATCTTGAAAAGTTGAGTATGCTCTTTTCTTGCATCATATGATGATGTGGAGAATCAAAAAAAAGCTTGATAGAAATACCAGATTTGGGAGGATTTCCTCTTTGTGGCTTTGTATTGCAGGTTCATTTTGGAGCATGTTGGTGCAAATCTGAGTTCATCATCGAGTTTAGGGTGTCCAAGAAAATCAGTTTTGGACATTGGAGGCAAGATCTGTAAGGGTTTGAAGTTGGGAGGTGGTTGCCATATTTGGGAGGTAGCTGCATTTTTGGAGCATTTTGGGTCAAGTTTGACCTTGCCATTGCGTCTAGAATGCCCAAGAACCTAAAGATCGACTGTCAATTCGTTAGATTTGGACACTTTTGTCGGGGGCCATCAGAAATTTTTTTCCTCCTCCTGGTTGTACGGATTGTACAGTCACAATCTTGTAGAGAATATTTTGCGGCATCATTGTTGGCATAGGCACATGTCATTGAATATTGGGCGCAGTCGATTAACCATTGGGTAATATATTTTTGTTTGTCGGTTTAAAAAAATATTCTTTGATTTTTTTAAATCTGCAGGTTTTGTTTTAAATATATTTGAGGTACGAGGTATAGGTCCGTAGACTTGCCCCTATACCCTGTTGATAGAGGCACCTTAATTGGCACGAGCCCCCATTGATCAGGTGCCATCGGTGGGGGAATCCCCACCAGCTGACAACCATTTTGGCTCTGTAGAACTCCCAAACCCACCACAGGTGGCAGTTATACTGCCCTGCAGTGATACAACTAGTCGGTGACTGTTAGAAACTGCTTGGCGGAGTGGAAAACAATTGCCGGCAGCCAATAAATTGGGGCATCTTCCAAGATCCACAAAATATTGCATATAAACTCCGCCCGCCAAACCACCCTATCACAATCAACGTTTAAGGACATTGCTGACAGAGAATCCTTGGCAAATATTCGCCTATAAACCACTTTCGCCAAGTGGAAAGCGGTTTCCCACCAGAGAAGGGCAGTTTCATATTCCAGAAGGGCAGTTTAGCAGTCAAAAAGGCGGTTTTTGAAAAGATATTGGTAGTTTTGGCATTTGTAGGTATATTTCGATGATTTGGGAATAATCCGTTAACATGCGTCTATTGATGTCATCCCGTGTCCGCTGACATTAGCAGTTTTCCAAACCTTATTCAGCCCCCTGCTTCATTGGTATTTTTGATTTTGCACTTGCTCTTTGAAGGCCTATTTTTCAGTCATTTGGGCTCCTTTTTTGGAGCAATTTTTTTTTGATTTGGGGTAGAATTTCGTAGGCTTTGTAGTGGTGCAAATGGTTTTTAATTTTGGTTCCTAGTTTTTTTCAGAAATTGCAGATTTTCACACATGTTGTTGAGTAGTTCTCGTTTTGGGAACTTCCTGGGCTCCATTTGGGCTCATATGGTAACATTTTTTGGTGAATTTTTTTTGAAAGTGCATGATTTTTTGATTACTTTGTAGTGGTGTAATCAGATTGATTCAATTCTGTATTGAAATTGTAGTTTCAGTTTATGACTTAATTTGGCATTTGCATGTACTAAGGTCAAAAGACCACTTTGTTGTTTTGGCTAGTGGCAATTGTAATCACACTAAGTATAAAGTGCCAAGATCATAATTTGTTAAGGGGATCCTTGATTGAGTGAATTTGGGGGGCTGATCTTGTGGCGGTTGATTGCTTTCAGTTATTTGTTGTGTGTTCTTGCAATGGGGAAAACTCAAATCAAACTCCTAACTCCATATAAGAATGCATCATGGAAACAAATAGTATGGAATTATGTAAGGCAAAAAGGTTGTACTAGATATGTAGAAGAAACTATTGCTAAACCTACTGATGTTAATGCAAAGGCAGTATGGGAGATGAATCGTGAGAAAACTCCTGTTCACATTTGTTCATTAGTCTTTTTTGATTTACAATTTCATCTTGAATCATGCAAAAAATCTAAGGAGGCTTGGGAGACCCTTGAACAATTGTATGGTAAAACTAACAAGATTTAGGGGATATCAGATTGACAATGATTTGATGAATCTTGATCCTAAATAGTTTGACCACATCCAAGATAATATCTCCAAGATTAAGCAATTAAGAACACAACTAAAGGATTGCAAGATTAATAAGGAGGGTTTACAATTGATTCTAAATGTGTTATCCAAGCTTGGTCCTGAGTATTCAATATTTGTTTCTGGCTCTCACACCCATCGGGTTTCTATGGGAGTTGCATATGTTGAGCCTACTTTTGATGCATTTTCAAATCTTCTAATCCAAGAGGAAGCGAAGCGAATTCAAATGGCCCTCATCAAGTCTTCTAAGACACAAGCATTGGTGATTACTGAGCCTAAGGTACAGAAAGAATCAGGGAATCTTGAAAAGAAACAAAAGAAGAAAAATAACAAGCCACATATAGATTCTAAATCCTCTCCCTTCAAGGGGGAATATCTAAGAAGGAGATGCCCAAGTGTGCATTTTGCAAGAAACTAGGGCATGATCAACATAAATGTTATTTGAAGAAAATTGATGAATAGCAACATCTTCTAAAGAAGACTCAAATCAATTCACCTTCAGGGGGTTCATCTTCTTCATCTTCAAAGTTAGAGAAACAGAAGGGGCATGCACTTGTTGCAGTTGTAAATTCTAAGTTAGGGAGATGGATCCTTGATCCTAGAGCTTCACATCGTATGGCTTCATCACAGTGTATGTTTTCGTCATTTGAGACTTGTTCATCACCACACATCTTGATGGCCAACAACACATATGTGTGTTTGTGGGAAAGGATCTATTGACATGGACGAATTCAATGATGTCCTTTGTGTGCCTTTATTGTCAACCAATATCCTGTAATGTCCCCTTCTAGCAAGCCAAAATTTTTGCAACCTTGCAAACAATTTTAACTTGTAAAAGAGCACATTAGTATACAAATCATTTCATCATGTGCACATAAAGTGCTTAAAAATAATAAACTCTATCTCTTTCATATCTTTTCTAGTCATATATACATGTTCATGATCTATCTTATCATCAATCACACATGAGTCATGGACATACCTCGGGGAGGACGTTCGTAATCCTACCTATTAATCAGACCACTCACCTTATATGAGAGGGTGGATTAAGGATTCCAAGACCCATAGTCATAGGCCCAAGGCTTCACCTCACACCCGGAGGTACTTCACTCTTGGCTCGGAGGGGCTTATAGCCAGCTTGAGGTTCACCTACCGTTAGGCCATTAATATTATCTAGGTCCTATGCAACCATAAGGTCAAGAATTTCATGCTACACCCGGCAATATTTCGTTCTTACCCTAGGTCTAAGAACTTCATGCTACACCCGGCAATACTTCGCTCTTAGCTCTGAGGGGCAATGACTTGCCAACTCGAGTGCTAGACACTAGATTCCTTCTGACCACCAGTCTCATACTAATAAGGTGTGTAGGTGGATTAAGGGGAAGGCTACTAATCCTAGCCCGGTACTCCATGGTCATAATCAATCTCTTTATAGAACATACTTATTATTCTAGGCATCATGCCTTTTATTTAAAAATTTACTTTTTTGGATATTCAATAATTACTAGTATATTGATATTTCCCTTTGAATGCATATTTCATTAGATGTTTACTCTACTATTATTAGGGTTTCCTAATATGAGATTATTAGAGCTTCCTAGCATTCAATGGATTATTCACAACATTTATAACCTTATCATTTATATCTTATAAATTGAACAAGTAAATATAAATTCTTACAAATTATAAATTGAATAAGTAAATATAATTACTTACTTACCTGTTGTAGCTTTACCTTGGATTTCTTACCTATGCCGCCGTAATATAATTTTTATTGTATTGTTGTTGCCGTTTATATATTTTATAATATATATTTCACACACTTTTACTGTTGATGTACATATCTCTATATATTAATTTATGATATCTTTCCTACTTATGACTCAGAAATATATATAATGCAGATCTAAATATATGTATTTATCCAATACTCTTTTTATATTTTCTTTCGATGATGTTTTCCTTCTATCTCACAACCTTTATTTATTTCCCTTTCAAGGGATATGTTTGAAGAGGCACGTCTTTTATTATATTTGGTGGTAAAAGACATACTTAGCCTCTTATAAATTTTATTACTTTATTTTAATTCCCTTTTGTGGTAAAACTAGTTCTAACCATACGTAAGATGTTTATTATATTATTATATCATTATAATAAATGATATATTATTTATTATATCATTTATATCATAATAAATGATATATGATTTATATTGTATTATTTATATTTATATTACAATATAAGATAATAATAATAATATTTGTATTTATATTTTTAGATATATTTATAATATATTATTTATTAATGTGATTGCTGGTGTCAACCAACTTAATCGCTGCACTTATAAATATCCTCCTTAGGCCTCCCCTTAATCTTTTTAAAGTACATTATTTATATAATATATATAGTATAAATAAATACATTTGTTATTAAGTATGGGAGCTCTTTTATCTTATTTTATTCACAAGCATATAATATGGTGGGATAATGTTTTTGTCTTATTAGACTTTTATCTTTATATGATTTTATTTTGAATTGACCTTTTGTTTAACCGTATTACTTTGCCTTATTCTAAATTACTTTACTTTCTAGCTTTAATGGGTAAGACTCTTCATAATATTTATTTTTATATATAATAATATATCTTATTAATTATTCACATAAATATTATATTAAAATATTTATATTTATAATATATCTAGTTAATTAAATATATATATTTCATATATTTTATAATATTTAAATTAAATTAATAATATTATTTATTAAATAATACATTAATAACATATTTTAAATAAATATATTATATATTTATAACTTATTATTTAAATAAATGATTCAATTATAAATCATTATAGGGACATGACATATCCTTTCTATCTATCAAATTACACATGGTGGGGTAGTGAAGAGTGTTAAATTCACACTAGATTTAGTTTTTATTCGGGATTTGCATAGCAGAGATATTGTTGCAGTTGGGGAGGCTGATCATCAATCTTGAGTGTGCACCTTCTCACATTTTGCTCCTAGTGTTCCTTCGACTGATGTTCACACTCATGTGGACACTATTGAGGAGATGCAGTATGGTCATTTGAATCTTGGTGTTCTTTCACCCACTAAGGTTTTTGGGACGTGTTGATATCTCATCTCCTCCATCTCTTGTTGCTTTTGATGAGACTAATGTTGCAACATCCATGGTTTCTGTTGATTCAGTGCAACAGGATATTCATTGTCTTTTAGATACACCTTCTTGGGATGAGTACTTGACAAACATTGCAAATTTGTTTTGTGAGTCCTATCTTACAAATTTGGAGGACACTATTGAGGACATTCATCTCCTCTTTGATGTTAGCTCTTACGAAGTTGCATCATCTTCTTTAGATGTGATGAGGGAACCTTCATATCGTCTTGTTCTTTCTTCTCCTCTTCATTTGTCATAGTTTGGCATTGGGTTGGAGATCCTTGAGCAACATTTAGAGGAATTATCTTCGTCTTTGGATCATGTTCTACATCGGTTTCCACTAGGTTCTGGATTGTCACCTTGTTCAGGTAGGCCTGGGACTCCTGATTGGATTGTGGCTTCTTTCGACATCAACATGGCCACACCTGAGCAGAGTTTAGAGACATCATACATCTTGAGTTTTCTTCCTTGACATTCCTTCCAGGAATGGGAAGAAATCGTGCATACATCCTTGGCTTTGTTTCCTCCTAAGGGGAGAAATGTTGTTCAGCGATCTTGGATCATCTTCAACATTCATTGTCGAGCATCTACCATCAGTGCAAGAGCTTCTACATTGAGGTGGGGCTACATGGTCTCTCTTCTTTCTTATGGGGAGAACTTTTTCCTCACATGGAGTTTTGTTCTTCTCATACTTTGGAGAACATCTTTCTTGTATTTTTTCTCTTTTGGAGAGGGGTTTTTTCATATGGATTTTTCTCCTTTTCTCTGTTTGTGAGAGATTTGTTTGTACATGGGTACCTAATATGGCCTTGTAGTGGGGACCCATAGTTGCATCTTTGCATTTGTTTACTTCTCCCTAAGTTGCACTTAAGGGGGGGTGTTGGTGTGAACAGGGTATATTACCTAACTAGTTCCACATTAGGTCCTATTCACACTTGTCTAGTTAAGTTTACTAAGGGTACACTTAGCATACTTATCACTTTGCGTCTCATATCATAAGATTAAGAACCAAGGGCTTCTCATTGTAATTCATATTGATGTATCATATTGTGTTTTTGCATCCTTTGATAGAATAGAATTATTCTCTCATGTTGTGTCTCTCTTGTGCTTTCATTGAAGCTCCTAGATCTTGGGTGGCTACCTTCATAGCAAAATCTTGCATGGTATAGAGCATTCTATACCAACTCTTACTGAACAAAAGATATAAGTGGTTGGTAACTTGGTTGTATGCCATAACCTTGTGAGCTAGTGAATTTGCATTTCTTGTATGATAGTGGTTTGGACGCTTGGAGGCACAACCTCACTTGCTGGAGTTTTCCCACACTGGGTTTCTTCAGCGCAAATGCATGTGTTTACTCTTGTGCATGTTGGTATTGGTTTCTATTCCATGATTGACCATTCTATTCTTACTTCTTAATGGATTACATCCTTTGCATGCAATATGGGCACTCTTATGAACAGATGTGCACAGCCATAATACTAAATCTAGACATAATTCTGCAAGACAGTTAGAAGATTAGATGACATTCATGTTAATGAATTAGACATTTGTCAAATAAGCTAACTATGGACCAAGCGCCATCACTGTTCACCTGCACAAAGGAATTCAGAGAGTTTATTAGTGAGGAAACCAACATCTCCAAGGAATTTAACCTCACAAAATGAGCTTTCTAGGTGGTTTGTTTGGGCCCTTACAGACCCCTTACTGTTTTTTTGATATATTAGTGAGGGATTCCATTGGGGCTGTCTCCCAGAAAAAGAACAATATATACAAAACCAGCAAAAAGAAACAAAGACGAAGCCAACCATACAAAGAGATAAAACATAAACATTGAGAAACATAAGACCAAAAGATCAACTAAGCCAAAAAGGAAAGATGAGCCAGCAGAACAGACGCCTTTGATTAAGGGGCCCCAGCATGAAACACAAACCAAAAGCATAACAAGATATAAAACTAACAATGGCCTGCATTAACGACCAATGCAGGGGCATAGCAGGCTAAAAGCAGTTCATAAACCCAGGATGAAACAAGCAGCCAAAAACCAAAACATGAAAATACAGCTAAACCTGAGAAATCACGGAATGGCTGAAACCCCACACTGGCCAACACCAGAATCCACATGCTCCTCATTCTTGCGATTTTGAGCCATTCTGTTACATCCATCGGCAACCACAATCACAATTTTGAGTTTAACATTGCCACAGCATGCAGGGTTGTCAATCCCATTGAATTTTACACAACGTATGATCTCAGTCCTTCTAGCTGCCCTTATTACCTTCCCCTCTGCCAGCCTAGGGAGAATGAAAGCATTAGAGACCTTCAGCATCCCTTTATTATGGGAGATGATCAGGTGTTTTGCCATGGTGCAAAAATCTTGGCAGAAGGTGATAAATGTGTCCAAATCCATATTGACTTCCTGCAGCTCGGCTTTTACAGCAAACATTTTTTATCCTCTGGCCCTGCACATTTCACCATGTCCTCTTTCAGGTCTGGGTTGTCGGTTCCATCCACAACATCATCATCTGCAACCGAAGTGTTCTGCAGAAGAAGGAGAAGTGGCTCAAGACACTTGCGGACTTCGATAGACGGAACTGCCCTGATTAACTTCTTAAAAAATTCAGCAATTGTCATAGCTCCAGACCAAAGTGTGCCATTATCGATCAGACCTTCCTCCCTGATAATAGTTTGACTAAATTCAACATAATGAAACTAGGGCAACGATATATCTTTCTGAGACAGTGGTCAAAAACCTGCCCACATTGCATAGGATCCCTATTATCTCCAGATCTCTTCCTCACTATAATAGACAGGCCAAGTAACACCCAGCATCCCAGACACCTTTAAACTGCTGGCAGCATCAGAGCAGCATGCAGAAGGCTACCCCAAACCAATCACTAGAAAATCCTTTCAAGATGTCTGCAACACAAAGAAAGAACATGACCCATAATATAGAAATCTTGCATGCGTCAGCCTTAAACACCACACTCAGCTTTAACACTGAACTTCAGACACAAGCAACTAAGCCACAAAATACTTGAAATCACCTTTTGTCATTTGGAGGAAAGGCGCCGAGGGAAGGATCAATCAAGGGGGTATTTCATCACTAATGATGACATCTAATCTGTCCTTGTCTACTATGTTAGAGCTGACAACTGACAAGAAACGTTTAAGTTCTATGACTATCCCTTTATTAGTGAGCAAATCTGCCACCCTATTCTGTTCCCGGAAACAATGGGAAAAGGAGATCTTTTCCAGTAAACAGTTGAGTTTCCAATTTGGGCAACTCTCGTTTTGTAAGCCTTTTATGACAAACATTGAGTTGCCTTCTGCCACTAACTTATTGCACCCCTCCAAGTAAGCCAAAGACAGATCTGCAATTACAGCGTCCCATTTTGCCTCATTGTTGGTTTGGGGTCCCATGACTTAATGAAATCAAACCAGCTTTACCAAAATCTCCAGACAAATGTTCAAGGGGTTGAGTTTAATTGGTTGAAGAATTGGGTTCTCATTGTGGAGAACCAAGTTCAAATCCCCATAGGGACATCTAATGTGGAATTCTAAAGTTGTCTCTTGGTATTCCATAGTTGGCTTGTATTGTGGATGTTGTTTCTAAATATGTGGATTTCTAAGTAGTGAGTCTTGGTATTCTATAGGTGATTTCTAGTGCATTTGCTTGTAAGGAGCTTTTATTAGTCTATAATAACTATAAGTGCTTGCAAGAGCTTGCATTAGGTGATTTCTAGTATGTTTGCTTGTAAGGAGATAGTATTATAGTCTCACATAAGTGCTCGCAAGAGCTTGTATTGGTCTCACGTTGCTACTCATATGAGTATTTGTAAACTATATTCGAGATTAAAAAAATAAAAATAAATCATTAGATGAATTGCAAAGGACAAAGCCAGCCCCACCTGTCTAGGGTTGCCATGGGACACCCCGTCAAAATTCAATTGCCAGAATCCTTTTGGGGGCGGCCTCCATTCATCTAACCTACCATTATTCTTCTTATCTCCCTTTCTGTTGTTCTCAATCCAAAATATCAATAATTCCCTAGCTAATTCATTACACTCCTGCCTCCAAGCTCTACAGTTGTCTGATCCATTTCTGAAGAAATCTCTGATGAAATTAACAGCATAGGGATTGGAGTCAAAGGTAATCCTTAATCATTGCCAGAAAACTTGCCTTCGAGTTCCTTTTTCATAACCCTTGAGGGGGTTCCTTGTAGATTTCCTCCATCAGATGATTCTCCTCTGTTGCCACCATGTCTTGGAGCTAATTGTATTCTGCCTTGTGTTTTTGTTATTCTTAAATTCATAATAGATTGTAAGCAATAGAATTACAGAATAATAAATGCATGGCAGAATGCAATCATAGTTGATGGCAGGAGAATGGAGAGAGCAGTGAATATAAGAGAATGAATTCAGATTGCAAGAGTCTGCAGAGAATGAATCTGCCACCTGACAGCCATACCATCACATATTCTACCTTCATTATCTCCAGCTCCTTCCTCGAGGTGCCTTAATTTCAACACCTTTTCGGTAAATCCATAGTTGCTTGCTGCTTAAGTGGAAGACTCTGAGTGAGTAATAGTCTATTATATTTTAAGTATAGGTCATTCTAAACTCTTAAGTGAAAAATATTTCTTTTAGCAGTTTAAATCTGATTAGGCAGGTGGTTGCAAAGTTTGGCTGTACACGAGACAGTTTTGGTCTTAAACTAAATATTTTGGAGTGGTGGATCTGTCTGGATTCAATCTGGAACCTGCTTTTTATAGAAATTATATTTAATAAAAAAAATTAAATTTGATAAAAAAAAAGTGATCTAACCATTATAGTAACAAAAGGAAATAATATATTTATAAAAAGATAATAACTAAAAAAAGAAAATGGTCTTACAGCCATTATAATAACAAAAAAGGGAGAATTTAGAAAACAGAGATCTGGGTAACATTTGAAATGTTAGAGTTTACAAACTCTTTGACAAAATACAACATCTCATTTTATTATTGTGTCATTATTTTATTGCATATAATTTTTATTGTGATTTTTCTTAGCATTATGTAAATTTCTATATTTTCTGAACCATTTTATAATATTCCTCTATAATTACAAACAATTGTGCTTTTGAATCTACTGAACATTTGGAACCTGGTGTATGTTTTAATTATACTAAAGCTCTGGGATATCTTTATGTTAGGACAGTAAAATTAAACTTAAGTCCTTATTTTCAAGGTTTCTAATTGCTATTTGTTTCTTCCAAATATCTTTCTGAATAATATTTGTAAACATTTTGATGTTCAGGTTGCAGGGATCATTATTTCTCCAACAAGAGAATTGGCATCCCAAATATACCATGTAACAGAGCCATTTGTTTCTACTCTCCCCAATGTAAAGTGCATGCTTCTTGTTGGTGGGACAGATGTGATAGCAGACTTAAAGAAAATAAAAGAAGAAGGGGTGAACTTACTTATTGGTACACCTGGGCGCTTAGATGATATTATGGAACGGACAAATATTCTAGACTTTCGGCGCTTTGAGGTGTTTTATGCAATAATTTAATCATGTTTTTTAGAGTTTGACTTAATATTAGTGGTTTTGTACTTTTAGAATAGAGCCATGCTACATGTTAGCATTTATATGAATATTACAAGTGGTAAATATCCTTTATGAGGTGTCCTTTATTACCATTAGTAAAGATACAAAGTTGAGGTTAGATGCTAAAGATGTACTTGATTGTGGAATCTCAAGAATATGCAAGTAGAGAACTTAGAGATTGTGTTTGGAAGTGCTATGGAATTGGAGCAAAATTCAAAATTGAAAGTAATGTTTGAAAGTTCATTTGGAACAGGTTCTTATCTTAGATGAGGCAGACAGACTTTTGGATATGGGTTTTCATAAGCAGGTGTCTTCCATTACAGTTCGTTTGCCAAAGCAACGAAGGACAGGCCTTTTTTCTGCTACTCAAACTGAGGCAGTTGAAGAGCTTTCAATAGCTGGACTTAGGAATCCAGTGAGGGTTGAAGTCCGAACTGAAGCAACTTGTCAGAGTGGATCAGGTCCAGCAACAAATATCCCTTGCTCTCGTACACCTGCAGGACTTAACATAGAGGTATAATTAAAGAATTTTCTGTTGCTTAATACACATGTATTTATAGATGGAATACTTTCGGGTCTCTGTGTTCCAGCTGTGGAACCACAACATAGAGATCTAAACAAATAAGGGACACTATCTAGTAGCCTGGCCCCAAAACTGCATCTTTAAGCCAACTTATTCCTAAGAATTTGTTCAAATGGATCTATTCAGGCCATTCTATGCTGCTTTAGGCCATGAATGTTAGCTTTTCCGATCTCCTTGCATTCTAGGGTGGTTCCGAGGGCGTGTTGGCTTCTTTTATCTTGAAGTGGCAGTAACTTTTTAATGGTATGCACTTTTTATTTTGCAGTATTTGGAATGCGAGGCAGATGAAAAATCTTCACATCTTGTACATTTCTTGTCTGGCTACATGTCAAAAAAAATAATTCTGTAAGGATCTATGTTATTGCAAATACTTTAGGATTGCATTTCTCTTTGCAGACACAAACGAGTTAAGGAAAGCAATAAATAAAAAGTGCCAATTCTTGGTTATTGTTTATGGAAAGTGTGTAGATTATTTTAAGAAAATAGCATAATTATCACGGGTCTTTTATTTTTTTTCTTTTTGTAGATATTTCATGACTTGTGCCTGTGTTGATTATTGGGGAGTCGTACTGTCACAACTCAAAGTTCTGAAAGGATGTCCATTGATTGCTCTTCATGGAAGAATGAAGCAGGCATGTTTTTTTTGTCTAACTACTGATTTTCTCATTGCTTGTAAATTATGATCAGGGCATTTTTTTTATCGTATGCATTTTATGGTATCAGTGTTGGGAAATATTAGTTGGAGATGACTTTATTTTGGCAGCTGTCTTAGCTAGTTTGTTACCCGATGAAAGAAAACATCAGCAACACATTTAGCCAGCTAAAATTCTTAATGATTACATTTTTTTATACCATTTTATCATCAGACAGTACTAATCTTTTTGAATATTAAGTTGTTTGAATTCTATGCATCATACATGAGACCATCCTCATTTGGCTTTGGAATATGAATTTATGGATTGTTTATGATTCTCTCTCCAAGTTTTAGTTTTTCTACAAAGATGAGAATGGTGGAGACCATGACAACATGCACCCACTTAGGGGTTTTGATTACAAGCCCACACTTCAACTTGAAGCCAGCTTTTTGTAACAATTTTTCTAATTCATAGGTCTTCCTCTCTATGTTGGAGAGAAAGTGCTTCCAGATACATTTCCAAAATATCCCTTTAATGTTGCCCTCTTCAACATAATAAATAAACTCATAGTTTCAAATCTAAGTTGCCGGTTCTGGTACGGGAATGGGTTCGGGAGGGGGGTTCTGGTACGCCGGTACGGCAAATTTTTTTTTTTTCCTGTGGGTACGGCTGTACTATATATATATTTATATATATATATATATAATATATTATATTATATATAAAAATACATATATAAAATTTAATATTTATAATAATGTATGATATAATATATTATTAATTTATTATATAATAAATAATATATAATAATATAATATAATATAGAATATATTATTATTAATATAATATAGAATACATAATATAATAATATTATATTAATATATAATATAGAATACATAATATAATAATATTATATATTCCATATTATATTATATTATATAATATATAGTATTTAATAATTTATATAATTATAGTTTTTTAAAAGAAAATTGGTCATTTTAAAAAAAAATTCCCAAAAATGCGCATGGGAGTGCTTGGGAACCCTTGGGAGCTCCTGGGAGCTTCTGGGAGCGGCCTGGGAGCGCCCCTGCCACCCTGGGTTCCTTGTGGGTTCTCCAACGGAGAACCCACAAGGAACCCGGGGTGGCAGGGCCGCTCCCGTTGCCGCTCTTGTTGCCGCTCCCGCTTCCGCTCCCGCTCCCAGCCGTACCCATGCCTCTGGGCAAAGAACCCGGTAACATAGTTTCAAATAGATTGAAGATTTGAGGCTTCGGTTTAAGGCTTTTTGACTGGGTATGTGCCAAGGGGGTGCAAATTATGATGTTTCAATGAGTGGCCTGTTTTAACAAGTCCCTTAGAGCATCATCCAAGCTGATTTTTTTGCCTAGTTTCTTAATGTTGAGTGTGTCTTGAGGCCAATCTTTCATCTCTGTCGGTTCGGTTGCCTTGATGGTTTAGCTTCAGCCTAGGAGGAATATTTGTTTTTAGTGTTGAAAACAGGGTGAAACAATACAACAAGAAATGTTGTTCTTTAGTGCATCCAAATTCCTGAAACAGTAATATAGATCATTAGAGGAAATGAAATTAGCAATGAAAGCAAATGCAAACCATGACACAACGCTTACGTGGAGAAATCCTTGTGGGGAAAAACTCCACACCCAAAGAAGCTTGGATTAATCTTGAAAATAGTTACATCAATACAATCTGCTAATCTCTCTGAATTCTAGCAGCATAATGGTTCTTGAATAACCTGCAAAATAATCTCATAAAACTACCATCTCAAGGTACCAATATATAGGAGATATGGATACAAGATACCATGAATGGTATTACAAAACTAGTGGCCAATACCATCCACCCAAATCTAGGTGTCCACCTCCATCACGGGGAATTTCACAACTCACTCCACATGGTCAAACATCTGGCTTAATATGTAACTCCTCTTACGCACGTTACACCCACCTTACATGTCATAGATGTCATAGATTATGCCATTAACGATCAATTGATCAAGATCCCAATCCTAGGCGCTCCATGAGAAGATTGTCCAAATCTGTCATAAGATCCATTTATAGAAGATCTTCATGCCATCCTCTTACACCTCCCAATCCTTGACCGATTTCCAATATCTTCCCAAAAGTAACTCCATACTTAAATGCTGTTACAAATACATGTGAGGATAAATAATTTTACCGACCCCCTAAGAGGGGTGTCCAAGTCTACCCTCGCCATGATCCTTGGCAACATAACATTGTTTATTGACAACAATAATTAAATACAATAAAACATGTCTAAGGATTTGCAAGGTGAATGACACCTAATCCCAACATTTAGCTCTATGTTTCTTGTACTAGATGACTATGATATTGGTATACCAAGGTTAGGTTACTTCTAGAATCTATTAACTTCTCCATAGAACAAGTTGTCCTCTTTAGAATAATTTCTACTCTTTCGAACAACTATAATGCCCTAAGCTTACATTCAAGAAATTATTGACAAAAGAATAGATGAACAAAATTTTTGTGTTACAATTGCAACACTAACATGTTACAATTGCACGCTCACATGCTAGAGTAGTTGTGGCAGAACACAACACTCACAAAGCATGTAGTTAGTACACATAGCACAATTGCACAAGTGAAAGACTCAGTTGCATGACCACACCATTGCGATGACCATGCAAGAGGGTAGAGTTTACTCTAACCCAAGTGATTGGATCCAAACAACGATCACCGGCTCTCACAAGTTGGATGAATAGGGTGAGAGCAATACACCTTCAACAAAATGCAATTGCTTAAATGAGACTATGTAGGAACTCTCAAGGTTCCATGACTACAAAACTGCGAGGGAACTCTGCAAGTCCCATGCAAGCAAAACTACAAGGGAAGTCCAAAAGTCCCATACAGTTGCAAATCTGCAAGGGAACTCCAAAAGTCCCACACAATTGCAAAACTGCAAGGGAACTTAAAAAGTCCCACACCATTACACGATAACTAAAAAAGTCCCATGCAATTGCAAGGGAACTCCAAACTACTCATGTAGTTGCAAAACTGCAAGGGAACTCCAAATGTCTCATGCAGTTGCAAAATTGCAAAGGAACTCCAAAAGTCCCACGCAACTGTGAGAGAACTCCAAAAGTCCCACGTAGTTGCAAAATTGCAAGGGTACTCCAAAAGTCCCACAAGCCACATTTATCATTGACCTTACAAGTGTTAGTAAAGTTGGCAAAGAAAAGAGATGAGAGGAATTTGCAAGAAGGCTTCACTTCACAATGAGGTGAAGTAGCATTTTATAAAGTATAGAAAGTTACTATTACAACTACCAATATTAATGGTACAACCTACTGCAACTAACAACTTTAATAACTATATCTAACTACACCTAACTACCAACCTAATTAAATACACTTTATTAGTTTAATATACTAATACTTGGCCTTAATGATTAAACAAGAAACAACACCAAGCTTGTCCTGAAATTTGACAAAGCAACTAGGACCAAGTGGTTTAGTCATTAAATCAATAGTTTGCTCTTGAGAAGAACAAAAGTGGAGGGAGATGTCTTCACAGTCCACTAGTTGCCGAATGTAGTGATGATGAATCTCGATATGTTTGGTCTAAGCATGATACACTAGATTCTTCACCAATTTCAATACTCCCTAATTATCGCAGAAAAGTGGTGTTGGAGTATGCTGAGGAAGTTGAAGATCTGTCAAGATTTTGCGTAACCAAACTGCTTCACAACTGGCACTCACAGTTGCTTTGTATTCATCTTCAGTGGAGGATAAAGCTATTGTTTGTTGAAGCTTACTCTGCCAAGAAATTACTCTTGAACCCAGGGAGAAGATGTAGTTGGTTGTAGACCGTCGAGTATCCACAGATCTTGCCCAATCGGAGTCTGTATACCCAATTAAACCAAAATCTTCTGTCCTCTGGTAGAGTATGCCCAAGTGAAGAGTACCTTTGACATATCGCAAAACTCGAGTTGCGGCTATCCAATGAATGAGCTTCGGTTTTGACAGAAATCGAGAGAGATAGCTAACAACAAAGCAGAGATCCATTCTAGTGGTTGTCAAATATATCAAGCTGCCCACCAACTATCTGTAGTGTGATTCATCGACCTGGGGTGAATCATTAGAGGTTTACAACTTCAGCCCGACCTCCATAGGTGTAGAAGAAGAGTTACAATCTGCCATCCCAAAACGCTCCAAGAGATTCATAACATATTTGATTTGAACCTTGAAGGTGTTGTGATCAGATTGCCAAAACTCAACCCCTACGCAATAATGTAGGAGACCTAGATTTGACATGTCAAAAGCTGCACACAATTCTGATTTTACTTGTTGAATTGCAATGTCTGTGCTACCCGTGATGGCAAGATCATCAACATATACAATAACAATTACAATCTCATTACCATCCCTTTTGACATAAAGATTTGGATTAAAAAGTCTCCTTTTGAATCCAATATCTTTTAGGTGTTTATCAATTTTCAAATACTAGGCTCGAGGACCTTGCTTAAGTCTGTATAGGGACTTAATTAACCTGCAAACCAGATGTTCATGACTTGGAACCTGAAAACCCTCAGGCTGCACCATGTAGACTTCTTCATCCAAGTCCCCATTCAAGAAGGCACTTTTGACATCCATTTGATACACCTTCCAACCAAATTGAATACACATTATTACATTAATATACTAATAACAAGGGCACTTTTAAACATTGAACTAGTCATTTCCAAAATTCCTAAGGTTCAAATAGCCACATTGAGCATTCATGAATTCAACTAATTAGATTATAACCCAAAAGCACATTTTCTTTTACAAGCATTGACATTAACTATCCAATGCAACAAAGCATAAGAGCTAATCAATACAACATGATAACATTGAATGCTATCTACTCATAGCATTCCAATGACAACATTAACATGGCTTCAAGTTTCATTTCAACCTTAGAAGCAAATAGATATATCATCTCATTTCTAGGACTTGTCTACACATTCAAAATCCATCATAAGACGATATCTGAAAACATCACAAATGACAATATAGATATGATACAATGTTATGTCTTCCATCACAATCATGGATGGTCCAAAGTCTACATAACAAAGTCCAATCATATACATTTAATCAATAAATACAAGGGTCATATTATCCCCTTTTTCATGATTTCCACAAAATCACACAATTAGAACATGGAAGATTTAGGATCATGCAAGAGCATATTACGCTCTCCAAAGATCACCAACATGAAACCTTCAGCGCCAACGGTGGTCAACACCACCCAACCATGTGGGACCTTGAGGCCCACCCCTTTGTACTAGGAGGCAATCTGATTGGGTAGTCATACAAACTCATGCAATACAATACAGGTATGACACGAGTCAAAGCCAAAATACAACAAATCCAATAGCATATACAATGCAAACAAGATAACCAATAATGGCATACAAGATATACACACTCAACGTCGAATACACATGATCCAACAATCAAGGAGGATATTACTAGCAGTAGGATGTGGAGTGTCATCATGTGGGTTCTAACAACCACATGGGGAAGAGAATCGTGTTTTCACTTCAAATGGTGATTCTCAATGGCTTTCAACAATCGCACATGGTTTGTGATAGAGCCATTCTTAGTTAATCTTTATTATGTGTTTATATGTGTATAACCTCATTCACTTTATGTTTATTTCTTTTCTATCATCTTTGCGTTTCATTTCAAAGCATATGGTATTTATTCCTTCTTAACCACCTTCGCTTTTCATTTCAAAGCATATGGTAATAAAGCTCCACTCTACATCTACTCTAGAGCTCATCTTAGTCATAAAAAGGCCAACAACCCCAAAGATCGTGGCACGAAAAACAAAGTCTTCCTAAGAGAGACTTAATTTTACACAAAATATAAACATCATACGTGCCCTAAATTTCAATTTTTAGTATTTTTTTTAAGTTCAAGAAAAGTATTTTTTGTAAGTTCAAGAAAAATGCAAAAATGCAAAAATCACCATTGATGAATGCTTGATTTTTTTAAAAAAATTTAAATGCAAAATTTCAAAAATGTGATGATACCCTTTTGAGCACAATATGCATTGTAACACACTTTTCACATCACGTACGCATTTAGGAAAAATTTGCCAGCATTTCTACACTATTTCAAATTTTCCAAAATTTGAAAGTAAACAAAATATAAAACACTCTACAAACTAATTTATGGATTTATCTACAGCCAAACCCTATAGAATAGATGTAATATGCAACCGCCTAATTTGGGCATGGCCAAAATTGTAATGTCCCCTTATAGGATATTCTTTATTTCTTTACTTACACACAATAATATCACTAGAAAGGGACATTAGAACTATTAAAGGTCACTCAATCAAGATAATATTGAACTTATCTATAGTATAACATAAACAATAGTATAATCCACATTCAGTTCAATTTGTAACACAATTCAATATTGACTATGTTCAAGTCTTAATTCTTATTTCCTTTCTATTCCTCAACCTTGGATGGGGATTTACTTGTCTAGGGCGCGATGACACCACCTCATGGATTTGATTTACTCCGCCTCTCCCTAACAACTTTAATTGTCTAGGGCGCAATGACACCACCTCATGGATTGGATTTACTCCGCCTCTCCCTAACAACACCTCGCCTCTCCTAAGGTTGTAGGCAATAGAAATAACTAAGTATTAACTTGAACATATTTCGATATACTTCATCATACCAAATGATCACATCAATCCATAGCACGTTATGTATTGGCTATGCTCAAGTCTCAATCCTCATTTCTCTTCTAATCCTCAACCATGGATGGGGATTTACTTGTCTAGGGTGCGATGACACCAATTCGATGGCTGGATTTACTCCGCCTCTCCCTAACAACACCACGCCACTCACTCATAGGTTGAAGGCAATAGAAATAGATAGGCCTTGAGTTTGAACATGCCAAAGTGTTGTAAATGCAATCTATATTTCATAGCAAATTTCATAATGCTTATATATATGTGTGTAATGATACTCATAATAATCTTTTAATTATATATATTTATCATTACCTAACACATGGCATTTATCATAATAAACATGAAGTTAGATACACCTTACCAAGATAGTCCTTACCTTTGTATCCTTTGGCTCTTTTATTCCTCTTACCTGCAATGCAATATACTGCTATATACTTATAAATATAATGAATCAGAAATATATTTATATTCCTTTAATTTTTAGATCCCATCTATCTGCAGATCTGAATATTATTTCAGATATATCTATTCTATTCACACATATATTCCAAACTGATTTCTCCTTAATATTTTATACTGCCTTTTTAAGACTTATACCTTGTATTACCTGCTCAAATCTGAATTATCTTTTTTTTGTTCTCTCATACTTCTCTCCTTTTAAATACCTTTCTATTTCCTTGTCAAGAGAGATGTCTTATCATCATAAAAGATATAACCATATACCAAAAGATACAACTCTTCATGCTTTAAAAACAATCGTAGCCTTTTACTAATTTGCTGCACTTCATTATAAACTTGTTTGTCTCATTTTGCCTTATTCACTATTTTGTTTTATATATTCTTTTGTCTTAAGCGCTGCCTCTTGTCTCCTTAAATATATCTGTTGTTCTATATAAATCACTTCATTTATGAATATAATCGCTGCTGTTCTAAGTTGCTGTGTACTAACCGCTGCTTACTACTAATGTCTATTATTTTATTATGTTATTTATATAGTATATATTATATTGAATATAATAATATTTAAATTATTAATATTAATATTTATATTTATATTTGTAATTTATAAATATAATAATATATTTTTGAAATAAATATATTATATTTTAATTATATTAAAATATTTATATAATAATATTATTTAATATTATTCATTAAATATCATATATTAATAATATATGAATATTAACACATATACAATTATTACTAGAGGCATTCTTTGTTATTCAAATTGACTATGAGCAACTTCACCGTTTTATCTTGACGTTTAAATCTTTAATTTAAACAATGCCTTACGATCAGGACATGACAAAAATTGAACACAATTAAATTGGAAGCATGTAAATCAAGAAGAGGGTTACCTTATTGAAGCAAACCCCAAGAAGAAACAATTCTTTTTGGCTCACATACCAAACAAGCTTTGCCAACCCAATCATGATCCAAGGCCAAGCAATCCAAATCCACAACTACTTCTCCAAGAAATCTTTTCCCAAAGCAAGAAACTCACACAACCATGGAGGACAAAAATAGGAGAGTGTCATATCCCTTATACGTGTGATCCTATAAGCTAATGTCAGCAAGTGGATTATCACGTTGCCAAGAAGGGAACCGATCATGTGAAGATGTTCGAAACACCCTAAGGAAAGACAAAAAAAATATAATAAAAGAAAATAAGAAGCAATAGAACAAGAGCGCTGATACGTGGAACCAATTAGTATGATGGAAGACACCTTAACAAAATAATAATTGTGTTAAGAACCACCGATGGGATGCATCGTTTGGGAAGGAACCTGACTCTCCTCCAATTGAGAGGTATTAAAGAGGATCCACGATGGCACCAAGAGGCATCAATTACTACTCATTCTTCCCACCGCAAGGATAAAGACACTCACAGCCATCATTCAAGATATTCCATAAGAAGTCAGACTTAAGGCTCCAGCATACTAAGCCATCATATCTCATAACAAACTGGTGGACATTAAGCACTCAAGAGCAGCGATTGATTATCAACATTCAAACATACACATTTACTCAGCCAATTATCGAATAACAGCTCTGCCATAGAAACCGACGATCATTAGAAGATTGTAAGAGCAGATATATCAGCAAGGAAGCCATTATTTAAATATAATTATATAATCAAAGCCGAAGGAAAGATCACAATCAGATTATTAATACATCTGTTACTCAAATCCTGTGGCAGCTTCATAAGGTACGTAGTATTATATTTATTAAAAAAAAAAACATTCGAACTCTGAAGTAGATTAATAGTGATATGATTATATCATAGATGATTAAGGGAAATAGATGGATTAAACATACATGATTATTTGTATATGGAAATACATCACTAATCACTCAATGAAATAAATAAATGATATATATGACATGACTATAGAATATGGAAACATAGCATTGTTTACTTGAAGGCTCATGCATTATATGAAACGTTGAAAAGAAAAATAAAGAACTCTTATCGTTCTATGGATAAGTCATAATATGAGATAGCAATTAAAGAGATTAGGTAATTCATGATTGTATAAAAGATAGCATAAAGATGTGAGAATAGGTTGATAATTATGTTTGGTATGAAGGCCTTAGGCTGATCACCTAAGGAGAAGGCCTTAGGCTAAGCACCTAAGGAGAAGGCTTTAGGGTAACACCTAAAGATTATTAATGGCCTTAGGCTAATAACCTAAGGAGAAGGCTTTGGGTTAATATCTAAAGATTAATATGGCCTTAGGGTAAAACCTAAGGATTATATATGAAGGCCTTAGGGTAAAACCTAAGGATTACTTATGAAGGCTTTGGGGTCACACCCAAAGATATATGAAGGCCTTTGCCTAAGATGTGGATTATTCCCACTTAAGACAAAGGAATACCAAGCCCATGATAGTCACTCATACCTATCTCACTATCCTTATGATGAAGAAGAAATGTTTATTATGATGAATGTGATAGGAATATGCAAAGATATATGATCCTAACTATAGTGAATAATAGAAGAATATGAATTTATGTGATGACTAAGATATAGAAATGAATTATGTCCTAATGTTCTCTTTGTGCAAGTTGAATTTGTGTGCAAGGTACGGAAAAAGTTGAACTGCATAGAAGGGGACATTACAGAGAGCCAAAATGCAAGAATGAACAAGTGTTTTCAAAAAGACTTTTTCTTTTCCTTAACACTTTAAAATCCCTAAAACCCTGTAATGGCTTTTTCTCCTCCTTACACCCCAAACTAGTTATTTCCATCTATATATATATATATATTCACTTTGGTTATTTTCTTTTCAAATAACAAATGACTTAATACCTTTTCACTAAAATCATTTAAATAGCCCATGCATAATATATTTTCCTTTCAAATAATTTAATACATTCTATTTGATTAGTCTCTTGGACTTGATAGTTTAGGAGAACGATAGTTAAGGAGAACGATAGGGTTAACAGGTTGTATTTACATTAGTTGTGTTCTATTGTGTTAAGGGTTCATTATCATTTTGGCAGTCATTTATTAACATTGTTATAGAGATTTATATTACATTATCTATAATCAGTGATCTCAAAATTAATGAGAAAAGTCCATATTTCAAAATTTATGGTGTACATTCTCCTTTATTTTCACTCTCTCACTTTCTATGCAATTAGTATGGCTTTAAATCTAAAAAAATCAATTATTTCTCTTTTTTAAAATTTTACTGCATTTTTTGGGTTCCTGATTTTTTCTTGGTTTTTTTCCGATAATGTCTCAAGAAATTGAAAATATTTTTATCTTTTGGGATGCCAAGAAATTCCCGAGAACGATATTTGCTTCTATGGTTTTGCCCAATGATGCTCTTGCATCATTTGTTTGTAGCTAATATGATTGATTTGTTGAGCTATGAGAGCTCAAAGCATCCATGATTGTTGCTTGCTATGGTTCTCATCAAGTTCCTGTAGCATCACAACACCTTCTAGAGTAGTAGCATGCCACTTAGTGTTTTGATGGGAGCAATAGTTAGAGTGTCATCAACCTCCTTATCTTTTGACACTTGAGAAACTGTGGCCTCCTCTAGCCGATCAATCAACAATGTCTCATTGGAGAAACTATCTACAGGAAAGGTGATCGGAGAAGTGAAGATATGTTCTATACAATCTAGAGTAGAGTGCAAGGAGACTATAGAGTTGAAATGTCCCGTACTCGTTAAGGGACATTACATGTATATAGCAGCGAATGGTTAAAGACATCATTATATATATAAAGCAGTGATTATCATATATGAAGCAATCAAAAGTTTATTAGAAAGCTGCGATTAAAGTCTTACTAAGGCTACGGTGATATAAGGGAGCACTCCATATGGAAGAAGGTAAAAATCATGAAGTAATACGATGACTCAAAGATATACATATATGACAAAGTTTATTAAGGTGAGGGAGTATATAAAGCAACGATTATGTTAAACAAACGTGGGTTATATGAGCATTCAAATATAGGCCGATCCCATATTGGCGCCCTTCTTGAGTGTCAAGTTAATATAAACAAATCTGTTTATAAAAGCCGACGATCTCTTAAGACAAAAGCGCTTCATATATATATATTAATTTTTGTCTTATTCAAAAGATGGTAAGATGTGGTGCGATTATAATATAGAAGCATATGCGATCTGTTTTATAAAGGAGGTGTGATTTATATCTAAAGAACAGAGATTATTATTATGTATAAAGCCAACGACCTCACTAGAAGACAAAGCTATTTATTTAAAGGCAGCGATTTGTTTGAAGGGGCAGCATTAGTAACAAAAAGACATCTCTTTTCAAAGAGACACATCTCTTCATAGAGATATGAGAATATAAAAGGAAATAAGGTTTGTGATGGAAAGGAAGAAATACAATGCAATATGAACCGATTTAGAGCAGGCAAAACAGCAAGTGAATACAAGGAGAATAATATGAATAAGAGTAGATCTAAACACAGATTTTATGAAGAAGATTTGACAAGGGACCTATGCAGATGTATGAAGGTAATTGATTCAAGGAAATATATTTGGAATAAGAAGGAGCAGAATTAAATATAAAAGCAGAGAGGAATATATCAGCAGTAATATATTAACGGCAGAAACATAATTGATAACAAAAGAGAAGTATTTATTGCAGTCATTCTATCATGCTATATTCCTATCACCCTCTCATTCTATTAATCTATTATCCCATCATTCTATTTTTTGATTATTATATCATTCTTTCATTCTATTCTTCTATCATTATATCATATCTATTCTATCATTCTATTATTCCATCATTCTATTATTATATCATCATTTCATTCTATCCTTCTACTCTTCTATCATCCTATCATCCTATCATTCTATCATTCGATTATTCTATCATTCTATTGTTCTATAATTCTATTATTGAATCAATCAAATCAGCGAATATTTGAGATATCAATTAGCAATCGGAGGAAGCTATCTTCATTGGAAGGAAGTCATATAAGAATCAAGCAAAAGGGATGATATTCAGAAATATATTTGCATTCGGGCAAGCAACATCTTCTGAATATTAAAAACAGATTGAACAACAAGGCAATAGGAGCAGACCAAACATAATTATTTGCACTCAGCAGACAAGGGCAAAAGTCATCATTGGCTAATATATTTGCATCTCAGAATATAGCAGTCTTATATTTTAGCAAGTATTGTGGTATGCACTATTATGATTATGAATCTAGATATGTTTATTGATGTAATTGTTGGTCAAACAAGATTCCTATTAGTCATTAAATTGCTCATTCCCAATAAGCAACCATGTGGAGGAGTGGGTAAATACAAGAAGGGGGAGCAGATGCTAGATTTCCTTCTAAGTACGCCACCCCATGATGGATGCCCGCGTGTCTGTCACTTGTGGGCCAAGGGGGTGAATGTCCGCCCTTGGCTTAGATAGGAGAATCTATGGGCACCCCATTGTTGGTTGTTGAGATGGATTCAAGGAGTCTCAATCATAAGAAGGATGGATAAGACAGCATGGATAGGGAAGGCAGATACAAGTTTATCCACTAAGCACACCACCCCATGTTAGATGCTCGTGTGTCTGCCACTTGGGGCCAAGAGGGATGGTATATCCACTCTTGGGCTTAGCATGAGGATAGCTTCAAGCGCCCTATTTTGTTTCTCCTCCAAGTCCTATTATGGCTAATCTTCCATCATGCACTATAGATATTGTGTAGTTCATATAGGTTTGAAATAGTTATGTATTTCACATGGTTTAAATAGATAAGGCATTCATTATATATGTTTTGATCATATGAATTATATTTCCAATATTATCTAACATGATTGTAGGACCTAAACCAAGATTCATTTTGCTTAAAGCATTTAATTGGTACGTTATAACCCTAACTACATTAAACTTGTGATTCTAGGGCAAGATTTAGGGCAATCTCAGGAAGGGGACATTACAAGAGTTGTAGCATTCACCTTTGTGCTCATAGCCATAAACTTTGATGTGCTGCATGAGGATTGGAACTGCCACGCTTGTACGTCTGATTTAATTGAACACAGGTATCCTGAGGCAACTATCTTGTGACCATTATCCTTTTCTTTCACAACCTACTTGTCTGGCCAAAACTCAACTTTTGTTGGTAGGAGTGATGCGGTAGACGGATAGAAGATAGGGACCCACTTTTGGTACATGTAGCACTTCTCTAAAACTCTCATTGCTGATGGAGACAGCACTGCTTCTGGATACGGTTAGGGTAGAGTTGTAAAATACAGTGTACATCCTCTGATTTTTTTGTTTTTGATGATTGTTTGCCACTGGATGTTTATGGTTTATTGCATGTAGGTTTTGCATATGACATTTGCATTACATAGAAATGAAATACAATAACATAGAAGCATTTCTAACAACACCCAAATGCTCATATAACAGAAAACCAACATTTAAAGCATTAACCAGCAATACCCATATGAAAATAACACATAAATAGCAATTTTCGGACATACCCATTTGCTGTTATAAATTGCAGGTCTGAAACAGTTTGTATATAGCAATTGTTCAGCTATTGGAAGCGACAAAAAACACACTAAATCTTCAATATTCAACATATGCTCAGAACCCAATGCTTATCAACCCTAGGCGCCACTCCTCCATGTCTAGCAACAATAAAACATGTGAAATCTGCCCTTCAAAACACCTGCGTCCAGCTTGTAATGGTACGGCCAGGTCTAGCGCTAAACCAACATCAAACAATAATAATAAACCTCCAAAACCCTACAATACATCATCAAACCCTAGGCGTCATCTTCCCAGCAATTAAACTTGTCAAATATGCAACTTTGGATGAGGTTCAAACTCCCAACACACTGTTGAGATTGGTACGGCAGCCTTGAAGAGGTATGGCCAGCAAGGAAAGTCAAATCTGCCTTAATCTCTTTTCAATTTTGCAATCAAATCTCTTCGCAATATTCTCAAATCTCTCCTTCATATCATTCGAAGAATCTCGATATTTTGCAATGAAACCCTCTCTGCAACAATCTTGCAATCTTCACAATAAGCACCAACATAGTCCCTGTATGAAACTATTAGCAATCACTCCGGGTAGATCTCTCACCACCGAGAATGATAATCTTCATGAGGGTTTTTGTCCTCAAGAAGTTTCTGGATAAAAACTAACAGCATAACCCTTCAAAAATATTCATGCATAAACAAAAAATGAGCTCCAAAAATCACTTTTATTCTTCCTTCAAACCCTCACGCCTCACACGGGAAAAATAAATTATTATTTTATTAAATTTTCCCTTATGTCTCCCATGTTGAGTGCCCCTCATTAAAAAGTATGAATTTAATTCACTTTAGAATGTTTCTTTATGTTTCCTTAGGCGCCCACTTAAAGTCACTTTACAAATATTTAATAACGCTAAAGTTAAATATTTAATTTAACTTTATACATCAGCGTTAATAAAAATCACACCAAGATAAATACCAAATGGTCAATGAAAGAAAGGGCCAACCTTGCCAGAGTGAACCCACTACCACGTGAAGAAGTCGGTGCCAATATAGTGACTTACTAAAAATAGGCACGGGCTCCTAAAAATGTGGAACACCAACCAAGTGTCCGAGATAGTATCCGAAAGAGTCATTGTGAGCCTTATTGCCATTTGAGCTCAATTCCAACAAGAGAAATGCCACATACGCATGTCCATGATGTCTCCAAGAACTGTGGAGTTCCCTAACCATCCAGTATTAGCCTATGGGACCCCAAGTGATAGGCTAACTCTTCCAAATTGTCGAAGGCTATAGAGGGGACATTACAATCCTCCCTCCCCAAAATTGCTTGTCCCCAAGTAATTGCAAATCTGGATGCTGTAATATCTGCTCACTTTCCCACGTAGCATCCTCAACTGACAAGTTCTTCCACTTCACCAAGTACTCCTTGATTGACCTTTTTCTCAGAGTACGCTCCCTATAATCGATAATCGCCTCAGGAATAAGAATAGTTTCCCTTCCTCGTCGAAAGGCGGCAACTCGGAAGAGGGAACTACATTATGTTCCAACGCCTTCTTGAGGCGTGACACATGGAAGACATTGTGACCTTGCTACTCGTCGGTAGCTCCAACTCATAAGCCACCTCCCCAATCCTCTTGGAGATTTTGAACAGGCCATAAGACTGTGGTTTCAATTTCTCCGATCCACTTTTCTTGAGAGTAGATTGTTTGTAGAGCTGCAACCTAAGATAAACCATGTCACCCACCTCAAATGTTTGCTCAATGCGGTGCTGATCTGCATACAACTTCTGTTGATTTTGGACCTGCTATATGTTTTCTTTCAAGGATTTCATGATGTCTTGACTCTGTTGCAACAAATCCTTGGCCTTTGGCACCCTGCTATCCCCAAACAACAAGTCTATAAAGCTAGGAGCCTCATACCCATATAAAGCCATGAATGGTGACATCTTGATGGTCATGTGATATGTAGAATTGTAACAGTATTCTCCTAAATGCAATCATCTCGCCCATGCTTTTTGCTGCCCTAAAATGTAGTTTCGGAGATATCCTTCCACCCACTTGTTTACAATTTCCGTCTGTCCATCTGTCTGTGGGTGATAACTGGTACTGGGAGTGAGTTCAGTACCACTCAACCTGAAAAGTTCCTACCAAAATAAGCTCAAGAACTTACTGTCCCTATCGCTCACAATATTCTTGGGCATCCCATGCAATCTGAATATCTCCCTGAAAAACAAATTTGCTACCTGTACAACTATAAATGTGGCTGAAATAGCAAAGAAATGAGCAAATTTTGTTAATCTATCTACAACAACATAGATGCAATCCTTACCTTGCACTTTAGGCAGCCTTGTAATAAAATCCATCGAGATACTTTCCCATTTCTGATTGGGAATAGGAAGGGGCTGTAACAAACCAGCTGGGTAAGTATGTTCATTCTTATTTTGTTGACATGTGGGACACTTCCGAACATACTTAAGGACCTCATTCTTGAGTCCTTTCCGTGTAAACCTCTCCCGGATCTACTTGTAAGTCTTGAAGTAACCTGAGTGACCAGCCATAGGTGCATCATGGAAAGTCTTTAAAACCTTCACCTTCAACTCTGAATTGGGTACCAAATAGATCTTGTCTTTGTAAATAATAAGCTCATTCACAACAGTGTATTTGCCATCCTGTGTAGTACCCTCAATGATGCTAGTGGCCCAAGAGTCCTTAGCATACTCTGCTAAAATATGCTCCCTCCAATCTGCTGTAATCTCCACAAGTAAGCACAAATGTGGCCTCCTAGATAAAACATCAGCAACAATATTTCTCTTTGCTTTGGCATATATAATGTCAAAGTCATAAGTGTCATGCTCACCCTTATGATTACCATAAGAATGGACGTGAACACAAAAAGAGAAACTTTTTTTTGTTTTCTAAAACTAACTACTAGCGGAAATTAACTCAAAAACAAATTTCAAAGTATCAAATTACCTAACAGTTTTATGAAACTCCTAGATGGTAAAGAGGTTCCTCAGGGTTTCCTTCTTGTTTGCATACTAGAGAAAGAAAGAGCTTAAGTTAATCATAACATTATCAAGACGATTTACTACATTGATAAAATAAAGTAATCTAACAAATACACCAATTTGGTTTAGAATTAAAAACACTTCATCAAATTGAAATACAATCATATTCATTAAAACACAATGACAATAAATAATCACAAGGAATCTATTTTCTAATTTTCATTCTAGCATACAAAACTAATTTGCTCTTCTAACAAAATTAGAGAATTACTAATTCTACTAATTTACCATTTTCATAATATTGAAATCTGCCAAGTAGAGTAATTAACAACATAGGTAAACTTTAAGTTTATATATATATATATATATATAAATCTGAAAGTATACATATATAAATGTGAAAGCATACAAGTATGAAAGTATACATATATAAATCTGAAAGTATACAAGCATTCTTCTTGCTTTTAAAACAATTACATTTATAATGAAAAGATGGCAAATATATATATATATATATTCAAAGGATTGCATTTAATGACATAATTTATATATATATATATGTATTATATACATATAAATATATATAAATATATAGATACGATATCATCTATATATATCAAACAATAATCAAATGACAACATATATTATAAATCGAAATCTATACATCATAACAGTTTTGCTGTGTAAGGAAAAGGCTCGGCTGAGCCTTGGCCTTGCCACAGGCCGCCAGCCATGGGACTCGTGGCTCCCACGGCTGCTAAGGGAGCTGTGGTAGCCGTGGAAGCTCCATGGCTTCCATGAAGCCTTAGGGCTTAAAACAAATTAATCAACACTATTCTATTTTATAAAATAAAACAATAAAATATTCATTCATAACAGCAGGTATAAAAATATACTTTTGTGCAGAACAACGCTTTCTTAACAACAATTAAATTGATACAAAGGTATCAAAATTACACAATAACAATAACCAGATCAATAAAATATAAATTTACAATAATTGTTCACAATTGAAACACATTTCATATGCCCAAACCAAGGAGAATTCCGCTAAACACAGGTATTTTCCAGCCTCTAGACATAGAGATAAACAAAGATTTAAATATATCAAATTCTCTCTTGAACAATCAGATTTATAGAGAGTATTCTTTTACAATAACATTGTCAATGAAACAAATACATAATGGATTAAATTTTCCATTTATATAGAGCATACAAGCTCAGCCCATCTCTTCTCTTGGCTGGAAATGAATACCTGCAGCCAAATGAATAGCCTAGTCCTGCTTTCCACCCAACCATAGGGCTTGTTTTACAAACCCTCCCTTGAGCGGGAGACATTCTCAAGAACCAACAAATAGACATTTCAACCAAATCAAAATGCAGATTAAAACATACAACAAACACAAAACTCCCAATTGGCTGACTCACTCACAAAGAATCCTTTCCGGATTCTTCAAAAGGGGAGAGAGGGATACTCATCCCTCTTGGGGAATACCAACATATCACAGAAACAAAATACATTTCTTCCTGCACAATTCATAGCCATAGCCACTATCTCCTTATTCCTCCAAATCCCCATACCACAACATACTCACAACACCACAACCCTTCCATCCATACCACATCACACCCACAACACCACAACCCTTCCATCCATGCCACAACACACCCAAAACACCACAACCACCCCATCCACCATTATTCACAATACCCATCAAATTTCCCCAAGAGAGGCTCCATGCCTCTTTCGACCCCACACAAGGGAGGCTCTCACTCCTCAGGGGAGATCCGCTCCCTATACTAACCAAACCCAAACAACACAAAAACGAGAAATGCCAAACAATTTTCAGATTTAACAAATTCTTCCATACCCACAGAGTACATACAAAACAATGGAAAAATAAAAAATATAAAACCCTACTTTGGCTGTCCAAGTTAGGAGCAACCCAAAATATGGGATCCAATTCAACAACAAATCCTTTCCAACAGAAATTTCTGCTCCTTCATACTCTTCATCAAATTTCTTCTACAACAAGCCCAATTCCATTTCTTCCTTTCAGCCCACAAAGAGAGAAAACCATCCACGCACGCCTCTCCCCCAAAAGAATGAAATTCCAATAAAAATAAATATGCCCAACTCCCCACCTCGAACTTCCCAAATGGAAGTTTAAAAGAAACAATAAATCTCTTTAACTTCCTCAAACTCAAAAATCAACCACAACATAAAATAACAAATATAAATGAATAAAACTCATTTAACCCCCCAACACCACCACAATAAGAAAAAGCAATAATCCACATAAATAATTAATTAAATCGAAAAGACAAGATAATTAATCCAAATAACTCCTGCCACACAACGAAATGTCTTTTTATCCTCTTATAGGTTAGGCATGGCTAACAAAAATCAAACAACAATAGGTATCTGTTGGTGTGAACACATAATTCACACATGTTAAGTTGACTTAGTGAGTCTTCTAGGTGTTTCTAGTTGAGTCTAGTTGTGTGTTGAGTTGTTGATAGTTGGACTGAGTTGTCTTATCCTCCACCTGTGCAATTAGTTATCATCCTCTAATTGACACATGTAGTAGGAATATCTCCACTTTCCACTCCACCTTCCTCTCCACCTTTCTAGCTCTCACCTTGCCTTTATAAGCAAAGCTCACTCATTGTATTTCATACAGCTTCATATGATCTTTGTATAGATTCTTGCTCCATTGTTTTAGTATCTTCTCTTGTCATCTTTGTGTGGAAGGTTGTCTTGATTGCAGGTGATCTTGGCTTGTTGAGTCACATTGGCTCTTACATGGTATCAGAGCCTTGACTGCAATTACCTTCCCTCATTGGAGAGGTTTTGCTGGGAGTTGTGTGTTAGGAGCATCCTGGAGCAAAACGGACATCACCGTTGCGATCAAGAGGCCCAAATCCGTATAGATCGGCTGTCCAAACGCCCAAATCGGAGAAGTTAAAAAAAAGGCAAATTTTTTTTTTGCTTCTGCCCCTACACAGAAGGGAATATTCCCTGTCACAGTCGATATATTCCTCGGAAGCTCGTTGGCGCAAGCACTGTGCAGGTGAATCTGAGGTGTCATCACTCAAATCCGTTGGGCATTTTTTGTTTTCTGCTGGTTTTTAATTCTCTGCAGATTGATTTTTGTTCTAAAAAATCAAAATCAATTTTTTTTGGGGTATTCGACCCCTGCCCCTGACCGTAGCAGGGTCCACTGTATTAGGCGGGACCACTGCCCCCGTGGCACTTCTAAGGCTTCGGCCTTTTGTAATAAAAAGTTCGCAGTCTCTTTGATCTTCCAATCTTTGGCATTTGGATGTAACTGGCTCTGCAATTCCTAGATTGTGGACGGTCGCAGTCTATAAACTGGTAGGGGAGTCTGCATATTGCAGCGGTCTTTAGATCCGCATCCATAGGCCATTCGACCAAACACTTTTTCTAGCAGTTTTGTGTCTTCGGTGAGGGTTTCGAAAGATCCGGTGAGTTTTGCCATTGAAGTGGTCTACCTTCACTAATCGGTGGTCTGCATCTTCATTGGCGGCCTTTCAAACAATCATCGGCGGTTAAATCTGCTCCAGTGGTCATATCCCAGCCGACAGTTTAGTCGGCACTTCCACAGCATTGGCATCTTGGTTGTGTCGGCAGACAAACTATCGTTTATATTTGCAGATTCCACAATTTTGGTGGTCGGCTTCCCAATGGTCGGTTAACAACGACCAAACAATTATCAGCCAGTGGCCATCACAGACCTGACTTGATCTTGGCATTGACATAATCATTTACCAGCTAGCGGTTTCATCGCATCTCTCCGGTCTTCACATATTACTAGCGGTTAAAAGATTGTTCATCGGCGGTTGTTTTTTGCATTGGCGGTCTTCTGCAGTCTGAGACCACCAAGCGATACAGTCTTCGGGCTTTATCTTTTGCTTTGTCGACGGACCCCTTGCAACTTCGGCGGTTTGTGTAATGCTTGTTTCACGACAGTCATTTCTTTTCACCGGCAGTTGTTTTGCTTACCTTGGCATCAGTTTTAACATCTGGCGGTCTTCAATCTCCCATACGACGTAGTTGATATGCTCAGTCGACAATTTAGATCTCAGTTTTCTGTGGCGGTCGCTGGTTATGTGGTCAACAAATACAGTCTGCGGTCACATTAAATATCCACAGTCTCCGTCGATTGTTGCTATTGGCAGTCTTCATACCAAAGTTAATCTTGACGGATCTTCTAAACATACCGGGCGGTCTCAACCTTTCTCGGGACCCTACATTTGGTCGGCAGCTTGCTTACCCCGCCGACAGTCTTTAAAAGCACCGGCAACATTTCTTTTTCACCGTCGGTCTTTCATCAGCGACCAAATATCAGACGGTTTCTGGCATTTGCTCTTGGCAGTTACAAACCAGTGGGGAGCCTTTAGGCTCGGGCCCCCGTGGCAGTTGACTCTTTCGACTGGCATTTTTTGTCTTTTGATTGGTGTTTTCGATAGGCGGTGTTGCCTTTTTAAAACCGTGGTCTTCTACTTGGGCAAAGGCGGTTTCATGCCTTCAACATAGTGGTTTCTAAGCACACAGGCAGAAGGCAGTTTTCCTTCTAACAGTGGTTTTGTGTAGACCAGGCGAGCGGTTTTTTGTTTTCAGGGAGCATATTTTGTCCACTGAAGGAATATTCCGTGCACAGGGGGGCCTGTTCTGCCCTCAAAGTCCTAAAGTAGGGCTTTTTTTCTTTTTTGCACAACTTTTGCCCACGGTGTCGAAATCGGGCAAACAAGATATCGTTGGAAAGCTGACAGAGAGCACTTCGCAGTGGTATCAGTCATTTTCACAGATTTTGCTGTTTGACAGCGTTTATTGCAGGTTGAATGCAGATCTTTTTTGGCTCCCAAGCTCATAACTTTTTGCCACGATCTCCGTTTTTCGCGATTCAAGCGGCATCGGAAAGGTATTCAGGAGCTCTACAAAGCCATCCGTGCACTTTTCTCAGATTTTGCTCCAAGTGTTTTTTATATCATTTGTCGGTTTTTTGGCATTTGAGTAATAACTTGGGCATTTTGAAACTTGAGGAGGTGAAATTTGTTTTGAGAGGATTTGTTTGCTGTAATACATCATTGTAAGTGATTGTAATCCCACTGGGATCTCTTTTTCAAGAGATTTTCATTGTTTTGCCAATTTTGGTCCCTTGAGGACAATTGTAAATCGCACTAAGTATAAAGTGCCAAAAGAAATTGGGGGGGCTCTCTTACATAGTAAAGGGGTGTTGTCTTGTTGTCTCTCTTTTTCATCATGGATGTGCCTCAATTTCCACTTTTAACTCCATATAATTATATTGAATGGAAGAAAAACATGGAGTTTGTGTTGTATAAACAAAAGTTACATAGAATAACTTTAGGCACAGATCTTGAACCCATAGGTGTTACTGAGAGAAGAAAATGGTTAGACAGAAGAGATGAGGCTTTTGGCACACTTTGTCTTGCTATTTCTCCAGATCTGAGATTTCATGTTGAGTCTTGTACTACACCAAATGAGATATGGACAACACTAGACAATCTCTTTGGCAAACAAGATAAAATAAGAAGGTTCAAATTGGAGAATGAGCTAACTGCACTTAATCCTCAAGACTTTGATCAAATTGAGGATTTCTTCACCAAGTTTAAGTCTCTCAGGTTGCAACTCAAACAAAGTGGTCTTGAGAAAGAAGATGAACAATTGATTCTATCCATTCTTGCAAAATTGTGTCCTGCATATTTAGTTTATGTTTCTACCTTTTATGCTACAATGGATGCTTTTGGTAGTAAGTTTACAATGCCTTCACTTGAGGAGTTTGCTGCACAACTCACTAGAGAACAAGCCAAGCTACTACACATGGGCACATTGAAGTCTCCTAGAAAACAGGCTCTAGTTGCAACACAAAGCACAAAAGATCCTAAGGCTTCACATAATAAGGGAAAGAAACAAAAGGGTTCAAAGTCTAAGGAGCAAGAGAAAGAATTAAAGAAAACCCCCAACTCTTCTTCCAAAGAGGAGTCCAATAAGAAGAAGAAGCCACAGTGTTCTTATTGTAAGAAATTGGGTCATGATGAGACTAAATGTTATGAGAAAAAATTTGAGATGTCACAATTTCTTCAAAAACATAACATTGAGTATTCTCCATCAATAACTATTTTACCCAAGTCTTCTTCTTCGCCATCATCATCTACATCTAGAGGAACAACAAGATTTGCACATGGAACAGATAAAGGAAAAGGACAAGCACTCTTTGCTTCAACAAGTCTACAATCAGAGAGATGGCTTCCTGATTCTGGAGCTTCTCATCGTATGGCATCTTCACAGGGGATGTTCTCATCATTTCAGTCATGTACTTCGCCACCTATTTTGATGGGTAACAATACATACATGCATGCAATTGGAAGAGGAAATATTGATGTTGGTCAGAATACATTCAACAATGTGTTGTGTGTACCTTCCTTGACAACCAATCTCCTTTCCATCTATCAGATTACTCATTGTGGTGCAGGTAAGACATTTGAGTTCACTCCTGATTTTGTGTTCATACGGGACTTGGAGAGCAGAGATATCATTGCTGTTGGGATGGCTGATCATGCATCTCGCTTGTATACTTTCTCCCATTTTGTTTCTGATGATGATGAGATCCATTGATTGCTATTCACACTCATTCATCAAGTGTGAATCATGCTTCTAAGGAGAAGTTTGGTCACTTGAACCTTGGTGTTCTTGCATCTACTTCGGTTCCTGAGACTAGTTTTCAGCTTCCTCCTCCTGCGTCTTCAGACATTGGCATTGACATAGCTTCATCCACTTCAGTTGAGTAGGATATTGTTTGTCTTCCAGATACATGTTTGTGGGATGAGCACTTGACAAGTATTTCAGACTTGTTTTGTGAGTCCTATCTTGATGACTTGGAGGACATCATTGATGACATTCATCTCCTCTTTGAAGGAGTTGATTCTTCTACTTCGGATGACCAGGCACCTTCTCTTTACTTGTCACAGTTTGGCACTGAGTTGGAGCATCTTGAGCATCATTCGGAGGATACTTTGTCTTTGGAGATTGATGATTTTGAGTTTTCATCTTGTCTTGGATTGTCACATTCTTTGATTAGACATGCAGCCCCTGGTCATGTGACATCTTTTGGTTGTGACATGTGGACACTTGAGCAGTTTTCAGAGACAGCATACATCATGAGGCTTTTTCCCTCATACCTTGAGATGAAATTTCTTCGACATCAGCCTTTGGACTTGTTTCTTCCTAAGGGGAAGAATGTTGTTTGCAGGCCTTGGATTCTCTTCAGCATTCTTCTTCGGGCGTTCACCATCGGCACAGGAGCTACTTCATTGTGGGGGGGGGACCTATAGTCTCACACTTGCTCTCCTATGGGGGGTAATTGATTGTACATATGTGTTGGATGTAGTTCTTGGGGGGTCTTGAGTCCTCCTTCCATCACATCTTTCATTTGTTTTTTGCATTCTCACTTTTGGAGAGGAGTTTTGTCCCATGAGGTTTTCTCCTTTTCTCCACTTGAGATTTGTTGTACATGGGTGCTTAACATGGCCTGGTAGCTAGGACCCATCCATCATTGTATCTTTGTTTTAGTCAACTACTCCCTAAGTTGCACTTAAAGGGGGGTGTTGGTGTGAACACATAATTCACACATGTTAAGTTGACTTAGTGAATCTTCTAGGTGTTTCTAGTTGAGTCTAGTTGTGTGTTGAATTGTTGATAGTTGGACTGAGTTGTCTTATCCTCCACATGTGCAATTAGTTATCATCCTCTAATTGACACATGTTGTAGGAATATCTCCACTTTCCACTCCACCTTCCTCTCCACCTTTCTAGCTCTCACCTTGCCTTTATAAGCAAGGCTCACTCATTGTATTTCATACAGCTTCATATGATCTTTGTATAGATTCTTGCTCCATTGTTTTAGCATCTTCTCGTCATCTTTGTGTGGTAGGTTGTCTTGATTGCAGGTGATCCTGCCTTGTTGAGTCACATTGACTCTTACAGTATCTTGAGAATGTCTCTGAACTAAATGGATTTGGGCTGCCCACCTACAAAACTCAACTTCGAACATCATTATATCATGGAATAGATCGCCGAAGCAACGTATAAATAAATATTAAATTTCTAGAATTTCTACGAATAAAAGAATAATCATTAAATTTCATAATTAATAAAGACAACATTCATTTTTGCGAACTTAACATTTAAATACACAATCATATAAATCACATAATTAAAAGCATTTAATTAAATTAAATCATCTAATACTAACTATAATTCTAAATAATGTCCACACACACACACACACAGATATAAACATCAATGTCCATGATCCTGTGAAGATAGTATAAACCATATACACACAATACTCAATAACACAAACCATAAACAAAGTATCTGAATAGTAGTCTCAATAGGAGGGCTAACTAGGCCTCACATCCTCCCCCTCTAGAATTAAGCTTCCTCCTGGAAGCCCTCAAAGAGGTAAGGAAATAAAGACCTCATCCGAGCTGTGTCCTCCCAAGTTGCAGTAGCCTCATCGTAGTGGTCCCATTGGACCCTGACCTGATCCAACTGTTGCCCACGTAGTTCTAACGTTTGACGATCCAATATGCGAACGGGCTCCAGAGTTAACTGCTTGTCCTGCGCCACCTGTAGAGCATCCCATTCCAGAACATCAGATATCGCAGGTACATACTTCTTGAGAATAGAAACATGAAACATGTCGTGGATACAAGACAAGCTGGGTGGCAATGCTAAGCGGTAGGCAACAGGACCAATCCTCTCCAGAATGTTGAATGGACCAACAAATCTCGGTGCCAACTTAGAGTCCTTTCCATATCGGATAGAACTCTTATGTGGGTGAATGCCCAAGAACACTCTATCCCCAACCTAAAACTCTCTATCCATCCTCTTAGCATTAGCATATTGCTTCTGTCGATCCTGCGCTCTCTGCAACTGCTCACGAATCTGGATCACCTGCATCTCCATCTCGCAAACCAACTCAGGTCCTATTGCAACTTGATCCTCGAGTCGATCCCAACTCATTGGCATCCTGTAGGGTCTACCATACAAAGTCTCAAAAGGATCCATGCCAAGCGAACTGTGATGCCCATTATTATAGGCAAACTCTACTAGGTACAAATAATCCTCCCAGTGGGACTGCTGATCCATGATGTACATCCTGAGCATATCCTCTAGCACTTGGTTCACCCTTTCCATTTGCCCGTCTGTCTCCAAATGATAGGCTGTGTTGAAGTTGAGCTGAGTACCCAAAACTCACTGTAGGGTAGTCCAAAAAGAAGAGAAGACCGGATCTCTGTTAGATATGATCCTCCTCAGAACACCATGAAGTCTAACAATGTCGTGCAGGAAAAGCCTGGCTACTGAAGCAACATGATATGAAGAACTCATTGGAAAGAAATGAGCCACCTTAATTAACTTATCGACAGTCACCATGATAGCATCATGTCGCCGAGCAGTCATAGGAACGCCTACAATGAAATCCATAGAGATGACGTTCCACTCCCATTCTAGAATAGCATGAGGATACAGCAATCCAGCCGGGTGCTGATGTTTGGCTTTCATCCTCTGACACTTGAGACAACGAACAACAAACTCTGCTATATCTTTCCGTATACCAGCCCAAAAATAGAGTTTCCGGAGATCTGCATGCATTTTCTTGACTCCCGGATGTGCTGCATAGGGTGCTCTGTGAGCTTTTGCAAGAACAGACTCTTTGAGATTCCCCAAGGAAGGAACATAGATACGACCATAATGTCTGAGCAAGCCATCATCATCAAATGAATAACCATAATGTCTGAGCAAGCCATAGGACCCTGAAGCGACACTATCTCATTATACAAAGTATCTTGCGGCAAAAGCTCCAAGATACGTCCCCTCAAGTCCGTCTTCATTGTCAACGAGAGCAACTCATGTCTCTGTTTGCTGAGAGCATCTGCCACAACATTCTCTTTCCCTTTTATGTATTGAATCTCAAAATCATACTCGCATAGAAATTCCATCCATCGACGCTGTCGAGCATTTAGGTTCAACTGGGAAAAGATGTACTGTAGACTCATGTGATCTGAATGAAGCTCAAATTGATGCCCAAGAAGGAAATGTCGCCACTTAACCAATATATGGACAACAACTGCAAGCTCCAAATCATGAGTTAGATAGTTGAGTTCATGCACCTTCAACTTGCGAGACTCAAAAGCAATGACTCGTCCTACCTGCATGAGCATCGCACCAAGACCCTCAATCGAAGCATCCGTGCAAACAACAAAGTCGCCTGTAGGATCAGGAATCGCCAAAATAGGAGCACTGGTAAGTTTCTCCTTCAAAATCTGGAAAGCTCTCTCGCATTGTTCGGTCCACACAAATTATTTCTTCCTCTGCTTCTGAAGAGAAGTAATTGGATGTGCTATCTTGGAAAACCCTTCCACAAATCTTCGGTAGTAACCAGCTAGCCCCATGAAACTTCTGACCTCAACAACATTAGTCGGAGCGGGCCATTCGAAGATGGCCTGAATTTTAGTTGGATCCACTGCAATCCCGTCTCCAAAAATAATATGTCCCCAAATACCAGATCTCTGTTTGGAAAAAGTCACATTTGGAAAGATTAGCATATAACTGGTTTTCTCTCAAAGCACTAAAATACCAACTGCAAATGCTCCTTATGCTCTTCTTCTGTGCGGGAGTAGATCAAAATGTCGTCCAAGAAGATGACCACAAACCGGTCCAGAAAAGTGTGGAAGACTCCATTCATCAAGCCCATGAAAACTGCTGGGGCATTGGTCAACCCAAAAGGAACTACAGTGAATTCTTAGTGACCATAGCGAGTGCGAAAAGCTGTTTTGTGAATATCGGCTTATGCTATCCTCGGTTGATGATATCCTGACTTAAGATCAAAATTTGAGAAAACTTTCGCTCCCTGAATCTGATCAAACAAATCATCAATTCTTGGCAACGGGTAGCAATTCTTCACCGTGAGCTTGTTCAACTGCCTATAGTCAATGCAAAGGCGAAGTGACCCATCCTTCTTCACAAAGATGACAGGTGCACCCCAAGGAAAAACACTAGGGTGAATGTGACCCTTCTCCAAAAGTTCCTCTAGCTGCAACTTAAGCTCCTGAAGCTCTTGAGTCGTCATTCTGTAGGGAGCTCTAGAAATAGGTTGTGGTCCTGGCACCAAATCAATGTGAAAATCAATCTATCGTTGAGGTGGCATCTCGGGAAGCTCTGAAGGAAATGCATCAGCGAATTCCTTAAGAATAGGATAGTCATCAGAAAAAGTGCAAAAAACAAACCCCCTTGGAACTTCACAAGGAATGCATATCTTGAAATGGATATAAAAAATTCCAAACAAGCTGTCTAGTACAACAATTTCTTGAACTGTTGAATTTGGCAATTTCTTTGTTGGAGAAGATGCCTCAGGTAGTGAAATTTCAGGGATAGTCATGTAACAACGAACACAATGAACCCTTTAGTTGAAAATAGAAAGTGATAAATAGATCTCTAGACAATCTCTTTCCTTTTTTTGACAGAAGATTTCTTAGGATTGCTATTTTCTCCTTGAATTGACTTACAAGCCGAGTAACTCTTTCTTTGATACCATGTAGAAATTGAAGATTGCCTTGAGATTGAAATGACATAAACTTGAATCAAACAAAAAATGCAAAAGATAGAAAAAGGATGTCATAGATACTATAGGAAAACAACTTTGTATATCAATATGATTGAACAAGATCATTCGCAATTAGGTTGGTATTTGCATATATACATATCCATGATCCAAGTCATTGAAACATGGTGGGGCCAACTTGACCCAATATAATATTGTGCATCATTATATGATCTGGTCGCTGACAACATACAATGAAAAGTATTGTCAAGATCACGGAAATTCCAACAAACTTGCTGTATGATCTTGAAGGGACCATATAGGGTCACTCTTAATATTTGTACTTCACTCTTGTACGGCTTCTTTCAGATATAGGCACTCCATGTCATCTATGAATTGTTGCACCACTTAGTGCTGGTCATCAAGCTTTCCATCTCACCTGAGGCTACACTAAAGGGTCTTTGTTTGGTATTTTTTGATATTATTGGTAAAGGCGGGTTTTAGAAAATATTCAAACCCTTTTACAATGGAGTAACAAGAAAGATAGAAAGCGCCAATAGTAGAACAAAATGAAACTGAATCCCATGAGGAGTGGAGTCCACCAATCAAAAACAACAACAATAAGCTAACACCACAGTTGACCAACAATAAGCTAACACCATAGTTGACATAAGGGAATCCTGTTTCTTCTCAACCACCTTCATTCTTTCTTTAACATCATTAATATCAGAGAACATAATGCTGAATTTACTGGTATTGGCTCACCCCCTTTTAGAAAACTTCACCTTAACCTCAGGTTCAGGAGCATCACCATTAACCTATCTATAGAGGGCATTCATTCTCAACTTCATCCTTTCATTTTCATTTTTAAACCACTTAAGGATGCAATGCTGTAAATTGAAGTTATCCACCTCACAAGCAGAGCAAGAACCAATATTGATAGTTTTATCAATAGTTTTAACTCTCCCTTCCTCTACCTTGTTAACATTCTCCTCATCTATGAAGTTGAGATCATCGATGTACGGTTCACAAGGCACATTCGAGGGACCTTCAATCTTTGTAGCTTTGCCTTTGTTTTCGAGAGAGGGGCCACTTTAGGAACAGGGTGTTTACCAAGGGGGTTTCGAAAAATGGTAGGTGTTTACCCTTCTATTTGATAAATGAATACTTGAAATGAACAGGCTTAGCAGTGCCTACTAGATAGAGGAGTAAAAGTATATCTTTATTTGCACATGAAAGTATTATAGAAGTAGACTAGAGATGGTTGGCCAAGGATCAAAGTTGATTAGACTAGATCATACTGCTTTCCCTGACAATACAAATACTATTTAAAAGACGGTTGCCAAGAGGAACACAACCATCAACTAACTGACTTCGATTATTTGAATCTTATAACTACCCAAGCTGACAACCAAATAATACATAGTCGGATAACCCATATTATCAAATATAATAATCGGCTTCATTACACTGACTACATTATCCCCCCAAAAAGAAAAAGTTGTCATCTAGATGATAGAAAACAATGAAACCTCAAGTAATGTTGGCCAAACGGGTGACGATGTAGAAACTGTATACAAATCAGGGAGGGCATGTGGAGTAGAAGTAAACCTTACACAACTCGGACACCTGCCAGGAGACGAAGAACATTGAAGACCAACCAACTGAAGAACCCACTCTGATAGCACCCTAAAGTTGGAGAATGTTGCACCCAAGTGATCACGGAACCTAGATAGTAGTGTAGGCGCTTAGAAGCATTCTGAACATGAAAAGAGTGTTTAGTATCCCCATTTTCCAAGAAGGCACTCTCATCCATTCCACCAATCTGTAGGAAGAATTCTGGATTTTTACCTACAACATATTCTGTAGAATGATCCAAAGCAACCCATAATGGTCGTACAATTGAAGTATTTGGAGACTGAGTATCCTGTATATCAAAGACTGTACCATGAAAAGTATGCTGGACAATAGCAATGGAAGGGTGGAATATGTCAAACCAGAGATAAAGTGCAAGAAGCTGTACAAAACTAGCAAGTATGGACCAGCTCATACAAGGCAGAGAAATTGAGAAAATTGGAGTTTTACGGCACCAATAAAAGTGTCCTAGAATAGTTGTACAAGGCAAAGGGACCGAAGAGACCATATGAGGGAGGAAACTAATTGGGAGGACCATACGATAAAGAAAGTGCAGGTTTAGACATATAGAAAAGGAGAATGGACAAGATCGCACGGTACCAATGAGTACAAAAATCACTATGATTGATTGAGAGGTGGATCGTATGATGCAAGGAAATAAAGATTGGGCATACAACATAAATAGCAAAAGATTGTCCTGAAAATGATCTTTTAAGAATAAATTCAGTAGTTCGTACAGGTGAATTGTACGGTGGGAACAAGTATGTAGTGAGCAGGTAAGTTTTTAGAGATCAAACAACTTAATAGTTTCTTAATAGTTTTGTTAGCAGATCTAGTGGCTAAACCCACTCATTGAAGGGATTGAAAGCCAAAGAGTTAACTTCACTTTGACGAGCTAAATTGATTGTTGAGGCTTATCAAGCATAGGTGCACGCATGCCCCATATGAGCAAACAACAATCATCTTCAACAAAACCAAAAAGATATTCATGTTTCAAATGCCACGAAACATCCTCAACAACCCCTTCATGGACCTTCAAAATATGCTTGGCCCTAAGCACTTTACTTCTTGTAGGAGCACTAATGTCCCATAAACATATTTGTGCATCATTTGAACCACTTAGTAGATGACCTTCCTTGAGAGGGCTCCATGAAAAGCCATATCCATCATCATCATGATATTTCAATATTATCTCTGGATTACAACCCCCTTGTTGAGGAGGCTTTGATAGATGTTTACTGTGATCAAATACATAAATATTTGAGTTCACTGTCTTGGTTGCAATGATGGAGGAATTTAGTGTCATGTATCAAGCTCTAGTAACTTCACCTTCATGTTTAATCTGCTGAATTATTTTCACCTTTTGGGAGGGGCTATCAAAACCTCCAACAAAATCAGAGTGTGGAGAGGGAAGCCGAACTTTTGCTATCATAAAAAAATTAGGCTCCTCATCAGAAGTGTGAGTTCCGGGGATTAGTTTTTGCAAGGAGTAATCACTATGGGGGATCTCGTGGTGACCGTGAAGCCACTCCACTGTCAGTGACGACCATTCGAGGGCATGGCTTATCACCAAGTCATTCAAGAATGGAGTGTTTTTCTTCCAGATGATGTACTCATCCTCTTCCTCTGGGTTTGCAACTGATGTTGCAGCTTCTCGGTCTTCTCCAAGACCCTTAGTAACCTCTTTGCCTCCCACCAAATAATGAAACCATGTCGTACGACCAAATAGGGTGTAGTTTTTAATATGTTTATTAAAAGTCTATATGCCAGAGTCCAAGATGGCTGCGGTACGATGGAGGAATTAAAATAATTAAATGTTTTTAAATTACCTTGATTTGGTCGTACGGTGGGGGGAATTGGAATAAGTTTCAAAATTGCAATTTGCTCGTAGCTTTCCAGTCGTATGACTATAGGTTTATCTTTAAAAAAACTTTTATTTTTTTCTTTGCGTTATTAGTTTTTTCGTGGTGATCTCATGGTAATCACTATGGGGGATCTCGTGGTGACTAGGAAGCCACTCCACTGTCAGTGACGACAATTCGAGGGCATGTCTTATCACCAAGTCATACAAGAATGGAGTGTTTTTCTTCTATATGATGTACTCGTCCTCTTCCTCTGGGTTTGCAACTGGTGTTGCAGCTTCTCAGTCTTCTCCAAAACCCTTAGTAACCTCTTTGCCTCCCACCAAATAATGAAACCATGTTGTACGGCCAAATAGGGTGTAGTTTTTAATATGTTTATTAAAAATCCATACGCTAGAGTCTAAGATAGGCTGCCGTACGATGGAGGAATGAAAATAATTAAATGATTTTAAATTACCTTGACTAGGTCGTACAGTGGGGGGAATTGGAATAAGTTTCAAAATTGCAATTTGCTCGTAGCTTTCCAGTTGTACGGCTACAGGTTTATCTTAAAAACAACTTTTATTTTTTTTCTTTGCGTTATTAGTTTTTTTGGTTGTTTCTGTATAGGGCCCACCTGTTATCTTCCATTTCGATTGCAAAAATCTCTTGTCCCGCAATATTTTTCCCTTCTCCGTAATTGTCTTGTGAAGTTGATTTGACTAGACAAGTATTCGTACACTCCAAATTAAATATTTTACTATTATTCTTCTAAGGTGTACCTTTATTAATTTTGCAATCGTCCGTAAAGTTGGGTGTCTCTATTGGAACCGAAACTGTTGTTTGTTGCAAACCGTGTATTGCGTTCTGCATACATAAACTATCCAACTTTACAAAATTGTATTTTAGTCGTTGGTCTTCGTTGATCATTGTAGCTTCAATAAAATTACAAGACAACGAAAATACTTCACAGTCCTCCATTTTCTAGTGAAATAGGTCTTCAAGAGAATTTGTTTCATCCTCTGAGCATGATTGTAATTCCAGAATCCCTTTGTTGTTCGGCTCCATCGGACCTTGATCATGCTTCTTTGTCCATTCTTCTTCAGAGTCTGAATTTGACGAATTAGAGGAAGCTGCTTCCTCGCTACTTGCTTGGTTTTTCAAATCAATTATATATTTTTGACCCTTGTTTTCAATGGAGATTGTGTTCTTTTTCCAGTTGTGATCGACTTTGGCTGCTAATAGCCATCCCCGACCCAACAATGTGTCGTACACTTTTTGTCATAATGAAATGACCACAAAATTCAACAAAAATACTTGGGTTCCGATAATTACCTTTTGGCCCATTAAAACACCAAGAACCTTAATACCTCGTTGGTCTGCACCCACTAGTTGAAACGTTGGGGGCTAGAGAGTCGGTCTACCCATACTTCTCTAGGTATCTTCCGGAAGTACGTTCACACTAGATCCGCCATCAACAATTGTATTGGTGAGATTCTTTCCAAGGATCTCTATATTTACCACTGCTGGTTTCTTTGTCATGCTAACTATTAATAGCATGGTATCGATCACTTGGTCACCCGACAATGGAGGTTCGGTTATTGGATCTTCATTCTCTCTCGATCCCAAATTGCCTGTAGCATGCACCATATCATTCTTCCCCAATACAATAGCATTTTTGAGTTTTGGAATACATTGTAATAAATCCTCTACTTTAATTGGTATGGTAGTTTGAATTACTTGCCTTGCAATATTTTTCTTGGAGTGTAAATGATTTGTTACTGTACTTGTGTTTGCATGTGAGTGGCGTCGTTCATTATCCATAGTTTGCTGCACTTCGGCTCTTGCTTCACAAAATCTGTCTTGTTTTGTATGTGGGTCCGGGTACACAACCTTCTTTGCTTGGGCTCGATTAACGACCAATACTTCATTTTTTCTTTCAACATCAATCAAGTTGATGCTGGCTTTTTACTTCGGACGTCCAGTGTCTTCATGGTCTCCATATCCACACCATTTACACAATAATTGCACTTTGTCCTTGTTGTGGCAGTCTTTCGCAAAGTGTCCCCATTCGTTACATTGTTGGCATTGTATGATTGGACGTCATTTGGGGTCGTATTGTATTTGACTTCGACCTCCTTTTTGATTTCGATAACCACTTGGAGATGCATTCTGTGGTTTTGATGGAGTGGATTGCTCTTCTTGTGTGAATAGTACTTGGGTACTCCTGATCTTCAAGTTATACATGCACTCTTTTATCGAATGACCCATAACCTGGCAAATCTCACAAAACAATTTTTTAGGACAGTTACCTTTGGTGTTACCTTAACTTTTGCATTAAGTACACCAGAGTCCAGTGAATTCTTTGTTGGTTTCTTTCTTCGCCTTCAATTCTTTCATTATCTGAAGCATGTCTGTTCAAAGTGCTTGTACCATTCTTGACTCATTGTCATTGCTGTCATCCGAACTACCATCTTCTATTTTTCATTTACTACGGTAGGACATTTTGTCTTCACTTTCTATGTCCATCGTCCAATTGTAGGCTTCTGCATACAAAGAGGGTGGTACTACCTTCATCTTTTTTCTTAAGGACGAAATTAGACCTTTGATGAACCACCTTTTCTTGAGATCCTCATCTTTTTCTAATTTTACAAGTAGTTCTTTAAGTTTACGGTTATAAGCTCATATGTTCTCATGCTTACCTTGCTTGGTATTGTACATTTCGGTTACTATTTCATTATCATCTGAAAGCAACTTAAACTCTTCTTCAAAAGCCTTCTTTGATGTTTCCCATGTGTTTCTTGAGGCTTGGTCAAGTTCGGTAGACCAGTCAATTGCTACACCTCGCAAGGTGGTTGGAAACGATCGTAGGCAAATTGCTTTATCATCTTGCCCATTTGTTGTCTAGATTGTCTCACAAGTCTTACAATGCCTGATGGGATCCTTTGATCCAAACCTTATAAACTTGGGCAACTTTTGCTTTTCTCCACTGGGGCTTCATGATTTTGTTCTGATGCAAACCTAGTGCATGGAACCTGCTTGCTAGGGAGTTTTGCTTCGGACGTTTTGATGCTACTCATTCTCAGCCATGTGAGAATCCTCCACTCTTCCCACAACTTCAATGTTCCGCACACTTGTTTCGCCTTCAAACTTTCTTTTATAGACCCTTGGCTTGGCTTCTTCTATTGACAACCCTTTGATGCCTTGAAGGTTGCTCTCATACGCTTCTATGAAGGAATTTGACTCCGACTCCCAACTTCCCTCATCAAGAGAATGTTGTCTTGATTCTTGACTTTTCAACTTGATTGGAAAGATCAAATCCACGCTTCGTCCGGTAGTGGAAGGTGCCTTGCGATCTCCTCCCACTCTACCTTCGTGTGAGTGTTTGTAGTGGAAACGTGTTCCCTCTCCCAACTACAACTCCTACTCACGCTTTGACTTTGACTTCTAATTCGGGATGGACTTCGGCTTCGAACTTCAGTGATCTCTCTTAGTCTTCTGCGTTCTCTTTGTTCTACCAGCATGAGAGATCGTCTGATCTCTTGATAGTGACCATGTGGTCTCTTCCCGCCTTTATTGCGGTCTAAGGGCATGAATCTCGTATATGGGACTCAATTTCTTTTAAGGCAATGTCGCCAATGTTTACCCTTCTATTTGATAAATGAATACTTGAAATAATGGGCAAGATTAATAGTGCATACCAGATAGAGGGGTGAAAGCATATCTTTATTCGCACATGAAAGTATTACAAAAGTAGACCAGAGATGGTCGGCTAAGGATCAAAGTCCATCAAACTAGATCATACTGCTTTCCGTGATGATATAAAGACTATTTAAAAGACCTGACGGTTGCCAAGAGGAACACAACCGTCAACTAACTGACTCTGATTAACTGACTCTTATAACCATAGTTTAAAAACTCGGACTCGGCAATTACTCGGCGGACCCAAAAATTTTAAAAACTCGACAAAGTTATCGAACATTAAAAAATACATTAATTTGTAAAAATATGCTTAAAAAACATTCATATTATTGAATTTTGTGAATCATAATAGCATATTACTGATTTTCTTCATATATAGATCATAATTAAAGTTCAATACACATCATAACGACATAAACCAAAAACTGAGTTTGAACTTCAAAGTTTAAAGTTTGAATACATATATACTTCTGGTTTCAACTTTCAAGTTTCAACATCAACAAAAAAAGTTCAAATCATTAATTTCTTCTGCAACTAAAACTCAGAAAAGTATGTTGTCGCTGTGTGGGTGCCGTGGAAGTCGATGGTATGTCTGTAGGCTCCTCAAGAGGAGCCTCAATAGGGGCCTCAATAGGAGCCTCAGCCATGGGACCAATCTCTGGATCCTCTGAATCTCCTCCTGATGACTCGCTAGACTCACCTTCTGAATCCTCATATGCTGCCACATTTGCTTGCCATTCAGCTTCCTCTCTCTCCAAATCAGCAATCTCATCATTCGTAAGCAAACTCGTATCCACATCCTCACCAATCCAATCTGAATATGGATCAATCTCATCGAGGTCAAGTGCTCCATATGAATCCGCCCCTTGTACCTTCTTTTCATGTAGTCGAAGATTGTATCGCACAAACACAAGGTCATTCAAGCGTTTTTGAGTCAATCTGTTGCGTTTTTTGGTGTGAATGGACTCAAAAACACTCCAATTACGCTCACAACCAGAAGCGCTACAGGGCTGAGATAGAATGCGGATGGCAAGCTTTTGAAGATTAGGTGTTGCGGCACCAAAATCTTCCCACCACAAATCTACAAGGACGATGTTTGTAACTTTGTAAGAAATTAAGAATTTTAGTAAGCTTAACATTTTAAATAAATTGTAAACTATAATTAAACATAATGTTTTTCTTACCTGGTTGCAAAGTGTTTCTCCTACGAATGCATATAGGTGTAGAAAATAATACCCCCTCTGCCCTCTTATACATCTGTAGCTCATCCTGTATGAGGTCTCGAAGTTCATCATTAGGAAGCATCCTGTCAATACAAGTGTGGAGGCCATGCATAACTTCTGCATCCGGTTTAAATGAAGACGAGAAGAAAAATTTGGGGTTCAAATAATATGCAGCAGCATGAATATGTCGATGGAGTTGTCGGTTCCACCTCCGATCAATAATGCGCCAGATAGGTTCATATTTGGTTCTATTGGACCCATACAAGTGCTGAATTGCTTCTTTGGCCTTATCCGTGGCCTCATACAAATACCCCATGGGGTTTTTATCCCCATCCACCATCCGCAGAACCCGAACCAACGGTTCTGACACCTAAAACAAGAGAGTGAATGAAAACGGAATTAGTTAATTAAAATAAAATAAAAAAAATTTAAAAGGAAATTAAAATCAGCACATTAAAATATCAAAACATTAAAAAACAACTTGTAACATTGTAAAAAAATTTAAAAGAAGAAAATGTAATTAAAAAACTTACCTTTATGATCTCATCCAAGGTATTGGCAAATGTAGCATCAAATACGGCCTTCACAACCCTCTTTGCTTCATCCTTCTTGCAATGGGGACTCTCCAACCATCTTTCGCTCACAAATAAGCGCATGAGGTTGGGCAATGTGGTTGCTATACTTTGCAAGGTAAGAAAATTGGTGGCAAAACGTGCCACTCCCGAACGCACGAGCTCCTTGCCATTAGTGTACTCTCTCATGAGATTCAGGACCCATGTGTGATTGTAGATGTATTTGGTTATGTTTCTTCCTTCTTCCACTGCATTTGTCACCCAACTTAATTTCCCTATGTCTTCAAGGAGAAGATCAAGGCAATGGGCCGCACAAGGGCTCCAAAACAATGTAGGATGTCTCGCCTCTAATAGTTTGCCGGCTGCCACATATGCGGATGCATTGTCTGTAATTATTTGGATAACATTATCCACTCCCACTTCCATCACCACCTCATCCAACATGCTACACAAGGTCTCGGCAGTTTTTGCTTGACTAGAGGCATCCACTAGCCTCAAAAAGACCAACTGTCCCCCTGAAGCCACTAAAAAGTTAATCAATATCCTATTTCTGCCATCTGTCCACCCATCAGATAAGATGCTGCAACCTTTGCTTTTCCAAATCTCTTTTTGTTGCTCTACTAGCTTGTATGTATTTTTGACCTCATCCTCCAATAAAGGGCCACTCAATTCGTAACTGCTTGGGGCCTTGAACCCCTTACCTGCCACGGTCAATGCAGTAACCAACTCCTTCCAATAAGGACTAGAAGCAATGTTGAAGGGAATACTATTGTAGTACCAAAATCTAGCACATGCTAACTTTGCTTCATGCTGCAATTCCTTATTCCATGAAGTACCCTCCAACGAAGGTTGTGAACCGGGAGTGTTACGAGGAACAAAAAAACTAGATATACCGCTGCCCACCTTGCTTACTCCTCTTATTCGTGGCCCAAGACAAGAACTACTGCCCCCTGTATCTCTCGATTCTCTCCCAATGGCTCCCATTGCCTCTGCTGTCCTCTTTTTTGCTTCTTTTTTCTGCTCATATGCTTGAAGGAGAGCTATTGCCTCATTCTGAACCTCCACAGGTGCTTCAGTACATTCCTTAACATCATGGCAAACAACCCATGCAAGGTGATATTTCAGCCTATTTATACCTCCATTCATTTCTTTCCTACAATGGAAGCAAATGATATTCCCTTTTTTCGAACCTGGTAATGCATGTTTCCAACAAGGGTCTTTAGGCTTGCCTCCTTTCCTCGCTGGTGTGTTAGACGTGGATGCCATATTCTTTTAGAAAGAAGGAAATAAAGCCTGCCAAAAAGAAACATTCAATTATTTTGCATAGATTTAAAAAGAAACAAAAAATTTTAAATTGAAATTTCTTATCAGCGTTGTAAGCTATCAAATTTTTCGAAATTATTAGGGTCATTTTTTCCATGTGTTATAAATTTTCTATGTAGAAAATAAAAATTGTGTGCTACAGCTTGTGAATGCTCATTTTTCCTATTTTTTGGTTCATTTCAATTTTCATGCATTTAGTCTCTATTTTCTGTATTTTGGTTCAATAGGGAGATGGGAAAGCTGATTTTTTGTAACTAGAAAGTCATAATCCTAATTTAATATATAATATTTTTTCATGGGAAAACTGATTTTTTGTAATCAGAGGCAGAAACTATGTTTGTGTTGGTGACAGGGGTTGTACTGTGATTTATTTCTGAATATGTAATATGTAAAGTTAAAACTTAAGATAATATAAGTTATTGTTTTAGAATCCAGATTAATGCATATTTAAAAATTTAAATTATGTATGATACAAATTTATAATTATAAATTTATAAATATGAATATTTTTAGTTTTATTTATTATTTATTAGATATATTAGATATCTTATAATTTATTTATCAGATATGATTTCAGCGAATAACATATAATGCTGAAATTATAATATGATTTTATAGTTTACTAATAAATAAGATTATAAGATACCTAATTGATCAGAAATTACGCAATATTTACCAATATATGTTATATATTTTTTGGCTACAATTTACAAATATGTATTACTATTATGTATAATACTATTAGTATTTATTTTATTATTTAATGATTTATAATTTTATTATATAATAACCCTTCTGAGATTTCAATAGAATGGTCTAAAATTTACATTAGAAATTTAAACATTAAAGCAAACAGCAAAGAAAATAAAATAGAAAATAAGTCGCATAAAATTAAAGAATTAACTTTAGAAGTTTCGATTATTTGAAAGTGAATACCTCTGGCTGAGCGGCTCCCAAATCACGAATCACGATCTTCTGTGGCTCTGCAAACAACAAACAACACTCCTCGACGGCTCAATACTCCCTGACGGTTCAATACTCTTAGTCTTCAATACTCTTAAATACAATTTTGTGGCTCGGCAGATCTGATGGATGGTTCCCGCGGATGATCTAACAATCGCGGCTCCCAAACTGTGCGGCGCCGTGAGGGTTTGTGGAGCGAGAGTAAAAAACGAAAGTGAAAAATAAAACGTTGCCTTTTTGTTATATTTTGGCTTTAAACGAGTTTTTCTAACCCTAGAGGCGAGTTTTGCATTTTACTCGCGATTTTTTGCAGAAACAACGCCGCGAGTTATACCAAGGACTCGGCTGCGAGTAATTCAGGCGAATACTCGCCACAAACTGTAACTCACGATTACTCGTGAGTATGGCGAGTTTTTAGCGCTTTTTTAAACTATGCTTATAACTACCCGAGAGCCGACAACCAAATAATACATAGTTGGATAACCCATATTATCAAATATAATAATAGGCTTCATTACACTAACTACAGTAGGGACGAGATACCGAGTCTTTGCTTGGTATTAGTTAATTGAATTTGCTCCAAAAACTTGTTCATGTACTCAATATCACTATCATTCAGCTTGTCACCCATATTTTCCAAACACCAAATTGAGAAATGCTTGAGGCAAAAAATATAAACAAGCCTTAGAAGGTTATTGGTCAATGCATCTATATACTCCTTCAGAATAACCATGCTGAAAATATGGAATTATTTTATCTCAAATCTTCAGATGCTTGGTGTTGTACCCTAACAGCAAATGAACTAGTTATTTTGTCACTTCTGTCTATCTATCATTCTACAAGTGCAGCATGGTTGAATGCTTCAACTTGGTGCCTAGCAGTCATAGAAAATAAATCCACAATTAACTCATGAATTTGTTCTCACAATCTATGAAAGTTGGAAATGTACCCATACAAGAACAATAACAACTTTGCAGCTTTGTTGCCATCAATTCTTCTTGTAGGGTATTTTATTTCTATTTGAACTTGTTGATTACAACAAACAGATAGTTGGTCCCACATTGTGTCTTAGACAAATGGCCAAGGAAATCTTTTGACATTGACAATAGACTGCGCTCCATGGGTGGGGGTTGACATTGACAATAGAGTGCACAGGCCTCATTTTTTGTTTACAGGTTTGCTCGTGTTTGACAATGAACATCATCTAACAGACCGCTGGAAATTTCTTTGCATTTTTGGTCAATAAACATATTTTGCAAATGGCAGTAGTGTCTTACCTGTGACAAAATAACTGAGACTTTGAACAAATGGGCTTCATGTGATAACTCTTTGCTTTGAAAGTCGGTATGCAAAGCTTATTTACCTTGAACAGCAATCCGGCACCTGTCTATAATCAAAATGCACTTGTTGATGTGACACCAATGAATTGCACTTTTAAATAGATGGCTCTAAAGTCAATGTCTTTAGCATATCACCATTTCAAATCCTTGTGCAGAAATGGCACTGCATACCCTCTCCCAATTCTCAGGTTCTGGGTGGTTGAGACAACATACTCTCACTTTTCTAAAACCCTTTTCTTGTATTCTTCACTAATATCCATTTGAATTTATGGCTCTTCTATAAGTTTTTCGGTGTCTACAACAATAATAAGGGCTTATGGTCTTTGCTCTATAGCCTCCTTTCCTAGAAGATTATGGATCCGGTCTTTCACTGCTTGAACCGTGGCATTCAACTCCTTATCACACATTTGTTAATTAGCCATTGCTCTCATAAAGGTCTTTGAGTGAAACACTATAGGAAAACCTTGTTGCCCAAGTTTGGATCATAACACATAACTTGTGAATTTACATCTCTTTCAGAAGGCTTCTTTGATTAATAAAGCCTAATGTTTGGGCATTGCTGAAATATTTTGCTCCAGTGTCTAGAATGCCATCTTTTGTCCCTTAGCTTAGTGAAAGTTACCTCTTCCTTTAGACAATTATTCAATGGCGCTGCAAAGCCTGCAATGTTTGAGAACTTAAAAATGAACTTGTTAAGGTGTTTAGCTGCTCCCTCAAAGCTACATATCTTGGTCAGATTATAAGGTCTGAGCCAAGACTCAATGGTGTGATTTTTAGCGGGATATATCTTAAGCTTTCCAGCTACAAACTACAAGTCCCATGTACACAAAACGACAGGTGCATAAATTTTCACTTCTCTAAATTCTTATATAGCTGATTTTGAAATAAGATTTTCAACACTCATTCAAAATGATCCAAGTGTTCTCTCCACTCGCCACTAAACAAGTATACAGTCAAGAGTCATGATAAAAAAACAGTCTATGTATGGTCGAGGACTTCATTCATCAACTCCATGCATGTCATTTGCAGAACAACCCAAACGCCGTCACTAAGCACTTGTACAAGTGTTGCTTATTCTTGATTGCCATCTTCTATATGATAATCTGACTCCAGTTCGCTTTTAGTAAATGAATTTTTTTTGGGGGGGCTGATCTAAAAAATTTTCTGCCCTAGTTAGAAGATATTGATTGTTGATAGTTATCTTGTTCAGGCAGAATCTGTGTAGACACTCCATGATTCATTTTTCTTTTTAACAAGTACTATTGTTGATCAACATGATGGCATTAGGCTTGTTTGTATCTTGATTGGGGAATTCTTGCAGTTGCCAGTTAACCTCTTTTCTCTGAAATTAATCTTTTGTAGAGACCAATGACCATCAATTGCATCAGAAATCAGTTGAATCTCATACTCTATGGGATGCTTTGGTGGCAATCATTGATGCTCCAGAAATACTTCCTGAGTGCATTATAAGGACTTCAATTTGCTTCCTCTGTTTGATACCATGTTCTTGTACAAATCATTCTGCTTCATCTTGGTTCTTGTTCTCAGTCATTGTCTTAGAAGCATAAATTGCTTTCTGGTGTTGATCAATCTCTTTGCTTAGGTAGCTGGCACTAGCAAGATCGCATATTTTTTTGGGTACAAATTCACCAAATGTGGCTTATTGTGTTTTACCGACACTTCTGCACTCTGCAATGCGAATTACATATCGGTCACATAGGACTGGGCTCCCCATTGCTACCTCAAGCATCTAGTGGCATGACATTGCTCATGATATTATCCAAATACTTAGGCGCTACAGAGAACCCATGTCTGCATTGCCGGGTGCCCCCATGTAACCACATACAAATCCCTAGCTTCTTACTGTTGCAACCCAAGATGTAGGTTGATCCTTGTATGTCATCAACCTAAGCTTCTACATCTGCATTAAAGGGACTAGATTTCTTTGGTTCCTGCTGTCACAGATTGTAGTCACTCCAATTCCTTAATCTGGACCCTCACACGAAGCTTCACCTTAACCTCACTTGATACTTTCTTTGCTGCAATTTTTGATTTAGCTACCTGTAGCTCTGAAGTTCTAGTTGACTGCTTTGGTGCATCCCATATTAATGGATCAGATTTGGTGTGACTTGGTGTAGTTTTCATAACTAAGAATGTTTTTTTTGCTGCCATCTTGCCGCTCCTTTGGCTTGTAGTATTTATGACCCTAATTAACATGCCTTTCTTGGATGGCACCAAAATTGAGACATATTTTTCTATTTGTTACTATTTGTTAGTGGAATGAAATCTCAATGCAATGCACATACATTTCCTTTGTGTTGCCATTCTTGTGGCAATGCTTATATGTCTTCTTCCCTTGTCAACATCAGGTTTCTTTGGTGTAGTATTGGCAATATTCTTTCTCTGACCCTTAGCTGCAAAACTGTTTGCTTGCTTGTCTTTACATCTATATGACTTGGATAATTCTAATGATGTCTTACTCTTTGCTTCATTATAAAGCACTTTTTGACAAGCATTTCCTATGGGCATTGATGTGAGTCAATGGCTGTTCTATTTTAATATGCAATTATAAACTGCCAATGTGCTTTGCTAACATGTGCTTCGACACCACTTCTAAGGCACTATTTTGTTTACAGAGTTCCAACTTATAGTCATGCACATTCATGTCAAGCCCTTGCTTGAGATACTGTAACTTGTTATGTTGTTGACCTTTTTATCATTTGAGTAGAGTTGAACTTTGATCAAATGTTTAAAATGCTTCCAGTCCGTTAAATGGGGTTGTATCTATTTTTGGATTTTGAGTATAGCATTTGCACCATATGAGTGCATGTGCAATTATCTACAATTTGACAAACGAACTTCCTGCTTCTCCCTCTATCTCTGATCTCAAATACATCTTCAATTGGTGAAGGCAACTTGCAACTTTCTTAGTGTTGGTTTTAATCACAGGGGGTATGTCTAGCTTAACCTGAATAATAAGTAAGTAGTTAGAAGTTTAGGCCTCCAATGCGATGCAGTGTGAGCTGGTTAGAGGAGTTTCCTCAAAGGTTGGTTCCACTTGCTTACCTTCCCTACCCTAATATTAAGGACTGAGAAAGCACTAAATTCCTCTTTTTTTTTTCAGTTTTTTCTTAGTTTTAGTGAGACTGGAGTTGCTTTTTGGAATTCAAGTTGCTATTGTTGGTAGCTTAAAAACCTCCAATTTCATTGATTGTTTTGGTTGTTGAAGGATGCCAACATAATTTAAAAAAAAAAATGCGTGCCTTGTGTCTATCAATGATTCTTTCTTTAGTAGATTAAGGATACAACAATGCAACTTGTTTTTATGAATTTAACCTATTAACTATAATTGACCATCTTGCAACATGGCACATTCATTCCGTGGCCTAACCCTTAGCCATAGTTTTCCAAAAATAGACATAAATTTATTTGCAACCTGTTGAACTCAATAAGTGCACCTGATATGAGATCTGAGTAAGGCAAATCATTATTATTATAAAGAACCAACAAAATGCTTTGCTGTTATGGATTTTATTTTTTCAAATGAACGTCTTTTTTGTTGTCCAACTGCACCTATAAGAAATATTTCAAACAAGATTCTTTTAGTATTTGCAAATGTGCATGTCATGAAAACAGAGATATTGTTGCTATTTACAAACGAGGAAACTTTGGCACTGCCATCAGTTTCACTGGATTACCATTGTTATCAGTGTACATGAATAAGATACACCAGAAGTCTTTTTATGAGGGTTGTATCATCACGGTTATTTTAATGATTGAGGCTCATGAAATTTGCATTTGGCATTTTATATTTCATTTCTGTTTAGTTTTTCATCTTTATTCCTCTTTTTGTATAAACACTGCTGTACTTTTTATTCAGCAAAGTTTTCATATGCTAAGTGAGTTGCTATCAACTTTCGCAGTCCATGAGGGAGAAAGCTTTAGCGTCTTTCACAAAGCTCTCTAATGGAATTCTTCTATGCACTGATGTGGCAGCACGGGGACTAGATATTCCTGATGTTGATTGGATTGTCCAGGTGGGAATTTTAAGCCTTATTTATGATTTTTTCTCCTCAAGTTATGTTGTTAAGCATTATAATTCTTAGCTGCAGCGCTAATGAAAATAATTTAAAAATATTAAGCTCTAGGGTGTAGTGATCTCTTTGTTGTCTCTATTCCTGCAAAATTGCCATTTTGCAGGTATCAGGATATTTGTTTTAACACTCTGTTACAAGTTAGAATATGAAGGAAGAGATGAAGTACAGATGATTCTTGTTGGAATTGTTCAGACTTATTAAATGTAACAGTCACATAAATGGAATGTTTTGTTCAATCTCAAGTAATAAATTTATGCACCATAATACATTATATGATGGTGATTTATTGAAATGAACTTTGCTAGAAAAATTAGCTTGGTTGCTGGAAAGATCTTAAGCAGTGGTTGGGTGAGTGAAATAGGGATGATTCTCATTGGAATTGTTCAGAGTTATTAAATGTAACGATTGGGTATATGTGATGTTTTGGTAAATATCAAGCTTTTGATTTATTCACCATTGATGGTTATTTATTGAAATTTGAAATGATATTTTACTCGAAAAAGCAGCTGTGGTTGCTGCAAGTGTGTTATATAATGGTACGAATTGGCTTCTCCATGGTTACATACACACATAGAGATAACAGACCTTTTTCAAGCTTGCTATAGTGCACTACAATTGTACTCAAGTTCTATGGGGTGGTGGTCGTTAAGTCTCTAACTGAACCCCTTAGGAAAGCAAAAGAATATGGTCATCACCAAACAAGGTTAGGAATTATGGTCGCACCATTTGTTGTGCACCAATGCTTTCTTGTCTAGAGCCAAGGCTATTATGGCTTTAACAAACTCACTATCTGGTTGTTCCAATTATTAAGCTATATGGACATGGCTCCTATATTCTCGTGGAGACATATTAATGAGTCATGAATTGTAATTCAAGTGTTCACATCTTGAGAGAGATTAATAGGTCCCAAACAAAAAACCATGGCTTGTGTACATTCTTTAAACATAGGTATGAATAAGAGGCAAGTCACAGTCTACGGCTCACCATTATTCTCTTGGTGAACAAGCTAAACACCAGTCAAAATCTATGGGTGACCTATGTTATCTCAATGTAGAAGCTTTACGCTAGTCAAAATCTATAAATTGGCTATGTTCTATCAATTCAGAGTCGTAGGAATATTGATGGAATCCACATTACCCATGCTTATCAATTTAGAGTTTAGTGGGTACAAGTTGATCTGATCACCGGGGCAGCTTTGCTCTTTAAGGGTCAGCTATATGATTAAATATTTCCCTAGGGGAAAATCTAGGGATTTATGGCTATGATTGGAAACTAGAATTTCTTATACATAATAATCAAGAGTGATTTATGAGTAAAATTTCATAGAAAATAGATATACACTACTAGAATTGATAGGAGGACACCTCAAGCAAGCCTTTGTAGAGAAGAAGGGGAGCTAGATCAAGTTCTAGAGTAGATGGGAGCAAACGTGATAACAAGGCTCAACTAAAGTTCTACAATATAAGAAAGACATGATGGAGACTATCGTGTGATGGATGAGCCATAAGTCACACAACCTAAGGTTGAGCTAAAGAACAAAGTTTGATTCTGAGACTAGGAGTTGATTATGGTGTTGAAAGATCCTCTGCCTTTAGGAGCTAACCAGTCCCAATCAGAAGACCCTTCTTTTGTGTTTCAAGGGCAAAACAGTAAATGCAGAAAATGGATCAGAACTAAACCCTAATCTATATTATATACCAATTTACTATCTTCCCCTTTTCTTTTGATTGAAAGAAATAAAGGAGTGGTTAGCAAATGGATAGTTTGATTCCTATTTTCCAAATGACCATACAATGAATGCGGATTTCAAAAATTCAGTAATTGTAGATGCATTTTATTAGAGCAACACTCCTTGAACAATTCCTCAAAATATCACAAAGATTAAATAGAAAGGATTGCTATGGTTTTGAAGTTTACCTTCAAATCATGGTATAGTGTTAGCGTTTAATTTCGCACCTTTCGGTGAGAAAGAAAAACGGACAGATGTGCAGTAGGACCGCTCTTCGAATTGGAAGGGGAAGCTCCCTGTAAAATAAAACTTAACTAAAAACTTAACAATCTTTTTGGGGTTTGCAACGTGCGGAAAGACAGAGATGCACAATCGACAACAAAGCAAAGATTTTTATGCTTTTTGACTGAAAACAAAACCTAGGCTAAACGCTTATACTATTCAGCTAAATCTAGAGGCTGAGAAGAGCAAGTACACTTGAATCAGATTGAGAAACATTTCAACACAAATGCCAAGATTAAATTAACTATAAGAAGATGCAAAGATACAACTTATAATTTTACCTGCGACACAAAGTTCGCAGGTATGTTGAATCAACTTAACCCTCAGCACAAATAACACACATCAATGGATCTTTGGAAGCAAAATAGGCATACTGGAATCCATTAATGAGCAAAACAAGAACACAATCAAGTGAATATACGAGAATGCCAATCTAAGCAAATGAGGCATGAGAATTGTCCTTGCTTTTTATTCATTGATTGAATACAATTTTGACATCTAGATATAAAATACTGAAAAAGACTAACTCTAAAGCTCTTGAATGTTGAAATCTAGCTCTAAGTCTGAATTCTAGAATCATAAAAACATCTCCTCTGGCGCTTGTGCAAAAGCACTTATTTATACCCTAAAAAACAAAGATGCAAGGAAATAAAATGAAGAGTTAACTAACACTCTCCACCCTAACCCTAATGCTGCATGGGAAGCATGCAAGCTTATTTAGCAATTAAAAATAAAATATCTCTCATGCAATTCAGTTAACTGAACTTGCATGTTATTACACATTGAGTTCCACTTAAAGATATTTTGCATGATTTCCAAAACAAATCCAAAAATTGATTTATCTTTGAAAAGCAAAGTCAGTTCTCAAAATAGAAATTGCTTTGGAAATCTCTCCAACTGCCCAAAATAGAATCTCTTGTAAGCATTGAAAAATTGGCTAAGTCTGAGAATTGAGATTTCTCTCGAATTCATCAGCTTTGGCCTCATTGGGTATAGTGATAGAATCAAGATGAATCGTCCTCATCTGCAGGTCAATGGCAGCATCTTCCGTGATCTTTGCTAAACCTTCAAATTCTTTTTCAACCTTGTTGAATTTTGATGCAATTTCAACCAAGAGATACATCTTGTCTACATGGGGATCACCACAAAACCTTTTGCGGATCAGCTGTATGAACTCTTCCTGCAAATTATGAACAAGGCAATTTACACCTTCGTCTCTGAAATACCTGCAAGGAATGTTTTGGACATAATCAATAGCATACTTCTCAATGTTCAGAAGTTTTTCTTTCCACGTAGCCAACTCCATGGCTATACCCTTCGAGGTGAAAATCAAGGAGTACTGATGAGTCGATGAGAAAACAATAGACTTTTGCTCCGTCGTTATAGGCCTCATGTTGAGTGCTATTCGAGAAAATCAGGCCTTCATTCTCACTGTTCAAGAATCTGATTTTTGTGAAAAAATGTATATTTTGCCCTTGGAAAATGAAAATATGAGGCTGAATCCTCAAAAAGTTGTCGGATCTAAGCTCTAGGTAGTCAAGAATGATGTAAAACGCCTTTTCCCGAGGTGGGTAGGCGATAGAAATGAGAAAATTTGGACATAATGGCCTCAAAAATCACTTTTCTTTTGGCTGTAGGTGGTGATTTTAGGCATGAACAGTCATAACCAGTAAAAGGAAAACTTGATAAATCTCCAAAAATGGCCCCTGAGACTTGGGCGCTGTCTTCTATGCGTGGAAATGGGCCTTGGGATGATGGAGAATGCAGAAAATGGTGCCTTGAAGTCACAGATCTGCCCCTTAGATGTACTGTTGGCCCAAAAGTGCTTCAAACCTGCAATAATAAAGCTTGAAAACCCTCATCAATGGCCGCCAAGGCAAAGAAATAGTCTCCCCATGAACAAATATGCTTTGGAATGCAAGAGGAAGGTATAGAATGATGCAAGAATGTGTAGAGTTTGCCTCGTATGCGAAGATCCACTCCTCAAAGCCTTTGAATCTGCCCTTTGCAAGTTTTCAATCCTCCATTAATGGCCGCCATATGTGAAATGCAACCTTTAGACCCTTCTCTTGCCTTTGGAAAGTGACAATAACAATGCATGAGGCCTCCTTTATAGTGAACGCCACCTTTTTAGGGTTTTCCAATGTGCCCTTCTCTAAAAATAAAATGCTCTTATTTTGGTTCCATGCACAAATGAAAGGTGAAGAGTGAAGCCCTATTTATAACCTTCAATCATCTCTCTCCTAGGCGCCCACCTTTCTCTCTCCTCAGCGCCCACCTTGTGCAAATTTTGGTGTTTTTTGAAAGGTTGAAAAGGAGTGCAAATGGCCCAATTTGAGCGCCTTTTTGAGAGGTCAAAAAGGCATGTGAATAGGCAGAAAGAGGCGCCTTTTTGGTGTTTGAAAAAGGAGTGCAATATGGTAAAAAAGGGCGCCTTTTGGGGGAGATCAAAAAGGAGTGCAATATGGTGGATTTGAGCGCCTTTTTGGCTAAGGTAAAAAGGAGTGCAATTTGGTGGAAAAAAGCGCCTTTTTGGGGTGTGAAAAAGGAGTGCAAAACCCTCAAAATGAGCGCCTTTTCCCAAGGACCAAAAGGAGTGCAAAACCTTGAAAAAGAGTGCCTTTCTTGAGAGGCCAAAAGGAGTGTGTTTTGCCCAAAATGGGCGTCTTTTGGGAGGCCTCAAAAAGGTGTGCCTTTTGCCCAATATGAGTGCCTTTTTGGTGTGTGGAAAAAGGAGTGTAAAATGCCTATTTTGAGCGCCTTTTCCCAGGTACTTTGCCTTAGCAAATTTCTCATACTTGGCCCTTTGAAAATCTTTGACCTTTTGCCTTGAGATCATTGTGAAAACCTTGTGATTGATTCCTCGTTTCCATGCTTTTTCATCATGACTTTTGACCTTGGAAAACTTTGAATTTTGCCTTGGCCATTTTGATGGAGGTTGCCTGGATCACTGCCGTTTGCCTCTACCTGTGAAGCTTCTTTTTGCCGTAACTTCTTCATCTGATCACGGGAAGTCTTGAAGTTTGGAAATCAGGCTCGTATGATCTGAAGCTCTCATTGAAGTCTCTTCTTCATGAAGCATGCTCCAAGGTGAAGCACACTTAGCCAAAATTGCTCAAAAAAGCCTTTAGAAATTTTTTTGAAATTTTCCAAAATTTCAAAATTTTCAAAATTGAATTTTGATTTGCCAAATGTGTTTGCATTGCTTTCCTTGGTTCCTTTATGTCATTTTGGTCCTCGATCCATCACTTTGGCCTCTGCTTCTAGATATTCTTTTACAGCTCCAGCCTGATTGGCTTGCCAGAATCTCCCTCCATTTGAGCCTTGGATCGCTATCTTTTGCTATGTCTTGTACCTGCAGGGTTAGCGCAATAATGACAAGGCTACATGGTGCTTGGGAGGTGTGTTTGGGCCTCTTTTTAGGTCGTTCATATACATATACGAAAAATTTCGTATGGGTACAACATATAGCATAGTTAAAAAATTTGGACTCAGTAAAACTTAGCAGCCCAAAAGTTTGACTTAGACTTGACTAAAAACTTGTCAAAAAAATTTACATAAATACATAAAATAAACTTAAATAATGCATGAGAAGCATTAAGAATAGATTTAGAGGAAGCACAAGTCTATTTTGATTTTCAATTTGTCATGGATCAATGATTACAGGTCATAACCCTCAAAGCCTCAAAATTCAAAATTTAAAATATTAGAGTTCTTATTCCTCCTCCTTGTAGTAGTCATCCTTGAATTGGAAGGTAAATCTGAAGTCTCCTCCTTAGGATTGAATTAATCATCAAGTATGTTGTCATCTGCTGCTTTTGCTTCAATCCTAAGGAGGAGACTTCTGCTTCAATCTGTTGTTGTTGCTGCTTCTCTATCCAATTTCGTGAGATCTTCCTCAATGAACATGATATCCACATTCATGGTAATCCAATTTGAATATGGATCAATGTCATCCAAGTCAATGACATCGATACCTTTTTGGTGTAAAGGTGAAGGTTGTGTTGGACGAAGACAAAGTTGTTATGATGCTCTTGGGGCAACGTGCTCCTATTCTTGGTGTGAATGCTCTTAAACAGGTTACTATTGTGTTCATATCCAAAATTGATATAGGGTTGGCACAAAACATGGATGGCTAGCCCCAAAAGATTTGGTGTTCAAGTACTATAATCTTCTCACTACAAATCTACAAATAAGATGTTTAAAAATTATAAATAGTAAGTAGAACTTTGTAATATTATATTAAAATTTTATTTATCTAAGAAGTCTGCAATTAAAGTACTCAATTTTTTAGAACTTGGCTACTGGATTGCCCTCCTTTGATTGCACAGGGATGAAAAAAATAGCCTCCTCTTTGCAGCCTTGTATACTTGCAACTCATATACAATTTGGTCTTTAAGTTGTTTGGTAGGGGCCATCCTCTCTATGCATGTGGTGAGGCTTGACATAACCTCATCATCAACCTTAAAGGAATTGGAGAAGAAAAATTTGGGGTTTAAGTAGGACCTCTTCACTTGTATTAGATAGTGGAGTTGGTTGGCCCATTTGCAATCAACAATTCACCAAATGACTTCATATTTTGTCTTGTTTCCACCATAATGATGCAATATGGCCTCACAGAGATAATTAGTTGACTTTTTTATCCCTATCAACCAAATGCAAAACCTTGACCAAAAGCTTCATAACCCAAAAGTTTTAAAATATATTTTTTAAATTAATAGAAAATTAAAAACAAAAACAAAGAAAAAACAAATTAAAATTTCACAAATCATTAGTTTGCAAGTTACCTTGAGTATCTTTTTTGTGCTCCTGAGAAACACATTGTCAAAGATTGTCCTCACCACCTTCTCCCCTTTTGCCCCCTTGCAATATGGAGATGCCAACCATCATTACTCGCAAACATCACCTTGAGAGATGGAAGTGCCCCTCCAATACTTTGCAATGTGATGAAGTTTGTAGCAAATTGTGTGACCCTTGATTGCACAAGCTCCTTTCCTTTGGTGTGCTCTCTCAACGAGCTAAGCACCCAAGTATGGTTGTAGATAAATTTTGTGTTGTTTCTTGTGTCTTCAACGACACTTTTGATGCATCCGATCTTCACAATGTCCTTAAGTATTCTATCAATGCAATGGGCATAACAAGGCCTCCAAAAAATGATGAATACCTCTCTTGAGGAAATCTCACTAATTGTGTTTTCAGTGACAACTTGAACACCTTTCTCCACCTCCACCTTCTGGATCACCGCTTCCAACAAATTGCACAAAGTCTCTACATTCTTGACTTTGTGTGGGGCATATATTAACTTCAAGAACACCAATGTGCCATTGGAATCCATTAGAAAGTTTATCAGGGTCCTATTCTTGACATTTGTCCACCCATCAGATAAAATGTCGTAGCCCTTTTCTTGCCATATTATTTGTTGGTCGTTTGCTATTAGCCATCTATTTCTGATGTCATCCTCTAGCAATGGCCCGCTAAAATCATATGGAGATTGCATTTACCAATGCATACCAGGATTGGGTGATTGCGTCATTCAATGGTATATTATTATAGTATCAAAAATTTGCAGCAGCCATCCTTGCCTCATGGTGCTTCTCTTGCTTCCAAGTAGTACCTTTGGCCGAAGGTTGTGTACTTGGAACAATGCGAGGAATGAAGAAGCTTGGGGAATTTATGTAGCTTGAGCTCTCTTTAGTGCATGGAGGAACACCAAACATGCTGACAAATAAAAGAGTCTTCCATTGAATCAAGGTTGGATTCCATCACGGAAGCAATAGCTCCCTTGTCCTCTTCCTTGTCCTTTTCCTTTTTTTTGGGGAATTTAAGTAGGGTATTCATTTCTCATTGCACTTCTTCTTCCCCTTGGTCACACAATTTGATTTCCCAGCCAATGATTAGAACAAAGTTTGTATTTGAGGCAATAGATACCTCCTCTCATATTAAATCCACAATAATTGCAAGTCACTGTGCCCTTGATTGCAACTAGCGTGCCATGTTTCCATTAAAGGTCCTTTCCACCTTACATAATGCCTTGCATGTTGTAGAGAATCTAGACATTGGGAAAAAAACAAACTATGCACCATGCTTTTGAAATTGAAAAAAAAAGGAATAAAAATACAAGCAAATTCCTGTCAATTGCACCTGTTGACAATTCCTTCCAATCACTTGACAATCACTTCACGCAACTAAGATTCAAATTTTTAATCGAGTCTCTCTGTCAGATTTGCATAGTCCTAGTGAGTCTATTGTAGTAACTTGCGATTTTTTTCAACAGACTGAACTTGCAAGTCTCGGGCAGTTGTTGGGTTGAAAATCTCATGAGTCCATGCGAGTTTGGCATGTTTTCTTCGAGTTTTAGAACCATGTGGTATATTAATTGAAATAAATCCCTCATAAGTCTTGAGGGCATAGATTAAAAACCACCAGTAACTTTCAGATTCATGAGGGATCTTGTTTGGTGAGTTACTTGCCCAAAACTCAGTTGGCAAGTTTTGGTATAGTACTCTCTCAAGAACTTCCCAAAAGCTCCCTGAAACTCATGAGTCTAGTAGAAAACTCATGAGTCTGGTAGAAAACTCACTACTCACACAGAGTGACAGTCTGGTTGAAAACAGCCAAAACCCTAATTTTTTACCTTTTTGATATTTTCTTTTTTACCCGACTCTCAATTCATTTATTTTTAGTTGATTTGGACTCGTATTGAGTGATCTTCAACCAATTTGGCAGATTTACTGACTGGATTTGAAAGATATGTAATTCTTCTTTCTTTGTTTATGATTTTGTTTTTTGTTCATTATAGTTGTGTTTTTGCACTTCTAGGGTTTCTAATCTGTAAACTAGGGGGGATACTCCTCATGCTTAGTCACCAACTCACCAAATATGTAAGGGTTAGATTATGAGAATAATTAATGACAAATTCTTAACAAGAATTGAACATGTAGCATGAAATTAGAAAATTATAGACAATACTAACAAATGGAGACAAGCAGATAATGTGGAGAAACCCCTTGTGGGTAAAATTTTTGCCAAAAATGTGAGATACCTCACTTATGTACTCCAAAATGGCTTTGTTAGAATGGATAACAGTCCTTAGACCTTCTCAGGTGCCCAAAAACACTGTTGCAAGACTGATTACAACCTTGTTCTACAATTTCTTATCTATTTGCTAAAAGACAGTCCTGAATATGAGCATAAAACACTGACAAATGCTCCTAAATACAAGAGATACAACCCTAAAATGACTCCCACCAATGCATGTTACAACTCTTAACATAGCATATATAGACCCCCAAGCCATCTGGAAGCTGAAATGACCATCAACAAGAGGAAGTTGGGTTCTCACTTATGTACTCAAAAATGGTTTTGTTACAATTGATCATAGTCCGTGGACCTACTCAAGACCCTAGAAACACCCTTGCAAGACCAATTAAACCATTGTTCTACAATCTCCCGATGCTTTGTTACAAGACAATCATGAACATGAGCATAAAATACATAGATGCTCCCAACAACAAGAGATACAAGCCTCAAATGACACCCACCAATGCATATTAGAAGTCTAATATAGTATAATTATATATAGACCCTTAGGCCATTTGGAAGCTGAAATTGTTACGGGCTGTAACTAGTAAAAAAGAATAAATCGTTATATTTACAATGAAGGAAAAATAGATAATTACAAGGATAGTTTCTAAAAAGAAACAACCGAAGAAAACTTCATAAGAATAGAAACTAACTAAAGAAGATTATTGACCATTAACTAAATAATGTTAATTATTCTAATACCCTCCCTTAATGGTCAATCTACTAACTACACCAAGAGACCCCCTGAATTTTACAAATTTATCTGGACTAAGGGACTTGGTGAGAATATCAACTGTCTGATCCTCCGTCGGAACATACAGCAGCTGAACTGATCCGTCTTCAACAAGCTTTCTGATGAAGTGACAATGAGTTTCTACACGCTTGGTTCTTTCATGGAAGACTGGATTCTTGGCAAGTTTGAGAACTCCCTGATTATCACAGAATAAGTGAGTCGGACCTGCTTGAGATATTTGCATATCAGCAAGCATTCGGCGGAGCCAAACTGCCTCACAAGCTGCCTTAACTGCTCCCCGATGCTTTGCTTCTGTCGAGGAGAGAGCCACTGCCTACTGCTTCTTACTAGTCCATGTGACTGCACCGGATCCCAAACTGAACACATACCCAGATGTTGATTTCCTGTCATCAACTGAACCTGCCCAATCTGAGTCTGTGAAACCATTGAGTCTAGGATCGTGACTCCTTGAGTAAAGAAGTCCATAATCAGAAGTGCCCTTCACATAATGCAACACACGCTTCGCTGCTACCCAATGATCAGCCTTGGGGGCTGTCATGAAGCGTGAAATGTAGCTCACTGCAAAACTGAGGTCAAGTCTAGTGGCAGTGAGATAGATGAGGCTGCCCACTAGTTGCCTGAACAATGATTCATCCACTACAGGTGAGTCTGACTTGGCTAATAACTTAAGCCCTTTTTCCATGGGTGTGGAGGCAAGTTTGCAATCCTGCATGCAGAACTTATCCAAAAGACTTCGAGCATACTTAGACTGGGAGATGATACTTCTCTTAGTCTGCCAAACCTCAACACCTAAACAATAATGCAAGAGTCCCAGATCTGTCATGTCAAATGTGCTGCACAAATCCTGTTTGATCTCAGCGATCAAATGTGTCGAGCTACCAGTAATGATCAAGTCATCGACATAGACAACAAGAATCAAAATCACTACCAGTGCGTTTGACATACAAATTAGAGTTAGATGGACTCCTCTGAAAGCCATGATCTGTGAGGTACTTATCAATCTTGATGTACCAAGCTCGAGGAGCCTGTTTCAGGCCATAGAGTGCTTTGACCAATCTACACACCTTGTGTTCTTGACCAGCAACCTTGAACCCTGGAGGTTGTGTCATGTAGACTTCTTCCTTCAACTCACCGTTGAGAAAGGCACTCTTAACGTTCATCTGATGGACTTTCCAACCAAACTGGGCTGCTAAGGCAAGGACAAGCCGAATTGTACTCGTCTTGGCTGTAGGAGCAAAAGTCTCCTTGTAGTCAATGCCTTCCTTCTGTGAGAACCCCCTAGCAACAAGACGAGCTTTGTACTTGTCAAGGGTTCCGTCAGCTTTGTATTTCACCTTGCACACCCATTTGCAGCTAATAGAGCAAGATCAGAAAGAACCCAAGTGTGATTTTTCTGAAGACTTTGGTATTCAAACTCCATAGCCTTTTCCCACTCAGGAATTCCTTTAGCCTCTGAATGTGTCTGAGGCTCATAGACACTGTGAATGTTGGCCATGAGAGCAAAATTAACTGTATGCTGCTGTTTGCTCTTGTTTCTGGATGATCTACCCTCAATGAGCTCATTGTCATGAAGATTTCCAATAGTCTTAGCCCACCATTTAGGCCGGAGAGAAGTGCCAAACATCGGATGCAACAGGAGGATCTGGAACAGGTGCAACAGGTGGAAGATCAACATCATCTGGAGGAAATTCGGGTTGAGCATCATCAAAATCAAAATCTGTAGCATCATCCCTCCCATCAGGTGAACCTAACGGAAGATGAACACCCAGATCAGCAGCCTTCAAAGGCTGATCCTCAGAGTGCTGAACAGACGAGGAAAGAGAAAAAGGTCCTCGTTCTTCATCAAAGACAACATCTCGATTGAAGATAAGCCGATTAGTATCTATATCAATCAGCTGGTAAGCCTTATGGTTGTCACTGTACCCTGTGAACATAAGCTTTTGACTCTTGGAATCCAACTTGGAGTGCTTGGCATCCGGAATCCATACATAAGCTAAAGAGCCAAATGTTTTCAGATGACTGATCCTAGGTTTGCGACCAGTCCAAGCTTCCTCAGGAGTCCTCCCCTTAACCGCATATGTAGGAGACCGATTAAGAAGATAGACTGCAGTGTAGACTACTTCTGCCCAATATTTCTTAGGAACACTCCTGTGTTCAAGCATGGAATGGGCCATTTCAGTGATTGTGCGGTTGCGCCGCTCTACAACACCGTTTTGCTGAGGGGTGTAAGGTGTAGTTAACTGACGTTTGATGCCGTGTAAATCACAGAAGTTGGAGAAATCAGTAGAACAAAATTCTCCCCCATTATCTGACCTAAGAGTGACTATGGAACAACCAGACTCTTTTTCTACAAAGGCCTTAAACTTCTGAAAAACAGTAAACACATCTGATTTTTGTCTAAGAAAGTACACCCACATTTTATGACTGAATGTCATGTCCCTATAATGATTTATAATTGAATTGTTTATTTAAATAATAAGTTAGCCTTATATAAACCAAATATATAATATATTTATTTAAAATATATTATTAATATGTATTAGTTAATAATAATTGCTTGAGGACAAGCAATCTTGAGTGGGGAGGGTTGTCATGTCCCTATAATGATTTATAATTGAATTGTTTATTTAAATAATAAGTTAGCCTTATATAAACTAAATATATAATATATTTATTTAAAATATATTATTAATATGTATTATTTAATAAATAATATTATTAATTTAATATAATTTAAATATTATGAAATATATATATTTATATTTTAATTAACTAGATATATTATAAATATAAATATTTTAATATAATATTTATGTGAGTAATTAATAAGATATATTATTATATATAAAAATAAATATTATGAAGAGTCTTACCTATTAAAGCTAGAAAGTAAAGAAATTTAGAAAGTAAAGTAATTTGGAATAAGACGAAGTAGTACGGTTAAACAAAAGGTTAAATTCAAAATAAAATCATATAAAAATAAAAGTCTAATAAGACAAACATTATGCCACCATATTATACGCTTGGAAATAAAATAAAATAAAAGAGCTCCCATACTTAATAACAAATGTATTTATTTATACTATATATATTATATAAATAATGTACTTTAAAAAGATTAAGGGGAGGTTGAAGGAAGATATTTATAAGTGTAGCACATTAATAAATAATATATTATAAATATGTCTAATAATATAAATACAAATATTATTATTATTATTATCTTATATTGTAATATAAATATAAATAATATAATAATGATATAAATGATATTAATATATCATTTATTATAATGATATAATATAAATACAAATAATGTAAATAAATAATAATAAACATCTTTTAACCTATCCTCTTATGATAAGGGAGTTACGTATGGTTAGAACTAGTTTTACCACAAAAGGGAATTAATATAAAGTAATAAAAATAATAAGAGACATACCTCTTCGAACATATCCCTTGAAAGGGAAATAAATAAAGGTTGTGAGATAGAAGGAAATCATCATCGGGAGAAAATATAAAAAGAGTATCGGATAAATACATATATTTAGATCTGCATTTTATAACAACAATACAATAAAGATTATATTACGGCAGCATAGGTAAGGAATCCCAGGTAAAGCTACAATAGGTAAGTAAGTATTTATATTTACTTATTCAATTTATGATTTGTAAGAATTTATATTTATTTGTTCAATTTATAACTTGTAAGATATAAATGATAAGGTTATTAAGTAGGAACTGATATATGTGTCTATGTATGAAATTTATATTCAAATATGTATCTTTGTTGAATTATGTAATTGTCCAATTTTTAACCGGATAATAAGTTGAGCATTAAGTAGCGAAATTCGAATAATAAAAGTGTTAGTTATTACATGAGATAGAACTTAATAATTGTGAAACATATGAGCAATGAAATTAATCCATTAACTCTATCTGAGAGGTGTGATGAATGGGAATGAACAATTAGCCAACATGGGTATATAGTGGCCCTTGTCTCAGTTGGTACAAAAGGTACCCCTTGGACAAGTGGAAGTGGCCCTTGTCTCAGTAGGTACAAAAGGTACCCTTTGGACAAGTGGAAGTGGCCCTTGTCTCAGTTGGTACAAAAGGTACCCCTTGGACAAGTGGAAGTGGCCCTTGTCTCAGTAGGTACGAAAGGTACCCCTTGGACAAGCAGATATAGCCCTTGTCTCAGTTGGTACAAAAGGTACCCCTTGGACAAGTGGAAGTGGCCCTTGTCTCAGTAGGTACGAAAGGTACCCCTTGGACAAGCGGATATGGCCCTTGTCTCAGTTGGTACAAAAGGTACCCCTTGGACAAGTGGAAGTGACCCTTGTCTCAGTAGGTACAAAAGGTACCCCTTCGACAAGCGGATATGGCCCTTGTCTCAGTAGGTGCAATGGCACCCCTTGGACAAGTGGATTTGGCCTTTGACTAAAGTTGGTGAGTTATTCACCCCTCGAGCCAAAGGATTATCATAATTGGCCTTTGACTAAAGTTGGTGAGTATTCACCTCTCGAGTCAAAGGATGGAAATAATGGACCCATGATTATTGGCATATGGCATCCTATCACATCCTCTCACATGGAATTAATGATTTGATTAATGCATAGATCCAAATATAATGGATAATGATGGAAAGTGTGAAAAGCATATTGATGTTGAATATAAGAGTATAACCCTATCAGGGCAATGTGATTATGTAATTTGAATATTTCTTGTATATATTATTATAAGTGGGAATCCAAAGATAGACTAGTGTACTAATGTTCTCTTTTTTGTGAGTTGAAATTGTGTGCAAGGTTGAGAAAATTTTGGCTTGCGAGAAGGGGACATTACACTGAAATCATCAACAAGAAGCAAGAAATACCTGCAACCAGTAACATAAGGTGTATTCATTGGCCCACATATATCAGCGTGAACCAACTGTAGTACCTTGGAGGCTCGCCATGAGTCACCATTCGGGAACGGTGTCCTATGCTGCTTCCCAGCCTGACAAGCTCCACAAACACCATGATGCTGAGTCTGGATCTCGAGTAAACCGGCTACAAGTCCCTCCCGAGAAAGCTGAGAGAGATAGTGCACATTTAAGTGCCCATAACGCTGTTGCCAAAGACTGGTGATGGAAGAATTTCTGGCTGCCATGGCTAACTCTGGAGAATCACCTGTATCCACGAGTTTGTATAGACTATGATCCTCAATACCAACAGCCACAGTGGTGTGAGTCTCTCGATCAACAATGGAACATTTGTGTGTACTAAACACCACATCCAACTGAGGAGAGTGGCGCATGATCTGACTGACAGAGAGAAGATTAAGTTCCATGCCAGGAACATAGTAGACATTGAGGAATATGAGATTCCTCCCACTAGACTGAATCTGAACAGTGCCCTTACCGACAACTGTATATTCTTCTCCTCCACCAAAAATAACTGAGTCACTGAAGGGAGTAAAGTCTGTAAACCAATCATGTCGATGAGTGAAGTGTGGTGAAGCACCTGAATCAATGTACCAGGCAGAGGACTTCACATGATCTGCAGGTCTTTTAGCCATAAAAGCGTAAAAGGCAGATTCCTTCTGCTCAGTGTGCTCGGCAACATTTGCTTTCTGCTGAGACCCTCCCTGCTTCTTCTGTTTAGAAGCCAAACATTGACGACAATCCTTTTTCATGTGACCATAGTTGTGACAATAATTACACTGAATATTTTTTTTCTTGGTGCTGTCCTAAGGTTGACCTGAGCCTTTCTGCTGTGGAGGCTGACCTTTGCCTTTATTCTGAGCTTGAAACTTGGCTGCAAAAGCCTGCTCTGAAGAGGACGAAGAAGCACTACTACCAAACTGTTGTTTCCAGCGATCCTGCTGCAAGAGGATAGTACAGAGCTCGAGAAACTTCAGATCAACATTAGCTGACGTAATGTTGAGAGTCTCAATGAAATGTTCATAGGACTTAGGTAGACTTTTCAAAGTGATCACGACCATGTCTTCTTTCTCCATTTTTCGACCAATAGCCTCTAGCTGATCTCAGATCTCCTGGATCTTGTTCAGGTGCACTTGCAATGTTGTTTTCTCATCCATCATGATAGAAAACAACATATTTTTCAAAAAGAACGCGCGACTCTTGTCAGAGGTTTCATGCAAACCCTTTAGATGGTCCCAAATCTCCTTTGCTGTTTTTCCAGTCGAAATCTGAGGTAGCTTATCATCTGTGACTGAAAGCTTAATGAGCATTACCGCTTCACGATTTTGCTCATCAAACTTATCCTGGTCTTTACCTGCCGTTGCTGGACGAGTAGTGGTGCCTAAAATCATCTGATTGAGGTAGCGATATTCAAAGATGGTCATCATTTGCTGCTTCCAGGTATTATAGTTTTTGCCGTTGAAACGTTGACTACCTTCCAACATTATGTTGGTCAAACTCGCCATTTTGCACGCTTTTCAAGGCACGAAAAAAACAATGCAAACAAAAGAGGCGATAAAATTGATCCCGAAAAATTGAGGCAGTTGAAAACATAAATTTCGAGGCAAACCCGCTTGCACAAATCCCAATGCACGAATTTCGAAGCACCCAGAAAATTATGATGACAACCCAAAAAAGATCTCGAAAAACCCACAAAGAATCTGTAATCAGAAAAAAATTTCGACTTGAAATGAAGGGTCAAAACCCTAGCCGAAAATTGCAGAACCCTAGGCGGCCATGAAAGCCATGAAATCAGGAAATCGCGGCTTGAAAACAAAAGATTTACGTGAAACCCTAGCCGTCAAAATGCAGATTGCGTTTTTGTATTTCTTTTGCAGAAAATGCCTAGAAAAAAATAGTCAAAAAGAGGTTGCAAAAAAACGAGACTCAGAAGAGTCGTGGGCCAAAAAAAACTTAAGCAGAAGTCACGTGAAACCACGGGACATGATAGATCTGTTGCCGGCGTCTTCAAGCATTAAGATGCTGACTGTAAAAAAATCGCGACCAGAAGCTTTCCTTGCCAGAGAAAGCTTTTGCAGAAATCATAACCCTGCAAATGGCGAAAAACAAACACATCGGCCAAGAAAAGCGACACTCAAAAAATCGAAGCTAGCTCTGATACCATGTTACGGGCTATAACTGGTAAAAAAGAATAAATCGTTATATTTACAATGAAGGAAAAATAGATAAATACAAGGATAGTTTCTAAAAAGAAACAACCGAAGAAAACTTCATAAGAATAGAAACTAACTAAAGAAGATTATTGACCATTAACTAAATAATGTTAATTATTCTAATAGAAATGACCATCAACAAGGAAGAAGAAGCCGAAAACCTGAGTTTTGGAATGCCAAAAGACACATGTAGTCGCACAGAACAAGTTTGTTGTGTTGGGATTAGGTGTCATACACCTTGCAAGTCCTAATGTTCAAATTGATTGTTTTGTTGTATTTATTTATTATTTGTGTCTCATTTGTGAAATGGGATGTCCCACTTATGACTTGGCAATCATGCCACGTGTATGCCTTTGTATGATGTGTGTAAGAAGTTGTAAGAGCATCTAATGTCATTATGACATTGTAAGGTGTGGGAGTTACTTTTGATGGATTCTATGACACATGTAAGAGCATGATTATAGGGAGTTACAAAGTGGATGTAAGAGCATGATTATAGGGAGTTACAAAGTGGACTAAGAATCTTGACCTTCATTATGACGTGTAAGAAGCATTTGTGACATTGTAGGAGGTGTAAGAAAATATTTTTGATGATGTGTAAGAAGTGGGTTGTTTTTTTGGACTTGGGTAGTTGTTATTTTGTCCTCTAGTGGGCTGTTTTTGTCCTCTGGTTAAGTTGGAATTTCATGAGAAAGGTCTTGAAGACTAAGGTCTTGTTTTGATGATTCACTTTGTTTGTTGATTTCATAAGGTCTTGAAGACCATTCTCATTCATGTAATAAGGACTATGCCCAAGTATCTATTGCTGTCTTGTAGGAGGTAGTCATTTTTGTAAACCTTCCTAAGGCATGTAGAAACAATATGCATGATTGTAAGCCTTGTTAAGGCATGTCAAGAAGTCTAAAATGATGTCAAAGGGTCTAATGCCTTGTTCAAGGCCTAATTGCATAGTAAACTGTTTGAAGGCATTTGTTAAGCCTAAACATGTAAAGACAAAACATGTAAGTAGTTGTAGTTTTCAAACTACCAAAGGAAGTTTGATGGGAAGAGTGGTTGTAAATCTTCCCATCGAACCAAACTACCTTCATTGGAGGTTGGCAAGGTGGATACAAGTTTAAGAACACCTTGCATAGGATCATTGGAGAAGAAGGAGAAGTCTAAAAGCAATACAAACACCATTTTCTGCTGTTCTTTGTCATTTTCTGAATTTCCTGTAGAAAACAGTCCGTACCATTCAATAGTACGGCACTGTCACGAAACCAAGGATGTTTGGCAATGAAGTTTGGCGAAGTAACTATCACTTAGAATCAGTTTGGGTCTATGACATTGAGGAAGGAGTAATCTACAACCATTTAATATTAGACTGTTTCATTGAAATTTCTGTTTTCTTAAAGAAAAGTGTTGCTACAGGCCGTACAATAGGAAGGTACAGAATTGTTCTCATTCCCTCATGTTTTGATTAGCTAGTAGGTTGAGTTACTTATCATCTGAAAAGGTTTTAGTGTTTTGAAAGTTAAATTGTTGGGAGATATAAGTGTTTCCTTCAAAACAGTCAACTAAAACCTAGTTAAGAGCTTGCTTGCAACGATGGGGTATTGACCATCCCACTGTCTTTCAAGGCCATAAGACTAGTCAGATGGATGTATTTACTTGTATGTCGAGTGTTTTGGGTGTTTGCAGGAGTGGGAGAGTTGGTGTTTGCAAATTTTGGTAGAAAAGGCTTAATATGCCCATGTATTAAGCCTATTGGAGTAACTATAGATGCATTTTTGGGAACAATAGAGAGTAGAAGTCTGAAACTCACAAAATCCTTTGTTTTGGCATGCATTTTAAATGTTCAAACCCTCTCTTTGTAATTTTGGCCTAATTGGGGCTTTAAGGCATCAGGAGGGGCTATTGGTTGAGGCATACCATCCAAAACAACCCATGCTAAGTTTGGGATATGTGATAGAGGGCCATAATGGGTATCTACTGATTGTCTAAGATTTGCATTTGAAGACCTGTAGCAAAAGTTATTAGGACTGTTGTCATTTTGGAGGGCTACAAGCCATTTTTTGAGGTTTGTGAAGGAAGTACCAATCCTGAGTCTAATCTGCCTTGGCCAATGGATGGAATGGGTCCCCTAACATCCCAAACCAACCTTTCCATGATGATCCATGAGTTTCTTTCTGCTGTTCCCACTTTTGTGTAAAGACTTTTGATTTTGGGCTTTTGAGTGAAATAGAACCTTGTCTAGTTTCCTATCCTCCAACTATCTCATTGCCTCTACATCAAGAGGTCTACCAACAATTATGTGTTTTAACTTGTTTGGTGGTGTATTGGTTGGATTAACACGTGACATGCTATGGTTATTCTTTTAGCTATAGAAGCTAAGTATATGGCAGCTACTCATCCTTGTAAGGAGGTAGTCTAGCTTTAGAGGTTATGTTTTGATTTTGGGTTGAGTTAGGGTGCAGTGTGGATTGACGATGACAGTGTGAGTGCGATTAGCTTGGCAAATGACCCTACTTTTCATGCGCGGACAAAGCACATTGATGCATAGTACCCTTTTGTTTGTGACATATAGGAGGATAGGATGGTTAGACTCAAGAAGGTAGATACTTCATTGAACATAGTAGATGCATTGAAAAAGCTTGTGAGGATGGAGAAGTTTAGAGGTTGTAGCATGGCTATGGGCATCAAAACCCCTAGCAGTTAGTTCACTTTTGTTGGTTCCCTTGTTGTTTTTGTAATGTATGCAAGTGGAAGAATGTTAGGATTAGGAGTTGTACACCTTGCAAATTCGGATAAATATTGTAATATATTGTAAATATGGGGCCACATGGAAAAGGGTGCCCCATTTGGGAAGAATTTGAAGATTCCTTGGGTATGACATGTTATGCCACTTGGCTATTGTAATATGGTACATGTAGGATCATTTATGCCATGTAAGATATGTAAGACCATCTATGACATTGTAAGATGTGTAAGAGAATATATGATGCATATGATTATGTAAATTCATCATTATTATCTGAAAAAGCCTTCTTTCCAACCCTTAGACATACCAAAAAAGAGAGATTTCAAATAAATTCGCCACCTTACAAAAATTTCTTAAGAATGAAATGGCCAACTTGAGAGGAAGAGTAAAATAAATTAATGGCCTTGGACCTTGAAAACCAACCTAAAGACCCTGCTTGCTTAGAATGAGGGGGCTAACCTGCTCCATGCTTCCATCCAATCACTCACCATTGTCGAGAATGGAAGTTGATCCATTCCTTCATTAGTGAAAAGGTTTGCAGGATTGTTAAATTGTCTAAAATAGTGGAGAAAAAAGGTTTTCTTAAAACTCACATAGTTTATGGGCCTGTGCAAGGTAACTTGTAAGCTTCCAACTTTGCAACTCACCTTTTGCGAGCTCATTAAGGACTAACATCAAATCTTCCTAAAGAATAAGTTTCTTACAACCTACAAAAAATGTTAAGTTCAAATCTTCCAACAATGCCTCCATTTCTGTGTAATGTCCCTTCTTTGGTCCATTCCAACATTCTTGGAGCTCCAATATTATTGGAGAATTCCATCATCCTTGGAGAGTGCAAACTTTGTGGACGAAAGACTTATGCACTTAAGGAGTTGGTGGGGTTATCAGGAAAGTATAATTGGCTCATTTTAATATTTTTCATAGACTTTGGGTGAAGTTATATACTGCAGTACATATTGTAAGGTGGATGAACTTATATACTACAATACATACCGTAAGTTGGAGTGAACTTATATACTGTAGTATATATCATAAGTTGGGTGAAGTTGTATATTGCAGTACATTCCATAAATTAATAATTTTACTTAAGTTGCTGAAAGTAACTTTATTTTATTAAACCAATTTATGTTATATTATTAAAAAGGTTGTTTTGAAAAGAAGGCAAAAAGTGACTTTATAAAGTGTTGCTAGGCATGGGGGTGCAAAAGTGAGTTAAAAGGACACTTTATTATTATTTTAACTTTGAGAGGATAAATAAAAGAAAGAATATAAAATAATATTATATTCCCTCGAAAAGTTATATAAGGAGGAGTTGGGCTCAAAAAAAGGTTATCCAATTTCATAATCAACTTCAATTCTTTCTTCTGCTTGAGAACGAAAACCCTCTCGGTTTCCTTATTCGGGATTTGAGGACGAAAACCGTAGTTCCACGGAGTTTCGGGGACAAGGGGACGGGGGGAGGGCACGTTTCCGGGACGGGGGGGCGGGGGCCCTAAATTTGGGGACGGCGGTGGGGGAGCGGTGCGCTGAAATACATATAATACTTGAAAAATTAGTTATAAAAAGATGTATAACTGTAGATACATAGACAAGGCACGTGAACTGTTTGACAGAATGCCTCAAAGAAATTTTTCTCCCATACAAGTTACAGAATTTTGGCCTGTTTGTGTTGTAGAGGGGTTAAGCTGATGCATAGAAATTGAGTCTTGACATATCAATTTTTTTGAAATGTTTTGCTTGAGAAGCTTTATGCAAACAAGTGTTAAGCTCACTTGAAAGTTGAAATGCATTCTAATTTCTGTCAAACATTCCGATTGAGGCATTCTGTCAAACAGTTCACACTTAACAACGTGCCTTGTAAGTTGTCTATGCTTCCACATTTTGCATACATGTCTCATTGTCTAGTCTCATCGACAAAGACTCAAGAGTCCCAGGATATTCAATATGCACAAGCCACAAAACTTGAAATGAAATGTTAAAAATGCATATGATAAAGTTAGGTTTTTATTTTTGATGATTTAAAAAAAAAATGATTAAAAAATTAAATTCGGGGGACGTCAAGAAGTCTCCCCGACGGGAGACGTTTCAGAGGCGGCGGGGGGGGGCATTTCGGCAGCGTCTTCCCGTCCCTGGGACATCCCCCCTCGGGAAACGACTGATTTGGGGGGGGGGGGGGGGGCGCGTCCCCGTGGAACTATGAAAACCCTCTTGCCCTGCTTGGTGATTTCATACAGAGATCACAATTGTGCTGAATGAATGAAATCGTTTTCAGTTGTAGTTTGATTTTGTAGATTTCCGGGTTTCAGTTGTGGTTGTGGTTTTTAGTATTTTGGGCTTGCAAAGTTTATTGGGTTTTCAGCGTTTATTTCCAGTTTTCAGTGAAATCTTTGTTATTGCTTTTGTTTTGGATTGATATTAGTAGAACTGTAGAACAATGGTATTGTTTTAGTTCTGGGAGTTGGAGGACAAAGAATATTATTATTATGAATATCAGTGTGTTGTTTTTGGTGAATTTTTATTCTGCAGGCTGTATCATTTGGTTCTTCTAAGCAGGCCATGCCATGTATGAGAGCAAAATTATAAATGTTTGTTGATAATACAAGGCAATGAATAATCTTGATACTAGTCGTACTTTTTCTTATACTAGCCACCCCAATTCTTAATAGCCGTACATGATATTTAAGTGGACATGGGAAATGTTGAAGGAATCACATCTTTTATGTTTGGGAAGAAAGTGTTGTACATTACAAACAAGGGGTAGCGAGTGGTGTTGGGAGCTAATCACTCCATTTTTAGATGGTAAATGATGTCGTATCTTCATGGGAAGGGATCCAATCAATTCTAAGTTGGAAGTTTTGTGGTTTCAGCTGTAATAACAACTTTAGATCATATTTTGAACAACATTTCAGGACCAAACAACATCAAGGAAGTTGGGGAAGAATTACATCATTTGCTGAAATAAAATCAAACACTATAGCTGGTAATATTCTTTCAAATCTGCAGTCAAGTATTGTTAATAGTCTCTATATTTGCTGATTACTTAGTCTTTAGCATTGGATTGTGTTTTTTAGTTTACACTCCAACTGTTTGACAAAATGTCTACTATCAGAATGATGGATAATTCTTTGGCATAATTCTTGGATTTGGTTTAAGAAGAGTAATAATTGCTTAATCATTCATTGTAAGCGCTGGACAGTTTACCGCTAGTTGTATTGAGTTTATTATTAAAGGTCTTGGTCGGTTTATCTATTGGAACCTATCTTTTACTTTCAGTACTTTCTGCCTTCTGGGCGTGTATTGGAATCGGGTGAATTAGTCTACCATTTTGGCATTGACGCAATTCTGCTTTCATTCAGCTAGTTTGGCTTGATTTGAATTTGCACTCACTATCAGCCATTTTGGCTTGATCAATTCTATGTCTTTGCTTATATTGTGAGTTGGTCGGTTTACTGCCAACATCTTTCAGTTAATTCCACCGCCCTTGTTCTAATCTTCGTATGCTCTCATTTTGCCCACATTGGGAACTTGGTGATCAGAAAGAGTTAGAATTTGAGTGATTACAAAATTTTATGTGGTTTTGAGCTACTGTTCTGCTAGGGACACTACATTCTGCCTCATTATTTGATTTGTTGCTCATAAAAAGGAGCCCCCTTTAACCAATTACCTTGAAGAGTCTGTCAAAAGCCATCCAATGCCTGCTTGACCTGAATTTCCTTGAGAGGCCCCATTAAAATTGAGCTTGAAGAAGCCCTGCAAAGGCCTCTTCTAGACATGACCAATTCTTTGATTATGATTGCTGATTACTTCATTAATGGGTCAGGAAGGGGGATGGAAGGAGTCATGTTCCTAGTTACCCTTAAGAAAGAAAAATATTTCTTTATTATCTCAATTTTTTTTCCATCAATTCTTTTGAAGGGAATTATTATTTATCCTCATAAGTAAAATATATATTTTTTTCAACAGGGGTAAACGCTTTTGACCGGAGATATGAACCGGGTACAACAATGGAATACATGCAATTCATAGATAGCGTGTCTTAAAGGAGGTTTGAACCTCGATCTCCATCATGATAACCAAGTGGCCTTAGCCACTTGACCACACCCCATACACTCATAAGTAAAATAATTGAAGTTATTAAGGATATCAGGATATCTTAGATGAAAATTCTAGGTTTGTAGAATTGTGTCTCAAATCAAGATTCTTTAGTTTCCAAAAATGTTTTTATGAGCATATAGATTGAGTGGCTGTGTTCTTCTTTGTCCCTAGTTGTCGACAATCTTTCCATGGGAAAGAGGAACAAGCCCTTGCTTCCTTTCACTTACAACCAAAATGTTGGAAAAGGTATGCTGATGGTACATATGTTTTGCTGCATGACAAAGACTACTTAAAGGATTCCGATTCTCACCTCAACAACTTGTTTATGAGCATAAGTTTTACCAAGTGGAGGATAATGAATTTCTACCATTTTTGGATGCACCACTAACAAGGAAATGTGATGGTTCACTTGCTTGACAAGTATACATGAGAGGTACTCACACAACTCTATATCTTACAGCCTAAACACATCTCCATCTGTCACAAAATATAGGTATTCTTAAAACACTTGTCATGAGGGCTTTCAAGATTGCACATGATGAACACATGCAGGAAAGAGAAGCTATATTTGCCAAAGGCCTTCCTAGAGATTGCTGCAAAATGAAGTAGATTATTAGAGTCTTCAAAAATATGGAGAAGAAACAAATTCAAAACCAAGTCTAGGATGTTATAAAGGCTCTTCTGAAAGCTTTCTTGCAGGGATGCAGGATATGCTACCCCCCTCCCTTGGTACGTGTACTGGCATACCAGGTATAGACATAGATATGGTACGGTGTGGATATGGCTGGGATATCGTACCCACTCGTACCCAAAAACCTACATTTTTCCAACCGTGCTGGATGTGTAGGGATTTGGCTTTTTAAAAAGATTGCCTCGAATCTTGCTAAAACTGTGAAAAATCCCAAAACACAGGAAAAAAAACCACTGTTTTATGGTGTAAATAAACCCTCCAAGCAAGCTGAAAAAACAACTTAGCAAAATTGCGATTGATTATTTCTTTTTATTTTTGTTTTCCTCTTTCTAGCCGTATATGTGTAGAAAGTGGTGAAAAACTATGGGTTTATTTGAGAAGTGCACGACTTTTATGCTCTATGCTTCCATATAATTTCAAGTTAATAATTGCACAAAGCCAAGCCAAGATTAACATCCACGTATCTTTTAACTCAACAAAGAAACAATGAAGCATAATCTAATATTGGCCGTGTATGTTTAATTATTCTTTTTAATAACTTTCTAAATTGTCCTTTTTAAAAAAAATTAAGTTTATTTTATTTTCATTTATATCTACATGAATTTTGTGCTTAAATTTTTATTTTAGTTTGCTAATTTATTTATTATTTAAATTAATTCTAATTTGTGATTTGGTTTCCTCTCCCTTCGCTCGTTAAATTAGAGAGAAGAGCTGGTATCCTTTCCCTTAATATAATTTACTTTTTAATTTAAGTTTAATTTATTAAAAGTTTATTAAGTTTAATTTATGTATTGTTTATTTAATATGCAAGAGATGATTTGTTTTATTTTTTATTTTTACATGTTATTTTAGGTTTTAAACTTTTATTTATTAAGTTTAATATAATATAATTTTTAATCTAAATTTAATTTATTAAAATTTTAAAAGTTTAATTTATTAATTATTTATTTAATATTTAAGTAACAATTTTATTAATTTACGTTCCATTTTTTTCATTTTACTTTAGGTTTTAAACATTTATTTATTTATTATTTATTTAATATTCAAGTGATTATTTTATTAATTTATGTTTGATTTTTTGTTTTACTTTTGGTTTTAAACTTTTATTTATTTTTGAAGTTTAATACAATTTCATTTTCAATTTAAGTTTAATTTATTAAAATTTGATTAAGTTTAATATTGTTTATTATTAGGCTTACAATTTTTTATTAAGATTATTGTTTTTGATTAAGATAAACTACCGAAGGGCCCGGACCCATACAAAAAAGCCATAGAGGTGAACAACGAGTCTAACAAGCAGGGAGACTCAAAACCACCAGTTCAACAACTAAAAGAAGCTAAACAAAAGAGAACCAACAAACTACAACAGACACAACAAAAAACCAGAGAAGAAATAGTTACATCTCCGAGAGGTGCTTAAGGCCGCTGATGGCTTGCCACTCACAGTTCAAGAAATCTATTTTATCTTCAAAGGTAGCTTCCATGGAATTGTTGATCTGAGCAGTGGTTTTGCCTGTAGAGAAGTTACTTTGAGCGACAACTTTACCTTTAGCCTTCTGACTTTGAGCTCGAGTTCTGTTTGCAGGACCGATGTGAGCAGTGTTAGCTTTTCTTTTTTCCAACTCAGATTGAAACACATAAAGGGCGGTGGCAGAATTTTTCACTGTTTCTTTGTTGAAAGCAATGATTTCCTCCATGTTTTTCTTGATTGTTCCCTAGTTTTTCTTAATGGATTCCATTTCCTGCTCCAAGTATTTCTATTATTAAATATATATATATTTATGGCAAGTTGCTACCTAGGGGGTAGCTCCCTTTATTTTAAAACAGAGAACAAAATCCTCATAGAGGTTTCATTACATTAGTAGGATTGGAGGTTTAGAAGACCCCTTTTTATTTTCTCAAGACGGTCCCACTGCTCCTTTGTGAGGAGGTTTGGGTGGTCAGCACAAAACGTTGGAAAGGCTCAGGTTTGCGGCAAACCAGACACTCCGTGAATAGGTTGAAACATTTTTGCAGAAGCTCGTTCTCCTTTATATATATATATATATATAATATATTTGTTAAATATATATTATTTATATTAAATTATACTAATTATTATTAAATTTAATTTTATTTATTGTTAATTTCATTTTATATATGTCATATCTAGTTGTATCTATATTAAGGGTCTTGAAAAATAGCCGTATCTGTATCTGATACCATATCCGTGTCCATGCAACTCTGCTTTCTTGGCATACTGTATGGGGATACCAACAAAACAACAATTTTTTTGAAGGAGAAATAACAATGAACTTACCTTCATATCTCAAAACTAAAATGACGGCATCCTCAAATCTATAGAAGATCCACTTGGTCCGAAGTTAAGCAGTGAGGTTTATTGTGGTGATTGCTCCTATCATTATCCTTGCATCAGTGAAAAAGATCTTTTCAACAAAGAATCAAACAACATTGTGCAAATATTCATTGTGGTTGCATAAAGTGCTCAATGTCAGCCAAAAACTTGCATATTTCCACACATGAAATTTGTATGAAGATGACAAAAATCCAAGTTAAATAAGATCATTTCATGAAAAGGAAACTAAGGGAAGCTATAGAAATCAGGGAGCATCCCAAACACCTAAACAAAATTGAGTGATTGGAATAACATGACTCAAGGAAGGCCATCATTCACAAACTAAGGATTTCATGTATTACAAACAATAACTAGTTCTTGGATAAATAAAAATATTTTTTTACAAGGATTAATTATTTTAATATTTCCTCTATATCGTTTGTAAGGGATTCCTGCTTCACAATGTACTTGGAGTTATCTATATAAGGAGCTCCAATTTGTAATTTTATAATCCATCCTGATTCTCTTTTCAATGCAGTTTTCCCAAATCTTGTTATATGAATCATTTTCTCATTTTAATAGGATCCAGATATAAGTTTTTTTGATCAAGTGAAATAAGTCATTTTCTGGTTCCAAAATACCCTTTTTTTTTTTTTTTTTGTAATTTTCATGTAACTCGCGAAGTGTGAAGTTGTCTTTTTTTTTTTTGGGTGAGAACTTTTGAGTTGCAATTTTGTTCTGTAGGCATTCTGGGTTAGCCTGTTAGAACATGAGCTGTCTTTCTTCATTGTGGGGATGACGCAGACAGGTGCATCCAGACAACATGGCAAGAGGAGCAACAAGACATATTCTTTTGCATTCACGACTTTTCAATGGGTCGAACTATTGAGCTAAGAAGGTGAAAATGAAAACTATCCTGATGTTAGAGGAAATGTGGGATGCAATTTAAACCCAGAGAGACCTCCTAACAATGATGAATGGGATACTAAAAATTGTAAGGCAGTAGTGATGATCAACATTTTAGTCAAAGATCAAGTTGAAATCCACACATGCAGAATTTGTAGCGCCTCCACAAAATAAACACAACAAAAATCAATGTATGAAGTGAACAATAATTCTAGTGTTGTTGCTCATGCAAGAGCTAACACAATATAAATGGAGGATGAGAAGTTATAATATTTATTGAGGAGAATGAGTGATATTATGATTCCACTCTTGTTGCTTGATGTCAAGATTAAGAATGAAGGGCTGGGGATGATCCCACTTAATTCTCTACTAATATTGTGTTAAGACTTTTTTGAAGTCCTTTAACACCTATAATCAAGATTCAAAGTTTGTTGAGATAGTTGGATTGCTCTAGCAAGAGGAAACACAACATCATGAAGTAGATAGACCTGAGAAAGCCTTTCTTCCTAGCAAAGGGAAAGAAGGATTTCCACTAGAGTAGATAGACCAAAGAAAAAAGTATCTTTGAAAAAGACCAAGGATTAAAGAACGAAGTGTCCTGTCAAATTTGTTGCCGAGGACACGCCACCGCATTCAAATTCACTAGTGGTTCATGAGTTAGCTTGTGACATCCTTGAGATGTCTGCATAGTCAACATGTGTATAAAAAGATAAAATACCTAAGTTGTTTATGATAGTGAAAGCCAATAGGATTGTTAATTCTGATTTTATTTAAAGGGAGGTTGCAGTAAAGGTATAAGGGAAGGCAGGTGTCGCAAGAGGTGGAAAGGAAAGGTCAATGACGCCTTGCATTTTGAGATTCTAACTGTGCTTATTAGACTAATTGATACCATTCAGCATATGTGACTCTCCACACACCTGATTATGCTTGGATTTCTGGGCGTACATATCCCATTTCCATTGTGGATTCTAACTTCTGCATCCAAGATGGAAATACGACCCTTTCACCATCAATGCCTCTTAGGCATAGTATGATCGTGTCTATAGGACTACATTCATTCTATATTCTACAGCCTCATTGTATAATACAACTTCCTTGTTGGTGATAGTATCACCCAACTCTTCTTCTATCTTGAGTTTGACCATGCCATCTGAGATGGAGACACCATAAACCCCACCTTCTATGTTCCATTGATAGGTGTCAAGAATGACAACTAACTTTAGAGAAGGGGTTTAGGTGTGGGATCAATATTTTATTGTTTTACATGGCTGAAATAAAAGAACAGGACTTAAATAAAGATGATAAAAGAGTGACTTATCCTATATCATGTTGTACACACACTCGAGTATAAATTTTTAATCTTGGGATAGTTTTTGACGAAATGTTAAGGCTAACCATCGTATTTTATCCCTTGATGGCATTTCTATTAGTTGTGCACAATGAGTCAGGTATCTCCATGCGGTTTCCATTGCATATCATTATGTGAAGAGTCATGCCTGGTAATGCATATTATGTACATCATGAGCTTTATATCAAAGATACTATGTTTTCCATTTTTATGTTCTTGTACATTGATGTGGTGTTTGTATCAAGCTGTGAATGCTGTTCTATGTCTGTGATCCCATTATTGTTCCAGTGTATTCTGTAGTGCTAGGTAGTTATAGTGTCTTAATCTAAACCCATGTTCCCTTGTAAATGTTCTTCTGTAGTGCTAAGTAGTTATAGTTTCTTAATCTACACCCATGTCCCCTTGTACCAGAAACGTTTTAAAACATTGACTAAAAGGAACTCCAGTATAACTAGAATAGGACATGAAATAATTAAAAAGAAGTAAAGACTTATCCTTTGTGATACATTGTGTATTTATGGGTTAAATGAATATTAGGGTTGGAACCTCGAATGTAGAAAGGCACACAGGAAGATCTAAAACTCTGAAAATCAGTCTCTGGTAGAGCACTAAAAGCCAAGATGAGTGGAATTCGTTATTTGCGGCAAGCTTCTTTATTACATTAAAATCTCAAGAGCTTATTAAAAACCTTTTAATTTGTTTGTCATACACATCTAAATTGCTCCATATACCTTAGTTCCATTTTGCATTTAAATATGTCTTTTCCTCTTTTTCATGTGCTTTCTCCCTTTTTAACATTTTGATTTTGATTTTATAAGCTTTTGATTTTTAAAATGTTTATTTTTTATGGGTTTCTGATTTTTTTTTTTTGTTTTGTTTTGTTTTATATGATTTATATTAATATATTAAATTATATAAATATAAATATAAAATTATAAAATAAAATGTATATATATATATATATACCCAACTGTACCAAACCTGGGAAAAAAATTCGCCATATTGCAAACCCAAACTTCGAACTCAAACCAGCAACTTAGGTTAAGAGAAAGTCACAATCAACATAATATTGTTTTGTTTTGATATTTGCATTTATGCTGTTTTGCTTATGTTTCACTTTCTTAAAGGTCCTTAGGCTGCCTATTTTTCTGGTGAGTTCGAGATCTTTCTTCTTAAAACTTTAAAAGAATTAATGTTCAGCTTTCATGTTCATTTTCTTACTTGCATTGCATTTATTTAGAATTTTGTTTACAAAACAATTTGTTATCCATCTGATACATCTAAATGAATCCACTTTGATTTAGCAACTGGTACTGATTTATGATGATTCTAATAATCATATGTGTGCTGACTAGTCCATGATAAAGAACTCTTCATTGTTCAACCATTGCAACACTTTATATCAAATAATCCTTCATTTCTTTTAGACTTCATGTTTGGTTAATGTGGACACTATATAGGCTTTTCTTATTGTTAGCTTTTTGAGCATTTCATCATAACAACTCTATGTTAAGCCTTGTGTGGTTTTGCTAAGAGACTTGAAAAATCACTTTTAAGAAAACATGTATAGAAACAATTTTAATGGAGTGTCTTGATACTTCATTTGATTTATGGTTATGTTTAATTTGTGGGATCTTTGGTGCAGTTTTAAATTTCCGTGTTTCTATATGTTATGAATTCTTCTATTAACAGCTTTCTTTTTATCTTGGTAACTGATAAGCACAGTATGATCCTCCACAAGATCCTAATGTATTTGTACATAGGGTTGGTCGAACAGCACGCATGGGTAGATCTGGCAATGCACTTGTGTTCCTTCTACCTAAGGTTCGTTTTCTAGGTCTGGGCATGTTCTATATTCTTTTTCGTTTACAAATTACAGGCATCCTAATGTTATTGTTCCAGTTATTAACATCTCTTTTGTTGTTGGCAGGAGGATGCCTATGTCGAGTTTTTACGGATACGGAGGATACCCATTCAAGAGAGAAAATGTTCAGTTGCCACTTCTAATATTATTCCACAGGTGTGATATGATTGAAAAGTAAAATCGAATATAGGTCATGCTACTTAGAAATGAGATGACTTAAAATTAGATCAAATGGTTTGTACTTCTATTCTGCATAACTATGAAGTGTCTTTAAATGCATTCTTTCCATATTACATAAAATATGCTCCCAACATTTTCAATTCATATTGGAAATTGTTGTGCATGTTTTGAGACTCAGGAAAATCATTGAAGCTTCTCAAAATCAGAATCAAACAGTAACAGCACGGAATCAACATTAACATCTTTTGTGCGATGAATGTTTCAAGATACCTTAAATGTGCTTATTGTTTTATTATTCCTTTATCAATTATAAGGTGGTGTTTGCATTTAGTGACTTAAACATGTAAGAAAAAAAATCTGCTAGAAAGTCTAAAATGTTTCCTTTAGTGCTTACATGAATTGATTGGAAAGCATGCCACAGCCAGGATAAGTAATATATAATAGATTTAATACATTATCATATGAGAGATGTTTCTTGTTCTCTGGTGATTTTGAATGACTTTTAAGCATATGATTTGTCAATATAGGTATTACTGTTATATTTATTACATTAGCTAGATTTCATGCAGTGATGGCATTCTGTGTTATCAAACTTCAACCAATATTAATAACAAAGAATAGGGGACTAGTCGGCCAGTGTAATTGTGCTCCTTAGCGTTCAACTTGAGGCACAAGATCTTGTAATAGGAATGGTGTGGATCTTGTAACTGATGCACTGGAATTGCCAGGCCTTATTACTCCTCTCGTGGATTCCATAGCCATGTCGTATCACAAGCTTTGTATTCTTCTCTAGGAGATCTTCAGCCTTGAGAAATAGGAGTAGATAGTGTAATATGCAGCTTTTGTGGATAACTTCATTGATCCCATCAAGCTTTAGTCCATTCTTTGACAACATTATCAGAACCTGCATTAGTGAATTCTTAGTGGCTGATAGTTCCAGAGACTTTTTTGTTGGTATGGAAACTCGTCAGTAGCAGTTCAGTTATACCTTTTGGGTTGGCTTCCTTAGTTGGATTGTATATGGTAGTTGTTTTGGCAAATTCTCGGTTTATTTGTATTGCTGTTGTATGTTTTCTTTTTTTAGTCATCCTTCTTTAGACAATCCCTTGCTGTTGCCATGTGGTTGTTTTGGCAAACTCTCTGTTTATTTGCATTACTGTTGCATGTTTTCTTTTTTTTTTGCCATCCTTGAGAGTTGAGACAATCCCTTGCTGTTGCCATTTGGTGTCTTATCTAGGTTTAGTTCTTCAGTCCCCATTGACCAATTTGGTCATTCGCTGATACGTTAGTGAACCACTTAACTGTTTTTGAGGGAACAGGTAAGGAATTTGCTGTTTTTCAAACATACAGGCTAACATACCTCACACCTAACAAATAAAATCATTGCTCTCGAAGATGCACCCATTTTTTTTTTTGGACTGTGGAGTCCTATTGATGGCCTACACGCTGCTTGTTTATCATGCTTTTACAAGTGTGAACATTGTCCAAACATCGTGAATAGTGGGTGAGACAACATTGTAGTGCCAGTTTTCTTGCCTTTCACTTATCAATTCAGTGTTCCACGGGGACGCGCCCCCCTGGTCCTCACGTCCCCACATTCGGGATGTTTCGGGGACTCGGGGATGTGGGGGGAACGTCCCTCGTTCCTCCACCGCTACCAGCGTCTCGGGGACGTTTCCGGGATGTCTCCCTAAACAAGATTTTTTTTCAACTTTGGGGACGCGTAGATGTCCCTGAGACGTCTAGGGGATGCCGAGACGTCTAGGGGATGCTCAGATATCCCCCGACCGTCCCGGGGACTTATGCGCGTCCCTCGTGGAAAAGCACATCAAATTCAATTTTTTTTAAATAAAAAGTTTTTTGGGTTTCTGGGCCTCCAACCCTAACCCCAATCCTCAATGGGCCCCACCTAAACCCCAAACACTCACAAAAAAGTTATAAATAGGCATCTAAGCGTCATTCCAAATCACTTCTAACTTTCAACATCAAGGTTGAGAGTTGCGACAACAAGCCATAAGAGTGAGGGATTGTAAGTGACAGTGTTAGGAAGAGTGAATAGGAGGCCAAGAGCAAGAGGAAGAGCTAGTGCAAAGGCTTCATTGAGTTCATCCATTTTTCAAGCATCAAGGTAAGTTTCCAAGCCCTTCTCGACAATTTTTTTTTAGTTTTTTAATTTTCTTTTTTGTTATTGTTTTCAATTTAATAATACTAATCTTAAATTTAGGGGTTTAGTCACTAGTGTTTAGTTAAAATTTAACAAGTTTAATTTGTTACAAACTTGAAAATGTTTTTTAAAATCTTTTTGCAAAATTGTATTAAATTTTGAATTTTGAATTTACAAGTCAAATTAAGATTTTATCTTTTGTGTATCGTCTGCTTTTGCGCTTCGTGTGACCTGAAGTAAGAAAAACAAAAGTGAAATCTTTTTTTGATGAAGGCTGAAGAACAAGGATTCATATTTTTGTGTATCCTCTGCTTTTGTGCTTTGTGCGATCTGAAGTAAGAAAAACAAAAAGAAAATCCTTGTCTTGAACCTATGCATAATTTTAAATTTATAAATATTAAATTGAATGGCATACATTTTATTTTTTGCAATGTCACCATGAGTTCTAGTTCTCATAGCATGAGTGATGAAGAGGGTGAGGAAGAGGTACAGCCTATGGGAGTTGAATCTGAAACTCCAAGTACAAATGTGGGGGGGGGGGGTGAGAGAACTAGTTCTATGGGGAGTGCACAGTTTGGCTGCCCTCCAAATTATTAGAGGAATTTGCCAAGGGTCCCTTTGATAAGAAGTCTCCATTAAGACAATTTGCAACTAGATTGCCAACAAAACCTGGGTCAAGTGGGGGCACTAGGCTATGGAGATGTCATATTTGTCAACTTGAATTTTATGGCAGCATTACAAGAGTTAATGCACACCTTTATGTCATAGGAAACGATGTAGGAGTATGTAAGAAGTTGACACTTGCACATAGAATTGAAATAAATAAATTGTGGGAATATGGTGGTGACCAAAGACTTGTACATGGTGCTTTGGCATTGGCTGTCCCTACTAGTACTGGGGCTGCCCTAGATCCACGAGTTTCAGCTCTTCCTAGATCTTCATCTACTACTTTGCCATGTACTTCAGGAATAGCAGAGCCTAAGGGGGAACACAAAATGACCAGTACCAGTAGTGATGTTGGGGGTGCAAACATAGTGGCAGAATTATTTAATATGCAAAATAGGGATGAGGCAGATGATGCCATAGGCAAACTCTTCTTTGCCAATGGCATTCCATTCCATGTGGCTCACTCTCCTTATTATAAGGAGGCTGTGGCAAAAATAATAAGAGCAGGACCATCATATGTGCCACCAGGGGAGACCAAATTGAGGACAACAACCTTGGATAAGAACTATTCCAAGATTAATATTCTCATGTAGAATATGAAAGCCACATGGGTCACTAGCAGATGCAACATAATCATGGATGGGTGGATGGATATCAGACATCGTCCACTCATCAACATTATGGTCACATGTACAAAGGGCCCTTACTTCCTTAGTGCTGTTGATTGTTTAGGGCACCACAAGGATGCAGATTTTCAGTTCCAAATCCTTAGAGAGGCTATTGAGGAGCTTGGGCCAGCGAATGTGGTGCAAGTAGTGACAGATGCAACATATGTGTGCAAAGTTGTAGGGAAATTGATTGAGGTAGCCTATAGGCATATTTCATGGACTCCTTGTTGTGTGCATGCCATGAATAATGCACTCAAGGACATGGGCAAAATTACATGGATCAAGTAGGTGGTGAGAGATGCTAGAGATGTGCAGATGTTTATCTGCAACCACCATACTTCACATGCACTCATCAGGACCTTCTCCAAGAAGGAGTTTTTAAAACCTGTAGAGACTAGATTTGCCTCATATTTCATTCTTTTGGAGCGGATGCTTGAGTTGCAAGAGGCATTGCAACTAATGGTCATGACAACATAGTGGAATCGATGGTCCGATTCTAAGTCAGAGCAGGGGACGAGGGTGAAGGAGGTGGTGAAGAGTGACACATTTTGGGCTGATGCAAAATACATTGTTGCCATCATCACTCCAGTATTTAGAGTAATTAGATATGGGGATGCAAATGCACCTAACCTTGGAGAGGTGTATGAGTGTATTGACTATATGCTTGGCCAAATGAAGGCCATTGTACAGGAGAAGGACCCCATATTACAATTGTACAATGAGTATATCCAACCAATCATTCATCACCGATGGGAGAAGCTCAACACTCCTTTGCACATGGCTACCTATGCATTGAATCTGAAGTGGTATGTGCAAAGGCCTGGCAGAGTTGCACCTATACATGATGCTGAGGTGAAGGCAGGGTTCATGAAGGCCATCCAAAAGATGTATGATCCTATACAGGCTAGCATCATTCATACTAAGTGGACAAAATTTGCCACTCTTAGGGCATATCCAAAGGAGGCCAAGATGGATAGGATGACTATGGCACAGGAGGATCCCATTCTATGGTGGAATTTGCATGGGCCTAATTCTTTGACCACCACACTAGCCATTCGTTTGTTGTCCCAAGTTTCTAGTTCTTCTGCTGCTAAGAGGAACTGGTCTACTTACAGTTTCATCCGCTCTGTTAAGAGGAATAGACTTACCTCTAGGAGGGCGGATAAACTTGTAGCTTATAATGTCCCCTTTTTTCGAGTGATCACGCAGTGGAGTCGGCTAGCCTATTTTATTCTCGTAGGCTAGGTCAAGAGTACAAGGGAATAATCTAATTAATTAAATATTAATACTAAGTAATCCTAAGTCAAATTTGGATTATTTATATTTAATTAATTAAGCTAGACCTATTTGTAATATAAAATGACTTTATTATAAATGTAAGCCACTTTGAAAATAAAAGAAAATAAAATATAATATAAAATAATGCCAAAAGGGAGGTTGGCTAGGAGGAGGTTTAAGTGGTGGCCATAAAAGAAGGAAAAAGAAAGTCATTTGAATCATTCTATCTTATCATTTTTCATTGGAGATTTTTCATTCTTGATAGCTGCAACTTTGGTTCAGCTTATTCCAAGGACGAAAACCCTTAGGAATATTGGTGGATTGGACGAAAACCCAATTCCATCTTGAGGTGGATTCATACGGAGTTCACAATTGCACTTCATTGGTGATTTGAAGAAGAAGATTGAGTTTCAAAGATATATTTATTTATGTAGATTGGAGCGCCACTTTTTTGGAGTGCTTTTATTGAGGATTATTGCTAGGGTTCTACCCTAGGGTGAGCACCACTTTCCAAGAGAGGCGATTTCATGTTGGAAGAGATTTGAGGAGTTGATTGAACTACATAGACACATCTATTTGTAGATTTATATCATATTGGAGAAGATATTTTTCAGCGCCATATTTTGGGAGATTGCTTCAAGGGTTTGCCCCAAGGTGAGTGCCAGCTCCTAAGGAGGGCGATTTGTTGTTTGTGGGCCTTGAAGGCCATAACCTAGCAGCCGCCAAGGGCGGTCCATAAGCAGATTTGATTGCAGATTTTCAGCTTCACTTGGAGGTTTATTTTGAACAATGAAGAATATTATTAGGGTTTGTACCCTAGGAGAGCGCCATCCGTGAGCAGAAAATTCAGACCTTGAGGAACATTGCAAGCCAAAACCTAGTTGCCGCCCTCTCTTAGCATGCCATTTCCAGCTACAAGGAGTGCCACCTATTTTGGAGGAAGATTCGTGGGTCTTTTTGAGTCTCAAGGTGTATGAATAAGGGCCAAAGCTGATTGCCCATCTAGCGTTTGAAACCAAGACATCATTCTTCATCATTTTGGTGTGTAGACACCTTTATTTATCAATGTAAAGGTCTGATTTGTGACAGCAGAGATCTGAGTTGTATTTGGGCATGTTTGGGCCTTGAAACTTGATGTAATTTCAATTTTGAGTAGTCTGATTCGTAGCAGCAGTTATTCATATTCAGAAATCAGAACTTTATGTCATTTTGTTTGTATCGGAATGGTTGTATCATGTGATAGAATCCATGGTTGATGTTATCTTCATAATAGTTCATGAATGACATGTTTATTTGAGCAATTGGCATACATATATTCGCTGTCCAAAACCATTTATAATTTAGAAACAGAAAAATCAGATTTCAGACCTAGGGTCTGAAAAGATTAAAATCAGAAATTTAGGGCAGATCCGATTAGAGATCTTACAGTGGTATCAGAGCTTAGCTGTAGTAGGCTACTCAATTTTTTTTTTAAAACAATGATATCACAATGTTAGCATAATATTTCATGAATTCCAACTAAACACCTTCACACTTCTGATCACCAAGTTCCCAAATTGGGCGAGGTGAGAGCATACCATGTGTTGGCTTACAAATAAAGATTGTGCATAAAAAACCAAAACATTCATCTGCTAAGAGTAGGCATCTGCTTTTCAGTAGGCATCCACTTATGCAGTGGGAATTCTTCACTTATTCAGTGGGTATATACAAGAAAGAAAATTCGTTCCAATTCTCCACATTGGCGGTTGAACCATCCAGGGGTTAATGAGTGTGTTTGCATATAAAGGAAGATTACAATGAAGACTAATTAGATACTACTCAAAAATAACCAACTTGATCATTATATCAACATCATATAAATTCTAGGCATCAAAATGATAATCTTCACAAGCCATTAGCATCTCCAACATCATGATATCGAGCTGATCACAACTGTAACACTGCATATGATCACTGCTGATCAGACTGAGTCACATAACAGACCCCTTATCTGCTGTACGGCGGCCCTGTAGCTGATCACCTTCACATTTATGCACATCAATGACCAAAACACACTGCAAACTGCCACATAAGACTGATATTAACAAATACCATCACACAGAATAAGCAACCATGAGAAGGAAGCAGTCTGATCACAGATACTCATCCCCTGTCAGGTCTGTACGGCCCCTGGAGGGTATTTTCACTTCCAAACACATTTGAATCTGCTCAGATCTGCGTAGTAAATGGATAGACATGGTCACCCACACATAACAATGGTTAGCTAAGCTTTATAAGCTTCAAACAAACAAGATTAAGATCAAAGCCACAGTTGCCCCTTCATGACTGGTACGGCTGGATGTATGGCAGGATAATTGTCTTTCAACCTTACCAACAAACTCACAAGAAAAGGCATGGAACTAGGCGCCAAGGAAAATAGAATAGTCTCCAATCAAATCAGAAGAGATTCTTGCAGTGATCAATCAACAATATAAATCACCCATGAGTAATGGTACGGCCATGATAGGACAGTTAGAGAACAACTCTCTTCCTACTCAAATCTGCTCAGAAATAAAACAATTTTCTGCAAATAAGATTCAATTATGAGCTAATAATATTGCATGGAAATCTCTTCACAACAAACTCAAAGCCCCAAACTCTTGTACGGCCTGATGCAGTACGGCCAGCTCCAACATCAAACAAAACACACCAAAAATGCATCAACTAAAACTACAAAAATCATTAAACATCACACCAAAAACAGTCCCAAAACAATCTTCGATCAATCACCCAAAATCTCAACATTTTGTGCTTTGTGTGGCTCCTGTAACGAAGTCACCATATCTTCCAGCTAGGGTGGATCTTCCACCATCGAAATTGAGCTTCCTCTAGAGGGTTTTCATCCTCAAGAAGGTGGGAAGAACTCCAAGTTCATTTCAGCAGCATCTCATTACAAAATCAAAGCATAACCCCTCAAAATGAGTTCACACTTCACTTTTATAGGCACCTGGGAGTTACACAAGTAATTAATTCTTTTTTGGAAATAATATTTTTTTCCTCAAACTTAGAAAAGTCCATTTTTTCTCCACTTAAGTGCTCACTTTTAAGTGCCTAAATAAAAGAATATATTTTCCCCTTTCCAATGAGCTATAACACTTAATGACATTAATTATTTTCACCCTTAGGAACTTAAGTGAAAATAATAATTAAAATAGCTCTCATTAAATATTACGTTTTGCGGAAAATCTCAAATTGCATCCAACCGCCAAATAAACTGAACCAATACGCTCAGTAGGGTTAGGGATGCAAAACAATGCCTTTCGGGGGACTTTCCAAAAATAGAAGGCTCTCCAAGAATCTTGGAGAGCAATCCAAGAAGTTGAATCAACTTCAGAAAGTTGTATTGACATCCTGACACAAAACTGAGCTCAAAACCAACATCAGAGATCAACAAAACAACTGAACCAAAAGTTCTTCAGAAAAGGGGAACCCCTTACCATACCGAGATAGCCTATCAGGATTCCGGAAAATAGGCTATTGGGCCCTCAGTTGACTAGGCAGAAAAAGGGAACATTACATTAGCATCCTGCCAGCCTGTTTGGGTTGTGTGATTAAAAAAATTTTAGAGTTATGGCAGTGGTTCAGATAGGCAGACTTGACTCTTTAGAAAAAATCAAAATAAGATGCTTGAATCTCTTAGAGAAAGTCCAAATGAGGTGATAAGACCTCTCCAAAGGTTCTTACAAAAGGAAGAGGATGAGGAGACAGTAATGAAAGAGAGGCCACAAAAATTATTGGTGAGTACTAGGGTTTACCAGATATTTTAAGAATCAAGTTTCCTTTGGTGTCTATTTGGGAATACTTGAAGAAGGGAATCCAAGCAATAGAGGTCTACATAACTACATCAAAAAATTGAGAAGGGAAGAAGAAAAATTAGAAGTGGTCTAAGAGATCATTGAGAAAAAAGAAGAAAAGAAGAAAGAGAAGAAAGAAGAATTGCTTCCATGTGATTTGCAGCCTATAGGTGATCCTAAAAAGAGCAAAAATCAATTGAGGAGAGAATAACGTTGCTTCACATGCTATGAAGTTTGGACACCTAATCATACATGTGGAAACAATAGACAAGATGAAATAGTGATCACAAATTTATTTCAGTAGAGTGATGATATGGACAAAGAAAAATCACTTCATGCATCCACAAGTGAAGAGTATATGAGTCTTCATGACAATGACGAGATTGAAGGGTATGTTGATATGGAGTTTGTCAAATCAGCAGTTATTGATCAACCATATGAAGGTATGAATTCTCTTGATGATCCATTACTTGAGCATAGCATTGTCTCACCATCTCTACATAATAGTTGCAAGGAATCAATTTGTGAGTTGGGTGACATTGAAGGTGATATTGTTCATACCTACGAAGGCAATACTGAAAATTTATCATGTGATGAACAAAGTTACTTTGATGAAAGACCTTTAGCATGGCAAGATTTGAAGGCTCAATTTATGGTTAAGGAAGAGAAAGTTGTGTATACACTTTTGGACCAGCAAATAATGATAGGTGTCCATTAGTTGAAGAAGAGCATGTTGAAGAGTTTGTGGAGAAGAATGTTCTTGGTAATTCAAAATCATTTGATTTAGATTTGATGAAGAACTCAAACCATTCAGGGAGAACTCAATGAGTCTACTTGTGTTTTACACCATACTATTATGATGATGATTCTTTGATTGAGCATAATGTTGTCCTAACTTCAAAACATGAATTATGCGAAGAGGATGTCATGGAGGTAGCTGATTTTGGGAGGCATGATTTTGAAGACAAATAAGAAAATTCATTATATGAAGATGGTCTTAATCATAGGCCCAATGAGACATAATTTGGAGAATCAATTGAAGGTCAATGAAGATATGATTGTTGCAGCCTTAACACATTGTGATAACACTCACAGGATGATTGAAGATCATTTTTGGAAGGCTCAACTTGAGAGAAGACAAAAAGGCATTGAAGGAGAACTATCTCTTGTAGATTTGCAGGTACTCAAAGAAGCTGTGGTAGCAATGAAATCGAATTATTTACATCTACTTTCAGATAGAGATCATCTCTTCAAGCTTGCTGAAATATATTTTGATGCATTGAGAGGAAAAGAAGATGAAGTTGATATGCTTACCCTTGAGCTTAAGACTACTAAGGATTCCTTGAAGAGTTCTCAAATGGCCCTTCAAAAATCAGAAAATCAGATTAATGAGCTTTGCTTAGAGCTAAGCTTGGCTCACTTTCCATCATACAAATCAGAAAACCAGTCATTTATGGCAGCCACACCTATGGAACAAGAATGTAATACATAGATTATGGAGATTAGGCAAATAGTTGAAGGAATTGCTAAAACCCATAAGGATGAAGTATTGCATAATGATTCCAGCATTCCTCAAACCACAGAGATTCAATATCTTGATAATGATGGGGAAGTACATCAAGAGTGTGAACTCTTGAGTTTGGAGGAGCAATTTTCACATGAAGGTGCAGTTTTCAGCTATGGAATAGGTGCTATAACAAGTGATATATGCCGATTTCAGCGTGATACAACTTTGGGATCAGTCAATAATGATGAGTACCCAGAAAGTGAAGAAGATGTGCATGAGATCTATGATGACACCATCAAAAGGTATGAAGAAAATGTTATGAATAACAGTCTATTATTTACACATGATTTTGGTAATCATAAGATAATAGAAGTGTTACATGTGGATGACATTGGTAAGGGGCATTATCTTGTTGATCTCCAATATTCTATGGCTAAGCATGAGAGAGTGTTTGTGGATCCAAGATACATACGAGGTATGACATTCCATAATGGGTTTTCTATTCCTTGTTTCATGAGACCATCACTACTCATGACCACATTGGAAGGACACAAGGTATGCAAAGATCTTGAAATCATGGCTCTAGCTAGAATGTTGAGTTTGCATGGGATACATCTTATTAGAGAGTTGAATATGGAAACTAAGAGATTGCCTTTAAGGAAGATACTACATTTTGATAATGTGTGGTTTGTCATTGGCATCACACTTTAGAGGTGGTTATCAAATGAGACATTGATAGTTTCCAACCTTGAACCTATTGTTCTTCATTCATCAGTAACCAATGAATGAGTATCTCATACTTTAAGATTGATGAATGGGCAAAATGTCAGTATGCAGCGAGTTGTGGAAGAAATTTCAGATTTGGTTCAATGGTTTTCACCTTACACATTGATGTTTAGTGGCTGTTCTATAATGCTGATCATAAAATATTCAGACTTTACATTGATGATTGCAGCTGATTGCATGGATTTGTGTGCATGGGATTGTCACTACAACACTTGGAGGTTGAATGATGATGAGATCTTATCAGTTTATGTGTAATGTCCCCATTTTCAGAGTGATCACCTAGTGGAGTTGGCTAGCCTATTCTATTCTCGTAGGCTAAGCCGGAGGGCTCAGGGAATGACCTAATTGGTGAGTTTTCACACTTAGCCAATTTTGTAGGGCAAAATGAGCATGGAAGATGACTTAGCATATTTTTGTGGTATTTTTGATGAGATCATCACTAGTTAAATAATTTGCCATAATATGGAGCGACCCAATTGGAGGATGGAAAATGAAGGAAAATATGGAAAATGCCTTGGAAGAAAATAAGAATAATTTATAAGGTTTTTCCTTGAGGACGATGACTTCATTTGAGGTCAAAAATATGTTATATCCTATGCTTAAGTGGTTCACCCTTGGAGGATGGAAAGATGGAAAATAATATAAAAATAAATAAGGTTATTTTCCTATGTTTGGGCGCCCAAAAGCAGGTCGGCCTAGGAGAAAGGGAATAAAAGAAAATAAAAAGAATATAACCCTTGAGGTCGGCCAGCTTGAGGTGAAAGGGAAATCATGTATAAATATAAGTTGATTGGAGCTCATTTGATCATCATTCATCATATTCCTTTCATTTATCTTTCTTGGCTGCAACTTTTAGTTCAGCTCCTTGCTAGGGCGAAAACCCTAAGGAAGATAAGTGGATTGGACGAAAACCCAATCACACTTTGGAGGTGGATTCATACGGAGTTCACAATTGCACTTTATTGGAGATTTGTGGACGAGAAGAGCAGATTTGCATATTCAGATTTGAGATCAGCTTTGGAGGAAATTTCATTGTGGCATTGCATTCATTTGGAACTAGGTTTTTAACCCTAGACTTGTGCGCCACACTTTGGAGGATTTGAGCATTCAAGCTATATCATTTGGAGCAGATTTTGTTATAAAAATATGAAAGATATATTATTGAAGATATTCAGATGGTTACATTGAGAGCGAATGCTCATTTTATAGAGAAGTTACATACTAAAAAGCCTGAAAGCTAGAATAAAGCAAAACTAACAAAGCAAAAATAAAAGACGGAAAAGACCTATCTAATAGGAGAAAAAGGAGAGAGTCGAGTGACCATTAAACTAGCTTTTATCTTAATACCCCCCCTTAATGGTCACTGCACTAACTAAAATAGAGTTGCCCCCCTTGAATGGTGAACCAAAAAAGAGAAAGATTGGTCCACAAGCAACTGAAATAACAGGTAGAAGAGATTGACCTAGAAGGCATAGAAAGCAGACTCCTTCTGCCCAGTATGCTCTGCGACGTGTGCTGATGGTGTTGAAGCTTCAAACTTGGACTGTTCAGCAGCCAAGCGTTTCCAACAATCCTTTTTCATATGACCAAACTTGTGGCAGTAATTAAACTGGATGTATTTTTTGGAAGGGTCCTGTGATTGACCCTGACTGAATAGCTGAGAGGGCTGATTGGAGGCCTGATTTTGCTGAAAGGACTTGGCAGAAAATGCCTGTTCTAAGGAGGAGGAAGTAGCACTGCTACCGAACTGCTGTTTCCATCGATCCTGCTGCAAGAGTTTGTTGCATAGATCTGAAAACTTCGGAGTAACATTAGTTGAAGTAATGTTAAGAGTTTCGATAAAGTGCTCGTAAGCAGATGGTAGGCTTTTCAGAGTGAAGACTACCATATCTTCTTCGTCCATGTCTCGACCAATCGTCGTCAACTGATCACGAATGTCCTTGATTTTGGTGAGATGCTCCTGCAGAGACATCTATTCAACCATCATGATCGAGAAGAGCATGTTCTTTAAAAAGAACGCACGGCTCTTGTCGGATGTTTCATGAAGATCTTTCAAGAAATCCCATATTTCTTTCGCAGATTTCCTAGACGAAACTTGAGGTAGTTGATCATCGGTCACTAATAACTTGATAAGCATCACTGCTTCACGATTTTGCTCATCGAATTTTTCCTGATCTTTACCTGCCACTTGAGGACGTGTAGTTTTCCCCAGAACTAGCTGGTCAAGATGCCGATATTTGAAGATAGTCATTATGCGTTGCTTCCAGGTGTTGTAATTTTTGCCATTGAACTTCTGACTGCTCTCCAATAGGATGTTGGTCAAAGATGCCATGCTTAACGTTTTTCAAGATACGAAAAGATGAATTATAAGCAGTTGGCACAGATACCAAAGCAGATATATGGCACGGACAGGGAAAATAGAATTGAAGCACAGATTCCGAAAACACGGAATAAAGCTGAGATAAAGAGGCTCGGATCTTGAGATAAATCCAAACACGGATTTCAATATGCTTATCTCGAGAATACGAAAGGAAGAAGTTTAGAACATTTGAACACGAATTTCGAGGCAAAACAAATTCTGCATGTCTACTAGAAAAACACGACTGCAAGCAGAAATCATGTCTAGATATGTTGTAAGCACGAACCGAATGAAGTCAACACCTTTTAAAATCGCGATTTATAACTGACCCAACAATGAATCACCATCAGATACCGCATGATAAAGAAAATGCGTTTATAGAAGGCACAGAACAGAACGCGGGTTGCAGGAATAAAATGCGTTTATAGAAGGCACAGAACAGAACGCGGGTTGCAGGAATCTTGTTGCAAAAAAGACACTCCAAACACGTTATCTTCAGAGAGAAATACGACCTCTCAGATCATAACTATCAGCAAAGCCACATAATTGTGACTAAAAAAGATAGTCGCCCACAAAATCACAAACCAGGAAGCAAGAAGGATCCGAAAATGGAACGTGTTGAAACCCTCCAGAGATCCGTCGATCACAGGGCAAAAGAAATGCTGAACTAGAATCGGGCCAAACACAGCCGAAAACAACAGGAACCACATTCAGCAAAATACGGCTCAGGGATGTAGACACCACCAAAAATACAGAGATAAAAATCGCCGAAAAATAAATCGTGCCTTCAAGAAGAAATCATGAGAGAAAAGGACAAAGCAGAGCGGAAGCAAAAAACGCGCCTTCCAGGACAACCCGCGACAAGGATTTTCAAACGCTGCCAAGAAAAGAATGGCGACCATAAGAAATCGCGATTGCAGACCTTTGATAAAATCCTTCGACCCTCGAATGGTGGCTAAAAGAATCGTGAATTAGAAACACGCGATTTGCAAAGGGTTGCAACTTTCAGAGGGTCGCGATTTTCAAAAGAAAACTGCCTTCAAACACCATCACACAGAAACCGCAAACTGGGCAGGAAAAAAATCGCGATTTAGCTTAGTTGAAAACCCTCGAATTGTTGCCAGAAGAAAACAATCATTCTTTCATAAAAAGAAAAAAATGTTGACAACCCAGAGAGCTCACCCGGGCTTTGATACCATGTTACTAAAAATATGAAAGATATATTATTGAAGATATTTAGATGGTTACATTGAGAGCGAATGCTCATTTTTTAGAGAAGTTACATACTAAAAAGCTTGAAAGCTAGAATAAAGCAAAACTAACAAAGCAAAACTAAAAGACGGAAAAGACCTATCTAATAGGAGAAAAACAAGGAGAGAGTCGAGTGATCATTAAACTAGCTTTTATCTTAATAGATTTGAGCGCCACCTTTTGGAGGAGTCTTGGATGAAGTTTGGCTAGGGTTTATGCCCTAGGTTGAGTGCCACTTCCCTAGGAGGGCGACTTCATTATTTTGATGTCATTTTTGATATTCCATGGTATGTATAACCTAATTTAGGTTGAACATTATAGGAGCAGAAATCTGGGCTATATTTATCATGTTTTTGCCCATGGATTTGATGAAATTACAAATCAGCATATTCAGATTTGGAGCAGCAGACCTAATTAATCAAAAATCAGATTTGTTTTGCATATGTTTGGCCTTTGGATGGTTGATTTATACATATCTGGCATACATTTTATGGATGTTTGGAGCATGTTTATTGGCTGCCCATGAATGTTTATACTTCTGAAAATAAAATTAGAAATTAGGGTTTTGCGCAGAAAACTAAAAAGAAGAAATTTAGGGCAGAATTCAGAAAACAAAAATCAGAATTTTAGGGCATATCCCATTGGGGATATCACAGTGGTATCAGAGCTTTGATCTTGCCAGCCTGAAGGGTTTTATCCTTCCAAAGGAAGAAGATACTTTCAGTGCCATATCTTGTGGAGTTTGCCAAAGGTTTCACCCTAAAGTTAGCATCACTTCTTTGAGAAGGTGTATATCTATCTATGAATTATGGAAGGTAAAGGAACAATGAAATCTTTGCTTGAATCTATTAGTTAAAATCAGGCTGAATTGAAAAGGGAGTTTAATCGATGGAGGTATGAACAAGAGGCCACAAAAATCATTGATGAATACCAGGGCTTATCAGATGATTTCAAGAATGAAACTCCTTTTGATGTTCATTTGAGAATACATGAAGATGGGCATCTGGGAAAGAAGGATCTCTACAACTACATCAGAAAATTAAAAAAAGAAAAAGAAAAAACAGAAGTTACCATTGAAGAAAGGATAGAAAAGAAAGAAGAGTTATTTGTTTGTGATTTGCAGCCTACAAGTGATCATGGGAAAGGCAAAAATCAGTCAACATGTAATGTCCCCTTCTAGCAAGCCAAAATTTCCTCAACCTTGCACACAATTTCAACTTGTAAAAGAGAACATTAGTAATCAATTCCTTCTTTCCACATTATATAAATCATAATTATATAGAATCAAACCTTATAAGCAACTTGTATGCATTATGCCTTTATCTATTTCACTTAATATCATAATTCCCTTCCGGAAGAGTCTATTACTTGGCCAATCATGTTAATCCAATCATTCACCCAACAATAGAGGGTTCCTTGGGTACAATCTTGCCATAGGTCCATTATCCATCCTTTGATCTAGCATGGCAATCTTCACCAACTAGAATCAAAGGCCTATCCACTTGTCCCATATTGGCAATCTTCACCAATTGGAAACAAGGGCCATTTCTACTTGTCCAAATTAGCAATCTTCACTAATTGGAACAAAGGCCTATCTCCATTTACCCCGGATTAGCAATCTACACTAATCAAGATAAGGGCCTTTTTCCACTTACCTCATATTGGCAATCTACACCAAATGAGATAAGGGCCTTTCTCGGTTGAGTACTCTTCCCGTTTAGGACAAGCAATCTACACTTGCCTTGTAAGGTTAGAGCTTTATCAACTCGAGCCTTAAATACCTTGGTCAATTGTCAACCCCTTGGTCTCACTTTCTTGGTGTGATGGATTAACAATGATGCCCATTTCTCATTCCGGCCTTTCATAGTTATGAATTACATCTCCTATGACATGTTAGCATTTGTAATGTCCCCTTCTAGTAAGCTCAAACTGTTCACAACCTTGCACAATTTTAACTTACAAAAAGGAAACATTAGTACTTCAAATTTTTCTCTTTTCATATCATAATTAATATAGATCCATATTCTTTCCACATTTATCCTAAAACTTATAATTCCATAATCAAATAATTCATATTCATATTCATGTTCATGTTCATGTTCATATTCATAGGTCTTATGTTCTATCCTCGAGAGGATCGTGTGTCGCCCTATCATTAATCCATCTCTAACTCCATAGGCATGGTTCATTAAGGAGACACTAACCATCCCATACGTAGGCCCAAGAGTCACCTCACGTTGGGCACATTTAACATTGATGAGCTCATCATTACCATTGGCCCAAGGACTTCACACCCACACAGTGTTCTTCGTCTCTTGGCTCAAGGGACTTCACACCCACACAGTGTTCTTCATCCACTTGAGGGTTACCTAGGTCCAAAATACATTCTCCTAACTTACCCATACACCTAGGATAGCGAGAAGATTAATGATGAGGCTAATCCTTCTCTTGGATATAGCACAATCCTATGATTTCTAAGTCCTTGTGGACATTCTCATATGATGTCTTATCATTTTTGGCCTCGTATCATAATTGGCCCATCATATATTCATATGATCTAATGCATGATCACATTTCATTATCATGTTCATCCTTATATACATATTCATCATATTAATTCATTCTTTATTGATAGCCTTATACTAGACTTCATTGATAATTCATTTTATGCTCAATTTAACATATAAATGGTTTCATATCATTCCTATTTACTTTCAAGCATGAGGTAATTAACTAATACTTAATTTCACTTCTAATCATAATTCATTTATTTCTACCACAATTATATTATTCCAGCATTACATTTCTTATACATCATCATGAAATTAGTTCATGCTATTTGCCTATTAACATATCTTTATGTATTTAATTTCATATATTTCTGAATTCATTATTTATCTTACCAATATATACTAGAATATATTATACTATATATTTAAACACTTAATGAACAACGTACTTGTGATAGTTGCAGACTTACCTTGGCTGCCCCCGTGTCTTCCTTGTGATATCTTCTTGCTGCATCTTTGATGAATTCTAATGCTGTTGCTTCTTTATTGCCTTTATTGACTTCACAGCTGTTTATTTATTTATTTTTATTATTTCTTTTTTCCGATGATGTTTTCCTTCTATCTCACAACCTTTATTTATTTCCCTTTCAAGGGATATGTTCGAAAAGGCACGTCTTTTATTATGCTTGGTGGTAAAAGACATACTTACCCTCTTATAATTTTTATGTTAATTCCCTTTTGTGATAAAACTAGTTCTACCCATACATAACTCCCTTATCATAAGAGGATAGGTTAAAAGATGTTTATTTATATTATTTGTATTTATATTATGTCATTATAATAAATGATATATTATTTATATTATATCATTTATATCATAATAAATGATATATGATTTATATTATATTATTTATATTACAATATAATATTTATAATATATTATTTGTATTTATATTATATCATTATAATAAATGATATATGATTTATATTATGTTATTGATATGTGTTATTTATAAATATAATAATAATATATTTTGTTAATTGTTTTAAATAAATATTAGTTAAATATATTAAATAGATTCCATTTATAATATTATTTATATTTTTAATTTGAATGAATAATACATAATGGATTCAATTATAAATTACTAATATAGGGACGTGACAGCATTTCACATTTCTTCAAAATGTTTTCTTATGTATCAAATATATATATTTCTTATAATGATCATACGTAATAACTCATACTAACATTCATATTTCTCATTCAAAACATAATCTATTTGTATCTTCTAATATTATTTTCTTCCAAACTTCCTAACCATACTGAAATATAATTCCTTTTTAACAATTATTACTTTCATTAGCCAAATCAATATTAGAATTTTGGTTAAATGGCCTTTTTGTCATAATAACTATTACTTAAACATTCTATTATTCATATTGAAATCGATACATGATAGCATTCGATGGAACTATAAAACCATACCTTTGTAATATGTTGGCTTGATTGGCAATCTTAATGCGCTATTAAACTGTTCGAATATTCGACTGAATATGTATTGATTTATACTTCTACTGCTCACTGAAAGATGTTCTTGACGTGTATGTCTGATCCTTATCTGCGGTTCTTACAAGAGACGATTGGAACTAGATATGTGGATCAATCTGTTCAATCCTTATATGTATGCTTTATATGATAATGATCCTTCGTTGATAATGGAGGATCCGAATTTATACTGTGTTGTTTGTAATCGATCTGTGCAAGAGATTATTGTGTTCCGCTCCGATGCCTTTCCTCATTGACCCGATCGCATTATATATGTGATTGGTGTCCGTTCGCCAAGGGATGCTTCTCTTTAGTTATCATTAACTCACCCTTTAATTATCGGTGCCCTTTGCTTTTAGTTTAATCCATGATGACAATCGATTATAATGTTAATCCTTATGCATCGAATGACAATTCATATAGATCCATCGCTTGCTCTAAGTGATACTGAATATCCTGCCTGCAACGTATACTTGCTTCAAAATACCTAATGATGTCATAAGGCTGCAATCAATCTTCATCATCGATTTGATTCTCTTGGTTGGCATGACTATTCCAATCTTTAATTGGAATAGGGTCATCGAGGGATGTGACACAACATGCCTAGAAGTTTGGACTTCTAGCTGTACATGTGGAGGCCCTAAAGAGGATGAAGACATGTTTAGAAGTTCACTTCAGCGATATAAGGATATGGACAAAGAAGAATCATCTATTGCATCTACAAATGGAGAACACATACGTCTTCATGGTGATCACAAGGTTGAAGGGTATGCTGTCCCAGAGTTTGCCAAACCAGCAATGATTGATCAGCTATGTGGAGGTATGAATTCTATTAATGTCCCATTACTTGAGCATAGCATTGTTTCACCATCGCTACATCATAATGGCAAGGATTCAAATTGTACATTGGGTGACTTTAAAGATGTTCATACATACGAAGGCAATTCAGAAATTTTGTTATGTAGTGAACAAAGGGACTTTGATAAGATTGATTTAGCATTGCAATAGTTGAAGGATCACTTTATGGTTAAGGAAGTCATAGCCGTGCATACACTTTCTAGACCAACCATTGAGGAAAAGCATGATGCAAATGATTCTACTTACTATTATGATGGTGATCCCGTGATTGAACTTGATGTTGACCTAGCTTCAAAACATGAGTTGTGTGAAAAAGATGTCATGGAGGTAGCTAATTTTGAGAGGCTTGATTGTAAAGACAAAACATAAATTTTGTATGAAGATGATAATCCCCATGAGTCCCATCATTTAGAAGGACAATTGAAGGTCAATGAGGATATGATTGTTGCAGCCCTAACTCATTTTGATAATACTCATAAGATGATGGCGGATTATTGTTGGAAGGCTCAAGGGAGACACAAAGGCTTTGAAGGAGAACTCTCTTACAGACTTACATGTACTCAAAGAAGCTTTGGTTGTAATGAAATGAAATTACTTACATCTACTTTCAGATAGAGATCATCTCTACAAGCTTGATGAAATATATTTTGACGCATTGAGAGGAAAAGAGGATGAAGTTGATAAGCTTACCTATGAGCTTAAGGTTACTATGGATTCCTTGAATAGCACTCAAATGGCCCTTCAAGAATCGGAAAATCAAGTTGATGAGCTTTGTTTGGAGTTGAACTTGGCACATTCTTCATCATCCAAATCAGAAATTCCGTCATCTATGATAGCCACATCTGAAGAACAACAATTCAATATGAAGATTGCGAAGAGTAGACACATGGATGAAGAATTTGATGGACCCCTTTTTGAAGTCTTGAGGAGGGAAGATAAAGATATAACTTGCAGCCATGGGACAGAAGTTATGACAAGTGATACACTTGGTTTTCAGTTGGAGATATCTCTTGGACCAGCACTTGTTGATGACCATCCATTCATGGAAGGAGAGGTGATTAAGACCTATGAAGACATCACACAAAGGTATGAGGTAAGGATTGATTTTCTGACTTGCAACAACAGTTCCTTATCTTCACATAATCATGAAATGACAGCCAAGAGGATGGAGGTCCGGATCAGCCTTGAGGCATGTGATTTTCAGTTGGAGACACCTATTGGATCAGCACTTGATGAAGATCATGCAACAAAGAAGGAAGAGGTGCTTGAGGTTCTTGAGGACACTACACTAAGGTATGAGACAAGTTCTTATTTTCTGATTTGGAACAGCAGTCCCGTTGCCATCCCCCCGTCGTCCCCAAATCTAGGCCCTTGGTCCCCCCCGTCCCCGCGTCCCGACGTCCCCCCATCCCCTAGGGCCATGGAACATTGCTTATCATGCTTTTCAAGGACAAAAACTTGAAGGTTGTCCAGAATGAACTGTTGAAACTGAAAGTTTTAGTCAAGGCCCAATAAATATGAGCATTTAGTTGGTAACATTATGAATGGTTAAGATTTACTAAGAAATATTTGATAAAAAAATTCTATGGCACATATCTTTTAAGTCATTTATTTATTGTTGCCAATTTTATCATGTGGTAGGTAGTAAGCACCATGTTCGTCTATAATTTCTAAGCTTATCTATATTTATATATACTTATCTAATCTGAAATGTAATCGATTGTTTTATACACACACACATACACATGCATACATACATGCTTATTTAATTGAAGGGTAATAACAAAAAAAAAAAAAGAAATATGACTGATGGCTTGCTTTTGGGATCACCGTGCGATGGCATTAAGTCCCAATGTTTCAAGTTCCTCCTTAGGATTCATCTTCAGGGGAGAAATATTAAAATGTATGCCCGAACAAAATAACGCCATGATTTCTCAATAAGTATATATTAATGATAACCTTTGGACGTGTTGGCTTTTACCTTTGAATAGTATTGTTATTTAATAAACTAAGAATTATAGAACATTAAATCTTTTTCGAGCTCCTTTTACGTTGGTATTTCTCTGATTAAATTTATTATGCCCCTTCACAAGTTGCTAGAAACAAAATCACCATTTTTATTATTATTTTGGAATGCCTTTCTATTTGTGTTGCTTCTGTGAGCCTTTGCTTCATGTAGTGGCCTTCGTACACAATGATTTTGCATTCTTCACATGGATATGGTGTTTAATTTCTTGTGGGTGCTCAACTAGGGATGGTTTTTATATTTTCTATATTGTAGAATATCTTTTCCATGCTCATTGACATTAACTTGGGTTTGTCCCGTCTTGCCAAGGTATGGCAACCTACGTTAATAAAGAATTCTATAAATGCCCTTTCATCCTTGATAGTCCACAGGATCATTTGCTGTATCTAGCTCATTCTTCAAGGTGTTTGGAGGTGTCCAAGTTGTTTTTATATTGTTTTTCCTTAGAATCCTATCTAACTTCTCCAACCTGCCCTTTATATAAGGATAACAATTTATGGCTCTTCATTTCTATCACTATGTTTGGACACAAGTTATTTGACTTGCCTAGCAAAAGACTTTCTCTATTTGTGTCTCTATGCAGCCATTCTCTTAAAGAATCCTAGAGTAGTTAGCCTCTTCAACTTTGTTTGATATGATTCTCATCTAAAAGTCTAAGGCATGAGATGCTAGTGGTGTGAGAATGACTGTCTATACTTACAGGCCGGCTCCCACCACCACACATTGCCAAAGACAATCTATTTATTGTATACCAACCAACAAGAGGAAACTGCAAATACACCGCCTACACAGACAAGAGAAGAGGAGACTTCAAATGAACCCAGGGGATAGCAAATGTTGAACAATACCAAGCAAGTAGAGACAAAAACACGACACCACCACTGTCGAACGACAAAGTCTAATGCACCTATGCAAGGAAAGGCAAGAGCCATAACCATCAAACAAAACAAATGACCATTGTAAACCTTTTTTACTATGTTATCAGGTCCTTTTAGAATCGGTTCCATTGCAGTACCAAATAGGAGCACGAGAGGGATCAGGAGTGGTGTTGGGATGTCCAGGGTTCAGCTTTGCTGTCTCAGGGACATTGTGGATACTCCCAGACGTAGCCATAGGGTACTTGGGATGGTAGGGCTGTACCTGGTCATTCTTGGGAGAACCCATGGCGAAACAAGTTAAAAACACCTTAAAACATTAAAAAAAAGAAACTAAATCAATGTGTGCCATCAAGTTGCTCCTTCTCTCATAGAGCTTGTGATTAGTGTTATCTGAAAACCACCCTTTTTTATACTTAATGCTCCACAATACCTCTATAATCTACCAATGCCTTTAAAAGCTGTTCAAGCTTCCATGGTCATCTTATTTCTTTGGTCACATGAAAATGTACACCAAAACATAGATCATTTCTTGCAAAACAAAGAGCAATGTTAATGCCAATTTTCTGTAGATTTTGAAGGCGATAAAGAAAATTAATATATTTAATCTACAAATAAGCCATCTTCCTTGCTGATTTTGGGAGCTCCTGCAATATTTTTCAATAAAACAATATTAATCTTAACAAAAGCCATCCCCACAAAATATTGTTATCTAAAAATGATATCTAATGGAAATGTTAATAAATATATTAACAACAATACAATCCTCTCAACTGGCCATCGTGTAGTTTTGTAATATCCCGAATGGAATATTTTCTAAATTTGTTGCAAATATCATCAATGATCATGCATGATCTGATATCACTGTATAGTGCCTATCATAGTATTTCAAACAAACTTGCAAATTGTTCAAAAAATAGCTCCCAGACATTTTGTCAAACAGTTTGTATTCATTGAACTGATAAATGCTATATAGAAAAGCTGTTACAAAGATAGATAAATTTATCTACTCAGAACTGAAATTAATATATTCCCTGACCTTCAATGAAGTTGGAAATTCCCTTTTGCTGATGCTGTTCACAAATTACTGGTTACATCAGAGGCATAATGCTGGGTTAATCTGCTACAGTTTAAATACAAATCTGTCCACAAGAGCTAGCAGGAAGTGTATTTGGAATTCTGGAATTCAGTATGGAAGTGGCAGCTGTATAATAAAGCCCAATGAACCCCAAACTATGGTACTTCCTCTTCTTTCACTAAATTATCCTCTTTCTAGATGCAGAAACAACCTCACGTCCACCTTTTATCTTGCTGAAGTCTTTAAAAGGAGCGATTAATATCACATAGGCCCCACCACAAATTATAAACTTCCTTAACATTAGACGCCTCCTTTAAATGTGTAGTATACAGCTTGGTCCACATATAGCTCAAAGATTATAATTGAGTGAATTCCCTAAAGGCTGCTGCTGGAATAATGTAACCTTGTTATTACATGATTTCCCTTTCTAATTGATTCGCCCCTTTTAAACACATGAAAGTCTTCTCTAACATAGGTAGCAGATTTAGAGCCTGAGTTGGCATTCAAAGGCCCCACCATGAACTTTTCTATGAAGTGGCTAGAAGCAAATAGTTCAAAGCCTTCAAATTTATGAATTGATACCTTTTTGCTTCTTCTCTAAAACATATGCCTCTTTGCTCTTTGTACGGTTGGTCACTTTGTCTTATTTGCAGATGCTGTTAGACCATGTTTCCCTTTGGTACGGCAGCTACAAGCAACCTTGATTTGTATGGTGTGACTCATTTAAAATACTTCAACTCTTTAAATCTGCATTCTAATCCATTTTTAAAAAAAGTGTGCGGCAGCCAATATTTCAATTAAATCAAACATAAACTCAAACGCCTCATCTCACTATAGGTACGACCTGCCTTAGAGGGAACGAATGGTACAACTGGTTTAGGAATTACAAGCCAGCAATATGTAATATAAAATTTCATGAAATTTCTGAATCATATCAGAGGTCTGCAGAACCAAAAAATTATATTTGCTTGCACATGAAATTTCGTTAATTCCCAACCCTGTGAATCTGTTGCGAACTAGAATATCAACCTAGAAAATTATTTTCACTTTTCAATAAATTTCTGGAAATTACCAACAATCTGCCAAATCTCCAAAATACCCAAAATCTTAAAAACTTCACACAAATAACAATGGCACAAATTGTTCAGCTCAGTGGTGATCTCTGGGTGAAATCACTCGATCAACTAGGTGTGTTTTTGTCCATGAAACTGATTGCCAAAAGGGTTTTTGTCCTTCGGTTGAAGAATGAACCAAGTTCAATCTCTCAATAAACAAGGGTTTGATAAAAATGTTCAAAATCCCCTTTCTCTCCTCAAAATCTCCTTTTATAGTCTTCAAGAGAAATAAAATAATATTATTTCTTTTTTATCTTTATTTTCTGCAAAGCTATAAAAATATAACTAAGTGTCCTTTTTGCCATGCTCTCAGCGACATTTTATTTTAACAACTCATAACTCCCCTTTTAAACGATTAAATATAATTTGTCTTTTAAATTTTTCATCTTTTCGATAACTTAAATACTTAACCATTTAATAATTTAATTATTTTCCACACAACCACCAAAGTTATGGAAAATATTAAAATAGCTCCAAAATTAATTCTGATCACACCACCAATGCCTTAAGTGCAAAAAATATCTGTCTAATTGAAGATTAGTGCTCACCAAGGATAGTGGAAATCTCCAAGAATCTTGGACTTTCTAAGAATGTTGGAATGGACCAGAAAAGGGACATTACAAGTTCTATTCACATTGTGCGTTATGATTTAGCAGTTCCATATTATGCTGAATCCACCTGCTACATTTTTTCTTTTGGTAAATTATGGTACTATACATAGTACGGGATTGAGTATGGGCTCATGTACACAGGTAAGGCAATTTCCCCCTGAGTTTAGTATAGCTGTACCTCTACTAAACTGGGGGGGAAATTGCCATACCAGTGTACACGAGCCCATACTCAATTCCGTTCCTGAACTGGCAACTTAGCTTTTTTATATTTTGTGAGATATTGTGGTTGTGGGTATCAAGTTTGTGGATAGTAGACCAAATACACACAAGAAGGATAGGTTGTTTATGAAAGAACAAGGCAAATTAATGGGTAAACAAAAATAACAATTACAAGATCTGAGATTCACATCTGCCACTAACAACCAATGACAACAAAAGAAAGCAGAATAAATGATGCATAACAACAGGCCCAAGAAGATTGTATTCCTACAGAGTTGCAGATCAGAGAGCCCTCAATATGAACCCCGACTAAGAAAAAGAGCAAGTCTTAGGCTCTACAATCAGAATCCATAAATGTGGAAACCCAATGGGAATCCCCAAAAAGACAAAATCAGATCCAGGAGCCAAAGCACCCTACGAGGATGGACACAATTGAGGTGAGCAGCTCAAACGTGACACAAAATTATGTGGATCTTGTCTTGGAATGGTAGAGGGATAATGGCCCCCAATAATTGCCTCGTTCTAAAGGAACTAGTAAGGAAAGCAAGATTGCAATGATCCTCGTACAAGAAACCACTAGAGCTATTCAGCAAGTAAATTACCCAACCATATGGGGTCTAAACAATTTTCACTTCTGCAGCATTTCAAAAGTCACCCTTCAGTGGGACCATTCAAGGTATAGTGTGCTCTCTCATGCCACTTTTTTGAGGGTGTTGTCTCTAGTGTAGACTCTTGTGAAATGCAGGAAATTTCATAATGGCCAATGTATACATCCCTCAATAATATGGAAACAAGTGAATACTCTTCTTAATGCATATTGGTTCCTGGCCCTTAGGCCAAATACGGGCAAATTTCATCCTTACAGAAATTTCAATTTAATAAAATCTCTTGACGGGAAAAAGGGAGGAAATGGATTCAATTTCAGGACAACAAATGCTTACTAGACATAGATTTTGTTCAAGGCAGATTCACCTGTAAAAACTGGAGGGAAGGAAACAAGTATATTGCAAAAAATTTGGACATAATTCTAATTTCTTCTAACTGGATCGCTCTGGGGATACAAATAGATGCAAGGTTTGGCAATATTACTCTCTTTGACCATTGGCTGATTATGATTATATCATGACAATCTTCAGCTCTAAAACAACACAATTCATATCTGAGAGCATGTGGCTAACACATACTGATTTCTATGACAAAGACCAAAAATGATGGGATGAAAGAAATCACGTCAATGTTCATGCCTTAAACAGGTTAGGTTCCAAACTCATAACTCAAAAAGACAGAATGAAAGAATGGAACAGATAGTTTTTGGTAACATATTGTCTCAATCAAAAAATGCAACAGAAAGGCTGCCATACACCCCAATGCACATTAGAAAAAATGGCTTCATCTAGGCCACTCTTGTGCAGGAAGAGCTCATAGAAGAATTAGCATGATTGAAATTTGGGAGGAACATTACTGGAGACAACATTTCAGGGAGACTTGTAATTCCATGGGAGATGCAAATACAGGCAACACTTGAATTCAACATCAAAAATAAGGAAAAAGCAAAATCTAATTCTGCAAACCTGCCATGGAATTGCAACTCATAAAATGGAGTATTTCCAGAAATTGGTCATGGGAGAATCTCCAAGTCTCATCAAATCTTAGGCCCAAAGTCGCCTCACCAGAAACATCCCTCAGACGGTGGTGGAAATTGCTAATGTATAGATGTTAAACACATTACTAAGGGGGAGCTCAATGATAGACTTCACCTCTAATAAGTCTCTTGAATTGGATGGGTTTCAGCTCTATTCTATTTAAGTTTCTAGGAAGTAATAAAGAATGACTTTCTTTTCATTTCAAGGTGGCTAAAACCAACTCTATTGATCAATATATACCTGTTTCTTAGGTTAAAGGCTGAAACCTTTGCTATCATGACATATCTTTGACAACCAATTAGCTTTTGTCTTGGGGCCTCAATGAATGAACAATATCATTGGTGTCCAAGAGTTAAATTAACTCCACCAAGCATCAATAAAGGCCAAGCATTGTCCTTAAGCATGGTATGTCAAAAATTTGACAAATGGAAATCGAACTTATTGCAAAAACCATTTACGCTTTTGACTTTAACTAGTAGATGGTGAAATGGTTTCAAGCTACTTTCCCCACTCTCTCATACTTGGTCACAATCAATGGAAATGAGGGTAATTGGTCTGAATTGGCAAGGGGTGTTTTACAAGCAGATCCCCTTAGTCCCTACCCATTTGTTAACATGGAAGAAAATTTACTCTAACTGATATAAAGATGAAAGAGGAAGGGAAAATTCATGGAGTGCCCATTGTAGGAGAGGACAATGCCAGTCACGTTTTCAATTTTCTGATGACATTCTACTTCTCTCTACAATAAGGATAACTGAAATTGAAAACTTTAGTATTGCTCTAGAACAATACCAACTTGCCTTGGGACAACTAAATCATGAGAGGGAGTTAATTGTTATATTTTTGCCAATATCTCTTATAGTTAGCATAAAATGACTTTGTAGTGTTTTGTTAATTCGTTTGTATCTGACTATATATATTATTTACTTGTTGGCTTGTGGGTAGTTATTAGGAGTCGATAGTAGTTGTTGACGGTTGTGTTCTGGTTGGCAATTGTCGATTATTTAAAGAGGCTTCTTGTAGTTAGGGAAAGTAGTCTAATCCTTAGCTACATCCCTGGTCTACTTTTGTGTAAGAACTTAACATGAATAAAGATATACTTTTGTTACTCTATCTGGTATGCATTATTATTTATATTCATTTATGCAAGCACTAGTCTTATCAGATATAGAAGTAAACATCTCTCAACAAAGGAGACATGACATCCTTAGTATATTGTGGTTCAGAGAAGGGACATTGCTAGTGGCATGCCATAGATCCCCAATACATTGGAAATCCACCATTGCACTATGAGAGCAAATGAATAAAAGAATGGAAATCAAGTTGTCATACTAAACCAATAAATGGCTCACTCCTACAAGGAGAACACATTTGGTTAGAGTTGTTCTCCAAGCAGTCCTCGTTCACTTAATGACTCTTCTTAATTGCATTGTTATGTGTGGATGTGTTCCCGTCTGCCCTCTAAACCTTGTGTCCTTGTTCCTTGTGGAGTTTGTTGGTTTAGAAAGTTGCAAGCCCACAATCTTAGAGAAGACAATCAATATCCAGGCCTAAGGATGTATGTCGACTTAGACAAAGAAGCAAGACTCATGATCAGACTATAGCCAGCTAAGAGGCTAATTAATAAGAGAGAGCGGCTCTTCTTCACTTTAGGCTTTGCAGGGCCAAGGAGGGTGATCCTAGAGGTTTGAATAGGACAATAAAAGAGAAGTGAAAAATGGCACATTTAAGCCTTTAGTAAACAATACCCATTGTATACAAATATCCCAAAAGACTTGTCACTAGATACTTAGTACATTGTTTCACCATTGAAGACTTGCATGTCTCATGAATCTCCTTAAAGTTTGCATACATTATTAGGTCAGGAAGGCCCTTCTGCTCCCCTCCCCCTCGAGGAGGCCCCCCATAGCCCATAAAGGCCAAGGGGGGGTGAACTGTGAGGGTAGGGGGGAGCAAGGAGGGGAAGACAGAGGAGGAGATCTCCCCTGTTCCCCTTCATTCAATGGACAAGGTGTTGACTGATCAATCTTCTTTGTTAAAGGAGGTTCTGGTGGGGGTTGCCTGCCGTTTACAACCCCATGATAAAACCCGAACACCCAACTGGTGCTTTTGAGGAAGCAAGTTTTGCCCCTAGGAGGGATTCACCTTCCAGTGTCACAGAGGGAGATCATTTGAATTCAAGTGTTGAAGAGTGGCCAATGGAGTAGTCTGGATGCTATTACAATCTAGTCGGTTTAGGTTCTTTGTCAAGGGCCTGGTCAAGGCTTGCTTTTGAAGATGATCACTGTAATCTTTTATTTTTGAAGTTAATATAATGGGAGAGGGACCCACTTCCCTCACTTATATATATCATAGAGGCAAATATCTTTATATTCGTGTGATATATAATGATATTTCTTTTGTCGGCATGTGCAGTGATATTTTCCCGAATTTCTTGCAATATTTTGAATTTAGCATGGACCTGTATTTTGACTGGTATTTTTGCTGATATATCATGATATTATTAGCCATATATCATTGATAATATCATGATATTTTCATTTTTTTTCAAATTTGAAGATAAGTCGCAATTTTGTGTTCAATACCCCCATGATTTTCTGTCATTCTTTCTGGGTTTTATCTGTGATTTTCAGTCTGATTTTTAGGGTTTTCAGCAGTGAATTTCAGTGTTTTTCAGCAGCAAATTTTAGGGTTTCAGAAAACAGCGAACTCAAGGATTTATTTTGCATTTGAGCCTAAAATAGCAGTAACAATCAACAGAATGCAGTGCTTATCAGATCAAGATCTAATCGCCATGTAGAAACAGGTTCACAAAAATCAGGGGTATCACCTCAGGCCCTCATGCATCAAGGCAACTGCAAATAAAGAGTTTGAAATGGCTTAATGTTTTTGAATTTTTAGAATCAGCCCTGTTTATGACCAATGAATCAATGAGGTCTCGCAGTTCATTGCAGTTGTATTGAGCAAACCCCTGCACCAGTAGATAGTAATTCAGGTCTCACTTGGGACTTGCTGGCAGCATCAAGCTCCGATTAATTCACCAATGATTTTAACTGAGGTTCAGAGTCCAAAGACTCACAGTTACTAAGACTGTCCAAGCTTAGCTGCAATAAGATCTCCAGCAGATGACATACACAAGACAATGGAGGCAGGAAATCTCAATGAACTGAGGATTATACATGATGGCAAGAGAAATCATGCTAGTCCTGTAAACAGTAAAGCTTGATAACCTAAGGGTGAAGACACACTGAGTGACTGATCAACTATTCAAGGATTTTTTTCACATTTGAGGGCACACTGAGGGTTTGTGCTTTGTAGGTTGACATTTGTATTTTGTATTTCGTAACTCATTTTGAGGTATGAACTTTTTAGTCAATCTATGTAGTAACTAGTAAGGCACTATGCAGTGTGCACTGTAATCAGTGATCTCAAAATTAATGAGAAAAATTTATGGTGTCCTCTCCTTTCTCTCTCTCTCTCTCTTATTTTATTTTATTAATTCTGCATTTTTTGGGTTCGATATTATCCTGAGAAAGATATTTGCTTCTATGAAATATATATAGTACGGCCAAACCCAGCCATAATAAACCAGGGGGTTAAAAAAACAGGCAAAATGCCAAACCCGATCCGTAACCAATAACATAGGTTGAAATCTGTATACCATGGTCTTGTAGAATAGCTCTGCATGTAAGCTGTATACCATCATCTTGTGGACATCATATTACCATGATTCCATTATTCTCGTACTAATATTTATTATTAATCCTGTACAATTGTTTTCTGAATAAATTGACTACTGCACTTGTTTGAGCTCCCATGCATGAAGAGGCAAAACAAAATCTTGTTTTGAACTTTTATTAGTTAAGCACGTTGTCAATATTAAGCCATATAGAAAGCTTGACAAAAAGGATATTTCTTGTATTTGTCCAACATTTGGTTGCCCTATGTCATGGTGTTCTGTATAATCTCAGCAAAAGACATTTATGTTTCAAATTATGGAGAAACATTAGGTATAATTTTTGTTTTTCAGTTTTATTTTCTAGCTGTAGTTGGTCTCAAAAAAAGTATAATGGAATGCTATGTTTATTATTGTTCACCTATCAATAGATTCTAGAGTTTGTTGTTCATCTAAGTAATATGCCTATAGATACGCTCAGCTGCAATGGAGGATCGAGACATAATGGAGAAGGGATTGAGAGCCTTTGTGTCATTTATCCGTGCATACAAGGAGCACCATTGTTCTTATATCTTCAGGTATTTTCTATAGGCCACTCATTTATTTACAGATAAAAGAAAAGATACATGATTATGCAGGCATTTATAGTGAGTGATCTATATCAGATGGAAAGAATTGGAGGTAGGGAAGCTAGCAATGGGCTATGGTTTATTGCAGCTTCCATCTATGACAGAGCTTAAGCGGCGTGCTTTTTCGACGGATGGTTTTATGCCTGTTGAAGACCTTGATCTGGGAGCAATCAAATTCAAGTATGTTGACACATTTCATTTTGAACTTTTTATTTGTAACCTATGAGAAAAAAGTCTTTTTGAGTGGAAACCTGTGTACCATGCAGAGATAAAGCTAGGGAGAAACAGCGTAAAAAAAACGTGGCAAAGAAGCAGCAAGCAAAGGATACTCTTGGAGAGAAAGTTCAGCGGCATAATCCTGTTAGCAATATCGAACTGAAAGGGAAAAAATGCAGCAGACAGCGTCGTGTTGTTCAAAACATTGAAGATGAGGAGGAAATGGCACAGGAATATCGTCTACTTAAGAAGTTAAAGAAAGGTGTTATCAGTGAAAGAGAGTTTGCAAGAGCTACAGGCACGGAGGATTGTTTGGATGATGATCATGAGGAGGATGGGGATAGGCATGGGAATGCTGAGCTATCTGTAGCTGCAACTCTAACTGGTCAAATCTGTGAACCATCCATGAATGTGGGGGAAAATTATCAAATCTCAAAACATTTGGTGTCTGAAAACTTGAAAAGAAAGAAAAATTCCACGTCTTTAAAGACATTTGCAAGTGCTAAAACTGGTAAACTGCAATTGAAAAAATTCAAGAGTGGTAAACATAGAACTGGATCAATAAAAAGAGTGCAGAGGAGTAAAAAACAAGATAAACCTACTTGTTAGCATAGGGTGAAAGAGTGGCCCCTTTCAAAAATATGTGGAAACATTTCAGTATCCTTTCTTAGACATTTTATCCAATTTTTTAATTTTCATCTTACTGTAATAGGTAAGAAACTATAACATGTAAAGGTTCAGAGTTCAATTGATAGTTTCCAAACCATTTAAAGCCTTTTTGCTTCCTGTTTTATGCATGGAGGTTCGATATTTACTTTTGTACATATTTGAACTTTTTTTTATTTTTTAATGAAAAATTTGATGCTATTAATGTTAACAATGAGTAATTTTTGTTTGGTTAGGTATTTCTCAATTCATGTGTATGTACCAACAGAAGTATACCCAATTGTGCTAATAACATGGCTCATGGATGCCTCATTATCATCATGTCTGTCTGGATATCTACACAGATTATCTGTCTACACTTCTTAGGAAAAAGCTATTCTTTTAATTAGTCCAGTTTCAATTTTAGCATTTATGGATTGTGCCACAGTCCGGAAATCAGTCCAACCTGGTGTTGAATTAACAATTTATTAGGGTATTGCTCTCAGTCCCATCCTAAGATTGATTTCTTGTTTGCAGAGGATCTTTCAGGTTATTTTTTTCAGTCGTGTAACTTGTCAGCATGTGTTAGTTTCATATAACAGCTATATTGGCATGCTCTTCCAGTCTCAAATCATGCCTTGCTAACTTGGTTTTGCACTAGGTTTCATGCATTTTGCTTTCTGAAACCAGCCATTCCAATTATCGAATATGGGTGAAGGCCCATCAATATGCTCCTATTGTAATTTTACCACAAACTAAAAAGCATAGTGCCAGTCTCAGATTCCATATGGACAAAGACTAGACATCCAGAAATGCAAGGGGCAGTAACTTCTGTTCTAAATCCAAGCCCACTAGACTGTACAATTTCCTGAGGAATATAGAGGCTGTTGGAGATTTTTCTGCAGTTCTATTATCATGGCTACGCTTCCCTATTGATTGTTAGGGTTTATGGCTTAAGGTCGTCTTTGGCAGTTTGAGGGTCTTGGGTTTTACATTGCACTTTTGTTTTAATTGAGCAGTGACTTGCTCACCCTGTTCCCTTACTTAAGTATGAACGCTTGATGCCCCCTTTGTTTGCATTTCTTACCGGACTGTGTTTTATCCACCGGTTGCTGTGTGTCTGTTGAGTTGGTTCTGTGACCCGTCTTAATGTTTTTTCCTAGTGCTTTGTTTGTTGGCTCTTGTGCTACATGGCGATTCTTGATTGCATTGCGATTTGGTTGGTGTGCCCTCGAACCGTTTTTGCGCTATGTGCTTTCACGCCACGTGTCCTTGCATCTGTTGGCTAATTGTCTGGAGTGTCTCTTGCCCCGCATGCTTTGGTGTGATCTCATTGGTTCCTCATGTCCCACTTGTCCGATGAGTCATAAATTCCATAGAGGAACTAGATGTTGCTGTGACATCATAAAAATGGACAGGTGGCAGTGTCTTATTGCATCACACTCACTCTTCACATTGTGGTTTTAGGTGGTGGGCCCAGTCACATCCTTGCGATGTGCGATGACTGTCGATCTTGGAAAAGTCAATGGGACGACCCTCACTTCACCCGATAGTAGGAGATGGGTCACATGTTGTGTTGTTGGTTGTCAAAGAGAACTTGGTTCCAACTGTGTCCTTGCGCCGAGGTGTAGCTATTCGATTGGTCACCACATTGGCAAAGTATGAAGTGGTAGTGTTGACATCATAGAAGTGACAAGTGGCTTTTTCCCATTGCATCGCAAGGGTCCTTTGCATCATAATATTGGGGGTGGGTCCTAGAATCCAAATTGTGATGCGCGATAACTGTTGATCCAATTTAAGGAAGATCTGACAACCATGATTTGCCCAAAACCATAAAAGCCCAACTGATGAGACCTGTGTTGCAAAATTCATTATCGTGGTACCACGTACACCACTGTTTGCCATAGTGTCTTAATCTCATTGGTTGATCAGATGGTGGGGAACTTCCTTTATTTCAAAGGGGTGGTGTTACGAGGCAGGACAAATGGTTGACTATCCTTGCATCACGTAAGCTCTCCTCATCGCGATTTCATAAGGAACCTGATACGAATGCATCTCTAACCGTTGATAATAATCGCGTTTGAGATTGACGACCTTGATCAAATTAGGATTGAAAAAAATTAACGATGGCCATGGGAGAGAACATTAATTGTGCAAAAGGACATTCAAGGCAAGGCATGTGCGAAGAAAAAATTTCATTTCGACTGATTCTTGAGAAGTGCGAAGAGTAATCCCTCGTCAAAACGCTATAATGCCTTGAAGAATTGGGAGCATTAGGTGTACTACTGCAAGCTCAGAAGAGGAATTAATGAAGGGCTTGTGGGTTGTTGTGTCTCAGTGCTTCTGGTTGATTAATGAACGGTGGCAAAATTTGAACAGGTGAGTACTTGTCTGTGCCCTTTTGTGAGTTTTAATTGCAAAAAAGGTTTCCTTTGTATTCCAAAAGTCAAAAAATATTACCAGTGGTAATATCACCTGCAAGGTCATCCTAGTTATCTCAATTGCCAAACTATTATCAACCACGACCAATAAAACCCTAGGAACTGTTGATAATTGTTTTTACCTTCATAACAAAAGTTAAAATTCACAAAAATGAACCTAACTGTCTTGAAATATATGAAGGAATCAATTAAGATTGCTTAATCCCAAGTTTCTGTATGGTCAGGTCTTGACCTTGTGGATAATTCAGTAGGTCAATGTGAAGCTGTAATATGCAAGGGGCTTTACTTGATTTAAGGGGTTTTATGATTTACTGGACTCTAATTTTGCAAACTATCAAAAATATCAACATGTTCTTCATTCTTTTGCATAAAATTGTTACTGTATTACAAAGCTTTATATGATTTATATTAACACAAGCTTTCTGTTTAAATATTATGAAAACTGTCCAATATCAACTCAGCTATTCATATTTCCTTCAAATATCAAACAATCTCCTTTGAATTTCTGCGTTTAAGCTAAGTATTTCAAATGGTTTGGGAAAAGTTAGAGAAATCTAAACTGAACTTCATTCTACTACAGGATCTAAATGTTCTGTTATGCACGTTGTAAGAAGTATAGTAAACTTGATCAAATCCACAGACTAAAACTTTAAATGTGAATGCCCTGAGTATTTCCACGAACATACATTAAAGATTGCAAACTTTAAGAGATTATTTCAAATACAGAGAAGAGCCAGAAAACACTCTGAATATAAACGCAGAATTCCAGATTCATTTGTATTTAAAACACAGTCATATATGATTTACAATGTATGAATGACTCTTAGCTTCATTAATCAACTTCATAAAAACTTACAATGTTTTACAGATACAGTAAGGAAGCTAGATGTTCCACGCATTCCTTATTGCAGACACATGCGACCTCCTTCTATTCTAAACTGTTCTTCTACTTAAAATGCTAAGACTAATTACAACTTCCAGCTCTATTCTACAAATCCCTGTGTACCTTATTACATAGTAAAGGGGCTCAATATATAGATTTGATTATCCCCAATATAGCTCCAAACCCTAGTCAATCAATGGTTTGTATCTCAAGTGCAACATCAATCGGTGGAAAACAAATCCCGCCAAAAATCTCTGAGCAGCATACTCATACTGAGCGTAGAGATGCCCTTTGGAAACCCTAACAACCATCAAAATATCCCCTGTTGCTCATTTAATAATGTTTCCTTCCACCTGCATTTTTCTTTGCATTGAACGCCTTTACTTCTCTCGCCTCTTTTGTGATCTGATCTGCCCTTTGAGATGTTATCGCTATTAAGTTTCACCTTCTATATACCTGCAAACCTGCAAACAGACAATAAAATGGATTATAAAATATTCACGTTGCTTTTGCCAATTTATACCTTGTCAGAATGTTAGATGGGCACCAACTACAGTTAATTAATGCACCCAACAGTGTGGCCTTCTGCTTCAGTATTTGCCTTTTAAACCCTTTGTATATCGCCGCGTAATTCCGCATACGTACCCTTTTGTATGTTTTGTTTGTATGTTTTCCTTGTATGTTTAAACATACAAGCGCTCTATGCAAAGAATCAAGCTACATTTCTTTTCCTTACCCGCCTTTTCCGTACATCCTTGTATATCCCGTTGATTCTGCATACACCCTTTTTGTATGCTTCTTTTGTATTTCTTCTGTTGTATGTTCATTTTGTATGTTCTCCATGTATATTTTAAACATACAAGCATTCAAACATTCAAAGACTTTTCTGTTTTTAACTTTCTTTTCGTGTCCGGCTTGCACTTTTAACTTTGCATCTTTTCTTTTGCATACAAGCCTGTATCTATCGCTTTTATATTTCTCTGCATATCGGCTTGTATATTCCTTTGTATACAAGGCCCAATACATACAAACGCCTTTGTACCATCCTTTCGGACTTATCGCCTTTTTATAAACCGCGTTTTACTTACTTTCATCTCCGGGACATGTATATAATGCTTTGTATATCAGCTTGTATGTAAGATATATACAAACCCCAATATACAACCGGCAGACTTATCGCTCTTATAGACCATAGTTTATTTACTTTTCGGTTTCGCCTTTTGTATAAGTGCAATGTATATCCACTTTGTATGTAAGATACATACAAAGCACAAAGCATACAACGACTTTTCCATCTTTAATAACCTACTCGGTTCCGCGCTTGCATATGGCCCGTTGTATATCGTAATGTATGTTTCCTTGTATATTTCTTTTTACTCGAACATACAAACCCCGATATACAAACTGCAGACTTAACCAAATATACACTTTAATTCTCAACTCTGTCGGGTCCGCGACTTGCATAAGTACAATGCATATCGCAATGTATAAAGCTTTGTATAACCCGAAACATACAAGGCGCGAAACATACAATAATAAAGCCCGATTTAATAATCCCTTTGGTTCCGCGGCATGTATACAATGCAATGTATCTTTCAATATGCTTTAAGTAGTGATACATTGTATATACTAGATTTTAATTTCTTCTGAGTTCCGCCCCTTGTATGTACCACAATGTATGTATCCGCAACATACATACAAGGCGTGAACATACAACCATAAAATCACATTTAATAAACTTTCGGTTCCGTCACTATGTATACAACTTGTATATCATTTTGTATATTCTGAAACATACAACAATAAAATGCATCCGGCGGACTTAAACCTCTTATATATTTAAACTGTAAACTCCGTCGGGTCCGCGACATGTACGTGGGCTTTGTATATCATAATGCATAAAGCTTTGCATATCTACTTTGTATAACCCGAAAAAATACAAGGGGTGAAACATACAACAATTTCACTACATTTGGTTCTGCGACTTGCATAAGTGCAATTGTATATCACTTTGCATGCTTCGCTTTTTCAAACATACAAACATAAGATGCATTCAACGGACTTAAACGATTATGCATTCAAACTTTGAAATTTTCGGGCTCGACTTGCATGTATAGAATAAAATGTTACCGAAATGCATATAAGTAAGATGACTTAACAAAAAACCCGACACCCCCTTCATGCGACTTGTATATGCGACCCAATATACAAAAGACTTTGTATATGCAAGCAACCCGATATACAAAAGGCTTTGTATATGCAACATACAAACCCTCCTCATGTAGAGAGGTAGCTCTTCTTACCATAGGGTGGGAATTATACAGATATGGTAGGCATAAGGCTAGACAAAGGATTCCTATGTGCACCATATGGAGGTTTGACTTGGGGAAGTTGATTGTCCCAAACTTTGTAAGCCCCAGACTCCTATATGGAATTGTTGAAATGTATAACCCCATAACCAGGCAAGTGAAGAATGACATAAATGGGGTGCTGTGCATTGTAAGCCAAAATTTGTTTAGGATTGTTTTCCAACTCTATGCAACGAGATAATAAGATAAATTTGGATGAATTAAGCCAAGGGCACATAAAGAATAGACGTAGCTATAGGGTTAACTGGCTTCCCTCTCACAGGCCTTAGTGTGTAGGTGGGAAACTAGTGGAAATTCCTACAACAGAGCTCAAACCTTTCAATGTTGAGAATTTTGAGCACTATTTTCAAATGACATATCAGGCTATATGCCAATTCTTTGGGAGGAATTATAAATCCCAGATGCCAATTCCATTGATAATGTTGGCAGCAAATACTCAACATAGGTATCTGAATAAGTCTTTTGACTATGCCTCTGCTTTCGCTGATAACAACGACAAGGGGTTGGTTGCCTTCAAGGAAAAAGATGGGCCACCCTATTATAGATGGTACTCCCATTTATGTCACATAATGTTGTATCTAGGAAAGGATCATTGGAGTCTTGATTTAAAGTTGACTTTCACAAATGAACAAGGAGAGTTTCTCCCAGTCCAAGAATGGACACACTTGTTTGACTCTCATTGCCCAAGGGTTAGTTATCACATGTTTGAAGATCATTTTGTGCATGGTGTTTTGACAGACTTAGGGTTTAAGACAACAAGACTCTCAGTGGTTCCTGAATTTCCTTAGGTCCAAAGAATTAAACCCGCAGTTTCAAATAGATCACAATTGAGGAGATTGGTTCTTTTATAAGAATCATACTGATATCAGGGTGTATGGAGTTGAAATAGCTCCCCATATACTGCCATTTTGTGTCCCTGACAGACTAGCCTTCTTGGAAGCAATGTGGCAATTAGATCATTCTGATAGGATGCATCTAAGACAACACAAGAAGGGGTCCTTATTGCCCCAGACATTAGTCTTCCTCGATTTTGTCATTTCAGCTAAGGAAGGCCTTAACCTTTAGGGAAATAAGTTAGTAGAGTATAAATTGGATATAGCCCCTTCTAGGATGTATGACCCTGAACGTTTTATTGACTTTGCAAGAAGATTAGTGGTGAGGTTAGGGTATGAACACCAATTTGATGAAAATGAGAGTTTATACAGAAATTGTAGCTATGAAGATAGGGAAGCTAGAAGGGAAAGGATGAGAGGAGTATATACTGTTGAAAGGGAGAGGAAGACAATAATTGAATGGTATCAAGGGGCATTCTATTAGATAAAATATAACATTGAGAAATTGAGGCTAATGATGGCTCATGCAAAGGAACTCAGTGTCATGCCTACAAGGCCTGCCTCAATACAAAATGCTAAGTGTTAGGAGTTCCTGAATAGGGAGTGGCTTTGGAGGAGATTGAAGTGCCTATTGTCCCTTGGTCCCTAGGTTTGTCCTTTGCACCAACATTTAGTGAGCTTGCGTCTACAAGAGCTCCTGTAATGAGTCATGCACAACCCTTGGGGGACTATGCTTCCACCGAGGATATAGGAGATTTTGACTTGAATAAGGAGCAAATTGAACAATTGTTAGCCTCATTTGTAAGGAGATAATCCTAGCCATCTCACATGACAGACATTTTATGGGTGTTGGGGAGGACGATCCAACTCTTCAGGATATTAGAGCCTTAGCCTGTGATAGATTCCTTTCTGATGACGATTTTGTTAAATCTAAAAAATTTAAAGTGTTGGTCTTGAAGATGAAGGCACAGGCAGATATACAAAAAAAGGAAGACATGGCTACAAATGAAGCAGTGTTATATAAGGAAGATGAAGCCCATAGCATTAGGCCACAACTGAACATTGACATTGACAACATCACTCCTAAGGAAGGAAGAAGATTGGTAAATGATAGTGGGTGTTTATTGTTGCTTGGGTGGGACATTTCTTCAGCGATTGCTTTAGATACAATCATTGGAGACATCAAGGACTTTGAAGTCTTCGAGGAAGATGATCAAGATAAGAAGTTTTACTTTGGCTCTGGTTTCACCCCCAAGAATGAGACACTTGCAATTTGGGCAATTGCCCCCCAGGACAATAGGCCCCTAGTTGTGCAGAACACAAGTCAATTGGGTGGTAATCTAATTGTTAGGAGACTAGGAGACATTAATGCTCCTCAAACTGCTTCTTTGGTAGTAAATACTGCTCTATTCAATGAAGCCACAATGAAGAAACTACAATCAAATTATGATGACCTAGAGATGAGACACACTAAGTTGTATGAATATAACAAATTGAAGGCTAATGAAGCACGAGCTCTCTCTACCATTGATAAATCAATGCAGACATCTCTTTTAGTAGAAGCACCTGAGTAGGGCTTGACTTCTCTTATGATACAAATTGACAGTCTGAAAGAAGAGCTTAGGAAAGTTCAAGAATTTAAAAGAATCGTTAGAACAGAAGCAGAGAGGAATTTGGTTGAGTTGGTTAGTAGTCAATTTCAACATAAGATCTACTTTTTAAACAAAAAAGATGACACATGGGAATGTTTCAACAACCTACTGAGAGCCATGGGTCAAAATGAACAACAAGATTTGGTTGTGGTTGAAATCATGAGCAGGTGGATCCCAAGGGTGATGCAACTTAGGCATTGTCATTCTAATGTCAAGTATAACCCTGAGGCCTCTCCTTATATTTCCAGTACTTATGAGGTGTCTGAACTACTAAATGAAGTATCCTAATTTAGAAACAGGCTGGGAATGGTGATGAAAGAAAAGAGAGGTAACTTTCAGGCACTAGAAGAGCTGGGGTTGCCACAAATTTTGAATGAGGAAGGGCATGCAAAATTTTTGAGTGTGTGGAAGGAAGAATTCCAAAAAATTACACCGCTAATTGTGAAGTCACTTATACAGGATGATAAGATTGATTCTATTACATGTAATGCAAGAATTGACAAATTATTGAAGTTAAGAGTCTGGTTTGGATAGTTTTGTCCATGATGTCAAGGTGACACTTGATGCTAGGTATGTTACATATCAAATAAATTAAAGAAAATCTTGGAGTTCGAGTGGCCTCCTAATAGGGTTTCTGAAAAATGGCTTTCTGGTTTAGAGTAAGATTGAGGTGATGTGTGCCAAACATGTTTTGCCTTACTTGGCAACTATAATTGACAATCAATCATTTCTTGAATATTGCAACCAAATCCATCAACAGTTTAAAGTATCATTCTCGTAGGCTACCCATGTGTGGGACATCGTTTTGGTTGTTGAGATAATCCGTTGGTGGCATTATATAAACTGGTGTAATATTTATGGTGGCATTCTATGTTTTGCATATTCAGTGTTGAATTATTGAAGTTTTCTTAGCTCTATTTTGCCTTTCTTGGGTGGGTTACAATGTTTTGGAGATTGGCTCATCTTCTACAGTTCCGAGTAGTTAGCAGTTATAACGGAATAGGCAGTAAGAAGGTTGATAGTGACAACTGGGAAGATCTGTGGGGTTTGGAGTGCTTTGAATCACCATCAGTTTGTATATGCCAAGGTGGTATGCAACATTGTTCTTTTTTGAATAGTATTCGTTTACACAATCTCTCCAAGTGTCCTCCAATCAATGTTGGGTGATGGAGACATGATGTGTATTCAGGCTGTCTCGACCTCGTTGATGATTGCCTATCACTTACTTCTTTCACATTGGCAATCTCATCTAAGAGTGGTCCCAATCGCTGTCATCATGAGTAATGGAGGTGGGCATTTAGCTGTCATTTGCAACACTTTGGTTGTGGAGAGCATAGTTCTTTCTTTCTTCTCCGAGGGACTTCCATTGGCGATAGGAGCTTGTGGAGTTTTCACGTGAACCCCAACTATGGGATGTTCAACCTTGTTGATCCTTGGACAAGTGTCACTCATCGGCCTTGTTGATTTGCTTTGTAATATTCTATATAATGGTGTTGTATTGTGTTTGTAAAGGGGGGGAATTTTGAGAACTACTTTGTAATTGGTTGTATTTCTTTGTGAAATAACAGAGGCTTTCTGTGTACATGGGACTTTGTTTTGGTCATTTTGTCTGGATTGAAATAAATGAGAAATGACTCTGTTTTCATGATGTTGCCTCCTTTACCATGTTATTGTTTTTTGAAGACTATCAAGGATACTTTTCTTTTTGATCAATAGTTTAAGTCTTATGATTTATGACATCAAAACTATCTCTTGCAGCATGGTCACATTTTTGGCACTACAACATGTCCTTGTTTTAGGTATGCATAACTAAACATATCCTATATCTACATATAATACCATCTTGATGGGGGTTTCAAACAAGAATGACTCCATAACTGCCCCTAAAACTATAGTAGTCCTTAACTATCCTCCTATGACTATCATAATAAGCATAATAAGCCTCTCCATGACAAATCCTCAAAAAGACAATAAAAGCCAACCTGAAACTTGCATAATAAGCCTCTCCATGACTGTATCAAACCCTCATACACTACCAAATCCTCACTTTTGAAACAAATCTTTCATAAAACCCTAAATTTTATTGATGCTAGGTCTGAAGTGATGTGAAAATTAGTAAAACTTGATATTACCACTCCGTATTATGGACTCTAGGTAATGGGAAAGCTATGACATGCTTGCTATAAGCTGAAAATGCTTAAGAAAATCTAGAAAACCCTAGCTTTTACCAGCAAATGGATGAAATATGTGTCCTCAACACCTTGCCCATACATCTGTATTAAAGTTTCATTACAAAAAAATCATGGTGTTTGTAATCTTAACAAGAAGTTTGTGATGTTGGCGAGGAGTTAATGTAAATAAGAGTGACTATCATATTTTTTTGAGAAGTGAGAATCTATGTTGTCTTACATATCTGCCTTATAAATATGTTTTTATCAAATTTGTGTGGCTGAGCATGTTCCAATAGATGTGATAGTATTTGTGGATTTAAGGTTTAGTATTTTTAAAAATTTAACACTACTAGTTGTGACTTTAAGGTTGTTAGTATTGACTATAAGTACTTACAATTGAATGAAATGTGCTCTTTATATCTAAAAGCAACCAATTATGTAATTCCACATCATCGCACTAACAAAACATGACTTAATGCACGACTGTTAGAGGTGTGAAGTTAGGATGCTCAAAAATTAGGTCCACTCCCCTATGTTTTTTGTTAACTTTCAACAACAATATTGTGTCGTAGCGTTGATCTCTTATCAAAGGGAAACATAAGGGAACAAGTGGTGAGGTTAGTGTGTGGTAGTATTTATGGATAGTATGTTTATCCCTATTTGTGGTAGTATTTGTGAATTTCTTCTCGTTTGACACTAAAGTCCAATGATTTGGAAGTCTTAGAAGAGAGATGTTCTGTCACTGTGCTCATAAAATTGGGATCAACAACAACCAAGACAAAAGGTCAAAACACAAGAGACAAAAGGGGAACTGGATTTTAGTTTAGTTTCATATACTCGAAAGGTGCCAAGAGTGAAATTTTGCATTCCATACATCGAATGTAGACAATCTCTCAAATGCTTTAGTCTCATATAGTGGAAAGGTGCTAGGAGTGACATTTTGTATTCCATAGCTCGTGGGGCTAAACCAACTATGCCAACGCGTTAGGGTGGGTAGGTAAATGCTAGGGGAGGTCTCATTTTGTGTGCGAAGTGTCCCAGTCGTTCGGGGCAGCAGGCTATTGGCAAAGTCCCTTAAGATCCCTAAGAGCAAAAAACTGTCAAACTATGACGAAGCAGTTCTCAGAATTTGTGGAAGACGGGCATATTCCGTTTGGACCTACAAGTGCACGTGGGGTCCATCCACAATAACCTCTCATTTTCAGTCAACTCCAGTCCATTTGACTGTGTCGAAATCAAATGCATTCTTGCAAAATGCTTTAGTTTTATGCAGTGGAAAGGTGCTAGGAGTGAGATTTTGCATTCCACAGCTCGTTAGGCTAAACTGACTGTGCCAACGTGTTGGGGTGGGTAGGTAAATGCTAGGTGAGGTCTCATTTTGTGCACCAAGTGTCCTAGTCATTTGAGGCAGCAGGCTACCAACAAAGTCACTTAAGACCTTAAGAGCAAAAATTACCAAACTTTGACGGAGCAGTTCTTAGAATTTGTGGTAGCTGGGAATGTTTTGTTCAGACCTATTGGTGCATGTGGGGTCCATCCAAAATAACCTCTCTCAATTTTGGTCAACTCAAATCTATTTGACCATCTCGAAATCAAATGCATTCTTGTAAAATGCTTCAGTATCATGCAGCACAACCTTGCCAGGTGCCATATTTTTTGTTCTTATCGTTGGGTCAAAATGACTACACAAATGCATCGGGGTGGGTAGGTAAATGCTAGGGGAGGTCTCATTTCATGTGCCAAGCATCCCAGTCGTTCGAGGCAACAGGCTACCGACAAAGTCCCTTAAGAGTTGTAAGAGCAAAAAACTGCCAAAGTATGACAGAGTAGTTTTTGGAATTCGTGGTAGCTGGGAATATTTCGTTTAGACCTACATGTGCACATGGGGTCATCCAAAATAACCTCTCTCAGTTTTGGTCAACTCCAATCTGTTTGACCGTGCCGAAATCAAATGCATTCTTGCAAAATGCTTCAGTTTAATGCAGTGGAAAGGTGTTAGGAGTGAAATTTTGCATTCCACAGCTTGTGGGGATGAACTGACTGCGCCAACACATCGGGGCGGGTGGGTAAATACTAGGGGAGGTCTCTTTTCATGTGCCAAGCATCTCAATCATTCAGGGCAGCAGGCTATTGACAAAGTCCCTTAAGATCTCTAAGAGCAAAAAACTACCAAACTATGACAGAGCAGTTCTTAGAATTCATGGTAGCTGGGAATGTTTCATTTGGACCTAAAGGTGCACTTGGGGTCCATCCACAATAACCTCTCTCAGTTTTGGTCAACTAAAATCTGTTTGACCATGCCGAAATCAAATGCATTCTTGCAAAATGCTTTAGTTTCATACAACACAACCTTGCTAGGAGCCATATTTTTTATTCTATTGGTTGTGGGGTTGAACTGACTGCACCATCACATCAGGGTGGGTAGGTAAATGCTAGGGGAGGTCTCATTTCGTGTGCCAAGTGTCCCAGTTGTTTTGGGCTGTAAGGTACCGACAAAGTCGAAAGGTGTTAGGACTGAAATTTTGCATTCCATAGGTCGTGGGGTCAAACATACTATGCCAACACATCTGGGTGGGGCAGATAAATGCTAGGGGAGGTCTTGTTTCATGCATCAAGTGTTTCAGTCATTCCAGGGTGCAAGCTACTGACAAAGTCGAAAGGTGCTAGGACTGAAATTTTGCATTCCACAGGTTGTGGGGTTGAACCAATTGTGCCAACACGTCCAAGTGGGCGGGTAAATGCTAGGGGAGGTCTCGTTTCATGCACCAAGTGTCAGTTGTTTCGGGTTGCAAGCTACCGACAAAGTGGAAAGGTGCTAGGAGTGAGATTTTGCATTCCACGGCTCGTGGGGCCAAATTGTCTGCGCCAACGCATCAGGGTGGGTGGGTAAATGTTAGGGGAGGTCTCGTTCCATGTGCCAAGCATTCTAGTCATCCCCTAGCATTTACCTACCCACTCGGATGTGTTGGCACCGTTCCATTTGGCCCTAGGAGATGTCCAATATAAAAATTTAGTCCTAATACCTTTCTAGTAGATGAAAATTCAATCCAATAAAGGTGTTCTCACTTGATCCAATGTGTTGTAGGGCATCAATTAAGGCCACCCTTACCACTGCTATCAATTGTTAGCACCAAATGTGAAGAAACAAATGAGGGTTTGTCATTAAAACTCATAGTAACATCATTAAAATTCATTATGAAATATCATTAAATGACATATCATCATGAAATAATCATGGAAACCTACGTTACTTTCCTTCCAAAAGTAACTTCATAAGGATTATGCCTACCTCCATCATAGTCAAATCCTGCATGCAAATGCAATTGTACTATTTAGCTAAAATGAGTACACCAATGAACTCTATAATGAAATGAATCTAATCAACCCGGACTAAGGAGCACATATAAGAAGGTAAGATAGGTGTCAAAAAAATAGAATGTGAAAAGAGGATAGAAAAGAAAAATAACATACCTTTTTGTCATTCCACTAATTCAATCCAATGAACCATCCGGGACTGCTCTACTCTTTATTGTGTCAAGTATTGCCTCATGGTTAGACTCACGAACCTTCCACAAGGTCCTGTTCAATGGTGTAGCCCCATATTTGATCAAATGAATATTTGATGCCACAACAAGGTTAGAATAATGAAGAATCTTCCTATGTGTGTCAAAGTCTTCGAACAACCACACATCAGACTTTTTCACTGGTACCTTCTAAGCCATGTTTCAGTAACAACCACTGATCCTATAGGGTACTCAATGTTTTCTCCATCTATAATAGGGGAATCTAATTTCTTTTTTGCCTCAAAACAATGACACAAATAATAATCCATTCCTTCATTGTCTTCAGCTACAATAATTGCATAAACATGCCCTGCATTGATACGTGCATTCAATTTGATGAATATAGTCAACAATACAAGAAAAACTACAAAATAAGATAGAATATTGAATTTTATTAAATTTGAATGCTGATAATACTTGGTTGAACTAGATCTGAAACATGGTTAAAGTCAACCGATGATTCAATCTCTGTGAGTTGTAGTGCTGTCGGTAGTCGATACATGTTAATTGGGCTTAGGCTTCTTGTACACCAATCATCAACCCACTCCTTTGACTCAAAATCATACCAAGATTCATCTGTACATGAACAAAAGCATTCCATCCACTGCATATGAATACTCCATGAACCTACATTAGAGCTTCTAAAAGAGTGTAGCTCACTCGATCCTATCAATGTACAATAGTCCTCATATTTTGCAATCTTAGTATCATCAACCAACCAAAAATATCTACAAACTGTAGACTTACCTTCAATACCTAGACCCATTGTAACATTACACCATTTGACAATAGATCTCGCATTTGTCAACTTTGCATTGTCTTTGTACTTCAACTCTTCTCATGCCAATGCTCTTTTGATACATACTCCTGCACCATCATGCTCCCCCTTTCCATGCACGACCTCACAAAAATTCTACATATGTTGAACACCATTCATCTTATGCATCTTGCTCAATTAATAGAACATCCACGAGTTCTTGAATTGTGATGTACAATTATCTAACCATATGACATGCTGATGAAATGATCATATGCTCCTACTAGCCAAATCACAGTAGAACATCTAAAAGTAACCTTGTACGAACTCCATAGAATGTGTGCGATCATCACTAATATAAAAATGATATTCCCTCAAGATCTTTCTATCATCCTTTGTACTATCTTCTGCATGAATGAATGTTGTTTGCACAAATATAGCAACCTGCGTAGAGTTGTAATACTGTGATTGCACCTCATTTTGTGGCTGTAGTGTGTAGTTCTCTGCAAAGTCAACAATAGAAATGATGGTACCAAGTGGAAATGTGTCCTTGCATAACTTGAATTGCAAGTCCAACCATCGAGCTATATGGGTATGCCTTGCATACTTGTAAACTATATTATCTCAGAAAATAGAGATAAACTGATACACTAGAATCTTTTGAATGACCAATTCACACATTTTTGCTTTTTTGTCGTCTTTCAGCCTATATGCTACTGTCTTGTGTTTGCCAAAACTTACTAGCTCATTTCCAATTGCATGTGTGTTCTCCATATGTTGACAAATTGACAAATGTTGCAACCCACCACAATGATCACACATGCCATCCAAGCATAAGTTATTGTGGAATAATTAACCATCCACTCTCTAGCATAAGATGCTTGATATAAAATCTCTTGAAGTTCTAGGTGGACATGTTATATTACACTATCATTAGTATGCAAATCTACACATATATATCTATAAACATCATAATGATTAGAAAACTCATTATGTACTCTACAACAAGTTGTGTGTGTGTGATTTATTTTGACATAAAAAGGCTTTACCATTTCAAAATACCTTTGACTAATTTTAACTTGAGGATACATCTCTCGAAATTTCTTGAAAAATTGTGTTTGAGTCACATCCAAAAAATGCTATGGATGTGGCTCACGGTTTCGACAACCAATTCTCCTCCTTACAACATCTCTTGCATTAGGAGATACCCTTGTGTTATTTTTCTAAAATTATTCGTTGAGAGATCTCAAGTCTTCAACAACTTTGTCAAGTTCCATGGGAGTCTCCTAGAGAATGCCCACAATTCATTGGTATTTGGGTCCTCAACTCTTTCACATCTTCCAATGGCTCTCATTACAAATTTTCTACTTATTTTCAATACTTGACTTGTCTTTCTAATGAGGCGAGCTTTATTTGTTTGTTGGCTTACTATTGTCGATGTAATGACACATCATGTGGCATGACTATCCTTGGTGCATGAGGTGGAACTCACACTCTCATATGCACTCATTAGATTCTTTACAATTGATTTTTCACTTGAGACATCTGATGTTCTTAGGCCAAGAATCTTCATAATGGGCCTAAATTTTAGATTTCTCATCAATTCAACAAATAGTTGACATCTTACGGCTTCATTTAAGTTCTCAAAGAATGATTTCCATATCTTATTGGCATATCTTTAGTAAGTACGCATGGGAATCTTATCCTGCATGGGCTTCAAAACATTCTCATCAATATCAATTAGAAACCTAGGCTTTCTATGCAAAATTCTAGGAGGCATTTTCATTGGTAAAGTTGATTGAACATTAGGAATTTATTCAATATTTACTTGAGATGGGATAGATGGGATACCTTCAATTGGAGATGGAAAAGATGAAAAGGCTTGAAGTTGAGATGGAGAATATGGTGTACCTTCAACTTGACGTGTGAATTATGGCGTGCCTCCAACTTGAGAAGAGAATGAAGATGTACCTTTAACTTCACTTGTGAAAATGGAGTGCCTCCAATTCGACAAGAGAATGATGGTGTTCCTTCAACTTGACCTGTGAATGAAGGAGTGCCTCCAACTTTGAGATTCAATTTCCTTGTTGAATGGAGGTTTTGCATTCATTCCCTTTGTGTTGCCAATTCCATCTCTTAGCTTGATTAGATGTGTCATGTTCCTCTTGAATTGACAGTGGTGGCATGTCTTCTTGTATGGTTGACAATTTTTTACTTTCGCAAATTCACCTCATTCTTTCTCTTTTCCTCTCATTCTCAGCTTCACGCTCTTTTGGTGTTAGAGTCATTGCTCATTTCCTCGGCATGATGATGATTTCTATATACATCATGAATAAGACATGGATAAATTAGTCCATCTTGGTATAATAAAGTAATCTCATACACATCTTAAAATATATAATCATATATAATTAAAGTGAATTTCACATTTTCTTAACATATCTTCTCAAACACGCTTTCTTAACCTCCCATGGATACACCTACTCAAGACAAGATACAAGAAGTTAGTAGCACTAGTAAGGAGAGTTATGACAAGCACATTGTGATGGACCAACCATTCCAAATGGAGAATCACAAGGTAAAACTAGACCTACCTGCATGTTAAAGGACAACCCAAATTCTTATATTGTAGGTGGTGAATTAGTTAGAGTAGATCATGAAGACAAGTATGAAGTCATCTCAAATCAACAATCTATTGTCAATCAAGGTCATGGGAGTAATGATCACAAAGGTAATTCAGAAAAAACCAATGGATTTCATGACAAGGAACACAATGATGATGTTAGAAGCATAATGAATAATCAGCATGATGATTGTTATGACAAACAAGCTAAGTATGGTGTACCCTTGTAAGGACTGAAAGCGTTGAATTATCACAATCAATGAATACAAATCAGTGAATTGGCAGTAAAGAAGACATTAAGTATGATGGCACACCTAGTCCCAATGATGAACATGAGTTGAATGGTTTATATGTCACTATTGAGAGTGGAAATGAAGAGGGCTTTTATGATTATGTTTGTCTGATAAATGACTCCAAACTTGTTGATTTTGACATGATTAGATTAGAAGTGAAATGTGTAATGACAGTCTAGGCCTAGATGTTCTTGATGACATAGTTGAGCACATGTTGATTGTTGATCTTATATTCTACCATGATCAAACTCTTAAAAATTTTAGCTCTTTTGTGTAATCCTAACTATGGTGAAATCTTCAAAAGTTAGGAGAATGTCCCTAGTTTGACTAGCAATGATGTGACAATTGGTCTAAGTGGTAAGACACTAATCAAGACTCCTTGCCTTCAATATATATGTTTGAAATGTTAAGAGACAAAATACTAACAAACATTAGAAACTAGCTTTATGATGCAAGACTTGAAGAAAATCATGGTGAATATGTAAAGAGCATCAATTATAGTTTGAATTAGCTATTCAAGATAGCCAAGGGGTGAAATCATCAAGAAAGGAGTAATTTTAAGGCTAATTATGATGACAGAGTTGTTGGTGATCTTTTGACTGAGTTTTATGATGACAAAAAGACTAAAATATAGAGTTTATTGCAGCCTAACTAGTCTGATTTCTTGGACAAACCTAGAGATGGCAGTCCAAAAAATTTATAGGGTACTTGAAAACAACAAAGAACTTATCTAGTATAGGTCCAATAAACGAAACTCAAACTAATTTTTTAGAGGTAAATGGCCAAGATGATGATAGTGAAAACTCATTACTATATGAGAACCAAATATATTAGATTTGTATCATTAAAAGCACTATATTTTAAATGTTGATACGATTGGTTACATTAGAGAGAATGATGATAATACTTTGTTATAGGGAGGTATCAATGACAGTTCAAATTGAGAGTACAAAAGAGTCTTGAATGTCATGATGTTGTTTCTTAAGGTCATGGTTTACTTCCACATTTGGAACAAGAAGAAGAATCAGGGATGTGTACTTACAATTTTGACAATGTTTACAATTCTTTAGGGTTAACTAATCAAGATACAACAAATTCATGTATATCATATTTTAATTATTCTAATTCTATTAATGCACATAATGATGACTTTTTTAACTTAGATAGTTCCACTTTTAGTGATTGTGAGTTTTCTAAAGAACATAAAGTGAAGTAAATGAATATGTATAAAGAACATACCTTAGAATTCAAGATTTGAGTTGACCAATCCTCCAAAATTTGGCTTCAAAATTGATCCAGGAGCATCCAGAGGTGTAAGGGAAATCTTGCATCACCCAAAAGCAATGATGATTCAAAATTGATGACTTTGTTTCCATTTATTTTCAAAATTCATATTTCTGGTTCCATAATCGCTTGAATAATGATGTAGAACTTTCAGTTTTTCCAAACTGCTAAAAATAGCAAATTGCAATTTTTGGAAAGTTTGCATTTGGACACGTATGGAAGTGAAAAATTTATAGGAAGCTTCGTAATTGAAAAATAAGACATTTGGTGAATGAATCAAGAAAAGATCATTTGTGAGCTGAAAGATATTAAAGTTTTTATTTCCTGAAAACCCTTGAAAAAGTTTTAAAGTCAAGTTTGAGGCACTAAAAGGCCCTGTACAACCCCAAAAATTGGTGGAATCGACAGAGTGGATTCTTAGTGTGTAGAGAAATTTGTGAGCTTTCTGGCCCTTCAAACAATTCATCAATCAGACACCTGGATCAAAAGTTATGGCTCCCAGAAGTTGACCTATTTTTGGAAGGAGATGCAAATTTTAAAATTTGGATGTCCAGGCTGCCAAAAAGGGCTATTTATGACCAAGTTTGGGAACCTTTGACAGTAGTAGAGATAAGGGGGAAAGTGTAGAGTCAAGAAAAGGTGGGAAAACATAAACCCTAGCAGATTTGGGGATACAGAAGGAAGAAGGTCCTAGAGTCTAGAGACAAGAAGCTGTAATGTGTTGCAGCTTGTGGAGGATTCATCCTCTGATTGTATTTGAGCTTATGTAATGTAATGTGTTGTCTAAATCAATAAAAAAACATTCCTATTTTTTGTGTGCAATTTCTGTTGTGTGTTTTATGATTTACCCCCTTCATCAAGTGGTATTAGAGCAAGGGTTTCTAAGTGTGTAGACAGATCGTTGATCGTGAGGTAGTTTGCACTAGGACCTGAGGTTGTGGGTTTGCTCCAAAGATCAAAATGCCTCCATGAAGAAAACATGGTGGGAGAAATGCTTTGATGGAAGAGGGTTTTAGAGCTCTACAAAGGCAAATCAATGCATTGCAAGAGGATCTGCGAAGAGGGTTTGAGCTGAGAACAAGAGAACAAAGGAAAGATGAAGGTGAAGAAGAGCTATTTGAGGAAGAACAAGAAACTACAGGAGATCCTACAGAAATTAGGTTGTTGAGGACTATTTCAAAGATTGGAAAGAGACCAAGGATTGAAGTCTCTACCTACTCTGGGAATCTGAACCCAAAAGAGCTTATTGATTGGATCAATGATATGGAAGAATATTTCAAGTATGAAGATGTGGAAGATCCAGAACGAGTCAAATTTGCAAAAACAAAGTTGAAGGACCATGCCAGTATTTGGTGAAAGGAGGTCTAGTTAGAGATAAATAGAAGAGGAAAAGGAAAGATTACTAGATGGGATTAGATGGTGGACAAACTAAAAAAGTAGTTCATTCCTATGGACTATGAGTTAAGGAGTATACAAAAGATTTTTATAAGATTACAATCATGATAGGCCATGTAGAGGCCAACAAGGAGAAGGTAACCTATTATATTAATGGGTTGAGGCCAAGTATTCAAGAGGAGTTGAGCCTGGTCAGAATGACCACCATAGAAGATGCGTACCATTTTTCCCTAAAGGTGGAAGAGAAGCTGAATAACAGATTTGAAAGAAAGCAAAGGGGAAGAGGTCAAGGCGGAAGGACTGGTGGAAGGTCCTATGGAGGCCGTAATGAAGATCAAAAGAAAAGTGAAGAAGCTAGCACCATTCGAAATCAGAGAGGAGGTAATGCCTACCGCCCTCGTGACCAAAATAATGGTGAGCAAAGAGGAAGAGGAAGAGGTCGACCTAGGCAAAGACTTGGAAGAGGAGGTTTCATAGGAACCTATTTCCAATATGGAAAAGAATGAAATTGAGCATACGAGTGTACACAACATCAAGGAAGGACAAATAGAAAACCTAAAGGTAATGGATGAGTTGCACATGTAGATGAAGATGCAAAGTCTGAGCATTCTGAAAATGCTGAAAGGGGAGAAACCCTAGTTGTTAGAAGAACCTTATTGAATGAGGAGAAAGAACCATATTAGAGGAGGAGTTTATTCCACACAAGGTGCAAATGTGAAAGTAAATGTTGTGATATTAATATTGACAATGGAAGCACTGACAATCTTGTTTCAGAGGAGATGGTTAACAAGTTGAAGTTGACAAGAAGAAGGCATCCACATTCATATCGGATTTCATGGTTGTAGAAGGACCATAGAGCTTTGGTCAATGAATAATGTTTAGTCAAGTTCAAGATTAGGGGTTACCATGATGAGGTGCTGTGTGACATCATATTGATGGATGCATGTCATATGCTATTGGGAAGACCGTGGTAGTATGATAGGTGTGCTGTCCATGATGGCCATGCAAATACCTATTCATTGATAAGGGATGGAGTTCATCATAAGTTGAAGCCCTTGAAGGAGGTGGAAGAAAATGTATGTAGTACTACCATAATTTGCTTGGTAGATGGTGTTGGGAATTAAGGTGTCTCAACCTTGGTAATTCCTTGTATTAATTCATTTTATTTATTTATTTATTGCCTATTGTATAATTTGGATGCAAATCCTATATTGTCATATTGTGGGAGTTGGCACAGTGATGTGTCATCCTACATGGCATATGACCACATGTAAATTTGTCCTTACATGAGGAGATAGGCGTCCCACTTAGTGGTAGGAATATTTTTCCATGTGTTGGCATCTTGGAATGTGTGTAAGGGAATATTGACCAAAACGCTCATGACAGATTCCTATGACGAAGTTATGACATGTAAGAGTCAGAAATAGAAGATTCTATGATAGGTGAAGACATGTGTCGAGAAACATATTTGTAAAAGGCATCTTTGGGTGCCCCAAGGTGGACTATGACATGTTGTAAGATAATATGCTATTTATAGCCTGTGTATGACAGATTCTCTTACAACTGTAAGTTATGACAACTATGACAGATTCTATGATGGTTGTAAGAGTCGTAAGAGCATTTGTCACAGCCCATTTTGGAAATAGGCAACCTCCTTGTGATAGGGTGACTTGACAAGTGTCAGGAGCATCCTACAATGTTGGACAAGTCTCCATAGGCGTGGGTTTTGGGCCATGAGGCCATGTTGGATGCCCATCTCAATGTGGAGCCATTTTTTCCTTGTATTCTCTTTATAAATAGGTGCTTTGGAGAGGAGAAGTACTACAGGTTTGACAGGTACTGTTATGCTGCTAGATCATCTCCAGATACAAGTGTCGAAGACTCCTGCAAGAGCATTAGCTCTGTGATTGTATTGTAACCTTCTTTGTTTACAGAATATATTTGAGCTGTGTTTTGGAGTGTGGGGTTTTTTACCCGTAAGGGTTTTCCCCACGTATATCTTGTGTCTCTCTTCTTCTATCTCACATTCTTGTGTATGTGTTTACTACAATATCTCTGTTAGTGGGTTAACATAGCTATAACTGTAAAGATAAAATTGAATTTGCACTTTCCTCCCCTCATTAGATTAGTGTAGGAAGCGATTTCTGCACACCTAGCTTCCTTTCAGATGGTAGGAAATTTTTGGAGGGTATGAAGCATGAGCATCATTGCTTTGCATTAATTCCTAAGATCAACTAGGAGAAATGTGAAGATGTACTAGCATAAGTCTCAGATCTATTGGAAGAATTTCAGGATATTGTCTCTAATAATGCACTAGAAGGTTTACCATCGGTGAGGAAGATAAGTCACCAAATGGATTTGATACCAGGAGCTAGTTTTCTGAATAAGGCAACCCATAGAATGACTCTAGAAGAGAATGAAGAGCTGAATAGACAAGTTCATGAGTTGTTAAGGAAGGGATTGATAAGGGAGAGCCTAAGTCCATGTGCGGTACCTATAGTACTAGAATTGAAGAAAGATGGAGAGTGGAGAATGTGTACATATTCCCAAGCCACCAACAAGATCACGATCAAGTACAAATTTCCATTACCCAGAATTGATGACATAATGGATTGTTTGAGTGGATCCAAGTACTTTATGAAGATTGATCTAAAGAGTGGGTATCACCAGATCTGAATCAAAGAAGGAGATGAATGGAAGACAACTTTCAAGACAAAGGAAGGTTTGTATGAGTGGTTAGTCATGCCATTTGGGCTAACCAATGCATCAAGTACATTCATGTGGCTCATGAATGAGGTATTGAAAGAGTTTTTGAGAAATTTTGTTATTGTTTATTTAGATAACATTTTGATTTTCAGTAAGACTTGAGATGAGCATCTGATGCATATCATAAGAGTTTTAGAGAAGCTGAGGGAGGAGAAGTTGCTGATTAATCTGAAGAAATGTAGTTTTGCAAAGGAGATGGTATATTTGGGATTTGTTGTCTTAGAGGAAGGTCTTAAGATGGAGCCAGAAAAAGTAAGGGCTATTGTCAAATGACCTATGCCAAGAAGTGCTACAGAGGTATGCTATTTTTATGGTTTGGCAAGTTTTTACAGAAATTTATCAGGAATTTTAGTAGCATTTGTGCACCCCTATCTGAGACAATGAGAGGGGATAAAAAAGAGTTTAAATGGACTATAGGAGCAGCCAAGAGTTTTGATACATTGAAACAGAAAGTCACAGAGCAACCTGTTTTGGCACTTCCAAATTTCAATAAGGTATTTTAGGTAGATTGCGATGCTAGTGGTAGTGCTATAGGAGTTGTTTTGAGTCAAGAAGGTAAGTCCATTACCTATTTCAGTGAGAAGGTTAATGATGGAAACAAAAATTATTCTGTTTATGATCAGGAATTTTATGCTATAATCCAAGCTTTGAAGAAATAGATACATTATTTGTTTCTGAAAGAGTGTTTTATATACTGATCATCAGGCTTTACAATATCTTAATAGTCAAGGGAAGTTGAACTAGAGGTACTTAAAATGGGTTGAGTTTTTGCAGAGTTATACTTTTATTTTGAAGCACAGGAGTGGGAAGTCCAATAGAGTTGTAGATGCCTTAAGAAGAAGGCAAAATTTGTTGATAGAAATGAAGATAGAGGTTGTTGGATTTGATGAGCTCAAAAGTTTGTATCCTGAAGATCTAGATTTTGTGGAGGCTTGAAAACTTGTTTGGAACCTATTATTTTGGACATGACAAAATGGTTGGATTTCATAATCCAAGATGGCATGTTGTTTAGAGGAAGCCAGTTGTGCATTCCGAGGAGTTCTATAAGAGAGAACCTGATTAAGGAGAAACATAGTGGGGGATTAGTTGGACACTTTGGTCGAGATAAGACCATTTCTATTGTTGGTGAGCATTATTATTGACCATAGTTGCAGTAGGATGTGAGGACATTTGTACAGAGTTTCAGAATTTGTCAAATGGAAAAAGAACAAGTTAGAATACATGGCTATATCAGTCACTACCTGTACTAGAGAAGCCATGGGATGATATCAGTATGGATTTTGTTCTTGGTTTACCAAGGACACATAGAAGACATGATTCCATTTTTGTGGTGGTGGATAGGTTCTCGAAGATGACACATTTTATTCCTTGTAAGAAGACTAATGATGCTGTTCATATTGCAGAGTTATTTTTTAGAGAGGTGGTGAGACTACATGGTCTACCTAAGAGCATAGTTTCAGATCGAGATACCATGTTTGTTAGTTATTTCTAGAGGACATTGTGGAAGAAGTTGAAGATAGATTTGAAGTTTAGTTCTGCACAACATCCACAAACTGACGGATAGATAGAAGTGGTGAATAGGAGTTTGGGTAGCCTGCTATGATGCTTAGTAGGAGATAAGCCCAAGGGATGGGATTTGATTTTACCATAGGTATACTTTGCTTACAACAATTCTATCAATAGGAGTATGGGTAAATCACTATTCCAAATTGTTAATGGGAGTAGTCCAAGAAATGCTTCAGAGTTAAGGAAGATGCACAAGGGAGAAAAGACAAGTGCCGAAGCTGAAGACTTTGCAGAACACCTAAAGAATTTGCATGAAGAGGTGAGAAAGCACATTAATAAGATGAATATTCAGTACAAGGCTAAGGCAGAATAAAAAAGGAGATATAAGGAATTTTAGGTAGGAGATGAAGTCATGGTTCACTTGAGAAAAGAGAGGTTTCCAGTTGGAACATATAATAAGTTGAAAATGAAGAAATTTGGACCATGTAGGATTTTGAAGAAGCATGATTTAGGAAATGCATATGAGGTAGAGCTACTGAATGGGATCAATATTTCCCCTATGTTCAATATTGTTGATTTAACAGAATATCATGAAGGTGGAATAGAGGATGGACCAAGAGAAGAACAATGCAGTATTCTAGCATCTACTTTAAAGGAGATATAAGAGATCTTTGATAGCCATGTGGGAAGAAGTACTTAGAATAGGCAATATGAAGAATATCTGGTGAATTAGAAAGGAAGGCCTGTTGAAGATTCTTCCCGGTTGTCTAAGGCAAAGGTTGACTGTTTGGGGTTTTCCTCAAACACTTAAGATGTGACAAGGCCACTTCTCAAATTACCCTAGGTGTCTGATGCAAGAGCATCCAAAGGTGTAAAGGCAATTTGTATCACCCAAAAATAATGATGATTTAAAATTGATGACTTTGTTTTCATTTCTTTTCAAAATTTGTATTTCTGGTTCCATAATCACTTGAATAATGATGTAGAACTTTCAGTTTTTCCAAACTTCTAAAAATAACAAATTGTTATTCTTGGAAATTTTGCATTTGGCCATGTATGGAAGAAAAAAATTATAGGAAGCTTCATAATTAAAAAATAAAACCTTTGGCGAAGGAATCAGGCAAAGATCATTTGTGAGCTGAAAGATATTAAAGTTTCTGTTTCCTGAAAAATCTCTGAAAAAGTTTCAAAGTCAAGTTTGAGGCACTAAAAAGCCTCATGCAACCCCCAAAATGGGTAGAATTAGTGAAGCATATTCTTAGTGCGTAGAAAACTTCGTGATCTTTCTGGCGCTTCAAGCGGTTCATCAATTGAACACTCGGATCAAAAGTTATGGCTCCCGGAAGTTGACATATTTTTGGAGGGAGTTGTAAATTTCAAAATTTAGTTGGAGGCTGCCAAAAAGGGCTATTTATGACCATTTTTAGGAACCCTTGGTAGTAGTATAGATAAGGGGGAAAGTGTAGAGTCAAGAAAAGGAGGGAAAACAAAAACCCTAGCAGATTTAGGGCGACAAAAGATAGAAGGTTCCAGAGTCTGGAGATAGGAAGTTGTAATGTGTTGTAGCGTGTGGAGGATTCATCCTCTGATTGTATTTGAGCTTATGTAATGTAATGTGTTGTCCAAATAAATAAAAGAACATTCCTATTTTCTATGTACAATTTCTATTGTTGTGTGTTTTATGATTTATCCCCTTCATCAAATATCCTCAAAAATTTGATCTTTTTGGGAAGTTCCTTTGTATTCAATACTAAATTCTATATAACTCTAATAGGATTAGTGAAATTTATGAAAAAAATAAACATATATCAACAAATTCAATCTAAATACATGAAAATTTTCTTTGAAACAATATGAAACATGAAACTTTTAGTTTAAATAATCAAATTTTGTCCAAAAACATTCAAAAGCAGTTCTTCTACGTTGAAAAAACAAAAAAAGGTGGTGGATTGATCAAACAATGATTCTTAAAATGTCAAACACCATGAAAAAGCATTTTCTTGTCTGATAGCATGCATGAAAAGTAGGGAATAATATACATGTGGGGTCTGAATCACATATCCCACATGCTTTTTCCCCATTTTTTAGTGTTTTAAGTGTTTTTAGTGTTTTAAGAGGGGAGGGAGAGAGATTAAGATAGAGAGACTACTTTTGACATGCGACCCTAAACCCTAAACCCGAGCAACCCTAAACCCAAGCAACGCTAAACCTCTATCTCCCTATCTCTACCTAATCTCTCTCCCTATGTCTTTGGTCATGTCCCTCACTCTCTATCTCCCTATCTCTCTCCTCAGTCTCCTCTATATCTCCCCATTGGTCCTCTCTCTCTAAACCCTAAACCCTAAACCTATAAACCTTAACCCCTAACCCCTAAACTCTAAAACCCTAAACCCTAAACCCTAAACCCAAGCAACTCTAAACCTCTATCTCCCTATCTCTCCCATATATCCCTATCTCTATAATACCTCTACCTCTCAATCTCTCTCTATGTCTTTGGACATGTCCCTCACTCTCTATCTCCCTATCTCTCCCCTTGGTCTCCTTTATATCTCCATATCGATTCTCTCTCTCTAAACCCTAAACCCTAAACTTCTAAACCTTAACCCCTAACCCGTAAACTTGAGCAACCCTAAACCCCTAAATACTAAACCCCAAACCCCAAATCCCTAAACCCTAAACCCTAAACCCAAGCAACCCTAAACCTCTATCTCCCTATCTCTCCCATATCTCCCGATCTCTATCATCCCTCTACTATTAATCTCTCTCCCTATATCTCTAGCTATGTCCCTCACTCTCTATCTCCCTATCTCTCCCCTCAGTCTCCTTCATATCTCCCTATCGGTCCTCTCTCTCTAAATCTTAACCCTAAACCCCTAAATATTAACCCTTAAACCCTAAACCATAAAAACTAAACCCTAAATAATGCCTCTAAACTCTAACCCCTAACCCCTAAACCTGAGAAACCCTAAACCCCTAAATCCTAAACCCCATAGCCATAAACCCTATACCCTAAACCCAAGCAACCCTAATACTCTATCTTTCTATCTCTTCCCTATCTCCCTATCTCTGTTGTCCCTCTACCCCTCAACCTCTCTCCCTATGTCTCTGGCCATGTCCCTCACTCTCTATCTCCCTATCTCTCTACTCGGTCTCCTCTATATCTCCCTATTGGTCCTCCCTCTAAACCCTAAACCCTAAACCTCTAAACCTTAACCCCTATACCATAAACCCTAAATAATGCCCTTAACCCCTAAACCCTAAACCTGAGCAACCCTAAACCCCTAAACCCCAAACCCCAAACCCCTAAACCATAAACCCTAAACCTCTATCTCCCTATCTCTATCGTCCCTCTACCTCTCAATCTCTCTCCTTATGTATCTGGCCATGTCCCTCACTCTGTATATCCCTATCTCTCCCCTTGGTCTCCTCTATATCGTCCTATTGGTCCTCTCTCTCTAAACCCTAAACCCTAAACCTTAACCCTAACCCCTAAAACATAAACCCTAAACCCTAAATAATGCCCCTAACCCCTAACCCCTAACCCCTAACCCCTAAAGCCGAGCAACCCTAAACCCCTATCTTCATATCTCTCCCTTATCTCCCTATCTCTATCATACCTCTACCTCTCAATCTCTCTCCCTAGTTCCCCTAACCCCTAAACCCTAAACCCAAGCAACCCTAAAACTCTATCTCCCTATCTCTATCTTCCCTCTACCTCTCAATCTCTCTCCCTTTGTCTCTGAACATGTCCCTTACTCTCTATCTCCCTATCTCTCCCCTCTATCTCCTCTACATCTCTCCCAATCTCTACTAGTCCCCTCTCTCTATCTCTCTCTAAACCCTAAACCCTAACCCCTAAACCTGAGCAACACTAAACCCCTAAACCCTAACCCCTAACCCCTAAATCCTAAACCGTAGACTGAGGAACCCTAAACTCCTAAACCTTAAATAATTCACCTAAACCCTAACCCCTAACCCATAACCCCTAAACCCTAAACTTATAAACCCTAAATAATACCCCTAAATGCTGACCCCTAAACCCTAAACCTAAGCAACCCTAAACCCCTAAGTTACCCTAAATAATTCCCCTAAACCCTAACCCCTAAAACCTAAACTTTAGCAACCCTAAACTCATAAACTCTAAATAATGTCCCTAAACCCTAACCCCTAAATCCTAACCCCTAAACCTGGGCAACGCTAAACCTCTCTCTCTCCTCAAAACCCTAATCCCTAAACCCGAGCAACCTTAAACCTCTATCTAGATCTCTCCCTTATCTCCTTATCTCTATTGTCCCTCTACCTCTCAATCTCTCTCCCTATCTCTCTGGACATCTCACTCACTCTCTATCTCCCTATCTCTTCCCTCTATCTCCTCTATCTCTCCCTATTTGTATCCTCTCTTTACCTATCTATATCTCCCTATTTCTCTATCTCTTGCCTCTGTCTCCCCCATCAATCCTCTATCTCCCTATCTCTCCCCTCTATCTCTCCCTCTCCCTTATCGATAAAGGAAATGAAAACAAGAAAACTAGGACTCTCTCTCTCTCTCTCTCTCCCCCTCCCTCCTATCACCCTCTCTCTCCCCTCTCTCTCCCCTCCATCTGTACCCTCTCTCCCTCTTCCTCCCTCTCCCTCTCCCTCTCCCTCTCCCTCTCTCTCTCCCTCATCTACAAAGAACATGGAAACATGAAAATGTCTATGCTTCCACACTTTGCATACATGTTTTATCAAAGCGTAATGTGAGCACGTTATAATGCACTCACGTTATGTAAATGCACATAACATGAGTGCGTTATAATGCACTCGTGTTATGCTTTGCCTTGGTAATTTCCAAGCCTTTTTCTTGGATTTGCCTTAGGCTTCCAACCCAAAGGCTTGGACTATGTTTAGGTCATCCAATGACAATTTTTTCTAGATTCTAACAAAATTCACATAATCTGGAGCGTGCTCACCATCAGGATTGCACTTTTTTCAATGAAAAGTAAAAAAAAATGCCACCATAATCTTAAGCTCTCTGTTAGCTATCTAACAATATAATTTTTTTCATGTTTTGAGTATGGTAAGGTTTTCATCTTTAATTTCTTTTGTTAGTGTATCCGTTTTTTGTCAAAAACCAGTGTCTGGTATTTTTGAATTTTTTTTAACCATTCATCAAAATTTCAAATAAATTATATTTTTAGAAACTAGACTCCATTCTACATGTATTCAATTTTTTTTTGATTTTCGATTAGTTTTCAAAAATTTTAGGGGGGAGCACGCTCAATTTGTTGTTTTTCAGGATGTGTCCACTTTGAAAATTAGTAAAAAAATCAATTATTCATGAAAAAATATCAGAAAAATTAGGGATAAACTACATGGTGTTAGCTAATTTCTCACAGAAGTGATTTTTGAAATAATAAAAAAAAGATAACATTTTAGGGGGAACACACTAGATGCTATGTTATGTTTTTTTGAGAAAAATAGGACCAATTTGTTGTTACAAGTATGGACTAATCGGTGTTGTCATTGATGTCAACATATTTGTTTTGTCATTGGTGTCAACTGTGTCCTCCACTATTACTATTGTTATTTGATCAAGGTGCTGAGTTAGTGATGATGTGATTGCCTTGAAGAAGTGCTGAAGTTGTTAAGAATATGTTCCTCTTGCTGGGTTTCCAAGTGCTTTTGAGAAAAAAATGATTAATATTGGAAACAATGTGTTGAAGAAGTCTTTTGGCTTACAGAATATTGTTTGAGTTTTTGCTCCGCATTTCTTCTGCATTGGAGATCTAAGTGTGCGGTTTGGATATGTTGTTGAGAAGTTTTTGAAGATGCTAAATCTAGAATTTGGTACTCTGGATCGCTATGCAGTGAAAGTTATGTTCAACAATTTGAAGACAATGTTTGACAGTGTTTGCAGTGTGTCTAGGAGAAAGTACTTTGCTCCACATTTCTCTGCAGAATGGTTTCAGGTGTTGCAGTTTTGAATATATGCTTATAAGGTTCTTATCTATCTTCTATCTAGAAGGTTTGTGATTTGGTGCTCCAGAAAGCAACTTCGTGTAGCAGAGTTCGACAGTGTTGTTTGTAAGCAGACTATGAACTTCCTTCAGGTGAAAGTTGTTGTGGTTGAATTTGTTGGTTTCTAGGTAACTTCAAGATGTTTGTGGATATTTCTAGATTGTGTTAAAGCTTTGTGTAAGATTGGTGAGGTGTGTTTACTTTTGAGGAAGCGAGTACTTAATAATTCATACTATTTACACAAGTTTGGCCGACTTGGTTGTTTACACTATTTGCAGTTGTGCTTCATTGATTGTGAAAGCGTGATGAAGCATGTAAGAGTGGATTTAGGTCCGTGATACAGTGTGATGTGGTTTGCATTCGTTCCCTTCCTCTGCAGGAATGTTTAGGTCCAGAACTAATTTGAATTTTATGAGCTAAGATGTGTTTCCGACCTTGGAGATTGATTTCAAGGTTGATGGTAGTATAAATAAGTGTCAAGAGTTCATGTCCATGTGCGAACATGGAGGATATGATGTTTGAAATGTGAATTTGATTAAGGCAGTAAGAACTTTCATTTGTTAGGTGACTAGATGCAGTGAGCAGAAGGTGTCTACTATCTTTCAGTATGGTTGCAAAGGTGATGTTTGTTGAGCTTCATTGGAATTGAACCCATGCATTTGTTAGATGCAATTATATCAGTTCATCCTTGGCAATGAGCCTCTTCTTCTTTCTTCTTCTTCTAGATAGTGAGTCCTTGGTAGTGAGCCTTTCTTTTTCTGGGTAGTGAGCCTTTTGTATTTCGATATTGTTACTACATAATATTTTGAGCTAATCCTCACCGTGGTTTTTCCCTTTTATAGTTTTCCATGTAAAATATGGTGTTCTCTTGTGTATGGTGTTGATGTGTTTTCATGTTTAATCATCATAACAGATTAAGGGTTTAAGTGAACTGATGTGGATGTGAATATGTTTGTGAGGGTTTGAAATTTTTGATACAACTAATTCACCCCTCCTTTCAGTTGTCTTGTGCATTCAATATTTGTGTGCTCCCCCTTTTTGAACCCCTTAATCTCAACCATTTTTTTTTTAAATAGTACTTTAGAAACTAGATTCAGAGCACTAGGACTTGTTTTTGTTGTATCTTCAGATTTTGAGTGTAACTATCTTTAATTTCTCATCCAACATCAGTCTTTCCTGATTTCAAAAAAAAGTGGCACCTTAGGACCCCATTTTGGTCCCTCATCTTTGTGCACTTACCCATACCTTGTTCTAAAAGTTGTTTTATGAATGTCTTCATCTTTTAATCTCATTTGATGATATCCAGATCGCATACCGATCTTTGAGAACACTGTTGCACCCCTATCTGATCAAAAAGATCATCAATACACAGTAGAGGATACTTATTCTTTATCATTGCTTTGTTGAGAATATGATAGTCTATAGATAGATGCAAGGTTCCATCCTTTTTTTAACAAAAATCGTAGGTCCTCCCCAAGGTGAAACACTGGGTCTAATCAAACCTTTAGCCAATAGCTCTTGAAGCTAGGCTTTCAATTCCATCAACTCCATAGTAGTCATATGGTATGGAGTCTTTGATATCAGCTCAGATCTAGGTATTATATTAATAGAGAAATCAAAAGCTCTCTTCAGAGGTAACCCTAGAAGTTCATCTAGAAAGACATCCTTAAAATCTTGAAGGAAAGGATAATTCTCTAAGGGTACATTTTGTTTACTAGGATCCTCTTCTACTTGTTCCATTTTGACTGCAAAAAAATGACATTCTTTTCACCTAGCCCTCTTCAATTGCATAGCAAAGATTAGTCTAATCTTGACTTCTCTTTGTGTGCCTTGTAGATAGACTTTGTTTCCTACATTGTCTAGACACTCAACTATTTTAGCAAAACAATCAACATTGGCCCTATGCCTCCATAACCAACTTATTCCTAAGATAACATCATAGGAACCTAGGGGGGCTACAAACAAATTCACCTTAGTTGAAAACCTAGGAAGATCAATTTTGGCTTCAAATAGGCATTTCTCTACCTGATCTTTATTCTGGTTAGCATATTCAACTAACCAGGGTTTAGTCATATATCTAGCTCTTCTAGGAAATTTATTCAATACTCTTGGAGAAATAAAACATTTAGTTGCTCCAGTATCAATTAAAATAGAAATAGGAACTCCAAACAAAGTACCTATCATCTCTATGGGAGTAATTTGGTACTCCTCCTGGTGATTGTCTAAGCCGCATGGATTCTCTGATGAAAAGCTGCTTGTTGGGTAGGTAATGAGTTACTACACTAATGAACTCCTTGGTTCTTGGTTGGACATTGATTTGCACAATGATCTCCACCACAAGAGAAACATCCCCCAGGAGGTCCTCGCTTTTCAGTAGGTTTGCTTGTATTGTTTTTCTTCTCATTCCTGGGTCCATTCTTGTTATTTCTGAATCCCTTGTCACTTTTCTTATTCACATTATGTTTATTATTCCTTTTCTTGAAAGGTTGAGAAGCTTGTGACTTATTAAACCTCTTGTAATTCTTCTTGTGATATACATAAATTGAGTTATGTTTTTGCTCTTGTTTGATTGCCTTCTCAAAAACTTGGTCCATAGTGGTAAGACCATGCACATCCACTTCTCCACCTATCTGGGCATTCAAACCCATGATGAATTTTCTAATTCAAAACCTTTCATCCTCTGATATTGTGGCACATACTTCAGGAGACAGGTGAAGTTTTTCCAATATTCAACCACAGACAATTCTCCTTGTTGCAAATTTTGAAAATATATTAGCTTTTGGTTGAAGAAAAGCTGTGGTAACCACCTCTATGAAAATATGACCACAAACTGATTCCAGGTTAAGCTTAGAGAATTTAGCCCCAGTTCCATTTTCTTATTCATCCACCACTTGGGTACTTCACCTGCCAGCTGATAGGTACCCCATACTACCTTGGTTATCTCAGAGTAGTTTCTGATCTCAAAATACTTTTCCATCTCTGTCAACCAAGCTTCTGTAACATCACCACTTACTGTTCCATTGAACTTGGGTAGTGTCTCTTTCTTCATATCTCTTGACAACTCTAAGGCAAGTCTATTTCTCCTTTCTTCTTGAGACTTAGTCTTATCACCATCCTTCCTTCGTTCACTATGAGAACTATATTCATGGACATAATCATCATCCCCTTCATGCGAGTCCTCTTTTTCTCCTTTGGTTCTGCCTTGACCCCTCACTTCCTATTCTAGGTTTCCAAGCCTTCCCTTGGTTTCATTCAACATGGTCAATATCTGATCCAACTTAGTCTTTGGGTTTTCAGAACGATTCAACTCTCCCTAACTATCTCTAAGATTTGTTCGAGTTCAAACCATGATGATACTCTATATCACACCTGATATTAGATTAAATTTCAGAAATAATGCATCTCATTAATTTAAAATTCATCATTAAATCTATTCATAAAACTCAAATAAATGTGCAAAACAATCTCATCTTTATTATAGTTTATTTTGGGTATAAACACATCCTTATTTAGATAGATAAATCAAACAAGACTACATGTCAATGTTGGTTAAAGGACATTCCTCAGGTTCCTATTCCCCATCATAATCCAGTAAAACAAACTTAGAGGGTGGATGTACACATAGGTACTCCAACACCTCTTTTCCTGAAACAAGGGCATCACGACCACACTGGGCAAACAACATGTCGCAACTAGCAGATGGTTTACTCAGTTTAACTACAAGAGTAGGAACAATGGGTTTCTTAGCCAGTTCAATGCGTTGTTTCTTTTCTAGTTGAATATGCTTAAGAGCATCATCCAATGTTTTAGAGTCTTCTAGCCATGCACCGTCAGCATAGTTAATATGTTCTTGGAGTTTTACCTCCTTAGTTGGTTCTTTTTTAACCACTATCTTGGGTAAGTTCTGGGAAATAAACTTCCTAGCAGTTTTTTGGTTCTTCTCTATGCCACTCTAGCATAAAACCAATTTCAAACATTAGCCAATCTATTGAATGTTGACAAGTTTTCTTGTAGTGAACTCTTAGGTCCATGTGTTGAACCCGTAGCTCTGATACCATATGTAACATACCAACTCATACAACTTGGAATCACACACAAAATTTACTAAGAAAGTTAAAGAACATGTTTACCATGAGTGATTTTTTTTCTTTTCTTTTCTAACATTTGCATAATCACATAGAATTAAATGTATATCTTTTCTAAATATTTTTCAACCTTGATATTACAATATATTCAAAGATAAAATCATAGTGAAATCATTTCACTTTACATTTACAAATATTTACACTTGGCGATAAGAATAAATTTAAATAAGTTTCAAAATCATAAGTCATAACATGAAGTATATTGGATCTGAAATTTGGTATCTATCGCACAAGTCTTGGTGAGTCTTCTACTGCAGAAGGGAGAGTATCATTAAAGTGCTTTTCCTCCAACCATAGACTGGTAGTCCCCCACTCATCTTCCATCTAGAAGTGGCCCTACCCTTCACAAAGAGTATAGAAATAAGGAACCAACAGGTTGCCATTTGAGTCCTAGTGTCGTGTCCTACATAACTCAATCGACCATACATCTCTAGCCAATCTTCTAGCTAAGTATGATCATTCTTACAGGTTACACAATCTAGATACGGTGAACCAACTAATGCATGCAGATACAAATGCATCAATTTGGCCAAAGTTTCTCTATAAATAGACGTTTGCAATAAACATAGTCGTGTGTTCACACACCTCTAACTTGACTTGGAAACTACAACATCCTATAGTTTGACTTGCTTGACTAGAATCTCTAGACATGAATTGTCTTGACTAAATTCAAATCCTAGTCAATCTGACTTAGAATTAATCCTTAATCTAGGATAAATGTAATAAATGGGTTTAGGTGACTTTAACCTTTTAGAGAGTCCCTCTTTGCATACTTGCAAATACTAGGGTCTATGACTTCTTGTCATTCTACTCAATGACCCAAAGATTGAGCACTCGTGTAATATATCAAGTCTCTAACTCTATCATGAAATCATTTATTATATCATTAGTGCTTCTTAGACTCTTCCTAAATTATACTTGTCTTGATCTATGGTTTTCTTGACCATTCACTGTCGACTGTAATAAACAATAGACTAATTCAATATTATAACCGATTTAAGAGTTTTCAAGTTTTCTTAACCCTTCCAGGTTGAATCTAGGGATTTAACTTCTCTATCCCAATGCATTGAAATATCAAAGACTTGTTTTCTAAAAGTAAAAAAATTATAATAATATAACATGGAAATGATAACCTCTAGTCTTCTCTTGACCACTTGGGCATTGTTTGAATTCACATTTCTCATAGCATGTATAAACATAGTACACGAGGTATATCCTCATTCATATAAGATCTTAATGAATGTACTATTATTATCATAACTAATCTTTTGACTAAGTTCGATCTTTCAACCTAAATAGGTTTGAGTCTAAAATAATAATATAATATTTTTAACCTCTTGGTCTTCTTAAGTCCACCGACTTTTGATATAGGATAGGTTATGTACTCATATTTAACATCTTTTGTATATCATGATAATGCTTATTATTTGTATAATGCATATGTGATATTATATCACTATACTTAGGTGTTTTCAATGATATCAATATCATTTTTATATATTCTATATAAGTGAATATCTATCACCATAACTTTTGATTATAAACATTAAAACTTATACATATAAAACATTGTGAAATATGAATCTATCACTGTCTAAACTTTCTTTAATCTTACTCATCTCGACTCTTAGGTTTATATCTGAGTTCTCCTAAAGTTCAGACTCTGCATTTTATATGCTAGTTTTCTACACAGATTTGGTGTTTTGACAACTAAAAGAAACATATGTTTGCTTGAGTACAAACAAAGTTAAGTGACAACTTTCTATAGACCGTAAACCTCTGTGTAAACAATGTTATTCATAACATTTTTCCATAATCCTGTGTCTATCAAAGAAAAAATGTTTACAATATATTTTCTCTATGGGTTCGATGATACAAAATGATGGAATGAGAAAGTTATCTACCATAGTATTCCTGCTATAAACTATAATATTTTGTTGTTTATCCTCTACAGTTTTATACTACTATTCAATGACATTTTTACTGTCTCTTCCTAATAAATTCAAACTCCATTATCACAAGCATTCTGTGTGTCGTTTCTTAGCTTTGACAAGATAGTGTTTCTTTATTTCATACATATCTATGTTTATAAAATTTCTATGGCCATAATATCACTACTTTGTATAACTCTATATACTTTTCTATAAGAAATCATATCTCTGTATGTTTATATAGAATGGGAAAATTATAGTTTAATAATGGAATAATTGGTTATAAGAGATATCCTTGCCTTGAAGCATTGATGGTTTCCCAAAACCGAGCTAGTTTCTTACTACCTTCCTCTGCATAAATGTCTCTCTTTCCCCATGGATCCCTACTAAGAACAAAGCTATGCAAGCATAACTAATGCTATCATAAGTCATGCCCAACCCAAACTAACACAATGCTTCTGTTGAGGCAAGAACAAAGCTCTGTGTTTTTTAAATGCCATATTTCATCCTTCAATAATATAGCCTTTTAAAAGGCTTTACCCTCCATCACCGCAGATATTCTTCTTACATCTATGCCTATTTACACTCTAAATTGGCATGCAAAAATTATGGAGTTACTAGTCATAAAGATCACTTCTAAACCATTCGTAAACTCCTCCTTTCTCTCCATAACCAACGTGGAGGAAAGGAGTTGAGTGCTCACAAAATACATGATGTGGTTTTACATTAAAATTTGCAACAACATCACGTTCTAAAAATGCTCATCGACTACATACAAATGGTTTAAAATTAAAGTTCCTATTAAATAGATATTTAACAACATAATATAGGTGTACACAACATACACTTACGTTATCTCCAAAACACGATATGATATGAGAATGGGGTCGAGGTATTCTCCCCCTCTCAAAATTGATTAAATGTCAAAATAGATAAAATTAACATAATAGAATTATAATCAGGAATTACCGATAATAAAGTAGTTTAACTACTAGTATTTATTCGTTCTAGTAATATAATTTTATATTCATATCACACAAAGAAATAACAGTTCTATCGACCATTTCCTTGACGACGGTCATGTTCTAACCTGACTTAGTTTTCGACAATAACCTCAACTTAATGAATCTAGTTGACAATTGATGATTTGCCGAGTTAGAACCAAACTCAGACCAATTGGTCAAACATAAATTACCATACTCGATGAAGGTTCACTAAAATGTGAAAGAATGAGACTTAGATGACAAATAATTTATTCTTATCCATACGTCTATTCTCTTCTCTCTAATGATGCTCTCCCTCTCTTTCTCAGAGGGTGGAAAACCTGTTTCCTGGTTACAACTTGCAATCATCAAACTAGGATTAATGCATCGTTAGTCAATCCATAAACCTTATGAATAAATAATTATGACATCTTATAAATCACATGTCTAAATTCTATTCATATAAGCATAAACTCATGATATCATTGATTTATCCTGATATTTTCACATAACGCGAAATTATTAATTCATGCATAATTAAATACTAATTATGTGCAAGTAAAAAGTAAACCATAGTCAAGATTTGGACTCTGGAAGTAGCACAACATGTCCCAGAGAGAAGGCAGAAGTCATGTGAACACATTAGAATTAAACAAGACCAAGGGGAATCTCAAAATCCTGCTTACCTCAACTATTACTCACAAAATGGGAGTAATGAAACATTCCCAAATGGGAATCCTCCTACTCAAAACACTCAAACAATATAGGGAAATCAAGAAAATCAAGCAATGCCATTAAGATATCAAAACCCATCCATGGGGTTAATGCTGTCAACTCCACAATCGCAAATTGCCTTCTTAGGCACATTCTTGGAGTATTTAAAAGAGACACTTGATATGGCTATAAGAAGTGTTCAGTTACCACAATCATTGCTAGATCTCCCAAAGTTCAAGGGAGAAGGAGACCCTAATTCACACATCAAGGTATATATAACCGCTATAAGAGAACTCCTCCTTTGGGATGGGGTTGTTGCAAAAATATTCACAAAGACATTAGAAGGAATAGCCTTGGATTGGTATTATCAGTTTCCAAAGGCTTCGACACACTTGTTTAGATAGTTAATAGGTGAGTTTGTTATAGATTTTGACATGAATAAACTCATAAAGATAGGAATTAGAGAATTTCTAGCCATGAAGCAAGAACCTAATGAGTTAGTGGCCCATTTTGTCACTTGGTGGAGACAAGTTCTCTACTCTTCAACAAGTACTCTGAACATGGATCACCGTGGGTTATGCGATCTATTCTTACATGCTTTGAATAGAGATACAAGGGAAGAAGTTCAAAAACTGCCTTACAAGTCTTATGAAGAGGCTTTAGAAAGTGCCTTACAAATTGACCAAGCAACTATTGATAGTGGCCAAAGAACCTATGGGTCAAATGGGTGATTGATAAATGAGGATACAGGAAATAATGTGCCTATCATTAAGATCCTTAAGAATAATAGAAACACAACAACAGATGGGGTAACAGATCAACCCCCGGTTAAGAAAGTGAGGGACGATTACAATGGAAGAGACTATTATCCCATGAATGTTAATGCAGTCGATCGCCCTCAAAATAATGCATACTATCCAAGGGATAACTATCAATCATGGAATCAAAATGGAAATGGGAATGATGGAAGATACGAAAGGCCTCCCTATGAGTATAATCAATTTTGTTCCTTTCATAGGACAAGGGGGCACATCATGGAGTCTTGTAGGGAGTATAATAGGTTCATAGCGAGGTTGGTAGAAGACCAACAATGGTTATTCATAGAGATGTTCCTAAATTCACAAGAGGTCACACCAGACAAAAACAAAGGACCAAGGCAAGGACATGCGCTGATAGCTCCACAAAATGTAAATATGAAAGTCTATAAACACCCATTCCCCACATAGAGACAAAAAAATGATTGGTCAAAACAATACAGTGCAAGGTACAAATGCAATTATCCCTCCACAACTAGGGTAGAAAGTTGAATCCAGGATGTTAGGATTGGTGGAAATATTGCATGATGAAGAATAAGGAGAACTCAACAACGAGCAAAAAGAGATGCATGAAAGCACGGTCTCGGTAGTGGAACTGATACTAGTGCCAATTGGATCCTATGACTAATTGAGGACTTAAAGAAAATGTACGCACACATCCATTTCATCGACCTCCTAAAAAATTCTCCTTCACATCGTTCAACATTACTAAAAGTGATAGGACTAAAATATCTGGATCAAATCATGCTGCCTCCTAGCAGACAAGTCAATGATGTAGTTTTCGATGTGAACCCACCAAATTTTGAATTGAAAGATGCAGGGTTTTTCTTTGACTTAAACCAAATGCCTTCTAAGGTAGAATTAACAATAAAAATGAGATCCCACACTATACTTACAAGTGTGGATTTATGACACATGCATCAAAAGAACACTAATTGATGATGGAGCAGCAGTGAATGTAGTTCCATTCTCTCTTTTAGAGAGGATGGGTTATGGACACACCAACATCATTATATCGTGAGACACATTAAGTGAATATGATAATTTAAAGGCCATGATGATAAGGAAAATCACACTTTCAATATCTTTAGGATAAAAAACTGTCCCAACTACATTCTACATTATTGATAGGGATACATGATATAATCTGCTCCTTGGGAGACCTTGAATGGATAGAATGAAAGATGTACCATCCACCTTATTCCAAGAAGTTTGATTTTTACACCTTGGGAAAGTTATGTTGCAAAAGGGGATCCAAAGCCTTTCAACATGATAAAGTTTAATACAACAAACAAGAAAATAGGCATCCCCATTGATTACGAGCTTCCCACGAATAAGATTTATGTTCCTAGTCCTACACCACAATCAATATGTATCAAGAGGATAGAAATTCTGGCAAAGATGATAAATAATGCATAAATGAAATCCTTAGAAAATGAGGCACCATCGAAATAGGAGGTCATCTCTAAGGAAACAACAACAAAAATGATGGAATAGATAGAAAAGGATGGACCCATTCAGTTCCCTTTAAAAATCCTTATGATTAATGTGAAGCTGGCCTATAAACTCTTCCCCTGCATAAGAGAGAAACCTCATAGAATCGAAGGACCAGTGTTTGAAACAACTACACTAGATCTAAGAAATGTAGACCCACACACTTTCTCAGACCCCGAGGAAGACTTAGCAGAAAGTTACACTCTATTGACACCACCAAGTGAGTCATGTGTCCTCAGAACACCAGAAGAAAGTGAATCCTATGAACCTCTCACGTTGTTAGAGGATTCATACAAACCAATTGTTGGCAAGAGACACTATATGGATTCATGAATGTTGTCATTGATGGCAACAAAGTTCATCCGACACATCCACAGGACATGGTGTGTCTCTACTGGAAGTCAGATTGAAGAATGTTGTGGTCTGGTAAGCAAGAACAGAGTATGTGGAAAGGTTCGACAGTCAGGTCCGGATCTCTCAGAGGAAGTATCTTTGGAAAGTGTGGACTTGGGAAAGTCAACAGGAGTACCTTGACTGATAGATTCCAAGAATTGAGCCTCCGATGATGAAAGAGTAAAGAGATGTAAGCATTCAAGTATTAGGGTCCGGTTTGATAGAACAGACAGAGGAAGAACTGATAGGCAGAGCATCAGAAGTTATTTTGGATGAGATGTTGATGGTGATAAAGACTCCTAAGGTATATTTCATGATTGGCTAACTTATTAGATGACTTCTATAAGTTTCTTTTTGATCCGCTTCACTTGGAAGCAAGGATTCAGCTGACAAACTAAAGTTTGAGATAATATTGACTATTCCGGATGCCGACTAGAAAAGTGTTGAAATCACTTGTGCGGATATATATATATATATATATATATATAAGACGGATTTAGATGTGAAGGTGTGTGTGTGTTGTGTATGAATTGAAGTACGAATAAAAGCAGAATAGAACAAAAGGTAGAAAAGCAGGTTCAGAATGTAAAAGGGCAGCAGCACTTAAGGAGAGTAAGAATGAAGTGTAGCAGATTAGTCTATTGAACTTAACCAGAACTGAACTTCAGCATGTGTGGATGCTTCTCATCAGTTCAAGTTTTCTTCGTATATACAGTAAGTCTTTTGTAGGCAGTGAGCCTCTTGTGAGCAGTGCCATTTTGTATCTTCTATTCTTCTAATAGAGAATAATATCTTGGGTTAATCACCCCGTGGTTTTTCCCTTAACCGGGTTTCCATGTCAAAATCATTGTGTCATGTGTATTGGTGTTATTTCCATTTCATGATTATGCTTGCTTATTTGATCTGATGTTACATTAACTGTTAAGAAAGCACAGAAAGTTAAAATTATTAGGATAACTGATTCACCCCCCTCTTAGTTATCAACAATTGGTATCAGAGCCAAGTTCCTCCTAATAGAGCCTAACAGCTTGAGGAAGATCTGGGAGTTCAAATGGATGCATATGGTTTAAGGGAGCAACTCAAGATCACCAAAGATGCAATTAGGGCTGTAACCGGTCTGCACTCATCCGGTGGTTTACCTGTTCTCAAGTCTGTCAAAAATCAGACAGTTAGTGATGCAACCGGATCCAAGTTTGACAAGAGAGCTATGACAGTTGATGACATCACTAAACCGGATGTCAAATTTGCAGCTATGATAATTGGTTACAAAATCTATCATTCTAGTAGGGAAAATTCAGTACCGGGAACTGCAATCTACACAGCTTATCAAATGTTAAAGGAGAATGCAGACTATGACTTGTGTGAGCTTCTTGTGAACCAACTCTTTGAAAATCTGCAGAAGATCAAGAAGGACAAGAAAAACTCCTTCAAGTATGGCAATCTGATCCTTTGTCTCTTCTTCTACTACATGAATGAGCTTCCCAGATCCAGTGGATGGATATGGCAGAATGACAGACCGGTTGCCATCCAAATCAGAGACTATTTGCATGGACTTGGGGATGCTAAAGCAAGAAATACAGCTCTATGGGGATACTTCAAGAACTTCCAAAGCATGATGCATGCAAGAGAAAGAATACCCCAATCCCTTATAGAAAAGTACAAAGACACAGTATGCTTCATGGTTGAAACAGATCAGTGTCTAATGGAGGCAGTGGAGCCAAGGACTGTTTGGATCATGCCCATGGGGTATGAAGTGGATGAACAGATAGTAGAGCTGCATGTTCAACACATGCTAAGCCAGCCCAAAGATCCTAAGGCAGAAAGGTTTGGAACCTTTGAGGAACTGAGTGTAAAGATACATGTAGAACTCAGGGAACCGGAGATAAAGAGGAAGGTAAGAAAAGAAGTTGAGCATATTGCTCAAGGCCTAGGAATCTCAAAAGAGGCACTTGATGCCAGCCGAGAAAAGAGGAGGAAGGCTGAGGAAGAAGAGAAGAGTAAAGAAAGTGTTCCGGTTGAAACTCCCACCCGGACCAGATCATCAAAAAGATCTGCACCTCCCACAACCAAAAGTTCAAAACCGGAAGTCCAGGCATCCGGTAAAAGATCCAAGACAAAAGCCACAAGGGCTTATGAAAGCCAAAAGGATGAAGAGGAAACAGAGTCAGATGAGGGAGTAAAAGAAATAAAGAAGCAGAAGAAGAAAGGATCCGGTAAACCCTCCACAGGCCAAGACAAGGATGAAATGGCAGAGGTATCTGTTGAAAAGCCCACTCTGTCTCTAGAGAGTATAATCAAGTCGGTCACGGTGGATGGAAACCTTCAACCAATGACTGAATTTTATGATGACTACAGTGAGGCTGACCAAAAGATTCTGCAGGAAGCCACAGTCAAATATCTGAACATATACAATAAGGCTTTCATTGAGATCATATCTCTTATTCCTAAAAGCCTAGAAAAGGAATTAGAAATAAGAAAGAATAATGCTCGTGCAAAAGATCTTGAGATCCGGGAGCAGATAGCTATTCAGCTATATCCTCAAATTGATCCCAAGACAATGAACATAATCTTCAAAGACTGCAAAGATGAGTTCAGAAGTAAAGCCAGGATGAATCAACTCATGCTTGGTGAGACTGACAAAGTGGCCCAAGAGACAGAAGAGATCCTCCGGAAGGCCTTCAAAAGGTTCAATCTTCCTGTTGTAGAGGACTTAGGTGCAGAAACAGCTGCGGATTTGGAATCATCTGTTCCGGAAGAAGTGGGCCCTGAACAGACAAACATCTCTCCTCCGGTTTCCCCTACAGTCTCCGGATCCAAAGAAGAAGAGAAATTACAGGAGAAGGAAGCAGGGGTGAAAGATAAAGAGGTTGACAGTTCCAAGACTGCAGAAGAAAAGAAACATCTGTCTCCGGCAAGAGACACTGCACAAACTGTTCAACAATTTTTGAGCAGAGCCACTATAGAAATTGATGAACCGGACCTGCTGAAAGGACCATTAGATTTTGACTCTTTGTCACCGGTGCAAACAATGAAAATAGCCTCATTTGCAAATGAGAAAGTCAAAGAGAAGCTGCTGAAATCTCACATGGAAGACTGTGAGCTTATGGAGGTAGCATCTGGAGTGCTAGAAAAGATCATGCCATCCTTTCAAAAGGATCCCACAGCCTCCTCTTCCGGTAATCTCAAAACCTTAGTCAGCAGTGTTAATACACATTTTGAATCTCTAGAAAAATCTGCTGAAGAAAAGGTCTGGAAGGAATTTTTGGATAAAAGATTTTCTGAAGTATTAGAATTAATCTCTAAAGATAGGAAGATTGTGAGTATTGGAATAAAGAGCTTAGAGAATGCTCTTAAGGATGGCGCTGACATTTACAAATTTTGTATATCCTGGTCAAAGGCAACAGCAGCAATTGATAAGAAAATAAAAGAGGAACAGGACAAGCTACAAAGCTTGTCTCAAAGTTTTGATCCTCTCTCTTCCTCCATAATAAATCAAGAATGTCAGACTATTGCAGTCTTGAATGAAATAAAGAATCTTGAGAAGGAAAGGAAGAACATCACTAACCGGATGGGAGAACTTAGAAGGATTATAATCCCTAAGTTGGAAACTATGCATGAGGCCATCAGTGATGCTCAGACCACCGCCCAAACAAATGATCCGACAGATCTCAAGCGGGCAGAAGCTTTTGCATTTTTGTTGAGTGGTCACATTTCAATTTTGGATAGAATGAAGCAAAGTTGGGCTACAGAAATGATCCAATTGCAGACATCCTTTGCAGACATTCTTCAGTATATGTGAGTATGTAAATATGCGGCTATGTATAGAAAATTTTTGAAAATTTTGATGTGCGGACCCTACCCTTTGCCATTGATGTCAAAGGGGGAGTGAGGAGCAGTGAAAAATGAGGAATCCAATTAAGGGGGAGTTCCGGAAATTGTATATAAAGACAGAGCATCAGCAAAGGGGGAGCATAGTGTAAACACTTAGTCATTTTTCACTAAGTGTTGCCATCAATGCCAAAGGGGGAGATTGTTGGCAAGAGACACTATATGGATTCAAGGTTGTTGTCATTGATGGCAACAAAGGTCATCCCACATATCCGCAAGTCATGATGTGTCTCTACCGGAAGTCAGAATAAAGATTGTTGTGGTCCGGTGAACAAGAACAGAGCATGTGGCAAGGTCCGACAGATTGGTCCGGATCTTTCAGAGGAAGTGTCTTGGTGTAGTGCGGATTTGGGGAAGTCAAGAGGACTACCTTGAGTGGTATATTCCAAGCATTTAGCCTCCGGTGATGGACAAGGAAAAAGATATGAATAATTGAGTACCGGATTCCTGAGAGACAGTGAAAACAGAGGATGAACTGACTGACAGAGTATTAGACTACTTTCCGGATGTGTTACTGTTGATGATAAAGGTTGTGAAGGCATGAATCATGTTTGGCCGACATGATTAATGATATCTACAAGTATATGCTTGATCCGCATTGCTTGGTGAGCAAGGATTCAGCCGACAGAACAGAGTTTGTAAGAAACTAGACTGTTCCGGATGCCGACTAGAAAGGTGATGAAATTACTTGGGCGGATATATATAGAGGATGGATTTAGTTGTGAAGTGTGTGATGATGTTAAGAATATATGCGAAGAAGAGCAGAACAGAGTAGAAGTACCAAGACAGATCCGGTATGTGAAAGGATAGCAGAATAAAGAACAGAGAAAAGATGAAGTGCAGCAGATCAGTGTACTGAGCCTAACCGGAACTGAACTCCAGCATATGCAGATGCTTCCAATCAGTTCAAGACTGTGATTCTTATCACTTTGTAGACAGTGTGTCTTCTTGTAGGCAGTGGGCCTCTTGTGAGCAGTGTGCTCGGGCAGTGAGCCCTAATTGGCAAGTGCCATTTTGTAATTTCCTATTCTTCTAACAGAGAATAATTTTGGGTTAATCACCCCGTGGTTTTCTCCCTTAACAGGGTTTCCACGTCAAAAATACTGTGTCATGTGTTTCTTATTTCATGGTAATATTTTTGTGTTTGATTCAATGCTGCATTAATTAATAAGAAAGTTCAAAAAGGAAATAATTAGGATAACTGATTCACCCCCCCCTCTCAGTTATCAACACTTTTATGCCCTCATGCATGGCCTCTAACTTAGGGATAATTATTCCTCTAAGTTCAATCCAACCTGCTGATTCTATTTTTCTTCTCTTCTTCAAGCTTTTTAATCTTTCTCCTCTATTCTTTCTTCTCCTTTAGATCCGAAGACTGTAGGGGAAACTAGAGGAGAGATATTTGTTTGTTCATGAGCCACCTCTTCCGGAGTAGAGTATTCTAAGCCCTTGTCTTTACCTTCACCGGAGTCCATTACTTCTTCTGTCATTACCTCAGTAGATTCTTCTCCAACACTTGTGGCCGAGGGATCAGTACCCAAGTCCTCTATGACAGGAAGATTGAATCTTTTAAAGACATTCAGGAGGATCTCTTTTGTTTCCTTGGCTACCTTGTCAGTCTCACCAAGCATGAGCTGATTCATTTTGGCTTTGCTCCAGAATTCATCCTTACAATCTTTGAAGATCATACTAATCTGCTTTGGGGTGATTGAAGGATATAGCTGAATAGCTATCTGCTCTCGAATCTCCATATCCTTCTCTGTGGCATTATTCTTCCTCAATTCAAGTTCCTTCTCAAGGCTTTTAGGAATTAAAGATATAATCTCAATGAAAGCCTTGTTGTAAATGTTCAGACACTTAACTATGGCATCCTACAGACTCTTCTTATCAGCTTCACTGTATTTTATCATAAAATTCTGTTAATGGCTTCAGATTTCCATCCACAGTGATTGCCTTAACTATATCATCTAAGGATAGGGTGGCTCTTTCAACAAACTCTTCTGCTTCTGCCTCCTTGGTTTCACTGGATATCTTCTTCTTTTTCCTTATTTTCTTCACCTCCTTGTCTGATTCAGTTTCATCATCCTCCAGGCTAACATAGGATCTTGTTGCCTTTTTCTTTTTTCTCTTTTCTCCTTTGCCGGATGATTTTGCTGCCAGTTTTGATGTCTTTGGCAGTCTTGAGTTGCTCCCTTAAACCATATGCATCCATTTGAACTCCCAGATCTTCCTCAAGCTGTTAGGCTCTATTAGGAGGAACTTGGCTCTGATACCAATTGTTGATAACTGAGAGGGGGGGGGTGAATCAGTTATCCTAATTATTTCCTTTTTGAACTTTCTTATTAATTAATGCAGCATTGAATCAAACACAAAAACATTACCATGAAATAAGAAACATATGACACAGTATTTTTGACGTGGAAACCCTGTTAAGGGAGAAAACCACGGGGTGATTAACCCAAAATTATTCTCTGTTAGAAGAATAGGAAATTACAAAATGGCACTTGCCAATTAGGGCTCACTGCCCGAGCACACTGCTCACAAGAGGCCCACTGCCTACAAGAAGACACACTGTCTACAAAGTGATAAGAATCACAGTCTTGAACTGATTGGAAGCATCTGCATATGCTGGAGTTCAGTTCCGGTTAGGCTCAGTACACTGATCTGCTGCACTTCATCTTTTCTCTGTTCTTTATTCTGCTATCCTTTCACATACCGGATCTGTCTTGGTACTTCTGCTCTGTTCTGCTCTTCTTCGCATATATTCTTAACATCATCACACACTTCACAACTAAATCCATCCTCTATATATATCCGCCCAAGTAATTTCATCACCTTTCTAGTCGGCATCCGGAACAGTCTAGTTTCTTACAAACTCTGTTCTGTCGGCTGAATCCTTGCTCACCAAGCAATGCGGATCAAGCATATACTTGTAGATATCATTAATCATGTCGGCCAAACATGATTCATGCCTTCACAACCTTTATCATCAACAGTAACACATCCGGAAAGTAGTCTGATACTCTGTCAGTCAGTTCATCCTCTGTTTTCACTGTCTCTCAGGAATCCGGTACTCAATTATTCATATCTTTTTCCTTGTCCATCACCGGAGGCTAAATGCTTGGAATATACCACTCAAGGTAGTCCTCTTGACTTCCCCAAATCCGCACTGCACCAAGACACTTCCTCTGAAAGATCCGGACCAATCTGTCGGACCTTGCCACATGCTCTGTTCTTGTTCACCGGACCACAACAATCTTTATTCTGACTTCCGGTAGAGACACATCATGACTTGCGGATATGTGGGATGACCTTTGTTGCCATCAATGACAACAACCATGAATCCATATAGTGTCTCTTGCCAACAAAAAGAAGCCCAGATCATAGCCCGGACCAGTGATCCGACAGATCTAAAAATGGCAGATGCGTTTGCATTCCTGTTAAGCGGTCATATATCAATTTTGGACAGAATGAAGCAAAGTTGGGCAACATAATTTGTCCAATTGAAGACAACTTTTACAGACATTCTTCAGTATATGTAAGTATGCCATATGTATATACTTATGTGGCCAAGTATAGTTGAAATTTTGAAAGTTTTGGTTTGCGGATCCTACCCTTTGCATTGATGTCAAAGGGGGAGTGAAGAATAGTGAAAAATGAGGAATTCAGCTAAGGGGGAGCTCTGAAAATTGTATATAAAAATAGAGCATCAGTCAAGGGGGAGTATAGTGTGACACTTAGTCATTTTTCACTAAGTGTTGCCATCAATGCCAAAGGGGGAGATTGTTGGCAAGAGACACTATATGGATTCATGAATGTTGTCATTGATGGCAACAAAGTTCATCCCACACATCCACAGGACATGGTGTGTCTCTACCGGAAGTCAGATTGAAGAATGTTGTGGTCTGATAAGCAAGAATAGAGTATGTGGAAAGGTTCGACAGTCAGGTCTGGATCTCTCAGAGGAAGTATCTTTGGAAAGTGCGGACTTGGGAAAGTCAAGAGGAGTACCTTGACTGATAGATTCTAGGAATTGAGCCTCCAGTGATGAAAGAGTAAAGAGATGTAAGCATTCAAGTATTAGGGTCCAGTTTGATAGAACAGACAAAGGAAGAACTGATAGGCAGAGCATCAGAAGTTATTCTGGATGAGATGTTGATGGTGATAAAGACTCCTAAGGTATATTTCATGATTGGTTGACTTATTAGATGACTTCTATAAGTTTCTTTTTGATCCGCTTCACTTGGAAGCAAGGATTCAGCCGACAAACTAAAGTTTGAGATAATATTGACTATTCCGGATGCCGACTAGAAAAGTGTTGAAATCACTTGTGCGGATATATATATAAGATAGATTTAGATGTGAAGGTGTGTGTGTTGTGTATGAATTAAAGTGCGAATAAAAGCAGAATAGAACAGAAGGCAGAAAAGCAGGTTCAGAATGTAAAAGGGCAACAACACTTAAGGAGAGTAAGAATGAAGTGCAGCAAATCAGTCTATTGAGCTTAACCGGAACTGAACTTCAGCATGTGTGGATGCTTCTCATCAGTTCAAGTTTTCTTCGTATATACAATAAGTCTTTTGTAGGCAGTGAGCCTCTTGTGAGCAGTGTGCTCAGGCAGTGAGCCCTAATTGGCAAGTGCCATTTTGTATCTTCTATTCTTCTAACAGAGAATAATATCTTGGGTTAATCACCCCGTGGTTTTTCCCTTAACTGGGTTTCCACGTCAAAATCATTGTGTCATGTGTATTGGTGTTATTTCCATTTCATGATTATGCTTGCTTATTTGATCTGATGTTACATTAACTGTTAAGAAAGCACAGAAAGTTAAAATTATTAGGATAACTGATTCACCCCCCCTCTCAGTTATCAACACCAATGACACCATTGGGGGAAGTAAATTCCATAGGAAACAAATCAACCAATGTAGTAGGAAACCTCCCAAGAATGTTCATAGTTTCTCAACACTAGGCATGATCTACTACCTCTACTTCAGTCCAATCAAATGGGCTTGGTGAATGGGAAGCACCTTTAGTATATATCGAGATGGTTGAGAGACTCCTGGATGAAGATGAGGAAAGTGAGGGAGCATTTAACAAAGAATAGAAGATGCAACTGATAACGGGGACATATGATCCTATCATCTTTGAGTTGCCAAGAAGTTACGTGGGATATTCCATGGATTTTAGACCTGAGCCCAACGAAAGAACAAGTATAAGATTTGTTCCTCTTGACAAGCAAAGGGAGCCTCAAACTCCCTTCAAGTTATTCCAGTTTCTCCAAAACATTTAGGATTGGTAGGAAGTAAAGATTTACATGCAAGACCAATTTGATATGATTATGGAGTTATTAAGATGTGACAGTGTCTTGTATTGGACTCCCTTACACCAATAAGCTTTCCAAGATTTATTCCGTCTCACATTACCAAGAGAAGTCTTGGAATTAGGTGCACCAGAGCTGAATGATATCATGAAACCTTACAGAATAGGAGAGCTTGTCTTACGAAGATGTAGCACAAAGAACAAGAAACAAAGATGAAAAAGGAAATTTATTGAGGACTGGAAAGGTCCCTACATGGTTAAAGAAGATGTTGGTAACAGTGCCTATCTCTTGTGCACAATGGAAGGTGAGGAATTTGATGAAATAGTCAATGCCTTTCACCTTAAAAAGTATTATGTCTAAAAAACCATAAAAATCATAAAACACAAAAATAAATAAAATATTCCAAAAATACAAAAAAATTGCAAAAATCTCCAAAAAAAATTAAAATTTGTTTATTGCATTTTAGC